>CM045758.1:66731388-69403666 GCA_025200525.1 Camellia lanceoleosa | reverse complement strand
ATTAAAATAAATTTAGGACGTGTCTTCACGAACTCACAACACAATGCTATGTCTATAAGACACATCACCAACCTCATTCCCCTTTTTATTGAGGTTTGATCAATGTCACAATTTTAAAAAGTATAACCCTGCCACATGGCATCACAATCTCATCGTACCACATAGACAAAGTCTTAAACCAACGTGGTCCATTAAAAAATACGCCCCTAAGGGCTAATCAACAAGTGTACCATTATCAAATGGAAAATGCTAGAGGTTCCAAATTTTTTACCAAATGAATGACCAAACCTCTCACATGACCTATGTGAGAGGTTTGGTCATTCATTTGGTAAAAAATTTTGTATCTCTAGCATTACTCTTATCAAATTAGAATGATTTAAACAATCCTCAATCACTAGCTTATTTATTTATTTAACCAAATCACTAGCTTATGAAGCTTTTTGTTGCAATTTATGAGTTAGTTTATAGTTTAATTTATTTTATTTTGGGACTTTATATTAAACTATTTGATATAACTTTGGATTACAATTTAATGGGTCTAGTTAAGAAAGTAATAATAGGCATTAACTACCTTCACTTGTATGGGGATATTGAACAAGAGAAAAAATAAATTTAATGTTTTTGAAGAAGCTAATAAATGAGATATATTTCTTTTATGTGGACAAAAATAGCCCATTCTTCAGGTAGAAAATTGGCAATAAAATTATTTAACTATTACTATGTAGTGTTAAAAAAGAAATAATAAAAAAATAATAACCTATCACGTGAGAGCTTTGCCAACCTTTATGATAATCGCTTGTCCAATTGTTTTTTATTTAATTTACTTTATGTACTCTATCTCATTATTTTTATAACAAGTAATTCCAATTAGGGGGAAAAAAAAAACTTTTACTTGTAAATTATTTTTATTTGGTTGAATTTTTAAAATTATTTTGAAAAATGAAAAGTTAATTTGATAAAAATAAATATAGAAAAAGATGTTTTTCAATGTTCAAATTTTTTTATTAGAAAAAATCATCTATACATCTATATTAAGTGAAAGTTAGACTTGGTGTCCATGCTTCTCCTTCTTCCACGTTTCCCTCATTTTTTAACTTAAAATAAATAAATAACATAGATGGGAGGACTGCGACTCAAACCTTTGACTATATGTCCATTGACGAAGACTGTTACTACTTGTATTGTATGGCACGCAACATGCAATAAATATTTTGCTTTATTTTTAATTATTTGAATTGTAAATATATTGTGTGTGTCAATCGCCAGTATAAAAATAAGAAAAGGTCAAAAGGTATTAAAAAAAAAGAAAAAGAGGGAGATAAAAGCTAAAATGGATGGAAAGAAACAATCAACTTTTTTGGTTTAGATTTTTAGAATTTACTTTTTAAAAAATTAAAATTTTTTATTTTTGCATATTTTTTTGTTTTTACTGAATTTTTTTAAAACATATTCTTAGCAATATTTTTATTTTTAAAATGCACCTAATATAAATACACTTAAAAAGTATAATATTTATGAAAAAATCTTTAGAAAATTCACTAAATACCAAAAAAGTATATATATATATATAGAATTCAAGTACATTTTTCAGTATTCTTGTGTATTTATTGAATTTTAAATTTTTTTTTTTACAAATATTTAACTTTTTATATATATCTAAGTAAAATACATTTAAAAAAGTAAAAAAAATCATGTAAAATTAAAAAAATATTCATTAAAAAATGAAAAAAAAATCAATTTTCGTAAAATTAAATCCAAAAAAATTAAAAAACCAAACACGCTTAATGGTGTTTTGGTCATTATAAAAAAAAATATTATTTAATTTTTGACCGCTTTTAAGTTTTTAGGTAGTCAGTAATCATTTAATATATCCATAAACATATGCCCATAATATCAGTATTAATTCCCATTTTTTATCGCCCCAAGACTTGAACAAATGTTCTTATAGGAAACATCCAAAGAATAAGTTTGATTGCTCGCCGAGTGTTTCGACTTTCACGACGCGAATGCTCCTGTGTTTGCTCTTCAACCCTATTTTCACTGTCTCTATTTTTCACCATGTGTTGGTCTTGCTTTGTGATGTTTCATGGCCTGCCAAACATCGCAGAGGGTCGCCAAATGAATCTTCCCCACGGCTTATCACTAATGACCCACGTAACAATTATTATTTCAACAGAGTATATTTTAGATATTTTTGAGCCACTGCTTGCAGTGTAATAAAACCCATCTCATTGCAGATGTGAGGGCTAGATTTGTTTGAAGGCTCTTCAGATTCCCTATATATAGAGTGTCTTCGAGTATGTATGCAAGGGTTAGAACATTTGAGCCATATTTCTTCCTCTTTCTCCGCATTACTTTCTATATTTTTGTGCTTGAAAGTGTATTTTTCACATATTTGCGTGAACACCTAAATTAAACACCTTAACCTTAGCTTAAGGTTCTTGGAGGCCTTATGGAGCTCCTAGATATTTTGGCTCAGAAGCATAGTTGTTTATCATTGCTCGAGAAACAGGGTTTCAAGGGTAAGGATCTCACCCTTTTTAAACTTTCTTTGTACATTGGTTTAAGCTAACCTTGCAGCGTTGTTTTGGCCTACGATTGTCCAAAAACCTCTATTTTTTGATTGTTAAAATGTTGGTTTCATTCTGTTGGGATTAGGGGTGGCTCTACCCTTCGTTGCTTATTTGCTAAGCTTTTGTGTACCACCTTTAAGGCTATTCAAACTATCTCTTTGTTTTTTAACCACCGGGAATTCCAAAGGAATTTTGTGGAATGTGGTTTTGAGGTCCCAAATGTAAGGGTGGTCCCTCCTCTTGTCTTGGCTTGCGACGTATTGGATGGCCTACTAAATGAGCATGTGTTTCTTACTTCTTTTTGTGACTTTGTCTGCCATGTTTTTTGTGACTTTTTAGACCCGCCATAGCTCTGCTTTTTGGCTTGTTTGATCATTGTTGCTTGCTCTTTACACTTGTAGTGTAATCTTGTTTCACCAAATTTTGTACGCCTAATGAGTTAGCTTGTTATTCTAGCATGTGTTGGCTTAATCTAGCCCATTTTTATCTTATTTCAGCAACATGTTGTAACCTATTTTGGCCTCAAGGAGTCATCTCATGCATGCTTTACACTGTAGTGTGTAATTCATAATTAGCCTTGTATGCTTGATGTTTAGCCACTATTTTAGGCTTATTTTGGCCACACTCAGCATTCTTTTACCCATGTTTTAAAGGTGCTTTTAGCTCGTTGGTGGTTTGGGCTGGCATGAGGATTGCTTTGTACAGGCCATAGCCACAAATGCTCTCGACTAGCTTTTGAGTTTTAAGGCCATATTAGCATGTTGTACTTGTGTTGATTGCATGTTTTGGCATCATTTCACATGTACTCTCGAGCATGTATCAGCTGTCACACACTCACATATTTCGCTTTTAAGTACTTTTGAGTGGTGAGCCTTATGTTGCTTCATGAGCCATCATTTGAGCATGTTTTTTCTTGCTTTTCTTGGCGTCAGCTATTTCAAAATTTCATTTTGCTTTTTATTGTTTTGGCATGCTTAGGTCCAAGTACCGTTTTAGTCCTTTCGAGCATCAGACAGTATTGTGCTAGTGTCAGGTCCTTCACTAGTCTTTAGCATGTTGTGCAGTTGTTTGCATGTAAGAATCTTGTGTCAGCGCCATATCACACTAGATGGCCAAATTTCCATCATTTCTTTCATTCTCAATTTGTTTTAGTTGTTTGGTCTTAAGGTTGTGTTTAAACAATGCAGATAGGTTTGGTGCTCAAATGGCTTTAACCCTTTTCAGGGGTTCCTTCCTAGTCGTGCTGCATCATCCTTCTCATGCCTTAAACCCCTTTGTTGACCCCTTTATCATTAGAGGACTTTCTACATATCAACAAATCAATTACTAATGGTTGGGTAATGTTAAAATGTGTAAAACAAAATCAATCAAGTAAAACATACCAAGATTTAGCATGTTGTTTGCATTGCATCGCGGTTCAACCAAACGTTATAAGTTGAACACAAGGTGGATTGGTCCACTTGCTCAAAGGACGTAGAGTGAGCCAATCCCCTTTGTCTCCATTGCCTTTTGATCTTCCATGATAAGGTGATGGTCCCGTAGTCTGCTTTGTCTTGTATTTATCAAATGCGGCAAGTTGGATCTTTGGCCATCATGCACTCCATGCTTGATCGATGGTTTTGGATCCAATTGTACCTCTCCCTTGATGTTTTGAAATGATAAGGAGTGGCACAGACACACACGCCTAGGTGAGACCCCTAATTTCTATTTGTGCTCACAGAACTTGGTGTCACAAAGACACCAAAGGGTTTCAAGAAATTTTGGTATCATACGACAAAAAATGACAAGAAACCCCATGGTCGGCAGTTAATTGCACTCTAACATTAGTTTGGTACATTCAAGAATAAGTTCTTATGGCACTCAAGCAGACAGAGCCTTTAAAGAGCTTAAACTTTGACTTGCCAGATCTAAAACCGAGTACGATCTTCTACTTCCTGAGCAGAGCGAGGCAAAAGATAGTTTTAAAGCTTTTATCATGAAGGGTTTGAATTTGTAAATTTAATAATTTGTTAATTAGTTAAAAGTGTTGTAATAATTTGCAAGTAGTTTGTTAGTTGTTCAATTTGTCGTAATAATTAGTCTAATTAGTTTAATTAGATTATTAGCTTAAATTTTTAGCTTGTAATAGCTTAGCTTTTTATTCAAACCTCCTTCACGAGGGCAATGTTGTTATAAGGATACGTGTGTGCATGTCTTCCAACCCCTAATTTTTTCTCTTTTTACTTCTATCGCCTTTTTGATGATTGGGCTTAGGGTATATTTCGATTAGCATACCATAATGGCTGCTTGTATTCATTCATTTGTCTTGCATGCACCGACCACAAGATCATTCAAATCGTGATTATATTTCAATACATTTATTTGAATACATGTTTCAAAGCATGTTATCAATTGTCGCATTCATATGCCATCTTAGATAACCTAGCCTATTTAGTTGCATTATTGCATGTAAGTATTAAGCATCTTAACATAGCTAGGATCATGCATAATTTCTAACTAGTTTTTGTTTTGGTTCTATAATAATCGTAAGTGTTATGCTTTAGCATCTTGCATGAAAAGCGAAAGTGTTGCCATGATAGCATGCTTGCCAGGCTATTTGTTTAATTGATTAACCGCTTGAACGCTCGTGACGAGGCTTGATCGCCTAATTGGGACAATTTGACGATTGAATTTTAAGCCCACTTGGAGCGTAAGTAAAATCATCATATTTTAAGCCCACCTTTTGTTTGGTGGCAAATTTGCATTTCTAAGCCCACTTATGCAAATTCAAACCATTTTCTAAAATAAACATTGAATTGTTTTGTTCCACTTAGACGATATAGTTCATACTTGTATGTTGTGTGCATCACATAGTAAAATTAGACTAATAACCGGAATAAGAACACATGTATAAAAACAACATATCATGCTTAGTAGAGGTCATCTCGATCGGGTGAGCGGGTGCCTATTTTCAAGATCTTCTTCTCTCATACCCAAGTTCACGAGCCGTGAGGCAACTTTGGTGATGACGACACGGCCTTTGGTACGAAGCCGTGGTTTCCTAAATTTCCAAATAAAATATTTAGGTATGCATTTTAATCTGCAAAATACCCATGTTCACTCATGCTTTTCATCTAAAATTACTCTTCCAAAACCAATTTGCTTGTGATTTCTTGACCTCCTCTTTAGGTGTTTATCAGCCTCAAGCACGAGACTCTCAGGAGATTAGATCTGTAATCCTGACAGAGTCCCAACCTGTAGTAAGACCAATTAACCTCCTAAAGGTGGGGCGCGCGAAGAAAGCTCAAGTTCACACACATGTTAACAAAAGCCATAATTTATTAGGTACAAATAACTTATATAAGCCGGAAAAAAATTAAAATACCCAAAAAAACAAGGAGAGGTGTGCTTTTAACTTTTTTCTTTGCATTATTAACTTAATTTATATTAAGTTGAATCAAATAATCCCTATAAGGGATCAAGAAAATTTGAATTGTCATTCTTCTTGTTTGATGTGGGCCGATAAGAGGCTTATTCATTTTATTTTATTTTATTTATAAATTTATTTTAAAGTGTGCTAAACAAAAGTTTAGTATATTTTTATGAACAAAATAACTTAAATAAGTTGATTTTAAAGTCGAGAAGTGATTTTAGTTTGGACACTGGCTAAAAAAGTCTAATATTTAATTTTTCTTCTCAAAAGTTCGGGGGATGTTAATTTAGAATACTATATGTATTAATTAATGTTTAAATCCAGCGTATCAAATGGATTTACGCGACATAATTTGAAGAGGTTTTTGATATTTATACTTATATATAAGTAAATTATTAAATATACCCCTTTGAGATTTACTTAAATACACATATTGTCCCGTGGTTTGAAAAATTAGAAATACCCCTTATTAAAAAAATTTATTTAACGGAATTAACTAAAATGAAATTCATAATTGCTTCCCATACAATAATAAAATTACTTAAATTATTAAATGAAACATATTTTTAACTCATAATCGATTTGACGATTTATTAATAAAATGGATTATTTGTTATGAAATTAGAAACCTCGGGGGTGGAAATTTAATTTTCTAAAACCAATAGGAGGTGATTTGTATTTTAATCAAATCAGCGATTTGTAATTTAGCCTTATATAATGAGAGGAGTCAATAATAATACCATATAATTAAGGTGGTTTAGATGTTCTAAATAAAGTGCACTTTTTGACTTTTCATATAATAATAAAAATGTGTGTAGAAAAGTAGAGAAAGCTACTAGAAAAGTATAAAGAGGAGATGTTGATAGATGTAACTCCAAATATATATGTATGTAAAAAAAAATACACTTCCTTTTTTTTATATTAACCCCAAACAAGAATTTCTAGTATTGATATACTACTTATCACACTAATTAGTATATATAAATTTATTACAACCACGGTGCATGTGTTTGCACAAATGATTAGAATATCCTCCAACACTTTCTCGCTTATTCACCTCTCTCTCTACTCTTCATTCGATTAACAAAAATGTTTCGCATCACTAATTCAACATCACCGATGTAATTCACTCAATGATATCGACCGACATGGAAAGACTCAGAGCTAATTCGCCCATTTTCTCTCTTTTCTCATTGATTTCCAAATTTCAAATTCATTTTTGTGACATTCATTTTAGACTCTTTTCTCTCTCTTTCTTTTTTCTTCTCTCTCTCTCTATATTCGTTGTTGTGGTCTTTTCTCGAATGAGCTCCCCGACGAGTACAATTTCCTCCAACCCCACATGGAGTCTCTCTTCCAACCGAAATTTTACCTCAATCACATAATCGGGCAGACTGCTTTTTGTCATTTCACGACGACGATGATCGAGTCACTTACAACAATCGAAGTCTCTCTGCCTCCCACCAAACTCGCTTCTCGACTCTCTATCTCCTTTCTCGACATATCCTGGTTTCCGATAGGCTCTGCCTTCTTAAATTAAACCACTAGTCATATTTCTTTGTTGTTGAAAGAGAAGATATCATGGGAATTTTATAGTAGATGCTTTAAGGAATTTGGGCATATTATCGGATTGTCTTGTGCTCGAGTATAAAAGCTTTGATTTAGTTAATTTTCAAGCCATGGAACTTACTAAACACAAAGTGGGTTCCAATTTATGTAGTTTTGATGAACTCAGAGAAGAAAAAAAAGACGTTGCTTCCTTGAATGCGCCGTGCCTCAGGCCCATGCTTGAATGTTTTGGTTTTTTTTTTTTTTACACATTCACTTATCCAAGTTTTATATATATATATATATATTTTTACTCTTGAACTCAAGTACCTAAAATTATTTAGAGTAGCAGGGTGATTTAGGGCTTTTTTTCCTCAAAGAAAAAATAAGTCAGTTGTTTTACATTTATTGTGAGAAGATAATAAAATCTTGTTTCTTTCATTTGATATGCCTGTAATGTGCCTCTATTTCTTTCTTTATTTTTTTGCACATGTTTAAGGAAACACTTTTTATTTATAGCAAAATGGCAAATTATTTTGAATTCGTGTCATTGTATGAGTTTCGCGGATTTGCTTCGAGAACTTTCTGCAAAGTTTAGATTGTTCTTTGATTAGCTTTTCTTATTTGCATTGAAGCTCAATTATAAAAATGTGTTGAAAAGATAATATCTTTTTCAAACTAGAAGTAGTGCTAGATCCTAGTCCTTGAATTGTGTTGTTCAGAGATATCATGTATTTTGGAGGTTTCTTTTGGAATTAATTAATACGTAACCTAAAGTATTTGAAGTAAACAAACTTTAATGCACACATTTCATGCTCTTAAAGTTGTGGTATTGATTATTATCTTCGTGGAAAGATGAAAGTTGTTACTTGGTGGAGTCATATGTCAACTTTGTTGTGAACTATATTGCATTATTAATTTCAATTTTGTTCTTGATCCCGACTTGCCACTTTTAAGTCATCTTGATTCTCTTTTACACTTCTCTTTAATCCTTTATTGCAAGGGAGAAATATCATGTCAAGATGTTATGGTTTCTTGATTCAAAATATTAGTGAATAATTAGGTGCTAAGATTGTTTACTTTAATAGGATAGGCTATATTGGTAACCCGATTGTAACCGGCAATATAATAAATTTGAGTACAAGAATTCCTCAAGTAAAACCCACTTGGCTTCAATATACGATATGTATTCAATTTGTTAATCGACCTATTAAATAATTAAAAATGCGCAGGCATTAATTTGCACTATAGTTAATTTTTCTACAAGAGCAGCAAAAACATGTACCACCTAATCAGGAATGGAAAAAAATACAACCTTGGCAGGATCAGAGACATCCCCTTAATCGCCCCGAGGAATCCGCCATTTTGTCTATTCGGGGTCACTAACACGACCTAACAAGCGCGGTTCTTAATCCGATCTTGCAAAGTGTAACGCGAGATTGATAAATCAATAAAGAGTCCAAATCCGCAAATCATTTTTGAAAAATAGGATTTTTTTTTAAAAAGAAGCAAAACATGGATCATTGTCGACATGAATCGCCACTCTGGGGGCTTATTTTGGGGAATTTAGGAAACTATGACTAAGCTTCCTAAGGCCACGCGGTTGTTCCATATCACCAAAGGCATCTTTTGGGAACTTGGGTACGATTGGAGAAGGTCACTTACGAAAGCATCTTTCTTCTGCCTTCACCATCAAAGATCTACTTCTACTAAACATGATATCTTGTTTTGAAAAACATATGCGCTCTTATTCCTATATTCATTAATCTTACTATGTGATGACAACACAAAAGTATAGACTAGATCGCCTAATTGGAACAAAGTATTGTATCCGCTTGTTGAAAGATGGGCTTGAAATTTGCTACTGCAAGTAGGCTAAAACATGGATTTCAACGCAGTTATTCCAACACAAGCAATCTAACCTCCACCAGAGGTAAGCATTCAAGAAGAATCAACTATGCGCTTAGCCTCACTAAGAAGCATGCTTTCATGTTAACATTCACACTTCATGCGAGATGCAAGCATAAACACTACCTAGTACTCAAGCGAAAAAAACAAGGAACATGTTAGTAATCAAATGTATGATCTAGTTCATATTAAGACGGCTAATGCATCGCAGAAAATGCAAAATGGTAGGTCACATCTATGTATGGCATGTGAAAATGCAAATGTGTATAACATGTATTCTGCTAGATTTGAAATACTATGCAATTAGTGGCGACACGCCGAGCTCCTGCATGCACATCGATGAATGATGCATATATAGCATATGATGCTAATCAAAACATGTCTTAATACTAACCATCAAAAGCAAGTAAAAGTGAGAAAGAGCTGTGGATCAAGACATGCATCACATATGCACGACACTTTATTAAGTAAATTCTCATTTTCACGGAGGACTAAAGAATAATACAATTTGAACAAATTACAACAAGCTAATTAAATAGTTACAAAACCAATTAACTAGTTAAAAACAAATTAACTAAGTTTAATAAAGTGATAAAATGTACTTTCGAAGAGGCCCACGTATGCTGCACGCTTTACCCCAGCCGAAAATCCACCACCATGCACAAGCCGCCTGCTTTTCATCAAGGCTTTATGCCTCTAAAGCCTGTTTCAAGTCCCAAGGAGCACTCTCAACATCGCGGGTGCCATCGCCACGAGGAATGGTCACGCTACTTTTAAAGTGGTCATCTCGACTATCGTATGGCTTTCGCCAAAGATTTGTGGTTTCCGCCGTAAGACTCAATTTGGTTTGCCGCTATCTAGGCTCCCAGAACTCATGGATGCTAGCAAGCGAGCTGCATAAGGTATGAAATGCATTAAACAATATTTGCACCAATTAACCTCCCCCTAGCATCATAAAAAGTTATGCACTATGGAATTTGGTCTTCAACCCTTTCACATCAATCACGATTTCCATGCACGATAAATAATAAGCCAAGTTATGCATTTTGATGTCAAATGTAATGCATATAAACACAAGGACCCAACCTCTATCATGGTAATCTAAGAGGCAAGTACGTACGCAATGCAACCTAAGTATTACAGCTATACGCAGAATACGAAAGTAATGGGACAAACATGCAAACATGCAAGCAATGCGACAACCTATCAAACATGTGAACAAAGAATGATACAGGCACACAACCTAAGCTTAACAAGCATGTACCAAGTATATGAAAAGTTAATCAAGCATGCAAGATGCATGTAAACATGTAAGTATGCAAGACATGTAACATGTTAAGCAACTAAACTTCAAGGAAGTGCATACTAAATATTAATTGATTCAAGCATGCAACAACATAGTGAGGGCTACATGCAACAACACGCAAGGTGAGCATGCAACAACATGTGAACAATGAACTTATGGCTCAACTTGGGCAAAATTTTAAATAGGCTCAAAACAAAGGGCTAAATGCCAAGGAAATGGAAGGCAAATGCACATACAAACATGCATGCAAACGTGGTCCAACACTTACATCAAAGAGCAACTTTGCTAATAATTTAAAAGTGGCTGCAATACTTGACAAATGGCATACATTATAAGCTTTGAAAAATCATGTTACGATGGTGCCAAACCAACTAAAACAAAAGCAAACCAAAGCATGCACAAGGTTTAAAACCCCTGAAAAACTAGCTACTCGGATCAAAACCAAGGTTATATTTAAGCAAGCCAAAGGGCCATGGAGACCAAAAACAGCCCCAAAGTAGGTCTAAACAAGACCAAAAGACAATAACCCAGATGGCAGGCATCTAAATGGCCTAAATTTAAAGGCATGCACAAAGTGTCCAAACATGGAGCATAAAACACAAACCTTTTGAACATCAAAATAGCCATAAAGTATACAAACATGTATATGGACTGCATTGACATGATAAGCGGTGCCAAAACCATTGAATGATGTACATAGATGTTGTTGGGGGCCAACACTAAGGCCTACAAGGAGATTGCATGGTAGTTATACAAAGCAAGTCATGATGACCTAAACAACCAAAAATAGACCTTTAAGAATACTAAACATTTATTAAAAGCTTCATGTTAGGCCAAATCATGCTAAAAACAAGGCTCAGCACAAAGCATGTTATGCAATTTCATGGCATTATAAGACAAGTATGGTATAAGTACGTAGTGTGTACACCAACTTAAAATAGAGGTAAACCATAGCAAAATACTACCAAATACCAATGCATGACACGGCCAACATGGACCAGACAAGGTGTCACACACGAGGCTAAAATGGCAATATCAAGACAATAAGAAGAGGATGGCCCTCTCCTTCTAGGACCTTAGGGGTCTCTGATCCCCACCACCTAAATACCTTGGATTTCCTGGGTGGAAGGCCAAGACAAGGTGGTCCCGTGAGCTCACAAAAAATGTATGTAAAAATGAAAGAGGCCAAATAAAAGGCCTAAGAGGGCTAAACAACCCCAAACACTGAAACAATTTTAAGCAACTATTTTAAGCACTCAAAAACTCTAACTTTATTAGTTATAGACTGCTTTAAAATGATGCAAGGATGGCCAAAAAAGCCTAAGAAAAATTCAGAATAAAGGTAAAGTTCTTACCATTGAAGACCTTCACAAAGAGTATTCTGAAATTTCTTTAGGTCAAACCACTTAAAACTTCTAAGAACACCTCGCACCTCAAGAATTGCCAGAGTAGTAGATGTAGGCGGTTTCAGTACAAAAGTAAGAACAAACACACACTTATACACACATGAACTCAAAAAGGGAGGAGATATAGAGACGGATAGATACACAAACCCTAAACCTAATCTCAGAGTTCGAATTTCTGAACTCCTTGAGGAGAGAGAAGCCCTCCTCTTATAGAATTCCAACTCTTGCAAAGCTTTACAAAAACAAGCTGCTAGTGAGATCCTCCATACATGTGGCGAAAGTGGTGTATCAAGGGTGCTACTGGGTAATAAAATATCCGCTAAAAGGTATTTATCAAAGTGGGTTTTAATTAACAAAAGTGACCATTTGACCAACAAAGGTGGTCAGTCAACAGAGTGCCGCCACCGCCATCACTAACGTCTGGTGGGCCTCAAGCCAAGGCTTGAGGTGCGGGGATGGCCAACAAGCCATTCCTTGCCCTCGTATAAGCAACAAGTGTTTGGTGCAAAACCAAACACAAAACAATTAAGTTGGAGAGTTCCTAAGGCAAGGCACGTAGCACAAGGCCTCCGAGAACTCAAAATCTAACACGATGGATGATCACCGAAAGTGTTCAAACGAAGGACGTGCCCAAGTCTTGAAGAGATTAAAAATGGGGTGTCCTACAAGTGACCTTAAAATTGTAGAGATTAAGTGGTGTAGCTTATTTAGAGTGACTCATTATCCAAATCATATTTTTGATACTTTTGAGCAAAGAAGAGAATGGGAATTACTTATTCACCAAAGGAATAAGTAGTGTCGATTTCTTTTCTTTTGGAAAGAGTTAGTGCTTTTACCAATTTGCACTTTTAACATATCTTTTCAATAGAAAAAACTATTGTTCCAAAAAAAATAATGTGATGGCTATCTTGGAAAAGATCTAGAAAGGAGGCATAGAACATCAATTAGTTATACTAATATGGAATGTCGATCGCATTAAGCTTGAATGCCCATAATGAAATCTTAAAAGGCACAATGTTTAATGCATTTTAGTAATTCTGCTAAATACCTTTTATTGTGAATTTAAAGTTTCTATCGATTAAGTGGTTTAATACATTCCAAGATTATATTTGATACAAGTCTAATTGGTTATATCATAAATTGAAAAAATAAGAGAAAAAAAAGAGTTTAATTGCTTATATTTGCATTATTAGCTGCACAAAATATCTTGCATTCAAATTTGAATGGAACCTAGCATCTTTTATAATAAACCTTTTTCTTTTGATCCATGCACAACGAAACATGTATTAGTTAGTGCGAAAGTATTAACTCAAGTTGACGCTAATCTGTTTCGAGCATAATCTGTTGACTACCATGGCGATACCTAGACTTGTGTTACATTTAACCGATTGAGATTTAGTATCATATTTTTTGTAGATGTCAACTTAAGCAAAAAGTTAGTAAGATTTCTCGTGATCCATTGACATATTGCAAAAAAAAATTGTCCGTAAATGCTCGGAAAAAAGCAACTATTCGAATTTTTGAGACTTTGTTAAAACAAAAATAAGTTATTTTATTGTTGTCATGGTTGCAAAGAAGTTTTATTGGATGGTGCCGCCTTCACAAATTCACAAAGCTAGTAGATAGGAAGGACAAGTGCAAATGGACAATATACTACCCGCTGTCACTGCTCAAAACAACTTCAAAGTAATGGGTGAACAACATCGCATTTCAAAGCAAAACAACTTCAATTTCGTAGCCTGCAGACAAAGCAAAAAAATTCGCGCATGCATATAATTCAAGTAGGTGTTGTATTTATGGATCTTATTCTTCCTTTGTAATTGGTGTTCTATTAGTTATAAAGATTTAATAATTTATATGAAAGTTAGAAGTTTAAATAAATGATAATGTATGAAGATTTAGATATATGATAGTTATTTTAGAGAAGTATGAAGATGTAATTCAAGTATATCTGTTTGTTTGTTTGAAGAATGATTGGACACATTGTGCTGTTATCTGCTTGTCTCTGCTTGTTGAAGAATAGATTGAACATGTGTTGTTAACATGTATTTGCAATACGATATAAATAAATAGATATTTTGAACGCAGATTTTTAAAACACAAGTTTTTCAAAGTACGATTTTGAAGACATGTGTGTTTTTTCAACACAAATTTTGAAGATCGATTTTTTGAGATGTGCGTTTTCAACATGTGATTTTAAAGATAGATTTTGGACACGTGGTTTTTCAAATACGCTTTTTGAAGACAAATTTTTCAGCACAAGTTTTTCAACACAATTTTTTAAGATAGATTTGGACACAGTGTTTTCAACATAGTTTTGTAAGATAGATTTTAGACACTTGATTCTTTAACATTGTGATTTCTAGTGTATTTTGAACATGTGCTTTTTGGGCCGTGGTTCAATCATTCTTCAAACTAACACACAACTTCTTTTTTAATAGATCTTTATCATGTTTTCAACATAAAATAAAGTCCAACACACACCACTTCAGCTTCAAGTTCGATCTGCAGTCATAAAACATTCCTAAAGTTAGACCAATTCATCCACATCTCAGAGATAGAGCTAGACAACAAATATAACAACAAAGTTAAACATCAAATTTCTATAAATTAATCTCATAAATTATGCTCCATTAAGTAACAACAAAGAAAAAAATGCATTAAATTACTTCCCACCACAAAAATAAACTCCAAGTTAAGTCACATAAAATGTATTAAAATTACAAGTTTCCAACTAACTAAAACAAGACTCTTGAGTTTCTAATTCATTTGTACATTGAAGTTAACAAATGTACAAATGGGACTTAGTTTGATCTCACAACAAAGAGCTTGCTATGTTTCTTGGAGAGGTATAAGCTTGTTATCTCTTCTCTTGCTTCTCTTTGCTATCTCTTGCTATCAAGTTCTTGTAGGGTTTTTGTCAGATTGCTTTTCGATCTTCTTTCAAGCCGTTTAAGCTTGGGTTTGGAGAGCTACCAAAGGGCAGAGAGAGTTAACACTCTTTTCTTACACCTTCACTTCATATAAATTTCAAAACCCCTTGTTTTACACCCTTTTTCTTTTGCTTTCCCAAATTGATTTTCATGGCAGTTTAAAAATAGGCTAAAAATCATGCTTGGAGGTTTCCAAAAGTAGAGGTGGGGTTCTTGCTATTTTTAGTCTTATTTTCTTTTGTTTGTTGTTTAAGCCAGCTTTTTTTTCATGCACTTTGAGCCATTGTTTTCACCTACTAGGGTTGTTTGTGGCTATCCTGTAGGTTAAAGTTTAATTGGTTCAAGCTTTTAATTAGTTGCCCGCATTTTATTGTATCACAATTCCTTATACATAGCTTGTTATATGTCAGTTTAGCTTTTAATTAATTAATTTCTATGTTTAAGAGCCTCTATTTTTAATAATCAACTTACTCATTCATTTCCTTTTCATTTGAGAGTTGTTTCCGATCGGTCGACTCAAGTTAGTTAAAACATACGAACTAGAGATCTATGCTTAATGGCTTAATCTCTCTACTAGAGGTTCTATCACAATAAAGATAGGGGCTCTTTTTTCATGTTGAGAATCACTTCCCCATTTGACACATGTTTCTCACTTAGTGGATGTAATCTTTTAGTGAACGTGAACTTACATCTATCTTAGGGACAAATGGGTTAAAGAATGGCATGCATCGGGATGAATTTGGCTTAAAATGAACCAACCCACATAAAGAAAATGAGTTATATTATCTGGGCTCTAGAGAGAGATGTTGGTGCCGTAGTCTATTATGTCAAGAGTCACTCACATGTTAATTCATGGTGTTTAACAACCCTTGAAGCTGTTTTTTACTTCCCCTTTGTTGAAGCCTCCATTCCATGATAAAAGGGAGAGATGGTATTGTTATTCATTGCATTTATTGTCAATTTTGTGCAAATTAGGTCGAAATCACTCAAGTTTAACAAATCAAGCTTCCATTGATGGTTTTGGAAACGAATTCCAAACTCTTCTCCTTGAGGCTTTCTCCCATGACAGAGGAGGTGAAAGGGACAAACAGAGTCTCAAAACTCGGGTCAGGTCAAGATCAGCTCACCTAAGAGCAGCAAAAATAGGGTTTTGTATGATAAAATCTCAGCACTGACTCCATTTATTACCTGGGGCTCTACGCCACTGCCTTCATCGGGGACCCACCAACCATCAATGTTTGGTCAGCAGATGTTTTACGCTGTAAAAACAGAGAGCAAGGACTCAAGGTGAAACACTAATGGTCCGCAAAACAGAAAGTAGTTTCCGGACATTGGCGTGACATAATGAAGCATTGTGCATCCTTTTGCATCCTTGTTTAATGATTAATTGTTAATCATTATTATCGTTGGAATTAATTATCAAGTTGCATGTATCTTACTTCATATATTGCTATAGCCATTGTTTATTTATAATTTGTTATAGCTAGTTAACTTAGATAGCTAATTCATTTACTTGGTATTCATTAGAATTTGTAATAAGTAGATAATTAGCTTAGCTTTTATTCATTTTATCTTGCTTTGTAATAATTCATTTAACCTTTCGACTCTCGCATTGATTCAAGCACCCTTTTAAAGTGCAAGGGCCAACACATGTAATAAGTTGTATGTCTCTTCCAACCCCATGTCTTTTTCTCCTTTTATTTACCCTCGCTTATGATGTGTTAGTATAGAAACATCATTTTTCAAATTAGCATTCTTATGATTTACATCCATTGTCTTACATATGCATCCAAGGTTCACTCATCATACTAACCCAATGTCAATTCAAATTAACGCTGGCCAACACGTTTCGGCTTTTATCACATGTCTTGAATGGAATCATATGCCATGTTCATAGCCGCCTATTACATCTTGCATATACTTGTATGTGTGTTGTATTTAGTCATATTGCACACACATTAGGAGTATGCATGTTTTCTAATTATTTTGCTTTGTTTTGGCTCTGGACATTAGGTAAGCAATTTCCCCAAGTTTTTAAAGCATCTTGCATCAATGTTAGTATGTTATAATATTATTGCCATATTTCCATGAGGCTAATTATGTTTAATTGGATATATTTGCTTGAATGCTTCTGCGGAAGCAAGGCTAATTACTTCTAAATTGGGGACAAATGGATTACTGTACAAACTCGCTCTTTTCAAGTGACGCATTTAGTATCAATAATAGTTTTCAAGCCAAACATGAAATCAAAGTGTTCCAATTTTTGCAAATTAATCTATACTTATGTAAGTATATAGTAATGTTAGGGCTAATAACCATAAATAAGAGCATATACATAATGTAAATAAAAAAATCACATCATGATTAGTTGAGGCCGATCTTTCATCTAGCTTAGCTGGGGGTACCTAATTCATGACCTTTCTCCTCTCAGACCTAAGTTCCCGAGTCAAGACACTTTGGTAATGACAAGCATTAATGGCCTTTGGCATAAGTCTCAAGTTTTCTAAATATTTCAAAAATATTTAGGGTGGGCTTAACTTTGTAATTTGGCAAAGCAAATATTTTGGCATTTGATTCAAACATCGATTTTCCAAAAAAGAATTGCTTAGAATTTGGACTCTTTTTGAGTTTTTATTGTTTCACATTGCACTTTGTAAAATCATATTCGTAAATCCACGAGAGTCCAAATTGTAGGGCTAGTATATCCAAAAGGAGACAACGAAAAGCAAGCTACTAGCATGTACTATCAACCTTTTGTCTTCTCTCTCATAATGTCCATACTTCCTAGTGTGGCTCCAATCACATTTACCATTTGTCCCTTTATTGGAGTTGCTAAGCAAATGACATGAAAAGAACAGCTTTAATATACATTATTGAAAAAATAAAATAAATTGGTTGATGTAAATTCATATTATGTACACCTACCTATTAATATACAAACTATTTTGCATGCCAAATCCATACAAGGATAAAGCTCTCTACGTACACTAGGTTGAGGTTGAGATTGCTTAAGCTCCAAGCACCTTTTAGTACCATATATTAATCAAGATAAATGAATAGAGATAAATGATAAGTTCAATAGAGACAAATGATGCAAGTATAAAAAATAAATAGAGAATACCATGAAATTTACCTTGATTTGTTATGTTTTGTTTTGCTTGCTTTCAACTCGATGGACTATTTGATCTACTTCTTTTGGCGATTTTCGCTTCTTTAAGTATAATCGACTAATTTTTTCATGAAAGCAACTTCTCTGTGACTAAGCAACTTCAGACATCGATTGTTTTTCTATTAATGCTCCTAATCGGGGGAAGATGGTACATTACTAGTAATAGGTGGCACATTACTAGTTGAAGCCGGGTATATTACTCCCACCACCCTCATCATCTTTCATCACTCTTGCCTTGATTTCATCCAACCCACTTCAATAATTCGATTTTTGCCTTTCAGAGTTCCCATCTACTTGTACAATGCCAAGCAATTTTTGTTCATCTTATCATAGACCTTGCATTGAAATCATCCCCAAAAGCCAATATATGTGGTTTTGATGCATGTGTACCCCTCTATCCAAATCTTTTTTCATCAGCAGAATGAATTTATTTGGAACCTCATTTATGCATCTTGCAATGAGCACAATGAGTCAAACAGCACACATTATGCCCCTAAATTGAAACAATCGACACATACATTGAACATCAAATTCAGCTTGAATTATAATACACAATAAAGTCCACATGCTTCATCTTCCCAAAACTAACTACCACTAGCTTCCTTGACAAAATATGTGCAATTTGAACTTCGTCTTTCATAAGACACGCGTTGACAATAAACTAGTCTTCTTCATCTCTGCTTGCACTTCTTTGAATTTTGCATTGGTATAGGCATCCCGAAATTGCTTCAAAACCATACATGTTAGGGCAATCAAACACTTTGTGCTCGAGACTCTGAAGTCAACTTTCTTCTCTTTCTTACCTTACTTTCAAGGCATTTTCATATTGTTCAACAAATTGTTTTAATGTAGTCTTTAGGTTGGATATATCCATCAAAAAAGGCATTCATGCTTTTCACTTTGTTGTGTAGTTGACATGCCGCCCAAAAATGTCTTTCACATAGATAGGAACCCATCGATGTCGCCATCATATAGTATCCCCAACCAATCGGGTTCTGTATTAAAGATTAAATTCTCGCAATCATCTATTTCCATCTCATCTCAAGTTCATCTTTTATGAAAGTTGTCATACAATCGCATTTGCAAAAACCAACTTCACTGGATTCATACCGAATAACCTTTTCAATTTCTCCAATTTTTTCTTCATTGTATGCCATAAACACCATCGATGTCGTAGTATTTGGGAAGACAATTTTATTGCATTTCTTGCATAGCTACATATGCATCGATCAGTTATTATAGCTTTAGAGGATGATCTCGACATACAATTTAACCATGCTTTGAATAACCAAACAAATGTATCTCTGTCTTCACTAGATAACAACCCACAACTGCTAAGCTGTAAAAATCGATCGTCTATGGTGGTTAACTCATAAACAGAGCAAATGGCATATCATATTTGTTAGTGAGATAAGTTGTGTCAAATGAAACAACATCTCCAAATTTCTTCATAAGCCGCTGATCATTAGATCCACCAAAACAAGTTTCTAATGCAAGAGTCAAGATCGACATCAATCATATAATAGAAACTTGAATTTTGAGTGTGCATCCTCAAAAAATATTTTTAAAGCACACTCCAAGATCTCCTTCTCTAAGCCTCAATCTTCTAGCTCTATCAATGTAATTTCTTGCATCTCACTCATCAAATATTAATGATTCATAACCCCCAACTTCAACAACAATTGAGTTATAATTCCTAGACACCCCAATCCTTACTTGATCATTAATTTCTAATCTTCTTTGCTGTGTGTAAGAATTTTCTTATTCATTGCAAAATGACGGAGTCGATGGGAATCAAGTCATGATTATGCTCAAGATTAACTGTGATTAACATAAATCTCCCATCCTTTTGTAAGGTTGCTTGTACCCTTGCTTTGCAATCAATTTTTGTGGACAGAGATCGCTTTAGAGGGTTTACTTTTGATTTTTTGGTTCTCTTTCCTGATCGAGAACATTCAATCCCAAAATATCTTAATTCCCTATCATCACCACAACCTTGTGTTTTATAAGCTATGGAAAATCCAACATGTTTAGCATATTTGGCATAAAATGTGTACACTTCTCGCTTTGAGCTAAAACACATACCTCTTAGGTTTCTCAACTTCTTTCATTCTCATTTAATAAAGGATTCTCACCACTATTTGCATCAATCTCCACTTCGCCATTCAAAAATACCATATGAAATGAAATCCAGTTTGTTTCAGATTTAATAGATTACTAGAATAATAGAATAACCTATTATTAATTTGTTCAAAAATTAATCATTATTGAGGTTGTTATTAATCTACTAATAACAGATTATTATAATGATGCAAGCTCTTGAATGATGCAAGCTATTCATATGTTTATATTATTGATTATAACAGATTTTGAATGTATGTTTATATGTGTGTGTGTGTGTGTGTTTATATAATAGATTTTGAATGTATGTTTATATATATATATATATGTTTATATAACAGATTATAACAACTTCTGAATGTTTGTTTATATGTATATTCATAACAGCTCTTGAGTGTATGTTTATATATATATATTTCATCACATAATACAATTAAGAATTTGGCCATTCCAGTGAGTGATTCTTTAAATAATAAACTTTCTTCATCAATTCCAAAACATTAGGAAGTAGAACAAGAATAAACAGGGGTAAGATCCTAGCTACAATCTTGGTCGTACTAGCTAGCACTTCAGAGATCAAATCTAATGTAAAAAGAAAAAAAATAAAAATATAGAAAAAAAAATCTATTTGAACACGTATTTCTATTGTGTGCATATATATATATATATAAGAACATTGAAATAGAGAAGGACATAACATAGAGACACAAATTGACCTCGAGGAGCATGAAAGTCTATGTCGGAGGAAGACGCCGGACAATAAAGAAGGGAGAAGATGTTGGATGGTGGAGGAGAGTGACGGAAGAAGGTGTAGGAGAGTGATGGCGAAGGCAGATCTGTAGATTTAGGGTGAGAGAGGGAAGATAGAGGAGAGGCAGACAGCGAACACTGAACGATAGAAGAGGGAGAAAACGCTGGACAGTGGACGAGAGGGACGGTGGAGGAGAGATCTATAGCTAGTAGAGCTAGAATAGATCTTGAAAATGGAACATCAATACCTCTGTTTTACATTTGAGAGGATTTCTACTTATTTTTTTTAACACAATGCGTACACGCACTATATATGCAAATATTCTTCATCTTGCCTTGTTGGCTGCCAGCTCCTTAATGGTGCTTTTAGAGCTTTCGATTTAGTGCTCTAAATCAAAACTATTTGATTAAATCCTAGTCTCTTTCTTCTTAAATCAACACCTCTCCCTCCTTCTTCCTATCTCTCACAATGGGAAGAACCAAATACAATGGTGATGGAAGAAGGCGATGGTGGCAACTGGTGCTCAATGAGTCTCAATCCTTACCAAGTGCTAGATCTCCTCATCAATACTCTCCTTTACCATATCCAAACCATATCACACCGCTGTCGCCGATCCAACCACATTGCACCAATTGTTTGCCCTAGCCACTCAATCCAGACCTCTGATGTCGTCTAGTGTGGTGTAATCACCATTGTAAATGAGCGAGACTGCCCAGTCCACCACCGAGGCGAACTGTAGTTCATGTTGATGGCATTTCGGCCATTGATAATCTCTAACAACAATATTTTGAAGCTAAACACGTAACTCTTGGTGTTGAGATCCCCTGGCGCAATCCTTTGCCTAATCTCTTTCCTTGGGACAAAGATTCTGACAAGGTTTACTGCATTTGGGATCTTCACGTAGTTTATTCCTTGTCGAGTAGCAAAAGCTTGTTGATTGGGCACCATTTCTCTATGTTTTATTTATTTATTTATTTATTATTTTTTCTTTTTATAGATTTCAACTCAGATGTGTTAGGGTTTAGTGTTGATCAAGATAAAGAAGATGATAATTTGTTGAATAGTGTTTTTTTTTTTTTTAGCTCATTTATTAGATCTATTGAATATATATGTTAGATCAAAGTGTATATGTGCTCTCTAAAATCGATATATGATGATAATCAATTTTTTTCCCTTTGTTATCTGCTGTTGATTGTTGGTTATTGTTGTTGTTGATGAAAACATATTAGAATAGATAGGAGAAAGAAAAAGAAAGATTTGAATAGATAGAGTTTTTAACAGATAGAGTCTGCTTTGGTATTGCAACAAATAGTATTTCATTTGTCTTTGTATTTCAACAGTATAGAAAAAAATAGAACATAATTCAAGAATAGAAATTGAACAAATAATAAAATTTGAACAAATAAGGAGGCAATTTGAGCAGAGAGTTAAAAAAATCAACATGTAGATGTAAATTGAATAGATAGAAAAGAATTCAAGGAAAAAGTTGAATGTATAATTAAATTCTGGATGATATTTGAACATATAAAGAAAAAATTGAATGAGAAGTTAAAAATTTGAATTGATAGATATAAATTTGCACAAATAGAAAATAATTTGAATAGATAAATATAAATTTGTACAAATAAAAACAATTTGAATAGATAGTCAAAATAATTTGAATAGATAGATATAAAAAGTCAACAGTAGATACAAAAGTCAATGTGATAAATTGAGGAGTAAAATTAAAAACAAAATGTCCTTCAAAAGAGCAAAAAGATTTCTTACCAAATTATTTCACAAAAGGTGAACTTTTCACCAACAAAAAATATTCGTTGAACCTAATGTCTTATACCCTCCTATAACACCGTCGGGGTACGATCGCATTAAACAGCCTCAATCCTTTTGATTTATTTGATCTAGTCTACGAGTACAATGAAAAACATATATGAGAGTTCGTGATTTAATAACTTTTATAGAATATCCATTTTATTGCAAAGCCTTTGCCGTAAATAGATCAAGCATCATCGATCTTTTGAGTCACTACATAACATTTTGAGAAATTAGAAACATATGAACAAGGCTTGAGCCATTGTTCATTGTAACAATGGATACTTGGCTTGGAACCTTAGGGTATGAGATGGGAAGGTCATTAATTGTGCACCTTCACTCACTTGATCAAAAGATCAGCCTCTATCAAATCATGATATGATTTTTATTTATTTCATATGTTCATATTCCAATTTATTTAATAAATCCTAAAATTTATTATGTGAAACAAACAAATATAGACTATGTCATTTGTTTTGGGAACAATTTGATTTCATGTATTTTGAAATATTTTGAATAGTGTATAAAACATAGAAAATTGAGTTTTACAAACGTGAAAATCAATTTTATTCCAAATTAAACACCGCAACCTTTCATTCAATCGCATGATAGAGTTATGTCAAATAAGCAAATATCCATATAGTAGGATACTAAACATAGTAAGAAAAACACACACAATTGGAATGCTAGAGTACAAAAATTTACATATTTACCGATATCCCACCAATAATTACAAACCAAAGTTAGTAAACACATGCATGATTCTATATACAAGATCCTAATGCAATTCACTTATAAAATGCAACTAAAGGATTCGACTTCTAATATATGACATGTGAATCATCTCAAGAATAGAGATAGCACACAACATTACATAATAACGATTAAACTCACAGTGCAAATTTAGCCAATCTTAAGATATAAAACATAGATGCAAAGTATGGATATGATGACAAGCAAAACACACGTGCATATGTATAGATAAGTAAAGCAAGTAAAAGAATAGGATAGAGGTAAGTGGTGGGAAATTATTATAATACTTGAATATTACATATTCAATAAAGGGATGAGAGGAATAAAATATTACAACAAAGTATAAAATCTCACAACTCACAAAATACAACAAAACAAGAATATGTATGCCTTGGGGATCGCCGAAACCATTCTGCTGACGAAATATCGCCTGCTTTTGTCCTGCATAGTTGATTACAACCAATTAATTGGTGGCCGACCAATTAATCCTAGCAAAAACTCGTTTTTCCTCTTAACACCAAAGAAAGAAAAAACAAGGGATATGTGGGTAGCTTAACTCACCACTTCCAATTAGATTATAACATTTATAACACTCTAACTCAAATCAAGAAAAATATATAAAAAGAAAGTTCAAGAAATGAAAGTGCGAAGTTCACCTTGAAGAAAATGATGAACTTCTTGATTTCTAAACTTCATTTTGATTGCCCTTAAGTTTATGAAGTGTCTTCAATCCTCGCCTCAAAATTCAAATTTTATTAGAATGGTGTTTTTGAATTGTTTAACAAAGGTGTATGGATGGGAGGGGTATGGTTAACTCTCCTGCTTTTTTAACAATAATCACTCTTTTGATCAAGACTACTAGAATTTAGCTATAACAAAATTTCGGGATGGTTTGATATATAGCAAAAGGTATATCACAGTATAGCTAAGAAATAGAAGTTTTTGGCCAACTTTCAAAACTTCTCTTTCCTCTCTCTCTCTTAATTGATTTCTATTCTCTTAATCCATTCCTCTCCTCTTCCTAACATACATTCTCGATCATTCTATATGCAATTATGGCAAAGCAAGTGAAAGAGAAAATGGGAGACATGGATGATGAGGTGACAAGGATGATTGCATTGAATGCCCATTTTTAAGAAGAATACAAATACTCTTTTGACAATGGAGGACAATGGAGGGGAAGTAGGTATGCACCTCATCCATGAATGTATCAAGAAAGATCTGAAATGGCATGACCCACACGCATTCAACAAGAATTTCCGAACCCGCCTTTTTCAAGCAATTTAGTCTGCCACCAAAAACTCATAGCCAATTTGGCCTTGTTTTAACTATTTTGCATAAAACAGGATTTTTTGACAGAATTATTATCATTTCCTCCTATTTTCACACTATTCTTTGCTCAATTTCCTTAGAAAAAATTTTATTTTGAAGTTTAAAAATGAGTCTCGAAACATTACGGAAATACTCGGAACAAAGCGCGGAAAGAAAGTTTTGAAAAGAGTTTTGAAAAGAGTTTTGAAAGGGTCTTGAACACTTGGCCAAAATAGACTTAGGGTTGGAAATGAAGTACAAATTACATCTTTTTTATTGAGGATGATGTGAGAAACATATTCTTACTTTCATTATCGGGTAATCAAAAGAAAACGCCTAAGTTTTAGGGCCGATCAAAATGGGGTGTCTATAGTTGCCCCTTTTTAATAGAACTCGAAGTCATTTTCTTGACATGAGTGAATGTGTAAGCCCAAGACGTAATTCGCTTGACAAGACCACTAGACTTAGGCATACAAATAAGATACAAATATAATTGGTTGACCCCGAGGGTTGCCTACGTATCCCTTTGTGAGAAATAAAACTAGCGTAATTCATGGGCAAAATGAAAATGACATGCTTGAAATACATTTAAAAGTTGAATTCTTTTTTTTTTTCTTTTTGAAAGTGCATGATTTATGCAATGCAATATGTAATATATGGTGAGGCAAGCCTCGTGCAAATGAATCATAACAAAGGGGTACAATCTAAACACCCTCACACGAGAGGAGAAAAAGTACAGGTTTAATCAACAAGAAACCCAAACCGTATCTCAATACGTAAATATGGGATTGATTTCAACCGAAAAGGAGTAAAGGGTATTAACCAACAAGTGATACCTAGACCGTACCTTAATACGAAATAAAGGATGAGTTTCAATCGGGTAAAGGAGAAATGGGTCTTAACCAAGATGCGAGACATAGACCATACCTTAATATGAAATAGGGAATGGGTTTCAATTAGGTAAAGGAAAGATGGCTCTTAACTAACATGCAAGACCTAGACCGTACCTCAATACGAAATTGGAAATGGGTTTCAACCGGGTAAAGCAGAAATGGGTCTTAACCAATATGTGAGACCTAGACTGTACCTCAATACGAAATAAGGGATGGATTTCAACTGAATAAAAGAGAAAAAGGGTTTTAACCAACATGCGAGACCTAGACTGTACCTCAATACGAAATAGGGGATAGGTTTTAACCAAGTAAAAGAGAAAAAGGTCTTAACCAACATGCGAGACCTAGACCGTACCTCAATACAAAATAGGGGATATGCTTCAACTGGGTAAGGGAGAAATGGGTCTTAACCAACAAGTGAGATGGGTTTCAACCAAGTAAAGGAGAAATGTTGTAACCAAATGCTTGAACAATTGTAAGCAAGTGATGTGAATGGATTATGGCCAAGAGATGCAATAGTGTGACAATTGTAACAATGCATGGTAGATATAATAGTTGGTGCAATTGTGATAGTGAATGAAAAAACATGAAAGGTGCGATGTGAGACATAAAATATGCAATGTGATGTGATGGAAAAATAATATGATGGATGCACAAAAGATGAATTAAAAAAAAAAAATTTGTTGTTCATTGCTTTTTCAAAATTTTCTTCTTTATTTGTTTTTCATTTTTTTTTATTTTGATTTTTTTTCTTCTTTTTTTCTTTTTGAAATTTTTGATTTATATATACATACCATATATACATATACTGCATACAAACGATATACAAAATACATATTATATACAAATACATATACATACACATACACATACACATAGATAAACCATATACATATACCGATACATACATATATATATGTATGTATACAAACTATATACATATATACATATTATATACATGTCACTCTCTCTCCCTATTTTTGTCTCTTTTCTTTGCCTTTTTCATCTTAGTCAAGCGTCAGATTTGGCGACGATTTCAAGAATCATGGTGCATGACCAACAAGCCTCGATTCTTCAAATCCTTTGTCCCGAGGCCTTCTCTCTTTGTCTTCTTTCTCTGCTCTGTCTTCTTCTTAACTGAGGCCTGTGAAAGAGACACAGAGCGAAAAATTGCAATTCGTTAGTCTGTGGCAGCTCGAGTCTCTCTCTTTCTGTCATGTCTTCCTCCTGTCCTCTCACTCTTTTGCCTGACCTTAAAAATTCCCCAATCTAGATTATAGACACCAACTTTTCCAAGCCTCGACAGAGTGCTCCTGTTGCTGTTTTCAGTTTTCCTACGATGTCAGTCGAGCAATTAATGGCAGCCCAATCTGACATCAATGCCAACTATTACACATTGAAGTCCTATGTAGAGACCGTGACTGCGGTCTCCAATCTATCACGCTGTTTGCAAAGTAGAACAAATGAGGTGCAATGAATGACAACACAACTCTCTCTGTTCCACCGTATGTATCAAGACGCGCAGCGGGAGATTAGTAAGTTGAAAAGGCAGAACAAGGAGTTGAAATGCCAAGCAACCAATATGGAAAGATTTTTGGTGCCTTGGTATACCTCATTCAACGGCTAGCGAGGGATGATTTCCTCTAAAAATCTTGCAAATTCTGAGGCAGGGCCTTCAAAGCCTTCCCCGGAATGAAAATCTTGAGGTGGGGTAATTAGTAGTGGAGTCGAGCGATGAAGCTATTTGCACGTGAATTCGGCCTTTGACACTCACCACCGAGCTATCACCGAAAATTTGAGAAAATCCTCTTTCTATTTTCTTTTTCTTTTTCCTTTTTTTTTTTTGTATTTTCAATTTTTTTTTCTTTTATTCTTTTTTCCTTTTCTTTATTATTATTATTTTTTTGTTCTTTTTGTTTTTGTTTTGCCTTCCTGTTTTTGCTTAGGAATAAGCACCAATGCTTCAAATGATTTCACTTTTTCCTTTCTTTTTTTTTTCAAAATTTCTTTTTATGCAATGTCAGAATTGGGAGATTTCACCCTAAAGTTTAATAAAATGAGTTTTGTTTTTGCACATCATGGTGTGAATAGCACAACACTTGAGCATGAAAATATTTTTCTTGAACTTGAATCCAAGAATGATTAAATTTCAATGAATTCTGGATTGGACATTGAGCCCTCAATTTACTAGAAATCAAATAATGACTCAATGAAAGAAAAACAAAGCCAAAGGAATCCAAACACACCTATTTACACTTGCTGAAATGAAAGGCACTCAAAACATGACTCGAAACCACAAATCATTGAGCCTACACAAATTCTGCAGTTTTCCATTATGGATTGATATCGAAATTGGCCGGCCGGCTAATTAGTTGTCCAACCAGCTGAAAAATTGACAAGACAGCTGATCCATTAACTAGTCGGCTGAACGAACTGATGAATCGGCTGAATAATTGGCCGGCCGGCTAAAACAATCAGGAAACACACCTGGAGTCAACTAAACACGTGGACGAATGATTGAATTATTAGCCGGCCGGCTAAAACATGCATGAGACTCGAGAGTGCAGGGAGAAGACAAAATTCCTGACTCAACTATACTCCTAGTTCATTGCTTTGACTTTTTCTTTTCTTTTCTTTTTTCCTAGTAAAAAGATTTTGATCAACTTGAAAGTAAAATTAGCATGCTCGTTTCACTCTCTGTTTTGAAATCATGTAAGTCAAGTTATGAGCATTGAAAATTTTCTTTTTTGGTCTAAAGAATGGTTTGGTTTTTGCAAAAATGTAATTTTTGAAAAAGTAGTTGACTTCATTAAAAGTCCTCAAAATCTATTTTCGCAAATGGCCATTACTTGACCAACATGGAATCAACCTTGAGATGCAAAAATAACCCGAGCTTGATTTATCTTGCAATCGAATCTGCCATAAAGAAGAGATAGAACAATCAAACCAAATAAAGGCAATCTAATTGAACATGGACAAGACAACAGAGCCAAGTAAAAATATACCAATCAAACTTGGATGAGACAAGCAAGTTGAAAATGATTAAATAACTTCAGGATGAAGCTGCCTACGTATCCCAAAGATAGGAATCGGGCCTTACATAGTTCCTGAGGGTAAGGCTCACTCAAGTATTAACACTCTCCTTTTGTGCTTTAGCTTTTGCTAAAGTCACCATTTCTGGGTTTTTGACCTTGTGAGCTTTTTTCATTTTTATTTTTCTATTTTTTATTTCATTTTTCATTTTCTATTTTTTTTTTATGCTCTAACTTTTGCCTAGATCACCTTTCTAGATTTTTGGCCCAACAAGCCTCTCAAAGGTAGTATTTTTTCAACTTGCCCATGTTGATTGATTGTGAGAATTCTAAACCATCCAAATCCATGAGAATAATTGTTACTCTTGACCATATAGATTTGATGATGTTGGGACTCGTCTAATTGGGTCTGAATTTTCTCCTAGGGTTGTGGATAGAGCCTGATTGTCCTTTAGCACTTAATCTTCTTCTCTCAAATTTTGGGATTTAACTTTCTTTTCTATCTCCATTGGCTTGAGAAACGATCCAGTTTGAATCTTCGATCACATCTAACCTTATTGCCCCTAGTTCTAGGGTTGCTTCTGATCTGGCTGTGCAAGCCTCAAACTCTGGTTGATTATTGAACACTTTGAATCAAGGTTTGAAAGCTAGGGGGTTAGGTCCTAAGGTTGAGAGTGATCCTATATTGTACAATCTCAAGATCAATTCCAGGCATGTCTTTGTAGGACCACGCAAAAAAAATATTTTTTGAAATATTTTAATAAAGTGACTAATTGCTCATGCTTATTTGAAGACAATATAAACCAATCTGGATCAAGCGAGGATCCTTCTCAGTACCTACATTAACAGAAATTATCTCATCCATAAAGGGCTTAGCACACCTCACTTCCTCTCAATCAAACTTTACAAATCTCAAGGAATTCCTTTCTCTTCATTTTTATCAAAGTTATGAAAATTTTGGTCAATGCAATAATTTACAAGCATAGAGAAGTAGGCAAAACTTACTGCATTTTCATTTAAAACTTGTAGCTCAATGACTGAAACAAACTCAGAAGAAAATGAAAAGACAGACACAAATAGGATAGTGATGTCCGGGTTATCACTCCCAAAATCACTAGACTCTGACGCACAAGACTAACTTGATCCTGATTCTAGCTCCACAGACTTGGTGGAATCAGATTCAGACTCAACACCCAATTTAGAAAGTAAAATGGAAGCATTCTCAAATTGCTTACAGTGCATGCCATCCACCACATCTAGAACGAAATTTCTACAATTAGTAGGTGGTCCATCCCTGATCACATAAATGATCACAATATCTCCCCGAGTTTACTGGTCCCACACTAGTTTCTAGATCTATCACAAAGTCAGCTAGTGTTAGACCCAGAATTTCTCCTGTGCTTTTTTGTTTCTTGATCACTCCATGGCTTAAGAAAACTATAAAGAGGGAAGTGCATGCCCGTAAGAATATCTGTTATAATATCCAGTTCTGGCTCCAAATCATCTGTTACCACGTGGTTTTGGGGTTTTGGCTGGAATTGAGGTGCATATATCATAAATAAATAAATACACTTTGGTATTAGCACCTTGGGCTTGGGTAGATGAGAAGTTGTGATATATATGATGGAGTGAAAGTGGGTGATAGTGTATGGATAAGGTTGAGATATGTAGGTGGTGGGACTTGGTCATGGGGTGGCAATGAGTTAGAGGTAACCTTGGCTCTTTGGGGTTGTGGCGGAGCTATGGTTTCGTTATTATGGCGTAAGTAAAAACAACGATCAGTCTCATGACCATAGAGTTGGTGAAAGGCGCAGCATTTATTAGGGTCATGTCTGGCTGGTAGAATATCATAGAGAGGTCGGGGATCAAGGAGCTTGAGGTGCCCCTTTTCTAAGTATTTCCATAGCACGAGTTAGAGACATGTGGCGTGGATGGAAGGGTTTATTTGGACATCGGGTTTACATGGCTGTTTGTGGGCTAGCGTTGGCGAAGGGATTGGTTGTTTTGGTAGTAGTGGCAATGACTGTGTTGACTTCTGAAGGTATAGAATTGGCAGCTATGCTACTACTGGGAGTAGCATTGGAACTGCGAGTGAATGTCTTTCTCAAATGCTCATTTCCTTCTGTAATGATTCCCTATTTGATAGCATACTCAATTTGAACCTCAATCTCATGGAGGTCCTTGAAGTTAAAGAGTGTGAGAACTATCATCTTCTACAACAATCTTCCATGTAGATTTTGACAACCATGCACTTGATCTTTTCCAAGGGTTGATTTGTCATCATGTCTGCCTTTGTCCTCCACCTGGTGATAAACACCATGAGGCTCTCTTTGGGCTCTTATTAGGTTACTTCTAGTTCCTGAGTGGTCCCCTCAATCTAGGTGGTGTAAGAATCTCGGGTGATGAAAGCCTCACTAATTCCTTCCAAATTTGCTTTCTTGAGTCCTCCAAATTGGCATACCAGATAGCAGCCACTCCTGACAAAGTTCTTCCAAACAAAACAAGCTTTTGAGCCCAGAGATAGGCCCATGGGCTTCAGAATGTCTAAAAAGAGGCGAATATGAACCATAGGGTCACCAGCCCCATCAAATCTATCCATATGCGGCATTTTGATCCACTTGGGCAACCTCATAACCATTTCCATAAACCTATCCTTGAGGTCTGGAATGGAGTTGACTCCTTTTGATTTTTTGAACATTTTCTCTAATTGGATATTTTTAGCACAATCGGGTCAACTTCATCAATATCCATAGGAGAAAGTCCTCTAATTTGTAGATTAGGTTCGTGAAGTTCCCTAACTAGTGGAGGTGGTTCCAGAACTGGATGAACCACAAGAGGTGGATGAGATCTAGACGCCCCAGATAGGCGTTGCAATGCGGCAAGAGCCTCACTGTTGACAGCAACCTTGTTGGTAATAGCATCCGTGCTTCATTGAAGGGACAAAAACATGTTTGCTATATCTACCGGAGGTTGGTCCATTACTATTGGAGGTTGGTCTGTCACTTCTAGAGGTGGATCCATCACAGATTCTAGAAATTCTGGTTGGAGAGGTACTGGCGAGTGAAGTTTTTCTATATTTGGATGATAGATTTTGCCATTGGTTCCAGTGAGATCGAAAAATCTCTGGTTGGAGGTTTGGATCTTCCTCGTGTATTGAACCATGGCATGAAGGTGAGGGTTTCCACCTTTGTAGAGCTCCCTTGCGACAAGTATGTAGTATGGCTGACATGCTAGTTGGAGAAGGGATTGGAGGAGTTCTAAGAGTTGTTTTTTTGGGCATGGGCGTTGTGGGTAAGTGAGGAAAACATTCTTGGCATAAAAACGGAAAGAGGCTTGGCAAGGCATTTTGTAGTGGTAAATAATGAACTCACACCAGCCGTACAAGGCCTCCCTATTAGTTAAAAAATCTAGTGTAAATGGTGTGAGTGGTGTGACTGGAGGGGCGCTATATTAATATCACCAATGCCCCCCCTCCCGCTGATTTGGGCTGTCCGTTGTTGTACTTATGGACATGTGTATGGATGTGGTTAAAATGAAGTCACACCTAGGCCCAGGTGTGAATGGTGTAAGTACTTTTGATTCCTTTGCCAGATAATGCTATACACATGTCGCTTTTCTGATGGTTTGCGTGGTTGTGAAGGTAAGATGTTGTCAGAATGATAGACATAAAGCAAAGGCAGGAAAATAAATGTGTTTGAATTATTTGGAATGGGGAATCTTCGTCCTTACACGCAGAGCAATTTTACTATATATTTGGTACCAAAAAACATTTTACGGTAGAGAGGAATATGCTTTTGCAGTTGGATAGCTATTGTGGTGAAGTTGTTTTCTGGTACATTGTTTCGTCTCTCCTTTTCTTTTTGTCTTTTTTTTCTTTCTTGATTTATTTGGTATACAATGTTGTACTCCTTAGAAAAGTATCCCAAAAATTACGGGCAATTCACTCAAATGTGTGTAGATCGCTTTTTGATGTGGCAAATAGGACTGTGGAAAAAAGAGCCGACAGTCAGCTCCGACAAAGTTTGTTCGTGGGTATGAGAAGCAAAGGGAAAAAATATCAAAGCTAAGGTGTCTGAACAAAAGGGTTAGCAAAGGTAAGAGAATTTGCAGAATTTGTAGGATAAAAGATTTGGAGTGTTTTATAAAAACTGGAATGAGTAATAAGTAGCTAGTATCGGACTCCTCTTGCGTACCGTCGGTCAAGGACACAGGTGGCTAATGGATACAAGCATAGTTACCATGGTCGTGCACCTTTTAAAGCGGCGTTTGTTCACCAACGGTACGTTCAAAATATTCCCCAATATATTAAGAAAACTAAAAGGGGAGTAAGACAGTGAGGTTTTAACCTTCATCCTTGTAACTGGCGGTGAAGAAACTAACACTGGTTATCCCTAAACCAAATCTGTAGCTCTACTAAGTCTACCAGCGCGAGTCCAAAAAACTTGGGAGATGTTAGGTCCTTACATGTTGCCAATTCCGCGAACAAACTTGGTTTTTAAAGTAGTAATTTTTCCTGGTTTTTTGGCTTGACCACTCGAGCAGTGAAAGCTGTGCTCGAGCAAAAATTCAATACTCTCAGAAGTTTTGCTTCTCTGTAAAAGTACTGGGAGTTGTGTTTTTACGCTCGAGTGAACATTCCAGTGCTTAAGTGTAGATCCTTGTTCAGAAATACATGTTTAAGTCACACTACTCGAGTGGCCATTCTTGAGCTCGAGTGGTGATTGCAGATTTGTCTACTATAAAGCTGCGAATAAGCGCAGTTTTAGGATACGACTTCCAGATCTTGTTTTTGAGTTTTAAGGTTTTCTTCTAGAGCATCTTTAGTAGTTTCTTTGATGTTTGTTTGAGTTTAACTCATGGTTTGATAAGTATACATCAAAGGGTTGTTTGATTGTTCAATACAAGAGTGTTCTTCTTCGGTGGATTCCGGAGATTCAAGCATGCAGTCTTTGAAGGAGTTCAAAGCTACTGGTGGTCATTGATTCGACATGGATGTTGTGGATTTGACATCAAGTAGATCAATTTTGAGACAAGGTGCTAGCGAAAGAGACACGGATTGTTGAAGACAATCTTACAGAGTTTAGGTAAATTGTTTGGTAAATTTGTGTTCTTTCTTTCTTCATAGTGGATTGATTTGTGGCGTTTTGCCCGTGTTTTTTTTTTTTTTTTTTATATCACAATTGAAGGTGCTCCAACTGTGATTTTTTTCATGTAAAAATTATTTGTGTCGAATTATTAATTGTGAAACAACAATCTAAATCACTTTTATACATGCTAGATGATTTAGATTGTTAGTTTTGATTGTTTAAGAATTATTATCAGAGCAGGTCACTCTTTGTTTTTAATAAAACTATAGGAGTGTGATTTTGTGTGATTCACGTCATGGATTCAATTCGCGAAGGTAACTCGACCCATCGACCTCCTTTACTTGACGGGACGAATTATTCTTATTGGAAAGCTCGCATGGGAGCATTTTTAAAGTCTATTGATGAGAAAGTTTGGCCCTGAGTCATCTATGGATGGAGCGAACCTAGTGTCACCATCGATGGTATTGATATCCCTAAACCTCTTGATAAATGGGACACATTTGATTATCAAAACTCGAGTTAGAAGATTAAAGCACTCAATTCTCTCTTTTGCTCCGTCACACCAGAATAGTTTCGTCGTATTTGTACGTGTGAAGTAGCAAAAAAGGCTTGGGACACCCTTGAAACAAATCACAAGGGTATTACTACTGTTAAAAGATCAAAACTTCAATGTCTCACCTCTTCCTTTAAAACTCTTTTTATGCGAGATGATAGTGACATCATGAATTCCTACTTCACACTCGATGAAAAAATTTTTGAATCTAAAGTTGTTGGAAAAATTTTGAGGTCCTTACCCTAAGCTTGATCAGTTGGTTGGAAACTTGCAGACTTATGAAGCCTACTAGATTTCTATGAAAAAACAAAAAGATAGTGTAGCTTTTACTAGTGCTCATGAGACTGCTAAGAACCCTGAGGTTGAAATTAATCTAGAGTCTGAAATGACGGCTATGTTTACCAAATAGTTCAAAAAAAAATTTAAAGAAAAAGAAGCCTAATTTCAAAGACTCTAGTTCAAAAGATAAGGGTGATAAAAAATCCAAAACTTTTCCATCAAAAGGTGCTCCGAAAGGTAGGAAGAAAAATGTGAAAGGATAAGGTGTCAAGTGCTATGAATGCCAAGGCTTTGAGCATATCGCACTTGAATGTCCATCAAAAAAGAATCGAAAGAAAGTCTAAATAGTGAATTGGGATGATAAAAGTGAGTCAGAGCAAGAAGCTGAAGAAACCGAATTCGGTGAAGACGGAGATAGTACCTACATGGCATTCTATTCTTGCATCACTCAATCAATTGCAAATTCAATTGAGTTTGCTCGTGGGCCTAGTGTGCATTGTGCTCCTACTTTGGATGGGAGCAATTACTTGTACTGGAAGTGTAGAATGAGAGTCTATCTCAGAGCCTTTGATTCTGAGGGTTGGCATACAATTGAGGAGAATGTTGAAGCACCATTTGTAATCGATCCAATCACCAATCAAAGGTTAACAAGCCGACTGAGGAGTGGAGTGCTGCTGAAAGAGCTGACATGGAAAGCAATGAAAGAGTTCTGAACCCTATCCATGAAGCCATTTCTAAAGAAGAACAACAACGGATTGCTAACTGCAAAAATGCCAAAGAAGCATGCGATGTTCTTATGCAATTTCATGAAAGAGAATAGCCATCTTCACAACTATCTAGCAATGTTCATGCCTTAGTTGCTCAACTAAATGCGCTCAAGGAAAAAGAGAACCAAAAAGAAGATGATGAAATCTTGAAAGATAATGATGAGAGTAATGGTGATGAACTTCAACAAGCCTATGAAAAGCTATATAGTGAATCTCTAAACCTATCCAAGATAAATGACAAACTCACTATCAAACTCAAACATGTAAGAGTGGGAATGTCAAGCTAAAGGCAGAGATTTTAGCAGTAAGGAAGGATGTCATCAAGATCTTGAGTGATAGACAAGATCTCTGTTCAAAGCTCTTGACTTACCGAAAGGAATGAACTTCTAAAAGTCTATGCCACATATGAAGAGAAGATGGAATCATTTGAGATGACACAAGTTGCACTGGAAGAGCTTGTTGGTCAGAAAGAGGAAGAACTCAAAGATACTAGAGCCACGATTGATATGTGGAATAGAGGGTTAAAGACACTGGAAGACATCATCGGGTCTTAACAATGAGTTGTGACAAAATTGGGATACGTTATAGTGATGCAACACCTAAATAGGGAAAGACCTCTACATCACATGACATCAAGACTCAAGTAAAGAGAAAGTTGAAGGTTCAACAAGATGATAAATCTCTTTATCAACCTAAAAGGGGTAAGATCAACAAAAGAGAGGTAAAACCTATTTTTGTTTTTCATCATTGTGGTAGGTATGGCCACATTCGGTCTTATTGTTATGAGTTGCTTGGTAAGGTGTCTCAAAAAGTAAGAAATTTTAATTCTTCATGGGTTAGGAGACAACCTTACATGTCTAGGCGAAATACCAAGATTCATGATGGTGTTTACAATGCTAAGACTTTCACCAAGACTGTCAGTCCCACTTCTGTTAAGACCAAAAAGGTTTGGGTGAGAAAGAATGACCTAACTTGTTTTGTTATTCACACTGCACTAAAAGCACGTGACTCACACATGTGGTATCTTGATAATGGGTGCTCTCGTCATATGTCAGGTGACAAATCCTACTTCACATTTCTTGAGAAATATGAAGGAGAAATTGTTACCTTTGGAGATGGCGGCACTTCTAGAGTCATTGGTATCGGCTCTATAAGTGTGGCCAATCTACCCAAGCTTGAAAATGTCTTACTTGTTGATGCCTTAAAGCTAATCTTTTGAGCATTAGTCAAACGTGTGATTCTTATCATGAATTATCATTTTCAAAATGTAAATGTGAAATTTTGGATAAAAAGGAAAATACTGTCATGCATGGGGTTCACACATCTAATAACTGCTATGGGATTGTTACCACAAATGATCTCACCTATCGTTCGGCCATCATAAGTAATATTGACTTGTGGCATCAAAAATTAGGTCATATGAATTTCAAAGACCTATCTAAAATTGCTAACAAGGAAATTGTGAGAGGAGTACCCAAAATGGGTAAGAATATAAACTATGTGTGTGGGCCATGTCAATTAGGAAAGCAAACTTGTGCCCCTCACAAAAAGGTGAATAGCTTAGCAACCAAGCGTCCTCTTGAACTGGTTCATATGGATCTTATAGGACCCACTCATACTAGGAGCATTGGAGATATATGTTTTTAACTGTTGATGATTATATTCGTTTTTCTTGGGTTAACTTTTTAAGAGAAAAATCTAATACGTTTGTTCCTTTCACGTCTTTAGTCCTTAAAATCCAGAATGAACAAGGTGTTTCTATTGGGTGTATCATAAGAATCCAAACTGATCATGGTCATGAATTTGAAAATAGCTTGTTCTCGGATTTTTGTGATATGCATGGAATTAAGTATGAATTTTTTGCACCTATCACTCCACAGCAAAATAGAGTTGTTGAGAGAAAAAAATATGGTTGTTCAAGAGATGGCTAGGGTCATGCTCCTTAGCAAGAAAGTTCCTCCTAAGTTTTGGGCTGAAGCCTTAAATACCGCTGTTTATGTTGTGAATCGTGTATATTTAAGGCCCGACACTTTATAAACTCCATATGAATTGTGAAAATGGTTGAAACCTAATGTAAAATAATTCAAAACTTTTGGGAGTAAATTTTACATCTTCTAAGACAGAGAACCTTTGGGCAAATTCGACTCTCGAAGTAATGAAGGTATTTTTCGAGGGTATTCAACTACTAGTAAAGCTTTTCGTGTCTATAACTTGCGTACTTTATCTTTGATGGAATCGATCAATGTGGTTGTAGTTGATACAAGTTCCCCTATTGCATCTCTACATGAGGAAGAAAATGATGATCCTAGAATTTTGGATACCGAACCACAACATCAAGGAGAAGCACAAGACCAATCTCAAAAAGGCGAACTAGCACCAACCCCTATGGCAAGTCCAAGTCCAAAGAGTGCACAAAGAGACACCACCACCGATGCTTAAATCACTACCAGTCCTGGTTTGAAGCCATCAGCAAGGTTAAAACTGAATCATCCGGTTCAATAAGTGATTGGAAATGTCTCAGATCGAATGAAAACCTGAAAAATAAATCGGGAGGAGGTATCTCATATGTGTTATGTTTCATTAATTAAACCTAAGAATATAAAAGAGGCCCTACTAGCTGATATTTAGGTCAATGCAATGCAGAAGAATTAGGTCAATTTGAACGTAACAAAGTTTGGACTCTTGTTGCCAAACCTAGAGACATAAATATGATAGGTACCAAATGGATATTTAAAAATAAATTTGATAAGAATGGTACTATGGTTAGAAATAAAGCTAGGTTGGTTGCTCAAGGCTACATACAAATAGAGGGTGTCGACTATGATGAGACATTTGCCCCTGTTGCACGTCTTGAATCTATTCGTATTTTACTTAGTGTTGCGTGCTTTCTAGGATTTAAATTGTTTCAAATAGATGTGAAAAATGCCTTTTCAAATGGGTACTTGAGAGAAGAGGCTTATGTTGAGCAACCAAAAGGATTTGAGGACCAAAAATTTCCAAACCATGTCTACAAGTTAGACAAGGCTTTATATGGGTTAAAACAAGCTCCTAAGATTGTATGATAGACTTACTACCTTCCTTATTGACAATGATTTTCAAAGGGTAGTGTGGACAAGACCTTATTTGTGAAACATACTAAGTCCCATATACTTGTTGCTTAAATTTATGTTAATGATATTGTGTTTGAATCCTCTTCTAATTCTCTTGTGAAATATTTCTCAGATTGCATGACACATGAGTTTGAAATGAGCATGATCGAGGAATTGTCTTTTTTCTTGGGTCTCTAAATTAAACAGTCACCTTTGGGTATGTTTGTCTCTCAAACCAAGTACGCCAAAAACCTTGTGACTAAGTTTGGTCTAGAGTTAGCCAAACATGCTCGGACCCCCATGAGCAGCAGTCTTCACCTCTCTAAAGACTCATCTGGCACTGATGTTGGCCCTACTCTGTATAGAAGCATAATAGGGAGTCTTTTGTACCTCATAGCTAATTGGCCTGACATTGCATTTAGTGTAAGTGTTTGAGCCCGTTACCAAGCCTGTCCTAAAGAGTCTTATCTTCTTGATGTCAAACGCATCATTAAATATGTGAGTGGGACATTGGGGTATGGGATTTGGTTCTCGACCGACACTACAGCCGAAATCACTGGTTTTTCTGATGCTGACTGGGCAAGGTGTGCTGATGATCGGAAAAGCACTTTTAGAGGGTGTTTTTACCTTGGGAATAATCTGGTTGCCTTGCATAGCAAAAAGCAAAATGCCATATCTCTTTTGACTGCTGAGGTTGAGTACATTATTGTAGGGAGTTGCTGTGCACAAATGTTGTGGATGATGTAAATGCTTCATAATTATGGTATAGACAAGGACACTCTCACCTTTTCTGTGATAATACAAGTGCCATTAACATCTCCAAAAATCCAGTCCAACACTCTCGCACTAAACATATTGACATTCGTCATCATTTCATTCGAGAGTTAGTTGAGGAGGGCCTTGTAGCTCTTGAACGTGTACCCACTGAGCACCAAAAAAGCTGATATTTTTACCAAACCCCTTGATCTTCTTAGATTTGAATTCCTTAGAAAGACCTTGGGTGTAGTACTCATTAACTAGAGTGTGTCTTGTTACTTGAGTGAGTGAGAGTGATTGGCATTCTGTGTACTTGGATGTTATAATCTCATTGTCATTGAATCTTGTTATCTTTGCACATAGACTTAAATGAGCACTTCTCATGCCGTTTGCAAGATTTTATATATCCTTGTCCATAGCTCATTTTGAATAATATGCTCATTGAATTCCTGATCTCATTCTGTACACATTCTTGAGATAAACTATTGCAGGGGTTTCTGCATAAGTGATCAGTTTTCTCTACGGACTTCTAACATAGTCTCTTATACATTTCTAGAGGAATTGACTGATACTGGTATATCATGGGTGATGTTGAGTCTCTTACCCATCCACCATCTATTTTCTCTTTTACGATTTCTCTCATTTCTTTGAAGTTTGGGCATTAGAAAAAGGCTATCTCAGAGGCACCAACCAGGCCATCCTCATTGTTTCCATACTTCTCTAGTTTGGTCTCCAAACTCTTGAGCGTGCAAGCTTCCAGTGAGTGCCCAAAAGAAAGAAAAGTCAAAAATTAATTTTTTAAAAAAGAACTCATTGATTGAAGGGAAGCCTACACATTCACTCAAAGAACAATTCTTGATTCCTAGTTGTTTGACTTTTCTCAGAGGTGTTTAGATTCTTTTGCCGGAGGTTCAGCCATCTAATCACTACCAAGATTAACTCTAGCAAATGTGGACTCTCAAGGATTGCACATACATACACTCATTATGTGAGCTCTCATGTTTGCTTTTGAGTTGTGTATTCATCTGTAGCTTATGCTCATTGATCTATGTATACCTATTTTGCTCATGGTATCGTGCTTCATATTGTCAATATTGCAAGATTACGAGCTTCATGGGTTGCGGTATTTCATCTTAGTGTCTTATTCTTGCCATTATACTGATCATCTCTTGTCTCAAGAAATACTTTGTTGTATGAGGTGTTTTCATATGCTCAAAAGGGTGCTTTTTGGGGTTGCATTTGTTTCTTCACCACTCAAGCTCAACTTCTTGCGCTTGAGCTATAAATCCTTACATCAAGTACTTTTGTAGAGGGGCCAAACTTCTGAGGGCATGCATTCTGTGCTTGAGCGCACAAGTCTTGGCTCGAGCGACGTTGTGCGCGTAAGTGAGTTTGCTCGAGCGGATAAACTCACGCTCAAGCAGTGAACCTTGGTATAAATACTTTGCCTACCCTTTCCAATCCCATTTTTTCTCAATTTTTTTCGATTCTCTTTCTCTCTCCTAGGGCTTTCTTCCGTCTAACTGATTTCGCCTTGGGAGTGTGTGTTTGAGTGTTCTTACCATTTTCTAGCCATCCATCCACGTCTCTGGTATGTCTCTTTTCTTATTCTTCATTTTTTTGTTTGTTTCCTTTAATTTTTTTTTTTTTGTTGTTGTTTTCGTCTATCTTAGTTTGGTGTCTATTTTTGGGTCATTCGCATGGTGTCTTGGTCTGTGTATTTTCTAGGGTTTACTGGGTTGCTTCTAGTTTGGTTGGTCTAGTCTTGCTTATTTTTGTGTTTTGTTATGTTTGTTTGTTTTTTTTTTTCTTTTTTTTTTTCATGTTCTGTGCTTTATTTTTCAAATTTTGATGTGTTCAACTTTTGATTACTATTGTGTTTTGGTTTTTGAGGGGTCTGATTTTTTTTTTTTTTTTTTTTGTCATACTTGAGTTGCATCCATGTGTTGCCTGCCTACCTACCTTGGTCAACTTCATAATTTTGTCCCATGTTATTCAGCTTATTTATGGCTTCATGCTCTTCTCCACACATGTGTGCATGCCTTTGTTGGCCTTTGAATTGCGTATTCTCCTATTCCTGTTAATCATGTTGTGCTTGGATTTTGGTTACTAATGGAGTTTATTTTGTTACTACTAGTTGTGTCACTAATGCAGTTTGCTCTGTTGTTCTGCATTTGGTGGGTTGGGTGTGTCGTTGGGTTTAGACATGTTGACCTCCAAACGCCGAAAATCTATGGCGAGCCAACCACAGTATAACCTTGATCGTTTTCCCTCCCTAGCCAAAGCCAAGTCCTTTAGATAATTCTACACCTCTCGAACTGTTTACCTCGAAATGAGCGTTCAGCCAAATACCTTTGAGTCTATCCCTGTTTGCCCAGTATTTTTGACCCCTTAGGCGGTGATCTAGTCCTTTCCTTCTTGGGTAGCCAAAATTTGGATAGGGTGCAGGAGTTTTATTGTAATATTGAGGAGGTCAATGATATCGGTCCATCATTTAATACTTGGGTCCGGTCAAAGGAAATCACCATCAATGAAGACAAAATGCATAAGTTGTTAGCCATTCTCCAAGCCACTAATTGCCATAACCCTTTTCTTGGCTATCTTACTTGTGATTTCAATGTAATTGCTTCTGAGCTTTGTGGCACACCTAAAGTTTGGATGCAAGGGGCCCTTCTCAAACAGACCAAACTTCTTTCCCGCTTTAGCTTACTTAACATCATTGTCAGTGCCAATCTGATTGTCACCATCCATAGCTCCGTTATTAACCAAGACCAAGGGTATATTCTTTATTGTATTGACCATCAGCTATCCATTAATCTTGGCACCCTCATCATTCAACAGATGATTGCTTCTTTTAGGAAAAAGACCTTAGGTTTACCCTATGGTACCTACTTTTCATGAGGATGAGTTTGCATCTCTTATCAAACCTTTCACCAAAAAGACCATCTCCCAAAGTTACGCACATATTAAAGGGAGTCCTTCTAGTGTGGGTGGTTCAAGTATAGGTGAAGACCCTTTGGCAGAGGAAGCTGAGTATGATGTCGTTGCTGCTGGTGAGGGAGAGCACCCTCATTCAACTCGGTCTATCCGAGGATAGCTGCGCCAGATTAAGCATGCTATCTTTTCTCGCTTTGACCATTTGAAGAGTCGGATGGACATCCTTGATGCCTGTCTCATCGACTTGGAGACCTCCACAGACGCGTGGTTTACTGCATTTGAGGCATCTTCTGGCCGTATTGAGATTTCTGTTGATCAATCCTCCATGCAGCTTGCTTAGATTTTATCCTTTCTTCAGATGCAGCAGCCTTCTCTACTGCCGCCAGATTAGTGATGTTGTTTTTCATTTGGACAGTTTTATTTTTGTTTCTTGCTGTTTTTTTTTTTTCTCCCTTTGGGCCTGTATCTTCTATCCATCTTGATTTGTCTCTCCCGAACAAAAATGGGGAGTAGTTTTAGACCGGATAACACAGTTTTTTTTTTTTTTTTTTTTTTTATAATGGATATTGGGATACTATATTTTGATGGTTATGCATACTAGTTTAGCTTTTTTGCTATATTGGATTATCCTCATCTTCTGATATTGATTTATGTTTCAAAGTGGTTGAAATATGTTTTTGTAGGTGGCATGGTCAAAGTGTTCTTAGACTAGATTTATAGTCTTTGTGTTTGTTAGGTGTTGTGTCTAGCGCGTGTATTTGTTAGGAAAAATTGTTAGAATGTTTTGTCCGGAATTGACAAACGGGAAGATTGTTAGGTCCCTACGTGTTGCCAATTCTGCGAACAAACCTGGTTTTGAAAGTCATAATTTTTCCTGGTTTTTTGGCTTGACCGCTCGAGTAGTGAAAGCTACGCTCGAGCAAAAATTCAACACTCCCAAAAGTTTTGGTTCTTTGCAAAAGTACTGGGAGTTGTGTTTTTACACTCGAACAAACATTCCAGCGCTCGAGTGTAGATCATTGTTCAGAAACACGCGTTTAAGTCACACCGCTAGAGTGGCTATTCCTGCACTCGAGCGGTGATCGCGAATCTGTCTGTCATAAAGTTGCGAACAAGTGCTATTCCAGGGTAAGGCTTTCAGATCTTCTTTTTGGGTTTTAGGGTTTTCTTCTGGAGCATCTTTGCTAATTTCTTTGATGTTTGCTTGAGTTTAACTCATGATTTGATAAGTATACATTAAAGGGTTGTTTAATTGTTCAATACAAGAGTGTTCTTCTTCGGTGGACTCTAGAGATTCAAGCGTGGAGTCTTTGAAGGCGTTTGAAGTTGCTCGTGGTTGTTGATTCGACATGGATGTTATGGATTCAACATCAAGCTGATCAATTCCGAGACGAAGGTGTTGGTGAAAGATACATGGATTGTTGAAGACAATCTTACAGAGTTTAGGTAAATTGTTTGATAAATTTGTGTTCTTTCTTTTTTCATAGTGGATTGATTTGTGACATTTCACCCATGATTTTTTTTGTCACAATTGGAGGTGCTCAAACTGTGGTTTTTTCCACGTAAAAATCGTTTATGTCAATTTATTAATTGTGAAACAACAATCTAAATCACTTTTGTATGTGCTAGATGATTTAGATTGTTTGTATTGATTGTTTGGGAATTGTTGCAATTAAACATATTAGAATCACGAATCGCATAGGTTTTTTTGAGAATATTAGACCATTCTGAAGCTATAGTGCTATGACTACCTAGCAAAAGAAAAACGAAACTCCCAATCAGAATTTTAGCAACATTCCGGCTCAACTGATCATTACATAACATGCTGAAACACTGAACTCCACCTCTCAAAATGAAATGCTTGAACCACTACTCAATCTTGAGAACCGTAGATCCCATACATTGCACATAGCAAGAAGGAGAACAATCACCTCTATAGAGGGTAGGGTTATGTTGTCCTAGCTTTGAAATGATCTAGGGTTTCACTATTCAAACAAGTGGCATCATACATCCTGGAATGGGATAGCATCTTGCCCTAATTTTGAAAGTTGTTAGAGTTTACTATATGCACTAGGTCAGTCTTGGTCAAAAAGGGTACCTCAGCAAGACACTAATATACCTACCCAATCCAATGGATCAAGTGATACATGGTGATCCCAATCTAAGGCTTGTTCTTCCACCATGACAGAGCCCATGTTTGTCTATCCACTCAAAGCTGAATAGCCATCCAGGATAATAGGTGACGAGCACAAGACTTATGCGCACCAATGCATACAATGCAATGAACATATAATTGAAAAAAAAAAAAAAAAATCATATCATGGAGTTCAAGTCAAGGTTTCTTAATATCTCCATCAGAGTCGCCAAAAACTTTAACACCGCCCAAGAGGTACCCATGTGCGTTAAACAGTTCAAACCCTCGATTTCTTTGATCTAGTCTCACGAGTGCAATGTGAAACATAGATGAGAGTCTCGATTTGACAACTTCTATAGAAAATCCATTTTATTGTAAAACCTTTGCCAGAAATGGATTGCTTCATCATATCTTAGAGTCGCCACCTAATATTTTGAGAAATTAAGAAACCTGAGACTTGTGCCAAGGCCACTATTCGTCGTAACCAAGGATGCTTGGCTTGGAACCTTTGGTATGAGAGGGAAAGGTCTTTAATTGAGCACCCCCGCTCACATAATCAAAAGATCTGCCTATTCTAAACCATGATATGATTTTTAAATACTTCACATGTTCATATTCCAATTTATTTAATAAATCTTAAAATTTACTATGTGAAGCAAACAAATATATACTATGTCATTTGTTTTGGAACAATTTGATTTTATGCATTTTGAATTTTTTTTTAATAGAGTATAAACCGCAGAAAATTGAGCTTTACAAATGTGAAAATCAATTTTATTCCAAATCAAACAACACAACCTTCATCCACTGGCATGCATAGAGTTATGTCAAATAAGTAAATAACCACATGGTAAGATGCTAAACATAGTATGAAAAATATACACAAGCGGAACGCTAAAGCATAAAAAATTACATATTTACCGATGCCTTGCAAATAATTACAAAACAAAGTTAGTAAACACATACATGATCCTATATATAAGATCCTAATACAATTCACTCATAAAATGCAACTAAAGATCTGGCTTCTAATAAATAACATGTGAATCATCTAAAAAACATGAGGTAGCACACAAAATCACATAATAATCGATTAAATCCACAGATACAAATTTAGTCGAATCTTAAAGTATAAAACATGGATGCAAATTATGGATATGACGACAAGCAAAACATACTGCATATGTACAGATAAGAAAAGTAAGTAAAAGAACGGAATAGAAAGAAGCAGGGTGGGAAATTATTACAACACTTGAATATTACATATCCAAATAAGGAATGAGATGAATAAAAATATTATAACAAAATATAAAACTTCACAACTCTCTCAAAATGCAACAAAAATAGTAAATATGTATGCATTGGGGATCGCTGGAAACCATTATGCTCGACAATCGAATATCGTTCTATTTTGTCCCGTAATAGTTGGTCAGTTGGTGACCAATTAATCTTGGCAAAAAACTCTGGTTGCGTTTGGTAGAGTTTTGTAAATATGATTTGAGAGTATGAGTTGTATTTTGAGTTTGTGAGTTGTGAAATTATGATTTGAGTATAAAAAAATTTTTTGGTTATGGTTTTTGAATAGAGTGTTGAATTGAGTTTTGAATTGAGTATGGAATTGAGTTTTGAAAGTTTGATTTGACATGTGAAGTAAAAAAATTTGTTTGGTTATGAGTTTTAGAAAGAGTTTTTAGAATTTAATTCAAATTGTTATAACTCATAATAAAACACATTACTTTTACACTATTAAAAATTTTGATCAACACTCATAACCAAACTCTTTTTAAAATTCAATTAAAAGGATTTATTATTAATAGAAAATAATATTAATTAATTTTTTAATTGAAAATACTACAAAGGAAATAATTTTTTTTCAAAATAAATATTCAAAAAATTTAAATCATAAATATTTAAATAATCTAAAAAATTTAATAAGTAAAAAATTAAAATAAATATTAAAAAAATTTAAATCATAAAAATTTAAATAATTTAAATAATTTGAAATGTTAATATTTTAAATTTAAAAACAACTTTGCACTCAAATCGCAACCCCAAACACATAAAACAAAACTCAATTAAGAAATTATTTTTAAAATTTATAACCAAACACATAACTCAAAACTTCATACTAATTTCACAACTCTACGCTCAAATCATAACTAAATACATAACAAAAAAAATTAAAATATTTAAAAATATTTTTATAAAATAGAGTTTGAATTTATTTTTATAAAATATTTTAAAATTTAAAAAATTAAAATCGTAATATTTTAAAATATTCAAAAAATTTAAAAATTTAAAAAATTGTAACATATTTAAATATTAAAATATTTAAAATCTTAACAAAATTAAAATATTGATTTGAATTGAGTTTTGAAAAGAGTTTTGAATTATGTGTTTGGTTATGAGTTTTGAAAAGTAATGATTATGTTTTGAATTAAGTTTTGAGAAATAGGTGTAGAATTATTATTTAAAAACTCAAAACAAACAACACACTCAAATCAATGGGTGGAACTATAATTTCAATTGCTTATCAAACGGAGACTCTGATTTTCCTTTTCAACACCAAGAAGGAACAAACAAGGGATGCGTGGGTGGCTCAACGCACCACTTCCAATTAGATTACAACAGTTTATAACACGAACTCAAAACAAGAAAATTAATATAAGAAAGAAAGTTCAAGAAAATGAAAGTGTGCGAAATTCACATTCCCAGAAAATGATAAACTCCTTGATTTCTAAACTTCCTTTTGATTACTCTAGAGTTTAGGAAGTGTACTCTTAATCATCAGTTCAAAAATTCCAAATTCTTATTAGAATGGTATTTTTGGGTAAGGGAGGGAGGGAGGGGTTATGGTTAACTCTCTATTTTTCTATTTTTCAACAACAATCACTATTTTTCAATCAAGGCCACTAGAATTTGGCTATAATAGAATTTCTGGGATGGTTTGACATATAGAAGATGGTATATCAGTGTATAGCTAAAAAATAGAATTTTTTGGCCAACTCTCAAAACTTCTCTCTTTTTTCTCTCTATCTCTCTCTCTCTCTCTTCTTTTAATTGATTTCTCTTCTCTTAATCCATTCCTCATATCTTCCTAACATACATTATGATCATTCTATATGCAATTATGGCAGGCTAAGTCAAGGAGAAGGTGAGAGACAATGATAATGGGGTGACAAGGATGATTGCATTGAATGCCCCTTTTTTGGAAGAAGACAAATGCTCTTACGACAATGGAGGACAATAGAGGGGGTGTAGGTATGCACCTTGTGTATGAATGTATGAAGAAAGATCTGAAATGGCATGACCCATACAAATTTAACAAGAATTCTGCCAAAATTGTGATTTCTCTAGGCAAGTTAGCTGACTGGCCAATTTCTTGGCTGGACGGCCAAGTAATTGGCTGGCTGGTTTGGCCTTGTTTTGACTATTTTGTATGAAACACGATTTTTTGATAGAATTATTATCATTTTCTCCTATTTCTACACCATTCTTTGCTCAATTTCCTTAGAAAACATTTTATTTTGAAGTTTAAAAATGAGTCTCGGAATATTACAGAAATACTCGGAACAAAGCGCAGGAAGAAAGTTTCGAAAGAAAGTTTTGAATGAGTTTTGAACACTTGGCCAAAACAGGTTTAGGGAGAAACTCATTATTATTTTCATCATTAGGTAATCAAAAGAATGTGCCTAAGTCTTAGTGTCGGTTAAAATGGGGTGTATACACCTCCTTAGATTGGACTTTTCAATAATTTACTCTTTTAATTTTTACTTTTTGATTATTTATTTTTAACTTATAAAAAGTTGCATCAAACAAATTTATTATACAATGGAAAATGAAAAATATTATTGAAAGAAGAATGAAAAATGATAGTTTGCGAACTATTTTATTTGTTGGAATTTCAAGGGGAGAAATTTATGGATATGTTTGGTTTTTTAAAGAGTAAAAAATTGCATCTTCAACCTTGAAGAACAATTTTTATGCCTTGCTTGTTTCAAGGTAAAACGTTGAGTGTCTTAAAGACAAGAAATAAAGATAAAAATAGTGTAAAATTTAAGATACCTTTTTCCAATTTCATAACACTTTTCATTCATTAAAAAAAATAAAATAAAATAAAATAAAAAAATCATCATTTTCAAAACACAATATCAAACAATGCTGATAGGATATTTGTTAACATTTGCCATTGATGTATTGCCAAATCTTGTTCATTATTGATGAAATCTTGACAAAAGTGCCGGACAATAATGAGAAATGAAAGAGATTATACGGATCAACCATGTTGCTTTATAAGATAAATTGGAGGCTTATAATTTTATATTTATATATTTATATAAAATGATTTATATGATTGAATATGTGTTATATAAAAAAATAACACATTATATTACAGTATTGTGAGTCGGATTGAGATAATTTTCTTTTTAGGATCTTAAATATTTTTTGGTTTACAAAAAATTTGTATCTAGTTGTATAATTAACTTTTGTGAAGACGGAGAAAATGTTCATTGTAATATGTATGTCACATGACAATGCAGGCATTGGAATGAGAGGTAGCTTTCAAAACATAAATGCAGAGGAGGGGCATCCATTGCAAACATGCGTGTCACATTCGCGGAGGCCAAGCTTCGCTTCCGTCCAAAATCGGATTTGACGGTATTGTTCGGTCTAAGTTGGCCTAATTTTAAATTTATTTTAATGATTTAAATGATTTGATATGTAAAATATATTAGATTTATTATTTTTATAAAAAATTATATTGATCAAATATTAATAGTCATTTGATTATATTATATTTATTTTAATAGAAATTATGATTTTAAAAATAAATTACATACACAAATATAAACTAATCAAATAATTTTTGATATTTAATTAACAATAATTTTTATAAAAGTATATAATTAATATAATTGATGAATTTTGCCTATTAAACAATTTAAATTATTGGGATGGACTCATAATCGAATCCACAACACCGTCCAATCAATCTGTTTCGACGACCCCTTGCAAAGAAGGACAGTGTCAGATTCATCCAATGCAGGACCAGAAGGGACACATGGTGGTCCTTTTCAAATTTTTTGAACTTTTTACCGAAAATAACAAGTGTAAGTTTGGAAAAAAAAAAAAAATTAACAGTGAGTGGTAAATTTTAATAAAAAAATTTATAATTTTTTTTATTAATGTATAATTATTTTTAAAAAGTTTCTTTGATTTGTAATTTGTTCAACTTTTTAATCTTAACTATTTTTTAACTTTTTAAATTTTCACCCCAATAAAATAGACATTCTCTCTGGGTGGACTCTAATAGAGCTTAAGTCTGGTCACTTTAATTCAAAAATATGGTGGTGTTTGGGAAATTAGTTCCCAAACTTTTTTTTTTTTTTTTTTTTTATTTAAAAAGTAAGAAAAAAGAAAAAAAAAAAAAATCAAAAAAAAATATCACATCCAACCCCATAATCATTTCACTTTTTCTCTCACAAACATCACATCTAACAACATAAAAACCCAACTATCTTTCCAAACATCAAAAATTTTTTATCTCATAAAAACCTACATCTAATAAAATCTACATAAAAACTCACTTCCCAAACACCATCTATATTTAAGACAAAATCTCCGTTTGGAGAGTGGGTTGATTTTTTGACTTTTTAATTTTTTTTGACTATTTTAACTTGGGCTACAAAATTTGATTTGAGAATGACTTTTTAATTTTTTTAACTTTTTTTTGTGAAAGAAGAGTATAATGATTATGGGTTGAATGTGATATTTTATTTATTGTGGCTAAAATAGCCTATTTTGTCTTTTGTGACTAAAATAGTCAAAATCTTCTTTTATTATGTGTCATTTACTAACATATTTCTTTTTCCATTTAACCCCTAAAACTTTTTTACTTTTCTCTCTAGGGTTTTCTGTAAAGGGAGAGAGAGAGATGGCGGAGGTTCCTCCACCTCTTCAATCTCCCTCTCCTCCTCTTTTCTCCTCATTTCGAGTTTTTTTAGATTTGATGTTTGTCTCACTAATCTAGCCATCTCCACCTGACCTTCTCCATCTTCGATTTCAAAATTTTAAAGTTTCAGATCTTTTTATAGTCTGAAGGTCGATGTTAGATAACACGTTTGTTTTAATATAGGCGATCACCTATATTCTATCTAAATCAGCAGAAGTGGGTTCTTTAGATTTTAAGTTGAAGGTTGTGAGGCAGTAAAATCTTGGATGAGTTCGGTGGCAATTTGGATTTGGTTTTTGTCTATTTGGTGTTTTAATTTTTAATTTATTGATGTAATAATTCTTCCTGTGTAGATGTTTGTTTTCCTCCCTTGTGAGAGCATTTTCTCATCTTCTATGGAAGTTTGGATCCTCTCTTCTACGGAGGTTGCTCATCTCTTTTTGAGATCTTATGACATTGTTGTATTAGATTGATTCAACCTTTTATCGGTTTTGCAATGAAGATTTTCTTCCCAATCTGAAAAAAAATAAAATTATTTGGGAGTTAAAAAGTTTGAATGTTAAGATAATAGTATTATAGCTATAAAAAATAACGTCCAATTAGTACACATTAATGTGTGTTTGAAAGAGAAAAGATTGAGTACATACGTAACTTTTAACATAATGCACAAAGTGGTGGCCCAAAATTTAAACCTATAATCTCAAGGTTATTAGGCCACTTCTTTACCATTGAATCAATGGTGACCCTTTTTTTATATAACTATATATATAATATTGGAATTTAAAATTTTAATAAGGGAGATTTAATGAAAAATCTCATACGTTCCACTTATGATTTATTTGGTCCTGTTGATCACGCCATTGTCACTAATTTAGATAGTAACAAGTAAATAGCATTATCTATCATTCAAAATGGTTGAAAAATATTCAAAGATTTCGAGACAATTCCATAATTATCTGCTATATTTCATAAGGAGAATGGTTAAAAAAAGAGAGATTAGATTTCTCCCAAGTTGAAATCTCAATATGAGAGAATTTGAGGAGGTCTATAGGGCTCATCATGAGTCATGTTTTGATGATCTGAATAGTTAATTTTGTAAGGCCTTCAATATATATTATTAAGGAAAAAATTAATTAGATCTAATAATCAGAATTTTTTTATTTTATTCCATTTATTTTCAAAAAAATAGACGATAAATATATTTTTGAAAAATACCATCAATTTTTTAGAGACAAATAGGATAAAATGAATATGTTGCGATTATCGGATTGAACTAAATCTTTTCATAGATAATATACATTTACGGCCATATAAAATGAACAGTTTAAATTATCAAAACGATACACATAGTAAGTTCTACAGACTACTCAAATGCTCTCATGTTGAGATCTCACTATGAAAGAAACCTAACCCAAAAAAAAAAAAAAAAACAAATACTTTTAATGAGAATCCCAAGATTGCATTATTCTGATCTAAAAAAAAATATATATTTATTTGATTATTTATGTCTTTTTTAATATATTGCAATAATTACAATTTTTATTTTTTTGTAAGTTAATGCAACCAATAGAATATACTTAATTGTATGATCATATTTTTAATTCTCAACTATATATTGATATGTTTATTTAATGATAATATGATATATATATATATCTTTTGTGATTATAGAAATTGGTATTGGATTTTAAAATTTTAACAAATTTTTTGATTACAAAACAAATATTTTGAACTCTTGAGTAGATAGGATTTTTTCAAGTTTCGTATGTAAAATTTTAATTTTAAACTCAATTATTCTAGTAATACAACTTTATATGTTATTTTAATTTTATTGATTTTCACTTACTTGTCTCTATATTTGACTCTGATCTATTAATATTTTTTCAACTTTTGTTTTTTATTAAAATAAAATTAATTCAAATACAATTAGGAAAATTCTATATACATATATTTAATTTTGGTCAAGACTTTTTGTCTTTTTTTTAAAAAGTTGAAAAAAAAAAAATATGGAGGTTTGGATTAACTTTTTGACTTTTTAAAAAAAAAAAAAAAAAAAAAAAAAAGAAAAAAAAAAGTGTAAGAGATGATTTGAGAGAGGTGGACCCTGCCGTACAGACGGCTGGAGAGCATTGGACTTGAATATTAGTGGGTGAATAGAGAACACAGCACTGGACGGTTTTGTTTGGGTGGGTCATCACAGGTCCCATTTTAATAATCTGAACCGTTCAATGTGTGTAAACTCGTCGACACTATACCCCTATAAAAAATCACGTTATCTGATATCGATAGCTATCTGATCAGACTTATTTATTTTTCAATCATTAATTATAACACCATCCATTTGTTGTACATAACTGATCTGGATCATATAGTTATGATATCCGATCATTGTGATTTTTTGCAGCATATTATTACCGACGTTCTACACACATTTTAACGGTTCAGATATCAAAACGGAACCGTGATAGCCCCCACAAAGCCGAACAGCGGTGTGTGTGCAAATCACACCCGACTCTCAGATTTCTTTGCCACAGCAAGGTACATCGTGTACATGTACATCACACATCAGAGCAATAACATCGAATCCGGATCATTAGTAGCACACTCCCGTCAAGACTTTAACGCCTCCAAAAGCACGTCGTTTTGGAGGATTTTTTTTTTTTTTCTTTTTCTCTTGATGCGGGGTTGGTTTTTGAAGAAAACCAGAGGAGAGGAGAGGGGAGGGGAGGGGAAGAAGAAAGAGAGAGAGGAAGAAAGAAGAAGAAGAAAAACCACCTCTTCTTCTCTCCACTCCGTGGGATCTGGAACAAAAACCCAATTCATCAAAATCCAAATTCAAATAACCCAATTCATCAAAATCCAACTCAAAATACAGACAGATCCAGATCTTAAAAAAAAAAATTATGTTGTTATTCTCAGAACAATTTGCTGATGATCTTCAAAAAAAATTCAAAAGTCAAGAAAAAAAAAAAAAAACAAGTTCAACGAGCTATCATCTACAGATCCAGATCTAAAAAAAAAAATCTGAAGAGGAGAAAACAGAGTCAACATCTTCCAAATCCAGATCGAATTTTTTTTTTTCAACAGCTTCAGATTTTGAACATCATCATCTTCAACATCATTCCAGAATCATTATTTTTTTTTTTTTTTTGCTTTTATTTTCGTTTTTGATGAGTGTGGTTTGTTTGGTAAATTTTGTGTGTGCAGAATGGTAGGGAAAGTTGTAGCAGATAATAGTCACAAATGGGTGTTTAAAGATAACCCACCTGAGAATGATTCTAGCTCACATCACCTCATGGAATGTGTCAATATTTTTTTTTTTTTTTTTTTTTTTTTTCTTTTTTTTTTTCTCTTCTTTTTTTTTTATTTTTTTTTTGTTTTTATTATTTCGATAACCCCTCCCCTCCTTTTTTCCCACACGATTGTCCCATAAATGCCTCTTCCCCCCCCTTCGCTCCTTCTCAAATTTTTGGCAAATGATTTGATTGGGTTTACATCAAGATCAACAAACCCGAAAAAATTTTGGGTGTCAACATCATCATCATCTTTATCAACAAAATCGGTGGTCTCTTCCTTTTCCCTTCTCTTCTCTCTCTCTCTTTCTCTCTCTCTTCCTTCGTCTCTCTCCCCCTTCTCTTTCCTCTTTCTTCTTCTCTTTCTTTCTTCTCTCTTCTTCTCTTCCCTTCTCTCCTCCTCCTCTTCTCTCCTCCGGTTTTCTTCAAAACCCAACCCTGCATCAAGAGAAAGAAGAAAAGAAAAAGAAAAAAAAAAACCCTCCAAAAAAAAAAACGACAGCTGCTTTTTGGAGGGCGGGATAAGTGCTGATTTGAGTACTTTTGATTTTTTGACTTATATAGTATAAGCCAAACAAGGCCAGTACACACTATTTCCTTCAAAAAAAAATTTAGGAGTTGTTTGGGAGGATCTAAATAAGTATATTTTTTTTTATTTTTATGAAATATGAGTTAGATTTGAAATAATGTGCTAGAGAAGTGATGTGATTTAAATAAGATGATGTGACTTAAATAGGATAATTACTTTTTGACTTTTTTTAAACATGCCAAACCAACCCTTATTACAATTTTATCTTTTTAATTGATTACATTTTAACATTTTCACAAATCATCGCTCTATTTGCACCACTCCACAAATCCTAACCCTAGTCGTTGCCAGCACCGCTGTCACGACCCAAACCCGCCCCTAAGGGTTTAACATCGTAACTGGCCAGTAATCCGTGATTACTAAAGGCATGCTTAACAATAACGACAGTAATACAGAGTAAGGGGCTGGCGGAAGCCAAATAGTAAATAAAAGATGTCCAATAAGCTGTAAAAATCTGAATGGAAAAAGACTTTTATGAACAAAGCCACATCCATAACCAAAGCATATATACATATCAGATACACATAACATCCAGGTTAGGAACCTAATCCCTTCACCATAACTGTACAGTCAAGTCTTAAACATTTGTTACAAAACAGAGACAAAATGATGAATCTGAAATACCCCAAAACAGCCTTGGCTTGAACGGACTCAGAACCTCGAAGTGAGGCACAATGGTTGGCTTGACAAAACATGAACTTAGCTTGACGCTTCTAGCTCCGGTCCAGTGCCTAACTACCTACATACATATATAAATAGTGAGCTAAAGCCCAGTGAATAACAAATGCGTAAAGGGGTTAAAAATGAATATCCTTTCATTAATTAAAACAGTCATTTGCATCAATAAATCAGTTATTCAATCAGTGGCTCATATTTCATGCCATATCAGTCATTTAGAAATCATAACAGTCATACGTGGTACGTCCAACAGCAAAACAGTACAGTAAGTCTTGATAGACCGAACAACCAGTTGATGGCCATCAAAACAGTAAGCAGTAGTAGTTCCAAACATTGAACCGACACGCATCTCAGAATGTGATAGCGATAAAGATGACGTGATGAAGTTGCTATGGATGCCACGAGTACAGTTTACAAATAGGACAAATATTCATTCAGTAAACAATGTAATTTCAGAAAGTAGTACAATCAATCGTTTAGAAATAATTATATTTGAACGTATCTTTACAATATTGTTACTCCTAGATTATTGGACTACAGGCAGGCTAATCAGCGTCCTCGAGTGCCAACCCTACACAGTTGCAGAATGAACACACACTAAGTTACATACCAGTGATTAATAACTTAGCCCCTTAACTTGACTTGGTGTGGTTTTATAACTTTATCCTTATTAAGATGTCTTAAACATGGCCTAAGAATGCCTAGGATGGAATGAAGATGCAAAAATATACTTTAAAACACTTTTCAAAATTTGCTGAAAACAGGGGTCTCGCTCGAGCGTGGCTTTCTCCGCTCGAGTGAGAGTGGTCGCTCGAGCGTAGACTCCCTCGCTCGAGCGGTCTGTAAAAATGCAAAAAGTACTAGTTGTTGAAATTCTCCGCTCGATGCTCGCTCGAGCGTGAGACACAATTCCTCGCTCGAGCGTGGGTCTCATCGCTCGAGCGTGTGTCTGCACACGCAAAAAATATGAGAGCTTGCAATCTACGCTCCAGCCAACATTTCATCACTCAAGCGGAGCTCTAAACACAAAGGTGGTCGCTCGAGCGTGGAATCCTTCGCTTGAGCGTGGAAACCAAAATCTGGGTTTTCCAGATTTGCTTCCAAAGCTCAAACCAAGAATCAAACATGCCAAAACTCATCCTTTTGGGCCAATTTTCTAGAAAACACTTAAAAACCCATAATACAACATATTTTAAAGATCATTTTATAAAATCAAGCCCAAAAGTGCGACAATTGAACCCAATTTGTAATGTAAACTTGAAGAACAATGCAAGAACATAACATGCATGAGTTCTTACGAATTCCAATGCTCCAAAGCATGATCAAATGCAAGATTGAGCTCAAAAACATAGTGAATTTCAAGAGTACAACCAAAATGTGGACATGCATGTGGAAATCCTCATGAAAATGATCTCAAAACTCAATGACATGGACATGCATGCAAACATTGCTACTCAATACAACACTTTAAGCTAATTCTTGACTCTAATCACTAATTCTCCATGAACCATGCATGTAACAACTCAAATTCATGATTAGGAGAGTGAGATTCCTACCTTAAGTCTTGAATTCTAAGTGTAGAAGCTCAATTTCTCAAATCTTCTTCAATTCCTCTAATTTTCCAAGCCAATTCTTGTTGAATCAATTCTTTTCTCCTACTCTCCCTCTCTCTCTCGGTTTGGTCTTCACATGGAAAAGATGATATGTCAAATGTGTATGAAGTGGAGAGGAGTTGGCTTTGAATCAACCTACTAAATGACAATTATGTAATAAACTCAAATTGACGTAATTTAACATTATTTATTCTAATTTAATTATTTCAAATTGAATTTTAATTAACTCTACCATAAAATCATATAAATCCTAATTAGCATATAACACTAACCAATTTCTAAGTCGGTTGTTGATAAAGCTTTCAATTTGCAGTTCGAAATTAAAACATGAACAGATCATTCAATAACAAACAGATAGAAATGCATTCTAAGCAACACACTCACACAAACAATTTATGATTTCATCCTAATCAATTACTTATTATGTTTAAACACAATTTAATGCTAATTAGAGGTGAGAGTTGTCACAACTGCCGCCTGTTGCCGTCACTTCCTTCTTTGCCGGTGACTCACTCTCTCTCTCTTCTAGTACATAGTCCGATCTCTACCGATAGCGATCAATAGTAGTCCCTACCGCCATTACTAGCAGAGAGTGATTTGGAAAATCCAGATCTAGGATTTGAAGTAGATAAAAAAAAGAAGAGATAAGACAGGCTAGCTATGGCGTTGAGATGAGGTAGAGAAGATGATGTAGCAGTGATAGAATGTGAGGGGGTAGCACGATTACAAATGAAAGCAACGCGATTGCAATCGGAACTAAGATCGGCACGATCTCGATGGTAACGAGAGACGAGGAGTGGGGGGAAGAAGGTTGGAAAAGGTCATCGAAAAGAGAGGAAGGCTGAAGAGAAGATGTGGTATCGACAATGGTGTGTGGTGATGTTGGGGTTAGGACAACGATGTCTAGAAAGCTGTTGGTAATTGATACAGTGGTTGATGGAGGTGGCCAGAGTAGAGGAAGGTTGTGGAGGGGCGACAACCGGAGGATAGGGTCTACAGCGGTGACAACCGACGGTGGTAGTGATTAGGGCTAGGGTTTGAGTTTGTTGAAGAAGAGGGTAATTTGATATTATTTAAAAAAAAATTAAGGCTCCGTTTGGTAAGAGTTTTGAATTATAGTTTCACCCATTGATTTGAGTGTGTTGTTTGTTTTGAGCTTTCAAATCATAACTCTACACACATTTCTCAAAACTCAATTCAAAATATAATCATTACTTTTCAAAACTCATAACCAAACACATAATTTAAAACTCTTTTCAAAACTCAATTCAAATCAATATTTAAATATTTTAAAAATATTTTAACTTTGTTAAGATTTTAAATATTTTAATATTTAAATATGTTACGATTTTTTTAATTTTTTAATTTTTTTGAATATTTTTAAATATTTTACTTTCAAAATATTACGATTTTAATTTTTTAAATTTTAAAATATTTTATAAAAATAAATTCAAACTCTATTTTATAAAAATATTTTTAAATATTTTAATTTTTTTTATGTATTTAGTTACAATTTGAGTGTAGAGTTGTGAAAGTAGTATCGAGTTTCGAATTACGTGTTTGGTTATGAGTTTTAAAAATAATTTATTAATTGAGTTTTGTTTTATATGTTTTGTTACGATTTGAGTGTAGAGTTATTTTTAAATTTAAAATATTTACATTTTAAATTATTTAAATTTTTTGAATATTTAAATTATTTAAATTTTTACGATTTAAATTTGAATATTTATTTAATTTTTTACTTATTAAATTTTTTAGATTATTTAAATTATTTAAATATTTATGATTGAAATTTTTTGAATATTTATTTTGAAAAAAAATTATTTCCTTTGTAGTATTTTCAATTAAAAAATTGATTAATATTATTTTCTGTTAATAATAAATTTTTTTAATTGAATTTAAAAAAGAGTTTGGTTATGAGTATTGATCAGAATTTTTAATAGTGTGAAAGTAGTGTGTTTTGTTATGAGTTATAACAATTTGAATTAAGTTTTGAAAACTTTTTTTAAAACTTATAACTAAATAAATTTTTTTTACTTCAATTGTCAAATCAAACTTTCAAAACTCAATTCTATACTCTATTTAAAACTCAATTCAACACTTTATTCAAAAATCATAATCAAACAAATTTTCTACATTCAAATCATAATTTCACAACTCATAAATTCAAAATATAACTCATACCACTACTAGAAACTAGGGTTTTGAGTCGTCAAGAAATATTTGCCGGCCTTAAAAACTTTTTAACGGCGTTAATTGATAACTCAAGGGATTTAAAATGGTGAGGTCGCAAAGTTTTTGAGTCCGATGCAAAAAGTTTTAATTTTTTGAGACGGTAGATTGCCGACTCAAAAAGTGGTTAAATGTTTTAAAAAATTTAACTCATAATTTTCTCATTGAGGCTCCCAAGTTTCGAACACACACCGTTTGGACGCTTTGACCCGAAGCCACCGCACTAAAATCCACTTCACCACCATACCTCTTTTAGATATTTAATGAGATATATATTATTTATAGTATATACACTCAATATTAATATAAAAGTATATGTATAAATAAATATATTTATTAAATATAATCAAGTAAATATATATATCTTGGTTATAAATTTTTTTTTTTTTTTTTTTTTGTTACGGCATCAGTTGCTGACACAAAAAAGGTCTAATTTTTTGTGTTGGCACAAATTTGCCAATGCAAAAGGTCTATGCCGACTCAAAAAGTCTATCTTTTGCGTCGGTAAATTCAACCGACTCAAATAATACTATCAAATATTAATTTTTTGTGTCGGCCAACAGTGCCGATGCTAAAGGTTTAGTATTTGAGTCGGTAACTCTGTGCCGTCTCAAAAAGGCTATCTTTTGCGATGGTAAAATCTGTCGACTCAAAAAATCGACTCAAAAGGCCCTTTCTTTAGTAGTGTACTCTCAAATCATATTTATAAAAACCTACCAAGCGCAACCTAAGAGTTTGTAATGAAATCAGACTTAGGGCTAGTTTGGCATAACCTAAATAAGTCAAAAAGCAAAAAAGTCACTATCTTATTTAAGTCACTTCATCTTATTTAAATCACATCACCTCTCTAACACATCACATCAAACCCAATCCAAATCCACCAATAAGTCAAGAAGTACACTTTTTTAGGATATCCCAAACCAACCCTTAATTTAGGTATGATATGAACGGAACAAAAGAGATAAAATGACGTGAACTGAGAAATTTAATAATGTTTAAATAGAATTATACATGCAATCGAGTTGAATAATTCAACACATCTGTCCTTTCCTGTACCCAATGAGCAATAGACAGGATTTGGTAGGAGAATTTAAAAAAAAAATTAAAAAGTGAAAGAAAAAAAAAAAGTAAAATATAATGTTTAAATAGAATTATCCATACAATCGAGTCGAACAATTTGAGTCGCGATTGGGAGCCCGAATTTGGGTTCCCCCGAATGACCCTAATGTTTTTTTTTTTTTTAGCAGAAGGAAGAAGAAGAAGATGGTGGAGGCAAGAGGAGGAGGAGGAGGAGGAGAGAAGAACTGGACTGGAGAGGGTCATATCAATCGGGCGGAGGCAAGGCAGGGTCAGAGGCGACGATCGCGGTGCTCAACGATCGGTGGCGGCGAGGCACAGGAGGGGGCCTTTCTCTCCTCTCCTCCTCTCTTCTCTTTCTCTCCCTCTCCCTCTCTGGTTCAATTCGAAAATGTAAGAAGAAGAAAGAAAAAAAAAAAAAAAAAACTAATGCCCAAAACGACGTCGTTTTGGGCATTAGGGGCATTCGGGACGGAGAAATTCGGGCACCAAATCATTTTTTGAATAATTTTACACATCTGTTCCTTTCCTGCACCCAATGAGCAATAGACAATCTTGCAAAACTTTTAATAGTATTTGGTAGAAAAATTTATAAAGAAATTTAAAATGTGAAAAAAAGGATAAGTGAAATATAAATATATTTTATTTTATTTTGTATATGTATATGTATATTTTTTTATTTTTTATATTTTTTTAAATCTCAAATTAAATACAACGGCTGTTTGGGAAAATTGTTAAGAGTTGATTTTTTTAATTTTTTTAGTTTCTTTTTTCTTGATTTTTTTTATATGAAGGGGTTGTTTGGGAAGTGTTAAATTAGTATACTTTTTAATTTTTTATAAAAAAATATAAAATATGAATTGAGTTTGAAGTGATATTGTAGAGAGGTAATCTGATTCAAATAAGATGATTGTAATTTAAATAGGATGATGTGCTAAAATAGTACATGCTAAAATTACAAAACATGGCGTGATTTAAAATAAATTAAAAATTAATTTTTAATTTTTTTTATATATATTTTCAAATATCCACAATATAAATGATCAGAGAAAAAGGAAAAAAAAAACAAAAAATTCAAGTGGGTCTCATCTGACAAGACCAACTCTTTACTATACATGGAATCGAATTGGGACGTGGGATTAAAGTTATCACAGTCGAATATTAAAAGGTTGGCCGTGTTTAGTGTTATAGTGACTCTTGTCGGTATTAGTGGATGTCGGTGGAAAAACATTAACTGTTATTTATTAAACAATACAAGCAATCAATTTGATTTATATATTTATAACTCACAGACCTCGAACCCACTAAAATTATACTCATCAATGTCATCTTCATTAGACACCATCACACACGGCGCACGTTAGATTAAAGAAAAAGCTATGTGGGTCCAATCCAAAAGGCAAAGTGATGACAAGTCTACGACAAGCTGTCTATAAATGTACACATTTATGTCTCATCTCTTCATCCACACTTTGAGCGATAGCCATTTCTACTGTCCAGAAAATTAAAAAAAAAAATGGCAAGAGCAAACCTCCCGTTTCTTGCACTAATCCTCTCTCTCTTGTACATTGCCGGCATGGCCGAGTCCGCTGCCTCGACGAGCTTCATCAAGGCCTCGTGCAAGGCCACTGACTACCCCGCGGTGTGCGTCGAGTCTCTCTCAGCCTATGCTACCTCCATCCAACAAAGCCCGCGCCAATTGGCCCAGATCGCCCTGTCCGTGAGCCTAGCCAAGGCCGAGTCCATGAAGGCATTTGTGACAAAGCTAACCAAGTTCAAGGGACTCAAGGCTATAGAGTACCAAGCCATCAAGGATTGTTTGGAAGAGGTAAGTGATAGCGTAGACCGGGTTAGCAAATCGGTTCGAGAGCTGAAGTACATGGGTAATGGAAAGGGCAAGGGTAAGGACTTTTTGTGGCACATGAGTAATGTGGAGACGTGGGTTAGTGCTGCACTCACTGATGAAAATACTTGCTTGGACGGGTTTTCGGGCCGGGCTTTGGATGGTAACGTTAAGGCATCAATTAAGGCCCGAGTCACTAATGTTGCACAAGTCACTAGTAATGCACTAGCTTTGGTTAATCAGTTTGCTTCCAAGTATTAGGCTAAGGAAATCAATGATGTATATATGTTTAATGAAGTTTTATGTGCTAAACGTGGCTTGTATGACATATATATTTATCAGTTTTTGAAGCTACAAGTTGTGTCCAATTTGGCAGAAATAGGCCAATCAAAATGAAGTTGAGGCTTTGTTTGTTCACTGATGCTATTAGCTAAATGGTACTTGGTTGTTTTTTTTTTGTTTTTTTTGGTCTCTATAAGACTTGTCCAGCTCGTCTCTCTAGATCACTCAATCTCGATTAATATATTTGAAAAGCCTTTTCATTCGTTATCAATTAATTTTGAATTAATGTTTTAATATGGTATCAACATTGGATCTTAAATGGTCTCTGGTGGGTCAAGTGGGCCTAGTCTATATCAGATGTCTAATTTCTCACCTCTCGTCTCTCTGGGTCTCAATTTTGAGAATAAGGGTTTGCACTACGACAAAATTCATTCTTAACGACGTAAAATGAATGCCGTAAATATGATTCTATGACGCGCAACGTAAAATTATATTATGACATGTCATGAAAAGTTATTCACTTCAACGGTATATCAATGAAGTCTCATCATTTACAACTAATATTACAAGTCATAAAAAATTATCATTATTAACATTATTAGAAATTGACATGTCGTTTTTAAGATATTATTTACAAGTATATCAATGAAGTCTCATCATTTACAACTAATATTACAAGTCATAAAAAATTATCATTATTAACATTAATAGCGTTAGAAATTGACATGCCGTTTTTAAGATATTATTTACAATATGCAAAAGAAGGTCATAAAAATCCAGTTTTGTCAAAGTCTTAATTCCTTGATATTTTAGAACTCATTTTTAATTAGCTTAAATTTTTGAAATTGTTAGTCACTTTAACATAGTTTGAAAAAGACTTTCTTTAAGTCTCTTTGTTTGAATTTGTTACTTAAGAGGGCTACTATGTGTTCAAACCATTTTTGTTATTAACAATTTGATATTTATTATTATTATTTAAAAAAAAATCTTGAATGATGGATACCCAATTTTTGACTAGTCTTGAGACTTTGATACTCCTTTTTGAGTTTTTGATAATGAAAACGAGAGGTGTTAATCTTCATAAGTTCCACGATAGGAGTTCTAAGGATCAAGCTTTAAACCCTTAAATGACTTGTTTTGGACAAATTATTTTTCAACCAAAATGGAAACCTCTTTCAAAATGAGTTTTAGTGGTGCAACTCTAGACGTTACTACAATGTTCTGAGGCTTATGCCTTCAAAATCAAAGTGTTGTACTCTTTCAGACAAACTGAGCTAAGAATATAATGGATGTAAATGGAAATGATGAAATCATTTGAAATGCATGTTTTTCCTTTCAATTCAGACTAACTTTTGTTGATCTAACAATGTGCCCACTGGCTACCTGGACACCATATGATGGCCGGCCACAAAATCACTCGACCGATCACTAGGAAGCTTAGCCGGCTGAATGTTCCGGGTACAAAGTATTTTTGAAAAATTCAACTTTTTTTGCTTACCTACCACAAATATCTGACCGGAGCTCTATATATAGAGCTCACCAGCTCTTTTCAAAGGATTAGAAAAACTTACCCAAAGGATAGAAAAGCTTGAAAGCTTTCTCTCATAGCCTTAATACTAAATTCTCCATTAAAGCTTGATCCTAACTTCTAGTCAAAGGACTTTTGGACATTAAAGAGTGCACCTAAGAGTTCTTGAGGGACCTTAAAGAGACTTTGTGAACAAAAAGAACTCATCCTCATAAAGAGGTGAATCCTTTGCTTCTTTGATCATCCCCTCCAATTTTTCCTTTGGCTTTAACGTTTTTCTCCATTATGTGATTGTTGTAAGTCCTCATGGATGTGGAAAGAGTAACCATAGTCACCCATCCATTGAGTTGATAGTTCTCTACTTAATTACTTTCCTTAGCTTTAAGTTCATAGTTGTTATATGTTTTTAGATCCTTTTGGATAAGATTGAGAGTAATTGTAGCCATCCATTCACAAGTTCAATAATTATGGTAGCTTTTCTTATTATTACACTCCTTATCCTTACTTATTCTATCTTTTAAGTGTGTCAATCCATGTGGTTTAACTACTTACTCTATGTAGACATCCCATTTTTGACAGTCCTCAAGACATGGTTGTGCTTGTAAGTACACCCAACGGCTAGTTCGATTGCTCGCCCAGCATTCGATTATCGCGGCGGAACGTCACTGGTTCGGGTTTTCGGGTTTCCCGAACCTTGTATCATTTTTGTCTCATTTTTGGACCCTGACCTGGTCCTTTCAGGGTGGCCCCTGTGGTGCACTGCCGGCCATGGCTTGGCCTCCGGCCATCTTGGTGAACACCTGCCACCATCAGTGGTAATCGCCGCCATTCTTGATGGCAAGACTTCTATTTCAAATAGTTTCCGGAAGATCTTTTGTACCGGTGGATTCCTCATATCCGCCTCCATACACGTGTATGGAGGATCAGCCAAGAAAAGCTTGTTCAAGAAGCTTAAGCTTTGCTTTGTTCTATATAAGGAAGGGTCCTCTTCCTTAGCAGTTGAGCTTTTGAAAGCCAAAAAGCTTCCTCTCTCTCTATATTGTGTGTTTTGTGCCTAAAGTTAGATTTCTTTGCACTTTTTCACTACAAGCCATAGCACCACACCTCCATCACTCATTCCAGCATCTTGGAGGCCTTTTGCAGAGGTTGAAAGCACCATTCCTTGGTCCAAAAGCTGCTGAAGGCTTAGTCTACAAGGGTAAGTCTCCTTTTCCTCTCTTTTGGCTTTTTCTTTGCATGCAATTTTAGCCTTTGTTGCTTACATTTTTGGACTCCGACCCAAACTAGAAAAGATCATATTTTGAGCCCCTTTTCATATTTGATCAAGGGCCTTTCTCTGTTTGAGGCTTCCTTCTATCACTTGCCTCTTTAACTCTCTTTTAGGCCTATTTTTGCATGGTATTTTAGGCTTATTTGTGAGCTGTTTTGGATTTGGCCATAAACTGTAAAGTGGATTTTTTTGAGCCCCTCTTCAACATTGTTGAAGGGCTCTCCTCTGTTTGAGGACAGAAGCTACCACTTGTCTCTTTACCCCTCTTTTAGACCCATTTCTTGCATGCTAGTTTAACCTTACTTGTGTTTATTTTCGTGACTTGATGTAAACTGTAAAGTGCCTTATTTTGAGCCCCTCTTCAACTTTATTGAAGGGATCTTCACTATTTGGGCCCAGATGCTGTCCATTGTCTCTATTCTCACTTTTAAGGCAATTTTTGCATGATAGATTAGCCCTATTTGTATTCATTTTTGAGGCATGTTGTAAACTAGAAAGAGACTTGTTTTGACATCATCTTCATGATTTATTAAGGGCATTTTCTTATTTGAGGTCACATGCTATCTTGTATGCTTGGTTGCCTCCCGTTTTGAGCCTTATATCCTAGCCCTTGTTGCATGCTTTGTTCAACCTTCTAGCCACTGAAATCCAGTGAATTTACAGTGGCTTGGCCACTGTTTTGAGCTTCCAAATCAGAGGGGGGTGAGCCCCTCTCACCTTGACTTGTTTGGTGGTCATTTTGGCCTTCCAAAGAGACCCTATCTCGCATGCTTTGAAGCCACATTTCAAGGTCAATTTGGTGAGTTTTGGGAAGTAGAAGACACAGTGTGTCATGCTAATCAATTGAATCCCAGGTTGACGGGTCATGCTATAGCTCATTGCTGGAAGATTGAGCCAAGGACAGCGCCAAGCAATGCGATCTGCGGACAAATTGCACATCCAGTCAAACCACCATCCCTCATCAGGGGCATCGACCAGGCGTTGCCTAAAGAAGTAGCCGCAGGCTGAGTAGGTAGGGCAAGAGTCCACAATCTGCAACTTATCCATCAACCATATCTGGGGAGGGATGAAAAATGAGAGAATAAAGAATAGAGAGATGTACGATGAAAGAAAAGTAAGTAAAGGTTTTTGTGAGAAAAATCGAGCCTGAGGGCCGAGTGATGTGAGCAATACATATGTGAGATTGGGTGGAAAACATTACCTGTAGCAGTAGTGGACTCCCCGCGAATCTGGTCGTCTCCCGACGGTAGAAAGCATCTAAGCCCATCAGTGTCTCGGCCAGTGCCATGGCAATATAGCTCTTTCCTTCCTTCAAGCCTTGAGCAACTTCAATCAGACGAATGTTAGATCCGCTAAGGCCCGGGGCAAGCAAGAAGTGAGATAGCATGCACAAGCAAAGGGCGTGTCGCCGAAAACCTTGCCAACGATGGTCGCCACGGTTATCGGCCTCAGAAAAGTGATAAACCAAGTCGAGGATATCTAGTTCCCCGTTGCAGATCAGAGACCGAGCGTCATGTGTGGTAAACCCACACATCTCTCCTAAAGCTTTGGCGTGGCCAAAGCAAAACTGAGGCAAGATCTCTTCATAACGTTCAGATTCTATCAAAACTTGAAAATCTTCGAAAGTTGGACATACCTCTTGCCCGCCGAAGCTAAAGACGTGCGTTACCGGGTTCCAAAACCTCGCCGCGGCATGGAGGAAAGGAAAGTGCAGTGGAGTGTGACTCAGCGTGAACAGTGCATTCAAGCCGAAGCCCCGAAAATTCAGCTTTTCCGAGCCATCCAAGTTGGCAATCCAATTTGTGAGGTTTTGAGCAAGGAATGCTTCCATTTGGTACAAATTTGGGCTGAAATGAAGAAAATCCCGAAGCTGGAACTCATATAGAAGATAAGGTAGTGAGTGGAGGACACGTGTCGTCATTTCAGAGAGTCTGCCATCGATGGTCGGCGGTGGCACATCGATGTCCGGCAGTGTGCTGTCAATGGCCGGCGGTTGATACTGATGGCCAGCGGTGGCCGGCAGTGCTTCCCCCCTGCCCCTTGTCTCTCTCATTGAAGACCCAGTTATTTACTAGAGTCCTTTTCTTTGTGTCTTTCAAGGTCTTGTTTTTGTCCTGTTGGACTCTGTCGTGTCTTGTTTAAGATGTATTAGTTTCCTTTTCTATGTCAGGTTGTAATTATCTTCCTTTCATGTATCGAGTTGTTGCAATTTGTTTATCGAGTTGTTTTGTTATTAGTCGGTTCACTACCTGATTAGTGCAATTTGAGCGTTTGGTTTTCAAAATAAAACTGTGATTTCGTTTACATTGTTGTGTAAAGCGAAAGTGATGCGATGCGATACGATGCGAGCCATGGAATGCACAAAAGAAACACTTTTTCAAACAAAAGGGCTTTTTTCATTCCGTCATAGTTTTCCTTTTACAAAAGTAATTGGTTCCAAAATAAACCAGCAATGTGTAAAACTACTAGTAAAAAGGAAAATAAAACAAAAGAAGATCATCATCTGAAGTAGCAAAATGTCTGGACCAGTGCTAGTAGTCTCAAGTGTGGGAATCCGTCCTAGTTCTCTTCCTGGACGAAGGTCCAGGATCTCCACCGTCAGTATCTGACTCTAACTCTGAATGTGGACTCATCGCCTCCTCGTCAGACTCGTCATCATCAGAGACAGGTCCCTGTGAACTAGTCCCTCGTCCTGCTCCTTCTGCTGCTCGAGGAGGTACTGAAGGACCCATCCCTGCTCCTGCTGGAACACCCAATGGGCTTGGCGGCAAGAAAGGAATCTGAAAGAGGACGATCCACCAAAATGCATTAGTAATCGAAATGTATCAGATGCAGGAAAAGTGATGTACTTTGAATGGTGAATGATTTGCAGTGAACATGCACTGTGAATGGTGTATGGGAACAATGTATCAGATTACTGCAGTGTGCAAGCTGTAGTGGTGAGTTAAGAAAGGACTTCATGACACGAAGTGCAGTTTGAGCAAACTTACCGAAATGCCATAGATACTGAGTAGGTCCATGCTCGTCTGCAGCATCCCTATCGTTGAAGCCGTCATTGTCAGAGACTGACGAGTGTACTCAATGGCAGCCTGCAAAATGTTGGAAATCATTAATACTTTGCAGAATATTAAGAGAAATCAAATGATAGTACAAGGGGTAATAGTGTAGCACATACCGGAGTCGAGCCGTAACCTCTAATAAGCTCGTGACCAGTTGGAGGAGGGGCAAAAGGAACCTGATAAATCTCTCCTGCTCGCCCTCGAAGTGTCATAGTAGCAGGCAACGTTGGCCATCCAGACTCCTGTCCTTTCTCGGGACCTCGCCTCCTACGAGACCAGGCCGATCCGGCTCTACCTCTCATAGCTGGTGCCCTTGCTCCCTCTCCTCCTCGGACACCAATCAAAGGCGGCATCAAATGTGTCTGAATGAAGGTCGCGTAGTCGCCCTCAGCACGGAAGTAATCTGTCTCCAGCCCTACCATGAACTGGATCACCCGGTCAGCAGATAACCTGTGTGTCTCTCTCATCGATGGTGGAGGCGCTATCAGTACAAATGGAACAGGCAACTCCAAAGTCTGGAACACAAAGCGCTCACTCAGAAACCACGCCTGACAGATTGGCCCCTTGAAGAGGATGCGGTACTGAGACATAATCTGGGTGGTGCGATACTGATCCCGGAGTCCTGACGGAATCACCTCCCATGGTCGCCATGTAATCTGAGAAAGGGAACCAACAAGATGATTAGTCGTCAAAATAACTAAGGTAGGTGCATTGGGCTAATTGAAATGGTCTTATTGCAGACTTGCCTCACGCGCCGCAACTGTGTCAAAATACTGCCGGAAGAACATGAAGCTCTCCCGGGTCCTACGACGGAGCGAACCGTCATACACCTCAAAAAATGGGACCGTCGTTGCCGTCTCCTCCACCGGATTTGGAGCTAACCTCGGGAAGTATGCATATACCCAGAGCTGTTGAACATATGTGATCAGTATAGCGCATGAGCAAGAATCTGAGAAATGCGAATTGTACATAACGGATGCAGGCCTAGACGGGCGGACATTACATCCTGTGCATGTAGTGTATCATGAGCAGTGTGCAGTGTATGGTGTGTAGAGTGCAGCATGTATGGTGTACAGAAAATGCAAAGCAGAAAGCATGTGTTATGACAGTGAGTACAGAGAATACAAATGTTGAACTAAGCAAAACGTATGAAGGCTAAACAAAGTAATGAAAAGAGGAACTGGGTCATGTACCTCCCAAGCTCGCCAATAGCCTCCGATCAATCTCCCATGCAACCGAGAAGTAGAGCTCATGTACCCGTACATAGTAGTGAGGCCGGCCGCGCCCTAGTTGTAGGAGCGGACCCGCGGAAGCACTACCAGGGTGCTCAAGAAGTACAAACCCACGGTATTCCACCTGTTCGAAAACAAGGTGGTACCAAAAAGGAATAGGAGGAAGCCCCTTCCATACTGCTCCATTCACTCATCAGTCTGAGGATCCTCTCTGTGGAACTGCTCCTCGAACCAAGAGTATCTAACCATGCCCACTCACGCAAGGGGTGGACGTGCCCCAAGTAATACCTTCCATGCAGCCACCCACTCCCCCATGTCGAGATCTAAGGGGATCGGATCACCTTCCACTCCTAGACCAGTGATCATAACAAAGTCGAAAGGAGTCATGGTCAACTCCCCTGCTGTGGAAAAGTGGAAGGAATTGGTGGTGTCCCACCACCTCTCCACCAGAGCCCCCAAGAGAGGGCGACTCGCTGTAACTCGCGTCAGCCCGCGACAAAATATGCCGAAGCCAGTCTCGTCGATAATCCGGCGGACCCCCGTGGGGAGTACATCGTACCAGTCGCGAGCGGTCGTAGCGCCGTAGCCTCGGAAGGAGCGAGATCCCTCATGTGGAAAATACAAGCTCAAATCAGATCAACAGTGTATTGAAAATACAAGTTCAAATCAGATCAACAGTGTATTGAAAATGCACTTTCAAAATCAAATCAGGGGAATATTGAATATGCAGCTTTAAACCAAACCAGCACAGTTTGAATCAGATCAGCAGTGTGTTGAAAATACAATTCAGCTCAGAGTGGTAGTGCATTGAAGATACAGTCGCATCCGGAGCAATGATATGTCGAAGATGCATTCAGATTCAGAACGGTGACGCATAAGATGCGGTTATGTGCAGTATATGCAGGGTAGTAATGTGTAAGGTGCAGTCAAGTGCAGATCAGCAAAGTATAGAATGCAGTCAGATCAAAGCATGCAATGTAATCAGATCGAAATAGCGCAAGAAATGCAGGCGGTCGAAAGTAATATTCCAAAAAAACAGAGATGGTACCTCCACAGCAATGGCCGACAAGTGAGACATCGGCTCCCTCAATAAGAGGTCGTCTGGCACGTCCTCATCAAAATCGGTAAAAATATGGATGCCTCCCGCCACCGGAATGATGTGAGTCTCCAGATGGTATACCGCAGGGTCGAAGGGACGTATGTCCAATGGTAACGGCTGAGGCTCGACCTCTGGCTCAACCGCAAACTCCGCCGTTAACTCTACTGGAGGGAGTACCGGGAAGCCCTCGCCGTGAGGCACATCGTCAGCCATCTGAGATGAATGCACAGGAATGACACAAAAATGAGCAAAAAGGGGCAAAATGGTGCAATTTGGAATAAACTCAAACCCTAAGAGAGAGAAAATTCAAGAAAAGTTGAAAAACCGGAAAAGTGAACTAAACTTGAGAGAAGATCGGAGGAAATGATCCTTGAATGCGGAAAATGGTGAAAGAAGCCTTGGATGCAATTTCTGATCGGTTCAAACCAAAGGAAATCAAGAATCCTTCGCGATGTAAAGTTGAATAGGGTGTTGGGAAACGCGTAGAATGTGCGAATCTAGAGAGAAGGCACACCTAGGAAGGAAGAAAAGTGATTTCTATGGAAGGATTTGTGAGGAAATGGAGTAATTTTGAGCCAATTTAAAGACCCACGGCTTGCAAGCCAAGTTTGCCCCAATCTGCCACCGATGGCGGCTAAGCAGTGTTGTCGATGGCCATGTCGAGGCTAATGGCCGGCGGTGGCTGGCGGTTGTCCCTGGTGACCAGAAAGTCTTTTCCAGCTTTCCTGCATATTTGACTCTTGGTATTTGTCCCCGGATCCCAACAATCCTGTGGAATACTCAAAGCTTGATTTGAAACACTTCCGTGGAAGCTCAGGAGTCATGCCTTCAATATACGATGGCTTACAACCATCAATGCGCACGAGGTGTATCCTTTTGACGCAGCCCAAACCCTCCGGGAGGTAAACCGGAGGAGATGTCTTTATTAAGCTTCTTTCTCTTTGGTTAAATATCAATTAGCATTCATTTGTTACAGCAAACATCAATCTAATTCACGTGCATTGTTTTGCATATCTTTAACGTGCATTGTCATGCATCCCCCCTTATCGCGCATCGTCATGCACACTTATCATGCATTGTTGTGCATTCTCCTTATCGCGCATCGTCATGCACATATATTATGCATTAACATGCATTTGCTATATTATGCATTGCCATGCATTCTCTTTATCAAACATCGTTATGCATCCTATAGGAGGTTACACATTGCTCACGTTTCGGCGTGTGCTTTACTGACATGTGTTCATTCCTTTTATACACATTGCCTGCGTTGGCCGCATGCTTTACTTACATGTGTATTTTCAAGTTTCGTTACACATTGTGCACGTTTTGGCGTGTACTTTACTGACATGTGTTCATACCTTTGTTTGCTTTACACATTGCATGCGTTTCTGCGTGTGCTTTACTTACATCTGTTCATGCATCTCACAGGAGGTTACACATTGCATGCGTTAACCTGCATGCTTTACTGACATGTGTTCATTCCTACTATACACATTGCTTGCGTTACTGCATGCTTTACTTACATGTGTATATGTATTTTCAGGTGGTTACACATTGTGCACGTTTCAGCGTGTGCTTTACTGATATGTGTTCATACCTTTGCTTGCTTTACACATTGCACGTGTTGACCACTTGCTTTACTTACATGTGTTCAAGTTCTTTTTATACACATTGCACGTATTGACCACTTGCTTTACTTACATGTGTATGTTCAATTTCTTTCTATACACATTGCACGTGTTGGCTGCATGCTTTACTTACATGTGTATTTTCAAGTTCTTTCTATACACATTGCACGTGTTGACCACTTGCTTTACTTACATGTGTATTTTCAAGTTCTTTCTATACACATTGCACGTGTTGACCACTTGCTTTACTTACATGTCTATTTTCAAGTTCTTTCTATACACATTGCACGTGTTGATCACTTGCTTTACTTACATGTGTTCAAGTTCTTTCTATACACATTGCTCGTGTTGACCACTTACTTTACTTACATGTGTATTTTCAAGTTTCGTTACACATTGCTCGTGTTGACCACTTGCTGTACTTACATGTGTATTTTCAAGTTTTGTTACACATTGCACGCGTTGGCCGCATGCTTTACTTACATGTGTACATTCAATTTCTTTCTATACACATTGCTGGCGTGACCCCTTGCTTTACTTACATGTGTTCAAATTCAATTCCTATTTCACACATTGCATGCGTTGTTGCGCACGCTTTACTGACATGTGTTAATGCATCTTCACTTTGTATGCGTTGTCACGCACTCTTCAAATGCATTGTTATGCATCTTCCTAACGATATTGTACCTGTTTAGTTGGTTTCTTTTTTTCAGGCACGATATTGTATGTACGGTTCATTTAAAGTTGGCATGGCCAGACTAGCTGCGCAGGTATTGTATCCTTCATGTGAAACAGGGTAAGAATTGCATAATTCTTTTACATCCTTTCTGCATTGTAATGTAGTTGGATTCGTGTTCATCTGCTTAAAACTGTCGCATGTTTGCTTCATTACAGCATTCGTGGCATGATTGTTAATCATGCCCTTGCATCTTGTATATCATTTGCATTTTGCCCCAGCCTTCGGGTGCATCCCTACATGCTTTTGCTAATTGATTGTCTGAGTCTTCGGCCTTGTCAAAAATGGGTCGTCTTTGGGCTTTGACAATCACTCTCGTCATTGTTATGACTTCAGAGTTCTGTCAAAGAGTGGCAACTGTAGACACCCCATTTTTGACCGTCCTCAAGACTTGGTTGTGCTTGTAGGTACACCTAACGGATGGTTCGATTGCTCGCCCAGCATTCGACTGTCGCGGCGGAACGTCACTGGTTCGGGTTTTCGAGTTTCCCGAACCTTGTATCCTTTTTGTCTCATTTTTGGACCCTGACCTGGTCCTTTCAGGGTGGCCCCTGTGGTGCACTGCCGGCCATGGCATGGCACTGCCGGCCATGGCTTGGCCTCGCCACCATCGTGAACACTGCCGCCATCAAGTGGCACCATCGGCCATTGCCGATGGCCTAAGACTTCTATTTCAGCTGGTTTCCGGGAAGATCTTTTGTACCAGCTGGATTCCTCATATCTACCCTCCATACACGTGTATGGAGGGATCAAAGCCAAGAAAAGCTTGTTCAAGAAGCTTAAGCTTTTCTTTGTTCTATATAAGGAAGGGTCCTCTTCCTTGGCCAGGGGCTGGGCTTTTGAAAGCCAAAAAGCTTCCTCTCTCTCTATATTGTGTGTGTTTTGTGCCCTAAAGTTAGATTTCTTTGCACTTTTTCACTACAAGCCATAGCACCACACCTCCATCACTCATTCCATCATCTTGGAGGCCTTTTGCAGAGGTTGAAAGCACCATTCCTTGGTCCAAAAGCTGCTGAAGGCTTAGTCTACAAGGGTAAGTCTCATTTCCTTCTCTTTTGGCTCTTTCTTTGCATGCAATTTTAGCCTTTGTTTCTTACATTTTTGGGCTCCGACCCAAACTAGAAAAGATCATATTTTGAGCCCCTTTTCATATTTGATCAAGGGCCTTTCTCTGTTTGAGGCTTCCTTCTATCACTTGCCTCTTTAACTCTCTTTTAGGCCTATTTTTGCAAGGTATTTTAGGCTTATTTGTGAGCTGTTTTGGATTTGGCCATAAACTGTAAAGTAGATTTTTTTGAGCCTCTCTTCAACATTGTTGAAGGGATCTCCTCTGTTTGAGGACAGAAGCTACCACTTGTCTCTTTACCCCTCTTTTAGGCCCATTTCTTGCATGCTAGTTTAACCTTACTTGTGTTTATTTTCGTGACTTGATGTAAACTGTAAAGTGCCTTATTTTGAGCTCCTCTTCAACTTTATTGAAGGGCTCTTCACCATTTGGGGCCAGCTTCTGTCCATTGTCTCTATTGTCACTTTTAGGGCCATTTTTGCATGATAGATTAGCCCTATTTGTATTCATTTTTTAGGCATGTTGTAAACTGGAAAGAGGCTTTTTTTGACATCATCTTCATGATTTATTAAGAGCATTTTCTTATTTGAGGTCACATGCTATCTTGTATGCTTGGTTGCCTCCCGTTTTGAGCCTTATATCCTAGCCCTTGTTACATGCTTTGTTTGGCCTTCTAGCCACTGAAATCTAGTGGATTTTCAGTAGCTTGGCCACTGTTTTGAGCTTCCAAATCAGAGGGGGGTGACCCCCTCTCACCTTAACTTGTTTTGTGGTCATTTTGGCCTTCCAAAGAGACCCTATCTCGCATGCTTTGAAGTCACATTTCAAGGTCAATTTGGTGAGTTTTGGGACTACCATATTTGATTTCCAGAGTTTTTTTGATCATGCTTCATGTCCATCTTGTATGTGCCTAAGAATCCCTTGTATGCCCTTCCAAATGAGCCCCTCATTTGTGCATGTGTTGGCTATCTTTCCATGTTTATTTGGGCTTATTTTGACATGTTTAATTCATTGATTTTTTCTGGTTTAGTGAGATTTCATGTGCTTCATATACGTGCCTTGTAATCCATGTTTGATAGTCAAAATCGCATGCTGATTTAAGCCATCTTGCTAGCACTTTTTGGCCTTGCTCTAAACTGGAAAAATGCATGTTTTGGGACTGTCTTGACTCTGTATTTACACTTTATGTTCAAATAATGCATGCTTTGTATAGCTGTAAGTCATTCCGTGTGCCTAGTTTTGAGTTTCGGGTCTCACCTCATGCATCGGGTGCCATGTTTTCATGATTTGGGGCTGTTTAGCATCATATTTCAGTGCTGAAATTTGCATGTTTGCATACCATGTTCCATGTCTTACCATGCTTTGGTAGAGTGGCATTCGTGCCTTAGGTTCGGTCCTCGGTTTACGTGCACGCGTGCACGCATTTCGAGTGTCTCATTTTCATCTAATGGCCACTTATGTGAGTGTGGCTGAGGTCTACTCGTGTTGGTGTAAGTCCATTATGCATTGTGTATGCCATTTCATTTCATAGCATTGTGTATGCTAGGTTGTATGTTAACGCATTGCGTGAATGCCATGTTACCTCGTGCATCGTGTATGCCATTTCATAACATAGTGCATGTTAGGTTATATCTTAGTTGCATTCATGCATGTCATGCATCTTGCATTGTGTTTGGGGATAGGAGTTAGCCCAAGCACGGGAAACAAGGGACGTTTCGTACTCCGAGTGACGGAATGTGTCTCAATTCCCAGTCACCGACACTCTGGATTATCCATGATGGAATTTAGGTAGGCATGCATATATATGTGAAAATACATTGCCACGCCCCTTTTCTGCTCTCTGTTACAGTAAATCAAGAATCAGCAGCCTTCCGAAGCTTGGCACGCATTCCAAGAACAATTGCAAACAGAGGCTAATTGGGGCATCGTAGTGGATTTCCACACAAAGGCAGCCCGAACATGCATCATCCATCATCCGGAGCAGAGTCGAGGCAGTCCCTAGCTTGCATGCTAGTTTATCGCTTTCCTTAGTTAATTTGTTAATTAATTAGGATTTTATATTTATTCGGACTGTACTTATTTGGGACTGTACTATTTATTCGGACCCTCTGAGCGAGGGCAATGTTGTAATAAGCGTGCGTGTGTGTGATGTATGTCTTCTAACCCCACGTCTTTCTCCCTTTTATTTACCAGCTTATGATGGTTAGATTAGGGCATGTTTCAATTAGCATACAGTATGATAGCATGTTTGCATTCATTCATCTGTTTTGCATGCACCGGGCTCGGCGCATCATACTAACTGCATTTGTATTTCAATTCCAAGTTGAATACTTGTTATCTGTAGCATTTCATATGTCATGTTTAGAATAGCCGAGCCTGCTATAGTTGCATTTTTGCATGTGTTGCATTAGGCATTTTTGTATAGTTAGGATCACACATGGATTTCTAACATAGCTTCTGTTTTGGCTTGGAGTACTCGGTAAGTGTTACGCTTTAGCATCCTTGCATGCGTGTGAGTGACTGCCATGATAGCATGCTTACCATGAGGCTATTTGCTTATGTGATATAACTGCCTGAATGCCTGTGGGTGAAGGTTGGGTTATCTGAATTGGAGTAATGCATTGACTGTGAGTTTTAAGCCCACTAGATAGTGGCAAAACCATGTTTTCTAAGCCCGCCTGAGAGTGGCAAAATCTGCATTTTAAGCCTACTTGCGAGTAGCAAACCATCTTTCAAAAACAAGCATGAAATGTTCTGTTCCAATTCAGGCGACTCGGTCTATACTTGTATGCTGTGCGCATCACATAGTAAATCTAGGCTAATAACCGGAATAAGAACACATAATGTTTTCAAAACTTGATATCATGGTTAGTAGAGGCCGATCTTTGATCGGGCGAGAGGGGGTGCTCATAGCTGACCTTCCCCAATCGTACCTAAGTTCCCGAGCCGAGGCAACTTTGGTAATGACGGACACGTGACCTTAGGCAAACGAGTCAGGGTTTCCTAAATTTTCCCAAAAATAAAATATTTAGGTGGCGATTCTATATCTGGCAAAGCAGTCCATGTTTGGCACTTCTTTTCTAAAAATCTGTTTTCTCAAAACGATTTGCCGGATTTGGACTCTTTGGTTCAGATTAAGAACCGTGACAATTTGAGTCCGAACTGTAGTGAACCCAAATGAACAAAACGGGACTCACCCTCCCGGGGTGTTCGGGGACGTCTACACTCCATTACCATGAGTGCTAGGGGTTGTTCCATAGGATTGCTTGGGTGATCTATGGGATTTGATGTGGACAAGTAGTGACTCCTTTTTCCCATTGAATTTTTGGAAGTAAAACAAGAGATTTCAGGTGAAAGAAAGTTGAAAACTCCATTCTCAATCATTTGTGAACATAGAAAGGGATGTTATCATCCTTGTTCTATGACTAGATGAGGAGTTTTTCGATGAATTTGATGAATATCTTATTTTAATAGGCAATGCTTTTACCAAGAAATGATTTTCATTCATATATGCTCTCCACTTAATAGGATGGATTTGGGTATTAATTTATCTTTATTCACAAAAAGAAGATGTAGGTTCCTATTCCTTTCTTGGGCTTCAATTTGTTTTTGATTTTGATCCATTTAATCATTGATTTAGTGTAAAATATCTGTTGTATATACCTGTTTTACCATTGTTGAGGGTTTTGGCCTATCCGCCTCTTTCTCGAGTGATCCTTGTCAATAGATAAGGCAGAGGGGTCAAGCATCTCCCAAAATGTGCCCTTTTAGCCTCTATCTTGGAATTTTGCATTGACCTATTCCCTAGCTGGAGGAGGAATTCAGTTGGCCACTTTCTTATGTAGCTGACTCACTTTGTGTCTGGCCAGTCATCTCCTGCAAGAGCAGAACAACTAGAGGAGGATGATCGTGGATCCGACGACGACCACATTAATTGTAGTAGCAGTAGAAGATACAACAGCAGGAGCGAGAGAAGGGTTAGATCGACTCTTCGAGTGCAACTTTGCGGATTGGTCGATCGGACGCTTACTAGACCTTTGTTCAGAAGACGGAGGGGCAAGGCTCCTAACCGTGATGGTGGTGAGGCCAGGAGGAATGTCGTCAACCACGATGATCTGCAATTACTTGGGTCGATTAGAAGTGGTCGATGTTGAAGTTGTCAGGGTAGTAGAAACCAATTCGCCATCTTTTGGCACTTTCAAGCAGCAACTATCTTTAGGAAGTTTTTCGACGGTGTGTCCTCTAAGATTGTGGCTTCAGAATCGGAAGAATCCTCTTGAGGTTGCTCTTCTTTGGCGACTTGCTTTTCTTCAACTGCTAGCTCCTCTTCAATGTTCTCACGAAGATAAGTGAGGATATCGAAATCAAAGTTGCCGTCGACACTAAAGGGAATACGATTGGTTGAAACCATAGTACCGTAGTATGGGATGTAGGAAAGGAACACATGGGCAACACGATCTTGATCTAGTTGCTTGTAAGGACTTCTATATACCCACACTTGTTGTAGAAGAGGGATGTTAATCTAATCTTTCCGTTTGTTGGGGTGAGAAAAGATCACAGGACCTAAAAAGAGAGAACACACATTAAAAAAAAAAAAAAAAAAAATTCATTACAAATCCCATAAAAGAAGCAAAAAAAAAAAAAAAAAAAAAAGAAAAAAAAAGAAGAAGAAGAAGATTTAGAAAAGAATTGACTAGGTTGGCCTAAGACCTTGGTAATACGCCACACTCTGTCAGCACTAAGGGGAACTCCCACTTCCCTTCCACTATCACAATTATCTCACTTACATCATTGCCAGAATCAAGAAGCATCTAGACTAACTGACGCTTCATTGATCTGGGCTTGAAATAAATTTTGCTCTCTCTCTTGTAGTGGGAACAAAATTGTAACAATACCGAACCTCTGGAACCCTTAGATTCACTCCCAAAATATCATTTAATGCAATTACCCCTATAACTATTCTAAAGAAGTTGGGGGCAAATTGAGAAGGAGGGACACCATAGAAACAGATTACCTCCTGCAAAAGGGGGTGCAAGAGGAAGCGGACGCCTCCCTCAACAATGTTAATAAGGGGCCAAGGTATTTGTATGTCAAACCTCTCGACAATATCATCATTATCATTAGTAAGACAAATGACGACATCATCTAGAACATAGTGAAGAGTTCTAAACTCTTGAATGTTCTCCTCAGAATCAAAGAAATACCTAAGATAATTCACTGTGTGTAAAAAAAAAAAGAATGAACAACAATAAGAACCAAAGGAAATCGAGAGAGAGAGAGAGAGAGAGAGAGAGAGAAGATGAACTTACAAAGAGCAAAAACAGAGGCTTAGAAAGGTAGAAAGAGAATAGGCGGAATGGAGTGCAAACAAAAATGTTAAAAAGCAAAGGGTGCTTCCCCATTTAATGCGTCAGAGACGAAACGACGCATAAGAGGACGACATGACAGTTGTTATCATCAAAGGCCCACCAACATAAAAGTGGAAGCACACGCGTCATTAATAGGAATAGTTCGGCGATTGCACTTCGGTATTGCATTTGATCAGCATAAGTGATTCGACAAACTTTCTAGATTTGTTACCAAATGGGGGCAATTGTGGAGGAAAAAAAATATGAGCCCAGACCCAAGCACAATGCTGCCAATCCAAAAAGAGAACGGCGAGCCCAAACCAACTCCTTGAAGCCTAGAGAGGATAGCTAGTAGAAGGTTGGCACAAACCCAAGCGCGTGGAAGGTAATCAAATATAAAGATAGCCTTCTATAAGACATATATGTAGAACAAAAAGGAAGTGTAGGATTGAGCCTCAATCAGACAATTATAAACACAAGTCAGTAAAGATAGACAAATAGGCTATGTCTAGTAGAAACCAAGGCTATCCGGTCAACTTGATCCTACAGATGTAGTGCTTGGCAAGTTGGCCACTAGCATCTGACATAATCCACTGATCAAGCACCAAGGCAACTTGGCAAGTTGCTCAAACAGAGCCAGATGAAAGCAGAACCTTCAGATCAGGCAGTAATCTAATGGATGAGATTTAAACCAAAGCAACTATAAAAGGATATGCACGTAAAACACAAGGATAGAGAGGCAATCGGAGAACCTTCTTTTAAATACAAATTATACATATATTCTTATAGTCGATCAATATATTGACTTGATCTTTGGAGGGTCTTTCCGATCTACCCCGGTCGGGGGTGATCATTGACGTTTGGTTTCTCTTGGCAGAGTAAAAGGGTAGGACACATCATCTCGTTTTTCCTGTGTAGATAATTTCACCTTCCACATAATCCAATTGATAATGTTATTCGGGTTTTTGAGAGAAAATAATCACTGAGTTGGTTAAAGTTAACTTACTGAGTCTTACAAATTTAAATATTTTTCCCTTAAAAGTGCGACACATGCTATTTATGTGCATATTTTAAATAGAAAATGTTGACAATTGTAATCCATTGGATCAAATTAAGAAAACAAAACAAATTACAGATCATAATGGAGCCAATTAAAATTACAAGGTCCAAAATAACATGATGACAAAAGTATAGAGACTATCAACATAATTTGTCATTGGTTTTTGATTTTCAAGGCTAGGAAGGAAAATTAGAAAAGAAAGTTGCAAATCCACACTTTACATCTCACAAGAGAGTGCTTGAACCACTAAATCAACCCCTTGAGTTTTACTTATGTTTATGATAAAGAAAATTTAATAAAAAATTTATAATTACGTAAAACATTCCAATGAAGCATTTACTTTAGGAAAAGTTAGAACAAAAACTTCACCTACTTTAAAAATTAATTTAATATGGGGAATGGATTTGGTTTAGTTTTGAAATCAATTTTTGAGAGTTTAAAATTTAAAATTTGTTTGGTTAATAAGTTTTTCCAAACTATTTTTAATCACTCTTTTCTATCTCCTCTTCTTCTTTCATATTTTGCATATTAATTAATCACTTTTTCTCTCACACCTATGTGTTCAATTATAAAAAATTACAAATCATCTCAAACTACAAAACTCCAACTGCAAAACTATTTTCAAAATATATAACTAAATAAATTTTCAAATTCTAAAAGGTCTTTTCAAAATTAATTTTAAAACCAAACCAAACCAAACCAAATCAAACCGATTCACCAATTTTTTATTATAAGTTTTTTCAGGCGCACCATGTGAATTGGTGATATGCTTTGGAGCAGACAAATAGGACCTCATGGAGAAGATCTTTGGGAGAGAATCCTCTAACAATGTGAACGGAAGTAGTGGTGTTGTGTTTAGATTGCAGAAAATTGAGAAACATAAAGAAAGAGTTGTTTTTGGGTTTATTTTATTAGTTTGAATTGTTTAATTTGTAATATCTTATGAGTATATTATTCATAAAAAAAAGAAGTAAATTAATCAAATATTGATAGGGGAAATGTTTCGTAGCTCGAAACATTTTGCCCCGAATGGCTCGAGGGAGAAGGCGCAGAGAGAAGCAGAGGGAGAGAAAGAGAGAAGCAGAGAGAGAGGGAGAGAAAGAGAAGACGATCGTCGTCCCGGCCAGCCGTCGATCGTCGCCCCTCCTAGCCGCCGATCTGCCGATCGTCGCCCAGCCCAGCCATTAGCCTCCCACCGCCGTCGCCTCTTCCCGAATATTATGCCCCTCCTCCTCCTCCTCCTCCTCCTCCCTCCTTCCTCCTCTTCCTCCTCCTCCTCCTTTCTTCCTTCTTCTTCCTGGTCTTCGTTCTTCTTCTGCAAAAAAAAAAAAAAAATCAAGCCATTCGGGCTCCCCGTTTTCGAGCTACGTAGCACGATCGTATTGATAGCCACATGTCTAGATCGTATTTGTTTGTAAAAAATAAGCGATAAATATAAATTAAAAAATAAGTTATTTATAAATAAATGTAATCCAAATATATAATTATTAATATCTCACCGGTCTAATTTTCTTTTCTTCAATGATTTACTTGTGAAGATTAAAAATTATAAATAACCCGAATCAATAAAATGGAGCTGAACTAGGACGGGAGGGAAGCTACATAAAAAAGAATAGAAAAACATAGTGGAAGTGAGGGTGAAAATGGGATCACATTCACGTGGATGTGGTTGACAATCTTCAAAGAAAACAGTGGGCTGTCGGCTATTAAATCAGATGTGAATGGAAGAACTTTCTTTCGTTTAGCGTATTTTTCAATTTTTTTTTAATGATTTTATAATTTAGGTCAAGTTTGACATGTATAAAATAATTAATCTTTTTATTTTTTTATTTTTTTTTCATCACATCATTTTTCTATTTTTCTACACATCTTTTTGTAAAAACATAAAAAATGCACTTATTTAGGTCATCCCAAACAATCCTTTAATTTTTGGACTGAAATGAAAAAAAACAAATGAGGTTTTGGCCATTAAAGTTGGGGAAATTCTATGGTGCCTACACCTTTATATGCACCCTATTATAAAGATGTATAATTTTATTATAAAATTTTGTAATATTAACTATAAAATACATAACATCGTCACAAATTGGCACAATAAAACATTAAAACTTTGTGGTAGATATTGCAAAAATTTGTGACTTTATTACAATATTTTTTATTACGTTAATTTGTAACGAGATTAATCATTTTATAATTGATATTATAAAATTTTATGATAAAATTATACTATTTATGATAAAATACTTCTAAAATACACCCTAAGATGTGAACACCATAATATTTCTCATTAAGTTGAAGTGGCTTTTTAGAAACAGCTTATACGTTCTTCCCAAAAGAATAGACACTTCAGCTTTAGCAGCACTAAACAACTTTGAAATGCAAAACAAAATTATAGGTACTTGAGAGGGTAATTTATATGCAAATTGAGTCGAGCTGGATATTGGACTATTATGGGCCATAGCACAAAAGGCCGAGTAAAATGGCTATGCAAGTTACTCCGGTCTTGTGAACACCTTGGAGTTAGACCGGTCCTCAGCTAGAAAGTTAGTCCGGTCCGAGAGAAGACTGAAGTTAGACCGGTCGAAGGTACTTCGGGGGGCTGGACCGGTTATAAAGTTACAACGGTTCTGACATGTTAGCTCGGTCTGGCCAGGCGAAGGGTTTCGCGTGAGAAGCCGAAGTAAGTTCAGAAAAAGGAAGAACCGAACCAAAGTTAGTTCGGCCGATATTAAGGCTGAGCACAGTCATGTTTACTTCGGTCGTATCGTAGTTCGGCCATAGAAGCACCATCTCACTTGGTTTAAGCAGTGAGGGGGGTGTTGAAGGATAAGCATTATCCATCAGGAATGTGAATCCTAGGAGGACTCTACATGGAGGAGTAAGAGTCCTAACAGGATTGTGCTACGCGAAACCTATATAAGCTCACCAATATCACCTTTGGAGAGGTAATGCAATTTTGGCTTTCTGAATACACAGAGCTTTTGCCTATTTGATAATCTTTCTGACTTAAGCATCAGAGAGGTTTCCGGCACCCACCCGCCGGCTAGCTCACGTTTGTGTTTTCAGGTGATAAAGCGACGTCGTACAGAGGAACGCAGACTTGATCAACAGGATTATACGAGAAGGTATATTTCTTTCCCGTACAATTGGCGCCGTCTGTGGGAATATAGACAAGAACAACCTCTTGATCAAGCTTCCTCTTGAACCTCAATGGCAAACAACGAAGAGTTACCTCAGTCCGCCATCGACGGACAGACTCCAGATGGGGGTGCAAGGCGCGAAGGCCTACCCTTGGTCGCTCCTATGGCAGATCTGGAGCCGCAAAGACATAACTCCAGGAGGGATGCGAGGGGTCGAAGGCGAAATAATAGCCCTCATCCCTCTCGTTCGCAAAGCCCAGAAAGACAAAGGCGCAGGGTTGATCCTCAAATTTTTGAGGATCGCGTCAGAGAACAAGACGAATTGATTCGTAAGATTGCGGCGGACATGGAATCTCTAAAGTGCCAGATGAAAGGAAAAAAGGTAGCGATAGGAGAGGGGCGCAACAACGAGACGCCCCCTCACTACTCAGAGGGACGTAGTAGGAATTCTACACCCTCCCAAGCGAAGAACAAAAGCCTCAGGACAGGCGATACGCAATCCCGATCTGCCAGGACTCGTCACTCCAGGTCTGAGAGGATGAGAACTGAGAGGTCATACACTAAGGGAAGCACATATTGGCCCTCACATACACACCAGACAAGGTCTAGACAGACGGAGTTGCCCAGATTGTCCGACCTACGATCCGTGCTAGAAGAGAAGGCACGTTGGAAGAAGGACGCCAGGGCGCGCGATCCACACAGGGTTTCTGCCTTACAGCGGTTGGCTCCTCGGACGCATGGAAGCGTCGAGGTTGGAATGCCCATACCGCGCTCGGCATACGAACCAACGGACAAGGCGTTGGCGAGGCTGCAGACCTTACCATTCGTCCCAGCAATAGAGAACGCGCCCCTTCCGTCAGGCTTCCTACAGCCCAAATTCACAACGTATGAGGGGAAGACGGACCCCTACTCGCACTTTCGCCACTTTTGCCAGGTTATGGCTGTATACCGGCGAAACGAGGCTTTGATGTGCATCCTATTCCCTTCAAGCCTCGGCGACCTAGGCTTGACTTGGTTTGAAAAGCTTCCAGAGGGCAGCATAGCCTCCTGGGCACAACTGGCGGAGGCGTTTGTAACGCGATTCAGAACAAACACTAAAACCCCAGTGGAGATCGACCAATTACTCTCCATCGATATGGGTGACAAGGAGACTCTGAGGTCGTACAACAGTCGCTACTGGGAAACATTCAACCAGATTGGGGACTGCTCGACCAATCTTGCCATTGCGCAATATAAAAGAGGCCTTCCAGTCGGGAACAGACTGAGGGACTCTATTACCATGACACCGCCCCTCACTATGGAGGCCCTGATGGAGAGAGTGCATCAGCACATCAGGGTGAAAGAGGATGGCGCTCATGCCAAAGCAAAAACTGGCGCGACCACAACACCAGAGAAGAAGACCTCAGCAAAGGTCAATACGGTAGATCGCCAAAACCGAAACGGACGAGGCAGGCGAGATAATGGCGAGGACCAGGACAAGAGATGGTTAAGAGTCCGCACCGCCATAACCACGGTATTCAAGAAACCGATCTACCGTATACTTAGTGAGATACGAGACGAGCCCTTCGTCAAGTGGCCGGCCAAGCTAGGCGAGGCCCAGAAGGACTATGATGACAGATCCAGGTGCACCTTCCACAAAGAAAAGGGGCACCGCACTGAGAATTGCACGCCATTAAGGCAACATCTGGAGGAATTGGTGGCAGCAGGCCACCTGGACAAATACATCGAAGGGGGGGCACAGCCAGCCCCCCAGGACCATAACAACCCCAACGGCATGCCAGTAGATGCCCCACCTCAAGGCATCATCAACGTAATACATTGAGTCTTTGAAACTGAGCGTGTATGCGAGCTCAGAGGTTCAATCAAAAAGGCGGAGCACTTAAGAGAGGTGCTAAGTGCCCAACCAGCCACCAAGAAGGGGAAGACAGAGGCCACAAATGTCATGTCTTTTTCGGATAAAGACTTGGCAAGGATTTATTGCCCTCACAACGATGCCTTGGTAGTCACTCTCCGAGTTAAGGATTTTGACGTCAAGCGGATTCTGATTGACCAAGGTAGCTCGTGTGAAATTATGTACTATGAAACTTTCAAGCAACTCAAGTTGCAAGATAAAGACTTGGCACCAGCAGTATCTCCCCTCATCGGATTCAACTCCATGCCAGAATGGCTCGTCGGCAAAATTATTCTCCCAGTCAGAGCAGGGAGTGTGACGAAACAGGTGGAGTTCTGGGTGTTGAAGGTCCCCTTCACCTACAACATTATCTTGGGCAGAACATGGCTGCACGCCATGCGCTCGGTGGCGTCCTCCTACCACCAGGTGATGCGGTTTCCCAACGACACCGGAGTGATAGAAGAAGTTTATGGAGATCAGATCATGTCGAAGCAGTGCTTTGTCACAGTGAACGGCAGCCGTGCTACCGAAGGATATGTTCATTCGGTGGAAGAACCAGAGAGCAATGAACTATTCGCGGACGTGGGCAAAGCGGCTAGTCAGAAAGCAGTGGAGGACTTGGTGGAAGTCAGGATAGATGAGAAGAACCCGGATAAGTTCTTCTTGCTTGGTTCGTCGTTGTCTAGCACTGAGAGATTGGAGGTCTTGGAATTTTTGACCTCCAACATCGAAGTGTTCGCCTGGACCCCATACGACATGCCAGGCATTGATCCCAACTTCATCTGTCACCAACTCAACGTCCACCCCTCTGCCAGGCCAATCATTCAACGCACTCGCAGATCGGCACTCCACTACGCTGAAATAGTGGCGGAAGAGGTAGGAAACCTGCTAGAAGCAGGGGCAATCAGAGAGGTGCACTACCCAATATGGATCTCCAACACCGTCGTAGTGCCAAAGAAGAATGGCAAGTGGCGTGTCTGCGTCAACTGTAAAACGGTCAATAAGGCGTGCCCAAAAGATAGCTTTCCTCTACCAAGGATAGATCAACTGGTAGACTTAACGGTGGGGCACAACCGACTTAGCTTTCTGGATGCATACAGAGGCTACCACCAAATCGCCATGCATGAACCAGACCAGGAGGTCACATCCTTCACAACTCCAAGAGGATTGTACTGCTACAAGGTCATGCCCTTCGGCCTGAAGAACGCAGGGGCGACATTTCAAAGAATGGTCACCAAGATGTTTGAGCCATTGTTAGGCAGAACAATGGAGGCTTACATCGACGATATGGTGGTCAAGAGCAAAGATGAGAATGACCATCTCAAGGACCTAGGTGAGATGTTCGAGATCCTGAAGAAGCATAAGTTACGCCTCAATGCGTCGAAGTGTGCGTTCGGAGTAGGATCTGGCAAATTCCTAGGCTTCTTGGTGACCAACCGAGGTATAGAAGCGGACCCTTCTCAGATCAAAGCAATACAGGATCTGGAGAGGCCAAACTCAGTAAAGGAAGTGCAGCATCTCACTGGCATGGCGGCTGCGCTCAACCGGTTCATAAGCCGGTCATCAGACAGGCTACGACCATTCTTCCATGCACTGAAGGCTAAGTTTGAGTGGGACGAAGAATGCGACCACGCCCTGGAAAGCCTAAAAGAATACATGTCTTCTCCACCACTACTTGTAACCCCAATCCCTGGAGAAGAACTCTTCTTATACCTGGCGGTCTCGCAGCATGCAATTAGCGCAGTATTGGTCCGCGCAGAAGGAATCCAGCACCTTCCAATCTACTATGTCAGCAAGACATTACTGGGCGCCGAAACAAGGTACTTGCCACTGGAGAAACTGGCATTGGCCTTGATGATGGCCTCAAGGAAGTTGTCGCATTACTTTCACGCCCACACAATAGTTGTTCTCATAGCCTTTCCATTAAAGGCTTTATTTGAAAGAGCAAACTTCTCTGGACGAATTCTGAAGTGGGCAGTAGAGTTGGGAAAATACGACATCAAGTTCCAACCTAGGACCGGCAATAAAAGCACAAGCATTGGCAGATTTTGTCGCAGAATTCACACCAGGGAGTCATCACATCTGCCCGGTCGACCTAACTGAGACAACCGAACTAGGGATGGAAGTTGACGTTGGAATAACGCAACCCCTAGTGCTGGTTACTCAGTCAGGCCCCAAGGCAGACCAGAGTAAAGAAAGGAAGGAAGAAACAAACCATGCTACACCAAGTCAAGACTCACCGACAAACAAAGACTTGGTGCAAATAGAGCACAAGGGGCAGACAGCAAGCATCGACTCTAAAGAAGCCACCAGCAACATGGAAGATCCCAAGGCATCATCCGATCCCTCCACCTGCTGGAAGTTGTTCGTTGGAGAGATGTGGAAGCTCTTCGTGGATGGAGCATCCAACCGGCATGGAGCAGGACTTGGCATAGTCCTCATCTCTCCAGACGGCCTAGTAGTGGAGCAAGCAATCAACCTTGGCTTCCCAGCGTCAAACAACGAAGCGGAGTATGAAGCTCTTCTGGCTGGTCTCAAGTCAGCATTCGACATGAAGACCACCGAGCTAATGGTCTACAGCGACTCACAACTGGTGGTAAACCAAATATCGGGCGACTACGAGACAAAGGATGATAGGATGGCCAAGTACCAAGACTTGGTCAGAACAGAGATAAAGAAGTTCGAAGTAGTGAGGATAGAACAGATCGGCAGAGAGGAAAACAACAGAGCAGACGAACTCGCAGGCTTCGCCTCAATGGCAGACACCTCCATTCCTCACCCACTACTAATCGACTATCTGCCTAGACCAAGTATTGAAGACCCAGAAGCTGAAGAGGTATGTTGTGTAGAGTTAGGTCCTTCTTGGATGGATCCCATCATACTATTCCTAAAGGACGGTACCCTCCCAGAAGAAAAGAAAGAAGCCAACAGAATAAGAGCAAAGTCGCAGCGGTTTTGGCTCTCTCCATCCTTGGCATTGTACAAGAAGTCGTTCACAGAACCATACTTAAAGTGTGTTCACCCCAGCAAAGTGGAAGCATTCCTGTTCGAAATACATGAGGGGGTATGTGGCAGCTATCAAGGAGGAAGATCATTGGCATACAGAGCGATTTCACAAGGATATTGGTGGCCATACATGCAAGCGGATTCAGAAAAGTATGTCAAAAAATGCGAAAAGTGTCAAAAATTCGCACACCAAATACACCAACCTGCCAGAGAACTCCTACCTTTGACTAGTCCATGGCCTTTCGCAATGTGGGGCTTAGACATAGTGGGACCACTCCCAACAGCACCAGGCAACAGGAAGTTCTTTCTTGCGGCAACCGACTACTTCACAAAGTGAGTGGAAGCAGAAGCCTTAGCGTCAATCAAGGAAAAAGATGTAAAAAAGTTTGTCTGGCAGAACATCATCACTCGATTTGGCATACCAAAGGCATTAATCTCAAACAACGGCACTCAGTTCGACGGCAGAATTTTCAGAGGCTTTTGTGAAGAATACAAGATAGAGTTCTACAATTCTACACCGGCATATCCCCAAGCAAATGGTCAGGCAGAGGCATCAAACAAAGTAGTCTTGGATGGATTGAAGAAGAGGTTAGAGAAAGCAAAAGGCAAGTGGGCAGAAGAGCTTCCTCATGTTTTATGGGCTTACCGCACTATGCCTCGACGATCAACAGGAAAAACACCATTCTCCTTGGCTTATGGTATGGAAGCAGTCATCCCATTAGAAGTTGGCCTCCCCACAATCCGAAGCGAAAACTTTGATCCAGACTTAAATGGCGAAGCCATAGCATTGGAACTTGACCTTGCGGAAGAAAGAAGAGACAGAGCATTGGTTCACATCGCCTCCTACCAACAAGAGTTGTCTAGAAAGTATAACAAAACAGTGCACCCAAGGCAATTCAAGATCGGAGATTGGGTGCTGCGCAAAGTAATGAGAAATACTCTAGTTCCAGGAGATGGCAAGTTGGGGCCAAATTGGGAAGGACCTTACAAAGTGGTCGGGTTAGCAGGCAAAGGGGCATACCACTTGGAAGATAAGGATGGCAAGACAATTCCCAGGCCATGGAATACGGCAAATCTCAAGTTGTTTTATTTTTAGCTTTTTTCTTTTTACGTATGTGTAATTTTTTACTTTCTCAATAAAACAAATCGATTCTTTTTCAGTATAACTGTTTTCAGTAAGAGAGTAGCTTTAGTAAGAAGCATAGCATTGTAAACATAGTTGGCCGGATTAAACCAACTATGACCCCGCCTAAGCCCAGGATAAGGATCCAGGCTGCAGGACGTTTGGTCGGAATAACCAAAACACTATATTCTAAGTTGGCCGAAAAAATCACCTTAGAGGTTGGCTGGATTAAACCAACACCCTTCCTAAGCCCAGGATAAGGATCCAAGCTGCAGGACGTTTGGTCGGAATAACCAAACACTATACTCTAAATTGGCTGGAAAAACCAACTTAGAGGTTGGCTGAATTAAACCAACTCTTTATACTTTTCAGCCGAAGTAAGTGTACGGCTGAAGAGTGGTTGGCTGGATTAAACCAAATCTTTATACTCTTCAGCCGAAGTAAGTGTACGGCTGAAGAGTGGTTGGCTGGATTAAACCAACTCTTTATACTCTTCAGCCGAAGTAAGTGTACGGCTGAATAGTGGTTGGCTGGATTAAACCAACTCTTTATACTCTTCAGCCGAAGTAAGTGTATAGCTGAAAAGTGGTTGGCTGGATTAAACCAACTCTTTATACTCTTCAGCCAAAGTAAGTGTATGGCTGAAGAGTGGTTGGCTGGATTAAACCAACTCTTTATACTCTTCAGTCGAAGTAAGTGTATGGCTGAAGAATGGTTGGCTGGATTAAACCAACTCTTTATACTCTTCAGCCGAAGTAAGTGTATGGCTGAAGAGTGGTTGGCTGGATTAACTCTTTATACTCCTCAGCCGAAGTAACTTATATCGGATGAAGAGTGCTTGGCTGGATTAAACTCTTTATACTCTTGGTAGAAGTATTTATATCGGCTAAAGAGTGGTGGGCTTGTGAGTTAGACAGCTAAACTGAAAACACAGTTCATGCAAAATTCATTGCAAATACAAGCATACTCAAACCGAAATAAGAGTAGATAGCTAAACCAGAGTTGAAGATCATTTCATTGAAGTGCAAAGCAAATACAATTGGGTGGCCGCAGCCCGGTTACAAAGTTCAAATCCAAAAGAAGAGAGAAAAAAGAAAAAAAATCAACGAAGAAGGGCATCGAGTTCGGCATCAAATTCATCCCCAGCATTTGTCTGGAGTCCGGTGTCGACTGGGAGTCCGGTTTGAGGAGGAAGCTCGGTTTGGACTGTGGTATCAATCGGCAGCACGGTGTCAGCCGGTAGCTCATTAGTCAAATCTTCAACTACTGGCTCCAACCGGGCTTCCTGATTGCTGGGTTGTTCGTTGGCGGCCGGTGTTAGAGTTGGCTCCTCATCCTCTTCATCATCATCATCATCTTCTTCATCATCAGATCCCTCTAGAAACTGCCTTTGGAGATCGGCAGCGTATTGTGAAAGCGAGGCTGGAATGGAGTACGGTGGAGCGTTGTAGACCTCGGTGTCGGGCGTACAACCGAGCTTCTCCACCGCACTCCTCCAGCCACATTTGAAAAAAAGATCTTTTGCTGCGTCGCACTGAAGGGTATAGGCGTCTTCGGCCTTCTTGAAGCCTCTTTTTTCGACCTTCTTCATCTCCCCCTTGAGTTGGTTTATCTCGGCATCTTTTTTCTTCTCAATCTTTGCCAAGATGCGCAGATATTTGTCTTTTGCCTCGTTGGCAACCTTCTGCTTCTCGACTTCGACCGAATTAGCTATCTCGGTCAGCCGACCATTCTCTGTTTGTAGTTCGGCCATTTGTTTTTTGATCTCTTCTAGCTGGGCTGCTTTTAGTTCGGCCTCAGCCATGGCATCCCTTGTATTCCTCCTAAGCTCCATGATCCTCCTATGCGTAACTTGATTTTTCTGGATGGCCTGCAAAGGGGAAGTAACGTTAGCCGGATTGAAAGTTGGGAAAAATTACATAGAAGGTAGAAGATGCTTACCAGGATCATGGACTTAGTGGAAGACCGGATTGACTTTAGCTCGGTATTGAGTTGTTTGTAGTGGTGCTCCATATCTTTTGGAAGGCACACACTTTTGGCTAGGTTAAAAGCCATTAGGTGGTCCTTCTCTGAGACAACCGAATCAGAATCGGTGATGTCTCGGTTGTTGAAGGACAGAGTGGGAGCCTATTTTGAAGAGGTACTTCGGTCTGATTGCTCCGGTTGGGGGCTTGGCTGAGGGCGTGGTGGAGGACTTGGTGGCAGGACGGTCTCGTCTTCATCAGCAAGACGTGGCTCTGTTTGGCTAGTCCGGGCACGTTTGCTTGGACGAGATGAAGACGGCCGTTGGGTTGGAAGGGCCACCACGGTCTCAGTGGTCTGGCCGGTTCGTGGCGCTTCGGCGGGGTTTGTTGCGGTCAGTAATGCCTTCAGTCGGTTTTTCTTCGCCATTTCCTGTTCGGCTGTAAGAGGTATTAGGTTGATTTCGGGCAAGGAGGGGTCCGGTTGCGGTGCTTCCTCCAGAAGGAAATCAGTCACCCTCGCTTTTCGGCGACCGGTGTATCTGTAGGTCGGCTCGAAATTGAGAAGTTTAGCCCAGCTTCTTTCTTGGACTCGTAGCGCGGCGCGAAGTACGCCTAAGTTGGGATGGCTATACAAAGAATAAATGTGGGCTGAATCTGCATGAAAAGAACAACTGTCAGTCCGGCTTAAAATTGGAAACCGAAGTAAAAAAGAAGAATGCATGGAAAACCGAAGTCAGTTTACCAGGGATTCCTTTGTCCCAGTTTATACGTCGGCCTGGGATCTGGGCTTGGTGGTCCTCAAAATTCCCAGATACCCAAAAGAAGTCGTCGTCATTTAAGTCTTTATCCGGCGTATCTTTTATTATTTTTTCTCTACGTCGGCGTATCCTAAGGTAGTATACCCACCCATCTTCTTTCGATCCTAAAGAGTATTGATGGAATATTTCGGCTAGGCCGAGGTTCAGGCCGGTTTGGCGGTTTAGTTCGGCGATGCCCATTATTATACGGTAAGAGTTGGTAGAGAGTTGGGTGGGGCAAAGCCTGGTCTGCCTAAGGAACTCGCAAATTAATGGTTGGACCGGAAACCTTAGTCCGGTCTTAATTATTGAAAGAAGGGTGAAAGGTACAAAACCGGGGTTTCCCCAAGGTACAATGTTTGGTTCGGCCAGGGTTAGGTTTACATCGGCGGGGATGTTATAATCCTTTCTAAATTCGGCTAAGCCTCCTGGGGTTTCTACCAAAAATCTGTACTTCTCCATTTACTGTATAAATTAAAAATAAATTATCTCGGTCGAACAAGTGTGCTCAGTAGCTCGGCTGAGTGCAGGGAAGTGCCTGGCAACCTAAGTCTGCAAAGTGGAAAGACACGGTGTTAAGCACAGATCGTTGACCATGCTACAAAAAACAAAGCAAGAGAAGACAAGTCCTATTTTGGCTACGCAGTGTACTACAGGATCTACCTCTGTTGTAACTAGGGTACTTTTTATCTCGGTTTGGCGAGATGTTTGGTTTTCTCGGTTCTACGTATGATTTTTGCTACTTCGGTTATGCATCAAGGGGCAGCTTTCTGAGTTCGGTTTAGTAACTGAGAAAGTTGGCTTAGCCCCCAAGGCTTAGCTCGGTCGAGGGCCAGTGTTTCTAGTTCAAGTGTGTTTTGATTTCGGCTAGTGTGAATCAGATGGTGACCTATTGAAACTACTGTGGTATGTTCAAGTTGTAGTTCGGTTTAAGTATGCTTAAAACTACATACAACACAAACGGTTTCCTAGTTCGGTTGGACGTGTTTATGGATCAAACAGTGTTCTATAAGCTACTTCATAAAGTTCATGAGGTTCTTATAAGGATTTTTTCCAGGAAATACAAGACTAGTGAAAAGTAGAAACAAAGATGTGTTTTGCAAAAACACACGAAACAAATTACAGTGGATGAGGAAAACACCCAAAACAATAGAAATCGAAAGGATTTGTGATACTTACCAGAGGAAGAGGAAAGGGCTGGAGATTGGAGTGACAGCAGCGATGAAGAGCACGAGCTTTGGAGTTGAAAAGCCGAGGCATAGAGAGAGAGAAGATGAACAGAGTATGGTGTGATTCCAAAATGAGGAGTTCTTTTGGTGTAAAAGGAAAAAGAGCGGGAACTGTTCAAAAAGTGTGGAGTACGAGGGCGGCGCGACAGTTGGGATTGACCAATAAAAGGCTGCCACGTGTCCCTGGGAGAAGAAGCGTTTCAGTTGCCGCAGTTGAAAAGACGTTTTTTGACCGAACGTGAGCAGTTCGGCTGCAGTGTAGCTCGGCTAGAAAAGCTGTGTTTTGTCTCGGCTGGAAAGGCTGATGAGGTGTTTTTAGCTCGGCTAGAGAGGTTAAAACTCCAGCTCGGCTGACAAGCAGGTAATCCCTATCATGCTTTGCAGATAGAATTAAGGGGCAATTGAGAGGGTAATTTATATGCAAATTGGGCTGAGCTGGATATTGGGCTGTTATGGGCCATAGCACAAAAGGCCGAGTAAAATGGCTATGCAAGTTACTCCGGTCTTGTGAACACCTTGGAGTTAGACCGGTCCTAAGCCGGAAAGTTAGTCCGGTCCGAGAAAAGACTGAAGTTAGACCGGTCGAAGGTACTTCGGGGGGCTGGACCGGTTATAAAGTTACAACGGTTTTGACATGTTAGCTCGGTCTGGCCAGGCGACGGGTTTCGCGTGAGAAGCCGAAGTAAGTTCAGAGAAAGGAAGAACCGAACCAAAGTTAGTTCGGCCGATATTAAGGCTGAGCACAGTCATGTTTACTTCGGTCGTATCGTAGTTCGGCCATAGAAGAACCATCTCACTTGGTTTAAGCAGTGAGGGGGGTGTTGAAGGATAAATATTATCCATCAGGAATGTGAATCCTAGGAGGACTCTACATGGAAGAGTAAGAGTCCTAACAGGATTGTGCCACGCGAAACCTATATAAGCTCATCAATATCATCTTTGGAGAGGTAATGCAATTTTGGCTTTCTGAATATACAGAGTTTTTGCCTATTTGATAATCTTTCTGACTTAGGCATCGGAGAGGTTTCCGGCACCCACCCGCCGGCTAGCTCACGTTTGTGTTTTTAGGTGATAAAGCGACGTCGTACAGAGGAACGCAGACTTGATCAACAGGATTATACGAGAAGGTATATTTCTTTCCCGTACACCTTTATATGCACCCTATTATAAAGATGTATAATTTTATTATAAAATTTTGTAATATTAACTATAAAATACATAACATCGTCACAAATTGGCACAATAAAATATTAAAACTTTGTGGTAGATATTGCAAAAATTTGTGACTTTATTACAATATTTTTTATTACGTTAATTTGTAACGAGATTAATCATTTTGTAATTGATATTATAAAATTATACTATTTATGATAAAATACTTCTAAAATACACCCTAAGATGTGAACACCATAATATTTCTCATTAAGTTGAAGTGGCTTTTTAGAAACAGCTTATACGTTCGTCCCAAAAGAATAGACACTTCAGCTTTAGCAGCACTAAACAACTTTGAAATGCAAAAGAAAATTATAGGTACTGAAGAAAATCTAACCAAATAAATGAAAAATCATGAAAATCAACGGCATATTATAAATTAAAAATTTAATCAATAAAAAAGGACTTTGGGGAAAAATAATAATAATAGAGAACACTATCATAATTATTTTTGAGGGAACTAAGAGAAAACAATTACCAACATATGAGAAGGTGTAAATAACATTTGTATTCTTACAATATTTCATTTGTACCACACCATAAACACATTTACACCCTTCGTATATTAATAATTTTTTTCATTTTCTTCCACTTGAGTGTAATTCTCCCATTATTTTTCATATATTGGTGGTGTCAACCACACACGCTTATAGGTAAACTAATCAGTACATGAGAATGTATCATTGGTTGATTGACATCAAAAGCCGCACTTGCAGCATGGCTACACTACAGCACGACCTTTGATTTTCATGGCCTTGACAATTTAGTATCATGAAATATTGTGACTGCATGAAAATTCTTGACAAAATATTATAATAGTCATCCATGCATTTAACCACACTCTTTTTTGGATGATCATATATTTAGAATATGTCTTGTTAAAATCTTGTAAAGAAAAATTTAATGGGATAAAATCTTTAACGAAGGAAAAAAAAAATAATATTCTTATATTTCATATAATGATGTGGAATGCAATCAGATTTCCTTATTAAAATCTTATTAAGAAAAATCCAATGGTAAAAACCTTATACGAAAAAAAGAGAGTATAATGCGTAAATATTTCTTAAATGGATGACTCTCCGTCAATGATGCATGATAGATCTTTGAGTCGATGCATCCCAATATTATACACCAATTTCTTGAATATTATAGTCGGTAGTGCTTTAGTAGATAAATTTGTCAAATTATTACTTGAATGTATCTGTTAGACATCAATATCATTATTCTTCTAGAGCTCATGTTAAGAATTTTGATAAAATGTGTTTAGTCCTGTTACCTTTGTATTGGGTATGCAAACAAGCTTCAGTAGAGAGCCCGAGGGCAGAAGGCGGGCTTGTAATGTTAGTTTCAGCCTTATAGGCTTTATCTTATAAAATGTAACATTGTACACGTTTTAAGATTAGAGAGAGAAAAAAAAGAAAAAAAAGAAGAGGTAGCTGCAGTGTAACGCCCCCTTTATTTCACAGATAATATTACCAAAACCATTATTATAATTTTAGAGATAACGTACTGATATTCTAAACATTGACCATGATAAATAGATAAGGGTTCTCTCATTCGAAATACATAATGGATGCAACATGTGATATAATTAAATAAATTGTTCGTAGGGGTATAGCATTACATATAAAAAGAAGGGTTCAACCCTTTTTACAGTAAAGACATTCCGCCGACAAACAAAAGGTCCCGTAACCAACAGATAAGGAAGATCCTTGATCTTGAAACACTTCTCGATGTTCACCTGAAAAGGATTAGCAACATGGGATGAACATAAAGTCTAGTAGGGATCCTAACATGATCCTAAACAATAACAACGTATGGATAGCTACAATCATAAATACTTTATATCATATCATATACATAATGTGCTAGTTTGTGCTCGAAAATATACTTATACAAATACCTTTCTCAAAAAAAATAAAAATAAATAAATAAATAAAAATAAAAATGTTCAACTTGTTCAACCACATAAACAATTCACTTTTATTTCTTCTTATTACCTTTAATCAAATTTACCTAACAACAACAGGTTTCCAAAAACAAATTCAGAAACTCAAATTACGTTTCTCCCAATTTTCAAACTTACACCCATTTCAAATACATTTCCAAAACATCCTAAATGAATAAAAGGTAATACATATATAATGCTTCCAATATAACCATATAAGACAACCCGGCCTCCTCCCAAAATATATCCAATACCATACGTGATACACATAAATAGAACTAAGATGATAATGAGAAGCCAAACGACGCTCTACCTGCCTCAAGCATGGTAAGCCAATGATACACCTTTCCATAACACAAACCAATTTACCAATCACCAGTTGGAAGGTAATAGGACCTCTACCAATTTACCAGACATCCGGCGGAAGGTAATGATACCTCTGCCAAGTTCTCCAGGCACTAGCTGGAAGGTACTGGTACATCTTATTCTAAGTACAATTGATTTCTCCAGGAGCTAGCTGGAAGGTAATGGTATCTCTCATTCTCAGTGCGTGTACAGTTCCAACCATCATAATATACCACAAGCATAAATAACCTGAGAGTACTACATACACATAATCTGTTCAACATCACAATGTCATCCTCCACTGATGACTAAGGACAAAACCTCTAAACATATGTATTAAATACATGTAAAACAATAATCCGATTCTCACGAGACCTTAAGTCCAACAACAATCATAATAATAATATTTCAAGGTTTCAAAATCCAATCTCAAGTTCATTCTCAATTTACGAAAGGTTATAATTTCATTTTCTTTCCAAAACCAATTTCCTTATTTTCCAAATCACAATACTCCAATCATTTTCTAGAGACCCAATTTCTACATTCATTAAAATCCACATCCATGATGTCAAAGCCACAACCTGATTCCATTCAACATAATCAAATCCCAATTAGTCCCATCATCATGGTTAACTCTCCACTTTAACAATTAATACACTTACATGAGCCATAACAAATAAAACACAACAAATTTTCAATTTTATCCCTTTTCAATTCATTAAGCTAATAATAGTACTTCAACATAAACACGTAAAACTACTCTCCAATGAACCAAAACAACTACCAATTAATAATTAGAAACCCCACATTATCAAACCCTAGATCTCTCTTATATGCTTTTTATACAATAAAATCTACCACATATCTATCTATAGATGCCGTATTGAAAAGAGAAAAAAAATGTCACGCCCCAAACCCGTCCCTAAAAGTTTGGGCATGACCTATTCGAAAATGGACACTAAACCTGATATACATACTATATGGGGCCTGAACGGAAGCATTAAATATCATAATTTGACAATAGAAACAAACTCCATTGAGCTACTACTATCATGCCAGGATCACAAACTTTAAAACAGGCAAATAAAATCTAAAACATACACCTGAACATCGGTTACATACGTACATATATACGGCCTAGCCCTATAATTGGGCGATATCAAAAAACAACATTAGAATTTACAAAGATGTTATGGACAATCAAAATAGCTCCACCAAAAGGGTAGGCTTCACTCAATGCTTGGACATAGAAAGGTTGACCCAAAGAGGACAAGCGTCATGGCTTAGGACCCACCATTTGGTTGGTTACCCATGTAAATGTACATAACATAGGGTAAGTCAAGCTCAATGAATAGTAGTACATGAATAATGTGATGATCAACTTGCATAATAAAGTACAAAATCAGTAAAGCATATGATTGATTACATTCGTAATTATTGCTAATATAGTCATGGGTCCAGCTTTTCTTAACAGAGTGACTTTAAGCCCAATATGTACGTAATGTACCATAGGTCTACTCACACAAATCGATCATAGGCCCGAAACATATACATATGAATCAAAGATAAATAATATAAGTTTAACCGAACGTTCATAATTGATAGACATAGGTGAGTACATTTCACAGATTGAACGCTTCCAGAAATACATAGATACCATAGTTTCCTACCATAAATCAGTAGTTCTTGGGACAATCCACAAAGCAAAATATCTTTAGATATTATCAGGACTGACTAATCTTAAGGTTATACAGAGGCACACAAATCCTTTCAATCATTTACATGAGTTAACGTAGTCAGTTTCGACAATGGTTAACAATCAATATAGCATACTCCACAGACTGTATATGTGCCATCACAATACTATTTGTAGGGACAGAACAATTTACCTCACAATGGTCTTGAATCATTAGTGACAAAGCAATATGATTCAGAATGCCCAAGCATCATTATTCCATTTGGTTATCATGCATTCTTATTCCGCTTGAATGCGCTAATACTCAATAAAACTTGTAACATATATAATAGTGTAAGTAATACAGAGATCATATATTAATTCATTGGCAGAACGACTTTGTTGGTTCACAACTTCCCAATTTGGCCCTAGGCCTGATGGGTTCACATATTCATAAATTAGCCTTTGGCTTCTTGGATGCATAACTTAGATTCTTAGTTTCACAAGTTGGCCCTCGGCCTCTTAGCTTCAGATTCACAAGTTGGCTTTCAGCCTCATAGATTCACATTTCATAAGTTCCTTAGATCTTAGATTCACATTTCATAATTTCACAAGTTGGCCCTTGGCCTCCTGGCTTTATGTTTCACAAATGACCTTCGGTCACAGAGGTTCACATCTCACAAAATGGCCCTCGGCTACATAAGTTCACATTTCACAGAATGGCTCTCGGCCACATAAGTTCATAGTTCACAAATTCACAAGTTGAGATTCATACTTCACAATTTCATATAAACATATTCTTGAACCACGGTATTATTACCCCCGGGCAAGGGCCACAAACCACGGTATTATTATCCCCGGGCAAGGGCCACATCATTTCGTAATTCACAAATTGAAAATTCATACTTCACAAATTCTTTTGATGCTTTCATAATTTCACACTATTTCTCACATGGCATACATATCTTCTCAAACTCTTTTGATGTTTCCATAATTTCACAATATTTCTTACATAGCATACATGTCAACATAATTTTACGACGAGGGATATAACGTCAATAATGTTAATTATTAACGGTTAAAGACACATCGAGTACTATTACTCACAGTGTTCAAGTGCTTGGTCCGCCCCTGTAACTGATCCTACACAATTCACGTAAGTCAAACATAATTCATCATAGTCTATTAACTTCAATAGTAGTCAACACAACACAATTCATTAACACCATTTGCAATACAACATAAGTCAAAATAAACCCTTGAATCTCATTTCAATATTCCAAAACCGAATTCATATCATCCATGTCAATCATAGATTATTTTTCCAATTTTCTTTTCACATATAGCATGAATTACAATATTCGTACCGTAGTTCATTCACAAATTTTAAACATAATTTTCAAACATTTCTAAATCCCAATTAAACTTGTACATATCTAATTCAATATCTCAATTTCATTATGCTACTTTCAATTTGGGTCAAAACATTGATTATCACCATTACTCAACCTAGGGTTTTAAAGAAAATTGGGGGTTTTCCTCTTTTCTTAGTTAAATCTTTAAATCAACAATTACTATATATCAATATGCTAAAAACACTCAACATCCTTTGAAAATGGTGGTTTGTTGGTGAGAATGACTGAAATCAAAGGTTTGAGGGTTAGGGTTTCGAACCTAGGAAGGGAGGAAGGAAGAGGAAAGAAGAAAAATAATGAAATGATCCAAGAATCCCGTTTTTAACGCTGCTGTCCCGTAATTTCCGCTCGAGCGGACTGATTTCCGCTCGAGCGGACCTATCCTCAGCACAGATTCCGAAACTTTGAACAGGTATAACTCTTCCATCCAGACTCTGTTTTAGGTCGTTCTTGTGTCCAAATTGAAGCCCCGGAAATAAGCTTTCCAATGGTTATAACCTCACATCCAAATTCAAAGTGTGGAAAAAGAAAAGGGCAAAAGAGTGACGGTTGATCATAAGATAACTATCCGAATTAAATTCTTTGGTCCAATCTTACTTTACCATCATATTACCACCTCAACCAATACCCCAAAAAATAAGATAAGAACATTCCAACTACACTAATAACATGTCAAAAACGAGCCCACGTGCCTCAGAAGTACAACTCAACCTAGAGGCCCGCCGAAGGCTTAACCTTGCGCCGAGCGCCAGAGACCAACAAAGTCGTCCCGCCGAGCGAAACTTCGCCGAGCGGAGAATCACAACTCCCAGAACCTCAAGCCATCTGCAAAATTGCTGGAAACCCCAAAAGTCCGCTCGAGCGTTAACTCTTCCGCTCGAGCGGAGGGAAAAGTTCTGGGTCGTCACAAAAAATCCCTACCTCAAAGTAGAAGAAAAAAAGAAAACAAGAGGTAGAACTTGACGAAGCCGAAAATAATAACTTCGCTGATTAAAACAAAGCCCTCGACGTGCTCAACATTTTTCCCCCGAAGGACTAGGGTGAGAAAACCAATGGATTAAGAGTATTTAGCTAGAAGGTAAGAACTTAGAGAAAGAAAGTGTGGATTTAGGGTTTTGAAATGTTTAGAGAGAGAATGAGATGAAAAAGTGACTCAAAATAGCCCTCTCACAGATGATATACGCATAGATCGCTCGAGCGACCAAAACACCGCTCGAGCGAACAGACACAATAAATGACATCGATCGAGCGACCAAAATCACCGCTCGAACACACAATGACCCCTTCCCAGTAGTTTTGCAGACTGTAAAAGACCACTCGAGCGCAAGAAAGACTGCTCGAGCGAACAAATACAAATTTGAGCAACAACTCATTGAAAAAATTGACTTCCTAACCTGTTTCAACAGTGAGTGAAGCAAGAAAGAACATCTATAATCCTATAATCAATATAGTGAATTGGTGTGGCTCTTGAGGACATATGCATGTTGTCGAACCTTGTATATCTGTGTTTTGTCAATTTTATTTTCTGTGATTCATAGTTTTTAAGATCTGTATGGCTTAGGGATTCATAGTTGAATCCCAACACTTTGATGTGGCCTCCTTTAATTTGTGTGATACACGCAACATTATTTTCATATAATATAGTTGGGCTATCTATTGTTGAAAACAATTTGCTTTTCCTTCAATATGTTGGATCATGGATCTTAACCAAATACATTCTCGGCTTGCTTCATGAATTGCAAGTATCTTTGAGTGAATTGAAGAAGTGATAGTTAATTTTTGTTTTGCAGATTTCAAAGATATAACAATATTTCTATGCATAAAAACATATCCTGCATGAGATCTGGCTTTATGTGGATCAGAAAGATAACCGGCATCCGTGTATCCAATTAGCTACATATTTGATTCATTTGAATAAAACAAACATATATTAGCTATTCCACAAAGATAATGTAATATGTACTTCATTCCATTTCAATGTCTTCGAGTTAGTGCATAACTATATCTTGCTAGTAAATTGACAGGAAATGCAATATTAGGCCTAGTGCAATTTGCAAAATACATAAGAGCACCAATTTTAATAAGATATAGTACTTCAGGACTAAAGAAGTTTTTCATTATTTTCTTAAGGCTGTATGTGCAATCGACTTTGGGGGTAAGCGTGGCTTATAACTTTCATATTTCTCATTAACCCATAAATTGAAGGGACAAGTCAATGATTAATAGTCAAATAGCCTTTTATCGAAACCCACTTAGATCTATCACATGACCTGCATGGATCTTTTATCGTTTCCCACATAGGCTAAGTGACCAAAAATTAAAGGTGGCAAAATCGGAGCCACCACTTGGTTTTAAGGTCCAAGAACCCATATTTACTCCAACCCTTAAGAAACTAGTTTGTTGTAACCAGAAAACTTGGCTCAGAAGCTTAGATGCCGGATAGGAAAGTTTTACCCACCCATCTCGCCTGACATAAGGTCAGCTATTACTCATCATTTCCTTGATTCTTATTTTTTAAAATTGTTAAGTATTATGCATGATGATAGTTTATACAATAATACTGAGATAACCTAAATAGGGAAATAGGTCAATCTAAGAGGATACATTGTTCAAAAAGGGAACTGAAAAACTTACGTGATTTGTGATTCGAAATAGATCGAATTGCAACAAATCCCAAACAATCAAAACTAACAATCTAAATCATCTAGCATGTACGAAAGTGATTTAGATTATTGTTTCACAATTAATAAATCGACACAAAAGATTTTTATGTAGAAAGAATCACAGTTAGAGCACCTTCAATTGTGATTAAAAAATCATAGGCGAAACGCTACTAATTAATCCACTATGAAGAATGAAAATACACAAGATTACCGAACAATTTACCCAACACACTGTAAAATTGTCCTTCACCACTTGTGCCTCTTTTACCAATGCCTTCGTCTTGGAACTAATTAGTCTGATTTGAATCCACAACACCCACGTTGAATCCACGACAGTGAGCCGCTTCGAACTCCTTTAAAGCCTTCATGCTCGAACCTTTGAAATCCATTGAACAAACTATCTTTGAATAGAGTGATCAAACACCCTTTTGATGTAAGCAATTTAACTCATGAGACAAACTCACAAAGATATCAAAAGAAACAAGTAAAAAGCTGTAGAAGCAATCACAAACTCTCAGGATGTAGATCTAGATGTCGTAATCCCAGAATCTATCTTTCGCATAGCTTTATAGTGAACAAGGTTGCGGTGATCGCTCGAGCGGTAAGTCTTGTACATGAAGAATCCATAAGTGCCTTTGCTCGAGCGATGGAAAGCTCGCTCAAGCATAAAAACAAAATTCCCAGAATTTTTGCAGATTGCCTGAACTATTGAGAGACCAAATTCTTCGCTCGAGCAGTCCACAAAAACACGGGCACAAATTGCAACTCAAAATATGTTTGTTCGCATAATTGACAACACAAAGGGACCTAACAGTCTGACCCTTTTTCAATTCCCGGACAAAACATTCTAACAATTATTTCTAACAAACACACGCACTAGACACAAACCCCTAACCACTTTAAACACTGTGCGATGCGAGCCACCTGCAAAGATTATAAAGAATGCGCACAAAGAAATCGATAGAGATAATCCAAACTATCTACTATACTCCAAACCCAAAAGCAGAGATAGTAATCATAATCCAAAAGTATCCAAGAACATCATAACCCCCCCTCCCCCCAACAAAATATACCACTTCCCCTTTTTGTCCAAGAGAGACAGAGCAACACAATGCCCAAATAAACATCCCAATATGACATTGATATGATGGAAGTGGAGGCTACTACATCTAGAGAAGGGAAGGATCTGAGCGAGCTATAGAGACCACTGATCAACAATATGCTTAATGTGATCCAAACGACTATCAAAAGCTTCGACTCGATGTAGACACCCTATTTTTGACCGTCCTCAAGACTTGGATGTTCTTGCAGGGTATATCCAACAACAAATTGGATTGCTTGTCGAGTGCTCGACTTTCGTGACGGGATGCCCCAGGTTTGATCCTTCCAGACCCTATTTCCATTCTGTCTCATATTTGGACCATGTGTTGGTCTTTGCATGGTGATGTCCTTGATGGCCTACCGGCCATCATTGATGGCTGCCGGCCATAGGCTTTGCCTTGTCGGCCATCAATGAGGCACTGCCGGCTACCACTGATGGCCGGCCGGCCGGCCACCAATGCTTTAGTAGATATTTTTGTAGATATTTTGACAACTGTTTGCACAGATAAGCTCATCTGTATGCACGTGGAGGGCTGGATTTGTTTGAAGGCGCCTTGTATCTCCTATATATAGAGCTCATCTATATGCATGCAAAAGGTTACAAAACTTGAGCTGAGCTATATCTTTCCCTCTCTCTCTCTCTCTACATTTTAGGCTTGAAAGTGTATTTTCCCTACATATTTGCACTAACACCCTTAGCCAAACACCTCTACCTTAGAGTTAAAGTTCTTGGAGGCCTTGTTTGAGCCCCTTGGAGTGTTTTTGGCTCAGAAGTTTGGCTGTTTGCTTGCTGTTTTAGTGCTGTGCTTCTAGGGTAAGAATTTCACTCCTTTAAGCTTTGTTCTAGTTCACTGCTTTGCCATCTTTGTGTGCTACTTTAAAGCTGGTTTTAGCCTCTAAAAAGTTCTATTTTTAAGGTCTTAAAATGGTGGTGTAAGCCTTGTGTGGTTAGGGGATGGTTCACTCCTTTTGCTCTTTGGCTTGTAAAGCCTTTTGAGCTAACTTCCTAAGCTTTTGAAACCTCCTCTTCTTGGTCTTTTAACCACTGAATTCCAGAGGAATTTTAGTGGTAGAAAGTTGGTTTTGAGGACTAAAATAGGAGGGGGTGGTCCTATCTCCTCATATCTTGTTTGCATGTGTTGATGGCTTAGTAGTTGAGCATGTTTTTCTACCATCTTATGGCTTGATCTCAGCATATTTTTGCCCTTATTTTAACATGTTATAGCTCTGATTTTGGCTGGTTGGAGCACCTCTTGTTTGCATCTTGCACGTGTAGTGTAATCTTGCTCACTAGCCTTGTATACTTGATGAGTTAGCCTATTATTCTAGCATGTGTTGGCTCCATTCCAGTAGGTTTTTGGCCTTGCTTTGACATGCTTTAACTCTGTTTTGAGTGATCTTGATCATATGAGGCTTGCTTTGTATAGCTATAGTGTAAATGGCCATGACTAGCTTTGAGTTTCAAGGTCATTAACATGCTATGTTTGAGTTGTTTGCATGTTTTGGCATCATTTCATACATGATTTCAGTGCATGTAGCCTTGTCACACTCTCACATATCCCGCTTCTTCATTGCTTTTGAAGGTTGTGTGTTATGCCTTGTTTATGAGCCAACATGCGAGCATGTTTTTCTTGCCTTTTGTGCCTTAGTTTCAGCATGATTAGGCCACTATTTTGGCATGGTATAGCTCTGTTTTGGGTTGGTTTGATCATTTGAGCATTGCATTGCATGCTTCTAGTGTTGTGTCCTTTACTAGTTTCATCGTTTTGGCTCTTAACATGTTGTGTATGCATTACTTGCATGTTGTGATGTTATTTCTCATGCCATTTCAACATTAAGAAACATCTGCAGCCTCCCTATTTCTTCATTTTTCAATTTGTTTTGAGGGTTTTTTGGCCTCAAGTTTGTGTTTAAACATGAGGAAGGGTTTGTGCTTAAATGGCTTTAACCCTCTTTGAGGGTTCCTCCTAGTCAAAGGCATAATTCCTCCCATGCCTTAAACCACCTTTTTGGTTGACCCCTTCTCATTAGAGGACTTTCACATTGGACTAACCGGTTAATGAATGACTTGGTAAGCTAAAATGTGTAAACAAGAATTGAATCAAGTAAAACATGCCAAGATAAGCATGTTATGTGTTTGCATTGTATTGTGTTCAATCGGACGTTATATTGAACACAAGGAAGATTGGTTCATTTCATACTTGAAGTGATGAAAATGAGCCAATCCCCTTGGTCTCTATTGCCTTTGATTATCCATGATAAGGTAGCGGTCCTAGAGTCTTGTTTGTCTTGCATTTATTGAATTTGTGCAAGTTGGATCCTTGGCCATCATGCATTGCATGCTTGATTGATGGTTTTGGATCCAATGGTACCTCTCATTTAATGTTTTGAGATGATAAGGAGTGGTACAGTACACACATACCCTTGAGAGACCCTCCATTTTCCTCTGGTTTGAGCTCTGTTGCAGAATGGTGGTGTAGTACACCAGTAGCCGGCAATGCACATCCTTGGCCAGCAGATGGTTGGCAGTAGCTCCTCATGGCCGGCAGGCCACTGGTGCATTCCCTAGCAGTGATTTAGTAAGGTCCAGTAGAGAGTTCTTGGAGACACCCTACAAACAGAGCCTCTCAAGAGCAAACCAGAAGGTGTTTCGAGGCTGCAACTGAGGCATGCATGTTCAACTTCTTCAAACAGAGCTGAGGCAGTGTAGTTTGTAGTTTAATGCTTTACTTGTTAGCTAGCATTTGAATTTGTAATTTAATTAATTTGTTAATTAGTTAAAGTTTTGTAATAAATCAGTAATTAGTTTACTAGTTATTCGTTTGGTTTGTAATAATTAGTCTAATTAGTTTAATTAGATTAGTTAGCTTAGCTTAGCTTATTCATTCGGACCCTCCTTCGAGAGGGCATAATATTGTAATAAGGGTGCGTGTGTGTGTGCATGTCTTCCAACCCCACTTCTTTCTCCCTTTTACTTAACCACTTTTGATGGTTAGTTTTAGGGCACGTTTTGATTAGCATACCTTATATTTTCATGTTTTGCATCATTCATTTGTCTTGCATGCACTAGGCTCGGCGTATCATTTAAATTGCATTGTATTTCAATACTTACTTGAATACGTGTTATCAAATTGTTGCATTCATATGCCATCTTAGAGAGCCGAGCCTATTTAGTTGCATTTTTGCATGTGTTGCATTAGGCATCTTAACATAGTTAGGATTATGCATGATTTCTAAGTAGTTTTCTGTTTTGGCTTGGAGTACATTGTAAGTGTCTACGCTTTAGCATCCTTGCTTGAGTGTGAGTGTTGCCATAATAGCATGCTTGCCATGAGACTATTTGCTTAAGTGTTTAACTGCATGAATGCTTGTGGGTGAATGCTTGATTGCCTAAATTGGAGCAACTCGATGGTTGTGAGTTTTAAGCCCACTTTGTGAAGTGGCAAAATCATGTTTTAAAGCTCACTTGAGGGTGGAAAATCCGCGTTTTAGCCTACTTGCGAGTAGCACTTTCAAACCATTTTCAAAAACTAACATGAGTTATTTTGTTCCAATTCTCGTGATTGAGTCTATACTTGTATGCGTGCACATCACGTAGTAAATTTAGCTAATAACCGGAATAAGAACACATATGTTTATAAAATAACATATCATACTTAGTAGAGGCCGATCTTTGATTGGGCGAGCGGTGGTGTTCATTTCAGGACCTTTCCCTCTCGTATCCAAGTTCCCGAGCTGAGGCAACTTTGGTGATGACGGACACGTGGCCTTTGGCACGAGTCAGGGTTTTCTAAATTTTCCAAAAATAAAATATTTAGGTGGCGACTCTGTAATCTGGCAAAGCAATCCATGTTTGGTGCTTTTTGATTCAAAATCGATTTTCCAAAATCGATTGCTAGATTTGGACTCTTTGGTGTTTATCAGTCTCATATTGCACTTTGTGAGATTAAATTCAGAACCGTGACAGGAGTCCGAACTGTAGTGACCAATTTGCACCTCTCCAAAAGGGGGCGCACAAAGGAAGTCGAGTCTACACTCGAGCATTAATTTGGTCAAGGCGCTGGGTCATGGTATGGTCAAATTGAAGTAGTTGGCCTCAAATAGTCTGTGGACAACCTGCTCATCCTCATCAGCGACCGCAGCATCAAAAGGACCCACCTGCATCAGAAGGACCCCCCTGGAAAACCCCTCCTTAACATGTGCCCAACTTTGGGAGACAGACTTTTTTGTAAAAGGTTTAATTGGAGTTGCAAACTCATCATCATTGGAAGATGGAACCTTAAGGGATATGAGAAGACGATTGATGAGGCAACCACACGGAAGACCTAAAAACTTTTTACCTGCAAAGACAGCTATCATTTTTTGGATGATTAGGATTGTGAGATTAATAGGAAGTTCGTGGTCAATGTAATACAAGACATATCCTTACTTTTGTGAAATGTTGGAACTTAGAGTTGTAACAAGGAGGTTGGCACAAACTATAAGATTGAGCAGCCGAAAATGAGGGAGGAGCTCATGTTGTTTGATTAAAGCCCCTGGAACCCAAACCTTTGGTGTACTACACAAATAAGATGCTACTAGGTTGAAATCACAAATAGGAGAGTCAAGGAAGGGATAATGGCAATTTCTAACTGGTGGAATCCCTAGCAAGCTACGAATCAGGTCTTGGTCGACTTTAATGTCCTTGGATCGGACCTAAGTGCGAAAAGAAGAACCTACATCATCAACGAAGTAAATATTGCAGAAAAACTCCCTAACCTAGTCTAGGTTTTGACTACCCGAAAAGGAAAGCTTGTCGCCACCTAAATGATAAAAAATTGGTCGAATTAGAATAGACTCAAAGGTGTTGGGTTGGACATTACACTCTAGATGGACAGTCCGAGTCTCGTAAAAGTCCCTAAACAGTTTGTTTTTTTCTTTAGACTGGAATTTCTTTGTATTATAACTTGGGCGATTGGCGATTGATTTTTGACGATTGGATGAAGAAGACATGGCTAAGACCTACAGACAAGAGAACCTAACCAAAGTACACTCACCCATGAACAACCGACAACTAAGTAAAACACAAACCCAAATCCCTAATTACAATCATAAATAACAACCACCATTAGTAAGAATGAGTAAAAAAAAATTAAGAATTAGATTTATAAACCCTAGACAAGCAAAACTCAGATGCAACCTAGCATAGAATACACATGTAGAATTTTTTAAAAAAAAAAAAAAAAAAAAAGCATTCAGGGTAACTATGGACCAAGAAATTAAGCCATGAGAAACCCTAGATATTCAATACTCACATACAATGGAGAGAGAAGAGAAAACAATACAAAATAAATCCTACAAAGAAGAAAAACTTACCAAATAGTGATGAAGATCACTTGAGAGAGCATAGAAGCACCCAAAATCAAGAAGATCAAAGTCGTACACAACAAGAAGGGTGAAATCGCCCTAGGAGAGAAAGAGAGAGAGAGAGAGAGAGAGAGAGAGAGAGAGAGAGAGAGAGCGAGAGTCAAAGGGACTTGGGGAAAAAGTGAATTGAAAGGATGGGTACAGGGTTTTTAAATCATACAAACCTCGAGCGTAGCCTTTACCGCTCGAGTAAACTGACTTAAGCGCACTCCCATTGCTCGAGCCAAGACTTAGGTGCTCGAGCATAGATCTCAAGCTCTTAGAAGTTCGAACCCTCTGCAAAAGTACTGGATGATGGCTATTATCGGTCAAGTGGTGTCCATAGTCAAGCAAAACCCTGTTCGACTTGAAACGCGCACCTCTGAGTATCCTAAACCACTCATACAACCAAGTATCACCTGAAACAATGATGGATTAGTATAATGGCAATAATGGGACACTAAGGTTGAGTACCTCCTTCCTACAAGATTCTTGCACAAAAAGACGGTCTAAATACCCCACACTTGAGTTAGAATACATATTCAAGCCATTCTCTACCTTTCCACTAGATATCTTCCCTCGAATGGCCTCAACTTCGTGATCTCCCCTTTGTGTTTCTATAACTCAACTCACTAAGGTTGGTTATAAAATTGCAGTAAACAAAACAGCGGACTCAACAGACTCGCCAATATGCAAGTCAAACTCGCTAATAGCACCAAACATCTCCCATTCTCGGATGGCAATACTAGCTATATTGCTTACGGATTTCCTACTCAAGGCGCTAGCCATTACATTGGCCTTCCCTAGATGATAATGCAACTCAAAATCATAATCCTCTATAAACTCCATCCACATTCTCTATCTCAAATTCAAATCTTTCTGTGAAAACAGATACTTCAAACTCTTGTGATCGAAAAACATCTCAAACCTCTTATCATATAAATAATGCCTCTAGATTTTTAAGGCAAAGATCACTATCGCTAGTTCTAAGTCGTGTGAACTGCCGCAAACTATAGGCTACCACCTTCCCATATTGCATCAACACACAACCCATCACAGTAGATTGAATAGCCCAAACCTCTCTCTGAAATAATCAATAGTGTAGCAGTGGTGAGTCTAACTTTAGGCTCTTCAAACGACATTTCACAAGCCTCACTCTACACAAATTTCACCCCTTTCATCATCAATCTAGTCAATAGTGAGGCCAATCTAGAGAAATTCTTCACAAAACATCGGTAATATCTGGCTAAGCCCAAGAAACTTCGAATCTCAAAGGCATTCTTAGGTTGTTCCTAATCTTGCATGGTCTCTATCTTAGAAGAGTCTACTGTTACCCCTTCTCCGGATACCATGTGACCTAAGAACTTAACTTCTTTTAACCAGAACTCACACTTTCTAAACTTAGCATACAAGCAATGGGCTCTAAGAAAATCAAGTACAACCTGCAAGTGTTCCTTGTGTTTCTCCTTAGAGGGTGAGTAGATCAAAATGTCATCGACAAAGGCAACCACAAAACAGTCTAAGAACTCACAAAAAATTTGATTTATCAAATTCATGAACGAAGCTGGTGCATTGGTTAACCCAAAAGGCATCACTAAGAACTCGTAGTGGCCATACCTCATCCTTTACTCTCAACTGGTGATAACCCAATCTTAGAAAAAAAAATAAAATAAATAAGACCCCTTTAATTGGTGTCAAACAAATTGTCTATACAAGGTAGTTGGTACTTGTTCTTAACAGTTATCTGGTTCAACTTCCGGTAATCAATACACAGTTGCAAAGTGACATCCTTCTTCCTAGAAAAGAGAGTTGGTGTTCCCTAAGGCAATGTACTAGGGAAAATGAAACCCTTATCTAACAACTTCTAGAGTTGAATTTTCAACTCACACAACTCGGTGGGTGCAAATTTACATGGTGCCATGAAAACTGGTGTTGTACCAGGCACCAAGTTAATAGAGAACTCAATCTCCCGGTGGGATGGCAAACTAGTAAGATCCTCTTGAAAGATATTTGGGTATTCACAAACTACCCTTGACAATTCAACTTGGACCACATCACTCTCACTACCCAAGAAAATTACAAAAAGACAACTAAGCTTGCCCCTACCACAAAGGTCATAAACTGGCGACAAGACTTTATTAGCTCAGTCCTCTAGAAAATAAAAAACAGTCACCACTCGAGGTGAACATTGTAACTCTTTGATGATAACAATCTATAACAGCACGATACGAGGATTACTAATCCATATCCAAAATGACATCAAAACTCGACATGTCTAACAACACAAATGCAAAAGGAAGTCAACGCCCGGCAACCTTTGTCTCATAACCACAACATCCCCGGTCCAAGTCAACCTTACCCCCAACTAGAGGCTCTACCCTAAGTGAAGATGCTAACTGAGCCATCTCTAACCCCAAAATTGATGCAAATGTAGGCAAAATAAAGAAATGTAATGCACCAGTATCAATCAACACATTAGCAATCGAATTGAACAACAAGAAGTTATCTTTCAAAACAAAGGGTGCTGGCAACTGATCCGGCGTAGTAACAGGATACACACACCCGGTAGGTCTCTGCTCCACTTGCTCACCCCTCGGGGCATAGGACTAGTAAAAGGACTGAGCCGAAGAGGCTCCCTAAGTGGCCCTCAAGGCCTCGACTAACTTGGTAGGTTAATGGCTCTGAGTCTGTCTCGAACTAGACATACCAGGTGTATCACCTGTCTAAGAGCAAAACCTCCTCAAGTGTCCCGACTGCCTACATTGATAATAGGTAGGTGGCTGCCCTCTCCTCTGACTATGGCTCTGAGAATGAGCCACAAATGGCACAGACTACTGCGCTCCTCTTCTCTACGGGCAAACTGGAGACTTGTGGCCCAGTTAGGCACACTTAAAAGCAAGTGATCCCACCATGACTTCCTCTCTCTGAACCAGAACTCGGCACAGGAAAAGTGGATATGAACTGTGTTGTATGGGACTGTTGTGGGGGTGAAACTCCTCTGCCTATTGTTGTCTCCATGTCTCTTCCTGAACCTCCTGACTCCTCTGCTTGGAGCCTCTCATCCTCAACCTGAATTACGGTCTCTAAGTGAGCCACTGCCTTTACAGGGCGACCATAATCCCTAATCATAGACCTGGCCACCTTAAATAGGAGCTCGGTCCTCAACCTCTTCATAAACTCCACACATCAGTGTTCCTCAAACGCCACCCTCTATAATGCAAACCTAGAGAGGCTAGTGAAGGTTGCCTCAAACTCAGTTAGAGTCGTGTTCAATTGCTTGAGCTTCAAGAACTGATCCCTCAACTTCTCCCTAGCAGTAGGAGACAAGAACTTGTTCTGGAAAGCGTTAACAAAGGCCTCCCAAGTCAATCCAATGCGCCCACGCACATATTTCGACCACAGACCCGCATCTCCCTTCAACTGGAAGGATGCTAAGGCCACTCTCAAGCCATCATTCTCGATGCCAGGCATCTTGAACGTCTTCACCATCTGTTCTAGCCACTCATCCTCCTTCAGTGGCTCTTTTGGATCCCCCAAAAACTCATCTGGATTCGATTGGAAAAACTCCCTCTTTAGAAAAGATGGCCTTGTCTCTGCAAATGGGCCTGAACTTGATTATCATCCCTAGGAATGTTCATAGATTCTCTCAAAGCACCAACAATTTACAGGGCTAAATTGCCCATGGCATGCTGACTTGCTAGCTCGACCACATCGGCCTAACCAACTCCCTCATCTTGCATCTCCTCCCGACTAGGCTTACCACGCATACCACTACCACATCCACGTCCTGACATCCTAATAAAGGTAACACAAGAGATTAGTACATTTACAAATGTGCCAAAGCTAATTTACTCATGTTCTAATGCGGTGGACAACAATTAATTCACTCCACTTAAGCACATAACCACATAAACACAAACAAATTTCCTTTCTAGATAGTGACCGTTCCACGACATTGTCAGTGTTCCAGTTAGAAATAGCAGTGATCAAGTGCTCTTCTAACAGGACTTCTAGAAACTTGTAGACCTAATCATTATCTAAGAAATTAAATCCCATACCCATATAATCACATAAGCATGTTATCACATAGCATACTAGGTTTATTTCTAATATCACCTGGCAAGGGAACCCATTATGGTAAAAATCACATCCTACAATCCCAAAGTTTTCTAACCATGTAACTCCGATACCAAGTTATAACGCCCTGAAATACTTAAATCGAACCCAACTCATAACAGTGATACGTTTGATTAATAATATCATATTTTCTATTCATTTTATCTTTGACCATTACAAAAGATGACATATGCAATATATATTCATAAATCCTAGGTTCTGAATCTATAGCTTATAACATGGATACCAGAGTAGAAAGGAAATTAAAATCAAATGAAGAGATACCCTAATGACTTACAACTTTTCAAGACGATGCTTGGTTATAACAAAATGAGTTTAAACTCAATACAAGTAAAGCCCGAGGCTTAAACAAAAATATTTACACCAAGAAACAAAAGGTGAAGCCTTAAGCTCCAAGTCCTCCCAAGCTATGCCCTTGGCAGAGGTATATCATTAGTACCTAAAAGTTGTTTTCCATATAAGGTAAGCCAAAGCCCAGTATGAATACTCTAACACAGTATATGAATCTTAGCAAAATTATGAAGTGTATGCATAATGCATGCCATTTTCCAAATATTTCTTATTTTCCATCTCAAAACTATGCAATGCCAGATTATATATCAATTCATGAAAATAATCCTTTTATACATAAAATAGGGCAGTGGATACTAAACACTGAGAATCTCTAGGTACGTGTCTACTAGTAGGCTATACAAGTGCTACCAAAGCCATTTTTTCGATATTAACCGGAAGGATCGGCACCTAACTGCATGGGTTTTTAGACTTTCACTAAGAACACACATGCCAACATAACAAAACCACAACCACACCCCATAACCACATTCACCACGGTATTTACCCATTTTTCTAAAAATTCAATACATTTGTAGTGTTCAATATGAAATGATGCTCAATGCACAATGTATGAGAAATTAGCTTCAATTCAACCTAATCCTCATGTAATGTCTACAACAATCAAGATTATCCTCCACCGATATCCCAAAATAGATATTTTTATTCCATAGATAAATTCATTTCAAAATATACAATTTCATAAATTACATTGGGAGTGATAATACATATCTAACTCCACCATCATCATCAACATCAACATTGTTCCAATTTCACAATATCCAAAAACACTTTCCATTTTCTTTCACAATCTCCAAATATTCAAAATTAGGGAAAAACCCCATTTTCTCACAAAATAAATTTTAAGAAAATATTTCCATCATCTCAACCCAAAGCATCCATAACCATTTTCCCCCAACCATTTTCAAGAATCAATTTGGAAAACCCCTTTTTTGATTTCAAACCAAACCCTGGGTTTTACCAAAAATCCCCAAATAATTAACCCCTTTTCAAAGAGCAAATAACTAAGCTAAAAATCATATAAAGAGTCAAAGGAATCCCTACCTCAAAGAAAAAGACATGAAGGAAAGATGGGTAGAACTTGATGATGTCAAAAGCACCAGATGCTGCGATCGAAACGAAACCCTCGACGTGCTCAACATTTTTCTTTAAAGGATTATGGTGAAGAAACTCACAGATTGAGAGTATTTGAAGTAAGAGTTCAAGAACTAGAGAGAGAGAAAGTTGATCTAGGGTTTTAGAATGTTTAGAGAGAGAGTGAGAGCTGAAAAAGTGGCTGAAAATGACTTCCTTTCGGACTGATACATGCACAGGCCACTCGAGCGCAGGAATGGTTGCTCGAGCGACAGATACAATAAGTGACACTGCTTGAGTGACTAAAACCACCGCTTGAGCACACAATGACCCTATCCCAGTAGTTTTGCAGACTGCAAAAGATCGCTCTGGCGCAGGTATCACACTCTTAGTAGTTTTACAAACTGCAAAAGATCGCTCTAGCACAGGTATCACACTCTTAGTAATTTTACAGACTGTAAAAAGATCATTCGAGCTCAAGAAGCATCACTAGAGCAAACATGCAAAAATCTGGACAACAACTTATTGAAAAACTAACTTACCAACCTGTTTTAAACACAACCAAAACTTCCAATAATCAAACTCAACAAACAACAAGATGGAAACGAGCCGAACAATAGTTAAATACACGGGTTCTCGAATTCAAAGTCAAGTAAATGGGTCGGACCTAAACCATAATTGTTATAGACACTCAATAGTAATATTCCCAAACCCTTGGTATTGATAGCACTTGACTCCATGACCTTTCATAATCTTCTTCTCAGGTTTTAGAGAAAATTTGAGCTTATCATTACCTTTATCCTTAGAGCTAGAATCCTTGAAATTACGTTTCTTTTTCATCAATTTTTTCTTTTTTTTTGAATTGTTTGGTAAACAAAGTCATCATTTCGAACTCTAGATCAACTGCAACCTCGAGATTCTTTACATCTCCATGAGCACTAGAAAAAGCAACATCCTTTTGTTTTTTCTTAGAAATCAAGTGTGTCTCATAAGTTTGCAAGTTTCCAACTTGGTCTAGCTTTAGATTCTCAACATCTTGAACCTCTTCAATAGCTATAGCTTTTCGATGAAACCGATTGGGTAATGGTCTCATAATTTTTTTAACAACCCGAGACTCAATGATTTTCTCACCAAGAGTAAAGCAAGAATTGACAATGTCACTGAGCTTGGCATAAAATTCATCAACGGTCTCATCCTTCCGCTTAGTAAGAGTTTTAAAACCGGTTGTGAGCCTTTGAAGTTTTGAACGTTTAACCGAAGTAGTGCCCTCGTTAATTGTCTCGAGGATATTCGAAGACTCTTTTGCTATTTCAGAAGAGCAAATTGTTGACACCGCATTTTGTTCGCCTTTTTTAAAGTAATCACACAACAGGTGATCACCTAATTTTATTAAAAATATTAGAAAATAGAATTTTAAGTTCACTAATATGTGTATAGTATTAAAATATATTTGTATTATAAATTTTACTCAATTTTTGAATCCATTTGATAGTAAAGAGATACAGATTTCACTGCTGGAAAATCCACTTTTAGCGGCGTTTAAAAAACGCCGCTAAAAGTACTAAAAACGTCGCTAATTATTTTTGTGGCGTTTAGTACCAAACGTCGACGACGCGGCCGTCGCTATAACTTTATGGCGTTTAAAAAACGTCGTTATATTAGTATAGGCGGCGTTTTTAAAAACGCCGCCAAATGTCCTACCATAACTGTACTGTGGACGTCACTCCGACATTTAGCGACGTTTTTGAAAACGCCGTTATAGACATTTATACATTTTAAAAATCTAGCCGTTGGGATGGGATATAGTGACGTTTTTTAAACGCTGCCATAGCCTTTTTTTTTAATTTTTAGATTGTGTTAATTTTATATGGTTGAACAAAAAAAAAAAAAAACCTAGCAAACAATTATTAAGAACTAATAATTAATGTTTATTAAAATAATAAATAAACTAAGCTTGAAAACAAAATTAAAAATAAAAAACAATGCATTGCATATCTAAGAATAGAAACAATTCAGACTTTATCAATTAAACATCCCCAGGAGATAACAACCTGTTATTCACACATTGGTAATTATTGTTGGTTCAACACTTGCAACCTCTCTCTCTCTCTCTACAAACAAAAAAGAAAAATAGAACAGATATATTACCACAAGAGACTTTATGGGCCGACCCATATATTGTTCTTGCTCACTAAAAATGTCGTCAGCTATATGCTTGTCTAATAACTTATCCTGGTAAAGTCAAAACCATGCTGTGAAGAAATTACAAGAATTGCTTCCTTTTGAGGCTTATGATTCAACCTCACATGGACAACTTAAAATGCTTCACCTCAACCACATTTAGAATAACCAACTTATTTAATTGTGCAGCTTCCACCTCACTGTCGAACAACCCAAGATAGATATACCTGTAGGCAATGTGTTGGATACAAACCAATGAAGACCATTTTCACAGTTCATTAATAATATAAGTTAATAAAATTGATACAGAATTTGGGAGATCACACAGAATTTTGAGTCACATCTGACTAGAAAATGTAAAAATCGATTCGGTGTTGTCTCACTTCTTGCCAAGGAATCGCCCCATTCGAGCTTCCCATCGTCGCATTTGTGTAGTGTGACACCCCTGTATTTTGAAGTACCCCTAGAGAATCCGGCACTCTGGCGACAAAGTACATGCACGAATTCTTCCTTCGTCAAATTCTTCATCTGCATAAAGATCAAAACCAGATAAACACAATTACATTCCTTATAGAAAGAAAACTTTTGTATCAACTAGACATTTATCAACCCGAACCACCTGTTGAAGATCTTCATTATAATCACTGATATTAAAATTGATATCTGCATCAGTTCCACGGAACTTAATTGCAGCTCGAACATATGCCCTGAGCTCACAAAGATAATTGAAAATAATTTTCCGAACCCATATCACAGAAAAACTTCAGAGGATAAAATTGTTTAAACTTCCAACCAAATACCATTATTACCTAGCTGCGGCATGTGTAGTGTCGAATCCCCCTACGCAATTAATCGTTCATATTTAAAGGAAGAAGCACATTTAGCAACACATTAGTCATAACAATACAAAGTTTCTAACCAGATTGATATGTAAGTCCAATCAAATTCAGAGATCAAAGTTCCTTACCCAGACACACTTGTTTCCCACAATCCCTGTTCAAATCAAAATAAAACACTCAACATCATACAGAAATGAGAGCCCATCACTTCAAAATGAACAACCGCCATGATCAATATCTTCAAATTATACAAGTACAATGCAAGAAATGAAAGTTCAGCCTATGACAATTTTACCAACAATAATAATGTAAACAGAAAGTAACACATAATCGTAGACCACACCATAACCACAATCTTAACGAATTATAACAACTATATATATACATATAAAACCATAAAAATTGAAAAAAAAAAAGCATAATGCAAAAAGGTATATATATATATATATATAATCATACAAACATAATAATATACTAACCAAATATGCAATTCCCATAGCCCAATTCTCCGATAAAACGTGACTCCTCGATACTGAGAGCTCCGAGATCTCGGTCCCCTCCTACTCTTCCTCACCTGCTGTCTCTGCAATACACATTATGATCTTCAATCGATCAATAGATCTTCAATCGAAACCTACCATACTTGAATCGAATCAATAGATCTTCAATCTGATAAAGTAGATGAAACCTAGCATACTTGAATCGAATGATTCCGTCAATAAGAAGATAGAGATGAGACTGATCAACACTTACTATGAAGAAAGAGCTGCGAACGCGAACACGAACTAGAGAAGAGACTTGAATCGATCTATGAATACTTGAATCGATCTGCAAAAACGAAGGGGTTTGAAGCGAGAGAGAGTGAAATAAAGGGTTTAGAGAGAGAGAGAGAGAGAGAGAGAGAGAGAGAGAGCGAGACTGAGAGTGAATAATACTTGAATCGATCTACGAATACATGAATCGATCTGCAAATACAAAGGAGTTCAGCTGCGGTTCTACAAATACAAAGGAGTTTGAAGAGGAGAGAGGGAGTGTGTGTGTCAGAAAGAGGGAGACAGAGAGAGTGAATGCGCTATTTATGTTCTCATATGTTCAAAAAAAAGAAAAAAAAAAACATTCGAAGGCGTTTTTAAAACGACTCCTGAAATTGAAACGGTGTCGTATTATGAGACAAAAAATGCGACGTTTATAAAAACGCCGTTAAATATTAAAAATAGAGGCATTTTTTTAAACGTCGCTAAATAAACGTCGTTAAATCCCAATATTCTTGTAGTGTCATTAGATTTAGATACAGAAGTTGCACGAGGAAACAATAGACGAGGAAACAGGTGGAATAGAATTTAACTTCCATATACAAGATATGAAATTACTGATATACCTTTGAACAATGTAGTCAAAGATTAAAATGGAATTATATCATTCTAAAGTACAAAATTGAGTATATCTATTAACAACATAACCTGACATCACAATATTAGATCGTTTTCTAAACCAACTACCCAAATTTCCAAGATGTGCTCCTGTCAAAGAACCTGAGTTTAAGGTAGAAACAAAATGTACAAATACTTCAAGTCAAAGTATCAATCATAATCTTAAATCTCATAGAAAGGGAATAAAAATAGGAATTATGCAACAGACTACAACTTACACACAAGTTTTTCAAAGAAGTTGCCTCTTAAAGCAACTATGAGTTCCCATGTGTCCATGCCATCTCCAGAACAGCACTACCAGAGGCTATGAGTTGCCATCTTCTTCATTGCCATTGTTGACGGAATTGGAATGAAATTGCCAAAGAGGCTGCTCTTTATCAATTTACTGATGTGAAAAAATGATAGTTCTTTCCAAAAATAAAAGGATAAGAGTCTCATCTCATGAGCCTACTTTGGGAGGGGCTTGAGAGGGAGGGACTTGTAAAAGAAGATGGAGAGGCAAGTGATCAAGCAGAAAAACATTTGAAAACAGGATTTGGGTTATGGGTTGGATTTGAGTTCGGCATAAATGATGATGATCAAAGTTAAGGAATCAAACGTGGGAAAGCAGTGGCAAATACCATTCAAAGAACAAGAAAAGGATCTCCAACTTCCTTTCCAAAAACTTGGGTTTTTATCGATTCCACGAAACCCAGCAAACCAAATAGTGGGCCTCGCTGTTGTCCAACTCTAAACTAAAATGGAGAACAAACTTGTGTGGAGCTCACAAAAACCAATCTGGAAACCAAAGAAAGCTCAAGAATTGCTTCTTTGCCCTGTCAATTACATCTAGAGAGACGGAGAGTAACTAAATAGCTAATCTTGGTTGAATCCAGAGAGTGGGAAATCTCAAGGAGAAGATATTAAAAAAAAGAAAAAAGAAAAGATGGGTCTAGATACAAAGACCCGTATCTACAAATCTCTGAGTTGCAGTGAAACAAATACAAACCTATTTGAAAATAATAAGGTGAGAAAGAGATCTGGGTAGTTGGGATTGAAGCAAAATTAGGTGTAACCAACAAAATAAAAAGATCTAGTATTATTATTATTATTACTACTTACAGAGTAAAGAAACAAAAACTTAAAAGGAGAGAGAATCCAAGTGGGAAAAGAGAAGATGAGGAAATTGATTGATGAAGAAGATGATGAATTTAAAACTTGCAGAAAGTGGGGCCCTCTCACCTCCTCCTCCTATTCTATCAGTCCATCAGATTCTTTCACAACTCACCAAATCCTCCTCCTTTAACCCCCACACATACCCCTTAAAAACTAAAATTTAAGAAGCATCAAATACTCACAGCCTTTTCTGTGACCACTGAGAACTTCATTGGAACCATCAAAGATGCACCTCCACCCATGGAAATTCCATGAACAAGAGCAACCTGGAAATGTTAACAACAGCAAAATAGCAAGTATAATAACCTGGACCTGGCAAAATGATCTGAAATCTTTCTTCCCTTTTTCTCATTTCTTTATCTCTATCTTTTATTTATTTCATTACTGGGATAAGCTCAAAAGTTGTTTTCCTTTACAAGGGTTGGGATATAAGATCAAATTCATGTCTTACATGGGTCTTCTTGTAGGTATGAATGTGGTAGCAAAGCCAATACATTCTATTGACCACCTAAAGGCAGGAATCCTCTGCAGAAGAAAGCCAACTTTATTTCATTCACATTCTCCTCACTTTTTCCTTCCCGTTTCCAAATCTCTACCCAAATTCACGATCCAAACACAATCTAAAATTACATTATGATGATGTACTTACTCAAGTTCCTGCCATCATAGAACATTTTCAAATCACCATCAGCAGAAAAAGCACGGCCCGCTCCCTATAAAAGTACATAAGCAAGACTATAAAATTTGAAACACCAAGGAAATCCATCAACCTAACTTCAATAAGATGAGGCAGTTACATTTACGTTTAATAATGCTATTTTATCAGTCTAGTGGTACATATAATGTAAAAATAACAGTAATGGCGAAGAATTGAAGTATGGGTACTAGCCTTGATTAGTACGAGCTCTGCATTTTTGTCATTTTGCCATTTTTCCAAGTATTCTGCTAGTAAAGAAACCTTATTGCCAAAAACAAAAGCAGTCCTTAATCACAAAAATTATTTCAAAAACTTAAAAATTGCATTAAAAAACTTTATACGGTTCGGATTGGATGCTTCTGCTTACCACTTTTGATGAAATGACATTCAATTGACGAGGCCGGTTCAAGGTGATCATTCAAGAACAACCTAAAGAGCGATCACAACAATATCCCTAATTTAGTGTTTTGGCAGTTGTTTTGCTTTTAGGTAACAAATGAAAGAAAACCCAACTAATGAAAAGAGTTGTGGGGCGGAAAGGGCTTAATCTGAAAACTATAAGGCTGTGTTTCGATTTGGATTTGAGCAGGGATTTGGAAGGGGAAGAAAAATGTGAGGGAAAGGACAAATAATTTAGTTAATAGTTCATTTACATTTCCCTCACTTTTTCCCTTTTACATCCATAAATCCTTACCCAAATCATAGTGCAAACACAGCCTAAATAAATTGCAGAGGGATTACCTCTTCATGTGGATTTACCACTTCCAGTGCCATTTTTGAGCTATCAATCAAATTGAGCCAACAACCCTGCACAAAAAGAATCAAATCGTGAAGAAACCCAACAAAGAAAATCCCATAAATTTGAAAGTAGAAATGAAATTTATGAATCAAAGAAAATTTGAATTGGTTGATGGAGATAGCAATACATTCTCCTGTTTGTTATCAAACTAGCAAACTTTTTCATGATATAGAGATGCAGTAGCATTCAATTAAAAAAAATAAAGGAGAATTAAGTCATCAACCTTATTCCAACCCCAACCGTAAAGTTTTCCATCAGATGTCAGTGCCATGGTGTGTCTCCAACCACCTGATATCTGAAAAATTTTAAAGCCAAGAGAAGTTTAAAAACACAGGACAATAAAAACATCAGTCATAGTTGCAGACAAGTGAACAAATGTGCGCATCTACACTTACTCGCACACATACACATATATAACTGGACAGGCAATATAAATTTGTTGGGAATTATGGTTATTAGTATAAGGGGTATTGTTGCATTGATAATATATATAACATTATTGTTGGTGAACACATGAAAGTGTATAGCTACGCTAATATTTTTAGGTACTGATGCTCTTTTATTAAGTAAATTCCTTTAAAAATTTCAAAATCTCTGTCAACCACACAGCAACTAAACTCTTCACAAGTTGGAATACATCAACTGAACTCTATTGACTCATTAAACAGTACCTTGTCACCAAGAAGGCAGAGAAAGAGAATAGAGTATTGAGATCTCTAAACAACAAATTCAAGCAGATAAAGAATACAACAAATTCCATATTCTTATTCTTTTCACTAGATTTTCCTGTCTAAAGAAAAGAACATAAAGGAACTGATACCAAATTAGGAAATCATAATCAACTCCATGAAAACCGAAAAGGTTACCCGTGAAATAAAATTTTCACGCAGAGCTTCCAGCCTATGAGGTATGAGGTGGTCTTCAAAATCTCCATGTCCTAATTGACCATACTTACTCCACCCATAAGTGTATAAACCACCAGAAGATGAGACAGATATTGTATGCCTCCATCCACAAGCAACCAGAACCATCTTCTCTGCCTGGAACTTGGAAATATTACAACTTGATATTTGAAGTAAACAAGTTTGAGAGAGACAGAGATTAACACAGAACAAATTATAAAGCATTAACAAAGTAATTGGAAACAGCTTCTGCTAAAATTGCCTATTATGGAAACACAAGACTGTTCTACAAAGTTAATAGAGGAAAATTTATATGAAAAAAAAACCTGAATCAGCAGATTATCAACAATAGTCAAAATCAGTATATATAATGGAAGGAGTATCCGGTAAAAAACCTTGAAAAGCTTCCCAAAGCTCGAGAACTCTGGGATAGAGGAAATAAGCTTTTCATAAGCATCAACAGTGGATGTGGGAGCAGTTGGAGCAGCACCTAAACCAGTTGGCCATTTACCAGGGGCCTTCTTCTCGGCAAGTGGAAGAGACTTAACCTCCTTAGGTACAGAATCAATATCAAAAGGCTCTTCTGAAGGTTCTTGAACCTGTATTGAACAAACACGTGAGAATATGATAACAAACACTGCACAATGCATAAAGAGACTGACAACTCTCTGGGAACACTCACGTAGTTCTTCAAACTCATCTCCAGGTTGACTAATGGCATATCCAAAGACCCAAAAAGGAAGTTCTTCACATCTTTATCAGTTTCAACAATTGCACCATCAATTCAAGCATATTCAGATATAGAGTAGCCCTATCACGAACCTGCAAACAGATGGTTAATCATTCCTCTTCTCAGAATAAATATCCCACCTTCACAGACTAACATAAATAAATGAAAATGATCGAAGGTGCTAGCTAGCTTTGCTGGTGAAGTCCTTGTACATCATACCAGAGGCTTAGAATAAAAATCCCACCTTCACAGACTAACATAAATAAATAAAAAGGCCATCTATCATATATGATTTGAGAATTGCAAATATACATCTGCAAACAGATGGTTCTTTGCTTGGGTATGTATGTTCCAAAAACTACAAACACTTAGATATCTTCAACACATGCATACATATATATAGATACCATTCACTTAGCTACAATGAATTCTATTTTTATATATTATAATACACGACTCCCCTTCCCAGCCTGTGAATGAGTTCATAGCACCGTTCTATCTCTTTTTTGACCTTTTGTCAATGAGTTCATATTAGTGAATGAGTTTTTGATAGATTTCATTAAATTGTAGAGTATGTTCCATGTTTACAAAAAAAAAAAAAAAAAAAAAAAAAAAAAAAAAAAATTGACAGATTCCATTTTCCAGGAATGACCTCTACCTTCGCCTTTCCTATTCAGATCTGGGTAAAATCACTTGTTTTGCTGCCTTAATACCTTTGGATTAGTAAAATCATTTGTTTTATAATTTGTTCTTCATTTTATTTTTCTTCTTTTTATATTTCATTTTTTGGAAAAAATAAGAGAAGTCAAAAATTCATATGTCAGCTTTGCAACAATTTATGGGGCTGTTCTCTAGGGAACCTTCATGTATGGATTGCACAGGTGGAGAGAAAATAAAAAAGGCAAGAAAGCTATAATATAATTGAATTGTTCATTTTATGTTTTAGTATTTGATATGGGTATTTTACGCAGAGTAAATCAACAGGGACATTCCATTTGCTTCTGAAACTAATTTGACATATCCATCAATTTTCTCTCTCCTCTCACAGTAAATAATGATTTCTATTTCATCAAAGGGCTCTTTATTCTTTTATGGTAAAAATTCAGTTTTGTTGTCGATAATACAGCAATTCTACTCTAATATTCAGATTAATTAAAAGAGTATTTAAGTTTAATGAACCATAAATTTTATAATTAACCATACAACGAGAAGATAAGTTAAATTAAGGAAAAACCGAACAACCAGAACAAAAGCGTATAACAATTAGAACAACCGGTGAAGTCGAACAGAGCAACCATAAAATAGAAACGACCAGAGCGAGAAAACAACCGTAATGAAAATAACAAGCCGTGAGGGGGGAAAATAGTAAGAAAAACTAACCAGAATTGAAAAAATAACAAACAGAAAATAACTAAGAAAAAATATATTAGATGAAAAATTAACAAGCGACAATAATGAAAACAAGCGACCATCAGAAATCGATATGGCCCAACAAGCAACCATGATTATTATTAACATATTCCAAATATATTGGTCTTGAAGGCACATATCAGAAATCTAAATAATTTGTTATTCTATGGTTCAATTTTGAACGTCAGTGAAGAGAAAAATCAGGAGAGAGGACTTCATCGGCTTTGATAAAATATTAGTCGCAACCAATAGCTTCAGCAAAACAAACTGTTAGGTTTTTATTCTTGGACTGAACTGAAGAAGAATCGAGAGAGATTTGAGTGAGAGAAAGAGAGAGGAACTAACCTCTGATTGAAGATGACGAAGAGTTCCAAATCCACGGAGATGAATCACGGATCCATGCTCAAAATCAAACTTCGAAATCGCAATCCCGAGATGAATCACTGAATTGAAGAAGAATTGAAGAAGAATCACTGAACCGAAGAAGAATCGAGAGAGAGAGAGAGAGAGAGAGAGAGAGAGCAAGGAGTGAGTGAGAGATTAGCGTGAGTGAGAAGGAGACGGCGGTGCTCAAAATAGGGTTTTCAAAATATAAGTTTAAAGAGATAGAAGAGGGTGTGAAGAGAGACAGGGAAGAGGGCGTGAAGAGAGGCAGGGTTTTGGAGGCGCTTTTTAAGCGTCTTCTATTTTCAAAACGGTGCCGTTTTACCTAACAACAAAGGCGACGTTTAAAAAACGCCGTTAATTATAAAAAAAGTGACGCTTAATTAAACGTCGTTAATTAAACGTCGTTAAATCTTCATTTTCCTGTAGTGTTTCCTTTAGAAACATGATATTATTATACATTATCAAAATTATAAAATTTGAAAATACTAAAATCACGATAGAATTCAACATATCAAAACATGTGTTGAAACCTTATTTTTATTAATTTTGAGAAATAAATAGAAACTAATAAATAAATAAAAATACACAAATAATTTAAAAAAAAAAAAAAAAAAAAAAACGACCACAAGGAAAACCACCGCCTAAGTAAATTGTCCCATATGCTCGCACGAACAGATGCGAAAATCACTTGCACCCATACCACTTCATGTGCCCACCCCACCGTGTCAACTTTGTAAAGTGATAGAAAAATCATAGTAGAAGTAAACCGAGAAAAAGAAAGAGAAGTGATTCGAGACAGAAAAAAAAGAGAAAGAAAGGAAAATAACAAGGTAAACCACAAGTCAAACCTCTGGAATATAGATAAATCCAAACAATCTGTGTCAAACCTCTTCTCAACTTGTGGAAGACTATATAGCCAAATCAAGGCGAACCTCTGCCCAATTCAAAACAAGTTATAATCCAACAACTTTATTATCTTGATATAATATTATCATCTCATAAGTCTCATTATCATATCATTTCATCACATATCATTGTTTTTTTTTTTGAACGGCGAAAGAATGATCTTTATTGATGAAACATACTACGTATGACAAAATACATCAATAAAGAGGAGCTTGAAGCTACACAAGCTCCAAGCTCCAGTTGGCAAGGAGCCAACAAGAACAGAAAACACAGGAGAACAAAACCAAAAACAAAGCTGGCAAAAACAAAGCTGCCAGAACCAGAATCAGCACCTAAACAAGACAATTGCCTCTTGCTTTGAACCTGCGCTGGTTACTAAGGCATTCTACATATACTCTTCAAATGATGCTCCAGATTCAGAACAGAACAAAACTTCAATGCAGCCCACAAACACAGACCCACCACATTGCAACACTACATCTACAAAGCAAAAACCTGCCATTCTATGAGTCTCATCATCATATCACTTCATCCCATATCATTGTTGAGTGTTAATAATATTTTTTAACATCTCATAAGTCTCATTATCATTTCATTTCATCAAATATCAATATTGAGATAGAATTCTCCATATTAAAACTAACATCACTAATCCCATTAACTATATATATGTAAATAATAGGGGTACTTACCAATTAGTCCTGTTAACTAGACTTATTTACCTACAGGTCCTAACTAATAAATTTAACACTATAAAAATAAGAGAGTAGTAAATTTATTACTAAAAATTTATTCATAAAACAAAAAGACTGATAAATTTATCACTATAAAATTATTCATAAAAAAAAAGACTGATAAATTTATCTTTATCACTTAATAAATTATATCAAATAGGACTTAATGGGTAATAAGTCTCCAAAGTAGGACCTATTGGATAATAAGTCTCCAAAGTAGGACCTATTGGTAGTTTACCCTATATATTATTATATATTTTCCTTACCCAATTGAATAGTAAATACATTGGCATGAACTTTTTCGGTTATTATTTAAATATCAATACACTATATATGTAAATAATACATATTATTATATACCATCACTTACCCCAATGTATAATAAATATATCGGTACAAAATTTTTTGGTCTTAATTTACATTTTAGTTATTTAATACCAATACTCTGTATATGTAAATAATACATATTATATCTAGTAAATATATCGGTATGGGCTTTTTTGGTTTTTATTTAAATTCCAATACTCTCTCTATATATAATATTATATTATTGTCCCTAACATAGTGTATAGTAAATATAATATTGCCTGGATTTCTAACAAACTAACCACTAACTTATATTATTATGTTATATTATTCATACATTGGGCTAGGTATATTACTATCAATAACTATCCACTCGCCATCAAGCCTGCAAACAAATTAATAAATATTACAATCAACACATTTTCACTTATACATTGGGCTTGGTATATTAATACAAATAACCATCCACTTGCCATCATGCCCACAAAAAAATCAATAAACATCACGATCAACACATTCTCATCTCCATAAGCAATAAAATTAATAAAATGATGAACCATTCATTCCAAAAATCAAAGTACATGCACTCCAACAGGTTTAAGCACATACATGGAAAACAGTACCGAAAGGGCGATGTAGGGTGCCTAACCCCTTCCCTACTCGTAATAGAAAACTCCCAAACTCATCTGTAATCCATGCAGGCCATTAATAAGAGTCGTTCAAATAAAATGGACCCCACATTTGTAAACAGAAAATATAAAAGTACTGGCTCGTTAGAAGTCTATTTTCTGGGTGGCCTAACACACCTAAACTCCATTTAGGTGGCTACTCCAAGCAAATCATTCAAGGGTCGGAATAAAACAATAAAATTAAATACTATTTCAAACGTCGCTCATAAACTATTAAAAGTGAAAATTTAGTTGCAACACAAATACGACGAAATTCCTTCAGTGTGATGGAGCAAAAGAGGGAATAGAGTGCCTTTCTATTCCAACTAGCATTTTGATAATCATTCGTATTCCATTTATCAATTGGTTTGGGAATTGTGACATCCTCAATTGTCACCATAGGTTCACTCCACCTATAGATGATGGAATGCCAAACTTTCTCATGAATGGATTTTAAAAATACCCTTATTCGAGCCTTCTAATAAGAGTAGTTTGTTTCATCAGGTAAGGGAGGACGATGCGTGGAGTTACCCTCATGAAGTGAATCCATTACAAAAAATCACACAAGATCACACTCCTATAGCTTTGAAAAAAAACAAGATCGAAGAGCGAGAGATATACTCTAATACCAATTGAAAAACCTAGTTATGTGATTCAAGCATTGGAATATGGATTTAATCCATACAAAAGATTCCAAACAAGAAACAATCTAAATCAACAAACAAATGCGAGAGTGATTTGGATTGTAACTTCACAATTGAGAAATCAACACGAAGGATTTAATGTGGAAAAAATCACAATTGGAGCACCTCTAATTACCCAACAAATCTATGGTTGACTTGTCCTCAACTCTTAGTGCTACTTCCATCAACATCTTCATCCCCAAATTTCTCCAACTGACGTTGAATCTACAACGCTGATGTCAAATTCACAACGATGAACAGCTTTGAACTCTTTCAAAGCCTCCAAGCTCAAACTCTTTGAAATATACCAATGAAGCTCTAGAAAGGTTGAATCATAGCAAGCCCCTTGGCATGTGTAGGCTAAACCATGAGATGCGACAATCTCAATCAACCATTAAGGGAACACTCTAAAAAAGAACACTCTGTTTTTATGGGTCTTCAAAGAGAAACCTAGAAGGGATAAACCCTGAATATAGCATCTGAGGTGGTTTAAAAAACACAAAGTCACATAGATCGTTCAAGTGCAAGTAATCTCGATTGAGAGGTATGCCTAGAGTGGCGTGGCAACAAACCGTAAAAGGCAATGATGTGACATGTGTAACATAATCTTCACACAAGCTAGAATGACAGCTTAAGCGAAGAATCAAGCCATACAGTTTCTTAGTTATCAGGCCTGAGATACTAGAAGACTCAAAATTTCGTTTGAGCGTATCTTTGGTCACTTGAGCAGTCCATGAACGTTTACACAAGTAATCAAAAGGCACAAATGACACAACCAGCCAACAGTTCAACTCAAATGTGTTTGTCAAACGGATTGCCAATATAAGGGACCTAACAAGTTTGAGACTTGTAAAATTTAACTTCAATAATAAACTTCTCTCAATTTTTTATTCATGCATGGTTGTTATGTATGCTCGTAACGGGATAGGGTGGCTCCATTGAGGCTACAAGGTTGTTATTACCAAATTGCCTAAATTTTATAAACTCCTTTGTTTTATGTACGAAAATGCGTATCTCATTTCTCAACTCAAAGACTTCTAAACATTTCATAAATATCGGTTCTAAGAACTATTTATACCTTACTTTTTGACTTGATATTTTAATCCGGTGAAATACACGACTTTTTTGAAAACCTTTCCAATGTGCGCATGACACTCATTAAATGAATAGTTTTTGAATTAATTAATGTTTTAAAAAATCAGGGTATGATGGTATAGTAGGATTAACTTTTATGTGTAACTTTTTTATTTTTAGAAGATAAATTTTTTTTGTGAGATAAATTTATCTACAATATTTCACCATAAATTTTGGCACGTTAATTACCCATTTGACAAGTCAAAAATTATTCTAGCAATTAAGTGATAAAGTTATCTATTTTGGTATTTATCCATGGTTTGTAAAAGAGAAGAATTTGACATGGTAAAAGGTCAAAGATATGACTATACTACGCATCACGTTTCAAAATAGTGACAAAATATGATTCTATTAGAGTCAAATGCCTATTTTGTGGATCTATGCCCTATCTAAATCAAGTAAATGCTAAAATCATTATGGTACAATGGTTAGCACAAAAAATGGGGAACGACAAACACTATAAAATTTTATCATAGAGACTTTTCAACTACTCATCCTCCTCCTTATTGAGCCAATTCATCCTGTACTAAATCATGGCAAGACCTACCCTTCGATTGCTTTCCCTAACCCTCTTTATGTTGTATAGTGCTGATATGACCAAGTCCACTGTCCCGACAAATTTCATCGAGGCCTCGTGTAGCGCCACCCACCATCCAGAGTTATGTGTTAAATCTCTCTCGATCCATGCCAATGCTATCCAAAAAAACCCATACATATTGACCCAAACTGCCTTGACGATGAGCTTGGCATTAGCTGAATCCACAAAGGCAAACATGTTGAAGTTGACCAACATTAAGGGACTCAAGGCCCCTGAGTATGGGGCCTTAAAGGATTGTTTGGATCAGATTGATGATAGCGTGGACCGACTTAGCCAATCAATACGAGAGATAGAGAAATTGAGCAAAGCTCAAGGTGAGGATTTCATGTGGCACAAGAGCAATGTCCAAACTTGGAGCAGTTCTGCGCTAACTGATATAAAAACTTGCGAAGAGGGGTTCTCAGGACAGACTTTGGATGGAAAAATTAAGGCATCGGTACAAGGACAAGTTACTAATGTTGAGCAACTTATTAGCAATGCACTAGCATTAATTAAACAATGTGAAGCCAAACATTGAACCATTACCGCTGCTGTTACACAAATTATGGGGCAATATGTGAGAACGAGAAATTTTATAGGTAGATAAGAAAATAATAATTATTGGTTCATTGTGATATCTTAATCATTTTTCCTTTTGTTACTTCTTGGTGTTAGTAGTACTTTAACCCAAGAAGAAATCCAAAGAATTTTCTTTTATTTTGTTGGTAAATAAAAGGTAAATTTGAATTTAGCCGATTGTTTGTATTGTTAAACCAATCCAAATTGTAGAATCCTCAAATTCAATAAATACTTATACTTAATGTAAACAGTGAGCAATTTTTTTATCCTTTCTTTCTTCTTTTTTTTTTTCGTTATTCTTTTGAATGGACGATATATTGAGAGGGCTTTCATAATCCAAAATGCAAGACAACTGTAAATGTGTGAATTAGTTGTTTATAAAATATAACCAAAATTATAGATGTTCAAGTTGAACAATTTTCGGATAGATGCAAAATCAAAGTTAAAGATAGCATGACCTTGTCTTTTCTTTAATTCGACATATGTAGTGTTGGAAATTGGGTTGGGTATTGGACTCGGATTTGGGCACCCATGACCCATTCAAATTACTCATGTAATTTAAATTTGAATTTTTAATTATCCTATTTGTTAGGATAACCCACTATCTATCTACATCTGTCCTATCCTATTAGGAGATATGCATAGATGGTTATATATCTAATCTATATATATTATATCAGATACGTTATGTAGAGTGAAATCCATAACATTTTTCTCATACTCTCTCTCTAAATCTCTCCCATCAGAGAACGATGAAGCTTTTGCACTATGACTAGAGTGGATGGTACTCATACTGTGGTATCATTCCATTGCTAGGTGTTTTGTTCGTTGTTGTGAAGCACGTGATTTACCCACAAGATTCTTCGTTTCGCATTCATTTACATAAGGTATGTCGAATATTTGTTTATTTGTTGCATTATATATATCCGGCATTGGTATCAAAGCCTTCATAGGGTATTTTTGTGCTTATTTTTATGCATTAAAATATGTATATAACTATCGATATATGTATACATGATATATGCATGAAAATTAATTTTTTTTTAAAACTTTTTGCGATCAACCTGAAATTTACATATGTTGTAGAACATTTCAGGTAGAACATATCCGCAAAGTTTCATGAAAATCAAACGGTTAGATTTCAAGAAAAATGGAGACCCATTTTATATTCCCGAAACTTTACTTGCATGACTGTTTTACATGCTTTTAATTCAGTGTACAAATCTTACATATTTATAATCCTTGTTTCGAGACCTTTGAAATCATATATTATTTGTTAGATTTGGATTTACGGTTGATGAGAAAACTCAAACCCTAAATTGTGTTTTTTGTGAGTTCTTAATGGCTTGAGGAAGAAGATGAAGTGCATAATTTCTGCACATCCACTCTCACTAGAGAGAGCGTGTAATACACCCTATCATTTGTGTTTATTAAATATCAATTTTGAGACCACCATTGTTTTTATTTTTGAAAATAGAGTCCGGCAGTACTAAAATCAGAGCAGAAATCATCTCGGAAGGCAGCGCATGCGCTTCATGCGCCAAATGACGTTGCCAACGCTCGCCATGCGTTCCACCTGCTCGCATGCGCCTCGCGCCACCCACGTGTGTGCCATGTGTGCTGCCACACGCGAGCCATGCACTATGCCGAGTCGAGCCGCACCGTTTTATATGCCAACTTGGTTGTTCGATGGTAAGGCTCTGTTTTTTTTTTTTTTTTTTAATTCTAAAATACTTTAAATGGTCATAAGTAATTCGTTGTCGTCTTGTTCTTAATGTGGTTAGTACTATTGGACTTAGAATTAAATTTTTTATCTACTATAAAATTTTCAAAATTTTATTAAAATAAATTTTTTTTTTCCTGAGATAATAATTAATTATTTCTGCTTTAAAATGCTTTTGGTGTTGCATGACTAAGTTTTTGAAGCTGAAATTTTTGTTGTAGACTACTGTGATGCTATACTATTTAGTGGTATGATTGTTGTACTTTCCCAGATTCTGGAATATTTATTTCTAATTTTTTGTGTGTTTATTAATCATTTAAAAGTCATGAAAATTCCAGAAGTTATATTTTCTGTTATTGCATAATTTGAACACTGAACACAACATATTGTTGTTTTTTCTCTAAAGTTTCTAATATGTTGTGATTAGAATATCATGTTTATTTATTTATTTAAATTTTATTATTAAATGAAACATAGCATGAGTTGATTGTAAATTTACATTAAGATGCTATTGTATGGAATTAGACCAATTATCATGCTTTATACATGCCATAAGTAGTGGGAGGTTATTCTTTGTGAATGGAATTAAACTAAATTTTGATAATTGTCACTAGAGGTGCAAGAGATGATTATGAGCATAACAAAATTTTGATCTTGAGATGTGTGTAACATTATCATTATTCAATTTAGATTCTTTTGTTGCAATAATTTTGTGTTGCTAACATTAATATCCACTGCGCATTTGTTCTTCTTTTACTCTGTATGTAGAAATGGCAGCTAAGACAATTGTGGCAGACTTAAATAAGGGAAAGAAATTGGATGGCAATACCTATGACATATGGCGCCGTAAGATTGAATATCTCCTCAATGAGCAAGAAGTTTTGAACACACTTGACCAAATGGTTGAGCTTGAACAGGGCAATACAACTCAACATCGTCGTGATCTCGAAATCTATCAGACTTGGCGTAACAAAGATCGATGTGCGTGTCTTGCCATGTTGAGTAGCATGCACAACGACTTGATTAGTGAGTTTGAACATTACCTCACTGCGTTTGAGATGTAGGAAGCTCTCAAGCAAAAGTTTGGTGTCACCTCTTTGGAAAAGCTACGTGGGCTAACTATGAAGTTTGACTCTTCTCAAAAAAAGGCACATCACTCCATGAAGCAGCATTTGAGGGTCAAGTTAGCCATGGTACGTGAGCTGGCGGCTATTGGGCACAATTTGACTCAAGAGCAACAAGTTCAAACTGTGATTCACTTTCTGCCAATTTCTTGGGAGCATATAAAGCATAACATGATGCATAATGAGAGTGTGAAAACATTCGAGGACATATAGCATCATTTGGAGCTAGTGGCTGAGCACCTACAGATGGCTAAGTCTGATGGTTTTGCTATGGTGGTTGAGTCATACTCACATAAGACTTCTCAGTTCAAGCATGGAAAAGCAAAGGGAGCTCCTAAGAAGTAAGCAGCAGCTGCGCTAAAGCCCAATGGAGATGGTAAGAATGTAAAAGCTAAATTGACATGCTTTAATTGTAACAAAGAAGGACACTTCGCTCGGGATTGCCTTGAGCAGAAGAAGGTACTCCCTTACTTAATTTCTCGCATTCAATGCTTTGTTTCTAGTCAAGCATTAATTGCTCATTCTCCTCATTTTTGGCTTGCAGACATAGGAGCAACATACCACATCATGAGGAATAGAGTAGGGTTCAGTGAGTATCACTGAGTACTTGCTGGGAGCATAAAAGTTTATATGGGAAACGAGTCTAGTGTGGAGGTGCTTGGCATTGGCACATACAAGCAGAAAATGTGATGAGGGTGCACCTTGTATCTTCATGATGTTCTTTATGCTCCGAATATTCAGCGAAACTTAGTTTCAATTATTAGCATGATGAGTCTTGATTTTAGCTTTTGTTTGAGAATAACGATGTTAGCATTTATTTGGGTACAATTTTTTATGGTTTTGGTTATCTTTTGGATGGTTTCTTAGTATTGGATGTGGATGATTCTAGTTTTAATAATAATGTCAATGGCTCTGTTTCTTATATTGCATCTCTGTGTGATAATGATTCCATGAGATGGCATGCCAGATTAGGCCACATAGGGCAAGATATGATGACTAGATTGGCTAGAGAATGCCTTTTAGGTCCACTCGCTAGAGTTACTTTGCCTACTTGTGAGCACCGTCTTGCTAGAAAGGTAATAAGGAAACCATTTAGGAAAGCCAAAAGGGCATCTGTCCCATTACAGCTTATTCATTCTAATATATGTGGATCAATGAATGTGAGGGCAAGGCATGGAGCCCCTTATCTTATCACATTTACAGATGACTGCACGCGTTTTAGCCATGTCTATTTGATTTCTCACAAGTCAAAAGCATTAGATTGCTTTAGACAGTATGTTAATCAGGTTGAGAATCAATTAGATAAGAGCATTAAGGCTCTTAGAATTGACCGAGGATGCAAGTATCTATCTGAACAATTTAAAGTGCTTTGTGAGGAAAAAGGAATTATCAAGCAATTAACAATTCCTTAGACTCCGCAGCAAAATGGTGTAGCGGAGAGAAGGAATCTCACATTGCATGACATGGTTAGATCTATGATGGCGCAAGCTAATCTTCTCATTTCCTATTGGGGAGATGCTTTGTTAATTGCTGCCTACATCTTTAACCGTGTGCCCTCCAAATCGGTTCCTTCCACCTCATATGAGATGTGGATTGGCAAAAAGCCTGATATGGGCAATTTACGGCCTTGGGGTTTGGCAGCTTACATACACAACGTTTCTCATAAGTTTGGGAAGTTGAGCCCTAGAGGAAATAAGTGTATCTTTATTCACTATAGTGAGCATTCTAAGGGCTATTTGTTTATTGGGGAGCATCCGGATAGAAGTGTGACTGAAATTAAATCACGAGACATGGATTTCCTAGAGGAGGATTTCCCTAACAAAGGTGAGGTAACTAGAGATGTAGAGCTCTATGAGATAGAGGATATATATGAAGGCGCACCTAGTAGCCTAGTAGAGAATAAGGAAATAATCCCTCAAGCTCCTAGGGACAGTGGAAGCGATTTACCTGTCCATGGATTAGATTCAATGGATGAGGATTCTCAGGACTCTCAACTACGTAGAAGCAAACGTGGAGCTATACCCCATCGTCATTTTGAGATTGAAGGGGAAGCATTCATGATTGCTCCGAGTGATGAAATGGAGTCTAAGAATCTAAAAGAGGCTCTCTCATCTCCCGCTAGTAAAGAATGGAGTGCTATAAGGGATGAAGAAATGGAGTCTATGAAGAAAAATCATGTCTTGGACTTGGTTGATTTACCGCTAGGGCACAAGACTATTGGGAACAAATGGGTTCTTAAAGTCAAGTGCAATGCGGATGATTCCATAGAAAGGTATAAGACTCGCCTAGTGGCGAAAGGCTACACCCAGTTACAGGGTGTGGAATATGAGGAAACCTTTTCACCAGTGGTGAGGTTTGCCTCTATTCGCCTAATTCTGGCCATAGTAGCTCAATTGGACTTGGAGTTATATCAGATGGACGCTAAGACTGCATTTCTCAATGGAGAATTGGATGAAGAGATATATATGGATCAACCAGAAGGCTTTGTGGCAGTAGGTCAGGAGCACAAAGTTTGCAAGCTTTAACGATCTATTTATGGCTTAAAGCAATCATCCAGACAGTGGAATCTGAGATTTCATCGAGCGATTGTTTCTAATGGGTTTACGATGATTGATGAAGATCACTGTGTGTATAGCTTGCTTTTCTTGCTCCTCGGAGGGATTCAGTCTCCTCGGATACGATAACCCTACAGTTCGAATTCTCGTGGTTCTGAATCTAGTTAGCTCCTCGGAGGGATTCAGTCTTCTTAGATATGATAGCCCTACAGTTCGGATTCTCGTAGTTCCGAATCTGGTTTCACAAGTGCAATATGAAATAGATTAAACAAATGAGAGTCCAAATCCAACAAATCTAAGAAAACCCATTTATTACAAGAGATGCCAAAAATGAACTGCGTTGCCAGATTACAGAGTTATCACCTAAATATTTTGGGAAATTTAGGAAACTTGTGACTCGTACCAAAGGCCACTTGCTCGTCATAACCAAAGTGTCTTGGTTCGGGAACTTAGGTATGAGAGGGGAAGGTCATGAATAAAGCACCCCACTTAACCGATCAAAGATCGGCCTCTACTAATCATGATGTGATTTTTATGTACAGTATATGTTCTTGTTCCAATTAATAATGCTAATTTACTATGCGAGGCACGCAAGTATAAACTATTTCGCTCACTTTGGAATGCTTTGTTTTCATGTTTGTTTGAAAAGAGTTTTGAATGTGTTGTTTTTAAAAAAAAATGAGCTCATATGCACATTAATCAAATCATCCCAATTTAAGCAAAATAACCTTCATCCATCGACATTCAAGAGATATATCAAATAAGCACTTAGCCTCATGGTAATATGCTCAATATGGCCATATGTTGCCACATGTCCTATTTGTCACAGGAATGGTGGATGTGACATGCATTCAGCGGTTCAGGGGCTGTTTTGAAGTTTCACCCCCCGAACGCCATTTTTCAACTAAGTTTAACGCGTTTTCAGTTCTAACTCTCAATCTACGCATGCTAATTATATTTTGTCTGTTTCCACAGGTTCTATTTATTGTGGGGGAAGCTGGCTATGACATGCATTCAGTGGTTCGGGGGCTGTTTTGTAGTTTCATTCCTCGAACGCCCTTTTTCGACTAAGTTTGACGCGTTTTTAGCTCTAACTCTCAACCTACGCGTGATAATTGCATTCTATCTATTTCCTAACTGTTTCTTTTTTTTAAGTTCATCATTTAGATGACTTCCATTCTTGTCAAACATTTTCATAAATTTGAATCATTACATATTCTCATAGATCCCATCCTTTTTTTTTCCCCATAATTAATTAATTTGTTAATGAATTAATGTATTATTTCTTTTCTCTTCTTATTTGTATAATGTCAAAACAATTTCAGGTTCTTCAAACACAATACTGTCAATATCATCTTATTTTTGTTGAACTTTTATGCTGTGTTTGGTTGGGGGATTTAAGGAGGGATTTGGAAAGGGAAAGGGAAAAAGAAAAGTAAGGTGAAATGTGAATAAAATATACCTACATTTCACATAGTTTCACACACCTTTTCCCTTTCCCTTTCCAAATCCCTCCCCAAATCCTTAGTATCATATGAATAAAATTCTTCTTACCAAATAGTAAATGACCATCTGAACCCTGCAAGAGACTTGTAAGACGTAAAACCACGTCGTTCTGATGATTCGGTTGCACTTGTTATGCCTCCCTTGCTTTTTTCCCCCCCCTTCTTCTACTTGTTTCATCATCTCCTCTCTCTCCCTATAATCTCTTTCCGATCTCTCTGGCGCTCTTTCTCCATCATCAACTCTTCATGATCTCTTTGGCGTTCCTCACGAAGAACCTTTATCTCAGCTCTTATTGCCTCTATATGTTTATCACGAGCTCGTACTGCACTATCAGATGTCAAAGAGGGTTGTGGGCCAATACCAAATCCACGCAAGTAATTTTTCTTTTCTGTCCAAGAACTTGCCTTGAGAGTTCCTCCTGTGTTAATGGTGTCCCTGCTTCCGTGGCTGCCACTTGAACATTGACCATCTCATTCTGTCATTATAAAGAAAAAAATTAGACTATTCAATAAAAGCACTAACAAGAACATGCAATTTTGTGCCAAGATACTAATTAATATTAAATACAATTGAAAAAAGAGTTCAATACTTACATGTAGCTCACCACATTTAGGATGAATTAATTTGTTAGTCTTCTTTGACTTGTGTGATTTCACAAATAGTCAATGTATATTCGTTATGATTAATACTTTAGGTTGTACATCCAATCCTTGTACAATAGATAGGCCTTTCTATCAACAATCATTTGAGCTTGTTCATTAGTATGAAAATCCTCATTGATATCAAACTTGTCCTGCAAGCATCATAAGTGAAGTATTACAAGAATTAATTACAACAAATACAAGTATACATAACATAGACATTTAGTTGAAGGTCAATACTTACTATCACAGCTTGGACCACTGCATCTTTGGTACTCTAATCAATTTTGTTCCATGACTTCACGCCCTTGAGAGGGCACAACCTCCTAATTTGCAGTCCCAACTCATTTGTTGTCGGGGTGGCATTCCCTCCAGTAATTGTATTTAACAGGTGATTGACATAAACATGCAATTTCTCCCCTTTTTTGCTAGCTATTTTTTTTGGCAATCCTTTTCCTAGTGTAGGGCCATGCACACGAGTTGACCTAGTTCACTATGGTAAAAAAAAGGGGCAACAAGTCACAAATTTAAATTGCAATTACTGATAACAAAAAATTGACAATAATTAAGTACAATGATCTTACCTATGCCAATTGTTTGTGTCTCATCCACAGCTGTATGTGTATCATCTGGTTGTGTCTCATAGGATAAAGTTAGCGGGGTGGCAATGTCATGTGGAGATGTTGCTAAGCTTGATTCTATGTTGCCACTTGATGGTTTCTTATACTGACTGGGCTACATCCCAAGAACCATGCTGCTAGCTACAATAAGTAAAAAAAAAATGATATACATTAAGTAAAAATGTCACATACGTCATCGAGCTTTTGAGCAATATGGATTATTTACAGAAGGTAAAGCATTCACGAAATTACCATAAAACATAATAGGAAAATGCATGATAATGCTTGTCAAAGAATGGTCTTGTACATAAACCAATGTTAAGCATAAATTTCAAATGAAGCGGTGCATGAATTTAAGAGGTTGAACATTGCTTGAAAATAGGAGGTTTCATCTCACTACATAAAAGATAAAGAACACAAGCAGTCTTCCTCTTCCCCTTCCCCCCCTCTGGCTTACATTAACAAAACAAGGACAAAAAACCAAAACAAGAAAGACTACTTAGAACACACATATTCAAATTTAGAACTCATACATCAAGACTCTATGTCCATATCTATATTGAAATCACTTTCAAGCTCATCTTTTTCTTCATCGTCACCCACCAATGTTATTTCATCTTCATCATCACAAATGAATGCATCATCCATAACACCCTAGGGTTGTACACGGTTTTCACATTGCAAAACTTTCATTGAAATAATTTTAGCTTCAATATCATCTCGACGAAGAACCACGTTGTCATCAATAGGCTCAGTTGGTACAACATTAGTGCTTTCATCTTGTTGGAACACATCATCAGGTTCTTGCACATCCAACTCAGGCACATCCCAAATTCTTCGGTGTTGAAACTTTTCTACAACTCTCCAATTGGCACCTAACTTCGTAATCATAAACGTAGAAAACTTGTTGAACTTGAATTGGTAACACAAATAGGTCATGTTTATGCCATCGACTTCTTATATCAATAGTTGTCAAATGTGGTTCAACATGCAAAGTTTTGCTACTACCAGTGTTATACCATTCACATTGGAACAAAACAACCCGATGCCTAAAAAAATATGTCATTTCCCAAACTTTGCAAATATAGCTATAAAACTTTATCAATTGGTCTTCATGGTCCCCTTCCACTACTAATCTACTATTTTGACTTTTACAACGATTTTCACGGTCGATGGTATGGAATCGGACGCCATTATAAATGTATCCCGAATATGTGTTCACTAAGCCATTTGGAGCATTTGCTAATGACCATATCTCATCAGTTGCATCAGGTGACTTTTCGTTCTGCTATTGGTTTATCTATATAAAAAAATGTGTCATGTTATTTGACATAATTTAACTTCATATGTAAACTATACTATAAGGAATTTTAGCTTACGTGATCTTTGAACCATTTCGGAAATTCTTTGCATTGTGTCTTTGCAGTGTTGCATGCACTTCCATGTTGTTGTTGCACCAAGAGCTTGAGTTCCCTAGTTAATACAATGTAATTCATAAGTACTTTGAAGAATGATTACTAAAAAAAAGCATGTAGCTCACATATAGTATATATTTGTTCGAGTCGTACTCTAGATATGGTTCAACTTCTAAGCTATTGTGTAGGACAAACCAACGAGCCATTTCGCGGTCAACTATAGACAGATTAGTTGCCCTTGGGAGTAGACCAAATGAATGAACATTTTGAGTGAAACCTACCAACCCTGCGCAATTGTCACCCCCGTCATAGTTCCTTTCTTCCATGTTAAACACCGTTTCAAATTCATTAAACAAAACGTCGTACACTCTTTTGAAATGTGCGCCTCCATAATGGAACCTTCTAGTCGAGCTTTATTGCCAACAAATCCTTACAGATGTCCGAGCATCCTATATGTCAATATGAATTGAATATCAATATTTACATTTTCTACTACATTTAAATGACTATGATTTGGACTCATAGTTATGCCTCTTAATGGGGTACATCCATCGATATTACACAGGCCCTCCAAGCATAGCCTTGTGAGGCAAATGAATTGCCAAGTGACCTATGACATCAAAAAATGCCGGAGGAAAAATCTTCTTAAGCTTGCAAAGTACAAGTACGATTTGTCCCTCTAATTTCTCCAAATCGTTCACCCTCAATGTCTTTGAGCACAATTGTTTGAAAAAAGTTCCCAACTCAAACAGTGTGGTCCCAATCTCCTTGGAAAGGTATTTACGATCCCAATTGGAAGAAGTCATTGTAGAAAGACATGACAGTCATGACTTTTGAGGCCAGATAATTTACCCAAGTGAGCAGTCACATAGTTGGATACATTTGTTGCATAGCCATCAGGAGACTTAATCAATTTCAAGAAATTACAAACTCCTCGTCTCTTTACTGGGGACAATGTGTACGATGACGGAGGCTTCTTGAATGAGCCATTGGAACGCCTCTTCAAATGTAACTCATTTCGTATTCTCATGTCCTCCAAATCCAAACGTGCTTCTTATGTGTCCTTGTTGTTACCATTTATGCTCAATAGTGTCCCAACCAGATTGTTACATATATTCTTCTCTATATGCATGACATCAAGGTTGTGTCGAAGCTTCAACATTTTTCAATAGGGTAAGTCGAACATAATGCTTCATTTTGTCCAATTGGGAGATAGATTGTCTTTCCTTTGTCTTTTTCGGTTGTCTGGATGCTTTCCATATGGCCTGTACGTCCTAGATTCAATTTGCTCTAGTATTTGTTCTCTCGATAACTCCACAGGTTTGGATTGATTCTCAATTCTACCGTTGAAGAGCTTACTCCTTCTCCAAGTATGGTTCTCAGGCAAGTAGCGACGACACCCATATATCCTATCTTACTTCACAAACTCTAAGATGATGCATTCATGTTGTAATTAGGGTAGGCCAAGCAACCCTTTGTACTCCAACCAGATATGTTAGCATATGCTAGGAAGTCATTGACGGTCCACATGACTACTGCATGCATTCGAAATATTTGACCGTTTGAAGCATCATAAGTTTGCACACCATGTTCCTACAAATTCTTTAACTCCTCTATTAATGGTTGCATGTAAACATCGATCTCTCTTCCAGGTGCTGAATGTTCGGGAATAAGCAATGACATCATGAAAAATGGCTCTTTCATACACTTCCACAGAGGAAGATTGTACGGCATTAAGATTATGGGCCACATGCTGTACGATGTGCTCATATTTCCAAACGAATTAAAACCATCTATGGCAAGCCCTAGTCTTGCATTCTGAGGATCTATAGAAAATGTAGGATGATACCTACTAAAGTCCTTCCACGCCTCACAATCGGTTGGATGTCTTAATATTACATCATCCACACGCTTTTTTATGTGCCATCGCATATCTGCGGCTGTCTTTTTCAACATGTACAATCTCTTCAATCTTAGTGTCAAAGGAAAACACCTCAATATTTTGTGAGGAATCTTTCTACTCCTCTCATCGTTTAACTTGTATCTAGACTCCTTACATGTAGCGTAATTCTCCAGTTTTGCGTTGTCTTTCCAAAATAAAGTACAATTATTCTTGCATGTATGAATGGTCTCGTATCTCAAACCCAATTTACGTAAGAACCTTTTTGCTTCATAAAGGGTCCATAGAACAATTTCACCACACTTCAGTAGAATGTCTTTGAAAACTAGCATAATCATATCGAAGGATTTGTTACTCCATTTATTGTACACCTTAATGTGAAGCATCTTAATAATGAAGGACAACGCAGAGAACATGGCATATACGGGGTATACATTGAGCATCATCAAAGAACTTAATGAGCTTCAATAAATCTTCCCTCTCCGAGCTGTTAGGTTCTTCGTCGATGTGCTCATCCATGAGACCACTCATGTAAATCTCTTCCAACATAATAGGCAATTTGTCCAAATTATCGTGATTATCTGACATCACAGCTCCATCTCTTTGACTATCATCGTTTGACATACTAGGTTGATCATGACACATGTGGACATGTTCCCCATGGTGCACTCAAGTTTTATAGGAACACGCGATTCCTCTTCAAATCAAGTGCAACCATACAACTTGTTGACTAAATTTTGTGCCGTTCAAACAATCGACACACGGACAACGAATGTCATCTTGTGGCCCTAGATTTTTCATAGCGAAGTCAATACATGATTGCACACTTTATTGGTACTCTTTACTTTTCAATCTATCTTTTATCATCATCCAACTCTTGTCCATCTTTTGAACCCTACAAATTAAGCAAAGATGAACATAGGAATGGACAACAAATACAAAAATATTAAATAATGGAAAGTCCACAGTATTCAAGATTTATTGATAATAGATGCTTAATTTTTCCTATTCTCTATTTTATAAGCTTCTTCTTAACTTTAAACTCAACCAATTTGACAATATAAGCTTCATCATCCAACTTATTTTTTATTTTTTATTTTTATTTTTTTTACTTATTTGCGACTTAGCTTAAATTTTGAAGACACATGCTATAGCAAGTGTATTGAAAAAAGTTTGGGTGAAAAAACTAACTATTTGGGTTTCAACAAACTTACTTGTATTGAAGCTATTTTGGTCTTTGCAAAAGAAGAAAACCTCATTGGTCATAAAGAAACGAAGTAGAAAAAAGACACTATATACAAGTAGAACATAAAGAAAGAGACATATATGAACATGAAATGGTGCACCTAGCTAATTAAACCTCTTTACTATAAACCAAAGAAAGTAGATTACTAAAATAATAGTAGTAAAAACAATACAATTAAAGATCATGAGAACAGACAAGAAAGTAAACTGAATAGAGAGCTAAAAAAGAATGATAGAGCTCACCAAACACAACCATGATAAGTAGAAGAAACAACGAAGGTATCCTAAAAAACGTTAGGCATTATTGTAAATAAGTAAGGGTTAAGGCTTAGTTGCACCAAGATCCTATTAACTTTACAAGTCTAACTCTCAAATTTTTTCTTTTACAAATACTAAATGTGAAAACAAACATATGCATTTCATCTATGTAATAAACCCTTTTTGAAATTGATAAGATTAGCACAAAGGGATATGTAAAAGAACCTAGCTTTTGAAAGAGAAGTGTCATTTGGTTAATTTGTTTGCTTAGAAGATAAAACAATTGTAAAGGCCACCTATAATGGTACATGTTACAAAGAAAGCACACCTTCAAATCCAAGGCAAGTATTACATGCTTATGTTGTTTACTATTGAATAATGCTTTCAATGTGACAAATAGAAATACATCATTTTATATATTGATGTTCCTTGAATATAATCAAGAAAGGGAATTTTTTTTTTCTTGGATGTAATTAATTGTGATGGGAGCAAAGATATAGGGCAAATGGATTGCACCTTTGATTTAGCTCTATCAAATTTTGGGTACCCAAAAAAGGGAGATGTTATATTTATGAAGGAATTTCAAACAAATTGGGTATTTGTGAAAGGTTTAAATGCCTCCTCCATAAGTCTTGAGGCAACTCAAAGGATAAGCAACATTATATATAATATATGTACATATATTAAGAGGCAATTCAGAAAGGAGAAAATATTGAATTGGAACTTAAAAAAAGCAAATGAGCAATCAAGTATTTCAGTAATTGCTTGTCGAAAGACTTTGCTTCGTGAAGTTGGTGTCTTAATGAACTTGTAAAAATCCTTGACCGGAGGACAAAAATTTGGGCATGTCATTCTTCCCGTCTTCTATGGCATAGAACCCTCCCAAGTTCGGAATAAGATAGGAAGTTTAGCAGAAGCATTCCAAGGCAAGAAAATTGATTGAAACTGGAGAGGTGGAGCCAAGCACTTATAGAAGTCATGGATTTGGGTGGGATGGTTTTAAAAAATGATGATGATGGGTAATTTCCTCTAATAACCCTTCTTGGGCATGCCTTTGTATTCCAAATCCTATAAACTTGGATGTTTGTTACATGTTTTTGTTAGTTTTCTAAGATGATACTAAAATTATAACCACATGAATGACTGAATAGTGTCAAGTCTTGCAAAACCTGTGACACAAATTGAAACTATAGTAGGAAATATGCAAATAGCTTAGTGGTTTATAGTACTTGACCAGTTTTGGTGTGGTTTATGGCACACTTTACTCTACTAATATTCCTAACATAACCAATACTTAACATATCTTCATGAGAATTTGTAAAGTATATTTTTCAACTATAATGTCAAACCTATTTATTGGAATCAACCTATACAGTTGCAAAACTATGCGAACTTGGTTTGGTTTGGTTTGGTCTTGCTGTTGATATTAAAATCAATAGGACTTGTAAAACATGACTGAATTGGGAATGTATGTGCATAATATAAGTCTAGTTTCAGCATATGTGCAACATATATTTGCAATCATATGCAATGATCCACTGTTTACATCATGACATTAACTTGTGAGGGTGTTCTTTTATGAGGCAACTCTTATGGGAAGCTTCCTGTTTAGAGAAGGAAACAAAATAAAGAGAAGGACCAAATATGAGAAGACAAAATGGAATATCTCGTTAATTTTAGAGGCAATGTGATATTAATGGCATGAACTTAATTGTAGTCGCGATGGTGCAAAATTAAAGACCATGATTCTGTAATGCATTTTCATGTGAATTCAACAGATCATCTGTTCAACACAACACATGCTCACAAGTCGTATTTGTTTTCTGTTCTGTACTAAATATTTTGACTCACCATTTATCCAGAAAATTTTTCAAAACATTGGGAATAAATTGAAGCACACAAAAACAAAGTGTTGCCCCTTATCCAATTGGTATACATTATGAAGTGAAGAACATGAACTTATGGTTACAAGATGGCACAACTGATGTTGGTATGTTTTTAATCTATGGGATGGGTGGAATAGGAAAGACAACCATTGCCAAACCTATTTATCTTGAAAGCCTCTGCATCCAAAAAAAAAAACCCATAAATGTAGAACAAAAATCATACCCTATTTCACTCGTTTCCCGTAAATCAAACACATACAGCATCAAGAAACAAAAACAAACAAATCCTAGGGCTACAGTCAAATAGGAAAATAGAGAAAGGGAGAGAGATAGCGTGAGAGAGAGAGAGAGAGAGAGAGAGAGAGAGAGAGAGAGAAACCTGAATCAAATTCAATGGGCGTCCGACGGTGTACTGGTGGTGGTTCGGGGGCTCTGAGTGACGGTGGCCGATGGTTAGTCGATGACAGGAGACCGATGTGTAGTTGACGAGAGTGAGAGCAAGAGATTGAGTGTTTCATTTGGTGTATTCGATACATACAGAGAAATAAAAAAAAATTAATAAAATGAAACATAAAATTTGAATGCGCGGCAATCCCACCAAAATTTTTGGGTTTTATTACCAACAAAATAAATATAGTCACTAAAAGTAACCTTTATCGACCAAAATTTTTGTAGCCAAAGATAAAAGTCAAATAATGTTTAATTATTTGGCAACAAAAATATTTTAGTAGCCAAATATTTTTATACGACTACTAAAAACTTTTTTTGGTCACCAAAAATAATTATTTACTGACAAAAGATTGGTCACCAAACATTAATACCAAACATTTTGCGAGATTTTTACCGACTACATATATTTTGGTAGGCAAAAACTAGTTTATAGCGACTAAAAAAAAATTAGTAGCCAAAAAACAAAACTAATGCCAACTAAAATGTTCTTTAATCGCCTATTATGGCAGTTTTAGTGACTAATTGTCTTTTTAGTCACCAATAAGTAATCTACATTGACTAAAAAAATTTAATAGCTAATATTTGAACTAATGCCGACCAATACCACTTTTAGTCGCCAAAGGTATGACTTTTGATGACTAAATTAATTTTAGTCGCCAAAATTGGTTTCCAAATGTGCAAACTATTGTAGTGAGTAGAATTGCGTATATACTATTATCGCTTCCATTTTGAAGTTTATGAGATTATATCTACTGTTGGAAAATTATTTGTTAATTAGAGATATCTGTTTTGACCTATCGGTGGAGGATAGCTTTAATTGTTGTAAAAATTGCATGAGGATTAGGTTAATTGAAACTAATTACTCATACATCTAGCATTGAGCATCATTTCATACTTAAACATTAAAAACGTATTGTTTTGAGAAAAATGAGTATATACCTTGGTGAATTTGGTTAGGGGGTGCGGTTGTGGTTTATTATGTTGGCCTATGTATCGTTGGTGAAAGTCTAGAAACTTGTGCGGTTTGTTACCAATATTTCCGGTTAGTACTGGTAAAATGACTTTGGTAGTTCTTGTATAGCTTATTGGCAGACATGTACCTAAAGATTCTCAGTGTTTTGTATTCACTGCCCTATTTTCTGATATAAAAGTTTTGTTTTCATGAATTGATATATAACATTGGCATTGCATTGCTTTGAAAGAGAAAGCATAATGTTTGGCAAATGCCATGCATATGTATTCACCTGATGACTTTGTTAAGCTTCATGCATTTTATTCAAGTATCTCTAATGGGTTTTAACTCACCCTATGTGAAAAACAACTTTCAAGTGCTGATGATATGCCTCCACCAAGGACATAGCTTGGAAGGACTTGGAGCCGAGAGCTTCTTTTGTTTCCTTTTGTGTAATTATTTTGTGCAAGTCTTGGGCTTTCTACGTATTGAGTTTAACTCACTTTTGTTGTACCCAAGCAATGGCTTGCAAAGATATAGCCATATTAGGGCATAAACTTCTTTGTATTTCTTTTTATTTTCATTCATTTACACATATCATATGCTATAGATTCAGGATGTAGGATTTATGAATATATATGTATATATATATATATGCATGTCATTTTTTGTAGGCTGAAATAGAATTAATGAAAGGTTAAATTCATGGAAATTTTTGCTTTTTCATTTATTATTACGAGATGGATTATTGTTATTATTTTGGGTCATTACATAATATGCCATCTGTGATTCAAAGTAAAAGAGGTGTATAATTTATTTTGATATGTCAATGCTTACTTATTATTATTATTTATTTTTTATTTTTTGTTGTCAAAAGTCATTTTAAGAAGGCTTTTCAGGGAATGAAAAGTTTTCAAAAATAGATATTTTCCAAAAAAGATATGGAAGCATTCCAACTTAGACAATATAGATTCTTAATCACGACAATAACATAAAAGCAAAATAAATATTACAAAGCATGTTGGTAACAGAAAAACAATGCAAACACAAACAATAGATGCGAAAGAAGAGAAATTGTCTTACATAACTCATCCGTATCCAAACCATGAAAATAAGATCGGTATTATGTACATATGACCCTAAATAGGGAGTTAATGTAAAAACACACCACATGAAACTTTAAAGACTCGGTAGGCACTATAGATGACATACGCATCAAAGCATGACTTTAAATAAATAACCTAATCAAATTGATTAAAATTCAACAACTAGAATGTATAAATAATGAGTTTACCAGGTCTATATGCATGATATACATATTATGAATCCTAGAACAATTATACAATATACAAAAGAGTTACAAAACAAAAATATAAAAATATGGTTAAACAAACTACTCCAATGTCATGGACTATAGACGGTTTACATCTATCTAGTATCAAAGATGAAAACATGGTAAAAGTGTCTGAAAATAGAGGGTAAGAAAATGTTTACCTCTAGTTTGTGAAACAAACTGACGACAGTGAAACAAACTAGCACAGGATGAACTCTTTGGATGCCCTCTGGTTATGGTTTTAGTGCCTCTTATCCTTTGCTTTTAGTGACTAAAGAACACTTTTCAGCTACTGGAAATAAGGCTGGAATTTTGAAGCTAGATGTATGGGTGAGGGGTAAACTTGAGTTTTTTAGACCAAAAAGAGTAGGGGAGGGGGTATATATAACCTTAGAAGGCTTGGGAGGCAAGCATACGCATCCATTGTAGGAAATTCGAATTTTAGTGACGTTTTTAAAACGCTGCTAAAAGCCAAAAAAAAGCACCGTAAAAATTTACAGTGACGTTTAATATTTTCGTCACTGATATAGCTGCTGCAATAACTTTACAACATTTGAAAAACATCGTTAAAAATATTAAAAATGCCGCAAAATCTGTGATGTCTATTTGAACTTCCATCACAAACTAACGTATGACGTCATTTAGTGGCCACACTTTTTTTTTTGAAATATAGTATAAGCCAAAGAATATAACTAATTCCTCAAAAAAAAAAAAAAAAAAAAAGAAATAATTTAACTAAGAATATCCATACGCCAACCATGCATTGGGCTAATCACAATATTTATATATCCAATATAATTGCACATTTCATGAGATTGTTGCTACACAAAATATATGTACTCTTCAATCCAAAAATTAAAAATTAAAAATTAAAAAAAATCTCCCAGAAATCAAATGCTTGAAACAAGACAGACATTTTTCAAGTTGAACATTGAGCCAATATAACTGCAACTCATCAATGAAAACACCATCAGTGCCATAATCATAGATACTAAAATACAAACAATTATAAGCATACATATATATATACATGAGTACAGAGAGAGACTTTGGTAATGGCTTCCCTCAAGGCATCACTCTGAAGCTTACTGTAGAAGAGGAAAAAGCAACCGTGTTAGAAAAGATAAAAACCGCAAGTAACAATGGACACCTGCATTTCTAAAATGTAAAAAGAGTAAATGAACGCATACTGGTTGTTCAAATTAGATGACTAGAAAGTGTAAATGCACTGACTTTGATACAACATAGCCAGAATTTAAATTAAAAAAAAAATTGCTAGTACCTAGAATACAAGAAAACTAATAAAATGTGTTAATCTGGGTACAAACTGGAGCGTAGCCTAAAAATCTACCAAAGAACAAAAAAAACAAGAAAAAAAAAAATTAAAATTAAACAAGCTAACAACACATCCAAATTTTGAAGATTACAACAACAATAAACTAACAAGTTCCACTTTCAAAGAAAGATCAATGAAAACTTTAAATCCCAGTCTCAATCATAAAGAAAAATCATTTTTCCTTTTTTTTTTTTTTTTTGTAGTTGATGGTAAAAATCTTAGTCATACCCACATCACCAAACTTCAAATTAAATGCATTCAACCATGAGCAGCAAAATAGACCCTAAGATTAATAAAGTCACAAAATTTATACAAAAAATTTAGAAAAACTAATACACTTTGTTACAATTTTTCAAGTGAATTGGACACCATAAATAGAACGAAAGAAACTCCAGCTAACAAAATCAGAAATTGGCATACCTCATGGTTGAAACTTTTTCCTTCTTTAGATTTATGTACTATCACCACAACAGAAACCACAATAAAAAATAATCAAATTTTATTCAATAAGAAGAACATTTTCCTTCTAATTCAACTAATTTAAGTCAAAATTTAATATTTCATCTATAAAGATTAAAGGAAGAAGCCAAAAACAAAACACAGCAAAAACAAAGATCCGAAGGTAAAACCCTGAGAGAGAGAGAGAGAGAGAGAGAGAGAGAGAGAGAGGGTACCTGAGATGAAAACCCTAGACTAGGGTTTGTGTGTTTGAGATGGGCAACGAGTGAGCTAGCTGCAAAGAGAGGCAGCTGGTTTAGTAGTGAGAGATACATAACAATGTGGCTTTCTGGCCTAAAAGTATCAAAGTAAGATTTTCAAGTTGAACATTGGGCCAATTTAACTACAACTTAGCAATAGAAACACCGTCAGTGCAATAATCACAATCATACTAAAATACATACAATTATAGGCACACATATATATACACAAGTACTGCCATATAAAAAATATATTATACATAACAATGTGGCTTTCAGGCCTAGAAGTATTAGAGTCAGATTACAAAAGAACCATTAGAGTTACAACTCAAGCCATGAAATTGATGTTATAAATCTACACATCAAATAGCAGCTACAAGTCATAGATACAACTATAACTCTTGTGGGACAAAAACAATAAAACTATTAATATGTCTAAATGGTTGGTCATAAATTAGAATCCAGTAACTGTTTTGATCATCACTTTGGGATCTAATTTTCCATTTCTCTCTTCAAATAATTAAGGAAACACAACAACTAATTTAAAGAAATCAAACAAATACATCTATCTAACAGAATAATTTTAGACAGTATGGAATTATATATATAATATATATCCATAGCAAATGCTGATTAGCGAAAGGATTGAGTTGTTGGGTAGATGACCTCTGTAATTGCTCTGAGTTTCAATGCCAATTTTTTGTAGAGAAAAAAATTACATACATATATAAACCTTGTGAAGGCTATGCAAGAAAATATAAGGCCTAGCATGTTGCCAAACTTGTGCATTGTTCCTACAGTTAAATTATAAATATCCAAATGAAATATCAGTTCTTCAATATCCAATCAATGCCCAAATATGATAGTTCATCCAAAGCAATATATAGGCAAACCAAACTAATAAATTCCAATAAGGAAACAAGTATAAACTAAGAATTAAATCCTAAACAAATTCAACTTCATTTATAAATTAAAATTCACAAATAAACTAAAATTAGAAACTGTTCTAACCTTGAATTCAATAGACTCCAGCGGCCTTCTTTCATTGAGTTTGTCCTATCTACTTCTTTGTCCTCTTTTCTTTCTTTGATATGTGAACCTGCATTTGACAAGAACAAATAACATGAATAAAATGTCATATTAAAAATTTCATAATTAACTATTTACTCACTTCCTTGGACAAATGATTGCAATTAAACGATGAGGTGTATGCATGGGATTGTTGTTGTGAATGCACATGTGTTGCAGCTGGTGCAACAGGCCTATCCATGACCTGTTGAGACTCCAACTGCTCTATTCGTGCTTGTTGAGCTTGGATTGTGCTTTGCATTTCCATTTGTACTTTCTGTTGGTTAAGCATAGCATCCATCATCTCCTTCATTTGCATCTCCATTTGTGCTTTATATTGGTTATGTTTTTCTTGGACTTACGTTTGAATGATACGAGTTTGTTCTTGTGATTGCCTATATTCACCTCCAAAGACATCTATCGGAGATCGGTAAAATATGTGAACTATATGGACATTATGATCAGACCAAAATAAAAAGTCACCAAGATGTTAAGTTTTCAATTTAATAGCCCAATTCTTTTTTGCTTTTGTTTTCCTTAAAAAATTTCCTACTTCCTTTTAATCCATTGTTTGTGTACAACATATATCAAAGAAAAATGCAAGACCGGACCTTGAAAGAGGAAGAAAATAATAAAAAATCAGGGCAATTTACAATTATGTACCTGGGCTGAAATAGCTTGAGTGACTGAAAATCAACACACAGAAAGATAAATATTATATCCAACAAAAATTATAATTAATTACTAAAAATCAGCGTAAAAGACATTTGATGAACACAAACTAATTAAAATTCAATGGCCATTTTAAGTTCTAAATTTGCTGAGCATATTCATGCATGTGATTTGCGGGACGAATTCTCTACATATATATATATATATGGCTATCGAAGTAAGGTATAATTATTTTTATAGACCAGCAAAATAAAGCAGATTACAACCTTATCACATTGCAATAAACTGTAGTACCCTCTCAAAGTTTCCGAACCAGTGAAATACAGCTATGCTACTAACAAACAAGAGTCATTTGTTGCAATAGGTAAAAACATTCACACCAGTAAATGAAAAGGTGCCATGAATTCCAGAAGTCTTTTGTTGCAATAGGTAAAAACATTCACACCAGTGGAATGCCCTTGATGTCCCTAATACCTAAGGTTTACATTTATTGCTCTGTTTGTATTTTTTATTTATTGACTTGTCTATTCAAGGGGAATGCCTAACAATATTTCTTAGAAACTGAAAATTACCAAAGTCATCCGAGGATTGACTTTGATGTCCCTAATACCTAAGGTTTACACTTCATTGCCCTATTTTTATTTTTCATTTATCGGTTGTCTATATTCAAGGGAACGCCTATGCCTAACCATGTTTCTTAGGAACTGAAAATAACCAAAGTTGATTAAACCAAAAATTTACCTTGGTCAAATCAAACAAGCGTTCAATTGTTGGCTCTCCTTGTTTCAACTCATTGTATGCTTTTCTCACACCCTGCGTGATTCTTGAAATTCAGACTGAAAAACAAGACAGCTCCTCAAAGGTTGAAGCATAATGAGAAACAGAAAGAACTAGTAGCAAAAGGTATCTGCATTGGTTATCAAAAAAATATTAGATAACAATAAATTCCAGAACCATTTCCATCTTGTCAATGAAATGAAATAAACAAATTTGACCCAAATCAGCATGTAGTTTATGCATCTTGTCTTTTTTCATGCATCAGACCATTATTAGGGGCTGTATAATTTCATCAAAATTTCAAAATCTTGATAGAGATAGATGGGGATCAAAATTAGAGCCAGCTACACTTATTTTAGACAGACACAGGGAGATATTATAAAATTAATTTATGGATCAATATAGGGATTTGATTTTGTATTTTCTTGTTTTTAGTCCTAATTAAAAGACTGTGTTTTATGCTTTTTACTCGCTTTCTTTTTTAGGGTTTGCCTATAAAATATTCGAAAGTATCAGACAGTGTTCTACTTCAGTCCAAAATATATATATATATATATATCAATATCAGAGAAAGGGCATAGAAATTGACAAACCAAAACAGATCTGGAAAATTAGAAATCTGTGTTGCAAAACATATACATATATATATATATATAGGTCCGAAATGAAGATAACTTACTGATTTGTGAATAGAAGGAGTGAAACGCAAATCTGGTATAATCAACCTTCAAACCCTACTCAAGAGCCCTCAAAAAATTTCCATGGAGAGCCTTCAATTGAGTGAAGAGAGCATGGAGAGACTTCAAGTGTAAATCTTCATCGACAGTTTTCAGTGGAGAGAGCAAGGAGAGAGAGAATTCGTGAGAGAGAGAGAGATCAGTGGAGAGAGCAAGGAGAGAAAATTCGCGAGAGTGGGCAATATTGCATCTGTTAACCCTCCTTAACGTTTAGTTGAGTTGACGGTGAAATTGAGTTCCAAGACAGCATTTTTTGAAACGTTGTGATTGGTTGACAATTAACGGCATTTCAAAAAATGCCATAAAAAAACGTTGCAATATCTCATTTTCCTTGTAGTGATCTTAGGTCGAAACTCTAATAAATGTGTGTACAGTCGTGCAGCTAGCCGCCCTTCCATAGTTGGAAAGGGAAATAAAATCTCACTGTAGACACCCTGTTTTGACTGCTTCTAAGACTTGGACACTTCACTCTGAACACGCGATGATAAAATGTTATGCAGTACAATCGTTCGAATCTTCAGCAAAAGAATTCAATTTCAAGCTCTAAAACCTAAACCTTAAACCCCATTTAGACCAAAACCTTATTTTTTTTAGCCTGACCACTCAGAGAATAGTTGGCTAATAGATGGCCGATAGGCCATTTTTATTGGACTGGCCGTGTATTTTCATGGTGGGCTACCCATGTTTTGTGTAGAAGATGTTTTGCAGTAGCCAGCTGCTCTCATGCATGGGATTTGGACTAGCTGTCTTTTTTGTAGATATTTTCAACGTGAGAAGCTGAAACTCTATAAATATAGCACCCGCTTCATGGTTTGGGGTTAGAAAAAATTGCCAAGAGCCTAAAGCTTGTCCAACACACTTCTCTCTACCCTATTGCAATATAGATACACAATAGATACACCATACAAGCTTAAACTTGATGCTTTTTACTGAGATTTTGAATATAATTTCAGATATTTGAGAGTGCTTAGAGTGAGGTTTGTTAACTAAGAACTTCGTCTCTTTCAAAAGGTGAACTTTGAACTCTTCCATAATCTTTTCTCTCTCTTATCCTTGCCTTTACATATTGATTTTAGAGTATATTTTGGACTTAAAACGCGATTAAAACCTCATTAAAAGTGGGTGAGCTAGCCATCCTTCCATTGGCTAGCTCACTAATTGTACACCTCTTGCTTTCTTTTATTTATTTATTTTAACTTTCTATTCATTTCATTTGGTTCAATTTTAGCACTTCTAGCACTGTTTTAGATTGGTTTTGTGTGATATGAATTGAATATGGGCTTATAAAAGGCTCCTCGTCCTCCTTGCTACATGTGCTCTTACTTCTTATTCTGTCAATATCATATTTGTGTTGTTATAAGCCCTCATGGATTTGGCTTGTTTAGGGCGTAGCGGCCAATCCATGTAAGTTGATCGTTGTACTTTGTTATAGCTTTCCTTATGTATCTTGGAACCTTGTGGTCATGGAAGGATTAGAGCTTAGGCTTAGTCATCCCGCCACAAGTTTGATTACCTGGCAATAAATTTCTTACTTTCATAAACCTAAACCTTAAACCCCATTTAGACCAAAACCTTATTTTTTTTTAGTCTAACTACTCAGAGAATAGTTGGCGACTAACTGTGTATCTTCATGGTGGGCCGCCCATGTTTTGTGTAGAAGATGTTTTGCAGTAGCCAGCTACTCTCATGCATGGGATTTGGACTAGCTGTCTTTTTTGTAGATATTTTCAATGTGAGAAGCTGAAACTCTATAAATATAGCAACCGCTTCATGGTTTGGGGTTAGAAAAAATTGCAAAAGAGCCAATAGCTTGTCCAACACACTTCTCTTTACCCTATTGCAATATAGATACACAATAGATACACCACACATGCTTAAACTTGAAGCTTTTTGCTGAGATTTTGAATATAATTTTAGATATTTGAGAGTGCTTAGAGTGAGGTTTGTTAACTAAGAACTTCATCTCTTTCAAAAGGTGAACTTTGAACTCTTCCATCATCTTTTCTCTCTCTTATCCTTGCCTTTACATATTGATTTTAGAGTATATTTTGGACTTAAAATGTGATTAAAACCTCATTAAAAGTGGGTGGGCTAGCCATCGTTCCATTGGCTAGCTCACTAATTGTACACCTTTTGCTTTCTTTCATTTTTTTCACTTTCTATTCATTTCATTTGGTTCAATTTTAGCACTGTTGTGGATTGGTTTTGTGTGATATGAATTGAATATGGGCTTATAAAAGGCTCCTCGTCCTCCTTGCTACATGTACTCTTATTTCTTGTTATTTGAATATCATATTTGTGTTGTTGTAAGTCCTCCTGGATTTGGCTTGTTTAGGGCATAGCGGCCAATCCATGTAAGTTGATCATTTTACTTTGTTATAGCTTTCCTTATGTATCCTGGAACCTTGTGGTCATGGGAGGATTAGAGCTTAGGCTTAGCCACCCTGCCAAAAGTTTGATTACCTGGCGATAAATTTCTTGCTTTCATATTATTGTTGTCCACTTTGAAGCTAGGTAGTAGCTTCCGTGTTCAAAGTGTTGAAAAACTCTTTTATCGATCATTTTCGAAACATAGAAATGGATGTCTCATCGTTGTTCTATGAATAAAAGAGGAGTTGTCAACAACTTTGGCGAGTTGTGCTTTTAAGTTTTGATGAATAGCTGGCCTCTTGATTTTTTTTTCCTTTACTTGCTTTGCTACTCCTAGAGAGTTCTTTCTCGAGAAGTGTTGAAAACTCTCTCCTAGTTTCACTTTGAAGCATGGAAATGGATGTTTCATCCTTATTCCATGAGTAGGGAGAGGAGTTGACAACAATTTTTGAGTTGTTATTATTTTTAATTTTAGTTGCTCTATAATCATCACATATTATCTTGTGATTTGATGATTTGTGAAGCATGTCTACCTCTTCCTTGTATAAATTCATGATAGGAGAGAGGTAAGCAGCATAACACTTTTTTTTTTTTTTTTATATTTATGTTTAGCCAAGTCTTCTCCTATTGCTTTCAAGATCATCATGCAACAAACTTGCAAAGGTTGATGATTTGGGAAGTAAACCTATTCCTTTCCTGAAAATCTTCATGATAGGAGGGAGCAGGAACGATGAACATCTTTCAAAAACACTCTGTCTTGCCCTATTCCAGTTCTGTTGCAGCAAGGTTTTCTTTAGAAACAATTCTATACGGCCGACCATTTGATCAGGATGGCCGGCCAAGCATGTTGTACGGCAATGGAAATTTTCCAACAGAACAGAGCAGATTTTGAGGTCCAAACAAAAACATTTTCTAATTGTGAATAGGGCTAATTCTGGCAGCAAATGGAGAAGTTTCTGGAGGATGTTCTTACTTGTGTGCACACAATTCTTCACATCTTATTGAATTTCTTTAGATTAGTTGTTTTGAGATTCGTATTTGTAATAATTAGCTAATAATTAGTTAGTAATTAATTAATTAGTTTATTCATTTGTGTTTGTAATAATTAGTTAATTATGGCATTTGGACCCTCTTGTGCAAGGGCAAATTTGTAATATTTGATGTATGTCATTCAACGCCATTTTTTTCTCCTTTTTATTTACATGTTTACCGTGATTGTATATAGCATCATGTTTTCTTTTATCATTCTCATTCTTTGTATCTATTTTTGCATACATTAAAATTCAGCTTATCATGCATAATGCTCTTATCAAATCTCAAATGATTATGTGCACTACCTCATGCTTTGAGTTGCTTCATATGTCATGTTAGGAGCCGAATTTATTACTTACATTTTGTATGCGTCGCATTAGTCACTTCCATATTAGGATCATGTATTTTTCTAACTATCTTCTTTTCTTCAGCTTGCCTCGTTTGAGTACTAGGTGAGCATTTTTGCTTTGGCATATTACATGTGTGTTTGTGTTGCCATGACAAGCATGCTACCATGAGGCTATGTGATTATTTGAACTTCCTCTTTGAATGCTTGTGGATGAAGACTATTTCGCTTAAGTTGGAATGACTTTGATTATTGTACATATGAACTCGTTTTTCGTTTGAGTTGCACATATTCAAAAACTATTTTCAAGAAAGCATTAAATCAAAGCATTCCAAAGTAAATGATGTGGTCCATACTTATTTGCTTTACATAGTAATTTTAGTATATTAATAATCAGAACATGAGCATATAATGTCCATAAAATTCACATCATGATTAGTAGAGACCGATTTTTGATAGAGTGAGTGGGGTGTTCAATTCATGACATTCCCTTCTCATACCTAAGTTCCCGAACTGAGACATTTTGGTTATGATAGACAAGTGGCCTTTGGCATGAGTCACGGATTTCCTAAATTTCATAAAAATATTTAAGTGGTGACTCTAAAATTTGGTAATGCAGTCCATTTTTGGCATCTCTGATGATTAATAGATTTTCTAAGGTTTGTTGAATTTGGATTCTCATTCATTTTTCTATTTCATATTGCACTTGTGCAACTAGATTCAGAACCACGAGAGTCCAAACTGTAGCGCTATCGTACCCAAGGAGACTAAACCCCTCCAAGGAGTACAAAAAACCAGCTACAATTTCTGGCAACTCTGCTGGAGAAATGAGAGAACTTAACTTGGACTTCATGATGTGAAATTTTATTTAGATATATACGTTTATTGCATTGCATTTGCATGGTGCTCTTAAATCACTATGTTTACCATCTGATATCTTGGATGACTTGTTGGAGGCTTGCCAAAAGCTTGCCAAAAGGCTGATCAAATGTAGGCAATGTCATGTTGGGAACACAACCCTTAGATCTGGATTACCGTTGTACCGCTTGATCCTCTTTTCACTTTTCTGTGTTAGGTGTGAGAGGTATATTAGGTAACCTTTCTAAGGTACCCTTTTGACCAATTGGCCTAGCGCATATAGTAAAGCTCTAGTGACTGTTCCAACACAGGATAGGAAGCTCGCTTATGTAGGATATTGTGAAACCACTTGGTTAGTAGTAAAACTCTAGATCATGCCAAAGCTAGGATAGGGTAACTTTACCCACTCATAGGAGTGTTTTGGCTCTCTTTACCTTCTATGTGGTCTGCAACGGATCTATACAGGGGTTCATCATATTAGTGGTTCAGTTATATCAGTTTGTGGGACAGAATTCAGTGGGGAGTACGGTCTTTCAGCTGTGATCATATATGTTTTGGTGAAATTGGACTTAGGTGTTGTTTGATTTCTAATTTTTTCTTTTCTTTTCTTTATTTTGCTAGGTAGTCCTATAAAATCATAGCTTCAAAAAGACCTGAGATCCCCCAAGTTTTGTGGACTCACGTTGGTAGACTTTGCAAAATCAGGGATTTGGTTGAAGGCTAGCTAGTGTTAGTCTCTCTTCTACTAGTAATCCAAAGGAGAAGGGACATGCAGTTGCCACCAGCATAGAGCACTTCCCAATCCTCCCCCGGTTCCCACTTACTAAGCTCTACAACAGTCATTTCTTCCAGATCTGCAATGGCACAGAGTCCAGAAGAAGTTGTGGCCATGATGACGGCCTTCCAAAAGGCCATGGATACACTGAATAGCAGGATCACTGCTCAGGAGGAGATCATTGCTGAATTGCGCCACCAATCCGGGGCATCTAATGTCCATTCCATCTTGGGCCCCTAATCAAACTTTGACCTACCTCCGCTAGTTGAAGATTTGCAGGGTCCAGATCCTCAAGAAAGGTTGGCTTAAACTCGAGCTTTCAAACCCTTGGTGCAACCTAATGAGGGACTTCTCCCCTTGATATTAATGATATTAACCCGGCTTTGTTAAAATTGCTAAACTTGAGAAGCAATTCAAAAAGGCACAGGGAATTAACTCTATTCCTGACATTGAGGATGGGTACACAGAGGCTGCCGTAAGGCTCCCACACAGGTTCAAAATGCCACACATTGACCGTTTCGACAGGTCTAGAGATTACATTGTACATATCTAACTTTTCTTGGACGTTCTGAAACCGATGAATCTGACTAGGCCTTAGAATAGAAGAACCCTGTCGGGTATAGTAGTCACTTGGTATGCCAAGTTTGAGGATAAAGTAGAGCAGAACTGGAAAGATTTGGCTGAGGTGTTTATCAATTAGTATTCTTACAATACACAAATTGAAATGATGACCCGAGAGCTAGAAACAACTCACCAGAATCCGAAAGAACCTGTTGTGGAATTTGTTGCAAGGTGGAGAGCAAAGGCAGCCCAAATAATAGATCGACCTTTTAAAAGGGACCAAGTTTGGATAGTGGCATAGAACCTTGAGCCTGATTTACTACGAAAGTTAATAGTCGCTCCACTGTTCACCTTCAAAGATTTGCAAGAATTGGGGATACAGATTGAGAGTGCGTTTAACAAAGGGATCCTTCAAAAAACAAGCGAACTGGTAAAAAAGGCATTTACCAGAAGTAAAAATGCCAGTAGCAACACTATTCCTAAAACCACTGAAATCAATATCGTCACCGCCAATCCCAAAACTGCCGATCCATTCGCTAATATGTGCCCACAAACAACCTACCTAGCCAGAGCCCAACTCAAAACTTTTGCTCCTCTCCACATGAGCCTAAACCAAGCATTAAAAGTCCTAATGCAAAGAGGGTATCTCAAACCCCTTGATCCCCGACCCCTTCCTGACCCACTCCAAACTAAGCATGACGCTACTTAATATTGTGCATACCATCAGTAGCACCGTCATCACACCGACTATTGCTTTTGCCTTCGTCATGAGATCTAGGATCTCATCAACAATAAGACTATCACTCCACCTCAGAAACCCAATGTAACCAAAAACCCACTCCCTGTATATGACAGCTTATCTCCTCTTCCTCAAAATTTGAACCTTATCCATACACTACCACCTACCTTCAACCCCAATATATATATCACCTCATCCCACTTATCTAAGCTGGAAGTGGACATTCCAGAATGCACTAACTTGTCTCTAACGGAAACATTCGACGCCCAGACAAAACCCAAAACTCATGTGGCGGTATTGGTAACACAACCTGGGAAAGTGAAAGTGGAAGTATTTGAGGTGCCAGTGGTAGAAATAGGGAAATTGTGAGAAGAGGGGTACAACTCGAGCAGATATATTATGGCTATTGACCAGCTAGAACTAGAGGTGTTATTGCCTAGTTCCTTCAGTGTCAACATAGTTAAGGAAAATGGCCCGGAACAAAGCTTGGATGATCTGGTTGATTTGGAGGAGGACTTGGGCAATCTTTGCTTCTTTGAGGAGCATGATCTCGGAGACGTCTAGTTTGGGTGGTATGATCTGAGAAAGTCGAAAACCAACATAGGATGGGTGAGCAGTAGGAAGGAATTTGGAGTGGATAGTGATAAAGAAACAAAAGTGAGGAAAACCAAGATCCTAGAACTTGGCCAAGGAAGGAGTCTGAGAACTAACCCAGAGGAGATGAATTTGAAAAGGAATGGAAAAGGAAAGGTGGACGTTGAACCCAAAGAAACTGAAAAAAAATTTAGAGGGGAATCTGGTAACAAAGGGAAGATGTGAAGAGAACTAGAATGTCGTCAGAAGGCAGAAATTGAGTTAGCTTTAGCAGAGAAACTACGTGCCAACAGAGCATGGACTCAAACCAGGAAAAGAAAAATCCTTTCAAGAACTTACCTAAACTCACCATATTAACCTAATGATGAAAGATGTGATGTGGGTATGGTCTTAGTGCAGGCAAACAACTGCCTATCAAATGTTAAAGGAGAATGGTGGGAGGCTAATGACTTGCATCTGGCTTATATTGATGAAGGATGGGGAACAAATGCCCCCAATGATATGTGGTATGCCGAGGAGGTTGACCACCTGACCAGAAGTAGGCATTATTTCAAACCTTTGCATCTAGATCAAGGCGAGCCATCAGGCAAAGATGCAGAGAAGAGGACAGAACTAGAAGCAAAAGGGGACTTGGTGCTAAAGCAGCTGAAGAAAATTCATGCAAATATCTCCATCTGGGGGCTGCTTATAGCTTCTCGAGAACATCGCCAAGCTTTACTTTCAATGATGAACAAGACCAAGCTACCAATAGAGGCTACACCAGATGAGCTAGTGTCCTTGATCATGCCTTGGGAGGCAAATCTAGCACTTTTCTTTTCTGATAAGGAACTACCACCTGAGGGAACTAACCATAATAGGCCCTTATATGTGTCGTTGAAATGCAGAATGAAGTGGATCCTAGTGGTCCTAGTCGATACTGGGTTGGCTGTTAATGTCTGTCCTGCTAGGATGGCTTACGCCATAGGTTTGAAACCAGCTGATTTCACACCTATGACTCAAGCTTTTTGCACTTATGATAACACTAGTCGCAATGTTATGGGGACTATCAAAGTCCAAATTGGGGTTGGTCCATCCAAACATGAGGCTAAATTCCATGTCATGGATGTGCCAGCAACTTTTATCCTACTGCTAGGCCGGCCTTGGCTGCACTAGAGAAAAGTGGTCTCTTTAACAGTTCATCAGCTAGTGAAATACCCGCATGAAGGAAAAATTGTGGTAGTCTTCAGCAGCTTGTCAATCCATCCACCTTCGGAGATTACCACACTAATACTGGAGATACAACATGGGGAGGAATATGTATTCCTCTCGGGGTTTTCTTTGCGGAAGCATAACTAGTGCAGACCATCATGGCAGAAAAGGAAGGTGAATTCGTGAACACTCCATTCGTCTATATAATGAGTAGGCAAGGGCACATCCCCGAGGTTAGGATTAGACAAGAGTGGCCGGCAAGGCATCACAGCGACAGTGGAGATCAGTTACAATCCATATACTTCGAATTAGGATACGAACCAACAAAGGAGGACTGGAGACTGAAGAGAGAAAAAGTAAAGGAAAGGGTCAAAGCAAAGAGGGTTGGGAAACAGTATAAACTATCCTATAAGCCAATCACCGGAACCATAAACGGATGCTTTGTCTGGCAAGGGAAAGATTTTCCTTTTTGTGGCTTTCCTGAACCATGGGTTGAGCAAGGGGCAAAGAAGAGTACCTCGGCTTTGAAATTTTCTTTGATTATCAGCTTTCTGATGACAACGAAAAGCAGGTAGACCCTGACGTCAAGATCAAGCAGGGTGGAAGTAACAACTCTGAGAGTAGTATAGAGGAAATTTTGGGGTTGGCACTAGCTAACCTTTGGACGGATCCCAAAGTTGGAGTCAAGCCTAAAAACTCAAGGGATGATCCGTCGATCTTCATAATTAGGGAGGGATCGTCAACATGTTTCCCCAACCTCATCTAGGATGCAATGAGGAGCCAACACTTAGACTGGAAATTTGAGGATGATCTAGTCCTAGGTTCTAAATCAAATATTGAGTTCGGTTTTGGTTCCTCTAAGTCTGCTGAGTCTGTGTTTGGTGTTCTCGGGGGTGGTAACCCGGACACCAAAGTCCTGTCTAGGTCGTCTTTTGTATTTTCTTTTGAGTCTATTGTAATCGGGGAGCAAAAACTCTGAATGAAAATACTGTAGTTTTCAGTTATTTCTCTGCGCCATTAATTCATTGCATTGACCAAGATTTTCAAAATTTTAATGAAAACGAAGAGCAAAAAATTCCTCGGGCTTTGAAAAACTTGATTGACCAAGAAAAGGAGAGGCGTGCTAAGCCTTGCATGGGTGAGATCATTTCAATTAACGTGGGTATTGAGAAAGATCCACGCTTAGTCCAGATTGGTTCTTCATTGTCTTCGGAGTAACGCGAGCGATTAATCGATTTATTAAAAGATTTCAAAGATGTTTTTGCATGATCCTACAAAGACATGCTTGGAATTGATCTTGAGATTGTACAATACAGGATCCCTCTCGACCATGAGGCCTGACCAGTGAAGCAAAAACTTCACAGAATCTGTCCAGATTGGGCATTAAAAATTAAAGAGGAAGTCACTAAGCAAATCAACACAGGATTCTTGATGGTATCCGAATATCTGACTTGGTTGGCCAACATTGTTCTAGTTTCGAAGAAAGATGGTAGAATTATAGTTTACGTTAACTTCAGGGATTTGAATAAGGCTAATCCCAAGGATGACTTTTCATTGCTATATATTGATGAGTTGGTAGACTTTACCTGTGGCCATGCCTTGTTTTCGTTCATGGATGGGTTTTCAGGGTAGAGCCAAATCTTGATGGCCCCAGAGGATAGAGAAAAGACTGCATTCACTACACAGTGGGGTACCTACTGCTATAGAGTCATGCCATTCGGGTTAAAGACTGTCAGGGCTACAAACTAGAAGGCTACAACCACAATGCTGCATGATATAATCTATAAAGAAGTCGAAGTATATGTGGATGATATGATCAGAAAATCCAAAGAGCGAGAAGGCCACTACATCGCTCTGGAGAATTTTTTTGGGAGGATCAGGGAGTACAGGCTGAGTTGAATCCACAAAAGTGCACTTTTGGGGTGACTGCAAGGAAAATGTTGGGTTTTCTGATTACACAAAGGGGAATTGAAGTAGATCCATCCAAGATCAAGGCCATCTTAGAAATCCCATCACTAAGGACTGAAAAGGAGGTGTGCAGTTTTCTGGGAAAAGTACAATTCATAAGACGGTTTATCTCCAAATTAACTTTGACTTGTAAACCACTATTTGGTCTCTTGAAAACGAGGAAGAAGTTCTAATAGACGATCGATGTCAATTCGCCTTTGAACATGTCAACCAGTATCTTTAGAATCTGCCTACATTGTCGCCACCAGAGCCGAGAAAGCTACTAATCATATACCTGTCAGTGACAGAGTCAACCATGGAATGCATGCTAGCATAAGAATCAGAAGCTAAGGTGGGAAAGGCCATTTATTATCTGAGTAAAAAGATGCTGGAATATGAGACCCGTTACACTCGTCTGGAGAAGGTTTGCTTAGCTTTGGTTTGGGCCAGTAAGAAGTTGAGACACTATCTGTAAGCCCATTTAGTAACTCTGGTTTCGAGATTGGATCCCATTAAATATCTCTTTGAGAAATCGACACTTACAGGTAGGCTAGTTCATTGATTGCTTCTTCTCTCTGAATATGACCACAAGTATGTCATTTGTAAGTTTTTTAAAGGAAGGGCGGTAACGGAATTTTTGGCAGGCAACCCAGTGGAAGGAGAGGAAAAAGTAAAGTACCTATTCCCAGATGAGGAGATCCTGCAGGTAAAAGAAGAGGCATAGAAAATGTTTTTTTTTGATGAAGCTGCTAACCAATACGGTTATGAGATATGCATGTTGCTTATAGCACCCAATGATTCCTATATACCCCTAGCTTTCAAACTCTAATTCAAAGTATCCAAGAACGAAACAGAGTATAAGGCATGTATTACTGGATTAGAAGCTGCCTTAGAACTAAGGACAATAAGGTTGGACATCATTGGAGACTTGAACCTGGTTGTTTTATCAAGCCAATGGAGATTGGAAGGTCAAAGAAGAGAAAATAAAAGTTTATCACTAGACCCTAGATATTCTGATTCCAAGGTTCAAAAAACAGACATTTACGCATCTGTTAAGAGAGAATAATCGGTTTGCTGATGCACTGACAACTCTATCCTCTATGGTAGACATACCAATTGGGGTTAAAATGGGTCCAATTATCATTAAACAGAAGTATGCGACTACTTACGAGACAATAGCTGCAATAGACGAGGTTCAGGACAAGAATCCCTAGTATCATGACATTTGGAACTTTCTGGAGAAGGATACTTATCCACAAGGAGCAAGTGACAAGGATAAAAGGGGAATACGGCGTCAAGCCGTCCAATTCATCATGTGCGGAAGTTAGTTATACAAAAGAGGACATCTGGGATTGCACAAACTTTGTGTGGAAGAGGAAGAATCAAAACACCTGATGGAAGCCATCCACGGGGGAGAGTGTGGAGCACACATAAATGGTGTTATGTTGGCCAAGAAGATCCTCAAGTAGGGTTACTATTGTCAACCATGGAGAAAGATTCGGTCAACTTTGTTCGGCGATGCCATAAATTTCAAATCCATGCTAATTGCATGAATATTTCGCTATCAAAGCTTTACAATGACTTCACTATGGCCTTTCTCAGTTTGGAGAATTGACATCATCGGAGCAGTCTTGCCAAAGAGCACAAATGGACACGAGTTCATTTCAGTGGCAATCGATTACTTCACTAAATGGGTAGAGGTGCAGTCGTATTCTGTGTTGAAAGCATCGCATATGTCCAAATTCATTAGGAATAACATCATCTGCATATATGGGGTGCCAAATGAGATAATATCGAACAATGTCTCACACTTCAAAAAGGAGGTGGTAGATTTACTTGAGAAGTACAATGTGGCTTTTCACAAGTCATCAACATATAGGCCACAAACCAATGGAGTCATTGAAGCTGTAAACAAGAATATCAAGAACATTCTATGAAAGATGGTGGAAATCTACAAGGACTGGCCAGACAAACTGCCTTTTGCACTTTAGGGTTATAGAACGTCAATTCAAACTTCTACAGGGGCAACCCCTTACTCTATGGTATATGGGATGGAAGCTGTTTTGCCAATAGAAATCGAGGTGCCATCGCTGAAAATCATGGCCGAGTATCAAATAGCAGTGGCAGATTAACTACGGAATAGGTTTGAAGAATTGATGTTATTTGACGAAAGGAGGTTGAAGGCGTTATATCACATCTAGAGATATCTACGTAGGATTGCCACAGCCTTTAACAAGAAAGTAAAGTCTAGATACCTAAAAGAGGGAGATATGGTGCTTAAAGAAAATCGAGCGTGTCACAACCTAAACCCAGGTATGACTGGCTGTGGCCCACAGGGGCCTTAGCCTGAGGCACACGTAAGCCTAAACATGAATCCATAATCACATTGAACAACCACACAATAGTCTAGTAATAAATAACCAAACTCAATCTAGTAACATGCCATAAGTATAAACGGCAAAACCAACCGTAATCAATACCATCCAAACTTATGGGATCTAAACAACCCATATATCAAAATAATCCTAAACGAACCTCAATAAAAACAAAAAGAAATATGCACAAACCTGACATAATAATCTAAAACAAAATAAATGAATGTCCTAGAGGTCCATGCAATTGAGTCCCTGCCACGCCATGAGTCCACTCTAAGTCCTTCTAACACCTGGAAATGAAAAACAACTAAGTCAACTGATAGCTTAGTGAGTAGCAACATGGATAGTAAATACAGTTTTGAAAGCAGGGTTTAATTCCAAAATAAGATATATATATATATCACAGAAACTAGAATTGCATACACTTTTGATTAAGATTATTTGTTTCAAAAAGATGGTTCCATAGTTTGACAGTTAAAATACTTATGTCTCTCAAGAACATGATAAATGACATTTTCCTCTTAAAATAGATTACAACATGAACATCAATAATTTTCTAAATACCAAGAATAACAAGTAACATGCCACACAGTTCTCAAGGGAATAAGCCCATTGGATCCAATATTGAACCAAGAGTCATCCTCAGGGTGGCAACTCGGGCCTTTTCTCTAAGATGATCCGAGTGAAGGTCACCTAGGCTAGCCTAGGACTTTTCCTTATAATCATTGAGCACTAGAGTCATCACGGCCCAACCCGGATCTGTTCCCTAGTGGCTAGAGTCACCATACACAGTGAAATAATTTTCCTGGACTAAAATATACTTATGGTCCCGATAATCAATACAATTCAGTTTCTCAAAACATGGTAGTTCACCATTATAAATATGAGACCATAACAAATAGTTTATAGTATGCCAAGTTTACACATATTTCAGAAATAATTTAATTCCATTGATAATATAATAGTTTATCAAACAGTTTAGTCCTAAAACAACAATTAAAATTTCCAACAGTTCAGGGTAGAGGAACATTTATAAAAATATGTAGCATACAACTACTCACCTGAAAATGAAATAATACAATCCTCGAATAGAGTATGAAAGTCCAACTAGTGCCCTGAACCAACTATGAAAACTACACGTCACTACTAATTTAAAAATACTAAAGAGAATAATAAACTAAGTACTTCAAACTAAAGCGCACTAACATGACTCAACCCAACAAACCGTTACTCTTAAACATTACTTAAGTTTATGTTCTTCAAGGTCTAAAATTACCCAAGACATTGGTTCAAATTGAAACTTAATTAAAAGTAACTTTAAGATAAAACAGAATTTTAACAAAGCTTTCCCAATCTATTTGCTAACTTTGAAAATTACAAAACCGACTCCATGCTATTCAAAAAATTCCAAAACCCTCAAGATATCAACTAATAAATCCTAAGTTTCAAACCCAATTGGTTTTACTTGATTTGTTTATCAAAATAATTATTTACAATTAATTATGTCCAAACAGATTGTTTTCTGCAGCACTCGAAAGAAATTAATGATTCTCTTAGTATACATGAGCAATCAACACAAGGCCATAAATATAAGAAACTAGACTCGTGACTTGTTCTAATGATGCTAATTTGATAATTTTCGAATTTATACCCAAAGAGAATGACACTTTCGAAGTTACTGTTTTACACCTATTTTTTGGACAGATTTGAACGCACCAATTAATATAGATTTTGACTCCCAAAAATTATGAGAAAATTCTAATATGCAATTCAATATGTAATTAATCTACTGTAAAAATTTTAGGTGGTAGAACAAGCAGGTGAAAGGCAGTGTAAGAAATACAGTGCAAGAATATGTTTGAAACGAGCAAGTGAAAGACAGTGTAAGAAATACAGTGCAAGAGTGTGGTTTAAGTAAGAAATGCAAGGTATAGTGAAGAAAACATGAGAATATAGTGTATACCTCGGTGGCACCGTACGATAAATGGAAGACCGTCTCTCATAGTAGAAGGTCCTCTGGTGTGCCTCGCTGAAACCCTCTAAAATGCCGGACACTCTCAGGTGGTAGAACATATGTCTGAGGATCATATGTCATCGGGTTGAACCCAAGGTGATAGTAGCATAGGCTTGGGCTCTACATCCATCTCTGGGGAAAACTGAGGTGGGATCTCTGGGGAAGCTCTATCGTGAGGAACGTCGTCCGCGATTTGGAAAGAAGATGAGAAAAGAGGCCAAAAATGAGGAAAATGGGTGGAAAATGCCAAAAGTCAACAAAAGTCAACCCTAAGAGAGAGAAAAGGGAAGAAAAAGTCAAAGCCTAGGAAAAGGCACAGAACCCAAGAAGAACTCGAGGGAAACAAACCTCAAGTGGTGAAACTCCAAGAAAAAGTACCGAAATCGAATTTGAATTGGTTCAAAACGGAGTATACAAAGAGGATTTAGCGAATCAAACGTCTGTGGGGCATTGGAAAATGCGTATAAAGCTCGGATCTAGAGAGGGAAAGTGTCTAGAGAGAAGGAAGAAGGATTTTTGTGCATGGAGATGTGTGGAAATGAAGTTTGGGTGTGCTTACTTAAAGGCCCAATGTGAAAAGACCAAAATGGGCCCGAATTGCCATCGGTGGCCGACCGGCCACATTGGTGGCCGACAGTGCATAGGGGTGGCCGACAGGCGGCCGATGCCATCCCCTGGTGGCCGACTAGTGCCCAGTGCTCCTTCTTTAAGTCTTGATGTTGTTTTGTGTCTTCATCTCTCAAGAAGTGCAAGGAAAGTTCACTTTTGAGTTCGAATTGCCTATGCGGAAGCTTCAAACTGAGTCTTCAGTACATGATGTTCATTGCTGGTCAACATGGACGAGGCGTATCCTTTTAAAACGTATTGCAACTCTTTCGAGAGGTAAATTGGAAGTTGCAACTGAGTTGGTTTTATCAAATACGCTTTTGTCATTGCATAGAACATGCATCTCTTTGTCGTTGCATGGAATGTGCGTGTCGCATATACTGTTGCATAGAATGTGCATACTGTTACGTAGAACATTCTTTCAACTTCTCATACATAGAACATTAATCTTGCATAGAACATGCATTTTGTGCTATCGATCGTGCATAAAACATGCATTTTGTACTGTTGCATTGAACATGCATTCCAATGCGGCACAGAACATGCTCCGGCTCTCGTCGCATAGAATATGCTTCTGTTTTGTTTCTCACATGTTTTGAACATGCCATAACATTGTATCTTCGTTATTTGTCTTGTATTGAACATGCATTTTTATTGTATTGTACCTGTCAAGTTTTTTTTTTTCTTCTTATGTAGGCACGATATTGTATGTACGATTCATTTAGAGGAGTTCCAGGTATAATCACTTGTACCCTTCAAACCGTCCCCCAGTTAAAAATATTTGTGTGCATCCTGATGTTTATCACATCTTTTGGTCACCGTCCTGTGGTTAAAAGCATTCGGGTGTGTCTCGGTGTTTACACCGCTCTTTTTGGTTAAAAGCATTCGAGTGTGTCCCGGTGTTTGCACCGCTTCTTTTGGTTAAAAGCATTCGGGTGTGTCCCAGTGTTTACACCGCGCCTTTTGGTTAAAAGCATTCGGGGGTGTCTCGGTGTTTACACCGCAACATTTGGTTAAAAGCATTAGGGTGTGCTCCGGTGTTTACACCACTCCCTTTGGTTAAAAGCATTCGTGTTCGTCCCGGTGTTTACACCACCTTTTTCCCTCACGTGTGAGATGCGTTGGGATTGTTCATTTTGGTTAAAAGCATTCGGGTGCGCCCTAGTGTACATCTCCCCATTTTTCCTTCCGTGTGCAACACATTAGAATCTCGGTTGAGACCTCGGGTGCACCCGATGGTTGTTTTTAGTCTTTCCTATGCGTCGTGTAGTTAAGCTTGCATAATTTTCTTACATTCTTTCTGCATGAAATGTGGTTCAGTCGGTAATTCTCATGCGTGGCTTGTTTCTTTACTTACTTTCGTGTTTGAGCTGTTATATCTTTGTTTCAGTTTGCTTGTATTGCATTTGCTGTCACGACCTCAAACCCACCCCTAAAAGTTTGAGCATGACCCGATCGAAAACAAACGTTTAACCTGTTATATGTAACATAAGGGGTCTTGCCAGAAGCATATAATAAGAAAACAACAATGCCTATGAACTCCATTGAGCTATATCTACGTGCCAGGACCTCTTATACACCACATGCAACATAGAAAATGAATAAGGTTCAAACCATATGTAGTAGCATAGGTTATAAACACACATATATATATACAGACTTGGCCCCATCATTGGGCATATACAAAAATCATTGAAACTCTATACATTCAACCTTAAATGGGTAATCAAAATTAAGCCAATATTTAAACAGTCTCTACAAAAAGATAATGGCTTCACGCAGTGCTTAGACCATGAAGGTTGACAAAAGGAAACTTAATAAGTGGTTAGAGTGATCACCGATGGGTTACCTCTGTAAAGCATGATATTAAACAGGGTGAGCCAAGCTCAGTGAATAGTAATACATTAGTAACACAATGCTTGACTTGAAATATAAAACTTCAAAGCATACAAAGAAATACACATGATCAGTTTGAATCCGAACTAATTTCATGATGGCTTGGGCCCATTCTTGAAATATGGTAGCTTGCAATATAATATCTTGAAATGTGATGGCTATAAGCCCTTGAACATGGTGGCGTTAAACCCTTGGACATAATGGCATGAAGCCCTTAAAAAAGCTGGCATAAAGCCCGTGAATCATGTGGCATTAAGCCCTTGAAAAAGTTGGCGTTAAGCCCTTGCATGAGTCGGCGTTAAGCCCTTGAACATACTTGTATGAACTCAAGAGGTGTCTCACACGGACTCTAGAGGTGGCTCACATCGTAGCACTTTGTTTCATATCATGATAACAGAGTAACTTGGTTTCAGAGTCTTATTAAACGAATAATTTCTATCTTTTCCATTTCTTTCATTACATATGTTGAAACATGACATCATTACATTTTATGTATAAACATAATACGTATGACAATCATAAGCTACACTTGTATATATATTGGTACTACTACTCACAGTGTCGTAATGATGTGCTTGTTCCGCCCGTAGTGTGCCCTGCACACATTCAAATTTACATATTAGTTCATTTCCCACATCAAACTCCATTTTGATTCGCTTCACTTCGTAGGAATTAATCATCATCGAAAAGGCATCAAACACACATTTCGACAACATTAGAGGACCCTACACGCAAAACGGAGCAATTCATTTTTTTCAACGTGTGCCGCACGCATGCGTTAGGATCCTGACGCGGCGGCGGCTAATCACGCACGCGTGCAAGACGTGCCTTTTAGGCAGAATGCAACCTCCAAAATTCAGCATTTGCCGTGACGCATAAAGGACTCCAGACGCGGCGATTTCCCCAGTTTGGTCCGAAATTTGCAACAAAGTTGGGTTCTTTTGGGAATGTTTGAAAGGCCCTAAATTGAAGCTTTTAAATACAAAATCATGGTTCAAAACATGTAATTAAAGGTGCTTCATATTATAATCTAACTTGAATTGAACTCATGAACACATTCAATTGATCAATCAAGAATTAAAACTCATAAACTTAACATCTTTAACTTCACCTTCATCTCTCGTACCATGAGGTACAAAATTATGATCATATCACTTACATATAACATGAAATAAAGATACAAAATCATGATCATTATGATGATTACCAATTTAACAAGGAAGGAGATACTTAGATGATTGATAGTACACCAAAACTTCAACATACCCATCCAAAATTCTCATTCCACTTTAGATCATGCCATAACATGCCATAATGAGAACTTTTATTTCAAATTGAGAAAGGGAATTGGATTAGGGAATTCCATCTTACCTTAGCTTCAATTCTTCTCTCCTCTCCCTTTTCTTAGCTTCTCTCCCTAGTCCCCCAGGGAAAATTTTGAACTAAGTTTCTTTAAGGCTTAACTCAAGAACACATACACATATATAGTTTAGAACTAATAAGACAAAAATCAATCGTTTAAGCATCCTAAATTGAAATTTCACGGCATTGCTTAATATTACCTAAAAATCATGTTGATCGCATATATGAAATCAATTTTAGTTAATTAAGCCACTGAAGCTCCCAATTTCTGATTCAAACCTTCTAACATAACAAATACTTTTCTTACTGGACAGATAAACATCCTTAAACATGTCTTAATCATGAAGTTCACTTACTTAGCTATAATTTCTCATGGAATTTTGCAATAACCATTTAAAGGCACAAAACAAGAGCTAAAAATGGGTCAGAAAACATGTACGAGGGTCGGGTTATTACATTTGCATTCAAATGTTTTGTTACAGCCTTATTGCATGATCATAAGTTATGTTCCTACATCATGTATATCATTTGCATCTTGCCCCAGAACTATGCTGGTTTGATTCTTTGCAAAGAGATATGTAGGCAGGCTGCGGCCATAACCGTTTTTGTCTTGTTTGTTTGTTTGTCTAAGTCTTCGGCCTTGTCAAAAATAGGTCGTCTCTGGGCTTTGACACTCCCGTCATTTTATGACTTCCAGGTACTGTCAAAGAGGGGCAACTATAGGCACCCCATTTTTGACCGTCCTCAAGACTTGGACGTCATCGTTTGTGTACTCGATGATTATAATTGCATGTGTTCGTTTTGAGTGCTCGAAGTTCTCGGTGGAGTGCGCTGCCTTTGAGCCTTGAAACTTTATCTGTTTTGTGCTTCATTTTGGACCAATTCTTGTTGTGTTTGAGTCTGGAACCTTTTGGTGACCTATTGGCCACCCCCATAGGCTGTTAGCCACCCCCATAGGCTGTTAGCCATGGGTAGTGGCTATCGGCCAGAGGTGTGGCCAACGGCCACCAATGCCTTTTTCTAGATATTTGTTGACAGATGTGCCAACTATTAGCTCAATGAGCTGCATCTCCTTACACGTGTATGGTGGGATGTTTCCAAGCTTAGAGAGTGTTTTTCTATAAATATGGGAGTTCCTCCTCTATTCTGGGAGGTTAGCAATTTTGGAGCAAAATTCCCCTCTCTCTCTAGATTTCTCTCTCTTTTGTGCAAATTTGTGCTTTGTAGTTAGTTTTCTCTACACTTTTGGCTATAACTCCTAAACCAAATACTCTCACCTTTGAGCTAAGATTCTTTGAGGCATTCTTTGAGTTGTGGAAGGTGGTTTTAGCTTGGATTTGTGCCAGATTTGTGCTTTGCTTCAAAGGTTTAACACTTGCCTTATTTATACTTGTTTAGTATACTTGTTTTGCCATCTATTTCAACTATTTTGAGGCTGGTTGTGAACCATAAGAAACTCTATTTTTGTGTTTTAAAAGTGGTGGTTTGAGCTTTTTTTAGTTAGGGGTGGTTCACCCTTCTTGCTTCTTTGCTTGTATAGCTTTTGTGCTCTTCACTTATCATTTTCAAACCAACTTTTTTGGACCTTTTAACCACTAAATTTTAGAGTATTTTCAGTGGTCAAAAACTTGTTTTGAATTCCAAAATTGGAGGGGTTAGCCTCCCCTCCTCATGTCTTGTTTGCATGCCTAGTTAGCTTCACATGTTAGCATGTTTTTCTAGCTTAACTTAGCTCAAGTCCAGCATGTTTTGGTCTTTGAAATAACCTATTTTAGCTTTGTTTTGGGCTGGTTAGTCTGTTTGAGTCTTGTTTTGCATAGTTGTAGTGTTAATTCCTTCACTAATTTGGTGTTTTAAGGCTTTTACCATCATTGGTGTAAGTTGGTTGTATGTTTTTAGTGTTTTTATCACTCAATTTCAGCACATACAATCTCTGCAACCTCCCTCATTTCTTCACTTTTTCATTTGTTTTGAGGTTTGTTTCAACATTAGGGTTGTTTAAGCTTGAGGTTGAGGCTCATGCTTAATGGTTTAACCCTCCTTTGAGGGTTCATTACCAACGGCATGAAGCTTCTCTCATGCCTTGAACTACCCCTTGGTTGACACTTTTTTCACTTTAGAAGGCACTCACCAATGGACTAATTGATTAATGAATGGTTTGGTAATTAAAATGAGTAAACAAAATTGGTAAGTAAAAGTGTGCAAGATAAGCATTCTTTGTGTTACATTGCATGTGTTCAAATCGGACGTTAATTTGAACATAAGGCAAATGGGACATTTCATACTCAAAGTGATGAAATGTGTCATTTTCCTTGGTTATCATTGCCCTTGATCATACATGATAGGGTGGTGGTCGTTTTAGTCTTGTTTGTGCATTTATTGATCTTGTACAAACTTGGTCCCTTAGCCATCATGCATGGAAAGTGCTTGATTGATGGTTTGAGGGCCATGAGTTTCTCTCCTTTGAGCTTGTGTGATGATAAGGAGAGTAAACAATACAGATAACCTGTGAGAATACACTATTTTGCTCTATTCTGCTTTCTGTTGTAGCATGGAAGTATGAACCAGTAGTGGCGGACAACCACCATTAGAGGCCGACCGGCCTTCAATGATAACCGACCGGCCACCATTGGTAGCCGACCGGTCCCTTGTCCCCTTTGTCGGCCATCAGTGATTTTTGGACAATGTGTTCCTGAGGTAGAGTAGAGGTGTTCTGGAAGGTGGCACAAATTGCAGTGATCAAATGTATAAATAGAGGCTTGCAATAGCAAGGCGATGGCTTTTTCGGGTGAAGGATCCAACATACATGCATTCCTCGTTTCCCGAGATTAACTAGTTAGTTTAATTAGCATTAGATTAAGCATGTGTTGTAATTAATTAGTTGTAGCTAATTAAAGTATTGTAAATGATTAGTTAGTTTAACTAGTTATTCGATTTCGGTTTGTAATAATTAATTAGCTAGAATAGTTAATTAGTTTTGGTTTGTAATAATTAGTTAGCTTAATTAGCGTAGCTAGTTAGTTAGTTTATTCATTTGGACCCTCCTTCGTGAGGGCGTAATGTTGTAATAAGTGTGCATGCGTACGTGCGTGTATGTCTTCCGACCCCACATCTTTCTCCCTTTTATTTAATCGCTTTTGATGGTTAGATTAGGGATCATGTCTCAATTAGCATACCGCATGCTTGCATCCATTCATTTGTATTGTATGCACCGAGGCTCGGCACATCATTCAAACTGCATTGCAATTTAAAATACTTCTTTGAATACGTGTTTAATCACATGTTGCTCAAATTGATTCATATGCCATATTAGTAGTCAAGCCTATTAATTGCATATTGCATGTGTTGCATTAGACATCTAACATAGTTAGGATCATGCATCTTTCTAACTAGTTTATATTTTGGCTTGGAGTACGTGGTAAGCCTTTATGCTTTAGCATACTTGCATGAGTGTGATTGCCATATTGCTGTGTTTCACATGCTTGCCATGAGGCTGTGTGCTTAAATGCTAAACTGCATGAATGCCTATGGATGAAGGCTTGTTGTTTGAATTGGAACGATTTAATGAATGTGTGTTTTAAGCCCACTTTGTTGAGTAGCAAATTATGTTTTAAGCCCACTATGTTTGGTGGCAAAACTGCATCTTTAAGTCCACTTGAGGTGGCAAATTCAAACCATTTTCACAAACAAACATGAGTTGAATTGTTCCAAATTGAGCAAACTAGTCTATACTAGCTTGCGCGCATCACGTAGTAAAGCTAGTTTAAATAACTAGAATAAGAACGCATAATGTTTATAAAATTTCATATCATGATTACTAGAGGCCGATCTTTGATCAGGCAAGCGGGGGTGCTCAATCCATGACCTTCCCCTCTCGTACCTAAGTTCTCGAGCTAAGGCAACTTTGGTGATGACGGACACATGGCCTTTGGCACGAGTTAGGGTTTCCTAAATTTCTCCAAAATAAAATATTTAGGTGGCGACTCTGTATCTGGCAAAGCAGTCCAATTTTGGCATTATTTGATTTAAAATCGATTTTCCAAAATGATTTTCGGGATTTGGACTCTTTGGTGTTTATCAGTTTCACATTGCACTTGTGAGACTAGATTCAGAATCGCGGGAGTCCGAACTGTGAGGCCTTTCTTTCAAACCCTTTCGAAAGGCGAGGCACGGAAAAAGGCGAGCCCACATTATGCAATAAAATCTACCATATGTTTATATATAGAGGAGGTATTGAAGAGGAACAAAGAAATCCCTACCTCTTGAAGCAACAAAGAGAGCCAAAAAACCCATGGCAACAAAAACACGAGCCATTCAGATTAAAATGAAGCCCTTGCGACCCTCTACGTTTTGGTCTAAAGGACTGTGGGTCAAAGATGGGTAAAAGTAGATAAAAAGCAAGTGTAAAGAGCTTGGGAGCTCAACAATGGAGTAAGGAAAGAGAGAAGGGGGAAAAGTGACCCAAAAAGTAACCAAACGTGACTTTCAAAGGAGGTTTTCGGATAGACCGCTTGAGCGACCAAACCTTCGCTCGAGTGAAGAATATAAACTCTCAGAAGTTTAGACCCCACAAGGCAGACCACTCGAGAGACCAAACCTGCACTCGAGTGAAAATTAACAACTCTCATCATTATAGGCCTGCAAAAGTACTGGAAGACTTGCAAGACTACTCGAGCGACCAATCCATTGCTCGAGCAATGAAGAAAAACTTAGAGTGCTACAGGAAGTGATTGAACACATTGTGCTATAATCTAACAATAATCAAATAAACACAAAAGATGAAAAGAGTTTCTAAAGGACTTGTTATCACAAACGGGAATTTGGCTCTCGATCCAAATCGAAACCAGTTTCCAGTTTCATCTTTTCCTACAAGTCATTTGTTCCTAGTTAGTCAAGTGTGTCAAGTTTTATTGGCATCCGAAGCCGTTTGAGCATTTTAGCGTGTCAACCGATTTGAAAAAGAGTTTCTAAATGACAAGTTTTCACAAACAAAAATTTGGCTCTAGATTCTAAATCAACAACCGGTTTCAAGTTCTGTCTTTTTTTTACAAGTCATTTGTGCCTAGTTAGTTGCGTGTGTCAGGTTTCGTTGACATCCGATGCCATTCCACCATTTTAGTGAGTCAACCAATTCGAAAAAAAAAAACTTTCTAAAGAACAAGTTTTCATAAATAGAAATTAGGCTCTAGATTCAAATATGGGAATCGGTTTTGAGTCCCATCTTCTCCTATAAGTTATTTGTGCCTAGTACATCGTGTGTGTCAAATTTTGTTAACATTTGACATCGTTTGACTATTTTAGTGAGTTAAGTAATTCAGAAAAAAAAGTTTCTAAACAAGTTTTTATAAACGGAAATTAGGCTCTAGATTCAAAATCGAGAAATGGTTTCAAGTCTCATATTCTGCTACAAGTCATTTGTGCCTTGTTAGTGAAGTGCGTCATGTTTAGTTGACATCCGACGCTGATTAAGCATTTTAGTGTGTCAACTGGTTCAAAAAAGAGTTTGTAAAAGACAAGTTTTCACAAACAAAAATTTGGATCCAAATTCAAAATCTGGAATTGATTTCGAATCCTATCTTTTCCTACAAGTCATTTGTGCTTAGTTAGTCGTGTGTGTCAAGTTTCATTGATATCCGATGCCATTTGAGCATTTTAGTGAGTTGCATGGTTGGAAAAAGAGTTTGTAAAGGACAAGTTTTCACAAATAGAAATTAAGCTCCAGATTCAAAACCAAGAAATGGTTTTGAGTCCCATGTTCTCCTATAAGTCATTTGTTCCTAGTTAGTCAAGTGTGTCAAGTTTCGTTGAAATCTGACGTAGTTTGAGCATTTTAGTGTGTCGACTCGTTCAAAAAAGAGTTTGTAAAGGGCAAGTTTTCAGAAATGGAAATTTGGGTCAAGATTCAAAATCGGGAATCGATTTTGAGTCCCGTCTTTTCCTACAAGTCAGTTGTGCCTAGTTAGTCTTGTGTGTCAAGTTTCGTTGACATGCAACATCGTTTGAGCATTTTAGTGAGTCAACCGATTTGGAAAATGAGTTTTGTAAAGAACAAGTTTTCATAAAGAGAAATTAGGCTCCAAATTCAAAATTGGGAATCAGTTTTGAGTCTCATCTTTTCATACAATTCATTTGTTCCGGGTTAATCATGTGTGTCAAGTTTCCTTGACATCCAATGCTGCTTGAGCATTTTATTGAGTCAACCGGTTCGAAAAATGTTTGTAAAGAATGAGTTTTCATAAACAAAAATTAGGCTCCAGATTCAAACTCGTGAATTGGTTTCGAGTCTCATCTTCTCTTACAAGTCATTTGTGCCTAGTTAGTCATGTGTGTCAATTTTCGTTAACATCCGATGCCGTTCAACCATTTTAGTGAGTCAACCGGTTTGAAAAAAGAGTTTCTAAAGAACAAGTTTTCATAAATGAAAATTAACCTCTAGATTCAAAATCGAAAATCAATTTTGAGTCCCGTTTTCTTCTACAAGTCATTTGTGCCCAGCTAGGCAAGTGCGTCAAGTTTCATTGACATTTGATGCCGTTTGAGCATTTTAGTGTGTCAACAGGTTGGAAAAAGAGTTTGTAAAGGACAAGTTTTCACAGACAGAAATTAAGCTCCAGATTCAAAACTGGGAAATGGTTTTGAGTCCCGTCTTCTCCTATAAGTCATTTGTGCCTAGTTAGTCAAGTTTGTTAAGTTTCGTTGATATCCGACACCGTTTGCCCCTTTTAGTGAGTCAACCGGTTCAGAAAAAAAAAGTTTATAAACAACAAGTTTTCAAAAATGACAAGCTTTCAATATGTTTGAAAGTTTTACCTCATTATCTGGTGGTGGTGTACGCGGGTTCTCATCATCCTCATAATTTGTAGGTTCATGGTGGCCACTCAATGCATCTGGTACCTATGATATTCATGGTATTCTTTGTTAATCGTATTTATATTCAATGATAGAATTGTGCTGAAATTAGATATTTATGAAACATAATTTATACCAAACTTGTTTGTCGTGATTTGTACTCCTTTCTTGGGACACAATAGCCAACATTTTAGCTTTCATTTGTCGTATCTATGTCAAGAGCTTTGCTCGCATATCCTCCCTCAATTCCTTTGTAATCTCATCCCTCAACTCTTATCTCAACTCCGCATGGACCTGTTTGGTGATCTCAGCAACAGTCGATGACTGAGATCCTGATTGTGATGACTTTGATGCACCTCCATACACCGCGCTCCAAGGCACATCCTTGTCGTAAGTACGACAATATCCATGCCTGTCTTCACTGACCACATCGTGAAAAACACTACCTCAAGCATCTTCTGTAATGCAATAATCTTCAGGCAATGTGAAGAGTTAGAGCTCAAACTCATCTTGTAAAGTAAAATAACAAGTATATATGTACATAATTAGATAGTTCAAACAAAATTAAATATAAATATAAATTTAAGAATTTGAAAATACCATGGTCTGCCTAACATTAGGGTTAGTTTGATTGCGTGTGTATTTCCATACACTCATTTTATCCATGGGCAACCCTTTAGCAATTATCTGAAAATTTGAAAATTAATTATTACCCAAGTAAGTTACATGCATATTGATATTTACCTAAATAATATACACCTTCCTTCGAATATGAGTGAATGAAGTACGTCTTGTCCTATGATTAATGTAATGAAAGGAACAACTTCTAGCATTGTGGACTGTAATGTCCGGTAAAGTTTCCATAAATGTAAGTTGCAAGTATACAAAGTTATTAATTTTTCTAAAGCTACGTGCTTCATAATTAACTTATTTTATTTACCTCTACTTTCTTGGTCTTCCAATAATCAACAAGATCATACCACTGTTCTAGAACAATTTGCGGAGGCACCATTATAATACTTATTCTTGATCTTTTTTTGTGATCCTTCCACAAGTCATTGCACTTTTTCAAGCAACGTGGTTTGTACCCATCCAGACAAATTTGTAAATTATCCTACAGTACAATTTAAATAATTAGTTCAATTAATAATATAATTAAACAATTTACTAAATATACTTTGACCTTAACATCCTCCCATATTGACTCAAGAACATCAATAGGCAATTGGGTTGAATCAACGTACATAAGAGGAACAATGTTCTCATTACGTACCATGAACCAAATTGGCTAGTTAACTTAGATATATTATCTCCCATAGGATTGAAGTTGGCATCAAAATCAATGGCCAACTTCTTGCCCGTACCCCAATCTTTAATGTCTTTTACGAATCCTCAACCTCGAGTGGAAGATAAAGAAATTGTAGGGCTTGTGAGGGACAATGAAAAAAACAAAAAAACAAAAAATATAAAAATTGATAATAAATAACTTGTAGTTAAATTAATGTAATTAAATACATAACCATTTGTAATACCTGAGGTGGCTTGTGAATTAGTCGTTGGATTTGGAACATATTATAACAATAAACACATTATATAAGAATATAATAAATAACATATAAATTAAAGCATAAATTAAATAGATAGCATATTCTTGTACCTGAGGTGAGATGTGAAGAAGTTGTCGGTCCTAGCATATGAAATTACCCAAATTATGTATAGTGAAAATGAAATAATTTAATTAATATAATTTAAATACATAACAAATTTGTACACCTATGGTAGCCCTAAAGACGACGTTGGTCATGACAATTGTGATGATGGTGCTGGATGTATCGGTGGCTGTGATGATCATGGTGGCTATATCGTTGGCTGTGATGGTGATGGTGGCTGTATCGGTGGCTAAGATGGTGGTGATTGTGTCTACATACGCAAAACATCAACCATAGTGTGCGAGAGATGATTAAGCTTCCTCTTTTGTGCCATAACAATCTATAAGAAATACAATTGAAAATATAGAGAATAGGTTGGAGTTAATAATGTAAATATAATACAAACATAATGAATAAATTAGAAATACATAAAATTGATAAATAATGTAACATGCCCAAATATGTAGTTCATTAAAGCATGGCAATTTATTGTCTCATTATAGAATCCCAAAAATTATTACAAAATATCTTAATTCTTTTTCATTTCAACATCAATGGTTTCTCCTTATACAACTTGCCACACCCAAGCAACTTCTTCATCACGGACCATTATGTTTTGTTCTAATTGTTAACTCATATGTAGCTCTGTTTCTGGATCAGTAGAATACATATCAAGTAAACCCCTTTGAGACATCTTCACAACCACTTCTCAATTTGGTTCTATAGGGTCTAAAACATACCAAACTTGTTCAACTTGGGATGCCAAGTTGAAAGGTTCATTGGTGATTTCATCATCTCGGTACAACAAATGGTTGAAATAAATCAACGTGAACATGAAATTATCTTCTTTCTTCCCTCAAACATTGTCAATCCAGTCACACTTGAACAATATAGACTTCATTGCATTGGTGTACCGGATTTCAATGATATTTGTCACTTGTCCATAATAGTACACAGCCCCTACACAACGATTTTTGTCCTTCCAGCTAGCGTAACTGATAGTAACTTCTTTCAAAGCTACACCAAAAATTTTGACTAGTTCGACGGTCATCCATAGCCTTGACCTGAAAACGAAACCATTAGTTATGTAACCAGTGAACCTTCTTGCTCCGTTATGAGAACCATTTGCCAGTGTGTTAATCTCTTCAGAAAATATGCCATTATCAGTCCTTTGCAAAGTGTGAACCTATTTAAAACATGAAAGCAATTCAAAATGCAAATTGACCTAAGTTATAATATATAGCTAGATTTGTCCATACATACATGTTCTTTAAACCAAGTGCGAAAAGTTTCGAAATGTTCACTACGGAGTTGATGATCATCAGCACGAGACATTTTCATCTTAAGTACTTCAAGGTGTTTCCTACATAAGTTGAAAAATTATCAATTAAAAATTAATATTTGAAATGTAATAAAAAAAACTTGGCAAATATTGAGTAAGAGGTACCTACTTTAGGAATGGTTCAATTGCTCTCGTATTGAACAAGATATATTAATGACAATGTACATAAGAAGTATGAGTAAGATTGAAAGTTGTGGTTTCACCAACAACACAACCCATATTATCTGCACCATTGTAGTTCCTTATGAGGCCGATTAGATTTTGTTTCTACATCATTAAGATATTGAGCGCAAAAATTCATGCATTCTTCTATAAGATAAACTTTAGCCATTGAACCTTTCAGATGAACCCGATTATGCACATATTGCTTCAAGTAAGAAGATATCTCTCAATTGGACAAATACATCAAAATTGAATCGCTCCAGCCATTAATGCTTTACCAACTAGGTGTATAGGCAGATGCTCCATTATATCAAAAAAAGCTAGTGGAAATATTTTCTCAAAATGACAAAGTGTTAGTGCTATACGACCTTGGATATATTCTTGATCCGTTTGACGATTTACTTTGGAACATAATTGTCTGAAGAAACTACTCAATTCAATCAAGGCTTGAATAACATTCTTAGGCAACAATCCTCATACACCCAAAGGAACAAGTTGTTGCATCAAAACATGACTATTGTGGCTCTTTAGACCCAGAATGCTTTTTATCCTGTAATTGTACACGATGAGAGATATTTGATGAATACTCTTTAGGAACTCTAACTTCCTTAATCATTTGAAAGAAAGAAAAAATTCTCATCCTTGGTCTTTGTGAATTGTGCTAGTGGCAAATAAGCTTTATTCGAGCATCTAAACTACAAGTGTAGGAGTTTTGTAATATTCATTTCTTGCAGATCGCACCGAGCATTGACATTATCTTTGGATTTTCCTGTAACCCCCAATATTGTCCATAGTACATTGTCACACACATTTTTCTCTATATGCATCCCATCAAGGTTATGTCTTATTAGACTGTACTCCCAATATGGTAGTTCAAAAAAATACTCTTTTTTTTTTGTTTGTTTTTTTCCTCCCAACTATGAGTGTGAAGCCCAGCTTTCTCCCTTTCCAGTTGTCTCCAATGCCTCTCTTCAAGGTCATCCATCATATATTGGATTAAGATACCCTAAAATTCTAGTTGTAGCAAAATCTCTAATCCAGACAACAATCTCGGTTTGAGACTCAATTCTCGAGTACCATCAAACGATACTTTATCCTTTAGAAATTTATGACCACTGGGTAGAAATCTGCGATGACCTAAATATGTTTGTTTCCTACCATGTTTCAACCAACACAATCTAGTTTCCTTATTGCAACATGGACATGCATATTTTCCTTTTGTGCTTCATCCAGACAAGTTCGTATATGCTAGAAAATCACTAATTGTCCATAACAAAGCTGCATGTATTTGAAACATTTGATTTGTTGATGCATCAAATGTAGAGACACCATCAGTCCATAGTTCTTTCAACTCTTTAATCAACAGTTGCACATACACATCAATTTTGTCACCAGGTCCTTTTAGGCCATTGATAAGTAAAGACAAAATCAAAAATGGTTGTTTCATGCATATCCATGGTGGCAAGTTGTATGGAATGAGAACAACAAGCCAGGTGCTATGAACTATGTTCATTGATCTAAATAGGTTACACTTCAAAAATCATCTGCAAAGTCAGTGTTTCGACGGCCAAAATCTTTCCATGCAAGGGAGTCAGCTGGATGTCTTCAGACACCATCATCTTGTCGTTCCTCTATATGACATCTTATGATCTTGGCTTGTTTGGACAACATAAACAACCTCTACAATCTTTGCTTCAAAGGGAAATACCTCATCTGTTTTGAGGGTATTCATTTACCATCTCCATGAGTAACATTTGAACTATCTGCTCCATTTTGTTTTTACCTAGAACTTTTGCATATAACACATTTATCAACATTGATGTACTCATTTCGGAACAACATATAACTATTGGGGCATACATCCCACATCTCATATGTGAAACCCAAATCTGTAGTGATCTTTTAAGCTTTATAGTCAGAATCAGGAAGTTCCGCACCCTCAAGGAAAGCTTCATTCAACTACTCAAGTAACATGGAAATAGAAGTGTCACTCCACTGATTTAACACCTTCATATATAGAATTGGAATAATGAATGACAAGGATGTGAACTTCTGACAAACCGGATACAATTCACTCTGAACGTCCTCTAAAAGGTTGAAATAATTTGCAGTCTTTACATTTGGACCTAACTGCAGATCAGTTGCAAGTGGTTCTACTACATTGGGATTGGCTAGTGCCTATGGCTCATCACCCACAACACTTGTAATAGTAAGTGGAATACCAGTAACATCGTGTATCATTCCGACCATATCATCCCTAATGTTTTTGTTCACTAATGCTTCATTATCTTGGTTACCATGCATAGAAGTATACGACTCTCCACAATTAATCCAATGTTTGTATTTGTTTGGAAAGCCATTTGAAATCAAGTGCTCCTGCACACAATCTCAGACAAGATGATAACGATTCTCGCATTTCCTACATAGACAACAAATCATCGAACCTGTAGCCCTATTGTTGTATGCAAACACCAGAAATCGGTCGATCCCATTCATGTATTCTCTCGACATCCTATTTAGCAAATCAATCTAACTCTTGTCCATTTTGTTTACTTCTCCTAAGTATATATTATGTACACATGAACATCCATATTAATTAACCATCACAACAATTCTAAATAATTCGTACATCAGAAATGCATACCTATCCATTAAAATGAATTGAGTCTCAACGAAAATTAAGGCATGAGAAACTAATAAGTATAGAAAAAACATTACCAAATATCATGCAATCATATAATAATCAAAAAACAAAACACACATTGTGATTAGTTAAAACAGTGTGATGCATTCTACTTAAAGTATGATAGACCCATTTAAAATGAAAAACTTCACTATTTTAGCCAATCGGAGTCTATTTTATCCACATATATTATCAAGTGTAAATAAAATCGAACTCAAAATTAACTGGTATGAAGGTAACCCATATGCCTCCTATTCTAGGGAGTATTTACTAAGGCCTCACCATGCAAGGATTATACCAAGGGTTGTAACTTGTACCCACCATCTCATGAATTAAACACCACATTTTCCATCAATTTGATGTTTCATGAGATACAAAGTCTAAAGAACATCAGTAGTTTTTGGTTACGAATCAAGAATATCAATTTTATGTCTCTGTATTCCTAATATATTTTTAATCAAAGCGGAGAGAATCTAAAAATATGCGAAAATTTCAAAACACGATATGTGATTCAACAGTGTATTGGAACATGGGACATGACTTTTGAAGTGACAATATATATGTTGAAAAACAATTTTAATTATAGACTACCCATAGGATTTGATTATCCTTGGGATTGAATGTTCTTACTTTGAGACATTTAATCATGTTCTGTTTATGGCTGCTCTAAAATGGCCACCAATACTGTAATGGAAGTGCCTTGATGATGCCTTGGACTAGAGAGTTTTTTGACCATGATGATTAATTACTAAAAGTTAATTGGGTTTAAAAACCTGTCGAAAACATCATGGTCACTATAAAATGTTTTGGTCTGTATAAAACATCATGGTATACCAAAAATAGGCAAAGTCACATGCCTAAATACGTCAACATCCCTGCTTGTTTAGGCTCTTCAGCAGCATATAGTTACAATTATTGCAAAGGAAAAAGGGCTTTTATCTTATCTTCTAAACTGAACATTAAAATTAAAATAAATAAATCATATCCATCCCCCTAGTGTATATGGCATAAGAATGATATTTCATTCCATTTTATTTTATTTCAGCAATTCTAACATTGCACTATTCTATTTTGCTTATTCTTAAGAATGTAGACGAAATTTAGCATCAATAATCAGAATATGATGTGTCTTATGAACTCTGCTTAATTTTTTTATAATTTTGTTACCAACATAAAAACTAAACACATAAATAACACGAAATACAAGTCTATGAACAAGAGTTTATCAAAAATTCTTAATGGATCCACTTCTAAATGCATCACTATAAATGTAATGTTGATATAAAAAAAAAATGCATCACTTATAAAAGAGTTTATAAATGCATCATTATAAATGTGATTAAATTGCAATTTTTTTATTTATTTAAAAAAGCATCCATTTAAGATTGACTTTGAATTTCAAAAATAATACATCCCTCCAAATAAAATTTATATAATATATTAAACATGAACCAACACCCTCTTGACCATCAATAGACAAAATTTGTCAACCACATACAGGCTAAAATTCTAACACCCTAATTGCTCCAATGGGCATTAATCCATCGAACAAGCTCACAAGTTTGTTATTAGCAGTCTTGGGGGCATATCAAAATTTGAAGAATGATGTAGCTTCCTCACTTTGACAATAATGGAATGAATAAACTAGGAAAGACATGATTCACTATCAAGAAAAATAAACAAATAAATATAAATATAAATATAAATTAAATAAAAAAAAAGAGGACAAAAAAAAGAATAAGGGAAGTTCGGTGTTGCACCCTGGGTTAATATTTCTATGTTTGGATCTACTATTGGTTGAGGAAAAAGTAAAGAAAATTAAACAATTTTCTTTATGAAGAATTTTTTTTTTTCCCGCTTCTTAAACTAATTTGAGAGGAATACAAAATACAATTCGAATGCATAATTAGTCCAAACATAAAAGATCATAAGAGAAAACAAGGTACTCGTGTCGCTTTTATTCTTCAAACTGATTGCTTCTCAGAACCTATATTTCAGCCCTATTTTTCTTTTCTTTTTTTCTTATTTTATTTTAGAAATACATACCTAACTTAATGATTCAATTGTACAATTTACCATCAATAAAAGACTATTTTTTTTTATCATACTTTCTCATACATCCAAACCTTAGAAATCAAGATGATATATAGATATTCCATAAGATATTTCACAATCCCCTAATTTATTTCTTCAGTTTATGTTCACCAAACAAAGCTTACCAAATAGAGACCATTAACTAACAAAAACATTCACAGCACTTCGAATCAACCAAACAACCCTTCACACCCTCTCTCATCTCTCTCAATTTTTCAATCTCTGCACCACTTTCTAGGGTTCCATTCCCCATACTCATACTTGCACAGACAAAAATGGAGAATCACTTTTCATAGATTTGACATGAGCTTTAATTGTGAAACTGTTGCATAATGTGTTTAGGGTTTGATTTATTTTTTTTATTTAGTTAAATCCAAAGAAGATGGTTTGATTCCAATGAAGGCAAAAGAAGAGGAAAAGAGGAGAGGATAGGCGAGGAGAGCAGAGGAGAGATATAGGTGGATGCCAAAGGGAGAATCGGTGGAAAATAGCATCCAGTGCTGCTATAGACAGTCTATGAGGGTAACGCAAGAGTGAGAGCGAAAGTAAGAGAGAGATATTGTGCGGGTCCGTGAGAGCGAGTGTGAGAGGAAAGAAAATGAGAGGAGAGCAGGGTTACCTAAAACTCTTCCATCTTTGGTGCTATTGGGATATAGAAAAAAAACGGGGAAAAGAGAGAGACAAAGAGTGATTTGGGAGAAGGCGTTTTTTTTTTCTTGTTGATCTAAGGAGGGGATACTAAAAGGGTAGGGAAGAGAAGGAAAAGAGGAAAGGCACAGGAACCAAAAAAAAAAACCTTTTGCGACGGATGAACAATGCGTTGCAAAAAAAAAAAAAAAACAATTGCAAAAAAAAAAAAAAAAACTAACGGGTAATGAACTTTTTTTTTTTTTTGTCATGGTCTTGTATTTTTCGTCACAAAAAAAATTAATTTGACTATGGCTTCATTTGCCATGGCAAAAACATGGTTTTTGTGACAATTTTCAAACCATCACAAAAGGTTTTGTGTCTAAAACTCCCTTTTCTAGTAGTGACTAATGAGACAAGTGTCTCTACAAGAAATAAAAGAGAAGAAATGAGAAGTTACTACCAATATTCTTGAGTTCTTGAGTGGAAGAATAAGAAAGAGTGGAAGAGAAAAAAGGAGGAGAAGGAGAAAATGGAGAGAAATTAAAGAAACTTGAAATCCTTGCTTCTAGAAATCAAGGAAAATCACCAAAAGGTAAGAAAAATTTTCTTCTTTCTTGTGTTATTGATAGAAACTAGCAAGAAAATCATCTAAACTAGGCTTAAGAGAAGATTTAGAATGGAGATTTGGAAGAGAGTTTGAAAAAGAAATAAGTTTCGAGAATTCTTGAGAAAAATCTTGTTTACGCAAATTACACCAATGGTCCTTACATTTTGCCCCTTGTATCGTTTGTCTCTCTACTTTTAATTGACTCAATTTTGACATTTCATTTTTAATTTTGTGTCAATTTGATTTAGATAATATCGTTAGTGTTTTTGACAGAAAATAATTACTAAATTAGTTGAGGTTAACTCACTGAGTTTAGTAAATTTATAATGTTACTATAAAACTATAGCACATGCCACTTATAGGCATATTTTTCATTAAAAAAAATGTTAATAGTTGTAATCAATTGGACCAAATTGAAACAAAATCAGAAATTCATGGTCAAAATCGAGTCTATTGAACTTATAAGGACTAAAATAACATAAAAACCAAAGAATTTCGTACCATTTATTCATGTTTTGTGACTTATAACATCATAATTGGAGGCTTTATTTGAAGGATGCGGAAGAAAAAATGAGTAAGAACACCAAGAACACACACAGCCAGATTTTTGCTCGTCAACTGCATGTACAACCACTAGCCACTGCACGAGTGGCCAGCTTCGGACTAGCCACTGCATGTCCACCGCACGTGTAACCAACCATCACTGAGCAGCCATCCCCACCACACGAGCGACCATCACCACCAAACGAGTGGCCTAGTAAAGAATGGCAATTGCACCTCTTCCGCATGTGCGGCCAGAATCCTTTGTACATGCACCCAAATGGGGCACTTGCTCGATTTGATCCCTTTTCGTTATCTTTGACTCACCGAACCTCACTTCACTTGTTTGAGACCTAAAATAAAATTTAATGAGGCTGAGAAACCAACCTAAAGTGAGAAATTAGTTAAGAAGAGATAGTTGAAGTTAAGTTAACGCATTTGTTTTTCTTTTTATTTCATCGATGTTTGTATGCTTATTTTTGTAGGTCAAGGTTATGTGGAGTATGCCGTGTACAAGAGTGATTGTGAGTAATATTATTATAAAGCTATGTTCAAAAAGGTTATTGGGAAACTCAATAATATAACATGTTTTAGGATGATATATTTTGTTTCAAAATGAAAGAATGTCTTATATTCTTTGTATCAATGCATTAGATGGCATTCTTAGATAAGTTTTAGCCATTAGAGGACAATAAACACGCCATTGTTTATTGTTGAGATCTCCTTCACCACCTAAGGGTGGGTTTGTTTAATCGGTATCCAAACTGATTATTACTTCATTTTAGTCTAATGGATGTACCTTGCTATTATGTTTTGGATATGAATTACTCTTGAAAGAAAAATGCTCGAATTCCCTTGAAGTGTGTAGCTTGCCTTTCGTGCTCTTTTCAGATACGACTTGCCCTATAGTTTGGACTTCCATGGTTTTGAATCTGATCTCACAAGTGCAATGTGAAATAGATAAACACAAAAGAGTCCAAATACGGAAAATCTTTTGGAAAATCAATTTTGAATCAAAATGCCAAAAATATACTACTTTGCCAGATTACAGAGTTGCCACCTAGATATTTTTGGAAAATTTAGGAAACCCGAGACTCGTGCCAAAGGCCACTTCTCCGTCATCACCAAAGTGTCTCGACTTGAGAACTTAGGTACGAGAGGGGAAGGTCATGAATTGAGCACCCCACTTGCCCGATCAAAGATCAGCCTCGACTAATCATGATGTGATTCTTATTTACATTATATGCTCTTGTTCCGATTATTAGGTTATTTTACTATGTGTTACACACAAGTGTAAACTAATTTGCAAAAATTGAAACTTTTTGATTTCATGTTTGTTTAAAAAGTGTTTGAATATGTATCATTTGAAAAAGTGATATGATATATACATTACTCAAATTATTCTAATTCAAGCAATTAGCCTTCATCCACGGGCATTCAAGAGTTACATCACTTAAGCACTTAGCCTCATGGAAATATGCTTGACATGGTAGCAATCACACTCATGCAATATGCTAAAGTAATAAATGCTCACTAGTACTCCAAGGCAAGCCAAAAGAAAAGAGTTAGAAAAATGCATGCTCTAACTATAATGACTAATGCAACACATACAATATGCAATTAATAGGCTTGGCTACTAACATGGCATGTGAATCAATTTGTTAGCATGTAGTTTGAGCACATTTTCAAAGAAGTATTTAAACCACAATGCTTATTAGAATGATGAGCCGAACCTTATACATGCAAGACGAATGGATGCAAATCAAAATACTAAAAGAGATATGATGCTCTATGTTATCCATCATAAGCGGATAAATAAAAATGAGAAAGATGTGGGGTTGGAAGACATAAAGATTATTACAAGTTTGCCCTCACGCAGGAGGGTCCTGATGAATGAATTAGCTAGGCTACTTAACTAATTATTACAACACCGAACATAACTAACTATTCTGGCTAATTAAATAATCACAACACAAGATTAAATCAACTAGGTACTCTAACTGATTAATACAAATTAACCAACTAAACTAACTAATTAGTTACATTGAGGAACTAATTAACTAAGTAATTAATTCCAAGTTGTACAACATACTACTATTCACAAATGTAACAGGTCCCGAGGAGCAAGGAAATGGCTTATGCATGCATGTGAATTTCTCCCCCGAGAATGCCTCTACATTGTTTTTACACCTCAGCCTTTGCTCTGTTTTGTGAAGAAAGTGGTACTATCTGGCTGAAAAAGCTGACCGGCAGGCCAGAAGTGGTGGCTGGCTGCCCACTAATAGTGGTTTGCTACCTAGTAAAGGTGGTCTGCCAGCCACTAATGTTGAGTTTTTCCTGCTGCAACAGAAAATAGATAGAGCACAAACAGAGCATTCTTGGGGGATGTCTGTCCACCCTACCTGTCCTTATCATCAAATAGCTCAAAGGAGTGGTCAACTCGATTCGCAAGCCATCAATCGGCGCAAATTCATTGTGTGATAACTTATGAACAAAGGGATACAATTTCAATAAATGCACAATTAAAGACTCGCGAAACCCCTCTCTATCATGATATTGATCAAGAGAAGCAGTTAACGTTGAAACTTGAACCATTTTCATCACTAGTTAGTATGAAGGCTGCAAGACTCAATGGGTTCAATTAACGTCCGATTGAACCGCAAACTATTTTATTATCTTTCTCCATTTTATTCCAATTTTAACACCTCTTTTAATTACCTTTCCATTCATTGGTCATTTTAGTCCAAAATGAGCATTGAGTCCCCTAATGGAAAGAAGTATCAAACAAAGGGTAATTTTGGGGATGAGAGAGATGTATGGAACGCTTGAAATAAATGCTATCAACTCAAATAGGTTGGTGTTTAATGCCTAAAACACAAAACCTATGAGGATCGTTACACTACAAGCATGCAATACAAAGCATAAATGACATGGACAACTTAAAATAGTCTTAAAATAGGCTAAAATAGCATTGGAATTAAGGTACAAAAAGCTAAAAGAGTAAGCTAAAATAATGGAGAAATTAAGCTAATAAACAAGCCGAAGGAGGGGTTGCTAACCCCTCCATTTTTGGAACTTCAAAACCACTTTTTTAGCTTCTAAAAACCTCTGAAAATCAGTGGTAAAAAGCTCAAAAAAAGTTAATGAAAAGGTGGGAAACACAAGAGCCAGTGTCACGACCCGTACCCGCCCCTATGGGTTTAGGACGTAACCGGCCAGTAATCCTGGGATTACCTACAGCCTCAAAACAGAATAGACATAACTCAACAGAGTAAAGGGGCCAAACGAAAGCAATAATCAAAAATTTTGTCCATAGAGCTGTGCTTATATGCACTTTAAAACAAACCATACCCATATACGTTAATAACCCACGTCAAAAGTACAGTACCATAAGTTCTTTAAGACAGGATCATCCAGCTAAGTCAACCTATGACAAACTATTTACAAATATACATAAAGTCCTTGCCAGTAAGACAAAATATAATTATATAACAAAATGGCAAGGGTAGGTCTCGTCCGTGAGACACAAGGCTGACTTTCTCAAAACTCATATTGTTCCTGGCAGACTTCACTGGGGCTGGGTTTGGAGTTTCCTCGGCTCACCTACAAATACATGAATGAGTGTGAGCGACAGCCCAGTGAATAATATAAATTACAGAAGTCCTATAAACAATACGTAGAATAGCATACTTCAAACGGCCTTGGGCCCAATTCGTATTTCTACTTAACATATGTACATTTATACCAAGATTAGATCAAGTGATTGTAGTTCCAAACATAATGGCCTTTGGCCCATTCGGATTTCCATTCATGTCAAAACGGCCTTCGACCCATCCATTTATGCCAAAACGGCCATTGGCCCATTCATTGATGTCAAAACGGCCTTTAGCCCATTCATTTATGTCAAAACGGCCTTTAGCCCATTCATTTATGTCAAAACGGCCTTTGGCCCATACATTCGTATCAAAACAGCTTTCAGCCCATACATTTGTATCAAAACGGCCTTCGGCCCACTCATACGTATCAAAACGACCTTAGGTCCATTCATTTGTATCAAAACGACCTTAGGTCCATTCATTCATTGATGTCAATTTTTTTGTCCACAATCCTAATTAGCAACTCATAAAGCTTATAAGGGAATAAACAATTGGACATTCATAAGCGTTCAAATATCGATATTACTCATAGTGATCGGCTTGTGGATTTGCCCTGGAGCTTGACCCTACACATTTCATGAACACAAAAGGGTCACTAACAGTTCAATCCGTTCTTTAATTTACATACTCCTCTTTAGGCTTTATTCTTATCTCATTAATTTATTTACAATGTTTAACATATGCCTAAGAGTGATTACAAGTGAAAGAGAACGGAAAACGAAACACGGAACGCATGAACAAAATTTTAGCAAACAGGGTCCCCGCTCGAGCGGACCCTTAAGGCCTGCAAAAGTACTGGTTGCATGAAAAATACACTCGAGCGTGGGATAGAGCGCTTGAGCGGAAGGCCTGTCCACAAAAGATCCCCGCTCGAGCGTGAGATATCCCGCTCGAGCGGATACCCAATTCTGCAAAAAGTGCTGGGAGCATGATTTTTATGCTTGAGCGGAGGTTCTCCCGCTCGAGCGGACCTCAAAATTCTGGAAAACCCAGAATGTGTTCTTGAGCTCAACTTCGACATTTCAGCCACATTACTTGCATGCAATGGCTCAAATCACACATTTACACATGTTAACATGCTACCAATACAAGATTACAACATTAGGAAGCTCAATTTCAAGGATTACACACTTGCATGTTTCAAATGACATCAACTTCAACTCTATCATACATATTCATACATTTCAAGCTCATACCTTCTCAAATTGTACATTCATGTGATGAATTAGCCACATTCTCAACTTAGGTAACACAAATGGTGATCAAGACATGAGTTTCCTTTAACATTTCACATGGATTACACACATTTGTGCTCAAACATGCAATTTCAAAGTAATTTCTTACATGCATGCACATATGAAGCTTCAATTCAACAAACTAGCCCAATTTCATTTCAATCCCCTTATGATCAAGCCAATCCATGTTCTTGACTCTCTTTCAAGCTTGAGTTCACAAGATAATAATTAAAATGCATGAATTACTCACCAAGGAGTTTAATCTTCACAATCTATGGCAATTCTTGTGTTATCTTCAATGCATGCAAGGATCAAAAGCAAAACTTAGATTTTCTCCCCTTTCTCTCTCTACAGCCGGCTCTCTCTAAGTTTTGAGTCCCAAGTTCAGTCAAATGAGGTAAATAAGAGAGGATAGGGAGTATAGAGACTTACAACAAAACCCACTAAGGCCAAATAATATTAATAAAGTAATTGGGCTTCAATTTATCAATTAAATCGACTTAATCTAACCCGAATCAATTTCTAATTAAATTTCACCGTAGGCTCTAAAAATTATGCCAATTACAATGGCGTAATCAATTTCGGGTTCTGTGGCCGATAAGGTCCTCAATTTAATTTCCAAAGCAGATTATTCAAACAGATATTCCTACAGTGAATAGATAGAGTTCCAAAATCACATATATTCACATAGTGGCACACAAAGTCATTTCAAAACACATAATCACATACGTATTAGGGGCTAATTAACATAATATGGAACAAGGGTATCACAGTCTCCCCCCTTTTAGGAAGTTTGGTCCTCCAAACTTAAGTTACCTTCGTCGGGAAACAAATGTGGATAGTGTAGTCGCATTTCCTCCTCCTTTTCCCACGTGGCATCCATACCGTAGTGTTCCTTCCATTCAACCTTCACCATTGGAATGGACTTGCTTCTCAATTGTTTCACTTGCCGATCAACAATTCGTTCCGGCCATTCAACATATTCCATATTGTCATCAATAGCAACCCGGTGATAATCAATTACATGAAACGGGTCTCGGAGGTAACCCCTCAACATTGACACATGAAACATGTTATGGATTTGCTCGAATCCCGGTGGTAAAGCCACTCTATAAGCAACTGGACCAAGCCTCTCCAAAATTTGAAACAGCCCAATGTAGCGGGGCGACAACTTGCCCTTTTTCCCAAATCTAATTTGGCCTTTCATCGGAGAAACACGAATGAACACATGGTCACCAACCTCATACTCAAGAGGTCTTCTCCGAACGTTTGCATAATTCTTTTGTCGTTCCTGAGCTGTTTTGAGTCTTTGGCGAATAACCTTGATTTTCTCAGAAGTGTCTTGCACAATTTCTGGCCAAAGCAAAGCTCTATTCCCGACCTCTGTCCAACAAACAGGTGATCTACACCTCCTACCATACAAAGCCTCGTATGGTGCCATACTGATGCTGGAGTAGAAGCTGTTATTATAAGCAAATTCTGCAACTGGCAAATAATCTTCCCAACTCCCCTGAAAATCCAAAGCACACATGCGAAGCATATCTTCCAAAGTTTGTATCGTTCGTTCGAACTGCCCATCTGTCTGTGGATGGAATGTAGTACTGAATCTTAGTTCTGTTCCCATAGCTTCCTGTAAACTCTTCCACAATCTAGACACAAATTTCGGATCTCTATCCGACACAATAGATACCGGAACTCCGTGTAAATGGACAATCTCGTCAACATAAATAGTAGCCAATCTATAAGCAGTAAATGTAGTTTTAACAGGCAGAAAATATACATATTTAGTCATTCTATCAACTACAACCCAAACAGAATCCATACCTCGAGGAGTCCGAGGTAGGTCAACGACGAAATCCATGGTCACATGTTCCCACTTCCACTCGGGAATAGGGAGAGGTTGAAGTAGACACTTTGGTTTCGATGTTCACCTTAACTAGCGACCTTGAAGGCACTTAGACACATATTCTGCAATCTCTTTCTTCATTTTAGGCCACCAATAGGTCTGTTTCAAATCCCAGTACATTTTATTGTTGCCGGGGTGCATAGCAAATACGGATCTATGGGCTTCGTCTAAAACCCTCTTCTTTAGTTCCGGGATGTCAGGGACACATAGTCGGTTCCGGAATTTCAACATCTCATTTCCAATGCTAAACTCTGCTTTTGGACTTGTCTCGAACTCATCAATCACCTTTTTGAGGAATTTATCCTCTTTTTGTTTCTACTTGATCTCATCAACAATTGCCGGCTCGGCTGTAATAGTGGCTATCAATCCGCCTTGTTCACCTACTACTACTTCAATTTCAGACTTCTCAAAGTCTTGCAAAATCTCCCTTTGTTCAGTAAGCAGACAAGCCATACTCCCTGTCGACTTTCTGCTCAAGGCATCAACAACTGTATTGGCTTTCCCGGGGTGGTACTGAATCTCAAGGTCATAGTCTTTTATTAGTTCCAGCCATCTTCTCTGACGCATATTCAACTCTTTCTGCGTGAAGAAGTATTTCAGGCTCTTATGATCTGTATAGACTTCACACTTTGCCCCATACAAGTAATGCCGCCAGATTTTCAAAGCAAAAAGAACTGCGGCCAATTCTAGGTCATGCGTTGGATAATTCTTCTCATGCGGCCTCAACTGTCGGGAGGCGTAAGCAATAACCTTTCCGTTCTTCATTAACACACAACCCAAACCCTTATAAGATGCATCACTAAAAATCACAAAATTTTCCGTACCTAAAGGTAATGTCAAAATTGGTGCAGTAGTCAATCTCGTTTTTAATTCATGAAAGGCTGATTCTCTTTCACTGTTCCACTCAAATGGTTGCCCTTTACGTGTCAATTGGGTAAGAGGCACGGCTAATTTTGAGAAATCCTTCACAAACATCCTGTAGTACCCAGCTAAGCCCATAAAGCTGCGAACTTCTGTTACATTAGTCGGTGTAAGCCAATTCACAATTGCTTCTATTTTCTGCGGGTCCACCGAAATTTCTTCCTTGTTGATCACATGCCCTAAGAAAACAACCTCATCCAACCAAAACTCACATTTCTTTAGTTTAGCAAATAATTTTCTTTCCCTAAGTATTTGTAAAACAGTTCTCAAGTGACGTTCATGTTCAAGTCTATTTTTGGAATATATCAAAATATTGTCAATGAAGACTACGACAAACTCATCAAGGTAGGTTTTAAAAATTCTATTCATCAAGTCCATAAATGCTGCCGGGGCATTAGTCACTCCAAATGGCATGACAAGAAACTCAAAATGACCATACCTCGTTTTGAATGCGGTTTTCTCAACATCCTCTGCCTTAACCTTCAGCTGGTGATACCCGGATTTCAAATCAATCTTAGAAAACACATGTGATCCCTGCAACTGGTCAAATAAGTCATCAATACGGGGTAGGGGGTATTTGTTCTTTATTGTTACCTTATTCAATTCCCGATAGTCAATGCATAGGCACAAGGTACCATCCTTCTTTTTCACAAACAGTACTGGTGCACCCCAAGGCGAGGTGCTAGGTCGGATAAACCCCTTATCAAGCAGATCTTGCAATTGTTCTTTCAACTCCTTTATTTCAGCAGTAGCCATTCTGTAGGGAGTTTTAGGAATAGGCTGGGTGCCCGGCACAGTCTCAATAGTAAACTCTATCTCCCTATCTACTAATTCCCTTGGTAATTCCTTCGAAAACACATCCGGAAATTCTCTAACAATAGGAATATCATTCAATTCAACATTCACAGGTTGTTCAGTCAACAAATAGCACAGATAACCCTGGCACCCTTTCCTGATCAGTTTACATGCTTTCATTGCAGATATCAAATAAGGTGGAGGCACTACCCCATTACCCACAAACACAATTTCTTTTTGTTCTAGTGATTTAAATACAACCCTTTTTGTCACACAATCTATAGTGGCACAATACTTGGTCAACCAATCCATGCCCAAAATTACATCGAAATGTCTAAAGTTCAAGGGCAACAAATCTACATATAGGGTAGCATCCTCGATACACATGTCACAAAACTGATATATATAGTCACATAACATAGATTCCCCCGATGGAGCAGACACACATAACAAATATGGTAACAACTCTAGGGGTCTATTTAGTCTAGATGCAAATGTGTATGTCACAAATGAGTGTGTTGATCCAGAATCAATTAATACAAAGGCATCCTGCTTACATATTGAAATAGTACCTGAGACAACAGCATTGGCATTCTGTGTATCACCCGGAACAAGTGCAAAAACTCTCCCCTGTTGTAGACGTCCCCGAACGCATCCCGGGGGAAAGGGAGTGCGAGTCCCCCCCCCCCCGTTCTGGTTCGATAATGGGTCACTACAGTTCGAAGGACTCAAATGTCACGGTTCTCAATCTTGAACTGAAGAGTCCAAATCCGGCAAATCGTTTTGAAAACAGATTTTGAAAGAAGTGCCAAACATGGACTGCTTCGCAAAGATACAGAGTCGCCACCTAAATATTTTATTTTATGGGAAATTTAGGAAACCCTGACTCGGTGCCAAAAGGCCACGTGTCCGTCATCACCAAAGTTGCCTCGGCTCGGGAACTTGGGTACGATTGGGGAAGGTCACTTCGTGAGCACCCCCGCTCGCCCGGTCAAAGACCGGCCTCTACCAACCATGATATCTATTTTTGCAAACATTGCGAGTTCTTATTCCGGTTATTAGCCTAGGTTACTATGTGATGCGCACAGCATACAAGTATAGACTGAATCGCCTGAATTGGAACAAAACATTTCATGTTTTGTTTGTTTGAAAATGGTTTGATGGTGCTACCCGCAAGTACGCTAAGACGTGGATTTGCCACCCTCAGGTGGGCTTAGAAAACATGATTTTGCCACTATCTATTGGGCTTAAAACAAGCGTGTGATGAATTGTCCAATCCAAGTAACTCAACCTCCACCCACAGGCATTCAAGGCAGTTTATATCACATAAGCATTTAGCCTCATGGTAAGCATACTATCCATGGCAACACTCACACGCATGCAAGGATGCTAAAGCATAAAACTCACCGAGTACTCCAAGCCAAAACAAAAGTTTGTTAGAAATCATGCATGATCTTAAGTATACAACAATGCCTAATGCAACACACGCAAAAATGCAACTATGGCAGGCTCGGCTGTTCTAAACATGGCGTGTGATGATGCTACAACTAACACGTATTCAATTTGGAATTGAAATACAAATGCAGTTTGTATGATGCGCCGAGCCCGGTGCGTGCAAAACAGATGAATGATGCAAACATGCTATCATACTGTGTGCTAATTAAAATATGCCCTATATCTAACCATCGTAAGCGGATAAATAAAAGGGAGAAAGACGTGGGGTTGGAAGACATACATCACACTCACCCACACTTATTACAATTATGCCCTCGCCCAAAGGGTCCGAATAAATAATACAGTCCCGAATAAAAGAATAGTACAGTCCAAAATAATATACAGATTCCTAATTAATTATCAAATTAATCTAGAAAGCTGTAAAATTGGCATGCAAGCCAGGGACTGCCTTGCCTCCGTCCTGAATAATGAAATGATGCATGTTGGGCTGCCTTGTGCGGAAATCCACTGGGATGCCCCAATTAGCCTCTGTTTGCGATGTTTCTCGAAATGCGTGCCAGACTCCGGAAAGTTACTGATTCTTCATTTTGCTGCAACAGAGAGCAGGAAAGGGGCACATCAATGTATTTCACAAATATATGCATGCCTCGATTCTCGTGCCACCAATCACGCATATCGATGCATGATGGCCGAGGAGTCGGATTGCACAACTCAATATAGGATGAATGCTACAACAAAACCTAACTCCATCATGGATAATCCGGAGTGTCGGTGACTTGGGAATTGAGAGCCGTTCCGTCGCTCAGAGTGCGAAACGTGCCTCGTTTCCTGTGCCCGGGCTAACTCCTATCCCGAACACGATGCAATATGCATGATATGCATGAAATGCAGCTAATATGCAATCCTAACATACACAATGTTATGAAGATGAGATGCCTCGAAATGCGTGCACGCGGACACGCGAACCGAGGCGATGATCCTAAGGCATGTAAGGACATATGCAATGCAATTGGACTTACACTAACATGAGTGGACCTCGGCCACACTCACATAAGAGGCCATCGGATAAAAGTGAAGTGCCTCGAAATGCGCGCACACAGGTACGCAAACCAAGGCAATGACATAAAAAGCATGAAATGGCATGGAAATGATATACAATGAGACTAAAATGAAATGTCTCGAAATACGCGCCCACGGGCACGCAAACTGAGAAAATGGCATACGGAATGCAACAGGACTAAAATGAGACGCGCGATGCAGTATGGGCTTACACCAATATGAGCGAGCCTCAGCCACACTCACACAGGAGGCCGGGAGATGAAAATGAAGTGCCTCGAAATGCGTGCACACGGGCACGCAAACTGAGGCAATGGCTACGGAATGCAATGGAACTAAAATGGCATACAGAATGCAAAATGGACTTACACTAACATGGTAGAGCCTCAGCCACACTGACATAAGAAGCCGACGGATGAAAATGAAGTGCCTCGAAATGCGTGCACACGGGCACGCAAACCGAGGCAATGGCCCTAAGGCATGAAATGGTATGCAAAATGAGACGTGGCATATGGCATATAGAAAATGAAAATTTCAGCAGCCAAAATGATGCAAAAACAGCCCCCGAATTATAGCAAAATTACACCCGATACCCGAAATGCTATGCTAAGCACCCGAAATGACTTGCAGCTATGCCAAACATGCATAATATGGACATGAAGTGTAAATACAGATGCTAGGAAGTCCCTAAACTAGCATTTTTCCAGTACAAAGCATTGCCAAACAACAAACATAATTATGGCAAACATAGCATGCAAAAATGGGGGAAAAGAGGGGAACAATGAAGCAAGTGATATATACAATGCTCAAACTGAAAAATACAGTTCTACAACATTGAAGAGGGCCCAAAAATATGCACATTTACAGTAGATGACAACCCTCAAAACAGTATGTAGATATGCTCAACATAGCATGCAAAATGAAGCCAACAAAGGCTAGAACATGAGGTATGCCAAAAATTCATCAAACGGCCTTGGACCCTTAACAAAACATGACAAGAAAGCCAAAATGTGACTCTTTCCAGACCTGATCATGGCCGAAAACAGAAGCAAAATAGGCCTAACAAAGCATGCAAAATGAGGGCCAAAGAGGGGTATAATGACAAGTATAACATGGAGACCCCCAATGAAGTTGATCCCTTCTACAATGTTGTAGAGGGACATAAAATAAGCCGACTCACAGTTCATAACATGCTCCAAAACAGATCTCAAAGAGGCTAAACAGATCATGCAAATTTACGGTAAATATGAGAGATTATGAAACAAGTGCATGATAGAGAGGCCAAACAGGCTTGAGCCCTTCTTCAATGTTTAAGAGGGGCTCAAAATAGGCCCACTCACAGTTTATATCAGGCTCGGAAATAGATCACACATGAACTAAAAAAAGCATGCAAGATATTGACATACAAAATGATATTGAAGCAAGTGCATCATAGAGGGCTCAAACAAGGTTGAGACCTTAAACAAACATGTAGAATAGCTCAAAAGAAGGCCCATTTCAGTTAGGGCCGGACTCTAAAACAGTGAGCAAGTAGGGTAGAGGAATGGTGCAAAAAAAAGTGCCAAAAGAGGGTGATTGATACTTACCCTTGAAGATCACACTCTTGTTGCTTCTTGGCTCAAGTTTGCTGCTCCTAAGCCTCTGAAAAACCCTTCCTTGCAGCTGGAATGGAGTGGTGGTAGTAGAGCTTGAAGATGATGAAGAAATGGAGCCTAAACTTGAAGATTTGAGAGAAAAATGGAGAGATAGAGATAGATATCAATGTATATCCTTGAGATATTTTCCAACCCTTCTACAAGAGCTGGGAGGCCAGCTATATAGGCAAGAAAATCGGAGAAAAGGTGGGCAAAAAGGTGCTTTAGTTGCAGTGGTGGCCCGGCCGGCTGGTTTTCAAATGGAAGAACACTGGCGGTGGGTGCTAGAAGTCCAAATGTGGCCATTCAAGTGTCCAAATTGAATCCCTTGAAGTTAGCTTTCCAATGGAGAAACCTTGTATCAAAATTCCTCCTGTAGAAAACGTTATGCCCGTTTCCGTAAAGCCGCAGATTCGGTCCAACGGAGTGCCCTACTTCAATCAACCATATCTCCTCCATCCGGAATTGAACTTAGGAGATTCTTGAGTGAAAAATGAAGCCCCGGGAATAATATTTCCAACGATGGTGGCCTCATACTTTAATTCCTCTTGTACAAAGAGTTACGCCCGTTTCGGTGAAGCCGCGCAGACTTTTCTCCTTCCCGGATCCACTGAACCACCTTTGATCAAGCAGAAAGCTGGTTTCTGAGACAATTGCTGTCCTCCCACCCTCCAGTGACCTTCCTTATGATAAAACAGAGGTACCTTCCAAAAATGAACAAAAACCGATGCAAAACGAAAGCTCGGGGGCCAGAACACGCAGTTTGGGGTCCCGAAAACCGGCCGTTAAGCACCGAAAGTGATGTTTGGCCACGAAGTGGGTATCTAAGACCCCAGTGTCCCTCGAAAGGGAGTAAATGAGATGTATGCCAAAAATCGGAGGAATCGGAGATGGTTGGGTGGTCCCGAACCGAGGCCTGACTCAAAAGCAGGCCGGACTCCAAAAATGGGCAAAATGGCCTCTGACCACGAAATGTAGCCCACGGCCTTTGAGAGATGGTCTCTGGGACCTCTCCCTCCCTCGGAACAAAAAAGAGAAATCGAGTCTGGTTATGAGCAAGGCAAAACCTGAAGAGTTCGGAAGTCGGGAGGCGGGCGCCTGGCCGAGACTCTGAGACCACGAGCGAGCACAATATGCAACATCACCGGCTCAATCGGTGGCGTCTGAGTCTTAAGGTCGGTCAAAAATGGGGTGTCTCTGATTTGCCCCTCTTTGTGAGAACTTCGGAAGTCACAAGTGGCGGGAGTGAATGTCAAAGCCAGAGGCGACCCATTTTGACAAGGCGAAGACTTAGACAATCATATAAGATAAGCAGAGATGTGTGCCCATGACAAAGGGGCAAAATGCAAAGCGACATGCCAGAGCCAAATGATCATGCAAATGCTGTAATGAGGCAAGTATTCGCAAATAGATGCAATAGTTTTAAGCAAGAATGCAAAGCAACAACTACATTTCATGCGATTAGGAATCACGGAGAATTATTCAATTCTCGTCGCGTCTCACACGAGAAGATACGATACTGCTGGCGATTAAATGCAGTGCACTTGACCTCAAATGAACCGTACATACAATATCGTGCACGCAAAGAGAGAAATTCAACAAGAACAATATGCTAACAACATATATTCAATGTGATTCGATTAGAAAAGTTTGACACCGCGGTGTCGGCGAGTGAATGCATAAAGCGATGTGATCTGGTAAGGTCGCCAAGATAGCACGATAAAATGCATGCAATGCAAGTAATGTGCACAAAATAGTGCGATCGCATAAAATAAGCGCGAGTGAAATGTAATGCACTAACAAGTGCGGTGGGGCGCAAGATAAATGCATGCACAATGCAAATGCAATGCACAAAATAGTGCGATCGCAAAATAAGCGCGAAGTGATTTGAAATGCACAAGATAGTGCGATGTGATATGCAAAGCACGGATAGCGATTGAGGTGCGCAAAATAAGCGCAATGAATGCAATGCACAAAGGCAGTCGCAAAATAAGCGCGAATGGTAAAGCGCACAAAATAGTGCGATTGTAGTGCGCAAAATAAGCGCGAATGTAAATGCACAAAATAGTGCGATTGTGCGCAAAATAAGCGCGAATAAAAGCGCACAAAATAGTGCGATTGAGGTCGCAAAATAAGCGAATGGTAAAGCGCACAAAATAGTGCGATTGAGGTCGCAAAATAAGCGCGAATGTAAAGCTGCACAAAATCGCGATTGAGTGCGCAAAATAAGCGCGAATGTGATTTGAAATGCACAAGATAGTGCACAAAATAGTGATTTGAAATGCACAAGATAGTGCGATCGCACAAAGCGAGTGATTTGAAATGCACAAGATAGTACGCTAAGCGAGTGATTTGAAATGCACAAGACAGTGCGATTGAGGTGCGCAAAATAGCGCGAATGATATGCAATGCACAAGATAGTGCGAGTGAGATACAACCACAAGATGCACAAGACAATGCAAGTGAGATACAAAGTGTAAGTGCACAAGACAGTGCGAGCGAGATAAAATGCACAAGAAAGTGCGATAAAATGCATCTTCTATGCAAGTATGAGGGCATTTTATGCAATATTGAAAGCAAGCATATTCTATGCAAGAATCATAACGATGCGCGGCACACATGCAAGAACAGTGTATATGAAAGTTCACATTCTATGCAATAGAGGATCATCAAATATGTACTATGGTGCCTCTGATTTGCCTCTTAGAAGACTTTGCGACACACTCACCTCAAAAGGGGCACACCCTATTCAACTTGGCGAGAAATAACATCTGCATGTGAAAGCCTTTGGTCTTTGCTTGGTGCCATTACGACTTGAAGCGGGCTTACACTTGGGGTTGAGACACACTCATACTCCAGAGAAATGGCGAGGCCTGAGAAGGTGCACCTGGAATGCAATCTCGGATTTTGCTAAAGTTGAGACATGCTAAGATGCTCCAAATTTTCCCTCTTTTCTTTTGCTTTGCAGTCCGGAACCTAAATAGCTTCAGATAGGTCCTTGCTTTACTATTACGACATGACACAGGTTGAACCTGCGGTTTTATGAAAGAACCAATCTGTTTTGCACAAATGTGGAGAAGCGGCACGGCACTTTCGGAGCACAAAGCGATTTTATTTTTGAAATTGAGAGATGAGTTCTCAATCGGGTATTGAGCCTCTGTGACCTGACCAAAGCGACTCAACAAGGAAATAAAAGGCACACAACCTAGACACATCGAGTAACACTCGAAGCGACTCAAAACAAGAATCGAGATAAAACAAAAAGACCACGACACTTTCGGGCGTGCACGGGGAACTATTTCACCGGGTAGTGTTTCCCACCCTTTCTCATTTGTGGTTCTCACATCACTCGACCCTTAAGCTCTGTTTTTCTGAAAAAGCCCTTTTCTCACTTTTTCTCCAAACGCACATCTCTCTATTCTTCAATCTCTCATTTTTCAATCCCTCCCCTGGGTGGTTGATCGATAAATAGCAAGTTGTGGGCTCGTGCCCCTAGCATTCTGCTAGATTCTTCTTCTTCTGCACGCGGCTAGTGAGTTTCTCCCACAGAGGGGTTGCGCTACAACTAGGTGTGTAGCAAATCTGTAGCTAACATCGATTGATGATGCTCTGCTTGGAGTTCGGACATGATCAGATCCGTCTAGATGAGGGAGTGGAATATCCTGATCCATTCCAGTTAAATTAGCCGCACTTGGCTTGATACCTCATTGCTTGGAGGATCTGAGAGCTTTCGCCCTTTCTAGCTTAACCGGTTGTGCCCTCTTGGCGGGTAGAGTGCCCTTTTTGGCAAATGCATTGACAAAGGAAAAAGAGAACACCTGACTCAACTGTGCCCCTAGTTCATCATTTTGACCATTTTTTGTTTTGGCTTTCTACTAAAACAATTTTGACCAAAATGAGAGTTAGATTAACATGCTTGTTCAATTTTTGATTTGAAATCATGCAAGTCAGGCTATGAGCCTTTGAAAATTTTCCTTTTTGGGTCCAAGAAATGGTCGATTTTGGAAAAAGATGGGATAATTTTCGAGAAAATTAGTCAACCTCGGTAAAAATTCTCAAAAACTATTTTTGCAAGCGGCCATTGCTCAGCGAGCATGAAACCTACTCTGAGATGCACAACCTCGGATCAAGGAAAAGCGCCCGTGCTTGAAGAAATTGCATAGCAGCGGAAAGTTGCCCCTTGTTTGAAGCAACTGCATGGCGCATTGAATGGCAGCGGAAAGTTGCCTTGTTTGATGATGCCTTAGCGCATTATAGTCATCGATCCTCGGGCGATGAACACAGCAGACTCTCGGATCTGAGAGAAGGCAAAGATGATCAAAACCATTACATGGACACAATCAAATTTGAATTGTTTCTGGTGGACTTGAGAATGAAGTTGCCTCGTATCCCAAAGATGGGAATCAAGCCTTCGTAGTTCGGGGTTAAGGTACACTCGGGTATTTAACCTCTCCTTTTTATGCTCTAACTTTTGCCAAAGGCGCTGTTGCGAGTTTTCGACCTTGCGAGCTTTGTTCTTCTTTCTTTTCTTTTTCTATTCTTTTCATTCTTTTTTCTTCTTCTTTTTTGCATTTTCTTTTCTTTTCTTTTTGCATTTTTGTATCTTTGCATTTTTCTTTTTGCATTTTTGTATATATATTTTCTTGTCTCGCTCTAACTTTTGCACAGGTAGCCCTTAGGGTTTTCGGCCCGTGAGCCTCTCAAAGGGTAAAAATGTAACAAGTCCATGCCAAATGGTTTTGAGATTGAAGCCCTCTATATCCGGAGAGTGGCTATTGTATTGACTTGCGAAGATCCACCTTTGGCTCTTGAGCACATCGGATATTTTGCCCCTAGTTAGAGGGTGCTTGCTCTAGCCTTGCAAGCTTCTTACGATGAGGTCGACCTTCTTGATCGACTTTGGTGCCTCTTGTTAGATTTGCTTCAAATCTTGCCACAGGCCTTACATCGTGACCGTTGAACATTACGAATGCAGTTCAAGGTTTGAAAGCCAAGGGGGTTGAGTCTCGGTGAGGCGATCTAAAATTGCACAATCTCAAGCGATTCCACATGTCTTTGCGAGGACCGCATAAAACATTTTTGAAAGTTTTTAAAAGCGACAAATCGCTTCATGTTGAAGGCGATGTAGGATCAATCTGGATCAAAGCCGGGATCCTTCTCAGTACTCACACTAACAAGCATGATTTCATTCATTAAGGGCTTAGTACGCCTCTCTTTCTCTCAATTGATCAAAGTTTTGCAAATTCCGAGGAATTCCTCCCTCTTTGTTTTCACTGCGGTGTTCAAAAGGTTTTGAAAAACTTAGGTCAATACAATGACTTCAAGGCACAAGAAGCGAAGTGGAATGCCTTGCCATTTCATTCAAATCCGGCACAACTAGCACCTGGCGAAGCAAATCGAGGCGTGGAAATCCTTCTTTGTTTCATTCAAAATCTGTTGGCATAAGCGGCTCCTGGCGAAGCAGACTCAAAACAAAACAAAAAGACAAGCATAAAACAAAATGGTGGCCTTGAGGTAACACCCGGAATCACCGACTCCTATACAGCAGGTGACTCGATACAACAAGACGGACCCAAAACAAAAAGTGACTCAAAACAAAAAGCAGACTCAAAACAAAGTAACAAAATTGACCCAATACCCAAGTCGAAAAGCACAAAAGCTGGTATTTGCACATTGCTCGAGCGGTCGTGCCATCCACCATATCTGGAGTAAATGGCGGCGCCCTTGGTGGTTCATCCTCGATCACATAACATTATCCCCCAAGTTCCTTGACCGGTCTTAGATAGACTTTCTTTGAGCTCGGCGGGAGGATGACCCCGTTGTCAAATAGATCATGTACTTCATGGCGAAAGGCAGGCGATTGTTAGTAGCATGGCGGTTCTTTGATGGTATCTTGATCTTGGGTAGCATCATGTGTGGCCGGAAGAGGGTTGAGAGGCGAGGCTCAAGGGGTTTGAGATGGCCTTGTCCAACAAGGATTTGGAAAGCTTTGGACAAAGGCATGTGGAGGGCATGGAAGACCCTCGACCTCGGGGTTGGTATACGGGTTTGTGGATTTTCTTTGGGCGCTGACAAAAGGATTGGCAGGTGCTGGCCTGGTTTGCTGATCTCTTCTGAGTGGAGGATTAGAGCTAACAGGAATGTTCTTGGTACATCGGCCCTTCTCGGCTTGCCTTTGATTCAAGCGCCCCAACTTGAGTGGCGAAAGTGTCATCCTGACTTTTTGCAACAAGCTGCGAGCACTTGCTCTTTGTTCGATCCCTCGGCTTTCAAGGCCTCAACGATATGAAGATGCTCATGGGGATCCATGTGCCCCTACCTTGTTCTTTCCACTCGCTTCCACTTTGCCATGGGATTGGCCTTCCTCGGATGTAGCCGCCCCAAGGCTGGGGAGCCTTTTGACATGAACTCCCGGTATGTGATGTGGTTGATGATGGAGCCAAAACTCCAAAGGCTAAATCCGCCCTTTGTTCTTTGAAGATCTTCAATCATCCTCATCATTTCGAAGTAGTGGGTTCATGGGTTTGAGATGATTGGGGTTGAGTGCACCCATCATGCATAAGTCCATGCTTTACGGGATAAACACCTCGGGCTTGGGTAGATGGGCGGGTGATGTATATCTTTGGGGTCATAGGTGGATGGCAGTGTATGGATGAGATTGAGGTAGGTGGGAAATGTTTGGTCATTGGGGTCTGAAGGTGGAGCTATCGTCCGGTTATCGATGAGATTTTGGACCTCATGATGAAGGCGGTATATGCAGTCGGTGCCATGACAGCTTCTTGATGGTACATCTGATGCTTGGAGGGTTATGTCTGGCTGGGAGTGGGTCGGGAAGAGGTTGAGGATCGAGGGGTTTGAGATGCCCTCTTTCCATCAAGACTTTTAGTGCACTAGTCAGGCTCATATAGAGAGGGGTGAAAGTTACGCCTGAGCTCGAAATTTGAGTCGACTATTCTTGAGCTTGGATTGGCAAAAGGGTTGGTATGTGGTGGCTGTATTGATTCGATGGGTTCGGGAATAGTGCTACTTCTGGCATTGGTACTCCTTGAAATCACCCTCCTTGTCGGTTCACTTGTTGCAGGAATGATCCATTGAGCGCATTCTCGACCTGAACCCCCAGTTCATGCAAACTCTTGAAAGTGAATAGTGGAGCGACTATCAATTTCTGCAACATATCATGCTCGAGGTTCCACACCATCATCTGCACTTGATCCCTCTCGGAAGGCGGCGATCATCATCTGTCTTTGCCTTTGCTCTCCCTCTCGCAACAAATTCCACAAAAGGCTCTTTTGGGTTTTGGCGGGTTGCTCCAAGCTCTTCGATGGTCATCTCAACTTGGGTATTGTAGGAATACTGATCGACAAAGGCCTCAGCCAATTCTTCGATTTTGCTTCACTTTGTCCTCCAACCTAGTGTACCAAGTGGTTGCTACACGGATAGGGTTCTTCCATCTGAGAGAGTTTACGTGGCTTAGTCGGACCCATCGGCTTTAGGACATCAAGAAAAGTCGGATATGTACCATTGGATCCCAGGACCCGTCGAAGCGGTCAATATGTGGCATTTTGAATCTATGCAGGGAGCCGGACGGCGAACTTCGGTGTGCCCATCCTCAATGTCGGGAATGGAGTTAAGGCCTGTGCCTTTTGAATTGCTTCTCAAGGTTGGCAATTTTCACTTGCGGTCGGATCGAGGTCATTAGCATCAAGGGATAACGCCTCTCATTAAGCTGCACGAAGTGCGAAAACTTGGGCTTGAGCTAACCCTTCTCGAGGATTCGGACCTGCAAATCTTCAAGCTGGCGGAAGTGGGTCAAAGTTAATTTGGGGTCCCAAAAATTGGATGTAAGGCGAGATGCCCGGATGGTATCTGCGTTTCAATCTTGGTCTCGGCTTGCATGGCGGTTCCACGATTCATATTTGCTATCACGGCTACAAATTCTTGAACCTGTGCCATCACGGGTCTGATTCGAACAAGGGTGATGTATTGGTGGTGACGGATCGGATGAACCGGTGAGCCACGGTAGCCTTTCTTTGCCTTGCCTCGTGAAAAGAACGGTTGCCCTTGAATTGAATCTCGACCTAACAAAGTCTATCGGCACTAGTCCAATGTACAGGGGATATCGAAGCCTACGAAGCTATGGTTCGGGACTACCTAGCAAAAGAAAACATCGACATCTCGGCTGATTTCACCAAAGCAAATCTGAGCATAGTAGGATGGTTGTGCCCTCTCTTGGTCTGCCCCAAAATTCGCCTCAAATCGATACCCTCGGGTGGCTGAATCTCAAATCTTGAATTGGTGCCCATGAACTGATGCCCAAACTCATAAGCGATACATGCATTCCTGTGAGGCGCACTCTAACAAGCACATATGAGATAAGTGAGAGCCAAAACACCCCTATGTTGGGGTAGGGTTTCCCTGTCCTATTTTGTCGAGAGCTAGGGTTTCACTACGCCTGTGACTTCAAACAACCTATAAGCGGGTAAGCAACTTTGTCCTAGTTTGGAATGGTCACTATGGATCGAATATGCACTAGGTCGAATGGTCAAAGGGTGCCGGTAAAACCGGGTTTGTGTTCCCATCTTGGCGAGCCGTAACGTCGACCTTATGGACATGCCTTGACAAGACAAGCCTCCGGCAAACCGCTCGAGAATAGCGGATGGCAAACCACGGTGTCCTAGGCGCACCAATGCAAATGCAATGCAAAGAAACACACAAGTGTAGTCAAAACCAGATATCATGAGTTGAGTCAAGTTCTCTAAATCCCTGAGTCGCGAAGCTGTAGGCGTCCCGAGCATCCGGGGAAGGAGTGCGAGTCCCCGATTACAGTTCGATATTGGGTCACTACTGATTCGAAGGACTCAAATGTCACGGTTCTTAATCTTGAACCAAGAGTCCAAATCCGGCAAATCGTTTTGAAAGCAGATTTTTGAAAGAAGTGCCAAACATGGATTGCTTTGCGGATCTGAGTCGCCACCTAAATATTTTAAAATGGGAAATTTAGGAAACCCTGACTCGGTGCCAAAGGCCACGTGTCCGTCATCACCAAAGTTGCCTCGGCTCGGGAACTTGGATACGATTGGGGAAGGTCACTTCGTGAGCACCCCCGCTCGCCCGGTCAAAGACCGGCCTCTACTAACCATGATATCTGTTTTTGAAAACATTGTGAGTTCTTATTCCGGTTATTAGCCTAGGTTACTATGTGATGCGCCTGACATACAAGTATAAATGAATCGCTGAATTGGAACAAAACATTTCATGTTTGTTTGTTTGAAAATGGTTTGATGGTGCTACCCGCAAGTAGGCTAAGACGTGGATTTGCCACCCTCGGGTGGGCTTAGAAAACATGATTTTGCCACTATCTAGTGGGCTTAAAACAAACATTTGATGAATTGTCCAATCCAAGTAACTCAACCTCCACCCACAGGCATTCAAGGCAGTTATATCACATAAGCATTTAGCCTCATGGTAAGCATGCTATTCATGGCAACACTCACACGCATGCAAGGATGCTAAAGCATAAAACTCACCGAGTACTCCAAGCCAAAACAAAAGTTTGTTAGAAATCATGCATGATCTTAAGTATACAGCAATGCCTAATGCAACACATGCAAAAATGCAACTATGGCAGGCTCGGCTGTTCTAAACATGGCGTGTGAAATGCTACAACTAACACGTATTCAATTTGGAATTGAAATACAAATGCGGTTTGTATGATCGCCGAGGCAGTGCGTGCAAAAGCAGATGAATGATGCAAACATGCTATGTCATCTTGTATGCTAATTGAAATATGCCCTATATCTAACCATCATAAGCGGGTAAATAAAAGGGAAGAAAAGGCGTGGGGTTGGAAGACATACAACACAATCAAACACACTTATTACAATTATGCCCTCGCCCAAAGGGTCTGAATAAATAATACAGTCCCGAATAAAAGAATAGTACAGTCCAAAATAATATACAGATTCCTAATTAATTATCAAATTAATCTAGAAAGTCATAAATTGGCATGCAAGCGAGGCGCCTTGACTCGCTCAGGATAATGAAATGATGCATGTTGAGTTGCCTTTGGCGGAAATCCTTTGGGATGCCCCAATTAGCCTCTGTTTGCAATGTTTCTCGAAATCGTGTGCAGACTCAGAAAAGTTCTTGATTCTTCATTTCTTTAGCAGAGAGCAGGAAAGGGGCACATCAATGTATTTCACAAATATATGCATGCCTCGATTCTCGTGCCACCAATCACGCACATCGATGCATGATGGCCGAAGAGTCGGATTGCACAACTCAATATAGGATGAATGCTACAACAAAACCTAACTCCATCATGGATAATCCGGAGTGTCGGTGACTTGGGAATTGAGACCCGTTCCGTCGCTCGGAGTGTGAAACGTGCCTCGTTTCCCGTGCCCGGGCTAACTCCTATCCCGAACACGATGCAATATGCATGATATGCATGAAATGCAGCTAATATGCAATCCTAACATACACAATGTTATGAAGATGAGATGCCTCGCAATGCGTGCACGCGGGCACGCGAACCGAGGCGATGATCCTAAGGCATGTAAGGACATATGCAATGCAATTGGACTTACACTAACATGAGTGGACCTCGGCCACACTCACATAAGAGGCCGTCGGATAAAAGTGAAGTGCCTCGAAATGCGCGCACACAGGTACGCAAACCGAGGCAATGACATAAAAAGCATGAAATGGCATGGAAATGATATACAATGAGACTAAAATGAGATGTCTCGAAATACGCGCCCACGGGCACGCAAACTGAGAAAATGGCATACGGAATGCAACAGGACTAAAATGAGACGCGCGATGCAGTATGGGCTTACACCAATATGAGCGAGCCTCAGCCACACTCACATGAGGCCGGAGATGAAAATGAAGTGCCTCGAAATCGTGCACACGCACGCATAACCGAGGCAATGGCATCTGAATGCAATGGAACTAAAATGGCATACAGAATGCAAAATGGACTTACACTAACATGGTAGAGCCTCAGCCACACTGACATAAGAAGCCGACGGATGAAAATGAAGTGCCTCGAAATGCGTGCACACGGGCACGCAAACCGAGGCAATGGCCCTAAGGCATGAAATGGTATGCAAAATGAGACGTGGCATATGGCATATAGAAAATGAAAATTTCAGCAGCCAAAATGATGCAAAAACAGCCCCCGAACTATAGAAAAATTACACGATGCAGAAATGCTATGCTAAGCACCCGAAATGACTTGCAGCTATGCCAAACATGCATAATATGGACATGAAGTGTAAAGACAGATGCTAGGAAGTCCCTAAACTAGCATTTTTCCAGTACAAAGCATTGCCAAACAACAAACATAATTATGGCAAAAATAGCATGCAAAAATGGGGGAAAAGAGGGGAACAATGAAGCAAGTGATATATACAATGCTCAAACTGAAAAATACAGTTCTACAACATTGAAGAGGGCCCAAAAATATGCACATTTACAGTAGATGAAAACCCTCAAAACAGTATGTAGATATGCTCAACATAGCATGCAAAATGAAGCCAACAAAGGCTAGAACATGAGGTATGCCAAACATTCATCAAACAGCCTTGGACCCTTAACAAAACATGACAAGAAAGCCAAAATGTGACTCTTTCCAGACCTGATCATGGCCGAAAAAAGAAGCAAAATAGGCCTAACAAAGCATGCAAAATGAAGGCCAAAGAGGGGTATAATGACAAGTATAACATGGAGACCCCCAATGAAGTTGATCCCTTCTACAATGTTGTAGAGGGACATAAAATAAGCCTACTCACAGTTCATGACATGCTCCAAAACAGATCTCACAGAGGCTAAACAGATCATGCAAATTTACGGTAAATATGAGAGATTATGAAACAAGTGCATGATAGAGAGGCCAAACAGGGTTAAGCCCTTCTTAAATGTTGAAGAGAGGCTCAAAATAGGCCCACTCACAGTTTATATCAGGCTCGGAAATAGATCACACATGAACTAAAAAAAGCATGCAAGATATTGACATACAAAATGATATTGAAGCAAGTGCATCATAGAGGGCTCAAACAAGGTTGAGACCTTAAACAAACATGTAGAATAGCTCAAAATAAGGCCCCTTTCAGTTAGGGCCGGAGTCTAAAACAGTGAGAAAGTAGGGTAGAGGAATGGTGCAAAAAAAAGTGCCAAAAGAGGGTGATTGATACTTACCCTTGAAGATCACACTCTTGTTGCTTCTTGGCTCAAGTTTGCTGATCCTAAGCCTCTAAAAAACCCTTCCTTACATCTGGAATGGAGTGGTGGTAGTAGAGCTTGAAGATGATGAAGAAATGGAGCCTAAACTTGAAGATTTGAGAGAAAAATGGAGAGATAGAGATAGATATCAATGTATATCCTTGAGAGATATTTTTCAACCCCTCTACAAGAGCTGGGAGGCCAGCTATATAGGCAAGAAAATCGGAGAAAAGGTGGGCAAAAGGTGCTTTAGTTGCAGGTGGCCGGCCAGCTAGTTTTCAAAAGCTGTCGGGAAGAACACTGGCCGGTGGGTGCTAGGGAAGTCCAAATGCTGCCATTAAAGTGTCCAAATTGAAGCCCCGGAATTTAGATTTCCAATGGCACAAACCTTGCATCAAAATTCCTCCTGTGGAAAAAGTTATGCCCGTTTCCGTGAAGCCGCGCAGATTTAGTCCAACCGGAGTGATGCCCTACTTCAATCAACCATATCTCCTCCATCCGGAATTGAACTTAGGAGATTCTTGAGTGAAAAATAAAGCCCTAGGAATAAGATTTCCAACGATGGTGGCCTCATACTTTAATTCCTCTTGTGCAAAGAGTTACGCCCATTTCGGTGAAGCCGCGCAGACTTTTCTCCTTCCCGGATCTACTGAACCACCTTTGACCAAGCAGAAAGCTGGTTGCTGAGACAATTGCTGTCCTCCCACCCTCCAGTGACCTTCCTTATGATAAAACAGAGGTACCTGCCAAAAATGAACAAAAACCGATGCAAAACGAAAGCTCGGGGCCGAAAACCGGCCGTTAAGCACCGAAAGTGATGTTTGGCCACGAAGTGGGTATCTAAGACCCCAGTGTCCCTCGAAAGGCAGTAAATGAGATGTATGCCAAAAACCGGAGGAATCAGAGATGGTTGGGTGGTCCCGAACCGAGGGACACGGCCTGACGGCTCCAAAAACCGGGAACCGGGCTCCGAAATGGGCAAAATGGCCTACGGCCACGAAATGTAGCCCACGGCCATTGAGAGATGGTCTACGGAACCTCTCCCTCCCCTCAGGAACAAAAATAGAGAAAACCGAGCCTGGTTATGGCGAGACAAAATAGAAGAGTTCAAGTCCGGAGGCGGGCGCCTGGCCAGACTCTGAGACTTCTGAACTAGCACAATATGAAACATCACCGACCGCTCAATCGGTGACGTTTGAGTCTTAAGGTCGGTCAAAAATGGGGTGTCTACACCTGTCTCACTGTATCCCCAGTAGTAGCAGATCTTAAAATATTTCCCAACTTTAGGCCCTTGATCTAACTAGTCATGGGTTTCCTAACGTTCGATTACATTCTCGGGCTATGTGCCCTTGCCTCCCACATTTGAAATAGGCTCTGACGATGCGAGACTCCACGGTGCTTTTTGCTACAAATGTTGCACATGGAGCTGTGTCTCGGGAAGAACTTGAAGTAGTTGAGGAGCAGATTTTGCTTTTTTCGAAATTTCTTCAAAAGAAGCCCCGCTTTTATTACCCTTCCATTCGCCATCGGGCTTAGCTTGTCTAGCTATATTAGCCTCTGATATGATGGCCCTGTCAAGCACCCCAATGTAGGTCTCCAGCTTTAGGACATTCACCCTCTCTAGGATGTCCTTTCATGAGTCCACCTTCGAAATGTCTTGCCTTCTTATAATCGGTGTCAATCACATGTGGTGCAAACCTGGCCAACTCAGTGAACTTGGCCTCATACTTAGCCACTGTCATGCTGTCTTGTTTTAATTCCATGAACTCTGCTACTTTCCTATCCCATACACATTGCGGGAAGTATTTGTCATAAAATATTTCCAAAAACCTTACCCAGTCAACATCCTTATGATTTTCTCGCATCAACATCCACCATCTTCTTGCTTCATCTTCTACCATAAAAGTAGCTAGAAGCACTTTCTGAGTCTCGGAACAGGGGAACACTTCAAATAATTTCTCAATGCCGAGGACCCATGCTTCGGCTTTCAACGGATCTAATCCCCCGTGGAACTATGGTGGTTTCATTTTCTTGAATTCCTTGGTGAGAGCTATTATTCGGTCATCATTTTGATAGTCTAGCACGGGTTGTGCCGGATGTGGAGGTGGCGGGTGTGGTTGCTGCCACTGTTGTTGCCACTCCTGTTGCTATCTCAAAGCTTCTGCCATTTCCTATATCAGTCTTTCCATTCTGTCCATTATGGCAGTTGAGGATTCTTCTAGTTCATCTCCTCTGGTTCTCACCATTTGATTAAACTTGCGTTATGCTATATACATGATATACACAAGTATGCATGTAACAGGGAGCATACATATTCAGGTAATTTGCAACGCAAGTAATTCACAACTTACAACACATAATTGTTCATATCAAAACATCTAAGCATATAATCAATGCTTTCAAATTCATATTCATCACATGAATGCATCCTAGATCTTATCTAGACGCTTATTGCTCTTTTTGGACAAGTGTGTGAGTTATTAACTTGTGCTCTGATACCACTCTGTCCCGACCTGTACCCGCCCCTATGGGTTAAGGACGTAACCGGCCAGTAATCCTGGGATTACCTATGGCCTCAAAATAGAATAGACTTAACTCAACAGAGTAAAAGGGCCAAACGGAAGCAATAATCGAAAACTTTGTCCATAGAGCTGTGCTTATATGTACTTCAAAACAAACCGTACCCATATACGTTAATAACCCACGTCAAAAGTACAGTACCATAAGTTCTTTAAGATAGGATCATCCAGCTAAGTCAACCCATGACAAACTATTTACAAATATACATAAAGTCCTTGCCAGTAAGACAAAATATAATTATATAACAAAATGGAAAGGGTAGGTCTCGTGCGTGAGACACAAGGTTGACTTTCTCAAAACTCATATTGTTCCTAGCAAACTTCACTGGGGCTGGGTTTGGACTTCCCTCGGCTCACCTACAAACACATGAATGAGCGTGAGCGACAGCCCAGTGAATAATATCGATTACATAAGTCATATAAACAATACATAGAATAGCATACTTCAAACGGCCTTGGGCCCAATTCGTATTTCTACTTAACATATGTACATTTATACCAAGATTAGATCAAGTGATTGTAGTTCCAACCATAATGGCCTTTGGCCTATTCGGATTTCCATTCATGTCAAAACGGCCTTCGGCCCATCCATTTATACGAAAACGGCCTTTGGCCCATACATTCGTATCAAAACGGCCTTCGACCCATACATTTGTATCAAAACGGCCTTCGGCCCACACATACGTATCAAAACAACCTTAGGTCCATTCATTCGTATCAAAATGACCTTAGGTCCATTCATTCATTCATGTCAACTTTTTTGTCCACAATCCCAATTAGCAACTCATAAAGCTTATAAGGGAATAAACAATTGGACATTCATAAGCGTTCAAATATTGATATTACTCACAGTGATCAGCTTGTGGATTTGCCTTGGAGCTTGACCCTACACATTTCATGAACACAAAAGGGTCACTAACAGTTCAATACATTCTTTAATTTACATATTCCTCTTTAGGCTTTATTCTTATCTCATTAATTCATTTACAATGTTTAACATATGCCTAAGAGTGATTACAAGTGAAAGAGAACGGAAAACGAAACATGGAACACATGAGCAAAATTTCAGCAAACAGGGTCCCCGCTCAAGCGGACCCTTAAGGCCTGCAAAAGTACTGGTTGCATGAAAAATACGCTCGAGCGGAAGTCCTGTCCACAAAAGATCCCCGCTCGAGCTTGAGATATCCCGCTCGAGCGGATACCCAATTCTGCAAAAAGTGCTGGGAGCATGATTTTTACGCTCGAGCGGACCTCAAAATTCTGGAAAACCCAGAATGTGTTCTTGAGCTCAACTTCGATATTTCAGCCACATTACTTGCATGCAATGGCTCAAATCACACATTTACACATGTTAACTTGCTACCAATACAAGATTACAACATTAGGAAGCTCAATTTCAAGGATTACACACTTGCATGTTTCAAATGACATCAACTTCAACTCTATCATACATATTCATGCATTTCAAGCTCATACCTTCTCAAATTGTACATTCATGTGATGAATTAGCCACATTCTCAACTTAGGTAACACAAATGATGATCAAGACTTGAGTTTCCTTTAACATTTCACATGGATTACACACATTTGTGCTCAAACATGCAATTTCGAAGTAATTTCTTACATGCATGCACATATTAAGCTTCAATTTAACAAACTAGCCCAATTTCATTTCAATCCCTTTATAATCAAAGCAATCCATGTTCTTGACTCTCTTTCAAGCTAGAGTTCACAAGATAATAATTAAAATGCATGAATTACTCACTAAGGAGTTTAAGCTTCACAATCTATGGCAATTCTTGTGTTATCTTCAATGCATGCAAGGATTAAAAGCAAAACTTAGATTTTCTTCCCTTCCTCTCTCTACAGCCGGATCTCTCTACGTTTTGAGTCCCAAGTTCAGTCAAATGAGGTAAATAAGAGAGAATAGGGAGTATAGAGACTTACAACAAAACCCACTAAGGCCAAATAATATTAATAAAGTAATTGGGCTCCAATTTATTAATTAAATCGACTTAATCTGACCCGAATCAATTTCTAATTAAATTTCACCGTAGGCTCTAAAAATTATGCCAATCACAATGGCGTAATCAATTTCGGGTTCTTTGGCCGATAAGGCCCTCAATTTAATTTCCAAAGCAGATTATTCAAACAGATATTCCTACAGTGAACAGATAGAGTTCCAAAATCACATATATTCACATAATGACACACAAAGTCATATCAAAACACATAATCACATGCGTATTAGGGATTAATTAACATAATATGGAACAGGGGTATCACAGCCAGAGCCTAGAAGACAAGGTTCAAAGAAAGGTGGTCCATCCCTCTACCTTTAATGACTTTAAACCACAAGTTTCAGCCCACAAATACAGCTGAAAAACAACCCAAAAGCTGCACTAAATAATAGAAATAAATAGGGAAAAGAAGCTTGAAGTTGTACCTCTTGAAGAGGAATGATCCTTTTGAATTATAAACCACTAATTCTACACCTTCAAGAGGTAAAATACAAACTCAAACACCTCAGCAAAGAACTCTCAAGGTTTGGTTTAGAGTGTCAAGGCAAAGGGTATAGAAGTTGCAAGGGAGAAAGAGAAATGTAGAGAGAAATATTTTCCAAAACTTTTGCTCCTTAAATATTTCTAACCCTAAGTTTTAAGAGAGAGTCATTTATATATAGAAATATATCAGACCATCTTTAAAATATCCATACAGATACAGCTAAGGCAGTGCATGCGTCTATGGAAATAGTTGGCACAACTGGAAAAAAGATCTGAATTTTTACACAAGTAGGCGGCCACTAGTGGGTCTGCTAGTCCCTTGGATGGTCAAGCTTGAAAAACTACTATTTTAGTCAAAAAACAAGACACGAGGTTTGTAGGTTCAAAACTAAGGTTTTCTTCTGAGGAAATCGAGCATTTGGAAAAGTGTAGAAATCATCTTTGGGTGATCAAGTCGGTTGTACCCAAGTCGCAAGGGCGGTTAAAAATGGGATGTCTAAAGTTGTCCTTCTTTGACAAAGCTCGAAGTCATGAAATGACGTGAGTGAATGTCAAAGCTCGAAGACGATCTATTTTGACAAGGCCGTAAGACTTAGGCAAACAATCAAGATGTAAATTTAAATTGGTTAAGCTCGAAAGCTGCCTACGTATCTCTTTGCAAGGAATCAAACTAGCATAGTTCAGGGGTAGTAAGCAAATGATATGCACAAAGAATATACTTTGAAAGCTGGACTTACATGCTTTGCGAAACCAACTATTTTGAAATCCATGATCATAGAAGATTATGCAATAAGAAATAACAAGATTATTGCAAATAAGTCCAACCACGTTTCACGCGGAAAGAAATGAAAACACACTCTAACCATGCTGAAATTGTAAGAGGAGGAGAAAAACCACTCAGGGTCATGCCTCCACACACCCCAAGATGCTGCGATAGATGAAAAAAGTATGAGATAGCGCGATAGATGCACAAAGTGAACGAGTGTGATAGATGCCCAAAGTGAACAAGTGTGATAGATGCACAAAGTGAATGATTGCGATAGATGCACAAAGTGAATAAGTGCAAAAATCAATACCATGACAATGCATGTTCTATGCAAGATAATAGGCAACCGACATATGATGTTAATTGAAAGTATGTTCTATGTAAGATAATTGAAAGCATGTTCTATGTAAAAGCATGTTCTACGTATGATAATTAAAAGCATGTTCTATGCATAAAAAGGTAACAGATATGTAAACCAACAAAACGAACAAAAGCGATGTTCGACAACAACCTTCTACTTACCCCTCAGAGGCTTTGCAAATTGCTCAAAAAGGATACACCTTGTTCATATTTGAAATTGGGGCACGTTCGCACGCTAGAGTACAACGGCATTGGAATGACACAACCGAAACACAGTTTTGAGCTCCTCGGAAATCAAATCCAATATAAATACCTCAATCCTTATTTCTAGACCCAAAATAGGACCTCCTATACACTGTTAGGGAAAAAGGGGAACAAACCAGGCACTGGGCCACAAAAGGGGCCTGCAAGCCACTAACGGTGTACGACAACTCACTATTAGTGGTTTGCCGGCTACTAATGCAATTTCTGAGGCAAAAAGGGGATTTTGGCATGTGTCTCTTTAAATACACCACCAAACTTCATTTCCTCACACACCCAAGTCCGAAATCACTCTCCCTCTCTCTCTAAGTGCTTCATCTCTCTACATTTGTGCTTTGTACGTGTTTTCTAATGCCCCACGCAAACTTTATTTGCAAAACCTCATTGGTCCTCCACACTTTGAACCGATCAGATTTTGTTTGCGTTGATTTTTTTGAGTTTTCAACACTTTGGGCTTGTTTCCCGTGAGTTTTTCTTAGGTTTCACAAATTTTCTTGGGGTTTGACTTTTTCTTCCATTTTCTCTCTGCTAGGGTTGACTTTTTCTGACTTTTCCCTCTTTTCTTCATTTTTCTTCATTTTCACCCACTTGTCACCCACTTTTCACCCACATTCCAGAAGGCAGATGACATTCCAAATGATGGTGCCCCTCCCGAGGTACCTATTCTTCTACCTGCTGTGGAGGTTGAGGAACCTATAGCCGCTGAGGCCGGCGAGGCAGTGAAGGACATTGTCATTAACTTCGAGGCAGAGGCAAAGGTCTTCGCCCTAGGGCTCAAGCCTGAGTTACCACCATTGAGGGTGTGGCCTTTTTATCTGGCCACTTACCATCCTCGCACGCACACGATGGCACCCGGAGGCATTAGACGTTTTGATGATTTCTTTGTTAGTGTGCCAGAGGATATTTTGCTGAGGGAGCTAGACTCCCACCTTTCCCAAGGTGCTACTGAGATACAAACTTTATTTTCATGTTTTATTGCCTTTCATCTGATTGTCTTGCATTGCCTTTCATCTGACTGTTTTCCACTGTCTTTCATCTGACTATCTTGCATTGCCTTTCATTTGACTGTCTTTCATCGGATTCATTCTTTCTTTGCCATAAGAGAACTTTTGCTCCTGTAGAGGTTATGGAGCAGTGACGGCCAGGGATTGGTATCACTATCTCCCCCCACATGTTCGTGACCTTGTCGACAAGACAGGCTTTGGCTTATTTTGCACCGGGCTCACAGGCCACATGGCTAGCCGGGTCTTACTTGAAGACTTAGTGGAGAGGTGGTGGGATACCACCAACTCTTTCCATTTCTCTTCTACTGGGGAGATGACGATGACCCCCTATGACTTTTTGATGATCACAGGCTTAGGAGTAAGGGGTGATTCGATCCCTTTCGACGTGGACATGGGTGAGTGGAAAGTGGCCTGGACCTACTTACTCAGAGCGAGCCCAGCCCTATACAGACCAACTATGGTACGATAAAGTTGGCTTCTCAAGCGCTTTCATCGGAGTCAGCCTGAGACACAGAATGAGGTAGAGCAGTACACCCGGGGCTTTTTGATGTGCCTTCTCAGTACCACCTTGTTCATGAATAGGTGGAACAGCATGGGCTTATACTTGCTGAGTGCCCGTGACCTTGCCCTGGGTCGAATTTTACGACTGGGGTGGAGCCGGCCTTGCCACGCTCTACGGCTACATAAGCTCCAGTTCCCGTGTGAAAGGAAACATGCTTGGAGGCTGCTGGAGAGTTTGGAAGGTATGCATTGCACTTTCGATTCTATTTACTTCTTCTTATGCTCTCTGCTTTTCATTTTCTACCTTATATTTGTTCATGCATTGTACTTTTTGCTTTGCACTTTCTGTTTGATATCTGTTCACACACTGTGTCCTCACACTGCTGATCTTTTCTGTTTGATATCTGTTCATACGCTGCTTAATTCACACTACTAATCTTTTCTTGTAACTGTGGGTTTTTGGCAATTTCCCTATCCTTGCCCCAGAGCCGATGGACGAGATTGCCTCGATTATCTCCTACTTGCAGCGGTATGATGGCAAGTGCCACCGCTGAAGCTGCGAGGATATGACCTTTTCCTTCTATCGTCGTTACTTCGACACAGTGGTTGCCCACGAGGTACTCCAAAACTTACATTCATTCCTGCTATATTCCCATTGCTATGTTCCGGGCCATATTTTGACAACTGACAACAATTAATAGCTCATAAATTTTTTTATTGCAGATCACCTAGTAGCCATGGATAGCAATGCCAGCCGGAGTTAGAGACTAGTATGCTGGAGCCTGGGCTACTTCTCGATACCGGATCCTGCTGGAGGGCCTATTTTGCAAGGCCTGGTTATTAGGCGAGAGGTTTGTACGCCAGATACTAGGCTTGCCTACTCCAGTTGTTCCTATGCCGTCCCCAGCATCCATGAGGACAGCTGATAGCCTTTTAGCTGACGCCATTATCTAGTATATTGTTGGGCTGGATGTCGACTACTTCAGAGAGGAGGGTGACTATACAGCCTACATCAAGACTCATCTCATGCCACCCTTGATCGGAGAGTTCGCGGCCATGATGCAATGGTTCCTTTGCTTGAAAAGGTCAGAGGTCGAGGAGTATCGAGAGACCCTCCCATCAGGTAAGATTCTGGTTGGCCAGCAATTCCTAACGCGATTCCTTGTGGGCAGCTGAGAGAGACGGTTTATCAGCTCCCGATTGAGTCCCCAGAGGCGGGGCACGGGTATATCAGAGCCCCAGGTGCACCTCAGGTATGGACCATTCTTGACAACTTGCATTCTGCGCTCTTCCTTTTCAAATACTGATTACTCAATTTCACTTTCAAGCTCCCACAGAGTATACAAAGGGCCTTCTTTAGCTGGTTGCCTTCCTAGTTCACATGGTGCAGAGGAGGGAGATGCTGCTCACTTTGCAAAGTATCCAGGTATACTTCCCTTCTCCTCCTGCATTACATTGCTTCCCACATTGTGCTCCCACTGATACATGATACTCATACGGTAAACGACCATGCCTTCTAACACATTATATTGACATATTATACTAACATACTACACTGACACACCGCACCCATGTTGTATCTATTTTCTGTACCATACTAATACTGCATACTACATTTCATAACATACATACTGTGGCTAATACCTTGATATTTGGCTTTCAGGTTCCACCTACACTGAGAGCACCAGTAGAAGGAGCAGTAACAGCGGCACCTCTTCCAGCAACCAAGAGGAGAGATAGACAAGTCCCAGCACGCGGCCAAGATGAGCGTCGGGGCCGAGGCAAAGATAGAGGTGCTCAAAGTCGGAGCGGCTCAGAGCCAATTTTGAGTAAGGACAATACTGAGACCAATGATTCCAAGGAGACAGTGACCCGATGCTCTGAGTCTAAGAGCAAGGACGATGATGCTGGCTCGGGATCAGAGAGCGAGGAGGACACTGAGGCTGGTTCTGAGTCAAAGAGCGGAGATGATGATACTAGCTCTAGCTAGAAGTTCGATTTTGATATCGGCACTAATAGAGATAGTGCCCCTGAGTCCCCACCGAGGAAGAGAACAAAGAGGGCCTCTCAAGCTTGATGCGACTGGCGCTGATTTTTGTACTCGTTTGCTTAGTTTCTTTTTGTTTTGGTAGCTTAGCACATGTATAGCTCCAGTTAGTTTTATATTTTTCTTTTTGAAAACTTGTACTCTCTTTTGTAAAAAACCATGATCGGGGAAAACCCTACAATTTAAGAAAAAGAGTTATTTGTTTTTGTATCATGAGCACCATAGTTGCATAGAATGGAAATGGAATTGAATTTGAAACCGAGAATGCTTGTATTAGAATGATATTCTCAATCGGATAACGAGCCGACCAATGACCAAAATACAAAATACAACTTGATAAATGGAAAACGAAGTAAAAACAACTTAGACTCAGCTATTTACACTTGCTCAAAACAAAAGACTCAAAACAAGACCTTAAACACAAGGATTAAGACAAAACCACAATGCCAAATTGTTAGTCCACAAAGTGGACAGCTGGCCACAAAAGGTGGGCGGCCGGCCACTTGTGGTGAACCACCAGATGGTTGATAGCTGGCCTCTACTCACAGCCCTATTTTCTACAAGAGGTCCTCCTTCACCATTTCTTCACCAGAACCTCATTTTAGTTGTTGTTTTCCTTAAAAATAAAGATCTTCGTCACCAAGAAACTCAAAAATTGGATAGCCACTTTAGACGGCACGAAAAAGGTGAATTTTTGAGGTTTCGGCATAAATGCGCTTTTTCCATTAAGCCGTACTCCACTTTGTTTTCCGTTCTTCCATCTCACGGCCCAATGTTGGAACCCAATTACACATGTATTTTGGTTCGGAACACAAGAACTATGCCCGATTTTTGAAGAGTTTCAAGCATTGGTAGAATCTTGATGCGATGAGGAAATCATGCCTCATCCTTGTTTTGGCCATGCCCAAGCTTTGGGACGGATGTGCGGGCTTACTTTGCACGAAGCTTGATCTTTGGCTCATGACGATGAGCTAGATATACCCGGCTTGATTCACCGATTTTTTGATATCGGAGACAGAGGCGACTTTCTTTGGTGAGGCTTTCTGTAACATGCCCTCTGTTTGTGTATGCTCGCTTATTTTCTTCTTGCCCTAGTTACGATGCAGCCAGCATTAAACTAGTCGAAGTGGCCCAATGCTTGAAAGAGGGTAAGAGTTGCATTGGTTTAACACTAGCCGAGACCTTGATTGATTTGAATGTCTTTTATCGGCGAGAGACCACCAGGTTTGCAGGGAGTACATTGCTACTCCACGTATTGTTTCCCCCCATTTCTTATATATGTGATTCTCACCTCACTCGACACTCGTGCTCCATTTTCCTCTCAAAGCCCTTTCCTTACTTTTCTCTCAACGTACATTACTTTATTCTTTAATCTCTCTTCTTTTTCATCCTTTCCCAAGTATGGCTCATGGATAAGCTGAAAGTGGTGGACCTTTGCCCCGAATATTTAGTCCAAGCTTACTTTTTTTGCCAACAACTAGTGGATTTTCCCATTGAGGGATGGTGGTGCAATTGGATATGCAATAGAATGGCAGCTGACATAGCTTGGCATTGTTCCTGGCTTGACTTAGCTGAAATGAGCTATAACATGACCCAACAACTGAGCATGCAGTAGATTGGCCTCACGCACTGCACGTTCTACTTCCCTTTCTGATTCAAATGCCAGTTTGGACATGATCAGACTCGGCCAGATGAGGGGGTAGAATACCCCGCTTCATTCCCACTTCGTGGTTCACACTTGCCTCGATACCTCATTGCTTGGAGGACAAGAGAGAGCTTTTGGCCCTTACTTTGGCTTCAGTTATGCCCTATCTAGAGACTGCTTGGCTTGGCTCAAGGACGAGGCACAAGTTGGGCCAACTTTGGTTACAGAGGCTTCCGCCAGCACAAGCAGAGGATGCAATAACACCTGACTCACCTATGTCTCTAGTTTATTGCTTTGACCTTTCTTTTCCAATTATTGTGATGTAAAACAACTTTGATTTGCAATTAGAGAGTTAGAGAATGTACTTGTGTTAAAATCAATAGAATTAAGGTTGTGAGCACTAAAAATTTTCTTTTTGGTCCCAAAATGGTCTAAGTTGTAAAAAGTAAAATTTGAGACAAATCCACTTTTATCAAAACTTTTCAAAACAATTTTTGAAAGTGATCACTACCTAACACGCACGGAATCAGCCCTCAAGATGTATAGCCCTGAATCAACATATCGTAACTGCCCATAACTGTCTTCATATTGACCCTTCGGCTGTCATATTGAAGATCACATAACCGAGCTAACAGATAATAAAGAAAGATGACCTGATCAAAATGAACAAATATGACAGTTGAGTTGGAGATGGTTACGACCAAACTTCAGGAGGAAGTTGCCTACATATCCAAAAGACGGGAATCAGGCCTTACGTAGTTCAGTTCAGGTTCACTCAAATATTAACTCTCATTTTCTGCTCTAACTTTTTCCGAAGTCGCCCTTTTGGGCTTTTGACCTTGCGACTTGAGTTTTTATTTATTTCTAATTTTTTATGCTCTAACATTTGCCTAGGTTGCCCTTCTAGGTTTTCGGCCCAGCGAGCCTCTCAAGGGTAATATTTCTTCAACTTGTCCATATTGATAGGCTGTGAAAACTCCAAGCCATCTAGGTCCATAAGAATAATCGCCTCTCCCAACCAGATAGATTTGATGATGTAAGGACCAGTCCAATTGGGTTGGAACTTGCTCCTAGGGTCATGGATGGGAGCCCGGTTATCTTTGAGCAACATAGCCCCCTTTTTTGAGATTCCTGGACTTAACCTTTTTGTTAAAAGCCCCAGCAATTCTGCGTTAGTAGCCCTTAATATGATATATTGCCTTCAGCCTTCTCTCATCAAATAGCATCAACTCCTAGAACCTACTCTGCTACCAGTCCGCCTCCGCTATTTGACATTCGACCATAACTCGCAATGACGGTACTTCAATTTCAATTGGTAGAACAGCCTCTATTCCATAGACAAGATAATAGGGGGTTGCCCCTGTAGATGTTCGGATTGAGGTTCTATAGCCCCAAAGCGTGAATGGAAGTTTATCTAGCCAGTCCCTGTATGTTTCCACTATCTTCCACAAGATGTTCTTGATATTCTTGTTTGCGACCTCAATAGCTCCGTTGGTCTGTGGTTTATACGTTGACGACTTGTTAAAAGCGACATTATACTTCTCAAGCAAATCCACCACGTCTTTCTTGAAGTGTAAGCCGTTATTTGATATGATCTCATTCGGAACCCCATATCGATAGATGATGTTATTTCTGATGAATTTGGCTACGTATGATGCTTTCAACAGAGCATAGGACTGCGCTTCCACCCACTTCGTGAAGTAGTCAATCGCCACCAAAATGAACTCATGCCCATTTGACCCCTTTGTCGTCACTGCGCCGATAACATTGATTCCTTAGACTGAGAAAGGGCATGGTGAAGTCATATTGTAGATCTTAGACGGTGGGATGTTTATGCGATTGGCATGAATTTGATATTTATGGCATCACTGCACAAAACCAATGCAATCCTCCTCCATAGTTGACCGATGATAGCCTTAAATGAGGATCTTTTGCGCTAGCATCACACCGTTCATGTATGCCCCACACTCCCCTCCATGGATAGCCTCCATAAGACGCCTCGATTCCTCCTCTTCAACACACAGCTTGTGCAACCCCAGATGGCCTCTTCTATACAACTTACCCCCCCGCAGATGATAAATTGGACGGCCAGATGCCATATTCCCCACTTATCTTTGGCACTTGCCCCTGGTAGATACGTCTCATTTTCTAGAAAGTTCCAAATATTGTAATACCAGGGTTTTTTTTTGTCTTGCAGCTCACCTATTGCGGTAATGGTTTCATAGGCCGGCGTGTATTTCTGTTCGATAATGATTGGATGCATCTTAACTCCCAGCAGGATGTCTACCATAGAAGTTAGAGTTGCTAATGCATCAGCGAACCGGTTGTTCTCTTTGAGCTTTTCAAACCTCGAAATCAGAATATCCAGGGCCTGGTGGTAGACTTCATTTTCTCCTCCTTGACTTACCAGTCTTTGTTAGCTTGAGAAACAACCAAGTTCGAGTCTCCAATGACATCCAAGCTTTTTGCCCCTAGTTCTAGGGCGGCTTCTAAACTAGCAATACACAATGACATTTTGAACCGGAGTTTCAAGGCTGGGGGTATATGGGAATCGTCAGGTGCTATCAATAACATGCCTATCCCATAACCATACTGATTGGACGCTCTGTCAAAGTACATCATCCATGTTTCTTCTTCGACTTGCAGAATGTCTTCATCTGGGAACAAATATTCCATCACCTCATCGCCCTCCACTGGGTGGTCAGCCAGGAATTCCACTATAGGTCTTCCTTTAACGGACTTGTACGTAACATATTTGAGAACAAATTTGAAGAGAAGAAACAGCCAACAAGCTAGCCTACCTGTAAGTGCCAGTTTCTCAAAGAGATATTTAATGAGATCTAGTCTTGAAACTAGGAGTACAGAGTGAGCTAACAAGTAGTGTCTCAACTTTCCAGTAGCGCATACCAAGGTGTAGACATCCTCGAACACATCCCGGGGAAAGGGAGTGGAATCCCCCCTGTTCTGGTTTGATATTGGGTCTACTACAGTTCAAGGACTCAAATGTCACGGTTCTTAATCTTGAACCAAAGAGTCCAAATTCGGAAAATCGATTTTGAAAACAGATTTTTTTGAAAGAAGTGCCAAACATGGACTGCTTTGCCAGATACAGAATCGCCACCTAAATGTTTTTTTATGGGAAATTTAGGAAACCCTGATTCGGTGCCAAAGGCCACGTGTCCGTCATCACCAAAGTTGTCTCGGCTCGGGAACTTGGGTACGATTGGGGAAGGTCACTTCGTGAGCACCCCCACTCGCCCGGTCAAAGACCGGCCTCTCCTGACTATGATACCTATTTTTGAAACCATTGTGAGTACTTATTCCGGTTATTAGGCTAGGTAACTATGTGATGCGGACAGCATACATGTATAGACTCGATCGCCTGATTTGGAACATATCATTTCATGTTTGTTTGTTTGAAAATGGTTTGATGGTGCTACCATGAGTAGGCTAAGACGTGGATTTGCCACCCTCAGGTGGGCTTAGAAAACATGATTTTGCCACTATCTAGTGGGCTTAAAACAAACATTTGATGAATTGTCCCAATTCAGATAATTCAACCTCCACCCACAGGCATTCAAGGCAGTTATATCATATAAGTACATAGCCTCATGGTAAGAATGCTACTCATGGCAGTCACTCGCACGCATGCAAGGATGCTAAAGCATAAAACTCACCGAGTACTCCAAGCCAAAACAGAAAACCGATTAGAAATCATGCATGATCCTAAATATACAGAATTGCCTAATGCAACACATGCGAAGATGCAAACTATAGCAGGCTCGGCTATTCTAAACATGGCATATGAAATGCTACAATTATCACGTACTCAATTCGGAATTGAAATACAAATGCAGTTTGTGTGATGCGCCGAGCCCGGTGCGTGCAAAACAGATGAATGATGCAAACATGCTGTCATACTGTATGCTAATTGAAATATGCCCTATATCTAACCATCGTAAGCAAGTAAATAAAAGGAAGAAAGAAGTGGGGGTTGGAAGACATACATCACACTCACCCACACTTATTACAATTATGCCCTCGCGCAGAGGGTCCGAATAAATAATACAGTTCGAAATGAAAGAATAATATAGTCCAAAATATACAAATTCCTAATTAATTAACAAATTAACTAAGAAAAACTGTAAACTGGCATGCAAGGCGGTGCCTTACTATTGAATGATGTATCTTTGAAATTTGCCTTCTGAAATCCTTTGGGATGCCCCAATTAGCCTCTGTTTGCAATGTTTCTCGAAATGCGTGCCAAGCCTCGGAAGACTGGTGATTCTTGATTTTCTTTAGCGAGGAAGCGGGGAAAGGGCATAGCAATGTATTTCACAAATATATGCATGCCTCGATCCTCGTGCCACCAATCACGCATCTCGATGCATGATGGCCGAAGAGTCGGATTGCACAACTCAATATAGGATGAATGCAGATAAATGCTACAACAAAACCAAACTCCATCATGGGTAATCCGGAGTGTCGGTGACTTGGGAATTGAGACCTGTTCCGTCACTTTCGAATGCAGGCGTGCCTCGTTTCCGTGCAGGCTAACTCCTATCCCGAACACGATGCAATATGCATGATATGCATGAAATGTAGCTAATATGCAATCCTAACATACACAATGTCATGGAATGGCATACACGCTAAACGAGATAACACACAACCAAGCATACACAATGCTACGGATGAAATGACATACGCAATGCAATAATGGGCTCACACCAACATGAGAGAGCCTCAACCACACTCACACAGGAGGCCATGAGATAAAAAAAAAAGAAGTGCCTCGAAATGCGTGCACACAGGCACGCAAACCAAGGCAATGGTACTAAAGCATGAAATGGTACTCCAAATGCAAATTGGACTTATACTAACATGAGAGAGCCTCAGCCTCACTCACATAAGAGGCCGATGAGATGAAAATGAAGTGCCTCGAAATGCGTGCACACAGGCACGCAAACCGAGGCAATGGTACTCAAGCATGAAATGGCACTCCAAATACAAATTGGACTTATACTAACATGAGATAGCTTGAGCCACACTCACATAAGAGGCCGATGAGATGAAAATGAGATGCCTCGAAATGCGTGCACACGGGCACGCAAACCGAGGCAATGGCCCTAAGGCATGAAATGGCATGGAATATGATATGTAAACATGCAAATAGAATTTCAACACTGAAATGTGGGGGGAAACAGTCCCGAAACATGGCCAAAGTGCACCCGAAGCATGGAATGATCCCGAAATGCGATATTAGGCATCCGAAATGGCCTATAGCTATGCAATGCATGCGCAATATGGACATGGAATGAAAATACAGTAGCAAGACAGCCCCAAGAAAAGCATTTTTCAGTCATAAAAAGGGCTAAACAGCAAGCACACATAGGATTAGGCAAGTATGCAAAAATGGCTCCGCAAGAGGGGTATTGAAGCAAGTGATACATGCGATGCCCAAATGGAAAAATACCGTTCTACAACACTGATGAGGGACTAAAAATATGAACATTTACAGTAGATGAAATCCCCCAAATCAGTATGAAAACATGCTAAAAATGTCATGCAAGAACTATGATACATAAGGCCATAACATGAGGTACCCCAAAAATTCATCAAACCAGCAAAGACCCTTAATGAAATATGTCAATAAGATCAAAATATGACTCTTTCCAGCTCTGATGATGGTCGAAAACAGAAGCTAGATATGCTTAAAAAAGCATGCAAAAATGGGGGTCAAAGAGGGGTATAATGACAAGTATAACATGGAGAGCCCCAACAAGGTTGATCCCTTCTAAAATGTTGTAGAGGGACACAATATAAGCCTACTCATAGTTCATGACATGCTCTGAAACAGAATACATGTAGGCCAAACAAATCATGCAAATTTGGTAAATTGGAGGAATTGTGAAGCAAGTGCAAGATAGGGGGCCTAAACATGGTTGATCCCTTCTTCAATGTTTAAGAGGGGCTCAAAATAATTCCACTTACAGTTTACATTATGCTCGAAAACAGATCACTCATAGGCTAGAAATTTCATGCAAAATATTGTCATACAAGAGGATATTGAAACAAGTGTGCCATAGAGGGCTCAAACAGGGTTGAGCCCTTGAACAAACATGAAGAATAGCTCAAAATAGACCTAGTTTCAGTTAAGGTCGGAGCCCAAAACAATAAGAAAATAGGCTAAGAAGTTGGTGCAAAAATGGGCTACAAAATGGGGAAAGTCTACTTACCCTTGAAGACCAATACTTTTGTTGCTTCTTGGACCAGATTTGATGACTCTAAGCTACTGGAATCCCTTCCTTTGCTGTTGGAATGGAGTGATGAGGGTAGAGCTTGAAGATGATGAAGAAATGGAACCAAAACTTGAAGGAAATGGAGTGGTATGTAGAGATATCCTCAAATCAATTCTTGTGACCTTCTTTCTTGAGTTGGGAGGAAAGCAATATAGACAAGAGAGGGAGAGAAGAGTCCTTGCCAAAGTGGAGGGAAATGAGCTCTTATTTCCCTCCAAAAGGTTCCCCCGGATAGAGATATTTTTTGGGAAAAACCAAGACACAGCTGGAATGGTCTTACACTGAGGAAGCAGGCCGGCCATCTACTTTTGCTGCAGGTGGCCGGCCGGCCACCCCCTATGGCCGGCCGGCTAGGGGTCAAAAGGGTCAATGAGAATTTATGGCCGGCCACCAAAGATTGGTGTCCTCCCATGTGTGTACAACAAGACCCTATGGTTGGAAATTGGCAACTTTGAAACAAGAGTGACAACAAGCCCCTTTTAGAAGGGGTTCAAAAGGATCAATTAGAGTTACTAGCCGGCCATGTGTTTTTAGGATCCTCCCATGTGTGTACGACACAAATATGTGGTTTTGGCTCGAAGAAAATGGCCCTAGGGTGTTCAACATTAGCCCGGAAGTGAGAAAAACGGGCGCCGGGGGGCGCCGGAGGAGCATAACTGGTTGCTGAGACAATTGCTGGCCTCCCACCCTCCAGTGATCTTCCTGGTGATAAAACAGAGGTACCTGCCAAAAATGAACAAAAACCGATGCAAAACGAATGATCGGGGGCCAAAACACGCAGTTCGGGGTCCCGAAAATCGGCCGTTAAGCACCGAAAGTGGTGTTTGGCCACGAAGTGGGCATCTAAGACCCCAGTGTCCCTCGAAAGGGAGTAAATGAGATGCATGCCAAAAACCGGAGGAATTGGAGATGGTTGGGTGGTCCCGAACCGAGGCACACTGGCTGTGACTCAAAACCGGCAAGACTCCGAAATGGGCAAAATGGCCTCTGACCCACGAAATGTAGCCCAGCCTTGGGAGATGGTCTCTGGGACCTCTTCCTCCCCTCGGGAAAAGCAGAAAACGAGTCCGGTTATGGCAGGCAAGGCAAAAAAGAGTTCGGAAGTCGGGAGGCGGGCCCTGCGCGACTCTGAGACCACGAGCAAGCACAATATGCAACATCAGCGAGCACTCAATCGGTGGCGTCCGAGTCTTAAGGTCGATCAAAAATGGGGTGTCTCTGATTGCCCCTCTTTGATAGAACTTCGGAAGTCAAGAAGTGGCGGAGTAAATGTCAAAGCCTAGAGCGACCCATTTTGACAAGTAGAAGACTTAGACAATCATACAAGATGAGCAGAGATATGTGCCCCGAGGCGTGCATGAGCGGGGGCAAAATGCAAAGTGACATGCCTGAGCCAAATGATCATGCAAATGACAAAAGTGTAATGAGGCAAGTATTCGCAAATAGATGCAACAGTTTTAAGCAAGAATGCAAAGCAACAACTACATTTCATGCGATTAGGAATGCGGAGAATCATTCAATTCTCGTCGCGTCTCACACGGAGAAGATACGATACTGCGCAATTAAATGCAGTCGCTTTTGACCTCAAATGAACCGTACATACAATATCGTGCACGCAAAGAGAAATTCAACAAGAACAATATGCTAACAACATATATTCAATGTGATTCTGTGGTTAGAAAGTTCGACACACGCAGTGTCGGCGAGTGAATGCATCGCAATGCGAAAAAGGAACACGCGTGACAATGCACGCTCAAGCACAGAGGTATGGTACACCAAGAAATCATGCATGGCAATGCAAAATGTTCATGAGAATGCAAGTTATATGCAAAACAATGCAAAATGGGCACGAATCAGGGTGCGGTTTGTTCTTGAAACAAGGAGTAAGAAAACGTGCATTTCGGTGAAGGCAACTTGATCGCGGCCTCTGATTCACCTCCCGGAGAGGTTACAACATGTTCAAAAAGGATACACCTTGATTTTGATGAGTAATGATGAGACACATGTCAGAAATTGCAGCTGAAGTTCCGGCGGAGCAATTTCACGCCAGAAAGTGCACTTTTCTTGAACTTTTTCAGGTCCCGGGAACTCCAATCTTCCTCAAAATTTGCAGAGAGCTAGGGGGGGATGTGGGGAACACCATCGGCCAGGTGGTTGCCCTAGGGGAGGTCACCGGCCAGAAACCAAAAAGCAAATGGCCGGCCAGCTAGAAAAGGTGGCCGGCCGGCCACCTGCACAAAATAAGGGGCAATTTTGTCTTTTCGCCTCATTTTCTATATATTCCCTCATCCATTCAATCCGAGACCACACCCACAGCTACGAAAACTTCCCTCCTTACCTCTCAAACCATTTTTTCTTTCAGATCTACACTTTATATGCGCTTTTCAGCCTCCCACGCAAGTTGTTTTCGCGAAATCTTTCAGTTTTAAGCACTTTGAACCGATTAAATTTTGATTTCGGGGCTTCTTTTCTCATTTTCACCACTTGAGGTAAGTTTGTCTCAATATTTGGAAGATTTTCTCGGGAGTTGACTTTTGTTGACTTTTTCCAATTTTTGGCTCATTTTTGCTCATTTTGCAGATTTCTTGAAATGGCGGGTGATTACCCTCATGGTGGAGGTCCTCCAGGTGCCGGGGATGATTTTGATATCATGACCTTTGCTTAGAGTCGCCCTTTTATTCTCGGGAATACGCCTGGTACATATGCTTCATGGTAGTTTCGTCGTTTCACTTGAGTTCAATGGCCGGGCATCCGAGGATTTGACTTGGCCGGGCGAGCACTCTCTCACGATGCACAAGAGGTATTTTACTTTATTTTACGCATTTTTCGTGCATTTTGTAGCTTTGCCATGCTTGAACACAGGTTTAGCTTATGACATAGTACTTTGTTTGCATTACGAACATGTGACTTAAACACTTGAATTCTTGAACAGACGGCTCATTGGTGATTGATTGTGAGCATACGGTACACATTAGTTAAGAATTGAACATACGGCTCAAACACTGATTTGTCGAACACACAGCCCGAATTTGAAGGTGAGCACACCGCACACACTGATTAAGAGTAGAACACACAGTCCCAAACTCCGATTTTCTAAACACACAGTCCAAGTCGATGGTGAACACACAGCCCACACTGATTAGGAGTAGAACACACAGTCCCAAACTCTGATTTTCTAAACACACAGTCCAAGTTGATGGTGAACACACAGCCCACACTAACTAAGAGTAGAACACACAGTCCTGAACTCCGATTTTCTGAACACACAGCCCAGATTGATGGTAAACACACAGCCCACACTAATTGAGAGTAGAACACACAGCCCTAAACTTTGATTTTCTAAACACGCAGTTCAAGTTGATGGTGAACAACAGCCCACAAATTTTTCTGAAATTTGAACACGCAGCCCAAATACCAAATTTTCTGTACACGCAGCCCAGATTAAAGCGAACACACAGCCCACTAATTTTTCTAAAATTTGAGCACGCAGCCCAAATACCAAATTTTCTGAACACGTAGCCCAGATTAAAGTGAACACATGACCCAGAATAAGATTTGAACACATGACCCAAAACCTGATTCTTGAACACGCGGCCAGTTTGAAGTGAACACGACCCGTTGATTAAGGATTGAACACCTGACCCAAAACGAGTTACTAAACCATGACCCAGTTTGAAGTGAACCGCGACGATTTCATTTGAACACTTGACTTCATTCTTCATGACATTTTTTTTGTTACTTGCATCGGCTTGCATTTTATTGTGTCTTGAACACATGTATTCATTACGAATCTTTGGTTGGCTCTCGCGTCTTGAGGATATGGCTCCTTCTGCGAGAGAGTGGTGGTCTGTTGAGCTTCAGTGTCAGGGATTTGGTTAACTCGGCGGGGTTCGGAGCATGCAGGGGGGGTTATCACTTTGTCTGCCCGATGGGACATTGTTAGGCTGCTTTGGTGGAGAGATGGTGGGACACCACCAATTCTTTCCATTTTACGCCACAGGGGATATGACCATGACTCCGCTAGACTTTCTTGTACTCATCGGCCTAGACATAGGCGGTTGGCCCATACCTTATAGCGAGGATATGGGAGAGTGGGAGGCGCTTGGGTACATCTATTGGGGCTCGCCCACTATAAACAGAGCTTAGGGAGAGTCCGGTACACTGGTTCTCTTCCGTTTTGGAGGCGGAGATGGAGCTGAGTCTCTTGAGGAGGTTGAGCGATACACGAGGTTTCCTTATGTTCCTCTTTGGCACCATTCATTTCTTGATAGGGGAACACTTGTCGGGTTGTATCTTTTGAGTGCCCTAGTGGACCTATCACAGTCGGTCGGTATAGGGGGTGGTGGCTTTGGCTTCCCTCTATTGTTACATGAGTCTGACCTCTCATGGTGAGGAGACTTACTCGGCGGCTATTGGAGAGCCTGGGAGGTACGTTCTGTCCTCTTGATTTACATTTCTGCTCCTCATTACTTGTTCATTGCACACACGGCGCACTTTGCACTCTGTATTCTGCCTTTATCACTTTTTATTCACATTCCGCACTGCTTTTCTCAGCTATGGGTGTACGTATATTTCCCATATTAGCCCCGGAGATGGAGGTGGCAGGACTCCTAATGACTCTGTTTTCATTGGTATTCGAGGGCGAGCACCGATCGAGACCTCGAGAGACTCTCTTCTACCTGCGACAGTATTTTGATACTGTGCGGACGACAAAGGTATTTCATAACTCTCAGTTCCTTTCATTTTCATCTTTGATCTGCCCTGTATATTCCTGATTTCTGATTGATTTATCCACTGGCTATCCGCAGATTACTTGGTAGCCCTGGGTGGTCTTAGGTGATGGTCTCCGACATCAGTATCTCGGAGAATCGGGTAATTCCCAGTATAGGTTCCTGCTCGAAGGACTAGTTGGTAGGGCATGGTTCCTGGGGGAACGCTTTCTGCGTCAGGTGTGGGGGTACGATTCTCAGGACCCTTCTGCTGTACCTCCAGCCACTATGCGGACTGCTGATAGACTATCTTCCCAGGAGGTCATTAATGATATGCAGGGCACCGATGCTTTGTTACATCTCATGGAGGGGGACTACGCCACCTATCGTCGTATATATCTGATGCCCCCTTGACGGGAGTGCGTGCTCCGCCACTGAGGCCTACTGATGTACCATCTTCGAGTCGTGCCCGTGCTACAGACATCCCCTCCTCTAGCAGGGCTGGTGCATCTAAAGGTAGAGGTAGTTCGATTCCTCTGATCCCTCCGACTCTTCATCATCCTGGGTGGCCAGACATGCCGACCGAGTTGACGAGTTGGCGGTTCGGGACTCCTTACTAGGTCTCGCTAGAGCCTCCTCTTCCTGACCACAGATATGTCAGAGACCCTAATTCACCCCCGGTATGTTTTTCAGCTTTGATTTATCAGTTAGATATTTGGACATTTATTCCTTTACTGATAGTTTTGCATTTGTATTTGCAGCCTCCAGTTGAGTACATGGACGAGATGCTCGGGATGCTGGCCACATTCGAGGGCATGATCCTCTGGAGGGAGGCTGTATCCGCCATCATGGGTGTGCAGGTATTATCCATCTTTCTTGTATTTAGCATATTTCTGATGACACGCTAGTTTTGAACATCATGCTGTACTGATAGGCTGTGTAGAGCACATCTGACACACACTCCACTCGCATATTGTACTTGCATCTACTTTTCATATTTGAACTGATGTATTTGAACTTTTCACTTTCAGATGCCTCCCGTGTATGCCCCGTCATGGTAGGACCACAGACCTTCTCGGAGAAGTCAGTCTTGGACTGTTCGAGTCTTGGGCCATCTGGGCCTTTTCGAGTGGGCCATCCAGCCTTCTCGGGAGTGGGCCATCTAGGCCTTTTCGAGGAGCTCGAGGAGGCGGGGTCGTCTCATGACCTTGAGGCACCCATTATTGAGGAGGACTGCCTGGTGAGGATGAGGAGGAGGAGGAGGTCATGAGACCGTGAGTCGAGACATCTCTTTGGGGAGGGAGGCTCCGGTCTTGGTTCCGAGAGTGGAGACAAGGCTGAGGGGGATCCGGAGGATGATAGCTCGGACCCGGATGGTGATGATGGTGCAGAGGTTGTCCCGCAGAAGAGGATGAGAGGGCCTCCTTATTCCCGTTCCTGAGGATATTGATGCTATTTCCTGCTTTATTTTACTTTTTGCTAGTAGTTTGTAGCACTTTGCATATTGTTAGGCAGTTTTATTTCCTGTAAAACTTGTACCTTTATTTTGTTGTAAAACATGATGGAATGAAACAGCCTTTGAAAAGATGTTTGTATTTGAAATTCTTAGCATCGCAACGCATCATTTTGCACAAAATGGAATTGAATGAAAATGTGCCTTGTGTATTTACCAGGTCAGGTAATGAACCGACGCAACAAATGAAAAACTCGGCTCACTAAGAAATAATAGAATCTTAGCAAGTTTACAACTCGATAAGCAAAGTATAACAATGTTAACGACTCAATAAACAAGACTCAACAAAATCGCGTAAACAAAAAGTAAACAAAAAGTAATAACTCAAAACACAAAATGCGACAGCTCGACAAAACTTACAACTCGATAAACAAAACAACAACTCGATAAGCAAAAATACAACAAAGCGTACTTCGGACGGACGATCTGGATGATGGAACGTATCCGAAACTGAGAGAAATGGAGGCCTTCGACGTTCCCGATGCGTGAAAGTGCCTCAAACTTCCTTCCGGAGGGCAAAACAGGACCAATGAGCATGGTGGGCCACATTTGCTTTTGGGGATTGGAGGGTGGCCGGCCGGCCAGGTTTTTGAATCAAGGGTGGCCGGCCTGCTAGAATAGGTGGCCGGCCGGCCACCTCTCCCTGCAGCTTCCAGAATTGTGACACGTGTCCTTTGAATAGTGTTTCACCCTCTATAAAAGCCCCAACCTTGGAACTTATTCATTTCATCACTGTTTCTCACAAAAATGGAGGCATTTTTCGCAGAAAATCTCACATCTTGGATCTCTTCTCTAGACGGCTCGGAAAAGTTGAACTTCCGGGGTTTCGGCTTGAATGCACTATTCACGCTGGGCCGGACTCCGCTACATCTTCCTTTCCTCTATGCCGCGGCAAGGTTTTGGAACCCGGTGACGCATGTCTTTAGCTTCGGCGGGCAAGAGGTATGTCCTACTTTTGAAGATTTTCAAGCCTTGATGGAATCCGAGCGAGGCGAGGAAATCTTGCCCCAGCTCAATTTTGGCTATGCCCAGACCTTAGGGCGGATGTGCGGACTCAACGCGCATGATGCTCGATCCCTGATTTGTGACGGAATGTTGGATATCCCGAGCCTGATTTACCGATTCTCCGATGCTGGTGACCGCAGCGACCATCATTGGCAAGGCTTCCGACGACATGCTCTCTGTTTGTGCCTGTTATCTCATTTTCTGTTTGCCTCAAGCTTCGGAGGGTCCGGCGCCCGTCTGATTGAAGTTGCTCAAGGCTTGAAAGAGGGAAAGAGTTGCATTGCCATGACTCTGGCCGAGACACTGATGGGCTTGGATGCTTTCTACTGCCGGGAGACAACCAGGTTCGCAGGGAGTCCACTACTGCTGCAGGTAATGTTTCCCACCCAAGCTCACATATGTATTTGCTCACATCACTCGGCCCTCGGGCTCGGTTTTTCTCACAAAACCCTTATCTTACTTTTCTCTCATCGCACATCTCTCTATTCTTTATTCTCTCATTTTTCATCCCTCCCCAGATATGGTTGATGGATAAATTGCAAGTTGTGGACTCTTGCCCTGCTTACTCAGCCCGCGGTTACTTCTTTCGACAACGCCTAGTCGATGCCCTTGATGAGGGATGGTGGTTTGAATGGATGTGCAATTTGTCAGCAGATCGCATTGCGTGGCGTTGTCCTTGGCTCAATCTCCCGGCAATGAGCTACAGCATGTCCCGGCAGGTCGGGATTCGACTGATCGGCTTGACTCATTGTGTATTCTATTTCCCATTCCGTATTCTGCGCCAGTTCGGCCATGATCAGACTTGCCCACCAGAGGGGATAGAGTATCCGGCTACATTTCCAGTTCGAGGCGCACAGCTGGCTCGGCAAGCCGCGGCGTGGAGAGTTAGAGAGCTTCTGGCCCCCGCCCTTACTTTTAGTTGCACTTTGTCTGACGAGTGCTGGGATTGGCTTAATGAAGAAGCACAGGTTGGGCCTAGGTTGGCATCGGAGGCTTCAACCAGCTCTGGGAGGGGGCGCAGGGACACCTGACTTGACTATGCCCCAGATTTATTGCTTTATTAGTACTTTCAAGTTTTCATTATGAGTGTAATAAAAAGCAACTTCAATTGTATGCAAGAGCAAGAGAACTCTGTTTTGAAATCAAAGAAATTGAAGGTTGTGGTACTGAAAATTCTCCGTTTTTGGTCCAAAAATGGTCTTAGTTGTGAAAAGATTAATTTGAACAAAGTCAACTTTTATTAAAACTTTTCAAAACTATTTTCGATATGGATCAGAACTGGACACGCCTGAGATCTGTCACTGAGATGCACAACCCCGGATCCTAGCAACTGGAAAGTTGCCCCTAGTTTGAAAAGTGCCTCGGCGATTCATAGCAACGGAAAGTTGCCCTAGTCCGATGGTGCCAAGAACACTTCATTGCAACGGAAAGTTGCCCCTAGTCCTAATAACACTGCATCGAGATCACGATAAATGCCGATGAATAGAGATGACCGAGATGATCAAATGGACAAAGTTGATCGGGGAAAAGATTGGGGTCGAACTTCGTGATGAAGTCGCCACGATCCCATAGATGGGAATCAAGCCTTACGAGTTCAGCTTGGGTTCGCCGGTATTTTTACTCTCCTTTTGCGCCTAACTTTTGCCAAGTCCGCCTTTATGGTTTTCAACCTTATGAGCTCAGCTTTTATAATTTCAAATTTTCTATGCTCAATTTTGCCTAGGTCGCCTTTCGGTTTTCGCCCAGCGAGCCTCTCAGGGTAATATTTCTTCAACTTGTCCATGTTGATCGGTTGAGAAAACTCTAAGCCATCTAGGTCCATCGTAACCACGCCTCCACCGACTGCATTGACTTGATAATATAGGGACCACCAATTGGGTCCGAACTTGCCCTTGGGTCGTGGATGGGAGCTCGGTTGTCTTTGAGTACCAAATCTCCTTCTTTCAAATTCTCGACTTAACCTTCTTGTTAAAAGCCCCATGATTCTGCTGATAACCTTGGATGTGGTACATTGCTTCAAATTCTTCTTTCATCGAAAAGCATGAGTTCCTCAACTGCTTTTGTCGCCAATCTGCTTGCTTATCCGCACTCGCCAATACTGTAATGACGGACCTCAATCTCAATAGGTAAACGGCTTCCATCCCATAAACCAATGAGTACGGAGTCGCCCAAAGAGAAGTTCTCGATCAAGTCCTCAGAGTCTCCACAGAGTTAACGGCAACTTATCCGCCACCCGATAGGTTTCCACCATCTTCGTAGTATGCGCTTGATGTTCTTGTTGGCGGCCTCAATCGCCCGCTGGTTTGCGTCGTAAGTAGACGACTTATGAAAAGCCACATTGTATTTCTCCAACAAATCGATCACCTCCTTTTTGAAGTGGGAACCATTGTCCAAACGATTTCATTTGGGACTCAGAGCGACAGATAATGTTGTTTCGATAAATTTTGCTACATGCGAAGCCTTCAACACCGCATAAGATTGGGCCTCAACCCACTTTGTGAAATAATCTATCGCTACCAAGATGAACTCATGCCCATTCGACCCTTTGGCGTAATAGCCCGATTACATCAATTCCCTGCATGTAAAACGGCCATGGCGGTCATGTTGTACAAATTTTGACGGCGGATGTTCATGCGATTTGCATGAATTTGACACTTGTGACATCGCCGACGGCCAATACAATCCTCCTCCATGGTGGACCAAGAATAACCTTGTCTAAGGATCTTCCGTGCCAACATTACCCCATTCATGTGTGCACCACATTCACCCTCGTGGATGGCTTCCATCGACGCTTTGACTCTTCTAAGATCAACGCACGCTTTATGCATTCCCAGATGACCCCGCTTATATAGCTTTACCCTCGCAGATGATGAACTCGAATCGCCATTCTTCCGATTGCCCTCTTGTCTTTGGCATTTACCGGGCGGTATGCTTTTTCTCCAAGAAGTTCCAGATGTCGTAATACCAGGTGTTCGCCCCGAACTTCATCTATGGTCGCAATCGACTCATAGGCAGTGCAAATTTCGTCAATGATGACCGGACGATTCGACTCCACACGGATGTCTATCATAGATGATAGAGTTGCTAAAGAATCCGCGAACTTGTTGTTCTCTCTTAGTAGATGAGTAAAACTTAGCTTCTCAAACCGAGGAATCAAGAAATCCAAGGTTTGATGATACATCATCATCTTTTCCTTTTTACTTTCCAAATTCCTTTAGCTTGAGACACAACAAGGTTCGAATCCCCAATGACGCCCAAATTGCCTTGCCCCTAGTTCCGTGGTCGCTTCTAAACCAAAGAATGCACGCCTCATATTCTCGCTTCATTGTTCGAGACTTTGAACCGAGTTTGAAGGCTAGAGGGATACGGAATTGTCGGTGCTATCAAGAACACTCCTATCCCATACCCATGTTGATTTGACGCCCGCCAAAGTACATCGCCCAAGTTTCTTCGTCCGATATGCGTAATTGATTCATCCGGAATAGGTACTCAACCGCTTCATCCCTCAACCGGTGGTCGGCAAGGAACTCGCCATCGCTTCTTCCTTTTCATCGACTTATGGTCACGACGTGAGATCAAATTCGAGAGCAACAAAGAACCAACGAGCTAGCCTACCGGTTTCTCAAGAGATATTTGATGGGATCAAGTCGTGAAACCAACATTACAGAGTGAGCTAACAGTAGTGCCGCAGCCTTCGGTAGCCCATACCAGAGCTAAGCAAGTTTTTCCAAATGTGTATATCGGGTCTCATACTCCAAAGATCTTTTTGCTCAAATAATAGATGGCTTTTTTCCACCTTATCTTCTCGATTCTTGTGCAAGCATGCAACCCATCGTAGTTTCAACCATCGACAGATACAAAATCAACGGCTTCCGGCCTCGTGGCGATAAAACGGGTGGGTTCTCAGAGATATTCTTTAACTGCTCAAATGCGCTTTGACATCTACCGTCCCATTGAACTTTTTTCCTTTCTTGAGAAGGCCAAAAGTGGTTCACAAGTCAAGGTTAATTTTGAAATAAACCGCCTTATGAATTGCACTTTACCCGTAAAGCCTCGCACCTCCTTTTCACCCTTGGTGGTGGCATTTCTAAGATGGCCTTGATTTTGGAAGGGTCGACCTCGATGCCCCTTTTGTGTAATCGTAAACCCTAGCATTTTCCCCAACAGAACACCAAACGACATTTCGAGGGTTTAGCCGCAACCTAATTCCCCGATCCTTTGAAAAACTTGTGCAAGGCGTGTAGTGGCCCTCTTTCTTTGGACTTGACAATCATGTCGCCCACATACACCTCAACCTCTTTGTGGATCATATCATGTAGTATTGTGGTCGCGTCTGCTGATAAGTAGCTCCAAAGTTTCTTCAACCCAAACGGCATTACCCGGTAGCAGATGTTCCACGGGTGGTGAATGCGCTTTTTCTCGCCTTCCGTGCCATCACTATCCGGTTGTATCCCGAGAAGCCATCCATGAATGAGAGCAATGCATGCCCCGCCAGGAAATCTACCAACTCATCGATGTGCGGTAGGAAAGTCGCCCTTCTGACTAGCTCGCTCAAATCCTCAAGTCTACACACACCGATCCCGCCATCTTTCTTCTAAGACCGAACAATGTTGGCCAACCAAGTCGGATATTCAGATACCAGCAGAAGCTCAAGGCCGATTTGCTTGGTGACCTCTTCCTTAATCTTAAGAGCCCAATCCGGCGGATCCTTCCGAAGTTTCGCTGATGTCGGGCCTCGGTCAAGGGGATCCGATGTCAGATAATCTCAGATCGATTCTGCATGTCTTCGTGAGGACCACGCGAAAACATCTTTGAAATCTTTTAATAAAGCGACTAAGCGCTCCTCCGAAGACAACGTGGACCCGATCCGACCACCATGGGTCCTCCTCAAGACTAATGTTCACGGTAATGATTTCATCCATTAATGGTTTAACAAATCTCTTGCTCTTGCTCAATTAAACGCTGTAAACCGGAGGAACTTCGCCCTCGCTGCTTTTGATCAAAATTTTGAAAGTCCGAATTAATGCAATAAATTAGGGCACGTAAAAGTACTCGAAACCACAGATAGTTCATTCTCATTAGGCACATCCAAATCGTCCAATTCATTGGTTACAACAGACTCAAATGAAAAGGAAAAAGACGACCGACAGATCGTGGCATCCGTTAACATCCTCAGAGTACCAGACTCAGACTACCGAGCCGAACTCGATTCCGACTCACAGACTCGGTGGAATCAGATTCCGCCACTACCCGACCTTGTCGCTGACAAAAATCCTCCTCAGATCGCCAAGTGAGAGAGGGTGCGATTGATGCATCCAAGATAGTCTGGTCGGCTCGCAACTGCTTTCATCCCCAATCATGGAAACCGCGGTTATCCCCAAGCACTCTTGGTCGACGGAGGATCGAGAGGAGACATGCCATACCCCCATTTCCAACTCAGGCCCTCGTGATCCACCGCTTTATTCTCGCTCAACCTCGCTTGTTGGGTCTGCTCGCCTTCAGGCAACGCTATCCCCTGATAGTTGCGTGTCAAGAAGATTTCAAACCTGCACGCGCTTCTTCTCCGCTTAACCATGGCTCGGAAGCCGCAAAATGGAAAGTCCTCCTCCCGGACGAAGCGTCTGCTCAGGTACCCTGATGGGCCTGCATTAAGTCAAAAGGCTTCCCACCGCTTCGCCTGCTCGCTGCCATTTCCTTTCCTTTCCTCACCCAGTCTTCTTTGGTGGACAGATAACCCAGCCCAAAGGTATGTGGGTTGTGTGGCACTTCGGCCTATGCTGCGACTCCTTTCCTGCCGCTTCTTCCTAATCCCATCCCGGGAATATGTTGTAACTTGGTCATGAGGTAGACGGATTGAGCACTAACGTACACACCTTCATTCACAGCCATAATATTTTGCACTACCCGGGCCTCCGCCAAAGTGAACCCCGATAAGAACACATCCTCCGTGCCGTGCTCGATCTCCAAAGCTGGCGTAGACACTTCTGGCGGCGGATGGATGGATGAATTTCCGAAAACAATTGCAACCCCCTTCCCGTGAGGGTATTTCAACATCCGTGCAGTGGAAGAGATCGCTTTCACTTGGTGCAACCACGGCCGCCCAAGAGCAAGTTGAAGGTCATGGGAACGCCCAAGACATGAAATTCAATGTTGTGTTGTCTCGACCAACCGGGTCTCGAACCTTGACAATTCCCCATCACTTCCCTACCGGTATTATCATAAGCTTTGATCACCGAGTGGTTGGTATGAAGTCCGCGGTTTTAACCCGATTGCATATGCCGCTCGATCAAGGCATATTGATAGCAATCCCAGATCAACAAGTACCACCCAGATCCACTTATCTCTACACTCCACCTGAGATGTAGAGGGGTTTGTTATGATTCACGCCTCAGCGCAATTCCTTGTCCGAAAAGGTTAATGCCGGGAACCTCCTCCCGAAAAACCAAATCAACCACCGCTTCCGGGCGTAGTTTCGATGGAGAGTTTGGCCTTGTCCATAGCAGATAGGACAAATGCCTCAGGCACCCTTGAAGCCATAAGTAGCCCCAGATGGAGATGTCTCAGTATTTTCTTTTAACTGCCTCAAGATGCCTTCTTCTTCAATTTGCTTTCTCTGCTTTCTCTCTTTATCTTTCCCAGATGTCTCAGTTGGTCAAGGTGTGGGGGCTTGAAATACCGCCCACTCGGTCATATGGTCTACCTCATCGAGGTACCAAGTATCATCCGGTTGAGCACCGCCCAATCTTCGCCTCAGGTGGGCAAGACATAAGTCATCGCCTTCCCACCACATCCCACCGACATTCAACAAACACCTATCCGGTTCCGCAAGTTCAGACTTTGCATTTTCATCCCACATGCTCACAAAGATGTCCTCGCTTCTTGTGCTCGCAGCACTTTCATCCTCTTCATGGTTCTTGGCTTTCCGGATTCTCTCAGAATCCCACCTCTTCTCTTGCTCCTCCTGTGTTAGTAGGGTTTGTTGTTCGGTTTTCACAATATCTTGATCCCGAGCGAAATTCTTTGTACCGGCGCCTTCCCGTAATTCATTCTCGACTTCGCCCTTCCGCCATCATTGATACCCCTTCGCCGCCTTTGCTCGTCAATTTCCACAACATCCGGCCGATCATCTAACCATCCGCAATCTCGCCGACTTCATATTCAAACCAATTGATTGTTGCATCCTCGCTTTTGGTCGTTGAAGAACCGGAGGTTGGCAAAATCTTCTTCCACCGCTGTCGATCATCCGCCTTGTTCAAGTCCGTCTCCGAATCATGCACAATTCAAATTTTTCGGGCAAATTTCACACTCACCAGATCGCTCATCGATAAGATATATCCGCTTGGATCATAAGCTCTTCCAAAGATAATTCCTGTGTCGTCCCATCCTGACTCACCAATTCGCTCTCCTCTCAAACCCGCCTGCTCCATCTTCGGAGGTCACCACCTTCGCTCAGATTGGGTTGTGAAGGTGTCCAACATGCACAAGTCAAGGTAATCAGAAGGATCACCTCCGCTTGGGTAGGTGAGAGGGAGTAATATAGATACTAGGATCGAGAGGAAACGACCCCAGTTTGGATGAGGTTGACTCTTTTGGGTGGTGGATCTTGGTTATGTGGGAGTGGGTTAGTTGTGACGTTGGGTCTTTCGGGAGGTAGAATGATATTCTTGTCAACGAGGTCTTGAATCTCGTGACGCAGCCGAAACATTGATCTATATCATGGCCATGTCGCCGGTGGTACGACAAGATTTGGTCAAGGGAAGGGGGGAGTGGATTTGGTAGTGGCCTCGGTTCTAGGGGTTTCAGATGCCCCTTTTTGATTAGAACGCCGAGAGCCTTGGACAAGGGCATGTATAGTGGAGTGAAGGTTCTTTGGCCTCGGATTGGTATCTCGGGCTTGGTTATCGCCTCCCGAGGTATCGAAAGGGTGTGGCCCGCGGGCCTTGGTTGGGAAGGGAGTGGTGGTGACCATGCCGACCTCAAGTCCTTGTGTTGGCACGCCACTGGGCTCGCGGTGTTATTACGGTTGAATGTCCTTCGGTCGCTTCGTCCCGGTCGATCAAACCTTGCTTCATCGTGATCTCGATCCAGACTTCATCTCGTAACCGAGAAGGTGGGAAAAGGAGTACGATCATTTTCAGATTAACTTCGTTGAGATTGCATAATCATCCAAATTTGATCTTTATCTGTTGGCCTCAAGGTCATCATCGATGCCTTTGTTTCCACCGAAGTTACAAAATCGAGAAAGTCTTTTTGTTCCTCGTTGTTTCGAGATCACGTGTTGTAATCTCGATCTGGTATTATACGAGTATCAGGCAACGAAGGCCTCACCAAATTTCATCCCGCTTTCTTCACATCATCTTCTAACTTTATGCATCAGATGGCCGCCACCCCGACAAAGTTCTCGCCAAACAAAGAAAGCTTTTGTGGTCAAGTTAGGCCCATTGGTCTCAGGATGTCCGAAAATAGTCAAGATGGACCATGGGATCTCCTGACCCATCAAAACGGTCAACTGCGGCATCTTGAATCTGTTCGCAATGTTACGGCCACATCGCTGTACCCATCTTCGATGTCCGGGATGGCCTTCACCCCGCGATTTCTTGAAAAGCTTTTCCAACTTACTCGGCCAGAGTCAGATGATCTACCTCGAACTCAAATGGAAAGTCCGGGTGGTTGGGTGTAAGATTCTTGGACAGTTGCGGCAGAAGTAGGGGCGGAGCCAACCCCGTTGGAAGACCTGTGTCCTCTTGAGTGTTCTGGACATTGGGTAAGGTATTCTAGGTGTTCGGGAGGATATCCTGAGGATTTGGCAGGGTATTCTGACCAGTAAGTGCCTGCTCAGGTAGTGGAGCCGCTGGTGGAGGAGGAGCCTGATGTGAAGCAAACGAGATTCTTGCAAGGTACTTAGTAATCACCTACCGGGCCATGATCGCGCTTGTTGTTTAGAAAATTCCGCTTGGCGGATGGCATCATCTTGCATCTGTTTCATGCTCTCATGCATCCGGCGATCATCGCCTCCATCCTCGATGTATTCATTGTTCCATCTCAATGACCGTAAATGTATCTCTATGGAAGATACGTAAATCTCAACCCGATCGTTTGTCACTAAGGTAGATCCGTTCCAGAATCCTCGCTCGACACATCGCGCCTCGGCCTTCTTCTCGATAATCGGGGTAGAGAGTGGAACACCGGATGTCCACAACTAGATCCTCGGACGATTGAGTCGGCGACCTCGTGTCCAAAGTGCTTGGGGAGTATCTATGGTTCGAAGCAATCGTGCTAAAATCGCCCTAGCAAAAAGATAATAAAGCAAAAGGAAATAAATGACCGAAAAACGGCAAAGATAACAAATTAAATTAAATACACACAACGCACAACGCATACAACACGCAGCTTGATAAGTTGAAAATACATCGCCCTCAATCATCGATCACTGCTCAGATCATCGTTCCCCAAAATCAATCGGATATCCGCAGATAACCGATTCTCGATATCGACCGATGCCCACAGTTCGATGCCCAAACTCAATCGATACATGCATTCCTCAGAGACACACTCTAACAAGCACATAGCAGATAAGTGAGAGCCAAAACACCCCTATGTTGGTAGGGTTTCGCCCTATTTTGTCGAACTAGGGTTTCACTACGCACGCAATGGCTTCAAACAACCTATAAACGGGTAAGCAACCCGTCCTAGTTTGGAATGGTCACTATGGATCCGAATATGCACTAGGTCGAATGGTCAAAGGGTGCCCCGTAAAACCGGTTTGTGTTCCCATGTCGCCGAGTTCAGAGCCGATCAAATTTTATGGACATGACTTGACAAGACAAGCCTCCGGCAAATCGTTCGGGAATGGCATATGGCAAACACGGTGTCCTAGGCGCACCAATGCAAATGCAATGCAAAGAAACACAAATGTAGTCAAAACCAGATATCACGAGTTCGAGTCAAGTTCTCTAAATCCCCAGCAGAGTCGCCAGAAACTGTAGACGTCCCCGAACGCATCCCGGGGAAAGGGAGTGCGAATCCCCCCCGTTCTGGTTCGATATTGGGTCTACTACAGTTCAAGGACTCAAATGTCACGGTTCTTAATCTTGAACCAAAGAGTCCAAATCCGGCAAATCGATTTTGAAAACAGATTTTTGAAAGAAGTGCCAAACATGGACTGCTTTGCCAGATACAGAGTCGCCACCTAAATATTTTTTAAATGGGAAATTTAGGAAACCCTGACTCGGTGCCAAAAGGCCACGTGTCCGTCATCACCAAAGTTGCCTCGCTCGAACTTGGGTACGATTGGAAGGTCACTGTGAGCACTTCGCCCGGTCAAAGACCGGCCTTTACTAACCATGATATCTGTTTTTGAAAACATTGTGAGTTCTTATTCCGGTTATTAGCCTAGGTTACTATGTGATGCGCACAGCATACAAGTATAGACTAGATCACCTGATTTGGAACAAAACATTTCATGTTTGTTTGTTTGAAAATGGTTTGATGGTGCTACCCGCAGGTAGGCTAAGACGTGGATTTGCCACCCTCGGGTGGGCTTTAGAAAATATGATTTTGCCACTATCTAGTGGGCTTAAAGCAAAAATTTGATGAATTGTCCCAATTCAAGTAACTCAACCTCCATCCATAGGCATTCAAGGCAGTTATATCACATAAACACATAGCCTCATGGTAAGCATGCTACTCATGGCAGTCACTCACACGCATGCAAGGATGCTAAAGCATAAAACTCACCGAGTGCTCCAAGCCAAAACAGAAAACCGATTAGAAATCATGCATGATCCTAAATATATAGAATTGCCTAATGCAACACATGCGAAGATGCAAACTATAGCAGGCTCGGCTATTCTAAACATGGCATATGAAATGCTACAACTATCACGTATTCAATTTGGAATTGAAATACAAATGCAGTTTGTATGATGCGCCGAGCCCGGTGCGTGCGAAACAGATGAATGATGCAAACATGTCATTACATCAGATGCTAATTGAAATATGCCCTATATCTAACCATCGTAAGCGGGTAAATAAAAGGGAAGAAAGACGTGGGGTTGGAAGACATACATCACACTCACCCACACTTATTACAATTATGCCCTCGCGCAGAGGGCCCAAATAAATAATACAATCCGAAGTGAAAGAATAATACAGTCCGAATATTACAGATTCCTAATTAATTAACAAATTAACTAAGAAAATCAGAATCGGCATGCAAGCCGTGGGTCCGCTTTACTCTAATGAATGATGTATGATGGGTCGCTTTTCGAAATCCAATCGATGTCCCAATTAGCCTCTGCTTGCAATGTTCCTCGAAATGCGTGCCAAGCCTCAGAAAGTTGCTGATTCTTGATTTTGCTGCAACAGAGAGCAGGAAAGGGGCATAGCAATGTATTTCACAAATATATGCATACCTCGATCCTCGTGCCACCAATCACGCATCTCGATGCATGATGGCCGAGGAGTCGGATTGCACAACTCAATATAGGATGAATGCAGATGAATGCTACAACAAAACCTAACTCCATCATGGGTAATCCGGAGTGTCGGTGACTTGGGAATTGAGACCTGTTCCACTCACTGGAACGTGCTTCGCGTGCCTCGCTAACTCCTATCCCGAACACGATGCAATATGCATGATATGCATGAAATGTAGCTAATATGCAATCCTAACATACACAATGTCATGGAATGGCATACATGCTAAACGAGATAACACACAACCAAGCATACACAATGCTACGGATGAAATGACATACGCAATGCAGTAATGGGCTTACACCAACATGAGAGAGCCTCAACCACACTCACACAGGAGGCCATGAGATAAAATGAAGTGCCTCAAATGCGTGCACTAGGCAAACCGACCGAGGCAATGGTACTAAAGCATGAAATGGCACTCCAAATGCAAATTGGACTTATACTAACATGAGAGAGCCTCAGCCTCACTCACATAAGAGGCCGATGAGATGAAAATGAAGTGCCTCGAAATACGTGCACACAGGCACGCAAACCGAGGCAATGGTACTCAAGCATGAAATGGCACTCCAAATACAAATTGGACTTATACTAACATGAGAGAGCCTGAGCCACACTCACATAAGAGGCCGATGAGATGAAAATGAGATGCCTCGAAATGCGTGCACACGGGCACGCAAACCGAGGCAATGGCCCTAAGGCATGAAATGGCATGGAATATGATATGTAAACATGCAAATAGAATTTCAGCACTGAAATGTGGGGGGAAACAGTCCCGAAACATGGCCAAAGTGCACCTGAAGCATGGAATGATCCCGAAATGCGATATTAGGCGCCCGAAATAGCGTATAGCTATGCAATGCATGCGCAATATGGACATGGAATGAAAATACAGTAGCAATATAGCCCCAAGACAAGTATTTTTCAGTCATAAAAAGGGCTAAACAGCAAGCACACATAGGATTAGGCAAGTATGCAAAAATGGCTCCGCAAGAGGGGTATTGAAGCAAGTGATACATGCGATGCCCAAATGGAAAAATACCCTTCTACAACACTGATTAGGGACTAAAAATATGAATATTTACAGTAGATGACATCCCCCAACTCAGTATGAAAACATGCTAAAAATGTCATGCAAGAACTAGGATACATAAGGCCATAACATGAGGTACCCCAAACATTCATCAAACCAGAAAAGACCCTTAATGAAATATGTCAAGAAGATGAAAATATGACTCTTTCCAGCACTGATGATGGCATAAGCTTAAAAAAGCATGCAAAAATGGGGGTCAAAGAGGGGTATAATGACAAGTATAACATGGAGACCCCCAACAAGGTTGATCCCTTCAACAATGTTGTAGAGGGACACAAGATAAACCTACTCACAGTTCATGACATGCTCCGAAACAGACTACATGTAGGCCAAACAAATCATGCAAATTTACGGTAAATTGGAGGAATTGTGAAGCAAGTGCAAGATAGGGGGCCTAAACAGGGTTGAGACCTTCTTCAATGTTTAATAGGGGCTCAAAATAGGCCCACTTACAGTTTACATTATGCTCGAAAACAGATCACTCATAGGCTAGAAATTTCATGCAAAATATTGTCATACAAGAGGATATTGAAACAAGTGTGCCATAGAGGCCTCAAACAGGGTTGAGCCCTTGAACAAACATGAAGAATAGCTCAAAATAGGCCTAGTTTCAGTTAAGGTCGGAGCCCAAAACAATAAGAAAATAGGCTAAGAAGTTGGTGCAAAAATGGGCTACAAAAGGGGGAAAGTCTACTTACCCTTGAAGACCAATACTTTTGTTGCTTCTTGGACCAGATTTGATGACTCTAAGCTGCTGGAATCCCTTCCTTTGCTGCTAGAATGGAGTGATGAGGGTAGAGCTTGAAGATGATGAAGAAATGGAACCAAAACTTGAAGGAAATGGAGTGGTATGTAGAGATATCCTCAAATCAATTCTTGTGACCTTCTTTCTTGAGTTGGGAGGACAGCAATATAGACAAGAGAGGGAGAGAAGAGTCCTTGCCAAAGTGGAGGGAAATGAGCTCTTATTTCCCTCCAAAAGGTTCCTCCGGATAGAGATATTTTTGGGGGAAAACCAAGACACAGCTGGAATGGACTCACACTAAGGAAGCAGGCCGGCCATCTACTTTTGCTGTAGGTGGCCGGCCGGCCACCCCATATGGCCAGCCGACTAGGGGTCAAAAGGGTCAATGAGAATTTCTGGCCGGCCACCAAAGATTAGTGTCCTCCCATGTGTGTACAACAAGACCCTATGGTTGGAAATTGGCAACTCTGAAACAAGAGAGACAACAAGCCACTTTTAGAAGGGGTTCAAAAGGTTCAATTAGAGTTACTGGCCAGCCATATGTTTTTAGGATCCTCCCATGTGTGTACAACACAAATATGTGGTTTTGGCTCGAAGAAAATGGCCCTAGGGTGTTCAACATTAGCCCAGAAGTGAGAGAAACGGGCGCCGGGGGGGCGCCGGAGGAACATAACTGGTTGCTGAGACAATTGCTGGCCTCCCATTCTCCAGTGATATTTCTGGTGATAAAACAGAGGTACCTGCCAAAAATGAACAAAAACCGATGCAAAACGAATGCTCGGGGGCCAAAACACGCAGTTCGGGGTCCCAAAAACCGGCCGTTAAGCACCGAAAGTGGTGTTTGGCCACGAAGTGGGTATCTAAGACCCTAGTGTCCCTCAAAAGGGAGTAAATGAGATGCATGCCAAAAATCGAAGGAATCGGAGATGGTTGGGTGGTCCCGAACCGAGGCACACGGCCTGACGGATCCGAAAATCGGGAACCGGGCTTCGAAATGGGCAAAATGGCCTACGGCCACGAAATGTAGCCCATGGCCACTAAGAGATGGTCTACGGGACCTCTCCCTCCCCTCAGGAAAGAAAACAGAGAAAACTGAGTCCGGTTCACAAACTGAGGCAATGCACAGAAGAGAGTTCGGAAGTTCGGAGGTAGGGCGCACGGCCGCGACTCTGAGACTTCTGAACGAGCACAATATGCAACATCACCGAGCGCTCAATCGGTGACGTCTGAGTCTTAAGGTCGGTCAAAATGGGATGTCTACACAAGGTTAAGCAAAGCTTTCTCCAAGAGCGTGTAACGGGGCTCTAGTCTAGAATCTTCTTGCTCAAGTAGTAGATGGCCTTCTCTACTTTATCCTCAGATTCCCGAGCGAGCATGCACCCTATGGTTGAGTCTGTCACCGAAAAATATAGAATCAGAGGCTTTCCCAGCTCTAGTGGTGACTTTATAGGCAGATTCTGGAGGTATGGCTTAACCAGCTCAAAGGCGAACTGACATCGATCATCCCATACTGCACTAGGTCGAATGGTCAAAAAGGGTGCCCCGGTAAAACCGGGGTTTGTGTTCTACATCTTGGCGAGCATAACCGGTCGACCTTATGGTCATGCCTTGACAAGACAAGCCTCCGAAACCGCCAGAATAGCAGATGGCCAACACGGTGTCCTAGGCACCAATGCACATGCAATGCAAAGAGACACATATGTAGTCAAAGCAGATATCATGAGTTCGAGTCAAGCTCTCTAAAATCCCAATGAGTCGCCAGAAGCTGTAAGCCATGGGACCTACTTCTGATTCGGACTCAATTTGTGTCGCGGTTCTAAATCTGAACCAAAGAGTCCAAATCCGCAAATCGTTTGAGAAAAGCAGATTTTTGAAAAGTAGTGCCAAACATGGATTGCTTTGCGGATTCTGAGTCGCCACCTAAATATTTTAAAATGGGAAATTTAGGAAACCACGACTCGGTGCGAAGGCCACATGTAAAATCATCACCAAAGTGGTCTTGGCTCGGGAGCTTGGGTACGATCGGGGAAGGTCAGCTATGAGCACCCCCTTTCGCCCGGTCCGAAGACCAGCCTCTACTAACCGTGATATCCGTTTTTGAAAACTTTATGCGTTCTTATTCCGATTATTAGCCTAGAATTTACTATGTGATGCGCACAACACAAAAGTATAGACTAGATTGCCTAATTTGGAAATAAACATCGCATATCCGTTTTGTCTCGAAAAACGTGTTGTTTTCTTTTGCTACTCGCAAGTAGGCTAAAATGCGGATTTCAATGAGTTGTTCCAACTCAGGCAATCCAACCTCCACCCACAGGCATTCAAACAGTTTATCATGTAAGCACTTAGCCTCATGGCAAGCATACTGTCATGGTAAACATTCACACGCATGCGATATGCTAAAGCCATAAAAACTTACATCGTACTCCGCGCCAAAACAGTAAACTAGTTAGCAAACATGCATGACCTGGTTCATGTTAAGTGGCTAATGCATCACACACAGAGATGTAATCTAGAGTAGGCTCGGCTAACCCTAAACATGGCACATGAGATGCAACAACTATCACGTATTCAATTTGGAATTGAAAGTACGATGCAGTTTGCATGATGTGCCGAGCCCGATGTATGTAAACAAATGCATGAATGCACGTATGCATTGCATAAGGTATGCTGAAAATAAGTATGCCCTAATCTACCACTGTAAGCAGGTAAATAAAAGGGATAGAAAGAAGTGGGGATTGGAAGACATGCACCCACTCACACACACTTATTACATTTTTGCCCTCGCTCGGAGGGACCAAATAATATCTGAGACCGAATAGGTAATTAACTACCCTAGCTAATTAAATATTACAAATCAACTAAATTAATTAAATAAATTAACTAATTTAATTAAACAGTAAATCGCCTCGGGATGAGGGCCAAAAGCAGCGCGCGCTCGGGACTGGCTCGGAACCGCACTGCCGTGCAAGTGTGCCTCTGTTTCCTCTGCTCTCCTCTTCAGAAGATTACCAAAATCCCAGGAGTGCCTCTCAGAGCACTGGAGATCACCACCGGCTGGGGTAGAACACCACCGGCTGAAGGAGGATGCTACCGGCACAGAATTGTTCCATCGGCTGGGAAAACACTGCCGGTCGGCACTAAAAAGTGCCGGTCGGCACAAAATGTTCTGCAGATCCTGCAACTCACAGCAGCAGAGGGAAACAACATGCAAGGCAATGCAATTCAAGCCATTTATGCACCAAACACACTCCCTATCATGTTATTGACTCAAGGGGGCATGTGCCTCGGTTCCCGGACCATCAATCGCGCATTTTCATGCATGACGGCCCTAAGAACCAAGAATGCAACTTTACTATAAAATGCATGCAAACCAAATAATCAAACAAGGGTGCCAAACCTCCATCAAACTCACTTCAAGGGGCTTGGCATGCAAGTCGATATGATGAAGCCCTAAGCATGGCAAACTAGTATGCAATATGGACAGTGCAAGGTGTTCATGCAAGCATACAAACAAGCATATGAAGCAAGCATGCAAACCAATGGAATAATGGATTTAGACATGAGTTAGGCAACTCAAATGGGCCCCAAAATCAGTGGCCAAAGCGCCTAGAAATGGAAACTATACAAACTCACACGCATGCAAGTGTTAAGGTCCAAACCCAAGGCATACAAAAGCAACTCTCATGCACACTTAAGAGGCACAAACATGGGCTAATAGCATGCATGAAAAGCTCTGAAATCCATATCAAGCATGATGCCAAATCATGCAATGAAGCATGCCAAACAAAGCATGCAAATGGCCTAGGCTTAAAGCAAGTCAATAGGGCATTAAACCACACTTAGCACAAACACACACGGCATGCATTGAACAACCTAAAAACAGAGTTATAGCATGTCAAAATAGGCCCAAAGGACCACTTAGATGGCATCCAAGGGACATGGAATCAAAGGCATGCAACATGACCAAAACATGGAGCATTTAACACAAGCTTAAGAAGTCACAAAGAAGCATGCAATGTAAACATACAAGCACCTCTAGGGGACTGAAATAGCATATGAAATGGTTCCAAATCATCAAAAAACAATGCAAGCATGGCATGTTACACACTCATGCCCTTTAGGCCAATAAGCCAAATGCAAAGGGGCTATATTAAACATGCCAAGATTGACCAAAATACTTATGGACAGACCTAAAACATGGTAATATGAGCACAAAATCTTCACAAACACAAGTCTAAAACATGCTAGAAATGAAGGCATACCACCTAAGCATGTTAAGACATAAAGAGGCATTACAAGGCAACTATACTAAGGATGCATAGGAGACCAAAACCAACTTGAAAACATGTTATATCATGGCAATATAAGCATGAAAGACAACCAAGGCATGCTCAACACACACTCAAACATGGTGCTCCTTTGGAAGCCAAAACTTGCCCTTTTCAAGGACACCAAGGAGAGGGGGTGGCCCTCTCCTTCTTGAGACTTCAAGGCATGCTCTTCACCACTGAAATCCCTCAAGATTTCAGTGGTGAAGAGATCCTATCACCAAAATCTCAGATCTCTCACAAAATAGCACAAAAAGTGCCCTTTTCAAGGCCTAAGGGTGGTCAAACCTACCCAAACCACTAAACACTCTTAATATACAATAAAGAGGGTTAAAAATCAGAACTTTTTTGTGCCAACACTAAGCTCAAAAACTGTTTTAAAGCAAGCAAAAACAAGGTGCAAGAATGGGGGTAAAAAGAGAGTTAAGTTCTTACCCTTGTAGCCTTCTTCAACAAAGATGGTGTGATGGCTTCTTTGAGCTTCAAATCAACTCCAAAGCTTCAAAACAAACCTCTGGACCCTCAAGAACCAAAGGAAGGTGAAACACTAGGTGCTTGTGTGCAAAAGTGTGAACTAAACCACCTAGTGTATTAAATAAGCAAGAAAGGAGAGAGATAAGATAGATATATGATCTAACCTAAAACCAGAGCTTGGTCTCTCTCTAAAATGGCTGAAACCTCTCAAGAATTCCAACCCCCAAGCCAAGAGAAGAGAGTTCTCTCTTATAGAACTTGTAAGACTTACAAGCTAAGCAAACAAGGGCTCATCCCTCCATACACGTGTATGGAGGGGAAGAAAATTGCACACAGCTGTCTGAAAATATCTCAGAAAGCAAGTGCACAGTGCCCGGCCGGCAGAAAATGTCATTTTGACAAAATTGAGTGCCGACCGGCACAAAAGAGTGCCGACCGGCACAATAAAGTGCCGGTGGCAACTCTAGCCAGCCGGTGGCCTCTAGCCCCAGCTGGTGGTATGTGGGGATGCCTCACAAAGCATTCCCTGCCCTTCCAAGGCAAAACAAAAGTGTTTGGTGCAAAACCAAACACAAACAGTCGAGTTCGGAGGTCCTGAGGCAAGGCGCGCGCAGCCGAGAACTCCGGGAACTCCAAACGAACACAAACATGGATAATCACCGAGCGTTCCAACGGTGACGTCCAAGTCTTGAGGACGGTCAAAAATGGGGTGTCTACAGTTGCCCCTCTTTGACAGAACTCGAAAGTCATAACAATGACGGGAGTGAATGTCAAAGCCCAGAGACGACCCATTTTTGACAAGGCCGAAGACTTGGACAAACATACAAAGCAAACAAGGTATGCGCCCGAAGGCAGGGGCAAAATGCAACTGAAAATGCAAGAAGCCGGGCATAACTTATGATCGTGCAAAGAAAGCTGTAATGAAGCACACATGCAACAGTTATAAGCCAGAATATGCCAATCTTCACTACGATGCAGAAAGGATGTAAGAGAATTAGGCAATTCTCAAAACGTCTCACGCGGAGGATACAATACCTGTGCGGCTCGTCCGGTCGCGCCGGCCTCAAATGAGTCGTACATACAATATCGTGCCTGCAAAGAAAGTAAACTTAACAGGTACAATATTGTTAGCCACATGCATGACATATGCAATGCGAATGATGGATGCTATGCAATATATACAAAACTATGTATGAATAATGCAAATGAAAATGTAATGCAATTAAAACTAATGCGAACTGCATGCAGGGCAATGGAATCATGATTCAATCATGAGCGGTTTGAAACCACACAAATGTCAGATAGATTGATGGAAGTAACAAGTCCGTCTACCATAGAAAAGGTGTCGAAGCCCTCAAGGCGCGAGCGCACACAGAACTATGAGTAATGTAGACAGACACAAGGACAAATATTGGGTGGATTGACATAAGTGGGGTAACGACCCGCTGGAGAGAGAATAATGATCCTAATGCCGGACGCAACAATTACACTACAATGCAATAGAAATGGATACAATGGATATGGCACGCGGGCCAAACCGTATTTTGCCTAGGAAAGGCATGTACGCATACGAACCGCGTCTAACACAGAAAATGTGCCGCAACCCTCAAACCAAGCTCGTCAAGGAATAGGCGCGTACACAAAAATTGTGCTTTGACGTGAAAAGTAGGGGCACATACCAGACCAAGCTCAACAAGGAAAGGCGCAAGCCATAGAGGGAAGATGATGCAGTGAATGCATACGAGCTACAATGCAATAAGAATGGATATTTACATGAAATGCATGACATATGCACTATACTACGATGATGATGCATGACATATGCATTTTTTTTGAAATGCATGACATATGCGATATTTACAAATGATGCATGAAATGCATGTGTTTTTTTGTTGTTTTTTGAAATGCGCATGATGCATGACATATGCAGTATTTACAAATGATGCATGATAATGCACTATGATGCAATGACTGCGATTGCAGTTTTCCCTATTCTCCCGACGGGGCGGTACACTAGGTTGGTTCAGTATCCAGAATTGAGGCGTAAACACACCGCCTCAACCTATGGGGCTTCCATACAGATTTCAAGCCGAGGGTACACCCCCTGGGTATTTAAACCAGACTTTAGTCTCGGAAATCTCGAACCTTTGCGTTCTAGGCATAAGCCGTTCAAACTCTAGTTTTCACCGTCCCCACTGGTCTCCTAGGAACTCACCGCAAACACAGACAGGTGGCTTTACCAGACCACCGAAAGTCGTTCGGGCACGACAAACACCGAAGGAATTGCATCTTCAGAGGATTTAAGGTCTCCTAGACCGTGCGTGTTTAAGGTCTCGCCAGACCAGGGGGCAACGATTACACAACACTCTAAGTGAGTGTGATGCGAATGAGATACGCACGCGGATGCAAATGGGGCAAACGAGACGCGCGTGCAAGGAGGTGCGCGTGCCTCAAAGGATGGAAAATGAAGTGCAATGAGGTACACGTACCTCGAAACGCGATGAAATGCAAAATGAGGCACACATACCTCATTCGATGGAAAATGAAATGCAAAACGAGACATACGTGCCTCGAGATGTAACGAAATGCGAAATGAGGCATGCGCACCTCGGGATGCGAAAATGGAATGCAAAATGAGCCACACGTACCTCATCAGACGAAGGTTTCGCACCCTCCGAGGATTTAAGGTCTCCTAGACCGGGCGTGTTTAAGGTCCCGCCGGACCGGCTAATCGAAATGCACGCACAATGCAGACAGGCGGGGGCGCAAAATAGCGCGAACAATGCAAATGAGGCAAATGAGGCGCACACACCTCATAGGATTTGAAATACAATGCAAATGAAACGTGTGAGGTGGCATACCTCACGCGAATTGAGATGAAATGAAACACGTGAGATGGCACACCTCACGCGAATTGAAATGAATGCAAAATGAAAATGAAACACACGAGGTGGCACACCTCACGCGAACATGAAATGAAAATGAAGCACGTGAGGTGGCACACCTCACGCGAACATGAAATGAAAATGAAGCACGTGAGGTGGCACACCTCACGCGAATATGAAATGCAAATGAAGCACGTGAGGTGGCACACCTCACGCAAATATGAAATGCAATGCAAACGAAACATGTGAGGTGGCACACCTCACGCGAATATGAAATGAAAATGAAGCACGTGAGGTGGCACACCTCACGCGAACATGAAATGCAAATGAGGCACGTGAGGTGGCACACCTCACGCAAATATGAAATGCAATGCAAACGAAACATGTGAGGTGGCACACCTCACGCGAATATGAAATGCAATGCAAACGAAACACGTGAGGTGGCACACCTCACGCGAATATGAAATGAATGCTAAGTGCGACATGCATGCAACACAAAGTACAAAATGATGCAAGTGTGACACGCATGCCGCACAAAATACCAAAAAGATGCAAGTCGCAGAGGACGTGCAAAACGACGCGCCGTGCCGCACTAGACAAAGTGAGGGATGCAACAACGCACACAGGGCAACTTTTGAATCTTATAAAAGACAAAAGGATACAAAAGGATACAATCTTCGCTTGAATTTGAGCGTCACGCACAGTAGAGACGGTCCGAAGTCAAAACGGAGGCCGGTTGAGCATCGGGGATGCATTTTCTTGTACTTTATTGATCTATGGAGACCCAAGACCCCTCATCTTGCCTAAAAACAACCTTGGGAGCACCACCGGCTGGGTGGGGTGGTCACCGGCTGCCACCGGCTGCCTAAACTCATCCATCGGTACAAAAAAGTGCCGACCGGCACAAAATGCCTGTTCGGGGGCAGTTTTGCCAATTTGCCACGGGTGTTATAAAATAGGGCACTAAACCCTATTTTCTTACTTCCACACCGCCGAAAACTCCTCCTCTCTCTCTCTAGAGTGTTTTCCTTTCGATTTTTCGCCGATTTCTCCGCGTTTGACGCCCATTTTCTCGTCTGATTCGCGATATTCTTCGCGTTTCGGACATTTTCAACCGAACAAATCTTCGTTTGATTGCACTTTTGCCGTTCCGCCTTTTCGGGACTTGTTCCCTCAATATTCTCTACATTTCGTGTATTTTCCTCTTCCGGCCTTCCCGGCCATTTCCGACCCTCTCGGGGTTGACTTCCCAGTTGACTTTTCGCGTTCCGGCCCATTTTTCTTCTTCCGGCTATTTTTCCCATCTCCATTGCTATGGCCGATGATGTTCCACATGTCGGGACTCCCCCGGACCACGAGATGGATTCCGGGGTCGAGTTCCTGCCACTGAGCGAGCGTCCCTTTGACCCAGCGACCTACCGCTCGGCGATTCACGTGCTACCACCCGATGGACTCCGCCACTTCGCGACCGGCGGGCTTTGGACTGGAGCTTACTTGCTGGCCGACCTCCCACTTGTCTTTTGGCGCCGCCGAGGTAACACTCTCGTCTTTTATTTTCTGCAATGTAGGATTTCCTGCCAACTGCCGTAGCTAACTGAACCCATTAATTGCTTAGCTCTGATGTACTGTACTGTAGTTGGTCATAGACAAACTCATAACCGACATCTGTTTAGGACCGACGCACATGCACACACACTGTACTGGCCTCAAGCACTCAAACACACGGCACACATTGCACTGCCAATTCGCCGACACTCGGTGCTTATTTGAATCTGAAAACTCGCACGCATGCTAGATTTGCCCAAAACTATACCAACACGCGGACACATCACACGTTGCAGTTCACTGAAACATATCGAGGCCTGGCTTCTATTTGAACTTTAAAAAACACGCACACATGCTATTTACACTGATCCTCATAGGAGCACTGACATATCACAGGCCGTAGCCCACCCACTGGTACGCTGAAACCCGATATCTGCTTGAATCTGAAAAATGTGCACACATGCACCAAGTTTACACTGGAGCATCCAAAACACACTGACGCATCACGCGCTTGTAGTTTACTGTAAGCACACCGGTACCCGGTTTCTGTTTGAATTTTAGAAATCTGCACGCATATCAGATTTGTACCGACTGCATATCTTCATATGGCTTCGCAATTCCTTGACTACAGGGAGACTCCCATACTCTCCGCGGGTATGGGAACGTCGTCGCTTCATGGCGGTACACAGTGCACGCCGTTAACGCATTGTAGATCGGGCTGGCTTCGGCACCTTCTGCAGGGGACTCTCCAGGCTCTCTGCTTGCAGACCTCTTCTTGCCGCCCTGGCAGAGAGGTGGTGGGACACCACCGATTCATTTCACTTATCAGCGACTGGGGACATGACGATGACCCCTTACGACTTCTCGATGCTCACCGGCATCGGGGTGAAGGTGATCCGATCCCGCCGATCTGAACATGGATGAGTGGATTGCGCTCAGATTCACTTGCTTTCGGCGGCGCCGCCACTTGCTCGTCCGGGGTTCGTCCGCTACTCCTGGTTCGAGGTGCAGTTTTGTGTGCAGTCCGTGCTGGTGGACGCAGCTCCGATGACCCAGGAGGCCGCTGAGAGATACGCACGCTTCCTCATGTTCTTCTTTGGGGACCACCTGTTTGCCGACGGGCGAACAGTGCCCTCTGCTGCTTTCGGCGCTTTGGTGGGCGTTGAGAGGATTGTGCGATATGGTAGGCGGCGGCTTTGGCCACCATTTACGGTTATATGAGCTCGATCTCTCGTGGCGGTGGATGTTGCTAGAGGCTCTTGGCGAGCTGGGAGGTATGTCTTCTTCTCTACTTTACATTTACATTCTACACTTTACGTATTTTGTACCTTTGCACACATTGTAGTCTGTATCTTGTACACGGCACACACACATACTTCACTTTACTGCTTGTTCACTGCTACCTCTGCACAACACAATACACAACCTACGGCTCGTTATTTACGCTTTAATACGCATCTGCTTGATCTGATAGTCATACTGACGTCTGTTTTGCAGCTGTGGGTATACGCCTACTTCCCCAGACTAGAGCCAGTGCCAGAGGCGGAGACCCCTCTGGTCATCTCCTTCTCTCGCCGTTCTGACAGGCGTCGTCCGAGGCCGGGACACTTTTAGCTTCTTCCGCCGTTTCTTCGACACCATCACCCCCACCGAGGTATGTTTTACTTACAGTCCGTTTAAGCTTCGCTTTCAAGCGTATATTTCTATATCAGTAGATAATCAACTGTATTTCATTTCAGGTCACCGGCGTAGTGGGCTCCACTACCGGTGATCTGAAATTGGTATGCGCAAGCTATCGAGACCTCGCGCTGGGATTCTCTGGAGGGCCCGATGAACTCGGTACTGGTGGCGTTTCATCGCCAGACCCTAGGGTTGCGGAGCGAATAGTTCGATCCTTCCTCCGAGTGCATGAGGCGAGAAACTGACTTCCAGCAGATAGAGGACTACACCCTTGGTGGGCCGTGGGCGTAGATGCGACAGGCGAGGCGACTACTCGAGTACGTCCGGACCTTCTTGATGCGGCCTTTGAGCGAGGGCTCCAGCTAATCCAGTGAGACTGCGGCGCCAGCGGAGGCGGAGGCGAGCGAGGCGGGGTCGTCCTGAGAGGGCTCGAGCTCATGGCGGGAGAAGTCTGAGGGACGAGGGACGGGCGCTGCTCGCCTACCATGTTGACTTATAGAGGCGAGTGGGAAGACCTACCAGATCCCTTTTGCTCCTCCCCCGGGTGGTCACGAGTTGGCCGGTATTCCCGACTTGCCTCCGGTATGTATTACTTTATTTCTGCATCTTGCATTGTTATTTCATTTTAGGTCATTCAAGTATCCCACAGAATACTGATGCACTTAATACTTTTGCAGGCTTCCTCCGAGTATACCCGTCAGTCTGTGGAGCTGAATGCCTCACGATGGGGATCTTTGCGGCGGACTCTCGGCGCTTTGGCCGTCTGACTGCCGGTATGTTCTTGACCACGATCTCAAACCATACTCTGTTTACATAATCGCTATCTTGCACAAAAATCGATAAAGCGCTCACGGCTTTCACCTGCATGTACTCGCCTGCTTGCATTACTGTCTTGATAAAGCGCTCACGGCATTCACACCGTACTCGCCTGCTGCATTCTGTCTTGATAAAGCGCTCACGGCATTCACTGCTGTACTCATACTGCTGCATTACATCTTGATAAAGCGCTCACGGCATTCACACTGTACTCGCCTACTTGCATTCTGTCTTGATAAAGCGCTCCGCGGTTTTACGATGTGTTTGTTCTTTGTATTTTCGACCTCCTTTCCCGATCCCTCCGGTGGAGTGGCGCTCGGTGGGCCTCCCTCTCTACTCGGGATGGCGGGATATTCCCTCTCACTAGAGGGGCGTGGTCACGTGGGGAGCGACTCACGAGCTCCAGTTCGAGAGATGGTGAGTCGGGCGGGGGCGAGTCATTCTTGGAGGAGGCCGGGGACAGCTCGGGCTCGGGCTCCGACAGTGACAGCTTCGACGACGCTCCTGTGCTTTTGCCCAGGAAGAGGGCGAGGACTGATCCTCAGGCATGAGGCCTGCTGCTGATGATGATGATTTTGCTGCTTCTTTTCTTTATTTCTTTTCTTGTACTTTTCTCTTTTTGGTAGATAGAGTACTATGTACTGCCGCAGGCAGATTTTTTGCTTTCTTCAAAAGTTTGTACTTTGAAAGAGATTATATAAAACAAACTTTTTATCTGAAAAGTGTTATGTTTACATATCTCGTACTTTGCACTGCATTGCATCATATTACATCTCGATGCAACTGAAATTGTTTTACTGCTTGGAAATTGGGCACTTGCACTGTAATAATCGGATAACCAACCAACTAACAGCAAACAACTCATACAAACCACTGCTCAAACTGAACACAGCCCACATCCCGATGGGGATTAATCTGCATACAGCCCAAAACCCAACATTTGGTTCATTCCGCACACGGCAAACTTTGAACAAACAGCCCAATCTGACAAGCCGGATCACGGCAGGCGGAACTGACTGAAATTGAAACACACTCGGATGTCCCAAATTTTCCATTTCTTTCTCTCACCTCGCATGGATGTAGAGAATGGCACGGCATTCTGAGCACAGACGATTTTGAGGTAAAGAGAGGTTTTAACACGATATCGAGCCTACAACTGGACACCGCCGGAGAACTCAAGTACAGAGAGTAAAAGGCACACGACCTAAACACAACGAGACACACTCGGAAAAGACTCAAAACTAAGTTGAGACTAACAAACCAAAAGACACGACATGGACGTGTTCGAAAACAAAAGATCTTCAGGAGCCAATTCTTCCGGGCAGGTTTCCCACCCTCTCTGATTTGTGATTCTCGCATCACTCGGCCCTCGAGCTCGATTTTTCTCACAAGACCTTCTTCTCACTTTTCTCTCGGCTTACACCTCTCTATTCTTTAATCTCTCATTTTTTATCCCTCCCCTGGGTGATTGATAGATGAATAGGAAGCGGCGGGTTCACCCCGATACGACTAGCTTGCGGCTATTTCTTTTGGTAGATAGAGCCTTTTCCGCAAACGTCTTGACGGTGGGAAGACAGGATACCTGGCTCAACTGTGTCCCTAGTTCATTACTCTGACCATTCTTTGTTTTCTTTCTAAAACAGTTTTGATCAAAATGAACGCCAGATTAGCGTGCTTGGGCAATTTTTGATTTGAAAATCATGCAAGTCAGGTTGCAAGCACTGAAAGTTTTCCTTTTGGGTCCAAACATGGTCCAATTTTGGAAAATGGAATTGTTTTCGAGAAAATAGTCAACCTCAGTAAAAATTTTCAAAAACTATTTTTGCAAACGGTCAATGCTTAACGAGCATGGAACTCACCATCGAGATGCGCAGCCCCGGATCGGAGGCAATTTGGAAAATTGCCCCTGGCTTAAAAAGGGGGAGAGGAAGGGCAACGGAAAGTTGCCCCTAGTTTGGATGACGACTGAGGGCAACTTTGGCAATAGATGGCAACGGAAAGTTGCCCCTTGTTTGGATGATGCCGCGGCATGCCTATTGATGATTGAGCTCGACCGGGCTCTCAGGCACGGAGAAGATGAAGACAGCCACAAACAATATATGGACACAGTCGCCTTGAAAGCGTTGGTGGACTGGGTTCCGAAGGAAGTTGATTACGTAGCTCAATTGTTGCAACCGAGACATCGGATTCAAGGAAGCATGGGTAATCAAAACCATTACATGGATCGAGACGCTATGGAAGCGTTGGAAATTTGGACTTCAGGATGAAGTTGCCTACGTATCCCAAACATGGGAATCAAGCCTTACGTAGTTCGGGTTAAGGTACTCTCGGGTATTTTAACCTTCACTATTTTTAGGCTCTTACTTTTGCCAAGGCGCCCGATATGGGTTTTCGACCTTGCGAGCTATATTCTTCTTTCTTTTCTTCTTTTTCTTTTTTTATTTCTTTTGCTGTATATATATTTTTTTCTTTTCCTTTTTTTTTCTCACTTTTCTTTTTTTTTGCATTTTTTGCATTTTTCTTTGCTCTAACTTTTGCCTGGACCGCCCTTCCGGGTTTTCGGCCCAGCGAGCCTCTCAAAGGGTAAAAGTGTAACAAATCCATGCCAAATGGTTTTGAGATTGACGCCTCCCCTTTTCCGGGAGAATGACGGTTGCAGTACTTTGCAGGAGATTCCATCATGGGTGCTTTGCAAACTTCTTTTGGTGAAATCTAATCTTTTGCTCCGATTCCGGTGCCTCTTGATCGAGGGCTGCTTCGAGTCTGGCCTCACAGGCCTTGCATTAATAACTAAATTCTGGATGCCGGTCCAAAGTTTGGAAAATGAAGGGTCGAGTCTCGAGGCTGAGAGCGATCCTAAGCTGCGCAATCTCAAGAGCGATTCCACACATGTCTTTGCAAGACCGCACAAAACATTTTGTTTTCGAAAGTTTTTAAGAAAGCGACAAATCGCTCGTATTGAAGATAGTGCGGAACTAGTCTGGATCAGGCTAGGGTCCTTCTCAGTACTCACGCTGACAAGGATGATTTCATTCATTAAAAGTTAGCATGCCTCTCTTTCTTTCAAAATGATCAAAACTTTGTAAAACCCGAGGAATTTCTTCCTCTTCGTTTTCACCGCAGTGCTTAAAAGGTTTCGAAAAACTTAAGTCAAAGTAATAATTTTTAGGGCACAAAAGAGCAGGCGGAATGTGTTGTCACCCCATTCGAATTCTCTGGCACAACTAGCCCAACACGATCAATAAACATGGAAACACGGTAGCCACGGCTGTTTCATTCAGATTCCCCGGATGCAACTGGCTCCACAGCAGAGGCAGACCCAAAAAGAAAGTAAAAGATAATTACAAAACAAAGCGGTGTTCGAGGCAACAACCCCAGAAGCACCTAGTATCCTATATAAAGGAGGGACTGACTCATTACAATTAGACAGACCCTTAAGCAAAAGGACTGACTCAAAACAATGAGACAGGCTCAAAACAAAATAAAAGACTGACTCGACACCCAAGTCAGAATGTGCAAAATCAAGATTCACAGATGCCCAAAAATGCGTGCCATACGCCACATCCAAAAATGTACCAAACACTGCCCACAGGTGATTCACCTCCTACTTACATACTCGCGGTATCTGTATCTTCAAAATCCAACAACTGAGTGGTGACGGACTTTGCCGAAGTGGGAGGGAGGATAACTTCGTTATCAATCAAATCTTGCACCTCGTGCCGAAGACGGAAACAATTATCAGTGGCATGGCTACCGCTGATGGCACGCACAAGACAGGAAGCATCATGGCTATCGGGAGATTCTTCGAGCGGCGCGGCTCCGTGGGCTTAAGGTGTCCCTTTCGCAAGGATCTGCAATGCCTTGGACAATGGCATATAGAGAGCATGAAAGACCCCGCGCTTCTGGCCGGTACTTTGGGCACTCTTGCTAGATGCACTAGCAAACGGATCGGGTGCGGCCTTGATTTTCGATCCTTCCGGATGTAAGGCCGAAGGGGAAGAACTGCTTTGGCATGACGGGCCTATCCCGATTCTCGATTGATCGAATTGCCCTCAAAGGAGCGGGGAAAACGTCCTCCACAGCTTTTGACATAACTGCGGATATCTGTTGTTTGTTCATTCCTCCGGCTTTCAAAGCCTCTACTGCCCACAGCAGTTGTTCAATAGGGTCGGCCTCGGCCTTCATCTTGCCTCTGTCCCTGGCCTCAGCCTGATCGAGAGCTTGGTTTAATGCATCGTTGCCATAGTTGGAGGCCATCTCCGGTTGGCTGAGTTCGATGACAATTCGACCCAACAGCGGGGGCTCTTGAGGTACGAAGCTTCCGGCATAGGGTGCAGCTGGTGGTGAAACTGACATTCCATAGGCGAGATCCGTCACAGATCTTTGGAGATCACCTATCATCCCCATTAGTTCGAAAGTAGTAGGCTCACGAGCCTGGTACAGTTGAGGAGCCCAAATTGGATGTGCGGCAGGCGACCTAGGCGGATGCGGTATGCTGACAACAGTTTCATCCTGTGGGGTGTCTTCCTGACTCAATGCGGCCGTCATGACCACAACCTCTTCTGAGTTCTGCGTCATGTTCATCCGCCAAAAGAAAGGGAATACTGACTATTCTGTTTCAATTTTCTGAATCCTCTGAACCTCTCGAAGGAAAACGGAAAACAAGCCAAATTTCAAAACAGATCAAAGATAGGTGTAGTCAATCAACTGATCCCTACTACTGATAACTGTTCCCCAGAATCACTGGTCCCAAAACTGAACTGATACCTGCAGATAGATATAGCTGATTCTCAACAACACTGATACCGGTGCCCTCGGGCCGGATACCCAAATCTTGCAAACTGATATGTTTGTTCCCTATAGAGATACACTCCAAAAGCACATAGCAGGTAAAAAGAGAGCCAATGCACCCCTATGTTGGGGTAGGGTTTCCCTGTCCTATTTTGTCAGGAGCTAGGGTTTCACTACGCACACAGCGGTTTCAAACAACTTAGCATCGGGTAAGCAACCTGTCTTAGTTTGGGATGGTCACTATGGATTCCGAATATGCACTAGGTCGAATGGTCAAAAAGGGTGCCCCGGTAAAACCGGGGTTTGTGTTCCCATACTGGCAGAGCCCGCAACCGGTCAGCCTTATGGTCATGCCTTGACAAGACAAGCCTCCAGCAAACCGCTCAGGAATAGCAGATGGCCAACACGGTGTCCTAGGCGCACCAATGCACATGCAATGCAAAGAGATACATAGATGTAGTCAAAACAGGATATCATGAGTTCGAGTCAAGCTCTCTAAAATCCTCAAATAGAGTCGCCAGAATCAGTAGCAAGCCATGGGGACCTCGCTTCTGATTCGACTCAATTTGTGTCGCGGTTCTAAATCTGAACCAAAGAGTCCAAATCCGGCAAATCGTTTTGAGAAAACAGATTTTTGAAAAGTAGTGCCAAACATGGATCGCTTTGCCAGACTGAGTCGCCACCTAAATATTTTAAAATGGGAAATTTAGGAAACCCCGACTCGGTCAAGGCCACATGTCCGCTATCACCAAAGTGGTCTTGGCTCGAGCTTGGGTACGATCGGGAAGGTCACTATGAGCACCTTTCGCCCGGTCCGAAGACCGGCCTCTACTAACCGTGATATCCGTTTTTGAAAACTTTATGCGTTCTTATTCCGATTATTAGCCTAGAATTTACTATGTGATGCGCACAACACAAAAGTATAGACTAGATTGCCTAATTTGGAAATAAACATCGCATATCCGTTTTATCTCAAAAAACGTGTTGTTTTCTTTTGCTACTCGCAAGTAGGCTAAAATGCGGATTTCAATGAGTTGTTCCAACTCAGGCAATCCAACCTCCACCCACAGGCATTCAAACAGTTTATCATGTAAGCACTTAGCCGCATGGCAAGCATACTGTCATGGTAAACATTCACACGCATGCGATATGCTAAAGCCATAAAAACTTACATCGTACACCGTGCCAAAACAGTAAACTAGTTAGCAAACATGCATGACCTGGTTCATGTTAAGTGGCTAATGCATCACACACAGAGATGTAATCTAGAGTAGGCTCGGCTAACCCTAAACATGGCACATGAGATGCAACAACTATCACGTATTCAATTTGGAATTGAAAGTACAATACAGTTTGCATGATGTGCCGAGCCCGATGTATGTAAACAAATGCATGAATGCACGTATGCATTGCATAAGGTATGCTGAAAATAAGTATGCCCTAATCTACCACTGTAAGCAGGTAAATAAAAGGGATAGAAAGAAGTGGGGATTGGAAGACATGCACCCACTCACACACACTTATTACATTTTTGCCCTCGCTTGGAGGGACCAAATAATAATACACTCTAATAGGTAATTAACTACCCTAGCTAATTAAATATTACAAATCAACTAAATTAATTAAATAAATTAACTAATTTAATTAAACAGTAAATCGCCTCGGGATGAGGGCCAAAAGGCCAGGCTCGGGGCTCTGAATCAAGACCGCCGTGCAAGTGTGCCTCTGCTTCTCGCTCTCCTCTTGAAGATTACCAAAATCCCAGGAGTGCCTCTCGAGCACTGGAGATCACCACCGTCAGTAGAACACCACCGGGTGAAGGAGGATGCTACCGCATGCGTAATTGTTCCATCGGCCGGGAAAACACCTCGGCACAAAATGTTCTGCAGATCCTGCAACTCACAGCAGCAGAGGGAAACAACATGCAAGGCAATGCAATTCAAGCCATTTATGCACCAAACACACTCCCTATCATGTTATTGACTCAAGGGGGCATGTGGCTCGGTTCCCGGACCATCAATCGCGCATTTTCATGCATGACGGCCCTAAGAACCAAGAATGCAACTTTACTATAAAATGCATGCAAACCAAATAATCAAACAAGGGTGCCAAACCTCCATCAAACTCACTTCAAGGGGCTTGGCATGCAAGTCGATATGATAAAGCCCTAAGCATGGCAAACTAGTATGCAATATGGACAGTGCAAGGTGTTCATGCAAGCATACAAACAAGCATATGAAGCAAGCATGCAAACCAATGGAATAATGGATTTAGACATGAGTTAGGAAACTCAAATGGGCCCCAAAATCAGTGGCCAAAGCGCCTAGAAATGGAAACTATACAAACTCACACGTATGCAAGTGTTAAGGTCCAAACCCAAGGCATACAAAAGCAACTCTCATGCACACTTAAGAGGCACAAACATGGGCTAATAGCATGCATGAAAAGCTCTGAAATCCATATCAAACATGATGCCAAATCATGCAATGAAGCATGCCAAACAAAGCATGCAAATGGCCTAGGCTTAAAGCAAGTCAATAGGGCATTAAACCACACTTAGCACAAACACACACGGCATGCATTGAACAACCTAAAAACAGAGTTTTAGCATGTGAAAATAGGCCCAAAGGACCACTTAGATGGCATCCAAGGGACATGGAATCAAAGGCATGCAACATGACCAAAACATGGAGCATTTAACACAAGCTTAAGAAGTCACAAAGAAGCATGCAATGTAAACATACAAGCACCTCTAGGGGACTGAAATAGCATATGAAATGGTTCCAAATCATCAAAAAACAATGCAAGCATGGCATGTTACACACTCATGCCCTTTAGGCCAATAAGCCAAATGCAAAGGGGCTATATTAAACATGCCAAGATTGACCAAAATACTTATGGACAGACCTAAAACATGGTAATATGAGCACAAAATCTTCACAAACACAAGTCTAAAACATGCTAGAAATGAAGGCATACCACCTAAGCATGTCAAGACATAAAGAGGCATTACAAGGCAACTATACTAAGGATGCATAGGAGACTAAAACCAACTTGAAAACATGTTATATCATGGCAATATAAGCATGAAAGACAACCAAGGCATGCTCAACACACACTCAAACATGGTGCTCCTTTGGAAGCCAAAACTTGCCCTTTTCAAGGACACCAAGGAGAGGGGGTGGCCCTCTCCTTCTTGAGACTTCAAGGCATGCTCTTCACCACTGAAATCCCTCAAGATTTCAGTGGTGAAGAGATCCTATCACCAAAATCTCGGATCTCTCACAAAATAGCACAAAAAGTGCCCTTTTCAAGGCCTAAGGGTGGTCAAACCTACCCAAACCACTAAACACTCTTAATATACAATAAAGAGGGTTAAAAATCAGAAATTTTTTTGTGCCAACACTAAGCTCAAAAACTGTTTTAAAGCAAGCAAAAACAAGGTGCAAGAATGGGGTAAAAAGGGAGTTAAGTTCTTACCCTTGTAGCCTTCTTCAACAAAGATGGTGTGATGGCTTCTTTGAGCTTCAAATCAACTCCAAAGCTTCAAAACAAACCTCTGGACCCTCAAGAACCAAAGGAAGGTGAAACACTAGGTGCTTGTGTGCAAAAGTGTGAACTAAAGCACCTAGTGTATTAAATAAGCAAGAAAGGAGAGAGATAAGATAGATATATGATCTAACCTAAAACCAGAGCTTGGTCTCTCTCTAAAATGGCTGAAACCTCTCAAGAATTCCAACCCCCAAGCCAAGAGAAGAGAGTTCTCTCTTATAGAACTTGTAAGACTTACAAGCTAAGCAAACAAGGGCTCATCCCTCCATACACGTGTATGGAGGGGAAGAAAATTGCACACAGCTGTCTGAAAATATCTCAGAAAGCAAGTGCACAGTGCCCGGCCGGCAGAAAATGTCATTTTGACAAAATTGAGTTCCGACCGGCACAATAAAGTGCCGGTGGCAACTCTAGCCAGCCGGTGGCCTCTAGCCCTAGCCGGTAGTATGTGGGGATGCCTCACAAAGCATTCCCTGCCCTTCCAAGGCAAAACAAAAGTGTTTGGTGCAAAACCAAACACAAACAGTCGAGTTCGGAGGTCCTGAGGCAAGGCGCGCGCAGCCGAGAACTCCGGGAACTCCAAACGAACATAAACATGGAGAATCACCGAGCGTTCCAACGGTGACGTCCAAGTCTTGAGGACGGTCAAAAATGGGGTGTCTACAGGCGGTACAGTGGCCTTCTCGCTCTTTGGCCTAACAATCATATCGTCCACGTACACCTCAACCTCTTGGTGAATCATATCATGTAGAATGATAGTCGCAGCTCTCTAATAGGTAGCCCCAGCATTTGTCAACCCAGACGGCATGACTCGGAAGTAGTACGTATTCCTTGGCATGGTGAAAGCCATCTTTTCTCCATCCTTCGATGCCATCAAAATCTGGTTATATTTGAAAAACCCATCCATAAGGGAGAGCAAGGCATGGCCCGCGGTGAAGTCTACCAACTTATCAATATGCGGTAGTGGAAAGTCATCATTCGGGCTAGCTCTGTTCAAGTCTCGAAAGTTGACACAAACCCTAATTCTGCCATCCTTCTTTGGCACAGGAACGATCTTGGCCAACCAGGTCAGATACTCAGACACTAACAAGAATCCTACATCAATTTGTTTGGTGACCTCTTCCTTGATTTTTAGTGCCCAATCCGGATGAATTTTGCACAGCTTCTGTTTGATGGTCAGGCCTCGAGGTCGAAAGGGATCTAGTGCTGTACAATCTCAGGATCGATTCCAGGCATGTCTTCGTAGGACCATGTGAAAATATCTTTGAACTCTTTTAATAAAATGATTAAACACTTGCGTTCCCTTGAAGACAACGTGGACCCGATCTAGATCAAGCGTGGATCCTCCTTAGTGCCCACATTAATGGCAATGATTTCATCAAAACAAGGCTTTGCAAACCTCTCCTCCTCTCGATTAATCAAGTTTTCCAAAGCCAGAGAAATTTCTTCCTTCTCATTTTCGTTAGAATTATGAAAATCTTGGTTAATACAATAAACCAGCGGCATAGAGAAGTACACAAAATTTGCAGAGTTCTCATTCAAAAGGTCCAGATCTTCGGTTATAAAACTCAAAAGAAAAGCTGAATAAAGACCTAGACAAGACTTTGGTGTCGGTGTTACCACCCCCGGAAATACCAGACTCAGACCTCCCAGACTGACTTGAATCTGATTCCGACCCCACAGACTCAGTGGAATCAGATTCTGGCTCATCACCCGATTCAGAACTAGAAAGGTAGCCTTCCTCCAGCTACCAATTAAGACATGGCGCCTTTGATGCATCCAAAATACCACTAGTTGGGTCCATACCCGATTCTTCCCCGATTATGGAGACAGTAAAGTTATCCCCTAAGTTCTCTAGGTTAGCCGTAGGATTGTTAGGAGATTAGCCAGTGCTGCCCCTACTTCAGCCTCGCTACTGTTTGAGTCATCTTCTATATTTTAGCTAACTTTAATGCTTGGTTTAACCCTTTCCTCATCACTCTCCTATAGCTAATTGTCAAAGAAGATCTCGAACTTGGGGACACGCTCATTCGAGGAATTTATCCAAGGCTCGGGAAAGCTGCAAAAAGGAAAATCCTCTCCCTCTCAAACAAAATGGCCATTCAGTATCCCTTTTTGGTCTTCTTGGCTTTGGCTCTACCTCTCATTTCTTCTAATTTCCTTATCCAGTCCTCTTAAGTGGGCACAAAGCCCAGGCCAAAGGCATGCGAGCTGTGTGGCACCTCTGCCAATGCTACAAGACCTTTCCACCCACTCGTTTCAAGCCCCATTCCCGAAACATGCTACAGTTTGTTCATGAAGTAGATGGACTGGGCACTGACATACATGCCTTCGTCCGCGGCCATAATGGTCTGCACTACCTGGGCTTCAGCTAAAGTGAATCCCGAGAGGAACACATCTTTATCGCTGTGATTGATCTCTAGCACTGGCGTAGTTACCTCCGGAGGTGGATGGATGAATTCCCAAAAACAATTTCTATCCCTCCCCTATGAGGATACTTCAACATTTGATGGAGGGTGGAGGACACAGCCTTCACGTGATGTAACCAAAGCCTCCCTAGCAGCAGGTTAAATGTAGCTGATACATCTAGGACGTGAAACTCAATTTCTTGCTCAGTTGAGCCAACCTCAACTCGAACTTTCACTGTGCTCATGACCTCTCGGCTTGTGTTATCATATGCCCGTATAGGCTGAGTTATGCGAACAAAATCCTCTCGTTTAAGACTAACCACATAAGCAGTATGGGAAGGACAGACATTAATAGCATAACTAGTATTTACCAACACCATTGGCATCCACTTCTCCTTGCATCCCACAGAGATGTATAACGACTTGTTGTAAGCCAAGCCTTCCAGTAACAACTCTTTGTTCGAGAACGTAAGCATTGGCTTGGCACCACCTGGAAAGACTAGGCCCACAAGTTGCTTGGGCGTATTATTAATGGACACTTTAGCCTTGTCCATTGTCGACAATGCTACCTGCTGGTGCACCTGTGAAACCATAAGGAGCCCCTAGATAGAGATATCAACTTGGATTTTCTTAAGTTGCTTCAGCACTGACTCCTTTTCTAGTTGCCTCTCCTGTTGTTTCTCGGCCTCCTTGTCTTTTCCAGACGCCTCTGCTTGATCCAAGTGCGGCGGCTTAAAATACCTCCCATTGTGGGTAAGATGGCCTATTTCCTCAGTATACCAGGTATTATCCGGGAGGTAGCCTCCCCAATCTTCGTTGGTATGGGCCAGACACAAATCATTGTTGTCCCACCACTTGCCAACAGCTGCCATCGAGCAGTTATCAAGCTCCATTTGAATCATCTTCACAGTACAAGTGACTCCCTCAGGGCGACACATGGTTGGAGTTTTCCGATTATCCTCAACTTTTTCACTCTCAAACTGCCTCAATGCAGCTTCCTGTTCAGTATCTATAGTGTTCACAACTCCCACTTCTTGGGTTGGGTTTCCTACATACGTGTCCTCCGACAATTTTTCCTTTGTTATCAGTCTTTCCAACTACTGCAGCTACCTCTGCTTCCTTTCCCATTGGTTTCATCTCAGTTTCGTCTTCCTTGTCTGGCTCGTCACTCAGCCATCCGGTATTATCAATCGATCCATTCAGGTCAAACAACCCAATCTATGCATCTCGTTGATCATGCTCATCAAAGAACTGCAGGTTGTCCAAATCCTCTTCGAGATTTTCCAAATTATCCAACCCTTGGCTTGGGCCATCCTCCTTGACCACATTGACGTCTACTGAGATTGGTAACACCAATTCAGGTTTGGTTTGACTAGTTGGCACAATATAGCAACTCAGGTCATACACCCTCTTAGATAAGTCCCCAGGACACTCTAATAATAGGCTAGTACCTTCTTCGGAGGTCAAAACCTCCTCTACGGTGGATGTTGTCACTACTGATCTAGAAAGCTCAGACTGTAGGTCAGACGTGTCCATCATGCATAAGTCTGTGCCCTCAGGAATGAACATCGTCAGTCTTGGTAGGTGGGAGGGGCTAATATATGCGTTGGGGTCATAAGAGTTGGCTAGTGTATGGATCAAGTTAAGATTTTGAGGTGAGTGGACTTGATTGTGGGCCTAGAGTGGATTTGTGGTCACATTTGGTCTTTGAGGTGGAGCAATCACTTTGTTGTCAATGAGATCCTGAATCTCATGATGTAATTAGAAGCACTGGTTGGTGTCATGACCATGCTACTAGTGAAAAGCACAGTATTTTGCAGGGTTGTGTTTGGGTGGAAGAGAATTGGAAAGTGGACGAGGTTCTAAGGGTTTTAGGTGCTCTTTTTTGACTAGCACCTGAATGGTTTTTGACAGGGTCATGTATAGTTGGTTAAAAGTCCTATCTTGAGGTTGGGTAGGGTTAGATGAGGTTTGTTCGCCTACATTGGCAAAAGGGTTGACGGTTCTTGTTGCGATAACAACACTTACGTCTAATGGCCTCGTAATTGTGCTACCACTGACAACATTGGAACTGTAAACAAGAAACCTTTTTACCAGCTCCTTCTCATATGTAATAAGTCCCTATTTCATGGCATCCTCAATTTGAACCCCCATTTCATGAAGCTCTGTGAATGTAAATAGAGGTAAAAAAATCATATTCTACAACAACTTACCATGCAAATTCCAAACAACCATTCTTATCTAATCATTTTCTGAAGGTCGAGTGGTCATCATCGAGGCTTTAGCCCTCCATCTTGTCACAAACTCAGAGAAACCCTTATTCGGCTCTTAATGCGTTGCCACAAGATTACGAGTTGTGACCTTAATCTGCGTGTTGTAAAAGTACTGAGCAATGAAAGCTTCAGCCATCTCCTCCTAATTCTGTTTGACGGAATCTTCCAATTTAGCATACCAAATGGCCGCTATACCCGACATGGTGCAACCAAAGAGAGACAGCTTATGTAGTCTAGTTAAGCCCATCGATCGTAAGATATCAGAAAACAGTCGCAAGTGAACCATCGGATCCCCAAAACTGTCAAAATGATCAATGTGCGGCATTTTGAACCGCTCTGGTAATGTAACCACAGAATCAGCGTATCTATCTTCTATGTCTAGGATAGAGTTGACCCCTTGCGCTCTTTTGAACAATTTCTCTAGTTTTTTACCTTGAGTACAGTTGGGTCAACCTCGAACTCAAACGGAGCCTCGGTCTGATAAACCAGAGCTTTGGAAACTTGTGCTGGGATTTGCTCCATTTGGATTGGAAAAACCGAATTACCCTGGCCTTGTGGATATTGAGCAATGGTAGTATTAGTAACGGTACTGGGCACAAGAATAGTTGTGGTGGGCGTATGGGATGCAGAGGCTGTACCCAGCTATGGTTGCTATTGTTGTAACCTAGTTATCACTAAAGCCTGATGGGCCGCAACTTCAGTCTAGCGAGCCACATCGTGATATAGTGCGTCCATTGTTTTCTATAATTAGAGTATTAATTCCTCCATATTGGCTGGGAGATACTGTGCCATTGGAATGGGCGACCTTTCTTGAGTTGAACTGGAAGTAGTTGACTATTCTTGAACCGAACTGGACACGGGTGAACTGAGAAGGGATTACTGTAAGAATTGGACTGGCAAACTCTATCTGTTTCTCCTTCGTCTTGTAACCGGTGAGAGTGAGGTAAACACAGGTTGTCCCCGAACAAGATCCTCGGCCTTGCAAAGCCTTCCGACTCGGGTCCAGAGTACTTGGGGGATATCCGAACTTTCTGAAGCAATGGTTTTAAACTTCCTAGCAAAAGAAATAAAGTGAAAGAATAGCAATCAGAAACCGCACATTACCTCAGCTAAGATGTTATCAGCACAGACATGATCAAAGCTGTAAGACTGTACTCCATATTGAATTCTGCCCTAAAACAAATACCAAACTTGCAACTAATATACGTGTTTATGTACAGTTTCACTGCAAAGCATATACCAGTTAAGAGAGAGCCAACACACCCCTTATGAGGTGGTAGGGTTACCCTATCCTAGTTTTGTCATGAACTATGGTTCACTATTTCAATCACGTGGATTTCACGCAATCCTGTATTCAGGTGAGCATCCTGTCCTAGTCTAAAATAGTCACTATGGCTTTCTACATGCAACTAGGCCAAATGGTCAAAAAGGATGCGTCAACAAGACTACCTAATATACCTCTCACACCTAACACCGAGAAGTGAAAGGAGGATCAAATGGTACAGCGGTAGTCCAAATCTAAGGGTTGTGTTCCCAACATGACAGAGCCCACGACCGGTCAGCCTTTTGGCAAGCTTTTGGGCAAGCCTTAGACAAACCGTCCAGGAATAATAGATGGCAAGCACAGTGACTTAAGCACACTAATGCAAATGCAAATGTCAAGAACATATACGTGTAGATAAAATTTCACATCATGAAGTCCAACACAAGTTCTCTAAATTTCCCCAGTCGAGTCGTCAAAAACTGTAGCTTTCCTTTCTTGCTCATTTCGAATACGACTAACCCTACAATTTGAACTCCTATGGTTCTGAATCTGATCTCACAAGTGCAATGTGAAATAGATAAACACAAAAGAGTCCAATTCCAGAAAATCTTTTAGAAAATCAATTTTGAATAAAAATATGAAAAATGGACTGCTTTGCCAGATTACAGAGTCACCACCTAAATATTTTTGAGAAATTTAGGAAAGCTGAGACTCATGCCAAAGGCTACTTATCCGTCATCACCAAAGTATCTCGGCTCGGGAACTTAAGTACGAGAGGGGAAGGTCATGAATTGAGAACCCCACTAGCCTGATCAAAGATCGACCTCTACTAATCATGATGTAATTCTTATTTACATTATATGCTTTTGTTCCGATTATTAGGCTATTTTACTATGTGTTGTACACAAGTATAGACTAATTTGCAAAAATTAGAACTTTTTGATTTCATGTTTGTTTTAAAAGTGTTTGAATATGTACCATTTGAAAAAGTGATCACACATTACTCAAATTATTTCAATTTAAGCAATTAGCCTTCATCCATAGGCATTCAAGAGTTACATCACTTAAGTACTTAGCCTCATGGAAATATGCTTGACATAGCAACAATCACACTCATGTAATATGCTAAAGCAATAAATGCTCATCTAGTACTCCAAGGCGAGCCAAAAGAAAAGAGTTAGAAAAATACATGCTCTAACTATAATGACTAATTCAACACATGCAATATGCAATTAATAGGCTTGGCTACTAATATGGTATGTGAATCAATTTGATAGCATGCAGCTTGAGCACATTTTCAAAGAAGTATTTAAACGATAATGCTTGTTAGAATGATAAGTCGAACCTTATGCATGCAAGATGAATGGATGTAAATCGTGGAAAATGCTTAAAAAAAACATGATGCTCTATGCTATCTATCATAAGCAGATAAATAAAAAGGAAAAAGACGTGAGGTTGGAAGACGTACACATTATTACAAGTTTGCCCTCGCGCAGCAGGGTCCGAATGAATGAATTAGCTAAGCTACTTAACTAATTATTACAACACTGACCTTAACTAACTATTCTAACTAATGAAATAATTACAACACAGGATTAAATCAACTAGCTGCTCTAACTAATTAATACAAATTAACCAACTAAACTAACTAATTAGTTACATTAAGTAACTGATTAACTAAGTAATTAATTCCAAGTTGTATGACATACTACTATTAACAAATATAACGGGTCATGAGGAGCAAGGAAATGGCTTATGCATGCATATAAATTTCTCTCCCGAAAATGCCTTTGCACTATTTTTACACCTCAGCCTCTGCTCTGCTTTTTGAAGAAAGTGGTATTGTCCAGCTAAAAAAGGTAGTCTGTAAGTAAAGGTGGTCTGCCGCCTACTCTTTTTGCACTAATAGTGGTCTACTGCCCAGTAAAGGTGGCCTGTCGACCACTAATGTTGAGTTTCTCCTGCTGCAATAAAAAACAAACAGAGTACAAGTAGAGCATTCTCAGAGGATATCTGTCCACCCTACCCCTCCTAATCATAAAGCAGCTCAAAGGAGTGGTAGGTTCGATTCACAAGCCATCAATCGGTGCAAATCCATTGCATAATGACTTATGAACGAAGGGATACAATTTCAATAAATACACAATTAAAGACTCATGAACCCTTTCTCTATCATGATATTGATCAAGGGAAGTGGTTGATGTTGAAACTTGAACAATTTTCATTATTAGTTAGTATGAAATGCTTTAAGAATCAACGGGTTTAATTAGCATCCGATTGAACCCCAAACTATTTTATTATCATGCTCTATTTTATTCCAATTTTAATACTTCTTATAATTACCTTTCCATTCATTAGTCATTTTAGTCTAAAATGAGCATTAAGTCCACTAATGGCAAGAAGTATCAAACAAAGAGTTGTTTTAGGCATGAAAGAGATGTCATGCCACTGGTAATGAACCTTCGAAGATATTAAACCATTAAAGACAACAATCTCTATCTCAAGCTTAAACAAACAATCGGTTTGAAACGACTCTCAAAGTAAGGAAGAAGCCAAGAAATGAGAGAAGTACAGAGATGATTAGAGATGAATACAAGTATGGAAAGCTTGAAATAAATGCTATCAACTCAAATAAGTTGGTGTCTAATGCCTAAAACACCAAACCTATGAGGACTGTTACACTACAAGCATGCAATACAAAGCATAAATGACATGAACAACTTAAAATAGTCCTTAAATATGCTAAAACAACACTGATATTAAGGTACAAAAAGCCAAAAGAGTAAGCTAAAATAATGGAGAAATTAAGCTAATAAACAAGCCAAAGGCAGGGTGGCTAGCCCCCCCATTTTTGGGACTTCAAAACCACTTTTTTAGCCTCTGAAAACCTCGAAAAATCATTGGTAAAAAGCTTAAAGTTAATGAAAATGTGGGAAACACAAGGGCCAAAGCATAGAAGACAAGGCTCAAAGAATGGTGGTCCACCCCTCTACCTTTAATGGCTTTAAACCACAAGTTTCAACCCACAAATGTAGGTGAAAAACAACCCAAAAGTAGAAATAAATGATAGAAATAAATAAAGGAAAGAGGCTTGAAGTTGTACCTCTTGAAGAGGAATGACCCCTTTGAATTATAAACCACTAATTCTATGCCCTCAAGAGCTAAAATACAAGTTCAAACACTTCAGCAAAGAACCCTCAAGGTTTGGTTTAGAGTGTCTAGGCAAAGGGTATAGAAGTTGCAAGGAAGAGAGAGAAATGTAGAGAGAAATATTTTCCAAAATATTTGCTCCCCAAATTTTTCTAACCCTAATTTTTAAGAGAGACTCATTTATATAAAGAAATATATCAAACCATGTCGAAAATATCCATACAGATACAGCCAAGGCAGTGCATGCATCTGTTGAGACAGTTGGCACAGTTGGCAAAAAGATCTGAATTTTTACACATGTGGCCGGCAGGCCACTAATAGTGAACGGCAAGCCACTAGTGGGTCTGCTGGTTCCTTGGATGGTCCAGCTTGGAAAACTACTGTCTTGGTCCAAAAACAAGACACAAGATTTGTATGTTCAAAACTAATGTTTCCTGGTGAGGAAATTGAGCATTTGAACAAGCGTACAAATCATCATTGGGTGATCAAATCGATGGCACCCAAGTGGTAAGAGTTGTCAAAAATTGAGTGTCTACAAAGTGTGATATGATATTTATGCTTTGCAAATTAGATTGGTATTCATTCATTCATCACTTTACCATGATATTATTCACCAGGTCATGATTCACCCATCTTCCTTGTATGCATGTGGGTGATGAAAATGGAGAACAAGGTTAGAAGGATATTTGAAGAGTTTTGTTTGCACTATGACTAATATCTTGTTTTGTAGACTTTTGTACCCTTGCAAAGAGATTTAGTTGAGTTGTAATAATTAGTATGGGTTTTGTAATTATAGGTTGTAATGTTTGTACTATTCATAATCTATGTACAAGATGCAGAGAAGTTATTTGAAAGTTAATGAAAGAGATTTGTCTGTTTCATTTCATATCTACTTATGCAATGCTCTAAATGAACTTAATGAATTAACAAACGTGAGTTTCTGATGTTAAGTCTCAATGTATTCTTAGTTCATTGTTTGATTCGATTAGCTAGGCCTTTGGTAGCCGACACCTCTCTATACTATAGAGGCGGGATATGGTTGTGACAATGGGCATTGTACTAAATTGGTAAATCACAATTTCATTTGGAATATATACTTCTTTTCTTTTTACCAAACCAAATATCACAATGAAAATTTCAACCAAAAAAGAAAATGAAAAAAGAAAATCACTTCATCAAACACTATTTCATTGTTGCGTTGTTAATAAGTGAGGTTGTTGATGAGAGCCAAAGCAATACTAGTAAGTCTGGTGAATTTCGAAATGCTTTTATTGATCATGTTTTTCACACTAGGACTCACTATGCTGCCATAAAATCCATCTGTACAAGTAGTCTCATCAGTGATGGCGGCACTCATCCAAGTCTTGACACTATCCATCTGAAACAGCTTATCAGAGCTACTACCAACCGTTCCCATTGCTTGAATAGATTGCTTGAGCTCATCAATGCTGCTTTTTATGTTCTCTACGCAGGTCTTTATGGCAGCTACATCTCTGGGAGTGAGACCATTATGTTGAGCGAGCTTTGACACCAATTTAGACGTGCTCTTTGCGGCTTTTAACGTGACATTGAGGGCGGCGTTGCTGAGTTTCCAGGGGTTGGTTTGGACAACGACGGCATAACGAGAGAGGGTTTTGAAGCAAAGTGGAGGATATGTTGTTGTGTTGCAAGCGGCGCTGATGAAGTTTGTGTAGGCTTGCGTGGTGGAGGCGGTGGCCGTGGCGGTGGAGGCTAAGACTGGTTGGGTATGGTGGGAGATTAATAGAAGAATGATGAAAATGAATGTGAGAACATTGAAGGAACATGGGTTTGGGAGACTCTGGGCTTCCATGTTTCCTCTGTTTCTTTTCCTTTTTCTTCTTCTTCTCTCACTAGAGATTTGTATTGGTGAATGTGTTTTGGAGGGGATTACATTATTTATAGAGCGACTGTCAGGTTTGTTAGTTTGGGAGAGAGAGAGAGAGAGAGAGAGAGAGAGAGAGAGAGAGAAAGAGAGAGAGAGAGAGTTGGTTGTTCGAATGAATTAAGAAATGAGTTGTTTATGAATTGGGAATGTGTAATATGAACCTATATTTCGCTGTCAAATGCGGCCGCAGCCACATGCAATAGGCCTAAAGATGCATTTGAATTCTCATTCTCACATGGTACTTGACGACTTTCTCGTTAGAATTCTATTTTTTGCTCAGAATAAAATTAAAAACGGCAATGCTAGATGTCATGAAAAATTTGTCATGAAAATGGTCATGAAAGTTTTGTGACCCTTGGATTACACTTAGAATAAAGTGCCACACACTAATCAAGGTAATCCAAGGGTCATAACTCTTTCATGACCATTTTCATGACAAATTTTTCATGACCCCTATCTTTTCTCAATTAAAAATGTTGATTGAAAGAATAATGTAGGTCATAATTCAATTGTTGATGTAAAGTAAACCGTACCACATAGATTCTTGTTTATACAAATAGTTTATTCTACATTCTGTTTATTTTATTTTTTTATTTTTAAATATATTGAAACTGGTGTGCTCGAGCACCATACACAATTTTGTCGAATCACGTATATGTGTGCCGTATTTTTCTTATTTATTTATTATGTAACTATCTCGACCATTCTAAAACAAGAAAAGGTTTTCCTTCAATACATTACGTAAGAGCTCTTACATTCCAAATAATGTAGCGGTCTATGATTGGTTTACTTGTTCCTTAAATCAAAATCTATTGAATTCTTTAGCAACTTTTATGTGATTAACTTTAATATTAATGCTAGAAAACATGCATTTAGGAATCTTAAATATTTTATATAACTTATGCCTTTGTTAAAAATTTAAATCTTTTTCTAAAAATATATTCTTTAACTTTTTAAAAGAATGTTATTATACTTGGGTCAATTAACTAGTACTAATTGTGGATACAACTGTAGCAAAATTTAATCCTAAAAGATAAATAAATCAACTCTATCTAATAAATAAACAAACAAACAAAAATAATAATATAAAAAAAAGGAAAAACATAGATGATGGTTAGTCAATTCAATTATTCAAGCAAAATAATTTGTCCAATGATTATAACGAAATTTATTAAATTAGAATTTATTTATTTTTTATTGAAAATATTACACATGGAAACATGTCTGGTTTTTCTGGGTTTTGAGTACAAATTCTTGATTTTAAACTCAATTATTTTAACGATATTATTTTGTATTTTACCTTAATCTTAATAGTTTTGACCAACCTATTCCTATAATTTACCCTAACTTATTAATGTTCTCCCAAACATTTTTTCAATTTATTAAAATAAGGTTGGAATATATATAATCGGGCAAGATAATTTTGCCAATGTCAATTACACACTACAGGAAATTCGACTTTTAGAGACATTTAAAAAATGTCGCTATAGGTCTCCAAAACGCCGTAATTCCTTTTGTGATCTTAGAATTAAATGCTGAAGGCACGGCCACCACTGTAACCTTATGGTGCTTCATAAACGTCGCTATATTACTATAGGTGGCGTTTAAAAATGCCGCTAAATGTTTTACATAATAGTAAAATGATGTCACGATGATATTTAGCTACGTTTTCAAAACGCCATCATAGACTATTTTACATTTTAAAAATCTAACCGTTGGGGTATAGTGACGTTTGAAAAACATTGTTATAACTTCTTTTTTTTTTTTTTCCTCACCCATATGCACCAGAGAAGAAAAACTAACCAAAATACACGTGACTCCTGCAACAGTATGTATCTAATTCTTTTCAATACTACCTTGCATAAAAGATATATATAGTACAAAGAAACTATAAATATTGAGACCAACCATTGCAATCAAAAGAATTTGGAATCAGTCAAAATACAAAGTAGAACAAATAACAAACTAGTAGCAAACTTTGATAATAGATACAACCCAAAAATTTGAACAGATTCATAACAAAAGCTAGATTGTCTGTATGTTTTTTTGGTGAATCCATGAAAAGCATTCAGTGTTCTATTTTGCTAATCAAACAGCTTAGTAATAGAGAGACGAGCAAAATTCATATAATGTATACCACTCCCAACTTCAAGCAGTGAAGACATGAGAGTAAATAATTTCACTATCTACAGACGAAAAATTTTCAATCTTCCAAGTGTGAATAATGTCAAGTTCCTTAAAACTAAGAAACTTAGCTCTGCCACTATAATTCAAAACAAATACTTTTGCTTCAAACTTGTGATCTTCAATTATTCACTAATATCCAGCACCAAATCACATCATGTCTTAATAGATTTAGAAAGTTGTGAAATTAAAAACTTGCAATGCAGGTACTTTTATCATATTAGTTTTTCTTCTTCTTCTCTTTCTTTGAAAGTGAACCTATAGTTGATAAGAACAAGTATTTTAATTAATAAGGTCTTATATTGTCAAAAAGGTTTTGATTAAATGATTGTTCACCTCTTGGGATGGAAATGTATGAGATTGTTGTTGACATGGCATTGGCCGGACAATGGGATGACTACTAAGACAAATTGAGAGACTAAAGTAGTTCTGGAAGTCTCTTATGATGACCCTATTCATAGTTGTATTCATACCACAATTTTAATAGACATAGAGCATTATTTATTCATGATCAGCCAATATGTAGTATGAGATCTAATGAAACAGTGGAAAACAAAATTTATAATCATTTTAATAACTTAGTCCTTAAGCCCTTCAATTCGAAGAACAAAATTGGCAATAACTTGTAGTTTAAGTACATTTATGCTATGTTTGTTTCTCAGGAAAACATTTTCCAAACCACCAATACCACTATGATGACCCCGACATACATATTATTCTAATATATTATTTTATTGAATATAATTGTGTGATTATGTATTTAATTTGTATTTATCTGTTTGCATATGAAATATCTGTTTGAGTACTGACTTAGAATTTGACAATGAAATCCCAAACGAATTCATAAACCAAAATTGATTAGTTCAATAGACTAATTGAAATATTTGGAACCACATGAAAAATCTAATTAAAATTTGATTCGGATCAAAATAATTAGAAAAAAATCAGTTAGAAATGATTAGGATTAATTATATTTAAGTTAGATTAATTATCCTAACCCCACCTAATTAACTTAACTTAATCTACTTATATATATATGCCTTAACATATTTTGAGCTCATTTTCAACAAAAACGCGTCTAAGGTAGTAGGGAGAGAGAGAGGGACCAACTTCTAGAGAGACAGAGAGTAGAAGAATTGTAGAGAATTTGAATGGAAATTGAGGAGATTAAGCTTCCAACTTCTAAATTCAAGCTTTAGGTAATATCATTACCCATAATCCTTGTAAATAATCCATGTAAAATTGAATTCATGTAGCTTGTAGGATCATTTGCATGAAATTAGGAGAAAGATGTTAAAATCACTTGAATTCTTGTAGGATTGAGTTGAAATTGTACATGCATGCATAATTCTTCATCTTTAAGATTGATTTTCTACAAACTCATACATACATGGAGCTTAGGCACATTAACTTGAAAGATTTTCCATAATTATACACTCCTCATTTTGTATAATCAAGTTTTGAAAGGAAAGAAGTTCAATTTATTGCATGCATGGCAATATCATTGAGTTTTGGGACTTGTTTTGGGAAATTGAAAGAAGTTTTGAGAGTATGGTTTCACAAATTCCATGTGTTCATACTTTATAAAGAGTTTCTACATGTTGTTGCAAAGTCATGCAAGTTTTGAACATGAGAGATGTGCTTTTGAACTCCAAAATGCAATCTGAAAAACCAAAAATTCGTTCACTTCTCTCAAGTGATGAACCTGTCGCTCAAGCGTACTTTGCATGCTTCTAGTATTTTTACAGACATTTGCAGTTCGCTCGAGTGACAAAGTGTGCACTCGAGCAAACTCAACTTTGCATTGCGTTTAGCTTGAGCAACCAAGTGATGGCTCGTGCCTACTTTAACATCATCCAATACTTTTGCAGTCAAGTCATACTGCTTGAGCGACCAAAGGTACGCTTGAGAGAAGACCTTGTTTTCAGCAATTTTTAGCAAACACCCATATGTGCATATTTGCATCTCTATACCCTTTTAGGCATTCTTAAGCATCATTTACACATCCTTAGTTATGGAATAAGTTAGAAACACACAAATAGAATTGAATCAAGATACGATACTTGCTCTGTACATGCGCTTCAATGTGTATTTTTGTTATGTGTTTTGTGTAGTAGTCATCCATGGTCTAACACTTGTGCGAACCCATTGTGAGTAGTATCTTTGTAAAAATATGTTCAAATGTATTTTGAATTACTTAAAGAATGTTATTGTGAAATGCTATTTTGACTGAATGAATGATTGTCGCATTTGAAATGTATTTGTGGCATCCTATAGTCCAGCACTTGCTTGGGGAAAACAATACCATGGCCCTTTGTTTGATAAGGCCCTCGCCTAGAGGAAATAATACCAAGGCCCTTCACTATTTGGTTCTAGAGATCTCTAATGTTGGCCTAAGTGGTCCCTTTGCTTGACCTAGATGGTCCCTTTGTTTAGAGCCATGTAGTTCATTTGTTGACCTTTATGGTCTCTTTGATATATGCCTTTTGGCCTTTTGCTTTGCGCTATTGGACGTACCACATATGAGTTATGAATTATGAACTTTCGATATGACAAGTACTTAATTATGATTCGTTTCAAAACTCATGAGATATGATTTGTATTATGGTAGACATCATTCATTTAACTTCTTTATACTGATTTTACTCATGGGTTTTAGCTCACCTCTTTACCCTATGTATATATAGGTGACAAATGGAACATCAAGTTTAGAGAAGCCTCCGGAGTCCACCCTCTGGAAAGCTGCTTTTAGAGTGCCTCCATGATGGGGCGTACTTGGACTCTAGTGGAGCCAAGCTATGTCAACCCTTTGTTTTATGTTGCTTTGTTTTTGTCATTTGGCGACCTGTTTTGAATGGATATTATGTATAAGGAGTTTAACTAGATGTGATGTACTTATGTATCTATGAATGTCAGTAGGAAGTTTATGGCTTTAATACTTATGAATTTTGCATGTATGCACAACTTGATGGACATAGTTATATTCTATTATTGCTTCCGCAAAGCCTCGATTACTATTATTTGTTTTGTCTTTGAGGCCGTGTAATCTGGGATTACTGGTCGGTCATAGCCTAAACCTCTAGGGGGATGTTTGGATTGTGATAGATTGGTATCAGAACACGAGTTATATCTCACAGTCACTCGTCAATTGAGCAGTAATGTGTCTAGAAAGGACTTGAGGATTGCATTCATATGCATCTTAGTACAAGAATAATGTGAGTTCTGTAGTAAATTGAAATTGAGGATCGTAGAGATGACAAAAATCAAAATTGACTGTGCCATTGCGATTAGCATAATTTTTAGAACCTATGGTGAAAGTTCATTAAAAATTGATTCAGATTAAAATAATTAGATTAAATTAATTTAATTAAGCCAAATTAATTAGCATTAAACCGTGATTAGTAATTTTGATTAGTGAAAGCATATATATACATGTTCTAACCATGATTAAGCTCATTCTTATGCTCAAAACTCTAAGATAATATACACTATAGAGAAAGAGAGTGTGATTCCGAGGGAAAGGAAGCTCAAATTTGAAGACTTGAGCTCAAAGCTTGGAAAATTGAAGAGATAGGCTCAAGGACAAACTAGATTTGGAAGAGTTAAAGACTCTAGGTGTGTAATCGACCTCAAATTCATGAGCTTAAGTTCATAACTATGTGAATTCAAGAAGTATGTGTTGATAAATACAAGAATTGAGCTAAATCTGTTGAATTTGAGATCAACCTGGGCATGCATGCATGAATTTATTGTGATTTCTCATATTTGAGTATAAACCATAATGATCATATTGAATTAAGAGTTGTTTGATACATGCCTGCATGAATTGCCATGTTTTGAAGCCCAATTTTAAGTCTTGAAGCTTGTAAATGTAAGATATAAAACATAGATTTTACATACACGAAGTTGTTGTTTGAATTTTGATGAATTCATGGAATTTTGAACAATGAGTCAAGACTACCTTCAAATATATGTATTTGGGAGAGTTCTTGTAGGCTTGGGTGAGTCATGCATAAATTTGGGGCCTTGGAGTTATGTTTGAAGCTCAAATAGAATTATGGAAATCTCATAAATTTGACAAACCGCTCGAGCATCGGAAAGGTGGCTCGAGTGTACATTTCGAGCTCCCAATACTTTTGCAGGCATTGGGGGTTGGCTCGAGTGACCAAAAGACTGCTCGAGCGACTGCCCTTTATTTTTAGTCTTGGCTCAAGTGACCAAAAAGTTGCCTTGAGCATAAAAAGAGATCATCTAATACTTTTGCAATGAGACAAGGGATAGTCATTGCACTCATCCCAGGTGGCACACGGAATACTGAAGCTGTTGTCTCATGTACTGTTTCTATATGTAATCAAGATGTTTTTGTGTTAATTGATTCTAGATCCACACATTCTTTCCACTACATTTGCATCTAGATTAAATAGACACCTAGAGTCATTGCCACATCTGCTATGTGTATCTGCCCCATCTGGGGAATCTATGTTATATATATTTGTCTATCATATATGTGATATGCGTATTGGTAGTGCTACTTTATACGTGGATTTGTTACCTTTGGACGTTAGACATTTTAATACAATTTTGGGAATGGACTGGTTGTCTAAGTATTGTGCTACTATTGACTATGTAACAAAACAAGTTTTGTTGAGACAACCAAGGTATGATGAGTTTGCGCTTTCGTTGGTAATGGTGTAGTGCCTCCACCTTATTTAATTTCAGTAATGAAAGCATGTAAATTGCTTAAGAAGGGGTGTCAGGGTTACTTGTGTAGCATATCGACTGAGCAATCTATGAATGTTGAAATAGACAGTATCCCTGTTGTTAGAGAATTTCCGAATGTATTCCCAAATGAATTGTTAGGAGAATTGGTTGACAAAGAAATAGAGTTTACTATTGATGTTGCACCCGGCACCCAGCCTATTTCAAAAACTCCTTACAGAATGTCTACCATTGAAATGAAAGAATTGAAAGACCAATTGCAAGACTTGCTTGACAAAGGGTTTATCCGACCAAGCACTTCGCCATGAGGTGCACCGGTTTTATTTGTAAGGAAGAAAGACGGAACTTTACGTTTGTGCATTGATTATCGAGAATTAAACAAGGTAACAATAAAAAATAAATACCCTTTGCCCTATATTGATGATTTGTTTGGTCAATTGTAGGGATCACAAGTATTTTCACAAATTGATTTGAAATTTAGGTATCACCAGTTACAAGTGAAAGCAGAAGATGTTGAGAAAACTGCATTTTGAATAAGGTATGGTCACTACGAATTTCTTGTAATGTCATTTGGAGTGACTAATGAACCTGTTGCATTTATGGACCTTATGAACCGGATTTTTAATTCCTACCTTGATGAGTTTGTTGTCGTTTTTATTGATGATATTCTGATAAATTCAAAGAGTAGAATGGAACATGAACAACATTTGAGAACTATCTTGCAAACACTTAGAGAAGTGAAATTATTTGCTAAGCTGAAGAAATGTGAATTTTGGTTGAATAAGGTGGTTTTCTTAGGGCATGTCATCAACATAAACGGGATTTCAGTAGACCCATAGAAGATAGAAGCAATTGTGAACCAGTCTACACTGACAAATGTAACGAAAGTTCGCAATTTCATGGGTTTAGCTAGGTACTACAGACGGTTTGTGAAAGATTTTTCAAAAATAACTATACTTCTTACCCAACTTATACGCAAAGGACAACCATTTGGAGAGACAAAAGGGAATCCACCTTCCAAGAACTAAAAACTAGACTGACAACTGGACCAATATTGACACTACCTTTAGGTACATAAAATTTTGTAATTTTTAGTGAAGCATCTTACAAGGGTTTGGGTTGTGTGTTAATGCAAAATGAAAGGTAATTGCTTATGCCTTCCGACAGTTGAGTCCACATTAAAAGAACTACCCGACGCATGACCTGAAATTGGCCGCAGTTGTGTTTTCTTTGAAAATTTGGTAGCATTACTTGTGTAGAGAAAAATGTGAAGTTTATACTGACCACAAAAGCTTGAAGTACTTCTTTAACCAAAAGAGTTGAATATGCAACAAACAAGATGGATTGAGCTGATAAAATATTATAACCTTCAAATTCTGTATCACCCGGGGAAAGCCAATACTGTTGGTGATGCATTGGGTAGGAAATCGATAGGGAACTTGGCTCATCTATTCATTGAATAACATGAAATCTCACAAGACTTTGAGAAATTTGAGATTGAAGTAATATTACATGAACACGGTGCATTGATGGCTGCCATTTTAGCTAAACCAGAAGTAATTGATAAGGTCAAACAGAAACAAAGAGAGAATGAGTTCCTCAAGAAAGTAATTGATGAATTTGAATCAAATCCGAGATTGGGGTTTAATGTGGAAAATGAAGTGTTGAAATTCCAAAACAGATTGTGTGTTCTAAACATCCCTCAATTAAAGAAGAGAATTTTGGTTGAAGCTCACAAATCAATGTTTTGCAATGCATCTGAGCAATAACAAGATGCATCAGGATTTGAAACCAAGCTATTGGTGGCCTAACATGAAAAGGAAAATTGCAAAATATGTGTATAAAATGTCTTCAGTGTCAACAAGTTAAAGCTGAATACCAGAAACTGGCAGGTCTACTTCAACCTCTCCCTATTCCATAATGGAAATGAGGGCACATAACTAAGGACTTTATTGTCGGACTACCTTGAACCCCGAGAGGTATGAATTCTATTTAGATTATAGTTAATAGATTGACTAAATATGCACATTTTCTTCCTGTAAGAACTACTTATGATGTTTATAGACTTACCACTATATATGTTGATGAAATTGTTCATTTACACGTAGTATCGATGTCTATTGTGTCGGATAGAGATTCGAAATTTACATCTAGATTCTAGAAAAACCTTCAAGCAGCAATGGGGACAGAACTCAGATTTTGTACTACATTCCATCCGCAAACTAATGGGCAATTAGAGCGGATCATATAGACTTTTAAGGACATGCTTTGATGTGTGCCTTAGATTTTCAAGGGAGTTGGGAAGAGTACCTACCATTGGCAGAATTTTCATATAATAACAGCTTCCTGTAGACACCTCATTTTTGACCGTCCTCAAGACTTGGACGTCACCGTTTGAACACTCGGTGATCATCCATGTTCGTGTTCGTTTTGAGTTCTCAGAGGTCCCGGCCGTGCGCCTTGCCTCAAGACCTCTCAACTTGACTATTTTGTGCATTGGTCATGGACCAAGCATTTGTGTGTCTGCTTTGAGGGGAAATGGTGGCTTGTTTGCCATTTCCTCAACCCATCGGCCATGGTCTGAGGTCACCGGCCATGATTTCTTGCTATCGGCCAATAACTTTGGCCGATCATCACTATATTTGGTCGGCCGTCCATTGATTTGGTTGATCGGCCATATTTTCTGGCTGAGACCTTTTCTTTGCCTTTTTCAGGCATTGTGCATGCCAGCTGCGCCAGCTGGTGAGCACAAATCCTGCCCTCGATACGTGTATGGAGGGATTTCATTCTTACACTTAGCTTCCTTTCGAAGCTTGGATTTGCAATGCCTATAAGAGGAGGGCCTCCCCTCCCTTTCCAGAGGTTGAACAACTCTAATATATAACTTATATACCCCTCTCTATATATCTCCCTTTCTCTCTATATTTGTGTGTGTAATAGTGTTCTAAAGGGATTTTTGTTCTTAGTTTTGCACTAAGACACCTAGTGTTACACTATGCTTTGGTTACTGAGGTTTTAAGGGGTTGATTTTAGAGTTTTGAGTTGGTTTTTAATCAAAATGAGGTGCTGGACTTGTTGTTCTTGAAGTGTTCTTCAAGGGTAAGAACTTACCCTTTTATTCCCTATTTTTGCTTAAGGTTTTAGACCTATTTACATATTGTTTTGAGCTTAGTTCATAACTGATAAAAGTTCTGTATTTTCATGCTTGTCATAGTTGCTTCAGGTCCTTTTGGTGTTGGGGGTTGTCTACCCCCTCTTAGGCCTTGTTTGGCCTCCTTTTGTGACTTTCTTCTTGAGCTTTGGAACCATTTTATTTCGACCTTCTCACCACTAAAATCCAGGGGATTTTCAGTGGTGGAAAAGTGGTTTTCAGGTCTTGTATAGGAGAGGGACACCCCTCTCCCATTGTGACTCATTTGCTTGCATTAAGGGCTCATAAAGGTAGCATGTTTGCATAGCTTTATTTAGCTCCATTTCAGAGGGTATTTGGTGTTAGTTTATCATGTTAGACCTCTGTTTCATATTGGTTCGATGGCCTATTGTATGCATCATGCACTTGCTTTGTAATCCCCTCTATTGTCATAACATGTACCATGCATTTAGACCACCATCCTTGCATGTTTTAGCTTTACTTCATGAAGCTTTTATCCATGTTGTGACATGTTTAAGCTCTATTTGGTATTGATTTGGTCATGTTTGCCATGTTTGGTATAGCCACCGTGCATTTTGGCTTGTTAGTCTTGGGTGTGTGAGTCATGAGTATGATTTATTTGGGATATTTCAGTGATTTGGAATCACTTATCATGCCATTTCAGTCCGTGTTCCATGCTTGTACACTTACATTTGCCATCCTTTTAATGCTTTGAACAGTTGTTGTTTTGTGCTCCATGTTTGGACCATTGCATATGCCTCTATGATTAGGTCTTTGACATCCCTTCTCATTAGGTTTTGGGGCTTATTTTGGCGTATTATAACTCTGATTTTCCTTGATTAAGTCATGCCATGCTTGGTTGTAATGGGTGTAGTGCAATTCCCTCTTTTGGCCTTGTGTACGCTTTATTTTGTACTCGCCTTTCTTAGCATGTTTTGGCCTTATTCCATGCATGCTCTAGCCTTATTTTGGTCTGCCCTAAGACTATTTTAAGTCATCTTGGCTCTTTGGGGCTTGGTTGATATGGCCATGGTTTGAACCCCTTTGTTAGCCTTGAGTTTTGGGCTTTGTTGCATGCCTTACTTGCATGGTTTGGTTGATTTGGCATCATCCTTTACACATTTTTAGAGCTTGTCATGCTTGTGATTTGTCCATAGTTGCCTCTTCTTAATGTGCTTGAGAGTCGACTCTTTTCATGCCTAAGTGTTGGACCTTCACATGTGCACGTTTGGGCGCGTTTTGTCCCTCATTTCTTGGTACTTTGGCCACTGTTTTGGTACGACTGAGGCCTATCCATCCTTAGTGTAAGTCCATGGATCATGCACTCATGTATTGTTGTAGGCTTACCGCATTGTATGTTGTCGCATCCTTGTGGTTGGTGTCATTATTGCATGCCTGTCAGTTTGTATACTTACATACCTAGGTTGCATTATAGTATTTCATGCCTATTGTATTACCATGTTCCTTGTATGTTAAGTTGCATTGTTCATGTTGCATTGCATTAATTGCATGTTTCGCTTTGTATTTGGCATACATGCATTACATTATGTTTCGTTTGCGGTGTCAAACCAAACACGAGGGGCGCGGGACGTTCATACTAAAAGTGACGAAATGTCCCCCAAATCCTTAGTCGCCGACGCCCTTGATCCCAACATGATAGAGTGTGTAGCATCCATTTTGTTTGTGGCATTCATTCTATATTGATATGCACCTTCGATACCTTTGGCCATCATGCATCGAAATGCGTGATTGGTGGCCCGAGGGTCGAGGGCCATGCTCCCTTGAGTCCATAGCATGATAGGGAGGGTGGTCGTTCAAACGTTGCTTTGAAAATGCATTGCCATGCCCTGTCTGCCCTCTGTTGCAACAAAACCAGTGTTCTGCAGGAAGAAATGGTTGGTCGGCCAATTTAAGTGCCGGCTGACTACCAAAATCATGCCGGTGATCCCATTTTTGGTCGATGACCACATTTCCATGGCCGGTGGTGCTTTCCCATGGCCGGTGGCATCCCAATGTTCTCATGGAGTGGTTCAGAAGCAACCATTGGATTTTCACAATTCTCAAAGGCGCAGAACAGTGTAAACAGAGGCAATATGTGGCATGGTATCGGGTTTCCGGGCAAGGCGAATCGAGCATGCATCATCTTGTCATTTCAAGGCGGGGCTGCGGTGGCCATCCGAATTTCATACTTAGTTTATTTTGTAATTAATTTGTCAATTGATTAAGGGTCTGTAATAATTAATTAGCTAGAGTAGTTAATTATTTAATTGATTTGTATTATTCCTTCGAACCCTCCGTCGAGAGGGCAAATTTGTAATAAGTGTGCGTGCATGTGTGAATGTCTTCCAACCCTACGTCTTTCTCCCTTTTACTTACTTGCTTTTGATGGTTAGTTTTAGGTCATGTTTCAATTAGCATTTATATGTTTGCATGTTTGCATTCATTCGTCTGTATTGCATGCATCGGGCTCAGCGCATCATGCTAACTGCATTGTATTTCAATTCCAAGTTGAATACATGTTATCTGTTGCATTTCATATGCCATGTTTAGAATAGCTGAGCCTATCTTAGTTGCATTTTGCATGTGTTGCATTAGCCATCTTAACATGAACTAGGATCATGCATTGATTACCAACTAGTTTCTGTTTTGGCTTGGAGTACTTGGTAAGTATTTATGCTTTAGCATCCTTGCATGTGTATGAGTGACTGCCATGATAGCATGCCTGCCATGAGGTTATTTGCTTATGTGATATAACTGCCTGAATGACTGTGGGTGAAGGTTGGGTTGCTTGAATCGAAAGAATTCGTCGAAACCCATGTTTTAGCCTACTTGCGAGTAACAAACTTCAATCCATTTTCAAAACAAACACATATGTGATGCTTTGTTCCAACTTAGGCAATCTAGTCTATACTTGTATGCTGTGCGCATCACATAGTAATTCTAGGTTAATAACCGGAATAAGAGCACATGTGTTTTCAAAAACAAGATATCATGGTTAGTAGAGGCTGATCTTTGATCGGGCGAGCAGGGGTGCTCACGAAGTGACCTTCCCTAATCGTACCCAAGTTCCCGAGCCAAGGCAACTTTGGTGATGACAGACACGTGGCCTTAGGCACGAGTCAGGGTTTCCTAAATTCTCCGAAATTAAAATATTTAGGTGGCGACTCTGTATCTGGCAAAGTAGTCCATGTTTGGCACTTTTTTCTAAAAATCAGTTTTTCAAAATGATTTGTTAGATTTGGACTCTTTGATGATTCATCGGTCTTGCATTGCACTCTGCGAGATTAGATATAGAACGGTGACATTGAGTCCGAACTGTAGTAAGCCCAAATGAACAAAACGGGATTTCTCTCGGGACGTTCAGGGACGTCTACACTTCCGCTCTAGCATTGGTAAGGCACCGTATAAGGCCTTATATGGCAGAAAATATGGGTCACCAGTCTGTTGCATGTGCATTGGTGCGCCTAGGACACTGTGTTTACCGTATGTTATTCTTGAATGGTTTGCTGGAGGCATGCTTTGAGAAGCGTGCCGTAAGGCTGACCGGTTGTGGGCTCTGCCACGATGGGAACACAAACCCCGATTTTCACCGGGGCACCCTCTTTGACCATTCGACCTAGTGCATATTCGGAATCCATAGTGACTATTCCAAACTAGGACATGTTGCTTACCCGATTATAGGTTGTCTGAAACTGCTGTGTGCGTAGTGAAACCCTAGCTCTTGATAAAATAGGACAGGGAAACCCTACCGCAACATAGGGGTGTTTTGGCTCTCATTTGCTTGCTATGTGCTGCCAGAGTGTGTCCCTACAGAGTTGTATGTATCAGTTTGCAAGTCTGGGTATCAGGCCTGCGGGCATCAATATTTTGGGAGAATTAGTTTTACCTGAGGGTATCAGTTTGCAGGCAGAGATTTGGGCAGAATTCAGTAGATAGCACAGTTGTTCAGCTTTGCTCATATCTATTTTGGTGAAGTTAAGCTGAGATGTTGTCTGTTTTCTCTTTTGCTAGATAGTCTTGGAACTATAGCTTCAGAAGGCTCCAATATCTACCGGGTACATTGGACTTGTGCTGATAGACTTTGTCAGGTCATAGATTCAGTTCAAGGGCAACCAGTTTTCCTTCGCCAGTGATAAGGCAAAGAAGGGCCAGACAGGGCTCATTGTTTCATCTGATTTGACAGTCACCAGTCACATCATCAGCAGACCCGTGTTGGCACAGGGTTCGGAAGAATTTGTGGCCGTGATAGCAGTGTTAAATCAGGGAATTGCCATGCAGGATGAGACCAGTGCTGAAATGCAACGCCCATCCGGGGCATCTGCCTCGCATCCAGCTTCGGGACCCCAACCAAACTTTGACCCACTTCCGCCAACTGAAGATTTGCAGGGTCTGGATCCCCATGAAGGGTTGGCTCAAGCTCGAGTTGACAGACCCTTGGTGCAGCCTAATGGGAGGCTTTATTCCCTTGCTATTAATGAGCTCGATCTGACCGCTGTGAAAATTGCTAACCTTGAGAAACAATTCAAAAAGGCACATGGCCTTAACTCCGTTCCCGACATTGAGGATGGGTACATTGAGGCTACCGTACCGCTCCCAGACAGATTCAAAATGCCACATATTGACCATTTTGACGGGTCTGGAGATCCTATGGTACGTATCCAGCTTTTCTTGGATGTCTTGAAGCCGATGGGTCTGACTAAACCACAGAAACTCTTCAGATGGAAGAACCGTCGGTGTAGCGTACTTGGTATGCCAAGTTGGAGAATACAGTGAAACAGAACTGGAAAGAGTTGGCTGAGGCCTTTGTTGATCAGTATTCTTACAATACCCAAGTTGAAATGACCACCCAAGAGCTTAAAACAACCCGCCAGAACCCAACAGAGCCTTTTGTGGAATTTGTTGCAAGGTGGAGAGCAAAGGCAGCACTGATGACAAATTGCCCTTTTGAGAGGGATCAAGTGCGGATGGTGGTGCGAAACCTTGAACATGATATGCTGCAAAAGTTGATAGTCGCTCCACTATTCACTTTCAAAAGTTTGCATGAACTGGGGGTTCAGGTCGAGAATGCGTTCAACACAGGGATTATTCCCAGAACAAGTGAACTGACAAGGAGGGCGATTGCAGGAAGCACCAATGCTGGTAGTAGCACTATTCCCGAACCCACCGAAATCAATATAGTTGCCACAGCCGACCCTTTTGCTAATCCAAGCCCACAAACCGCCGGCCCAGTCCGAGCTCAGGATAGAACTTTCACCCCCCTCTATATGAGCCTGACTAGCACACTAAAAGTCTTGATGGAAAGAGGGTATCTCAAACCCCTCGATCCTCAACCTCTGCCTAACCCACTCCCAGCCAGACATAATCCATCAAAGTACTGTGTGTACCATCAACAGCGCGGTCATGGCATCGACCGTTGTTACCACCTTCGTCATGAGGTCCAAAATCTCATTGACAACCGGATGATAGCTCCACCTTCAGACCCCAATGACCAAGTACCTATCCACATCTCAATCTAATCCACATAGTGGCCGTCCCTTACGACCCCAGCGTATACCTCAGCCCAATCCATCTATCCAAGCCTGAAATGTTTATCCCAGAAAGCATGGACTTATGCATGATGGATGCACTTGGACCCCAATCATCTCAAACCCATGAGCCTACTACTTCTGAGCTGATGAGAATGATCGAAGATCTTCAAAGAACTGTGGCAGATCTGGCCTTCAGAATATTGGCTCCGTCATCGACCACATCACAGGCCAAAAGTTTTAGCCCAAAAGGCTCCTTGATCTTGGGGTAAGCGGAAATTGAAAAGGGCCAACCTGAAGCCATCTCAAATCTAGGGGTGGCATGTTGACAACAACTGGGCTCCGCTCTGATATAGCGACCCGATCCCTTGGTAAAGTGGAGGGGAGTGCAAAGAACAAGGTAGGGGCAGGTATTGGTCCCCATGAACACCTTCAGTGGGCTATTGAGGCTTTGAAAGCCGAAGGGTTGAACAAACAGTAAGTGATTGCAGTCGTTGCAAAGGCTGTGGATGACACTTTCACCACTCAAGTTGGGGGCAGTTTCAATCAAGGGGCAAGCCGGGAGAAGGGCCGTTGTACCAGGAATGTTCCTTTCAGATCTAATCCCGTGCTTGAAAAAGATCAACAAACCCAGTCAGCGCCTATCAATCCCTTTGCTGGTGCATCCAGCAAAACTCCACAAACCTTAAAACACCCACCTCAGGGCCAGAGGGTGTTCACCCCACTGTACATGTCTCTATTAGCGGCCTTGAGGGTCCTGATTAGAAAGGGGGATCTGAAACCCCTAGAGCCGCAGCCACTGCCAAACAAACTTCTTGCCTCCCATGATCCGGCCAAGTACTGTGCTTTCCATCAACAAGTCGGCCATGGCATTGACAGTTGTTATCATCTTCGCCACGAAATACAAGATCTGATTGATAAATGGGTCATCCTCGCACTAGACCTTGCAAAGTCTATCGACATTGGATCAGTGCACTTGGAGGATAATGTGATGTGATCAGGGGATGAACCACCTGTGGGCGGCACTCAGTTTACTACAGATGTGGCATATGGCACGCACTATTTTGAGCATTGTGCAAATGCTAGCTTTTGTGCTTTCTGACTTGGGTATTGAGTCAGTTTTGTTATGTTGTTTAGAGTCTGTCTCATTTTTTTGAGTCAGTCTCTTTATACTGAGTCAGTAGGGTCTGTCTTGTTATAATTGAGTCAGTCCTGTTGCATAGAAGTCAGGTGATTTCGAGGATGTTACCTTGGACATCACTTGCTTGTGTTTGTCTTTTTGCTTTCTTTTGAGTCTGTTTCTGCCGTGGAGCCAGTTGTGCAAACAGATCTGAATGAAACAGCAATGATTTTCACCCTCTTGTGTTTGCTTCTGCCTTATGCCGGTTGTGCCAGAAGTTTGAATGAAATGGTGGTGCATTTCACCTCCTCTTCTGTGCCTTGAAATTATTGCATTGACCTAAGTTTTTCAAAACCTTTTGAACACTGTGGTGAAAATGAAGAGAAAGGAATTCCTCAGGATTTGTGAAAATTTGATCATTTAAGAGAAAGAGAAGCATGCTAAGCCCTTAATGAATGAAATCATGTTTGTTAATATGAGTACTGAGAAGGATCCTGGCTTGATCCAGATTGGTTCTATACTGTCTTCAGCACGAGCAATTTGTCGCTTTCTTAAAAAATTTCAAGTTTTTTTTTTTTTCTGCGCGGCCCTGCGAAGGCCTGTGTGCAATTGCACTTGAGATTGTGCAACCTAGGATCGCTCTCAGCTTCAAGACTCAACCCCTTGGCTTTCGAACCTTGAACTTAGATTCAGAATGTTCAACGGTCAACCACCATGTAAGGCCTGTGTGGCTAGATCAGAAGCAGCCCTTGAACTAGGGGTAAGGAAGTCAGATCAAGAAGATCAGATGTCGTCAGAAGAAGCTTGCAAAGCTAGATCAGAAGCACCCCTCGAACTAAGGACAAAAGATGCCAGATTGTGCTCGAAGAGCCGAAGATGGATCATTCCACAAATCAATGAAGATCGGCAAGAATGCCAAACCCTAGAAGGGAGGAAAGAAGAAGAATCTACTGTTGAAAGACAACTGAGTTCCTAACTACAACACTAGGGGCAAATTCAGCCCCTATTGGATGAACTTCTACATCATCAGCGAACAATAGCCATTTTCCTGGATTCAGATGACTTCAGGATCTCAAAACCATTTGACATAGACAAAGCTACAATTTTACCCTTGAGGGGCTCGCTGGGCCAAAAACCCGGAAGGGCGACCCAGGCAAAAGTTAGAGCAATAAAAAGAAAAGAAAAGAACAAAAAAGAAAAAATGCAAATAAAAGAAGAAAATAAAAGAAAAGAAAAAAATGAAGAAAAAATGAAAAGAATTGAAAAGAAGAAGAACATAGCTCGTAAGGTTGAAAACCCAGAAAGGGCGGCCTTGGCAAAAGTTAGAGCGCAAAAGGAGAGGTTTATACCCGAGTGTACCTTAACCCCGAACTACGTAAGGCTTGATTCCCATCTTTGGGATATGTAGGCAACTTCATTTTGAAGTCCAGCCGTAAAACACTTCAAATTCGACTATATCCATGTGATGGTTTTGGTCATCTTTGTCTTCTTTGTATCCGAGAATTTGGTTGTAATTGTCATTGTGAGGACTGATTGCCATGTGTTGTGGCGTTATTCAGACTCGGGGCAACTTTCTGTTGCCGTGCAGTGTTGTGGTGCCATTCAAACAAGGGGCAACTTTCCGTTGCCATGCAGTGCCATTTAGACGAGGCATAATTTTCCTTCGGATTTGAGGTTGTGCATCTCAAGAGTAAGTTCCGTATTGGTCGAGCAGTGGCCATTTGCAAAAATAGTTTTTGAGAATTTTTACTAAGGTTGACTAAATTCTCTCGAAAAGTATTCTATTTTTTCAAAACTGGACCATTTCTTGGACCCATAAAAAAAGGGAAATTTTTCAGTGCTCATAGCCTGACTTGCATGATTTCAAATCAAAAAGTTGAACAAGTATGTTAATCTAACTCTCATATTGGTCAAAATTGTTTTAGTAGAAACCAAAACAAAAAATGGTCAAAACAATGAACTAGGGGCATAGTTGAGTCAGGTGTTCTGTCTTTTCCCCGTTGTCAACATACTTGCCAGAAAAGGGCACTCTACTTGCCGAAAAGGGCACCCTATTCGCCAAGAAGGGCACAGCGGAAGCTAATAGAAAAGGGTTGAAAGTTCTCATATCCTCTGAGCAGCAAGGTATCAAGCCAAGTGCGAAGCACGAACTGGAATGGAGCAAGGTATTCCACTCCCTCATCCGGACAGATATGATCACGTCCAAACTCCCCAGCAGAGCATCGTCAACCGATGTCAGTTGCAGATCTGCTGTACGTCTGGTCGCATTGCAACCCCTTTGTGGGAAAAACTCACTGTTGTGAACAAGAATGGGAATCTGGTAGAATACTAGGGGCAAGAACCCACAACTTCCTTCTTATCCATCAACCACCTAGGGGAGGGATAAAAAATGAGAGATTGAAGAATAGAGAGATGTGCGCTGAGAGAAAAAGTGAGGAAAAGGGTTTTGAGAGAAAAATCGAGCTTGAGGATCGAGTGATGTGAGAAACACAAATAAGAAAGGGTGGGAAACAATACCTGGAGAAAACTGGCTCCTCATGCACCAAGAGGTCTCTTGCCTTTGTAACACAGCTAAGTGTTGTGTTTATGTGTTTTTGTTTGTCTCGATTCTTATTTTGAGTCATTTGAGTGTCACCAGATGTGTTTAGGTTGTTTTACCTTGTTTTTCCTTTGTCGAGTGGTGTTTAGGTTGTTCTACCTTTGTTTTCCGTTGTTGAGTCATTTTGGTTATGGTCAGTTGTAGGCTCAATACCCGGTTGAGAACCCTTTTCTCATTTCAATCTCAAAAACGAATCATTTTGTGCTCAGAGTGCTGTGTCGTTCTCCATATTTGTGCAAAACAGGATTTGTTCTTTCATAAAACCGCAGGGTTCAACCCAGGTCGTGTGAGGATAGTAAAACCAGGGCCTATCTGAAGATATATGGGTTCCAGACTGCAAAGCAAAAGAAAAGAAGGAAAATCATAGCATCTTAGTGTGTTTCGACTTTGGCATATGCCGTGTTTGTACTCCGGATGTACCTCTTCAGGCCTTGTCAGTGCTCTGAAGAATGAGTGTGCCTCTACTCCAAGCTTAAGCCTGCTTCAAGTCAGAATGGCAATTAAAGCAGTGGCAGATGTTATCTCTCGCCAATATAAACAGGGTGTCCCCTTTTCGAGCAGAGTGTGTTGCAAAGCCCTCCGAGAGAGAAATCAGAGGCACCAGAGTACATGTTTAATGCCCCTCTATTGCATAGAATGTGCACTTTCATATACGCTTCTGTTTCATGCGTGCCGCGCATCGTTATGTTTCATGCATAGAATGTGCTTGCTTTCGATTCCGCATAGAATATGCTTTGCTTTCAATCATGCATAGAATATGCTTTCAATGTTGCATAGAATATGCCTATCTCATGCATAGAATATGCTTTCAATATTGCATAGAATATGCTTCCATGTTGCATAGAAAATGCCCCCATACTTGCACAGAAGATGTATTTTATCGCACTTCTTTTGTGCACCTTCCTCGCACTTTCTTGTGTATTGTATCTCTCTCTCACTGTCTTGTGCACTTTCACATTTCATATCACTCGCATTGTCTTGTGCACCTTGTGGTTGTGTTTCACTCGCACTGTTTAGTGCATTTCAAAATCACTCATGCTGTTTAGCGCATCGCACTGTCTAGCGCATTTCACACCACTCGCACTCTCTTGTGCATCGCACTGTTTTGTGTAGTTTATCATTCGCGCTTTCTTGCGCATCGCACTATTTTGTGCAGTTTATCACTCGCGCTCTCTTGTGCAACGCACTATTTTGTGCAGTTTACACTCGCGCTCTCTTGCGCATCGCACTGCTTTGTACAGTTTATCACTCGCGCTCTCTTGCGCATCGCACTGCTTTGTGCAGTTTATCACTCGCGCTCTCTTGTGCATCGCACTGTTTTGTGCAATTTCACTCGCGCTTTCTTGCGCATCGCATTATTTTGTGTAGTTTACACTTGCGCTCTCTTGCGCATCGCACTGTTTTGTGCATTTTACACTCGCGCTCTCTTGCGCATCACACTGTTTTGTGTAGTTTATCACTCACGCTCTCTTGTGCATCGCACTGTTTTGTGTAGTTCACACTCGCGCTCTCTTGTGCATCGCACTATTTTGTGCAATTTACACTCGCGCTCTTTTGCGCACCGCACTATTTTGTGCACTTTACTTGCATTGTTATGCACATCTCGTCCGCATTGTCATGCATCACACTTAGCTTGCATTGTTGTGCACACTTCACTAGCGTTGTCTTGCACGTTACTTGCATTGTTATGCACATCTCACCTGCGTTGTCATCCATTTCTCGGTTGCATTGCTATGCATGTTTTCTAACGATATTGTATGTACGGTTCATTTGAAGCTGCTGCAACCAGACGAACCAGACCGGTATTGTATTCTCCACGTGAGACGTAGCGAGAATTAAATAATTCCCTTACATCTTTCCTGCATTATAATGTAGGTTGGTTTTTGGCTTGCTGAAAACTGTTGCATGATATGCTTCGTTACAGCTTTCTTTGCATGATCATAAGTTATGTTCGGCATCGTGCATGTTCCTTGCATCTTGCCCCTGCCTACGGGTACATACTTTTGTTATCTTGTATGCTTGTCTAAGTCTTCGGCCTCGTCAAAAACGGGTCGTCTCTGGGCTTTGACACTCACTCCCGTCATTGTTATGACTTTCGAGTTCTGTCAAAGAGGGGAAACTGTAGACAACCCATTTTTGACCGTCCCCAAGACTTGGACGTCACCGTTTGAACACTCGATGATCATCCATGTTCGTGTTCGTTTTGAGTTCTCGGAGGTCCCGGCCGTGCGCCTTGCCTCAAGACCTTTCAACTTGATTGTTTTGTGCATTGGTCATCGACCAAGCATTTGTGTGTCTGCTTTGAGGGGAAATGGTGGCTTGTTTGCCATTTCTTCAACCCACCAGCCATGGTCTGAGGTCACCAGCCATGATTTCTTGCTACCGGCCATTGATTTGGTCGATCGGCCATATTTTCTGGCCGAGACCTTTTCTTTGCCATTTTCAGGCATTGTGTATGCCATCTATGCCTCCTAGTGAGCACAAATCCTGCCCTCCATACACGTGTATGGAGGGATTTCATCCTTACGCTTAGCTTCCTTTGGAAGCTTGGATTTGCATTGCCTATAAGATGAGGGCCTCCCCTCCCTTTCTAGAGGTTGAACAACTCTGATATATAGCATATATATCCCTCTCTCTATATATATATATCTCCCTCTCTCTATATATTTGTGTGTGTAATAGTGTTCTAAAGGGGTTTTTGTTCTTAGTTTTGCACTAAGACACCTAGTGTTACACTATGCTTTGGTTACTGAGGTTTTAAGGGGTTGATTTCAGAGTTTTGAGTTAGTTTTTGATCAAAAGGAGGTGCTGGACTTGTTGTTCTTGAAGTGTTCTTCAAGGGTAAGAACTTACCCTTTTATTCCCTATTTTTGCTTAAGGTTTTAGACCTATTTACATATTGTTTTGAGCTTAGTTCATAACTGATAAAAGTTCTGTATTTTCATGCTTGTCATAGTTGCTTCAGGTCCTTTTGGTGTTGGGGGTTGTCTACCCCCTCTTAGGCCTTGTTTGGCCTCCTTTTGTGACTTTCTTCTTGAGTTTTGGAACCATTTTATTTCGAGCTTCTCACCACTAAGATTTTAGTGGTGGAAAAGTGGTTTTCCGGTCTTGTATAGGGGAGGGACACCCCTCTCCCCTTGTGACTCATTTGCTTGCATTAAGGGCTCATAAAGGTAGCATGTTTGCATAGCTTTATTTGGCTCCATTTCAGAGGGTATTTGGTGTTAGTTTATCATGTTAGACCTCTGTTTCATATTGGTTCGATGGCCTATTGCATGCATCACGCACTTGCTTTGTAATCCCCTCTATTGTCATAACATGTACCATGCATTTAGACCACCATCCTTGCATGTTTTAGCTTTACTTCATGAAGCTTTTATCCATGTTGTGACATGTTTAAGCTCTGTTTGGTATTGATTTGGTCATGTTTGCCATGTTTGGTATAGCCACCGTGTATTTTGGCTTGTTAGTCTTGGGTGTGTGAGTCATGAGTATGATTTATTTGGGATATTTCAGTGATTTGGAATCACTTATCATGCCATTTCAGTCCGTGTTCCATGCTTGTACACTTACATTTGCCATCCTTTTAATGCTTTGAACAGTTGTTGTTTTGTGCTCTATGTTTGGACCATTGCATATGCCTCTCTGATTAGGTCTTTGACATCCCTTCTCATTAGGGTTTGGGGCTTATTTTGGCGTATTATAACTCTGATTTTCCTTGATTAAGTCATGCCATGCTTGGTTGTAATGGGTGTAGTGCAATTCCCTCTTTTGGTCTTGTGTACGCTTTGTTTTGTACTTGCCTTTCTTAGCATGTTTTGGCCTTATTCCATGCATGCTCTAGCCTTATTTTGGTTTGCCCTAAGACTGTTTTAAGTTATCTTGGCTCTTTGGGGCTTGGTTGATATGGCCATGGTTTGAACCCCTTTGTTAGCCTTGAGTTTTGGGCTTTGTTGCATGCCTTACTTGCATGGTTTGGTTGATTTGGCATCATCCTTTACACATTTTCAGAGCTTGTCATGCTTGTGATTTTTCCATAGTTGCCTCTTCTTAATGTGCTTGAGAGTCGACTCTTTTCATGCCTAAGTGTTGGACCTTCACATGTGCACGCTTTGCTGCTTTTGTCCCTCATTTCTTGGTACTTTGGCCACTGTTTTGGTACGACTGAGGCCTATCCATCCTTAGTGTAAGTCCATGGATCATGCACTCATGTATTGTTGTGGGCTTACCGCATTGTATGTTGTCGCATCCTTGTGGTTGGTGTCATTATTGCATGTCTATCACTTTGTATACTTACATACCTAGGTTGCATTATAGTATTGCATGCCTATTGTATTACCATGTTCCTTTTATGTTAAGTTGCATTGTTCATGTTGCATTGCATTAATTGCATGTTTCGCATTGTATTTTCCATACATGCATTACATTATGTTTGGTTTGGGGTGTCAAACCAAACATGAGGGGCATGGGACGTTCGTACTAAAAGTGACGAAACGTCCCTCAAATCCTTAGTCGCCGATGCTCTTGATCCCAACATGATAGAGTGTGTAGCATCCATTTTGTGTTTGGCATTCATTCTATATTGATATGCACCTTCGATACCTTTGGCCATCATGCATCGAAATGCGTGATTGGTGGCCCGAGGGTCGAGGGCCATGCTCCCTTGAGTCCATAGCATGATAGGGATGCTGGTTGTGCAAACATTGCTTTGAAAATGCATTGCCATGCCCTGTCTGCCCTCTGTTGCAGCAAAACCAGTGTTCTGCAGTATGAAATGGCCGGTCGGCCAATTTCAGCGCTGGCCGACTACCAAAATCAAGCCGGTGATCCCATTTTTGGTCGATGACCACATTTCCATGGCCGGTGGTGCTTTCCCTTAGCCAGTGGCATCCCAATGTTCTCATGGAGTGGTTCAGAAGCAACCTTAGGATTTTGACAATTCTCAGAGGCATAGAACCGTGTAAACAGGGGCAACATGTGGCATGGCATTTGGTTTCCGGGCAAGGCGAATCGAGCATGCATTATCCAGTCGTTTCAAGGCGGGGCTGCGGCGGCCTTTTGAATTTCATACTTAGTTTATTTTGTAATTAATTTGTCAATTAATTAAGGGTCTGTAATAATTAATTTGGTAGAGTAGTTAATTATTTAATTGATTTGTGTTATTTCTTCGAACCCTCCGTCGAGAGGGCGAATTTGTAATAAGTGTGCGTGCATGTGTGAATGTCTTCCAACCCTACGTCTTTCTCCCTTTTACTTACCTGCTTTTGATGGTTAGTTTTAGGTCATGTTTCAATTAGCATTTATATGTTTGCATGTTTGCATTCATTCGTCTATATTGCATGCATCGGGCTCAGCGCATCATGCTAACTGCATTGTATTTCAATTCCAAGTTGAATACATGTTATCTGTTGCATTTCATATGCCATGTTTAGAATAGCCGAGCCCATCTTAGTTGCATTTTGCATGTGTTGCATTAGCCATCTTAACATGAACTAGGATCATGCATTGATTACCAACTAGTTTCTGTTTGGCTTGGAGTACTCGGTAAGTATTTATGCTTTAGCATCCTTGCATGTGTGTGAGTGACTGCCATGATAGTATGCTTGCCATGAGGCTATTTGCTTATGTGATATAACTGCCTGAATGACTTTGGGTGAAGGTTGGGTTGCTTGAATCGGAATAATTCGTCGAAACCCGTGTTTTAGCCAACTTGCAAGTAGCAAACTTCAATCCATTTTCAAAACAAACGGATATGCGATGCTTTGTTCCAACTTAGGCAATCTAGTCTCTACTTGTATGCTGTGCGCATCACATAGTAATTCTAGGTTAATAACCGGAATAAGAGCACATGTGTTTTCAAAAACAAGATATCATGGTTAGTAGAGGCCGATCTTTGATCGGGCGAGCGGGGGTGCTCACGAAGTGACCTTCCCCAATCGTACCCAAGTTCCCGAGCCGAGGCAACTTTAGTGATGACGGACACGTGGCCTTAGGCACGAGTCAGGGTTTTCTAAATTCCCCAAAATTAAAATATTTAGGTGGCAGCTCTGTATCTGGCAAAGTAGTCCATGTTTGGCACTTCTTTCTAAAAATCAGTTTTTCAAAACGATTTGCCGGATTTGGACTCTTTGATGATTTATCGGTCTTGCATTACACTCTGCAAGATTAGATACAGGACCGTGACATTGAGTCCGAACTATAGTAAGCCCAAATGAACAAAACGGGATTTCTGCCGGGTTGTTCGGGGACGTCTACACTTCCACTCTAACATTGGTATGGCACCGTATAAGGCCTTATATGGCTGAAAATATGGGTCACCAGTCTGTTGGATAGACGTCGGGGATAGAGTCTTGTTTGGGCTTGAAATTGTGCAAAATATCAAAGCCATTTAACAAACGCTCAGGACAACATAGAGTAGACAGAAGAGTTATGCGGATGTTAGAAGAATGCCTCTTGAATATGAGGTTGGTGATCAGTCGAGATTTGACAAAAAGGAAAAGTTTTCACCCCGTTACATTAGGTCGTTTCAAATTGTGGAAAAACTTGGTCCAGTTACTTATAGAGTTGCTTTGTTGCCGAGTATGGAACAAATGTATAACATGTTCCACGTGTCAATGTTATGAGGCTACCTCCGGGATCCATTTCATGTAATAGAATACCACCAGATAGCTCTCGACGGGAATATGGAGTACAAAGAATGGCCTGCACAAATCATTGACTAGCAAGTAAAACAACTGAGAAACAAATCCATTCCAATGGTGAAGGTGGAATGGAAGGAAGATTATGGAAGGGATGCCACGCGGGAGAAAGCAGAGGAGATGCAATAACACTACCCGTATTTGTTTCCAATGGAAGGCAACATAAGTTTGGAGAACCAAACTTCCTAGAGGGGAGAATGAATGTGATAACCTCGTAAGTATGTTTGTGATTAAGTGCTCAATATGATTTTGGATGCTAAACATGTGATTATGTGTGTTTTTGAATTCATATTTATCCATTGTAGAGAAATCTGTTCGGTATTCTGTAATAAACTGAAATTGAGGGCCATAGAGCGGACAGAAACCGAAATTGACTTGTGATTAACATAATTTTTAGAACACATGGAGAAATTTAATTAAAAATTGATTCGGATTAAAATAATTAGATTAAATGAATTTAATTAATCCAAATTAATTAGCACTAAATCTTGATTAGCAATTTTGATTAGTGAAGCATATATATATATGTTCTAACCATGATTAAGCTTATTCTTGAGCTCAAAACTCTGAGATAATATACACTACAGAGAGAGAGTGTGATTCCAAGGGAGATGGAGCTCAAATTTGGAGGCTGGAGCTCAAAGCTTGGAGAATTGAAGAGCTAGGCTCAAGAACTAACTAGATTTGGAAGAATTAATGACTCTAGGTGAGTAATTGAACTCAAATTCATGAGCTTAAGTTCATAACTATGTGAATTAAAGAAGTATATGTTGATAAATACAAGAATTGAGCTAGATGTGTTGAATTTGAGATCAACCTGGGCATGCATGCATGAATTTATTGTGATTTCTCATATTTGAGTATAAACCACAATGATCATGTTGAATTAAGAGTTGTTTGACACATGCTTGCATGAATTGTCATGTTTTGAAGCCAATTTTAAGTCTTGAAGCTTGTAAATGTAAGATGTAAAACATGAATTTTACATACATGAAGTTTGTGGTTTGAATTTTGACGAATTCATGGAATTTTGAACAATGGATTGAAACTAACTTCAAATATATGTATTTGCGAGTATTCCTTTATGTTTGGTTGAGTCATGCATGAATTTGGGGCCTTGGAGTTGTGTTTGAAGACCAAACAGATTCTAGAAATCCCAAAAATTTGACAGACTGCTCGAGCAATGAAAATGTGGCTTGAGCGTACATTTTGAGCTCCCTGTACTTTAATAGACATTGGGGGTTGGCTCAAGCGACCAAAAACCGCTTGAGCAACCACCGTTTATTTTTAGTATTGGCTCAAGCGGCCAAAAAGTTTCCTCAAGCGTAAAATGAGAGCATCCAGTACTTTTGCAAACTGAAGAGTTCGCTCGAGCAACCAATGTTGTGCTCGAGTGAAGTGCCCTATTTCATAAAATTTTGAAAAGTTGTTTTATGTTTCAATTTCCCTTCTCTTTTGTTTCTGAGCAGTCTTAAGCACACCTTGAGCATTCTAAATGAATTAAAGGACTAGAAAGAAGCCTAAGAAAATTTAGTAAACTAATGAACAGATTGAATAGTATTGTGACCTAGTTTTCGTATTTGCTATGTTGAATTATGTAGGGTCAATCGCGATGACGAATCAACCATCTGAACACTGTGAGTAATATCTTAGTAAAGATATTTTCATGTCTGTTATTTTCCAAATGCTACGCATGTGGTAAGTTTTTCGAACTCATGACTTTGTATTATGAATGAGTATTCTACCTATTCAATTTGTAAAAGACTTGAAACGTGATTAATAAGCAGGAAATTATAAGGTTGGACCAAAAGTCGTTTTGTATGAATATACATTGGGCCTAAGGCCATTTGGTATGTTTGACGAGAATATGAAATGGGCCTGAGGTTGTTTGGTATATTAGGCATGGACACGGAATGGGCCTACAGCCGTTTAGCTCATTAGACAAGATAAACCTACCTAAGGTCATCTCACATATGAATTGGAACAAAAGTTGTTTTTTATGATTATTAAATGGACCAAAGGTCATTTTGAACAAGGAATTGATTGGACCGAAGGCCGTTTTGAATGTGAATACGAATGTGAGCATGATCATGATTATAATACACCCATGAATATGAGGTTGGAAATAATGGACCTAAGGTCATTTCATACATACGATATGAAGGACCAAATGATCATTTGTGCATGGATCCATTAAATATGAACATGATCTTGAATTTGAATATGCGCATGAATAAAAATGTGGAAATGTTGGACCTGAGGTTGTTTAGTACATATGTTATGATCAGTTACAAAAAGCGTTTGGACCTAAGGTCGTTTCGTCCCTTTGATATGCACTAAGTATAATTGATTGGACCCGAGGTCGTTTCGTTACGATTTGTGTAAGTACATTATGACTGGGAATTGCGTTCCATATGTATTAAGTACAAATATGACTTATTGACATACGAGTCTCATTCATCGACCTTTTTACTCTGGTATTATTCATTGGACATCAGCTCACTCTGTATTTATATGTATGTAGCTGAGTAGTAGGATTTCCAGCCCCAGGCCCCAGTGAGCTTATGAGAGAACCAAGTTTGTGGAGTCAACCAAGGTTGCCTTATGCAAGAGGCTTTTCTTTTGATTTGTTTATCTTTTATTTCTTTCGTGGTCATGTTTGACCAAGTGTGTAAATAACCTTGGTTTTTGTTAAGTGTACTTTTGAATGATCTTGGACATGTATGAATTGCTTATGTATGCAATGTGCGAGTTATTATTTATGTGTGGAAGGTTTTCATTTTGGCATTTATACAAAACTCATTGGACAATGCTTTTCATTTTGCTTCCATTTTTGGCTCCCTATTATTAATCATGATTTGATTTCTGTCTGAGGTCGTGGGTAATCTTATGATTACTGGTCAGTTATGATCTTAATCCATAGGGGCATGTTCGGGTCATGATAGTAAGCATCTATTACTTTTGCAATCTATACAGACGCCTCGAGCGACCAAGTGTGTACTCGAGCGAAGTCTCTGTTTTCAATAATTTTTGATTAACTCTTCTAAGTTCATATTTGCAGCCCAAGGCCATTTAGACATTCTTAAACCTTATTTGAACATCCCTAATCAAGGAAGAAGCAAGAAACGCACATAAAGGAAATGAATTAAGATACATTACTTGTTTTAAATGTATATTCAATGTGTATTTGTGCTATGTGCTTTGTGTAGGTGGCCAACCGAGGTCTATCGTCAGTACCAGCCCACTTTGAGTAGTATCTTTATAAAGATATGTTGAAATGTATTTTTGAATTACTGCAAGCATGTTATTTGAAATGTTATTTTGATAGAAATGAGTGATGGTCCCGTCGGAAATGTAATTGTGGCATCCCCAGTGTAGCCTTTGCCTAGGGGTATCGATACCATGGCCCTTTGCTATATGGCCCTCACCCCGAGGTAACAATATTGTGGCCCTTCATTATATGTGCACAGAGATGTCTGATGTTGACCCAAGTGATCCCTTCATTGACCTATATGGTCCCTTCATTAGGCCCAAGTGGTCCCTTAGTTAGACCCATGCAGTCCCTTTGAGCACTAATGGATGTACCACATATAAGCATGAATTATGAACTTTGATTTAATATGAATATGGATATGGTTTTCTTTGAACTCATGTGTTATGATTTTGTACAATGATAGACATCATTCATTTAAATCTCTTCATACTATTTTACTTAGTGGGCTTTAGCTCACCCCCTTCCCCTATATATATGTAGGTGAGCAAATGGAGCGTAAAGCATAAGGCAGCCTGCCGAGTACACCCTTTTGTCAACCGTTTTGTAGTGCATTCGTGATGGGGCGAACTTGGTCTCATGGGGAGCCAAGTGTCTCAACCTTGCGAACCATGGAACTTGTTTTGTTTATTTTGTTTTGGAACATGAATGGATGGACAATCTGTACATGTGTGAAGATGCTATGATGTACTTTTGTAGCTATATCTATTATGGAGTTGAAGTTTTAAATTTGTTTGATTTTCATGTATGCACCGCTCAATGGATATGTTTATATTATATATCAGATTTGTCTATGAGGCCAAAGGTAATTTGTGATTAGGGGTGGGTTAGGGTTATGATAGTGTGGTATCAGAGCATGGGGTTACATCTCACTCACTAGTCCATCGAGCAATAGGTGTCTAGAAAAGACTTAAGGATTGCATTCATTTGCATTTGAATATCAATATGAGATACTTTTGAAAATGTGTATATGTATATGTGTGTGCATATGACGTATTTGTCATGATACAAGTTTCGTATAGATAATGGTGAGAACAAGAGGGTATGAACTAGAGGTGTCTACCTCCAACCATCTTGACCGAATGGAGAGAATGATGCATGACATGGCCAAAAGCCTAAGACAGCAACAACAATGGCAGCAATAGCAACCACCACTCCAAACCCCAATGCTTGTACTGCCAGTATCGGATCATCAAACCGATAATAGAACTATTGCCCTCACTAGAGAATTCAAAAAGATGAAGCCGCTCTTGTTTCATGGGGACATTGATCCGCTAAAGGCCAAGGCTTGGGTTTTGGGAATTGAGAAATTGTTTGAGGTGTTTCCATTTACAGAGACACAAAAAGTATTGCTAGCCGCCTTTGCTTTTGAAGATGAAACACGAAGGTAGTGGATGTTAGTGCGAGACACCAACAGGGGAATTAATTGGGCATAGTTCCTACAGATTTTCCATGAGAAGTACTTCCCGCTGTGTGTTCGGGATTGGAAAGTAACAGAGTTTGAACAGTTAAAGCAGGGGAATAAATCAGTGGCAGAGTATAAGGCACACTTCATGGAATTAGCACGATTTGCTCTGCATATGGTTGACACAAAATATAAGAAGTCTAAAAAATTTGAGGGAGGTCTTTAGGATGCAATTCTCAATATAATTCATGTTTTGAAACTGCCTAAATATATTGATGTATTAGATAGGGCTCTTATTGCAGAACAAACTTGGCAACCCGTAACAGAAACTTTGAATGGAGAGGTAAAAGGAAAAATTTGAATGTGAGCAAACGGGCAACCTCAACAACAACTACGAAAGCAAAGTCAAGAAATTCATGCAGTTCTAGTCAAAGTGGCAATTCAGCACCTATTTGTCTGGATTGTGGGAGAAAACACCGGAGTGTGTTATTGGACGACTGGGGCTTGTTTTCAATGTGGACAGACAGGACACATAGCGAGGAAATGTGCTCAGCCACAACAACGTGATAATAGGGGTACCACAAGTTCAACCGCATCAGTACCAAATGCAAGGGCCAATGTGATACCGACTACTACGAAAGATAATCAGAGACAAGGAAGGGTATTTGCTCTTATACTGAGGGACTCTCAAAATGGATAAACTGTAGTCTTAGGTACACTTTCAATTTGTGGACAGTATGCATATGTTTTGATGGATTCCGGATCTACCCACTCTTTTGCCTCTATGCGATTTGCTTCTAGATTGAATAGACCGTTGGAAACTTAGAGATATATACTATGTGTGTCACCACCATTAGGGGGATCTATGTTATGATCAACTGTTTACCCTGGATGTGAAATTTTACTTGAGAATGCTACATTATATGTTGACTTATTGCCCTTGGACATGACTCACTTTGATATTATTATGGGCATGGATTGGTTGTCTAAACATTATGCGACCATTGATTGTGCTTCAAAATGTGTAATATTCCGATCACAGGGCATAATCAGTTTTATTTTGAGGGGAGAGGTTCAGCTCCCCCACCATACCTAATTTTTACTATGAAATCATGTAAATTGATTTACAAGGGGTGTCAAGGGTATTTGTGTAGTATTTTGAATGTTCAAACTTTGAATGTTTTAGATGATATATTTGTTGTGAAAGATTTTTCTGATGTATTTCCAGAAGAGTTGCCTGGACAATTAGTTGAGAAGGAAATTGAATTTGTAATCGATGTGATGCTTGGTACTCTACCCATATCTAAAACTCCCTACTGTATGTCAACTACCGAAATGAAAGAATTGGAAGTACAGTTACAGGAATTGCGTGCTTAGGGGTTTATTCGACTAAGCACATCACTGTAGGGTGCACCTGTGCTGTTTGTAAAGAACAAAGTTGGGACACTCTGTTTATGTATTGACTACCTAGAACTCAACAAGGTAACTGTTAAAAATAAATATCCTTTGTCTCGGATTGATGATTTGTTTGTCCAGTTATAGGAGGGCTAAGGTATTTTCAAAAATTGGTTTGCGACTGGGATACCACCAATTGAAAGTTAAAGCTGAAGATATTGAGAACACTGCCTTTCGAACCAAGTATGGACATTATGAATTTTTAGTCATTTCTTTTGGAGTTACTAATGCACCGGCAACATTCATGGATTTAATGAACCAAATTTTTAAACCATTTTTGGATGAGTTTGTGGTAGTTTTTATTGATGAGATTTTGATATATTCAAGCAGTAAAGAAGATCATGAACAACACCTTAGAACAATCCTGCAAACACTCAAGGAGAAAATATTGTTGGGAAAACTTAAGAAATATGAATTCTGGTTGACTGAATTTATATTTTTGGGGCATGTTATTAATAGAGATGGGATATCTGTTGACCCACAATAAATTAAGGCAATTTTTAACTAGCCTACTCTGACTAATGTAATAGAAATTCGTAGTTTCATGGGTTTAGCAGGTTACTACCGAAAATTTGTTAGAGATTTCTCTAAAATTCCTGTGCCAATGACACAATTTACCCAAAAGGGAGAATCATTCATGTGGACCGATCAAAGAGAATCTGCATTTCATGAACTAAAGATTGACTACAGCTCCAATTCTTACCTTACCATCACGTACTGAAGGGTTTGTAATTTTCAGTGATGCATCTCATTGAGGTTTGGGTTGTGTTTTAATGCAGAATGGTAAAGTGATTGCTTATGCATTTCGACAACTAAAACCACATGAAAATAACTATCCAACACATGATTTGGAACTTGCCGCCATGGTATTTGCATTGAAAATTTGGCACCACTACTTATATGGGGCTAAATGTGAGGTGTATACAGACCACAGGAGCTTAAAATATTTCTTTACCCATAAAGAACTAAATATGCGACAGAGACGGTGGCTTGAGTTGATTAAAGATTATGACATGCAAATTCGTTATCATCCTGGAAAAGCAAATATAGTGGCTGATGCTTTGAGCAGAAAAAGTTTGGGAACCTCAGCATGCTTGCTGATCGACTGAAAAGAACTTCCGCCAAATCTGGATAAACTTGAGATAGAAGTTGTGTATTATAGGCAGGATAATCTTTTGGTTGCAATATCCGCACAACTGACTATTATTGAGGAAATTAAACAGAAATAGAGAGATTATCAATTTCTGAAGAAAGTATGGGATGAGTTTGAGACTAAGCTCAAATCGGGATTCACTATTGAGGAACAAGTGTTGAAATTCCAAGGGAGACTTTGTGTTCCTAACGATGTCGAATTGAATTTGTTGTTCAATTGTGTCAGACTTTGTGTTCTATTATGTCAGATAGGGTCCTTAAATTTGTCTCTAGATTTTGGCAAAGTTTACAATAGGCAATGGACACAGAGTTGAGGTTTAACATAGCCTTTCATCCATAAACTAACAAGCAAACTGAGAGGACTATCCAAACATTGGAATATATGCTCCATATGTGTGTCTTAGAATTCCAAGGCAGTTTGAAAAGTGACCTACCAATGGTAGAATTTGTTTATAACAACAGTTTCCACTTGATTATCAATATGGCACCTTATGAGGCATTGTATGGTAGAAAGTATCTCTGATTTGTTGGACCGAGGTTGGTGATAGAGCTTTATACGAATCTAAACTTGTGCAAGAGATAACTAAAAAGATAAAGATCATCCAACAGAGACTCAACACTGCTCAAAGTTGATAGAAAAGTTATACTGATTAGAGAAAGAGAGATTTGACATATGAAGTGGGAGATCATGTGTTTATTCGGCTGACACCAATGAAAGGGCAAACAAAATTCGACAGAAAAGGAAAACTAACTCTACGGTATATTGGGCTATTTCAAATTTTGGAAAGGCTAGGCCTTGTTGCTTATCGTATCGCTGCCGGGAATGGGGCAAATCAACGACGTTTTCCACGTATAAATGTTCCGCGGGTAACTTTGAGATCCATTTCATGTAATTGACTACCACCGACTAGCCTTAGACGATGATATGAGATACTAGGAATGGCTAGTACGGATCCTTGATCGGCAAGTGAAGCAACTAAGGAACAAATCTATCCTAATGGTGATAGTAGAATGGAAGTAACACTACGAAAAGGAGGGCACATGGGAAAAAGTAGAAGAAATGCGATAATGGTACATGTATCTGTTTCCAAATGGAGGTAACTTAAGCTTGAAGGACCAAACTTCTTAAGGAGGGAAGACTGTAATGACCTCGACCTTCGTATCATTTTTACATATTATTTTATTGAGCATACTTTGCATAATTATGTGTTTTATGTGTCTATTTGGCACTTATTTGTCTGTTTATGAGTTATCTGTTTAATTGTCAACATAGAATTCAAAATTGAAAATCCAAATGGGACCAAAATTGGTTAATTTAATAAGCTAGTTAGAATTTTTACAATCATATGGTAAGTTTGATTAAAATTTGATTCAGATCAAAATAATTTGAATAAAATAATCATAATTGATTAGATTTAATCACCCTATATGTACTTGTTAAACATGCTTAGACTTCATTTTATATCAACTTTGTGCTGAAAATTGAGAGCTAGAGAGAGAATTGAACTCTTTCGAGAGAGAGAAGAAGAATTCAAAAGAAGCCAAGATTGTAGAGGTTTAGCTTAACTAAGACCAAACTCAAGCTCTAGGTAAGATTCTTACCTTAAATCCAAGAAGCTAATCCACGTAGGAAGATGAATTCATCACTTTGTACAACCATTTGCATGTAATTGAAATAAATGAGCATGATTCAACAAGAGTTTGGTGAATTTGTATGAATTGTGTGCATGCATGCATGATTCTTTATCTTTTGAACTTGCTTTTGTCAAATTCACACATGCATGAGCCTTATTCAAGTTATTTCTTATAGTTCTTTGTGTTTTTGCACTGAACATTCCACTTATACATGTTTTAGAAAGAAAATAGTTGAGTTTGTTACATGCATGTCAAGAACAATATGTTTTGAGCTTTGTTTTGAAGAATTGAAAGAGTATTTGAGATCATGGTTACATAATTTCCAACAACTCATGTTTTGTAATGAGTTTTTAAGCTTTTGAGACCAACCATGCAAGTTTTGAACATGAAAGCTTTGGTTTTGAACTTGAAGCACAAATCTGGAAAACCCTAAATTCTTCCAGCTCACCCGAGCGAAGGATCTGTCGCTCGAGCGAAAAACGAAGGCATCTAGTAATTTTTTTTTTTCTAGACATTTAGTCATTGGCTTTAGTAACCAAGTGAGCGCTCGAGCAAACCTACTTTCATTCAGCACTTAGCTCTAGCAACCGTCAAGCGTAAAAATTAAGCATTCAGTACTTTTGCAGTCTTTACAAACAGCTTGAGCAACCAAGTGTGCGCTCAATTGAAGTCCCTATTTTCAACAGTTTTTGATTAACTCTTCTAAGTTCATATTTGCATCCTCAAGACCATGTAGACATTCTTAAGCCTTATTTGAACATCCTTAATCAAGGCATAAGCTAGAAACACACGTAAAGGAAACGAATTAAGATACGTACTTGTTTTGTATGTTTGTTCAATGTGTATTTGTGCTATGTACTTTGTGTAGGTGGCCAACCGAGGTCTATCATCAGTACTAGCCAACTATAAGTAGTATCTTTGTTAAGATATGTTGAAATGTATTCTTGAATTACCGCAAGCATGTTATTTGAAATGTTAATTTGATACAAATGAATGATGGTCTCTTTGGAAATGCAATTGTGGCATCACTACGGTAGCCCTTGCCTGGGGGTACCAATACCATGGCCCTTTACTGTATGGCCCTCGCCCGGAGATAATAATACTGCAGCCCTTTGCTATGTGGCCCTCGCCCAAGGGTAGCAATATTGTGGCCCCTCGTTATATGTGCATAGAGATCTCAGATGTTGACCCAAGTGGTCCCTTCGTTGACCTATATGGTCTCTTCGTGGACCCAAGTTTTGTTAGATCCATGTGGTCTGTTTGAACACTAATGGGTGTACTACATATGAGCATGAATTATGAACTTTGATTTGATATGAATATGGATATTGTTTGCTTTGAATTCATAAGCTATGATTTTGTACAATGATAGACATCATTCATTTAAACCTCTTTATATTGGTATTACTCACAAGGTTTTAGCTCACCCCCTTCCCCTATATATATGTAGGTGAGCAAAAGGAGCGTCAAGCATAAGGCAGCCTCAGGACTCTACCCTTTTGTCAGCCATTTTGGAGTGCTTCCGTGATGGGGCAAACTTGGTCTCATGCAGAGCCTAGTGTGTCAACCTTGTGAATCATGGAACTTGTTTTCTTTATTTTGTTTCTTTTGTTTTGGAACATGAATGGATGGACAATCTATATAAGTGTCAAGATGCTATGATGTAGTTTTGTAGCTATATCTATGAAGTAGTTGAAGTTTTAAATTTGTATGATTTTTATGTATGCACCGCTTGATGGACATGTTTATATTTTAATATTACTTTTGCAGTGCCCCTTTATTATTATTATATATCAAATTTATCTGTGAGGCTGGAGGTAATCTAGGATTACTGGCTGGTTACGACCTAAACCTCCAAGGGCAGGTTAGGGTCATAACACTAGGTTTTGCTTGTTGGTTACCCGGTTAAAACCCGTCCCGTATTTCGTATTGAGATACGGTCTAGGTTTTGCTTACTGGTGAACCGGTTAAAACCAATCCCTTATTAGGTGACGAGGTATGGTCTAGGTCTCGCTTGTTGGTTAAAATCCTTTTCTCCAGTTTACCTAGTTAAAACCAATCCCGTATTTCATATTGAGGTACGTACGGTCTAGGTCTTGCTTGTTAGTTAAGACCTATTTCTCTTTTACCAGTTGAAATCAATCCCCTATTTCGTATTGAGAAACGGATTGGGTCTCGCTTATTGATTAAAACCTTCTTTTCTCCTCTCATATGAGTATGTTTGGATTGTACTCCTTGTTATGCTTCATATCATTTGTACGAGGCTTGCCTCATATATTACTTGTTGCATTGCATCACATACATCATGAACTTTCAAAAAGAGAAAAAAAACAACTAGCTTCGTGAAGTTGTAAGTCCAACTTTTAATTGCATTAGCAGATCATTTACATCTTGCCTCTGAACTACGTTGGTTTGATTCTTTACTAAGAGATACGTAGGCAACCTTCGAGTTCAACCAACTACATTTGCATCTTGTTTGTTTCCCAAGTCTTATGGCCTTGTCAAAAGGGTCATCTTCAGGCATTAACATTCACCCATGTCATGAAATAACTTTGAGTCAAAGAGACGCAACTGTAGACACCCCATTTTGATTGACCCTCAGACTTAGGTGCTTTCTTTTAATTACCTGATGATGAAAATAAGAATGTGTTTTTCAAAAAATCCTCAGCAAAAAAGATGGAATTTAAGCTTTGTTACCAACTCTAAGCCTGCTTTGGCCAAGTGTTTAAGCCCCGTCGGACAACTAGAGCGAAGCTAGACTGAACTAGAGCGAAATGGGCAAATTTTTCTCTAGCCGGTCAATCACCTGACCATCACAGACACAACTAGGACCTTTGCAAGCGTGAGCATGCACCGCAACTGCGACCATCTGGTCTGTGGCCACGAACTACAAATAGTAAACTTCGAATATTTGTGTGTAGGGCACTCCATGATGCCATTTCCAACCCATTTTTTCACCAAATGCATGTATACTTAGTCTGCATTGACTAGTGCTTGATCCATTGAGGATAATGCTCCATTTTGGTGCTCCATCAGCTCCATTATGTTCCCTAATGCTCCATTAAGCCTCCACTTTGTCTTCCACCATTCCTCCACTTGCATTGCATATAAGGAGAGCTCAAGTCTTGAATTTGGAGAGATGAATTTGAGAAAAGAAGTATAGAGAGAATGTTGAATTTGAGAGGAGAAAATTAGAGTTTGAGAAAGAAAACTAAGCTTTGAACAAAAGAGAGTGCTGTCTTGCCAAAGTAGTGAAGTTGTCTTAAGCCTCTACACATCCCATTTTCTATTACAAAAACCACTCAAGAAACTTAATGAAACCAAGTCTTAAAACTTTGATAAAAGAGAGAGTAGTCCTTTCCAAATTTAAGAAACGAGCGATCATTTCCTACACTTGTCCAAGGCCACCGTTATAGCTCAAATTCCAAGCTTTCGAATTCACGATTGAGAACATACTTCACAATCTTGAGGGTGATCAAAAGGAAGTTTGGAAATCAAGAAGTACATTCTTTCTTTGGATGGTGAATTTTCAATTTCTTTCATCTTCTTGCGTTTTCTATCACATATTTGTTTTCTTCTTTATTTTCATATTATAAACCTGTTGTAATCTAACTGGAAGTGGTTAGTTGAAATGCCTACATATTTTTCATTTTCACCTTTCTCGGTTTTATAACAAAATATGTTTTGCTAGGCCTAGTTGGTCGGCCGGCTAATTATTTGGCTGGCTGGCTGGCTGGCTGGCTAACTTCTTTTAGATGGAACAGAGTAATTTTTCGATATTGAGCATTCCAGTGATTCTCAAGATACATGAAACTTCTGTTTTAATTTCATTTTAGAGTTTTGTGAGGTTTTTATTTTGGTTGTAATATTTTCTTTCTTGCTCCCATTCAGTTTGTAATTATTTATTCAAAGTATTGTAATAATTCCCTGCCCCACTTTTTTCTATCCCATTCTTTTACTTGCTTTCCTTATTGTACATGTACATCATATTTTTCTTATTATCATATCCATGCTTTGAATTCATGTTTCATGCATCTTGATTTATCTAAATTTGCAATGGATTTAATCAATTCTTATGTGATTATGTGCGCTATCTCATGTTCACATATCATATATTAAAAGCTGAATCTTTAGTTGCATTTCATGAGTGAATTGCATTAGGATTTTGTATAGAAGATCATGCATGTTTTACTAACTTTGTTTTGTAGATGTTTGCGGGACGTCGGTAAATATATCAGTTTTTATGCTTTAGCATCTCGCTCGTGTGTGTGTTTTTTTACTATTTTTAAGCATCCTACCATGTTGCAACTTGCTTACTTGATATAACTCGATAAATGCTGGTGGATGGAGGTTATGTCTCTTAATTTGGAATGATATTGATTTTCATATTTGTAAACTCAATTTCTTTGAGTTATACATCTTCAAAACTCTTTCAAAATACATGAAATCAAATTGTTTCAAAATGAATGGCATAGTCTGTACTTGTTTGCTTCACATAATAAATTTTAGAATTTATTAAATTAATTGGAATGCGAACATATAAAGTTAATAAAACTCATGTAATGGTTTAGTAGAGGACGATCTTTGATCGGGTGAGTGTGATGCTCAATTAGAGACCTTTCCCCCTTATACCTAAGGTTCTGAACCAAGACACCATTGGTTATGATGAACAGTGGCCTTGGCACGAGTCATAGGTTTCCTAATTGCCCAAAATATTAGGTGGCGACTCTAAGATTTGGTGATGTAGTCCATTTTTGACAAAGGTTTGCCATAAAATCGATTTTTTTATAAAAAGTTGTCAGATTTGGACTCTCATTTATGTTTTACATTGCACTTGTGAAACTAGATCCAAGAGATCGAGGGTCTAAACTATTTAACGCACACGGGTACCCTCCGGACATGTTACACTGATGTATCTATGAATGTTTGTATGAAGTTTAAGAATTTAATACTTATGATTTTTGCATGTATGCACCGCTTGATGGACCAAGTTATATTCTATTATTGCTTCTATAAGGCCTTGATTACAATTACTAATTATTTGTTTTGTCTTTGAGGTTGGGTAATCTGGGATTATTGGCTGGTCATGGCCTAAATCTCTAGGAACGGGTTTGGGTTGGGACAACCATAATCAACAACACCATCATTTCCAGGGTTGCAATCAAACACAAGAAAATATTTTCATCCGAACGAACAGAGAATTAGTTTCAAATCCTCTACCACTGGCTACAAAGCATTAGAAAAAGTGATTAAAACCAATATATTATCGCATCACATCACATCAAGTACTTTAAGAGATTATCTTCTAGGTAACAGGGATTATTCAATTTGTGATTCTCAATAGGATGGATCAAGATCAACGTTGCCAATTACATCCATAAAGCTAGAAAGGCCAACCTAATGAGCATTCAGGCCATGGAGCTACTTCTTCTCCTAGGCTTCAATACTCTAATGCCATGAATACATTTTGTGATATCAGAAACAGACTAAAACCCAAGTTCACAATGATCCTTTAGTCCACAAAACAATCCTTTCCATGATTAAATCACTGAGTACTTCCATATCCTCTTTTCTGGACTTGTAACTAGATTACATAGCTAATAAAGGTCAAAAATGCAAAACACTTCCAGTTCAGAATGACCAACCAACTAAAGACTTCAATAAGTAACATAAACATGACTTGTTTTTTAATTTTCTACTTGGTTAACAGAAACATGACTTGTTTCTGTAACAAACAAAAATAAATAGGGATTTTAATTTTTTGCTTCTTTTTTTATATGACTTGTTTTTCAATATTTTTTTTTATTTGGTTATTTTTCATGACAATTGAAAATGAATATTAGGGTGAAAATGCATAACATAGGAGCACTAACCAGAGCCTGAAATTAATTAGTGTAACCCTAACACAAACTTGCAAGTAACAGAGAAGAAGATTTATATACATATACAAATACATATTGTAGACACCCCATTTTTGACCGTCCTCAAGACTTGGACGTCACTGCTTGAACACTTGGTGATTATCCATGTTTTGTGTTCATCTTGAGTTCCTGGAGGTCTCGGCTACGCGCCTTGCCTCAAGATCTCTCGACTCGACTGTTTTGTGTCTGGTTTTGCACCAAACACTTGTGTTTTACCTTTGAGGGGCAGGGTAGGGCTTGTTGACCATCCCCACCCATCACCGGCCATGGCTTGAGGCCACCGGCTATGTTTTGTTGCCACCGGCCAAATGTTTGGCCGACCGGCACTATAGATGGCCAGCCGGCTATTTTTTTTTGGTCAATTGCACTTTTGGCCGGCCGACTACTGTGCATCTGCTTTTGCAGATATTTTTGTGCAGCTGGCATGCACTTGACTTTCCTCCATACATGTGTATGGAGGGATCTCCCTCTTAGCAAGCTTGTCTTGTAAGCTTACAAGATTAAGCTCTATAAGAGGAAGCCTTCTCTCCCCTCATGGGGGTTAGACAAAAAAGTTGAGGAGAGCTCTGATATTAGGGTTTTGAATTTTTATCTCTTCAATCTCTATATCTCTCTTTTGAGCTTAGTCTGTGTGTTTAGCCTTAGTTTTGCACATAAACACCCACCATCACACCTTCTCTTGGAGCTGAGGTCCTTGAGGCTTCTTTTTGGGGTTCTGGAGCTGGTTTGAGCTTGAGGAACTAGCTGGTCCACCATTGGTGAAGAAGGTCTACAAGGGTAAGAAACCAGTCCCTTTATTCCCCATTTTTGCATCAAATTTTTGCCTACCTTACATCTGTTTTTGAGCTTTGTATATAACATATAAAAGTTTTATTTTTTAGTGCTCTAAATAGTTGGTTAAGGTTGCTTTAAGCTTTGGGGTTGTTTGACCCCTCTTAAGGCTTCTTTGGCCTTTGTTTTGTGCCATTTTGGTTGAGCTCTGGGACCATTGTATTTGGGCCTCCTCACCACTGAAATCTTGAGGGATTTCAGAGGTGAGGATGGTGCCTTGAGGTCCTAGGAAGGAGAGGGCCACCCCCTCTCCTCGTTGTCCTTGAAAAGGGCCATTTTTGCCTCTTGAGGGAGCACCATGTTTAAGTGTATGTTGACCATGCCTTAGCTGTTTTTCATGCTTATTATGTCATAATATAGCATTGTTGTATGTTGGTTTTGGTACACCACGCTCGCTTAGCATATATGCCTTGTAATGCCTTGTTTTAGCCTTAACATGTCTTATGCTTTGAGTCCTTACCCACGCATATTTAGGCCTGGCTTTGTGAAGCCTTTATGTTTATTTTTCCATGTTTAAGGTCTGTCCTTGGCTGTTTTGGTCAATCATGACATGTATTGCATAGCTCCTTTGCATTGCTAGCTTGTAGCTTTAAGTGTCTGAGTGTGTAGCATGCATTACTTGCATTATTTCAGTGGTTTGGAACCACTTAACATGCCATTTCAGTCCATTTAACATGCTTGTATGCTTGCCTTTAATGCCTCTTTGATGCTTTGGAAGCTTGTGTTGTATGCTCCATGTTTTGGGCAATTATGCATACTTCTAGATTTGAGTCACTTAGATGCCATCTAGGTGTTCCTTTGGTATTGTCTAGGTCAGTCTTGAACCTATTTTATGTCCTTTTAGCCTTGTGAGGCTTGGTTGACTTAGTCATGTTTTAAGTCTTCTTGGTCTCCCTCATATCCTCAGGAGGGTGAACTGGAACTATCTGCTCCGGTAGTCCAAGGGTCTAGCGTAGGAAACGCTCACCTAGGTACCAAGCCTGACAGACCGGGCCCTCCAGCAGAATCCGAAAACGCGAGGTCTCCTCAGCACTGGCAAATCAATCCTGAATCGTCGCTAGCAACGAAGCCCAAGGCTGGCAGGTGATCTGAAAATGAAATACAGTTTGTTATCTACTGTTATTGAACATACAGTGAAAAACGAAGCTTAAATAAACCCTAAAGATAAACATACCTCTGCGGGAGTGATGGTGTCAAAATAGCGACGGAAGAAGCTAAACATCTCCCGGGGCCTCCGCACGCATCTCCCGTCAAAGCGGCGGGAGAATGGAACGACGAGAGGGGTCACCACATCTGGCACTGGGGCTAGTCTGGAAAAGTAAGCATAGACCCACAACTGCAGAGCAAATACCAGTATGCTTATCAGATAAAGCAGAATGCAGAATAAAGCAGAAATAACAGAGCCATGTATCGTGCAGTGTATTGTGCAGATAGTGTGTTGTGCAGAGTATACAATGTGAGCAGTGTACAGTCAGTGTAAAACAGAGTATATGTGTGTTGTGTGTACAATATACAGCCAGTGTGGAGCAGATTACGGTGTGTGCAGTGTACAGAATACAGAAAATGTAAAGCAAAAATGTAAAAGAGAAAAGAAATGTACCTCCCAAGCGCGCCAGTAGCCCCCGAGCAACTGTCCGCTGTCGCGAGAAGCCGAGCTCATATATCCGTAAAGCGTAGCCAGAACGGCACCACCCCAATCGTAGTGCAGGATCTGTGTGACATCCACTAAGGCGCTGAGCAAGCAGAGGGGCACGGTGTTCGCCCGGTCGGCGAAAATAGTGGTCCCCAGCAGGAACATCAGAAAGCCACGCGCATATCGCTCCACAGCCTCCTGAGTCATTGGAGCCTCCTCCACTAGAGCTGGCTGGACCCGGAACTGGACCTCAAACCAGGAGTAACGAACGAAGCCTAGACGCGCGAGAGGTGGCACCTCGCTGAGTAGATAGACCTGAGCAGCAGTCCACTCGTCCATATCGGTGTCGAAAGGGATCGAATCACCCCCTACCCCGATGCTTGTGAGCATCGAGAAATCATAGGGAGTCATCGTCATATCTCCCGTCACAGAAAGATGGAACGAGTCGGTGGTGTCCCACCACCTCTCTGCTAGAGTAGCGAGGAAAGGCTCGCCGCATGTAAGTCCGATCCCTTGCATCGCGCCAAAACCGGCCTGGTCCACGATGTGGCGAACCGTATCGGGTAGCTCGGCATACCAATCACGAGCGGCGATATTCCCATACCCCCGGACGGTATGGGAATCTCCCTATTTTCAAGCAAACAATTGCGAAGCAATGCTAAAATACTAGTTTTGAAAGGCATTCAGAATTGAGACAGATATCGCATGTGTGCATGTTTCCAGACTCAAACAGATGCTGGATGCCAGTGTGCTTACAGTGAACTGCAACATGTGATGTGTCAGCATGTTTGAGTGGTTCATTACAGATATCGCATGTGTGCATGTTTTCAGATTCAAATAGATGCCGGGTGCTGGTGTGCTTACAATGAACTGCAACGTGTGATGTGACAGTGTGTTTGAGTGGTTCATTGAGTATCACAGGTGTGTGCACGTGTCGGTCTCAAACAGATATCAGTTGCAAGTGTGGTTGCGATCAACTACGGTGTACAGTGCATCAGTGTATCTGAGCTAAGCAGTTAAAGAACATAATCAGTTATGGCAGTTAAGTGTTCTACGTCGCGGAAAATAAAAACAGAGGAGGAAATGTTTCCTCAGAAGCACCAAAGGACAGGTGAGATGCAGGCTCACGCAAAAGAAGCTCTGGAGGCATCGCCCTATCGAAGCTCCGAAACTGGCGAAGTCCATTGGGAGGCAAGACATGGATCGCCGGCCGGTAGGTCACCGGGTCGAATACACGGACACTCAGAGGGAGAAGCTCGACCCCGGGATCCATCTTGTGATCCAGGGGAGTCCCGCCCTGTGAAATGTCATCCGCCATATCAAAGATGATGAGAAAATGGTCGGAAAAGGAAAATAAAGCTAGAATGTGAAGGGTCAAACGAAAAGTCAACCCCCGGGAGGGTGCAAAATGGCCGGAAAAGCTGGGATCTGGAAAATATGGGAAAATCAAGGAAAACTTGGGGGAAACAAACCCCAAGAGGCAGAAATAAAAAAAAAACTATACCGAAACGAAGTTTCAATCGGTTCAAAATGTTCGAAATGCGAAGGAGATCACGAATCGGATGATGGAACGGGCATAAAACGCAAGAAAACGAGAGAATGGGAGGAGGAAAATGCTCAAGAGAGAGAGAGTGAGATTTCGGCTAAGGGGAATGAGTAAAATAGGGTTTGAAGTCCTATTTTAAAAGACCCAAGGCGAAAATTCAAAACTGCCCCGAACTAGGCATTTTTGGCTGGTCAGCTACATTTTTGGCCGGCCGGCCAAATGTTTGGCCGGTGATGTATTTTGGTGGCCGGTGCATGGCCGGTGGCTTCCCCATGTGGTCGGTGAGCCTCCTACAACCTTTTTTTGGGTCATATCTGTGGTTTGGCACCTTCATTGTTCAAGATAGTGCAAGAAATGGCATTTCCGAAACTCAACCGGCCTCCATTTTAACCTCGGACCATGTCTTCAGTGTGTGGCACTCGAATTTGCGCATGGTGTATCCTTTCCGTATCCTTTTGTCTTTTACAAAACCCGAAAGTTGCCCCTTGTGCATTTCAAATCAATCGCACTGTCTTGTGCATCACATCTCATTCACGCTATCTTGCGCACCTCAATCGCACTGTCTTCTGCATTGCATCTCAATCGCGCTATTTCGCGCATCTCATTGCATTTGGCATGCATTCAATCGCGCTGCTTTGCGCATCTCATTGCATTTTGCATGCATTGTATCACACTATCTCGTGCACTCGCGTTGTCTAAACGCATCGCACTATGTTGCGCATCTCATTGCATTTTGGCATGCATTCAATCGCGCTATTTTACGCATCACACTGTCATGTGTACTTTACGGTCTGGCGAGACCTTAAAACCGCTCGGTTACATTGTCATGCATTTCAAAGTCACACGTTGTCACGCGTTCTAAGTTCATTTGCATTGTTATGCATTTCCCCAGCACACACGGTCTAGGAGACCTTAAATCCTTGGAAGGTGCAAGACCTTCGGTGCATTGGTATGCGCAGTTCATTCGCATTACCATACATTTCAAAAGCCGCGCGTTGCTGCGCGTTTAAAGTTCATGCATTTCCATGCATCTCAAGTCGCGCGTTGTCGCGCATCAAAAAAACAAACAAACAAACAAACACACAAACACATGCATATGTCATGCATCATTGTAGATAGTGCATCATTGTAGATAGTGCATATGCCATGCATCATTGTAAATACTGCATATGTCATGCATCCCATTGTAAATACTGCATATGTCATGCATCATTTTAAATACCGCATATGTCATGTATCTAAGCCAAAACAAAAAAAACAACAAAAACAACAAAAAAAAAAAAAAACAACAAAAAATATTGCATATGTCATGCATTTTCTGTAAACATCCATTCCAGTGCATATCGCATTGTAGCTTGCATACATTCATTGCATCACCCTTTCCATCCATGATTTGCACCTTTCCATGATTGAGCTTGGTCTGGTATGTGCTCATACTTTTCACATCGAAGCACAGTTTTGCATGTGTACGCGCCTATTCCTTGATGAACTTGGTTTGAGGGTGGCAGCACCTTTGCTGTGTTAGACGCGTTTCGTTTGTGTACATGCCTTTCCTAGGCAAGATTTGGTTTGGCCTGCATGCCTTATCCAGTGTATCTATCCATTCCATTCCAGTGCATGTCGCATTGTAGCTTGCATGCATCCATTGCATTCCCTTCCATCTGTGGCTTGCACCTTTCCTTGTTGAGCTTGGTTTGGTATGTGCTCATACTTTTTCACGTCAAAGCACAGTTTTGCATGTGTACGCGCCTATTTCTTGATGAACTTGGTTTGAGGGTGGCGGCACCTTTTCTGCGTTAGACATGGCTTGTATGTGTACATGCCCTTCCTAGGCAAGATTTGGTTTGGTTGCATGCCATATCCACTGTATATATTACATTGTAGTGTAATTTTTGCATCCAGCATTAGGATCATTGTTCTTTCGTTAGCGGGTTGTGTCCCCACTTATGTCATTCCACCCAATACTTGTTCTTGCGTCCGTCTACATCACTCATAGTTCTGCATGTGTACGCGCTTTGAGGGTTGCGGTACCTTTTCTATCGTAGACGGATTTGTTACTTCCATCAATCTATTTGACATTTGTGTGGTTTTGAACCGCTCATGATTGGATCATGATTCAATTGCATTGCATTTCTTTTGCATTGTTTCAATTGCATTGCATTTTCATTTGCATTATTATACATAGTTTTGTATATATTACATATCATTTAGCATTTCATTTTGCATTGTCATGCATGTTGCTAGCAATCTTGTACCTGTTAAGTTTACTTTCTTTTCAAGCATGATATTGTATGTACGGTTCATGTGAGGCTGGTGCAACTAGACGAACCGCACAGGTATTGTTCCTCCGAGTGAGACGTATTGAGAATTGCATAATTCTCTTACATCCTTTCTGCATTGTAGTGTAGTTTGGTGTATGCTTGCTTAGAACTGTTGCATTGTATGTGCTTCGTTACAGCTTTCTTTGCATGATCATAAGTTATGTTCGGCCCTGTGCATTGTCTTGCATTTTGCCCCTGCCTTTGGGCGCATATCTTGTTTGTCTTGCATGTTTGTCTAAGTCTTCGGCCTTGTGAAAAATGGGTCGTCTCTGGGCTTTGACATTCACTCCCGTCACTTTGTGACTTTCGAGTTCTGTCAAAGAGGGGCAACTGTAGACACCCCATTTTTGACCGTCTTCATGACTTGGACGTCACCACTTGAACACTCGGTGATTATCCATGTTTTGTGTTCGTCTTGAGTTCCTGGAGGTCTCGGCTGTGCGCCTTGCCTCAGGATCTCTCGACTCGACTGTTTTGTGTCTGGTTTTGCACCAAACACTTGTGTTTTGCCTTTGAGGGGTAGGGTAGGGCTTGTTGACCATCCCCACCCATCACCGGCCATGGCTTGAGGGCACCGGCTGTGTTTTGTTGCCACCGGCCAAATGTTTGGCCGGCTGGCACTATAGATGGCCAGCCGGCTATCTTTTTTTGGTCAATTGCACTTTTGGCCAGCCGACCACTGTGCATCTGCTTTTGCAGATATTTTTGTGCAGCTGGCATGCACTTGACTTCCCTCCATACACGTGTATGGAGGGATCTCCCTCTTAGCAAGCTTGTCTTGTAAGCTTACAAGATTAAGCTCTATAAGAGGAAGTCTCCTCTCCCTTCATGGGGGTTAGACAAAAAAGCTGAGGAGAGCTCTAATATTAGGGTTTTGAATTTGTATCTCTTCTATCTCTATATCTCTCTTTTGAGATTAGTATGTGTGTTTAGCCTTAGTTTTGCACACAAACACCCACCATCACACCTTCTCTTGGAGCTGAGGTCCTTGAGGCTTGTTTTTGGGGTTCTGGAGCTAGTTTGAGCTTGAGGAACCAGTTGGTCCACCATTGGTGACGAAGGTCTACAAGGGTAAGAAACCAGTCCCTTTATTCCCCATTTTTGCATCACATTTTTGCCTACCTTACATCTATTTTTGAGCTTTGTGTATAACATATAAAAGTTTTATTTTTTAGTGCTCTAAATAGTTGGTTAAGGTTTCTTTAAGCTTTGGGGTGGTTTGACCCCTCTTAAGGCTTCTTTGGCCTTTGTTTTGTGCCATTTTGGTTGAGCTCTGGGACCATTGTATTTGGGCCTCCTCACCACTGAAATCTTGAGGGATTTCAGAGGTGAGGATGGTGCTTTGAGGTCCTAGGAAGGAGAGGGCCACCCCCTCTCCTCGTTGTCCTTGAAAAGGGCCATTTTTGCCTCTTGAGGGAGCACCATGTTTAAGTGTATGTTGACCATGCCTTAGCTGTTTTTCATGCTTATTATGTCATAATATAGCATTGTTGTATGTTGGTTTTGGTACACCATGCTCGCTTAGCTTATATGCCTTGTAATGCCTTGTTTTAGCCTTAACATGTCTTATGCTTTGAGTCCTTACCCAAGCATATTTAGGCCTGGCTTTGTGAAGCCTTTATATTTATTTTTCCATGTTTAAGGTCTGTCCTTGGCTGTTTTGGTCAATCATGACATGTATTGCATAGCTCCTTTGCATTGCTAGCTTGTAGCTTTAAGTGTCTGAGTGTGTAGCATGCATTGCTTGCATCATTTCAGTGGTTTGGAACCACTTAACATGCCATTTCAGTCCATTTAACATGCTTGTATGCTTGCCTTTAATGCCTTTTCGATGCTTTGGAAGCTTGTGTTGTATGCTCTATGTTTTGGGCAATTATGCATACTTCTAGATTTGAGTCACTTAGATGCCATCTAGGTGTTCCTTTGGTATTGTCTAGGTCTGTCTTGAACCTATTTTAAGTCCTCTTAGCCTTGTGAGGCTTGGTTGACTTAGTCATGGTTTAAGTCTTCTTGGCTTGCCTCAAGTATTTGGACCTTAATTGCATGCCATGCTTGTGTTGTTCAGTTGGTTTGGCACCATTTTAGCATGATTTCAGTTGCATGCTAATTGTCTGTGTTTGCATCTTCTTAAGTGTGCTTAGAAGTTGCTCTTTATGCTTGAATGTTGGTCCATGTTTTCATGCATGTTTGTGTGTTGGACCTCACTTCCATAGCATCTCGACCACTGTTTTAGGCTTGTTTGAGAGTCGCCTAAATTAGTTTAAGTCCACCCCTTTGTTTGTTGCATGCACTCCTTGTATGTTGTATCATATTGGAGAGTTGTTGCATGATTGAAATTGCATGATTGAATGAAGTCACATGTTGGCTTGCATGCTTGAATACCCACATTATGCCTTGCATACTTGTTGGTTGCACTGTCTCATGCCTTGCATGCTTTATATGCTTGTTTGCATTTTCGTGTTGCATACTAGTTAACATGCTTGGGATTACATTGCATGAGCATGCGTGCTAGACCTCTTGAAATGAGTATGATAGAGGTTGGGCTTTCTTGTGTGTTTATTCGGTTTGCATTTCATTTGAAATTGAAGTTGCATGCTTCGTCTCTTGGGTCATCACGCATCGAAATGCGCGATTGGTGGTCCAAGAACCAAGGTTCATGTCCCTTTGAGTCATAAACATGATAAGGGATGTGTTGGTGCACATATTTGCTTGAAATGCATTGCCATGCCAAGTTTTGCCCTCTGCTGCTGTCAAACACAGATTCTGCAGAAACATTTGGCCGGTCGGCCATCTTCAGTGCCGACCGGCCACCATTGTTGGCCGATGGATCAAATTCATGGCCGGTGATCAATCCCTTCAGCCGGTGGTGTTTCCTAGCATCCAGAAAGCAAACCCTGAGACTTTGGCAGTCATCAGAGGAGCAGAGCAGGGAAAACAGAGGCATCTTGAGCATAACAGTGGATTTCCGGGCGGAGCCGAGCACGCATGCATTGAGCCCTCTCCCCGAGGCTGCTGCTGTTTACTACTTTCTTAGATTAATTAATTTGCTTAATTAATTTAATTGTCTGTAATATTTAATTAGCTAGTTGGTTAGTTAAATTGTATTATTCTTTCGGTCCCTCCGAGCGAGGGCAAATTTGTAATAAGTGTGTGTGAGTGTGTGTATGTCTTCCAACCCCTACTTCTTTCTTCCCTTTTACTTAGCTGCTTTGATGGTTAGTTTTAGGGCATATTTTCTTTAGCATCCTTATGCTATGCATGCGTGCATCATTCGTCAGTATTGCATGCACCAGGGCTCGGCGCATCATGCCAACTGCATAAGTATTTCAATTCCAAATTGAATATGTGCTATCTGCGCATTTTCACATGCCATCTTTAGGGTAGCCGAGCCTATTCTAGCTGCATCCTGCATGTGTTGCATTAGCCATCTTAACATGAACTAGGATCATGCATATGATTACTAACTAGTTTCTGTTTTGGCTGGGAGTACTAGGTAGCTTTTATGCTTTAGCATACCGCATGCGTGTGAGTGTTGCCATGATAGCATGATTACCATGAGGCTAGCTGCTTATGTGATATAACTGCTTGAATGCCAGTGGGTGGAGGTTGAGTTGTTTAAATTGGAACAATGCATTAAAGCTGTGAGTTTTAAGCCCACTAGATAGTGGCAAAACCATCTTTTCTAAAGCCCACTCGAGGGTGGCAAAACCTGCATTTTAGCCTACTTATGAGTAGCAAACCATTTTCAAAACAAACATGAAATGTTTTGTTCCAATTTAGGCGATTTGGTCTATACTTGTTTGCTGTGCGCATAACATAGTAATTCTAGGCTAATAACCGGAATAAGAGCATATAATATTTTCAAAATGAGATATCACGGTTAGTAGAGGCCGATCTTCAGATCGGGTGAGAGGGGGTGCTCATAGCTGACCTTCCCCAATCATACCCAAGTTCCCGAGCCGAGGCAACTTTGGTGATGACGGACACGTGGCCTTTGGCACCAAGTCAAGGTTTCCTAAATTCCCCCATTAAAAAATATTTAGGTGGTGACTCTGTATCTGGCGAAGCAGTCCATGTTTGGCACTTCTTTCAAAATCTGTTTGTTTTCTCAAAACGATTTGCCGGATTTGGACTCTTTGGTTCAGATTAAGAACCGTGACAAAATTGAGTCAGAATTGTAACCCCGGTGAGGTCCCCTCGCGGGCTTGTTACATACACACATATATATAGAGGGTGGGAGAATATGAAATTGAGATTATAGATGGTAGTGCTCACCTTAATAAGCGATGGTGCTTGCTCTTGCCAGTACAAATGGTGATGACAGTGGAGCTCGAAATTGAGAGAGAGAGAGAGAGAGAGAGAGAGAGAGAGAGAGTGAACTTCAAAATCGAAATGGCTCTGAGATGAATCACTGAGATGAAGATGAAGATGAATCACTAAGATGACAATGAAGATGAACATCATGAATTTGTTTAACTGTCGGATATCGATCCTCTAAGATTAACTGATCCTTTGAGCTGAAGATTTTTAGGGTTTAGAGAGAGTTGAGAGAGTGAGAGGGGGGAGGGGGAGAGAGAGAGAGAGAGAGAGAGATTTGAGAATCAATCGATTTCTTAGATTCATGAATTCAAAATAGGGGTTTGGAGAGAGAGAGAGAGGGTTTCAAAATAACGGTTTGAAGATGTTTTTAAACAATTTCTATTCTTAGAACGGGACTATTTCAATTCAAAATATATATATATATATATGACATTTAAAAAACGCCATTACATATTTAAAAAAAATGGCGTTTACAAAAACTTCTTTAATTAAACGCCATTAAAATTATCATTTTTTGTAGTGACATTAGAATCAAAAGGCTCATATCTAGCACCTATTGGTCTTTTGACCCGACCCAATTCATGCTCTTTGATCCAGGATTCCATGCCTTTAACTGTTGTTTATGTCCTTATCGTCTTGTTGGTAGTTGAGTTGGGTTATTGGTTGTGTTTGAAACATGTTGGGAGTTTGTTTTTCAAAGAGTTAATGTCCAGTTTTCTTCTTGTTCGCTCGGGCGGTATTTTGGTCACTCGAGCTATCTTTGAGATCTCCTAGTGTTTTGTAGGTCTGTAAAACTTCTGGGAGTAGGGTGATCTTTGCTCAAGCACTCTTTCTTGCACTCGAGCTGTCTTCTTCAGTCTACAAAATTTTTGAGAATGAGGTCATTGTGTGCTCGAGCAGTGTTTTGGTCACTCGAGTGGTGTCACTTATTGTGTCTGACGCTTGAGTGGTGTTTTGGTCAATTGAGTGGTCTGTGCAGATATTAGTTCGGGAAAAAGGATTTTTGAATTACTTTTTCATTCCTCTCTTTCTCTCTCTAAAACATTCCAAAACCCTAATTTCCTCACTTTCTCTCTCTAGTTCTTGCTTAAAACCTCAAATACTCCATCTTCCATTGATTTCTCCACCATTGCTCCTTGGAGAAAAAAGTAGAGCATGTTGTAAGCTTCAATCTCATCAGACAGAATCTCATTTTTGGCTCCGCCAAAGTTTAACACTTGCTCTCTTCCTCTTCTACTCTTAAGGTAAGGATTTCTTCGACCTCTTGTATGTTTATTAGCTTAATTATTTCCTCTTTGAAAGGATTTAGTGATTTGGAAATTTTAGGTTAAACCTAGGGTTGATTTTGAAATGTAAAAAAGGAAATGGGTGCTTGAGAAAGATTGTGGGAATGTGTTTATGGTTAAGGTATGTTGAAAAGTTGGAATTTCTTTACTTAAATATGATTTTGAAAGTAAATGAGGTTTTGTTCAAAAATCATTGATATTTAGTTTATAGAAGAAAACGGAAAAGATGTGGGGTTTTGAAAAGACGTAGTGATTGTATTTGTTGATGGTGAGAGTGGAGTTGGATATGTAATATCACTCTCATTTTGAAAATGATGAGATTATATCTTTTTTTGGAAATTTTTTTTATTGAGTAGAAATATCTATTTTGGGCTATCGGTGGAGGATAGTCTTGATTGTTGTACAAATTACATGAGGATTAGGTTAAATTGAAACTAATTTCTCATACATTGTGTACCAAGCATTATTTCATACTTGAACATTGAAAATGTATTGTTTTGAGTAAAAAGGGTATATACCTCTGTGAATCTGGTTAGGAGTGTGATTGTGGTTTATATTGTTGGCCTATGTGTCATTGGTAAAAGTTCAAAAACCTATGTGGTTAGGTGCCGATTCTTCTGGTTAGTACCAGTAAAATGGCTTTGGTAGTGCTTGTATAGCCTATTGCTAGACACATTCCTAGAGATTCCCAATGTTTTATATCCACTGTCTTGTTTTCTAATATAAAAGCCTATTTTTATGGATTGAAATATATTGATAAAGGCATTGTATCGTTTTAAGATGAAAAATGTTTGGCAAATGGTATATATGTGTATTCACCTTATGACTTTGCTGAGTTCCATACATTTAGTTAAAATATCTCTACTAGGCTTTACTTTACGCTATATGGAAAACAACTTTTAGGTGCTAATGATATACCTCAACCAAGGACATAGCTTGGAAGGATCATAGAGTAGAAGTGTCATTCTGTTTATTGTTGTAATTATTTTGGCACAAGCCTTGGGCGTTAATTGTATTGAGTTGAACTCACTTTTGATGTACTGAAGCATTGTCTTAGAAAGATGTAGCCATTAGGGCATTAACTTATCTGTATAACCTTTTATTTCACTTCACTCATATGTGGTATGAGCTATAGAGTCAGGATCTAGGATATATGAATATGTACTTTCATATGTCATACTTTGTATGGTAAACTTATATAAATGAAAGGTTATGATTCAGATAGCGCATCTTCTATTGAATATTATGAGATGAGTTGCCATTATTATTTTGGGGAGTTACAACTTGGTAACAAAGCTACCAGGTTTAAATACTTTGGGATCATGGAATGTGATTTTTACCACGATGGGTTTGTCTCGGTATATAGTGTTAGGTGTAAACCTGTTATGCTATGTGACAACATGTTTATGTGACTAGATGGGTATGTGATTTGGTTTCTAAGATATTGATTGTATCTACAATTTTCTAGAAGTCTTATTAGAAGAGCACTTGATCACAGTTTGTTCTAATTGGAACTCTAGAAATATCATGGAACAATTAATTATCTAGAAAGAAAATTCGTTTATGATTATGTGATTCGGTGCTTATATGGAGTGAATTACTTATTGTCTACCGTATTAGGACGTAAGTGAATTAGCTTCGAGATATTTGTAAATGTGTTAATCTATCATGTTACCATTATTAGGATGTCTAGACATAGACGCGGTAGTGGTAGGCGTGGTAGGCCTAGGCAGCAGGAGGTGCCAATACCGGATGAAATTTCAGCACAGAAAGAGTGAGTTGGTCAGGCCAAGGTAGCTGAGCTAGCAGGTCAGCAAGCCATGGGCGTCTTAGCTCGCAAAATGGCTACAACATTATAGGAATCCTTGGACAATCTCAGGGCTGATCATCATCAATATTCAAATCTTAATCAATCAATTATCTATCTATCTCTATCACTCTCTGTCAATCTCTCTCTCTCTCTCTCTCTCTCTCTCTCTCTCTTCCTATTTTACCTCTACTGTCGAAAAAGGTCTTTGATCAAGGGCATTTCCTCCATCATCATCGCCTCGATCCACAGTTGCCACCGCTAACTCAAGATCGTTCGTTCTTGGCCACTTTCACTTGGTCTATGGAGATCAACGTCATCGCTAAAGATCAACGTTGACACCACTACAACTGACACCGTAGCCACTCGCTACCATTCTCTTCATTAAAATATACCATCAAGCTCCACTACAAGGCCACCATCAAGCTTTATGATAAGGTCACTGACTGTCTGTTGCTTTTCCACCGTCGACCATTTGTCACTCCTCCATCGTCAATCATCCATCGCTCCCCTACCACTGACAGTGAGATCTAGTAACACCTTTGAGTTCTAGCTTGCTTCCCAAAACACGACCTTGAAACCTAGCCAATCGAAAGTTCCTGCTAGGCATCTTATACTCCTTCTAGATCAAATAGAGACAAGCGATCAGACACTCAATAGCGATAGTGGATCGAAGATAAAACACACCAAAAGGTTAAATTGAGATTTTTACTTGAAGATTTCTTTTCAATTCGAGAAATTATGCTTTGTAATGTATCAATGGTAAAACTACAATTAGAGATTATCAGAGCTTAAGCAGTATCGGCTCATAAAATTTTGTCTTACTCTACACTTACTGGTGCATATCTGAGCCCTTTTATGTTTGTTGTTAGTGAAAATTTGTACCTTATTCATTGATATGCATATGTGAGAAAGCCCAATTGGGTCAATAGTCATGCCTCATCTTCAAACATCTAGTTTTTCCTCCTATGTGGTATTTCTTATTTGCTACAAATGTTTTTTGTTTGATAAGATTATGCTTCATCAAGAAATGGAGAAAATTGAATAGATAGAAATTTTTTGAACAAATAAATTTTTGAACAAAGAAAAAATTGAACATATAGACAAACAATAGAACATATAGATTTTTTGAATAAAGAAGAAATTGAACAGATAAATTTTTTGAACAGATAAAAAAAATCAATAGATAGATTAAGGGGTAAAATTTAAAATAAATTGTCCTCAAAAAAAGATAAAATGTACTTCTCACCATAATATTCTGCAAATAGTAACTTCTTACCAAGAAAAAAAAAATACTCATGGAACCTAATGCCTTTCTTAGATTGAACTTTTTAATAATTTTCTCTTTTAATTTTTGGACACACCTAGCCTAATAGCAATTAAAAATTAAATTATTTATGAAAAATATGTTAAAAAATAATAAATACACAAGAATATTAAAATGTACTAAATGTTTATATATATTTATATTTTTTTTATTTAGTAAAATTTTTTAAGATTGTTTTCCCAAATATTGCATTTTTCAAGTATATCTAGATTAGGTGTTGTTTAAAAAATAAAAAATAAAAAATTTCACAAAATAGTTTTTAAAAAAATAACTAAAAATAAAAAAATTCCACCATTTAATTTTTCAATCGAAGTAAAGATAAATACATCAGAGACTTTAGAAACCTAAGTATTATAAAATTATTTTAGTTTTTTAAAGAATATAATTTTGGACAAAAATTTAAATTAACAAAAAATTATATGAGTTGCTTAAAATATCTAGAATTAATTAAATACATGTTTCGATTGACCACCAAAAAGTTATTAAGAAATTGAATAAATTTTGATTTGTGTAATAAGGGATCAATTATAGAATGTCACATTAGTTATGATGAAAGAGTTCTTCCATAATGGGTTGGAGGAAAACATTACCCCAAAAAAATTGTATATTAACATTGTGTCACTATAATTCTATATACCAGGGCTTCATTTATGATCATAAATGTTTATATTAGGGTAATATTTAGAAGGAATTTTATTAAAATAAAATATGAAAATAAGTACTACAAAACTCTTGCATATTTAGATCAAAAAGTCGAGGCTTATGTTTGACACAATCTTCTTAAAGCATATTAATCCTTTGCTCTAGCGTTTCGAGTTTTACCAGTGTCTGCTTCTAGGATGCAATGACTATATTCAAAAATTGCAACACTACAACTCTCAAGCTTGGTGAACCAAACCAATATTGTAACTCTCTCTCTCTAGCTTGGTGAACCAAACCAACATTGTAACTCTCTCTCTCTCTCTCTCTCTCTCTCTCTCTCTCTCTGAAATTTCCTAGTTCAACTATTGTAGAATAATGCGAAAGTAGCAGAAGAGTGCGAAGAAGAAATCCAAAAAATGGATTATTGGAATTAGAAAGCTGTTTATATATCCTTGTGAGACCATGAAATATCCTCTCACATGGATGTAGTGGAGATCCAACGAAGAGAAGAGCTTCACCCCTATAGATCTGCAATGATGAACATAGTCGGTGCCACCCAACCGGGGTTGCCGGCCGGGGACTCTCCGATGATGAAGTCAGTCCCTGTATCAAGGAAGAAATAGTATATGTATTTGAAGGGGTGTGTGTTGTGTGTAGAAAGATGAGAACATACCTATATGTTATGAGGTCCCTTCCTTTTATAGACGAGGGTGGGCCGAAAGGCCCAATAGTTGGGGCTTTAGCAAGCCTTGTTTGGGTTAGCCCAATAAGTTGATATATATTATTTTTTGGCTCCCACAATTGCCCCAAAACTTTCGTTGTTTTCGGTAGAAGGAATGAGAGTTTTATTGCCGAGTTATGCTGTTCAAATAGATGTTAGGTCCTTTGACAAAGAATACATTTGATAAATGAATAAAACATATGAATGGATGACTGCATGTATGCTTGAATGTATGTGTAAATGTACGTATATCTTGAATGTATGTATAAATGTACGTATGTTTTGAATGTATGTATAAATATACGTATGTTTTGATCATAAGATGAGGGGGGTTGAGCTAAAACCCAGAAAGGAATACAAACAAATCATAATGATGGGACACGGTATTGTTACCCCCGGACAAGGGCTGTAGACCGCGGTAATATAACCCCCGGGTGAGGGTGTAGGCCGTGGTATTCTAACCCCCGGGCATAGGTGTAGGCCACAGTATTTTAACCCCTGGGCATGGGTGTAGGCCACGGTATTCTAACCCCTGGGCATGGGTGTAGGCCGCGGTATTATAACCCCGGGCAAGGGTGTAGGCCACGGTATTCTAACCCCTGGGCATGGGTGTAGGCCGCGGTATTATAACCCCGGGCAAGGGTGTAATATATTGTCGAGTGTAAAGATTGCTTCCAAATATGGAATTTTATGCCGAGCTATAAATATTTCTATATGCTAAGCATGGAAATGATTACCTGAATTAAGTAAGATAGATTTAAATAAAGTAGATATATCAATCAAAAAATGGACCACGGTATTATTACCCCCTGGAGAGGGTGTGGACCTGCGGTATTGTAACCCCGGTCAAGGGTGTAGGCCTTTGCTAACGGCGCTCTGTGCCGAGTGCGAAGATTACGCTGTACTCAGAGACTTTCGCTAATTTTAAGTGGCAACTAAGTGCCAATATGGCAAGGACTTTTGAATAATGTATCCGAATAAGGCGGACGTGTTAATCACCAATAAAATTGCTCTGCTTGTATGGAATTGCCAAGTAGATATTGGGCCAGCTATTTAATTGCCGAGTTGTTCGGTTTGCATTTTAGTCCAAGGTAGACTTGCCCCATTGCTTTTGAATGACAGGTGTTAGTCGGGAGGAATGTAGATTCCCATTGCCCTATGTTGCAGGGAAGATTCGGCTTTGGTAAAATGACGGCGCGCAAAAATATGCAAGCTGCCGATTGCCCCAAAACAGGCGCTTGCTTCAAGCTGTGTGAAAAGGAGCGGGAGTTTGTAACTCAAGTAAACATTCTTGTACTGTTTGTACCAAGTTGGCCGAGTATGCGTGCATGTCAAAGGTGTCGAGATGATGATCGGTTGATGTGCCCCGATTGGAAAGCGAAAAATTGACTGATGTCCTAGTGGGCAATTGTTTTGCCAAATAATGTTAGGCGAATAAAGTTGCCAAATATTGTGGCCAATGTTGCTGCATAAAGTTTGACAATGCATAAAGTTGACAAATAATATTGCTTAGCCAAATAAAGTTGATGCACGGCCGAATAATGATCATGTATAATGTTGAATTAATAATGGCCGAATAATCTTGCCAAGTAAAGTTGATGCACTGCCGAGTAACTGGTTGTCAAAACATCGGTGTCTGTTTACACTTGGGTCGGTGATTGTGCCGATCGTTTGGTCGGCGATTTTTCTTAGCTTCGCGGTGTGTCGGCATTCCTTCGGAGTTAAATTTGCTAAGAACTTGGTTGGCAATGATTGCCAATTTAGTGAAGTTGAGCTGCTTATATAACGTATATTTGCCCCATTACTTTTGAATGACATTGGTTATTCGAAAGGAATAAAATTGTCTTGGGACAAAATTGCTGAGTAGACCGATAACAATTTGAAATGAATTTCGTGCCCCTGTTCGGTGACGTGGCAAAATCGGAATGAAGCCGAGACAAAGTAGGTTGCTTGGTAAATGCGAAATGAGTCGTTGCGCTCAATTTTTTGAATAAAATCTATAATTATTTATTTATTTAATATATATATATATATATATTGCGAGCTGAAATTGCATATTTTGACCGTACGGATGGACGTGGAATGCATCAAATAGCTGGAAAGGACTATTGGATTGCTGTGATCAGACTCCTGATGGCGTTATTACAGCCAAAATAGATCTAACGGCTCAGATCAATAGGGTGTAATGCAACTGTGAAGCATAGGATTATTTCTGCATATCATGCTGGGTTGTCTTCTCCAGCGAAGGATTTATTTTCTGGGCAAACTTTGATCGGTCCGTACGGCTTCGTTTGAGCTCCGATTTTGACGCGGTTTGTTGCGTTGGACTCGTCTCAATGAGTACTTCACGTTGGTATGGGTAAAACTTGAGTTTCATAGCTTTGAAAATTTTAGTTGTCGGAAAATGTAAGCCGTATCGCAATTTTCAGTGAACTTTGGTTACTTCTTGGCTGCTCGGGTTGGTGGGTTTGGACTCCTTGATTTGATGCGAATCCACTTGTATATTTAGATGTTGATTTCGGCAAGCTGAGATGCTAGTTCTACACCGAGATAATAAGTATGGGACTTTTGTCGAAAAGGTAAGCAAGTTAATAACGGTTAATAATTGTAATTTTGTGCCGAGGATGTCCAATGCTATGGAGCATGTTACCGCGTGTGGCCGAGTAGTCTTGCCGAGTAATCAAGGAGCCGAATACTGTTAGTCGAATTCCCAAGATGTTTGTGCCGAATAAGTGGTGAATTTGCAGTTGTTGATATGCCGAATATATAAGCCGAATAAATCATCGAAGTAGCTTGGCAGCTTTGCCGAGCAATTGCCTATCAGTTCTCAGTATTGCCGAGTAACATGTCTGTGCCGAGCACCAAAATAATGTGCCGAATGATACATGCTGTGTAATTTTTTCCGAATAAGTTATGAGCTGATTAAGTCACTAAGTTGCCAAATTAATTGTGGACATAAGTTGGTTTGTTGGTTTCCGTATAGTGTGTTGGTTGTGCCGAGCTAGGCTAGTACATTTGGGTTGCCGAAAGCTGGATGCCGAAAATATTTCCTTGACGAGTTGATAGGCCAATGGCAATGCCGAGTAAGGCGGGTTCCCAAACTGCTTCAGTGGCCGAGAGATGCCAATGTTGTGACGTATGGGCTGCCAAGTAATGCGGAATAATGTTTGTCGGTTAAGAATCTTTTGGGTGCCGAGAATCATTTTGGGTAAGCGTCGGGGAAAGCTCGGGTGAGCATAGTGATGTCGAGGATGGAAGAGCTACCGAATAGCCTTGTCAGATTGCCGATTTTCAACGGTAGGTTGCTGAGTAGTAGCTTGGCTTGGCCAAGATGGTTAATTTTGATGCCGAACTAAACTGCTGAGCAATGAAGCCGAGATGATGGTGCTATATTAAGGTGCAGTGCCGAACATCATATTAAGTGCCGAATATTAATTTTACTATGAAATGCCGAATAATTAGTGCTGAATATTATATTAAGGCGCAGTGCCAAACAGTCTGTGGATGAGGTCGATGATGGAGCTTTCAAACCTCCTTTATAAAACACCAAAAATTATTTGAGCAACAAAAGCCGTATAGATTGCTTCATATTCTCATAAATTACGAAGTAAAAAATGTTAAATTACAGGTTATAATAACTCATGGCTTTATTTATGTCAATTTAGTAGAGAGAGAGAAAAAGTAAAGACCCATTTAGTGATGAATAGATCATGCATGATTTTGGCCGAGAAACCCTACTAGTGATGCCGAAAAGAGCTAAAACCCACTTTTAGAGAGAATGAGTGAAAATGCTCTGCTTTGTTTTTGTTCTTGTTGGTTTTAGCTACACAAAAAATGATATTCAAAAAATCAACCCACCACAACTAGCATCACAGATAATATTATATGTACGTAGATATGCATATTGCGAATTGAGTTGAATCAAAATGAGAATAAGAGACCCAGCCTTGGATTCTACAAAATGTTCTAGTATGGGTATACGTGCATACATGTCAAGCATCAACTTTAAGCTAAGTTTTGAGAGACAAAGAATAAATAAATAAATAGACAGACCCACGTATGAATTTAGCCGAATAACTTTATTGAATTGCCTAAAAGATGTTTGCACCAATAAAGATGTGAAACCCATTTTTAGAGAGAGAAAACAGCTACGAACTTCATCTTGTTTTGACAACCTTTCTAAGCAATATTAATATTCAACAATGCTTTAATGAAATCTGTGAGCTTAAATAGATACATACATAGATGTGTGTGTATATATATATACCTGAACTTCAACAAAAAAACATAATCAGAATGAAAGAACCAAAAAACCCAATTGTGGGCCGTATTACTTGGGATTGATTTTTGCTTTTGTGGAAAGTGTACTGACCTCAAAGTAACCAGTATATGTTTACTTACAGCAATATATTTGTTGTGTTCTTCGTTGATCTCATTCAGTCGTTCCCACAGACGGCGCCAATTGTGAGACCATGAAATATCCTCTCACATGGATGTAGTGGAGATCCAACGAAGAGAAGAGCTTCACCCCTGTAGATCTGCAATGATGAACATAGTCGGTGCCACCCAACCGGGGTTGCCGGCCGGGGACTCTCCGATGATGAAGTCAGTCCCTGTATCAAGGAAGAAATAGTATATGTATTTGAAGGGGTGTGTGTTGTGTGTAGAAAGATAAGAACATACCTGTATGTTATGAGGTCCCTTCCTTTTATAGACGAGGGTGGGCCGAAAGGCCCAATAGTTGGGGCTTTAGCAAGCCTTGTTTGGGTTAGCCCAATAAGTTGATATATATTATTTTTTGGCTCCCACAATCCTACAAGGTATTTATTTGGAGATGCCTTGGTGGCTGTTCGAAGTTGGCCAAAAAGACGTGATCAATTAGAAGAAAGGGGATTGGAAAATTCAAATTTTGCACAAATGAGTTTGAAAAACTTCAAATGTTTTTGTACATCCACGGGCACTCGTGCCCGGGGTGTGGCACACATGTGGTAGTTTGGGTCCAAGCTCATTTTTCCCATAACTCCTCTTGTTACAAAATTTGGATAGTCCATGAGCCAAAAATCAAATGTCAAACTTGAATCTTATATACACATATAAGTTCGCTTAACTTTCCTGTGTGGGACAAGCCTATATGGCCAATGTGTCAAAAACTCACCAAAACTCCATTTCCATGAAGCTCACGTTGGAATCGATTTTCAATTCACTTGTAAATGATTTTGTCAAACCAATAAGATAACATTAATCACCATATGATGTAGAATACATCTCTACTCAGACCCACTAAAATTAGTGAATGGTACCTATAGACACCCCATTTTTGACCGTCCTCAAGACTTGGACGTCACCGTTTGAACGCTCGGTGATCATCCATGTTCGTTTTCGTTTTGAGTTCTCAGAGGTCTCGACTGCGCGCATTGCCTCAAGATCTCTCGATTTGACTATCTTGTGCTTGGTTGGACCAAACACTTGTTGGTTTTTGTTTCTAAGGGTAGAGAGTAGCTTGTTAGCTACCTTTGGAACCCACCGGCCTTGGCATGATGCCACCGGCCTTGGCATGGTGTCACCGGCCATGTTCTCTTGCCACCGGCTATTGGTGATGGCCGGTTGGCACCTTTGATGGTCGACCGGCCCTTAATTTGGTCAATCGGCCATATTTTTTGGCCGAGACTTCTTTTTTTCCTTTTTCAGGCATTATGCATGCTAGCTGTGCCAGCTGGAGCACACAGATCTGTCCTCCATACACGTGTATGGAGGACTCATACCCTTTGCACCCTTTTTGTTCTAAGCTTGTTGGAGAAGCTTGCACTCTTTGCCTTAGCTTCTTGAGGAAGCTTGACCCTTTGTCTTAGTTTCCTTAAGAAGCTTGCACCCTTTGCCTTAGCTTCCTTGAGAAGCTTGACCCCTTTGACCCCTTTTGTTTAGCTTCTTTAAGAAGCTTAGGTCTTTATCTCGCTCTATATAAGAGAGCCTTCCCTCTCCTTTGAAGAGGTTCAGCAAAAACCAGAGATATATGATATATACAACTTTCTCTCTCTATATCTCCTTCTCTCTCTTCATTTGTGTGTGTTAGAGGGCCTAAAAGGGTGTTTTGTTCTTAGTTTTGCACTAAGGCACCTAGTATTACACCATACTTGGGTTATTGAGGTGTTGGGAGGTTGTTCTTAGAGCTTTTAAGCTGGTTTTGATCAGAAAAGGGGCCTGAGGTTGTTGTTCTTCAAGTGGTCTTCAAGGGTGAGCATAATTACTTTATATTCCCCATTCTTGCACTAGCTTTTAACCCACCTTGCATGCTGTTTTGAGCTTTGTGTATAACTGATAAAAGTTCTATTTTTTGATGTTTAAGAGGTTTTATTAAGGTCATTTTGGTGTTGGGGGTCGACCTCCTCCTCTTAGGCCTTGTTTGGCCCCTTTTGTGCCTTCTTTGTTGAGCTTTGGAACCTTTTGTGTATTGGCCTTCTCACCAGTGAAATCCAGTGGATTTTCAGTGGTGGTGAAGGTGTCTTGAATTCTTGTATAGGGGAGGGACACCCCTCTCCCTTTGTGTCTCATTTGTTCATGTTTTTGGCTCATAAGGGTAGCATACATGCTTAGCCTTACTTAGCTCTATTTCAGAGGTTTTTGGGTGTCATTTGGTCATTTTATACCTCTATTTTTGGTCGGATTGATGGTCCATTACATGCATCATACACTTGTCTAGTAATCCCCTTTATTGTCATAACATGTGCCATGCATTTGCCCCTCCATGCTTGCATATTCTAGCTTGACTTCATGAAGCTTTTGGTCATATTTCATCATGCTTGAGGTCTGTTGGGTACTGATTTGATCATGTTTGCCATGTTTGGCATAGCCACCATGCATTTTGGCTTGTGAGCCTTGAGTGTATGAGTCATTAGCATGCTTTAGTTGGGTTGTTTCAGTGATTTGGAATCATTTTCCATGCTATTTCAATCCATAATCCATGCTTTTATCCTTGCATTCATCATCCTTTCCATGCTTTGAAGAAATGCTCTTTTGTGCCTTAAAATGAGTCATTGTGCATGCCTATGTGTTTAAGGCTTTGGGCTGTCATATCAGTGGGTTTTGGGGCTCCGTTTTGCATGTTAAAACTTTGTTTTGCATTGATTAGTCCATGCCATATGTGGTTGGGGTGGTTGTAGTAGAGTGCCCTCTTTGCGGCCTTAAATCCCCCTTTGTTTTGCATTCATTTCTTAGCATGTTTTGACCATGATCCATGCATGCTTTACTTTTGTCTTGGAGTGCCTTAGCACTGTTTTAAGTCATTTTGATCCTTTAGGGTTTGGTTGTCATAGCTATGGTTTGAACCCCCTTGTTGGCCTCAAGTTTGGAGCCCTATTGCATGCCTTACTTGCATGTTTTGTTTGAATTGGCATCACTCCTCATGAGATTTCAAAGTTTATTATAATGCCATATTCTCATATTCATCGCATTTCACGCATGCTTGAAGGTTGTGCATTGTGGTCTAAGTAATGGACCAATTAGTAAGCTTGTTTGCTTTGCATTTTTGCTGCCTTCACCTATCATTTTGGCCACTGTTTTGGGATGGGCTGAGGTCTCCCAATTTCGGTTTAAGTCCATCTTTGTATATAATTGCATGTTTGACAAAGTTGCATTTGTGTATTGTTGCATATTTGCATTACATCATGTTTGCATGCTTAGTACATTGCATGATATCTAACTAGTTGCACCACATAACCTCATTGTATGTTTGACATGTTCATATTGCATTAGCTTAACTTGCATGTTTAGGTAGCATTACATTGCATTGAGTTAGCATCCTCATATTGCACTAGTTTACTTTGCATTGCATAGGGCATGCATGCATTGCATTTCGTTTGGTTTGGGGTGTCAAACCAAACTTGAGGAGTGAGGTGTGTTCGTACTCGAAGTGACGAAACATGTCTCAACCCTTGGTCGCCGATGCCCTTGATCCCAAAATGATAGGGCGTGAAACATTCATTTGTTTTGTCGCATGCATTTACATTGATTTGCAAACTTGGTACCTTTGGCCATCATGTATTAGGATGCATGATTGGTGGCCCGAGTACCGAGGGCCACACTCCCTTAAGTCCATAGCATGATAGGGAGTGTGGTCATGCATATATTGCTTTGAAATTTCCTTGCCATGCACTGTCTGTCCACTGCTGCAGCAAAAACAGGATTCTGCAGGAATAAGTGACCGGCCGGCCACTTTCAGTGCCGACCGACCATAAACGTCCAGCCGGTGACCCAATTTATGGTCGATGATCACATTTGCATGGTCGGTGGTTCTTTTCATTGGCCGGTGCCAAAATGATTAGGGAATGGTTCAGAGATGCCTCAAGAATTTTCACATCCCTTAGAGGTGCGAAACGATTACAAGGCAACAGATGGCATGGTAATGAGTTTTAGCGCAAGGCAAATCGAGCATGCATCATCCATGTATTCCGAGGCAGAGTTGCGGCGGTCTCTTTAGTTTCATATTTAGGCTATTTTTGTAATTAATTTGTTAATTAATTAGAAGTTTTGTAATAATTAATTAGCTGGGATAGTTGTTTCATTATTTGGCCTGTATTATTCTTTCGGACCCTCCAAGCGAGGGCAATTGTGTAATAAGTGTGTGTGAGTGTGTGTATGTCTTCCAACCCCCACTTCTTTCTCCTTTTTATTTACTTACTTTCAATGGTTAGTATTAGGGCATATTTAAATTAGCATACCTTATGCTATGCATGCGTGCATTCATTCATCTGTATTGCACGTACCGGGCTCGGCGCATCATACTAACTGCATTGTAGTTCAATTCCAAGTTGAATACATGTTATCTGTTGCATTTCATATGTCATGTTTAGAATAGCCGAGCCTATCTAGGTTGCATTTTTGCATGTGTCGCATTAAGCATTTCAACATGAACTAGGATCATGCATATGATTACTAACTAGTTTCTGTTTTGGCTTGGAGTACTCGGTAAGTGTTTATGCTTTAGCATCCTTGCATGTGTGCGAGTGTTGCCATGATAGCATGCTTTACCATGAGGCTATGTGCTTATGTGATATAACTGCCTGAATGCTTGTGGGTGGAGGTTGGATTATCTGAATTGGAATAATGCATTGACTGTGAGTTTTAAGCCCACTTGAGAGTGGCAAATCATCGTGTTTCCTAAAGCCCCCCTGAGAGTGGCAAATCCACATTTTAGCCTACTTGCGAGTAGCAAACCGTTTTCAAAACAAACATGAGATGTTTCGTTCCAATTCAGGCGATCCAGTCTATACTTGTATGATGCGCGCATCACATAGTAATTCTAGGCTAATAATCGGAATAAGAACACATAATGTTTTCAAAACTTGATATCATGGTTAGTAAAGGCCGATCTTTGATCGAGTGAGCGGGGGTGCTCACGAAGTGACCTTCCTCAATCGTACCCAAGTTCCCAAGCTGAGGCAACTTTGGTGATAACGGACACGTAGCCTTAGGCAACGAGTCAGGGTTTCCTAAATTCCCCCAAAATAAAATATTTAGGTGGTGACTCTGTATCTGGCAAAGCTGTCCATGTTTGGCACTTCTTTCAAAAAATTCTGTTTTCAAAAACGATTTGCCAGATTTGGACTCTTTGACGATTCATCAGTCTTGCATTGCACTATGCGAGATTAGATACAGGACCATGACATTAAGTCCTGAACTACAGTGAATCCAAATGAACAAACGGGGGATTTCCCTCCCAGGACGTTCGGGGACGTCTATAGTACCCACTTGTAATTTAGCACAAAACTAGCTAAAAATAAGGGCTTTGTTTAGTTTAAGTTTTTAGAAAAAAAATTTAGACCGGTTTTCGTTTTTCTTCACTAAATTTTTTTACATATTTTATAATTTTTATTTTAACTTTTTCGATGGATAAGAGATGAGTGGCATCTTAAAAGAAATTTTTTTTAACTAAAATATGAAGAAAAGAAAATCACTAGAAACAAACAAAAGTCCAAACAAAAATGCACAAAAAATTTTTTGCTTGTATTTTCATTTGTGTTTAGTAATTTTTTAAATTTTTAGTTAATTTGTTTTACTTTTAAAACGCATCTTGATTAAGTGCATCTAAAAAGTAAATATATATATTAATTCAAATATTAAAATAAACTGTGGGAGCTGGATTTTAAAGGAGACAAACTTTAACATAGGTATTGCCTGGCTCTATCCAGAACCGTCAAGATGCCGAATACAAAGGGTAGGTAGGCCGAATACGAACTGAGCTATGGAGCCGAGTAAATATGAACATAATGAGCGAAAAGTGGACCTGGCCCCGAGGCCCAGGGAGCAAGTATAAATAAAGGAATAGCAGACTGCAAAAGGTATGTGATATTTGTGGTGTTTAACTTAGAATACAAGTAATCTAGAATGAGAGACTGACTTGTCCGTCGGAGTGCTAATTCCGGCACCCCTGATCATAGTGTTTACCTCCTTTCAGGTGACTATCAGTGGATCACGAGCGTCCCCCATGATCAGAAGAGTATTTCCTAAAACCACTTCCCCACAATTGGCGCCGTCTGTAGGAATACTCAAGCACATCCATGGCGGACGCGATAGAGGATCCTCCAATAGTCGCTGATGACACCACACAGATAGACGACTTCACTCCAACAAGCATGCACGGACCGGAGCCTAACCCAGTAAGATGTGCTTTGAACTTTGGTTCACCTTCGACTCCAGAACATGAGGCAATGCAGGCGATCATGGAGTAGGCAAAGCAAAACGAGCAGTGGTTACAGAACATGATCGCTGAGAATGAGCGTCTCCGTTAGGATTTGGCACTGGAGGTGCAAAGTCCAAACAGGTTGTGCACCAAGACCCGGAGCAACCTCTGAAAGCAGGTGGTCGACGACCTCGAGCCCGGCAACAAGACACTGATAGCGACTCCGACTCACTATCTCTGGAGCCGAAAAAGAAAGGACGACCTACAACTTCTAGCTCCTCTGAAGAGAGCCCATGCGTAAGGCATAAGCGCAGAAGAAACGGCTCAGATGACGAGGACCAGCATGATCCTTTTGTGCGATGGATTGCAAGGGCAACCTTGCCCAAAAAGTTTTGAAGCTCCATCATTTACTCTCTATGATGGCAAGTCAGACCCCACTGATCATATCTACCACTACAAGCAAGCCATGACATTGCATGCAGATGACGAAGCCCTCTTTTGCCGAATATTCCCCAGCAGTTTGGGACCACTGGCTGTTAGGTGGTATTACAAACTGGAGCCGGCTTCGATCAAAACCTTCCACCAATTATAGAAGTCTTTCAGGGCCAGATTCATCACAAATGAGGTCCAGCCAAAACAAGCCGACTCTCTCTGGGCAATGCAAATCCTGCCAGGAGAGACGCTAAGAGCATATTTGGCACGATATTGGGAATGCTTTAATCTTGTAGATGATGCTTGCAATGACTCCATGGCCATCACCACCTTCAAAATGGGACTACACCCAGATAGTGTCCTCCGCAGTTCCTTGACCAGAAGACCCCCCAAAACAGTCTGGGGGTTGATGAAGAAAGTAGAAGAATACTGCAAAGTAGAAGATGACGCTTTGCGGGTTAAAGCCAGACACAATACCACCAAAACGCCCCCCCCTGAGATTGCCCAGCCAATAAGTTTCGTACCTCCTCAGGGCCATGAACCACGCCAGCGGACTAAACAAGACAAGAAACGAGATTCTCGACGACCAAGCGATCAGTGCCCACACCGAACAAATGAGCAACTGCAAGTTGATAATAGGCACACAAAGCGCGTCAACAAGAAATATACGGAGCTTTCTGATTCAATCAGCTCGGTTATGTCCCAAATCCAACATCTTCCATTTTTTAAATGGCCATCCAAAATGGTAGGACCTCCCGACACGAGAAGACGGGACAAACGGTGTGAATATCACAAAGATCACGGTCATGATACGGATAGTTGCTATGCTTTGAAAGACCACCTTGAGGAATTAGTGCAAGATGGTCGGCTTCAGCAACATATACGAAAGAACGCAATCAAAACCATTGCCCTTCGGCAGGATTCGCCTCCGCTCGGCATCATTCATATGTTATACGACCTTCCAACGCCACTTGCCGTACACGCAATTCAAGCCCCCCAGAAGCAACGTACACCATTGAAGCAGCCCCACGAAGCTCTGAGTATTATCCTCAACGATTCCGATCTTATCGGCGTAACACTCCCCCATAGTGATCCATTGGTCATTGAACTAGATGTAAATCGATTCGTCGTTGAACGCGTCTTCATAGACCAAGGAAGCACTTCGGAGGTTATGTATTACGAAACCTTCGTCAAACTCGATTTCAATCAATCAAACTTGTCTCTGGCTCCCCGTCCATTGTTTGGCTTCAACGCGAATCCAGAGTATCCGTTAGGGAAGATCACACTACCCGTTCGAGCCGGCTCCCGAATGATAGACGTAGAATTCTTGGTCATCAAGCTCCCATCGCCGTATAATATCATCATGGGGCAAACTTGGTTGCATGCTATCTAAGCCGTGCCTAGCACCTACCATCAGCTGCTGCGCTTTTTTACCTAACACGGTATTGAGCAAATCCATGGTTCCCGGCATTTCGCACCAGCATTTTGCCACGGTACTTCGGGAGGATTCCATATTGGCTCAGAAACATGTTACGGCCCAGGAACTCTAAAGTTGTCATTAAACCCGACTTGTGGGAAATGATCTCAGTTCTAAAATGATTCTCCATGTACAAATTCCTCCTTTGTGTAAATGCAAAGATTCTTGTTGGGCAGATATAATCCCATCCTCTGCAAAATTTAATTAAGGGCATTCTGACCAAAAAACCCCCTTGGCGCATGACGTCGTTTGTCTGACAAAGCCTCCAGATTCGGAGCGCCCTTCGTGGATATCACGACTGGCCAAGTAAAGCCTCCGAATTCGAAGCCCCCTTGACGCATGATGCCGTTGGGCCGACAAAGCCTCCGAATTCGGAGTGCCCATCGTGGATATCACGATTGGCCAAGTAAAGCCTCCGAATTCGGAACCCCCTTGGCGCATGACGCCGTTGGGCCGATAAAGCCTCCGGATTCAGAGCGCCCTTCGTGGCTGTCACGATTGGCCAAGTAAAGCCTCCGAATTCGAAGCCCCCTCGATGCATGATGCAGTTGGGCCCACGAAGCCTTCGGATTCGGAGCGCCCTTCGTGGATATCATGATTGGCCAAGTAAAGCCTCCGAATTCAGAGCCCCCTCAGCGCATGACACCGTTAGGCTAATGAAGCCTCCAGATTCATAGTGCCCTTTGTGGATGTCACGATTGGCCAAGTAAAGCCTCCGAATTCGGAGCCCCCTCGGCGCATGACGCCGTTGGGCCCACAAAGCCTCCGGATTCGGAGCACCCTTCGTGGATGTCATGATTGGCCAAGTAAAGCCTCTGAATTCGGAGCCTCTTTGGCGCATAAATTCGTTGGGCCGATGAAGCCTCCAGATTCGGAGCGCCCTTTGTGGATGTCATGATTGGCCAAGTAAAGCCTCCGAATTCGGAGCCCCCTCGGTGCATGATGTCGTTGGGCCAATGAAGCCTCCAGATTCGAAGCGCCCTTCGGGAATATCACGATTGCCCAAGTAAAGCCTCCGAATTCGGAGCCCCCTCGGCGCATGACGCCGTTTGGCCGACAAAGCCTCCGAATTCGGAGCCCCCTCAGCGCATGACGCCGTTGGGCCAATAAAGTCTCCAAATTCAAAGCGCCCTCAGTGCACATCAGAGCAGGGAAATGTAACTCGAGCCGGCACAACGGCATAAACGAACCAAAATGTGCCAACACTCGAAATGAGATGCTTAACAAAAATTCACAATGAAATACAAACTTTTAAAATAAAAAAATTTATTCGATTAAACAATAATTACAAAAACGCAATTCGCGTTCGAGCATTACAAAGTCTACTTTCATACGGCGTCACCTTCATCCTCACCCTTCTCAAATTTCGAACGCGAAAGAGGGGACGTGGTCATGAAGGTACAGTGGCAGCACCGGATCGACACCCGCTGCCCAGAGAGCGTCCGTAACTTGAAATTCTTCGATCTGACCGCGCTTGAAGCCACAATGTTTAAACCGGCGTGACAATCATCCTCAAGGTCGAGTGCCATGACACCATAGACAATGTCAAAGCCAAGATCTAGGACAAGAAAGGAATTCCCCACGAAAACAGTAAAATTCAATGGTTGTAGCGCTACGTCGGCCTCTTCCTTCCTTCGGGGTGATCTGCTTCGACGACTTGGAGGTCGACGTTCTTCCCATTCTTTGAACGCCCCACCCCTCGCACGGGTGGGTTCCGTGCTGCGATTCATTGCAGTGTCAAGTTCAGCCAAGGTTCGAGCCCCTCTTCTGCTGCTAAAGAAAATTCCATTTTGACATTCACATTTGTCCGCCCCATGCAACAAAGTTGTTTTAAAGCAAATCTGAACACAGTAAGTGAAATTACTAGGGCGAAAAGTTCGAGGAAATATATTTTTAATCCTTGCGGTGACCCCGAAGCAACATCATTAATGCTGAACTCCAAAAGACGGATGCCGATAGATGTTGGCCGTAGCCATTCCATGTACTAATTTGTGAGTTTTTTGAGTTAAAATGGACTAATTATGGCAACTAAAGATGGGATGACAGTTTCCGGATTTGAAGCCCTTGGAGCATGGCACGTTTGGGCCAATTAAGCCTCCAAATTCAGAGCTTCATCGACGCATCACGCCGACCGATACAAGTCTCCGAATTCAGAGCCTAGTTGCCGAAGTGACAAGCCAGCACGTAACCATTCGGAATTAAATGAGTGGAGCCAGGCAATGTTTATACAATGAAAACATATGCAAACACGTGTATGCCAAATGTAGATTACAATGAAATATTTAAAATAGGATGTTTTATTCAATCAGGAAACAATTACACAATTACATAGTATTTTTATACGGCGTCGTCCTCATCCTCACTCTGCTCAACTTCAAAAGCAGAAAACGGAAAATGATTACGTTGGTAGAGTGGCAGCACCGAATCAATTCCCGACACCCGGAGAACTTCCATGGCTTGAGATGCCCTAATCCAACCGTGCTTAAAGCCACGATTCTCACATCGGCAAACTTCTTCGGCGAGCTTCTCTTTGGTCTTCTGAATTCCGACCAGTCAGCCGTCATGAAAGCCCTTTTCATAAGCCACGTTTCTCGCAGTCTCGATCGCAAACATGCTCGCCATATGACGATCGGTGATTGCATCACTAATTAGCCTTTGAGTAACCCACTCTACGACAACCGGGTTGGGGGGGACAGCTGATTGGGACGACGCAGGCCTGTTTTTCCTCAGCTCGAGCTCGGCTTTTTCAGTGCGAGCTTTTAACTTCCGAATGCGTTCGTCTCTCTGTTCTATGTCCTGACGAGCGATGCGAAGACGCATACCGATCTCATCAGTCGTGTAAAGTCCCTTCACCGCCCTGTGAACGCCTTCACGAAACACTTCGAAGTTCGGATGGCCTACCATCGATTGCTGAACTTCGGGCGAAAAAATCAGTTGAGTGAACTCGACTGCCACATTTGGGTCTCGAATGATGGAATCTACCTCCATCATCGGTTTGTTACCCACGAAGACTGCAAAACTCAATGGGCGAGGGGTTGCATCGGATTCCCTTCCAGGATGAGATTAAAGAGACTTATGCTGTGGCTGACTATCCCTCCTAGGCGATCTACTTCGACGTTGAGGAGATTGGTGTCTCTTCGGACCCCTCGACTTCCTACCACCCATGTGTGACGGTTCACCACTTCGATTCATGGCACCTTCCAGCTCAGCTAGCGTCTTCACTTGACCTTTATTGTTGAAGAAGAGCTTATTTGACATTCGCACTTGTTTCGCCTTCCTCAAAGAGCGGGACTGAGATGCCCATTTAGCACGTAAATAGACCCTCATTCACGAAGTACACGCCCATTTATTCCCTACAAGGGCAGCATCTCTGAGGCTACCTCATTAATAATGAGGCGTCAATAGCCCATCCTGTACTGTCCTGCACCAGTCCCAATCACCCCATCAACCACTAATATACGGCGTTCTCGGTTCATGAACCAGTTGGGGCAAGGGCAGATTCATCAATCTATACGGCTCGAGTGCCCCAGCCGTTCCACGAATCCATTGCGTGCAAAATTTATTACGTTTTATTCGGCATTCTACGTTCGTGAACCAGCTGAAGCAAGGGCAGATTCATCATTCTATACGGCTCGAGTGCCCCAGTCGTTCCACGAATCGAGTGCCCCAGCCGTTCCACGAATCGATTCTTATGTGCCAAATTTATTACGTTTTATTTGGCATTCTATATTCGGCGTTCTACGTTCGTGAACTAGCTGGGGCAAGGGCAGATTCATCAATCTATATGGCTCGAGTGCCCCAGCCATTCCACGAATCGATTCTTGTGTGCCAAATTTATTACGTTTTATTTGGCGTCCTACGTTCGTGAACCAGCTGGGGCAAGGGCAGATTCATCAATCTATACGGCTCGAATGCCCTAGCCGTTCCACGAATCGATTCTTGTGTGCCAAATTTATTATGTTTTATTCAGCGTTCTACGTTCGTGAACCAGCTAGGGCAAGGGCAGATTCATCAATCTATACCACTTGAGTGCCCCAGCTGTTCTACGAATCGATTCTTGCGTGCAAAATTTATTATGTTTTATTCGACGTTCTACGTTCGTGAACCAACTGGGGCAAGGGCAGATTCATCAATCTATACAGCTCGAATGCCCCAGCCGTTCCATGAATCGATTTGTCTGAGCACTAGTCTTGAATTCATTTTGTTTCTGACTAAATTAGATCCCTAATTTTAAATTGGCCGTTAAGTCTGCCGTCTCACGCAATCTTGACATTTTGTTCTAACTGCTGACTCTCCTAACTACACGCTCATATAACAGACCATGCGGAAAATAATTTGAGAGCATATAACATTTTCATTCATAAACTGGGCGCTGGCAGCGGACATTTTATATATGAAAATCCAAAAATGTACATTGAATATACTTAATAAAACTAGAATGTCTCCCAGATCAATCCTCGGGATCAGACTCAAGTGGCTCAACATCCACTTGCTCGTATCGAATTGGCATGGCCGACGTAGCTCCAACGGCAGCAAGGGCTTTGAGCCACCCATGTTTGAATCCCCGATTTTTGAATTTGGGGACTTCCTCTACGTATTCCATGAAGACGGCACTCTTCCCAGCCTCAAACACCGTAGAAACTTCGGATTTGGCTTTTTCTTTGGCCGCCTTCAACTCCTTTAACTCATCCTCTGCCTTAGCAAGCGCCTCCTTGGCTAACTCGAGCGATTCCTCGCTCGCGTTCGCCCTATCCTCGGCTTCGGATCTGAGCTGGTCAGCAGTCTGAGCCCTTTCCATTTTCGCTTCTGCTTGCGCATTTTCCATAGCGGACCACATCGCCTCGAACTCGGCCCTGCTCCTTTCACTTTCAACTTCAGACTTTAAGCGGGCAATCCTTTCGGCAACATCACGCTGTCGGCGGCCTAGTTCGGCTATCCTTCCAGCCGTCTGTAAAACAAATCAGGATCATCACATCAAGAAATACAGTGTGCAAACCAAATCAAACGAGCAAAAAAGAGAATATTATATACATACCAGAAGGGCAAACTGGGCAGCGAACGCTATAAGCTCCAAATCTGGCTCTTCTTGAAAGGTGGCCTTATCAGTCGGCAGTGAAACTGAGGCGGCCAAGCTCAACGCTACGGCCGGATCCCTTACAACAGATGCGTCATTAGAAATTGGCATGTTTTTGAACTTTGGTTGAACAACAAAAGGAACAACCACGTCGGATTCCTCTAAACGTGGCCTTTTGCCAACAAGGCTGTCCTCTGAGCCTGCGTCTCCCTTGGCATTACATTTTTTGCCCTGTTCTTTATGAGCCAATCGTTCTTCCGTGACCTGTTATTCGGCCTCCCTCTCTGTCTTATCCAAAACGATTTGAGTCGTTTCTTCAGCAGTAACGGGTTGTAAAGATTTAACTGGGGCAGGCTCAGAACGAGCGGCCTCTGCCTTCTTTCGAGCGACCATTCGCTCGACATTTCTCTTTCTCGCCATCTGCGTGAGATTGTTCCCAGCCATGCCTTTAGAAAAATCCCCGGGTAGGTCTCCCAAATCCGTAAAAATGTTTCCGAAAGAAAACTCTACCCGACCTAAAATGGATAATGAGTTAGGCTGGTTAAGGCCGGTAGTTTCGAACGCTAATTTCAGAGCTTTGTCGACCTCTTCGGCCTCGGTAACGAACTCCCGGGTTGATTCGGCGACCACCTCGACTTCCGACTCTAAGTCTTGCTCCAAATCGAAAGTCTGGAGACCAATCTGTCTCAGGGACTTGAAGCTGGGGAAAATAAGAGCCGTATGGTGTTGTTCGCCAGTTGGGATTGGAATGTTGCCTGCGGCCGAGAACGTAGTATAAGTAGGCTCGTACCTCAAAAGAATATGGGCGACTCTACCTTGTTTCTGTACGTTTGGACGGCCAAAATACTTTAGCGCAGTCTTAATGTCCGAAAGTACTGTGTCGTCAGCCGAGGTCAGAACCCTCTTCAACTTATGGCCTGCAAAAACGGAGGATTATATTTTGAGAAGAAATACCGATAGGTGGTCCAGAAGGTTCAAATATTTGAAAAAGTATGTGTTCGAAGGGACTTAAACTTCAAATCATAATAAATGTGACACAAGAACGAATGAGGCGGGAAAGCGTTACAGTGACCGAAAAGCATGTACGCGTCCTGACATGCATCGGGAAGAGGATTAACTGCCGAATTTCTATTTTCCCAAATCAAGAACCAAACACGCCGACTAACTGATGCTAGAAGGGTGTTTGGGGGGCAATTGTGGGAGCCGGATTTTAAAAGAGACAAACTTTAACATAGGTATTGCCTGGCTCTATCCAAAACTGTTAGGATGCCGAATACAAAGGGTAGGTAGGCCAAATAGGAATTGAGCTATGGAGTTAAGTAAATATGAACATAATGAGCAAAAAATGGACTTGGCCCCGAAGGCCAGGGAGCAAGTATAAATAAAAGAATAGTAGACTGCAAAAGGTATGTGATATTTGTGGTGTTTAACTTAGAATACAAGTAATCTAGAATAAGAGACTGACTTGTCTGTCGGAGTGCTAATTCTGGCACCCACGACCGGAGTGTTTACCCCTTTTTAGGTGACTATCGGTGGATCACGAGCGTCCCCCAAGATCAGAAGAGTATTTCCTAAAACCACTTCCCCACATAAACAAAACTCATAAAAAAACTAACTTTTGAAAAATCAAACCAAATAGACACAAGATTTTCATAAAACCATTTCCAACACATCTAATATTAGAATGTTACTATGAAAGCATAGATAACTGAGAGACAATGAAAGAGCATACTTACATAGGAGAGAGACAACAAATAAGAGAGTGAGAGAAGAAGGATTTATAATTAAGACAAGGAAAGAGCATACTTACAAGATCATGTCTTAATTATAAAGAAGAGTTTAAACATTACAGTTCCAAAGCAACATTACAAAATGGGATTTAACAAAATTAGTTTTTAATTCTACTATGGTAACCAAACATCTTCAAACATTTCAGTTTCGCCTTTGATTGGGTAATAGTCATTAATACCTGGCATGAAATGCCATGAGCTTTGAATGCCTAACAAACACAAACACACCTGTAACATGCCCAGGGGGGTACCCTCACATGTTAAACAATTTGGACCCTTGATCTCTTTGATCTAGTCTCACGAGTGCAATGTGAAACATAGATGAGAGTCCAAATCCAACAACGTTTATAGAAAATCCACTTTATTGAAAAACATTTGCCAAAAATGGACTACAGCACCAGATCTTAGAGTCGCCACCTAATATTTTAGAAAAAATAGAAAACTCATGACTCGTGCCAAAGCCACTAGTCGTTGTAACCAAAGATGCTTAGCCCGAAACCTTAGGTATGAGAGGGAAGGACTTTAATTGAGGACCCCCGCTCACCCGATCAATGATTGTCCGTTACTAAACCATGATATGAGTTTTATTTACTTTATGTTCATATTCTGATTTACTTAATCAATCCTAAAATTCACTATGTGAAGCAAACAAGTATAGACTATGCCATTCATTTTGGAACACTTTGATTTCATGTATTTTGAAAGAGTTTTGAAAATATACAACTCAAAGATATTGAGTTTACAAACATGAAAATCAATATCATTCCAAATTAAGCGACACAACCTCCATCCACCGGCATTCATACCGTCATATCAAGTAAGCAAGTAAGCAAGTAACCACATGATGGGATGCTAAACACAGTAAGGAAAATATACACAAGTGGGATGCTAAAGTATAAAAAAACTTACATATTTATCGACGTCCCACGATAAACCACAAAACAAAGTTAACAAAATATGCATGATCTTATATACAATATCCTAACGCAACTACATATTCAACTTCTAATATATGACATGTGAATCATCTCAAAAACATGAGGTAGCGCACATAATCACATAAGAATTGATTATATCCATAAATGTAAACTTAGTTGAATCAAGATGCATGAAACATTGATGCAAAGTATGGATATGATGAAAAACAAAGTATGATGCTTATGTATAAATAATGAAAGGAAGTAAAAGAGTGGTATAGAAAGAAGCAGAGTGGGGAATTATTACAACACTTTGAATAAATAGTTACAAACCAAATGAGAGAGAGATGAAGAAAATATTACAACAAAATGAAAACCTCACAAAACACTCAAATGAAAACAAAATAGAAGCTTCACGTATCTCAAGGATCACCGGAAACTATCATGCTTAATGCATGATGACTAATTTGTTCTATTCGGAAAAAGTTAGACGGCCAGTCAACTAGGCCTAGCAAAATCTGTCTTTGTTGCAATGAGAAAAGAACAAACAAGGAATATGTAGGTGGCTCAACTAACTACTTACTGTTAGAATACAACAAAACTAATGTGAAATTAAAGTAAGAAAACAAATATAAGATAGAAACTACAAGAAAATGAAAGAATTGAAAATTCACCTTCCAAAGAAAGATTCAACTTCTTAATTCCAAACTTCATCTTTATCATCCTCAAGGTTGTGAATTATATTCTCAATCCTCAGTTCAAAAGCTTGAAATTTGAGCTAGAATGATGTCTATGGACAAGGAGATGATCGCTCTCTAATCTTCTTAAACTTGGCAAGGATTACTCTCTCCTTGATCAAAGTTCTAGGACTTGTTTTCAATGAGTTTCTTAGGGGGGTTTTGTAATGAAAGATGAGATATATGAAGGCTAGACAACTTCTCTATTTTGATAAGATAACACTTTTGTTTTCAAAGCTTTCTTTTCTTTCTCAAAACTCTAATTCAAACTCATCATTCTGTCTACACTTCTCTCAAATTGATCTTATCAAATTCAAGATTTGAGCTCTCCTTATATAGGCAATCCAAGTGAAACAATGGTGGAAGACAAAGTGGAGAACTAATGGAGCATTTGGGGAAGATAATGGAGCTAATGAAGCACCAAAATGGAGCATTATCTTCAATGGATGAGGTTGAGTATACAAGCATTTGGTGCAAAAATGGTTCAGAAAATGGGGTTGTGAAATCCCCTACCCAAACCAACAAAACTCTGGGCAAAACTGTCTCTAGGCAGTCAACAAGCTAGAGTGAAAAATGGCCACTTCACTTCAGTTCAATCCAACTTCGCTCTGGTTGTCCGATGAGACTTAAACACTTGGCCAAAGCAGGCTTGGAGTTGTGAACAAAGCTCAAATTCCATATTTCTTACTGAGGATTTTGTGAAAAACATATTCTTATTTTCATCATCGAGTAATAAAAAAAAAGCGTACAAGTCTTAAGGTCAGTCAAAATGGGGTGTCTACAGTTGCTCTTCTTCGACAGAGCTCGAAGTCATTCCATGACGTGAGTGAATGTCAAAGCTCGAAGATGACCCTTTTGACAAGGCCATAAGACTTGGACAAACAAACAAGATGCAAATGCTGTTGGTTGAACCCAAAGGTTGCCTATGTATTCTTTTGCAAGGAATCAAACCAACGCAGTTTGGGGGCAAGATGCGAATGATATGCTTGAAATTCAACTTGAAAGTTGGACTTACATGCTTTGCGAAGTCGATTTTTGAAATTCATGATTATGCAATGCAATGCAATGGCATTAAGATAAAGGTATGAAGGTTGTAACATGTGAGGCAAGCCTCGTGCAAATGATATGAAGCATAATAGGTGGTGCATCGCATATAAATGTGCTACAACACGAATAATAGAGGAAGTGCATCATATACAAATGTGCCACAAGACAAAAGATAGAGGAAGAAAGGTGAACTCAAAATCCAAATGCATTTCACACGAGAGGAGAAATAATGAACTCAAAACCAAAACATGTCTCACACGAAAGAAGGAATAGTGAACTCAAAATCCAAACGTGTCTCACGCGAGAAGAGAAATGTGGTGCAACCAACAAGCGTACCTAACTGTATTTTATACAGAGAGGAGGAATCGTTTAACTAGGTAAACTTGAAATCCTAACATGTCTCACACGAAAGGAGGAAAGGTGGTGTAAATACAAGTGTATCTAAATGTATTTCATACGGAGAGGGAGAAGATTTTAACCAAGTAATCTCGAAATCCTAATGCGTTTCACTCGAAAGGAGGAAACGTGATGTAACCAACAAGCGTACCTAATCGTGTTTCATATGGAGAGGGGGAAGAATTTAACCGAGTAGACTTTGCAACGCGTTTCACGCGAAAAGAGAAAAAAGTCGAGTAACTAACGGGCATAACTAACCGTATTTCATGCGGAAAGGGAAAGGTTTGACCCAAGTAAACTTCCTAATGCGTTTTATGTGATAGGGGAAAAGGTGGTGTAACCAACAGGCGTACCTAATCGTATTTCATACAGAGAGAGGAAAGGTTTTAACCACATTTGTTTGATGCACACAAATTTATTTTCATTTTCTTTTCTTCTTTTTTGAAATTATGTTGTATTTTTCTTTTTTCACCTTTTTTTTATTTTATATATATACATACTACATACATCAGTATACATATACATGCACATACAAAATATATACACATATATACATATACATACATATATATACAGATACATACACATACATGTATATACATATAGACATATAGATACACATATACATACGGACACATGTCCAGATACACATACATAAATACATATACATAGTATATATATATACATATATACACAATATATACATATCTCTCTTTGTTGTTCTTGTCTCTCTTTTTCTTGTTCGTCTTCTTCAACTATCGTGTCCGGCATGCGATTTCAACAATCGCGGCGCCTGACCGACATAACCAAACCAACGAGTCTTCAACGATCACCTTCGCCTTCGCCTTCCCCTTTTTGTCTTCTTTTTCTCATTTATCTTCTACCATCTCTTATTGTAACACTTGGGTGTTTTAATCTATTAGAAGATGTATTTAATCTCTTTATTTTCATTTTGGGAGTCTTTGGAGTTGTTGTATATTGGTTTTGAAGAAGTACAATCCGATTTAAACTCGTTGAGTTTGTTCGTTTGCATTTGTTCTTGTCTAAAAGTTCTTTGGAAACTTAGAAATTCTGTTCTGAGATCAACACCAGCCTTCCTAAGGGTTGACCCTTACTTCTTGCTGTGTTCTAGAAGTGTTGTTGGAATTTAGGGTTGACACCAGCCTTGGTGGTGTCATCACTTGTCTTTTGTTGTTGGCCTCAAGGGTCGACACCAGTCTAGAAAGGGTCGACCCTTATATATTGCAGAATATGGGTGTTAGTTGCTGGAGTTTAGTATCAACCCTTCCTGTCCAAGGGTCGACACCTTGTCTACTACCAGTAGATTGTCTTTTATTCTTAAAGGGTGGACACCACCACACCAAGGGTCAACCCCTGCGTGTTTTTTTTTTTTCTTCAGAATTTTTGGGTTCGAATGGTCCCTACTTTTGGGGGTTTTGGACTTAACCTTTCCATTGACCTTAGGGCTACTTTTCTACTACTATAAATAGACCCAAAACACTCCACTCTCATAATTTTCTCCTTCTCCTTCCTCTCAAATCGTGAGTCTCTCTCTATATATATATATATATAAACTTAACTTTTTCCCACCTAAATCCTTAGATCTACTCACCTAGAAGTATCTTCTCACTTGGGTCCTTTGAGAAAGGTTGTAGAGCGCGTCAAAGGCTTTCTATTGATTCGAGAAGTAAGTGGTTTCGTCAACTTTGGGCTCCTCCAAGTTTTATTCTCACTCCTTTGAGGTAGGGATACTTTTACCCTGGTATTTCCTTGTTTTGAAGAGATTTCACAGTGTGGTTGTGACCTATGAGCTAATTTGTGGACATTGTTGGATTAATCCCTTGTTTTACATAGATAAACCACTTAACTTGACTTTGCTTGAAATTTCTTTACTCTCTCTTTTCAAAACATGTATATAAATGTTGCTAAAACCCATATCTATGATGAAGGAGAAAACCCCCCAAATTTGGTAAAACCCTAAATTCTTAAATTGAAAAGAAAGAACCAAATTGAAGGGAAATTCCTTGATTCATGAAATATTGTGAATAATAAAGAGATGAAAGATGTGGATGTTGATATGGTAAAGGAATTGTGGTTTGGATGTTATTTTCTTTGAATGTTGTGTTGTATTCGATTCTTTGGTTATGTTGGATACTTGTTGATGGAATAAAATGCAAATGAATGGTTAATTGGCATGAGTACGGATAAGAATATGTTTTAAAAATGCGGTGTTGTGTTAGAGCTCGCGTGGGGAGTCTAAAAAGTTGTCCAAATGCCCTGTCTAGGCTTATCGTTGGACGAATGTGGAAAAAAATTTTTGGGTGTCCACAAAGTCCTACCAGATTATAGCCAACAAAAGTGGAAAAATGGATGATTTTCTTTAGGTGCCCACTCCCTACCGTATAATAGCCGGCAAATGTGGGGGCAATTTTTAAAGCAAAAGCAAAAGGGTGTTTTAAATTGGACTCTTACAGGTGGACTCATGGCTTGCTTTCTATGGTTGTGATTGTTTGATTGTTGTGTTTGCTGATATAAATTGTGTTGTGCCTGATGGGTCATTTCACACACCAAATATAAACACTAAACCATACCAAAATTCTTTTAGAATAACGGGAAGGCCAGGTATTGATGCATAGGGACAAACGAGAAATTAAACTAATTTAATTGCTAAATTCCGAAATTAATTTTGATTAAAAGGATTGATGGATATAATGACTAAACAAGAATTAAATGAAATTGAATAATTGAATTGACAATTAAAATTAGGGTTTGAGCTATTAATTTTTGGGAAAAATCCTAGGGCAAAAATTCCCCACTACTCACATAAATGAGATTTAACATCGGCCATCAATTGCAATCCGGTTTGAAATACCCAATATTTCACAACTACAAGTTTGAAATATTGATCAAGAGGGTTGTTGCATTCAATGTACAAGCATGAATCATTCTGAGTAGTATAAGGCGTTTGCTCTAAATTATAGTAGCAACATGACCCGTCTCTCGTAGCATGACTCGTCTCGTACTTTGAACACAAACACAAAGAAAACTAATGTATGGAAAGCATTAAACAATCACAAGAGTAAAATACTTGAAGAGATGAAAAGAACAATTATTAAAAACTTCTAAATCATCCATACATTGATTGAAACCAATTCACAATCAGAGCTTAAGAAAAATCCTTTTACATGGCTAGGGTTTCATCAAAACCCTAGAAAGGAAGAGCCTAGCCACTCATGGAGGAGTGGGAAGAGATGGAAGAGGGGAAGCCCCCATGAAAGTTCTCTTTGAAGCTTAAGGAAAAATCAACATTCCAAAACCCTAGCCTCCATTTTCTTAGAATAATTTTCGAACCCTTTTCTAGCCCATTTTTCTTCCTTTTATTCTCAGCAGAATAGATTGAAAATTTCACGCATGCAACCCTAGGTAGGCCGCTTGAGTGCCCATATAGGCCGCTCAAGCGGTTATGGGCCGCATATGCAGTGAGGCTTGGCCACATGTTCAGCGAGGTAAAAGGTTGGGCTTTTTCGTTCTTTGTACAGAGAATCTACTTTTGCACCCTTTTTGATTGAATTTACGTGTTATCTGCCAAATCTGTACAAGTGCACAAAACACATCATCTCCACCAAATAAACAATATTGAAAGACTAAAAATGTAACTTAAGTGGCCTCAATGTGGTACGTTTCGGCCTACATCACATCTCCCAACTTACATTTTGCTAGTCGTCAAGCAAAACAAAAGAAATAAGAAAAGTAAAATTACTCTAAGCCACTTTCGTAGGGATCACGATTGCATTTAGCATATATAACAAGCCTTTAAACCACAAGGTTACCCCAAGTGAACAAGTAAAGTCTTGTGAGGGTTTTCAGAAATGATACCCACAAACATCAACATATTTATATCTGCTCAACAACAATTAACCACACTATTCCACCTAACAATCAACTTATGTGCCACTACAGTGTGATATTAAGACATGATGAGTCTTTGAAGGCACAATGGACAAGTATGAAGAAATCTATTGAGTAAATACCACAATTCAGTTAATACAAAAGTAAAGTCCCGTGTACTTGTGAATGCTAGTAGACACATCATCAGTACCCTCGGTGTAAAGTGCAATCTCCATATTAGTTAATTGTCCACTATAATAGCCTAGTGTAACTCATAGTAATACCCAACATATACAGAAAAACTAAACTATTGCAACCATGATTCGCAATTTTTTTTTTTTTTTTTTTTTTTTTTGGGGGGGGAAAGACTATGTAATGCCCTGGTCCATTAAGCTTTTTAATCAACCCATGTAACAAGCATTGGGCCAATGACTCCCAAACCAGATAGTTTTTGGGCACTAGGTGTGAAGACACCCCTACGGGCTTAATAACTTCAGTTGAAAAGGCTACGAATCCGAACAAGTCATTCTCCTTATTTTTCGTTAATTGTGCAATGTCTAGGTCCCTTAAGCTTTCTAATTAACGCACGTAGGCCAATGACTCCCAAACCAAATGGTTTTTGGGCACCATGTGTGAAGACACCTCCACAGGCTTAACAACTCGAGTTAAAAGGGTTACGAACCCAAACAAGTCAATTTATTTATTTTTTATTTTTTTTAAGAATCTTGGCTACTCATTTAATTTTTTTCTGCAACCCTAGCCATTATCAATGATGTACACTAGGGATTATAATAGAGAGGTCACTACAATGATAGTGTGTTTATGTGAATTAAGGCATACTCATGATAAGGGTACTAATACCACAACCACAAGCAACTATCCTAGTGCAAACATCACATGTGACTATTCACCCAATAAACCCTTTTCATACAAGTCCACTATGTTTCCCAATTAACATATGCTTATATCACTACCATACTGGTACAAAAGTGAACATCAAGTTAAGTGGTGCAATCAAGTGCAACAAGTACAAACATGAATTGTTTTTATAAATACCCTTACCCGCCAACTGGAATACAACATTGCCCTTAATGTAAGCAAGTGTACAGTAGATAGTAAAATGAGAGAGAGAGAGAGAGAGAGAGAGAGAGAGAGAGAGAGAGAGAGAGAGAGAGGATCTTACCAGACAGTGTAGGCGCACATCCAGCAAGGCAAGGACACCCAAACACACATTTTTTTTTTCTTTTTTGAACTATACAACATAAAAGGAAAAGAAAAATAAAATAAAACAAAAAAATCAATAAATAAAGAAATAAAACAAAGAAAATATATAGATATCACTGATTTGGATCTGACGGTGGTAGGACATGCTGTTCAAATAGGGTATGCATCAAAGCTCGAGTCTCAAACGCCTCATCATGAACCCTAGCGCCAAGCTAATGAAACAGCTGCTCGTGAAGAAGTCAGTTGGCAGAGATGCAACTGGCTACTGATACCCATCAAAGGCCATCTGTGAATGATCCCGATATGCCTGATAGTCTGCCCAGAGATCAACCACAGATTGCAGAATAGCGACTTGATTATCCAAAAGAGCCTGATATTGTGCTCGTGTCTTACGGAATGGCAGTGGCGGTGGTGTGACAACAGGCTCTACTGGAATATCATTAGGATTGGCTAGGGCATTAGGGAGGGAGTAGTGGAGGCTGCAAGTGAGCAATGGTTTGGCACTAGTGGGTTTTACCATAAAGTGTGGGCAGCAGAACCTGAACCTCAATAGCTTCGAGTGGCTATGTCCCTTGGCCTTTTATGAGTGTTGTGATGAGGTTGGAGAAAGGGAGGGCCCATGTAGAACCACCTCGGGTTCTGCGCAACTTGACTTTATTACAAATACGGTTCATCTGGTTGAAGATCAAAATGGGGATGTCGACCCAAAATCCGAAGTCAAATCGGTGCAAGGCACGGAGGAAGTCCCATCGTCGCTCTTCTTTGTGGCCTAGAGAGATGACATTCTTTTTAAGAACCACATCAAGAAAGAGGAGGCGGCAAGGTAAGTTAGCCCGATGAATGCTAGTGCGGTTGTCATCATCCTGCAACTCCTCATAAAATTTGGTCACCAATGCCAGTACTGTGAGTTCTTAAGTGAACACCAGGAAGTACTCCTCATCGATAGTATCCATGGAACAATGGAGAACCTCAGCAATAGATGCTGGTGTGACCACTAACTCCACCCCGTCAACAATGGAAACGGCACTCCGAGGGTGTCATCACTAATGTACATATTCTGATAAAAGACTCGCACAATGCAAGGATACATCGGTTTAGTGACAGTGCAGACGCCCAGGAGGCCTCGGTCTTCAAGTTGTCGAACACTCCACGCAGTGGGTTGATGGCGCCAGAAGAAGTCCACATCAAAGGATGAGTCACGGGCAATTGGTTTGTTGCCCCAGGTGTCGATTGGTATATCCCTAGCGGTAATGTTGGCATTGTGAGGCTGTTTAGGTGCTCAGTGGGATGATGTAGCCATTCCTGCACAAAATAATGCAACCGACATAACCAAAAACATGAAACCATTATATTAGAATGCATCAAACATCACATGCATGCACAAATCATGCAAATCCTCATTGCCATCACACTACCAAATATCTTTAATTTCCATTTTTTTTTATACTACAAAAAATTAACTTGCACTAAGTTAGCATGAGACAAATTTACAACCACACATATGAAATACAATAAACAAATAAATAAGTAAATAAAATAAAATAAAATAATCTAAGTTAGTAGAAGAGAATAAAATAAAATAAAATGAAAATTTAGAAAATGAAAATAAAATAAAATAAAAACTAAACCACTAAACAATTAAACTAACAATTAAATCACAAAACAAAAATAAAACAAAATCACTAACTAAACAATTAAAACAAAAATAAAAACAATCTACTAACCAATTAAACTAAACAACTACATTAGATATAAAAAAATAAAAAATAAAAAATCTACAATAAGGTAAATTATTATTATTATTTTATGGATTTTATTTATTTATTTATTTATTTTTTTTGTGTTTGGGTCACGCGTGCATCGGAGATGGCCACACATGCGGTGGGTCTGTTCGTGCACACCCAGCTTTGATTTTGATTTTGATTTATTTATTTATTTATTTATTTATTGTGTGGTTGTTGTTGTTGTTGTGGTGGTTATATCTGAGAATGACAAAGATGAACAAGATGATGAATGAACCTCAAAAACAACCATTAAACTACTCGATTACAAGTAAAAAGTAAGAAATCTAAACAAAAAGAGGGTGAATACTTTTTTTTTTTTTTTAAATAAAGGAAGAAGAGAAAGGAAGAAGAAGAGAAAGGAAGAAGATGATGTAGATCCGCCAGAAAAAATGGCCGCCAAAAGGTTGTAGGTCGAAAAAGACGGTGATGCTCCAGTGAGAGGGTGATGGTGTGTGAAAGTTGAAGGAAGAAGAAAGAAGAATTTGGTGATGGTGGAGTTGGATGAAATTTGTGGGTTTGTGGGTTGAGAGAGAGAGAGAGAGAGAGAGAGAGAGAGAGAGAGAAGAAGAAGAAGAAGAAGAAGAAGAAGAAGATGATGATGATGATGATGAGAGGTAGATAGAGAGTGTAGTTGGGAAAGCGATGGTCAACAAGTGGGACTAGGGTTTTCTCAATGAAATAAAAAAAAAATTTTTGGTGAAGAAATAAAAAATTAAGTAAATAAATAAACAAATAAAAATAAAAATAAAAATAAAACAAAAAATCTACAGTTTTTCTTTTATTTATATATTTATTTATTACTATTATTATTTTTCTTAAGAGAAATAACGTAAGTAAAAATTAAATAAATAAATAAATAAAAAGTAAGTAAAGAAACTACACAATTGTTTTTAAGAAATAAAAAAAAATTAAGTAAATAAATATTAAAAAAATAAAATTTCAAGTTTTCTTTTTCTTTTTCTTTTTTTCGGCCGCTCGCGCGCCAATTTGGGCCACATGGGCTCTAATTTATTGGCCTCTTGTGCAACGGAATTGGGCCGCTCGTCCATCCCGGGCCTCCGCTCGTGCGGTGCATTTTTTTTATTTTTTATTTTTTGTTTGGAAATGGACCAGTCGTGGTCGTGCGCCCATTTAGGCTGCACGAGAGTTGATTTTTGGGCCGCTCCTGTGGCACTTGCACAAAATGCTTTTGGGCCTGGGCCGCTCATGCGCCCTGGCCCTTCTACTCGTGAGATCATGCTTGGTCTCTCCAAGACGCACCAATTTTTCTCTCAAGACATGCGCTGGCTTTTACCGCACGTATGTCTTTAAAAAAAAAAAAAATTCTTCAAAATAAAAAATCGGTTTGGGCCACATGGACGGTCGTTTTTAAAAAAAAAAAAAATTCTTCAAAATAAAAAATCAAGTACAACCCTTTTCTTAATTTTTTTTATTTATTTATTTTAAATAAAAACATAATCACAATTCGAATAAAGATTTAAACCATTTCTATCTTCAATGCACATCTGAAATAAAAATAGAACATCGAAAGCATCAAAATGTGCAACAAAGGTATAATCTTCACGCGAAAACCACGGGTACTACTTTTCTCTATAACAGTGTTTGTAACTTTCCCTATTCTCCAACTGGGTGACAGACTAGGTTGATTATGTATCCAGAATCGAGGCGCATAAAGCTAACTCAACCTATGGTGTAGCCATACAAAGTTCAAGCCATTTGAAGCAATCTCTACACCCCTGGGTATTTAAACAAGACTCTAGTCTCGGAAATTCCAAACCTTTGTGTTCTAGGCTTTGCCATTCGAACTGTTGTTTCCACCGTCTTAGTTGGTGTCCTAGGAACTCACTGCAAACATATTTAAGTGGCTATACTAGACCGTCAGATGCCGTTTGGGCATGACAAACACCAAAGAAATTACACCTTTAGAGGATTTAAAGTCTCCTAGACTCAAAGCAAGTACTATAGAAGATATATTGGGTTCGTCAAGTGGATGACCTTAATCATCTCCCCTTTCTCAATACCATTCAGATAGTGTTTCAATCTTTGGCCATTGACCTTGAAGGTCATACCATATTGTGGATTTTTAATTTCAACCGCCCCATGCATAAAGACTTCTATAACCTCATATGGGCCACTCCACTGAGATCGGAGTTTATCGGGGAACAAATGCAATTTGGCATTGAACAACCACACTTTTTGGTGAGGCTCGAAGGACTTGTGAGAAATATGTTTATCATGAAATTCCTTAGTCCTAGCCTTTTAAATTTTGGAGCTCTAGTATGCATCATTGTGGAGCTCCTCTAACTCATTAAGTTGGAGTTTCCAGTGGTCACCAGCTTTGGCCATATCAAAATTGAACTTCCTAATTATCCACAAAACCCGGCGTTCTAACTCAACAGGGAGATGACATGGTTTTCCAAACACGATCCTAGATGAAGACATTCTGATGGGTGTCTTATATGTACTGCGATACGCCCTAAGTGGATCGACCAACCTAGTGGACCAATCTTTTCTATCGGGCCTCACAGTTTTCTCAAGGATGTGTTTAACCTCCCTATTAGAAACCTCTACCTGACCACTAGTTTGGGAATGGTAGGAAGTGCCAACTTTGTGAGTGATCATATATTTGCGCACCAATGCCTCGAAGAATCGGTTGCAAAAATGTTTGTCAACGTCACTAATTATGGCACATGGGAACCCAAAACAATAGAAAATGGTCTCATGGAGGAATTTAACCACAACTTTGTGGTCATTTATTCTGGTGGCCACTATCTCCACCCACTTGGAAACATAGTCCACAACCACCAAAATGTATTCAAATCCAGAAGATAATGGAAAGGGACCCATAAAGTCGATGCCCCAAACATCAAAAATCTCAACAATCAAAATAAGGGTCATTGGTATCATATCTCGCTGTGACATAGAGCCCATGCGTTGACAACACTCACAAGCTCTACAGAAGTTATAGGCATCTTTGAAGATAGAGGGCTAGCAGAATCCACATTGTAAAACCTTAGCGGCCATTTTCTGTCCATTGAAATGGCTGCCACATGCATGAGAGTGACAAAAGGTGAGAATGCTATGGGTTTCACTCTCAAACACACAACGCCGAATCACTTGATCCGGACAATACTTGAACAATTCCAGGTCTTCCCAGAAATAGTGTTTCACTTGTGAAAAAAAATCTCTCGTTGTTTTGCTTAGACCAAGTTTTTGGAATTTGACCAACCGCCAAGTAATTCATTATGTGAGCAAACCACGGGAGGGTCACATGTGAAACCGCAAGAAGTTGCTCATCCGAAAACGAGTCATACAAAGCTAAGGGATCACTCATGTGCTCAATAAAGATGCGGGATAGATGATCCACAACTACATTCTTAGATCCCTTCTTGTCCCGAATTTCTAGGTCAAACTCCTAAAGGAGTAGAATCCACTTAATCAACCTAGGTTTAGTCTTTTTCTTTTTTTGGTCAATAAGTACTGCAAAGCAGCATGGTCAGTGAAAACAAAGACTTTAGACCGTAGGAGGTAAGACCGGAACTTATCAAGTGCAAAGACAACAACTAGTAACTCTTTCTCAGTGGCAGTGCAGTTTAATTGAGCATCATAAAGAGTATGACTAGCATAGGATATAACATGGGGCACTTTATTGACCCTTTGGCCCAAGGCGGCGCCGAGGGCATAATCAGATGCATCGCACATGATTTTGAAAAAAAGGGACCATAGTAAAAAGGGCCTCTCGCAATGTTTCAAGGGCTTGAAGACAAGCCTCATCAAAGACAAAAGGTGTGTCCTTAGCAAGTAAACTACACAAAGGATGGGATATTTTACTAAAGTCTTTGATGAACCTACGGTAAAAACCCGCATGCCCTAAGAAAGATCAGACTTGAGGCACAGAAGTGGGTGGAGGAAGGCCTGTAATGAGATCAACCTTAGCTTTGTCAATCTCCATACCTTGAGGGGACACAATGTGTCCCAACACTATACCCTCACAAACCATAAAATGGTTTTTCTCCCAACTTAAAACTAGGTTTGTCTCCACACATCGAGTGATTACTTTAGTTAAGTTCTGGAGACACTCCTCAAAAGACGACCCAAACACTGAGAAGTCATCCATGAAGACCTCTAAGAATTTCTCCACTATGTCAGAAAAGATAGCCATCATGCACCGTTGAAAGGTCGCTGGTGCATTACAAAGCCCAAAGGGCATTCGCTGATAGGCGAAAGTGCCAAAAGGACATGTGAAGGTGGTCTTTTCTTGGTCAATCGGATACACAGGAACTTGATTGTAACCCGAATAGCCATCAAGGAAACAATAGTAGCTCTACCCTACTAACCACTCTAAGATCTGATCCATAAAAGGTAAAGGAAAATGATCCTTCCTACTTATGAAATTCAGTCTCCTATAATCAATGCATACTCACCACCCAGTAGTGGTTTGTGTAGTGACTAACTCTCCTCGTTCATTCTGAACAACAGTGATGCCCGATTTCTTGGGCACCACTTGTGTGGGACTCGCCCACTTGCTATCCGAGAAGGCATATATAATACCCGCATTTGAACAATTTTAAAACCTCCTTTTTCACTACCACCTTCATGTTGGGATTAAGTCTTTGTTGCATTTCTTGAGAAGGTTTGGTGTCCTCCTCTAAATGTATATAATGCATGCACACGGTGGGATCTACCCCTCGCAAATCAGCCACCGACCACCTTGTAGCACCCCAATGTACCACGAGAACACTCATTAATTGACTCTCCTACTCTGCTGTCAAGTTAGATGCAATGATGATAGGTAAAGTATCCTTTGGCCCTAAAAATGTATACTTGAGTGTGGCCGAGAGTGGCTTCAACTCAAGTGTAGGTGCTGTGAATAAAGATGGTTTGGTGGGCTCTCGAGATAGAGGAGGAAGGTACTTAAACCGGGCTTTCCATGGAGGAAAATCCAGTGTAGAAGAAGAATTAAGGTATTCATCTCTTCCACTGACCTGTCAATATCAAAATTCTCAAACCCAAAATGAGCTAGACAAGCCTCTATAGGGTCCTCGACAAGAATGGAGGGTAAAGCCTCCTTCACAATCCTATCCACAACATCCACAAATAGGCACTCCTCTCTTTCATTAGATTGCTGGGATGCTTGGAAAACATTGTGTTTCACTTGCATATTCCCAAATGAAACTTCTATAACCCTGGTACGACAATTAATACATGCATTGGCCGTTGCCAAGAAAGGTCGACCTAAGATCACCAGTATTTGTTTCCTAGAGCTGGCTACCGGTTCCATATCTAAAACCAAAAAGTTAATAGGAAAATAAAACCTATCAATCTCTACTAGCACATCCTCAATCATGCCACGTGGCACTTTAAGGAATTAGCCAGCTAACTGGAGAGTAACAATAGTGGGCTTCAACTCGCCAAGCCTAAATTCTTCATACATAGAGTACGAAAACAAATTGACACTAGCCCTTAAATCTAACAAGGCCCTATTAATGAATTGGTCCCTTATAATGCATGCAATGGTTGGGGCACCAGGGTCTTTAAGCTTGGGGGGGTGTCATTCAGTGAAATGGAACTTATTTGCTCCATGAGTACGACCTTTTGGGGCACATGTGTCCTAGATTTACGCTTTTATGTACAAAGGTCCTTCAAAAATTTAGCATAGCAGGGTACTTGCTTAATCGCCTCTAATAGGGGGAGGTTGATTTTCACTTGTTTAAAAACCTCTATCATCACTTCCATAGATTCTACCTTCTTATTAAAAGGGGATGGTGTATCAAGGCATTGGGGAAACGGTGCCTTAGGCTCACATGAAGTGCTAGGGGCTAAGTCATCCTCCTTAGGTGTTTCTCCCTCACCTTTGCTCTCTTTGGATTGATCACTGTGATCACCTTTCTTAGCCTTAGTTGTATCAGATGCAACCAGTCGAGACTTTAACTCCCTCCCACTTCTCAAGGTAATAACAACTTGCACCTACTCATGGTGCTTTCCATTCCCACCCAATCCCCTCTACCCCATATTGACCCTTAGGGTTGGCCACAGTTTGACTCGGTAATTTTCCCTCCTCTCTTCTATTCATGTTATTATCCATTTGACCCAATTGGGCCTCTGGCTTGGCAATGGAGTGAGTATGAGAGTGAACTACTTGTGCTAACCCCTTAAGTTCTAAGAGAACTTCTAACACCTGAGTCTCAAAGGACGAGTTGTCTTGAGGAACAAGCGGGGGTTGTGGTTACCGGTAAGGTTGTGGGGGTCGATAAGGTTGTGGTGGCCAGTAGGAAGATTGGTTGGCAAAATTATTAAAATTCTTCCTTGGTGGTGGAGGATTGTAAGAAGTTCCTTGTGAAGGAGGTTTCCATGAAAAATTGGGGTAATTTCTCCATCCCGGATTATATGTATTGGAATATGGGTCATTACCCGTGTTGGAGAATCCTTGAGCCACATTCACATGCTGTTGGACTAATTCTGGAAATTGTGATGCCGAAGGGCACTCACTTAAGTCATGAGCAGGGCTCGCACAAATAGCATATGCCTCGTGAAATTAAGATTGATCTTGCTCTGTAAGGCCACATCCCAAAGCTAATAACAGGTCTATCTTGTGGGACAATGCCTCTACCTGTTGGGCTAACTCCAGGTTTTGCCCTATCTCATAAATGCCTTCTCTTTTTAGGGCTCCAACTATTGGTTGCCAAACATGCCGGGCTGCGGAGTCATGATGAAGGGAATTATCACTTAAGTTCTCAAATAATTTCCATGCCTCAGTGTCATTTTTGGACATGAATGTCCCACCACAAGAAAAACCCACCATTTGGTGGTGATGCTCAGTTAAGCCATATTATAAGGTCTACACAAGTTGCCAATCAGGCACTTGGTAGTGAGGACACTGTTGGAGAAGGTCACGAAGTCTCTCCCATGTCTCATGAAATTGCGCGCCATCAATTTGAGCAAAATTTGTGATGGCTTGCCTGAGTTGGTTGGTCTTGCCAATAGGAAAGTACTTCACCAAAAATCTCTGTTGTAATTGGTCCTAAGTTGTGATTGAATTAGCAGGTAAGGAGTTCAGCCAGTGTTTGGCTTTGTCCTTTAATGAAAATGGAAACAAACGCAACATTAGGGCCTTAATGGTGAAGTTCTGGATCCCATCTATAGAGCAAATTTCTGGAAATTCATTCAGATGTTTGTGAGGGTCATCATGAGCTAGTCTATGGAATGATGGAAGCATTTGGATGGTGCTGGACTTAATCTCATAATGAGCAATAGTGGTGTTGGGTAACTGAATGCATGATGGTGATGTATATGCAGTGGGTGTGAAGTATTCCTTAAGGGTTCGGTTGGGCCAATTTAGGCCATTCGGGTTTCCCATCTCTATTGGTTCAAATTATGGATAAGGCTATTCAAGCCTAGGAACACGAGAAGAGGCTCTAAGTTTCCTAAGAGTCCTTTCTAGTTCAAGGTCCAAATTCCACAATTCAGGGTGACAAGAACAGTGCCCGTTCATACACTAGTCTCACACACACACATGCACACACACTAAGTTCCGACTATGTGCACTAAGTTATGAAAGCAAAATACCAAAGAAGAGAATACTCACAGCGATTTAAATAGGAGAGGGTCATCCCCTCTCCTTTGTGTCTTGTTTACTTGCTTTGAATGCCTCATGATTGAGCATCTTTGTTAAACTTGTGTTGGCCATATCTTAGCTTGTATTTGTGGTTATTTTTCTAAGACATACCACTGTTTTTTCTTACTTTGGTCACTCCATGCATGGTTAATACACTTGTAGTGTAAATCACACAAACTAACTTTGTATGCTTCATGAAGTAGCATGTCATTCTAGCTTATTTTCTTTCCATTTCAGCATGTTTTTGGTGTTGTTTTGCCATGTCATGACTCTATTTTGGTTTGGTTTGTTTGGCCCTTGCATGCCTCATACACTTGTGGTGTAGTTCTATGCAATAGCCTAATATGCATCATGTTGTAACATGTCATTTTAGCATGCTTTTGGCTTAGCTCTGAGAAGACTTTGCTCATGTTTTACCATGTTTAAGGTCTAATTTAGGTTGTTTTAGTCATGCATGACTTGCTTTGTATAGCCTTGGTTCAATCTAGCTTGTTAGCATTGTGTGTCAAGTCTACTAGCATGCTTTACTTTGCCTGTTTCAGTGATTTGGCATCCCTTGTTATATGATTTCAGTCCATGTTTCATGCTCATGCACTTGCATTTGTCACTCATTCAATGCGTTGGAGGGTTTGCCCCTTTATGCCTTACACATGAGTCATTGCGTATGCCGTCATGCCTTAGCTTGCGAGCCATCATTTCAGTGTGTTTTTGGGGTTATTATGCCATGATATAACTTTGATTTTTATTGCTTAAGTCATCCCATGCTTGGTCTTAATAGGTGTAGTGTAATCCACTCTATTTGCCTTGTATGCATCATGCCTTATGCCCTCATGTTAGCATGTTTTGGCTTCCTTCCACGCATGTTTTAGACTCATTTTGACATGTTCTAGGACTATTTTGGATTGCCTTGGTCACATGCTTCGTGTTTTGTATAGTTGTAGTACAAGTGCTCTTGCTTGCTTCAAGCTTTGAGCACTATAGCATGCTTCATTTGTGTTGTGTATATGATTTGGCATCACCTAATATGACATTTCAGAGCATTTAACATTGCCATGTTCTCACTTCATTCATGCTTTGAATGTCTTTAAGTGTTGTGCATTATTGTCTAGTTTATGCCTTCGCTTGTATGCTTGCATGCCAGGGTATTTGAGCCTCCATCTCAGCATGTTTAGGTCCTTATTTTGACCTACTTAAGCTCTGTCCATGCTTAGTTCATGCATTTGTGCCATGTATTGCATGCCTCCTTTGTAGTCCTTTTTACTAGCTTCATGATTTAAGGTCCCTAGCATGCTATACTTATGTTGATTGAATGATTTGGCATCATTTCTTACCTCGTTTCAGTGCATTTAGTGTTGCTACACTAACATGCTTTTCACTCTTTTAGTGTTCTTGAGAGTTGCACCTTAGTGTCTTAATTGGTGAGCCAATTGGCATGCATGCTTGTATGTGTTTTTGGTGCCTTCATTTTAGCATTATGGCCACTGTTTTGGCATGACCGAGATCTGCCCATTTCGGTTTAAGTCCATTGAGTTTGTGGTTTGCATGTTGTTGCATGCTTAGTGTATTGCATATTGCTGCCCTTGTTGCATTGCATTGTGCATGCAGGCATTACATTGTGTTTAGAACCTTACGATTGCCTTGCATTCAGTATGCCATCTAGTTCTTAGCATTTAGCATTATGTATGCCATGTTATTCCTTGCATTGTGTATGCTAGGTTGCTAGTTGCATTTAGTATGCCATGTAGTTGCATTTTTGCATACTCCATGTTACATAGCATTGTGCATGCCATGTTATGCGTTGCATTGTGTTTGGAATAGGTGTTAGCCCAAACACGAGAAACGAGGGACGTTTCATACTTCAAGTGATGAAACGTGCCTTAATTCTCGGTTGCCGACGCTCTTGATTATACATGATAGAGTTCTAGGCCGTATGTGTTGTGCATTCATTTTCATATTGAATTGTGCAACTTCGTCTCTCAACCATCATGCATTAAAATGCGCGATTGGTGGCCTGAGGGTCGAGCACTACACTCCTTTGAGTTCATTACATGATAGGGGGGTGGTTGTGCACACATATCTTACAAATACCTTGCCATGCCCTTTCTTGCTCTCTGCGTAAAAATCGATTCAAAGAAGAATAATCGGTTGGCCAACCAGAAAAACTAGCTGGCCGACCAGTTTTCTGGTTTTTCAACAACCAAAAGTGGTTGGCAGGTGTCTGGACAGACCAAAAGTGGTTGGCCGCCCTCCCACAGGATTCCTAAGGTGGAGTTTCATCTTTTTGGAGCTTGGTGCAGAGTTCTGAGGACAGATGAACATAGAGGCAAATCGGGGCATCGCATTGGATTTTCGAACGAGGCAGCCGGGCTTGCATGCATTCCTCTCCCTTTGAGGCTCCTGATTTATTGCTTTCCTTAGCTGCCATGCTTAGATAGCTTGCTTTTGCTTTGGTTTGTACTTTAATTATTTAATGCATTAGCTATTCAATTCGTTTTGTAATAATTAGTTAACTAGGATTAGTTAATTAATTTGTTGTGTAATAATTAGCTTAGATTAGCTAGTTTGCTACTTATTTGGTCCCTCCTTCGAGAGGACGTATTGTTGTAATAAGCGTGCATGTGTGTGATGCATGTCTTCCAACCTCCATTTCTTTCTCCATTTTACATAACCGCTTACGATGGTCAGTTTTAGGGCATATTTCCTTTAGCATACTTATGCTTCGCATGCGTGCATCCATTCATCTGTATTGCATGCACTGGGCTCAGCGTATCATACTAACTGCATTGTATTTCAATACCTATTTGAATACATGTATCAAGTTGCATTTTATATGCCATTCTAGAATAGCCGAGCCTTATTTAGTTGCATTTTCGCATGTGTTACATTAGCCATTTTAACATGAACTAGGATCATGCCTGATTTCTAACTAATTCTTTGTTTTGGCTCGGAGTACACTGTGAGTGTTTACGCCTTAGCATACTGCATGTGTGTTAATGTTGCCATGAAAGCATGCTTTCCATGAGGCTAACTGCTTAGTTGATTAACTGTCTGAATGCCTGTGGGTGAAGGTTGGATTACTTGAATTGGAACAATTCATTGAAATCCGCATTTTAGCCTACTTGCAAGTAGCAAACTTCAAACCATTTTCAAACGAACATGGAATGTTTTGTTCCAAATTAGACGATTTAGTCTATACTTGTTTGTTTTGTGCATCACATAGTAAGATTAGCTAATTATCCGGAATAAGATCACATGTGTCTTCAAAAAGAACATATCATGCTTAGTACAGGCCGATCTTTGATCGGGTGAGCGGGGGTGCTCATTAAAAGACCTTCCCCAATCTTACCCAAGTTCTCGAGCTGAGGCAGCTTTGGTGATGATGGATACGTGGCCTTAGGCATGAGTCAGGGTTTCCTAAATTCCCCCAAAATAAAATATTTAGGTGGCGACTCTGTATCTGGCAAAGCAGTCCATGTTTGGCACTTCTTTACAAAAATCTGTTTTCCAAAACGATTTGTCAGATTTGGACTCTTTGGTGATTTATCGGTTTCACATCGCATATTATGAGATTAGATTCAGAACCGTGACATTTGAGTCCAAACTGTAGTAGCTCAGAACAAAACGAGATTTCACGCCCTCGCAAGCGCAGATATCGGAGAGTTCCTAGGAGCGCGTCTATAGTTTCTGGCGACTCCACTGGGAATTTAGAGAACTTGACTCAAACTTATGATATCTTGTTTTGATTACACTTATGTGTCTCTTTGCATTGCATTTGCATTGGTGTACCTAGGACACTGTGTTTGTCATATGTTATTCCTGAACGGTTTGCCGGAGGCTTGCTTTGAGAAGCGTGCCATAAGGCTGATCGATTGCGGGCTCTACCACGACGGGAACACAAGCCCCAGTTTTTATCAGGGCACCCTTTTTGACCATTCGATCTAGTGCATATCGGAATACATAGTGACTATTCCAAACTAGGACAGATTGCTTACCCGATTGTAGGTTGTTTGGAACTGCTGTGTTTGTAGTGAAACCCTAGCTCCTGACAAAATAGGACAGGAAAAACCTACCCCAACATAGGGGTGTTTTTGCTCTCATTTGCTTGCTATGTGCTTCTGGAGAGTATGCCTCTATAGAAATGCATGTAACAGTTTGCAAGTCTGGATATCAGGCCCGAGGGCATCAGTGTTTGGGGGGGATCAGTTTTACCTGAGGGTATCACTTTACGAGCAGAATTTGGGGCAGAATTCAGTATAGAGTGCAGTCATTCAACTATGCTCAAATCTGTTATGTTGAAATTGGGCTGAGATGGTGTATGTTTTCTCTTTTGCTAGGGGGTAGTCTTGGGAACCATAGCTTCAAAAGGCTCCAATATCCCCCAAGGTTCATTAGATTTGTACTGATAGACTTTATTAGGTCAGAGATTTAGTTCAAGAGCAGTCAGTGTTTTCCTTCGCTGAGGCAAGGTAGAGAAGGGCCAGTCAAGGCTCACCGGTTCATCTGATCCGTTAGTCACCAGTCACATCACCTCTGTTCAGTTCAGCATAACTCGTGATGACGCAAAATTTAGAAGAAATTGTGGTTATGGCAGCAGCATTAAACTAGGGAATCGCCATGCAGGGTGAGACCGATGTTAAAATGCAATGCCCGCCCAGGTCACCTGCCGTACATCCAATCTAGGAACCCCAATTATTCCAAACCCATGAGCCCACCACTTTTGAGCTGATGGGAATGATCGGCGATCTTCAGAGGTCTGTGGCTAATCTAGCCTTTGGAATATCGGCTCCGCCATCGATCATATCACATGCCGGGAATTTCATGCCAGAAGAGCCCCCATTATTGGGGCAGATTGTAATTGAACTCAGCTAACGTGAAGCCATCCCAAGTTCCGGCAATAATATGTCGACAATAACAGGGCTTCATACTGATGTAGCAACCCAAAACTTCGACCAAGCTGAGGCGAGTGATAAGAACAAGGTGGAGGTAGACACTGATCCCTAGAAACAACTTATGCGGGCTGTTGAGGCTTTAAAAGCCGGGGGACTGAACAAACAACAGGTGCTCGCAGTTGCTACAAAAACTGTGGATGACACTTTCACTACTCAGAACGAGGGCAGTTCAACCAAGGGAAAAATCGGGAGAAGGCCTGTCGTACCAAAACTGTTACCCTCAACCCTAATTCTACACCCGGGAAAGATCAGAAAACCAAGCCAGCACCTACGGACCCCTCTGCTAGTGCATCCAACAAAAATCCACAAACCTTGAAGTATCAACCCCGAGGTCGCAGGGTCTTCCATGCCTTCTATATGCCTTTGTCTAAAGCTCTAGGGGTCCTACTCAAGAAAGGACATTTGAAACCGTTGGAACAACGGCCTCTACCTGATCCTCTCCCTCCAAAGCATGACCCGGCTAAGTATTGTGTTTTCCATCAACAAACCGGTCATGACACTGACAGTTGCGTCCGTCTTCGCCACGAGATACAAAATTTGATTGACAACAAGGTCATCACCGCACCTGTCTCGCGAAGTCTATCGGCACTGGATCAGTGAACTTGGGGGATAATGTGACGTGATTGGGGGATGAACCACCTGCGGGCGGTGCTCTGTTTACTCCAGATGTGGCGTATGGCATGCACTATTTTGAGCATTTTGCGAATGCTAGCTTTTGTGCTTTATGATTTGGGTATTAGGTCAGTCTTATTGTTTTGTATTGAGTCAGTCTTTTCATACTGAGTTAGTCGGGTCTGTCTTGTTGTATCGAGTCAGTCCTGTTTTGTTAGAGTCAAGTGATTTCGAGGGTGTTACCTCGGATATCACTCTCTTGTTTTGTGTTTGTCTTTTCGCTTTCCTTTAAGTCTATTTCTGCCATGGAGCCAGTTGTGCCAACAAATCTGAATGAAACAGCAGTAATTTTCACACTCTTGTGTTTGTTTCTGCCTTGCGCCAGTTGTGCCAGAACATTTGAATGAAACAGCAGTGCTTTTCACCTACTTCTTCTGTGCCTTTAAGTCATTGCATTGACCTAAGTTTTTCAAAACTTTTTGAACACTGTGGTGAAAACAAAGAGGAAGGAATTCCTTGAGTTTTCCAAAATTTGATCATTTGAGAGAAAAGAGAGGCGTGCTAAGCTCTTAATGAATGAAATCATGCTTGTTAACGTGAGTACTGAGAAGGATCTTGGCTTGGTCCAGATTGGTTCTACACTGTCTTCAGCGCGAGCGATTAGTTGTTTTCTTAAAAGATTTCAAAAAATGTTTTGCGTAGTCCTGCGAAGACCTGTGTGGAATCGCTCTTGAGATTGTGCAGCCTAGGATCGCTCTTAGCCTTGAGACTCGACCCCTTGCTTTCAAACCTTGAACTTGGATTCAGAATGTTTAAGGTCAACCACAATGTAAGGCCTTTGTGGCCGAATCAGAAGCATCCCATGAACTAGGGGTGAGAATATTAGATGTGATCAAAAGAAGCTTGCGAAGCTAGATCAGGAACACCCCTCGGACTAGGGGCAGAAGATCTCAGATTATGCTTGAAGAGACAAAGATGGATCATTCCACAAATCAATGAAGATTGGCAAGAATGCCAAATCCAAGAAGGGAGGAAAGAAGAAAGTATTGCATATAGACAATTGAGCTCCTATCCACAACACTGGGGGCAATTCAGCCCCCCATTGGATTGAGTCCTACATCATCAGCGAACAGTAGCCATTCTCCTAGATTTAGATGGCTTCGAGATCCTAAAACCATTTGACATGGAAAAAGCTACACTTTTACCCTTGAGGGGCTCGCTGGGCCGAAAACTTGAAAGGACGACTCAGGCAAAAGTTACAGTAAAGAAAAAAAAAGAAGAAGCAAAAAGCAAAAGAAAAGATTGAAAAAAAAAAGGGAAATGAAAAATTTTGAAAAGAAAAGATGGAAAAAAAAAAAAGAAAAGAAAAGAAAGAGAAAAACATAGCTCGCAAGGTTGAAAACCCAGAAGGGCGGCCTTGGCAAAAGTTAGAGTGTAAAATAAGAGGTTAATACCGGAGTGTACCTTAACCTGAACTACGTAAGGTTTGATTCCCATGTTTGGGATATGTAGGCAACTTCATTCTAAAGTCCAGCCACAAACACTTCCAAATCAATTGTGTCTATGTAATGGTTCTGATCATCCTTGTCTCCTCTATATCCGAGAGTTCGGTTGTGATCATCACTTTGAGAACTAGTTACAGTGTACTGTAATACTATTCAAACAAAGGGGCAACTTTCCGTTGCTATTCAATGTGCTACGGTGCTATTCAAACAAGGGGCAACTTTCCGTTGCCGTTCAGTGTTCTGCGGTGCTATTCAAACAGGGGTAACTTTCCGTTGCCATGCAATGTTGTTCAGACAGGAGGCAATTTTCCTTTGGATCTCAGGTTGTGCAACTCAAGAGTAAGTTCTGCGTTGGTTGAGCAGTGGCCATTTGTAAAAATAGTTTTTGAGAATTTTTACTGAGGCTGACTAACTTTTTCAAAAATTATTCCATTTTTCCAAAACTGGATCATATCTTGGACCCAAAAAGAAAAATTTCCAGTGCTCACAATCTAACTTGCATGATTTCAAATCAGAAAATTGAATAAGTATGTTAATCTAACTCTCATATTGGTCAAAAATTGTTTTAGTAGAAAGCAAAAACACAACATGGTTAAAATGATGAACTAGGAGCACAGTTGAGTCAGATGTTCTGTCTTTTCTCCATTGTCAACATACTTGCCAGAGAGGGCACTCTACTTGCCAGGAAAGGCACTCTACCTACCAGAGAAGGGCGCAATTGAAGCTAACAAGCAAAGGGCAAAAAGCTCTCAACATCCTCCAAGCAGCGAGGTATCAAGCCGAGTGCGAAGCACAAATTGGAATGGATCAAGATACTCCACTCCCTCATCCGGGGCATTAACTAGACGTCACCGGAAGAAATAGCCGCGAGCTGATAATGTTGGACATGGGCCCGCAACTTTCTGCTTATCCATCAGCCACCCAAGGGAGGGATAAAAAAGAAGAGAGATTAAAGAATAGAGAGGTGTACGTTGAGAGAAAAAGTAAGAAAATGGCTTTTTCAGAAAAACAGAGCCTGAGGGCCAAGTGATGTGAGAATCACAAATGAGAAAGGATGGGAAACAATACCCGGAGAAACTGGCTCCTCGTGAACCGAGAGGTCTCTTACCATTCAAATGCATCTGAGTGTCATATCTTTTGTTTTGTTTGTCTCGTTTCTTGCTTTGAGTCTTTTCGAGTGTTTCTCGATGTTTTTAGGTTGTTTACCTTTTGTGTTCTGTTGTTAAGTCGTAGTGCACTGTGTTCAGTTGTAGGCTCAATACCCGGTCGAGAACTCATTTCTCAATTTCAAAAATAAATCGTTTTGTGCTCAAAGTGCTGTGCCATTCTCCCCATTTGTGCAATATAGAATTTGTTTTTTCATAAAACTGTGGGGTTCAACCCAGGTCATGTGAGAATAGTAAAACCAGGACCTATTTGAAGCTATATGGGTTTCAGGCTGCAAAGCAAAAGAAAAGAAGGAAAATATCGGGCATCTGAGTGTGCCTCAACTTCTGCAAGTTCCGTCATCGCATCCCGTATGTTCAGAATGAGCTGTGTGTTCAGAGCAAGCAGTATGTTGTATGAGCTGTATGCCAAATAAACAGAAAGCTGTGTTATGAGTTGTGTGTTCAAATTGAGCAGTATGTTGTACGAGCTGTGTGTTCGAAGTGAACAGAATACTGTGTTGACTATTTCAAAGCCAGAATGGAGATCAGAAGTGCTCTTCCTGAGTATCGTTCCATGCCAGGGGCATCTTGGCTGTGTTTGCGATGAGTTCCTAGGAGATCAACTACGACGGTGGAAACTAGAGTTCGAATGGCAGATGCCTAGAACACAAAGGTTTGGAATTTCCGAGACTAAAGTCTGGTTTAAATACCCAAGGGTGTATCCCCGGCTTGAAATCTGTATGGAAGCCCCATAGGTTGAGGTAGCGGGTATGCATCTCAATTCTATATACTGAATCAACCTAGTTTGCCACCCCGTTGAAGAATAGGGAAAGTTGTGAGTGTGATCAGGAAAGAAAATGGCATTCGTGGTTTCCTCAACAGATGTTGCTCCTTGTCAGCATTTCAAGACCTTTGTACTGCGAGTTGAAGGTAAGAGTTCGAAGAACACAGAAGGGGAGATCCCCGTCAGAGCAGAGCGATTTATCGCCACTCACCTCTTGAGGTGTTTTCTGAAGCGCCGCTTTGCTTGTTTCTTGCATTCCTTTAGTATCGTGCACTCTATTGCATTCTATCTATCAAATTTCTTTCTCATTCATGCACAGTATTGCATGTACTGTACATTCAGGCAAGTTCCAGTTCAGTTTGACTGATACCTTCCTCCTCTCGTATTTGGCGCGCGTTTGGATACCTTTCTCCTCTCATGTTTGACATGCGTTTGGATGACTGTGCTTTCTTGCATAGTCCTTTCCTCTCTGGCATGTGATACGATGAGAGGCTTTCCCTTTCCTCTCTCGTGTGTGATACGCTGAGAGGTTTTACTTTTCCTCTCTCGCATGTGATACGCTGATCTTCTCTCGCGTGTGATACGTTGAGAGGTTTACTTTTCCTCTCTCGCATGTGACACGCTGAGAGGTTTTTCTTCTTCTTCTCTCGCGTGTGATACGCTGAGAGGTTTATCTTTCCTCTCTCGCGTGTGATATGCTGAGAGATTTTCTCTTTCCCCTCTCGCGTGTGATACGCTGAGAGGTTTACCATTCTTCTCTTGCGTGTGATACGCTGAGAAGTTTCTCTTCCCTCTCTCGTGTGTGATACGCTGAGAGATTTTCCCTCTCCTCTCTTGCATATGATACGCTGAGAGGTTTACCTTCCTTCTCTTGCGTGTGATACACTGAGAAGTTTCTCATCCCTCTCTCGCGTGTGATACGCTGAGAGATTTTCCCTTTCCTCTCTCGCGTGTGATACGCTGAGAGGTTTACCTTTCTTCTCTTGCGTATGATACGCTGAGAAGTTTCTCTTCCCTCTCTCGCGTATGATACGTTGAGAGATTTTGCCTTTCCCCTCTCGCGTGTGATACGCTAAGAAGTTTCTCTTCCCTCTCTCATGTGTGATACGGTGAGCGATTTTCCCTTTCCCCTCTCACGTGTGATACGCTGAGAGGTTTACCTTTCTTCTCTTACATGTGATACGCTGAGAAGTTTCTCTTCCCTCTCTCGCGTGTGATACGCTGAGAGGTTTACCTTTCTTTTCTTGCGTGTGATATGCTGAGAAGTTTCTCTTCCCTCTCTCGCGTGTGATACGCTGAGAGATTTTCCCTTTCCTCTCTTGCGTGTGATACGCTGAGAGGTTTACCTTTCTTCTCTTACGTGTGATACGCTGAGAAGTTTTTTTTCCCTCTCTGGCGTGTGATACACTGAGAGACTTTCCTTTTCCTCTCTCGCGTGTGATACGCTGAGAGGTTTTCCTTTGTTCTCTTGCGTGTGATACACTGAGAAGTTTCTCTTCCCTCTCTCGCGTGTGATATGCTAAGAGATTTTCCCTTTCCTCTCTCACATGTGATACGCTGAGAGGATTTTCCCTTTCCTCTCTCGCGTGTGCTACGCTGAAAGGTTTTTTCCTTTCCCGTCTCGCGTGTGATACGCTGAGAGGTTCAATCTCCTCCTTTCGAAACACGGGAATACGTCCCTATGTTTCTCTCTCTTTGGTTTAGAGCATTTGGAATACGTTCCAATGCCTAAGCCATTCTGAAACACCGAGATATGTCCCTATGTTTCTACATTTTCGGTTAAGAGCATTTGGAATATGTTCCAATGCCTGAGCCATTCTGAAACACCGGGATATGTCCCTATGTTTCTCCTTCTCTCCCTGTTCCTCACATGATTTCAGCGCGTTTGGAATTTATCTCAAGTTGCGTCGTGTACGCGCTTGGGCGGTTTGTTTTAGACCTCTTCTCACAATTTCAGCGTGGTTAGAGTTTAGTTCTTCCTCACACGATTTCAGCGTGTTTGGAATTTGTTGACCTCTTCTCACGATTTTAGCGTGGTTAGAGTTTGGTTCTTCATCACACGATTTCAGCGCGTTTGGAATTTGTTGACCTCTTCTCACGATTTCAGCGTAGTTAGAGCTTGGTTCTTCCTCACACGATTTCAGCGTGTTTGGAATTTGTCTCAGGTCGCGTTGTGTACGCGTCTAATTGGTTATTTTTTCTTCTCTCATGATCCCAGCATGGTTGGAATGTGTCCCCCTTTATATCTACTGCGTGTCCATTTATTACTTGCATTGTGCATGCATTTTATCACATTGTTTTGTGCATTACATCATTCGCGCTATCTTGCGCACTTCAATCGCACTATTTTGTGCATTGCATATCATTCACGCTATCTTGCGCATCTCAATCGCACTGTTTTGTGCATTACATCATTCGTGTTATCTTGCGCACTTCAATCGCACTATTTTGTGCATTGCATATCATTCGTGCTATCTTGCGCACCTCAATCGCACTGCTTTGTGCATTGCATCATTCGCGCTATCTTGCACACCTCATCGTACTGTTTTGTGCATTGTATATCATTCGCGCTATCTTGCGCACCTCATCTACACTTGTTAGTGCATTACATTGTTATGCACCCGTTCTGCATTGTTATGCATCACACTTAGGTTGCATTGTCATGCATCCCTCCACTTGCGTTGTCACGCAACTTTTCACTTGCATTGCTATGCATGTTTCTAACAATATTGTACTTGTTGAGTTTCTTCCTTTCGTAGGCACGATATTGTACGTACGGTTCATTTGAAGCTGGCGCAACCAGACGAACCAGACGATATTGTATGTACTCTGTGTGAGACGTAGTGAGAATCGTATAATTCTCTTACATCCTTTCTGCATGTAATGTAGTTTGGTTCATTTTCGCTTGCTTAAACTGTTGCATTTCTCGTGCATATTTTCCTTGTTACAGCTTTCTTTGCATGATCATAAGTTATGTTCGGCTTATTGCATTTTCTTTTGCATCTTACCCCAACCAGCGGGCACATCTCTTTATTATCTTGCATGTTTGTCTAAGTCTTTGGCCTTGTCAAAAATGGGTCGTCTCTAGGCTTTGACATTCACACCCGTCACTTGTGACTTTCGAGCTCTGTCAAAGAGGGGCAACTGTAGACACCCCATTTTTTACCGACCTTAAGACTCAGACGTCATCGATTGAGCGCTCGATGACGGTGCAGGTTGTACCCGTCTAGAGGTTTCGGAGTTTTGGCTGAGAGCCTTGCCTTCGGGCCTCTGTACTCTTTTGTGCTTCGGCTCGATTTTTGGACCGAATCTTGTTTCTCTTCCCAGAGGGAGGGAGAGGTCTTGTAGACCATCTCTTTGTGGTCGTAGACCACTTTTCGTGGTCGTAGGCCACTTTTCCCGTTTGGAGACTAGTTTCCAGTTTTTGGAGCCATCGGTCGCGCGCCATGTCTCGGGACCGCTTAACGCTCTCCGTTTGGCGTAGTTTTTGAACCATACCTTGTTGCCACTACCTAGAGGAACACTACGGTCCAGGAGACCACTTTTGTGGTTGCATACCACTTTTGGTGCTCATCAGCTAGTTTTCGGGACTTTCGACCGCGTGCTTTGCCTCCCGATCTCTCGTCTTGGATCCACTTTGGTTTGTTTTTGGTACAAACCTTGTTTTCCTTGTTTGGAAGGTGGTCCAAGGGTGGGAGACCAGTATTTCTCTTGGCCGACCACTTCTTCCTCTACCAGCCAGTTTTCTGGTCAGACAACTGGCTTTCTTGGTCTTTGGGGCATCTTTTCTGGTCGACCACCACACCACTACATTGTTTTCATGCCTTGGACTCTCTCCCACCATGGCTGACCATTTTTTTTCGCTCAGAGGCCACTTGAAGTGGTCGGCCGACCACTTTAAGTAGCCGATTGACCACTTCAGGTGGTCGGCTGCTTTTTGACACCTTTTTGGAGATATTTTCCTCCAACTGACACAGTTGGAGGACATTAGCGCCATCTTCCATACACGTGTATGGAGGGATTGCCTTGGCACTTAGCTTCTCCTAGAAGGTTTGCCTTTCCTCTGCTATAAGAGGGAAGCTGCCCCTCCCTCCTCTAGGGTCAGAAAAATCACCTTTGAGTGATACATATTATCTCGTATCTTTCTTGCCTTGTTTCTCCATTTTTGTGCTTCAAAAATGTAGATTTGTCTTGCTTTTTCACACAAATACACACTCAAACACCATCCTTTTGCTACTGAGGTGCTTAGGAGCTGGTTTTGGTGTTCTTGGGTTGGTTTAAGCTTGAAAAAGTTGCTGGAGTTGCAGTGGGAGAGAAGGTCTTCAAGGCTGAGTCTTGGACCTTTAAAACCCCCATTTTTGTGTAAGCTTTTGGACCCTTTTGCATCTGTTGTTAAGCTTAACTCTTAACTAGAAAAAGTTCTGTTTTTTCATGCTTAAAATAGTTGTTTCAGGTCCTTTTTTCGTTGGGGGTCATTTAGGCCTTGTTTTGAGCCATCCCTTTAGGCTCTTGTTGAAGCCTTTGCATGACCTTTCTACCACTAAAATCTAGACGATTTTCAGTGGTGGAAAGGTGGTTTTGGTGCCCTAAATAGGAGAGGGTCATCCCCTCTCCTTTGTGTCTTGTTTACTTGCTTTGAATGCCTCATGATTGTGCATCTTTGTTAAACTTGTGTTGGCCATATCTTAGCTTGTATTTATAGTTATTTTTCTAAGACAAACCACTATTTTTTCTTACTTTGGTCACTCCATGCATGGTTAATACACTTGTAGTGTAAATCACACAAACTAACTTTGTATGCTTCATGAAGTAGCATGTCATTCTAGCTTATTTTCTTTCCATTTCAACATGTTTTTGGTGATGTTTTGCCATGTCATGACTCTATTTTGGTTTGGTTTGGTTGGCCCTTGCATGCCTCATACACTTGTAGTGTAGTTCCATGCAATAGCCTAACATGCATCATGTTGTAACATGTCATTTTAGCATGCTTTTGGCTTAGCTCTGAGAAGACTTTGCTCATGTTTTACCATGTTTAAGGTCTAATTTAGGTTGTTTTAGTCATGCATGACTTGCTTTGTATAGCCTTGGTTCAATCTAGCTTGTTAGCATTGTGTGTCAAGTCCACTAGCATGCTTTACTTTGCCTATTTCAGTGATTTGGCATCCCTTGTTATATGATTTCAGTCCATGTTTCATGCTCATGCACTTGCACTTGTCACTCATTCAATGAGTTGGAGGGTTTGCCCCTTTATGCCTTAACATGAGTCATTGCGTATGCCGTCATGCCTTAGCTTGCGAGCCATCATTTCAGTGTGTTTTGGGGGTTATTATGCCATGATATAACTCTGATTTTTGTTGCTTAAGTCATCCCATGCTTGGCCTTAATAGGTGTAGTGTAATCCACTCTATTTGCCTCGTATGCATCATGCCTTATGCCCTCATGTTAGCATGTTTTGGCATCCTTCTACGCATGTTTTAGACTCATTTTGACATGTTCTAGGACTATTTTGGGTTGCCTTGGTCACATGCTTCGTGTTTTGTATAGTTGTAGTACAAGTGCTCTTGCTTGCTTCAAGCTTTGAGAACTATAGCATGCTTCATTTGTGTTGTGTATATGATTTGGCATCACCTAATATGACATTTCACAACATTTAACATTGCCATGTTCTCACTTCATTCATGCTTTGAATGTCTTTAAGTGTTGTGCATTGTTGTCTAGTTTATGCCTTCGCTTGTATGCTAGCATGCTAGGGTATTTAAGCCTCCATCTCAGCATGTTTAGGTCCTTATTTTGACCTACTTGAGCTCTGTCCATGCTTAGTTCACGCATTTGTGCCATGTATTGCATGCCTCCTTTGTAGTCCTCTTTACTAGCTTCATGCTTTAAGGTCCCTACCAAGCTATACTTCTGTTGATTGAATGATTTGGCATCATTTCTTACCTCGTTTCAGTGCATTTAGTGTTGCTACACTAACATGATTTACACTCTTTTAGTGTTCTTGAGAGTTGCACCTTAGTGCCTTAATTGGTGAGCCAATTGGCATGCATGCTTGTATGTGTTTTCGGTGCCTTCATTTTAGCATTATGGCCACTGTTTTGGCATGACCGAGGTTTGCCCATTTCGGTTTAAGTCCATTGAGCTTGTGGTTTGCATATTGTTGCATGCTTGGTGTATTGCACATTGCTGCCCTGGTTGCATTGCATTGTGCATGCACGCATTACATTGTGTTTAGAACCTTACGATTGCCTTGCATTCAGTATGCCATCTAGTTCTTAGCATTTAGCATTGTGTATGCCATGTTATTCCTTGTATTGTGTATGCTAGGTTGCTAGTTGCATTGAGTATGCCATGTAATTGCATTTTTGCATACTCCATGTTACATAGCATTGTGCATGCCATGTTATGTGTTGCATTGTGTTTGGAATAGGTGTTAGCCCAAACACGAGAAACAAGGGACGTTTCATACTTCAAGTGATGAAACGTGCCTTAATTCTCGGTTGCCGACGCTCTTGATCATACATGATAGAGTTCTAGGCCTTATGTGTTGTGCATTCATTTTCATATTGAATTGTGCAACTTCGCCTCTCGGCCATCATGCATTAAAATGCACAATTAGTGGCCCGAGGGTAAGAACTACACTCCCTTGAGTTCATTACACGATAGGGGGGGTGGTTGTGCACACATATCTTCCAAATACATTGCCATACCCTTTCTTGCTCTCTGTTGCAGAAAACTGGGATTCAGCAGCAACAACTGGCCAGCCAGCCAGAAAAACTAGCTGGCCGACCACTTTTCTGGTTTTTCAACAACCAAAAGTGGTCGGCAAGTGTCTGGAGAGACCAAAAGTGGTCGGCCACCCTCCCACCGGATTCCTAAGGTGGAGTTTCATCTTTTTGGAGCTTGGTGCAGAGTTCTTAGGACAGATGAAAACAGAGGCAAATCGGGGCATCGCATTGGATTTCCGAACAAGGCGATCGGGCTTGCATGCATTCCTCTCCCTCTGAGGCTCCTGATTTATTGCTTTCCTTAGCTGCCATGCTTAGATAGCTTGCTTTTGCTTTGGTTTGTACTTTAATTAGTTAATGTATTAGCTATTCAATTCGTTTTGTAGTAATTAGTTAACTAGGATTAGTTAATTAATTTGTTGTGTAATAATTAGTTTAATTAGCTTAGATTAGCTAGTTAGCTTCTTATTCGGTCCCTCCTTCGAGAGGGCGTATTGTTGTAATAAGCATGCGTGTGTGTGATGCATGTCTTCCAACCTCCATTTCTTTCTCCCTTTTACTTAACCGCTTACGATGGTTAGTTTTAGGGCATATTTCATTTAGCATACTTATGCTTCGCATGCATGCATCCATTCATCTCTATTGCATGCACCGGGCTCGGCGCATCATACTAACTGCATTGTATTTCAATACCTATTTGAATACATGTATCAAGTTGCATTTCATATGCCATTCTAGAATAGCCGAGCCTTATTTAGTTGCATTTTCGCATGTGTTGCATTAGCCATTTTAACATGAACTAGGATCATGCATGATTTCTAACTAATTCTTTGTTTTGGCTCGGAGTACACTGTAAGTGTTTACGCCTTAGCATACTACATGTGTGTTAATGTTGCCATGAAAGCATGCTTTCCATGAGGCTAACTACTTAGTTGATTAACTACCTGAATGCCTGTGGGTGAAGGTTGGATTACTTGAATTGGAACAATTCGTTGAAATCCGCATTTTAGCCTACTTGCAAGTAGCAAACTTCAAACCGTTTTCAAACGAACATGTAATGTTTTGTTCCAAATTAAGCGATCTAGTCTATACTTGTTTGCTGTGCGTATCACATAGTAAGATTAGCTAATTAACCAGAATAAGAACACATGTGTCTTCAAAAACAACATATCATGCTTAGTACAGGCCGATCTTTGATCAGGCGAGCGGGGGTGCTCATTAAATGACCTTCCCCAATCGTACCCAAGTTCCCGAGTCGAGGCAACTTTGGTGATGACAGACATGTGGCCTTAGGCACGAGTCAGGGTTTCCTAAATTTCCCCAAAATATAATATTTAGGTGGCGACTCTGTATCTGGCAAAGCAGTCCATGTTTAGCACTTCTTTATAAAAAAAATTTCCAAAACGATTTTCCGGATTTGGACTCTTTGGTGATTTATCGGTTTCACATCGCACATTGTGATATTAGATTCAGAACTGTGACATTTGAGTCCAAACTATAGTAGCTCAGAACAAAAAGAGATTTCGCGCCCTCGCAGGCGCAGATATCGGAGAGTTTCCGGGAGCGCGTCTACACTTACCTCTTTTTGACATCATTTGAGACCCCTTTTTATTTTTTAAACACAGATTACCTGTGTTGGAAGTTACTAAAGTTCACTATTTCAGAAATTAGTTTTTCTTCCAAATTTTATTTCTTTTTCTTAAAATCGTTGTTAGCCTTGGAATTTTTCTCCATATTTTTTCCTAACTAAATGAACTAGCACCAGTTAAAATATTGTAATATTTGAAGTTCGTTCAGTACGAGTTTCATTATTTTTACTCCAATAATTCAATGTTGAAATAAGAAGTGTGGAAAATTCTAAGAAATTTTGTGATGACTCCTAAAAAAATTTTGTAATATTCATTTTAGTTGCCATACATGGTTGTGTCGTGCTATATAAACCTTATGTCACTGTAGTTTTCAAACTAAAACTCGCACATATATGAAAATGTGAATTTGACGAGGAAAAGAAACACGAACTTGAATCGATGTATTAAAAGTTAAAAGTGATGGAGTGAGCCAAGTTTAGAGTCTTGCATGAGTGAGTTGTGAACCCTAACGTGACAGGAGAAGGTATTTTGGGTATTATCGTTATAGGCGATATAAGGTTGGTGGTGCGAGCGTCACAACATAGACTGTTCCCTTAGGGTAGACTGTGATGTCACGACTTGGGTATATAACCTTGGTGCATGGGCATCATTGGTTGTTAGAAAAAGTAGCATTTGAATATTTGACCAAGGGAGAGTCATAATTGTTGGTGGCCATTGTAAAGAGTTACTTAGATTTATTGGATAAACTAAACCTATGAGAATTCAAAAGAAAAGTTTGGCATTTTCCTTATGATGAATTACTACTTCTGCTTGCCAGTGTTCTTATTATCTATTGCTATCATTCAACTGCTAGCATTCATGTTATTCTTATTTTATTAAACGCTGCTTGTTACTTTGTTAGTACATAGTATTCATTATTTGTGAATATTATTATCGGGGTGGGTATTTACGGGTTGTAGTATCTTATTGAACTCGTCGCTCATTGACATTCCTGTTGCCCTGGCATTTTATGCGAGTACTGAAGAAACTAAAGGAAACACTGAGGTCTTGAAAGACGACGTTCAGCCTTGGTTAGCTTGAAGTGTGCTCAAGTTTCATGAATCCCTTTCCTGAGTTATCTAGTCTTCTCTAGCTGCAGCTCTTTTCTTTTTCTTTTTCTTTTTCTTTTTCTTTTTCTTTTTCTTTTTTTTTTAAAAAAAAGAAAATTGTGTTTTTCTATCATGAATGTACAAAGACCAAGCTTTAGGTTTGATTTGGAGTTGTAATTTAAGAATTTTTAATTTCTATTTTGTTAATTAATGGGTGATTGCAAACTTGGTGGCAAGAATGATTAGAAGTTCTTAATTTAGAAAAGTTAATTTTAAGTTTCAAACCTTATTATTATGTCCTCAAATTTTGGAACGTCACAACATGGTATCAGAGCTCTAGATTAGAATACCTAGCAACAGTGGGAAGAGGTTTAACCTCAATTGAGGTGTAGTGTCATGTGTTAGAAGGAATAGAGTTATGTGACTCACGATTTATGCGAGCTTTATGCTAATCATAGTAACTATCCTTGTTTGATCCTAACTGTACCTCTAGCTTGACTCCAAATTTGTCGGATATAAAATCATCACTTCTCTATCTTGATTGAACCTTTCCAATTCAGCAAAGTATTGCCTTAGGATGATCAATTGGCAAATTTTGAGCCTTGATTATTATATCTTGTATGTTGTTCTCTTGAAAACCAGTTGCACTCTTTTAATCTTTGCAGGGTGAAGAATCTTAGGTATTTGGTTTGCAATGTGTATGGCTAAACACAATTTCAATTCAAATGTCTAGTTTAGTCACCAGCTCCATAATTGTAGCCCTATTAAAAGTCCAAAACATTCATGTCATTCGATTATACTGTCTATTCCAATTCCATTTGAATTCTTGTGCTAAATTATGCTATTGTCGTAACTGCTTCATACTCTTTCTTCTCTACTACAACTGTGTGAATCTTGGGATTGGAGTCAGGTCAATTAGATATGGTCATGAGTATGGAACCACATTTAGGTAGTTCAGTCCGAGTAGATCCTGTGTGTAAGTCCTATAACTTAGAAGTCTCTAAGCCGCAACATAAACCAAAGAATAAACTGATTAGCGGTCAATCGAACGACAATAGATTGTTATGGCAAGTCGGTGATGAATTTTTGCTTGACGATATGATTTTTCAATTTAAGGGGGACAGATAGGATTCTCTGTCTCCTACATATTGCAAGTCATAATGGCATGACCTGCTAGCTGAGCAATTGATAAGCTTGATGCTTGAAAGTGAAGAGTTGAAGGATATAGTACTTCCTCGCGAGTGTGCAAATAAACCAACATTTTATTTGACTAGCTACCAAGATTACCTTCAATGGGAGCTAGACTTCACTACTGATTTGAAACTCAAAATGTCACCAATATCTATAGCACCACATCACTTGACCTAGTTAAAGTTAAAGAAATGAAAACACAACTACAAGAGTTGTTGGACAAAGAATTTATTCAACAGAGTACATCTCCAAAGAAAGCGCTTGTGTTGTTTGCCAACACGAAAGATAGAAAACTTAGGTTTTATGTATCGATCATTGACAATTCAATTGAGTCACTATAAAAAGAAAAAAAAATTAATAACCCATTACCTATGATTGTTGTTCTACTCAACCGATTGGGAGGATTAAAGAGTTTTTCTAGAATCGACCTTAGGTCCAGTTATCATGACTAGTTACGTGTGCGTGATAAAGACATATAGAAGATTGTATTTTGAAATTTCTATGATCATTATGAGTTCATAGTGTACTATTCAGATTAAGGAATGTGCCTGGCATATTTAGGAGTTTGATGTTCATGACTTATTTAGATCATAGTGTTCATTGATGATATTTTTGTCTACTTATGTTCGGAAGAGAATAATAAGTAGCACCTAAGGATCAAGCATGCAATTTTGTAGGAAAAAGAATAGTAATAATAATAAATTTGCACGCCAAGGTTGACAAATGCAAGTTTTGATTGAAGGAACTGAAATTGCTTGGTCACGTTGTATCTGCAGAAGGCTGGATCAAAGTGGAGCAATGAAAGTATTTATAGCTTCTTAGGTTTGCCAAGCAACTACAACATATTCATATAGAGTTTTTCTACCTTGTAGATCTTTGTAGTTATGGCTCTGACCTTTCTTTAATTTCACCTTGTTCTTCTTTTTGCTCATCTAGTTTCTTTATTAGTTAAACTTCTTGATTTTTGTTTATTTGTTATGATTCGATTGCAAGGGCGAGCTTATTAAACTCAATTCTATTAGAGTTTGCAACTAATCTTTGGGTAATTACATTTGATTACTTTTGTACTTCTATATCGAAAACTATCATTCTTTATGGTCAGCTTTGGTGACCATGATTATTGTAGGATATGTTTCAAAATCACTCTCTTCTTAGAAACCGAACCCATCTTCTACATAGTCGGGTTCTACAAACATTTCACAAAATATATATATTGATCATTTATCATAAATCCTTATTGGACTTTCGCGAGATCATTTCCGAACATCTACCCTTTGAAAATAGTGTCACTCATGTACTACAATCTATTTTCAATAAGGCAACCTCTTAGTAAATTATTTAGAGGTCACTTGATTACACGAAGTGCCAATTACTATCTTGTCAAATCATGACCCTCAATTTACTTTCCAATTTCGGTGGAGTTTGCAAAAAGATCATGGGTACAGAGCTATGCTCTAGCACGACATTTCACCCTTAAACTGTCAAGCAATCAGAAACGACGACTTAGGTCCTAGAATTTATACTACAAACTTGTGTCATATAATTCAAAGGAGAGTTTGCACCTTGTTACATTGGACCCATCAAATTTTTAAGAAGAGTATCAGAGGTAGTGTATCATTTAGCTTGGTTGCCTTGACTCTATGAAGTGCATGACACCTCTATATTTCTGTATTGTGAGCCTTAACCTTCACACGACATCAACTGGGGAGCAATTGATATCGACGAACATAGGATGTTTGAATATATATATATCTAGATCATCAAAAATAATTTTCAATGAAAGGCCATTCAACTACTATTGGTACTTTCACGACATCAATAACTATAGGAATTGTGGGAGCCGAATAATTAGAAGAATGAAATCTGGAGCATCTGAAGGGCCAGGAGCTTAACGGCTCCATTCCACTCGATTGGGATGCCGAATAAATCCTTAGGGCCGAACGGATTTGAGGAGGCATATCAGGGCAAACAAAATAATAATAAAAGAATAATAAACTCTGGCCCCGAGGCATAGGAAATGTGTATAAATACGAGAACTGCAGACACGAGAGGGACTCTCTCAGGACTGAATCATCAAGCTTTCTGGAACAAAAAAAGCTGACCGGTTCTCCAAAGTGCTAATCCCGCAACCCCCGACCGGAGTCTTCATATCTTCCCAGGTGACTGGCTGAGGATCATTGGCGTCTTCCAGGATCCGAAGAGTATTTCCAATCCACTTCCCCACAATTGGCGCCGTCTGTGGGAATACTCAGATATATCCATGAAAGGCGTGACCGCAGATCCTCCGGTGGCCACCGACGATATCGCACCAAGAGACGATTCCACTCCGGTAACTGCACTCCGAAAAGACCCCATCGCGCACCGACGCGCCTTGAACTCTAACTCACCAACTACTTCAACAAAGGCGATGATGCAAGCGACCATGGAACGAGCCTGACAGACCCAACAGGATTTAGATAACATCATCACCGAGAACGAACGCCTTCGCCGCGATCTGGCCTTAGAAAAAGCAAAGTCCGGACGAGCAGGGCTCAAGGTCTTTGAGCCACTCCCCAGAAGAGGCCCTGTACGACCTCGGGGCCAATCGTACGACGGCAACGCTCGCCGCGCCTTGACCGATTGCCTTGAAGAAGTGACCGAGGACGCACGTCGCCCAAGAGGCGCCCCGCATAACACCGTACATATAATATACAGCCTACCGCTAGCCCCGACTGTACATGCAATTCAATCACTTCCGAGCCCCCAGCGTCAGCTCGCACCAACTAAGCCACCCCGACTTCGCGAAATGCCAACCATTACCTTTGACGACTCCGATTTGCGCGGCGTAACACTCCCACACATAGATCCTCTGGTTGTTGCGCTACGCGTGAACAGGTTTATCGTCGAACGCGTCCTTATCGACCAGGGAAGCACTTCAGAAGTTATGTACTATAAAACTCTCATCAAACTCGGGTTCAACGATTCCGATCGACTCGACTCCTTATCCATTATTAAACTGCGCCAACCGGAGTACCCATTGGGAAAGATCAGTCTACCCGTTCGAGCTGGCTCCATAACGGTGGATGTGGAGTTTTTGGTCGTCAGGTTACCGTCGCCGTACAATCTCATCATGGGGCGATCATGGTTGCACACCCTGCAGGCCGTCCCAAGCACTTAGCACCGGTATTACGTTTCCGACGGAACACGGCGTTAAGCGAATCCGTGGCTCTCAACGATCGACACTGCGCATGCTACCTTCTTGGCGATAAGCGCGAAAGAACCGCAAGTCAACTCCAAAAGCATAATCGAGAAATCACGGGCGGCGTCGGACGTCAACGGATGAAAAGGCCACGGAAGGATTGGACGCGTTGACATTGATGGGAGCCGGAGAAGTTGTTTATGATCGGCGCCTCGTGAGCGAGACCGACAAAGAGCGGTGATCGCTTTCTTACTCGGCAAACTCGGCGTTTTCGCATGGACTCCATACGCGATGCCGGGTATAGTCCCGTCGATCTCGGCACCATTTGAATGTTGACCCACGCCAAGCCGATCATCCAAAAAGGCGGCGATCCTCCATGAACACCTGCGCCGTTGTTGTAGAAGAAGTTGACAAATTGCTTGCCGCCGGGGCAATTAGGGAGGTCACCTACCCCACGTGGCTCTCCAACACAGTGGTGGTGAAAAAGAAAAATGGAACTTGGCGAGTATGCGTCGATTTCACCGATCTGAACAAAGCTTGCCCCAAAGATTGCTTCCCCTTACCACGAATTGACCAACTCGTTGATGCGACAGCGCGCCACCGGCGTATGAGTTTCCTCGACGCCTACAGAGGCTACCATCAGATCGCCATGAATCCGGATGATCAGGACAAAACTGCGTTCCTTACTCCAAGAGGGACCTACTGCTATAGGGTTATGCCTTTTGGACTAAAGAACGCAGGGGCACCTTACCAAAGATTGGTCACCACGATGTTCAAAGAACAGCTCGGACACACTATGGAAGTATACATTGACGACATGGTGGTCAAATCCAAAGAAGAACAAACCCATATAGCCGACCTGGAAACAACATTCGACACCCTACGCAAATACAGAATGAAGTTAAACGCCTCTAAATGCGCATTCGGGATCGGCTCCGGCAAATTCCTGGGTTATATCGTCAACCACCGTGGAATCGAGGCCAACCCGAGGCAAGTCACAGCAATTTTGGAACTGAGTTCCCCCCGTTCGGTCAAAGAAGTCCAAAAGTTGATGGGAATGGCTGCTGCACTCAACAGGTTCATTAGTCGATCCACAGACCGCTGCAGACAATTCTTTCAGACATTACGCCAGGGCAGAGCTTTCGAATGGTCCGCCGAATGCGAAGCAGCTTTTAACGGGCTCAAGACATATCTCCGGACAGTACCTCTTCTAACAACACCCGCCGCCGGTGACTCCCTCATTCTATATCTGGCAGTCTCCGACAGGGCCGTCAGCGCCGTATTACTAAAAGAGGAGGAAGGGCAGCAACAGCCAGTGTATTATGTGAGCAAGGCAATGGTGGACGCCGAAACACGTTATCTACCGCTTGAAAAACTCGTCCTAGCCTTGGTCATGGCAGCAAGAAAACTGATGCATTACTTCCAAGGACACAGCATTAGGGTCCTAACAGACTATCCCCTTCGATCAGTACTAAGGAACGCAGAAGCATCAGGGCGTGTTTCGAAGTGGGCTCTTGAACTCGGCCAATACGACATTCAGTTTTTACCCAAAACTGCAATCAAGGGGCAGGTGCTTGCCGACTTTGTGGCCGAATTCACAGGAGGGCTTGCCGACCTCAAGCCTGATGACGTTCTGCCAAAGGCAGCCGAAGTTCGGTCAAATCCAGATTGGAGAATTTATGTTGGGGACATTTGGCAGTTATATTGTGATGGAGCGTCTAACCAACGGGGCAGCGGCGCTGGCGTCGTACTCATATCTCCAGACGGCGCAGTAATTGAGCAGGCTGTCAAGCTCGGCTTCGAAGCATCAAATAACGAAGCCGAATATGAAGCATTAGCGGATGGCCGAACGCATCTCCGGCTGGCGGCGTTGTTGGTATTTTGCGACTCAAAATTGGTAATCAACCGCTAAAGAAGTCTGTGGCAAGAGACGAGCGTATGGCGGCCTATGAAAGCGGCTAACACCACGCTAACGAAATTCGACCATCACGAACTAAACCAAATAACAGCGACCAAAACACGCCGCGGATGCCTGGCATGCTTAGCCTCCGCCATCAACTCCGAGCTCAAGCGTACCATAGAAGTGGGTTTCGTCCCAGAACCAAGTATCGGCCGACTGGAGGAAACCCACATCAACATTATAGAACCCGCTCCAAGTTGGAAGGATCCCATTGCTGCATTCCTTTCTTCGAGCAACTCCCGGAGGAAAAGAAAGAAGCACATAAAGCTGAAACAAGGCCCTGCGGTACTACTTAGATCCACAAGGAAGGCTTTACAAAAAGTCCCTCTCTGGTCCATACTTAGAATGCGTGCACCCGGACAGGGGAGAAGAGCTGCTCACTGAGATACATGAGGGCAGTTGTGGTGCCCATTCGGGGACGCTCCTCGCTCACCGGCGATAACATAAGGATATTATTGGCCGGCGATGAGAGCCTTGAAAATTATGTCAAGAAATGCGAACAATGCCAAAAGTTCTCCCCACTAACCCATCGACTGCGAAGCTTTGAATTCAATTACAAGCCTGGCCGTTTGCTCAGTGGGGACTTGATAACGTAGCACCATTGCCGAGGGCCCCAGGGAATAAGCGATTTCTAATCGTGGTTACAGACTACTTCACAAAGTGGGTCGAAGCGGAGGCTCTAACCCATATACGGGATTCCGACATCAAGCGCTTTGTGTGGAGGAACAACATTACGATTCGGCATTCCAAGAACCGATCTCGGATAATGGTACCCGATTCGATTGTGGCGTATACCGAGAATTGTGCAGCAAGTACGGTATTGAACCCTACTTCTCTACGCCAGCCTATCCCCAAAGTAACGGTCAAGCCGAAGCTTCAAACAAATCCATCTTAGACGACATCAAAAAGAGGCTGGAAAACACCAAAGGCAGATGGGTTGAAGAGTTGCCGAGTGTCTTGTGGGCCCACCGCTGCTTGCCGAGACGATCTCTGGAGAAACGCCGTTTGCATTATGCTTCGGGACCCAGGCAATCTTACCCCCAGAGATTGGCTTACCAACTTTGAGATCGCAAGCCTTTAACACGGGCCGAAATAACATGATGCTCGCCCTCGACCTGGTTCTTATTGAAGAACGAAGAGACCGTGCCTTAGCATCCATGGCACGTTATCAGCAGCAGCTCGCAAAGTCATACAATCGGCGAGTTCAGTTGCGCCGCTACAATCCAGGAGAATTGGTTCTAAAGAAAGTATTACCAGCCAACCGGAGGCCGTCCGATGGAAAACTTGGCCCGAACTGGGACGGTCCCTATCAGATAGATTCCGTGGCAGGTGTAGGCGCATATCGGCTCTCAGACATGTCAGGAAGAAGCCTGCCCCGACCGTGGAATTTGACACATCTACGTAAATTTTATCAATGACCCGACCTGTGGGCTTGATAGTTGTAAACATTTCGTTGTAATGAAAGATCTCGTGTTTTTACGTGTTTGACCTCAGCGACTTTGGCCAAAACAAGTCTCCGGATTCGGAGCGCCCTTCGTGGATGTCTCGATCGGCCAAAACAAGTCTCCGAATTCGGAGCCCCCTTCGGTGCATGACACCCTAGGGCCGAACAAGTCTCCGGATTCGGAGCGCCCTTCGTGGATGTCACGATCGGCCAGAACAAGTCTCCGGTCGAGCCCCCTTGATGCATGACACCTAGGGCGAACAAGTCTCCGGATTCGGGCGCCCGCCGTGGATGTCACGATCGGCCAAAACAAGTCTCCGAATTCGGAGCCCCCTTCGGTGCATGACACCCTAGGGCCGAACAAGTCTCCGGATTCGGAGCGCCCTTCGTGGACGTCACGATCGGCCAGAACAAGTCTCCGGATTCGGAGCGCCCTTCGTGGATGTCACGATCGGCCAAAACAAGTCTCCGGTTGAGCCCCTTACGCATGACACCCTAGGGCGAACAAGTCTCCGGATTGGGCGCCCGCCGTGGATGTCACGATCGGCGAAACAAGTCTCCGACTCGGAGCCCCCGGTGCATGACACCCTAGGGCGAACAAGTCTCCGGATTCGGCGCCCGCCGTGGATGTCACGATCGGCGTAACAAGTCTCCGGTTCGGGCGCCCGCCGTGGATGTCACGATCGGCCAAAACAAGTCTCCGAATTCGGAGCCCCCTTCGGTGCATGACACCCTAGGGCCGAACAAGTCTCCGGATTCGGAGCGCCCTTCGTGGATGTCACGATCGGCCAGAACAAGTCTCCGGATTCGGAGCGCCCTTCGTGGATGTCACGATCGGCCAAAACAAGTCTCCGAATTCGGAGCCCCCTTCGGTGCATGACACCCTAGGGCCGAACAAGTCTCCGGATTCGGAGCGCCCTTCGTGGATGTCACGATCGGCCAGAACAAGTCTCCGGATTCGGAGCGCCCTCCGTGGATGTCACGATCGGCCAAAACAAGTCTCCGAATTCGGAGCCCCCTTCGGTGCATGACACCCTAGGGCCGAACAAGTCTCCGGATTCGGAGCACCCTTCGTGGATGTCACGATCGGCCAGAACAAGTCTCCGGATTCGGAGCGCCCGTGGATGTCACGATCGGCCAAAACAAGTCTCCGATCGCTCGAGCCCCTTCGTGCATGACACCCTAGGGCGAACAAGTCTCCGGATTCGGGCGCCTTCGTGGATGTCACGACGGGCGAACAAGTCTCCGGATTCGGAGCGCCCTTCGTGGATGTCACGATCGGCCAAAACAAGTCTCCGAAATCGGAGCCCCCTTCGGTGCATGACACTCTAGGGCCGAACAAGTCTCCGGATTCGGAGCGCCCTTCGTGGATGTCACGATCGGCCAGAACAAGTCTCCGGATTCGGAGCGCCCTTCGTGGATGTCACGATCGGCCAAAACAATAATCGGGCCGCATTTATTAATCTTGGCGGCCTATTTTTACTCGGCCACATTATCTGAATGCCTCGGCGGCCTGAGTGTGAGCCATTACGGCTCTTCACGCCGCTACCGACCAAGGCAAGGGCAGATTTATTAATCTTGGCGGCCCATTTTTACTCGGCCACATTATCTGAATGCCTCGGCCAGCCCACGAGTGTGAGCCATTCGGCTCTTCACGCTCGCGCCCTGACCAAGGCAAGGGCAGATTTATTAATCTTGGCGGCCCATTTTTACTCGGCCACATTATCTGAATGCCTCGGCCAGCCCACGAGTGTGAGCCATTCGGCTCTTCACGCTCGCATACGACCAAGGCAAGGCAGATTTATTAATCTTGGCGGCCCATTTTACTCGGCCACATTATCTATGCCACGGGACCCACAGTGTGAGCCATTCGGCTCTTCACGCTACTCCAAGGCAAAGGCAGATTTATTAATCTTGGCCGCATTTTTATCGGCATACGACAAAGGCAAAGACACTATATATCCATCAAGAAACACCCACATAAACTTATGGAAACATCAGCACATTGCGCAGAATTCATAACATTTTATAACTTTCTGTATTATAACTTTTATAATATCAACCCGCACTAAAAATGTCGAACAAACATATACAAAGCAACAAAAACAAGCGAAACAGAAAATAAAATACTTTCTCGAGCTCATAACAATTGTGTATGGTAAAGATCAACCCTCCGAATCAGTCTCCAATGGATCGACGTCAACTTGTTCATACGGTATTGCCATATTCAGCGAAGCTCCAGCTGCAGCAAGGGCCTTGTGCCAACCATGTTTGAAGCCCCGATTCTCAAACCGAGAGACCTGGTCCACATATTCAGCAAGGCCAGCCTTCTTCCCGGCTTCGAATCCTTTTGAATCGGCAATTTCCTTCGCCGCCTTCATTTCGGCCAACCTAGCCCCCAAGTCGGCAACCGCCTTTTGGGACAAACCAAGTGCAGCTTGCATATCGTCGACCTTCTTGTCGGCCTCCGCTCTTAACTTATCCGCGAGACAAGCTCTCCCAACCTCATCCTCTGCCCGAGAAGCTTCCCGGTTCGCTCTTAAAATTCGTCCTCGCCCCTTTTCCTCTGGCCCTCAGCTTCCTTTCGTGAATGACCAATCTGCTTGACGGCATCGAGATGACGGCGCCCTACGTCGGCTATCCTACCAACGGTCTGCAAAAGAAGAATTCAAAATACGCACGAAAAGGTAACGCGAACAGCATTTGGAAGAAGCGAAGGAAAAGTCAAAATACGCACCAAAAGTGCCGACTGCGCGGCCAAAACTGTCGCATTCAAATCCGATTCCAACCGAAAAGCCTCCATATCACATGGCAACGAGAGAGACGTTGCCACGCCGAACGCGACCTCTGGGTCCTTAAGCGTCGAGGCATCCGAAAGAACCGGCATATTTCTTGCGATTGGCTGAATCACGAAGGGCTGAACTTCACTCGATCCCCCTACTCGGGGACGTTTGTGGCCGTGATCATCTGAATCGATCTCACGATCCCCGGCGTATTTCTCCGCCTTTGCCTTAACGTCCTGAACGGCCTTCCAAACCAACGCAGATTCGGTATTCTTATTTGCAGCCGCCTCAACAATTCCCGACCGTTTCGATTCGGCAACCGGCAGGGAATGAGGTTCATTCGTGGTCGGTTCAGCCAAAAGGCCTTCCGCTATCCGTCGTGCAGCTAACCTCTCCGCATTCGCCTTCTTGGCGAGCTTTGTCAGGCTCAATTCAGCCATGTCGGGAACGCAAGAGATGGAAGATCGTCGTGCTTAAAGGGCGTTAGCGAGAATCTAACTCCCTCAGATTCGGCCTCACACTGATCCGATTCGGCAGTTTCGGGTACTTCCGAATGAGACCTCTCGAAACCTATCTGTCAAGTTTTTGAAAGCAGGAAAACAAAATACGAGCCGCAAGAAAAATCCTCCCCTGCTTATGGAAACTGCGACGGCCAAAGTAATTCAGAGCAATCCTGATGTCCGAAAGAATGGCGCCGACGGTTGAAGCACGGATTTTCTTTAAATCAAATCCAAAGTGGCGAAGAACAGCCCTTAGAAACGGGTTAAGGGGAAAGCGGACTCCACCCTCTACAATCGACAAAAGGGGAAAGACAATCGTGGCTTTGTCCTCCCTCTCTATGTCAAGAGTGCCGCCCGCCACGAACGACAGATGGACATCACCGGGAGTAGAGAAAAGGCGTCTAAAGCCAACAATTCAATCCGATGAAAGGAGGTCTCTCAAGTGTTTCCTCAAATCCTATCGTCTATAAGAACAAACGACGGAACAAACAAGCTAGGAAAAGCTTCGCAGCAGGAGGGAGGAAGAACTTACAAAAAATGAAGATTATCGCAGACGAAAGAGTCGCAAGAGCAATTTGAGGAGCGATCCAATGACCAGCGTCATAGAATATGGATCCGAAAAGACACCAGATTTTAAATCGTAGTAAATGGGCGTGCTCGAAGGGTGGGGAAGTTGAAGCATCGAATAAAAGGGCGGGTAATTAAACCCCCACGTAAAAAAAAATAATAATAATAATAATAATAAAAATAAAAAATATATAAATAAATAAATAAAATAAAATAAATAAGAATTTTCCTCGACCCCTAACCTCGGTTCAAAGTACTTGAGAAATGGAACCAAGCGTTTCACCCAGCTGTCATTGGCAAAACGCCTGGGGGGCAATTGTGGGAGCCGAATAATTAGAAGAATGAAATCTGGAGCATCTGAAGGGCCAGGAGCTTAACGGCTCCATTCCGCTCGATTGGGATGCCGAATAAATCCTTAGGGCCGAACGGATTTGAGGAGGCATATCAGGGCAAACAAAATAATAATAAAAGAATAATAAACTCTGGCCCCGAGGCATAGGAAATGTGTATAAATACGAGAACTGCAGACACGAGAGGGACTCTCTCAGGACTGAATCATCAAGCTTTCTGGAACAAAAAAAGCTGACCGGTTCTCCAAAGTGCTAATCCCGCAACCCCCGACCGGAGTCTTCATATCTTCCCAGGTGACTGGCTGAGGATCATTGGCGTCTTCCAGGATCCGAAGAGTATTTCCAATCCACTTCCCCACAGGAATCTATATGAGAACGAGAAGACGCGATGCACTTTAATTACGCCAAAGTTTGGAAATCCAATGTTCAAGTTAATTTCAGGAACAAAATTATTTTAAGGGGGATAGATTGTGAGAACTCATATTTTTCATATAATTGATTTACTTCAAAAATCGTATTATATTGCAATTTTAATTATACTCGATTAAATTTATCGTGATAAATATATTTAGTTGTTTAACTTATATAATTCAATTTAGAAAATCAAAAATAAATTTTAATTATATTAACTCACTTTAATATGGGTAATTCAATTAGTAATTTATAATTTTAAAATTTCATGGTTAGTAGTAATTCTAAACCCTTCTAAATTAATGTTTTGTCTTAACTTGTATCATAATCAAGTTAAGGAAACTAAATTAATTGGAACTAAATTGATTGAAAGTTAGTTAGGAATAAACTTTTTAGTTAGAATGTTAGATAGATAGATAGATAGATAGATAGATAGATAGATAGATCAATAATACAGTAGCCCAAAAAAGAAAAAGAAAATGAAATCAGATTTTTAGCAGAGGATTTTGGCCACTCTCCTTCCCAAGAAGGCTGTACAGGCATGCTAAGGCATGCATACAAACCCACTTACACACTCAAGGCCTAGGAATCAAACATGCATTATAGATAATGTTTCCCAAGTCATAGGAAAAAAAAATATACCAAAAATATATATATATATATGTATATATGTTGTCTCCGAACCCCTGCAAATAGAGCACTATTTCAACCCATCTTTTCCTGCACAAACATGGTTGAAAATGAGAGACAAAGAGGGATAGAAAGAGAACAAAGAAAGGAAAGAAGGCGAGAAAGAGAGGAAGTGAAGTCTCACCACTTAGCAAAATTTTTGAAAACTCTTAAGGTAAGAATACTTCAACTATACTCATCATTAGACACATCATTTAACGTTGAGAATGTATTATTATCATATTACAAGAACATAGAAGCATGTTAGAATTGTTTATGCTATCATATCCTTGTTTAGATAATTGTTTTCCAGCACTGTTAAAATTTTGCAAACGATTAGAGATACTTAAATAAATTCTACAAGGCTTGTTTTGAAATTCTGAAGCTACTGGTACCTTCCAAACATGTTCCTTGCGTGGTTAAATTTTTACAAACTCATTAGAGAGTATTTTATTCCTGGAATAAATTGTTCTTCTCAACTGTTGCAAGCAACTCTACACAAACAGCCACTTCAAATATATGTCCATTTTTTTTATAGAATTTATTTTTATGCAAAACCACTTGGGATAGTCAGATATAGAATTTACTTTTCATTTGCCTCCGATTTCATAGAAAATGGATAAGTTTAAGAGGATAAATTGTAGTTTTACTAAAACGCAACAAAATCTGACCAATTTTCTAAGAAAAATTAATTGACCATCTTGCTTTGGGTTTTAGTCTTCAAGCTCTTCTGTAAATCTGTTCTCAACTCAAATATCTAGCAAAAAATTCTCACCTTACCTCTTTTTGACATCGTTTGAGGCCCTTTTTTATTTTTCAAACACAGATTACCTGTGCTGGAAGTTGTTGTAGTTCACTATCCCAGAAATCAATTTTTCTTCCAAATTTTATTTCTCCATTTTAAAATCGTTGTTGGCCCTGGAATACGCTTGAAATATTTTCCTGACTCAATGAACAAGCACTAGTTAAAATATTGTAATAATTGAACTTCGTATGGTATGAGTTTCATTACTTTTAGTCCAATAATTTAATGCTGAAAATAAGAAGTACGGGAAATTCGAAGAAATTTTGTGATGACTCCTAAGGCATTTCTGCAATATTAATTTTTGTTTCCATACATGGTTGTGTTGTGCTATATAAACCTTATGTCATCGTGGTTTTCAAACTAAAACTCGCGCATGTATCAAAAGGTGAATTTGACGAAGTAAAGAAACACGAACTTGAACCAATGTATTAAAAGTTAAAAGTGATGGAGTGAGCCTGGTTTTGAGTCTTGTCGGGAAGGTATATTGGCTGTTATCGATATAGGCGTTATAAGTTTGGTGGTGCGAGCATCACAACATAGACCGTTTCCTTGGAGTAGATCGTGATGTCACGACTCGAGTATGTAATCCTGGTGCGTGGGCATCATTGGTAGTTACAACAAGTAACATTTGAATGTTTGACCAAGGGAGAGTCAGAATTGGTCGTGGCCATTGCTTAGTGGATAAGTAGAAATGGTGCTCTGCGGAGAGTTACTTAGACTTACCTAATAAACTAAACCTATGAAAATTCATAAGAAAAGTTTGGCATTTTCCTTATGATGAATTACTACTTCTACTTGCCATTGTTCTTATTATCTATTGCTATCATTTCTACTGCTAGCATTCCTATTATGCTTATTTTATTAAACGCTACTTATTACTCTGTTACTACACAATATTCATTATTTATGAATGTTATTATCGAGGTGGGTATTTTCGGGTTGTAGCATCTGATTGAGCTCGTTGCTCATTGGCATTCCCATTGCCTTTGCGTTTTATGCCAGGTATCGAAGAAACCGAAGGAAACATTGAGGTCTTGGAAGGCGACGTTCAGCCTTAGTTTGCTTGAAGTGTTCCCAAGTCCCATACTTGGTGGTAACAATGATTAGAAGTTCTTAATTAAGAAAAGTTGATTTTAAGTTTTAAATCTTATTATGATGTCCTCAAATTTTGGGACGTCATAGTGAGCATTGAAAATTTTTCCTTTTTAGTCCAAAAAATGGTCTAGGTTTTGCAAAAATAGAATAATTTTCGAGAAATTCAGTCAACTTTATTAAAACGCCTCAAAATTTGTTTTCGCAAATGACCACTACCCAATCAACATGAAATCAACCCTTGAGATGTATAACCTCAAATCTGAACTTAATCAACCTTGAAATTGAATCTGCCTTAAAGAAGAGAAAGTACAACTGGATTGAACGGAAATGAGTCAATCACACATGGATAGGACAACTGAGTCAAGTAAAGATATACCAATCAAACCTGGATGAGATGAGTGAGTTGAAAATGGTTGGAGCCAAACTTCAAAATGAAGTTGCCTACGTATCGCAAAGATAGCAATTAGGCCTTATGTAGTTCCTGGCTAAGATTCACTCGAGTATTAACACTCTCCTTTTGTGCTTTAACTTTTGCCAAGGCCGGCCTTCCGGGTTTTCGATCTTGCGAGCTTTTTTCATTTTTCTTTTTCCATTTTTTTCAAACTTTTTCTTTTTTCCTTTTCTTTTTTTTTTTTTTTTTTGCTCTAACTTTTGCCGGGGTCACCCTTTTCGGGTTTTCGACCCAACGAGCCTCTCAAGGATAATACTTTTTTAGCTTGTCCATATTGATTGGTTGTGAGAACTCCAAACCATCCAAATCCAATAGAATGACTACTCCCCCTGACCAAATTCACTTGATGTTGTAGGGAGATCTAAACTTGCCCCTAGGGTCATGGATAAGAGCTCAATTGTCCTTCAGCACTATGTCTTCTTCCCTCAAATTCCTAGATCTGACTTTTTTGTTGAATGCTTTGGCAATCTTGAATGTGGTATAACACCTTCAATATTCGCTCATCAAACAACATCAGCTCCTCAAATCGCTTCTATTGCCAATCAACTTCTACTATCTAACATTTAGCCATAATCCTCAACAAAGGCACCCTTATCTAAATCGGCAAAACAACCTCCATTCCATAAAGAGTAAGGGGTTGCTCTTATAGACGTTCGAATTGATGTCTTATATCTCCAAAGTGCAAAAGGCAGTTTGTCTGGCCAATCTATGTAGGTTTCTACCGTCTTACGTAGAATGGTCTTGATATTCTTATTTCTAGCCTCAACAGTTCCATTGGTTTGTGGCTAGTATGTTGATGACTTGTGAAAAGCCACATTATATTTCTCAAGTAGAATTGCCACTTCTCCTCTGAAGTGTGAGCCATTGTCCAAGAGTACTTCATTTGGCACTCCATATCTGTAGATAATGTTATTCTTGATGAATTTGACCATGTGTGATGCTTTTAACACTGAAAACGACTATACTTCAACCCATTTGGTAAAATAGCCAATTGTAACCAAGATGAACTGATGCCCGTTTGATCTCTTTGGTATGACTGCCCCGATGACATCTAATGCCCCAGACAAAGAAAGGGCAAGGCGAATTCATGTTGTAGAGCTTTGATGGTGGGATATTCATGCGATTGGCGTAGATTTGACATTTTTGGCATCTCCAAACAAAGTTTATACAATCACTCTCCATAGTTAACCAGTAGTATCCCAGTTTAAAGATTTTTCTAGGAAGCATTATACCGTTCATATGGGCTCTACACTCTCTTCCATGGATGGCTTCCATGATACGCTTTGCATCTTCTTCCTTTACACATAGTTTGCGCATTTCCAGATGCCCTCTCTTGTAAAACTTATCTCCACAAATGATGAACTAAGCAGATAGACATCGTACCCCTTTTTTATCCTTGGAATTTGCCCCTTGCGGGTATGTACCGCTTTTCAAAAAGTTCCAACTATTAAAGTACTAGGGGTTTTCATCTTGAACCTCTTTTGTTGCAGCTACCAATTCATATGCGAGTTATATCTTTGTTTTATCAGGATTAGGCTCATCTTAACCTCGATTAGTATATCTATCATTAAGGCTAGGGTTGGCAACGCATCAGCAAATCGGTTGTTTTCTCTCACTAAGTGCGTAAATGTTAGTCTTTTGAACCTCGAGATTAACATGTCCAAGGTCTAATGATAGACTTTTATTTTCTCCTTCTTAACCTTCCAATCTCCATTTGCCTTGAGAGACGACCAAGTTTGAATCCCCGATCACATCTAACCTTATTCCCCCTAGTTCTAGGGCTGCCTCTAGTCTAACAATGCACGCCTCATACTCTACTTGGCTGTTTGATACCCTGAATCGGAGTTTGAAAGCCAAAGGGATATGCAAATCATTTGGCGCTATAAGTAACACGCCTATCCCATAGCCAAATTGATTGAACGCTCCATCAGTGTACAACTTCCAAGTGTCTTCTTTTATCTACATGACCTCTTCATCTATGAATGAATACTCCATATATTTTTCTCCTTCAATTAGGTGATTAGTCAAAAATTTTGCTACGACCATTCCTTTAACAGATTTGTGAGTGACATACTTGAGCTCAAATTTTAGAAAACAAAAGCAACCAACGAGCTAGTCTACCAGTAAGTGCTGGTTTCTCAAAGAGATGTTTGATTGGGTCTAATCTTGAAACCAAAATTACCGAGTGAGCTAATAGGTAGTGTCTCGACTTCCTAATGGCCCAAACCAATGATAAGCAAGCTTTTTCCAAAGGAGTATATCCAGTCTCATATTCAAGCATCGTTTTACTTAAGTAGTAGATGGCTTTCTCCACTTTCTCATCTGACTCTTGCACAAGCATACATCCCATGGTTGATTCAACCACTGATAAATACAGAATCAGTGATTTTCCTAGCTCAGATGGTGATAACATAGGCTTCAACCACTGATAAATACAGAATCAACGATTTTCCTAGCTCAGGTGGCGATAACATAGGTAGATTATGCAAATACTACTTAGCTTGATCGAAGGCGAACTAACACCAATCATCCCATTGGAACTTCTTTCCTTTCTTTAAAAGACCAAATAATGGTTCATAGGCTAAGGTTAATTTGGAAATAAACCTCATTATGAATTACACTTTTCTAAGAAAGCCTCGCACCTCCATTTCAGTTATTGGTGGAGGTATTTCTAAGATGGCCTTAATTTTAGATGGATCAACTTCGATTCCCCACTATGTGATTAGAAATCCCAACATCTTGCCCGCATTACCCCAAAGGTGTATTTTTGTGGATTCAGCCTCAGCCTGTATTCCCTGGTTCTCTTAAATAATTTCTTCAATGCGGTATAATGGCCTTCCTGATCTCTGGACTTGACAATCATGTCATTTGCATACACCTCAACTTCCTTATGGATCATATCATGCAAAAGTGTGGGAGCGAATTTCTGATAAGTGGCCTGGCATTCTTCAAAGCCACTGGCATGACCTTGTAACAATATCTCCCCCATGGTGTGGTAGATGCAGTATTTTCTCTGTCCTTTGGAACCATAAGAATCTAGTTATACTCTGAAAAATCATCAATGAATGACAGTATGGCATGCCCTGCAGTGAAGTTTACCAATTCATTGATATGTGACAATGGAAAGTCATCCTTCAGACTAGCCTTGTTCAAATCCCGAAAGTCAACACAAACCCTAATTCTGCTATCTTTCTTCGAGACTAACACAATGTTGGCTAACCAAGTCAGATACTCTGATACAAGCAAGAACTCAATATTTATTCGTTTAGTCAGTTATTCTTTGATTTTCAATGCCCAAGCTGGATGAATTCTGCGAAGCTTCTATTTGACAGGTCGGGCCTCAGTTTAAAAGGGATCCTATGGTGTACAAATGCATGATCAATTCCAAGCATATCTTCGTAGGACCATGCAAAAACATCTTTGAATTCTTTTAATAAAGCAACTAATTGCTCACATCCCCCCCCCTCCAGGAAGATAAAGTGGTACCAATCTAGACTAAGCGATAATCATTCTCAGTACCCACATTTATAGAAACAATTTCGTCTATTAATGGCTTAGTACGTCTTTCTTTCTCCCAGTTGATTAAGTTTTTCAAAGCTCGAGAAATTTCTTTCTCTTCATTTTCATCAAAATTCTGAAAATTATGGTCAATGCTATGAACTATAGGGATAGAGAAGTAAGTGGAAATCACAACATCTTCATTCAGAACCTCAGGCTCAACACTTGCATTAGACTCAAAAGAAAAATAAAAAGAAAAAGAAGACTCTCACATCTCAGACAAAGTCAAATCTGACTCCAACCCCAAACGCCCATCGAATTTAGACTCAGTAACCAATTCAGAACTCCCAGTAAAACTTTTTTCAATATGCCAATATACTTGTGAGCTATTCACTGCATTCACGATGAAGCTTGAACAATCAATACGTGATATGTCCTCGATCACAAAAATGGTCATATCCCTCAAGTTCATTGGTTCACCACTACTATCAGACTCTTTCAGCAAATCAGCTAGTGTTAGACCCAAGACTTCCTCTGTACTACTTTCTGAATTGACATCATTGTCTTGACTGATGTCGATGCTAGGATATGCTTGCTTCTCGTCACTATCAAAGAGTTGATGATTGAAGAAGATTTCAAACCCGGGATACCTCTTCTTTTCCACTTGATCAATCCATAGCTCAGGAAACCCATAGAAAGGAAAATCCTCCCCTTCTCAGACAAACTGCCCATTCAAGGTTCCTCAAATTGGCTTATGAACCAACTCAAACTATCGCCCAATTCTCTTTGCCTTGATCCTCTCTTTGATCTCTTCACTTTTCCTCTTCCAATCAGCTTTTATAGGTGCATTCCCTAGTCTAAATCTATGCGGGTTGTAGGATACTTCACTGGCTGTGGCGATACCTTTCCTGCTACTTTGTCCTATTCTCATCCCAGTAATGTAACCCAGTTTACTCATGAAGTAAATTGATTGGGAGCTGACGTACACCCCTTCGTCCTCTGCCATGATCGTCTGAACTAGCTTGGCTTTTGCCAATGTAAAGCCTGAGAGGAACACATCCTCCTCTACATGTTGTATTGCTAGTGGTGGTGTTGTGATTTCTGAAAGGAGATGGATAGGAGAATTTTCAAAGACATTGGCAATTCCTTTGTCATATGGGTATTTTACCAGTTGATGCATTGTGGATGATACAACTTTCGTCAAATAGAACCAGGGCCTTCCTAATATCAAGTTGAATGTTACGAAAACATCCATGGCTTGAAATTCAACTTTGTGCTCAGCTGGTTCGACTGTTATTTGCACTTTGACTGTCCATATAACCCCCCGATTAGTGTTGTCATAAGCCCGGATCAACTAAGTAATGGGTGTGAAATCTTCCTGCTTTAGCCTTATTGCATGAGCAATGCTTGAAGGGCAGACATTCAAGGTTGATCCGGAGTCAATTAGAACGATCGACATCGATTTTTTTCCTACACTTCAGTGACACATGTAGAGGCTTATTGTGTCTTGATTCTTCTGATGGTAGCTCTTTGTTGGAGAAGACCATCACAGGAACTATTTCTTATGGAGTGATTAACGACACAAGTTGTTCTAGAGTTCTGTTAATTGACAACTTACCCTTGCTTAAGGCTGACAACATCGCCAATCGGTGTTCTCAGGAAGCCATGAGAAGCCCCCAAATGGAGATGTTTGCCTGGATCTTTTTCAGCTATTTTACAACCATGTCTTCTTCCACCTCTTTCTCTTGAACTTTCTCTTTCTCAGTTTCTTTGTCTTTGCCCAAGGACTCTTCTCAGTCTAGATGTGGACGCTTAGTATCAAGTCTTGTCAAGCATATTGCTTCTCCATTCATCGTCAGTGTAGGTGAGCCATAGGTCATTATCATCCCACTATTCGCCTTCGTTGACCAAAATGCAATTGTCAGGATCTACTCGAATCATTCCCACATTATACTCTAATTGGCTTTTTGGGTCTTCGTCTTTCTATCTAGAATCCTTTCCTTCACTAATGTCTTCAAATTTTCCTATGTTGATTTTCAGTTCATCCATTTTTCTCTCATTTTCCCTAGCAGAAACTTCGCCACTGCTTGACCAACCATGATTGGCATCATAATTTCTCGGATCCCACCATCCTATCTACATACTCCGAAGGTATAATTCTTCAAATAAATGGAGATTGGCCAAGTCCTCCACTAAGTTGGTTAAGTCATTCAACCATTATCTATAACAACATTGATAGAAAATCAGTCAGGCAAAACAACCTCAGGCTTCAATTGACCAATGGGTACAATATACTTGCTAGGATCATATCCTTCCTCTGGTACTTTCCCAATCTCAATCAAAGGCACTTCAGTTGTTTCCTTTTCGATTTTTACTATTACCACCATAGAGTTCTCGGGTTTTGGCTGGGTTGGAGGTGCCTCCATCATGCACAGATCAGGCTCTCAAGAATGTGTACCTCAGGTTTTGGTAGATGAGTGGGTGTGATATAGATGCTGGGGTTAAAAGTGAGTGATAGTGTATAGATAAAGTTAAGATGAGGAGATAGTGAGATTTTGTCATGGGGTGGCAATAGATTGGTAGTGATGTTGGGTTTTGGTGGCTGTGGGGGAGCTATGATTTTATTGTCAATGAGATTTTGAATCTTATGATAGAAATAGAAACAACAGTTGGTATCATGTCCAGGCTGTTGGTAGAAGGCACAGTATTTAGCAGGGTTGTGTCTGGCTAGGAGAGGATCTGGGAGAGGTCAAGGGTCAAGAGGTTTAAGATTCCCTCTTTCTACAAAGACATTCATAGCTTTGGTTAGGGACATATAGAGAGAGTTAAAGGTTTTGGTAGAGGTTCGGGCTGAGTTTGCTATTTGCTGGCTGGTATTGGCAAAAGGATCAGCCATTTTGGTGGTAACAGTAACTAAGTTGACTTCAGATTGCTTCACAATTGTGCCACTACTAGTAGTAACATTGGAACTGCGACCAAAAGTTTTTTGTACAGGCTATTTGTCATCGACGATAATTCCCTGCTTGATTGCATCTTCTATATAGACCCTCATTTCATGTAGTTCTTTGAAAGTAAATAGTAAAAGGACTATCATCTTTTGCAACTTCTTGCCATGCAAATTTCTTACCACCATACGGATTTGATCTTTCTCAAGTGGTCTATTGGTCATTATTGCTACCTTGGCCCTCCATCTGGTGATGAAGGCTACAAAAGTTTTGTATGGTTCCTGACAAATCACTTCCTACTCCAAGGTGGTCACTTCGATTTGAGTGTTGTATGCATATTGGGTGATGAAAGCCTCAGATAAGTCTTTCTAACTTTATTTCACCGAGTCTTCTAGCTTGGCATACCAGATGACAGCCAGTCTTGATAGAGTTTGTCCAAATAGAGATAGCTTTTGCAGACGAGTCAAACCCATAGGCTTTATAACATCAAAAAAGAGGCAGATATGCACCATGGGGTCACCAGATCCATCGAATCTATCAATATATGGCATCTTGAATCGTTTGGGCAACGTTATAGTTGTTTTCCGTATACCTATCTTCGATGTTTGGGATAGAGTTGATTTCCTTCGACCTCTTTAACAGTTTTTCCAACATGGCCAGTTTTAGTATAGTTAAATTAAACTCATTCATTTCTAGGGGAAAGAGCCCTCTCATAGGTTGTAAAAGGAAAGAGCCCTCTCGTTGGTTGTAAAAAGGGAAAAGGTTCTCTCGATGATTGTGCGGACATCTTCAAGTCTTCTAGTAAGTTTGGTCTAGGAAGGTCCTCAGTCGGTGGAGGTGGAGTTGGAATTGGATGAGTTACCGGAGGTGATTGAGTAACGGACACCCTAGATGGGCATTGCAATTCAGCAAAAGCATCACCACAAGGAGCAATCGTATTGACAATAACATGCATGCTTCATTGAAGGGCCAACAACATGTCTAATATATTTTTTGGAACCTGAGCCATCACTGATTCTGATAAATTGAGAGAGGATGATCTAGCTAGTGAAAAAAGGGTACTATGGACAGTCAATGAGGATTTTGCTCTTTTTTTCTTGTAACTGTCAACAAAGAAACTAACACTGGCTGTCTTTAAACCAAATCTACTATCTTACAGAGTCTACCAGTGCGAGTCCACAGAACCTGGGAGATATTAGACCATTCTGAAGCTATGGTGCCACATTACCTTGCAAAAATAAAACTGAACCCCCAATCAAAAATTCAACAGCTTGCCGGCTCAACTAATTACTACTAAATCATACTAAAAAATTGAACCCAATCCCACAAACTGAAATTCCTGAACCATTCATTTGAATTTGAGAATCCTTGTATCAATTCCATACATTGCACATAGAAGGAAAGAGAACAAACACCCTTATGGAGGGTAGGGTTACCTTGTTCTAGTTTTGAAATGATCTAGGGTTTCACTCTGTAAACAAGTAGTATTAGACTCCTAGAAGTAGGAGAGCATCTTGTCTTAATTTTGAAAGGTACTATGGTTTATTATATATACAAGGTTAGCTCTACTCTAGGGGTTGAACTCAAGGTGATGTCATGAAAGTTCCCTTTAGTTAATAACCAGTTAAGATCCCAGGAAGTCCGACAAGTCAATATAGTCTCTTTTCAAAATAATCTTAGATAGTGGAGTTACTTTTTTGACTGATCTTAAAAAGTATTAACACAATGTAATAACCCGCCCCTCGTATCCGTTCCCAGAATATTTTCGGTCCCTTATTCTGAGCATTTAAATACGTATGGTGGAATTTTATGGTGTTTGGATCAGGAATTGTGAGCCTTAGAGGGTTGATAATCCGAAATTGATTTCACATTTATGAGCAGGATAAGTTTTATGTCATAATAAGTATTTTTGGTGTTTGGAAGGATGTGTGTTTGGAAGGATGTGACGACCCAGAAATTCTTTCCTCCGCTCGAGCGGAATAGTGGCCGCTCGAGCGGACTTCGAGGCTCTCAGATATTTTTGCAGTATCGCCGAGATTCTGAAGGTTGTAGATTTCCGCCGGCGAGAAGTGGACGCCGAGCGACGCCCTGAGCCGTCGAGCGCCGGCGCAAGGAGGGGCGCTCGAGCGGGTCGCCTGGTGAGCTTGAATTTTGAGGCACGTAGGTTCGTCTGAGGCATGTTTAATAAGGTATTTAGAACCTCCTTATGTTATTTTGAAGTATTGATTGTGGTGGTAATATGATGGTAGGGTAAGATTGGATCCAAAACTGTAGTTTGAATAATTCGTTTATGACCAACCGTCACTCATTTGTCCTTTTCTTTTTCCACACTTCGAGTTTGGATGTGAGGTTAGAACCATTGGAAAGCTTATTTCCGGGGCTTCAATTTGGACACAAGAACGACCTAAAACGGTGTCCGGATGGAAGAGTTATACCTGTTTAAAGTTTCGAGATCTGTGCTGAGGGCAGGTCCGCTCGAGCGGAAATCTGTCCGCTCGAGCGGGAATTACGGGACAGCAGCTTTAAGAACGGGATTTTTGGATCATTTCAGATATTTTCTTCAACCCTCTTCCTTTCTCTTTGCCTAAGTCCGAAACCCTAGCCCCAATTCCTTGATTTCCTCTACTTTGATCAACAATCTACCATGATTTTGGCATCAAGGATGAAGAATAAGAGAAGTGCAATGTTTCTAACCGATTGGAATTCCGAAATTATGGAGGAATCTCACCAAAGCTTGTTTGATTTTGAGGTATGGAATCTTGAGAGTTAAATTGATGGGTTAAAAGGGTAAATTATGATTCTTAAGTGTTTAATCAATGGGAAAATTAGAATTAAAGGTAAGGAATTAATAGGTTTGAATTTGTCTTGAATTTCTAACATTTTCTTGAAACCCTAGGTTGATTAATGATGATAACCCATGATTTGGCCTAATTTGAGAGTAGTATAATGAAATTGAAGTATTGACTTGTAGATCTACAAGTTTAATTGAAATTTGGAAATGTTTGGCAAATATGTTAAAATTTAGCGAATGAACCTTGTTATAAATGTTGAAATGCATGTAATAATGTAAAGGAAAATTAGGGAAATAACTTAGTAAGGATTTGGATGACATGAACTCAATTGTGGGGTGTTGAGATGAGATTCGAAGGTTTAGTTTGAATTATGTTAAAGTGCAAAGTGATGTGTAATTTGAATAAAGAGAATTAATTAAGAACGAAATAAGTTTATGTAATCCGATTTCTTTGTGTATTATAAATTGTGTAGGGACAACTACAGGGGCAAACCAAGCAGCCAAGCACTGTGAGTAATAGTACTACATTTGTAAATCATTCGCTGTTAATGATTATTGGTATTAATATTCCGTTATTTGTGGGTAATTATGATAACGTATGAGTGGGTTGAGGCGTACGTGAGCAATGAAGGGTCGTGTCAGGTGCTATATGGCTCTGAACTACTTACATCTCGAGTGTGTTCAGTGGTTAACAGTAATGTATCGATAATGTGTTACAACCTGTAAGTTACCATGATTCTACACATGTATGATATGTAAACGATTAATGCTATGGAGTGAGTAATAGTACTTCAATGTACCTCTACCGTTAATAATTATTATTATTAACGTTATGATCCTTATTGTAAGTATTATATTGACGTTATGATTCTTGTTGTAAGTATTATGTTGGCATGAAGTTGTATATGCTATATGAGAAACATTATGAAATTATGGAAACAATGAAAGAGGCTGTGAAGTTATGTACGCTATGTGTGAAACCTTGTGAATTATGGAACGCAACAAAGAAATATGAATTTGTGAACTAAGAAGTTATGAGGCCAAGGCCGATATGTGAGATATGAATTTGTGAACTAAGAAGTTATGAGGCCAAGGCCGATGTGTGGGAAATGAATTTGTGAACTATGAACATATGAGGCCGAAGGCCTTTTGTGAACTATGACTTTATGGGCCGAGGGCCATTTTGTGATATTGTGTAACATTCTGTGAAACATTCTGGGCCGAGGGCCATTTTGTGATATTGTGTAACATTCTGTGAAACATTCTGGGCCGAGGGCCATTTTGTGATATTGTATAACATTCTGTGTAACATTCCGGGCCGAGGGCCATGTCGTGACATTCAGTAACATTCTGTGTTACATTCTGGGCCGAGGGCCATTTTGTGACATTCAGTAACATTTTGTGTAACATTCTGGGCCGAGGGCCATTTTGTGACGTTCTGTGATATTTTGTATCATTCTGGGCCGAGGGCCGCTCTGTATATGTTTCTGGACTCAAGTTTGTTTGAAATGTAATTACAGGGTATAGTTAATCATATCCTTTGCCGTTATATACTTTAGTATATCAGCGGTACTTTACCTTAATTATGTACTATTATTCACTGAGTTTCACTCATTCTGTATTTTGTCTGTTTCTGCAGGTCATCAACTGAGGGACCAGTCCAAACCCTTAAGAGTCGTCTCCCTCTTGTCAACCTCGGTGTGTCCAGGCACTAACTGAAGCCCGTGTATGTTGTAAAGTGTTGTTATATTTTTGGCGTTTATGTTTGACTGTTTTTCCTTAAGCTGTTTTGTTCCATACCCAATTGCGGGCTAAGTCAAGATACATGTGTGTCGGTTTTCTGTATATTATTTACTTGATGTGATGATGTGATCCTGGCATGTCAATATTAGCTCAATGGATATGTTTTGATGTTGTTTTGTATTATTAAATGCTTCCGTTCAGGCCCCCTTATATTAAGTATATCAGGTTTCATGCTTACGTCTGCATAGGTCATGCCCGAACTTTTAGGGGCGGGTTTCGGGTCGTGACAGGTGGTATCAGAGCACGAGTTGCCATCTCACACACGAATCCATTGAGCTTTAGGATGTCTAGAAAGACTTAGGCATCATGCATAAAATTCTGCAAGTACATGAAAAGCGTGATGGCAACGCTACATGTGTATGTTTTACCTGCTAACTCTGATGATTATGATCTATGTCTGTTGTATACTCTTTTGTTGTCTTTGTTTATCTTATATAGGTTGGTGAATAATGCAAGCTATGCAGATGGGATTAAATGAACAACGTTGCACTATAAAGGTGTGGTAAGAATTTGGATTGATCGGTAAGACAATTTATATGTAAATGATTGGATTGAATGTGTCCTATCGGTTGATACTTATTTGTGGGAAATGATGACGATACAATTGGGCGGTTCATAATTATTTGAGTTAATTGCACATAGTTAAGGGTAAAGGAAATGCTATATGTGATACCTTATGGTTTGTTATGCCCCCCTTGCCGTAACACTGTTTGGAACGGTGATTCTGAGAAACTAGTATGTTGAAATATTTTGAGAAGATGCATTTCGCGTAATAATTGGAATGGAGATAAGCATGCTCGGCTGTAAGACGAAGTGATGCAGGTAGTGATCCCCCTTAAATTGTAACAGTATGTAATTGATATGGTTTCATGAACTGAGAAATACCATTGACTTCTGATGGGAAAATATTGAAGTATGTAATATGACTGTATCTGTCTATGGTTACGGCATCTGTTACCTGTGTTCCGTATTCTGCACTCTGTACTCTAACCTCTGTCATTTGTACTTTGTAATCTGAAACCTATGCTCGGTTATCTGTTTTGTTTATGTCTAACCTGCAATTGGTCATTGGGACTTCCTATAAAGAAGAATTGAATAACATAAGGAACCCCGCCTATAATACGTGTCTGTCCATATAGAACTCGCAAAACAATAGCTAACCACGAAGTAACTTGAGTGGTAATCTAATAAGTTACTGCAAGAATTAGAATCTTGCCTCTGTGTATTACAAAATCACCTCTGGGATACAATTCTGTATAGATATTGCAAGTTGTTAAACCAATCCCTATTTCGTAGTTAATGACGATAATCCAAGCTGTTCTGCACGACATTATGATTATGATACGAATACATGGTCCTAGGGGTATTCAAGATAAGAATGGATTACCGAGTACCTACCTTCTCTTGCATGTTCAACAGACTTACATATTTTGCACTATGTGATTATGAATTAAGCTCCTATAATGTTGAACTGATTTTATCAGGAATTCTAACCCTATATATTGCTTATGTTACAGAGCTAAACTGCATGACCGGGTTGTCATGTTTGTATAATTGTTTGTTGACGACTAGATGTCTAAATGATGGCTACGGAACAATATAGTTGATTTTAGGTTTTATCATTGAAAAAAAAAAAAAGAAAAAAAAAAGAAAAGAAGAGGGGGAATCGACGTACTTCTATAGTAACCGGAGAGAAAACTTAATAAGAGTGGATGTGGTACTGCATCATTATGATTGACTAATAAAATACAATTCTTAATGCAATTCTTCATTTTAGCTTTGAATAGCTTCTTTTGCCGAATCGACGATTGCCATCTTGGTACTTATTACTGGGAATTGTATTTATGGGAAGATTTATGGAAGTTTGACCAAGTATTATGAGGATAGATCTGCATGCATTCAAATAAGTGTCATCCTAATTGTTGAGTTGAGGCATGATTTTCCTTATATTTCTGCACTTACAAGTAATGCTATTAGGAATTAACCACGTGTGCTGTGATCTTTCCTTCTATTGTACGAAATTTGTTAAAAATTATTGTACATAATTCTAAACCATTGTACTGGTGTTTCCTTTGAAATCTTTTTTGGAAATTAAGGAATACTAAGAACCAAACGTGAAGCTCGTGGTTATATATTTAAAGGGTTCTTTATGATTGTTAACCTGAAGTACATATTGCTGATTAAGTAGAACCTTGTTGATTGATCTATGCATAATTCGACTTGACTCTAACTATGTAAATGAAGGTATAAAAAAAAAATATAATAATAATAATAATATGTTACGGAAATCTGAAATATGTACCTCATGTGGTGAAGGTAATAGTGTCTATTCTGTTCTATATTTGGAAATTATATATGTCTGTCTGTGAACATTTCTGTTATAAAATTTAACGACGGGAAAACATGGTGATTATATACCCTACTCATTGGAAATTATATGTCTGTGGTGCCCTATTATGGACTCTTGTAATCTTATCCTGCGAAATAAATTTATGGAATTGGTATTTTTGTTTCTACATGTCTTCGTAAACATTGAATCGATTGGTTAAATAACATTGGGAGATGTTTATTGTGGTGACAACTTGCGGATAACTGTGGTAAGGACTAGATTAATCTTTGAATTGTTTGAACTATAACATTATGGGAACCTCTATCATAGAAGTCGACACTGGAGGGAGACTAAATGTTTCTTCTGTTATACGTTGGAACAAGTTTGGAGGACCAAACTTATTTTAAGGGGGGGAGAGTGTAATAACCCGCCCCTCGTATCCGTTCCCGGAATATTTTCGGTCCCTTATTCTGAGCATCTAAATACGTACGGTGGAATTTTATGGTGTTTGGATCAGGAATTGTGAGCCTTAGAGGGTTGATAATCCGAAATTGATTTCACATTTATGAGCAGGATAAGTTTTATGTCATAATAAGTATTTTTGGTGTTTGGAAGGATGTGACGACCCAGAAATTCTTTCCTCCGCTCGAGCGGAATAGTGGCCGCTCGAGCGGACTTGTGAGGCTCTCAGTATATTTTTGCAGACTGTCCGAGATTATGAAGGTTGTAGATTTCCACTCGAGCGTAGAAGTGGACGCTCGAGCGGACGTCCTTGTTCGTCGGAGCGCTCGAGCGCAAGGAGGGGCGCTCGAGCGGGTCGCCTGGTGAGCTTGAATTTTGAGGCACGTAGGTTCGTCTAAGGCATGTTTAATAAGGTATTTAGAACCTCCTTATGTTATTTTGAAGTATTGATTGTGGTGGTAATATGATGGTAGGGTAAGATTGGATCCAAAACTGTAGTTTGAATAATTCGTTTATGACCAACCGTCACTCATTTGTCCTTTTCTTTTTCCACACTTCGAGTTTGGATGTGAGGTTAGAACCATTGGAAAGCTTATTTCCGGGGCTTCAATTTGGACACAAGAATGACCTAAAACGGTGTCCGGATGGAAGAGTTATACCTGTTTAATGTTTCGAGATCTGTGTTGAGGGCAGGTCCGCTCGAGCGGAAATCTGTCCGCTCGAGCGGGAATTACGGGACAGCAGCTTTAAGAACGGGATTTTTGGATCATTTCAGATATTTTCTTCAACCCTCTTCCTTTCTCTTTGCCTAAGTCCGAAACCCTAGCCCCAATTCCTTGATTTCCTCTACTTTGATCAACAATCTACCATGATTTTGGCATCAAGGATGAAGAATAAGAGAAGTGCAATGTTTCTAACCGATTGGAATTCCGAAATTATGGAGGAATCTCACCAAAGCTTGTTTGATTTTGAGGTATGGAATCTTGAGAGTTAAATTGATGGGTTAAAAGGGTAAATTATGATTCTTAAGTGTTTAATCAATGGGAAAATTAGAATTAAAGGTAAGGAATTAATAGGTTTGAATTTGTCTTGAATTTCTAACATTTTCTTGAAACCCTAGGTTGATTAATGATGATAACCCATGATTTGGCCTAATTTGAGAGTAGTATAATGAAATTGAAGTATTGACTTGTAGATCTACAAGTTTAATTGAAATTTGGAAATGTTTGGCAAATATGTTAAAATTTAGCGAATGAACCTTGTTATAAATGTTGAAATGCATGTAATAATGTAAAGGAAAATTAGGGAAATAACTTAGTAAGGATTTGGATGACATGAACTCAATTGTGGGGTGTTGAGATGAGATTCGAAGGTTTAGTTTGAATTATGTTAAAGTGCAAAGTGATGTGTAATTTGAATAAAGAGAATTAATTAAGAACGAAATAAGTTTATGTAATCCGATTTCTTTGTGTATTATAAATTGTGTAGGGACAACTATAGGGGCAGACCAAGCAGCCAAGCACTGTGAGTAATAGTACTACATTTGTAAATCATTCAATGTTAATGATTATTGGTATTAATATTCCGTTATTTGTGGGTAATTATGATAACGTATGAGTGGGTTGAGGCGTACGTGAGCGATGAAGGGTCGTGTCAGGTGCTATATGGCTCTGAACTACTTACATCTCGAGTGTGTTCAGTGGTTAACAGTAATGTATCGATAATGTGTTACAACCTGTAAGTTACCATGATTCTACACATGTATGATATGTAAACGATTAATGCTATGGAGTGAGTAATAGTACTTCAATGTACCTCTACCGTTAATAATTATTATTATTAACGTTATGATCCTTATTGTAAGTATTATATTGACGTTATGATTCTTGTTGTAAGTATTATGTTGGCATGAAGTTGTATATGCTATATGAGAAACATTATGAAATTATGGAAACAATGAAAGAGGCTGTGAAGTTATGTACGCTATGTGTGAAACCTTGTGAATTATGGAACGCAACAAAGAAATATGAATTTGTGAACTAAGAAGTTATGAGGCCAAGGCCGATATGTGAGATATGAATTTGTGAACTAAGAAGTTATGAGGCCAAGGCCGATGTGTGGGAAATGAATTTGTGAACTATGAACATATGAGGCCGAAGGCCTTTTGTGAACTATGACTTTCTGGGCCGAGGGCCATTTTGTGATATTGTGTAACATTCTGCCATTTTGTGATATTGTGTAACATTCTGTGAAACATTCTGGGCCGAGGGCCATTTTGTGATATTGTGTAACATTCTGTGTAACATTCCGGGCCAAGGGCCATGTCGTGACATTCATAACGATACGTGTAACATTACGGGCGAGGGCCATTTTGTGACATTCAGTAACATTTTGTGTAACATTCTGGGCCGAGGGCCATTTTGTGACGTTCTGTGATATTTTGTATCATTCTGGGCCGAGGGCCGCTCTGTATATGTTTCTGGACTCAGGTTTGTTTGAAATGTAATTACAGGGTATAGTTAATCATATGCTTTGCCGTTATATACTTTATTATATCAGCGGTACTTTACCTTAATTATGTACTATTATTCACTGAGTTTCACTCATTCTGTATTTTGTCTGTTTCTGTAGGTCATCAACTGAGGGACCAGTCCAAACCCTTAAGAGTCGTCTCCCTCTTGTCAACCTCGGTGTGTCCAGGCACTAACTGAAGCCTGTGTATGTTGTAAAGTGTTGTTATATTTTTGGCGTTTATGTTTGACTGTTTTTCCTTAAGCTGTTTTATTCCATACCCAATTGCGGGCTAAGTCAAGATACATGTGTGTCGGTTTTCTGTATATTATTTACTTGATGTGATGATGTGATCCTGGCATGTCAATAGTAGCTCAATGGATATGTTTTGATGTTGTTTTGTATTATTAAATGCTTCCGTTCAGGCCCCTTATATTAAGTATATCAGGTTTCATGCTTACGTCTGCATAGGCCATGCCAGAACTTTTAGGGGCGGGTTTCGGGTCGTGACACACAAGGTCTCAAAAGTAACGTGGAGATACGTAGTGCCAAAAATAGCATGTTTGTGTTCCCACAAATATCTAGGCAACACAAGGACTTTAAGTATACCAATTGTTTCCCAGGTAGGCAACCCAAGAGGGGGGATGAATTAGGTTATTAAAAATTTTACACTATTAAAATTAACACAATATTCAGAATTTTAACAAATAAAAAAAACAGAATAATAATTATCAATATAAAAGTAAGAGCGATAGGGAGAGAAAATCAAACATTGAGATTTCTAGTGGTTCGGCACGCCAGGCCTATGTTCACTTCCCAAGGAACCACCTTGAGAATTTATTTACTATCAATTGAATAAATATACCACCAAGCTTGTGGATTTAGCACAGGACTTACTCTTATCTATTGAGCCTCACTCAACAATAAATGCCTCACCCTTACAAAATCTCTCACAAAAATAATGAATAAAAATAAGTGGTACTTAAACTCTCTCTTACAACAATTCTCTCACAAAAAGTAGATATGAAAGTGTAAGATCAAAAGCTACACTTAGATTTGAAAATGAAGGAATAGAATACAATATTCTTAAAATTTGGAGCACACATAAATTTTTCTCTTCAAGTTCTTAATTTTTCTCCACACACAACACTTCTATTTATACACAAAAATTATACCCGTTGGAGGTAAGACGCTCCTTGCTAACATCATGGATGACATCTATTTGTTTCAACTTTTCATCATGAGGCATCTTTTCTTTTTGTCAAACATAGTGGTGGAATTTGAACAAAACTCACAAACATGTGAGCTTTGACTAATATATATATATATATATATGTATATGAGGTAAAAAAAAATCCTGCAAAGTCCACATTAATTTATATAAAGATGTAACTTTAACATTCAAATTCAAACTTCAACATGTGAATTAAAATTCAATATGTTGCAATTTTGCAACCATTTCTTTGTGAATTATATCATGCATGATTTTCCACATGCTAATAATTAATGTTTCCATATGCTAATAATCAGTGTTTCCACACACTAATATATATGATACAATCAATGTTGTGTAAAATATAATTGCTTCCATGATGTACGCTATTATATGCATTATATATAAATAATGTTCTAATCAAATATTTGCATACACAGAAAAAGTCTCTTTAAATAATATTTATGATGGATTTGAAAATATATGCCTTCTTTAAAATATTGTATGTTGTAAAGATTTTAAACTAAATATATCCTACCACTCCATATCAATTTTGTCAAAACAACCCATCAATATCAAGTTTGTCAAAATAATACAACTAATCAATTTATCAAAAGATGAATAGTAATCAGCCTTATTTTTCAAAAAGTGAATAGTAAAGTTTTCAAAATATTTTCATTTAAATAATAGTTATAAAAAAAATATATCATACAACTTATATTTTAAACAGATAATATTTTGTGTCAAATAAAGTTTTCAAATAATATTTTAGACATCATCAAAATTAAACTATATGATTAACAATCTCTCCCTTTTTTATGATGGCAATATTTACACAAAATAGAAATCAACAAAATTATTTAATAATTTTGCAACATAAGATATTATGCATGCACAACAATTCAAAATCATATTTTCTTCTCCCCCTTTGACATCATCAAAATAAAGAATGGAGATAAGAAACACACATAGTTGATACAATAATTTGAGATGCCAAAAATATAATAATGGTCCATAAGTCTGTCGAGATCATTGTGGGGATTTTGGAGCATCTCGAGCGCAGAAAATGTTGACATACAAAAGATTTGAGCAGATATGCATCGAGTATTAGATCGATAGAGTGTATAAAAAGTAACACAGATGATAGGCAAAGATATGAAATTATCAAGTGTTGGAGAGAAAATTTTGTTTTAGCTTCTTGTGTAATCATGTCATTCCTTACCTTATCTATCAATGAGTCGGACCTTCATGAGGTGCCTGTAATGCAGGCAAATGAGAGAGTACCAGTGGTGCAAGCACATGCTATGCCTGTAAATGAGGGTCCTAGTGTTAATGGTAATCAAAATGATATCGATGCTATTAATAACACTATGGCTCTTAGTACACAGGCCATGACTGCAGTTTCCAATATGGCACGACAATTACAAGTAAGAGTACAAGAAAATCAGCAATGGAGAGATGATGTGTGCTTGTTAAAACAACAACTGGTTAATATGTGTAAGGAGGAGAAAGAGCTAAAAAGGAAAAATGCACAGTTAGAGAATGCGGTGCAATATTACGCAACAGTTATAATGCCAAGACTCACAGAAGTTGAAAATAGAGAAAGGCATGGAAAAGAGGCTCATGAAAAATTGTTGAGAGAAGTGAAACGGAAAAAATCTGTGAATCCTTCTGAAAACTTACATGTAATCGGATAATATTTTCTTATTCTGAAATAAAATTGCAAGCATTTCTTCCTTTATTTATTTATTTATGTATATTTTATATTATTATTATTATTTTAAAATTCTATCTTTGCACACAAAATTTTTTGTTTGTTGGTGCAGACAAGGAGTATTGCAGATAAGGAGTAATATATATATATACTCCCCCTAAAATTATGCACAGAATATACAAACGCCCCTTATTTATTTATTTTTTATTATTATTTTGTTTTTTTTAATCTCTAAATATTACATAATATGAGTCTCCCCCTGTATTAATGCACTAAAAATTACATAAATTGAAAGAAACAGATTACCAATCTATAATACCAAGGGCCATTACGATCCGGCCATAAACAACTACACCAAGTGCACTAGCATAAAAGGAGAAAATAAAAATAAAAACAATTTTTTCAGACAAGGTAGAAGCAACCATATACAACAAGTAAAAAAATAGAACACAGTGCAAAAAGAATTTTAACATGTTGATCGGTGATGACCTTGATGATCGGAAGAAATTGAGAAGATTGGGTAGATCGGTGACGAATCTGTGTGGATCGACAATTGATCTTGATGGATCAGTCACGGAACTTGATGGATCGGTGATGGAACTTGATGAATCAGTAAAAATGGTGAGGCAAATTTTGGGTAGAGAAATGATGGAGTTCGGTAGATTGGTGAGGGATTTGGGTGGATGATAGTAGTGATGAAAGTGATAGATGATTTTGTAGATGGTGGAGCTGGTTGTAGACGATGGTGAGGATGGAGATGGAGTCGGGGAGAACGAGAGAGCAAGAGAAAGAGAAAAAGAGAGAGTAAAGGAGAGTGCGGGTGAGAGATAGAGACGGAGTGGGTGAGAGAGAGAAAATTTATATATATATATATGTATATAATTTTATTATTATTTATAATTATTATTAGAAATATTTTATTTAATTATTTATTTATAAAAAATTTATTTTTAATATAAACATTATATTGGAGTATTCATCATACCAAGTTCTGTTCTAATATAACAAAATTGTTCTTCATTTAAAGGCTTGGTAAATATGTCAGCTAATTGACGATTTGTAAGCACAAATTCGAGTTCAATGTCACATTTGAGTACATGATCTCTTACAAAATCATGCATTATTTCAATGTGTTTAGTGCGTGAGTGCTGAATAGGATTTTTTGAAAGGTTAATGGCACTTGTGTTGTCACATTTTATAGGAATATGATCATAATGAAGTCAAAAATCTTGAAGTTACTGTTTCATCCAAAGCAATTGTGCACAACACCCAGCGACGGCAACGTATTCTGCTTCAGCAGTTAACAAAGCCACTGAGTTTTGTTTTTTTTTTTTTGCAAAACCAAGAAGTGAGAGAGTGTCCAAGAAAATGACAAGTGCCACAAGTGCTTTTTTGGTCAAGTTTACATCCCACAAAGTCGGCATCTGAGTAACGAAAAATTTCAAAGATGGTTCTCTTAGGATACCATAATCCCAAATTTGGAGTGCCGACAAGATATCTGAAAATACGTTTGACTGCGGTGATGTGTGACTCTTTCGGTGCGAATTGAAAACGTTCATACATACAAACACTAAACATTATGTCGGGCCTGCTTACAGTAAGATAAAGTAAAGAATCAATCATACCTCGATACTTCTTTTCATCTACAGATTTACCTTGCTCATCTTTGTCGATTTTTATCGATGTGCTCATTGGAGTTGTTGCAAGCTTTGATGATTCTATTTCAAACCTTTTGAGTAGATCTTTGATATATTTCGTTTGATTTAAATGGATTCCATCATTAGTTTGTTTAATTTGTAGACCAAGAAAGTAATTTAATTCCCCTATCATACTCATTTCAAATTCACCTTGCATATCTTTAGCAAACTCTTTGCACAAATTTTCATTAGTAGCACCAAAAATGATATCATCAACATAAATTTGAACAATTAGCATATCTTCCTTTTTGATTTTTATAAAAAGTGTTGTATCAATTTTTCTTCTACAAAAACCTTTGTCAAGTAGAAAATTACTCAATCTTTCATTCCATGCTCTAGGAGCTTGTTTCCAGCCATATAAAGCTTTTGAAAGTTTGAAAACATGATTCGTGTATTATGATTTTCAAAACCAGGAGGTTGTTCAACATAGACTTCCTCTGAAATGTGCCCATTTAAAAAAACACCTTTAATATCCATTTGATATGATTTAAAATCTTTAAAACACGCAAAAGCAAGTAACATTCTAATAGCTTCAAGTCTAGCAACTGGTGCAAAAGTTTCATCAAAATTAATGCCCTCTTCTTGATTATAACCTTGAGCTACTAATCTAGCTTTATTTCTAATAACAACTCCGGATTCATCCATTTTATTTCGAAAAACCCATTTTGTACCAATAACGGGATGATCCTTAGGCCGAAGGGTCAAAAATAAAACTTCATTTCTTTCAAATTGATTTAATTCTTCTTGCATTGCTAAAATCCAGTTTTCATCATTTTCAGCTTCTAAAAATGATTTTGGTTCAATTTGTGAAACAAATGCTAAGTTACCACAAATATTTCTAGCAGATAAATGATTTTTTATACCTTTCGCTGCATCACCTATGATGAGGTCTTTGGGGGTGGCCATGAGCATACTTCCATTCTTTTGGTAGATTTGAGTCGTTTTCCGGAAGAACATATATTTCTTGAAGTTTTTCCATTGTCATTTCTTCTTCATGTTTGTGTAATGGATTTTTGTCATTTTCTTTTATGTAATTTCTCTCCATGCTTGGTTGATTTTCTACAATATCATTACTTACAAGATTCTTGGAAATAATGTTGTTAGATTCATCAAAAACAACATGCACATATTCTTCAACAAGTAGAGTTTTTTTATTGAATACTCTATAAGCTTTACTGGACATAGAATAACCAAGAAATATAGCTTTATCTAATTTAGCATCAAATTTTCTTAAGTTATCTTTATTGTTATTCAATACAAAACATTTACAACCAAAAGCACGCAAGTGACTAATATTAGGTTTTCTACCTTTCCAAAGCTCATAAGGGGTTTTCTTAAGAATATGTCTAATCATGGCACGGTTTATAACATAGCATGCAGTGTTAACGGCTTCTGCCCAAAAATATTTAGGCAAATTATTTTCACAAAGCATAGTACAGGCCATTTCTTAAAGAGTTCTATTTTTTTCTTTCAACTACTCCATTTTGTTGAGGAGTTCTAGGGGCAGAAAAATTATAATCAATTCCAAACTCATCACAAAACATAATAAAATTATCATTTTCAAATTCTCTACCATGTTTACTTGTAATACTACAAATATTAAGATTTTTCTCATTTTGAATTCTTTTACAAAATTTTGAGAAATCATAAAAAGCTTCATTTTTGTGTTGAAAATAATACTCATGTATATCCAGTATAATTATCAACACAAACAAGGGCATAAGATTTTCCTCATAAACTTAATATTCTATGTGGTCCGAATAGATCAATATGCAAGAGTTGAAGCGGTCTAGTAGTTGAAACAATATTTTTGGATTTAAAAGAAATTCTAGTTTGTTTTCCAAATTGACATGCATCACAAAGTTTATCTTTTTCAAAAATAATTTTTGGTAAACCTATGACTAACTCATTTTTTGAAAGTTTGGAAATTAAATCAAAATAAGCATGTCCTAATCTTTTATGCCAAAGCCAACCATTATCATTTATAGCAGATAAACATTTAATGTTAAAATGAGAAGACAAATCATGTAAATCAAACACATATACATTCTCATGTCTATAACCTACAAATAAAGTTTTATTTTCTAGGGTGTTTTCAATAGTGCAATGAGTTTTTTCAAAAATAACTCTGTAACCTTTATCACATAATTAACTAATGCTAAGCAAGTTATGTTTTAAACCTTCAACAAATAAAACATTTTCAGTAATAGGAGAGGGATTTTTACCAATACTTCCTACACCAATGATTTTACCTATGCTATATTCATATTCTGATTTACTTAACAAATCCTAAAATTTACTATGTGAAACAAACAAGTATAGATTTTGCCATTCATTTTTGAACAATTTGATTTCATATATTTTGAAAGACTTTTGAAGATGTACAACTCAAAGAAATGTAGTTTACAAACATGAAAAACAATATCATTTCAAATTAAGCAACACAATCTCCATCCACCGACATTTATACAGTTATGTCTAGTAAGCAAGTAGCCACATGGTAGGATGCTAAACAAAGTAAAGAAAATATACACAAGTGGGATGCTAAAGTATAAAGACTTACATATTTACCGACGTCCCGTGAACAGCTACAAAACAAAGTTAGCAAAATATGCATGATCTTATATACAATATCCTAATGCAATTCACTTATGCAATGCAACTAAAGATTTGGCTTCTAATATATGGCATGTGAGTCATCTCAAGAACATGAGGTAGTCTACATAATCACATAAGAACTAATTAAATCCACAAATACAAACTTAGCCGAATCAAGATGCATGAAACATAGATGCAAAGCATGGTTATGATGAAAAACAAAATATGATGCTCGTGTACAAATAAGGAAAGCAAGTAAAAGAACGGGATAGAAAGAAGCGGGGCGGGAAATTATTACACCAATCTGAATAAATAATTACAAACCAAATGAGAGAGAGAGAGAGAGATGAAGAAAATATTACAATAAAATGAAAACCTCACAAAACACTCAAATAAAAACAAAATAAAAGCTTCATGTGTCTTGAGGATTGCTAAAAATGATCATGCTCAACGCAAGATGGCTGCTTTGTTCTGTTCGGAAGAAGTTAGCCAGCCGGTCAACTAGGCCTAGCAAAACCTGTCATGTTGCAACATCGAGAAAAGAACAAACAAGGAATATGTAGGTGGCTCAACTAACCACTTTCGATTAGATTACAAAAAAACTAATACAAAATTATAGTAAATATATATATATATATATATAAGATAGAAAATACAAGAAAATGAAAGAACTGAAAATTCACTTTCCAAAGAAATATTGAACTTCTTAATTTCAAAACTTCTTTTTGATCACTCTTAAGGTTGTGAATTATGTTCTCAATCCTAGGGATGGCAATTTGAAACCGGCCCGACGGGGATCCCCGATCCCGACCCCGATTTAAGCGGGTTTTCCCAAAATACTACGAGGGACGGGATGGTATTTAAAACTTAATCCCCGAACAAATTCGGGCGATCGGATCACTTCTCCAACCCGGCCCGACCCGATCCCATTGTCCCCGATTAATTATAATATATATATTATATTATTTGTTTAGGGTGAGGTTATATATTATATTATTTGTTTAGGGTTAGGTTTCTATCTATATTATAATATATATATGTATTATATTATTTGTTTGACCTATCTCTCTCACTCAAATCACTCTCAGGCTCTCAGCCTCTCTCCCTCTCTCTCTCTCTCTCTCTCTCTCTCTCTTTCCTGTGTAGTAGAAGATCAATGGCAGCAGCTTCCCCATCCCGCGCCGATCTCCCTCCCTCCCACGCCGACCTCCCTCCTTCCGACCTCACTGCCCCACACCCCGATCTCCTCCGAAGTTCTCTCTGTCAAATAATCTATCTGATGAAGTTCTCTCTCCCTCCCTCCGATTTTTTATTTTTATTTACTCTCTCTCTCTCTCTCTCTCTCCCAGGAATGATTCCTCTCACAGTTTTTTTTGAACGAAATCATGGCACAGTTTTTTTGTATTTATGTATGTATTTTGTATACACAGATCCGCCGATCGTCGTCCTCATGTATGTATTTTTTGTATACACAGATCTGCGTTTTTTTTGTTTTTTTTTCAGATTTCAGATTTTTTGTTGATGATGATGATGAAATACACAGATTCATTTTTTTTTTGTATACACAGATTCATTATTTTTTGTATACACAGATTCATTTTTTTTTGTTCTTGTGTGGTGTTGTGTTGTGTCGGGGATATTTCGGGGTCGGGGAAACCCGATCCCCGATCGGGGGCGGGGGCGGGAGGGGCGATGGGCTCCCCGCTGGGGACGGGGACGGGGACGGGGTGGTGTGTCACTTTCGGGGATCGGGGACGGGGGGTGTGGTCCCCGGCCCCGCCCCGCCCCGTTGCCATTCCTACTCAATCCTCAATTCAAAAGCTTGAAATTTGAGCTAGAATAATGTCTTTGGACAAGGAGAATATTACTTTCTAATCTTCTTAAACTTAGCAAGGATTACTCTCTTCTTGATCAAAGTTCTAGGACTTGGTTTCAATGAGTTTCTTGGAAGGTTTTTGTAATGAAATATGAGATATATGAAGGCTAGACAACTTCTCTATTTGGAAAGATAACACCCTTGTTTTCAAAGAGTTCTTTTCTTTCTCAAATTCTAATCGTTATTCTCTCTACACTTCTTCTCTCAAATTCATCTCCACAAATTCAAGACTTGAGCTCTCCTTATATGGACAATGCAAGTGGAGCAATGGTGAAAGACAAAGTGGAGAACTAATGGAGCCTTTAGGGAAGATAATTGGGCTAATGGAGAGCATTATCTTTAATAGATCAAGCACTATGCAATGGAGGCTGAGTATACATGCATTTGGTGCAAAAATGGGTCAGAAAATGGAGTTATGAAGTCCCTTACCCAAACCAATAAAAATCTAAGCAAAACTATCTCTGGACGGTTGACCAGGAGGTTGATTGGCCAGAGAGAAAAATGGCCACTTCGCTTCGGTTCAGTCTAGTTTCGCTCCGGTGGCCTAACGAGGCTTAAACACTTGGCTAAAACAGACTTAGGGTTGGGGACAAAGCCCAAATTCCATTTTTCTTGCTGAGGATTTTGTGAAAAACACATTCTTATTTTTATCATCAGGTAATCAAAAGAAAGCGTGCAAGTCTTAGGGTCGGTCAAAATGGAGTGTCTACAACACCCCATCTCTTTTTCTCAATCCAATAGACAATCCCATTTATGACAAACAATCATGTGTAATAATAAAGTAAACAAACAAAGAGTTACAAGTTAGGTGTCAGTAATCTAGAAACCCTGAAAGAGATTTCATCCTCCCAATTGCAAGAATTAGACTCGAACTTTTTGGTATGCCCCCTATTTTGCTGCTTTGTAGATCTTACCCCGAATGCCTACAACAGTTACGTACCGCATAGCGCCAACCGAGGACCTCAAAAGAGATGGTAAAAACAAGGGTCTTGCCCATAATCTTCTCCAACCTTGTCACGCCGAAACCGCCTAAGGTCTGATACAACCGATCTATTCAAGGGTTCTAAAAATAACTACTTGTTCAAGACTTTAGTTTCAATAGGGAACACGTCCTACCAACCAATTCAAATATAACACAAGCATTATATCATAAAGTTACTCAAGTGATTGAAACCCAATACCAACCCAATTAAGTTTCCCATTGAGTCAGGTGATTTAAGTCAAGGTTAAAGCAAGTTATTGAAATGACAATTTCAACACAAGTATAGGTGTAAGCATTTCAAGACATAAATGTGAAGAGATACAATCAAAAACATACATAGATGACATACTTAAGCTTGAACAAACAACAAGGGACACAAGCAAGCAATTAAGAGCACGAAACTATTTAAATTCGTAAATTTCCAGGTTTGATTCACTTTGAAGGTAACTATCAAATTGGAATTTTTAGATTTTTTTTTTCCCCGAAATCAACCTCTTTGGCATTTGTACATATTTTTTTCTAACTTCAAAATCAATTTATGGAAGTGGTATAGCTTTTCAAGATTTTTAGTTACTTAAGAAATACTTCAGGTCTGTTCAAATTCGTCCGCTATTATGAAAATCGATTTTTCTCTCCAATTACTCACATATTTTTTATAAAAACCAATTTTCCTTGAAATTTAACACTTAAAGGAAGGTTTTGATATAAAATTGAGCTCAATAGGTTTTTATTTTATTTATTTATTTTTTGTATTTTTCTATAATTTTTGAAAGTGAGTTGAAAATACTGGTCATATGTACACAAAACTTGAAATAGAAAGAGTAGTAGAAATATGGGGCAACCAAGGGAAATTTTTCACCTCCTATATGATGAAAATATGCTAAATAATATATTATAACTCAAATTTTTAGATTAATGGTGTGCATTTAAAAATAATTTTAGATATTGGTAGAAATAGGTGTTTTTGTTCCAACAAGGAGAGAATACAAGCAAAAAACAAATCAAGGTTCAATTTGTTTATTCAAACATAAGAAAAGCATTCATACACATCTAAAAAAAATTATTTTAAGCATCTAATATCATGTATTTGGAAGAGAAAAGAAAAGGATAGGTTGTATTGTGGCTTACTTGTTAGCTAGAGTTACTAAGGTTTGTACTAAATCTTTTCTCATTTTTTTTCTCTTCCTCCAATCTCACTCTTTGCTCTCCTCCCTCTATTCCAGCTGTGTGTGTGTGTGTGTGTGTGTGTGTGTGTGTGTGTGTGTGTGTGTGTGTGTGCATTGGTGTGTTGAGTTTGAATTGTGAAGAATATGCAAGAGGAAGGTGGTGCATTTATAGAAAAATTGCTGTGAAAACTCCAAAATGCCCATGTTTCCAAAGGATTTAAATAGTCTTTGGTTTAGTTGGAATTTAACGAAATGAGACATGATTAGTGTGATAACCCCACCACGTAACGTACTTATATTCCTTTAATTTTCAATGCTCAATATGTATTTGGCGTTTAATTTGCATGTATTTGTCTGATTTGTGAATTATCTATTATGATTTATGATCTAAATTTGAAATTGAAAGCCTTAATAACCTCAGAAACTGAAATTAGTGAGTTTAATTAGGATATCATAATTTGTAGGGCCTTTTGGGAGGTTTGATTAAAATATGATTCAATTTTATAAAAACTAAGTTTTGATTAATTAAATTAAGCTATAATTACTTAGCTTAATCCTTAATTAACATCCTAAGCTAATATATGCATATATGCATGTTAAGAAAAGAAAATTAGACTTAGTTTGAACTCAAAAAAAATCTGTGAGACCTTCTAGAGAGAGAGAGAGAGAGAGAGAGAACTTAGAATTTGGCTGGAAAATTGGAGAATTGAGAAGGAAAACTCAAGATTTTGTTAAAACAAGCTAATTACAAGACTCTAGTTAAGAGTTTAATCCTTAATTCTTGAATTTAAGTTACCTAGCATATGAATTCAAGAAGATTATGAGATTAAACACAAGATAATAGCTTAAAGATGATGATTTTGAAGTTTAGCATACATGCATGCATAATTTTGTGAAGTTTCATCATTTTGAGCATGAGTTTTGTTATATATGTTTGAATTGAGAGTAAAATCATACATGCATTCATGATTTAAATAGTTTTGAAATTCAATTTCATGTTTTGAGAGTCATGGAAAAGAATTTGAAAGTGATTCCTATATGCATGAAGGTTTGAGTTCCATTTTTATAGAATTTATGAAGTTTTAAGCTTCAATTTAGTGAAATCGTGGAATTTTGAGCTAAGGACTTGAAATCGGGTACATATTCATGTTTTTCTAAGTATTTTCAAGATTGTGTACAAGCCATGCAAGTTTTTGATTTAAAGATTCAAGTTTTGGAACACAAAATTCTGTTTTGAAACCTAGAATTTGGTTGCATCGCTTGAGCGATGAAGTCATTGCTCGAGCACACATTTCATGCATCCAGTAGTTTTGCAAAAGTTTGCAGACTGCTCAAGCAACCAAAGTCTGCTCGAGTGACCTTAGTTTTCACAACACTTGGCTTGAGCGACCATCGAGTCTAGATTTTGTATATCCAGTACTTTTGCAGACCGAGTAGTCCACTCGAGCGACCAATTGTGCGCTTGAGCGAACTACCCTATTCTATCACAACTTGAAAAGTTGTATTCTACTCAACATTGCATTCTCATTTCTTTCCAAGCATTCTTAAGCATGAATTAAGCCTCATGAATAAGTTGATAAACTAGAAATGGACCTAAAGGAATTGATTAAGAAACACATATTTGATTAAGCAATGTGTTTCAATGTGTGAATATATCTATGTGTTGTGTAGTTTATCTATGGAGACGTGTCAACAAACTAATCACTGTGAGTAATATCTTAGTAAAGATATTTTTGTATATTCTATTTTCTACATGTTCAATGTTGTAAGTTTTTTTGAACTTATGATTTTGTGAATATGAATGAGCTTCTATCTGTTTGATCAATATGGTATCTGTTAATGGAATTGATTAAGTACAAATGTGTGAGATGTACCCAAGGTCATTCGGATCATCTGATAAGTCTGAGATATCTACTATATGTTGACCAAATGGTCATTATATAGTTGTAATCAATTGGACCGAAGGTCGTTCTACTAAGTCATGCTCTGTTCTGCTTTGGACATTTGTTATATGTTTGACCAAAGGTCGTTTTGTCATAAATTGGACTAGTGGTTGTTCCACCATGTAATGAAGTGATATAGAAACGATTATATTTAACTAATACAACTCATTCAAGTAACCTCTTTATTTTGAAGTTATTCACCAAGCTCTAGCTCACTCTTATGTATATATATATGTATTTAGGTAAGCACTAGGATGCCTAGCCTTAGAGATGTTTCAAGATTACCCTTATTTTGTGAAGTCAGCCATGTAGTGCCTCTCGGATGAGGCTTTTGTCTTTTGTTTTTGTTGCTCATGTTTGACCATCATTTGTTTTTTCCAATAAATTTAAGTTTTGTAAGTTGATGAATGGTACTCTTTTGTGACAGTATTTGAATACCAATGCATTATGAATGCATGTTTGTACAAATGTATTTTGAACGTGGGTTATTAATTTAAAGTATTCCAATATGCCATGTCTACACAGCTCAAAGGATAATTTTTGTTATATTATTAATTTGCTTACGTTTCTGGCCCCATATACTTAATTATGATTTGAATTTTTGTCCAAGGCCGTAGGTAATCTCATGATTATTAGTCAGTCATGATCCAAACCTCTAGGGGTGGATTCGGGTCATGACAATTAGGGCTCTAATTGTGTACTTAAACAAGTTCTAGTTAGCGTTATGTTTAATTAGAACTAAGCTAGTTACAAGTACAAGACAAACTTGCTAAATTTTGAGTCCAAGTCAAATACTTTTCCCTAAGATCATGAAACTTGTTTCAAAAAGGACACTACAATGTATAATTATAGAGTGGTTGACCGGCCATGTAATGTAGATATGAGGGACTTTTCCTTTATCCCTTTCCCTTTTTTTTATTTTTTTATTTTTTAATGGGCAAACTCTTATATGTATATATATTGTAGATATTTTGGAAAAAAATTTATAATATTGGATTGCACTTTTTATATATAAAGAATGATTTGGAGATAAAGTGTAATTTTAATAAAGTGTGAGAGCATGGGCGTAATTAAAATACCTATTTCAATATAGAATTAATAAAAATAGTGTTAAGAAAAACTAATTTGGTTTGAGTTGCTTCGCTTTGAATTAAATGGTGAGTAATTGAACGAAAATAGTTAATCAAAAACTAGGGTTTTGAATAATCAATCTATAATTAAAGCATTAAATAATTAATAGTAGAGTGTTCAAAATAATTACTAAACTATCGGGATCGATTAGGGTTGGTACGGATTCATCCGCGAAGCATTTTCGATTTCAAGGTTAAATTTGCATTTAAATGAGGGATTAAGAGCTTTTATTATAATAATTCAAAAGTGTAGGGCCCTAATAGGATTCATAAAAGTTAGGTTCCTCACAGCCTATCCCCTTTAAACAAATTTTGTCGGATGTATAAGTCATCTCCTTTGTCTAGTAGTCGTTGATTGTAGCTTGATGTACGAATACTGAATCTATTTCTAAAATGAGATTGATGTCGGGTATCTTCATGCTTTGGGACTGCGAATCAATGCACAAACAATTCCTAAAGGTTCACATACAGGTTCTAATGACCTGTGATACTGCAGATACGAAGGATGCGATGAATAAGACATGATATATGAAATTTAAGACATTGAGATTTCATTGGTAAAAGAGAATTTACACCATCTATGTTGGGACCACAAAAAGTCATTCCAAAAGAGTTCTAACTACTATCCTCATGTTATATATATATATTCCAAGCTTAGCCACGGCTCGTACTATGGTTCCTCAGGTACGTACGTAGTCTACTACTTACTCTCAGGGTATTTCTTAGTGAGGTCTCCGTCATTTTTCCCTACAGTACGAAAACTCTACTAGTTGGTCTCTGATTATTGTTGAGTCCAAGCCTTTCATTGCCTCATTTCCTAATATCAGGATTGAGCGAGCTGGACATTCATTCTTAAAATGTCCTAGTTGGCCACACTCATAACATTTTTCCATCCAGTCATTAATATATTTGTTAATCATGTTGTTTGATTTTGATAATGTCTAAAATACATTAGATTTATCATTTTTTTAATACAAATATTTTGCATTCACTGACACAAAATATTACCTATTAAAATATATGTTGTATGATGCATTTGTTATAAATGTTAATTAAAGAGATTTTACTATGTATCTTTTAATATTTTAATAGAAAAGTTACAATGCAAGTTACTACGCACTTTTTGAATTTGCAAAATGTATTTTGAAAAACATCTGTTACTATATTCATCGAAAGCAACCTTTGACTGTATTTTCAACACCTCTTCCTGCTATTTTTGAAAATGAAGTGTACCCATGCACCGCGCATTGTGCGTGATTCAAGTCTGTTAGAGGAGCACCCCTCTCCCAATGGGAAGATTTTTTGGTATATATAGAAGTGTTTTGGTTGGAGAAAAAGTAGGAAGAAAAGAAGAGAAAATTTTGAGATATTGAAATATTCTCAAATATTGTATTGTGCTTCATTGAGTTATATTTTCTATAAAAAATTTTATTGAGAGTTTTAGGAAAATTGTATAAGGGTTTTTTATCCCTTACTTTTATTATTCTTATAAAAGAGATTTTTTGTGAGTGATTTTTCGGGATAAAATCACCTAGGTTAGGTGTGACTAAGTACCAGATTCTAGACCAGTCGTAGTGATCGAGATTGGTCGCTTGTTGTAATGATTCACTAGTACACGTAAAGCTAGTGGTGTGTTATTATTTGAAAAATAGTGGAGAAATTCCCGATAAGGATACTTAGGGAGTGGATGTAGGCTTTGGTTAAGCCGAACCACTATAAATCGCTGAGTTTGCTTTCTCTTCCCTTTGTTCATTTTATTTCATTACTTTATTTTATACTGTTAAGCAAATTTATTTATTTATCATTTGGGTTAAATTTCTAATTTTGCAATTTATTTAGAAACCCAATTCACCCGCCCTCATGGGCTACTTTTTGGATAACAACTGGTATTAAAACAAGGGCTTTGGCATTTTTTGACTTAACAGTCTTAAAATTGATCAAGGGCAACCATTATAGGAACACAAATTATTAATGGTCACTCACCTTCCAACCCTTCATATTTTACTAGAGAAAATTACAATTATTGGAAAAATGGAATAATAATATACATTCAAGGGACAGACTACATGGTATAAAAAAGATTATTAAAAATGGTCCAATTATTCCTTCCAAAATTGTAGATACAAAGAAAGTTCCTAAGACATAAGAGGAATGGGATGGGATGATATTAGAAGCATTCAAGCAAACACTAAAGCAAAATATATTTTGTATTGTGCACTTGATCCTAATGAATATGATAAAATTTGTGCTTGTGACACAGCAAAAGAGATTTGGGAAAAATTAGAAGTCACACGAGAAGGCATGACTTAAGAAAATGAAATTACAGATGAAGTAAAATTTGCATGTGGACATGATGATGATGTTAATAATCCTAATGAAGAAAAAAATGACAAGGAAGTGACAAATATTTGTTTCATGGGAGTTGAAGATGATGAAGTAAATACAAATTCTCCTACATATGATGAATTATTATGTTTTATTGAGGAGTTACATGATAATTTTCAAAATATTATTTCAAAACAATCTTTTCTCGAAAAATCAAATAAATGTCTTTTAAATGAAAATGATGATTTTAGAAATGAAAATGAAAATTTGAAAAATAAAAATGAAAGTTAGAAAAAAGAAATTGGTTCATTAAAAAATTCTTGAAATGATTTAAAAATTGAAAATAATTCTTTACAAGAAAAAATTGAAGATTTAAATAAAATAATTTTCAAGTTTACCCAAGGAAAATATAATTTAAACATATTACTTGGAAATCAAAGATGTAGCTTCGACAAAGTGGATATTGGATACAAACCCCATAAGAAACAATTTTTTTTTATCAAAATTTCTTTATCAAAGCATCATCATTTAGTAATTCTAATATTGTATGTCATTATTGTTATAGGAATGGTTACTCAATTTCATCATGTCAATTTTAAAAAGATTTACATGGAACAAATATGAAATGAGTTCCAAAATCAAGTAATTCTGAAACTAACAGTCACATACTCAAAAAGATATGGGTACCAAAGCCGAAAACTTGATTTTCTTTTGTAGGTGCGCTACAAGGTGAAATCCGGTAGAAAAAATAATATTTGGACAGAAAATGTTCAAAACATGACTGGAGATAATTGGTATAGGTAGCATCAGTAAAAGTTGGTTTCCAAATTTGAAAATATTTTATTTGCTAGTAAAATTTCTACTCTCTTGCATATATGAATATCATGATTGTTATGACAAGTCATACCATGCCATACATGCATACATTATATTTTGACCATGACACAAATCATTTGAGCCACATGAAGGTAGAGAAAAAAAACAGAAGAAAACAAAGTTCTTACTATTTTTTGACTAAAAACATTGTTATATTGTTTTTTATATGTGCACAGAATATTTGAAATTTTGTGATTTAATTTCAACTTTAATTACTTTGATTAAGTCACCTTATTATTAAATATGATTTTGATGATGTAGTATATTGATATTTTTCATGTGAGCTAATATTTGTTTTATGTGTTACACTTTGAAAAAAAATAAATTAAAATAATTTGATTATGTATTCATTGTCAAATACATGACTTTGATTACATCTGATAAATTGCATTTTTTATGAATATGATTGGTTAATTTTTTTATAGTCACAATAGAAATAAAGAGATTGCATAAACTTATTTTTAAATCTTATGATGCAACTTATATATTTGAAAATGTCCCAAGGGAGAAATAAAAAATTGAGGGGGGAGAGAAAATTGTTATGACAAACGTAACCTCAAGGAGAGTTTTCTTCAAATTATGTTTTGATTATATGCATAACTTCAGGGGAGTTTTTCTAAAGATAAAATTACTCTAAATTTGTATCTTTCTCCTTATCTACACAAATGTTTTTATTATTTCAAAAAGGGAGAAGTTATAACAATAATACATGAATTGTTTGTCAAATTTTTTTAAAAAGAGAGAAAAAATAAATGCTTGTATTATTATTGTTAAATATTTCTTGTCGCATTTATTTCAAAAAAAAATTATTTTTCTCTAATCCGAAATAACCTTTTTTTTTTTTATGATGTCAAAAGGAGAGAAGAAATATGATTTATATATGAATTTTTAACAAAGAAATTGTTAGTAAAAGAGGAGAAAATATAATGTAAATAAATACATGTATTATGATGTTGAATATTTTTATATTACATTTATTAATTTGAAATTTTGTGTTAAATTCGTTCTGGTATTGCCATCATCAAAAATTAAAAGATTGTTATTCATGTTGTTTGATTTTGATAATGTCTAAAGTACATTAGATTTATCATGTTTTTTTAATACAAATATTTTGTATTCATTGACACAAATATTATCTATTCAAATATATGTTCTATGATGCATTTGTTATAAATGTTAATTAAAGAGATTTTACTATCCATCTTCTAATATTTTAATAGAAAAGTTACTATCGCTCTTTGAATTTGTGAAAATATTTTGAAAAACATCTGTTACTATTCATCAAAAGTGGCCTTTGACTATATTTCCAATTCCTCCGCATGCTATTTTTGAAAATGAAGTGCGCCCATACTCTACGCCCCATACGTGATTCAAGTCTGTTAGAGGAGTATCCCTCTCCTAATGGAAAGATTTTTTGGTATATATAGAAGTGTTTTGGTTAGAGAAAAAGTAGAAAGAAAATAAGAGAAAAATTTGTGATATTGAATTGTCAAATATTGTATTGTGCTTTATTGAGTTATATTTTCTGTGACAAAATTTGTTGAGAGTTTGAGCAAAATTGTAAAAAGGTTTTCTAACTGTTACTCTTATTATTCTTGTAAAAGAGAAAATTTTTGTGAGTGATTTTTTGATATAAAATCACTTGGGTTAGGTGTGATTTGGCATCGGATTCTAAATTAGTTGGAGTGATCAGAATTGATCACTTATTGTAAAGGTTCACTAGCACCTGTGATGCTAATGGTGTATTAGTATTGGAAGAATAGTGGAGAAGTTCCCGCGAAGGATACTTGGGGAGTGGATGTAGGCTTGGGTTAAGCTGAACCATTGTTGAGTTTGCTTTTTCTTCCCTTTTGCTCATTTTATTTCATTACTCTATTTTATATTGTTGAGCTTATTTATCATTTGGGTTAAATTTTTAATTTGGTAATTTATTTAGAAAACTAATTCACCTGCCATCTTCAGTTGCCTTCTGGGTAACAATATTCTTTCATTCTCTCTCATCCCTCTATTGTTGCTGCGTTCCTTTTATTTAAGGTGTTAACGTGGCCTGGTAATTGATTGTTTCACACTTTAGATTGCTTTCTACTTTGAAATTTTTTCCCGGCGTAGTTACCTATGATTGTTATCTGTCGATAGCATGCGTATTTGCACCCGAGCGCTTTCCTTGATTTCCGACCAGTTAGGGACATTCGAACCTCTTGTGTCTCATCCATTTGTACTGATATCATTAGTACGGCACTGCTGGGCTTTCTTGAAAAATTTCTTTTAGATTTTGTTGTTATGGTTTTTGGTGTTATTGGGGTTCCCTAGAATATGCCTTATGTACTGCATGCTTTTGGCTGTTCTTTTTTTGTCCCACATTGACTTGATTCTCCTCTTTCCTCAACCTTCAAATCCTCTTGGACTCTGTCTCCTCTTGTTCTGAATACAATGTTGTATCAATAGCATCCATAAAAGTGGGAAATCTTAATGGCAAAATTTTTCCTCTAATTGTATGGTCTAAACTTTGGTGCATTCTCCTCATCATCTGTCACTGTAGACACCCCATTTTTGACCGACCTTAAGACTCAAACGTCATCGATTGAGCGCTCAGTGATAGTGCATGTTGTGCTCGTTTCAAGCTTCCGAAGTTTCGGCTGAGTGCCTTGCCTCCGGGCCTCTGAACTCTTTGTGCGGCTCGATTTGCGAACCAGGCATTGTTTTCCTTGCCTGAGGGAATGAGAGGTCTTGTAGAACACTTTTTGTGATCATAGACCACTTTTCCTGTTCGGAGACTAGTTTCCGATTTTTGGAACCTTCGGCCACGCGCCTTGTCTCAGGACCGCTTAACGTTCTCCATTTGGCATGGTTTTTGAACCACACCTTGTTTCCTTAACCTAGAGGGCCACTGTGGTTTGGGAGACCACTTTTGTGGTCGTAAACCACTTTTGGTGCTTGTCAGCTAGTTTTCGCGGCTCCCAGCTGCGCGCTTTGCCTCCCGAACTTTCGTCTTGCATCCGTTTTGGTTTGTTTTTTGTACTAACCTTGTTTTCCTTGTTTAGAAGGTGGTACAAGGGTGGGAGACCAGTTTCTCTCCCTGCAAACCATTTTTCTTCCCGCCAGCTCATTTTCTGGTCTGACAACTGGTCTCCTTGGTCTTTGGGCCATCTTTTCTGGTCGGCCACCCCACCCCTAGCTTGTTTTCAGTGTCCTAATCATCTCCCACCATGGCTAACCAGTTTTTGTTCTGGGAGACCACTTAAAGTAATCAACCACTTTTTGTCACCTTTTTGGAGATATTTTCCTCCAGCTGGCACAGCTGGAGGACACTGAAACCATCCTCCATACACGTGTATGGAGGGTTGGCCTTGAACCTTAGCTTCTTCAAGAAGCTTTGCTTTTGGTTCTCTATAAGAGAGAACCACCTCCTCCCTCCTCTAGGTTCTGAAAAATTGCCTTGAGAGTTATGCATATAGCTTTATCTCTATATTGCTCTTGTTCTTGATTTTGTGCCTTAAAAGTGTAGTTTTACCACACTTTAACACAAAAACACACACTCAAACACCATACTCTTGGAGCTGAGGTCCCTTGAGGTTGTTTTTGAAGCTTTTGGACTGGTTTTGGTTGGAAAAAGCTGCTGAAGTTTTGGTTTTGAAGAAGGTCTTCAAGGGTGAGTTTTTAACCTTTTAAACCCCCATTCTTGCTTAAGCTTTTGAACCCTTTTGCATGCTGTTTTAAGCTTAACTCTTAACTACAAAAAGTTCTGAATTTTGGTGCTTAAGATCTTTGCTTAAGGTCACTTTTGTGTTTGGGGTTGTTTACCCTCTCTTAGGCCTTGTTTAGCCTTGCTTTTGTGCCTTCTTTTTAAGCCTTTGGGACCACCTTTTTTTGGCCTTCTCACCACTAAAATCCAGAGGAATTTAAGTGGTAAGGGTGGTGTTTTGAGGTCCCAAAAAGGAGAGGGTCCCCTCTCCTTGTGTCTTCAATACTTGCTTTGAATGCCTCATCTGTGAGCATGTTTGTTAAGTTTATGTTGACCATGTCTTAGCTTGTATTTGGGCTTATTTTAGCATGGCATGCCACTGTTTTTACTTGGTTTAGTCACTCTATGCATGCCCAATACACTTGTAGTGTAAATCACACAAACTAACTTTGTATGCTTCATGAAGTGGCATGTCATTCTAGCTTGTTTTGTTTCCATTTCAGATGTTTTTGATGATGTTTTTCCATGTCATGACTCTGTTTTGGTTTGGTTTTGTTAGCCCTTGCATGCTCCATGCACTTGTAGTGTATTTTCATGAATTAGCCTAACATGCACTATGCTTTAACATGTCATTCTAGCATGCTTTTGGCTTAACTTGAAGAAGCTTTTGTCCATGTTTTAACATGATTTAGCTCTAATTTTTGTTGTTTTGGCCATGCATGACTTGCTTTGTATAGCCGTGGTTCAATCTAGCTTGTTAGCTTTGTGCACCATGTCTACTAGCATGCTTTACTTGGACTATTTCAATGATTTGGAATCATTTCTTATGTGATTTTAGTCCATGTTTCATGCTCATGCACTTGCATTTATCACTCATTCAATGCGTTGGAGGGTTTGCTCCTTTTATGCCTTAACATGAATCATTGCGTATGCCTTCATGCCTTAGCTTGCGAGCCATCACTTCAATGTTTTTTTAGGGTTATCTTGCCATGATATAACTCTAATTTTTGTTGGTTAAGTCATCCCATGCTTGGTCTTAACAGGTGTAGTGTAATCCACCTTATTTGCCTTGTATGCATCATGCCTTATGCCCTTCATGTTAGCTTGTTTTGGCTTCCGTCCATGCATGTTTTAGACTCATTTTGACATGTTCTAGGACTGTTTTCGGTTGCCTTTTCCATATCTTTCATGCTTTGTATAGCTGTAGTGCAATTGGCCTTGCTAGCTTTGCGTTTTGTTGACTCATGCATGTTATCTTTGAGCTATTTAGATGATTTGGCATCATTTAATACTTCATTTTAGAGCTTATAGCATTGTTGTATTCCCACTTCTTTCATGTTTTAAATCCCTTTGAGTATTGTGCATTGTTGCTTCATTGTGGCTTAGCTTGTATGCTTGCATGCCTAGGTCTTTGACCCCTAACTTAGCATGTTTTGGTACATGTTTAGACCTACTTGAGCTCTGTCCATGATTGGTTCATGTATTTGTGCCATGTATTGCATGCCTCCTTCGTAATCCTCTTTATTGGCTTCATGCTTTAAGGACCTTTGCATGCTATGGTTGCTTTGTTTGAATGATTTGGCATCATTTCTTACTTAATTTCAGTGCATTTAGTGTTGTTACATTTCTGCATTTGTCATTCCTTGAGCCTTCTTGAGGGTTGTGCTCTTAGGCCTACTTGGTTGGCCAATGCATTGTGCATGCATGCTTTGTATTTTATGCCTTTATTTTCATCATTATGGCCACTAATTTGGGCATGACCAAGGTCAATCCATTTTTTTAAAGTCCATTGAGCATTGTGTATGCCATGAGGTCCATCGCATTGAGTATGTCATGTTGTTTGCATGATTGATTTCGCATTGTATATGCCATGTAGTTCATAGCATTGTGTATGTCATGTTGTTGGCATGCTTAGGTCATTACATTGAGTATGCCGTATTGTTCATTGCATTTGTGTGTGCCATGTTCATTTAGCATTGTGTATGCTAGTTGTTGTTTGCATTGAGTATGCATGTCCCTTAGCATTGATAGTTGATCATGTTCATTGCATTGAGTATGCCATGTTGCCACATTGCATTGTGTATGCCATGTAGTTCTTTGCATTGTGTATGCCAAGTAGTCCTTTGCATTAAGTATGCATGTCCCTAGCATTGATAAGTTGCCCTTGTTACATTGCATTGGGCATGCATGCATTACATTGTATTTAGAATCTAAAGTTGCTTTGCATTGAGCATGCATGCCATCGAGCATTGAGTATGCTATGTTATGTTGCCTTGCATGTTTGCATGCTTGTCCCTTGCATATTATTCATATGCTTGTTTCATTGCGTTGCATGTTTGTATGCTCTAGTTGCATTGCATGTTTGCATGTTTGAGTCGCATTGTGTATGCCATGCTTGTGTTGCATTTTGTTTGGAATAGGTGCAAGTCCAAACACGAGAAACGAGGGACGTTTCATACTTAAAGTGATGAAACGTGCCTCAATTCTTGGTCACCGACGCTCTTGATCCTACATGATAAAGTTCTAGGCCTTATGTGTTTACTTGTGCATTCATTTTTATATTGAATTGTGCAACTTCGCCTCTCGGCCATCATGCATTGAAATGCGCGATTGGTGGCCGGAGGGTCGAGAACCACACTCCATTGAGCTTACGAAATGATAGGGAGGGTGGTTGTGCACACATACCTTGCAAATACATTGCCATGCCCTTTCTTGCTCTCATTGCGTAAAAGCGGGTTTAGCGGCAACAAGCTGAATTGACTAGAAAAACTAGCTGGCCGACCACTTTTTCTGGTTTGCAACAACAAAAAGTGGTTGGCTAGTGGCTGGAGAGAGAAACAACTGGTCGGCCACCCTCCCACAGGTCCCCAAGATGTGTTAGAAGCTATCTGGAGCTTGGTGCAAGTTTCTGAGAACAGTTGTAAACAAAGGCAAGTGGGGCATCGCGACGGATTTCCGAACGAGGTGACCAGGCATGCATCCATTCTTCCCTTTGAGGGCACCTCTGTTTATTGCTTTACTTAGCTAATTTACTTAGTTAGTTTACGCTTTGGACATGTAACTTAAGTAGTTAATGCGTTTAGCTGCTTAACTGTTTTGTAATAGTTAACTAGGTTTAGTTAATTAGCTTCGTTGTTTTGTAATAATTAGTGTAATTAGCTTTGATTAGCTAGTTAGCTTCTTATTTAGTCCCTCTCTCGAGAGGGCACACTGTTGTAATAAGCGTGCGTGTGTGTGATGCATGTCTTCCAACCCCCATTTCTTTCTCCCTTTTACTTAACTGCTTACGATGGTTAGTTTTAGGGCATATTTCAATTAGCATACCTTGTACTTGCATGTGTGCATTCATTCATCTGTCTTGCATGCACCGAGCTCGACGCATCATACTAACTGCATTGTATTTCAATTCCAATTTGAATACATGCACCAAGTTGCATTTCATATCCCATCTTAGAATAGCCGAGTCTATTTTAATTGCATTCTCGCATGTGTTGCATTATCCATTTTAACATGAACTAGGATCATGCATGATTTCTAATTAGTTCTCTGTTTTGGCTTGGAGTACACTGTGAGTGTTTACGCTTTAGCATACCGCATGTATGTTAATGTTGCCATGAAAGCATGCTTGCCATGAGGCTAACTGCTTACTTGATATAACTTCCTGAATGCCTGTGGGTGAAGGTTGGATTACTTGAATTGGAACAATTCATTGAATCCCGAATTTAGCCTACTTGCGAGTAGCAAACTTCAAACCATTTTCAAATGAACATGCAATGTTTTGTTCCAACTTAGACGATCTAGTCTATACTTGTTTGTTATACGCATAACATAGTAATTCTAGGTTAATTAACCGGAATAAGAGCACATGTGTTTTCAAAAACAAAATATCATGCTTAGTACAGGCCAATCTTTGATCGGGCGAGCAGGGGTGCTCATTGCATGACCTTCCCCTCTCGTACCCAAGTTCCCGAGCCGAGGCAACTTTGGTGATGACGGACGCATGGCGTTAGGCACGAGTCAGGGTTTCCTAAATTCCCCCAAAATAAAAATATTTAGGTGGCGACTCTATATCTGGCAAAGCAGTCCATGTTTGCCACTTCTTTATAAAAATCAGTTTTCCAGAACGATTTGCCGGATTTGGACTCTTTGGTGATTTATCGGTCTTGCATTGCACTTTGTGAGATTAGATTCAGAATTGTGACATTAAGTCCAAACTGTAGTAGCTCAGAACAAAACGAGATTCGCGCCGCCCTCGCAGGCGCGCGGATATCGGAGAGTTCCCGGGAGTGCGTGTACAGCCACATACTGGGTTACATATCGGGCCAACCCTTAGAAATTGTTGCAGTGCAAATCAGAAATATCTTACAAGGCATATCACTACAATACATTAAAATTTTAGAAAAAAAAAATGGTGATAAATCCATATTCCCACCGTTATATGTCATAAAGGACAATGATGGTTTTATTGTGGATATAAGGACATTTTTTGGTCAAAAGGACATTACCACCTATTTGTTGAAATTTTATTTTAACCTATCTATTCAAATCTTTTTTATTTGTTCAATTTTTTTTGAACCTATCTCCTCAAATTTGTATCTATCTATTGAAACTCACAAAGTCTATTTTTCCTATCTGTTGGAATTCACCAAGTTTTTTTCCTTATCTGTTCAATTTTTTATTCTATCTATTCAAATTTGAATATATATATATATATATCTCTCTCTCTCTCTCTTGTTCATATTATTATTTCTTTTATTCATTACTCTTATCATTCTTCTTTAATCTTAACGAACTTAGGGTTTTGAGAGCACTGGTGTTCCTAGACAAGCTCAGAGAGAATGGTAATGGTGAAGAGAGCTAGGCAGTTCTGTTATGACAATTGGATGGTGGAATACGGAGGTTGACACTAGATAGCAAAGCTATCATAGCCATTTTCTGTGGAATTTTTGGGCAACATTGAAGGGCGTGGTGTGAAACCTTTATATTTGGGTTAGGCCTTCCTAAACGAAATCCTAATCCTAGGAGGTGGGACCGCAAACAATATGCATTCACTCCTAGCCTACTGCTAGCCAAATCTACCTCGTCATTACTCTCCTTCGTTGGATCGCTAATGCATTTGAAAAGCCTAAGTATGATCTCTGATCTGAAGGAAAATGGCCTCTACGTGCCTAAACTTCATTAAGCGCCAACTCGATCGCTTCCATTTGGAGATCCTCAAGGACTTCGAGTCCTCTCAATCTTGTCACCACAAATGATTCAAGGTCTCTCTCTCGGGAGAGAGAGAGAGAAGAGAAAGGAATGGCTTTTTATATAGTACAAATTGAAATGAATTATCATAATTGTCCTTATGAACTTAATAGTTTAGTGCATAGACTTATAGACGAAAGAAATTCAAAATTGGACCTATGACTTGTGCGCCCAATTTTAGGGACAAAATCATTTTTATGGATGAAATATTTTGGTTGCCAAAACTATCTTTTTTTCTTTTTTTCTTTTTTTTTTCCGACCAAATTGGACATTTAATTAATACTCTTTTGGAACAAAAATTGTTGTCTCAAAAGTAAATTCTTTTGGCAATTCTCCATAAAACTGCATTTATTAACAACATTTAAAAAAAAAGAAGGCTAAAGTTCATTTTTTGACTTTTAAAGTTGGCCTTTTTTGTGATGACTCTAATGATGACAAAAATTTGCTTTTTAAAATTTTATAACAAAATTTTTACTTTTAAAAATGAAATGTTTGGTTCTCAAAGTTGTTATTTATTTTAGTATATGTATGAGAATCGTGAAATGATTTAATAAAGGAATTCTATAGAGGATCATGATTCATGAATGTATCGATCTTATAAAAGTCAAGCCATGAACCAATGAGTCCAGATCCTCTGCCATGGTTCCCTGCCATGGTTTCTGCAATGTTTCCAAAACGACGTCGTTTTGGACTCTCTTTTCTCTCTCTCTCTCTCTCTCTCTCTCTCTCTCTCTCTCTCAGCTCTCAAAACCAGAGAGACAGACCACCAAACATTAAATTGGGTGTCAAAAGCTTGAATTCCAACTCTCATGCCCATGCCCATTACCATTAAAATGGGTGTTAAAAGAGATCCATACTTGGTGGATATTTCATTGAATTAGCATTTTGTAGAACACTTGGAGGAGGTGATTTTGAATCCATCTTCCAAGTAGGCACAGGAGTTCTCGGCCCACCTCTTTTCCCAACCAAAGTTGCTCATTTCAAATGATAATTGCGAACCAGTGAGGAAGATGATGAAGATGAACAACCTTTTTATGTAACCAAAAAAAAAAAAAAGAACAGCCTCTTTTCCCCGATCTTACATTCCCTTCATTCTACTCTTCCATTTTCATTCAATTTTCATTCAATTTTTGCCTTAGCATTCTCTATCACACATGAATTAACCATGATGTTCTTGACAAAAACAATCTTCAGAAGTGAATTTCAAAATCTGGGTATTACTGAAATTGTGAAAACAATGATGGGTTTTGGGTTTAAATACACAAGGGAGAGAGAGAAAAGAGGAAGAGATTGAATATCCATTGCAATTGAAAACTCTCATGTCCATTACCATTAACGGAAGGATCACTCACACTCTTCAAGCTACCTAACCCATTATAATTTTTATAAGAAACCCCAGACCCATCATTTAAATTCTTAGATTAACACAGTTTTTATGTCTAAAAACATACCCATTCATTACAAACAAAAATCCAGAGCCTAGAGGGCTTATCGAGCGATTCGAGCTTGTCAAACTCATTGACCACGCACCGAACGTCGCCATCCAAACTGATCAACACCAGAGGGGCTTCATCATCGTCGATTAGGAGTTGATTAAGATCAGAAATCTTTGATTGGAGCCTTGAAAAGCCGATGTAAATGATTGGGTTGGTTGGGTCGTCGGCGACGAGAGAGAAACGGAGTCGGAGGAATTGAATGTGGCCTCGCCACCACAGTCGTCACTGCCCATCCCTCTTCCCTCTTCGTCTCTAGTTTTTTGTTTTAGATGGTCTCTCTCTGGTTTTGAGAGCTGAAAAAAAAAAAAACGACGCCGTTTTGGAAGCACCGCATGAGCCATGGCGGAGGATCTGGACTCATGAACCAACACTCTTTATATGGAGTAGGATGGTTGAACTTGTTTCCATTTAATTTATAAGAAATGTAGTGAAATTTTAAAAAATAATAAAGAAAAAAAAAACTTATTATTATAGTAACATTAGTGCGGAATTCATGAGTGTTTCGTTTATTGTAATGATGATTTGCGGTAAAAATGAAATAATTACTCCTTGACTTCTCAATGGAATGAGCATGGTACTATATTGATAAATGACAATTTCATTTGGAATATATACTTCTTTTCTTTTTGCCGAACCAAATATCACAATGTAAATTTCAAAAATAAAAATGAAAAATAAAAATTCATTTAAGTGAATCAAACACTATTATACTGTTGCATTCTTAATAAGTGAGGTTGTTGATGAAAGACAAAGAAATACTAGTAAGTCTGGTGAATTTCAAAATGCTTTTACTGATCCTGTTCTTCACACTGGGACTCACTTCGCCGCCATAAAATCCATCTGTACAAGTAGTCTGATCCGTTATGGCGGCACTCATCCAAGTCTTGATGCTGTCCATCTGAAACAGCTTATCAGAGCTACTATCAACAGTTGCCATTGCTTGAATAGATTGCTTGAGCTCATCTATGCTGCTTCCAATATTGTCTATGCAGTCCTTCATGACAGCTGCGTCTGTGGGAGTGTAACCATTCTGTTGAGCAAGCTTCGACACCAGTTTAGATGTGCTCTTGGCGGCTTTTAGGGTGATGTTGAGGGCGGTGTTGCTAAGCTTCCAGGGGTTGGTTTGGACAACGGCAGCATAGCGAGAGAAGGTTTTGAAGCAAACTGATCGGTATGTGGTGGTGTTGCAGGCGGTGCTGATGAAGTTTGCATAGGCTTGATTGGTGGTGGTGGTGGTGGTGGTGGCTGAGACTGGTTGGGTATGGTGGGAGATGAATAGAAGAATGGTGAAAAGGAATGTGAGAACATGGAAGGAACATGGGTTTGGGAGACTGTGAGCTTCCATGTTTCCTCTGTTTCTTTTCCTTTTTCTTCTTCTTCTTCTCTCACTAGAGATTTGTATTGGTGAATGTGTTTTGGAGGAGATTAGATTATTTATAGAGCAACTGCCCGGTTTATTAGTTGAGGCGGGAGACAGAGAGAGTTGGTTGTTTTGGTGAATAAAGAAATGAGTTGTTTATGAATTGGGAATGTGTAATATGAACATATATTTCGCTGTCAAATGCGGCAGCAGCCACATGCAATAGGGCTAAATATGAATTTGAATTCTCATTCTCACATGGTACGTTAGGACTTTCTCATTAGAATTTTATTTTTTGCTCAAAGAATAAAAATGAGCATGTTGATTGAAAGATTAATGTAGGTCCAAATTAAAATTTTTATGTAAAGTAAATCTTATCAAATTTATTATTGTTTATATAAAATATTTATTCTACTCTTTGTTTTTGTTTTTTGTTTTTTAATACAGTGGAATTGGTGTGCATCATACACAATCTTATCGAATTACATATATCTGTGAGCCATGTTTTTCTTATTTATTTTTTGTGTTGCTATTTCAACCATACTAAAAAAAACCTACATTTTTCTTTATACATTTTCCTAAACATTGTGTCACTATAATTCAATATACCAGGGTTTCATTTATGATAACCCCAGTGTATAGAGACCTCAATTTTTGTAATTTCTTTTGAAACCCAACCTTGAGGTTCTTGCAATTAAGATTCTAAATTTTTACTTTATTGCAAGTTTAACTCTAAAATTGAAAATGTATTGCAGACGAACCTGTACAAACCCTAATCGACCCCAGTAGCTTAGTAATCATTTATAACACTCTAATATTAATTATTTAACTCTTTCATTATAGATTAACCGCTTAGAATTCTAGTTTCCGATTTTTACCGTTTTCGTTCAATTGTTCACTTTTTAATTCAAAGTGAAGTAACAGAAATTGAAATATATTTTCTATCACTATCGTAATTAATTCTACACTTGAAACGGGTATTTGAATTCATAAATTTATCTCATGCCCTCACACTTTATTAAAATTGCTTGCCTCAAATTCATTATATTATATAAAAGTACACCCTATTATGATACTATTTTCCTATAAATATCTAAACTATCTTAGGGTAAATTAGTACACAAATATAAAATGAAAAACCCCCAAAAATATCCTCACATGGCCAGCCACTTTGATATATGCATATATTATGTTCTTTTAGAAAAAATTTGCTTTAAATATGAAAGAGAATTTGACTAAGTACCAAGATTCAAGAAATGTGTTTATACCTCTAGTTCTATCATGACTAAGCTTCAACTAAATTGTGTTTTGATACATAATTGAACATCCTAATCAACCTCAATTCTTTCCTTTCAACTAAATCCAAAATTATTCCATTATATTCCAACAAAAGACATTTTAGACTTTTTACCACAATTTTTCTATAAATAGACCACCTCCCTTAACAATTTTACACACTTAAACACATATACACACTCATATTCATCTAGAGAGAGGGAAAGAGGAGAGCTAGAGTAAGCCTTGGAGGAGGAAGGGAAAAAAAAAAGAAAAAGAAAAAGAGAGAAAGCTTGCATACGCTATTCCTAGGCAAACAAGTAAGTCACAACATAGCAGATCCTTCACTTTTCTCTACTAAATACATGATATTAGATGCTTAGAATATTTTATTTTTTAGGTATTTATGTGTGGTATTCTTGTGTTTGAATAAAAGAAGTTGAGTTTTGATTGCTTTTTTGCTTGCATTTTCTTTGTTGTAGCAAAGTCACCTATTTCTACCTATCTCTTACATTATTTTTGAATGAAGACCTTCAAACTAAAAATTTGAGTTATTAGTACATTATTTAGCATGTTGTCATCATAAGAGAAGTGAAAATTACCCATGGTTGCCTCTTTTTCTTACAACACTTTTTATTTCAAGTTTTGTGCACTAATAACCAGTATTTTTAGCCAATTTCCAAAAATTTTAGAAAAATGTAGAAAAATACTCTTGATCTCATTTTAGTATCAAAACTTTCCTTAATATGTTAAATTTCAAGAAAAATTAGTCTTATTGAAAATGAATGAATAGACTGAGAGAAAAACCAATTTCCATAGTAGTCAATGAATCTGGACATAGTTGGAGAATTTCTTCAATAACTAAAAATCTGAAAAACTATCCCACTTTCAAAATTTGATTTTGAAACTAGAAAAAATTCTCTACAAACCCTAAAGAATCCAACTTCTGCGAAATTCAAAAAATGCCACCTTGATAGTTATTTTTAAAGTAAATCGAATCTTGAAATTTATTCTTGATAATAGTTTCATGTTGATTGAATATAATTCCACTACTAGAAATAGTGATGTAGAGACTAATATTTAGGGACCAAATGAATTTAGTCTCCAAAAACAATCATTTTGGGACCAGAAAAAAAAATTTACGAGAATTCTACAAACACACTATATTCGTTTACGATAGGCCAAAAAACAAATTATTTGAAGGCCGTTAGGGACCAAAAAAGTTCATGCATATGTTCGTTTGAGCACTTGACCCATGTGTGTGGGGTGGGTAAAAGCTGGAGACCAATTAATTTGGTTGCTAAAGTTGAACACGGACCAAATAAAATCATCGTCTTACCCTAACTTGTCAAATATGCGCTTTGTATTCTACAATCGATCTCAACTGAGACTCAATCAATCTCTAGCTTTGATCAATTTTTAGCTTCAATCCCGATCGATCTTTGTGCCACCTTGTAGATGTCCCCGAACGCCCCGGGAGGGTTAAGTCCCGTTCCGTTCATATTAGGGTCACTACAGTTCAAGGACTCAACTGTCACGGTTCTTAATCTTGAACCAAAGAGTCCAAATCTAGCAAATCGTTCTGAGAAAACTGATTTTTGAAAGAAGTGCCAAACATGGACTGCTTTGCCAGATACAGAGTCGCCACCTAAATGTTTTTTAATGGGAAATTTAGGAAACCCTGACTCGATGCCAAAGGCCACATGTCCGTCATCACCAGAGTTGCCTCGGCTCGGGAACTTGGGTACGATTGGGGAAGGTCACTTCATGAGCATCCCCGCTCGCCTGATCAAAGACCGGCATCTACTAACCATGATATCTGATTTTGAAAATATTGTGCGTTCTTATTCCGGTTATTAGCCTAGGTTACTATGTGATGTGCACAGCATACAAGTATAGACCGGGTCGCTTGAATTGGGACAAAACATTTCAAGTTTATTTTTGAAAGATGGTTTACTACCCGCAGGTAGCCTTAAAATGCAGATTTTGCCACCCTCGGGTGGGCTTAAAACACTTGATGAATTGTTCCAATCCAAATAACCCAACCTCCACCCACAGGCATTCAAGGCAGTTATATCACATAAGCAGTTAGCCTCATGGTAAGCATGCTATTCATGGCAGTAACTCACACGCATGCAAGGATGCTAAAGCATAAAACTCACCGAGTACTCCAAGCCAAAACAGAAGCTCATTAGAAATCATGCATGATCCTAGATATACAGAATTGCCTAATGCAACACATGCAAAAATGCAAATTATAGCAGGCTCGGCTATTCTAAATATGGCATATGGAATGCTACAGCTAACATGTATTCAACTTGGAATTGAAATACAAATGCAGTTAGTATGATGCGCCAAGCCCGGTGCATGCAAAATAGATGAATAAATGCAAACATGCTATCATACTGTATGCTAATTGAAATATGCCCTGATCTAACCATCATAAGTAGGTAAATAAAAGGGAAGAAAGACGTGGGGTTGGAAGACATACATCACACTCATGCACACTTATTACAATTATGCCCTCGCACAAAGGGTCCGAATAAATATACAGTCCCGAATAAAAGAATAGTACAGTCCAAATAATACAGTCCAAATAATGTACAAATTCCTAATTAATTAACAAATTAACTAAGAAAGCTGTAAAACTGGCATACAAGCCAGGGACTGCCTTGATTCCACTCCAGGTGATGAATGATGCATGTCCGGTTTGCCTTTGTACGGAAATCCATGACGATGCCCCAATTAGCCTCTGTTTGCACCTGTTCTTGAAATGCGTGCCAAGCTCCAAAAAGTTGCTGATTCTTCATTTTGCTGCAACAAAGAGCGGGAAAGGGGCATGGCAATGTATTTTCACAAATGTATGCATGTCTCGATCCTCGTGCCACAAATCACGCATATCGATGCATGATGGCCGAGGAGTCGAATTGCACAACTCAATATGAAATGAATGCATATGAAAATACAACAAAACCTAACTCTATCATGGGTAATCCGGAGTGTCGGTGACTGGGGAATTGAGACACGTTCCGTCACTCGGAGTACGAAAAGTACCTCGTTTCCCATGCCCGGACTATCTCCTATCCTGAACACGATGCAATATGCATGATATGCATGAAATGCAACTAAGATACGACCTAACATTCGAAAGGCTATGAAATGGCATACACAATGCACGAGGAAACATGGCATACACAATGCGCTAATATACAACCTAGCATACACAATGCTATGGAATGAAATGGCATACACAATGCAATAACATACAACCTAGCATACACAATGCTATGGAATGGAATGGCATACACAATGCAATATGGACTTACACCAACATGAATGGACCTCAGCCACACCCACATAGGAGGCCATTAGATGAAAATGAGACAACTCGAAATACGTGCACGCGTGCACGCAAACCGAGGACCGAACCTACGGCACGGAATGCCACTCTAATGAGACATGGAAAGACATGGAATATGATATGAAAACATGCAAATTTCAGAGGCAAAATGACATGCAAAACAGCCCCGAAACATGGCGAAATGAAACCCGATGCGAGGAACGAGTCCTGAAACATGGAATTAAGCACATGAAATGGCCTACAGCTATGCAATGCATGCATGATTAGGACATGAAGTGTAAAAGAAGAAGCTAGGCAGCCCCAAAACCAGAATTTTTATAGTTCGAAGCATGGCCAAACAGTGGATACAAATAGGGCAAAATTAGCATGCAAAAATGGGGGGGCCAAGAGAGGTAATGAAGCAAGTCACAGCTGCTGGCCCCAAATAGGAAAGGGGCCTTCTATAACATTGAATAGGGGCCAAAATATGATGTTTTTCAGTAGATGACAAGCCCCAAAAACAGATACAAGTATGGCAAACAATTCATGCAAGAAATGGGCCAACAAAGGGGCGAAGAAGTAACTGATGTATGGGGGTCTCAAACAAGTGAGGGACCTTCAACAATGTTGAAGAGGGTCCCAAAATATGGCATTTTACAGTAGATGATCAAGCCCAAATCAGTATACAAACATGCTCAAAATGCAATACAAGATTAAGGCCACAAGAGGGCTATAACATGAAGTACACAAAATATTCATCAAAAAGCCAAAGACCCTTAATGAAACATGACAAGGGGGTCAAAATATAGCCACTTTCAGTTATGATCATGGCCGAAAAACGGAAGCAAGACAAGCTAATAAAACATGCAAAAATAGGGACCAAGGAGGGGTACAATGGCAAGTGATACATGGAGGTCCCAAACAAGGATCAAAATAAGCCTATCTACAGTTTATTTCATGCTCCAAAACAGATCACACATAGGCTAAAAATATCATGCAAAATAATGGCATTCAAGAGGATAATGAAGCAAGTGCCAAAAAGAAGCTTCAAACTGCAATGAGCCCTTAATGAAACATGGAATATGGCTCAAAAAAATGACATTTTCAGTTTTGGTCGAAGCTCAAAACAACAAGAAAAATGTCTAGAAAAGTGTTGCAAAATTAAGCTCAAAAAGAGGGAATTGACACTTACCCTTGAAGACCAACCCTTGGTTGCTTCTTGGCTTGAGAAGTGATGCCTCCTAGCTGCTGGAAAGCTCCCCAAGCTGTTGGAAATGGAGTAGTGGTGGTGATGCTAGGTAGTGATGAAGGAATGGTGCAAGGAACTTGGATGCTTGAGCTTGAAAGAGAGAGATGGAGGGAGATGTGTATACAAGGCTTAAGGCAAATTTTTCCAACCCTAAAACCAGAGTTGGGCAGATGGTTATGTAGACAAATGAGAGGGAGAAAAAGGGGGAAAAAAGGGAGGGAAAATGCCTCAGGTTTCCCTCCAAAAAAAAGTCCCCCCGAATACAGAATCTGGGGGGAAAAGGAGGGTGTATCTGCACTGTACTCACCCTGAGGAAGCTGGCCGACCAACTTTTGGATTCTGCGGTGGCGCCGGCCACCCCCATGGCCGGCCAAAAGGGTCAAATTGAATTAGTGGCCGGCCACCACATATTGGTGGCCTCCCATGTGTCTTCAACACAACCCTGTGGTTGAAAATTGGCAACTGTGAACCAGGAGAGAGAACAACCCACTTTTCAAAGGGGTTCAAAAGGTTCAAGTAGAATTAATGGCTGGCCATATAATATTTGTGTCCTCCCAAGTGTCTACAACACAAATATGGGGGTTAGGATTGAAGAAAGTGACCCTAGGGTGGTCAACATTGGCTTAGAAATGAGAAAAACGGGTGTCGGAGGGCGCCGGAGGAATATAACTGGTTGCTGAAACAATTGCTGGCCTCCCACCCTTCTACGGCCTTCCTGGTGAGGAAACAGAGGTGCCTGCCAAAAATGAACAAAAACCGATGCAAAACGAATGTTCGGGGCGAACGCAGCGTGGTTCGCCCCAAAACCGATTAAGCACCGAATGTGGCGTTCGACCACGAAGTGGGTCTCTCAGACCTCAGTGTCCCTCAAAAGGGAGTAAACAAGATGCATGCCAAAAACCGGGGCAATCGGAGATGGTTAGGTGGTCCCGAACCGAGGCACATGGCCTGACGGCTTCGAAAACCGGGAATCGGGCTCCGAAATGGGCAAAATGGCCTACGACCATGAAATGTAGCCCACGGCCACTCAGAGATGGTCTACGAGACCTCTCCCTCCCTTTGGGAAGAGAAACAGAGAAAACCGAGCTTGGTTCGCAAACCGAGGCAAGGCATAGAAAAGCCCGGAAGTTCGGAGGCAGGGCTCACGGCCGAGACTCTGAAACCTCTGAGCGAGCACAATATGCAACATCACCAAGCGCTCAATCGGTGACATCTGAGTCTTAAGGTCGGTCAAAAATGGGGTGTCTACAGTTGCCCCTCTTTAACAGAACTCGGAAGTCAAGAAGTGACAGGAGTGAATGTCAAAACCCAGAGATGACCCATTTTTGACAAGGCCGAAGACTTAGACAATCATACAAGATACACAGAGATATGCCCGCAGGCGGGGGACAAAATGCAAATGGATATGCAGGAAGATTTTGATGATTGGACTTATACGCTACGCGAAGCCGATTTGAAAATTGGACTTACACGCTACGCGAAGCCGGTTTGAAAATTGGACTTATACGCTACGCAAAGCCGGTTTGAAAATTGAGGATTCATGCAATGCACTGTAATATAGTGGCTAAAATGCAATGTAATAGCTAGGAAATGAAGGTACCTCACAAGGGCAATAAGCAATGACTTACCTCATGCTGCTGGGGATCTTTCGCTTCTTCTTGGTTGAACCACAGGTACTACTTTTCTCCCTGACTATGGTCGCAGCTTTCCCTATTCTCCAACAGGGTGACAGACTAGGTTGGATCAGTATCCAGAATTGAGGCGCATACAGATGCTATCTCAATCTATGGGGCTGCCATACAGATTTCAGGCTGAGGATATACCCCTGGGTATTTAAACCAGACTTTAGTCTCAAAAATCCCGAACCTTTGCGTTCTAGGCATGAGCCGTTCGAACTCTAGTTTCCACCGTCTCAGTTGGTCTCCTAGGAACTTACCGCTAACACAGGCAGGTGGCTATACTAGACCACTAGAAGTCGTTCAGGCACGACAAACACCAAAGGAATTGCACCTTTAGAGGATTTAAGGTCTCCTAGACCGGACAGTGCACAAGACAGTGCGAGTAAGGTGAATGCATAAAGCATGTGATACAGGTAAGGTGCGCAAGATAGCGCGAGTACAAATTGCACCAAACAGTGCGATGTGCAAAATAGTGCGATAAAATGCATGCACAATGCAAGTAATGGTAAGAGCGCAAAATAGCGAGATGAAATGCATGCACAATGCAAGACTCGGCACACAACTTACGACATAGCATTTTTGGCACACAGCTCGCAACACAACATTTTCTTTGCTTGGCACGCAGTTCGAAACACAACACTCTACTTTATCTAGGCACACAACTCTTTTGGGCACACAGTATCATTTCGGGCACACAGCTCATTTTCGGGCACACTGCTCCTTTTCGGGCACACAGCTTGTTTTCGGGGGGCACACAGCTCATTCTTTAGGCACACAGCTCATTCTTCCAGCACACAACTCGTTTTCGGGGGGCACACAGCTCATTCTTCCGGCACACAGCTCGTTCTTCGGGCACACAACTCATTCTTCGGGCACACAGCTCGTTTTCGGGGGGCACACAGCTCCTTCTTCGGGCACACAGCTCGTTTTCGAGGGGTACACAGCTCATTCTTCGGGCACACAGCTCGTTTTTTGGGGGCACACAGCTCATTCTTGAACACACGCAAACATTTGAGATGAACACACAGCCCACACTTTGATGTCGAACACACAGCTCGTTGTTGAGGTGAACACGCGGCACACACTGATTGAGAGTTGAACACGCAGCCCAAACACTTGAATTTTGAACACACGGCTCATTGTTGAGGTGAACACACGGCACACACTGATTGAGAGTTGAACACGCAGCCCAAACACTTGAATTCTGAACACACGGCTCAAATCTTGAGGTGAACACGCAGCACACACTTTGTAGAAGGTTGAACACGCAGCCCAAACACTTGATGTCGAACACACAGCTCGTTGTTGAGGTGAACACACGGCACACACTGATTGAGAGTTGAACACGCAGCCCAAACACTTGAATTCTGAACACACGGCTCAAATCTTGAGGTGAACACGCAGTACACACTTTGTAGAAGGTTGAACACGCAGCCCAAACACTTGATGTCGAACACACAGCTCGTTGTTGAGGTGAACACAAGGCACACACTGATTGAGAGTTGAACACGCACCCCAAACACTTGAATTCTGAACACACGGCTCAAATCTTGAGGTGAACACGCAGCACACACTTTTTTGAAGGTTGAACACACAGCCCAAACACTTGATGTCAAACACACAGCTCGTTGTTGAGGTGAACACACGGCACACACTGATTGAGAGTTGAACACGCAGCCCAAACACTTGAATTCTGAACACACGGCTCAAATCTTGAGGTGAACACGCAGCATACACTTTGTAGAAGGTTGAACATGCAGCCCAAACACTTGATGTCAAACACACAGCTCGTTGTTTCTGAAATCTGAACACATAGCTCATACTTTGTAGAAGGTTGAACACGTAGCCCAAACACTTGATGTCGAACACACAACTCGTTGTTGAGGTGAACACACGGCACACACTGATTGAGAGTTGAACACGCAGCCCAAACACTTGAATTCTGAACACACGGCTCAAATCTTGAGGTGAACGCGTAGCACACACTTTGTAGAAGGTTGAACACGTAGCCCAAACACTAAGATGAACACACAGCCCACACGTTTCTGAAATCTGAACACACAGCTCAAATATTTGATGTTTGAACACGCAGCTGACACGCTTCAATTCTAAACACACAGCTCATATACTTCATGTTGAACACACAGCTCGTACATTTCTCTTCTGAACACGCAGCTCATATATCTCATGTTGAACACACAGCTCATATACTCCATGTTGAACACGCAGCTCATATACCTCATGTTGAACACGCAGCTCACACACTTCAATTCTGAACACGCAGCTCATATACTTCATGTTGAACACGCAGCTCACACATTTCTCTTCTGAACACGCAGCTCACACACTTCAATTCTGAGCACGCAGCTCATATACTTCATGTTGAACACGCGGCTCACACATTTCTCTTTTGAACACGCAGCTCATATACCTCATGTTGAACACGTAGCTCACACACTTCAATTCTGAGCACGTAGCTCATATACTTCATGTTGAACACGCGGCTCACACATTTCTCTTTTGAACACGCAGCTTATATACCTCATGTTGAACACGCAACTCACACACTTCAATTCTGAACACACTGCTCATATATTTGAACCTGAACACGCAGCTCATACATTTGAATCTGAACACGCAGCTCATACATTTGAATCTGAACACGCAGCTCATAACGCAACCCTACTTGATCTGAACACACAGCTCATAACACAGTATTCTTTTAAGTTTGAACACTCCGCTCATTCTGAACATACAGGATGCGACGACTGAATTTGCAGAAGTTGAAATAAACTCAGATGCCCTGACATCTTTCCTTTTTTCTTTTGCTTCGAAGTCTGGAACCTATATAGCTTCAGATAGGTCCTAGTTCTACTGCTCTCACATGACCTGGGTTGAACCCTGCGGTTTAAGAAAGAATCTTGTTTTGTACAAATGTGGAGAACGGCACGACACTCTGAGCACAAAACGATTTTTTTTTTTTTTTTTGAATTTTGAGAGCGAGAATGAATTCTCGACTGGGTATGGAGCCTACGACTGAACACAGCAAGACCACTCAACAAGGAAATAAAAGGCACACAACCTAGACACATCGAGTAACACTTGAAACGACTCAAAACAAGAATCGAGACAAAATAAAAAACAAGAGACACGACACTCAGACATGTTCCAATGGCGAGAGACCTTTTTGTTCGCGAGGAGCCAGTTTCTTCGGGTATTGTTTCCCACCCTTTCTTATTTGTGATTCTCACATCACTTGACCCTCAGGCTCTGTTTTTCTCTGAAAACTCTTTTCTCACTTTTTCTCTCCACGCGTATCTCTCTATTCTTTAATCTCTCATTTTTTTTAATCCCTCCCCTAGGTGGTTGATGGATAAACAGGAAGTTGAAGGCTCTTGTCTCTAGCACTCAGCTAGATTCTTCTTCTTCTGCACGCAGTTAGTGAATTCCTCCCACAGAGGGGTTGCGATACATCTGGGTGTGTAGCAAATCTGCAACTGGCATTAGTTGACGATGCTCTGCTGGGGAGTTTGGACTTGGTCAGATCCATCTAGATGAGGGAGTGGAATATCTTGCCCCATTCCAGTTTGCACTTTGCAGTTGGCTTGATACCTCGCTGCTTGGAGGGTGAGAGAGCCTTCAGCACTTTGTTGTTAGCTTCAGTTGTGCCCTTTTCTGGAAAGTAGAGTGCCCTTCTTGGCAAGTAGAGTGCCCTTTCTGGCAAGTACGTTGATAAAGGGGGAAAGACAGAACTCCTGACTCAACTGTGCCCCTAGTTCATCATTTCGACCATTTTTTGTTTTTGGCTTTTTACTAAAACAATTTTGACCAAAATGAGAGTTAGATTAACATGCTTGTTCAATTTTCTGATTTAAAATCATGCAAGTCAGGCTATGAGCACTGAAAATTTTCCTTTTTTGGGTCCAAGAAATTGTCTAGTTTTGAAAAATGGAGTACTTTTCGAGAAGATTAGTCAACCACAGTAAAAATTCTCAAAAACTATTTTTGCAAACGACCACTTGCTCAATCGGGCATGAAACCTACTCCTGAGATGCACAACCTCGGATCCAAAGGAAAACTGCCCCGTGCTTGAAGAGAGCTGCATGACAACGGAAAGTTGCCCCTTGTTTGAACGGCACCGCAGCACGTTGAATGGCAACGAAAAGTTGCCCCTTGTTTGAATGGCACCGCTGCGCATTGTAATCAGTCTTCCCAATGATGATCACAACCGGACTCTCGGATACAGAGAAGACAAAGATGATCAGAACTATTGCATGGACACAATCCAATTTAAAGTGTTTTATGGCTAGACTTCAGGATGAAGTTGCCTACGTATCCCAAACATGGGAATCAAGCCTTATGTAGTTCGGGGTTATGGTACACTCGGGTATTAACCTCTCATTTTTAGGCTCTAACTTTTGCCAAGGCGCCCGTTGCAGGTTTTCAACCTTGCGAGCTTTGTTCTTCTTTCTTTTTCATTTCTTTTCTTCTCTTTTTTTCTTTTTTTTTCTTTTTTTCTTCTTTTTTTCTTTTTTTTCTTTTCTCTCTTTTCTTCTTTTTTTTCTTTTTGCTTTTTGTATATATCTTTTCTTGCTCTAATTTTTTCCTGGGTCGCCCTTTCTGGATTTTCGGCCCAACGAGCCTCTCAAAGGGTAAAAGTGTAACAAGTCCATGCCAAATGGTTTTAGGATCTCGAAGCCATCCGTATCCAAGAGAGTGGCTGTTGTTTTGCAAGAGGATTCATCTTCGGCTCTTCGAGCACATATGACATCTTTGCCCCTAGTTCAAAGGATACTTCTGTTCTAGCTTTGTAAGCTTCTTCTGATCTCCTGATCTTCTTGATCCGACTTTCCTGGCCTCTTATTCGAGGGCTGCTTTAAATCTGGCCACACAGGCCTCACGTCGTTGTTGACCGTTGAACCTTCTGAATTCGAGTTCAAGGTTTGGAAGCAAAGGGGTTGAGTCTCGAGGCTGAGAGCGATCCTAGGCTGCACAATCTCAAGAGCGATTCCACACAGGTCTTCGCAGGACCGCACAAAACATTTTTTTTTTAAGAAAGCGACAAATCGCTCGCGCTGAAGACAGTGTAGAACCAATCTAGATCAAAGCTAGGGTCCTTCTCAGTACTCACGCTAACGAGCATGATTTCATTCATTAAGGGCTTAGCATGCCTCTCTTCCTCTCAGTTGATCAAAGTTTTGCAAATCCCGAGGAATTCTTTCCTCTTCGTTTTCACTGCAGTGTTCAAAAGGTTTTGAAAAACTTAGGTCGTTATAATGAGTTCAAGGCACAGAAAAGGTAGAGTTCTTAGTCAAATATTGCCATCTAATTCAGAACTTCCGGCATAACTGACACAAGGCAGAAGCGAACACAAGAATGCGAAAATCACTGCTGCTCATTCAAATCTGTTGGCATCACTGGCTCCAAGGCAGAAACAGACTCAAAACAAAATGAAAGGACAAACACAAAACAAAATGGTGAGGCCCGAGGTGACACCCACGGAACTACCCGACCTTTGTACAACTAGACTGACTCGATATAACAAGACAGACCCTTAAGCAAAAAGAACTGACTCAAGACGATGAGATAGATTCAAAACAAAGGACTAACTCTACACCTAAGCCAGAAATTACAAAAACTAGCATTCGCAAATGCTCAAAATAGTGCGTGCCAAATGCCACATCCGAAATACGCCGAGTGCCGCCCGCAGGTGGTCTAACCCCTAATCACATACTCACAGTATCCTGGAAGTCCAACAGTTCAGCACTGACAGACTTTGCTGAGGTAGGTGGGAGGATGACTTCATTGTCGATCAAATCTTGCACTTCGTGACAAAGGCAAAAACAGCTGTCGGTGTTGTGACCAGTCTATTGGTGGTATGCGCAATACAAGGTAGCATCATGTGTGAGAGGAAGATTCTTCGGCAGCGGTCGAGGCTCGAGGGGTGTGAGATGCCCCTCGTTAACCAGAATTTGAAATGCCCTAGACAGAGGCATGTAGAGGGCATGAAAGACTCTACGCCCTCGAGGAGGATACTTCGAAGTCTGAGGATTCTTGCTAGACGCACTAGCGAAAGGGTCGGCAAGCACCGTCTTGGCTTTTTGATCTTTTCCGGATGCAGAGTTGGGGGTGGAAGGAACTGTTCTGGCATGACGGGGCCTATCCCGGTTTTCTGCCTGGCTTGAACTGCCCTCGGCTGGAGTGGAGAAAGCATAATCCACAGTTTTGGCCGCGACCACGAATACTTGCTGTTTGTTCATCCCCCCCACTTTCAAAGCCTCAACTACCCACAGCAGTTGCTTGATGAGATCGGTGTCTGCCTTCATTTTATTCTTACCTCTGGCCTCAGCTGGATCATGGGTTTGGGTTGCTGTTGACATGTCATTGCCATAGCTTGAGACAACCTCTGGTTGGCTGAGCTCGATCACAATTCGCCCCAGTAGTAGGGGCTCCTGCGGTGCAAAATTCCCGGCATATGATGCAGGTGGTGATGAAGTCAACATTCCGTAAGCCAGATCTGCCACGAACCTCTGAAGGTCACCAATCATTCCCATTAATTCAAATGTGGTGGGCTCACGGGCCTGAAACAACTGGGGCTCCCAGATCGTGCGCGCAGCAGGCGACCTAGGTGGATGTGGCACTTTAACATTGGTCTCATCCTGTAAGATGATTCTTTGGTCTAATGCGGCTGTCATAACCACAATTTCCTCTGAATTTTAGGTCATCATGAATCTGCTGAGCTGAACGGAAGTGATGTGACTGGTGACTAACGGATCGGACGTTTGTCTTGCTTCGGCGAAGGAGAATACTGGCTATTCTGAACTAAATCTCTGAACCCCTCCCTGAAAGAGAAAATTGGCAGCATTTCAGCTCAATTTCATCAGAACAGACATAGGCATAACTGTACAACTGTATTCGACCACTAATCACTGTTCCCCAAGTCATTGCCCCAAAAACTGAATCTGATACCCGCAGATAACTGATTCCCAAAATAACTGAACTGGTGCCCGCAGGCCTGATGCCCAAACTCGCAAACTGATACATGCATTCCTGTAGAGACGCACTCTAAAGCACATAACAAGTAAGTGAGAGCCAAAACACCCCTATGTTGGGGTAAGGTTTCCCTGTCCTATTTTGTCAGGAACTAGGGTTTTACTACGCACGCAGCAGTTTCAAACAACCTATAAACGGGTAAGCAACCTGTCCTAGTTTGAAATGGTCACTATGGATCCGAATATGCACTAGGTCTAATGGTCAAAAAGGGTACCCCGGTAAAACCGAGGTTTATGTTCCTATGCTGTCAGAGCCCACAGCCGATCAGCCTTATGGTCATGCCTTGACAAGACAAGCCTCCGGCAAATCGTTCGAGAATGGCAGATGGCAAACACGGTGTCCTAGGCGCACCAATGCAAATGCAATGCAAAGAAACACACAAGTGTAGTCAAAAACCAGATATCATGAGTTCGAGTCAAGTTCTCTAAATCCCCAACAGAGTCGCCAGAAACTGTAGACGTCCCCGAACGCCTCGGGAGGGTTAAGTCCCGTTCCGTTCATATTGGGGTCACTACAGTTCAAGGACTCAAATGTCACGGTTCTTAATCTTGAACCAAAGAGCCAAATCTGGCAAATCATTTTGAGAAAAATGATTTTTGAAAGAAGTGCCAAACATGGACTGCTTTGCCAGATACAGAGTCGCCACCTAAATGTTTTTTAATGGGAAATTTAGGAAACCCTGACTCGGTGCCAAAGGCCACGTGTCCGTCATCACCAAAGTTGCCTCGGCTCGAGAACTTGGGTACAATTGGGGAAGGTCACTTCATGAGCACCCCCACTCGCCCGGTCAAAGACCGGCCTCTACTAACCATGATATCTGAGTTTGAAAATATTGTGCGTTCTTATTCCGGTTATTAGCCTAGGTTACTATGTGATGCGCACAGCATACAAGTATAGACCGGGTGGCTTGAATTGGGACAAAACATTTCATGTTTATTTTTGAAAGATGGTTTGCTACCCGCAGGTAGGCTTAAAATGCAGATTTTGCCACCCTCGGGTGGGCTTAAAACACTTGATGAATTGTTCCAATCCAAATAACCCAACCTCCACCCACAGGCATTCAAAGCAGTTATATCACATAAGCAGTTAGCCTCATGGTAAGCATGCTATTCATGACAGTCACTCACATGTATGCAAAGATGCTAAAGCATAAAACTCACCGAGTACTCCAAGCCAAAACAGAAGCTCATTAGAAATCATGCATGATCCTAGATATACAGAACTGCCTAATGCAACACATGCAAAAATGCAAACTATAGCAGGCTCGGCTATTCTAAACATGGCATATGGAATGCTACAGCTAACATGTATTCAACTTGGAATGGAAATACAAATGCAGTTAGTATGATGCACCGAGCCCGGTGCATGCAAAACAGATGAATGAATGCAAACATGCTATCATACTGTATGCTAATTGAAATATGCCCTAATCTAACCATCATAAGTAGGTAAATAAAAGGGAAGAAAGACGTGGGGTTGGAAGACATACATCACACTCACGCACACTTATTACAATTATGCCCTCGCACAAAGGGTCCGAATAAATATACAGTCCCGAATAAAAGAATAGTACAGTCCAAATAATGTACAAATTCCTAATTAATTAACAAATTAACTAAGAAAGCTGTAAAACTGGCATACAAGCCATGGACTGCCTTGATTCCGCTTCGGGTGATGAATGATGCATGTCCGGTTTGCCTTTGTGCGGAAATCCATGATGATGCCCCAATTAGCCTCTGTTTGCACCTGTTCTTGAAACGTGTGCCAAGCTCCGAAAAGTTACTGATTCTTCATTTTGCTGCAACAGAGAGCAGGAAAGGGGCATGGCAATGTATTTTCACAAATGTATGCATGTCTCGATCCTCGTGCCACCAATCACGCATATCGATGCATGATGGCCGAGGAGTCAAATTGCACAACTCAATATGAAATGAATGCATATGAAAATACAACAAAACCTAACCCCATCATGGGTAATCTGGAGTGTCGGTGACTGGGGAATTGAGACACGTTCCGTCACTCAGAGTACGAAACGTACCTCGTTTCCCGTGCCCGGGCTATCTCCTATCCTGAACACGATGCAATATGCATGATATGCATGAAATGCAACTGAGATACGACCTAACATGCGAAAGGCTATGAAATGGCATACACAATGCAAGAGGAAACATGGCATACACAATCCGCTAATATACAACCTAGCATACACAATGCTATGGAATGAAATGGCATACAATAATACAAACCCTAGCATACACAATGCTATGGAATGGAATGCAATAACATACAACCTAGCATACACAATGCTATGGAATGGAATGTCATACACAATGCAATATGGACTTACACCAACACGAGTGGACCTCAGCCACACCCACATAGGAGGCCATTAGATGAAAAGTAGATAACTCGAAATACGTGCACACGTGCACGCAAACCGAGGACCGAACCTACAGCACGGAATGCCACTCTAATGAGACATGGAAAGACATGGAATATGATATGAAAACATGAAAATTTTAGAGGCAAAATGACATGCAAAACAGCCCCGAAACATGGCGAAATGAAACCTGATGCGAGGAACGAGTCCCGAAACATGGAATTAAGCACATGAAATGGCCTACAGCTATGCAATGCATGCATGATTAGGACATGAAGTTTAAAAGAAGAAGTGTAGCCCCAAAAAAATCATTTTTACAGTTCGAAGCATGGCCAAACAGTGGATACAAATAGGGCAAAATTAGCATGCAAAAATGGGGCGGCCAAGAGAGGTAATGAAGCAAGTCACAGCTTCTGGCCCCAAATAGGAAAGGGGCCTTCTATAACATTGAATAGGGGCCAAAAATATGATGTTTTTCAGTAGATGACAAGCCCCAAAAACAGATACAAGTATGGCAAACAATTCATGCAAGAAATGGGCCAACAAAGGGGCGAAGCAGTAACTGATGTATGGGGGTCTCAAACAAGTGAGGGACCTTCAACAATGTTGAAGAGGGTCCCAAAATATGGCATTTTACAGTAGATCATCCAGCGCAAATCAGTATAAAAACATGCTCAAAATGCAATGCAAGATTGAGGCCACAAGAGGGCTATAACATGAAGTACACAAAATATTCATCAAAAATCCAAAGACCCTTAATGAAACATAACAAAGGGCTCAAAATATTTCCACTTTCAGTTCTGATCGTGGCCGAAAGACAGAAGCAAGACAAGCTAACAAAACATGCAAAAATAGGGACCAATGAGGGGTACAATGGAAAGTGATACATGGAGGTCCCAAACAAGGATGAGCCCTTATTCAATTGAATAAGGGCTCAAAATAATTCTATCTACAGTTTATGTCATGCTCCAAAACAGATCACACATAGGCTAAAAATATCATGCAAAATAATGGCATTCAAGAGGATAATGAAGCAAGTGCCAAAAAGAAGCTTCAAACTGCAATGAGCCCTTAATGAAACATGGAATATAGCTGAAAAAAATGACATTTTCAGTTTTGGTCAGAGCTCAAAACAGCAAGCAAAATGGCTAGAAAAGTGTTGCAAAATTAAGCTCAAAAAGAGGAAATTGACACTTACCCTTGAAGACCAACCCTTGGTTGCTTCTTGGCTTGAGAAGTGATGCCTCCTAGCTGCTGGAAAGCTCCCCAAGCTGCTGGAAATGGAGTGGTGGTGGTGATGCTAGGTAGTGATGAAGGAATGGTGCAAGGAACTTGGATGCTTGAGCTTGAAAGAGAGAGATGGAGGGAGATGTGTATACAAGGCTTAAGGCAAATTTTTCCAACCCTAAAACCAGAGTTGGGCAGCTGGTTATGTAGACAAATGAGAGGGAGAAAGAGGGGGAAAAAAGGGAGGGAAAATGCCTCAAGTTTCCCTCCAAAAAAAGTCCCCTCGGATACAGAATCTGGGGGGAAAAGGAGGGTGTATCTGCACTGTACTCACCCTGAGGAAGCTGGCCGACCAACTTTTGGACTTGCAGGTAGCCGGCCGGCCACCCCCCATGGTCGGCCGACCAAGGGTCAAAAGGGTCAAATTGAATTAGTGGCCGGCCACCACATATTGGTGGCCTCCCATGTGTCCTTAACACAACCCTGTGGTTGAAAATTGGCAACTGTGAACCAGGAGAGAGAACAACCCACTTTTCAAAGGGGTTCAAAAGGTTCAAGTAGAATTAATGGCCGGCCATATAATATTTGTGTCCTCCCAGGTGTCTACAACACAAATATGGGGGTTAGGATTGAAGAAAGTGACCCTAGGGTGGTTAACATTGGCTTGGAAGTGAGAAAAACGGGCGTCGGAGGGCGCCGGAGGAATATAACTGGTTGCTGAAACAATTACTAGCCTCCCACCCTTCTACGGCCTTCCTGGTGATGAAACAGAGGTACCTGCCAAAAATGAACGAAAATCGATGCAAAACGAATGTTCGGGGGCCAGAACGCGCAGTTCGGGGCCCCGAAAACTAACTGTTAAGCACCGAAAGTGGCGTTCGACCACGAAGTGGGTCTCTCAGACCTCAGTGTCCCTCAAAAGGGAGTAAACAAGATGCATGCCAAAAACCGGGGCAATCGGAGATGGTTAGGTGGTCCCGAACCGAGGCACATGGCCTAACGGCTCCGAAAATCGAGAATCGGGCTCCGAAATGGGCAAAATGGCCTACAACCACGAAATGTAGCCCACGGCCACTGAGAGATGGTCTACGAGACCTCTCCCTCCCTTTGGGAAGAGAAACAGAGAAAATCGAGCTTGGTTCGCAAACCGAGGCAAGGCACAAAAAAGCCCGGAAGTTCGGAGGCAAGGCTCACGGCCGAGACTCTGAAACCTCTGAGCGAGCACGATATGTAACATCACTAAGCGCTCAATCGATGACGTCTGAGTCTTAAAGTCGGTCAAAAATGGGGTGTCTACACACCTCATATCATAATCAATTTTCATCTCATATCAAAATGGATCTTTGTATTGATCTTCAGCAACTAGTCTCAACTTCAATTGACCTTCACTTTTTAGAATCGATCAATCTCTGTGTAGGACTCCTCTTGCCCTAACTTTTCATGATCGACCTCATTTTCATTGCTCCAATGTAGATATGAGTTCTTTTGCCTTCAATTCAAAGGAAAAATCAATGATTTTCAGGGCTGCTAAGATCTTCATCTTCACGCACAATTTTATGAGATTTTCTATCATTTTTTTTTAGATTCACACACACACACACATACACATATTCTGAGATATTCTATCATTTATTCTTCATCTTCTTCAAATTTATTGCAGATATATATAAGTTGAGTAAATCAATTTGGTTTCTGGGAGGGTAATTTATATGGTTAAATTGAGCCGAGCAGGGCAATGGGCCGTTAATAGGCAAAAATAAGAATAGCAGAGTAAAAGGAGCCCAAAACCCAGAAGTTAGTCCGGTCTGAATGAGGCTTGAAGATTATTCTGGACTAAAGATACTTTGTGCTTAGACCGGTCTAAGGTTACTTTGAAGTTAGTTCGGTCGCCAAAGTTAGACCGGTCGCAGGCATAGCACGGATAGCTCGATAGGACCTAGCTAGTTGTTAGCACAGTTCAAACAACATAGTTAGCACGATTTGAGCAGGAAGAGCCGAGGCAGAGCAGTGAAGGAGGGGACCAAACTATCGATAGTTCGGTCTACTCTATGGCTCGGTATGGCCTTGCTTACTTCGGTCGTGGTAGTTCGGCCATGGTAAAACCATCGCACTTGGTTTAAACAGTGAGGGGGGTGTTGAAGGATAAGCATTATCCTTCAGGAGTATGAATCCTAGGAGGACTCTACATGGAGGAGTAGAAGTCCTACTAGGATTGTACCACACAAAACCTATAAAAGTTCACAAACATCACCTATGGAGAGGTAACACAACTTTGTTTTCTGAATACAAAGAGCTTTTGTCTATTTGTCAAGCTTACTGACTTAGGCATCGGAGAGGTTTCTGGCACACACCCGCCGGCTAGCTCACGTTTGTGTTTTCAGGTGATAAAGTGACGACGTACGGAGGAGCGCAGACTTGATCAACAGGATTATACGAGAAGGTTTATTTCTTTCCCGTACAGTTTCTAACAGAGATCGTAACAATTTGGATTTGATAGCAAGTTGGTGTGGTTTCAACCTCTCTCTCTCTCTCTCTCTCTCTCTCTCTCTCTCTCTCTCTCTCTTCACATAGACAACATATATACATGTACATATCTATATATATACTCCTCTATATTCATCTATATTCATGCAAATTGCTTGAATTTGAAATTTCATATTCCTCTGTATTCTATGTTTTTATTTTTATGTTAGAAATTGCTTGAATTTTGCCGCCAGAATCATACACTCTTTTCCCCATTCCTGTGCACTGCTACTACTCCTCTCTAATTCGCATCTTCTGTTGTTTTTGCTATTTGTTGGGTTTAGAGGGTTTTTGGGTAGTAACATTTATTTGGTTGCAAAGAAAGTGAGGAAATTGAGGAATGTTGTTGAGGTAATAATGCTTGGTTAGCATTTTGGAATTACTTGTCTTGTTTATTTATGTAACCTACAAAAACTCATTTGTCCTTAAAATGCATTCTCTCCCAATCTGTTTTAATTCATTCTTACCTACCCATAACCTCAACATGTTTCTTGATATATTACTATCCTAGGAATGAATTTGAATTCCATTAGTATTGCCTTTATGTTAGAGTATCTAGTCCAATATTTTGACATTTCGAAGAATAACTCTACTGATCGGTATAAACAATGCTCTTGTTTGTATTCCTTAAAAATATTTGATCATGTTTGAGTAACAAACCCACCAACATTTTCCCATTAACATCATTGGGAATAGTTGGATGAATGTGATTTACAAGCTCTATCCATTCTCTCTTAACATTTCCATACAGTAATATAGAACAGATTACCCAAAGAAAAATATAAATAAAAAAGAATAAAGAAATTGCATGTTCTTGGGAACAAAGATGAAAGAAAAAAGAGAGTAGAAAATACTACTAGTTTAGCCATATGAACATATCTGCAGAATTTGATTGCAGAATGACTATTTATATTCACAGGAGTGTGTCCCTACAAGAGTTGATGAAATAATAACTACAAAAATAATAATCTGTTGATAATAAACTTTTTGTTCTATTATATGGAGTTATTTTAGCTTTAAGTCTATGATTGAGTTGAGTATATTTTATTGAACAAAGTTATTTGTAAGCTTTGGTCGTTTCATTATGAAGTTGCTAAAAGTTTCTTTCAACCATTAATCGATCTGTTGAATCCACAAGGTGAGGATATCTTTGTAGCAACAGTAAGAGAAGTAAAAGAAGAAACAAGAGTAAGTGATGAAACTGATGATGTTAACAATTTTTCTCCATGTTCAAGCAATTATGTGCTACATTTGCGGACTTGATCATGATCAAATGAAACAACTGTGAGTTCTTTTGAACTAAAGTAATTGATAGAAAAGTGAAAATGTTCCATTTGGGTGAGTTTGAATTGTGTTTATTACCTAACCATATTCAAATCCAAAATATAGGGAATTGTTAATCTTAGAAATGCATATTGATAATAACGCCATGTAGGAGTAGACACTGATTTTAGTGCTCGCATTTGTATATGTGATACTACAAATTTTTGTTTTTGCATCCTAATTTTATGTTACCAACTTCTAGTGTGAATTGGAATAATTGCAAAAAAATGATGACACATCTAATACTTAGAAATCAATTTATAGAACCATAGTACCCTTTTCTTAGCCATTTAGAAGAACCACCTGTTCAAAAGAGACTGCAATTCCATTGATTTGATACCTTTTTTTTTTCTATTTGTGTATGGAGCATGTGTTTATCTGTGTTATCTCTGTGTCATGAATGTTCTTTTTTGTGCACACTGAACTTGGCACAGTAGTATGTTAATCAAATTAGAACATTTTTTTATTTTCCTTTCTAATGGAAGTTATTTGATTCGTTATAATTCTGCTTATGCACATGAAATTCATTTAGTTCTTGAATATTGGCTAGCTGTAGGACTCAATACCACTATAGGCATCCAGATATGTTTGATAGAAACTTTTGATATGTTGGATGATATATTTGCCATGCATCTTTAAGTCTAATGAAGACATTGGACAGAAGCCATTGACGAACCAGAGATATCTACATGAACTCAGGTACTCGATTTCTTACTTGATGGAAAATAGAGAATACCTTTATATTGTTTTCATTATTTGGAATTGGCTATCTGATCACTTAAATTTGGGCCCCGAATTTGGTAAGTCTTGGGGTTTCAAGGTTGATAAGTATCACATAGTTCTTCTTACACTTTGTGCATAATGTATTTGGGGTCATTTGCTTATGCCAATTGCTTGTTTCCCTTTAAATATGAAATTCCAATTTAATTTTCATGTGTCTATTCTCATGGACTTCTTAGTAGTCCTCATCTATCAAATATAGCTCTCACTCTATTTCCATAAAGCTTTTTCCATTTTCAAGTAGAAAATAGAACTTTTGCAATGACCTCTAGCCATTCTGATTGGTGTCTTTCACCACAAAGGACATGAGACAGACAAAGTCGAAGTCTACTGTGGTTGTTGTTGTCTTCGTAGCGAGTGAAGAGAACTCATCCATTTTGATATGATAGCTTGTAATTAAGTTTAGGAACTAGACCTATTCTGAGTTTTAATTTATACAGTGAATTATGTTGAAGTGAATTTGGAAACTTAGAGTTTTAATTTTTGTAAAATTTTTCTTTCTATATACTCATTATGGTTTGGGAATAGAATGACTTTGATGTGTGGATGTCAAATTTTTTTTTTCTTTTTTATATGATTGGATGACATTTAATTTTTGTGCATTTTTAGCTATGAAATTAAATGGTTACAAAACATTTTCCAACTTTGACTTTTACCGACAGAAATGTGTGGTAGAGAAAGTCATTTATCCTAATCGTCATTTTCAGTAACACTTTTTGAAAATTCATTGCTAAAAGTCATTTTCAACTTTCTTGAACGTACTTTTAGCGACATTTTCGGTGACAAATTTATTTTTGTCACAAAAAGCATTAGAGACCAAAATAATGGTTTTAAGGACAGAAATAATTGGTCACTAAAAGTCTAATATGTTGTAGTTTTCTTATTGTTTGTTCAAGCTTTAGTATGACATCTACATATGTTTATAGTTGTATTACCTTAATTTTACGCCATGAAGTGTTCATGCTTGTGTAGAAATGGTTATTTCAATTAGTTATTCTAACCTTGAATGATGCACCTAATTCAATGGGAAATTTAATGAGGTGGTATTGGGTTTTCGATATGGATTTATGGGACGTGTTCCTTATTGAAAATAAAGTCTTGTGCAACGGGTTAATTCGGAACCCTGGAATGGATTATGTAACTCGCCTTTTTCGCATCCCCTTTTGGAGAGCTCGAATTGGTCCTATAGTTTGGACTCCTGTCATGGTTCTGAATCTAATCTCACAAAGTGCAATGTGACACTGATAAACACCAAAGAGTCTAATCCAGCAAATCATTGTGGAAAATCGATTTAGAATCAAATAATGCCAAAACTAGACTACTTTGCCAGATTATAGAATCGCCACCTAAATATTTTATTTTGAAGAATTTAGAAAACCCTAACTCGTGCCAAAGGCCACATGTCCGTCATCACCAAAGTTGCCTCGGCTCGAGAACTTGGGTACGAGAGGGGAAGGTTCTGAAATGAGCACCCTCACTCGCCCGATCAAAAGATCAGCCTCTACTAATCATGATATGTTGTTTTATAAACCTTATGTGTTCTTATTCCAATTATTAGCTAACTTTACTATGTCACGCACACAAGCAAGTATAGACTAAGTCACAAGACTTGAAACGAATTCAACTCATGTTTGTTTTTGAAAATGGTTTGAATTTGCCACCCTCAAGTGGGCTAAAACGCGGATTTGCCACCTCAAGTGGACTTAAAACATGATTTGCCACTTCGCAAAATGGGCTTAAAACACACGTTCGTCAAATTGTTCCAATTCAAATAACAAAGCTTTCATCCACAAGCATTCATGCAGTTTAGCATTTAAGCACATAGCCTCATGGCAAGCATGCGAAACATGGCAACATTCACACTCATGCAAGTATGCTAAAGCATAAAACTTACCGAGTACTCCAAGCCAAAATAAAAACTAGTTAGAAAAATACATGATCCTAACTATACAAGATGCCTAATGCAACATATGCAATAATGCAACTAATAGGCTTGGCTACCTAATCATGGCATATGATACAATTTGATAAAATGCTGTGAAACACGTATTCAAAGAGGTGTATTGAAATTGTGATGCAGTTTGAATGATGCGCTGAGCCTCGGTGTATGCAAGACAAATGAATGATACAAACATGCAAGCATAAGGTATGCTAATTGAAAATGTTCCTAATCAAACCATCGAAAGCGGATAAATAAAAGGGAGAAAGACGCGGGGTTGGAAGACATGCACACATGCACACACACTTATTACAACATTATGCCCTCGCGAAGGAGGGTCTGAATGAATAAGAGCTAAGCTAAGCTAATCTAAGCTAAGCTAGGCAAACTAATCTAATTAAACTAATTAGACTAATTATTACAAATCAAATGAATAACTAGCAAACTAATTACTAATTATTACAACACTTAACTAATTAGCAACTAATTAATTAAATTACAACACAAATGTATATACACTAATCATGTGAAATATTTAAACAACACTGTCTCAGCTCTGCTTCGAGAAGTGTAAGATGCATGCACTCAGTTTTCACCCTGAAAAGCCTTCCGTTTTGCTCTTGCGAGGCTCTGTTTGCAGGGTTGACTATACTCCAGAATCTTTCTACTCCACCTTGCCAATTCAATGCTGAGGATTACACTAGTGGCATGCCGGCCATGGTTGATTACTGCCGGTCATCTGCCGGCCAAAAGTGTGCCTTGTCGGGTAAGAGTGAGCCACTGCTAGCCATAAGTGAGCCACTACCGGCCATCAGTGAGCCACTACCGGCCACTGGTGCTGTGAGTCACCACACTGCAACAGAGCACAAATAGAGGAGAAATGAGGGTTTTCTAGGGGTATGTTTGTACTGTACCCCTCCTTATCGTCTCAAAACATCAAAGAAGTGGCGCTCTTGGATCCAAAACCACCAATCAAGCATTTTCAATGCATGATGACCAAAGATCCAAGGAGTTCAATTTCAATAAATGCACAAAACAAGACTCAAGACCATCACCTTATCATGTGTGATCAAAGGCAATAGAGACTAAGGAGATTGGCTCATTTCATCACTTTGAGTATGAAATGCTCCAATCTTCCTTGTGTTTAATATAACGTCCGATTGAACACATGCAATGCAACACAACATGCTTAACTTGCTCAAGTTTTAATTATCACTTTTGTTTACTCATTTTAATTACCAACTCATTTTTTAGTTGATTTAGTCCAAGGTGAGTGTCCTCTAATGAGAGAGGTGTCAACCAAGGGATGATTTAAGACATGAGAGAGATCATGCCATTGGTTAGTAGAAACCCTCAAAAGATGATTAAAACCATTAAGCACAAGTCTCAATCTCAAGCTTAAACACAACCATAAGGCTAACCAACCCTCAAAGCAAATGAAAAAAAAAAAAAGAAAGTGGTGAAATAAGGGAGGTTGCAAAGATTGTATGTGCTAAAATTACATGCAAAATGACATTACAACATGCAAACAACTCATGCAAATCATGTTTAAAAGTCAAAAACACCAAACTAGTGAAAATCACTACACTATAAACATGCAATACAAAGCTCCAAAGGTGAAAACACTCCGAAATAGTCCTAAATCAGCCTAAGAGGAGTCCTAAAATATGCTTGAAGTAAGCTAAAAATAGCTAGAATAGGAGGCCAACACATAGCACAAACTAAACTATTAAGCACAATTGTACTACAAGCATACAAAGGAAGCCTCAAGTGACCAAACCAGCTCAAAACAGAGCTAAAACTAGCCAAAAAAGTAGCAAAAACATGCTGAGATTAAGGTACAAAATGCTAGAAAATCATGCTCACATGTTAAGCTAACTAGGCTTATAAACAAGACACAAGGAGGAGAGGTCACCCCCTCCCATTTTGGACCTCAAAACATAGTTTTTACCACTGAAAATCTCCTAGAATTCAGTGGTTAAAAGAGCCAAAAAAGTTGTTTTAGAAAGCTTTGAAAGTTGGTACAACAACTTAATAATGAAGCAACAAGAAGGGTAGATTACCCCTAACTCAAATCAAACCTCAAACCACCATTTTAGACCATAAAAATAGAGATTTTCAGAGGTCAAGACCACCCTCAAAACAGTATGCAAAGATGGCAAAACAAGTATTTAAAATAAGCTTAAAACACCACCTCTTGAAGACAAGATGCAATTTAGGCACCAAAATCAAGCCAAACCAAGCCAAAATCCTCTTTTAGAGCTCAAATAGGACCTCAAGCAACCTCAACTCAATGGTGATCAAGTTTGATCAAGGGCTTATATGCAAGAGTGTAGAAAATTTAAGCTATAAGGCACAAAATATTTAGAGAGAGGATTCTAGAGAGAGAGAGAGAGAGAAATTTTTTATCTTCAAAAATTTCCAACTCCCATACATGCAAGAGGGGGCCTCTATATATAGAAGATGCAAAATCCCCTCAAAGAGATCCAGCCATACACGTGCAAGAAGATGGCTCAATCTGTGCAAACAGCTGGCACAAAATATTAGAAAATATCTACTGATACACTGGTGGCTAGCCGACCATCAATGATGGCCGGCAGGGGCACATCAATGGGCGGCAGTGCCCAAACATGGCCGACAATGCATCAAAAACATCATGTTAAAAAGACCTAAACATGGTCAAAAAATGAGACAAAATTGATGCAGGGTTTGGAAAGCTCAAACTTGTGGCGTTCCGTCGCGGATTTCGAGCGCTTGGCGAGCAATCAAACTCATCATTGGATATACTTGCAAGAATATCCAAGTCTTGAGGACGGTCTAAAATGGGGTGTCTACAGATTGGTTGTATTCAGACCCTAGGTGGTTTCGGTGTGATATGGTTGGATGAGGTTATAGATAAGGCCCTTTTTTTTACCGTCTCTTTTGATGTCCTTGGTTGGAGCTATGTGGTATGTAACCACTGTAGGAATTCGGTGTAAATTCTGCAAAGCAACAATAGAGAGGGCATAACGAATAATGCAAGTCCAATTCTTGTGTGTGTGTGTGTTTGTGTATGTGTGTGTGTGTGTGTGTTTACGAGGCATTATAAGCTCAGGATGTTTCATGCCAGGTATTGAAGACTATTATCCCATCGAAGGTGAGGTTGAAGTATTTGAAGACATATGGCTATCCTTAAAGGAATTAGATCTAATTTTGTCAAAATTTCTTTTTGTAATCTCGTTTTGAGTTTGTAATATTAAGACACTTGTTGTGTTTAAAACATAACTTGTAATTATTCTACATATATATCAATATATATCTTTTGTAATATATCCCTTATTTTCCATCAACTTGTGTTAATACCTTGTGAAGATCTATGGAAAAGGTAGCCTTGCTTTCTAAGGAGATTGGCCTCAGACTGGAGGTTTTATTGACTCCTCCGATCTTTTCAAGGATCTTACTTGGTTATTGACCAAAGTACTCATTACTGATGTTTCCTAGACTTTAACCTTAGAATAAATTCGAGGTGTCATACTTGTAACATTAGGGAAAATCCTATATTTACTTCTTAACATATTCTTTAATGTTTCTAATTTTTGGGACGCCACACAAGGGACTGGCCTAATAGGTGCAGTTTAGGTCCTAGGCATGTGCTTTCTCTAAATCTCAGGTTCAACTTCCATAGGTGCTATCAACTCCTTGGGGCCACACTTGTAGGTTCTATCCAAGATTTGTCTGATCCATATGGAGTGGCTGCTATGCATGGATCCTGAGATTAGTTGAGGTGCGCATAAGCTAGTTCGAACTTCCGGTCATCAAAAAAAGGTTTCATTTATGATCATAAATGTTCATATTAGGATCATATTTAGCAAGAATTTATTTAAAAAAAATATCCTACAAAACTCTTCCAAATTTAGATAAAAACTTGAGACTTATGTTGGACACAATCTCCTTTAAGCAGATTTTGCCCTCGTCCCAGTATTTTGACTTTTATAGGTGTATGCTTCCCAAGATGCAATGACTACACTAAAAAATTACAGCACTACAACTTTCGAACCTAGCAAACCAAACCAGTTATGGAACTCTCTGTCTCTCTCAAAAAATTCACGATTCACTATTATAAAGTGGTGCAGAGTGTTTGGCCATAATGTTCGTGGAATTCATGAATAAACGAGGCAAAGATCAAAAGTACTAGTAGATACGAAATGGTACCTATTCAAAATAGCTTGAGATTCCACCGAAACATGGCAAATGGCGTCATGATAACTACTCATTGCTTTGCTATGGTGTACGATAGATTTCGGCCAAATTTCACTATTTATACCTTCAATTGTGTAATTTTGTTGTTCTAGGAAATATTTGTTTCTTTAATTACTCAGTCTAAACAAATTCATTTGAGGCTAGGTTTTTTTCAACATGGTTAATTTTTATTATATTTTCAAAATTTGAGCTTGTAACACCCATGACTTTTGTATTTCCATTTCAAGCCCTTACCTTTGGACTATTTCAATTAGAACCATCGATTCCTCACTTACTTGCAATTTGAACCCTATAATCAAAAACACACACCAACTGAAAACTCGCAAACCCTAATTGAACCTGAGAACTTGCGAATCATTTCCAAGCCTTAATACTAATTAATTAACTCCCTCATTATAAATTTACCACTCAAAACCTTAGGTTTTCAGTTCTCATTACAATTCGTCGTTTAATTCAAAACAAAGAAAATTTAGCTAAATTAAATTCCAAAATCCTAATTTAATGAAAAACGACACTTAAATAAATGTTCCAATTCATAAATTAAGGTCTTAGCCCTCACATTTGTATGCATATTTGTACCAATTTTCTTAAACAAATAGGTTTGTACACAAATATCTCCACAAATTATACAATTTGTACAAAAAAAATAAAATAAAAAATCAAGAAAAATTTCTCAAATCTTGGTGATATCTCCGGCCAATCCCCTAGGTGACAAGTAGGGTGTACAAATGAAACATATCCCTAAAATCATGGAAAGTTTTTTGACTTTGGTACCAATTATATATATGTGGATGTATATATGCATTGTACTTGTTACTAGGATAGTTTAATTAAGAGAAAATCCTAACTAGATCATGTTTATGTACATAATTAAAGTTACTAATCATCCACCATGCCATTTTATCCTAACTAATTCCAAAAATATTCAATTGAATTGGAACAAAGGGCATTTTAGACAATTTACACCATTTTTTTTTCTATAAAAATACCACCACCCTCCACATTTTACACATGTTATACACTCACCTACATACGCATTCGGCTGAAGGAGTGAAAGGAGAAGAAGAGAGAGAGCTTGGTGGTGAAGGAGAGGAAAATTATGCAATCTTCTCATGGGCACCAAGTAAGCCACAACACCATCTCTCCTTCTATTTCTCTTTCAAATACATGTTCCTAGATGTAAATATTATTTTCAGATGTGTTTTAATGCTATTCTTGTGTTAAAAATGAAAAAAGTTAAGTCATGTTCCACCTTTACTTATGTTTTCTCTTAATAGGTGCAAAACTATCTTTTTCTACACCTATCTCACATGATTTCCAAAGGAACACCTTGAGTCTAAAACTCTAAGCTGAATATATATTAGTTAGCTTGTTTTCATCACAATAGAAGTGAAAAATTATCCATGGTTACTCTCTTTTCTTACTTTTTCACTTATTTCAAGCTTTGTGCTCAAAGAACCGGTATTTACAACTCACTTGAAAAAATTCTAGAAAAATCTCCTTAACCTCATTTTTGCTTCAAAACCTTCCTTTAAATGTTAGCATTTATGGAAAAAGAGTAAGCGCTTTGTGAGAAAATCTTATTTTCGTAACGGTCGACGAATTTGGACAAAGCTAGAGTATTTCATTGATAACTAAAAATATAGAAAAGCTATCCCACTTCCGTAAATTGATTTTGAAACCGAAAAAAAAGATTCCAAAAAACCTAAATAGGCCAAGTTTGGAAAAATTCTGAAAATGTCTCTTAGATTGTGATTTTTAAAGTGTATCTAATCTAGAAAATTGCAAATTTTAGTAGCTACATACTCTTATTTGTTTGGATGTGCCTCTTATTGTTTGTTCAACCTTTTTAATGACATCTATGTATGTTTTGGCTGTATCTCTTTATATTTTGTCCTAAAATGCCTATACTTGTGAGATAATGACATGTTGATTTTAAGTATTGATTAGAGGGATGTGTTTCCAATTCGAGGGTTAAGTAGAGTGTAAGTGTGTTGTCGAACCCTAACTTGGCCCGGGAGGTATTCTTACTGCTTAACGAAATTGAGCAGTATTAGGGTGGCAGTGATGGTCTCACACAGGGAGAGTATCCTTGAAAACCCGTTCCCTTGGGACAGACGGTGATGTTACCACTCGAGTATGTAACATAGGCACATGGGTATCATTGGTAATTGTATGGTAAGCGACGCACTGGTGGTTATGCGGTAAGCGACGCATTGGTATTTGTTTAATCAATGAGGAGTCAAAATTGGTCGTGACTAGTGTTAGTGGTTGGATAGGAACGACATTCCGCTGGGAGTTGCCTAGAACTAACTTGATTGACTATTATTCTTGGGAACTGAAATTTATTATAAGCTCTACTTGATTTTACTTCTGCTATATATTGTGATCATGCCATTATTGTGTACTAGATTGGGAAAAATGAAGAGGTGTGTGTGCATTTACTGGGTATTCAAAGCTCACTACGTTTTATGCCAGGTATTGAAGACTATTAGCCCGTCGAAGGTGAAATTCAAGCATTTGAGGATGTATGGTTACCTTAATTGAATTAGAAATTAGTTTTGTAACATGTTTTGAGATTGTAAGTGATAAACCTTCTATTGTATTTAAAACATGATTTTGCTTATATAATACATGTCTTTTGTATTACCTATCCTTTACTTTCTCGTTGACTTATGTGGACCTTGTGTTAATACCTTGTTAAGATTTGTCAAAAATGTAGCTTTGCTATCTAAGGTGGTTGAACTTTAAAGGGAGGTTATATTAACTCCTTCGACCTTCCTATAATCCTACTTGGTTATTGACCAAATGACTGACGTTTCTTAGATTTTTAAGTTTAGATAAACCATGTATTTATTTGTTAATATATTTCTTGATGTTCTCAATTTTTTGGGGCATTATAGAGCATAACTCAAATATTTTGATATTTTGGAAAATTTTCTATTCTCTTTTATTTAAGCTTAATTAGCAAGCATTGGTTTTTAATTTATTTCCTATTATAATTAGGCATTTTCTTTCACTATAAATAGGTCTTGTCAGCCTTAGGTCAAATCAGATTATTTTTGGAGAATGTATATATTTCAAGAGGGAATATCTCTTTTATTCAAATTCATGGTTGTTCTTTGTGTTTGGTTTTCATCCCTTGCAATTCCCTGCATCACAGACTAATGCAGAAGCAAGAAAGCGTGAAAAATAAAGAAAGGAGAAGCAATTCAAAAATGCAATGGAATGGAATGGATTGCTGGAATTGGAAGGCTATTTATAACCTACAATGTGACTATTTGGAGATACCTTGGTGGCTATTTGGAATTCGCCAGAAAGACGCGATTGAAAACACAACTGGTCAAAAGGGAGGTGACTAGAAAATTCAAAATTTTAATTTACAATTCGCTCAAAAAAATCTGGAAAATTTTGAATGTTTCTATCCAAAAAATATAATAGGACCGACCTAACCTACAAACCACTTGCAGGGCATGTGTTATAGTTTGAGTCCAAATCGACTTTGTCCATAACTTCTCTCCTCACAAAACTTGAGTGCCCCAATGGCCTAAACCCAAATGTCAGACTTGAATCTTATATACACAATACATATATAAGTTTCATTCCGTTTTTGATATGGCACAAGCCTTTATGATCAATGTGTGGGAAACACATAAAAACTCCATTTCAACAAAGCTCGCTTTGGAGTTGGCTTCCAATTCACTCGTAAATAGTTTTGTCGAAAAAATGACATAGCGTTAATCACTATACGACATATAACACATCACTACTCGGGCCAACAAAATATAGTGAGTGGAACCCACTTATAATTTAGTAACAAATTTGCCAAAAATAAAATTTTCACAAAACGATTTCGAACACATCCAATATTAGACTCTTACCATGAAAGTGCATATAACTAAGAGGGAAGTAACGAGATGACAAACATAGTTAAGAGACAACAGATGAGAGAGTAAATGAGGGGGGAGAAAAGAGCACTATATTTTTCTTTACTGATTATAAATTGGGCTATTTACACGAACACCTCCTAAACTATTGAGAAGTATCACTTTGACCTCCTAAATTATAAAAATACACAAATAAACTTCCTAAACTATTAAGAAGTATCACTTTGAACCCCTAAACTATAAAAACGTACCAATTGGACCCCCTAATGAAATGGGTCAAAGTGAAGCATGTCAATAGTTTAATGGGTCCATTTGCATGCTTTATAGTTTAGAGGAGATAAAAGCGATGTTTCTTAATAGTTTAGGAAGTCCATTTGTACATTTTTATAGTGCAAGAGTCAAAGTGATATGTTTTAATAGTTTAAAGGGTCTCTATGTAAATAACCCTTATAACTTTTAATTTTGGATGATTCAGGTTTGAGATTTTATCTAGGGTTCCAAATTATTTTTACACATAGTATCCAAATATCAATTGAGAAAATTATTGAAAAGTTCAATCTAAGAAGGGTATAAGGCATTAGGTCTAGTGGATATTTTTTATTTATTTTTTTTTTGTAAAAGGCCACCATTTGTAAAATAGTTTAGTGAGAAGTCTTTTTGTTGGTTTTGGAGGACATTTGTTTCTAATTTTATCCCTTAATTTATCTATTAACTTTTTTTTATTATCTATTTAAATTTATACATATCTGTTTAAATTTATATCTATTTATTCAAATCATTTTCTATCTGTTCAAATTTTTTTGACTATTGATTCAAATTTATATCTATTTGTTAAATTTTTTCCTTGTCTGTTCAAGTTTTTCCCTATATATTCAAAATCTATGGGTTTCTCTATCTGTGTGTGTGTTTAAAATCTATAGGTTTCTTTCTCTACCTATTTAAAAAACACAAAGGTCTAATCTGCCTATTTAAAATTTCACAAACTTGTTTCCTATATGTTAAAATTATCTATTCAATTTTTATTTTTTTTTTGTATCTGTCCAAAATTCTTTTTCAACTTTTAATAATTCAACAAGGTTGCTCTCCTTCTTTCTAATCCCAAGTAAACTAATCTTTCAAATATCATTGGCTTATCATCATCACCAAGTACACTGATCTCATACGACCTGTTTCAGTCATCTTCCTTTGGATCGCATTCACACTTCAACTATCTAAAATGCAATTGTACCAAATCAAACCCTATAAGATCAATACAACCAGACATATATATCTATATAGAGAGAGAGAGAGAGAAAGAGAGAGAGAGAGAGAGACAGACAGACAGACAAACAGACAGACAAACTAACAGATAGAAAGAGTTTACATGTTCTCTAGAGCTTTGAAGCCATGTCATGCTTGAAGAGCTCGGAATGAGGTGGAACAAACGATGAAGAGATCGAGTAGTACACGGGGAGAGGCGAAGAAGAAGGCTTGTGATCGTCGTACTCAATGGCTTTTCTCACCTCAAACCCCTTAAATTTGGTGTAAACGTCTCAACCAAATTTGCGGGTTTCTGAAGCAGATCTAGAGGTCATCGGTGCAAATAAGGAACTAAACACGGGTTGTGGAGGTAGAGGCAGAGGGTAAGGAAGAGGCCGATGAGGGCATATGCGAAGTCAGAGAGGTGACGTTTCTAGCAAAGGCGCTCGACAGCGGCTTCTTCAACAGAAGAGAAGGCGAATGATCGGTTCGGGAGGGTCGATGTAGTGATGGTGGTAGAGAATGGTGGTTGTGGTGGTGATGAAGAGAGAAGATGAATACAGAGTGATCATAGGTTTGAAGACAGAGAGAGATAGAGAAATGGGCCAATTTCAACAGATTATTGTATCATGCTTGTATGTATAAGAATGAATGGGTATTTTAGTCATTTTGAAAGAGTTTGCCCTTATGAATATAATGTTTTAGCGCCTGAACCTATGAGTAAAGAAATTTCAAAATTGAACCCATGTTAATTTTGGTTCCATAGGTGAACCCTTTATTTATTTCATTTCTTGCTTTGTCATTTTTCCATTTTTCTTCACGACGAGGAAAATTAGAGAAAATGGGTACTACTACCTAGAATGGAAAGAAAGATACAAAGGATTGCCATAGCCCGAGTTCAGATCGTCTGCCCCAGTGCCTATATCAATCCTCTATACCATTCTTCATATGAGGGCACATGTCTATTAATTATAATTAATCATTAACTTCGTCAAACTCAAACTCTCTATAAATCTCTATATATCTTCCCTATCAATGAGTTGATTCGTCATCCCTTCTCTCGTTGGCATCCTTACTACCCTATATGAATTTTAATATGCTCGATTGGATCGTCATTGTGGCTAATAGAGGTGCTCTACCTAGTGTCGCGGGAAAAAAAAGAAAAGCCACTCCACCATCCGAACAAGGGCTTGAAGTCTGAAGAAGCTCCACCAAGAGTCGCTACCAAGTTCACATACGCAACTGCTATGTCAAAGCTCCAATGGCTGATTGTGCGATCTACTTGGAAATAAGTCGATGACAATGAGATCCTCTTCTTTAGAACTAGCTCTCTCTTAGCCCTCCTATTTATTTTTTAACAATAGTATATATATACATATGAAACATTCATACATAACCATATATTTAACGTATATATAAATTATATATAATCGATTGATAAGAGAAAGATAAAGAGCCCCCAAGATTTTGCCCCAAATCCTACACCCAAGTTTGCTTGATTTTCTTAGAAAAGAACCTTATCTTGTCCACTGAAATAGCACATCAAAGAGTGATAACACAAACATCTGTGAATGCATATATATATATATAGAGGGCGAGAGACAGTGGGAGAGAGACAGTGGAAGAGAAGACATTGTATCATTTACAAAACTCCAATCAAGTTTCGTTTCTTATCCATTCTATTTAGTCTCCTTTTGAAATCACACAAACATGTTCTCACACAAAACTCCAATCAAGTTTCGTTTCTTATCCGAATCATCTATCTCATAGATTTTGCAATAAAGGTCATCACTACAATATATATATATATATATGTTTCATTGGACATTTATAAACATAAGAAGAAAAAAAAATCATATTTTGTTTTATAAAACGAATAACCAATGTGATTGTAAACTTAGTGTTGTACAAATTATTTATTTAAATAAAAACAAATAGATTCATATTTAACTAAATTAAAATTACAGAACAAGAAATTATGCTAATAAATCATACTGAAGATTATAACTTGATGAATGAAAATATATAACAAAAAAACTGAAATTGTACGATTAAGTTGTAATTGTAACTTGTCAAATGTGAATGTGACAACCTCATTCCATAGTATACGATTAAGTCGTAATTATACTTGTGATTATATGCTTTATCTTATCTTGGATGCTAATCATGTGATTATGTATGTTTTTGAATTCATATCTGTTCATCGTAGGAAAATCTATTTGGTATTCCGTAATAAACTGAAATTGAGGGTCGTAAAGGCAACATAAACCAAAATTGACGGTGCCATTGTGATTAGCATAATTTTTAGAGTCTATAGTGAAATTTAATTAGAAATATATTCGGATCAAAATAATTAGATTAAGTAGATTAAATTATGAAGGATTGATTAGTCTTAATCAAGTTTGATTAGTCTAAGCTAATTATCTTATATAAATAGGATGAGATAGTGCTGAAGCTCATATATTTAAGCTCTTCTTTAGCAATTTGGCTAAGTTTAAGTTATATATACACACACACAGAAAGAGAGAGAGAGAGAGAGAGAGAGAGAGAGAGAGAGAGAGAGAAGAGTGAATTCTAGAGAGAAAGGAAGCTCATCCTTGAAGATTTTCTCAAGAAATTGAAAGATTGTGAAGATTAACTCAAGCTCTAGCTAGAATTGGGAGAATTGAAGCCTCTAGGTGAGTAATTGAACCTTAGATTGTGAATTGCAATCTTACAGCTTGTGAATTCAAGAAGAATTTGTAATCTAGTGCAAGATATGAGCTTAGCATGAAGAATTTAGTGTTAAATCAGACATACATGCAAGAATTTGTGAAGTCTCATGCTTTTGAACATGGTTTATGATGTTTAAGTTTGAATTCAAAGACATATTGTACATGTAGACATGATCGACAAAGCTTTAGAGCTCAATTGCATGAATTTGAATTTGATGTCTTGAAAAGGAATTTGAACCAAAATGAGTCTTTCATGATAAATTCATAATGTTTTGAGCATCAATCTTGTAAATTGTCTCTTGTAGTCATATTAGTGGTTGTATGGCTAAAATGTAGAACATAACATAAAAGTTGTACCTTTTAAAAAAATGTTTTGACGCTCAAACAGCATTCTGGAAATTCTAGAATTCGAGCAATTCGCTCAAGCGATAGAATTACTGTTCGAGCGCACATTTCAAGCTCTCAGTACTTTTACAGACATTTGGCCGATAGCTTGAGCGACCAAATGTGCACTCGAACGACCGTCGAGTGTGAAAATTGAGTATCCAGTACTTTTGCAGTCTTTACAGATGGCTTGAGTGACCAAGTGTGTGCTCGAGTGAACCCTTTGCATATTTTTGAACTGCTCGAGCGACCAAGTGTGCGCTCGACCGAAGTGCTTTGTTTCAGGAAACTTTGACAAGTTGTTTCATGCTTCAATTTCCATTCTATTTCATTTCTAAGCATTCTTAGGCACATACTGAGCATCCTAAATGAACTAAAAAGTTAGGAAGAAGCCTAAGAAAAATACGTGAATTAAAGAACATATTGAATTGTATTGTGACCCAATTTCTGTATGTGCTACGAATTGTGTAGGGTAAACTCTGAGGATGAATCAACCAACTGAACACTATGAGTAATATCTTAGTAAAGATATTTTCATGTATGTTATTTTCTAAATACTACTTATAGGGTAAGCTTTCTGAACTTATGAATTTGTATTATGAATGAGTATTCTACCTATTTGATTCATAAATGGCTAGAAAAAGTGATTGATAAGCACGAAACTATAAAATTGGACCGAGGGTCATTTTGTACAAACACAAAATGGGCCCAAGGCCGTTTGGTATATTTGACAAGGACACGGAATGGGTCTAAGGCCGTTTAGAATCTTTGACAAGATAGACCTAAGGTCATCTTATATATGAATTGGACCGAAGGTCATTTTGTATGTTTGTGAAATGGACCAAAGGTCATTTTGAAAAAGGAATTGATTGGACCAAAGGTCGCTTTGAATATGAAGGCGAATGTGAACATGATCATGACTATGGACCAAAGGTCATTTTGAACAAGGAATTAATTGGACCAAAGGTCGTTTTGAATGTGAATACAAATGTGAACATAATCATGATTATACACATGCGTATGAATATTAATTTGGACCGAAGGTCATTTTGTATATGAATATATTGGACTCAAGGTTGTTTCATCCCTTCAATATATTTTGATTATAATGGATTCGACCCAAGGTCATTCCGTTAGGATTTGCTTAAGTCTGTTATGAATGAGAATTGTGTTTCATATGTATTAAGTACAAGCATGATTTATTCATATATGAATCTCATTCATTAGCCTCTTTACTCTGGTATTATTCACCTGGCTTTCATTCACTCCATTTATATATATGTATGTAGGTGAGCAGCGGGATGTCCAATCCCAGCCTTACCGAGATTTGGAGTCAGCCAAGGTTCCCTAACGCACGAGGCTTTTGTTTTGATTTTCTTTTGTTTACTTTTAATGGTCATGTAAGACCAGGTCTGTATATGAACCCTGGATTTTGGTTTTCCAGTTTCTGATTGGTCCTGGACATGTATAATCTTTTATGTTCTGTTGTGTATGTGACAGGTTTTTATTTGCTATATATGCACAGCTCATTGGATAAAATTTATTATTCTACTTCCACTTCTGGCCCCCTATTATTAAATATGATTTGATTTTAGTTTGAGGTCGTAGGTAATCTCATGATTATTGGCTGATTATGATCTTAACCTAGAAGGGCTAGTTCGGATCATGACAATTAGCTTAACCTTCCCCTTCCACTCCCACAGGTATCACTATATAAAGGAATGTACAAGAGGATTTACATGTTCAATGATTCACCTGTTACACGTAATTAGATTGTCCCTTTGAAAAAAGATCTTAGGATCTCCAGTCAACTAGGTTGGGTTTTCTATTTAGGTAACATTTATTAATGGCCTTAACCCCATTCCTCTTGACGACGTTTCTACTAATTCTCGAGTTAACCATTTGGTTAGTAGATTTGCAATGTTATCCTTAGAGTTTACATAGTCTAGAGAGACAACTCCATTAGAGAGTAGTTGTGGTATGGAATTATCTCCATGATGGATATGTCTAGACTTTCCATTGTACATATTACTCTGTGACCGACAAATCACTAATTCGCTATCATAATGAATACAGATAGCAAGCACAAATTTCGGCCAACGTGGAATATCTTCAACGAATAGGAGTAGCCATTCAGCTTCTTTTGTTACTTTATCTAAAGCAATAAACTCAAATTTCATCATTGATCTCGATATACACATTTTTCTTGGAAGATTTCCAAAACACAGCCGCCTCTTCGAAGGTAAACACATAAACACTAGTGGATTTGGATTCTTTTATATCAGATATCTAATTAGCATCACTATACACTTCTAGTACTGTTGGGTATCTGGTATAATGTAGCCCATAATCCTGGATGTAGCGGAGATTGTCACAACCCAACCGTGATTCGCAACTAGCTAGTTTCTAAAGTTACCAAGGTTTAATTTTAGATTAAACAAATTAAATAATGCAGCGGAATAAAAAATAGAAATACAAAAAAGTGCATATAAATGTCTAAAGCGTACATGTGAACTTTTATTTATATAACATAAGTTACTTAATAATTACAAATAAACACCACAAAAAAATTTTAAAAAAATAAAAAGAGAAAAACACGATATTCATCTCAAGTTTGGGTTTCGGTTAAAGGGGTAAAACAATTCTGCTTCAAGTTTCTTCACCTGAAAGGGGTTCTACAGCTATAAGCACATGGCAGAGTGAGGAATATTATTTAAGAGCATAAGGGTACACAAATCACCATGGATAATTATTTGGGCTAAACAATGAATAGTTTGGTTCAAATAAATAAATCATTTTAAATAACAAAAATATAATACAAAAATCATATAAATCAAACACTCATAACCACCGCATAGAACATAATAGAGGGTCAATGGATCCCTGACTGACAGAGGCTTACAAAGTGACTAATCAGAGGGTCAATGGTTATTCAAGTCCTCCAAGGCATAGTACCGTTAGAGGGTCACTAAAGTGACAATTCAAACAGTCAATGGTTATTTAAATCTCCCAAGGCATACCCCTGTGGTGCTACAAAATAATTACTCAAAAACACATTTAATAAGCAGTTATATCCATGAATTTCCATTTTTAAGCGAATAGGGTTCATAAAATAAATAACATAAATGTAATGCTAATATAATGAAAAAAGCATGATTTGCATAAAATAATTCATAAAATAACAAAACAATTTACGATTACTCAAGATATAATATAACTCGTATTAATATTGAATCTCTTTTATTTTATTTATTTTTTTCTTTCCTGTTTTACTGAAACTTTTCTTTTCTTCACTGGCCGACTTTCTTCCACTTTTTGTTCTTATTCCATTTGCTAATACTACTACATTATTTATACTACAGGTAACACTAAGGGCTGGTTTGGCATGTTTGAAAAAAGTCAAAAAATCAAAAAGTCACTATCATATTTAAGTCACATCATCTTATTTAAGCCACATCACCTCTCTAACACATCACTTCAAACCCAACCCAAACCTAACCCATATTTTATAAAAAGTCAAAAAGTACACTTATTTAGATCATCCCAAACAACCCATTATCCATCGGACTTCCACGTGTTAGTATTAACAAATTGCCACCTTTCTTTATTAGATACTTCTTATAAGGCTTATCTACAAGTGGACAGCCCGTGGCATGTAGATAACCCATGGCCTAAGTGCCTAATTTAAACTTTGGCTCATATACTAAGGTAATTATATTATCACTTTATTTTCTTGTTTTTTTTTTTTTTTTTTTTGACAGGACATAATGACTCCTATGTAAATTAAATTACATTTTATCACATAACATCATTAAATTAAATATTTTATTTTACTATTATTATTGTTGTTGTTGTTGGTTTATATTAACATGGTGTTAAGATTAATTAAACATCTAGGGTGTCGCATTTCTCCCCTCCTAAATAGAAGTTTGTCCCCAAACTTGTCGTACCTTGGTTTTCGAAAAGATATGGATATCGGGCACGCATTTGACTCTGAATTTCCTACGCAACTTCTTCAACATGATGATTTCACCATATGACTTTTATAAGAGGTATAGTCTCAATGGATCTGATCACGATGGTCGAGGATCTATACCAGTTTCTCTTTATAAGAGAGATCGTTTTGAACTTCTAGGTCTTCATGATCAATGACATGTTCTGAATCTCGAAGGTATCACTAAAGCATCGACACTTGAAACACATTATGAATATTGGACAATTCTAGTGGAAGGGTAAGACGGTATGCTACAGGGCCAATCCTTTCTAGTATTTCAAATGGCGATGTAACGTGGGTTCAATTTTCCTCATTTTCCAAATCAAATGACTTCCCTTGTTGGTGAGACCTTTAAGAAAACATGCTTTCCTACTTGAAATTCCAAATCCCGTCTCCATGTATCTACATAGCTTTCCTGGCGGCTTTGGGCAATGCGAATTTGTTGTAGATGAGTTGAATTTTGTCACTGGTCATCTGCACAATTTCTGGACCCAATAACTTTTTGTCCCCTATCTCTATCCAACATATATGCAATCGACATTTCCTCTCATGTAGTGTTTCATACGATGCCATTCTGATGCTTGCTTGGTAAATGTTATAAGCAAATTCTACTAAGGGCAAATGGTCATTCCAATTACCCTTAAGGTCTAATATGCGTACTCGCAACATGTCCTTTAATATCTGAATCGTTCTTTCAAATTGTCCATCAGTTTGCGGGTGATAAGTGGTGCTAAACTTTAGTGTTGTTTCCAAAACTTTCTGTAACTTGTTTCAAAATTGAGATATGATCCGCGGGTCTCAATCCGATACAATTGATACTGAGGTGCCATGCAATGGAATGATCTCCTTGATATATAAAGTGGCAAATTTTTTGAGAAAGTAGGCAACTCTGACTAGCAAAAAATGTGCTAATTTCGTTAATCGATCTACTATGACCCATATCACATCATTCTTCGAGGCTAATTGTGGTACTTGGTGAAATCGAAATTGGGCGTACTTCCTTGCTCATCATATCTTTTCTTCAAAAGCTTGTCCTTACATTAATATGCCCTAATTTCACTAATTATCACAAGTTCCACGACTATATTTGTGAGAAATCCATCAGCCTTGTGTGGAACCAACTCCAAGTCTAGCTTTTCCAAATCTACAATAAGTGATTTATTTTCAGTGAGGAACTATACCAAACTTCAGGTGGTCTTCTGACTTAGTGCATCTACTACCATATTAGCCTTACCTGGGTGGTGTTAGATCTTCATATCATAATCCTTCGTAAACTCTAACCACCATCGTTGCCTCATATTTAGTCCCTTTTGTGTAAACAGATATTTAAGACTCTTCTGATCAGTGTAAATTTCGCACGTTACTTCGTGGAAGTAATAATGCCAAATTTTAAGAGCAAAAATCACCGTAACCAATTCCAGATCATGAGTTGGATAGTTTTTTTCATGACTCTTTAGTTAAAAGAGGCATATGCAATAACTTTCCCATCTTGCATAAGTATGAAACCCAGTCCATTATGTAAGGCATCACTATAGATTACAAATCCGTTCGTTCCAATGGGCAGTGCCAATATGGGCTCTATCACAAGTCTACTTTTTTTATCTCCTGGAAATAGCGTTTTTGTTTGTCAGTCCACTTGAACGGTGTGTTTTATGGGTCAATTGAGTCAATGGTGATGCAATCTTCAAGAAATCTTGAACAAAATGTCGGTAATATCCTGCCAATCCCAAGAAACTCTAAACTTCAGAATCCATGATAGCTGCAACCTTTTATGGATCAACAGAGATTCTGTTTTTGTCAATGACGTGGCTGAGGAAGTGTACACTAGTGATCCAGAATTTGCATTTCTTTAACTTGGCATAAAGTTTGTAATCACGTAGTGTTTGTAGAACTAATCGTAAGTGTTGCTCATGGTCTTCCGGTGTTTTAGAGTATACGAAAATGTCATCAATGAAGACAATAACAAACTCATCAAGCTAGGGTTTGAACACTCAATTCATTAGGTCCATAAAGGCCCTTGGAGCATTATGACACCAAATGGCATGACAAGAAACTCGTAGTGTCCATATCGTGTTCTAAAAGCAGTCTTCTCAATGCTTTCGACTTCGACATTCACTTAATGGTAGCTAAACCTCAAGTCGATCTTCAAAAATACTTGAGTGCCTTGAAGTTGATCAATTAAGTCATCAATTGGTAGCAAAGGGTACTAATTCTTGATGGTAACCTTGTTTAATTCTCGATAATCAATACATAATCTCATCGTACCATCTTTTTTCTTTACGAATAGTACCATAGCTCTCTATGGTAAGGTACTTGGTGTAGACACCCCATTTTTTTACTACCCTTAAGACTCAGGCACCTCAGGTTGAACACTCGATGATGAAAAGTTGTGTTGTGCAATCATTCGAATCTTCAGCAAAAGGCTTCAGTTTTTCAGCTTCTGATCCCAACCTTACACCCCATTTTGACCAAAAATATTTTAGACCTTAAAACCCATTTTTTCAAAATATTTTTTCAAATGTTTCTATGATGTTCCGAGGTTCGCATTTCATTTAAAATATTATACTTTTTGGTAAACTGAGTAAGGACAAAGTGGAAATAACTGGAAGGGAGGTGAACTTTTTGAAAAATCTTTTAAAAAAAAATCTTATTTATAGGTTTGTAGTTGAAAGAAATAGAATAAGATGGAAGAAAACTAGTTGGGGGAGAGGTTGGGCATCAAACCGTTAAGAAAGAAATGAGCAGCCTTCACTAAATTAGGCATATCTCTTTGTACACTTAGAATTTAAATGTGAGACTACAACCATTGGAAAGTAGACTTCCAAAGCTTCAATTTAGACCCAAGACTCACCTAACAGAAAGTTTGGGTAAAGGCAATATGCCCATTTGACGTTGGGCTTGAAAATAGATTTGTGTCTACAAATAGCAGGCTGGCCACTTAAGGTGGCCGGCTAGCTAGTTGATTAGAAATTTGGCCATTGCAAGTGGTCGGGCAGCCATGTATCTCGACAGGATAGTTTTTGGTGGCCGACCGTCCTTTACCTGGCCGGCCGGCCGGCCAGTCGGCCAAGTTTCCCAGTAGAATAGATGTTTGTTGCCAGTTGTCCTCCCATGTGCATGCACTGCACCAACTAGCTCAATACAGATATTTCCGAGATAGGAACTAGTTCTTCGATAGATACTTGACCATACCTTATGTTTTTGGGTTAGAAAAAATTACTAAAGCTCAAATTCTTGAAAATCTCTCTCTCCATCTTGCAACACACATACATTAGCCATACACTTCCTAAACCAATATTTTAGCTTTCTTTGCTAAGGTTCTTGGGTCTAAATTTCAGCTCTTGAGGGTGATCACTTGTTGGTTTGTGAATCAAAAAGTTACTCTTCTTCAAGAGGTATAACATTGGCCTTCTTTACACTACTTCTCTCTGTAACAACGCCCGCGGGGGACCTCGCTACAGCTCGGACTCGATTTTGTTGTGGTTCTAAATCTTGAACCAAAGAGTCCAAATCCGACAAATCGTTTTGAGAAAACAGATTTTTTTGAAAGAAGTGCCAAACATGGACTGCTTTGCCAGATAACAGAGTCGCCACCTAAATATTTTTAAAATGGGAAATTTAGGAAACCCTGACTCGGTGCCAAAAGGCCACGTGTCCGTCATCACCAAAGTTGGCTCGGGAACTTGGGTACGATTAGGGAAGGTCACATCGTGAGCATTCTCTCTCGGCCAAAGACCGCCTCTACTAACCATGATATTTGCTTTTGAAAACATTGTGAGTTCTTATTCGGTTATTAGCCTAGGATTACTATGTGATGCTCGCAAAGAAATAAGTATAGACTGGCCGTCAATTGGAACAAAACATGGATTTGCCACCCGCAGTGGGCTTAAAAGCAATGATTTTGCCACTATCTAGTGGGCTTAAAACAGTCGACGAATTGTCCCAATTCAGATAACTCAACCTCCACCCACAGGCATTCAAGGCAGTTATATCACATAAGCATTTAGCCTCATGGTAAGCATGCTATCATGGCAACACTCACACACATGCGAGGATGCTAAAGCATAAAAACTCACCGAGTACTCCAAGCCAAAACAGAAAACTGATTAAGAATCATGCATGATCCTAAATATACTGAAACGCCTAATGCAACACATGCAAAGATGCAACTATAGCAGGCTCGGCTATTCTAACATGGCATATGAAATGCTACAGCTAACATGTATTCAACTTGGAATTGAAATACGATGCAGTTTGTATGATGCGCCGAGCCTGGTGCATGCAAAACAGATGAATGAATGCAAACATGCTATCATATTGTATGCTAATTGAAATATGCCCTAATCTACCATCATAAGCAGATAAATAAAAGGGAGAAAGAAATGGGGGTTGGGAGACATACATCACACTCACACACCCTTATTACAACATTGCCCTCGCGCAGAGGGTCCGAATAAAGAATAATACAGACCCAAATGAAAGAATATTACAGTCCGAAATAAATATACAAATCAATTAACTAAAAGTAAAATCGCATGCAAGCCGACTTTGCTTCCGATAGATGATGTATGTTGCTGTCGCGCTGAAATCCACCGATGCCCCGATTAGCCTCGCTTGCAATATTTCTAAATGCGCTACGGATTCAAAAGTTGCTAACTGTTGATTTTGCCGCAACAGAGCGTGAAAAGGGCACAGCAATGTATTTCACAAATATATGCATGCCTCGATCCTCGTACACCAATCACGCATATCGATGCATGATGGCCGAGGAATCGATTGCACAACTCAATATAGGATGAATGTAGAGGAATGCGAGTACGGAATGTACCTCGCTTTCCGTGTAATATGCATGATATGCATGAAATGCAACTAATATACAACCTAGCACAACAATGCTATGAAAATGAGATGTCTCAAATGCGTCCATGGCACGCAAACCGAGATGCGCGAATGACGCGAAATGTAATGATGGGCTTACACCAACATGAAGGGCCTCACCACACTTACATAGGATGCCTAATGAAAATGAGGTTTCAAATGCGTCCACCGCACGCAAACCGAGGCAATGATGAAATGCAAGGAAGAATGGAAGGTGGCCTCGGCGCATGCCCGCACGCAAAACCGAGGCGATGATGAGAGATGAAAATCGGATAAACCGTAGTGCCAAATGCGTGCACACGCGCAAACCGAGGCGATGATGAAAGATGAAACCGGCACCAAACGCTGCGCCTACAGCGCACGCAAATCGAGGCGGCGATGAAAGAATGAAAATCGGATAAACCGGCGTTCAAACGTGCGCACAGCGCGCAAATCGAGGCGATGATGAAAGAATGAAAATCGGATAAACCGGCAGCTCAAACGCGTGCCCACAGCGCCGCAAATCGAGGCGATGATGAAAGAATGAAAATCGGATAAACCGGCGTTCAAACGCGTGCCCACAGCGCCGCAAATCGAGGCGATGATGAAAGAATGAAAATCGGATAAACCGGCAGCCAAACGCTGCGCCCACAGCGCCGCAAATCGAGGCGATGATGAAAGAATGAAAATCGGATAAACCGGCGTTCAAACGCGTGCCCACAGCGCCGCAAATCGAGGCGATGATGAAAGAATGAAAATCGGATAAACCGGCGCTCAAACGCGTGCCCACAGCGCCGCAAATCGAGGCGATGATGAAATGAGACGAGATGGCATACGGAATGCAACGATGGGCTTACACCAATATGGGAGAGCCTCACCACTCACATAGGAGGCCGCTTGATAAAACAAAGTCGCCAAACGCGTTCGCGACACGCAAATCGAGGCAATGATGTAGAAGCATGAAAATGCAATTGGGCTTACGCCGACATGAGAGGGCCTCAACCACACTCACATAGGCCGCCGAATGATAAGAGTAGGCGCCGAAGGCGCACATTGGCACGCAAACCGAGGCAATGCAAAATGATGCAAATGGCATAGGGAAATGATATGTAAGCATGGCAATGGAATTTCAGCACCTAAATAAAGGGGAAAACAGCCCCAAAACAATTCAAATAACACTCAAGCATGCATTCATCCCGAAAATGTGAAATTAAGCCCGAATGGCCTATAGCCATGCTATACATGCAAAATATGATCATGGCAGCAAGAACAGTAGCAAGGCAGTCCCAAATATGGCATTTTTCAGTAACAAACATGGCCAAAATGCAAGCATAGATAGATCAACAATAGCATGCAAAGTTAGTGGCCAAAAGAGGAGTATTGAGACAAGTGATATATGCAAACCCCAAATGGACAAACTTTCTTCTACAACATTGAAGATGAGCTAAAAATAAGCACAATTACAGAAGATGACATCCTCAAAATCAGAATAAAATCATGCTAACAATTCCATGCAAAGTGGAGCTTCAAAAGAGGCTATAACAAGAGTCATGCAAAGCAAGCACCAAATGACAAAATTTTCTTCATGAAATGTGTAAAGGGGGTCAAAATAAGACCAAAGTCAGTAGGGGTCGAAGTCCCAAAACAAATAGAAATAGGTCAAAAGTTGCATACAAAAATGGCACACTTGATGGAATTTGAAGGAAGTGGTATATACAATGGCCAAATGAAGTTGAGCCCTTCTACAATGTTGTAGAGGGGCTCAAAATGAGCATTAAAACCAGTAGGGGTCGGACCCCTGAAAACAAAAAGGAAATAGGCCTAAACTAGCATGCAAGATAATGGCATAAAAGCTAGGTATTGAAACAAGTATATCATAGAAGCATCAAATGAAGTTGAGCCCTTCTACAAAGTTGTAGAGGGGCTCAAAACAAGCACAAAAGCAGTAGGGTCGGAGCCCCAATTCTCAACCAAATAGAGTATAGAAATGAATCAAGAAAAGCCCTAAAAGTTGGTTTTGAAGACTTACCCTTGAAGACTTGTCTTTCTTTGATTCTTGGCTTTGATTTGTAGCTTCTCAACCTCTGAAATTCACTTCCTAGCTGCTGGAATGGTAGTAGGGATGGTGAGGCTAGGTGTTGATGAAGAGAAGACCTAGGGACTTAGAAGCTTTTTGAGGTTTTGAGCTATGAAAATGGAGGAATTTGGAGAAGTGTTCTTGAGGCAATTTTTTCCAACCTTGAAGAAGGAGAGGGAGGGCCCTTCAAATAGGCAAGAAATGGGTGTAAAAGGAGGAAAGCACCCAATCTTTCCCTCCCGAATATCCCCTGATGCCCCGGATATGTTGGAAGATATCCTGACAAATTGACAGCCGAAAGCAAGAAGGTGGCCACCAGAGGTCGTGGCCACCACTGCCACTACCACCATGGCCGGGCCACCACCAAAAAATGAAGTGAAGATTTTCCGCCGACCACCATGCCAAAGTGTCCTCCCAAGTGTGTAGAATAAGGCCCTGTGGTCGAATTTGGCAACGCCAAGGTAAGTCACAACATAGAGCTTGAAGGAGAGGCCCAAAATGAAACCAACAATTGTCGGCCGACCACCATACTTTTTGTGTCCTCCAAGATGTGTAGAACAAGGTTCCAAGGTCGGAAATTGGCAACACCAAGCAGAGCCACACCATAGAGCTTGAATGAGAGGCCCAAAAATGAAACCCTGAATCTCTGGCCGACCACCAACCCTTAGGGTCCTCCTAGATGCCCTCATCATAGATATGTAGCTTTGGTTGGAAGAAAATACCCTAAAGGTGTTCAACATTGGCCCGGAAGTGAGAAAAACGGGCTCCGGAGGAGCGAAACTGGTTATCCGATAATTGCTGGCCTCCCACCCCCAAAGGATCTTCCCGATGTTGAAACAGAGGTACCGCCAAGTTTGAACAAAAACTAATGAGAAATGAACGCCGGCCAAAACCGAGCAAATCGATCCCGAAAATGGGCCGCGGTGCCTAAGTGGTATTCAAGATCAAGTGGGTATTCATGACCCCTGTCCTCTCGAATGACAAAACAGAGGTCCTCGCCAAAAATCGGAGAAAACCGATGCAAATGAATGCTCGACCAAAACCGCCAATTTGGGTCCCGAAAACCGCTATGAGCACCGAAGTGGCATACGGCCACGGCGGGCATCGGGGCCCCAGGTTCTCGAAATGTTAAAACAGAGGTCTCCGCCAAAAACCGGAGAAAGCGGATGCAAATGAATGCTCGGCCCAAATCACGCATTGGGGTCCCGAAATGGGTCGCCGCACCTAAGTGGTGTTCGTCATGGAAGGGGCATCAGGGGCCCCTGTTCCTCTAACATTAAAACAGAGGTCTCCGCCAAAACCGGAGAAGTCGGAGATGGTTGGGCGGTCCCGAGCCGAGGCACACGCCCGACGGTTCAAAACCGAACCGGCCCGAATGGCAAAATGGCCTACGGCCACTTAAAAGTAGCTCACGGCCACCGGAGATAATCTACGGATCACTCTTCCTCAGAAAGAAAACAGAGAAAACCGAACCCGGTTCGCAAACCGAGACAAGGTAGAGAAGATGGTTCGAAGTCCGGAGGCAGGCACGCGCCGTGACTCGGGACTTCAACAAGCACAAGATGCAATATCACCGAAGCGCCAACCGGTGACGCTCGAGTCTTAAGGTCGGTCAAAAATGGGGTGTCTACAGTTCTCTCTTGATGTAACTCGAAGTCAAGAAGTGACGGAGTGAATGTCAAAGCCCAGAGACGACCCATTTTTGACAAGGCCAAGACTTAGACAAACATACGAGATAAACAGAGATATGTGCCCGCAGCAAAATGGGGCAAATGCAAATGATAGGCACGAGCCGATGATCATGCAAATGCAAAGAAGTCAGAATGAAGCAAGTATTGACAAATAGATGCAACAGCTTTAAGCAAGAATGCAAAGCAAACAACTACATTTCATGCGCTTAGGAATGCGAGAATCATTCAATTCTCGCCGCCTCACACGGAGAAGATACGATATCAAGGCGATTCGTTCGGGTCGCACCAAATTTCAAATGAACCGTACATACAATATCGTGCCTGCAAAATAGAGAAATTCAACAGGAACAATATGCCAACAACATATATTCAATGTAATTCCTATGATTCCAAAGGTTCGACACACACAGTGTCAGTGAACGAATGCAACACAACGCGAGAAGAGATAATGCGCGACAACGCACGTCCAAGCATAGAAGTATTGTACACCGAGAAATCATGCATGACAATGCAAATCATTCGTGAGAATGCAAATTATGAGCCAAATAACGTAAAACGAGCACAAATCAGGATGCCCATTTGACATGAAATGACGAGCCGAACTCGATCAAGGCTGCCTCTCGATTCACCTCCTGGAGAGGTCACAACATGTTTAAAAAGGATACACTCGATTTTGATGAATAATGACGAGACACATATCGAAATTGCAGCTTAAAGTTTCAATGAGCACCAAGGCCGTAAAGTGCACTTTTCTTCAACTTTTTCGTCCCGAACTCCGATCTTCCTCAAAATTTGCAGAGAGGTAGGGAGGGGGAAGAGGGCCGGCCAGCCCTTTGCCCTAGGAGAGGCCATCGGCCAGGGGGGAAAAAGGAGATGGCCGGCCAGCCAGGTTAGGTGGTCGGCCGGCCACTGCCCAAAAGCAGGGGCAAAATGGTCATTTTTCATGTTTCTATATATACACTCCTCCACTCCACCCCTAATCACACCCAAAGTTGCAAAACTTCTTCCTCTTGCTCTCTAGACCATTTTCTCTCTCAGATTCAAGATTTTATACGCCCCTACTCCCACGCAAGTTGTTTTTAGTAAATCTTTCAGATTTAAGCACTTTGAAGTTTACTAAATTTCGACTTTGGGGCTTCTTCTCATTTTCACCACTTGAGGTAATTTTGTTTCAATATTTGGAAAATTTTCCTGGGGTTGACTTTTGTTGACTTTTTCATTTCTCGAGAGTTGACTTTTGTTGACTTTTTTCCAATTTTGGCCCATTTTGCTCATTTTTGCTCCTCTTGCAGATTTCTCGAATGGCAGTCATTTCACGACGGAGGTTTTCCCGGTGCCGGAGATGATTTTGACTTTATGGTATTCCCGCCGGGGGTTCGCCCTTTCTTTCCCGATCGATATGCTCCGGCTCATAGGCTTCCGCGAGCCACTTTCCGTCACTTCACCGATTTTAACGATCGGCACCGAGGATCTTCTTCACGAGAGCCGAGCAAAGACTCTCTTATGACGCAGAGGTATTTTACTTTATCCGTGATCTTTCATGCATTTCATTTTCCGCCATGCTTAGACATACAGCTTTAGCTTATGACACAAGATTTGCATCTTGAGCATGTGACTTAAACACTTGAATTTCATGAACACTTGGCACATTGAATAATTGTGAACGACAAAGGCACATTAGTTAGAAATTGAACACACACTCCAACATTGATTCATCAAGACACAACCAAGTTGAAAATGAGCACACAAAGACATAACGACTAAGAATAGAACACGCAGCTTCCAAAACTCGATTTTCAACACACACCAAATTTTGAAGCTTAACACACAGCCTAATCGATTAAAAGTAGAACACACATTTCTAAACTTGAAGCACCGAACACACGTTCAGATTTGAAGCTTAACACACGTAATAATCGACGTTGAGTAGAACACACACCCCAATTTGAAGCTTAACACACACCCACTAATCGATGTTGAGTAGAACACACATACCCCAAACTTGAAGCTTAACACACAAATTTTAATCGATGTTGAGTAGAACACACAAATTCCAATTTGAAGCGAACACACGTTTAATCGATGTTGAGTAGAACACACAAATTCCAATTTGAAGCTTAACACACACTTAATCGATGTTGAGTAGAACACACAATTCCAATTTGAAGCTTAACACATGTTAATCGATGTTGAGTAGAACACACACTTAATCGATGTTGAGTAGAACACACACCCAATTTGAAGCTTAACACACGTTCTAATCGATGTTGAGTAGAACACACATTCCCCAATTTGAAGCTTAACACACAAATTTAATCGATGTTGAAATTTGAACACGCAATTCCAAACACTTTATTTGCACACGCCTCATTTTCACTTCATTTGCACATACTTCATTTTCACTTCATTTGCACACACCTCATTTTCACTTCATTTGTCGATCCACGATTCATTCTAAATGCAGTTCATTCTCGACAAAGGCGAGGATATGGCCCCACCGCCGCGAGGGAGTGGTATTTTGAGCTCCTAAGTCGTCCGGGATTGATTGACCTTATGGATTTGGGGCCATTCTCGCAGAGGGTTATCTCATTGCCGCATCAAGAGGACTTTATTTGTCGCCTTTAGCAGAGAGATGGTGGGATACCACCAATTCTTTCCATTTCTCTCGATCGATATGACCATGACCTCACCGACTTTGCTATGATCACCGCCTAGACATAGGCGTGTATCCATTCCTTATGACGAGGATATGGGCCAAGGGAGGTCGCCTCGATGCACTTATTGGGGACACACCACCAGAGACAGAGGTTCGGGAGAGTCCGACACTCCGGGTTTGTCGCCCATTTCCGGCCACAGATGGAGCCCGAGACTCCCGAGGAGGCGGAGCAAGATGCCTGCGGTTTCTCATGTACCTCCTGCACCACCTTGTTCACGACAGAGGGAACATGGTAGGGTTGTACTATCGAGCGCCTAGTGGACTTATCACAGTTGGTCAAGAGGATTGTGGGCGGCGCTGCCCTGCTACCTCAGATCAAGATATGAGCGCTGTCTCGCACACGAGGGGACTTACTTGGCTACTGGAGAGCCCGGGAGGTACATTCCGGCCCTCTTGATTTACATTTTGCTCCTCATTACTTGTTCATCGCACACACACGGCAAGACTTTGCATTCTCAGATTCTGCTTTTAGCACTTTGTACTCATATTCTGCATTGCTTTTCTCAGCTGTGGGTGTATGTGTACTTCCCCACACTGGCTCCGGAGATGGAGGTGGTGGGACCTCTTATGACTCCATTTTCATTGATGTTTGTGGGCGAGCATCTGGCGCGGCCTCGAGAGACTCTCCTCTCTGCGACGATACTTTGATACTGTTCGAGCGACAGAGGTATTGCTTGAACTCTCAGTTCCTTTTATTTTCATCTTTGATCTGCTCTGTATATCTGATTTCTGATTGATTTGTACACTGGTTATCCACAGATCACCCGGCGCCTTTGGGCGCTTCACGACGAGCTCGAGACTCAAGACTCGAGCGCCGAGTTGTTGTCAAGATAGATTCCTCGCCGAGGGACCACCGGTGGTTTGGTTCTCGGGAACGCTTTCATTGCCGATATGGGGGCGATTCTCAGACACCTCGCAGGCCTCCGCACACCATGCGGATCGCCGATAGATTATCCTCGAGGAGGTCGAGCAAAGATATGCAGGCGTTGATGCTTTGTTGCATCATCTCGATGGGAACTACGCCACCTACCGCCAAGATATATTTGATGCCCCTTGACGGAGTGCGGGCTCGCAAGACGGAGGTTCATCGGGCGCACCATCTTCGGTCGCGCCCATGCTACAGATATCCCTTCTTCTAGCAGTATCGCACATCCAGAGGTGGGGGCGTTCGATCCTCCGATCCCTCCGACTCTTGATCATCCAGGTGGCTGACATGCCGATCGAAAGGATTTAACCGGCGATTTGGGACGCCTTACCAGATTCCGCTAGAGCCTCCTCCGCCGATCACAGATATGTTAGAGACCCCGACTCGCCTCAGATGTTTTTTTCACTTTTGATTTATCAATGATATTTGAACATTGATTCCACATCGATAGTTTTGCATTTGTATTTGCAGCCTCCTGTTGAATATACGGCCGAGCTGCCGGGGATGCTGGCCACATTCGTGGGCATGATCTTAGGGAGGGAGACGCAGATGAGCATCGTGGGTGTGGAGGTATTGTTCATTTTCCCTGTACTAGCATGTTTCTGATGATACTCTGGTTTTGAACCTTCACAGATAGTAGAGCACATCCGACACACACCCTATTCACATTCTCGTGATTTGCACCTGCTTTTTATGTTTGAACTAATGCATTGCACCTTGCATTTTCAGATGCCTCCAGTATATGCTTCGACGCGAGGTGGGCCACCCGGGCCTTCTCAGAGAGGTCGAGGTACTGGGCCATCTAGGCCTTCTCGAGGAGTTCGAGGAGCAGGGTCGTCTCGCAGACGCAGGGCACCCATCGTCGAGGATGACGAGGAGGAGATCGCAGATCATGTGTCAGAGGCATCCTCGGAGAGGGAGGCCCCGGTCTTGGTTCCGAGAGCGAGATTTAGCTCGAGGAGGATCCGGAGGATGACAGCCCGATCCAGATGGTGATGATGATGTAGAGATTATCCCGCAGAAGAGGATGAGGGGCCTCCCCTTCGCCTCCCGAGGGCACCGATGTTATTTCCTCGCTTATTCTACTTTTTAGCTAGTAGTTTGTAGCACTTTGCACATTGTTAGGCGCTTTTATTTTCAGAAAACTTGTACCTTTATTGTTGTAAGACATGATGAAATGAAACAAATTTTTGAAAAGATGTTGTATTTGAAATTCTCAAAGATCGCATCGCATTATTTTGCACAAAATGGAATTGAATGGAAATGCGCCTCATGTATTTACCGTTAGGTAGTGAACCGACGCAACAAATCAAAACAAAACGACTCACCAAGAAATAAAACAGAATCTTAGCAAGTTTACAACTCGATAAACAAAGTACAACAATGTTAACGACTCAATCGACAAGACTTAACAAAATTGTGTAACCAAAAGTAACAACTCAAAACGCAAAACGCGACAGCTCGACAAAACTTACAACTCAATAAGCAAAAACAACAACTCGATAAGCAAAATATAACACGATGTACTTCGGATGGACTACCTGGATAATGGAGCGTATCCAAAATTGATAGGCCTGGATGCCTTCTACTGCCGGGAGACAACCAGATTTGCAGGGAGTCCACTACTGCTATAGGTAATGTTTCCCAACCAAGCTCACTTGTATTTGCTTACATCACTCGACCCTCGGGCTCGACTTTTCTCGCAAAACCCTTATCTTACTTTTCTCTCGTCGCACATCTCTCCATTTTTTTTATCCTCTCATTTTTCATCCCTCCCCTAGATATGGTTGACGGAGAAGTTGCAAGTTGTGGACTCTGTTCTCGCTTATTCAAATTTCGCTGTTACTTTTTCAAGAACGCTTAGTTAATGCTCCCGATGAGAGCCGGTGGTTCAATGGATGCGCAACTTGTCGCCAGATCGCATTGCATGGCGCCGCCCTCGCTTAATCTTTTCAAATATGAGCTACAAAGATGTTCCAGATACCGGATCCGCCTGATCGACGGCTTGACTCATCAGATATTTTATTTCCCATTCCGCATTCGCGCCAGCCGGCCATACAAGTTGGGCCTAAGTTGGCATCCAAGCTTCGACTAGCTCTGGGAGGGGGCGCAGGGACACCTGACTAGACTATGCCCCAGATTTATTGCTTTATTAGTACTTTCAAGTTTTTTATGAATGTAATAAAAAGCAACTTCAATTGTATGCAAGAGCAGAAGAACTCGCTTCAAATCAATGAAATTGAAGGTTGAGGTACTGAAAATTCTCCGCTTTTGGTCCAAAAATGGTCTTAGTTGTGAAAAGATTAATTTGAACAAAGTCAACTTTTATGAAAACTTTTCAAAACTATTTTCGATATGGATCGAATCGACACGCCAAATCACACCGAGATACACAACCTCAATCCTAGCAACCGGAAAGTTGCCCTAGTTTGAAAAAGGTGTTGCAAAGTGTGGCAACGGAAAGTTGCCCCTAGTCCGATGATGCCGAACACTCCATTGCAACGGAAAGTTGCCCCTAGTTTGAATAGCACTGCATCGAGATCGAGTGAATGCCGATGAATAAAGATGACCGAGGTGATCAAAATGGACTAAGTTGATCGGGAAAAGATTATGACCGAACTTCAAGATGAAGTCGCCACGATCCCAAAGATGGGAATCAAGTCTTACGAGTTCAGGTTAGGTTCGCCGAGTGTTTTTGCTCTCCTTTTGCGCCTAACTTTTGCCAAGGCCGCCTTTATGGTTTTCAACCTTGAGCTCGCTTTTTATAATTTTCAAATTTTCTATGCTCGAAGTTTTGCTCTAGGTCGCCTTCTTTCGGTTTTCGCCCAGCGAGCCTCTCAAGGATAATATTTCTTCAACTTGTCCATATTGATCGGTTGGGAAAACTCCAAGCCATCTAGATCCATCGTAACCACGCCTCCACCGACTGCATTGACTTGATGATGTAAGGACCACCAATTGGGTCCGAACTTGCCCTTGGGTCGTGGATAGGAGCTCGGTTGTCCTTGAGTACTAAATCTCCTTCTTTAAATTCTCGACTTAACCTTCTTGTTAAAAGCCCGGCGATTCTCGCTGATAACCCCGAACGTGGTACGTTGCTTTCAATCTCCTTTCATCAAAGAGCATGAGTTCTTCAAATCTATTCTCGCTAACTGCTTCGCTTATCCGCACTCGCCAATACTCTCAATGACGGGACCTCAATCTCGATAGGCAGAACAGCCTCCATCCCATAGACTAATGAGTACGGAGTCGCCCAAAGAGAAGTTCTCGATCAAGTCCTCAGAGTCCCCACAGAGCAAATGGCAACTTATCCGCCACCCGATAGGTTTCCACCATCTTCGTAGTATGCGCTTGATGTTCTTGTTGGCGGCCTCAACTCCGCTGGTTTGCGGCCGTAAGTAGACGACTTATGAAAAGCCACGTTGTATTTCTCCAACAAGTCAATCACCTCCTTCTTGAAGTGGGAACCATTGTCGAAACTATTTCATTTGGGACTCAGAGCGACAGATAATGTTGTTTCGATGAATTTTGCAACGCAGAAGCTTTCAACACCGCATAAGATTGGGCCTCAACCCACTTCGTGAAATAATCTATCGCCACGAGGATGAACTCATGCCCATTTGACCCTTCGGCGTAATAGCCCGATCACATCAATTCCCTGCATGTAAAAAGGCCATGGCGGTCATGTTGTACCTTTTGACGGCGGAATGTTCATGCGATTTGCATGAATCGACATTTGTGGCATCGCCGATTTAAACCGATACAATCCTCCTCCATGGTGGACCAATAATAACCTTGCCTAAGGATCTTCCTAGCCAACATCACCCCATTCATATGTGCACCACATTCACCCCCGTGGATGGCTTCCATCAGACGCTTGGACTCTTCAAAGATCAACACACGCTTTATGCATTCCTGTGATGACCTCTTCTATACAGCTTTACCCCGCAGATGATGAATCGGATCGACATTCTTCTCGATTGCCCTCTTGTCTTTGGCATTTACCTCAAGCGGTATACTTCTTTCTCCAAAAGTTCCAAATGTCGTAGTACCAGTGGGTGTTCGCCCGAACTTCATCTATGGTTGCAATCGACTCATAGGCAGTACAAATTTCGGTCGATAATGACCGGACGATTCGACTCCACGGATGTCTATCATTGATGATAGAGTTGCTAAAGCGCTCATGAACTTGTTGTTCTCTTAGTAGATGAGTAAAACTTAACTTTTCAAACCGAGGAATCAAGAAATCCAAGGTTTGGTGATACATCATCATATTTTCTTCTTTACTTTCCGCCTCCTTTAGCTTGAGACACAACAAGATTCGAATCTCCAATGACGCCCAGCCGTCTTGCCCCTAATTCTAGGGCTGCTTCCAAACCAGCAATGCACGCTTCGTATTCTGCTTCATTATTCCAGTCCTTGTACCGGAGTTTGAAGGCTAGAGGGATACGGGAATTGTCGGGTGCTATCAAAGAACACTCCTATCCCATACCCATGTTGATTTGACGCCCACAAAGTACATTGTCCAACTTTCTCGCCGATATGCGTAATTGATTCATCCGGGAATAGATACTCAATCGCTTCATCCCTCAACCGATGGTCGGCAAGGAACTCGCCATCGCTTCTTCCCTTCATCGACTTATGCGCCACATATGTAAGATCAAATTCGAGAGCAACAAAGAACCAACGAGCTAGCCTACCCAGAAGTTACCGGTTTCTAAAAGATATTTGATGGGATCTAGTCGTGAAACCAACATTACAGAGTGAGCTAACAGTAGTGCCGCAACTTCCGGTAGCCCATACCAAAGCTAAGCAAGCCTTTTTCCAATGGCGATACCGGTCTCATACTCTAGCATTTTCTTGCTCAAATAATAGATGGCTTTCTCCACCCTATCTTCTCGATTCTTGTGCAAGCATGCAGCCCATCGTGGTCTCAACATCGACAGTACAAAATCAACTGCTTCTCGATTCTCGTGGTGATAAACGGTGGGTTCTCAGAGATATTCTTTAACTGCTCAAAGCAAATTGGCATCGGCCGTCCCATTGAACTTTTTCCTTTCTTCAGAGACCAAAGAGTGGTTCACAAGTCAAGGTTAGTTTTGAAATAAACCGCCTTATGAATTGCACTTTACCCGTAAAGCCTCGTGACCTCTTTTTCGCCTTGGTGGTGGCATTTCTAAGATGGCCTTTGATTTTGGAAGGGTCGACTCGATGCCCCTTTGTGTAATCGTAAACCCCAAAGATTTTTCCCGCCAGAACACCAAACGACATTTCGAGGGTTTAACCGCAACCGAATTCCCCGATCCTTTGGAAAACTTATGCAAGGCGTGTAGTGGCCCTCTCTTTCTTTGGACTTGACAATCATGTCGCCCACGCACACCTCAACCTCTTTGTGGATCATATCGTAATATTGTGGTCGCGTCTGCTGATAAGTAGCCCCAAAGATTCTTCAACCCAAACGGCATGACCCGATAGCAAGATGTTCTACGGGTGGTGAATGCGCTTTTTCTCGTCTTCCGTGCCATCACAACTGGTTGTAGCCCGAGAAGCCATCCATGAACGAGAGCAATGCATGCATGCCCGTCAGAAGTCCACTAGCTCATCAATGTGTGGCAGGAAAGTCGCCCTTCTGACTAGCTCGCTCAAATCCTCAAGTCTACACACCCGGATCTTGCCATCTTTCTTCTAAGACCGCACTATGTTGGCCAACCAAGTGGGATATTCTCGATACTAGCAGAAGCTCGGCCAATTTGCTTGGTGACCTCTTCTTTGATCTTGAGAGCCCAATCCGGCGGATCCTTCCGAAGCTTCGCTGATAGGTCGGGCCTCGGTCAAGGGGGATCCGATGTCAGATAATCTCAGATCGATTCTGCATGTCTTCGTGAGGACCACGCGAAAACATCTTTGAAATCTTTTAATAAAGCGACTAAGCGCCGCTGCTCCGAAGACAACGTGGACCCGATCCGACCACCATGGTCCTCCTCAAGACTAATATTCACGTAAATGATTTCATCCGCTAAAGGCTTAACAAATCTCTCCCGTTCTTGCTCAATTAAACGCTAGAAACCGGAGGCACTTCGCCCTCGCTGCTTTTGATCAAAATTTTGAAAGTCCGAATTAATGCAATAAATTAGGGGCACGTAAAAGTACTCGAAACCACAGATGATTCATTCTCATTAAGTACATCCAGATCATCCAATTCATCTGTTACAACAGACTCAAAAGAAAAGGAAAAGACGACCGACAAGACTCGCATCCGGTTAACATCCTCAGAGTACCAGACTCAGACTCCGAGCCGAACTCGATTCCGACTCAAGACTTTGGAATCAGATTCCGCCACTACCCGACCCGAATCGCCGGATAAGAATCCTCCTCAGATCGCCAAATGAGCGAGGGTGCGATCGATGCGCCCAAGATGGTCAGCTGGTTGGCTCGCACTGCTTTCATCTCCAATCATGGAAACCGCGACGTTATTCCCTGCTAACTCGGTCGACGGAGGATCAAAGAGGAGACATGCCAAGCTACCCCATTTCCAATTCAAAGGCCCTCAGATCCTCTCGCCAGATTCTCGCTCAATCTCGCTTATTGGGTCTGCTTCGCTTCGCAACGCTATCCCCGATAGTTGCAAGTCGAAGAAGATTTCAAACCTGCACGCGCTTCCTCCGCTCAACCATGGTTCTGGGAAGCCGCAAATGGAAAATCTTCCTCCCGGACGAAGCGTCTGCTCAGGTACCCCAGATGGGCCTATGCATTAGATCAAAAGGCTTCCCACTGCTTTCGCCTGCCCCGCCGCCATTTCCTTTTCTTGCCCGCCTTTTTTTGGTGGGCAGATAACCCAATCCAAAGGTTTGTGAATTATGTGGCACTTCGGCCAACGCTGCGACACCTTTCCGCCGCTTCTTCCCAATCCCATCCTGTGGATATGTCAGAGCTTGTTCATGAGGTAGACGGCTTGAGCGCCGACATACAAACCCTCATTCACTACCATAATGTTTTGTACCACCCTGCCTCACCAAAGTAAATCCCGATATAAACATGTCCTCCATGCCGTGTTCAATCTCCAGATCGGCGAGATACTCCTGAGGGGGATGGATTGATGAGTTCCCAAAAACAATGGCTACTCCCTTTCCATAGGGGTATTTCACCATTTGATGTAGAGTAGATGAAACGTTTTCACCGATGCAAACTGTGGTCGCCTAAAAGCATGTTGAAAGATGCAGGACCTCCAAGACATGAAAATCTATTTCGTGGTTGTCCAGCCCAATCTTGGTTTGATTTTCACCGCCCCTGTGACATCCTCGCTTGTATTATCATATGCCTGACATTTGAGTAGTCGGTGTGAAGTCCGCAGTTTTAACCCAATTGCATAGGCCGCTCGCCGGACAAACATTGATAGCGGACCCGTGTCAACAAGCACCACCGAATCCATTTGTCCTTGATTCTACAGAGATGTAGAGAGGTCTCATATGATCCACGCCTCAGCGGCAATTCTTGTCCAGAAGGTCAATGCCGGGAACCTCCTCCCGGAAGACCAAACCAACTAGTTGTTCCGGCGTAGTTTCGATGGAAAGTTTAGCTCATTCCATGGCAGATAAGACACCGCCGGCACCTCGGCCATAAGCAAATTCCCCAAATGGAGATGTTCCGCTTGTATTTTCTTTAGCCGCTTCAAGATGCCTCTTCTTCCACTTGCTTCTTCGCTTTCCGCCTCCTTATCTTCCCTCGATGCCTCAAGTTGATCAAGGTGTGGGGGCTTGAAATACCGCCCACTTCTAGTCATATGGTCCACCTCCTCGAGGTACTGCATCGTCTGCTGGCACACCGCCTAATCTTCGCCTCAGGTGGGCAAGATACAAGTCGCCATCTTCCCACCACATTCCATTAGCGCCTAGCAGCATCCGTCTGTTCTCGCTTGTTTGTGCTCTCGCATTTCATTCCTCATGCTCACAAAGATGTTCGCCTTTCGTGCCCGCAAAGACTCTCAACTTCCTCATGGTTCTTTGCTTTTCTGCCTCTCGTAGAGTCCCATCTCTTTCTTGTTCCTCCAAAGAATAACCGGCGGTTCTCAAAATGTTTCGTTCTGAGCGAAATTCTTCAGACCGGCGCCTCCCAAGAATGTAATTCGATCCTCGCCCTTCCGCCACAAATGGTACAATATCAGCCGATCATCCAACCACCCGACGACTTCGCCGACTCTCATTTTCGAACCGCTTAATCGATGCATCCCCGATTCCTCGCCAGAGAATTGAAGGTTGGCGAAGTCCTCTTCCACCGCAGCCAAATCATCCTCACGATTCAAGCTTGTCCCCTGATCATACACAACTCAAATTTCTTCCCAAGAACCCCATACTCAAATTTTAGATCTGGCTCATTGACAAGATATATCCACTGGATCATAAGCTCGCCAAATTCTCAGATAGCTCCACCCCAGATTCAACTGCTTCTCCTCCTCAAGCTCCCGCCTGCTCCATTCTCGGTGGTCACCACCTTTGGCTCAGTTGGGTTGGGAGGTGTCCAACACGCACAAGTCAAGGTCGGGAAGGATCACCTCCGCTTGGGTAGGTGGGAGGAGTTATATAGATATCCGGGATCGAAGATACGCCCCCAAAGGTGGATAAGGTTGACTCTTTTGGTGGATCTTGGTTGTGTTTGGGGAGTGGGTTGTTTGTGACGTTGGGTCCTTGAGGAGGTAGAATGATGTTCTTGTCAATGAGGTCTTGAATCTCATGACGCAATCTGAAACATTGGTCGGTGTCATGACCATGTCGCTGGTGGTATTGGCAATATTTGGTCAAGTTATGGGAAGGGGGGAGTGGATTCGGTAGAGGCCTTGCCCAAGGGTTTCAGTGCCCCTTTCTCGACTAGAACCCCGAGGACTTTAGACAAAGACATATAGAGTGGGAGAAGGTTCGCTGACCCCGGGTTGGTATCTTGGGCTTGATTATCGCCTCCCAGAGGCATCGTAAAAGGTGTGGCCATGACCTTGGTTGGGGAGGGGATTGGTGGTGACCATTCCGACCTGTTCTTGTATTGAAGAGCCACTGGCCCGCATTGGTATTCCTTAAATGTTCTCCGGTTGATCCCGATCTTGGTCAAACAGACTCGCTTCATCGCATCCTCTATTTGCATCCCCATATCATGCAGATCATGAAAAGTTGGGAAGGAACTACAATCATCTTCTTCATTAACGCCTACCGAGATTGCGCACAATCATCCGTGATTTGATCTCTATCTGCTGGCCTTAAGGTCATCATCGATGCCTTCGCCTCCACCGGTTACAAAGTCGAAAAGATTCTTTGGGCCTCGCTCGTTGTCTCGAGATCCCGAGTGGTGATCTCGACCGCGTGTTATATGAGTATTGCGCGATGAAGGCCTCGCCATCTCATCCCAGCTTTGTTTTCACATCATCATCGAAGTTTTGAGTACCAAGTGGATGCCACACCGACAGGTTCGACCAACAAAGAAAGCTTTTATGCGGTCAAGTTAGGCCCATTGGTCTTAAGATGTCCGAGAATAGCCGAGGTGGACCATAGGATCCTCGCATCCATCAAAGCGATCGATCCGGGGCATTTTAAATCTATCCGGCAGAGTCACGGCCACATCAGTATAGCCGTCTTCAATATCTCGGGATGGCCTTCACCCCTTGAGACTTCTTAAAGAGCTTCTCCAACTTGCTCAATTTCAGAGCTGTCTGGTCTACCTCGAACTCAAATGGAGAGTCCCGTGGTTAGGGGTAATGTTTTTGGACAACAGGTAGAAGCGGGCGAGCCACTCGCTGGAAGACCCGTGTCCTCTTGAATGTTTGGGGGTCAGGCAGCATTTTGTGGATTTGGGAGGGTAGCTTGGGTATTCGGCATTTTGAGGGCATTCTGGGATTTGGGGAGGATTCTCGCCAGAGATGTTTGTTCGCAATGGAGCCCCGGTGGAGGGACGCGCGGCAGACGCTATGCTCATTGCTGTAACTGGGCGATCAACTCAGATCAAGGGCCATGACAAAGGCTCGTTGTTTGAAAATTCCGGGCGGATAGCATCATCTTGCATTTGCTTCATGCTTACCATCCGCGATCATCGCCTATTGTTGGGTTCGTTGTTCCATCTGAAAATCGCAAGTGTGTCTCTATAGCGTAAATAGGAATCTCAACCCGACTATCTCGACACTATAGTAGACCATTGCTCGTGATCTGTGTTTCGATATATCAGGCCTTCTCGGCCTCCTTCGATAACAGGGGTAGTGAGTGAACATCGATGTCCGCTAACTAGATCCTGGACGGTTGAGTCGGCGACCTCGTGTCCGCATTGCTTGGGGGTATCGACGGTTCGAAGCAATTGTGCTACAAACCGCCCTAGCAAAAGGATAAATAAAGCGAAAAAGAAATAAATAACCGTAAATAAAACGGCAAAGATAACGGCTTAAATTGAATACACCACACACAATGGTATACAACAACACACGCTTGGTAAGCCGCTATACATCGCCCTCAACATCGTCAATATTCTCAGATCATCGTTTCGATAAATCAATCGATATCCGCGACAACCGATTCCCAACATCGATAATGCCCGCAGTTCGATTCCCAAATTAAAAATCGATGCCCGCAGTTCGATGCCCAAACTCATACCGATACATGCATTCTCAGAGAGGCACACTCTAACAAGCACATAGCGTATAAGTGAGAGCCAAAACACCCCTATGTTGGTAGGGTTTCGCCCTATTTTGTCAAGAGCTAGGGTTTCACTACGCACACAAGCTTCAAACAACCTATAAACGGTAAGCAACCCGTCCCTAGTTTGGAATGGTCACTATGGATCCGAATATGCACTAGGTCGAATGGTCGAAGGGTGCCCCAGAAACCGGGTTTGTGTTCCCATATCGGCAGAGCTCAGAATCGATCAAATTTTATGGACATGCCTTGACAAGACAAGCCTCCCAAGAACCGCCAGAATAGCAGATGGCAAACACGGTGTCCTAGGCGCACTAATGCAAATGCAATGCAAAGAAACACACAAGTGTAGTCAAAACCAGATATCACGAAGTTCGAGTCAAGTTCTCTAAATCCCCAAAGCAGAGTCGCCAGAAATCAGAATAACGCCATGGGGACCTCGCCATACTGACTCGATTTTGTTGTGGTTCTAAATCTTGAACCAAAGAGTCCAACCGCAAATCGCTTTTGAAGGAAAACAGATTTTTGAAAGAAGTGCCAAACATGGATCGCTTTTGCCAGATAATGTAGTCGCCACCTAAATATTTTAAAATGGGAAATTTAGGAAACCCCGACTCGGTAAAAGGCCACGTGGTCCGGCATCACCAAAGTTGGCTCGAACTTGGGTACGATTAGGGAAGGTCACATCGTGAGCATTCTCTCGCCGTCAAAGACCGCCTCTACTAACCATGATATGTGTTTTTCATATCATTGTGAGTTCTTATTCTGGTTATTAGCCTAGATTACTATGTGATGCTCGCAGCAAACAAGTATAGACTGGGCCGTCTGAATTGGAACAAAACATTTCATGTTTGTTTGTGAAAGATGGTTTGCTACCCGCAGGTAGGCTTAAAATGCAGATTTTGCCACAATCTAGTGGGCTTAACAAACAATTGATGAATTGTCCCAATTCAGATAACTCAACCTCCACCCACAGGCATTCAAGGCAGTTATATCACATAAGCATTTAGCCTCATGGTAAGCGTGCAATCATGGCAACACTCACACACATGCAAGGATGCTAAAGCATAAAACTTACCGAGTACTCCAAGCCAAAACAAAACCGATTAGAAATCATGCATGATCCTAAATATACGTAAATGCCTAATGCAACACATGCAAAATGCAACTATAGCAGTTCGGCTATTCTAACATGGCATATGAAATGCTACAACTAACATGTATTCAACTTGGAATTGAAATACAATGCGCTTTGTATGATGCGCCGAGTCGATGCATGCAAAATGATGAATGATGCAAACATGTCATTACATCAGATGCTAATTGAAATATGCCCTATATCTAACCATTCAAAGCGTAAATAAAAGGGAGAAAGAAATGGGGTTGAAGACATACATCACACTCACACACCCTTATTACATTTATGTTCTCGCAGAGGGTCCTAATAAATAATAATACAAATCAATGAAAGAATATACAAATCAAAATAAATATACAAATCTAATTAATTAACAAATTAATTACAAAGAATTAAATCGCATGCAAGCCGTGGACCGCTTTGCTTCGATAGATGATGTATCCGGGTCATGGCTGAAATCCACCGATGCCCCGATTAGCCTCGCTTGCAATATTTCTAAATGCGTACGGATTCAAAAGTTGTTGATTGTTGATTTTGCCGCAACAGAGAGCGTGAAAAGGGCATAGCAATGTATTTCACAAATATATGCATGCCTCGATCCTCGTACACCAATCACGCATATCGATGCATGATGGCCGAGGAATCGGATTGCACAACTCAATATAGGGATGAATGTAGATGAATCAACATATTCTGAGTACGAATGTACCTCGCTTCCGTGCAATATGCATGATATGCATGAAATGCAACTAATATACAACCTAGCATGCGCAATGCTATGAAAATGAGATGCGAAATGTAATGATGGGCAGGATGCCGAATGAAAATGAGATGGCCAAATGCGTGCTCCATCGCACGCAAAACCGAGGCAATGATGAAAAAAAAAAAAAAGAATGGAAGGTGTTTCGGCGTGCACTCGCGCACGCAAAACCGAGGCGATGATGAAAGATGAAAATCGATAAATAGTGTTTAAAATGCGGCACACACACGCAAAACCGAGGCGATGATGAAAGAATGAAAATCGATAAACCGGCGTTTCAAACGCGTGCCCACAGCACGCAAATCGAGGCGATGATGAAAGAATGATAAATCGGAGCAGCCAAACGCTGCGCCTACAGCGCAAATCGAGGCGGCGATGAAAGAATGAAAATCGATAAACCGGCAGCTCAAACGCGTGCCCACAGCGCCGCAAATCGAGGCGATGATGAAAGAATGAAAATCGGATAAACCGGCGTTTCAAACGCTGCGCCCACAGCGCCGCAAACCGAGGCGGCGATGAAAGAATGAAAATCGGATAAATCGGCAGTTCAAACGCTGCGCCCACAGCGCCGCAAATCGAGGCGATGATGAAAGAATGAAAATCGGACAAACGCTGCGCCCACAGCGCCGCAAATCGAGGCGATGATGAAAGAATGAAAATCGGATAAACCGGCGTTTCAAACGCGTGCCCACAGCCCCGCAAATCGAGGCGATGATGAAATGAGACCAGATGGCATACGGAATGCAACGATGGGCTTACACCAATATGGGAGTGCCTCACCACTCACATAGGAGGCCGCTTGATAAAATAAAGTCGTTAAACGCTGCGTTCGCGACACGCAAATCGAGGCAATGATGTAGAAGCATGAAAATGCAATTGGGCTTACGCCGACATGAGAGGGCCTCAACCACGCTCACATAGGCCGCCGAATGATAAATCGAGGCGTGCACACTGGCACGCAAACCGAGTCAATGCAAAAATGATGCAAATGGCATAGGGAATGATATGTAAGCATGGAAATGGAATTTCAGCACCTAAATAAAGGGGAAAACAGCCCCGAAACAATTCGAAATAACACTCGAAGCATGCATTCATCCCGAAAATGTGAAATTAAGCCCGAATGGCCTATAGCCATGCAGTACATGCAAAATATGATCATGGAAGCAAGAACAGTAGCAAGGCAGTCCCAAATATGGCATTTTTCAGTAACAAACATGGCCAAAATGCAAGCATAGATAGATCAACAATAGCATGCAAAGTTAGTGGCCAAAAGAGGAGTATTGAGACAAGTGACATATGCAAACCCCAAATGGACAAACTTTCTTCTACAACATTGAAGATGAGCTAAAAATAAGCACAATTACAGAAGATGACATCCTCAAAATCAGAATAAAATCATGCTAACAATTCCATGCAAAATGGAGCTCAAAAGAGGCTATAACAAGAGTCATGCAAAGCAAGCACCAAATGACAAAATTTTATTCATGTAATGTGTAGAAGGGATCAAAATAAGACCAAAGTCAGTAGGGGTCGAAGTCCCAAAAACAAATAGAAATAGGTCAAAAGTTGCATACAAAAATGGGCACACTTGATGGATTTTGAAGGAAGTGGTGGATACAATGGTTAAATGAAGTTGAGCCCTTCTACAATGTTGTAGAGGGGCTCAAAATGAGCATTAAAACCAGTAGGGGTCGGACCCCTAAAAACAAAAGGAAATAGGCCTAAACTAGCATGCAAGATAATGGCATAAAAGCTAGGTATTGAAACAAGTATATCATAGAAGCTCAATGAAGTTGAGCCCTTCAAAAAAGTTGAAGAGGGGCTCAAAACAAGCACAAAAGCAGTATGGGTCGGAGCCCCAATTCTCAACCAAATAGAGTATAGAAATGAATCAAGAAAAAGCCCTAAAAGTTGGTTTTGAAGACTTACCCTTGAAGACTTGTCTTTCTTTGATTCTTGGCTTTGATTTGTAGCTTCTCAACCTCTGAAATTCACTTCCTAGCTGCTGGAATGGTAGTAGGGATGGTGAGGCTAGGTGTTGATGAAGAGAAGACCTAGGGACTTAGAAGCTTTTTGAGGTTTTGAGCTATGAAAATGGAGGAATTTGAAGATGATCTCTTGAGACAATTTTTTCCAACCTTGAAGAAGGAGAGGGAGGGTCCTTCAAATAGGCAAGAAATGGGGTGTAAAAGGGGAGGGAAAGCACCCAATCTTTCCCTCCCGAAATATCCCCCGGATGCCCCGGGATATGTTGGAAGATATCCGGACAAATTGGACAGCTTGGGAGGTGGCCGGCCACCCACCTGTCGGGCCACCACCACCATGGCCGGCCGCCACCCCAAAAAAATGAAGTGAAGATTTTCCGCCGACCACCATGCCAAAGTGTCCTCCCAAGTGTGTAGAATAAGGTCCTGTGGCGGAATTTGGCAACGCCAAGGTAAGTCACAACATAGAGCTTGAAGGAGAGGCCCAAAATGAAACCAACAATTGCTGGCCGACCACCAACTTTTTGTGTCCTCCAAGATGTGTAGAACAAGGTTCCAAGGTCGGAAATTGGCAACACTGAAGCAGGAGCCACAACATAGAGCTTGAAGGAGAGGCCCAAAAATGAAACCCTGAATTTCTGGCCGACCACCAACCCTTAGGGTCCTCCTAGATGCCCTCATCACAGATATGTAGCTTTGGTTGGAAGAAAATATCCCTAGGGTGTTCAACATTGGCCCGGAAGTGAGCAAAACGGGCTCGGAGGAGCGAAACCGTTATCTCGGATAATTGCTGGCCTCCCACCCCCAAAGGATCTTCCCGATGTTGAAACAGAGGTACCGCCAAGTTTGAACAAAAACTAATGAGAAATGAACGTCGGGCCAAAACCGAGCAAATCGATCCCGAAAATGGGCCGCAGTGCCAAGTGGCGTTCAAAGATCAAGTGGGTATTCATGACCCTGTCCTCTCGAATGACAAAACAGAGGTACCTCGCCAAAAACCGGAGAAGATGGATGCGAAATGAATGCTCGACCAAAACCGCCAATTTGGGGTCTCAAACCGGCATGAGCACCGAAGTGGCATATGGCCACGGCGGGTTTCGAGAACCCAGTGTTCCTCGAAATGTTAAAACAGAGGTCTCCGCCAAAACCGGAGAAAGCGGATGCGAATGAATGCTCGGCCCAAATCACGCAGCCGGGTCCCAAAATGGGTCGCCGCACCGAAGTGGTATACGGCATAAGGGCATCAGAACCCCTGTTCCTGAATGTTAAAACATAGGTCTCCGCCCAAAACCGGAGAACTCGGAGATGGTTGGGCGGTCCCGAGCCGAGGCACACACCCGACGGCTTCAAAACCGGAACCGGCTCCGAATGGGCAAAATGGCCTACGGCCACTTAAAAGTAGCTCACGGCCACCGGAGATAATCTACGGATCACTCCTTCCTTAGAAAGAAAACAGAGAAAACCGAACCTGGTTCGCAAACCGAGACAAGGTAGAGAAGATGGTTCGGAAGTCCGGAGGCAGGGCACGCGGCCGTGACTCTGGGACTTTTGAACAAGCACAGTATGCAATATCACCGAGCGCTCAACCGGTGACGTCTGAGTCTTAAGGTCGGTCAAAAATGGGGTGTCTACACTCTCCTATCTTTTCTTGTTGTTTTTATACTATTTTTACACTATTTTTATGGGCTAAAACTTGTGGCTTAAAGCTATCAAAGGTGGAGGGGTTAACCATCCTTCTTTGAACCTTGTTCTCTAAGCTTTTGCCCTTGTGTTTCCCACTTCTTTCTCAACTTTTAGCCACTAATTTTCAGAGTTTTAAAAGGCTCTAAAAAATGTGGTTTTGAAATCCCAAAAGTGGAGGGGTTAGCCACCCCTCCTTAGTCTTGCTTACTAGCTTTATTTCTCTCTTATTTTAGCTCACTTTTTCTAGCTTTTCATACTAATTCCAGCATTGTTTTGGTGAGTTTTAGGACTATTTTAGTGTGTTTACTTCATTCATGCTTTGTATAGTATGCTTGTAGTATTGTAGTCCTCATAGGTTTGGTGGTTTAGGCCTTAGACACCAACCTATTTGAGTGGATAGCTTTTATTTTATGCTTTTCATACATGTGTTCACACTTGCAATAACCATCTTTGCACTCTCTCTCCTTTCTTGGTTTTATTTGTTTGAGAGTCGTTTTAAACGAGTGTTGTTTAAGGCATGCGAAAGAGACCCTTCCATACTTAATGGTTTAATCTCTTCGGAGGTTCATTACCAAGGCATTACATCTCTCTCATGCCAAAAACAACTTCTTGTTTGACACTTCTCTTCATTAGTGGACATAACTCTCATTTTTGGACTAAAATGATTAAAGAATGGAAAGGTAATTAAAAAGGGCTAATAAAATTGGACTAAAAGAAGCAAGAAAATAAAATTAAGTCAGGTTTAATCGGACGTTAATTGAACCTATTAAGTCTTGAGTCATTTCATACTCTCTACTGATGATAATGGCTCAAGAATCAATGTCCACCATCTCCCTTGAGGTAACTCCATGATAGGGAGGAGGTTTTGTTGGTCTTTACTTTCCGTTTATTGAGACTTTTTCCCATCAATTCATAGATCTTCACACAATGAGTTTTGCATCAATTGTTGGTTTGCGAATCGAGTCTATCCCTCCCTTAATCTGTTTCATGATAAGGAGAGGCAAAGGGGACAAACATCCCTTGAAAACACTCTATTTGTGCTCTGTTTCCTTTTTGTTGCAGCAAGGCAAAGCCCCAAAATAATGGCCGGCCAGGCACCTGTCCATCTGGCCGACCACTTTATCTAGCCGGCCGACTATTTTATTTTATGCAAGCGGTGCCACTTTCATGAAAGAACATAACAAAAGCTTGGCCAAAAATAGATTATTTTTCTGACTGCAAAATAGAATAGTTCTGGCAACAAAAAAAGAGTTTCTATGAGGATGTTCTCAGCTGTGCACTTGTGGGTTCTCGTCTCCCATTCCATTAGTAGTATAGTGTGTTGTAATTAATTACTTAGCTTCATTTGAATTTGTAATAATTAATTAAATTAGCTTATTTTATTCATTTATTGTAATAGTTAGCTAATTAGGATATTCATTCAAACTCTCTTGTATGAGGGCAAAATTGTAATATTGTGTATGTCTTCCAACCCCCATTTCTTTAACCCTTTTATTTACTTGCTTACGATGGTTGCATCCACATTTTGATTTCATATCATTACCATGTGTAAAATATCCATTTTGCATGCATTAGGTTTGTTTCATCATTCTACCCTTGTTTTTATTTCCTGCTTACTTGAATACATGCGCTATCACATGCCTTAAGTTGAGCCATATGTCATATTAAATAACCGAACCTAGTAGTTGTATTTTGTATGTGTTGCATTAGTCACTTGCATATTAGAGCATGTATTTTTCTAACTATTTTCTTCTATTTTCGCTTGCCTCGATTGAGTACTAGGTGAGGTTTTTGCTTTAGTGTGTTCCATGTATGTTTATGTTGCCATATCAAGAATATCACCATAAGGCTAAGTGCTTATTCAATATACCTCTTGAATGCCTATGGATGGAGGCTTTTTTTCACTTAACTTGGGATGATTTGATTAATGTATATATGAGATCACGTTTTTCAAGTAGTACATATTCAAAACAATTTTCAAAACGAACATAAAATCAAAACGTTCCAAATTGGGCGAATTAGTCTATACTTGTGTACATCACATAGTAAGCTAGCATAATAATCAGAACAAGAACATATAATGTCTATAACATTCACATCATGATTAGTAGAGGCCGATCTTTGATCGGGTGAGTGGGGTGCTTAATTCATGACCTTTGCCTCTCATACCTAAGTTCCCAAGCCGAGACACTGTGGTGATGATGGACAAGTGGCCTTTGGCACGAGTCACAAGTTCACTAAATTTTTCAAAAATATTTAGGTGGCGACTCTGTAATTGGGCAATCCAGTCCGTTTTTTGGCATTTTTTATTGTAAATCAATTTTCTAAAATTTTCAGATTTGGACTCATTTGTGTTTATTGTATTTCACATTGCCCTCGTGAAACTAGATTCAAAACCATGGGAGTCCGAACTGTAGAGCTGTCGCATCCAAGAAGACTAAACCCCTCTGAGGAGCACAAAAGCAAGCAACACTTAGTCGTATGAAGCCCTTGTCGAGCATTTCTCTGAATTGTGTTTTCAACTCTTTCAATTCCGCAATCAACATGCAATAAAGGGTTTTTGATATCGGTCTTGTACCGTATTAAGTTTCAATGGTGAATTCGACTTCTCAATTGACTAAGGTACTAGGTAAGTCTTCAGGAAAGAAGTCAGGAAACTCCCGAACTACGGGTATTGAATCGAGTATTGGGTCTACTTGTTAAGTTTCGATAACATAACAAATACAATTAGAACAACCTTTTCTCAAAAGTCGTTGGGCTATCACAGTGGCTATTAAACATGGAGGGGTAGAAACTCCAGTTCCTTCAAAGACAAGCTCACGCTAGTCGAATAATCGGAGAGAGACCTTTTTGGTTGTACAGTCAATAGAGGCATGGTTGGGAGCAAGCCAATCTATTCCTAAGATTATATCAAAACTACTAATGCAAAGTGGAATCAGATTCACATTCAAGGATTTAACTTTTAGGGAAATAGCACAGGATTTGTATATCTTCGTACTAAGTGCGGAACCACCAGATCAAAAAGACGTACATAATGCATATCCTAAGGGTTTAGATGTTAACATCAATTTGGAAGTAAATTGTGGAGAAGTAAAAGAATGAGTTGATCCGAAATCAAAGAGAATATGACCTGAATCTGACACAATGTTCTCAGTAGCATCGAGGTTTCCAAGTACTAAAGCAAAAGCTCCCCCTTGGCATTTATATTCTCTCCTCCTTCCCAGGACTATTCCTATTTTCTGAATTGGTTAAGGAGTACCCATGATAGAGTTGGTGAATTTTGGACCACCTTTCACCAAATGACCAACTTGGCCATATCTATAGCATGCTCCCATTGCCGGATAGCACTGTCCTTGATGAGCCTTCCCATAATTTGGATGATTCAAAATGGTGCTACCCCTAGGGTTAGTAGAGCTTTGATTAGCCGAACCAGTTGAGCCAATAGGTCTGGTATTCATTTTCTTTGGTGGTGCTGACCTAGATCCTTTAACTGGTTTCCAAAATCTCTACTTTTCACCTGCTCCGCCAGAACGTAAGGTTTTAATTCCTTTCTTAGTGATGTATGCATAATCTACCACATGTGCATAGTTTGGTAGTTTCAAAACCTTAATCTTATCTTTGATTTCAGCATCCAATCATGCTTCAAACTTCCTAGCTTTTCGTGCTTCTGTTGGAATAACATACGTTGCAAATCGCCCCAATTGGATGAGCTTACTTTTGTATCCTACCACCGACATCGTTTCTTGCTTCAAATGTTAGAACTCTGACACCTTCTACTTTCGTAGTGAGTCTAGAAAATACTTTTCATAGAATACTTCTAGAAATCTAGCCTAAGTCACAATCTCTTCTATTTCTAAGTTGAGAAGGCACCATTCTTGTGCATCCTCTTTAAGAGTGAAGGTGGCAAATGACATTTTATGTTCTTTTATGTAGGGTAGAGCATGAAAAATCTTCTTCGTTTCTTTAACCCAAGCTTTAGCTAGCAATAGGTTCGAGTCCCCTATGAATGTGGAAGGTTTTAGGTCTTGGAACTGTTTAATTGTCACACCCCAACCCTGCCCCCTAAAAGTTTGGGCATGACCTCAATAGAAATAAACACTTAACCTGCTATACATACAAGATATGAGGGCCTGACGGAAGCTTTCAGCATAATAAATGACATTACACCCTTTCCATTGAGCGACTATAACCATGCCAAGATCATACATACAGAATAATCAATAAATAAACATACAAAATGCGTGCATTTGAGAATTAGCTACACACAAACAGTTATACAGATCCAACCCCAATTTTTGGGTGTTTAACAAAATAGAATGTACATTCTCCCTGAGTCAAAAGGGTTTGGGCCAAAAATTCAAACACCTATTATGGAGTGCATGGCTTCGTCAAGTGCCTGGGTATACTTAAGTTGACAAAAGGGAGGTGACATCGATGCTAGGACTGACCTCCAAGCTGATAACCTACAGCATCAGACATAATTACAGAGTGAGACAAACTCAATGAGTAATAATACTTGATAGTTTAATATCCAACATAAATCATAATTCATAAAGATATATTCAAACAAAACGGAATCCATAAGTTAGCCTGATGCTGCGTCACTTTCAGAACGGCCTTAGGCCCAATCATAACAGAATAGCCTTGGGCCCAATCATAACAGAACGGCCATAAGCCCAATCATTACAGAACGGCCTTAGGCCCAAAATTGTGCGGACCTATATATAAGTCTTCTTTGTATACATTCCCACCAAATTCCAGCCCATTCACATGTTAATGTAACATTTTCAGAAGTTAGAATATTAGTAACATTAGGTACGAACGAAATAATGTCGTACATTAGTGTACTATTACTCACAGTGTCGAGGCGAAGCACTTGTTCCTACTGGAGTGTGTTCTTGAACTCTAATCTTCAAATAACTTCTCAACTTTCTAGAGTCCCTTCTTGATGGCCTTCTCCAATCCTCTTCTCTAATTCTTTCTTTAGAGTTCCCTTTTGAGAGATATTTTAACCCAAAGTTCTTTTCATTCAACATGAAAGGGTCATAAGCCTATATGTATATCTAAAGGCAAATAAAACAAAATTCAATCGTTTAATCATCCCGAACTGAAATTTCACCGACATGCTTAATATTACATAAAAATTATACTGATTTCCAATACCAAATCAATTTCGGATTATCATGCCTTTAAGGCTCCTAATTTCAGATCTAACATTCCAATTGTGACAGATAATGTTTTCATCAAACAGGTAGGGTTCCATATTTCAAGTTTTAGTTCAACGAAATTTCACATAGCAATTCTCACTAAACATTCAAAAGCACAGATTAGAAGACTAAAAAGACACCAAAATCATATACGAGGGTAGGGGTATTACACTCTCCCCTCCCCCCTTTAAATAAGTTTGGTCCTCCAAACCTGTTTTACCTTAGGGCGAAAACAGATGTGGATAGTGGTGTTGCATTTCTTCTTCCTTCTCCCAAGTTGCTTCGGTTCCGTAATGCTCTTGCCATTCTACTTTTACCATTGGAATTTCTCGATTCCGTAACTGTTTCACTTGTCGATCTAGGACTCGGATTGGTTTCTCTTCATATGTTAATTTATCATCCAAGGTAATTTGATGATAATCTATAACGTGTGATGGGTCTGAAAGGTATTCCCGAAGCATAGAGACGTGGAACACATTGTGAACTTGGCTCATACTTGGCAGAAGGGCAACTCGATAAGCCACCAAACCTACTCTTTCTAGTATTTGGAAGGGCCCAACAAATCGAGGTGTTAACTTACCCTTTTTCCCAAATCTCGAATGTCCTTTCATTGGGGTGACTTTCACGAAAACATAACCACCCACTTCGAATTCTAAATCCCTTCGTCGGTTGTCCGCATAACTCTTCTGCCTGCTTTGAGTAGTTTTCAATCTTTCCCGAATAATTTTGACCTTCTCTATTGTTACTTGAACAATTTCAGGCCCTAGTAAGGATCTATCTCCAACTTCAGCCCAACATACGGGAGAACGACACGGTCTTCCATACAGAGCCTCATAAGGTGCCATCTCAATACTTGAATGGTAACTATTATTATATGCAAATTCTATCAACGGCAAATAGGTTTCCCAGCTTTCTTGAAAATCTAAAATGCACATTCGAAGCATATCTTCTAATGTCTGTATCGTCCTTTTGGATTGTCCATCTGTTTGAGGGTGGAAGGCAGCACTGAACTTTAATTCTGTACCCATTGCACTTTGTAGACTTTGCCAGAACCTCGAAACAAACTTTGGATCTCTATCTGACACAATTGAGACCGGAACACCATGAAGTCTTACAATTTCATTTATGTAAATTACTGCGAGTTTGTCTGCATTATATTGGGTTTTCACCAGCAAAAAGTGTGCAGATTTAGTCAATCGATCTACGATGACCCATATAGAATTCATACCTCGGGGAGTCTGTGGCAAACCAATAACAAAATCCATGGTCAAATGTTCCCATTTCCACTCCGGAATCAGAAGGGGTTGCAGCAATCCCGCTGGTCATTGGTGTTCTGCCTTAACTTGCTGACACTGTAAACATTTAGCAACGAACTCTGCGATCTCCTTTTTCATATTCGGCCACCAGAAATTTTGTTTTAGATCCCGGTACATTTTGGTGCTTCCAGGGTGCATTGAAAACTTTGAGGCATGTGCTTCTTTCATCAATTTCCGCTTAAGCTCCAATATATTGGGGACACATACTCGATCTTGAAATTTGAGAACCAAATCCGCTAAACTGGACCCCGATTTTGGCTTTGTCTCCAACTCATCACATATTTTCTTTAAAATATCATCCTCCATTTGATGTAACTTGATCTCCTCAAGTAAAGTCGGTTGAGCCACCATTGCTGCTATTACTCCTTCTTGTCCATGTATTATAAGCTCCATACTCATTTTATCCAATTCACCTATCAATTCCTTTTGTTCCGTAACCAGATTGGCTAAATTTCCCATACTTTTCTGACTAAGTGCATCTGCCACCATGTTGGCTTTACCACGATAATAATGGATTTGTAAATCGTAATCTTTGATTAGTTCCAACCACCGTCGTTGACGTATATTTAGTTCCTTTTGGGAGAAAAGATATTTAAGGCTTTTATGATCAGTATAAATTTCACAAGTGGTCCCATAAAGATAATGTTGCCATATCTTCAAAGCAAAAACTACTGCAGCTAGTTCCAGATCATGTGTGGGATAATTCTTCTCATGGGGTTTGAGCTTTCGGGAGGCATAAGCTATCACTCTTCCATTTTGCATAAGCACACAACCAAGTCCCTTATATGAAGCATCACTATAGATCACAAAACCCTCAGTGCCAGACGGTAGAGCAAGGACCGGGGCGGTAGTCAACTTCGTCTTTAATTCCCGAAAGGCAGATTCTCGCTATTCTGACCATTCAAACGTAACTCCCTTTTTAGTCAGCTGCATGAGTGGTATCGCAATTTTGGAGAAATCCTGGACAAATCTCCTGTAATATCCGGCCAACCCCATAAAGCTGCATATTTTAGTGACATTCGTAGGAGTAGGCCAATTCACGATTGCCTCAATTTTTTGTGGGTCGACAGAAACTCCCTCTTTTGTTATCACATGCCCTAAAAACGCCACCTCATGTAACCAGAATTCACATTTCTTGAGTTTCGCATATAACTTCCTTTCTTGGAGTGTTTGAAGGACTAGGCGAAGGTGATTCTCATGAGCCTCCGTACTCTTTGAATATATAAGAATATCATCGATAAAGACCACCACGAACTCGTCCAGATAGGGCTTAAAGACACGGTTCATCAGATCCATAAATGCTGTTGGTACGTTAGTAACCCCAAAGGGATAACTAGAAATTCGTAGTGGCCGTATCAGGTTCGAAAAGCTGTTTTCTCAACATCCTCGGCTTTCACCTTCAACTGATGTTACCCGGACCATAGATCGATCTTCAAGAAGACCTGCACCCCTTGTAGTTGATCGAACAAATCATCGATTCGTGGCAGTGGATATTTGTTCTTAATTGTTACCATATTAAGTTCTCTGTAATCGATGCAAAGTCTAAGTGTCCTATTCTTCTTTTTCACAAACAGGACCGGCGCACCCCATGGAGAAACACTCGGATGGATGAACCCCTTATCCAGTAGGTCTTGCAACTGCGTCTTCAGGCCCTTCATCTCAATTGGTGACATTCGGTACGAAGCTTTAGGAATGGGCTGAGTCCTCGGGACTACTTCGATTGTAAACTCAATTTCTTGATCCACCAATTCTCCTGGCAAATCTTTCGGAAAGACATCTGGGAACTCACAAACAATTGGAATCTCGTTAATATTCCCATTTAGTGCTTGACCATCCAATACACTACACAAATACCCCCGGCATCCCTTCTGGATTAATTTGCACACCCTCACTGCAGAAATCAAATAGGGTGGAGAAGTCACCCCCTGACCCTGAAAAGTGGATTCCGATTGCCCCGGAGGATAGAAACTGATCCGTTTGGTTAGACAATCTATGGTGGCTCTATACTCACCCAACCAATCCATTCCCAAAATAATATCAAAAGAATTCATGTCAAGTGGCAGCAGATTAACGAATACACTTACGTCCCTGATCAGAAGTTCACAAGCAGAATAGACAGAGGTACAGATCATAGAAGTTCCCATTGGTGAAGATACACATAGCATGTAAGGCAATTGTTCTTCAAGTTTTTCTAAATTCTTTGCAAATAATTTTGACACAAAAGAACAGGTAGAGCCAGAATCAAATAATACATAAGCAAGATGGCCGTAAGCCATAAATGTACCTGACACTACTGTTGTTGCATTCTGTACGTCTCCCGGAACCAATGCAAATACTCTACCTTGCCTCGTGGTATCCTTATTGTTGACAGGTTTAGTAGTTGACTTGGCATTAGGAGCTAGTGTAGACCCCGCTGAGCTTGTAGCAGTTTTGTTACCATTTTGTTGATTCCTTTGCGGACAATCTTTTATCAAATGACCCGTTTTACCACATTGGAAGCATGCTCTAGACAGTCGGTGACAACCTCCACGATGCCTCCATCCACATTCCAGACACATAGGAGCGGAGTTACGAGTAGAAGTGATATTGCTTGAAGTCCCCGAATTTTGCTTCTTGTTGGGCAGAGTAGTTGACCCTTTATATCCTTGATTATTCTGTCTCTTTCCTTTCCATTCAGAAAACCGAGTCTCATGCAATATTCCTTCGGCTATATGACTCTTTCTAACACATCCACGTAAGTAGGCAACTTCAATACATTAACTCGGTCCAGAATAGCACTTCGTAATCCTCCTTCAAATTTCCTTGCCTTCTTATACTCTGTATCTACCATGTGGGGTGCAAATGGGGCTAATTCCAAGAATTGTGCTTTATACTCGGCAACAGTTTTATTTCCTTGCCTTAGTGTTTCGAACTCAGTTACATTCTTGTCTCGTATGCTCTGGGGAAAATACTTATCATAAAATAGCTCCAAAAATCTATCCCATGTTAACCCCTGGTGTACCATTCTAGTAAGCATCCACCACCTCCGCGCTTCATCTTCAAGGGTGAAAGCAGCCAGTTGTACCTTCTAAGCTTTAGTACAAGGAAAGACTTCGAACAGTTTTTCAATCCCTAACACCCATGCCTCGGCCGTCATTGGTTCGATTCCTCCCTTAAATAATGGTGGTTTCATCTTTTTAAACTCTTTTGTTAGTGTAATGGTGCGGTCCTCAGCATGAAAATCATGCACTACAGGTGGGGGTACTGGTGGTGGTGGCGGCTGTGGCTGCTGTTGTTGTTGCCGTAAAGTCTCTGCCATCTCCATAATCATTCTTTCCATCCTGTCCAGCCGTGCTGAGGTAGCTTCTTCCGAATCTTCTATCCTTGTTCGCACCATACTCTACAAGAAAAATAATTACAACACATACAGAAGAATACAATAACACAGTTCATGATCGTTAGCGTTAGCAAAAGACATATAATGTTGCTATCAATCTTTCGTTCATGCATAATGCCTAAATATTGCTAGACATCCTAAAGCTCAATGGGTCCGTGTGTGAGATAGCAACTCGTGCTCTGATACCACTTGTCACACCCCAACCCTGCCCGCTAAAATTTTGGGCATGACCTCAACAGAAACAAACACTTAACCTGCTATACATACAACATATGAGGGCCTGACGGAAGTTTTCAGCATAATAAATGACATTACACCCTTTGCATTGAGCGACTATAACCATGCCAGGATCATACATACAAAATAATCAGTAAATAAACATACAAAATGTGTGCATTTGAGAATTAGCTACACACAAACAGTTATACAGATCCAGCCCCAATTTTTGGGTGTTTAACAAAACAGAATGTACATTCTCCCTGAGTCAAAAGGGTTTGGGCCAAAAATTCTAACACCTATTATGGAGTGCATGGCTTCGTCAAGTGCCTGGGTATACTTAAGCTGACAAAAGGGAGGTGACATCGATGCTAGAACTGACCTCCAAGCTGATTACCTACAGCATCAAACATAATTACAGAGTGAGACAAACTCAATGAGTAATAATACTTGATAGTTTAATATCCAACATAAATCATAATTCATAATGATATATTCAAACAAAACGGAATCCATAAGTTAGCCTGATGCTGCGTCACTTTCAGAACGGCCTTAGGCCCAGTCATGACAGAACGGCCTTAGGCCCAATCATAACAGAACGGCCTTGGGCCCAATAATAACAGAACGGCCATAGGCCCAATCATTACAGAACGGCCTTAGGCCCAAAATTGTGCGGACCTATATATAAGTCTTCTTTGTATACATTCCCACCAAATTCCAGCCCATTCACATGTTAATGTAACATTTTCAGAAGTTAGAATATTAGTAACATTAGGTACGAACGAAATAATGTCATACATTAGTGTACTATTACTCACAGTGTCGAGGCGAAGCACTTGTTCCTCCTGGAGTGTGTCCTTGAACTCTAATCTTCAAATAACTTCTCAACTTTCTAGAGTCCCTTCTTGATGGCCTTCTCCAATCCTCTTCTCTAATTCTTTCTTTAGAGTTCCCTTTTGAGAGATTTTAACCCAAAGTTTTTTTCATTCAACATGAAAGGGTCATAAGCCTATATGTATATCTAAAGGCAAATAAAACAAAATTCAATCGTTTAATCGTCCCGAACTGAAATTTCACCGACATGCTTAATATTACATAAAAATTATACTGATTTCCAATACCAAATCAATTTCGGATTATCATGCCTTTAAGGCTCCTAATTTCAGATCTAACATTCCAATTGTGACAGATAATGTTTTCATCAAACAGATAGGGTTCCATATTTCAAGTTTCATTTAGTTCAACGAAATTTCACATAGCAATTCTCACTAAACATTCAAAAGCACAGATTAGAAGACTGAAAAGACACCAAAATCATATATGAGGGTCGGGGTATTACATTAATCGTAGTTGTCCCTTCACGATGTTCTAGTATTCTACTGGTTAAGTTGTTTTGCAAGGCTTGCAAGAACTAGCAACAGCTCTTTCTACAATTTTTTCCATTGGATCGGCTCTGCTAGTCAATGATCTGGTACCATTTCCATCGTTAGCCGTAGCTATAAAGTAACAACTTTAATAAAAGTGGTGCATAATTTCTATTTGTACATAACAATTGTTAATCATCACATACCTAATTTAAAATATTACTGACATAATTTACAAAGCATAGTTCACAAAACATTATACATATTATTCACAAAAAAACATCGATTTTTTTTATGCATAACGGTGTTGGTACATTACTTGTCCATAAGAGGTAACAGTTACGTCTAGTTAGGTTCTAACCTCGCATAGCAAAATAGATTAGAACTAGGTCATACTTAGCTCACTGTACATCACAAAAAAAAAAAAAAAAAACACTTTACTCTCGAGATCTAATTAGGAAACAACCATGGAAACAGCAACTGTATGTGGTGCTTAAACTCCCAACCACTTAAATCAATACTAAAACATAACCAAACTACCTCCACTTAGTATATGGGAATGCCTGCTTCGTAACCTGAAAACTGACGTCCTATGATGCGTATTGACACATCTACATAAGTCATAAAATCATCAAAATTGACTGTTTGGACATTAATAATGTTTTGAGGGGAAGGAATTCTTGCTTGCAGATGGTCACTTAAAAAAGCATTCCCTCTTCGAGCCATAAATTCCAGAGGTAAGGGTGCTACCAAAAAGAGAGGGTATCCCAAGCCTGAGGTCATGCCTACCACTCTTGATGGTCCGAAAAATCTGTCTAGTGTACTGTTGCCACTAATCCTGCACCATAGTAATTCCACCTCCATTAGGACTGCTAATAGATACACCAGTCTACCCATCAGCCAGTTAAAGGTCGGGTGTGTCTGTCTAACTATTTCTTTAGAATCCCCTTATTCTCCTTAGCAGATCTAGGACATAGCGGTTATTTTCAAAAATCCTTTTGAACTCTAGTGGATCGGGCCTGTACCAAAGAGAATCACCGAAATTGAGTCCTGACATTTCCTACACCACAAGATGCCCAAACTCAGTTATGGAATTAATAAAAGACTATACACATAGTGACTAATGTATCAAATAACCTAAGATTTTCCTTATCCTATTTCCTAATGGTATGCATGTTTCTTTTTTTTTTTTTTTTTCTTTCTTTCTTTTATTTTAATTTTTTTTAACCATTACTCTGATACCACTTTTGTCACGACCGAAGCCCGATGCATGGGCTGGATTCGTAACTAGCTAATTTCTAAAGTTACCAAGGTTTGATTTTAGATTAAACAAATTAAATAATGCAGCGGAATAAAAAATAAAAATAAGTGCATAGAAATGTCTAAAGCGTACATGGGAACTTTTATTTATATAACATGAGTTAGTTAATAATTACAAATAAAAATAATAAAAAAAAAAAGAAGAGAGAGAAAATCATCTCAAGTCTGAGTTCCGGTTAAAGAAGTAAAACAATTCCTCCTTAAGTTTGTTCACCTGAAAAGGTTTTAACAGCTATAAACACATGGCAGAGTGAGGAATATTAAAGTAAAAGCATAATGATACACAAATCACCATGGATAATTATTTAGTCTAAACAATGAATAGTTTGGTTCAAATAAATAAACTATTTTAAATAAAGAAATATAATGCAGAAATCATATAAATCAAACAATCATAATCACGGTACAGAACAAAACAGAGGGTCAATTGATCCATGACAGACAGAGGGTCACAAAGTGACTAATCAAAGGGTCAATGGCTATTTAAGTCTCCTAAGGCATGGGACCGTTAGAGAATCACTAAAGTAACAATTCAGAAGGCCAATGGTTATTTAAGTTTCCCAAGGCATGGGACCCCCATTGTGGTACTTATAAAATAATTACTCAAAAACACATTTAATATATCCATAGATTTCCACTTTTAAGCAAATAGGGTTCATAAAATAAAAAACATAATTGTAATGCTAATATAATGTAAAAAGCATGATTTGCATAATTCATAAAATAACAAAACAATTTATGGTTACTCAATATATAATATAACTCAACTTAATATTGAATCTCCTTTTGTTTTTTTTTTTTTTGTTTTTTTTTTTCCTTCCCGTTTTCCTGAAACTTTCCTTCTCTTTACTTGCCGACTTTCTTCCTCTTTTTTTTTTTCTTATTCCATTTGCTAATACTACTACACTATTTATACTAAGGGGTTGTTTGGGAAGTGCTAGATTAGTATACTTTTTTATTATTTTTGAAAAAAAAATGTGAAATATGAGTTGAGTTTGAAGTGATATGGTGGAGAGGTGATGTGACCCAAATAAGATGATTTTGACCCAAGTAGGATAATGTACTATTTTAGCACATGCCAAACAAGCACCAAAGCTAACACATGTGCTTCATCCATCAGACTTCCACATGTTTGTCTCAACAAATTGCCATCTTTCTTGATTAGATACTTCTTATAAGGCTTATCTCCAAGTGGACAACCTGTAGCATGTAGATAACCTGTGGCCTAAGTGCCTAATTTATACTTTGGCCACATACTAAGGTAATTATCACTTTTTTTTTTTTTGATAGGACATAATGACTCCTAATGTAAATTAAATTACATTTTATCACATACCATCATAAAATTAAATATTTTATTTTACTACTACTACTACTACTATTATTGTTGTTATTTTTATTTTAATCATGATGGTTGATATTAACATGGTATTAGAATTAATTAAACATTTAGGATGTCACAGAGATAACCTAACACCCGCATAATGCCCTTCCAATGAGTAGCATTAGGATTACTCATGTATCTACTAAGCCTACTAACAGAGTAGGCTATATCTGGCCTTGTACAACTTATCAAATATATCAAACGCCCAATGACCCGATAATAATCTAGTTGAGAGATATTCTTACGATTATTCTTGGTCAAATGTAGATTCAAGCTTGCCGGTGTGCTTGACACACTTATATTTGATTTATCAAATTTTTTAAGTATCTTCTCAACATAATGAGACTAAGATAGTGCAATACTACCAGATGTCCTGGTGATCTTAATATCCAGAATCACATCTGGAAGACCCATATCTTTCATGTCAAACTTAGAGTTCAACAATCTCTTGATAGTTATAATCATCTCATTATTACTACCAACAATGAGTATGTCATCAACGTATAGACACAAAAACACATAACCTTTATCAGTGTCTTTGACATATACACAGTTGTCTCACTCATTGATTCTAAACCCATTTGACAACATAGCGTTGTCAAACTTCTCATGCCATTGTTTAGCAGCTTGCTTCAAACCATACAATGACTTGACAAGCTTACAGATTTTCTTATTTTGCCCTGGAGCAGAACACCCCTCAGGTTACTCCATGTAGATTTTTTCATCTAAATCTCCATTTAAGAAAGTCTTCTTTACATCCATCTAATGTATCTCCAGACCATGTAAAGCTGCTATCACAATCACCATGTGAATGGATGTAATCCTTGTTGCAATTGAATACGAATCTAAATAATCAAAGCCTTATCGCAGCTTGTATCCTTTGATAACTAATCTAGCTTTATAGTTATCAATTGACCCATCCACTTTCACCTCTCTTCTAAATATCCACTTACTTCCCAAGGCCTTACTCTCTAGGGGTAGATCAACCAACTCCCAAGTGTGGTTTTATAAGATGGAGTCAATCACACTTCTAATTGCTTCTTTCCACAAAGGACTTTCTGGTGAAGTCACAGCTTCATGGAAAGTTCGAGGTTCTACTTCTAACATATAAGTCAAGAAGTGCAGACCAAAAGACTTGGAAGTCCTAACACTTTTACTTTTTCTTGGCTCATCTACCTCCTTGTCTTGATCACTATCACTAGCATCATATTCAAATTCCTTCTCCAAACTTTGATCATCTCCTCTGGTTCAGCAAGGAAATATGTCCTCAAATAACGATGCATTCCTTAACTCCATTATGGTATTCTTGTGTCTATTTGAAATATCAGACTTGTGCACAAGATACCTATATGCATAACTATTTTGTACATAACCAATGAATATATAATCTACAGTTTCCGGGCCTATCCTAACCTGCTTGGGTGTAGATACCGCCACTTTTGCAAGACATCCCCACATTCATTGGAAATTATAGAAAGACTTACGACCTTTTCATAATTCATACAGAGTCTTGTCCACTTTGTTTTAAGGTATTCTATTTAGAATGTAATTCATAGAGAGAATAGCTTCCCCCCACAAGTTATGCGGCAACCTAGAACTAATTAACATTGTATTCATCATTCCTTTAACGAACGATTTTTTCGCTTAGCAACACTATTTGACTAAGGAGAATAAGAGGCTGTAGTTTAGTGGATAATTCCTAATTGAGCACAAATCTCAATAAACATCAATTCATATTCTCCACCACGATCACTTCTTAAAGCCTTGATATTTCAGCTTAGTTGATTCTCAATTTCATTCTTAAAAAGAATAAATTTATCAATCGCCTTATCTTTACTTTTAAACAAATACACATAACAATGTCTAGTGCAATTATCAACAAAGTGATGAAATACTTATTGCCACGTGATTGTACGACTTTCAAGTCACACACATCACTATGCACTAAATCTAAAGGCTTGGTACTTCTTTCAATAGGGTGAAATGAAGTCCTAATCAATTTTGCTTCTACACAAGTTTCACACTTGTGATTTGGATTAATCTTAAAAGATAATATGTGATCTAACTTGATTAATCTACTCAAAAAGTCAAAATTCACATGACCTAGTCTACCATGCCATAATTCAGGGGACTCAAGCATATAAGCAGAAGAAGAAGTTTTCTCACTACTTTTCGGGATAATAGTCATTATATTGAGTTTGAACATACCACTCAACATATGCCCCTTATCCACATAGACTTCATTTTTGGTCAACATAACCTTATCGAATTCAAAAACCATGCAGAAGCCATGCTTTCTTATGAGAGACCCCGAGACAAGGTTCCTAAGAATGTCTGGCATAAATAGGACATCGTTTATAGTCAGCTCTTTTCTTGAAGTCATCTTCAAGACTACCTTGCCTTTCCTCTCAATAGTTGAGGTTGTAGAATTCCCCATGAACAACTTCTCACTGTTTGAAACCAGTTCAAAAGTTGTGAACATCTTCTTCTTAAAACAGATGTGGCGAGTAGCCATAGTATCCATCCTCCATTCCTTCGGATTGGACCCCACCATGTTCCCGTCTAAGACAACAGCTGAAAGGTGCATGCCATCAACATCTTATGACAGATCCTCCATTTCAGCCACGTGAGCCCGACTTTTGTTTTGTAGAGGATTTTTCTTGTAAGGCTTCTTCTTCTTACGGCAATCAACAGGCCTATACCCATTGCTTCTACAATTGAAGCACTTTTTATTGAACCTAAAAGTAGGTTCCCACGGCTTGTAGACCGGCCTCTTGGAGACACCACCTCTAGCCCCCAACTTCGAGCTTTTGCTTGTTAGTGGCATCTTCTTGACTCCCAAGGGCTGGCCATTCTCAACCATATTTTCTTTCACAATGAAGGTATTCCTCTCTTTCTTCATGTTGTCTTCCTCAATATGGAGCCTGACAATAAGCTCTTCGATTGTCATCTCTTTTCACTTGTTTTTGAAATAGTTCTTGAAGGCTTTCTAGTTGTTAGGCAGCTTCTCAATCAAAGTAACTACTTTGAATGATTCACTCAACAACATTCCCTTTACATAAATCTCTTGCAAAATTACTTAGAAATCTTGGGCTTGGTTAATGATGTTTTTAGAGTCCATTTTGAAATCCAAAAACCGGCCAACAACAAATTTCTTTATCCCAGCATCCTCAGTTTTGTACTTCTTGTCCAAAGTATCACATAACTCTTTTGTTGATTTCTTGGCATAAAACACATTGAATAGTGTCTAGTTCTGACAAAGGAAGTCTAACAACTTCCAAGCATCTAAAGCCATGAGTTTCTACTTGTCTTGCTCATTCTCTTCAAAAGCTGGTAGATCCTCACTCAAAAATCTCGCAAGGCTAAGAGTTGTCAGATAAAACAACATCTTAGACTATCACCTCTAGAAATTTCTCCAGGCACCCATGATGGTTAAGCGGTCCCTTTGAAACAATAGGAGTAAAAGCAGAATTGACCATACAGGTCACAGTAGGGGTTCTCAGACCAATTGACCCAGGGTTTGGATGCCCACCAACATTAGCAATAGCAGCAGTATCAGTCACAGTTGCTATTTTTGAAACATACAACAAAATTTCACTATCTTATTTTTCCAAAAACTAAACTTAATACTAGAAAATTTTAAAGTCTGAAATTTAATTCAAAACTAATCTCACCATTAACTTCAAAATTGAACATGGTCAGGAAAGTTCTAGAAAGACTGGAGAGGTCACACCGGTCCCACTTAAAACCCAGTTAACCTTACACAAAACTTTCAAGAGCTTTTTGACTCATTATCCATGGGAAGAAAATTTAGAATTAAGTTTTCTAGGGGATAAACTCAGTTAAACCAAGTTCCAAATAAACATACAAGCAATTTTACACAAATCACAAGCAATCAAAATTGCTACAACAATTTACACGGAAATAAAATGCTTCCAAAAAATTACAAGCAAATAAACTTGCTTCAAAATATTAGGTAATCCAACTACAACTAGAACACAAGCAAAACATTGCTTCAATTATAAGAAATTTAACCAATCAAAATAAGGAATCTTTTGGTCCAAGATAAATAAATAAAAATTCATTTCTACGCTTAGGTATCTCTGTTCAATAAAAAAGGTTAGTAGTCCAATTTTTTTAATTTGACAATCCCAAATTCTATTCATTTGGTTTTGTACTTATTTTCCCATTCCCTTTCGCATAGGTATTCCTTTAGAGAAAGTTAGTAGAAAAATACAACAAAATACAAAATAAATAATCTAAAGAAACAATAAATGCGATAAACTATTTAAAACCTTCTAACAATCTATTTAATGGCAAAACTTAACTAAAGAATAAAATGCTAAATAAATTACAAAAAAACTTATAACTACAAAAAATGAAATAAAAAATTAATAGGCAAGAGTTATATAAAAGTATTATAAAGCAGTAAACATGTAAATAATTCTAGAAAACTAGAAGCAATTAACATGTAAATTAAACTAAAAATTAGAAAGCAACTAGCGTGCAAATTAATTACGAATCTAGAAAATAATAAGCATGTAATATAAACTAAAATCTAGAAAATTTAAAACATGCAAGTTGTCCTAAAATTCTAGAATCTAATAAACATGCGAATTAAATTAGAATATAGAAAATAATGAACATGTATATTATACTGAAAAGGTAGAAAATAATTATGATGTCAATTTTAACTTGAAAACTAGAGACTCATGAGCATGCAAATTATATTATAAAATTATAAAACAAAGAAGCGTGTAAATCATTATAGGAAACTAGGAATCATACTCATAAAATTACACAACTATTACTAGAACAAAACACCATGAAAACTATATTTAAATATATGTGAATTCCTAATCATGCACAACATAATTGAAACTATTACTTCTGTGGAATTGCATAAAGGGTCTGTTGAAATTTAGAAAAAAATCGTTGATTTTTGGAAAATAAAAACAAATTCGGTTTCTACTTATTTATTTATTTATTTATTTATTTACAGAAACACAGAACCAGAGCAGTGTACAAATCTCCCAGAAAAAATAATATAATCAACTACCATGAATCTGTTTTATTTTTTTAATTATTAACATAAGCAAGTATAATGTAATAAATTAATCTATTGCAAATTGTATAAGAATCTATCCATCTAATTTCAACAGAAACATATAATCTGTTTTAAGATTGTTATACAAATTGTGTATTTAAATATTTAAATAAAAATAAACAGATTCATATTTAACTAAATTAAAATTACATAATAAGAAATCATGGGACTAAATCATACTGAAAATTACAGCTTGATGAACAAAAATATATACCAAAATAAAATACTGAAATAATAATAAAAGGAAGCAAACTGAAACCTGTGTGATACTACAGTCTCCTTAAAATAAATTCGCCACTTCATCGTGGGTGTTAGAGGTATGCTGGCTTCTGCCTCCCAGGATATGACGATTAGAACCTGCTAAATCATAAGCACCTTATGCTTAGCTCCAGCGAACTGACAATGCCAGCACTCTCTCACACAAGAAGAATTATATAATTGAAGTTGGCTGACTATAATGCTCGAGAGCAATAAATTCTGTGTTCAAAACCAAAAAAGATGGTGGTCTCCTTTTATACACAATGGCGGAGAGAGGAGGAATCTTCTAGTAGCAACGCAAACTTCAATTCTACAAAACTAAAGAATTAAATGCACCAAAATTGATGGAAAATAAGTGTGTAAGTTACACACTCAATATACATATGTGTGTATATGAGTAGCGACAATAATCCGACCTAGCTCAAAAAAGATTTGGTTGATGGGCCACCAATTCGGCCTAACCCTAACCTAACCCTCAAGGCTAAGTTCCAAGCCTCAAGATCCATAGATGATAGACTCGGACCAAGACCCAGACCCAGACCTAGACCTAGTCCCAGACCTGACCCGATCCTAGCGGGTGGGTAGCGCGTATGGGTGTGACATGTTTTACATAACAAACTTGGACCATAGTCTTGGCCCAAGCTCATCCTTGAAGAATCCATAACTCCTTTCCTTCGCAAAATTTGGATGTCCAAAGGGCTCATGCCCTTACCACAAACAAGAATCTAGACCTATTTGATCTCACCTCAACCGGGCTGGGGAATTTTCAAAATGAGTTTTCAAAATTTATTTTATCTTATGGGTGTTTTCAAAACCTCCCTTGTTTTCCTTTAGGAAGCTTGAAATAAACTTGGGGACTTTGTCCCACACTAGAAAGAGAGGAAAACACGGTGCACTTAATAAAGTGTTATATAGACTATTCTTTTGAATATGGAATTGTGGAATGGATACTAGTGTGCATGCATTCACACTGCAAAGATGGTGCTTTGCACCATCCGCACATGCATATGCACGTGCGTGCAATGTAGGTAGTAGGCTTGTGGTGTTTGATGGAACACTTTGCATTTCGCACAGGCGTATCGGTGTAAGGTACCATGAGGGCATTTTTCTATTTGCATCGGACAGGTTGGAGCGAAGACCTGGATCCAACATGGCATCGATGATGTGGAATACAATCAATTCTGCTTGGCAGTGGTGTGACATCCATTGGCAATGAGTCAACAAACCGATCGAACAGTTGCGTGTCGGATATAGAGCGGTTTGATCATGGCCATTGATTAGAGATGCCTGAGATTGTACAAATGAGATGACACCTAATCATAATCAGGTGTGATCAGTCAAAGCATCTATTTGGGGTAAGAAAGATCTGCACCATAGATCGTCGATCCAACAGTCAGATCTGATCGGATGCGATCAAGGGACATGACCATTCGATCAAATGTAGCAAGGCCTATAAATAGATTGTGAAATTAGCCATTTCAATCCATACAAAAATCTGAAAAGCATTCTTGTAATTCTCTCTCTCTCCCTCCCTCTCTTTAGAGTTTTCGATTAAGAGTTTTTTAAGCAAGTTTCTTATTTTCTTACTAGTAATCAAATTCTGTAGACTTGATTATCAGTGTCTTGGTTTTCTTGATTATATCAAGAGTATTTTGATCTACTATCATTAGTGCAAACGGCGGTCGACTTTATCCTTAGATTAGGCTTCATTGTATCCTAAAAGCGAATTTGTTGTAACCCCCTACACACCTTTTGGTGGGTGCAAATATTGTCTTTAGAAAAATGACCAACATGACTTGAAGTACCAAATTTCTATTCTACATAGACAGGAGCATCGCCAAGTTTTGAAGACTCGAAGACTACCAACTGAATAATTCAAGAGGAATTGTTCTAGCAATCTAAAGACAATATTTGGATATAGCAATGTCTATTTAGAAAATGACTCAATATTTCATGAAGCTTGATTGATTTGATAGAGTAAATTTCTTGCGTTGGCAAAAGAAGATGCACTTTTTGCTCACCACTCTCAAAGTGGTCAATGTGCTGACTACCCCCTATCCAATGGAGCAAGAAGACAAGACGGTGGAACAAACCTGTACTAGAACCAAATGGGAGAATGAAGACTACATTCGTCGAGGACACATTTTGAATGCGTTGTCAAATTCTCCGTTCAATGTGTATCTATAAGGCCCATGAAAATTTTATTTTCTTAAAAGTCCCTTACTTTTGGAATATACTAATGAAGACCCTTGATTTCATAAATAATTTTAACTTTAACCGTAGAGGCGAAAACTCGCAAACCCTACTCAATTTCAGTAACTTAGGAATCATTTCTAATACCCCAATACTAATTAAGTGACTCCCTAAATACATATTTACCACTTCAAAACCCTAGATTTTTCTAGTTTTCATAATGTCCGTCAATTGATAGTCTTTTTATTCAAAACAAGAAATCTAAACTAAATTAGATTCTCTAACCCTAATTTAATTTAATTCTACAGTAAAATAAATGTTCCAATTCATAAATTAAAGCCAAAGACCTCACATTTTTATTGGCTCCAAGTTGGTATTATATATATATATATATACTTGTACCTTTAAACCTATTCAAATAAATTATATGCTATATTTTGAAATTTCCATCAAATTGTATCAAAAAATAAATAAATAAATACATAATTAAATAAAATAAAATAATCTTCCCAAATCATCATCTTGGCTAGCCACCCTAGGGAAAAGAAATACATACACTTTTTTCAAATAAATCCATAAATTCATGGAAAAGTACTCTCGTACTCCCCGAAACATGGTAGCTTATTTCCTCCTCATGTTCCATCCTAACTAAAACCTAACTAGATCATGATTAATTGCATAATTAAGGCATCTAATCATCCACTATTCCATTAAGTTCAAACTAAATCCAAAATATTCAATCCATTTCCAACCAATGGGCAAATTGGACTTTTGCACCAATTTTAGTATAAATAAAACCTCTCCCTTGGCATTTTGCACGCAAGAACACACACTCAACATACCACATAGCTGAGGGAATAAGAAAGGGAAAGAGATTGAGCTTGGTGGAGGAAAGGAGAGAAAGAGAAGGTTATGTTAGCAATTCAACTAAGCCTTAAGTAAGCCATATCACTATCTCTCCTTCTATTTCCTTTTTTAAATACATATTATTAAAAGTTTAAAATCATGCTTTCAGATGTGTTTTAATGGTGTTCATATGCTCAGAGTTGATGAGTTCAGCTTTGATCTTTCTTCTACTCATATTTTTTCTTAATAGATGCAAAACTAGTTTTTTCTTCCCATATCTCACATTATTTCCAAAGGCACACCATCACTCTAAAAATCTCAGTCATTGATACATTATTTAGTATTTTTTCATCATAAAAGAAGTGAAAATTTTCCCTTAGTTGGCCTATTTTCTCACAAATCTTCTTATTTTGAGTACTATGCATGAAAAACTAGTTTTTACAGCCAATTTTTGAAAATTCTAGAAAAATGTAGGAAAATATCCCGGACCTTATTTTTATGTTAAAAACATCCTTAAAGAGTTAGCTTTCAAGAAAATTTGGTTTCATTGAAAAAGAGTGAGCGGTTTGAAATAAAATTCGATTTTTGTAACGATCGACGAATCTGGACAGCACTGGAGTGCTTCTTAAATAACTAAAAATTTCGAAAACCCATTCCATTTCTGAAAAATGTTATGAAAATTAGATAAAATTTCCTATGAACCATAGGAAGGCAGGCTCAGGAAAAATCTAAAATGGTTCTTTTGATTTTAATCTTTAATGGTACTGAATCTAGAAATTTAGTTTGCATTGGTGTTCTATGCTCTTGTCTTCATGAACATGCTTATTAGTATATGATCATGTCTTTGTATGATATTGCATGTATTATGGTAATATACCTTTTATTTTAGTCATTTGATGATGTTTATATTTATGAAAATTTTGTTTCAATTGCTTGTGCTAACTAACTTAAAACATTAATATAACCAGAAAAATTGATGGGGTACCTAATGGGGCTTTGATCACATGTGTATTTTTATGAGATAAGGTTATGTTCAAATTGAATTGGTTAGCAGGACATGTTCCTTTTTGAAAGCTAAAGTCTTACGCAAGTGGTTGTTTCGGAACCCTCGAACGAAGTGGTTAGATTTGGACCCTAGGTGGTTTTGGTGTGAGGAGGGAATGGGCAAGGCCATATTTTACCGTCTCTTTTGAGGTTTCGTAGGCATTCGAGATAAGGTCTACAAAGTAGCAAAAGATGGGGCATATCGAATAATCTGTATCCGATTCTTGTAGTTGGGAGGATGAAATCTCTTTAAGGGATTTCTTGAATACTAACCACTAACCTTGTAACCCTTGCTATTGACTTGAATATCATGTTTCTTTCCGCTTGTTGTAATTGCTATTGTGTATTAGATTGGGAAAAATGAACAGGGTGTGTGTGCATTTACAAGGCATTCAAAGCTCCTGGTGTTTCATACCAAGCACCGAAGAGGAGTTTGCAGCAAAAAACGACGAGCCAAAAACTTTTGAAGACTTTTGATTATCCTAGAGAAGATAGAATTTTTTTTATTCTGTAAAGTCGATTTGAAATTTTATTTTTGGGGTCTAATATCAAAGGAACTATCTTTAATAACTAAAGATATTTTGTATCTACTTTCTTATTATTATATGCTTGTCTTTTTAAAAACCAATATAGTTCCCTACATTGCTTATGAGACCTTGTGTCAATGTCTCTTAAGATATATCAAAATGGTAGCCTTGCTACCTAAGAAAGCTGGACTTAAAAGGAAGGCTAATTCTGACTCCTCCAGTGCTATAGGATCTTACTTGGTCATTAACCATAGGACTCATTAGTGACTTTTCTTTGACTACAACTCTTAGTGTAGATTTGGGGCATCACAATATCATCATCTAGTAACAACAAAGCAACTTTGGGACATATTGCAGTGAAAGTATCTCACTGAGGATGCCACCAGTAAGAAATTTCTTGTTAGTGATTTTATGCATTTTACTATGATTGATACAAAGCCCATTATGGAACAATTCCATGAGATCGAGCATATTATGAGTTAGTTTCGACAAAAAGAATATGAACATGGATGAATCTATTATAGTTTCATCTATAATAAAGAAATTGTCATCCTCTTGAAAGGATTTTAAGAAAACTTTGAGGCACAAAAAGAAAGATCTTTCTTTAGAGGAATTGGCTCAACACCTCCAAGTTGAGAAAGAGTCAAGGCTTCTTGAAAGTGAAGATAACCAATTGGCTCAAACTTCCATGGTCCCCATGGTGGATGATGACAAGAGGTTTAACAACAGGAAACGTAAGCCTTACCCCTAACCTAAGAAAGATGCTAAGGGGCCAAAAGATGCTTGTTGGCACTGTGGCAAGCCATGGAACTTCAGAAATGAATGTTGGTCATAAAAGAAAAAGCTAGAAGTATCAAATGTCAAGAACAAGTTTGTAATTGAAGTATCTGAGGTGAACATGCTCAAAGATACTAGTGACTGGTGGATTGACTCAAGAGTAATGAGGCACATTTGCAGTGACAAGAGCTTTTTCACTACTTATTAACAAATGAGTGACATAATAGTTCTCTACATAGGAAACTCTTCAACTACTGTTATCAAAGGCAAAGGGACAGTGGATGTGGAGTTCACATCTAGAAAAGTCTTAAGTATTAATAATGTTTATCATGTACCTGATGTTAGGAAAAATCTTGTATCTAGAAGTCAGCTTAATAAGCATGGTTTCAAGTTAGTATTTGAGTCAAACAAATTTCTCATGTCAATGGGTGGGATTTTTGTTGGGAAAGGCTACATGTATCAAGGAATGTTCAAACTTAACGTTATCAATAATACATTTGTTTATGCTTATATTGTTAATTATCTTTCTTTATGGCATGCTTGTTTAGGTCATGTTAAAACTAGGAAAATGCATGATATGATTAATTTAGATTTAATTCCTAGGTATGACATTGATATCTTTGAAAAATACAAATTTTGTATGTAATCTAAAATTACTTGCATTCCATTTTCTAAAGTAGATAGAACCACATCTCTACTTGAACTTGTGCATAGTGATGTATGCGACATGCATAGTATTCCACCAGAGGTGGTAAGAAATATTTTATAACATTCGTTGGTGATTTTTCTAAGTACTGTCATATCTATCTTTGGCATTCAAAAGATGAGGTGCTTGATAGATTCAAGATTTTTAAGACAGAAGTAGAAAATCAGCGTAGTGTCAAAATAAAGAGACTTAGGTCTGATAGAGGCAGTGAATACCATTTTTCAAAATATTATGAAAATGTTGGTATTATTCATGAGAAGTCTGCACCCTACACACCACAGTAAAATAAAGTAGCTAAAAGAAACAATAGGACATAAACAGAAATGATTAATGCTATGTTTTCATACTCTAGTTTAAGTTCTGGGATTTGGGGTAAAGCATTGCTCATTGCCTATCACATACTCAATAGAATTCTTCTCAAGGAAAGAAATGTTACTTCTTATGAACTTTGAAAAAACAAGAAACCTAATTTAGGTTACTTGAAAACTTGGGGTTGCAGAGCAATAGTCAGATTGCCTGAACCTAAAAGGAAGAAATTAGGTGAAAAATGAATTGAATGCATATTCCTTGGCTATGCTATACATAGAAAAGCTTATAGGTTTCTAGTAGTAGAGCCTAATGGTTCGGTAGAAACAAATACAATCATTGAATCACATGATGCAATATTTTATGAGAATCGTTTCACAACCATTCCAAGGTTGGATTCTAATCGAGGAAATGAATAAACTCCTTTGTGTCTACAAAGGAAAGTGAACGACATGAATCTATTAAGCCTAATGAATCTAATGAGCCTATTGAGCTAAGGAGGAGTAAGAGGGCTAGGACTGAGAAATCATTTGGCCCGAATTTCATTGTTTACCTTGTAGAAAGAACTAGGAAAGCTTATTGTAAGCAAACAATGATTTCTTTGAATATGGATTCAGATCCATTAATCATTAAGGATGCTATGAAGTCTCAAGATGTTTCTTTTTGGAAAGAAGCAATAAGCGATGAGATGGATTCTATCATGGGTAACAATACCTGGATACTTGCTGATTTGCCACCTGGATCCAAACCAATTGGTTGTAAATAAATTTTCGAAAGGAAAAAGAAAGTTTATGGAACGATTGACAAGTTCAAGGCAATATTAGTTACTAGGCTTTACTCAAAAGAAGGGTATCGATTATTTTGATACATATGCTCGGGTGGCCAGAATCACCACCATTCGAGTGTTGATTGCCTTAGTGTCAATCTGCAAGCTTGAAATCCATCAAAATGGATGTTAAGACTACTTTTCTAAATGGAGAGTTAGATGAGGAAATCTATGTGCAACAACTGGAAGGATTTGTTGTACAGGGCCAAGAACACAGAGTGTATAAACTCATTAAGTCACTATATGGACTGAAACAAGTTCCAAAACAGTGGCATGAGAAATTTGACAAAGTAATAATATCAAATGGTTTTAAGATACATTAATCTAACAAGTGTGTGTATATAGTAAGTTTATTGGCAATAGAGGTTTATCATATTCCTATATATAGATGACATGCTTATTTTTGGCACTAACAATGAAGTCATTGAAAGTACTAAAAGTTTCTTATCGTCTAACTTTAGTATAAAAGATATGGGTTTGGTTGATGTAATTTTGGGAATTAAGATGGAGAAAATTTTTAAGAAATTTAATCAATATAACTGTACCCCCATGTCTACACCTTTGATTCAAATTTGAAATTATATCTTAACACTTGAAGAGTTGTTGATCAGCTAGAATATTCAAGAGTGATAGGTAGCTTGATGTATGCCATGACTTACACAGACCTGATATTGCATTTGTAGTGGGAAAACTTAGTAGATACACTAGTGATCCCAATAGTGTGCATTACAAGCTGTTAACCGAGTACTTAGGTACTTGGGGAAAATAATAGACTATGGAATAGTCTATAATGGCTATCCAACAATGTTGGAAGGATTCACGGATGCCAGTTGGATAACTGACCGTGAAGATCACTCGTCCACAAGTGGTTGGATTTTTACTCTTGAAGGAGGAGCGATCTTCTAGGGTTCTAAAAAGCAAACATGCATAATAAACTCAACCATGGCGTCAAAGTTTATAACATTGGCTTCTTCTAGCAAAGATGTATAGTGGCTAAGGAATCTTTTATTAAAGATTAAGATATGGCCAAAACCTATGCCACCAATATCTTTGTATTGTGATAGTGAAGTAACTCTATCACAGGCCTATATCCATGTCTATAATGGAAAGTCTTAGACATATAGGACTGAGACATAGTTGTCTCAGGTAGTTAATCATAGAAGGTGTGATTACCATTAGCTATGTAAATTCAAGTGAAAACTTGGTTGACCTCTTAACAAAAGGACTTGTTAGGGATTTGGTGTGGAAAACATCAAAAGGGATATGTCTTAAGCCCACTTAACATAATCACTCCTGGTGAAAACTCGACTCAACGCTTGAAGAAACATCAAGTGTTGAGTTCAATGAGCCCACGTACACCATATGTCGTGATTGCAAGCATTTAGTTTTATTTCATTTTCATCCCAAGGTTGAAGTGCTTGGTACCTATAATGTGAAAATAACAGGATGAGTTAACAAACTCTTAATAAGCTTACAACTACGTTGTTAAGGTACTGTAAATTGCAGGGGTACACTCAGTAAGCTTACCTATGTAAGTGTAGGAGGTGGTGTTGCTTCATATAAGTCTAAGGGCTTGATTCTAAAGCGCTCATAAAATAGGATATAGACATAATGCCAATCCATGTGTCAGTTTGTTTGAATACTTGAGGTAACATGTACTATATGTGAGACAGGTCCGGTTAGTCATATAAGATCGCTAGTTCAAAAACAAGCCTACTATGTCATCTTGACTAACTTTGAAGTGTCTTCACTAAGTGAATGATTCAAATCGTAAGATATCTATGCATAAGGCTGCCAAGTGAACTAAGAATCATCATATGGTATTTTTAACATGGTGAGGGAATGTTGGTAAATTTTCAAAATGGGTTTTCAAAATTTATTGTTTAGTTTTTAGGTGTTTTCAAAACCTTGCTTATTTTTCTTTGAAAAGCTTGAAATAAGTTCAGGGACTTTCTCCCACATTGGAAAGAAAGAAAAGTATGGAGAATTTAATAAAGTGTTACATGGAATATTCCTTTGAACATGGAATTATGGAATGGATACTAGTGTGCATGTACTCACACTGTACGAATGGTGTTTCGCACCATCCACATATGCATATGCACATGCACACGCACATGTGTGTGTGTGGCGTAGGCAGTGGGCTATGTGGCCTCTGATTGCACACTTTGCACTTGGCACTGATGAATCAGCGCAAGGCACCATGAGGGTGCTTTTCTATTTGCATCAGACAAGTTAGAGCGATGAAGTAGATCCAACATGGCATGGGTGACGTGAATACAGTTAGCTCCGTGTGGCAGTGATGTGATGTCCATTGGCGATGAGTTAACCAACCGATCAAATGGTTGTGTATCCGATCTAAAGCGGTTTCATCATGGTCGTTGATTGGAGATATGCGCGATTTTACGAATGAGGTGTGATTAATCAAGGCATCTATTCGGTGTGAGAATGATCTGCACCATAAATTGTCAATCCAACAACCAGATCTGATTGGATGGGATCAAAGGACATGACCATTCGATCAGATATATTAAGGCCTATAAATAGGCTGGGAAATCAGCCATTTCAGTCCATCTAAAAATACAAAAAGCATTTATGCAATTTTCTCTCTCTCTCTCTTGATTTAGAGTTTTCGATCAAAAATTTTTTAAGCAAGTTTCTGGTTTTCTTACTAGTAATCAAATTCTACAGACTTGATTATCAATGTCTTAGTTTCTTTAATTATATCAAAAGTATTCTGATCTACTATCGTTAGTGCAAACACCAGTCGACTTGATCCTTAGATTAGGCTTCATTGTATCTTGGAGGTGAATTTGTTTTAACCCTCTACACACCTTTTGGTGGGTGCAAATATTGTTTTTAGGAAAGCGACTAAGTTATGCGATTTGAAGCACCAAATTTCTGTTCTACATAGACAAGATCATTACCAAGTTTTGAAGACTTGAACACCACCAACTGAAGAATTCAAGATGAATTATTCCAACAAACCGATGATTGTGACCCACTTTAATTTCACATTAAAAGTCGTCATAAAATCATTTTTTTCAACACTTAAGAACATTTATTTTTTTAAATAAAATGATATTTATTCACATGTTTATAGTTACATGAATAAACTTTGCTGTGATATCTATAAAGTAGACGATTTGGATTATTGATGCAGATTTATAATTAAACCCTATAAAAATAAAAATAAAAAAAGTGTAAAAAAATATAGAGAAATGGGCTATGAAAGAGAGCCTATCCCAACGAGTATGATGAGGATTAGTTGAAGGGGCCAATTAATGGAAGTGGACGAGTAATGAGTCGGGGGTAGAAGCGAAGAGATAGAAAGATGGAATGGTTAACAGAGTTGTAATATTTTTTTTAATTAAAATGCACATGTTATTATAATAGCAAAGGGGCAGGCAATTGGGATTGAGGTTGAGGACGGACAGAAGATTTTCAAGGCCCTGTAGCCCTGTTTGGTATCAAATTAAAATGGGTAATATAGAGGTAATTGTCACGGTGCAAATCAGGAATCATTTTTATGGACGAAATATTTTTATTGTTAAAAGTATTATTTTTTATTTTTTTTTGCGACGAAAATTGATATTTAGTGATGAAATATTATATTGCTGGAACCAAAATTTTGCGTCAAAAAGTTTTTTTTTTTTTTTTTTTGGTTCCCAAAAGGTATATATATCAATAACATTTTTTAAAAATTTGGTCATTAAATGTCATTTTTAGACTTTTCAGATTGGTGTTTCAGTGACGACTTCCATGACAATAAAAATTTATTTCCTAAAATTTTGTAACAAAATTTTTACTTTTGAAGATGAAAAGCTCAGTTCTCAAAATTCTTATTTATTTTAGTGTATGTATAAAACTGTGAAATGATTCAATGAAAGTAAAGAATTCTATGGAGAATCATGATTCATGAATGTGTGGATCTTACAAAAGTCAAGCCATGAGAACATGTTTTCATTTAATTTACAAGAAATCATTGAATTTTTTTTTTAAAAGCAAAAAAGAAAAGAAAAAAAAAAAAAAAAAAAAAAAGATGAGTCGTGCTATAAATATTAATTAGTATACCAGCTAACACTAATTAAGACACAAGACTATATGTAAGCACTACAGGAAAAGACACCTACAGCGACCACTTTTGGCGACTAAAACAAATTTAGTCGCCAAAAGTTACGGATTTGGCTACCAAAAATAAATTTAGTCGGCAAAAGTCAAATTTTTAGCTACTAATTATTTTTAGTCGGGGAATATTGATTATTGGCGACTAAAAAAAATTTAGTAGCTAAAGATATCACAATTGGCGACTAAAATAAATTTAGTCGGCAAAAATGTCACAAATTGGCGACAATAAATTTTTTTAGTCGCCGTAGGTACGAATTTGGCTACCAAATAATACGTTGGTCGGCAAATGTTTTAATAAAAAATTATTTTTTGTCTTTGGCGACTAAAAATTTAGTCGGAAAATGATTTTCAAATGACAAAAATTCTTTAGTCGTTGGTACACATTTGGCTACCAAACTGTTGGTCGGCAAATGTTTTAATAAAATATTAATTTTGTGTTTAACGACTAAACATTTAGTCGAAAACATGATTTTCAAATGACAACATGATTTTAGTCGCTGTAAATATACATTTGGCTACCAAATCCGTTAGTCGGCAAATGTTTTAATAAAAAATTAATATATGTTATTTTTTAATTAAAATTTTAATTAAATTTATTTTTGGAAATATTAATAATTAAATAATGAAATTAAATAAAATAAAACATCAACAAAATTTAAATATTTTGTGACAGAATTTAAATAATGAAATTAAATAAAATATTACATCAAAAAAAATTAATTAACAGGTTGAGCTGACTCAGAATTTTTTTTCAAATTTTTTCCTTAATTTTTTTTATTTTCTTTCTTATTTTCAAATATAAGAATATAAAATTAAAAGCTCAATTTGTGATTATATTTTTCAGTAAAAAAAATATTAGGACAAATATTTAAGATAATTTATAATTTTATTACTTATATTTTTATTTAAATATCATTTTAATATATTTGTTACTTTTATTTGAATTTTTTTGTTACTTTTAATATATTTTTTACCCACTGAATTTTATTTAAATATCTTTCTATCTCTCTCGTCCATTTCTCTTCTCTCTCTGTCTCTGTGTCTCTCTCTCTCTCACTCATCTCTTTTCGCTTTATTTCTCTCTCTTTTTGTCTATCTCTTGTTTCTCTCTATCTCTTTTTCTATCTATCTCTCTCTCCCTATCTCTCTTCTACTCATCAATCTTCTCTCTCTCTGTCTACTTGTCTATTTGTCTATTTCTCCGTCACTATGTTCGCCTTGCTCACTCTCTTACTCCCATCTTCTCTATTTATCGAGCTCCTTCTCGATTTATCGATCCACTATAAGAAAATACACTTTTAGCAACCACTTTGTCTGTCTCTCTCTCTCGCTCATCACTCTATCTCTGTCTCTCTATCTATCTCTCTTCTTTATCTGTCTCTCACAAAATTAAAATATTTTAAAAATATTTTAATATTTAAAATATTTAAAAAATTGATTTCAATTAAGTTTTGAAAAGAGTTTTGAATGATCTGTCTTCTTTATTTATTGAGCTCTCTTTCGATTTATCGATCTACTACAAGAAAATGCACTTTTAACGACCACTTTGTCTCTTTCTCGCTTCATCACTGTCTCTTTCTCTGCCTCTATCTCTTTCTCTATTCGCCTCTCACTCATCTCTCTCTCACCACCCATCTTCTACCACATTTACCACTACCGCAAATGCCACCAACTACCACCACTCTTCTCTTTCTCTTCACTCATCATTCTTGTTTCTCTATCTGCTTTGTCTATCCGCTCATATGTCTTTCGCTCATCTTTCTTCTCTCTCTATCTCTGTCATTTGTCTTCTCTATGTCTCTCTCGCTTCATCTCTTCTCGCCATCTCTTTTTCTCTCTGCCTCTCACTTATCTCTCTTCTCTCTCTATCTCTATTTTTCTATTCTCTCTCGCTCATCTCTTCTCGCCTCTTTCTATATATCTCTCTCATCTCTTGTTTCTCTCTATTTTTCTATATGTCTCTCTCTATCTCTTTCTCTCTCTCTCTCTCTCTCTCTCACTTACCACTCTTCAACTCAATTATAATCAGATTTCTACATCAACTCAATTTGTCATTTGTTCTATGTTAATAAAAAAATCCTTGCTGAGGACCTGCTTAGTGATTTATTTTGAGCTTGAGTTTTCATCAAAAATAATGTTTTCACTTTTTTACTTTAAGGAGGAGTATGTGTCCATGATATGTTCGAAGATGAGAAGAACCCAAGTGAGTTTGAAACTTACATTTAGGTTAATTGAAGCAGTTGGATGATTATTTTTCAAATTGTGCTAGTGATTGAAATTGTTGTTGATATTAGTTTTGGATCTTTTTATTTATTAGGACAAAGCTATCAAGAGGTTTCTTGTGAGGAACATAGTTGAACAAGTCATGTTAGGGATGTCCAAGAAGCGTACTTTTCACAAGAACATTTCTTTTTCTCATGAAGTTTACCTTTCCATTCTAATTTCTTAGTTGTTGTTCATTTAATTTTTTTGTAAATATATTGCTCATTGTTATTAGGGTTAATTACACCAAGACTCTCACAAACAACTATAGGGGAAGGGGGCATTGCATCATTCAGTTGTCAGACTTGAACCCGAGCATCACATCTGATAGAGGTATGTCTCATCCACCGGGCCCACTGTATATATGTATATATTTTATTTTCTTTTTATGCATTTATATAAATTGGATATAATCTGGTTAAATTCTGGTTAAATTCTTTGGATATAATCTGATATAATCAAAAATTGTTTGTATGCATTTATTGATAAGATATATTGTGGTTAAATTCTCATTGGTTCATCAAAAATTATTTCTATGCATTTATTCGTTAAATTCTCATTCGTTAATTTTAAATTTAAATTAAACAGATTCGTTAATTTAACCCTTTCGTTAAATTTAATTTAATTTTAATTTAAATTAAGCATAATTTATTTACTAAATTTAATTAAATTGTTCATTGTTATAACTACGTTTTAGTCGTTAAAAATATACTTTTCACCGACTAAATATGATGTTTGTCGCGGAAAATTAATTTATAATTTGTTTATTTCGTATTTATTTAAATTTTTGGCTACTAATTGTAAATTGGTCGTGGAAATACTACTGTTTGGGCGACTATAGTTCGGTAGCCAAACGTCCCACAAAATTTTTGGAGGGAATATTAAATTTATTAGCGACGAAGCTTTATTTTGGTCGGCAATAATAACTTATTTGTTTTACTTTTGTTTCCAAAGCACCATTTCCCTCCCTCTCGCACTCCCGCGTCTGATTCTGCTCTGTTCATCCCCCGAACTCCCTCCCAGGTATGTCCTCTCTCTCTCTCGCTCCCTCTCTCTATCTCTCTGTATCTCCCTCTCGATTGTTAGTCTCCTTCTCATAGAGGCCTCTCGGTTTCCCTCTTTCGCTCGCTCTCTCTCTATCTCACTCACGCCCGCCTCTTCTCCACAAATTTTCTCCATCGCAAGGCTTCTTTGGATCATCCCCCAAACTCCCTTCCAGGTATGTCCTCCATTTCGCATCTGTCTCTCCCTCTCTCTGCATCTCCCTCTCGATTTCACTCTCTTTGCCTCTGTCTCTGTTTAAACACACATGCATATATATATATATATATATATAATGGAAAACGGAAGCAGAAACATAAAGAATATGAAGAAGGAAACAGCACAAATAATACTAAAAATAAGTTAAACTAACATTGTAAGAAATAATAAAAGAAAACAGTTTAAATAAACATTAATAATAAAACTTACAATTGTTTAATGGATTGAAACTAACAATTCTTCAAAATACATAACTTGAAAACGGACTTGAAAAGAAAGTTACAGAGATAGGTTTTTCTCTTGAGGAAGGGATGCTCTCAATTTTTTTAACTCGCTTATTCTTGATCAAGAGGCCCTTTTAGAATCAAAAGAGTCCACCACTGTTAGCCTTGTGGGTGTTTGGTGTGAGCCTTGTGAGTGAATAGTTTTGACTTGAAAGGAGCATCGGCACATGGGAGTTGTCCGCCGCTTTCGTGAATTATTAAAGCTTTTATCAGGTCAATTTGTTTGTGGAATGAATCATAATGAATGATGAATAGTAATGTTGACTTTTTGATGAATAGTGAACAAGAAAGTTGACTTTTTTACTATTCATTGCTTGGAGGCATGTGATCGAGGAATCAAATATAGATATATATATCGCCACTTTTCTCAAAAGACGAGTATTGATTGAAGCCGATAATTATAGCTATATAGAATCCAATGATCGAACTAAGCATATGGGTCCCGAGCATCTTGGAACTCGGGTCCATATGGAGTTTGAGTAGTTGAACCTTCGTAAGAGTTTGAACCGCTCGAACCACCTTTCCGAATCGCCGTTATCCGAGTCCGATTTGGCTTGGGCCATGAGTAAACGAGCTATTTGGAGGAGTTCATCTTTGGATGACTTGGACTTGGGCTTAACCTTTGATTTGGATTTATCCTTTGACTTGGGCCGGTCGAATCGGCTTTCCGACTTGGATTTAATCTTTGATTTGGATGACTTGGGCTTGGAAGAACTGGATGATGGGCTTCCAAGATTGATCGGAGGAAGTTGGCTTCCTTGAGTGATCGGAGCAGTTGGGATCGATGAGCTTTAACCATGGCAGTGTAGGAGCATGAATGTTAATCGAACTCGCTTTGAACAATATCAACAATTCGTTGAATCTTGAAGTTATCCCACCATTTAACCTTATGTAGTCATTAATCACTTTACCAAATACCATATTGCCATTTGAATATCCAATGGATCTTATATTTGGATATAAAAATAAGCAATTGAGGGAATTCTCTTTTGTCAGGAGTGAATGAGAAAACAAAGGGAAAAGTAATTGACTTGATCCAAAATTATCGATGGGAAGATGTCCGGATGGCACCATAATGTGTCCACCATCTCGTAAACCAAGTAGGTAATTCTCGACTTAAACTTTTGATCAAATTGAAGAAACCAGAGTGACTAAATGTTTCATTTTGATATAGGAGGACTTTGAACTGCATCAATATAATCATAATAATTATATCAAGGGAGTGATTAGGTAAATCTCGAAGTTGATAAGGAGAACCCCATTCAACTAAGGAAACAATATTGTGAATATAAAGTGAATGGTAAACCACTTTACTAGTGTAAGTACGATCATAAATGGGTTTAATCACAATTGACTGATGGTTGAACAGGATGTCTTTATAGAAGGTAATTGTTTTCTCTGGATGGAGAGGAACAAAATGCCATCCAGGAGGGAAATAAGTTTTAACCAGATCATTAACAGATTGACTCTTTGGGTGACTAGGTTCTTTGAAAAAGAGATTAGTAGTTGTTGAGTCAACATAATCAGATCGAGCAGTTTTAATAGGATTAGGAGGGTATGGAGTAACTGCTTGGCTAGATGAAGCAAAAGGATCATAGGCCAAAGCAGATGTGAAACTGGGTCGAGGAGTACTACCAAGAACTTGGTAACGGTTAATCATTTCAATAGGATGGTATTGGGTGACTAACTCCAAAGGAGGGATAAAAGGCTGACTAGTTGGAACTAAGGCTTTAGAAGGGGCCTTAAGCAGACATCTGCTTAAAAAGAAACAAAGGTTAGCAATAAATGGAGTGGCCATCCCTATCCCCTTGTAAAAATTCTCGCAAGGAAATCGAATGGAATTTTGACAACCAGATATATATTCAATAGTAAAATCGAAAATACTTAAAATAGATTGCCAACGGGCAAAAATTTGCTTACTAGCAAGATTTTGAACATCTTTTTCTAAAACATATTTAGCAGATTTGCAATCAACACGAAGTAAAAATTTTGATTTAAAATATCATCTTGAAATTTACTAATACATAAAACAGTAGATAAAATTTCTTTTTTAATAGTACTATAATTTAATTGTGCTTTATTCCAGACACCAGAGTGATAACGAACAATTTGTTCAGATGATTGAGGAGTGACTTTCTGAAGGAGAATGCCACCATAACCAACATCAGAGGCATCAGTTTGAATAATTTTGAATGAATTTTCAGTAGGAATACCAAGACAAGGAAGAGACTTGACATATTGTTTAACCTGTTTAACAATAGCAAAGATGAGTAGAAGACCAAGGAGGAGGATTGTCTTTTAACCGATCAAACAGAGGTTGACAAGTTTTTCTAAGGTCTTTGTAAAATTCAAAGAATATAATTCAAGGATCCTAAAAACGCTAGAAGTTGAGTTTTATCTAAGATTTCATCAGGAAATTTAGACGCAAATTCAATGGAACGACTAATAGGTAAAATAGTATTTTGGTGAATATCATAACCTAAAAATCGGACTTTGGTTTGAAACAATTTAATCTTAGGAGCAGAAATGACTAGACCATGACTCTTAATGGTATAAAAGAAGGCAGTAAGATGTTTCCAGTGTTCACTAATTGATTTTGAAAAAATAAGAATATCATCTATATAAACTATGGAAAAATGACTAAATGGATTGAAAATATCATTCATTATATGTTGAAATTCACTAGGAGCATTTTTTAACCCAAATGGCATGACATTCCATTCATAGTGTCCAAATGGTGTAGTGAAAGCAGTTTTATATCTATCCGTAGGATGAATTTGAAGTTGCCAAAAACCACTTTTTCAATCAAATTTACTAAAAATAACAAATTTTGACTAAGTCTTTTAATCAAATCTTTTTTATTAGGAATAGGATACCTAATCCATTCTAAAACAAAGATTTAAAGGTTTGTAATTAATGACTAATCGAGGGACACCTCGTTTAATTCAAAGATTTTTATTAACATAAAAAGGTGACAAGACCATGGGGATTTACTCGACTAATTATTCTATTTTTTAACAATTCATTAATTTGTTTTTTAGACATTTGAAGTAATGTCTGATTGATTTAAATAGCTGTAGATTTAGTAGGAATTTGTTATTCATTAAAATTATTGATATATGGGAAAGTAACTACATGTTTTTACCTATGGAACAAAGCAGAAGGTAAAGTGGAACAAACAGTTGAATGAAGTTTTAATTTAAATTCATTAAACTGAGAAAAAATTACAGGATCGCTTAATTGTTGATCAATTCGTTTGTAATTAATTTCTTCTTTAAGAAATTTTAAATGTCTACTTAATCGATTAATAGTGTGAGAGATAGAACAATCTTTTAATTGATTTAATTCTAACATTTCAGGTGGAGATAAGAATTTAAATGTAACAGGTTGACCTAAAAACATGAGTAGTTATGCCTTCACTAGATGTAGTAAATGGATATAGTAAATAGATAAATGGTGTACCTAAAATGATTTTATCACTATGTTTTTTACTAAAACAAATGAGGTTTTAAAACGTACATTATTGTGACAAACATGAACTTTAGGTAATTTATATTTAATATGCATTTTACTACCATTAGCAGAGGTTAATCTTTCATGACATTTTTCATAATATTTAGTAGGAGTAAACCTTCTTGAATGCAATTTAAATCAGTACCAGTATCAATTAATGCAACAAGTTCTAATTCAAAGTTATTAATAACAATTTTAATTTTTGAATACCATTTTTGAATATAAATTTTATTAATTAGATTTAATCTTTTATTTTCAAGATTGTTTGATTGAGATTGGTGTGATCGATTATCGAATAGAAGGTTTTCAGGATTAGTATGGTCAGAATCATGACCAGATTCATCAGGAGATTCAATATTATTATCTTGGAAATTTTCTAAATTTTTATTAGGTTTTAATGTAATAATTTCGTCTTCTAAATGTTGATCTTTATTTTGTAGTTCTTTAATAGTTTGTTTAATCTGATTGATTTCTTGTTGTAAATCTTGAAGTGTAACTTCTTTTTGTTTATTCTTAAATCTTTCTAAAGTTTTAGATAGACTAATAATTGGTTTATCTTGTCTAGGTTTAGAATCAGTATTATTAATTAATAAAGATTTAAGTCTATCAGTATATTTCTTCTTTAATTCTGGATCATCTAATTTACTAATTAGTTCAATAAGAGCGATTCTTCTTGATTTTGTTTAGTAAGAACAAAGAATTTGTTTAACAGTTTACAACAAACATCATTACATCCTAATTCTATATTATTATCGTAATCATTACTAGGTGAATGGTAATCGATGAAGTATTGATTATCGAAGAGGAATCACTAATGATTGATTTAATTGAAAGATTTCAAATAATTGATTTTTGATTCATCATTAATTTGAAGTTGATTAACTTTATCTTTTAATTTTTGTTTCTCTTTACACTTATTAGAATAATGACCTTTTGACCACGCTTATAACATGTAATATCTTTATTAGATTTAGATTTTGGATGTGATTTTGACTTGTAATATTTCTTTTTGGTTTAGTATAAAATTTATCATTTGATTTAGAAGGTGAATAGTTCTTTTTGTATTTATTTGAATATTTGTGTCCATGTTTACTATGCTTATGTGGTTTCCTTTAGAGGGTGCTACAGAGGTAAACCATATTGTTCACGTAAATTTCCTAATTCATATTTAGCCTTGTGCTTATCTTTTGAGCTTTTTGACTAAGTTTAAGATCAATACACATTCTTAATCCTTCTTTTTGAATAGTGCTAATTATATCACCATAGGTTAAATTATCATATTCAATTATTCCAAAGAGGGTTGACTAAGAACATCTCTAATTTTGTGAGCAAATAAATCGTAATCCATTAATAAATTTTTCTTTCCAAAATGATTTAGTATGCCTTCTCTTAACATAACTCTAGAGGTAAAACATCTTTATACCATCTAAAATCACTTAAGGTAGGACAGTCAAAGTTACTAAGTTGATCATGTATGCGAGAATATATATTAGTAGGAGTTCCTATAAAATGTCTAACTATTGTGTAGATTAATGTGTTAACACCATCATGTACATAATAACCAATATGTTCATCAAAGATAGGGAGATCATTTGCATTTTTTTGATTAGCATGTAAGATTGATTCACGTTGTTCTTCAAAGGAGATATTTTTCCCACCAAGATTTGAGCATACCGTAAAAACCAGAGGTTATTAAAGAAGCAATTTCAGGTTGAGAGTAATCAGGGTAATTAGTTAAATAACTATTAGCAACCATAGATAAATGATTTAATTTTTGCAATATTTGATCTTCACTTAAACCATCAATATTCCATTCATATAATTTTTTGGCAGAGACAGAAAATTGATTTGCAATATTATTTTCTTCATATTGGAGATCGTGAGGAGTTGGTCTAGAATACCAATTTTTGTAAGAGATGTAGGATTAGGTTTAGGATAATGCAATTTGTTGAGCCGAGTAGAGGGTTGAAATTGTCGAGCTAATTGATTAATCTCATTATCGCTGAATCGTAATCGATTGAGTAGAAACAGTTCTTGTTGATTTAAAACAAGAAGACCTTTGGAGGGTGAAGCTTGTTCATTGGTAGCTAATTTGGTAAATAGTTGTTCGATAGCTTTTACGCAGATTGATCATTGGTGACTAAACTTTTGCGCTTGGAACCATCACCGGGAAGGTTTATTAAAGGTTGATCGAGAGATTGTTTAGTAGATGTGGTATTAGCGTATAATCATCTAAATTAGTTTCTATTTTATCTAATTGTTTACCAATTGTTTTTAAACATTGATTAGTATAATTATTTTGTTCAATAATTTTTTTAATTTCAGGTCATGCTGTGCAACTTAAAAGGAGAGGCTGGGACTTCAGAACCTTGGCATTCAATAATTATATTAGATAGAGGTGGATGACTAGAGGTAACAGATGTATTAGGGGAAGTTTTCCATTTATGTTTTGTGATTATATTAATCTTTTTATAATAGTTATCCATATATTCAAAGAAAGATAATTCAAAACCATATTCTACCATAAAATCATACCATTTCCTAGTTATGCTGGATTGTTGAGCAGAATCATATTTAGCACGATAAGCATGTCTTTTAGTTCTATTTTCTTTAGATCTAAAATCAATAAGTAATTTATCTAAATCAGGAGTAAATTCTTTTTTGATTGTCATTAATTGAGGATTGATTGGATGTGTAACTTCGAAATCGCTTTGAGTAGGAGAATTTTGAGATTCTTCATCTTCTTCGTAAATGTGTGTGTTGAATAAACAAAGTTTACTAATTTGAGAAGTTGTAGAGTTTCAATTCCTTTGAGTTTACTATTTGTAATGTGACCAAAATTGAGTTGACTATTTTTTCAAATAAAGGAGTATTAAATATTTCATCTTCGCCAATTTCAGTAGGTATACTAGAAGTACTATGTCTAGAGGATTGACCTCGATTAAATTTAATGTGAACTGAACCATCAGTATATTGTTGGATATCTTGGATATCTTGAATAGAAGATTGTTGTTGATTATGTTTATAATTTTCATTATTAGTAATCCATTGATCGGGGAGAGTAATATTTTTCCATTCAATCATTTGTGGAACATTAATATGGGATTCATTATTACTACTTTGGATTAGCAGAGTTTTATCTTTTGGACTTTTATGCAAAGCTTGAACATTTAAATTGGTTTTCATACATTTGTAGTGAACACGATAAATTAAAGCAATATTATGAACTTTTTCTAACATATTAGTAAATGAACCATTTAATTGAATATTTAAAGTTAATGCTTTTAAAATATGTGGATCATGTAAACTGAGTGTAAAATCAGGAAAACAATTAAAATGTACTGGACCCTTATGAAGACCAGTTTCCATCATACCCATTAAACTATCATTATAATCAATAAAACGAGCATCTCGTAAACATAATAAAATGTAGCATTTTTTTCCTTGTTGGGTTAATGGTTTAATACCAACTTGAATTAAGCCTAAATGAATAAAATTATTACCAGTTTTCAAATGTCTTTTAATTAGATCAACATCAAATAATTGACAAGTTTCCCTAGGTTTTTCTAAAGCATAAATTTGTTCAATGGTTTTAACATGCAGATTAACATTAAAAGTATTCTGTAAAAAAGTAGTTTTATAAATTTCCTTAACAGGTAATTTTGGTATATTCCAATTTAAATTAATTTTATCATTTTGTATTTCAACATCTTCTTCATTAATTACTAATCCTTGATTGAGTAGTGAGGGCAAAGTAGTTGATCTAGAACTGGCTGACGAGTTACTTCTAAATAATCGACTCATCTTTTGATTATTTAATCTGTATTATAGGAATCTTAATACTTTGTCAAAATTTATCATGTTTTTCACATACCCGCATCCATACATACCCTATTCGGAAGACCCCTAAGTCCAACACTGCCTAACCCTAAGGACTTACTCTGGACAGGGACGAAAGTGGGTGACTTAGCTAGGTGGAAAGACACAGATAGAATTTTTGACAGATTAAGATGGCCAAAAACAGAATAAAGAATCAAGAAAGGAGAATGATTAAATAGAAAACAAGACTGTAAGAAACATAATATATATATATATATATATGTGAAAACACACAGAAATTATTTTAAGGGAAATGCTGAAAATATAGTTATTGATATTGAAATGTGATTGAATTGAAAACTTAGGGCATGTGATTGATTGAATTGAAATTATGGGCATTGTTATTGAAATCTGATTGAATTTAGGGCATTGTTATTGAAATGTGATTGAATTGAAATGTGATTGAAATTATTTATGTTTACACATGCTTGGGATGAATCAACGAATTTGCTACAAATACTAGGGCAATGTCTTGTAGTACTAGTATGTATACCAATCTAATTAGAGGGACTTCTTTTTGGTTTTCTTAGGCCTTTTATGATCAGCCCATTCTTTTTGACCATCCTATAATTTTTGTCTCATGAGCTGTAATTGTGTATATAAGTGCTTAAAACCCCTTCACTTTTGTTTTTTTTTTCTTTTGGCTGTTCATGACATTGTTTGTCCCCACTAATCACCCAATATTTTTGGTCCTAAGAGATGAGTGAAAAATTAAATGGTCACTGTTACAGTGACCTGGGTCAGTGTCTCTATAAATTTAACTTGAATGAAAGCTTCTGTAGGACATCATTGATAAAAAAATGTCTGTAGTTAGTATCTCTGTAAACAAAGCTCATTGTTAGCCCCAAAAGCAAAACTACGGATCACCACTGAGCTTTCGCTGTCATTGTGTCCTGCAAAACTATTATAAAAGGTAAATGATACTTCTAATTTGAGTAATATAATTATTTAGCCAAAAGGAGAACAAATGCAAGTGTTTCATGTGCAAATTATAATATTTTTGGAAATTTCCAAATTTAGATTAAAAAAGAACTTTCATTTAAAGAATTACTTTGTAATTTCATTTTTTGAGAGTTGTGTGTGAATGTTTAATTGCCAAAAAAATTTTTGTTTTTATTGTTATGCACTGCCTTCCGAATGGGATTTGCAAAACTACGATTTGAGGGATTAACCATACACAATTTACTCCAGGTTTCTTTACTTACTAGCCAAATAAAAATAAGTTCATTCAAAATGGTTTAAGGACCTAAACAAATAGCTTATGTTTCTTATTCTTTTCGTTGTTGGTCTGCAACTGCATGATTTATTGTTTTCTATGATTTCATTTGTTCTTGCTTCTTTATTTCGCTCAATTCTTTTCCTGCTTACTTTATGCTAATTAGCTGTCCTGTTTCGTTACATTTTTTTTTGTCTATAACGTGACAGACGTTGAAGTTTTTCTGAAGTAGTCACTCAAGAATAATGTGGAGTACATCACAGTAGCACAAGTGACCTCTACATACTTGTCAACTATCCATAAGCAACTCCAGATCCACAACACTATCTACGAGTCGCGGAAGCACCAAGTAATTTTTCTACTCTCTTCGTTTTTTTCTTTGGCTACTCTGTCTCAAATATTCTTCTGTAGCTTTCCCACCACACATTCTGCCACGTAATACCCTAAGACTGCAATGATGGAAAACGCAGTGCCAACCAATTTCTGGTGTTGTTGCTCAACATCATCTCGATTGGCCTAAGCTAATAATCACATTTTGCTTAACCTCATCTGTCAAAATAGTCATTCAATTTATTCGAACTTCACTCTTATGTCTAATTTCCTCTATTTTTTTATTTTTTTATTTTTGGCAATCTCACTAGCCTTTGCCTCCCTCTTTTTAGTGAGTTTCACATCACAACCCAAGCCTTAGAGTGACTTGCTATCTTCTTCGCTGCCACAGCATTCTGCATTGCTATTTAATTCCCTACACAGCAGTCCTTACGTGGACCAACTGGTCTGTTTATGCTATCTCCTTGTATAGTTCTATTTTATGGTTATGCTCATTGATACTGAAGTTGTAAGGGCTAGCATATGATTGGATTGCTTTGTTGGACACAATAGGAACTCCCATTTGCAAAATGTTTAGGATCTGTCGTCTGAATTCCATTGGTTTACTTTTGCTTTTCAATTTGCATTGACTAAATTGTGGAAATTAAGAGATCACATTGACTGTTCACATGAAAATGTGCAGTTCATCCCAAAAGCAAAAGATGACTAATGCAATTTTGTGGTGTGAGTGTAATTTTTTTTTGTGTAATATTTTTTTTTTTTTGTTCTGTTCTACTGTAATGTTTTGTCTATGTGAGTACATTATTAATGCAATTTATTAATGCAATTCAGTGACCATAAAATGCTTCTCATGTCATGCACACACACTGTTGAGAGCATGAAAATGGTTTTGATTCTTTTGATATATCATTCTATTATTGACCATATGCTTTCAGTAGTACTAGTGCTCTACTAGTTATGCTATCTAGTGCTCCAAAATTACGGGTCAATCCTAAAATTAACTTCCATAATTACGCATTGTTTTCGAACAAATCGTGTCATAAAGTCCCACCCTAAAACATATTTATGTGACAAGCCAAACAATGAATAAAAAACAACATAATATATCTCAACTTGAAATGCATGTTCTCATTTGTTCCTTGGTTAATCTTTGTGTGAGTTGTAGGTGACAAAATGGACAAGAGTTGGATGACGATAAATAATAGGTTGACAAGTAAAGAGTATCAACAAGGGGTGAAGTCATTCCTTGATTTTGCTACGGCAAATGTAGGCGTAGATGATGAAATTAGGTGTCCGTGTGTCGATTGCATTAATGGCACAAAATATAGCAGACAAGTTATGTGGATGCACTTGATCCGAAGAGGAATGTCATCTTCGTATATAACTTGGGTGCACCACGGAGAACATGTTCACGTGTCTCGTCCTAGTGTATCAAATGACCAATGTCAAGGTAGTGGCGAATGTATGACAGATATCGATGATCCGCCCATGGATGAGTTGCCTATTATGTTGGAAGAAATTTACGTGAGTGGTCTTATGGATGATCATACCGACGAGGAACCTAATGGTTTGCAGAGGGAGGATTTGCATAAGTTCACTAGGTTATTCAAAGATACACAACGCAAAGTTTACCCCACATGTGAAAAGTTTTCTGTGTTATCATTCGTGATTAAGATGCTTCATGTGAGGTGTACAACAAATGGAGCAACAAGTCATTCAATATGGTCATGCAGGTATTCAAGGACATTCTACCAGAATGTGATCAAACAATTCCATGGACACTGTATGATGCTAAGAAGTTCTTACGTGACTTAGGCTTGGGATATGAAACAATTCATTCATGCAAGAATGATTGTGCACTATTTTGGAAGGAGAGTGCTAATCTGGAGAAATGCCCTACATGTGACGCGTGTAGATACAAGTTGAACGATGATGGTGGTAAAAAGATTCCATACAAGGTATTGCGGTACTTTCCTTTGAGACCGAGGTTGAAAAGACTATATATGTCCGAAAAAACGCAGAGATATGAGATGGCACAATGAAAAGCGTGTGGATGATGACATATTAAGGCACGGCCGATGGTCAAGCATGGAAGGACTTTGATAAGCAACATCCGACATTTTCTGATGACGCTCGAAATGTAAGGCTGGGGCTGGCAACAGATGGTTTCAATCCATTTGGAAATATGAGCACATCATATAGTATGTGGCCCGTAATCTTAATGCCCTACAATCTCCCGCCGTGGAAGTGCATGAAAGAGCCATATTGCATGATGTCATTGCTTATTCCAGGACGTTCTGCACCTGGAAGAGACATTGATGTTTACTTGCAACCATTAATAGAAGAATTGAAGAATTTGTGGGAGCATGGTGTGCAAACATATGATGCATCGAAGGGGCAAATTTTTAGAATGCATGCGGCGGTACTGTGGACCATAAATGACTTCCCTACGTACGGTAACATGTCAAGGTGGAGTACAAAGGGTTACTTGGCTTGCCCTAATTGTAACAATAATGCATCGTCCCAGGGATTACGGAGTAAAATAAGGTATATGGGTGCTCGTCGCCACTTGCCTGAGAACCACACTTGGAGAACAAGTAAGCTCTTCAATGGTCAAACGGAGCATAGGTCCAAACCTTTGGACTTATCGGGGGACCAAATACTAGAGCAAATTGAATCTGGGACTTACAAGCCGTATGGAAAGCACCCACAAAATCGAAAACGACATAGGAATGAACATCAAAATTTGAATTGGAGCAAGAGAAGCATTATGTTTGAGTTGCCCTATTGGAAGACGTTGATGCTTCGACATAACCTTGATGTCATGCATATTGAAAAGAATATATGTGACAATGTCGTTGGGACACTTTTGAGCGTAGATGGAAAGAACAAGGACACGGACAAAGCACGCTTAGATTTGGAGGACATGAACATACGTAAAGAGTTACACTTGAAGAGGCGTTCTAATGGGTCCTTTGAAAAGCCTCCCGCATTGTACACATTGTCTGTGAAAGAGAGAGAAGGCTTTTGTGATTTCTTGAAATCAATGAAGTACCCTGATGGCTATGCAGCAAATATCTCCAATTGCGTGACCGCTCAAGTTGGAAAATTATCTAGCCTTAAAAGTCATGACAGTCATGTCCTTATACAACGACTTCTTCCAATTGGGATGCGTGGCTACCTTAATAAGGAAATCGGAACAACACTTTTTGAGTTGGGAAATTTCTTCAAACAATTGTGTTCAAAGACATTGAGGCGTTCAGATTTGAATAAATTGGATGAACAAATCGTACTCATACTTTGTAAGCTTGAGATGATTTTCCCGCCAGCTTTTTTTGATGTCATGGTCCACTTGGCAATTCACTTGCCTCGAGAAGCTATGCTTGGAGGCCCAGTGCAATATCGATGGATGTACCCAATTGAGAGGTATTAACTCAGCCCTTGTATTACTGTCAAATTGTAATTAACGCTTTACTGCTAATATGAAGAATGCAGTATAACATTGTCATGGACTTGCGATTTAGGTTGCTTGGCAGTCTAAAAGGGTTTGTGGCCAACAAAGCTCATCCTGAAGGTTCTATTGCCGAGGCTTACATTTCCAAAGAATGTACAACATTTTGTTCAATGTATTTGGATGGAGTTGAAACATTGTTTAACCGCCCAGAAAGGAATTATGACATGGGTGACCGTGGCCCAGGCTTGGCGGTATTCACTCAAACTGTACGTCCCTTTGGTCTAATGACAAGGGCATCCGATGTGTCCGTAGCTGAACGCGAGTTGGCTTATTGGTTTGTCCTACACAATAGCACAGAAGTGGATAAACACGTAGAGTATGAATCCTTCAAAGGTATTTACAATGTCATAAAGTTGTGAATTGATTATTCTTTATCTTAGTAAATATTTTTGAATTGCATTTCTTGTAACTAGGGAGCACAAGAACTTGTTACACCAAAGAGCCGGTGTGTTCGACATTGAAAACAGACATCGGAAAGAATTTCCGAAATGGTTCAAAGATCATGTAAGCTACTATTCTCATATCCTACCATAGATCGTACATTACGTAAATGTCACGCATGCTAGTAACGTGACACATGTTCTTCATGTAGATGAATGAATTACGGAGCCAAGTTTCCCCTGAAGCCACTGATGATATGTGGTCATTAGCCAATGGTCCTAGTGGCTTAGTGAACACATATTCAGGATGTATTTGTAATGGTGTCCGTTATCATACTATCGAATCGTGACAACCGTCGGAAAAGTCGAATAGTGGATTAGTCGGAAGGGGAGCATGAAGGGCAATTGATACACTTCTATGGACACTTGTGCAGAGTGGAACCGAACTATTTGTTCAGACGTCGGATTGTATTGTTCCAATGTGAATGGTTTAACAAAGTAGTAGTAGAACTATGCGTAGAACCACATTTCACAACAATTGATGTAACAAGTCGATGGTACAAAGATGACTCATTTGTATTACCAAGTCAAGTTGAACAAGTATTCTATGTTAATGACACCAAATTAGGTACCAATTGGAGAGTCGTTGAAAAGTTCCAACATCGAGGAATTTGGGATGTGCCAGAGATGGATGTCGTACAACCTGATGATGTGTTCCAACAAGAAGAAACCACCGAGGTCGTACCTGCTATGGCTATTGATGATGATGTGGTTTTGTGTCGAGATGATATTGAATCTGAAATTATTCCCATGGAAGTTTTGCAATCTGTCAGAGGGGTAGAAGCCAAGGGTGTTACAGATGATGCCTTCATCTGTGATGATGAAGATGGATTAATGAGGGAGGGTGACGACACAGACGAAGAATATGACCTAGAAAGTGATTTTGATACAGATGTTGATGTCGAATCTTGATGTATATCATGCTTTAGTTCATGCCATAATTTGAGGTGTAGCTTGATGTTGTCCAGAATGAAGTGGGAGGTATTTTTGGTGTATCTTTCGTAGTGAAGTTTATGGTGTAGTTTTGGTATATATCTGCTGTTTACTGTGTCAAGTACAATGTTTTCTGAGGAGACCTGGAGTACATTCTCTGGAGCTCTTGTCAAATGGGTGGCCTACTGTAAATGTGGTGTTTTGTTGGGCAGCTGTCAAATGGAATGGTGCTGAACTGTTGCATTGCGGTGTTTTGTTTTTGTCTTGCTATTGGTGTTGGAAGGGTGTATTGGATCTGATGTGTTATGATCTCTGATTGTGAGGGATGGGTCAGTGCACCCCTGGAATGTAGCTGAAGGGTGCCTTTTGGTGGAAGGCATCTGATATAGGAAGCTCTGCGCTGGTCTGCATTTGTTTGGCTGCAGCTATGCTGGTATGGCTGCTCTGGCTGTAAAGCTGGTTTTGTCTGGTTGCTGCTCTGTTTTGCAATGGGTTTTTGTTGTGATGCTACTGTGTGGATGTAGTTGGGTTCAAGTTTGGGGCTGCCTCTGCTATGTTTATGCTTTGTTGTTGGTATTTCATGGTTTTGTAGATAGACTGATCAACTCACCAACTGGAGCTTGGAGCTTGTGTTAGCTCCAAGCTCCTCTTTATTGATGTACTCGTTCATCCTTCGTATGTTCTCATCAATAAAGAGTTTGTTTTGCCGATCAAAAAAAATATGTTTTGAAACAATTGGTATATGATGAATGAGTTTTGTTTTAAAGATAACAAACTGCATTTCGTATATGATGAATGAGTTTTGTTCTCGCCAACTGCAATTTTTTTTTTTTAAGAAAATAAAAATCATAAATATTCTCATACACTTTTACTGAGCAGTTTTCTTACCCAAATAAAAATAGGTATTCGTTAAGGATCTAATGATATCAAAAGGATTAGCATTTCAATACATAGTTCTTATATTTTTGACAGATTTTTACTCATATACCAACGTTAACCGATGGTATATTTTGTTTATAATGAATGAGTTCTATTTTATTTATTTTGGAACAATTGGTGCTCGTCAAACTTCTATTATTATGAAAATGCAATAGTGATAATAAGAAAATCTGGTAATCTGAAAATTCTGCAAATCTGAAAGCTGGAAATCACTTTGGTCTGCTAATTATGGAAATCTGAAATCTGGCAATTTGAATAATCTAGAAATCTGAAAATTATGAACATAATTAGAAAGTAATGTGGAGTTTAGTTTTTCCACTGTGTTATATATCCACATGTACGTAACTTTTTCAGTCACAATGTATTGGCACAATGTATAGAGGCTGTTGGACAATAACAACTTAACTGGACATCTTCCACTAGAGTTCAACATTCCAGAGTTGCGTATACTGTAAGTTCCTTCCCTAAGTATCATTAGGTCCTTCTCTATTCAATATTCCAGCTTTGATGACACCAATAGAACAAAATATTATCAGCCATAATATTACAATTAATTTCTGTTAATGTTTCTGTTTTCCTTTTGCAGTCAACTTGACAACAACAATTTCAACGAGGCTGAGATTCCAGCTGCTTATGGAAACCTATCGACACTACTGAAATTGTAAGTGCTATTTATAGAATGTCTTCACTGTAGCTGTTTTGAGATTTTATTCAGTGAAGAGAAATGCCTTGCTTCTAACCCTGGTATCTTAAATCCATTAATTATTATCCATCCAAAATAGAAGGTGAGAAACCACAACCATTACTAGCACAAATAGAACAATACCAAGTGATGTGGGACACATTCCAACAATCAACACAGAACAAATAACAGCTGGCTGATATGAATGCAAGGCCAACTTATACGGGGTGGGCTGTGTAGGTTAATGTTATTATAAAACAAACTTGTCATGATGTAGTTTTGGGACTTCAACAAGACCAGTATGGGGTGGTCTGTCATTGCTAACCACTGAGCTATGCTTCTTAGTTATAATCATAGCACACTTCATTTAGATGTATAACCACTTAAAAGATAATAAATAAAATAGATACCTATTATTGCTGGCAATCAGCATATTAATGTGTAAAAATACTCTGTAGGTGCTCTCAATCCTATGATACGTTTGAATTCACTGTTTTTGCAATGTTGCTCTTGCTTTGGTTTTTGCTTTTCGTATATGGCTTTGGGCTCTACTCACTTATGAAATAACGCAAAGGAATGACAGGCATACAGGTGAACCAAGTAGGGTTGGGTTTTTGAACTCAAAATTCAGCTTCATATTATTCCGGCCCTGAAATGTTGGTACTGTTTGGTATTATAATTATTTACTATTAGATCAAATACTTTGACCTTTGTTCACACTTTACCGAGTAGGGTTGGATTTATGCTATTTCTTTTTATTCAACTTGGCAGAAGTCTCACAAGTTGCACTTGCATGGAGCTCTACGATCTCAAAGAGATACCAACACTTAGTTATTTGTAAGTTGGAGTGTTCAACTCCACGAGGGTTGTCTAATATTTACCTTTCCTTAGGCTCCACTTACTTTTTCACGTAGTGTATTTATTTCCTTTAAGCTTTTAATGATAATTGTCAGACTACTAATTGGGCCATTGCACAGATATCTGCTTTTTCGTAATCAGCTCATTGGATCCATACCATCAAATAGGCTTTCTACAAGTATGACAACAATGTATGTAACAGGCTGGTAATTTCTTACCTATACAAATTTCTATATACACCTTTCCTTGGGTTGAGGGTTGCCTTTTCTGGGCGTTACTATTCTTTCTTTTTTTTTGGTGCTTCATCTTATTTTAAGTGAATTATGAAAGTCACACGTAAAATTTCTAGATTCATATCAATAGTCAACTTGGGCAAATTGTGATGTAAGAAATATAATGATAGGATATTCATGATTACCAACATGTCTTGTGCAGCAACCTGTCAAATATTTAATTTAATGATAGGATATTCATGATTACAGGTCACTTGAGAATAATTTTTTGACTGGTCCTTGGTCTGCTAGTATTTGGCAGAACATGTCCTTCGGTGCTAAGGCTAGACTTTTACTGTAAGAGCTTGAAGCAGAAAACTAGTGTCACTCTTTGGAATGAAATAACATTAATTTTATAAATGAACTTCCTATATATTACTCTGGCTCTATGTGAAAGCCGTGTCTTGCTAATTTTCCCTTCCATGTACTTCACAATTGCAAAGGATCTTGAATAATTCACTTTCAAACATTTTAGGAGTTCAATCCGTAAAAATGTTACCCTTATATATGTCTTTTTTATCTCCTAGAAATCCTGCATATTCTATGTAATTCAATGACTAGATTTAACTAAACCTAATATATTCTTCCAATAGTGCTCAAATACAAGTGAAGTGCATTTTCTGTTAAACTTTTCACTGCATAAAGAAAATCAAGTTGTCTTATGGTCCCGCTTTCTGATAGTATTTCAGTAAGTGTTTTTTTAACCAAGAAGGCTGATGGTCTTTAATGTACTGATGGTCTTTAATGTAATTGATTTTACATACCATTTGATTTCCGTCATTTCACAGCAACTGAAACACGTGTTGACATAAGGGTGCATAATTTGATTTCAATGATACTGTTGTTTAATGTGAATTTTTGTGCCTAACGGAGAGGAATGAAAGAAATGTGCAAAAGGACAGAATCATAATATAAAAAGTTCATTTGAACACCAGTAAAAGGAGAAGATGCAGAAAGTTAACAGCAATAAAATAAAAGAGTAGAATAAAAATTTCAATTATTTTCCTTTATTTGTTTTGGCAGGCAGCAGGGAGAGAAAAGTAAAAGAAAATATTATCAGTTAATTCAAATTATGAAATTTGATGTATTGTTGTGCAATGCTATATGCCAATGAATCCTTTTCCAGCTTGTACTATTTTCAACAGCCACATATTTTTCATCATTGTGCAATTTAGCTATGGGACTTATGTTGTGGTCCAAGTTCAACTGGTTAAACCTGTAATTGCACCCTCTGTGCATGGACATAATTTGTAGTTAATCGGACCATCGAGCAGCACGTAATTCGTGCCTGAAAAGTAATCAGACCATTTAGTTTATAATCATTCCATGCTTAATGGTCAATTACATATTTCTTTTGCTTGTGGACAGATAAAGGTGTGGGACGCACAAGCAAAGTACTCATCAGCAGGCAAGAAAACTTCAAAAATCTGGAAATATATTGAAGTTTAATACTCATCAACAGCATCAAACATATCAGCTTAAACAGATCAACAAACAGTTCAAGGTCGGTTAACTTATCCCTTCTCTCCCTTTTTCTGTGCCGAAGTTTTATTTATTTTTATTGTTTTTGTGTAATTTAGTTATGTATATCATGCTAAATCATGTAATTAAGCATGTATTAGTTGAGTTAGTTCATGACTTCTAAATTATTTTTGTCTAATTTATTTTAAAGCAGGCATATCATGCTTACTAGTGTTACTTGTGTTTATGCAGACTGGAAAATGGTTCCTGGATTAAAGACTGGTCGGCTTCGGAAGAAGACACTCACGCAGCCAGAAACAGACTCGCCAGCTGCTATTCCTTTAGGATCGCCCGTTGCTCCATCTCCTGTTCTCCTCGTTCGAAAAAATGTGGGACCATCTCAGCATGTCACTAGCCAACCAATGGTTGATTCTGATGAGACACAAGCCCCATCCGAAACGCAGCCGAGTGGTGTAGGTAAGATTAAAGTGTATCAAAATTGTCAATTAGCACATGCCTTTGCCATTGTTTTTTTGTAGCCAATTTTTAGCCAAGTTTCGTGTTGTTATGTTGTTAACAGGGACTTCGAAGCCCCTACGTGTACGCGGACCGACACTTGGCAAAGGCATACAAAAAATAATTAGAGCCAAGAAAGGGGAAAAATGTTATGTTCACATCGATCGTGCGCTGAATGCGATGACTGGCAAGTATGCCACTCCAGCAACTAACGAGCTAGGAATTCAAATTAGAACCTTGTGCCCTTTGAAAGATGTGAAGTCATGGCTGGATCTTGATGAGACTACAAAAGCTGCCGTCATCCAAGGAGTTCTTGTAAGTAATATTACTTGTCCACAAGATGTAATTGTATTATGTATGCTAATAAGAAAGACTAATATTTAATGATTACAATTTCAATTTGTTTTGGTTGTAGGACAAGTTTCAAATTGGAGACGATTTCGACAATGACTTACAAGCACAAGAGATTGTGAATAAGAAAGCCTATGGGTTGTACAAAGATTGGAGGTACAACTTGAAGCAAGAGTTCGAATTGTTAGAGGGACTTCCACGTGATGACATCTATGGTCATCCGCCCGTAGGGGTGAGTTTAGATAATTGGAAGCATTTGATCGATGTGGCATGGCAAGATGCATCTCACCAGGTAAAACAATAGAGTAGATAGAGTACATACATTTTTGTGAAAATGTAATATGCCTTAATATTTACCAAAAATTTGTTTATCTGCTTGACTTATGCGTGTAGAAACGGTCAAAAGCTGGCAAGAGTAATAGGAGTCAATTGCCGTACAATCATACGAATGGGTCTCGTTCATTTCCTATCGCAATGGCTGCTATGGTGAGTTCGATTTTGTTTAAATTTGAATCCATTATATGTTGTTTGGATATGAAAAATGTTATGTTGTGAAACATATATATATGTATATATATATATATGTGTGTGTTAAACGCTGTTGGACAAAATCTGTTTGAGAAAATCTGAACAAATGTGTTCGCAAAAATCTGTTGGAAAATATAAATCTGTTAATGATAATCTCTTTGAATCTGTCCAAGAATATCACGCCTCTATTTCCAAATCGTCGCAAATCTGGCAAAAATCATCTAAAATTGTCTCCAAATCATCCAAAGAATTAATGAAAATGTGTCCAAGAAATTGTGTCCAAATCAGACAAAGAATCTGTAAAAATCTGTTAATGAAAATTTGTTTATTTGGTACATAAAGTGTCATTGATTTATACGTTGATGTGTTAATTAACAGGTAGCAAAAGATGGAGAGTTGGATTTCCCAAAGTTCTATGAGGACAGCCACACTTCAAAGAAAATGAAAGACTGGATTCATCCGAAATGCCGTGAGCTGCATGTAAGTATGTGACAAGGAAATATATGTATTCAATATTTTCTTGTACTTAGTACCCAATAATACATATATGTTGCCAAAGTTTTTTTCGTCTTATTTATTTGCAATGACAGCAAGAGATGGTCAATGTACAAGCGGCTGCCATCGAGTCGGGGACGCCATTGACACAAGAGGAGATTTCAAGGCAAGTGCTTGGACAGAAGAAAAGGTACTTGCTTGGATTTGGGAGTGGCCCACAACCCTCTACCATATTTGCAACACGAGCACACGATAAGGACATGGAGGCAATGCGAGCTGAGGTGGAGGTACTTCGTGAGGAGCGGCAAAAAGATCATGACGAGTTAATGAAAGAGCGAGAGGAGCGCGAGAGATGTTACAATGAGCTGTTGAAAGAACGAGAGGAGCGCATTCAATTATCCAATGAGATGTTAAAAGAGGGGGAGGAGGGACAAAAGGCAAGGGAGGAGACAAATACAAAGGTCGAGCATCTTAATAATGTAGTCGCCAAACTGTCACAACTCTTGGGAATCTAAGTTCGGCATCCGATGTTTGTTTTTTGGTAAGAACAATTTCATTAATGTCACACTATATTTGTTTAAATATGTTCGCTTGGAGAGTTGAAAATGTCATCAATTTTGGAGTTATTTTAGCAATTGATTTCTTGTGTAGTTACTAGAGTTTGGTATTGAGTTTTCTTAACAATGAACTTGGAACGAAAATATGTACTTGATTAAGATTAACTATAGTAGAAACATGTTAAAAAAACATAGCGAATTTCAATCTTCGTTTAGGGTAACATGTAAACTTCAACAGTGGTATTTTGAATAGTAACTCGAACCACTGTTTAAACGTAATGGTAACCTTCCGGGTGACAAATGTGACATGTAGGGACAGACGGTACGTAAATAGGACAAGTACGTTGGGAGTTAGAGTTACAAATGTCATTACTTAGTCGAAAAAAGGGGTTCGGGGGGCGAAAATACAAAGCAGCCCCCGAAACACTGTTTTCTCGTAACGGGAAGCTTCCGGGTGATAAATGTAACATATAGGGACAGACGGTACGTAAATAGGACACCTACGTTGGGAATTAGAGTTGAAAATGTCATAAACTTAGTCGAAAAATGGGGTTCGAGGGGCGAAAATGAAAAATAGCCCCCGAAACATTGTTTTCTTGTAACGGGAAGCTTCCCGGTGATAAATGTTACATGTAGGGACAGACGGTACGTAAATAGGACAAGTACGTTGGGAGTTACAGCTGCAAATGTCATAAACTTAGTCGGAAAGAGGGGTTCGGGGGCAAAAATGCAAAGCAGCCCCCGAAACACTGTTTTCTCGTAACGGGAAGCTTCCTGGTGATAAATGTGACATGTAGGGACAGACGGTACGTAAATAGGACACGTACGTTGGGAATTAGAGTTGAAAATGTCATAAACTTAGTCGAAAAAAGGGGTTCGGGGGGCGAAAATGAAAAATAGCCCCCGAAACACCGTTTTCTCGTGATAAATGTGACATGATTAGATTGACGGTACGTAAATAGGACAATTACGTTGGGAGTTAGAGTTGCAAATGTCATAAACGTAGTCGAAAAAAGGGGTTCGGGGGGCGAAAATGCAAAGCAACCCCCGAAACACTGTTTTCTCGTAACGGGAAGCTTCTCGGTGATAATTGTGACATGTAGGGACAGACGGTACGTAAATAGGACAAGTACGTTGGGAGTTAGAGTTGAAAATGTCATAAACTTAGTCGAAAAAAGGGGTTCGGGGGGCGAAAATGAAAAATAGCCCCCGAAACACTGTTTTCTTGTAACGGGAAGCTTTCCGGTGATAAATGTGACATGTAGGGACAGACGGTACGTAAATAGAACAAGTACGTTGGGAGTTACAGTTGCAAATGTCATAAACTTAGTCGGAAAGAGGGGTTCGGGGGCAAAAATGCAAAGTAGCCCCCGAAACACTGTTTTCTCGTAACGGGAAGCTTCCCGGTGATAAATGTGACATGTAGGGACAGACGGTACGTAAATAGGACACGTATGTTGGGAATTAGAGTTGAAAATGTTATAAACTTAGTCGAAAAAAGGGGTTCGGGGGGCGAAAATGAAAAATAGCCCCCGAAACACCGTTTTCTCGTAACACACAGCTTCCCGGTGATAAATGTGACATGATTAGATTGACGGTACGTAAATAGGACAATTACGTTGGGAGTTAGAGTTGCAAATGTCATAAACGTAGTCGAAAAAAGGGGTTCGGGGGACGAAAATGCAAAGCCCCAAACACTTTTCAGAACGGAAGCTTCCCGGTGATAATTGTGACATGTAGGGACAGACGGTACATAAATAGGACAAGTACGTTGGGAGTTAGAGTTGCAAATGTCATACACTTAGTCGAAGAAAGTGGTTGGGGGGCCGAAAATGGAAAACAGCCCCCGAGCTAGTGTTTTTTGGTAACGGAAAGCTTCCCGGTGATAAATGTGACATGTAGGGACAGATGATATGTAAGTAGGAGAAGTACGTTGGGAGTTAGAGTTGAAAATGTCATAAACTTAGTCGAAAAAAAGGGTTCAAGGGGCACCATTTTGCAAGAACTAAATGTGACGAAGGATATATCCTGTTGACCTAATCGTTTGGAAATTCGAACAATGGATTTGTAAAGTTCAGCTAAGGTTTAGGCGCAATTGTGTATTTGATAAGTTTAACTATCACCACTACAAAATGTGCAACAACAGTTGAACAATAGACAGTTGATATATATAACATGGCCTCAAGATTTGGCTGATGGGAGGATAATTCCTTAGCAACAACACAGGGAACTTAGGACTAAAGAAGCTAAGTATTAAAGATACGTATCAAAATTAGATGTTGTAATGGAATAATAGTTAAGCATAATCTTATATAGCTCGTCCCCATAAGCCTATAAAGAACCCAATGCATTACTCATTCACAAACAGAAGCATATCTACATCTATAAACCCACTAATTAGTTTCTTCTTTAAGGAAAGCGTTTCCAAAATTTCAATGAGTATACAGAGAAAATTAGAATATTTTATGAAAAAAAGACCATATTAATTTCCATCCGTGCAGGTCACAAAAACACTATTTTAATGTAACTGGAAGCTTCATGGAGGTCACAAAAGCATAAGCATAGTGAGTTTTATAGATACCAGACAAATTGTAATAATGGGTTCTCTTACATTTTTATAACAACTAATTTTGGGATGAAATGTTAAATAGACCCAAAATTTCAGTAACTTCGTAATACCTACACAATTTACTTTCACATTTAAGTACTAAAATTTTACTTATATAGATTTAGAGATTAAAAACCTAAAACAAGAACTCATGATGAGTCTATGTTTGGATGTCTTGCATTAGTTAATAGATATTACTCTTCTTGTCTTTTAATGTTTGAAATTATTATGATATATATATGTCGTCCAAAAGTGCCACTACACGCACCGAACTAATGATTTTTTCCCCCTTTTTTGCAGATGTTTTTGGACATACAAATGTGGATATGTTTTTGTTGACAAGTATGGGAGGGCATTGTTTTTATATCTCTATCCGTATATATAGTGGTTTGTACAAAATAATTTTTTGGTAGAGTAAATATCAGCTAATTTGGTAGAAATGAACATAGCACGTGGTACAAAATAGTTTTGTGGTACAGAATATAATTTTTGTTGTGGTACAGAAGTTGTAGGTGCATAATTAATTTGGTTATTCTAGTATCATGTATGGAATTAAATTATTGACGTGGGATCAGACTTGTTTTTTATGAAATTTGTAATATATATATAATTGAACGTTCTATATTATTTGTTTGGATGGTTGCATGCTTGATAACATATTTACCGTTGATGGATTATATTGTTTATACAGGGTACAGGTTGTATTACTAATGAATACAGGTGGTTTATAAAATTTTATTTAAAAAAAAAAACAAAAACAAAAACAAAAAACAAAAAACAAAAATCAAATGTTAGAGTATTTGGCCACCAAATACTTTGGTAGCTAAATACATATTCAAATGTTTTGGTGACTAAGAATTTAGTAGCAAAAACATAATCCATTAATTTTTTGTGACCAAATAATTAGTAGCTAAAACAATTGAGAACAAGAGAAAGAAAGTATTTGCTACTAAATTTTTTAGTCACGAAAAAAAATAGTATCATTTGGCGACTAAATGTTTGGTGGCAAAAAATGAAGAGAAGGTTTTTGGCTACGAAACTTTTGGTAGGCAAAAGTAACAATGACAAAAAGTATTAGTCGCTAAAAGTATGTACTCTATTGGTGACAAAAATGTTTGGTCTATAATGGTTATTCTCAAATTATGATAGGACATTTAGTGACTAATATTTTAGTAGCAGAAACATACCTTTTAGCGACTAAACCAAAAGTAGTAGCCAAATGTGTACTTTCGGCGACCAATTATTTAGTAGCTAAAAGTAATTCTTTCCCCGACCATAACAAGTTAGTAGCCAAAAATGATCATTCGGCGACTAATATTTTGGTAGCGGAAATATACCTTTTGGCGACTAAACCAAAAGTAGTAGCCAAATGTGTACTTTCGGCGACCAATTATTTAGTAGCTAAAAGTATTTCTTTCCCCGACCACAACAAGTTGGTAGCCAAAAATGCTCATTCGGCGACTAATATTTTGGTAGCGGAAACATACCTTTTGGCGACTAAACTAAAATTAGTAGCCAAATGTGTACACTTTCGGCGACCAAATAAATTTTAGTCGCCAATTGTATTGCTGACAGGGTAAGGGCGACAATATTAGCGACAAAAAATTTTAGTAGCTAAATAGATTCGGCGACTAAAAAGTATACTTTTGGCGACCAATATGTTGGTAGCCAAAAGTGACATTTCTTGTAGTGAAGTTTCATCACTAATATTGATGGCACATAATATTATCTAATTGATACACTAATTAGTGTATCACTCTAAAAAAAAAAAAAAAAACTTATTAATATACTAATATAAGTGAGAAATTCATTTCGTTTATCTTAAGGACGATTTGCGGTAGGAATGGAATAATTATTGCTTGACCTCTCAATCGAATGGGCATTGTACTAGTTAGTAAATCACAATTTCATTTGAAATATGTACTTCTTTTCCTTTTACGGAACCAAATATCACAATGAAAATTTCAACCAAAAATAAAAATCATTTCAGCAATCAAACACTATTTTACTGTTTCATTCTTAATAAACGAGGTGGTTGATGAGAGCCAAAGCAATACTAGTAAGTCTGTTGAATTTCAAAACGCTTTTGCTGATTGTGTTCTTCACACTGGGACTCACTATGCTGTCATAAAATCCATCTGTACAAGTAGTCTCATCAGTGATAGCGGCACTCATCCAAGTCTTGATACTATCCATCTGAAACAGCTTGTCAGAGCTACTACCTAAAGTTCCCATTGCTTGAATAGATTGGTTGAGCTCATCAATGCTGCTTTTTATGTTCTCTATGCAGGCCTTTATGACAGCTACGTCTCTGGGAGTGAGACCATTCTGTAGAGCAAGCTTCGACAGCAGTTTAGACGTGCTCTTGGCGGCTCTTAGGGTGACGTTGAGGGCGGCGTTGCTGAGCTTCCAGGGGTTGGCTTGGACAACGGCGGCATAGGGAGAGAAGGTTTTGAAGCAAAGTGGTGGGTATGTGGTGGTGTTGCAGGCGCCACTGATAAAGTTTGTGTAGGCTTGATTGGTGGTGGTGGTGGAGGCTGAGACTGGTTGGGTGTGGTGGGAGATGAATAGAAGAATGGTGAAAAGGAATGTGAGAACATGGAAGGAACATGGGTTTGGGAGACTGTGAGCTTCCATGTTTCCTCTGTTTCTTTTCCTTTTTGTTGTTCTTCTCTTACTAGAGATATGTATTGCTGAATGTGTTTTGGACGAGATTAGATTATTTATAGAGCAACTGTCAGGTTTGTTAGTTTAGAGGGGGGAGAGAGAGAGAGAGAGTTTGTTGTTTTGATGAGTAAAGAAATGAGTTGTTTATGAATTGGGAATGTGTAATATGAACATATATTACGCTGTCAAATGCGGCAGCAGCCACATGCACTAGGGCTAAAGATACATTTGAATTCTCATTCTCACATGGTACGTTAGGCCTTTCACATTAGAATTTTATTTTTTTGCTCAAAGAATAAAAGTAAACATGTTGATGGAAAATTAAGGTAGGTCATAATTCAATTGTTGCTGTAAAGTAAACCCTACCACATATATATTATTGTTTATACAAACAGTTTATTCTACTCTTTTATTTTCTTCAACGAAAATTATAGAGAATATTATTTTTTAGATGTAGTAACGTTTAAAATAGAAAATTGACTGATGATTAGAAAAGATATGAAAGAGATAATAATCTTAAATATTTTAATAGACTGTTATATCATTAAATTTGAAAAAAAAAAATTTGTTAAATTTGAAAAGTATGTTTAACTTTTGAATTATAGTGCACTGCTACCTTTTTTAATAAAGTGGAATTGGTGTATGTACAGTGCCATGAACAATCTTGTTAAGCCATGTATATTAATTTATTGTTGTTTTTCTTGTTTGTTTATTCTGCAACTATCTCGACCATACTAAAAAATTGTACTTTTTTCCTTTATACATTTTCTTATACATTATGTCACTATAATTAAATACCAGGTTCCATTTATGATCATAAATTTATGTTTATTTTATAGAACACAATTTATGATCATGTTTAGATAGAAAAGGTGTTGTGTCCAAATATATGAAAAAATTGATAACATTTTCCACAAAAATGTACGTCTTTATTTGTGAAAGCCACAACACTTTTTAAGGATGCCTAAAAAAAATTTAAAAAAATTATTAAAACAAAACAGGGAGAAGAAGAAGATAACAAAAGCTTACGGACAGTATGGCGAAAAGGTACATAGAAAGGGGAAGATTATGAAGAAAGTAAAAGATAAAGCCATAGGTGGATCCATGAAGGGAGGACTTTGCTTTCACTCCTATGTATCTGGCAAGCAATAACCATTATATCTCTAAATTCCTAGGGAAGACAAAGAGAGAGTGAACTCTTCATAGCCCTGATGTAAAGCGATATAATTAATATTCCGCAAATAGTCAAACATCTTATCCATTTGGATGAAAAGAGCCAAGTTTTGTCCATACCCAAATTTCTCTTCATATGTCTCAATTAAAGTGGTAAAACGAATCAGGCTCCTACTACATCACTGTACCATTACGCCTTCTGTTTTACCGAAATTTCATTTCTTGCTGATGAAAAAAAAGAAAAGAAAAAGACTTACACTGGGTGTGTTTGGTAACGTTTACGTTTTCAATTTATATTTACAAATATTTTATAAATTGATTTTTGTTTATTTTTAGAAAAACATAAACTTCAAACGCTTTTGATAATTGACAAAATGTTTAAAAAACTTTAAAAATATATAAAAAAAAGTAAGAAATGGCAAGTGGTAGCAAGTGGCGGCGGAAGACGGTGGGTGGTAGTGGCAGGTGGTGGTGGGTGACGGTGACGGGTGGTAGGTGGTAGCTAGTGGGTGGTGGTGGTGGCGGATGGGTGGGTGGCGGTGGTGGTAGAGGTGGTGGTGGGGGTGGGTGGTGGTGATGGTAGTGGGTAGTGGGCGGTGGTGGTGGTGGGGGCGGCGGGTGGTGCTAGTGGTGGGAGGTGGGAGGCGGGTGGCACGTGGGGGTCCGTGGTCGCGGATGGGGGGTGGGGGGTGGTGATGGGGGCGTGGTGGGCGGTAAGGGGTGGGTGGGGGTGGGTGATAACGAGTGGGTGGTGGTGGTAGTGGTGGTTGTAGTGGTGGGTGGTGGTAGCAGGTGGGTGGCGGATAGCGAGTGGTGGTGGTTGTGGTAGGTGGGTGGGTGACGATGGCGGGTGGTAAGTAATAGGAAGTGGGTGGTGGGTGGTGGTGGCAAGTGGGTGGTTGGAAGTGGATGGTGGTGGCAGGTGGGTGGTGAGTGGTGGCGGCAAGTAGGTGGCAGGTGGTGGATGGTAGTGGCGGGTGGTAGGTGGTGACGGGTGGATGGCAGGTGGGTGGTGGTGGTGGTAGGTGGTGGGTGGTGGTGGCGGATGGTGGGTGGTGGTGGCAGGTGGGTAGTGAATGGTGGTGACAGGTGGTGGTGGAAGGTGGGTGGTGGGTGGTGGTGGCGAAAGACAGTGGTAGAAAATGGTAGCGGGTGGTGGCTAGTGTTAGGTGGTAAAAAAAAAAAAAACTCAAAACTCAAAACGGAAACACATTTTTTATGTTTTTATTTTTTTGCCAAATTTATAAACTGAGACCACTAATTTATAAATAAAAAATTTTACCAAACAAGTTTTTATTTGAGTTTTTTTTTTTTAATTTTTGTAAATATAAACAGAAAACTGAAAACGTAAATGTTACCAAACGGCACCACTATATTTGGTTGAAAATTTTGGGAAGAGATTTGGAAATGAAAAGGCAAAAGGTGTGTAAAACTATGTGAAATATAACTATATTTTATTTACATTTCACCAACATTTTCCTTTTTCCTTTTCAAATCTCTTCCCAAATCCTCCAAGCAAACATAGCATTAAAGTACGGGTTGTTAAAATTTCATTTGAGATAGACTTATTATGTAAATAAGTTAATGTTGAACACATTTTGAAAGTTTTTAAGTTTTCAAATCAAATTTGAACAATCTTACTTGACTAGACTAGGTCTAATTCGATTGTACGCACTGTAAAACATAAGTTACTTGAGTTTGACCTAAGGTCGGCCTGACTGTTTGGAGGCCAAGGCGAATGCAAAAAATGAGGCCCAACTCTCATACATCTATATAATAAAGGAATAAGGTTTTTGAATTTATCCTAGAGACAATTGTCCTGCTAGGACATTTTAATGGTCATGATTTATTTGTGTATTTAGATGGACGGATGAGATGACTCCCTTTAAGTATATATCAATCCTAAATATATATCTACATTTACTTCCCGCCCAAACAGTATTCATACTTACCCACGTCTCCTCTCCATTCTATCTTTATCTCTCCCTTCTCTGTTCTCACATTCCCACTTACCCGCGTCCCCCCTCTATTCTATCTTTATCTCTCTTCCTTCTCTGTTCTCACCCACCCCATTCCCCCTTTATCTCTCTCTCTCTCCCTCCCTGTTCTTCTTCTTCCCTGCCCTCTCTCTTTGCTCGCTCCCGAAACTGCTCTTTAGGTAAGATGCTTGTTCCCCTTTCTCTCTGTTAATTAAAAATCATTATAAAAAAATTCCCAATCAAACTAAAGGTAAAGATCACTCTGTTGTTTGATTACTATCACTTTACTTTCAATTGATCTCACAAACAAATCTAATCGACTACTTTCTCGCGATTTCTTGCTTTCCCGGGTGGAAAATGTGTTGTTTCTGATTACGACAATAAATTTTCTCTCTTTTTGGTTTGTTTGTTTAGATTCAAATGTGGTGAGGTCAGATTTTCTCTCTATCGGGCTATTCTGCGTCGCACCAGAATTCTCTCTATCAAGTTTGTCTCGAGTCGATCACTTCACTCACTCTTCTCAAACCACGCTCCTCTTCATCGCAAGGTAAGATTCCCTTATAACCCTTTTCAATTTCAGTATAGTTTTGCGGCTTTGATCATATATCCAGAAGAGTTGGGGCTTTGATCATATAACAGAGTAACAGAGTACTCATTGTCGAATACAACCCTTCATAACCAACAAGTCAAAATGACAGTGATCTTATATATTTAGGTATATTTGGTGAAAGCTTATTTAGTCACATATTTATATGCATTGCATATTTTTATTGTTAACTTGCTTTTTCATACATTGAGTTTTGACTATTTGGAGTCTTCTATCTACGCCATATGAAAGAACTAGAAGATAATAAAGTAGAGGCTCAATGTTCAATATATTATCGTTTAATAATTTAAGTCGGTGGCTAATTTGCTATGAAAACAATTTCCATGGGTTTTTAACTCCAAATTTGCTGTGGACACCTGGAATATCTTCTTTTCCATACATGTTTGGAGGTTACCAATTTAGTAATTTTTTTCCCGAATTTTCTTTAGTTTTGCACGGGTGAATCATGGCAGTGTCCCAATGCAAAGACAATACTACTGATGGAAGGAACTACTGAGATGGTGTAGAGTATTTACAGAATTCTAATATATGATGATGCTGATTATAGTTAGTCATCGTTTGTATGGGGTTCCTGAATTCAGTCAGCTTGTGGCATTGTAATTCATGAGAGAGAGAGAGAGAGAGAGAAACTGTTTAAAATGACATTTTATCAATGTTGATAAGATCCAAAGTAGGGTGTATTGTATATGATCTTCGACATGTGCAGAAAAATTCTTTGTTTAATTGGGTGGAGATTAGAATGATATGTATCTTGGTATTATTAATCAAGAGATCTGATTTTGCTTCTCTTAAATTTTTTTTTGAGATAGCATAATATGGTGTTTATAAGATATGCGTCAACCATCTTTGTCTTGATTAATGTTTAGAGTTACTGAGCAACTGATTCTGTTTGAAATCTTTCCTATGTAATTGTGATAGGATTGGATCTGCAATGGTGTAATGGTTGACACCTTGCATGGCCAAAGACTTGAAGCATGGGGAAAGATGGGACCTGAGTGAGTGCAAATAATTGCAACACAAGTTCTGAACTTACTTGGTTACCAACAAGTCAAAAATGACAGTGATCTTATATATTTAGGTATATTTGGTGAAAGCTTATTTAGTCACATATTTATATGCATTGCATATTTTTATTGTTAACTTGCTTTTTCATACATTGAGTTTTGACTATTTGGATTCTTCTATCTACGCCACACGAAAGAACCAAAAGATAATAAAGTGGAGGCTCAATGTTCAATATATTATCGTTTAATAATTTAAGTCGATCGATTCTTCGGAATATCCGAAGCGCTATGGATTCACACTGACCTAAACTAGACCTCTGTGGTACTGCCCCAATGTCGTACTGCTCTTGAGTAGTTTATTTCCTGATGTCCAAATATATATGTGATGGACTCTCATATAGTTTTGGATTAAACTGCAAATCATAACTTTGTTAATCGTAACATAAAAAAGACAATTGTACCATCATTTAAATATTTAACTTTTAGTAGCCATTTTTCTTCCATTATTTTCTCCACTTCTTGTTCTACCGATATGGTTATTTTTTATCTAGGATTTGCATGTTTTGTGTTCATGGTTATCTTAATCCGGAAAATATTCTCCGAAAAATACCATTTCGGTTTCAGAGCTCTCTGTATACATCTGTGAGTGTTTTTGTGTTTTATTTTTTGATAGTGACTTCAATTCCATTATGGGTTGCAATTAGTTTGCAATTGTGTTTATGTATAGTTGATGTGTTTCAAATTATGTTGATTTGTTTGTACCCAATTGTGTTTGTTATTGCCAGAAAAAAGAGAATTTTTATTGGGTTTTGAGTTTTTAGACTTAATAGAAGTAGTTTTGTTGGTGGGTTGGAGTCATTAGTTTTTGACCTGATCTCTCTATCTGATTGATTGGGGTAATTGATTTATTTTCATTTTATATTGCTGGGTTTGATTTATGTGGTGCTTCTAGGAAATCTCCTTTGCCCAAAAAAAATTCTGCACACACTTGCCTTTTTTCTCTCTTTCATTTGAGGTATGAACATGTTATTTTAGGGTTGTTTACCTATGCCTTTGATTTTGGTTTATTACGGTGATTTGCTTGGGAAAAGAAATTGGTATACAATTCGTTTTTCCATCGCCATTGCCATCGCCACCATCCAACCCAAAAAAAAATTCTACACACACTTACCTTTTTTCTCTATTTCTTTTGAGGTATGAAAGAGTACAGTCTATTAAATATATATTTGATACTTAATTTTTTTTTATATTTGATTTGTTTGGAATTGTAGAGTATAGTCTATTAAATATATTTTTATAACTGCATTTTAATCTTAATATTATTTATACCGTACCTTTAGGCACGGGCATGCGCTAGTATTTTAATATTGAGATAAACTTTGAATATTTCTTATTGTTAACACTATTAGTTTATTCAAAAAAAAAAAAAAAATCTGACATAATAGATTGAATTGTAAAATTTTTAATGAACTTCAACTTATATACATATATATATATATATATATTTCCAGAGACAATTGTAACTGATATAATCAAATCATATTTTATAAATAATTCATGCATTTGGTAAACAATCATTCATTACTTGTAAAAAATTAACCAATTCAATTGTTTAAATTTTTGTGTACATCTTTACTTTTAAACTACTAATACTATAATTAATATAGTATTTGGTTCACTGAAATAAAATTGAATTGAATGGAACGATCATATCTTAATCTCTTTATAAAATAATTATTCTCTCAAAAAGGTAAATGATGATTTTATTCGTAATATTTTTTTATTATTTTTTACCTCATTTGATGGGACTTAAGGCTTGATTTGGTTTGATTTGATTAGGTTATTTTTTTATTATTTTTCAATAAACCAAACATAACTTATGATTGAAAACTGTTTAAGAGCCCTAATTTTTTAGACAGAATTGGGGTGCCTGAGACGACTGCCTTGCTTGCCTAGCCTTAGGGTCGGCCTTGGTTTGACCCATAATTGGATCTATTAAGATGTCTTTGAGATCTGCTTGAAAGGTAAATAAATCAAGTTTGAATAACTTATTACTCCGTTTGACTTGACTTGTTTATAGTTTTAAGATAGAAATTCACTGTGATAAGAAGGCTGGATAATTGTGGTTGTCTCAAAAGGGTTACTTGAAGAAGGTATTAGAAAGGTTAAACATTCAAATGCAAAACCAATTAGTACACCTCTTGCTGTGCATTTCAAGTTATCTTCAGAGTTGTGTCATAACTCAAATGAGAAGGCAAAGAATATGTCTCAAGTACCATATGCAAATGCAGTTGGGTGTCTCATGTATTTGATGGTGTGCGCAAGACTAAACATATCTCAAGCAATTAGTATGGTTAGCAGATATATGGTAGATCTAGGAAAAGAGCATTGGAATGCAGTAAAGTGGATCTTCAAGTATCATACAGGCACTCATGATTTTTGGATAATGATTGATCAAAAAGTAGTTTCAACAACTATTATCGGTTATTTGGATAATAACTTTGCAAGGGATCTTCATTCTATAAGGTCCATAACAGGTTATGCGTTCATGTTAACTAGTGGTCCTATTTGCTAGAAGTCTACTTTACAGTATACAGTTGCTCTATTGACCATAGAAGTAGCATTGTAGTGTGACAATCAAAGCACCATTCATTTGGCTAAGCATAAAGTGTATTATGCTAGAATAAAGCACATTGATGTACAGTATCACAAGATTAGAGAGAAGCTATCTTTTGGTAATGTATGCTTGTTGAAGGCTCACACTGATAAGAATGTTTCTAATATGCTAACAAAACCGATTCTCGGGGATAATTTTGAGCACTACTTAGACTTAGTTCATGTTATCTCATGTTGATGATGGTTGGAGGGTAGTGCATTCTTACACATAAAGTGAGTGCAAACATGTACCCAGCATGGGATACAATTACTTGGTGATTGATGACATTTACAAGCTCTCTTCATGATTTTTTTTTTATCGATAAAGAAAAATTTATTGATGAAACACATACAAAGTACGGTAAATTACATCAATAAAGAGAAGTTTGGAGCTAGATAAAGCTCTAACCTTCTAGTTTGTGAGGAACCAACGAACAAAGCAAAAACAAAGACATACAAGATCAAAAGAAAGACAAATCCTGAGCAAAGCAGCAAAACAACCCGCAGTGCATAGCAAACCAACAAATAGAACCAAGACTAAGTAGCAACACCTCTATTTGAAACACCAAAATCCAACAGCAGTAGATATCAACAACAAACAGCAACAGATCCTAAGCAATCTCCAACCACATAGGAGATAAGAAGGAGGAGAGTAGTAGCAATCACTAAATTAACTGGAAAGTCAAGCACTTCCCCTGATATGTCTCCATTTGAAGACAAGATCATCAATTGTGTAAGGGAAATTCTTAATGGAATCTTTGAGCCAAAGAGCTTATCTAAATTTGATGAGTTCAAGTAGACCAGATGAGTTGGGTTGTGCATTAGAAAATATACATTCATTTCTGTGCTTCCAAAGTGACCAATGAACAATTAATGGGATGACTCTCCAAATTGACCTTTCAAGCTTCTAAAATTTAACACGCATCCCCCAAGTAAGTAGACTATCAACTGATTTAGGAATGCACTAATGAAATCCCCAATCTTCAATCACTGTAAACCAAATTAACAAACAGAAGGGACAATGAAGTAGGACATGAGTAGCAGATTCCAATTCAGAACTATAGAAGGGGTAGAGGGACGAGGCATTGTTGTCAAGAATACCAATCTTGGGCAAAAAGTCTGAACATTTAATCTTATTTTTCCATGCCAACCAACAGAAGAATGAAACTCTAGGGGGCAATACAGAACTCCAGATAAGCTTACAGATTCTGAGATGGGGATTTATAAAAGAAGAGCTGTGAGAATAAAGAGTAGAGACAGAAAACTAGCCTGCAGAAACATTAGACCAAACCTGGCAGTCTGCAGAATCCATACACAGAGAAGGAGCTAAGGATAATATAGCATTCAGTCTAGCTTCTTCAGCCATTTCCCAAGTATATAACTCTCTGCTATGGGGGAAGTTCCAATCACTTGGGCTTGATTTCCTAGCAAAGTATTGGTGGAGAGAGCCTTCTTGATCAATTGAGAGGTTAAAAAGAAAAGGAAAAGCATATATCAGGCAAAGGGCACCGCACCACCTATCACACCAAAAATTGATTATGTTGCCATTTCCTACTTTGATGATGCAGTTGTCCAAAAAGAAGTTAAAAATAGGCCTGTTAAGAGCCCCAATGGATAAGATGTCACTCCACATTCTAGAATGCTTCTAAGAAGGCTTCATTAGAGGATGCCAACAATTTTCCTTAATCTTATATTTACTGCAAACAGTTCTCCTCCAAAGCGTACTGATTTGGTTTCCAAATTTCCACCACCATTTGAGTAGTAAACAATCATTGACATCCCTGACCCTCCTAATGCCTAGACCCCCTTGATCAATACTCTTTGTAACCTCCTTCCATTTCACTAGATGAACTTTCCTTTAAGATCACTACCACCCCATAAGAATGTTGCCTCAATCTTTTTTATTTCTCTAGCCACTCCTTCAGGCATTTTAAATAAAGAAAGAAAGTAAACAGGTAAGCTAGAAAGTGTAGATTTGATCAAAGTTAGTCTACCTGCAAAAGATTGCAATTTTCTCTTCCACCCAGACAGCCTAGATTTGATTTTGTCAATAACAGGCTTCCAAGTAGATTTCCTGCCAAGATAAGCATCTAAAGGTAGCCCCAAAAATTTTAAAGGAAGGCCCTGCACCTTACAGTTGAGAAGATTAGCAAAAGAAATCATAATATCTTCAGCCACACCAACACCACACACAACACTCTTGTGGTAGTTAATTTCGAGACCTGATAGTACTTCAAAGTATCTAAGAATTCTTTTAATAAATGCCAATTGATCCAAATCAACTTTACAAAAGAGAATTAAATCATCGGCAAATTGCAAATGTGATATAAGAACGTTATTAGTCCCAACTTCCACAACATTAAGAATACCAAGCTATCTTCATGATGGTTTATGATAAATGCAAGCCAAGATAGAAATTCTTGTAAGGTGTCATGTATTTACTGAATTTCCAGCTCGAGGGATGGGCGCCCATGACGCACCGCAAGCATACATCAGACTATAATATTAGTTTCGGCCTAGCAGATTTTACCCTATATACTGTATTAGTGTATACATTTTAAGGTTAAGAGAGAAAAACCGAGAGTGTTACGGAATGTTTTTGTAATCCTTATTGCGTATAGTGGATTTGATCATTTCTTCGCCATGGACATAGGTGTCTCGCCGAACCACGTGTATCTTGTGTTTGTGTGTGTGCTTATTCTTCTTGTTATTTGTTTATTGTGTGACTAGCGTAAAACCCGTGCTATGCATGGCAAGTAACAAAAGGTGATCAATAATATTAACACATGTTAAAAATTAACAAAATACTATGAAATTAATTTAGATGGATATTTAAATTATAGATTTGAGTGATTGCACTATACTTATATAGATATGCATGACTAATTCAATTTTTTTGAAATACACTCAATCGGATAAACTTAATTAAAAAGGAAGAGTAAAAATGAAATTCCATAAATATAAGATAAAGTTAAAAAAAAAATTTAATTTGAAGATAAACTATAGGAATATAAAAAGAAAAAATTAGATAAATTCTCAAAAAAGAATAAACTCAACTAAAAATCAAAAGCAAAAGTGGATTTTGTAAATATAGGATAAATATAAATAAATAAATAAATCAAGTTTGAATTTGAAGATAAACTATAAGAATATAGAAAGAGAAAATTAAATAAATCCTGGATGAGAGTGAAATGTCATATATAATTTTTAAAAATTTGTAAAACAAACAAACAAACAATTGAGGTGTAGTAAGTTAAAAATTAGATAAGATTACATTATACGAATTTTAATTCTATGTTGTGTCTATTAATTGTGAGTAAACTACTAATAAGCTCTAATAGTTTAACTTAATTCTCATCAAATCCTATTGAAATAAGTCTTAGTAAAATCGTCGTTAAAAATAATTTTTGTGACAATTTTTTGCATATGTTGCTAAAAATAGACAATTAGTGACTTTTTTTGTCACAATTTTTAAAAATTGTCGATAGAACTTACAATTAGTGACTTTATGTGATAAATTTTTCAAACTGTCGCTAAAAGTAGAAAATAAGTAACTTTTTTTAAATTGTTATTAAAACTTACAATTAGTGACATTTTTTGTGACAAAATTTTTAAACTGTCGTTAAAAATTAACAATTAATGACATTTTTTAATAGTGTTTGATGAAAAATATTATTAATTATCATAAGCTCCATTAATTAATAAATATACCTATTATTAGAACTTGATAAGGCTCTTCTCACTATATTTTTTTTTCCCGTAATATATATATATATATATTGGAGCCAAGTTATTGCATAACACTTTTTGTAATTAAATGTAGAATAATGTTTCGGACCACTAAAACAGCAGCTCTAAAGCTGCACTAATGAGGTGGCAATGCTGTGGATCCCACCTTGATGTGATATTTTGGTTTAATTTTTTTTTTTTTAATGGTGCCAGCTCAGTAGAGCTCTTTTAGAGCTCTACTTTTAGAGCTACTAATCATCACTGTTAAATGTATGATGTAATAATTGAGGGTAGTGCTGGTTGAATCACTAGGCAACTGAGGTACTTGCTTAGGGCCTATGTTTGGGGAGGGACTCAATTTCAAGGACTTTCACTATGAAAAAAAAATAAAAAAATCTTTTATACTCAAAGCAATTAAGAAAAATAAAAAATTGTAGAAAAATAAAATGAACAAACAAATATTGCAATTCAATGAAGTGTTTTCCAAACTTACACTACAAATGAAAGGGACATTTTATTTATTTATTTATTTTTGTGCAAAACCATGGTATCATTAATTACAAAAACCAAAGTATTCATCCTCAGTAATTCTTCTCATTCTTCAGAACCTCAGACCTCTCTCTGCTACTCCTTACCTCTCTCCCACCGCACACCCGTTGTCGTAACCCCCCTTTTCTATGTTTTTGCTTCCCTCCCATGCCACAGCCACTCATTCTTCACCTAAGCCAACCGTTGGTGACATGTCTCATCTCCTCTGCCCTACCACCTTACCCAAATCTCTAAACCACTCAAATCAAAACCCTAAAGTGAGAAAGAGAAACCTAACCCTTTTTTCTAGTGTTATCTCCATCGTCGTTGATGATATCACCAAGATAAGAGAGAGAAAGATAGATGAAGAGAGTGAGATCGCAATTGTTAGATCTAGTTCGTGGATTACTATTTGAAGGAAGTAGATAGTGACAGTGACTACGTGTCACGACCCAAACCTGCCCCTATAATTTTAGCTTATGACTGGCCAATAATCTCAGATTTCCTATGGCCTCTATTAACAATATCAATCTTACTATAACTTACAGGGCTTAGCAGAAGCAATTTAAGATGTAAAGATAATCCATTGAGCTGTGCACATATGAAAACATTTTTATAGCATAATTATACATCCATTCATTACATATGTGTATTCATTCATCACAATAGACTTTTAACATTTAATACACATTCCAAATATCCATAGCTTTAAAATCTAAAACAACTCCCAGTAGCAATAACAAAAGTATAAAACAGAAAATCATAACAAAAAGAGGTTTTGACTTGCTCACAGATTGTTTCATTCTAGAAGCTCATCAAAAGAATGAAAAAATGCTAGACTTCAGGGCTGTCTCTAACCTTGATGCTCGGCTTGCTCACCTAGGGCCTAGTAAGTAATAACATAATAAAGAGGTTATATGAATGAAGTTCGACAACATTTCATATATTTATTCCAATTCTATTCGAGTCTTAATATTAATAGCCATTTCAATCAATTTATGTTGTACATCCAATAGAGTATATATGCATCAATGACAATGGGACCACAATGGTCAATCAACGGGACCACAATGGGTCATTCGATATTTCATATTCAATGTGACCACGTGGGTCTAATATTAGAGATCTTTGTGTTTCAATTATTCAATGAGCCATGGTATTATTTCCCCCAGGAAAGAGCCTCACTAAAGAATGCCACAATTACAATTTCAAAGCAGAACTTTATTCATTATGAGAAAATAACGTTTCAATAAACCATTCAATCAATCATATATCAATTTCGAGATCAATAACAATTTCAAAAATAAAGACAACTTGAATATATCTTTATAAAGTTACTACTCGTAATGGGTTAAATCGTCGCTAGGCCTTGGACGTCTACCTATCCAAAATACATAACAAAACACATTGAGGTTCCATTTTGATTTAATGTGAAATCTCTATTCAATTCTCTTCTTGAATGTCTCTACATCAATTCCTTCTTATTGATGCCTTAATCAATGTCTAAGAAAGCTCTAATAAGCATAAGGATGCAATGATGTACTTATGAAAGCTTTTCAAAAAAGTACTAGAAACAGGGTGTTCGCTCGAGCGCTCACTTGGTCTCTCGAGCGGTGTGGCCTGTTTGCAAAAGTGTTCGAATTTTAAGCTCGAGCCAAGTTTCTGGTCACTCGAGTTAAGACTCAAAATGTAAGGTGGTCGCTCGAGCCATCTACCAATGTCTGTAAAAGTACTAGATACTCGCGAAGTTCGCTCAAGCCACGGGTTCATCGCCTGAGCGAACTAGGCGAATTCTGGGTTTTCCAGATTGTTCTTTGAAGTTCAAAACTCATCTTTTAAGTGTGAGACTTGTACGACTTGTTCCAAAAACATAGAAAAACGCTGTAAAACATGAAAAGCACAAATAATTTGAAACCAATTGTCTAAAATCATGGTCCATTTCTCAAATTTGAACTCAAACTCTAGACTATAAGCCATGCATGTCTTAACTTGAGTTCCCTCCTTTCCAAAACATAACAAGATGGCATGAAATGTATAAAATCACGAAAAACCTTCAAGTTTTTGTCTTCTAGACCTCATGCATGTATGAAATTCAAGAAATCCTAACTCAAAAATGAAGAATCATGAATGCATGTACATAATTCAACTAAACTCTTCCAATTCATGGTAATTCTAGCCTCCATTATACAATTACATGAAAATGAACTTAAGAACTAGATGAATTCAACTTCTATATGTTTTATCTACAAAGATTAAGGGAGAATTTCATACCTAGAGTGTGAATTCAAGTATATTCTGGCTTAATTCTTCAAGTCTCCTCCGAATCTCCTTCAAATTCTCCTTTGCCTCTCTAAAGTGTTCAGTTCACTCTCCTTCTCTCTAGAATTCTCAGGCCATATGTTGTAATTATGAGTTCAAAACATAATTAAAGCCTTATATATGGTGTACTTAGTTTTGATTAATTCCAATCAATTCCAATCAATTATTCTAATTATTTTTATCTGAATCAAATTTCAACTAAAGTTGTCATAAAATTCTAAATATTCTAATTAGCCTATTGGGCTAGTCAATTTTAGTTTCTGAAACCGTTAAGGCTGTCAATTTTTGCCTCTAAGTCAACAATTCTAAACAGGTATTCCAAAATAAATAGATAATTACAATTAAACATATAATTTAGCAATTAAACTCACATAAATAAATATATAAAACTAATGTATATGTTGAGGTCGTCATACTGCAAATGTAGTTGCGGTTGTCAGAAAATGTTAGATGGGAAGAGAGAGAGAGAGAGAGAGAGAGAGAGAGAGAATCACGGTGGTGGTTAAATGCGACAACGGTGTCGAAAAGTGAGAGAGTTTGGAGGTTATGATAATGGTGATGGAGATGTGAGGCGAAGGAAGGTGGGTAGAGAGGTAGGCCTGAGTTAGTAGGCGAGGTTGGGGTAATGGGCCGCTACTGTCGACAGAAAGGGGTGCCAGAGAGGACTAGGGTTTTCAAAGATAGGGATGAGAATAAAGGAGAGAGAAGGAAAGGGAAAAAAGTAAGGATAAATTTGTAATTTGACAAAGATTCTCACCTAACTACAATTATTTTTTATCTTTTCATTTATTCTTTTATTACTTTATTTTTTTTTTCATCAAATTGTAATTCTTTTGACTTCCTAACATTTATATGAAATTTTTCCATAAAAAATATATCCATGTGTAGATAAGAAACATACTATCAAAAGGCTCCCCATTAAAATTTATAATATTTAAATAAATACAAAATAGTTTTTTTTTTTTTAATAATAGTTAAATTTATAAAGGGCTTACTTAAAATTTTCCCCCCTAGACCGTGAATACGCTTGAGCGGCTTTGATCGAGGAATTTATTAATATTAATGCTCCATTTATTTGAGTCAAAAATATTTTCTTTTCATGTTTGGTATAATAAAAAATAAAAATTAATAAAAAATATTTTTTTATAGTCAATAAAAAATAAATTTATTTAAAGATAAAATATTTTTTACTTTTAAAAAATAAAAAATATTTTTAAAATTAAAATTTTATCCATATTATCACATCACCACCACTTTCATCTCCATCATCATAACATTATCACCACAATTAACGCCACCGTCATCATTACAGCCACCGTCACAATTACAATCACCATCACTATTACCTTTGCTATTACTCAGCTACTGTATTACCTTTGTTAATGTAGCCGTTAATTCCATCTAAGAAGAGTAGGAGGGAGGGGCCATGTGCAACGCCTAAGATCGGAACACGTAGATAGGATTCTAAAAAATGGAAGTGAAATGTACCTCCTCGGGAAGAGTGCTATCACGTGACGCTCCACTGTAGAATCCGCGAATCACTGCTTGAGCGGAGGCACTGCCCGCGGTCGCATTTGACATTCATAAATCATTTGATTGCGTTGGGGCCACCACATGACTGTTGTATTGCAGCCTTATGTTTTTTACTTTCAATACTGTGTATGGCTATGACCACTCATTGCCAATCATCGTGTTTATGTGTGAATTCATAAAAAATTAAATAAATAAATAAAATAAAAAATTCGTGAATTGAATTCTATGAATTCACATCACAAGTATATATCTAGATAACAAAAAGATTGACAACTCTAGATGACATTTTTTCTTCAATTATATTCACATTGATATGATATATTACATATTTTTATTTTTTATTATAATGATAAATTTAATTAGTTACGTCAAGCTTCTTACCACATAATTAATTAAGTCAAGAGTCTTAATTGCAGATCATTAATATTTCTCTCATTAAATTTATGTATTTCTCTTTTGATTAGAATATATAGACATAAAAATTAGAGGGCAAATTCATTGTCTTCTTATGATATGAGATTAGAGCACTATACTTTTTCATGATTTAAATGCACACCTTATGATTTTGGATTGATTGTAATGACTAAGTTTTTGAATTAAAATAATGATATAATGATCATATATATATATATATATATATCATATTGAGTTACTATCTCATTATCATAATTGCATTAGTTGAATGAGTCCCGCCACACATTACATGAGAAATTAAATATGATATATAAACATGATCATTATAGCATTACTCTTTTGTTTAAGGATCATGCTAACAAGCGTGACAGTTGATAATGAATAATTATTTACGTTTTATTACATTTAATTAGTTTTGAAATTTGTTAAATTATTATTTTTATACATATGAAAAGGTGAAATATTAATTATAAAATAGTTTTATACAAATTCAAAAGTCATTAAAATATTCAATAATTAATGCATTCAATTAATGAGTAGCTAAAAATAGAAACCAATCAATTAGATAAGTAACTATAACTAGAAAGTAATCAAAATCAATATCTGTTAATACATTATCAAATACATCTTGACTAGTGCCTTAGAGGCACTTAATAGAGCAACTCTAATAGGCTCTTTGAAATGTGTTTATTGGCTATTTTACATAGCCAAAACCCAATTTCAATGCTCTAAGAGCAACTATAATGCTTCTCGTCATTTTTCACTAGTTTTTTTTTTTTTTTTTTTTATCGGTAAAGAAAAATTCTATTAAAAACATGAAATTTACAGGTAGAAGGAAAGAAAAACGCAATGAGAGAGGTTCGAAGAGTAAAACTTATTATCCTACTACTGCTACTCGCGTTCTTACAACCAACCCTTCAGCCTCACGATTTTAAAATTTTTCACTAGTTAAAGTATAAAAAATCATACTCTTTACTTTACCTATTTTATTTTTCATCTCTATATTCTAATATTACTTTAAATATCTATCTACACAAATTGGTTTTAAGAGTCTTTAACACTCTCCAAATGTAGCTAGCCTCCAAAATTTTATTAAAATAATTATTGTAATAGCTAACCCATTAGAGGGAGTTAAATATGATAAAATTAGCTATAATAATCAACATCTTCTTTCAAAGAGGCTGTTGGAGATGCTCTAACAAGTTAAAAACAATACACTAGACATTGTACCTCATCTGCAAAGGGGCTAGCTACAATCAGAGAGTCACACAAACACTTCCTCTCCCTTAATACCTATGTGACTAATTGTGAAAAGTATTGTTGAAGTACACATTAACTAAAGTTATTAAACAAAAATGAAAAAATATATTTCTTGTGTACTTTAGTATGCAAACTATCTTGTAGTGTTGGATATACTCTTAGCATTATCCTTCGCTTAATTAAATGAAAACTATAATCCAAGTGATTATTGTGCAATGAGGACTTCATTTATTTCTTTTTCCTCCAAAACTACTCAGACAAAAATACACAAATGAACTCATCAATCATTCTATTTTTATTTGAGAAAATATCAAATTAGTGTTATTTATAAATAAAAAATAATAATAATAATTATAAATCAATAATAAACTTTATAAATATTAATAATTAAATTCATAAATCTGTAATTATTTTTTAAAAGATCCACTAAATCATAATTTCCATTTTTTATTTTCTACCTCAAAATCTTAAAAAACAATAATATCCTATCAACTTCAACCATAACCAACCAACTTTCTCTTAAATGCCACTTCTAACCGCCCCATCTCTTCTCCTCTATCATTGTTGTCGCTCCCTCTTCCACTAAAGTCTCCAAACAGAGATGCCAAATTAATCTTAAACTTTCCTTATTCACAAAGAATCATCCAACAAAGAAGATGATAATGCCGATAAATTTGTCAACGAGATATAAGATCTAATTCTCTATAATTATATAGCAATTATTCCTTCATTTTTATATGATTTGACTATTTTTATAAAGAAAACTCAGAACTCCAGGTTTCGAAATCGTAACAAAAAACCTCGTGTTGGTGAATGTGATGCTCATAATCTCCATATCGATATTGAAACAAGATGGTCAAGTACACCATTTTTGTTTATTTTATCAAAATGGAATAACTGTTATTCATGACATTTGTTTATGTGCCCATATATGTTCGAAGAAGATGGCCAACTACACCATGTAAAATCATTCTGTTTTCAAATGTCAATCATTGCCTTTATAAATAGGTTTTGTGATCATTAGATCCAATGATTACATCTTTTAGTTTAAATTTAAGGCTCATATCTCCTGGTTTAATTCTATGATGCTAACTCATTCTATATAATTTTGTACAATCATTTTGTTTATATATCATTACTCCTCTACAAAATAATAAATGCTATAAATGTCGGCTTGTTAAGATTTATTAAATGATGTTAAATGCAATTATTTAATGAACTCGAATAACATAATTTTAAACAATAACATGGTAAATAAGATGACATTTTAAAACAAGCCAATTGCAAATGACAATAGTAACCTAACATTTACTTTTCATCAAACCTAATAAAATGACAAAAAAAAAAATAATAATGATATTCATAATTTACGTGTACTGTTTAATTTTTAAAAATTAAAAATTTATATTTTGGAGTTCCTTTTTATTTTCTTTTTTTTTTTTTTTTAACAAGGCGTGTATAGGTTTATTTTATTTTATTTATTTATTTTTTTCCCCAAATGTTAAAGAATTGATGTATTTTTTAATTAAAAAGGTCAAGGGTTTTCATATAATTTTCTTAATATATATATATATGTATATATTAGGGTCATGCATGGAAATGGCATGACATGAGGCTTATATAAGTTCCATGTGTGTTCAAAGTTTCACGAAGTCAAGGAATGATTGGATCCATATACATGTAAGTTTAAAATAGTCATAAGAATATGTATACTACGGTCAGGTTTGGGAAATCTTAAAAAAGTTAAAAAAATTAAAAAATTATTCAAAAAATTAAAAAGTTATCATTATTCATCAAAAGTCAACAATTACGACTGCACAACTCTCAATTCTAATTTTTCTTTATAAATTAATTTTTACAATTTTTTATTACATATTTTTTCATAAAAAGTCAAAAAGTTAACCCAAATATTTATATTTTCAACCTTAATTTTTTAATCTAAAAATACAAAAAATACACTTATTTAAGACACTCTAAACAACTCCTAAATATCTCACAACCCCTAAATATTTACGATTACCATTGAAGTCTATGATATTAGACTGTAGGTTCTTTCCACATATGTCAATAAATACAACTATATTCATTACATCTTACAAAATAACCAAAAGCATACATATTTACGTAGGGAGCAGATTCCCTTCTGTTGTGTATGGGTAGGTTTTGTTTGGATTAGTGGGACCTTTTATGGCTCGCAAATTGATAATTTAAATCGTTTAATTTTTAAATAATAATATTTATATTATTTATGTAAAAAATTATATCGATCCAATAATCATAATTACGGTAATTTACTGCACTTGTCTCCTGAAAAATAGATGATTTAGATTTTTAAATAATATTTGTCATTTATTTCTTTTTCCTAATAAATGTCATAAACAAGCACAGCTACAATTAGTGGACAGATCTTTTCTTTTCTTTTCTTTTCTTTTCCATGAATGATTTAAACACTTTGATATAAAAAATGAACGATTTATATTATCAAAATAAAATCTAGAATAAGCCCCCACAAACCTCAATAGTACTGTGTGAACTGGAGAGAAAATTGTCCTATTTACATATTCACTAATGGTAACAAGTGCCTTGTATTTAAGAACATATTAATTTTTCAAATAAGTAAAATTTTCATTTTAACTAATTAAATTGATAAGTTTCTAATTTTAATTACTCATTAAATTGAAGGCATTTATTATTGAATGTTTCAATGACTTGTCAATTTGTATACAACTACTTTATAATGGGGAGAGACTTCCCTTGAATCCTCATTTAGATGGGAGAGAACTCTTTGGGCTTGTGGGCCCCATTATGGGCCCTTTTTGATAATTTGAAGCATTCATTTTATTGGGTCTTATGTGTATGTCATCACTACAAGAATTAACACTTTTGGCAATAAAAAAATTAGTCGCTAAAAGTCAATTTTTGGTCAGCAAAAGTTATCCGCGACCAATTTTTTTGGTCGTTACTTTGGTCGCCAATTGAAAGTCGGCAAAAGTAATTCGCGATCAAAATTGTGGTTGGTCGGCAAAAGTTGGATTTGCCGACTAAATTTTTAGTCGCTAAATATTTAATTACCGTGACTAATTTATTTTGTCACCAAAACACTTTGATTGCGAAAAGCGATATTTTCCTGACCAAATTTCTTAGTCGCCAATTGTCACATTTCACGACCAAAAAGTTTGGTCGCCAATTATTACATTTCGCGACCAAATTTTTTGGTCGCCAATTATCACATTTCGCGACCAAAAATATTAGTTGCCATTTGTTACTTTTCGCGACCAAAGCTTTTAGTCAGCAAAAGTGAGTTTTCACAACCAAGAGCTGTTTTGGTCGGCAATAGATGTGTTTTTTACGACCAAAACTCTTGGTCGGCAATTGTCATTTTTTGCGAAAAAAAATTATTTATTTCTCGCGACTAATAAATTAGTCACCGAAGTAGAAAAACAATACACCTGTAATTCCTAATAATTCATTCAATCCATAATAAACCTATAATTTTAAAGCATCATTCAAATTAACTGAATCATTAACATTCAACACAATACATAATTCATTAACATTCGACACAATACAACTATTCTAAGTTTTCATTCACAAGTCACATCCATCTAGCATAACAAATTGAAACAATACATAATTCATATTTACAGCATCAGGAAAATTGCTTAATCCACTAAGTTGCCTTCATAGCCAATCAAGAAGATCCTTGTGCCCTTTCGTGCCAGGCTTCGCATCCATCAAAGCAGTAGTGATGTAAAGCACCTAATAAAGAAATTGGAAAATTTATCGAGAAGCATGATAAATATGTAAAATTAATTAATGCATAAACGAAATAGAGAAATTGGAACCCAACCATTTTGTTGAGATGAACAATGACAAGCCAAGCCAAACCGACCCATTCACGCCCTGTTCCTTAGTGAACCAATTTGGAAGCGAAAATGTGCAAACGCTAAATTGCATTTCGTTGTCATTTACTTCACAAAGTCCTACATGATAGCCTTTTATACATAATATGACTTACTCCTTTTTGGTTGGTAGTCCGCTTTATGTGCATATACTTGAAGAGCCTCCTCTGGCGACATGCCACTATAAACAAGGTAAGCAGATACCATCAAGCCTGTTCGACCTTGCCACCTGCAAAATTTAAAATATGATACAAATGAATAAGAAGCATGTTAAAATCAATCTTCTATAAGGGCAATATGAATCCGTAACGTTTGGAAGCGAAGTTGATTTTCACCATCAACGATACTTGTTCAAGTAACAATGGTCTGTGGTAGGTTTGTTTTCACCATCACCGATACTTGTTCAAGTAACAATGGTCTTTCCAATAGTGAAAAGACGTTCATGTCGGTTTTGAGAAGAGAAAAGTTAAGGTATGAGTCCTATCTTATCCCTTTTATATTAGATCATTAGCCAAAATACAGGAGCTCTCTAAGGCGAAATAAAGACGCCAAATATACATAAAGATGAAATAGGAAATATTCTTAATATACCCTACCATTCCTAATACATTCTAACAGTTCACTTTGGACACATGAAATGATTCTTGGACAACTCATAATCGATCGGTGATATTTGAAAACTATGGGAACACATCATTGACATCTTGTAGGGATGAGGACAGGTTTCAACATTCCCACTCACTACTTATGCAGATAATCATGTAAATATTCCACTTGTAAGCAAACAGTAAGCATAATCAATTCAGGTGTGGTTAATTAAACTAAACTGGGCACATTAGTTCACTTTGTTTTGAAACATTAGCATGGTATATAATATGGTCACTTTGGCATGTTTAGGTTCAAACTTTTTAGGATTCTGTGTGCCAGCAATTCTGAGTGTTTATAGTGTATACTCAACTTCCAATGTCAATATCCATGCAATGTATCTTTCAACCAAAACAAATCAAATGTATCCAACAAACTTATGAGAATGTTCCCATCATCTTGTATGGATCAAATGATATGTACTTACTCTAAGGCAAGTGATACAGGTTCAATGAGTTTTCCAGCCTATTCAAATCAAATGTGAAATAAGTACTCACTTAGCACTTCCATTGTTTGGGTTATCAACTTCCCTTAATGGGTGCTTTCTCTGTGGCCAACTTTCAATCTGAAATTCCATCAAAAAAGAAATGAGTTCAATACTAAGGCTTTTCCATCAAAGGATAACCGAGCAATTACCTTTGTCAAATTAATGTCGCTCAATGCAAATGTTGCCAAGGCTTTAAACAACACTCCAGGACCTTCTTCCAAAGTAAATACAATGCTCGTCTGGAATAAAGGACATCAAAATTCAACTCAGACAACTTTTTTGGCAACCATTTAAGCAAATAAACCAAGGCAACAAAATTTTACCTTAAAGGGCTTGTTAGTACTTAGAATGATAGGATCCCTTGCGAGTACCAAATAGCGAGTAATATTATCAGAGTCATCCTGCAGAGGTCATGGAATACAAGCAACCTAAGTATCATTTCTTGGACCACATAATAATTATACAACCAAGTGGTATTTAGCATCAAGAAGACTATCACACAAATAACTGACTGCACTCAGAACTGATGTTATGCACATATTACGATATAAAATATGATAATGGATTGTATTTCATGATGAAGTGAAGCTTAACTAAGTTGAATTGAATGTTTCAATCTCCATTTAAGCAAAAAATAGAAGTTACAATGTTACCAATTTTTCTTTCTTTCTTTTCTTTTAATTTATTTTATCCTATTTTTTGGCATTTCAAACAGATTCATTTGGACTTCTTTGATCCCATTCCATGAGTCTTTTTCTCAATGAGCTTTGTGAAGAGTTCCTACTAACATGGTGATAAGGTTGAAGATGCCTTATGCAGCTAAAAGAACAAGGCAATTGGAGACTTTGAAGTTTAGAAACAGGTCAAGAAGAAACTAACTTGGATTCTCTCAGCAAGTATATCTGGCCCATAAATTTCTGCAGCTCGAGCACTTGCAACAGCACCAGCATCCCTCAGTTCATTTAAGGCTACCAACTGACCCAAAGTTAATACAGTGAGAACAGGAAGCTTTCCTGTAGTATAAAAAAGGTTAAAAAAGATGCCAAAGGGACAACTGTAGATCACCTGAGTAGCACTAGCAGTATCATTGACGTTTTCTCTTGTAGCACCCAACTTACTTAAGATGATATCACTTTGAGAAAATGCCTGCAAACAATAACTTGTCAACTTGTAAAACCGAAAATAAATAAATAAATAAATAATTTTCATTGGATTTATAACTCATTCAAATAATAAACTATTTGTTTAGATGAAATATACTCTGAAAAATTATAAAATATGTCCTAAAAATATAAAAGAAAGCATTCCTCAATTATAACCACCAAAAAGTAAGGTAACAGGTTGATGGTCTACTTGTTATGACCAGCCAAAATATATTCACAATATTATTCTAGGCTTCCTCCTTTGCAAAATTTAAATTTCTAAGGTAATGAATTAGTCATTTTAGGAGAGATATCTAGCTCAAATTCAGAGTTTAAATTATGTTTATCACTCTGAAGTTGATTTTCAAGTTTACTTCAATTTATTTGATTTTCACATCTCCATTTTCACTAGCAAAGCGACTGAACCTTACTTCACAACTAAACTTCAGTCCAACATCAAAATTAAGAGCAGCGGTAACTCTTTAATCAAAACAAAGTTGGAAATTGATGGCAAAGAGCTCAAGCAATTGCTTCTGGTAACTTTGTAATCATAACAAAGTTGAAAAATGATGGAAATTACGTCAAGCAATTGCTCCTCCAGGAAGGACAAATTTTAAAACCCCAGTTGATGAACATTTGCAGATATATGAATGACAAGTCTGAAAAATGCCGTATCTTTTTTGTATATTATAAATTGTCAATTAAACTCAATTCGGCAATGTTCTCTCCATTTCGAAACAAAAAACTAAAATAAATAAACTGAAATGTTGATGGCTCAAAACACGTTTCAATTGCTCTGTCCAACACTGGTAGTGCTAGAAGGCAAACGTTAATACCGGTGAACCTCACCCACTATGTGCAACTTATGCTTCCACCTAAAGAATTTTCAATCGGAAGAACTGTTTTATCACCAACGAGTTCGACACCGCAAAATATGTTTAAGAACAAACAAGAAGGAATGAGTACATCAATTTATACTAAGAAGCCTTTGGATACAATTAGAATCAAATCATTTCTTTCTTGTTCATTTTTTTTTGTACAATAATTTCATTTTGTTTACCCAACATGTGAACTGAAAAATTCATCTTTTAGAATTCATTTACTACCAAAAATGGAGTCCTCACACTATATGAAGTCATCACAAAAATAATAATTAATAATATGCAAAATGATGTCAAGAAAAACAAAATAGACTATTCAAATGTTATGAAAAATTACAATTCCGTGTGGTGTCCTAAATTCTGCCCACAAGCTGTTAGAGTTACATCATAATCAACCTTGAATGCATCTGCAAACTTGTTATAAGGAACAGTTTCACATTGAGAGTAGGCTTTGAGTGCAGCATCTGCACTACAGGCACCTGGTACCCCCTGCATGATTAATTGGATAAACTATGAATATTAGGCAAAATTTTATAGCAACCAGAAATTCTTTTCCTTGATCCTTTTCTACTTTTTCTTGTGCATTAGGAGCCTGTGACTTGGATAGAAATGCAATACCTTATATGATATCCGCACCTTCCTACCATCATTTAGAGAAACTGAAGAATCAATCACTGATAATGGTTCTGCAAATTGGAAAATAAAATTGAGAAAATTACAAGTTATTAAACCGAAATCAGTTAGACATCAGATACACAAGACAGTTTACCATAAGCAAGCTTCACATAAGTTACTCAAACAAATAGCGAAAAATGACATAAATGGTTAAAAAAGTGTGAATTGAAATGGATAGAAACAAAAGTTGGTAGTTGATCAACCAACGTTTGGCATAAATCTATTAAAGCATCCAACTCGAAACCAATTGGCTATGAGTGGAGGGGTCTCTCAAGTATATTAACCAAGCTTGGGAGGCTTAGAGAGACAATGTGGGACAAGTATAACACTCCCCCTGCACATGCAGCTTGGATAGCATGTGGAGGTGACAGAGAGATGAGAGGTGAGAGATTAGACAGTCTAATATAATCACTTAAAGTAGTTATCCTCAAACTCAAAAACCTACGTTCTCATGCCTAGCAACCCATGCTCTTATAATTGCACTAAACAACATTAAAGTTATTTCTAGTGTAAATTCCTCATAATAGCCAATCCTACTTTCTAGTGTAAGAATAACTAATTATAGCTTGAACCAAACTTAGTTCGTGAAATTCCTGATAGCATAAGTACAAAATATCAGCACAAGAACAGTGAACCACAAGTCTTGACCCTTGTACTATTTTAATACAAAGTAACTTCTTTTTCATTTTATTTTTTATTTTTTATTTTTTTATAAAAAAAAGTGCACCAAAATACCAAATTCTTATCCTCCCCAATCAATTGCAAAGACAACTTGAGAAAGGAAATTGAAGATGTTCCCTTCAAGATTATATCACTCAACTATTTTTTTTTTCTTTTTCATTTTTATCTTCTTTCCATTGTCATGAGTTCATTATTTATAAGAAATAACTATATGAATTTACTCAATATAATGCTAGTATGAAACTGCAGGTCTATGTTTTTGAACAACAGTAGAAAAGCTAAGTTCAATTAGGAATTGAAATTCTCATTCATTTTAAATTCTAATACCAGCTCTGTCATTCAATTCAAGCTTCCTTGTTGCATGTGGTTGAAGTATCCTGTTGCATGTGGTTGAAGTATCCTGTGGCATTTGTCCAGAAAGCATGCTGTTGGAGAATGCTAGAACACCCAATCTATCTATCACACTAGTCTACTAGGTGCACAGATGTATTGACAAGAATTAAGAAATAAATACAGGGGCATATAGGAGCAAGGATAAGAAGCAACTGCCACTTCTTCATTGGCAACCATTATTTTTTTAACCATACCACTTGAGATTATATAAAAAGGCAAAAAATAAATAACAATTTTGAAAGACCTGTGCAACATCAAGTGATCACATGCATTCTCAGCCAACAAGACAACTATTAAATCCAGGAATATGACTTGGGCCTTCCGCGACTAAGACCAACCAACCAAATTAAATAACTAAGTGTAAAGCTCATCAAAACGCATATAACATTTTCAAAGAAACACTAAAAGATAGAATGGCAATTGTTATGCTTTTAGGAATTATTTTAGAATTTAGATACCACATGCAGCAGCTAGAGAAGTTTTCAATGCATCAGGATCAATTCCCTTCGAGTATGGATCCCTGAAAAAGAAACCAACCTACTTAAAAATGAGAAACCATGTGCTAAGGAGAAATAGGAAAGGAAATTCAACACATAATTTTTACAGCTTAAAAAGCAAGCATGTGATACAAGGAAGAAAGGGCCAACAAATGATTGTTCAAGAACCATACTATTGCAACTAGCATAGCAACAAATCCCAAAACTATTATGCCACTTACATATAAATAAACTGCCTTCACTAGCAAGTGTAATTTCATTTTGATCTGCTTTTTGAGAACCATGGAAACTAGATTTAGACCTTGTTTGGGAACTAGGGTTTTTAGCTAGATTATAAAATTGAAGGACTTGCTTTCATACGCCAAATCAAATCGGTTTTATTAAAGCTAAACCAATACAAACAACACATAGATTGAAATAGAGAAAAGAGAGATTGAAATTGATTGAACCAATACAAACAACACACAATGAAGCATAGCTTACATAATCTGCATCGTCCTCGCTTCGGAATTCCACAAAGCCATATCCTTGATGAAGATTGGTGACTCTATCTTTGGGAACATACACATTTACTGAAATGGAAAGGGAAAACGACCACAATTAAGCTAGACCAAGTCTAACTTATATAACAGAAAAGAGAGATTGAATAAACTTTTAAAGAAATACAAATAAATTATTGTTTATAAGAACATTTTTTCAAAGGGAAACAAACCAGCACGTTCAGCCCCAATACTTTTCACAGATCTTTAAACCCAAATTCAGATTTCAGAACAATGAAAATATAAATTATGCCTCTCCTTCCAAATACTAGAATGATTATACATAGATGCTCTAAGGGTTTATTTTACATTTTGACTTCACTATAAGAGCATAACTAATTAACACAAGCAACCACCAATATTCACATTCAATTAAATGTTTCACACCCAATCAAAATGAGGACCACTATGGGCAAAAAAGAAGGGGGAAAAAAATGTAATCGATGTACGTTTCATTCAGTCAATCACTACCAGATGAGTGTTGCATAAGGACCTAGGAAATTTCCAATATCAATAATAACCAATTTAATCAACGACAGTTCCACAAACAATCAACGACAGTTCCACAAACAAGGAACCTATACTTCACTTTCTTTTTCTTTTTTTCATACAAAGACGCAAAGAACACTAGATGTTAGCTAAAATGTGATTAGATGTTTAGAGATTACCTCATTCAGAACCTTGCGTAATATCATGGCAATGACTGTAGTTGGTCTATGTGACCTTGGTGTAGAGGTTAGTAATACTATATGCTAAAACATTTTTAACCAACCGCGGTTAGTAATACTGTTATCTTCAATCATTTTAAATACTTAACCATATCGCAAATTAGTTATCCCATCAAATTCCCTGGTCCCCTAGCAGTTGGAATTACTAGCTCAAAGATCAATAATCAACCTAGAAATTTCATCAACTCACAAGCTACTGAATTAAAATAGCAACAATTAAGTTTTACATATTTCAAAACTAATATTTATCGCAGTATTAGTTATTTGTTGGTGTCACAATTCCAGCTGTGGATCGGTCAACCTGTAAGTCATCAGATTAGACAATGCATCAAACAGTGAACTCAAATGCTACGACAGATAGTTGACCTCCCTGATTTTCTTTCAATGAGCTTATTTCCAAAAGCCAAATGCAATGGTGAACAGAACAGTAATAGCATATCAGAAAGTTTCAATAATTCAACCACCACCACCACCACCACCACCACCACCACCAAGAATCAAATTCATCTAACAATAATTCCAAGAAGTAAGAATGATAAGTTCCTTGATATTGAAACAGTACTAATGTGATTAAAAACTCAAAATGTACATATTCACAAACTTAACTCCTAAAAATCAGCTAGAGCCATTAAACTTTGCAACCCTAACAACAATGCCATTAAGAAAATTATAATATGTGCATACATCAGAATTGGGACCAAAAATCAGATCAGCATAGGAAAAAAAATAGGCTAATATTGTTGATGCTACTTTAGGGTTTAAAACAGGGTAATAAAAAAACAGAGAGTGAAAAATAAAGAACACTGGTTGAAAAATCAGTTCTGGTGATCTGGGGAAAAATAAATGAGATGTGTAAAACACTGATTGATCAATCCAAACTTATCAATAAAAAATAGAGATTAAAATTCTTCAAAACATTGATTGAAAACCCTAGGAGAATAATTGACGGGAAGGAAGAACTTGAGAGAGATATATATATATATAGAGCTTGAGATTTTCTGAAGCGATGGTGCTCACCTTAGTAGATGATGGTGCTCACTCTCCTAGCCGGACGAATCTGAGATTGAATCACCGAGCTTTGAAATCGAGAGAGAACTTCAAAATCGCCGAATGAATATGAGATTGAATCACCGAGCTGAATAAGGTTGAACTTCAAAATCACCTTCAATCGATCAACAGATCTTCAATCAGTCTGATCTAAGAATGATAAAGTAGATAAAACCTAGCATACCTGAATCGAATGATTCCATCAGTAAGTATCATCTTCATCAGTAAGTAGATATTTTCTGAAATTCAATTCCCGCCCCACGTTTCAAATTTCCTCCCAAACTTTTGGCGACCAAAAGATCAAATTAGTTGCAAAAACAGGTTCTTTCATCAACAAATTTTTTTAGTTGCTAAATCTCAATCAACGGCAACTAAAATATTAGTCACTAAAAGTACTAATTTGACGACTAATTTTTTTTGGTTGCTGAAAATAAGTTTTTCGCGACCAAATTTTTGGTCGCCAAAAAATATGTGACCTTTCGTGACCAAATTTGTAGTTGGTCGGCAAAAGTATACCACTTTCTGCGACCAACTCATTTTTTGGTTGCCAAAATATAACCTTTTGCGACTAATAATATTTGGTTGCCAAAAATAATGATCATTCGCGACTAATTAATATTTGGTCGCCAAATGTTATTTTTTTGCGACAAAAATTTTTTTGGTCGGCAAAAGTGGTCAGCAATTGTGTGAATTCTTGTAGTGCATTCTTAAAAAAATTTAGGTCAATCCAATATTCGTAACTCCTTCATTTTATCAAATTTGTACCTTAAAAAATAAATGATATGTTTTTAAAAACATTGACTATTAATTGTTTTAGAGGCAAATTTTATAAAATGAATGGGTCACAAATATCAAATCCATCTGATTTTTTTATGGCTGATGTACATACAGGGTCTAATAAAATGAACGGTTTAGATCATTAAAACGGAGCCCAATCAGCCCCCTACAGTTCAAATTAGGACTGGAGAGAACCCATTCCCTTATAGTTAAAACTTCACATTTACATGCATAAAAAAATAGAGATATTTACCCAAAAAAAATAAATAAATAAATAAATAAATAATAAAAATCAGTGTTTGACCCCTATTACAAAATAAACGTTGAATTTTCAATTTTATCAATTTAAATTTTAATCGTTTGATTTGTTTTTAACTTAAACCACATTTGCTTATTTTCATTAACTAAATTGTTGAAAAAATAGTATTTTAATCATTAAATTCAATAGATAAAATGTCTAAAATACTCATTTTTGTTGAGTTTAATGATGAAAATAATTTTCCATCAATTTCACTTAACAGAAATAGATAAATGGTTCAGATTTAAAATAAATCAATATTTTTGGATTAAATTAATAAAATAAAAAATTTAGAATTTATTTTGTTATCAGGGTCAAACTTTGATTTTGTTTTTCATTTTGTTTTTTTTTTTTTTTTTTGTAATTTCTCCTAAAATATATTATTATTTAAAATTTAAAAAATTCTAAAGCTCATTAAATGTAACAAAATATTATTAAATTGAGATTTATGGCAGCCTCACAGGTCACTTAAGTTCTCTTAAGTTCTCTCGAATTGATATGTGAATTGGAGAGAAGCCTAACTCTATATGGGTTAATACACAAATGTTTTAATATTACATGGTTGGAATGGAGATTTCCATTACATCATCTAACGGGTATAAAAAATCATTTCAATAATGAGGTGTTTGTTTGGGGGGACTGTGTTATGAGATTGGAGTCTATATCTAACAAAGTGAATAATCTAATATTTTGTTAGAAAAGTGAAGGTCGGTCTGATGGTCCCTAGTGTGTGGGATAACTATATCTCATGGGGGTTTGTGGGATAGAAATGAACAGATTGAGCCAACTTCTGGAATATATATTTAAATGACGAAATTGACCTTCAAATATATAATTTTTTTTTTTTTAAACATAATATTTTTTTTTATCTTATTTTTTATAAAACATGTATAAATTCTAGAACCTAAACTTAAGAAAATATGACCTAAAACTATTGATACCATTTTCTTAAGATATACTGAAAATAGTAGTGCTAATAGATTTTTAGTAATAATAAATTCTGAGATAAGTGAAATCACTAATAACACAATAATTGAATCTCAAGAAACTGCATTTTTTGAAAATATTTTTCTGTAAAAAATTAGGATCTCAAATCAGGTTGCAGATAGAACTTTTAATACTAGTGCTAGTATTATTCTTTTGAGAGATGATTCTAAACATCTAGACATAGAATGTAGGAGGAGTAAGAGAACTAGAATAGAGAAAAAAATTTAAAGATGGTTTTTATATTTTTTTAATTGAAGAAAACCATATACTTTTATAGAAACTATGTCATCCTTAGATGTCGCATTTTAGAAGGAAGTCATTAATAGTGAGATTGAATCAATATTTCAAAATAATACCTAGGACTTCACTAATCTACCTCTTAGGAGTAAAGCTAACGGTTGCAAATGACTATTTAAAAACAAACTAAAACTTCGTGAAGCATAAATATAGTGGTTCTGATTTAAACCCAACCTTTTTCATACTCTTAGATTCGGGATTCCATATCTTTAATTGTTGTTTGTGCCTTATCACCTTGTTGTTAGTTGAGCTTGGTTGTTTAGAGTTGTTGGCTGTGTTTGAAACAGGTTGGGAGTTAGTTTTTTAATAGAGTTGCTGTTTGTTTCACTTTTAGTTCGCTCAAGCGATGCTTTGGTCACTTGGGCAGTGTTTGAGATCCCTCAGTATTTTTTGCAAGCTTGTAAAACTTCTGGAATAGGGTGATCTTCATTTAAGCAGTATTCTTCTTCGCTCGAGCGGTCTTTTGTAGGTTTGAACTTCTAAGAGGGGATCATTGTGCGCTTGAGTGGTATTTTGGTCGCTCGAGCGGTGTTAATTAATGTGCTTGACACTCAGGTGGTCTATACGTATATAAGTTTGAGAAAAAGATAATTTTGTCACTTTTCACTTTATCTCTCCCTAAAACACCCCTAATGCTAATTTCTGCACCTTCTCTCTCTAGTTCTTGCTTTAAAACCTCAAATACACCATCATCCATTGATTTCAACATCATAGCTCCTTGGAGAAAAAGGTAGAGCTCATCGAAAGTTTCGTTTTAATTAGAGAGGATCTTGTTTCAGTCTTTCCAAACTTCCACACTTGCTCTCTTCCTCTTCTACTCTTAAGATAGGGATTTCTTAAACATTTGATATGATTCTAAGCTTAGTTATTTGATCTTTGAAATAGTTTAGTGATTTGAAAATTTTGGGTTTAAATCTAGGGTTTGATTTTGAAATGTAAAAGAGGAATTTTTCAGTTAAATTGTGGGGAAAGGTTATAAGTGTGTGAATGTTGTATCTGTTAATGATGAGAGTTAGAAAATCATGAATATTTGATTAATGAAAGAAAAGGAACAGATGTGGTATTTTAAAAAGATAAGATGATTGTATCTGTTAATGATGAGAGTGGAGTTTGATATGTATTATCACTCATATTTTGAAGTTTATGAGGTTATATCTGTTGTTGAAAAATTATCTATTCAGTAAAAATATCTATTTTGGGCTATCAATAGAGGATAACTTTGATTGTTGTAGAAATTACATGAAGATTAGGTTAATTGAAACTAATTGCTCATACATCTTACATTGATCATTGTTTCATGCTTAACACTGAAAGTGTGTTGTTTTGATAAAAATTGATGTATACCTTGGTGAATCTGGTTAAGACGTGTGCTTTTTGTTTATTATGTTGGCCTATGTATTCTTGGGAAAAGTCTAGAAACCCGCGCGGTGAGGTGCTGATCCTTCCGGTTAGTACCAGTAAAATGGCTTTAGTAGTGCCTGTATAGCCTACTGTCAGACACATACCTAGAGATTCCCAGTATTTTGTATCATCTGCCCTATTTTTTGATGTAAAAGATTTTTTTTTAATTTTATGAATTGATACATAATATTGGCATTACATTGTTTTGAGATGGAAAAGTATAATGTTTGGCAAATGGCATCCGTATTTATACACCTTGTGACTTTGTTAAGTTTCATACATTGTATTCCAGTATCTCTAGTGGGGTTTAGCTTACCCTACGTAGAAAACAACTTTCAAATGCTAATGATATACCTCTACCAAGGACATAGCTTGGAAGGACATGGAGCCGAGAGCTTCTTTTGTTTCTTTTGTATAATTATTTTTGTACAAGCTATGGACTTTCTATGTATTGAGTTTAACTAACTTTTGTTGTAACCAAGTAATGACTTGGAAAGATGTAGCCATTAGGGCATAAACTTACTTGTACCTCCTTTTATTTTAATTCATTCACACATGTCATATGCTATAGATTTAGGGTCTAGGATCTATGAATGTATATGTGCATATGTCATCTTTTGTACACGAAAATAGAATTTATGAAAGGTTAATATTTTATAAATTCCTATTCTTCCATTGGATATCATGAGGTAGATAGTTATTATTTTTGTGGGGCGTTACAACTCAGTATCACAACAATCGGGTTTGAATACTTTCAGATTGTGGAACATGGTTCTCACCACAATGGGCTTATCTCGCTAGATGATATTAAAAGTAGACCTGTTATGCTATGGGATGGGCTTATCTCGCTAAATGATATTAAAAGTAGACCTGTTATGCTATGGGATGACATGTTTATGTGACTAAATGGGTATGAGATATGATTTCTAAGATATTGATTGGGTCTACGAGTTTTTAGAAGTCCTGTTAAAAGAGCACTTAATCACTGCTATTTCTAACTAGAATTCTGACACATGTTTTACATAAATAAGCCATTTTACTTGACTTTTGCTTGAAATTTCTTAACTCCTTTTTCAAAACATGTACATAAATGTTGTTAAAATCCATATCTATGATGAAGGAGAAAACCCCCCAAGTTTGGTAAAACCCTAAATTCTTAATTTGAGTAGAAAACACTAAATTGAATTGAATTTCCTTTGATTCATGGAACATTATGAATAAAAAAGAGATGAAAGATGTGAATGTTGATATGGTAAAGGAATTGTGGCCTAGGTGTTATTTACCCTTGAATGTTGTGTTGTATTCCATTCTTTTGCTATGTTTGATGCTTGTTGATAGAATAAAATGTGATTGAATTGTCAATTGTGCATGAGTACGGACAAAAGTCAATTTTGGGAATGCGGTGTTGTGTTGGTACCCGTGCGGGGAGTTTAAAAGGTGCCCAAATGCCCTATCTAGGCTTATCACTGGATAAATATGGAAAAAATATTTTTGGGTGTCCACACAGTCCTGCCGTATGAATAGCCAGCAAAAGTGAAAAAACGGATGATTTCGGATGCCCACATCCTGCAATATTAATAGTTGGCAAATGTGAGAAGATTTTTTTAAAAATAAAGGTGAATTCAAATTCTTTTGATTTAGGACTCATATGGGAGACTCATGGTGTGTATTTCTTTTTAATGTGAGAATGTTTGGTGTGCGATGAAATGAAATTATTCACTTGTGCATGAATTTCTAAATTTAGTTAACTAAGTTTTTGAATGTGTGTTAATGACTCACCTGGTCTATTCTAAATGATGCATTGGGTTTGTTCAAATAATTAAATACTTTGTTAAATGTACTTCTACAAGGCATATAGCTCATTCCTATTTCTTTTTCAAGAAACGATGATGTTCCATTTCAGAAGTGACTGGGAGTTGGCAGTAGTTTATTTTGGGGAAAGTTTATTTCAAGAATATTATGTTGTTGATGCAGAAGGCATTGTACCTAGGCTTTTGAATTTGTTTTGTTATTATGTATGCCCTTGAGGCTTATTTTTCTATGGCTACCTAGATTATCGAACTAGAAGGTAAAACCTAAAGTCCCTAATGTTTTTCCTAATGGATTACCTGAGGACTTAATTGCTAGAGAAATTGAATTCACTATTGAAGTAGTACCTGGAACCCAGCCAATTTCTAAGACCCCATACAGAATGCCTACAACTGATTTAAAAGAACTGAAAGTCCAACTTCAAGAACTATTCGACAAGAAATTTATCCGGCCAAGCACTTCACCTTGGGGTGCTCCGGTGTTGTTTGTTAAAAAAAAAAAAAAAAAAAAAGATGGAACCTTGAGGCTATCTATAGATTACCGAAAATTGAATAAAGTAACCATCAAAAACAAATATCCACTGTCCCAAATAAATGATTTGTTTGACTAACTCTAGGGAGCCCAAGTGTTTTCAAAGATAGATCTTAGATCCAGATACCATCAACTAAAAGTTAAAGCAGAAGACACAGAGAAAACTGCCTTCCAAACTAGATACGAGCACTATGGGTCTTTGGTAATGCCGTTTGGGGTAACTAACACCCCAACAGCTTTCATGGACCTAATGAATAGGGTGTTCAACTAATTTCTTGATGACTTTGTTGTCACATTTATTAATGATATTCTGATTTATTCTAAAAGCAAGGAAGAACATGAAAATCATTTGAGAACCGTATTACAAACTTTGAGAGAATTAAATTGTATGCAAAATTGTCCAAATGTGAATTATGGTTAGACAGCATGACATTTCTGGGGCATGTAATTAACAAAGATGGCATATCAGTTGTCCCATAGAAAATTGAAGCCATTGTGACCTGCCAAAACCAACTAATGTAACAGAAGTTCGGAGTGTTTTGGGACTTGCCGATTATTACGAGAGATTTGTGAAAGACTTCTCTAAACTTACTTTACCACTTACTTAGTTAACACAGAAAGGTGTACAATTTAACTGGAATGACCAAAGAGAATCAGCTTTTCAAGAATTGAAAACTAGATTAGTAGCTATACCAATTCTGACAATGCCTAATGGTACAGATGGGTTTCAGGTTTACAGTGATGCGTTATATAAAGGTTGGAGATGTGTGTTAATGAAAAACTGATTAAGGCCGAAATGTACATCATTGAGGCCGTTAATTAGAATCTCTTAACTTCACTTGTTGGTCAAACTGTATACTTTATGTGTGTTGAATGTCAATCAGGTTGTACATCGTCGGAGCATAAAATGGGCAAAAGACGAAATTTGGACGAGTTGACTTTTTCACGCGTCGTTGACTTTTTCTTGGAAAGTCAAGCCGGCGTTTAAACTTGTTTGGAAGTGAGTAGAAGTATAAAAAAGAAAAAGGCTTTTCTAGGGTCTTTGAAGTTGTTTTGACCTAAGGAGAGAGGCTAGGGTTTGGAAGGGAAGAAAAACAGAAAGCTTCAAAGATGTCTCCCATGGTGGTTTCTTCTCCATCTACCTCCTTCCACACCTCCATGAGTGGCTAGTCTCCTTTTCTAGGGTTTTGATGAAACCCTAGCCATGTAATTATTGGGTTTTCTTTTTGATTTTTAATTATGTAAAGGTTTGAACATTTGTATGGTGATTTACAAGTTTCTTGTATATATTTTTCATTATTTCTTCAAATATTTGACTTTCTGTGATTGTTGAATGTTATCCATACATGAGTTTTCTATTCCTTCACATTCAAGGTATGAGACGAACCATGCTACGAGGAACGAGTCGTATCACTACCTTAGTTTAGAGTGAATGATTCGTATTACTTGAGATGGTTCGTGCTCGTACATTGAATGTGATGATCTTCTTGTTAAATGCTTTGAGCTTGTAGTTGCAAAGTATTAATCCGTTCAAACCATAGCATAATTGATTTCAATTGGAAACCCTAATTACGTGGCTAGTGGTGGACTCTTTGCCCTAGTTTTTCCCCCAATTCAGTAAACCCAATTTCATTTATTATTGATAATTTAATTCCTTAGCTTAATTTATTCGTTATTAAATTAGGTTATGATCATTCAATCTTTTTATCAAAATTAATTTAGGAATTTAACGATTAAATTAGTTTAATTTCACAATAGTCCCTGTGGATCGATACCTAGACTTGCCATTATTCTAATAGAATTTGGTATAATTTAGTATTTATTTTTGGTGTGTTCAACGACCCATCAAAAAACGGTATAGTGATTGCCTATGCTTTTCGACAACTTCGACCTCATGAAAAGAACTATCTAACCTATGACCTCAAACTTGCAGTTGTGGTGTTTGCACTAAAAATTTGGTGCCATTATCTATATGGAATAACTTGTGAGGTGTATATCGATCATAAAGGTTGAAATACTTTTCCACTTAGAAAGAACTGACCATAAGACAGAGGAGATGGCTTAAACTGATAAAAGATTATGATTTGTAGATTCTATATCATCCAGGAAATGCCAATATAGTAACAGATGCCTCGAGCGAAAAATCCATTAGGAATTTGGCATGTTTGCTCACCGGTCAGAAAGAGCTATTATTTGATCTAGAAAGGAATGAAATTGAGATTGTCTTACGAGAACAGGGTGGAGTCTTAGCTGTTATTTCTACACAACTGGCTACCATTGAAGAAGTTAAAGAAAAATAGCTAGAGGATGAATTTCTGAAGAAGATTGTTGATGAGATTTATTCAAAATCAAGACCAGGATTTGTGTTTGAAGGTAATATCCTAAAATTTCAAGGAAAACTTTGTGCATTGGATTGTTCAGAATTGAGAAAACGTATTATGATCGAAGCCCACAATTCTAAATTTTCTATGCATCCGGGAAATACAAAAATGTACAAAAATTTGAAACAGAATTTATGGTGGCCTGGAATGAAAAAGTGTCTTGCTGACTATGTGGCTAAGTGTTTGCATTGCCAACAAGTGAAAGCTGAACATCAATGACCCGCTGGATTGCTTCAGCTACTTCTAATACTGGAATGGAAATGGGAGCATATTACGATGGACTTCATTGTTGGATTGCCTCGCTCCTTTCGAGGTATGGATTCTATTTGGGTAATTGTTGATCGCTTAACTAAGTCTGCTTATTTTCTGTCTGTGAAAACTTTTTATAATACGAATAAGTTGGATAATATTTATGTGAATGAAATTATGAGATTACACAGGGTGCCATTGTTTATTGTATTTGATAGAGATTCCAAGTTTACTTGTAAATTCTAGCAGAGTTTGTAACAAGCCTTGGGAACTGAACTAAGACTTAGCAGTGCTTATCACCCACAGACAGATGGCCAATCTGAACAGGCTATTCAAACCTTAGAAGATATGCTAAGAATGTGTGTGTTAGATTTCCAAGGAAATTGGGAAACTCACTTGCCATTGTCCAAATTTTTGTACAACAATAGCGACCACTCAAGTATTGGGATGGCTCCTTGTGAAGCTTTGTACAGAAGAAAATGCCGATCCCCGATTTGTTGGGCCAAAGTAGGATAGACCATTATTGGGATCAAAATTGGTTCAAAAGACGACTGAGAAAGTGAAACTAATACTACAACGACTAAAAACTGCATAGAGTCATCAAAAGAGTTATGTGGAAGTCCGAAGAAAAGACAGAGAATATGCAGTCAGTGATCATGTGTTCATCAAGGTGACCTCAATAAAAGGTCAGACACAGTTTGGAGTTAAAGAGAAATTGGCAACGCATTACATTGGCCCATATGAGATTATTGAGAAAATCAATCCAGTGGCATATCAAGTAGCCTTGCCTCTAGTTATGGAAAATATGTACAATGTTTTCCACATTTCTATGCTTCGAGACTATTTGCGATATCCGCTTCATATTATTGAATCGACCAATGTACTTCTAAAAGACGATTTTAATTATGAGGAACGACCAATACAGATTGATAACTGCCGAGTCAAAAGATTGAAAAACAAAGAAATCCTATTGGTAAAAGTTAATTGGCAAAATGGAAGAAGATATGATAAAAAGATATCTGGATTTGATCCCTCTAGACCCGACATTCTTTCGAAATGAATTTAATTCAAGTTTAGAAGAGCTACTCTTTAAGGAGGAAGAATATAACAACCCCCAACTGTGATTAGTCACTAAACCATGATTAAGAATGCCTAGTAAGTAATTAAGTGGAAATTATGACTTAATTGCATGTGTATTGTGTTGTTTGTGTTTATGTCTGTTTGACGTAGGAATATCTGTTTGAATTTCTAATTCAATATGCGAATTGAAGACCTTATTAGCATCCGACCATGAAATTGACTAAGTCTATGTGTTATTTAGAATTTTTAGAATTATATATCGAGTTTAATTAGAATTCAATTCAGAATTAAATGATTAAAATAAAGTGATTACATTATAATTAATCCAACTTAATTAAGCTAACTTAATTAGACCTATAAATAGACCCCTTAAGTTGAGACAAACAATTTCTTCTCATCATCCTTGGTCTCAAAATAGACCCCTTAAATTGATTACATTATAATTAATCCAGGGACATGTTTATACTATGCCACTCTTTATTATCTCAAAACATCAAAGGAGTGGCACCATTGGGTCTAAAGCCACCAATCAAGCATTTTCAATGCATGATAGCCAAGGATCCAACTTGCACAAATTCAATGAATGCACAAAACAAAGACTCTATGACCATTACCTCATCATGGAAGATCAAAGGCAATGGAGATAAAGGAGATTGGCTCATTTTCATCACTTTGAGTATGAAATGGGCCAATCTACCTTGTGTTCAATATAACGTCCGATTGAAAACAATGCAATGCAACTACAATATGCTTATCTTGGCATGTTTTACTTGGTTCAATTCTTGTTTACACATTTTAAGTTACCAAACCATTCTTTAATTGATTTGTCTAATGTGAAAGTCCTCTAATGAAAGAGAGGTCAATCAAAAGATGACTTAAGACATGAGAGAAACCATGCCTTTGACTAGTAGAAACCCTCAAAAGAAGGTTAAAGTCATTTAAGCATAAGCCTCAATCTCATGCTTAAACACAACTTTAAGACTAACCAAGCCTCAAAACAAAATAGAAAAATGAAGAAATGAAGGAGGTGGTAGAATTTCAGTGCTAAAATGGCATGAAACACAAGACTCTAACATGCAAACAACTCATGTACAACATGTTGAGAGACTTAAGCATTAAAACTAGTGAAGAGTTTTACACTAGAACCATGCAATACCAAGCACAAAGGATCAAACCAGCCCTAGACAGACCTCAATCATCCCAAAACAGAGGCTAAGATGTGCTGAGATGGTAGCATGAAAAGCAAGAAAGACATGCTCATGTATTGGCTCATAAACAAGGCATAAGGCATAACTCTCGAAAGCAATGAAAGAGTGATATATGTGAGAGTGTGATAGAGGTATATGCTCTGAAATCACATGCTAAATGATGCTATATCATGCAAACATCACAAGCAAAGCATGCTAAGGGCCTCAAAACACAAGGCCAGTGAAGGCAACAACACTACAGCTATACAAAGCAAGTCCCAAAGGACCAAGACCACTCAAAACAGAGTTTAAGCATGTCAAAGAAGGGCCAAAAATATGCTGGAGTGGAGCCAACACATGCTAGAATAATAAGCTAACTCATTAGGCATGCAAGGCTAGTGAGCAAGATTACACTACAAGTGTAAGAAGCAAGCATCAAATGACTCAACCAGCCAAAATCAGAGCTATAACATGTCAAGAAAGTCACAAAAACAAGCTAAGATCAAGTCAAGAGATAGTAGAAAAACATGCTCAACAATTAGGCCATCTATACACGTAACCAAGATACAAGGAGGGGAGGCCACCCCTCCTATTTTGGACCTCAAAACCAAGTTTCTACCACTGAAAAACCTCTGAGTTTTAGTGATAGAAAGGCCAAACAAAGGGTGTTTGAAAATCTTAGAAGGGTGGCTCAAAAGGCTTTACAAGCCAAAGAGCCAATAAAGGAAACCACCTCCTAACCACACAAGGCTTAAACCAACATTTTAAGACCTTAAAAACAGAACTTTTTAGAGGTGAAAACCAGCTTCAAAGTAGCATACAAAAGTGGCCAAGCAATTAACTAAAACAAAGCTTAAAAAAGGGAAATTCTTACCCTTGAAGCACAGCACTAAAACAAGCAAACAGCTAAACTTCTGAGCCAAAACCACTCCAAGGAGCTCAAACAAGGCCTCCAAGAACTTCAACTCTAAGGTGGAGGTGTTTGGCTAAGGGTGCTAGTGCAAATATGTTGAGAAAGCTCATTTTCAAGCTCAAAATATAGAGAGAAAGGATTTTAGAGAGAGAGAGACAGAGACAGAATTCTTGCCCAGCTCAAACTTTGTAAACCTTTGCATGCATATAGATGAGCTCCATATATAAGAGATACAAGAAGCCTTCAAACAAATCCGGCCATCCATGTGCATGCAGATGAGCTCATCTGTGCAAACAGCTGTCAAAATATCTACAAAAATATCTACTGAAACATTGGTGGCCGGCCGACCATCAGTGATGGCCGGCAGTGGCCTCATTGTTGGCCGGCCGGGAAAAGCCCATGGCCGGCAGCCCTCAATGATGGCTGGCAAGCCATCAAGAACATCACTATGCAAAGACCAACATATTTTCCAAATATGAGACAGAATGGAAATAGGGCTTGGAAGATCAAACCTGGAGCATTCCGTCACGAAAGTCTAGTACTCGACGAGTGATCAAACTTGTTGCTAGATGTACCTACAAGAACATCCAAGTCTTGAGGATGGTCAAAAATGGGGTGTCTACAGTTGCCCCTCTTTGACATAACTCGAAAGTCATGAAATGACGGGAGTGAATGTCAAAGCTCAGAGACGACCCATTTTTGACAAGGCTGAAGACTTAGACAAACATTCAATGTAACAATATAGATGCACCTGCAGGCTAGGGAAAAATGCAAATGACATGCATGATGCAAGAGCATAACTTATGATCATGCGAAGAGGGCTGTAATGGAGCATTCATGCAAAATAAATACAACATTTTAAGCAAACCGACAAGTTCTGACCTCACACATTTCAATAGAAAGGATGTAAGAAAATTATGCAATCTCCACTGCGTCTCATGTAGGAAAGGCTAAAAGCAACTATCGAGAATACCCGAAGTCTCAAACGAAACACCTCTAGGTGTGTCACACGCAAGAGGAGAAAAGGAAGCACCTCTTAGTGTATCACACGCGATAGGGGAAAAGGAAGCACCTTTCAGCGTATCACACACGAGAGAGGAAAAGGAAGCACCCCTCAGCGTATCACACACGAGAGAGGAAAAAGAAGCACCTCTTAGCGTATTACACGCAGGAGAGGGAAAAGAAGCACCTCTGAGCGTATCATACGCGGAAGAGGGAAAAGAAGCACCTCTCGGCATATCACACGCGAGAGAGGGAAAAGAAGCACCTCTCAACGTATCACATGCGACAGAGGGAAAAGAAGCACCTCTCAGCGTATCACACGCGAGAAAGGGAAATGAAGCACCTGTCAGCGTATCACACGCGAGAGAGGGAAAAGAAGTGGTGCTAGCACCAAAAGTGGTATAAACATCAGAGCACATCCCAATGCTTTCAACAGGGTGTCAGTGTAAACATCGGGCGTACCCGAGTGTTTCTAACCAACGGAATGTCAGTGTAGACATTGGGCGTACCCGAATGTCTCTAACCAACGAGATGTCAGTGTAGACACCGGGCGTACCCGAATGCCTCTAACCAACGAGATGTAGGAGAGGAATGGTTTTACCCGGGATTCCTCTGAATGAACCGTACATACAATATCATGTATGCGAAAGAAACTCGATAAGTATAATGCAATGTAATGCATGTCTCATACGAGATGAATGATCACAACACAATGTTGAGGCATGCTCAATGCACAACATGCAAGAAACGAAATAGAAGCATGTTCTACACAAGATGATCAATGAGGCATATTCAATGCAGCATGCATGCCCTATGCAAACATGGTAATGCATATTCAATGCGACAATTCAAAATGCATGCTCCATGCAACGATGAAAGCAATGCACATTCTATGCAACGATGACTCAAAGGCAAATCCCGATTTACCTCTCGGAGAGTTGCAATATGTTAAAAAGGATACACCTTGTTTGTGTTGATGGGTGACGACCCTCGCGTATTGCGAACGCGATTATGGGCTTCTGCGGAGGCATTTTGAATCAAACTTTGAACAGAACTTGCATTTTTTGGGATCCAAGGACCCATATCTGAGCCAAAGGGACATAAGAAGCTGGTGGGACCATGTCGGCCACCAGGGGAGGCCACCGGCCCTCTGCCAACCATCAGTGGCCACTGCCGGCCATCAATACAACATTGCCAGCCATCGATGGCAGACTTAGGCAGTTTAGTCTTTTGACCCACGGGTCTTTAAGTACAAGCAAAGCCCCTTCATTTCCTCACAACCCCTTGCACGAAATACCTCTCTTTTGCTCTCTAGGTACTCCTTCTCTCTAGATCCACGTGTTCTACGCGTTTCCCAACACCCTAAAAACATTTTCTTCGCAAAAACCCTCTTGTCCTCTTCGATTTAAACCGATCAGAATTTGATTTCGACGCTTCTTTCGTCATTTCCACCGTTCAAGACTCATTCCCCTCAAGTTTCACCCAAGGTTAGTACACTTTCTTGGGTTTTGAATTTCTTTGACTTTTTCCTCTTTCTTAGAGTTGACTTTTTCAAAGTTTCACCATTTTTCACATTTTTCCTCATTTTTGCTTCCCTTGCACCCATTTCAGATGGCTGATGATATCCCTCATGACGGGGCCTTCCCCATGCTTCCTCTGATAAAGTTTGCAATGAACTTTGGTAGCGAAGGTCGAGCCTCGACCATTACCACCGAGCATCGCCCTTTGATCCGGCGAGGTATCACCCTGAGACACACATAGTACCTGTTCCAGGAGGCATCAAAGCCTTCACCGATTTTGCGGAGGACGTGCCAGATGACCTCTTACTAAGAGAGCCTACGTCTCACTTATTAGCTATAGCCGTAGAGGTACAAACTCCACTTTTCTGCAGTACTACTTTCAACTATTTGCATTTCTTGCACTGTTTTAATCTGATTACATCACATTCCTTGATCTGACTGTATTTCATACATTGCTGCTTCACATTCGACTGTACTTCATACATCACAGCTTTGTATTCAACTGCACTTGCAACTGTAGTTACAACTGTACTTGATTTGATTGCATCTCATGCATTACTACAAGACGGATCCGGCTCCTTCAGAGGCTATGGCACGACAACACCCCGGGATTGGTACGGTGAGCTTCCAGCCAGGGTCCGCAACATCATCGACAAGACCGAGTTCAGTTTGTTTGGCTCCAGCTTGACATGGGTCATAGCGAGCTGCCCTCTCTTAGGGGCTCTTGTGGAGAGGTGGTGGGATACCACCTAACTCCTTCCATTTCTCCACCATGGGGGAGATGACGATGACTCCCTACGACTTCGCCATGATCATCGGCTTAGGCGTAGTGGGTGATCCGATCTCTCTCGATCCTGACATAGGAGAGTTAGAGGCTGTATGGACCGCACTGCTCGGGGCACACCCACCGACACTCCGGATGGGCATGGTCCGATATAGTTGGTTCGAGGAGCAATTTAGAGAAGCTGAGCCCGAGACAATTGAGGAGGTAGAAGCGATATGCCAAGGGCTTCCTCATGTTCCTTTTCGGTACCATCTTGTTCTCGAGCAGGTGGAATCTGAGTGCCTATACTTTTTGAGTGCATTAGTAGTACTCCAGAGAGTTCAGTTCTTCAACTGGGGCGGAGCCGGTCTCACTACACTGTATGGATACATGAGCTCGACCTCTCGCATGAGCGGGACCTTGATCGGCAGCTACTGGCAGGCTTGGGAGGTACACAGCTTAGTTTTCCCTTTTCACTTTACAGTTTCTGCTTAGCATTTCCTGCTTTACGTTTGTTCAACACATGTACTTTTTATTCTACAATTTCTGCATCCGCTCATGTACTGCATGCTTTCTTCTTTGCATTTTCTGTTCATACACTGTATTGATCACATTTTCCTGTAGCTGTGGGTGTACGCATACTTCTCGACTCTTGCTCCGGAACCCACAGAGGAGACCCCACCGACAGTCCCATTTTCTTAGGTATACGATGGCCAGCTCTGTCGTAGGACCCAAGAAAACTTCATGTTTTTCTGCCAGTACTTCGACACGATCACGACGCACGAGGTAATCCAAAACAAAGTCATTTCACTTTTCAATCAACTTGATACACACACATTAGTCAATTGACAACGACTAATCATCTGTTCATTTTCTTATCTTTCAAATCACGTAGCAGCCATGGGATGCAATACCATCAAGGCTCCGAGCCTAGTACGAGACAGCTAGGCTCGTCACTGGCTATCATATCCTCCCCGAGGGCCCGATCTGCCGGGCTTGGTTCTTAAGCGAGCGCTTCACACGCTAGACTTTAGGACTGCCTGTCCCGTTTGTACCAATGGCACCTCCAGCATCGATGAGAGAGACACACAAGCTTTCTGCTGAGGAGGTGATCCAGTTTATGATAGGACTGGAGATGGAGTACTTAGATGCGAGGCGACTCATGACCTTCATCGAGACTTATCGATCGCCTTTAACCTGCATTCGCGGAGGTGAGGGAGCGAGAGCCCCAGCTGCGAGAGAGAGAGGCAAAGGAGCTAAGGCGACCAGGTCTCGTAGGAGGAGAGATTCTAGGGAAAGGCAGAGACAGGGGCTGGGATGGCCAGAGCTGCCTACCTCAGTGACTTATCGGAGACGTTTTAGGAAGACTTGTCAGATCCCCATTGAGCCTGCACCAGCTGGTCATGCACTTGTCGGAGTTTGAGGCCCGACCCCGGTATGCACCAAACTTTACATTTTGCATATTTACTTCATTTCAATTATGCTGTATAGAACACTGATCCCTTCAATGCACTTGCAGACACCCATAGAGTACACAAGGCAGACCCTTGAGCCAGTGGCTTCCTTGACAAAGATGGTACAGACGAGCCTGGATCTACTCAGCCTCTACACGATTTCGGTAATTTCTTAATTTGCACTATCACGAAGTTTTTCTACTAACACACTAGCACTACAACTGTTCGATCTAATACATTGCACCAAAAACACTACATTGATACCTTTGTTCCCATACTTTACGCATGTACGCAATCATTTTCTTGCTCATGGCGCATTCATTGCAATCATTTACTACTCATTACACATAATCTTTTGCGTCTCATATACACCACGACTAATGCATTCTCAAAATTGCCCTTTTGATTCCTTTCGAGATGCCATTATCGGCACCCAATGAGTAGTGGCGGGACCTTTAGTACCTCCTCCATCGGCGAGAGAGAGAGGAGACAAGCTCGACACACCGAGGCGGAGTTAGGGACACTGTGGCGAGTGGCCTTCGAGCCCATTGCAGGCGATGATGATATGAGGACAAGCGAGGAGGTGGCGGCGAGTCCTGATCGAGTCATCGATGGGGAAAAGCGGCAGCAGCTCGGGTTTTGCCCGATGGTGAAATTTGGAGAGGTGAGGAGGTTCGAGTTCAAGCTCGATCCAACTTTAGGCAGCGATGCGATGGTGTGATGCTCAGTGCCTTTCGGCGAGGAAGAGGACAAAGAGGGCCTCTCAAGCCTGAGATGGTCGACCGATTTAGATACTCTTTTGCCGTTTTCTTTTGTTTTTGCTTTGTTTCTCTTTTTGCTTGTAGTGTTAGCACATTGTACAACCTTAAGCGGTTTATTTTTTTAAAACTTGTACTCTTTTGCAAAAAAACCATGATTGGAATGAAAACTCAACTTTGGTTTAAAAGGTATTGCATTTTACATTCTAAGCATCACATAACATCGCCTGACATGAAAATGAGATTGATCTTTGTTTGAAAACTACACATCAAATTGTATTGTCTTAATCGGGTAGTGAACCAACTAACAATGAAAGAACCAAACAACTCGATGAACAACGTAAATATAACTCGATAAACAAATTGCAGCGACTCGATGAGCAACATGCATACAACTCAATCGCAAAGTGCAACAACTCGATAACAACATAGAAATAACTTACTAGACAAGGCTAGATGGTTTACAACTTAAACAAACATGCTCAAACCCAAAAGAACCAAAACAAGACCTCGAAAGGTGCCGATAATGAGAATACAAGCTGTTGGAAACTCTTGAATCTTCACACAAGAGATTAGTGACCATGAAGAACTGCAGGCCATCACTTTTTCTACGACCATCAATGTGCCAATGCCGGACCAATGATGAGCCCTCGCCGTCAATGAGCCACTATCGGCCATCGATGGCGAGAACCTCCGGCGTTAACACATCCTCCACTCACTTCCTTATCTTCTATAAAGGTTCGGCTTCGTGGTTTCTTCATTTCGGCTCCATTTTTACCCAAATGGAACCATTCTTGCCCCAAATGGAACCATTCTTCGCCAAAAACTCTCCAATTGGATTGCGACTTTGGATGGCTCGGAAAAGTTAAATTTCTAGGGTTTGAGCTCAATGCACTATTTCCGTGGCCGTACTCGCTATGTTTTCCATTCCTCCATGCGACTAGATGTTGGAACACAGTTACACATATTTAACCGGGGACAAGAGATGTGCCCACAATCGAAGAATTTCAAGCTTTGATGGAGTCGGCGTGATGAGGAGATCTTGCTGACCTCGTTTGGCCACATCCAAGCTTTAGGAAGGATGTGCTGGCTCACTTTACATGATGTTCAATCCTTGGTTCACAATGGGGAGTTGGACATCTCCAGCTTGATTCATCAGTTTTCTTACACCGATGATCGCGGCGACCATTTTTGGCAAAGTTTTCGACAGCATGCCCTCTGCTTGTGTATGCTGGCCCATTTTCTGCTTGCCCCTGGCTTCGAAGGGTCTAGCATTCACTTGATCGAGGTTGCTCAAGGCTTAAAAGAGGACAAGAGCTGCATTGACACGACACTAGCCAAGACTTTGATGGGCTTAGATGCTTTCCACCGCCGGGAGACAACCAAGTTTGCAGGGAATCCACTACTCTTGCAGGTAATGTTTCCCACCCTTCTCACATGTGTTTCTCACATCACTCGGCCCTCAGGCTCTGTTTTTCTCTCAAATCCCGTTCTCACTTTTCTCTCCACGCACGCCTCTCTATTCTTTAATCTCTTTTATTTTTCATCACTCCCTAGGTATGGCTGATGAATAGGTTGAAAGTGGTGGACTCTTGCCCCGAGTATTCAGCAAGCGGCTATTTCTTTCGCCCTCGGCTAGCTGACTTTCCGAACGAATAATGGTGGTGCCCTTTGGATGTCAGTGGTCTGCTGTTGACATTGCTTGGCGGTGCCCCTGGTTTGATCTGCTGGAGATGAGCTACAGCATGTCCCAATAGCCCGGCATTTAGTTGGTTAGCTTGACACACTGTGTCTTCTATTTCCCATTCTGACTCCAGCGTCAGTTCGGCCACGACCAGACTTGTCCGGAAGAAGGGATAAAGTACCCAGCTCCATTTCTGATCCGAGGCGCACAGCTAGCTCAATATGCCACAACATGGAGAACAAGAGAACTTTTGGCCCCCGCTCCCAATTTCAGTTGTGCCCTTTCTGGCGAATGCATAGCTTGGCTTGAAGATGAGGCAGAAACCAGGCCTACTTTGGTAATAGAAGCTTCCACAAGCTCTGGAAGGGGGCGTGGAAGCATCTGACTATGCCCCAAGTTTATTTCTTTAATCTGTACTTTCAAGTTTTCTTTAAAAATGTAATAAAAAGTAACTTCAATTTGTATTAAGAGCCGGAGAACTCTGTATTGAAATCAATGAAATTGAAGGTTGTGGGTACTGAAATTTTTTGTTTGGTCCAAAAATGGTCTAAGTTGTAAAAAAAGGTTAATTTGACGAAAATTAACTTTTATTAAAACTTTTCAAAACCATTTTCGATATGGATCACAACTGGACACGCCCGAGATCTATCCTTGAGATGTATAACCCCAGACCCAACAATTGGAAAGTTGCCCCTTGTCTGAATAGCACTGCACTGGAGATCACAACCGAGCTCTTGAATGTAGAATAGACAAAGATGGCTAACATGATCACATCGACACAGCTGATTTGGAAGTGTTTATGGCTTGACTTTAGAATGAAGTTGCCTACGTATCCCAAAGATGAGAATCAAGCCTTACGTAGTTCAGTTCGGGTTCGCTCGTGTATTAACACTCTCCTTTTGCGCTCTAACTTTTGCCAAGGCTTCCCTCTTTGGGTTTTCAACCTTGCGAGCTCAGTTTTTCTTATTTCAAATTTTTTGTGCTTTAACTTTTGCCTAGGTCGCCCTTTTGGGTTTTCGGCCTAGCGAGCCACTCAGGGATAATATTTCTTCAACTTGTCAATGTTGATCGGCTGGGAGAACTCTAGGCCATCTAGGTCCATAAGAACAACAGCTCCACCCAACCAGATAGATTTGATGATATAAGGACCAGTCCAATTAGGTCTGAACTTGCCCCTAAGGTCGTGGATAGGAGCTCGATTGTCTTTGAGCACCAAATCCCCTTCTTTCAAATTCCTGGATTTAACCTTCTTGTTAAAAGCCCTAGCAATTCTTCGTTGATAACCCTGGACGTGATACAGTGCTTTAAGCCTTCTCTCGTCAAACAGCATGAGTTCTTCGAACCTGTTCTGCTGCCAATCTGCCTCAGCTATCTGGCACTCAGCCATAACCCGCAATGACGGAACCTCAACTTCGATAAGCAAAACAGCATCCATCCCATAAACCAAGGAATACGAAGTTGCCTCAATAGAAGTCCGTATTGATGTTCTATAGCCCCAAAGAGCAAATGGCAGCTTATTTGGCCAATCCCTGTAGGTTGCTACCATCTTCTACAGAATGTGCTTGATGTTCTTGTTGGCGGCCTCAACAGCTCTGTTGGTTTGCAGCCGATATGCGGATGACTTATGAAAAGCCACGTTGTACTTCTCCAACAAGTCGATCACCTCTTTCTCGAAGTGGGAACCATTATCCGAAATAATCTCATTCGGGACCCCATAGTGACAGATAATGTTGTTCCTAATGAACTTAGCGACGTGTGATGCCTTGACCTTTGCGTAGATTAGGCCTCGACCCACTTTGTAAAGTAGTCTATCGTTACCAAGATATACTTATGCGTTGGACCACTTGAATGCTTGCCCAATCACATCAATCCCCGGTGAAAATAGCCATGGCGAAGTCATGTTGTATAACCGGCAATGAGAATGTTCTTTCGGTTTGCATAGATCTGGCATTTGTGGTATCACCGAACAAAACCAATACAATCCTCATCCATGGTGGACCAGTAATAACCCTTGTTGAGAATCTTCCGAGCTAGCATTACCTCCCACTTATGTGCGCTCCGCACTCTCCTCCATGGATGGCCTCTATTAGGCACTTAGATTCTTCAGCATCAACACACAATTTGTGCATTCCAAGATGACCCCGTTTGTATAGTTTACCCCCGCAGACGATGAACTGAGTAGCCATTCTTCGAATTGCCCTCTTATCTTTGGCATTTGCCCCTAGTGGATAAGCCTCATTTTCCAAAAAGTTCCAGATGTCATGATACCAAGGGTTTTGATCTTGTACGTCATCTATGGTAGCAATCAGCTCGTAGACCGGCACTTACCACTGTTCAATGACGATCGGACGCATCCAGACTCCCGAAGGGATGACTATCATAGAAGATAGAGTTGATAAAGCGTCGGCGAACCAGTTGCCCTCTCTCAACAAATGGGTGAAGGTTAACTTCTTAAACCTGGGAATTAGCACGTCCAAGGTTTGGTGATAGATCTTCATCCTTTCTTCCTTCACCTTCCAGTCTCCTTTCACTTGAGACACAACCAAGTTCGAGTCCCCAATGACGTCCAACCTTTTTGCCCCTAATTTTAGGGCGGCTTCCAAGCCAGCGATAAATGCCTCATACTCTGCTTCATTGTTCAATACTTTGAACCAGAGTTTGAAAGCTAAGGGTATGTGGGAATTGCCGAGTGCTATCAGCAACACCCCTATCCCATACCTGTACTGATTAGACGCTCCGTCAAAGCACATAGTCCAGACCTCTTCTTCAAGCTACAGAATGGCCTCATCCGAGAACAAATACTCTACTACTTCACCCCCTTCCACTGGGTGAACAGCTAGGAACTCTGCTACCGCTCTCCCTTTCATAGACTTGCGCGTCATGTACTTCAAATCAAATTCGGAGAGAAGAAGCAACCAACGAGCTAGCGTAGCCGTAAGCGCTGGTTTCTCGAAAAGATATTTGATGAGATCTAATCTTGAAACCAGTATTACAAAGTGAGCTAGCAGGTAGTGCCTCAACTTCTTGGTAGCCCATACCAAGGCCAAACAAGCCTTCTCCGGCAGAGTCTAACAGGTCTCGTATTCCAGCATCATCTTCTTGCTTAGGTAGTAGATAGCCTTCACCACCTTATCCTTAGATTCTTGAGCAAGCATGCAGCCCATTGTCGTGTCAGTCACTAATAGATACAGAATCAACAGTTTCCCCGGCTCTGGCAGTGACAACACAGGGGGGTTCTGTAGATATTGCCTGATCTGTTCGAAAGCAACTTGGCGTCGGTCATCCCATTGGAACTTCTTACCCTTCTTCAGGAGACCAAACAGTGGTTCACAAGTCAAGGTTACTTTTGCAATAAACCGTCTTATGAATTGCACTTTACCCAGAAAGCCTCGCACCTCCTTTTTCAGTCCTTGGTGGTGGCATTTTTAAGATGGCCTTGATTTTGGAAGGATCGACCTCGATGCCCCTCTGTGTAATCAAGAACCGCTACATTTTCCCTGTTGTAATGCCAAAAGTACATTTCTGAGGATTTGTAGATGCGCCCCGAGGGCCTCATGCTACAGTTCAGACTCAAATTGTCACGGTTCTTAATCTGATCTCACACTGTGCGATGTGAGATTGATAAATCACCAAAGAGTCCAAATCCGGCAAATCGTTTTGGAAAACTAATTTTTGTAAAGAAATATCAAACATAGACTGCTTTGCTAGATACAGAGTCGCCACCTGAATATTTTATTTTTGGGAAAATTTAGGAAACCCTGACTCGTTGCCTAAGGCCACATGTCCGTCATCACCAAAGTTGCCTCGGTTCAGGAACTTGGGTACGATTGGAGAAGGTCATCTATAAGCACCCCCACTCGCCCGATCAAAGATCGGCCACTACTAAACATGATATCTTGTTTTTTAAAACACATGCATTCTTATTCCGGTTAATTAACTAGTCTTACTATGTGATGCGCACAGCAAACAAGTATAGACTAGATCGCCTAATTTGGAACAAAGTATCGCATATCCGTTTGTTTGGAAATGGTTTGAAGTTTGCTACTCGTAAGTAGGCTAGAACACGGATTTCAATGAATCGTTCCAATTCAAGTAATCCAACCTTCACACGTAGGCATTCAGGCAGTTTATATCAATTAAGCATTTAACCTCATGGCAAGCATGCTTTCATGGTAATCAATGACACACATGCGGGGATGCTAAAGCATAAACACTTACAGTGTACTCTGAGCCAAAACAGAAACTAGTTAGTAATCAATACATGATCTTAGTTCATGTTAAGATGGCTAATGCAATGCATGCAAGATGCAACTAGAAATAGGCTCGGCTATTCTAGGATGACATATGAGATGCGATAATTGATACATGTATTCAACTTGGTATCGAATTACAATGCAATTAGTATGATGCGCCGAACCCGGTGCATGCAATGTAGATTAATGATGCAAACATGCATAGCATAAGGATGCTAGACAGATGGATGGATGCAAACACGCAAAGCATAAGTATGTTAACTTGAAACATGACCTAAAACTAACCAACAAAAGCAAGAAAGTAAAAGGGAGAAAGAAATGGAGGTTGGAAGACATGCACACACGCACGCACGCACACTTATTACAAAATTGGCCCTCTCGACGAAGGGTCCGAATAAATAATACATGCCAACTAATTTACTAACTAACAAGCTAATTAATTATTACATAACTGAATTGAATAACTAGCTACAACTAATTATTACAAAACTTAATTAATTAAGAAATTAACTAATTATTACAAATTGATGCTAACTAACAAGTAAGCATGAAAAACAAGTTGCTCCAGCTCTGTTCGAAGAAGGAGAGGATGCATGCTCGGATGCCACCCCAAAAAGGTCTCCGGTTGCTCTTTAGAGGCTCTGTCTGCAGGGTGTCCTCAACGAATTCCTGCTGAACCTTGCCAAAAACATGCTAGAGAGTGCATCAGTGGCCTGCCGGCCATGGGGAGCCACTGCCCACCAAAATAAAGGGGTGCCAGCCAACAACAAGACAACTTCTTGAGCCATCTGCTGCAAAACCTTCTTGGAAACCCTTGATGTCTTTGGGACACCAAGTTGCGATAGAGCACAAAAGAGAGAAAAAGGAGGGTCTCCCAAGGATATGTACGCACTATGCCACCGCATATCATCACAAAACATCAAGGGAGAGACATAGTCGGATCTACGACCATCAATCACGCATCCTGATGCATGATGGCCAAAGATCCAACTTGTGCAAATCAATATGAAATAAATGCACAAATAAACACATAAAGCCTAAAACTCTATCATGAATCATCAAGAGCGTCGGCGAGAATTGAGACACGTTTCATCACTTGAAGTATGAACGCCCTCGTTCCTCGTGCTCGGATTAACACTTTAATCAAGCGACAATGCAAAACAAGCATGGCAAACATGTAATATGACTTAACCATGCAAACATGCTATGCAATAACAGAGAGCATGCAACAAGCATATAGGCGTGATGTGAGGTAACAACCTTGAATAACATGATAAAATGCAACATGAACATACACACATGCAATTCATATGACGGCGAACAAGTATGTAACAACATACGAAATGGGAAAAGCACGTGACAACATGGTAAGATGGGCTTACACTAAAGATGGATAGGCGTCAGCCATGCCTAAAATCAGTGGCCATAAGTGATGAATTGATAGTATGAAAAGCATGAAAAGGCAAGGCAAACATGCATGCCAATTGGCTCAAAGATTAAGGCACAAAGATGCAACTCTTAAGCATACTTAAAGAGTGACGAGCATGGATATGTGACAACAAGGTAAGCTCTGAAATCTCATGTAAATTGATGCCAAATCAACTAGACAATGCAAGCATAGCATGTTAGAAAGCTCAAAGCTCGAAACTAACAAAGGGACTTAAGCCATGGCCATGCAAGGCAAGCCCCAAAGGGCTAAGGGAACCTAAAACAGTCCCAAGGCAGGTCCAAACAAGACCAAAAACAAGCTCGAAGCTAGCCAACACAAGTGAGAACACAAGGCCAAAAACAAGGAGCATACAAGTCTACAAAAGAGGCAATGCACTACACCTGTTGAAACCAAACATGGCATGACTTGGACAACATAAAACAGAGTTACATCATGGTATAACAAGACCCAAAAATGCACTGATATGATGAGCCAAAGGCTTAGGCTTAATGGCATGCACAAAAGTTCATTCTTGAGGCATAAAGAGCCAAGGCTCCAAGGCATTAAAAGCATGTCAAATGCAAGTGTATGGCCACATTTCATGGACTGAAATAACACTTAGAATGATGGCAAAGCATGCAAGCATCACATGTATGGCATGGTAGGGGCCTCAAAACCCAAGGCTAGCCTAAGCATTTACACTATAGCTATACAAAGCATGAGTGATATGGCCATGGCAGCCCAAAATAGTCCAAGAACAACCCAAAATAAGAACAAAATCATGCTAGAGCAAAGCCAAAATATGCTAGGATGATGAGTCAAAACATCATGCACATAAAGCTAGTAAGCAAGATTTGTTCTACAAGTATATGGAGCATGCAAAGGATGACCAAACCAGCTATGGAAAGAGTCATGACATGGCAAAACATCACTAAAAACTTGCTGAAATAGACTCAACATGCTAAAGCAAGAAGCATTTAAAGCTAGTTTATGGGATTTACACCACAAGTGTATCATACATGCATGGAGTGACAAAACCAACCCAAAAAAGATCTAAGGCATGGTAAAACATCCCCAAAAACCTATTGAAATGGACTCAACACAAGCTAGGCAAACATGCTACTTTGATGAGCTACAAATGGGATTACACTACACATACAAGATGCATGCAAAAGGTGACCAAACCAGCCATGGACAGAGCCAAGGCATGTCCTAAAAGTCACAAAAAAAAAAGGCCTGGACCAAGCCTCAAAAAGACAGAGAGGCACGGTTCTTTGGGAGGCCAAAATGCAAGCAAACAAAAACCAAAAGAGAGGGCCACCCCTCGATTTGAACCTCAAAACCACATGCCTACCACTGAAAATCCACTAGATTTGAGTGGTTAGAAAAACAAACCAAGGCTAGCTCGGAGGCCTTAAGGCATGGCTCAAAATAAGCCCAAACAAGGCCAACAAGAGGGTTGAAGACCCTCATCCGCCAAAAGACCTTAAACAAACTTCAAAAGCACTTAAATACAAGACTTTTTTCAGTTGAAAGCAAGGCCTAAAACAATATGCAAGGATGGCCAAAATGAGGTACAAAAAAGTTCTAAAAAGGGGAAGAAGCTCACCCTTCAAGATCAACTTCAAGACCAGCAACTTCAGGGGGTAAAAACCTCACTTTCAGAGCTCAAAAAGTCCTCCCAAGAACCTCAATCCAAAGATGGTGGTGTATCTCTAAGTGTTGTAGTGTAAAAGTGCAAGGAAAATGAACTTCAAGGCACAAATCAACAACAATAGAGAGAGATATATATATATTTCTTCTCCAAATGCTGAAGCTCTGCTAAGGAGAGAGGCTCTCTCCTTATATAGAAGAAAAGCAATGCAAAGCTTCTTCAAGAAGCTTGGCAAGAGCTTCATCCCTCCATACATGTGTATGGAGGCGGATAAAGTTCAGTGGCTCAAAAGATTTGGAGTGAAACCTGCTTTGAGGCAGGAGTGAAGGCCATCGGGGATGGTCGGCGGTGGCTCATTGATGGCCGGCAGGCTCAATCAATGGTCAGTAGCAACAAAGTGGGGGCCGACAGGTCCAAAAGGGGGTCGGCAGTGCACCAAGAAACACATTCTGAAAGGACCAAGTCGTGGTCGAGAATAGGACAAAAAGGATCTGAGGTCTAGAAAGCTTGAACTGTGGCGTTCACAATAAAAGTCGAATGCTCGACGAGCAATTAAACTTATGCGGATGTACCTACAAGCACAATCAAGTCTTGAGGGCGATCAAAAATGGGGTGTCTGATTGCCCTCTTTGTAGAACTTCGAAAGTCACAAAGTGACGGGAGTGAGTGCCAAAGCCCAGAGACGACCCATTTTTAACAAGGCCGAAGACTCAGGCAAACAATCAATATAAGCATGCAGAGATGCGCCCGTAGGCTGGGGCATAATGCAAATGATATGCAAGATGCAAGAGTATAACTTATGATTATGCAAAGGAAAACTGTAATGAAGCAGTTATGCAACATAAATGCAACATTTTAAGCGAATGAATAACAGTCCTACATATTTCAACAGAAAGAATGTAAAAAAATTATGCAATTCTCACCACGTCTTATGTGGAGTGATTACAATACCGTCTGGTTCGTTTGGTCGCGTCAGCTTCAAATGAACCGTACATACAATATTGTGCCTGTAAGAGAAAGAAACTCAACATGTACAATATTGTTAGAAACATGCATAACAATGCAAGTGAAAAGCGCGTGACAACGCAAGTAAAACATGCATGCAAAGTATAAGTTAAAGGAAGTGCGTGGCAGCGAGGATAGAGGTGTCGTGTGATTTCGGTAAAGATAGTATGCGTAACAGCGCAAGATAGAGACATGTGCATAACAGCGCAAATAAGACATGCGTAACAGCGCAAGTAAAACAAGTAAGACATGCGTAAAAGCGCAAGTTAAAGAAATAAAACATGCGTGACAACGCAAGTTAAAGATAGACATGCGAGACAACGCAGGTTAAAGAAATGCGAAACAACGCAAATAAAACATGTGAGACAACGCAGGTTGAACAAAGTAAAATATGCGTGACAATGCAAGTAAAAGAAATAAAACATGCGTAACAACGCAGGTTAAAGAGATAAACATGCGTAACAGCACAGGTTAAAAGAAGAAGAGCATGCGTAACAGCGCAAGTAAAAACATGCGTAACAGCATAAGTAAAGAAGTAGACATGCGTAACAGCGCAAGTAAAAGAAATAAAACATGCATGACAGCGCAAGTTGAAGATATGACATGCGAGACAACACAGGTTAAAGAAATGCGAGACAACGCAAATAAAGCATGCGAGACAACGCAGGTTAAACAAGTAAAACATGCGTGACAGTGCAAGTAGAAGAAATAAAACATGCGTAACAGTGCAGGTTAAAGAGATAAACATGTGTAACAGCGCAGGTAAAACAAATAAAACATGCGTAATAGCGCAAGATAAGATAATAAGTGCGTAACAGCGCACATAACCTGCGTAACAGTGCAAGTTAAGATAATAAGTGTGTAACAGCGCACATAACCTGCATAACAGCGCAAGTTAAGAAAATGAGATGTACTAATAAGTGCAGATAAGGTGAAATGCGCAAGATAGCACGAATGATACTATGTAATGCACAAAACAGTGCGATGCGCAAGATAGCGCGATGCACAAAACAGTGCAAACAAAATGCAATGCACAAACAAGTGCAGACAAGGTGCGCAAAATAGTGCGAACAATGCAAAATGCAATGAACTAACAGGTGCATATGAGGTGCGTAAAATAGCTCGAATGAAATGCAATGCACTAACAGGTGCATATGATGTGCGCAAAATAGCGCGAATGAAATGCAATGCATGCAAAATGAAAGTAAGGTGCACAAAACAGTGCGATGCCATGATAGTATAGTAGATGCAAAGGGGGACATACTCCAACCATCCTGGGATCACGAGAGGAGATCCAAAAACAAACAATCAGGAGCGTATATAGCGCAACCTGAGATAAATTCCAAACACGCCGAAATCGTGTGAGGAACGGGGACAGAGAGAGAAACATAGGGACGTATCCCAGTGTTTCGGAATGGTACAAGCATTGGAACGTATTCCAAACGCTCATATCCAGAGAAGGAGAAACAAAGGGAAACAACCCTATGTTTCAAAAAGAAGAAGAGACATAGGGACGTATCCCCGTGTCTCGGAAAAAGAAGGAAACATAAGGACGTATCCCCATGTTTCGAAAATGGCACGAGCATTAGAACGTATTCCAAATGCTCATAACCAGAGAAGAAGAAACAAAGGGAGACAACCCCGTGTTTCAAAAAGAAGAAGAGACATAGGGACGTATCCCCGTGTCTCGAAAAAAGAAGGGAACATAAAGACGTATCCCCGTGTTTTGAAATGGCGAGCATTGGGCGTATTCAAATGCTCGTAATCAAAAAAAGAGAAACAAAGGGAGATAACCCCGTGTTTCAAAAAGAACAAGAGACATAGGGACATATCCTCATGTCTCAGAAAAAAGAAAAACCTCTCAGCGTAGCACACGCGGGAAAGGAAAGAGAAAATCTTCTCAGCGTAGCACACGCGAGAGAAGAAAGAGAAAAAAATCTCTCAGCGTAGCACACGCAAGAGAAAAAAAAGGTAAGCTTCTCAGCATATCACACGCGAGACAGGAAAGCTAAACCTCTTAGCGTATCACACGCGATAGAGAAAAGGAAAATTTCTCAGCGTATCACATGCTAGAGAAGAAAGGAAGGACTTCTCAGTGTATCACACGCAAAAGAGAAAAAAAAGCACCTCCCAGCGTATCACACGCAGGAGAGGAAGGGTATCAGTCAAACTGAACTGAAACTTCTCTGAATGAACGGTACATACAATACCGTGCATGAACGAGAAAGGATCTTGATGGGTAGAATGCAATACAATGCATGATGTTTAAGGAATGCAATAAATAAAGCGGTGCTTTAGAAAGCACCTCACGAGGTGAGTGACGGTGAACCGCTCTATTCCGACGGGGATCCCCCTTTTGTTCTTCGAACACTGACCTTCAACTCACAGTACAAAAAGGTTCTAAATTACTAACAATGAGCGACATCTTCTGGGGAAACCACAGATGCCGCTTTTCTTCTTGATCATACTCACAACTTTCCCTATTCTTCAATGGGGTGGCAGATTAGGTTGGATTAGTATCCAGAATCGAGGTGCATACCCGCTACCTCAACCTATGGGGCTTCATCTGATTTCAAGTCGGGGATACACCCCTGAGTATTCAAACCAGACTTTAGTCTTGGAAATTCCAACCCTTTGTGTTCTAGGCAACAGCCATTCGAACTCTAGTTTTCGTCATCGCAGTTGATCTCCTAGGAACTCATTGCAAACACAGCCAAGATGCCTCTGGTGGGGAACAGTACTCTGGGAGAGCACTTCTAATCGTGATTCTAATACTGAAACAGTCAACACAGTATTTGATTCACTTTGAACACAGTTCGTACAGCACACTGCTTATTCTGAACACATAGCCCATAACACAGTACTCTGTTTCTCTGAACACACAGCCCACTCTGAACACTGCTCATTCTGAACACACAGCTCATCTTGATCATACGAGATGTAGTGACGAAACATGCAGAAGTTGAAACAAAAACAAATGCTCCAAACTTTCTCTCTTTTCTTTTGCTTTGCAGTCCGGAACCCATGTAGCTTCAGATAGGTCCTGGTTTTACTATTCTCACATGACCTGGGTTGAACCCTACAGTTTTATGAAAGAACGAATTCTGTTTTGCATGAATATGGAGAATGACACAGCACTCTGAGCACAAAACAAATCATTTTGAAATTAGTTGTTAACCGGGTATTGAGCCTACGACTGTACACAGCGAAAAAGACTCAACAACGGAAAACAAAAAGGTAAACAACCTAAACACATCGAGAAACACTCGAAACGACTCAAAACAAAAATCGAGATAAACAACAAAAGACATGACACATAGACGTGTTACAAAGGCGAGAGACCTCTCGGTGCACGAGGAGCCAGTTTCTTCGGGTATTGTTTCCCACCCTTTCTCATTTGTGATTCTCACATCACTCTGGCACTCAATCTCTGTTTTTCTGGAAAAAAAAAAAAAAAAAAAAAGCCCTTTTCTCACTTTTTCTTTCAACGCGTATCTCTCTATTCTTTAATCTCTCATTTTTTTTTTTTAATCCCTCCCCTGGGTGGTTGATGGATAAATAAGAGGTTGTGGGCTCGTGCCCCTAGCATTCTGCTAGATTCTCATTCTTCTGCGCACAGCTAGTGAGTTTCTCCCACAGAGGGGTTGCGCTACAACTGGGTGTGTAGCAAATCTGCAGGTGACATCGGTTGTGATGTTCTGCTGGGGAGTTTGGGCGTGATTAGATTTGTCCAAATGAGGAGTGGAATACCTGCTCTATTTTCAATTCATGCTTCGCACTTGGCGATACCTCCTTTGCTTGGAGGATGAGAGAGCTTTCAGCCCTTTGTTGTTAACTTCAGTTGTGCCTTTTTCTGGCATGTAGAGTGCCCTTTCTGGCAAGTAGAGTGCCTTTCTGGCAAGTATGTTAACAATGGGGAAAAGACGAAACACCTGACTCAACTGTACCCCTAGTTTATCATTTTGACCATTTTTTGTTTTGGTTTTCTACTAAAACAATTTTGACCAATATGAGAGCTAGATTAACATACTTGTTCAATCATGCGAGTTAGGTTATGAGCACTGAAAATTTTCCTTTTTTGGATCCAAGAAATGGTTCAATTTTGGAAAAATGGAATAATTTTTGAGAAAATTAGTCAACTTCATTAAAAATTCTCAAAAACTAGTTTTGCAAATGGTCACTGCTCGACCAACACGGGATTGACCCTCGAGATGCACAACCTCAGATCCAAAACAATGGAAAATTGCCCTTTGTCTGAAGGACACTGCATGGCAACAAAAAGTTGCCCCTTGATTGAATAGCACCGCAGCACACTGTATGGCAACGGAAAGTTCCCCCTTGTTTGAATAGTCTTGCGACACCTTATGTCGATCCTCAAAGTGATGATCACAAGAACTCTCGGATCTGAGAGAAGACAAAGATGGTCAGAACAATTACATGGGTATGATCAATTTGGAAGTGTTTATGGTTGGACTTGAGAATGAAGTTGCCTCGTATCCCAAACATGGGAATCAAGCCTTACGTAGTTAGGTTAAGGTACATTCAGTATTAACCTCTCTTTTGCGCTCTAACTTTTGCCAAGGTTACGGGTTTTCAACCTTGCGAGCTTTGTTTTTCTTTTCTATTCTTTTTTTTGTTCTTTACTTTTTTTTTTTTTATCTTTTCTTTTGTTTTTCTTTGCATTTTTTCTTTTTCTTCTTCTTTTTTTTTTTGTTCTTTTCTTTTTTTTTTCTTCTCTTTTTTTGTTCTTTTCTTTTGTTCTTTCTTTGCTCTAACTTTTGCTGGGTCGCCCTTCGGGTTTTCGGCCCAAATGAGCCTCTCAAGGGTAAAAGTGTAGCTTTGTCCATGTCAAATGGTTTGAGATCTCAAAGCCATACGAATCCGGAGAGTGGGCATTGTTGATGATGTAGGAGTCCATCAATGGGATTGAATGGCCCCTAGTGTTGTGGATAGGAACTTCGGTTATATCTCAGCAATACTTTCTTCTTTCCTCCCTACGGGATTCGACATTCTTGCCGATCTTCGTTAGCTTGAGAAACATCCCAATTTTTGACTCTTCGAGTATATCGGACATTCGGCCCCTAGTTTGAGGGTGCTTCTCATCGACTTTGCAAGCTTTCTCTTGATAACATCTAATCTACTTGATCGACTTTCTTACCCCTAGTTAGGGTTGCTTCAAATAAAGTGCGATGGGCCTCCTTTGATAGTTGACAATTAAACATTCTGAATCCAAGTTCAAGGTTTGAAAGTGAGGGGTCGAGTCTTGAGGCCGAGAGCGATCCTAGGCTACACAATCTCAAGAGCGATTCCACACAAGTCTTGTGGGTGAGCAAAACATTTTTTGAAATCTTTTAAGAAAGCGACAAATCGCTCGCACTGAAGACAATGTAGAACCAATCTAGATTAAGCCAGGATCCTTCTCAGTACTCATATTAACAAACATGATCTCATTCATTAAGGGCTTAGCACGCCTCTCTCTCTCTCTCTCAATTGATCAAATTTTGCAAAACCCGAGGAATTCCTTTCTCTTCGTTTTCAGCACATTATTCGAAAAGTTTTGAAAAACTTAGGTCAATGCAATGATTTCAAAGGCCTGAAGAAGCGGTGAAATGTACTGTCGTTTCATTCTAAACTTGCTGGCACAACAGGCTCAAAGTAGTAATAAGCACAAAAACATGACAGCCACAACTGTTTCGTTCAGATTTCTTGGTTGAAACTGGCTCCACAGCAAAGACAGACTCAAAAGAAAGCAAAAGGACGATCACAAAACAAAATAATGATATCCGAGGTGACACCCTCAGAATCACCCGACTTCTATACAACAGGACTGACTCGATACAACAAGACAGACCTTAATAAAAAAGACTAACTCAAAACAACGAGACAGACTCGAAACAAAACCACAGAACTGACTCAACACCCAAGTCAGAAAGTACAAAAATTAGCTTTCGCAAATGCCCAAAATAGTGCGTGCCAAACACCACATCTGAGATAAACCGAGCGCCACCCGCCGGTGGACCAACCCCTGATCACATACTCGTATTATCCTCGAAGTCCACCAACCCGGTGATGACAGGCTTTGCTGAACTCGGTGGGAGGACGACCCCTTCATCAAACAGATCCTGTACTTCGTGGCGAAGTCAGAAGCAGTTGTCGGTGGTGTGACCGATGTTGATGAATGCACGCGATCTTGGGTAGCATCATGACCAGCTGGAAGACGACTAGGGAGAGACCGAGGCTCAAGGGGTTTGAGATGCCCCTTTTCAGTGAGGATTTGAAGCGCCTTAAACAAAGGCATATCGAGGGCATGGAATACCTTGTGACCTCGGGGCAGATACTTCGAGTTTTGTGCATTTTTACTGGATGCACTAATAAAAGCATCGGCAGGTACATGCTTGACTTGCTGATTTTTCCTAGGTGCAGGATTAGGGTTAGAGGAGCGGTTACAGTATGATGACCCTTCTCTCGATTTTCCCCTTGGCTTGAAGCGCTCTCGATGCGAGTGGAGAAAGTGTCATCCGATCTTAGCCACAAGCTGAGTACTTGCTGCTTATTCAACCCTCGGCTTTGAGCCTCAACAACTCTTGGAGTTGTTCATAGGGATCAATGTCCACCTTCACCTTGTTCTTTCCACTAGCCTCAGCTTGGTGGACGGTTTGGGTTGCTACGTCAATACGAAGCCCCGTTGTCGTCGACGTGTCATTACCGGAGCTTGAGACAGCTTCAAGTTGGCTGAGCTCAATTACAATTCACCTCAGTAGCGGGGGCTCCTGCGGCATGAAGTTCCCGACATACGATGCAGTTGGTGGTGGGGCCGACATTCCATAGGCTAGATCAACCACAGATCTTTGAAGGTCGCCAATCATTCCCATCAGCTCAAAGGTGGTGGGGTCACGGGTTTGAAATAACTAGGGTTCCCAGATCGAATGTGCGGCAGGCGACCTGGGCGGGTGTGGTACCTCAACATCAGTCTCACCCTGCAAGATGATTCCTTGGTTTAGTGCGGCTGCCATAACCATAATTTCCTCTGAATTCTAGGTCGTCATAAGTATACTGAACTAGACAGAGGTGGTGTAACTGGTGACTGATGGATTTGATGAATCGGTGAGTCTTTTCCTCCTTTGCCTCAGCAGAGGAGAACAACGTTACTCTGAGCAGGAGTCTTTAAACTGAAAGAGAAAACAGGCAGCATCTCAACCCAATCAATACAGATATGGACATAGTGAAGAATCAGATTCGACCAGCGATCCTTTGTTCCCCAAATTACTGCTCTAAAACTGAATTCGATACCCACAGATATAACTGATTCTCAAAATACTGATACTGATGCCCGTAGGCCTAATACCCAGACTTGCAAACTGATACGTGCATTCCTATAAAGGCCAACTCTAAAAGCACATAGCAAGCAAATGAGAGCCAAAACACTCCTATGTTGGGGTAGGGTTTCCCTGTCCTATCTTGTCAGGAGCTAGGGTTTCACTACGCATACAACGATTTCAGACAACCTATAATCGGGTAAGCAACATGTCCTAGCTTGGAATAGTCACTATAGATTCCGATATGCACTAGGTTGAATTGTCAAAAGGGTGCCCCGGTAAAAACCGAGGTTTGTGTTCCCGTCGTGGCAGAGCCCGCAACCGGTCAGCCTTATGGCATGTTTCTCAAAGCAAGCCTCCCGCAAACCGTTCAGAAATAGCATATGGCAAACACGGTGTCCTAGGCGCACCAATGCAAATGCAATGCAAAGAGACAAATAAGTGTAGTCAAAACAGGATATCATGAGCTCAAGTCAAGCTCTTGAATTCCCCAGCAGAGTCACCATAAACTACAGACGCGCCCCGAGGGCCTCATGCTACAGTTCGGACTCAAATTGTCACGGTTCTTAATCTGATCTCACACAATGAGATGTGAGATTGATAAATCACCAAATAGTCCAAATCCGGCAAATCGTTTTGGAAAACTAATTTTTGTAAAGAAGTGTCAAACATGGACTGCTTTACCAGATACAGAGTCGCCACCTGAATATTTTATTTTTGGGAAAATTTAGGAAACCCTAACTCGTTGCCTAAGGCCACATGTCCGTCATCACCAAAGTTGCCTCGGCTCAGGAACTTGGGTACGATTGGAGAAGGTCATCTATAAACACCCCCGCTCGCCCGATCAAAGATCGGCCACTACTAAACATGATATCTTGTTTTTGAAAACACATGCGTTCTTATTCCGGTTAATTAACTAGTCTTACTATGTGATGCGCACAGAAAACAAGTATAGACTAGATCGCCTAATTTGGAACAAAGCATCGCATATCCGTTTGTTTGGAAATGGTTTGAAGTTTGCTACTCGTAAGTAGGCTAGAACACGGATTTCAATGAATCGTTCCAATTCAAGTAATCCAACCTTCACCCATGAGCATTGAGGCAGTTTATATCAATTAAGCATTTAACCTCATGGCAAGCATGCTTTCATGGTAATCAATGACACACATGCGGGGATGCTAAAGCATAAACACTTACAGTGTACTCTGAGCCAAAACAGAAACTAGTTAGTAATCAATACATGATCCTAGTTCATGTTAAGATGGCTAATGCAATGCATGCAAGATGCAACTAGAAATAGGCTCGGCTATTCTAAGATGACATATGAGATGCGATAATTGATACATGTATTCAACTTGGTATCGAATTACAATGCAGTTAGTATGATGCGCCGAACCCGGTGCATGCAATGTAGATTAATGATGCAAACATGCATAGCATAAGGATGCTAGACAAATGGATGGATGCAAACAAAAGCATAAGTATGCTAACTTGAAACATGACCTAAAACTAACCAACAAAAGCAAGAAAGTAAAGGGAGAAAGAAATGGAGGTTGGAAGACATGCACACACGCAACACACTTATTACAAAATTGGCCCTCTCGGAGGGTCAGAATAAATAATACATGCCAACTAATTTACTTACTAACAAGCTAATTAATTATTACAAAGCCGAATTGAATAACTAGCTACAACTAATTATTACAAAACTTAATTAATTAAGAAATTAACTAATTATTACAAATTGATGCTAACTAACAAGTAAGCATGAAAAAAAAGTTGCTCGACTCTGCTCGAAGAAGGAGAGGATGCATGCTCGGATCTGCTTAAAAGGTCTCAGGTTGCTCTTTAGAGGCTCTGTCTGAGGTGTCATAGCAATTCTCTTGAACCTTACCAAAAACATGCTAGAGAGTGCATCGGTGGCTGCTGGCCATGGGGAGAACTTGTCCAAAATAAAGGGTGCCCGACCAACAACAAAACCTTTGCTTGAAGCCATCTTAAGCGATCTTGATGTCTTTGGGACACCAAGTTGCAGTAGAGCACAAAACAGAGAAAATGGAGGGTCTCCCAAGGATATGTACGCACTATGCCACCCCATATCATCTCAAAACATCAAGGGAGAGGCATAGTCGGATCTACGACCATCAATCACGCATCCCGATGCATGATGGCCAAAGATCCAACTTGTGCAAATCAATATGAAATGAATGCACAAATAAGCACATAAAGCCTAAAACTCTATCATGAATCATCAAGAGCGTCGACGACCGAGAATTGAGACACATTTCATCACTTGAAGTATGAAACGCCCATCGTTCCTCATGCTCGGATTAACACTTTAATCCAAACGGCAATGCAAAACAAGCATGGCAAACATGCAATATGACTTAAGCATGCAAACATGTTATGCAATAACCGGAGCATGCAACAAGCATATAAGCATGATATGAGGTAACAACCTTGAATAACATGATAAAATGCAACATGAACATACAAACATGCAATTCATATGACGGCGAACAAGTATGCAACAACATACGAAATGGGACAAGCATGTGACAACATGGTAAGATGGGCTTACACTAAAGATGGATAGGCCTCAGCCATGCCTAAAATCAGTGGCCATAAGTGATGAATTGATAGTATGAAAAACATGAAAAGGCAAGGCAAACATGCATGCCAATTGGCTCAAGGATTAAGGCACAAAGATGCAACTCTTAAGCACACTTAAAGAGTGACAAGCATGGATATGTGACAACAAGGTAAGCTCTGAAATCTCATGTAAGTTGATGCCAAATCAACTAGACAATGCAAGCATAGCATGTTAGAAAGCTCAAAGCTCGAAACTAACAAAGGGACTTAAGCCATGGCCATGCAAGGCAAGCCCCAAAGGGCTAAGGGAACCTAAAACAGTCCCAAGGCAGGTCCAAACAAGACCAAAAACAAGCTCGACGCTAGCCAACACAAACGAGAACACAAGGCCAAAAACAAGGAGCATGCAAGTCTTCAAAAGAGGCAATGCACTACACTTGTTGAAACCAAACATGGCATGACTTGGACAACATAAAACAAAGTTACATCATGGTATAACAAGACCCAAAAATGCACTGATATGATGAGCCAAAGGCTTAGGCTTAATGGCATGCACAAAAGTTCATTCTTAAAGCATAAAGAGCCAAGGCTCCAAGGCATTAAAAGCATGTCAAATGCAAGTGTATGGCCACATTTCATGGACTGAAATAACACTTAGAATGATGGCAAAGCATGCAAGCATCACATGCATGGCATGGTAGGGGCCTCAAAACCCAAGGCTAGCCTAAGCATTTACACTATAGCTATACAAAGCATGAGTGATATGGCCATGGCAACCCAAAATAGTCCAAGAACAACCCAAAATAAGAACAAAATCATGCTGGAGCAAATCCATAATATGCTAGGATGATGAGTCAAAACATCATGCACATAAAGCTAGTAAGCAAGATTTGTTCTACAAGTATATGGAGCATGCAAAGGATGACCAAACCAGCTATGGAAAGTGTCATGACATGGAAAAACATCACCAAAAACATACTGAAATGGACTCAACATAAGCTAGGATAACATGCTAAAGCAATAAGCATATAAAGCTAGTTTATGGGATTTACACCACAAGTGTATCATACATGCATGGAGTGACAAAACCAACCCAAAAAAGATCTAAGGCATGGTAAAACATCCCCAAAAACCTACTGAAATGGACTCAACACAAGCTAGGCAAACATGCTACTTTGATGAGCTACAAATGGGATTACACTACACATACAAGATGCATGCAAAAGGTGACCAAACCAGCCATGGACAGAGCCAAGGCAGGTCCTAAAAGTCACAAAAAGAGGCTGAACCAAGCCTCAAAAAGTACAGAGAGGCATGCTCCTTTGGAAGGCCAAAATGCAAACAAACAAAAAAGAGAGGGGCCACCCCTCTAATTTGAAACCTCAAAACTACATGCCTACCACTGAAAATCCACTTTGGATTTCAGTGGTTAGAAGGCCAAACCAAGGCTAGCTCGGAGGCCTTAAGGCATGGCTCAAAATAAGGCCAATCAAGGCCAACAAGAGGGTTGAAGACCCTCAACCGCCAAAAGACCTTAAACAAACTTCAAAAGCACTTAAATACAAGACTTTTTTCAGTTGAAAGCAAGGCCTAAAACAATATGCAAGGATGGCCAAAATGAGGTACAAAAAAGTTCTAAAAAGGGGAAGAAGCTCACCCTTGAAGATCAACTTCGAAACCAGCAACTTCAGGGGGTAAAAACCTCACTTTCAGAGCTCAAAAAGTCCTCCCAAGAACCTCAATCCAAAGATGGTGGTGTATCTCTAAGTGTTGTAGTGTAAAAGTGCGAGGAAAATGAACTTCAAGGCACAAATCAACAACAATAGAGAGAGAGAGAGAGAGAGATTTCTTCTCCAAATGCTGAAGCTCTGCTAAGGAGAAAGGCTCTCTCCTTATATAGAAGAAAAGCAATGCAAAGCTTCTTCAAGAAGCTTGGCTAGAGCTTCATCCCTCCATACATGTGTATGGAGGCGGATAAAGGATTCAGTGGCTCAAAAGATCCGGTGAAACCTGCCGAGATGGGAGTGCCGGCCATCAGGGATGGTGGCGTGCTCGTGATGGCCAGCAGGCTCAATCAATGGCCGGTAGCAACAAAGTGTGGGCCGGCAGGTCCAAAAGGGGGCCGGCAGTGCACCAAGAAACACATTCTGAAAGGACCAAGGCGTGGTCCGAGAATAGAACAATAAGGATACAGGGTTTAGAAAGCTCGAACCTGTGACGTTCTGCCGCAAAAGTCGAATGCCCGACGAGCAATCGAACTTGTGTCTGGATGTACCTACAAGCACAACCGAGTCTTGAAGACGGTCAAAAATCGAGTGTCTACAGGATTCAGCCGCAACCGATACTCTCGGATCCGTTGGAAAATTTTCTTCAAGGCAGTGTAGTGGCCCTCTCTTTCCTTGGACTTGACAATCATGTCGTCCATTTACACCTCAACCTCTTTGTGGATCATATCATTCAAGATCATTGTTGTAGCCCGTTGATACGTAGCCCCAGCATTCTTCAAACCGAACGGCATCACCCTATAGCAGTAAGTTCCCCACGGGGTCGTAAAAGCACTTTTCTCCCTGTCTTCGGGTGCCATCAGAATTTGATTGTAACCCGAAAACCCATCCATAAATGGGAGCAGTGCATGCCCCGCAGTGAAGTCCACCAATTCATCGATATGCAGCAAAGGAAAGTCGTCCTTCGGACTGGCTTTGTTCAGATCTCTGAAGTCCCCACATACCCGAATTCTGCCATCCTTCTTCAGCACCAGAACAATATTGGCCAACCAAGTCAGATACTCAAATACTAACAGGAACCCTGGATCAATCTGTTTGGTGACCTCTTCTTTGATTTTCAGAGCCCAGTCTAGGCGAATCCTTCGAAGCTTCTGCTTAATGTGTCGAGCCTCTAGGTCAAAAGGGATCTGGTGCTATACAATCTCAAGATCGATTCCAGGCATATCTTCGTAGGACCACGCAAAAACATCTTTGAAATCTTTTAATAAAGTGACTAAGCGCTTGCGCTCCTGTAAAGACAACGTGGACCCGATCTGGACCAGACGCGGATCCTTCTCACTACCAACATTAATTGAGGTGATTTCATCAACCAAAGGTTTTACAAACCTCTCCTGCTCTTGATCAATCAAATGTTTCAAAACCGGAGGAATTTCTTCCTCGTCATTTTCATCAAAGTTTTGAAAGTCCTGATTAATGCAATAAACTAAAGGCACAGAAAAGTACTCAGAAGCCACAGTGGTACCATTCTCATTAACAACATCCAGTTCATCTGATTCTTCGGTTATAACCGACTCAAAGGAAAATGAAAAAGACAACCTGGACTTAACAACAGCATTCGAGTTATCAACTCCAAGAATACTGGACTCTGACTCAGACGAACTAGAATCTAATTCCGACTCCACAGACTCTGTGGAATCAGATTCTGGTTCGCTACCCGACTTAGAACTGCTAGATAAAAAGCCTTCCTCGTATTGACAGACAAGGGAGTGTGCGATAGATGCATCCAAAATGCTAGAAGAAGAGCCCACAGCCGTTTGATCCCTAATCATAGAAACAGAGAAGTTATCCCCCAAAGCACTCCGGTATGATCTGAGGATCTGAGAGGAGACAAGCCAACGCTGCTCCTATCTCAAGTTTTGTGCCCTCGGACTCATCCTCTTTGCACTACTCAGCGTTAACTGGTGGGTCAGTCTGCTCTTCCGCAACTTCATCATCCCCTGACAACTCAAGGTCAAAAAAGATCTCGAAGCCAGGAAAACGCCGCTTCTCTGAATTCAACCAGGGCTCCAGAAAGTCACAAAACGGGAAATCATCCCCTTCCCGGACAAAGCATCCGTTCAGGTTTCCTTGGATAGGTCTGTGCACCAACTCGTAGTGCTTCCTGGCTTGCTTAGCCTTGGCTCTTCCAGCCACTTCCTTTCCTTTCCTTGCCCAATCCTCTTTGGTAGGCAAGTAACCTAAACCAAAGGTATACGGGTTGTGTGGCACTTTGGCCAATGCAGCAACGCCCTTGCAGCCACTCCTTCCTAGTCCCATTCCGGGCATGCGTTGAAGCTTGTTCATGAGGTAAACAGATTGTGCACTGACATACAATTCCTCATCAACAGCCAGCATATCCTGTACTACCCGAGCCTTAGGTAAGGTGAATCCCGACAAAAAGACATCCTCCATGCCATGTTCAATTTCCAAAATTGGTGTAGAGACCTCTGGCGGCGGATGTATGGAAGAGTTCCCAAAAACAATTGCTACCCCCTTTCCGTGGGGGTACTTCAACATCTGGTGTAAAGTGGAGGAGACAGCTCTCACCTAGTGCAGCCATAGCCACCCAAGAAGTAAATTGAAGGTTGCTGGAACATCCAAGACATGAAACTCAATGTCCTGCTACCCTAGGCCCACCTGAGTTTTGATCTGTACTGTCCCCATTACCTCCCGACTAGTGTTATCATAGGCCCAAATTACCTGGGTTGTTGGCGCGAAATCCGCAGGCTTCAACCCGATAGCATACGCTGTTCGCGACAAACATACATTGATTGCAGATCCCATATCAACCAAAACAACAAGTATCCACTTTTCCTTACACTCCACAGAGATATACAGTGGCTTATTATGTTCAGAGCCCTAAGGCAATAGTTCTTTGTCTGTGAAGGTCAAGGTTGGTGAAGCTCCACTCGGGAAAACCAACCCCACCAGCTGTTCGGGTGTTGTATCAATAGAAAGCTTAGCTTTGTCCATGGCTGAAAGGACAGCTTGTCTATGCACCCTCGAGGCCATAAGCAGTCCCCAGATGGAGATGTCTGCTTGAATTTTCTTTAGCTGCTTCAGTATAGCTTCCTCCTCTAGCAGTTTGTCTTTCTGCCTTTCTGCTTCCTTGTCTTTCCTAGACGCTTCCGGCTGGTCCAAGTGTGGGGGCTTGAAGTACCGCCCACTCCGGGTCATATGGTCCACTTCTTCGGTGTACCAGGTATCGTCTGGTTGATTTTGACCCCAGTCCTTATCGGTATGGGCAAGACGCAAGTCATTGTCTTCCCACCACATCCCCTCGGCAACCGACAGACAACTGTTCGGCTCCGCTGTTGCTGTTGCTGTTCCCTTATTCTCAACACATTCTGCCCTCTCAGGTGCCTTGGCTTTTCTAGCCCTATCATCATTCTCTATTCTCTCTTGCTCAAACTGCTTCAATGCGGCCTCCTATTCAATGTCTGTTGTACACAAACTGCCTGAGTCCCAAGCAAAATTCTCAGCACCGGTGCTCTCCAACAATTCTTCCTTGTTCTCGGCCATTCCGACCACCGCAGATGTTCCTGTTTCTGACAGTTCCTACCTTAGTAGAGATCCTTCATCAATATCTGGCTCGTCACTGAGCCACCTCAGAGTATATATGTTGCTGCTTGTATCAAACCACCCAAATGCTCACATCCTCAGTCCTGCTCATCAAAGAACTTTAGGTTGCTGATATCCTCCTCAAGGTCAGCTAGATCATCGAGCCCCTGACTCAGCCCGTCCTCCCAGACAACATGTACCTCCATCCCAGTTGGCAAATCCATCCGTGGCCTAGCTTGATCGACTGGCACAATATAACCGCATGGGTTGTATGCTTCCTCAGTTAAGTCCTCAGATCCTTCAGGCTCTGAACCAACATTCCTATTCTCCTCCAAGGTCACCCCGTCTTTATCTTCGACAATTACCACCACTGGCTTGGGTTGGGTAAGAGAGGTGCTCATCATGCACAAGTCTGTACTTTCTGGGTTGAACACCTTAGGCTTAGGCAGGTGGGAAGGAGTGATGTATATGCTAGGGTCATATGGGATGGCCACTGTTTGGATCAGGTTTATCTGCCTGGGTGGAGGATGAGGGTTGTTATGTGGTGGGAGAGGGTTAGTGGTGACATTTGGCTTCTCGGGAGACGCAATCACCTTGTTGTCGATGAGATCTTGGATCTCATGACGCAGTCTAAAGCAGAGGTCAGTGTCATGACCGTGCTGCTGGTGAAAAGCGCAATATTTGGCCGGGTTATGTGTTGGAGGGAGGTTATTTGGTAGTGGGCGTGGTTCTAGGGGCTTCAGATGCCCCTTTCTGATCAAGACCTTCAAGGCCGCTGATAAAGACATATAGAGAGGGGAGAAAGTCCTTTGACCCTGGAGTGGATTTTTTACTGGTTGTATGGTAGCTCCAGATGTGCCGGTAAAGGGTGTAGCTGTTTTTGGCGTAGTGGTGACCATGCCGACGTCAGAAGTTCTTGTAGCTGCACTACTACTTGTAGCTACATTCAAACCGTGCACAAACGCCCTCTTGGGCTGCTCCTTTTCCTGGTCGATCAAACCTTGCTTCATAGCATCTTCAATCTGTACCCCTATCTCATGCAAGTCAGCAAAGGTGGAGAAGGGTAAGACGATCATTTTCTGCATCAGTTTGGGTTGCAGATTGCGCACAACCATCCTTATTTGATCCTTTTCGAGTGGCCGAATTGTCATCATGGAGGCCTTGGCCCTCCACCGAGTGACAAAGTCAGAAAAGCCTTCCTTTGGCTCCTGTCGGGTCACCTCGAGATCACGAGTCGTGACCTCGATTTGAGTGGTGTAAGCATATTAGGCAATGAAAGCATCGGCCATCTCCTCCTAACTCCTCTTCACCGAGTCCTCGACTTGGCATATCGATGATCGAATACCCAATAGGTCCGGCCAAGAGAGATAGTTTCGAGTCTACTCAAGCCCATCGCGTAGAATATCCGAAACGACCTCAGATGGACCATAGGATCACTGAGCAAAAGCGATCTATGTGAGGCATTTTGAACCTATCTTGCAATGTCACCGCCGAATCTGTGTAACCATCCTCTATGTCTGGGATCGAGTTAACTCTCTGAGCTTGCTTGAACAGCTTTTCAAGCTTGCTTACTTTCAAAGCAGTAAGATCAGATTCAAATTCGAACGGCATGTCTATTGGGTTGGCCGGTGCTTTTAAAGTCTGTGGTAGAACTGGGGGTGAGACTGGTCCTATTGGAACATTCGTATTCTCTTGGACGTTAACTATTTCCTCGGGTATTGGAACCCTAGGTGGGGGTGGGTGCGAAGCAGAAGCTCCGGCTTGTTGTGGTTGCTGCTGTTGTTGAAGCCTAGCAATTAGTTCTGCCTGTTGGGCTACAACATCTATCTGACGAGCAGTAACCTCCACTTGGCGAGTAGCATCACGCTGCATAGCCTCCAGGGTCTGTTGGAGTTGACGCATCATGTCCTCCATATTGTCTATAAGATGCTGATCTGATTGAACGGGTGTATATTCTCTCTCTGAGGTAGAAATAGAAATCTCAGCCCAACTGTGTACAGGTAGGATAGACAATGACCGCTGAACTAGCGACTGCTGTACTGATACTCTATGCCTGACTGCCCTCCGTCTTGTAACCGGGGGTAATGAAGCAAACACTAGTTGTCTGTCAATAAGATCCTCAGATCTGGAAAGCCTTCTACCTTTGGTCCAGAGTGCTCGGGGGGTATCTGCCTCGTCGGAAGTAATGATGAAATACTACCTTGCAAAAAGATAAATAAAGCAAAAAAAGGAAACAATAATCAGAAAACGGACAGCATCTTGGCTTAGATAAAGACGACACACAGTTGATAATCATAAGCTGAACAATTTGTACTCAAATACTGATTTCTGCCCCCAAATATTCTGTCTCAAAACTGATACCCTCAAACACTGATGTCCTCAGACTGATACCCAGACTTGCAACTGATACATACATTCCCTGTAAAGATACACTCTAATAGCACATATCAAGCAAGTGAGAGCCAAAACACCCCTATGGTGGGATAGGGTTTCCCTGTCCTATTTTGTCAGGAGCTAGGATTTCACTACGCACGCATGCAGTTTCATACAATCCTGCATTCGGGTAAGCCACCTGTCCTAGTTTGGAATGGTCTCTATGGCTTCCAATATGCAACTAGGTCAAATGGTCAAAAAGGGTGCCTCAGCAAGACCACCTAATATACCTCTCACACCTAACACCGAGAAGTGAAAGGTGGATTAAACAGTACTGTGGTGATCCAGATCCAAGGTTTGTGTTCCCATCGTGGCAGAGCCCGTAACCGGTCAGCCTTATGGCACACTTTTCCAAGCAAGCCTCTGGCAAGCCGTTCAGGAATAGCAGATGGCAAACATTGTGACTTAGGCACACCTATGCAAATGCAATGCAAAGAAACACATAAATGTAGATAAAACAACATATCATGAGTTCGAGTCAAGTTCTCTAAATCCCCAGCAGAGTCGCCAGAAACTGTAGACTTGACTTTCTTCGTGCACCCCCCCTTCAGAAAAGGCGCGAATTGGTCGTCCTACAGTTCGGACTCCTGTCACGGTTCTGAATCTAATCTCACAAAGTGCAATGTGAGACTGATAAACACTAAAGAGTCCAAATTTGGCAATTGGTTTTGAAAAATCAATTTTGAATCAAAAAGTGCCAAACATGGACTGCTTTGCCAGATTACAGAGTCGCCACCAAAATATTTTATTTTTGGGAAATTTAGGAAACCCTGACTTGTGCCAAAGGCCACGTGTCCGTCATCACCAAAGTTGCCTCAGCTCAGGAACTTGGGTACGAGAGGGGAAGGTCCTAAAATGAGCACCCCCGCTCGCCCGATCAAAGGATCGACCTCTACTAAGCATGATATGTTGTTTTATAAACACGTGTTCTTGTTCCGATTATTAGCTAACTTTTCTATGTGATGCGCACAACATACAAGTATAGACTAAATCACAAGAATTGGAACAAAATAATTCATGTTTGTTTTCGAAAATGGTTTGAAAGTGTCACCCTCAAAGTGGGCTAAAGCGCGGATTTGCCATCTCACAAGATGGCCTTAAAACATGATTTGCCACTTCGCAAAGTGGACTAAAAACTCACATTCGATGAATTGTCCCAATTCAAGCAACAAAGCCTTCATCCACAGGCATTCATGTAGTTAATCACATAAGCACATAGCCTCATGGGAAGCATGCTATCATGGCAACACTCACACTCATGCAAGTATGCTAAAGCGTAACACTTACAGAGTACTCCGAACCAAAACAAAAGCTAGTTAGAAATATGCATGATCCTAACTATGCTAAAATGCCTAATGCAACACATGCAAAATGCAATTAAATAGGCTTGGATATCTAAGATGGTATATGAATGCAACACTTGATAACATGCTTTGAGACACGTATTCAAGTAGGTGTATTGAAATACAATGCAGTTTGAATGATGCGCCGAGCCCGGTGCATGCAATACAAATGAATGATGCACGCATGCAAGCATAAGGTATGCTAATTGAAAATGATCCCTAATCTAACCATCGAAAGTGGATAAATAAAAGGGAGAAAGACGTCGGGTTGGAAGACATGCACACACATATGCACACTTATTACAACAATACGCCCTCGCGAAGGAGGGTTCGAATGAACAAGCTAAGCTAATCTAAGCTAAACTAAGCTAACTAATCCAATCAAACTAATTAGACTAACTATTACAAACCAAATTGAATAACTAGTAAACTACTTACTAATTATTACAACACTTAACTAATTAACAAACTAGTTAATGAAATTCCATAACCATGCCAATTAACAAGTAAGCATTAAACAACGCTGCCTTGACTCTGTTTGAAGAAGTTGAACATGCACGCCTCGGTTTCCATCCCGAAAAGCCTTCCGGTTTGCTCTTTAGAGGCTCTGTTTGCAGGGTGTCTCCAAGAACTCTCTATTGAAACTTACCAAATCACTATTAGGGAGTGCAGCAGTGGCCTGCCAGCCATGAATGGTGGCTGTCAGCCACCTACCGGCCAAGAGTGTACCTCTGCCGGCCAACAATAAAAGAGTACCAGCCAACAATGAAGAACTGCCGACCACTGGTGTGCTACAAGGACATGTTTGTACTATGACACTCCTTATCATCTCAAAATATCAAAGGAGTGGCACCATTGGGTCTAAAGCCACCAATCAAGCATTTTCAATGCATGATGGCCAAGGATCCAACTTGCACAAATTCAATGAATACACAGAACAAAGACTCTAGGGCCATTACCTCATCATGGAAGATCAAAGGCAATGGAGACAAAGAAGATTGGCTCATTTTCATCACTTTGAGTATGAAATGGGCCAATCTACCTTGTGTTCAATATAACGTCCAATTGAACACAATGCAATGCAACTACAATATGTTTATCTTGGCATGTTTCACTTGGTTCAATTCTTGTTTACACATTTTAAGTTACCAAACCATTCTTTAATTGATTTGTCTAATGTGAAAGTCCTCTAATAAGAGAGAGGTTAATCAAAAGATGACTTAAGACATGAGAGAAACCATGCCTTTGACAAGTAGAAACCCTCAAAAGAAGGTTAAAGCCATTTAAGCATAAGCCTCAATCCCATGCTTAAACACAACTTTAAGACTAACCAAGCCTCAAAACAAAATAGAAAAATGAAGAAATGAGGGAGGTGGCAGAATTTCAGTCCTAAAATGGCATGAAACACAAGACTCTAACATGCAAACAACTCATGTACAGCATGTTGAGAGACTTAAGCATTAAAACTAGTGAAGAGCTTTACACTAGAACCATGCAATAGAAAGCACAAAGGATCAAACCATCCCTAGATAGACCTCAATCATGCCAAAACAGAGGCTAAGATGTGCTAAGATGGTAGCATGAAAAGCAAGAAAGACATGCTCATGTACTGGCTCATAAACAAGGCATAAGGCATAACTCTCTAAAGCAATGAAAGAGTGACATATGTGAAAGTGTGACAGAGGTATATGCTCTGAAATCACATGCTAAATGATGCTATATCATGCAAACATTACAAGCAAAGCATGCTAAGGGCCTCAAAACACAAGGCTAGTGAAGGCAACTACACTACAGCTATACAAAGCAAGTCCCAAAGGACCAAGACCACTCAAAACAGAGTTTAAGTATGTCAAAGAAGGGCCAAAAACATGCTGGAGTGGAGCCAACACATGCTAGAATAATAAGCTAACTCATTAGGCATGCAAGGCTAGTAAGCAAGATTACACTACAAGTGTAAGAAGCAAGCATCAAATGACTCAACCAGCCAAAATCAGAGCAATAACATGTCAAGAAAGTCACAAAAATATGCTGAGATCAAGTCAAGAGATGGTAGAAAAACATGCTCAACAATTAGGCCATCTACACATGCAACCAAAATACAAGGAGGGGAGGCCACCCCCTCCTATTTTGGACCTCAAAACCAAGTTTCTACCACTAAAAAATCTCTGAGTTTCAGTGGTAGAAAGGCCAAACAAAGGGTGTTTCAAAAGCTTAGAATGATGGCTCAAAAGGCTTTACAAGCCAAAGAGCCAAGAGAGGAAACCACCTCCTAACCACACAAGGCTTAAACCAACATTTTAAGACCTTAAAAACAGAACTTTTTAGAGGTGAAAACCAGCTTCAAAGTAGCATACAAAAGTGGCCAAGCAATGAACTAAAACAAAGCTTAAAAGAGGAAAATTCTTACCCTTGAAGCACAGCACTAAAACAGCAAGCAAACAGCCAAACTTCTGAGCCAAAACCACTCCAAAGAGCTCAAACAAGGCCTCCAAGAACTTCAACTCTAAGGTGGAGGTGTTTGGCTAAGGGTGCTAGTGCAAATATGTTGAGAAAGCTCACTTTCAAGATCAAAATATATAAAGAGAGACAGAGACAGAGACAGAGACAGAGACAGAGACAGAATTCTTGCCCAGCTCAAACTTTGTAACCCTTTGCATGCATATAGATGAGCTTTATATATAGGAGATACAAGAAGCCTTCAAACAAATCCAGCCATCCACGTGCATGCAGATGAGCTCATCTGTGCAAACAACTATCAAAATATCTACAAAAATATCTATTGAAACATTAGTGGCCGGCCAGCCATCAGTGGTGGCTGGTAGTGGCCTCATTGTTGGTCGACAGGGCCTATTGATGGTCGGCAGAGAAAAGCCCATGGCCGGCAGCCCTCAATGATGGCCACCAGGCCATCAAGAACATCACTATGCAAAGACCAACACATGGTCCAAATATGAGACAGAATGGAAATAGGGTCTGGAAAGATTAAACCTGGAGCATTCCGTCGCAAAAGTCGAGTACTCGACGAGTGATCAAACTTGTCATTGGATGTACCTACAAGAACATCCAAGTCTTGAAGACGGTCAAAAATGGGGTATCTACAATAAGCCATGGCTTGAGCAACAGAATCTACGCTCGAGTGGCCACCCTTTGTTCTCAGTACTTGGCTCGAGTGACTGTCGAGTGACCGTTGAGCGTGAAACTCGAGCATCTAATACTTTTGTAGACTTTGCATCGCTCGAGTAATGTAAGTTGCGCTAAGCCGCCTGTTTCTGAAAATTTTGTAAAGTATTTTCAAGTGCATTTTGACATCTTCGTTGCATCCTAGGCATTCCTAAGCTATGATTAAGCTATAATAATGCGGATAAAGATTACATACGCACCAAGAAAAGTAATGAGTTAAGAACCAACAGAGCGTGTGTTTTATTGTACATATGTTATGTGTTTGTGTAGGTCACACGCTATAGTTCGTCTGATGTATCTACTCTGTGTGTTCTGTTATTGGAGCCATCTGTGACTAATAACTCTGTAAAGTTATGTTTAACTTTAAATATTTTCTGAATGATATGATATGATTTATTTTCTGAAATACTAATTTATGATTAAATGAATGATTGTCCAACTTTCTTAAATGTATTCGTGGCATCCTTTGCATCATGTGATATCTTTTGTATGACCTGGTACCTAGTTTGGTTATGCATAACTGCTTATCTGTTTTATATGCGTCCTTTTCATGGGTTATCTGGTCCCTTTATGGGTCATCTGTATAGTTTCATGTAATCATAAGTCATCTGTTAACGCTATTAGATGTACCACATATGTACTATGTATGATTATCTATGAGAATCTGATATGATTATGAATCTGTTTTTGAACTCTGATTTCTGAATCTGTTATGGACATCATTCATAAAATCTTTATTTTGTTATTATTCACTAAGCTCCAGCTCACTGTATATTGTATGTATGTAAATGATCAAGCGCGTGACCAGGTCTAAAATGTTGCCTGGTGTTCTATTTTGGTCAACCAACCACCGTGCCTCCCGAGAAGATGCCTGAATTAAGAAGTGATCGAGTTTGGTGAATTGTGTTTAAAACTTTTGTTTTCTTTTGTTTTGTCTGAACAAGTTTCTATATTGTCTGTGTATTGTGCTTAGACCCATTTTGGTTTATCAGTATATAAGTTGACGTCATATATGTAAATAAAAGTTTGAAATTTTCTATCCCATGTACGTTTACACAGCTCTATGAACATAGTTATATAATTGCTTCCGCTAGCCCTTTACTTTTACTAATCTGTTTCAGAGGCCTTCAGTAATCTTAGGATTACTAGCCACTTGTGATACTAAACTTATAGGGGTGGGTTTGGGTCGTGACACTCCCACTCCCCTTTTTTTTATTAGTAAAGTAAAAAAATTTATCAAAAATATGAAATTAAAAGTACAAGAAAAAAAGATGCATTGAGAAAGATTTAGAAATTATAAACTCTCCTACTACTGTAACTCGCAACTTTACAACCAACTCCTTGAACTCACAACTTTGTTGCTCACTTTACCAAAACAACAAAATCACATTCTATATGTAATTTCATAGATGTAATCCAAACCAACTAATATCACTATATGATGTACAAACAAATACAATTTATCTTATATCTCAAATTTAATGTGACTATATTAATAATCCCCTCATTTAATTCCACCCTTCAACAATCCTTCACTCAAACAAACTGGGCCTACACTCATTATTGCAATAGCACGCACATAAAATAAATTTAAAAAAAAAAAAAAAAAATTAGAGAGAAGAAGGCCAATTTTTTTTCAAAAATACTTTTAGCAAGAAATTTGTTTTTTCTCCCAAACAAATATACTGTTTCTTAAAAAGTGGAAGAGGTCTCTACTTTAACACCGTGATCCATTTTGGACCACTGATAAATCATCCACATTACCATTCTATGCACATGAGCTATTTCTATAAATTTCAAACTTTCCCACCCAAATTTATAACTACGATACATAACTTTATCCGCATCCTCAAATAGAAACATGGAAAGCTCATCTACTTATTTTTTCACACCCCTTCTCATCCTAATTTCCTTCACCTCCTACATTAACTCAATCTCAGCCGCCGGAGATGTAGCCAGAAAAACCAGCACCGAGTTCATCAGAACATCTTGTAGTGTAACAAGTTACCCTAATCTTTGCTTCACCTCACTCTCAAGCTATGCCAGTGTCATCCAAACAAGCCCTAAGTTTCCAGCCCACACTGCCCTCTCCGTGACCCTCAACATCACTTGCTCAACCTCCGCCGTGATGTCAAGGCTGTCACAGAGCCATGGCTTGAAGCCCAAAGAGGTCTCCACCATGCGCGATTGCGTTGAGGTGGTGAGTGACTCAGTGGACCAGCTAAAAAAATCGTTAGGGGAGATGAGTCAACTCAAGGGTTCGAATTTTGAGCTCACAATGAATGACATACAGGTTTGGGTCAGCGCCGCCTTGACTGACGACAACACGTGCACCGATGCCATGGATAGCAATGTGAAGAGCATCGTGAGGGGGAAGATTGTGAATCTCGCCCATTTGACTAGCAATGCATTGGCACACATCAACAGTTAGGCTTCTTCTCTCCATGTCTAACTCCAATTAACAAATGCTGTTTCAAGCCAGAAATCTTAGGACCGTGAAAAGTTGTCCAAAAATAAAGTATATAGTGGAGATTTAAACTTCGTAAATTTTATTTAAAATGATTACGATTTATAGATGTATTTTTTTTTTGGATATTTTGTTAGGAGAATGGATTGTCTCCCGTCCGTTAAATCGATTGGACGGAGTTATTTGGACTCATAAGACCTATCATAAATCGTGTTTCAATCTTTTGAGTAGTTTATTTTTTAGGTTATATTGTATAGATTATTTATATAAAAAATTAGATTACGAATTACATTAACAGTCTCTATAATTTGGGAGTTATGTCACTTTAATCTCTGATTTTTTAATTGTGACACATTTGATTCTAAATTTTGAATCTTGATTCAAATAAAGATAATTGAATATGCAACTGCTTAATTTCAAGGGTAAAATTATCAATTTCATACAATTTAAATTAATTTGACAAAAATAATTGGCACAAAAAATGTTTTTTAAATTTTAAAAATTATTTCTATCCACCGAAGATAAAATTATGTAAAATTGATAAATCTTTTATACATTTATTTTTTTTTACTAAATTAATTTTTATTATGTATTTGCATGATGATCAAATCATGGATGGTTGTTAGGATTTTAATGTGTAATCGATATATTTAATATATAAAATGTTTTTAGTTTTAGATTTTTTAAATTTTTTTTGATTTAATGGATTAGTTTAATAATGATATCAAAGTTATTGCTATATTTGACTTTTGAAAAAATAGAAACTAATTTGATGAAAATAAAAACAAACACTCATTACATGATTATCATCCAAACACATAATAAAAATTAATTTGGTTAAAAAAAATAAATATCTAAAATATTTATCAATTTTACATAATTTTATTTTTAGTAAGTAGAAATAATTTTTAAAAATTTAAAACTAAAAAATTTTTGACATTTATTTTTGTCAAATTAGTTTATATTTTATCAAATTGATAATGTTGCCCTTGAAATTAGGCAATTCTATTTTCAATTGTCCTTATTTAGAACGAGATTTAAAATTCAAAGTTAAATGTGTCACAATCGAAAAGTCAATGACTAAAGTGACATAAATTCCAAACTATAGGGACCGTTACTTTAATTCGTTCTTCATAATAACATAATTTTATCACATTTGCTTTTAAAAAAACTAAACAACATATAATTTTTCAGAGAAATATATTTTTTCGAAGACAAATATAATAAAATTATATGGTTACAAATATCGAATTGATCTAATTTTTTTTTTTTTAATGAATGATCTACCTAAAGTGACCTAAAATATAAATTATTTAAATAATCAAAATAAAATTTATGATAAACTTTACAAATCTAAACAACACCATCCAATCCAATTATGGACCACAGATAATCTATGCGTTTTTGAGATAATCTACATAGTATTGTTGTTTCCTATACTGCTGCGAATTGTGTCAGCAGTGGCGGAGCCACATACGAGGGGTCACGTGCCCCCTCGAGGTTTTGAATTTTTATTTTTCATTTGTTTACATGTGTATAAATAAAATTTTAAATAAAAATAATATTAAGGCTAAGTTTGGAGTATGTAAAAAAAATTAAAAAGTTAAAAAGTTATTTAAAAAGTTAAAAAGTTAAAAAGTTAATACTATTCACCAAAAGTCAACAATTACGGCTGCACAACTCCTAATCCTAATTTTCCTTTACAAATCAATTTTTACACTTTTTTATTACACATTTTCTCATAAAAAGTCAAAAAGTTGACCCAAACATCCATATTTTTTTCCTCAATTTTTTAGTTTAAAAAGACAAAAAGTGCACTTATTTAGGACACTCCAAATAACCCCTTAGAATAAAATGTCAAATGAAATTTCTAAATTTATGACAACAATAGTGATTATTTTATTAAAAATAAAAGGACTACAACAAATTATACTTTTATATATAAAAATTTTGTGAAAAAGTCTTAATATAAAAGTGATGATGCAGCGTGTTCCAGATGGAACGGATCGGATTGATCCACGTCTCTCAAACCAGTGCCCGAGGTACCAAACTCACAGAGAGACCTGCACAAGAGTTCAACGGGGAACGGGGAGTCCCCCAGCGAACCTTTCGAGGAGCAAGTTAGAAAAAGAGATGGAATGTAGAGATAGATTAGTGATAGAAAAGCTTAACCATTTCCTTGTCTTCGATGTCTGCTTATAACTTCTGCTAATCATTTCGTTGTCCCTTCCGACCTGTCACCTTGGTCGAAAGTCTATGTTCTAGCTTACCTTGTTCATGGTGAGGCCGTTCTGTCTCAACAGGAAAGGGTTATCGCAATAAATGCTGCAGGAAAACTCATTAATGACTGATGTGTGGTGCCATAACTTTGCAGGATCTTTGTCTGCTGATGTGGGTGATTCTCTACTTGTCAAGTGTTTAGACGTCATTGGTGTTTGGTGTAACGCTAGGTTTCACGAGTGTTGGGCTTTAGTATTTGAATCATGGATTAGACCTTAGGTGGTGGGCCATATCTTTTATGGGCTTACCCATGTCAATAGTCCCCCATTCCCAAGTGTAGCTTTAGTCCAACAAAGGAAATAATGAAGAAAACGAGGGTTGTGAGAGATCGGCAGGGCGAAGGGCCCGACGGCGAGGGGTGATCGAGGGGACTGAGTGGAGGACCGATCAGAATAGGGTCGACCGCGAAGGGGGACCGAGTGGAGGAACCAACTGTGAGGAGGGCTGACCGCGAAAGGTGACTGAGTGCAGGGACCCACTGTGTGGAGCGCCGACCACGAAGGGTTACCGAGTGACGGGACCAACCGCGAGGAGCGCCGATCGCGAAGGGTTACCGAGTGAAGGTACCGACTGTGAGGAGCGCCGACCGCAAAGGGTTACCAAGTGATGGGATCGACCGTGAGGAGGGCCGACTGCGAAGGGTGACTGAGTGAAGGAATCGACCGTGAGGACGGTTGACCGCAAAGGGTTACCGAGTGGAGGGACCGACCGTAAGGAGGGCCGACTGCGAAGGGTGACCGAGTGGAAGGAGAAGTGGCAGTGCGCGAGGCTCGAAGAGGGGCAAGACACGTGGTAATTTGAAGTGGAAAAGACAGGGTAGGAGAAGGGGGCAGTGAATCGTGGTCGTACACGTGGCGAAATCCCGTAATGGGGAAGGTTAAGCATTGAGTAAGAAACGAAGGGATAGGTCAATATAGGGTGTTTGAAAATGCGGTTTTGAAAATTTTTTGAGAATTTTCAAACTGGCAAAATTTGACCTTGACCCTTGGAATACAAGCAAGCCTTGGGCGTTTGGTTTTATCTGTTTTACCTATCTTTGTGCAAAAAACCAACACGTCCCAGAAGTAAACTCGTTTGTTTCTAGTGATACACCTCTGTAACATTTTGTGAACTTTCTTGTGCCCGCGTCCGAAGCCATTCGCAGACACACAAGAGAAATGGCCCATGAGGAAGTAGCAACCGCAAGGCTTAATTCGTTAGGCGACGACGATGCGACGGAGTTAGCGGAACAGTACCGTGCGGAGCAAAAGGAGGCGAGAGTAATTAGTCAGGCAGTACGGGCTCGTCCTATGACGATGATTGCGGCCACGAAACCTATTAGCCAAGTGGGGCCGGACCACTGGCACACGAAGGCCGATAAATCGACATGTACGGCGGAGGAGTTGGAGAAAATGCGCGAGAAGTATCAGATTCCCGCGGAGATAGAGTTGAAATTGCCGACATCGAAGGAAAGGCCATCCGACGCCTGACTGGGGGAGTTTGCCCTCTACAAAGAGGCGCTAAATGGGGGGTTGAGGTTGCTGCTTCCCCGGATAGTAGTGGATGTATTGAATCGACTAGAGGTGGCTCCGGGCCAACTAATGCCCAATGCGTGGAAGATTTTATTGGCCTGTGCAACCGCGTGGCTGCGGGCGAACGAGGGGGCTACAATGACGGTGGATGAGTTTTTTGCATGCTACAAGGCTTCGGGCCAGCAAGAGACTTTGGTCACTCTACAAGCGGCAGCAGAGAAGGGTCTGGTGGCGGGGTTACCGTCGTCAGTGAAGGGATGGAGGCCACAGTGGTTCTATGTGTCTACCAACGGGGGAGGAGGAGTGCACACGGTGTGGAAGGTGCCAACCAAGTCGGTTGAGCCAAGGTTGAAAGCGGAGGCAGATGAAAGGGTGAAAAAGGTGAAGGCATGGAGGGAGAAGGAGGGCGCCAAGTGGGACGACCTCGTTCAGCCCTCAGCCTTGTTTGCCTCAAGGCTGGGCCCTCAGCCGACCGATGGAGATCTTGCGCCGGCAAAACTAGAGGCAAGGATGAAGAGGCAAGAGGCGGAAGACAAAACCACCTTCACCAAGGCCGATCAGTACAAAGAGGCGAAGTTAGGCCACCCGCCCAAACCAATCGTTAGGGAACGAGTCTGACCTTGCCCCAAGCCGCTGGGGGAGAAGGACCTGAGTGGTTTTGAGCCACGACCACCTCTAGTGGATCCTCTAAAGGAAAAGAGCAAAAAGGAAGCGGAGGCTGTCCTGAAAAAGAAGAAGAAGAAGAGAGTAAAGGAAAGGGAGGAGAGGCCAGCCTTGACAAGGATAAAGGAGGGGATGGCAGAGGGGACCCCCGAAGTGGAGTTTAATGGAACAGCGAAGGGGATGGAGAGTGCCCTAAGGCCCGAAACACAAGTGGAATGTGGGGCGACTGGCCTTAAGCAAGGGACAGAGCAAAAACCCAAGGGGGGTCCTGTGCCCTAAGGAGAAGAAGGGAGGGCCAGGTTGAAGACAGCCATTTACCATGCTCCAGCAGTGTTCGGGCGACTGGAGGGAGAAGGAGGCGAAGCTAGGACTGCTGTCGATCGGCTCTTGGGAGTAGTGGAGGACACGGCCGTGCATTCGATGGCAAGCTTCACAGAGGCCGAACTGCTAAGGGGGCTGTACTTGGGCCAGATGAAGGCGACGGCCTTAGCAAGAACCTTACTGAACACAGCGGCACGCACAAAAGGCGAAGTTGGGCCACTGAAGACAAAGCTAGAGGAGTTGAAGGCCCAGCTTAAAAGTTTAAGGAGGGAGACCAAGGACTAGAGGAAAGCCGCACGAAGTGCGTGTGTTAAGGGGCTGGAGTATGCCCAGAACGCCAAGAAGATGGAGGTGTTGGCGATGGTGCAGGGCTATTCGGCAGACCGTGCTAATGCTGAGCTGCTCGCGACCAAGTTTGAGCTGGAGACGAAACGCCGCAAGGTGGTGTCGCTCGAGTTCCAGTTGGCTGGCGAGCAGAAGACGCTGGAAGAGGCCCAGAAAGCCTGCACCATCGCCAATGAAAAGTGGGATGAGGCCATGGTCTGTAATGAAGATCTACGTGCTCAGTCGATCAAAGAAAAGGAAGAAGCAGATCAAAAGATCGTTAAGTTGGAGAGGGTGTTGGCGAACGAGCGGGCCAAGTCAGTGGCTGAGAAGGCAGGGTTGGAGAAGACCTTGGAAGAGGAGAGGGCCAAGATAGCATCTGAGAGGGCGGCGTATCCTGACCTATGTGTTGCAGCGGTAGAGCAGTTCAAGGGATCCGCCGACTTCCAGATGGCTATTGATACCGCCATCGCCAGCAGCTTGGCGAGAGAGGGGGATAGGGGGCTGGCTCGTCGGGAGTAACCGCTGGAAGTAGGAGTGAAGAGGAAGTGATCCAAAGCTTCCAGTGGTCAAACTTCTACAAGCATAAGTTGGCTGAGTTCTGGGACAGCGGCTGGAAGACTTTTAAACGTAAAACAGAAGAGTTGTTTTCAGACTTGGACTTCAGCAATGTGAGAATAGATGAAGACGATGTGGCCCAGACCCCCCTAGATGAGGGAGTTGACGAAGAAGACCTGGCCTCGAGCGAGAATGAATGATTGATGTAAAATTTTTGCGTTTTGCGTGTTGTTGCTTGTAAATAAAATTTTTGTTGTTGTGTTTTTTTTTTTTTTTTTTTTTTTTTTGGGTCGTGTAATTTCTGTAGTGAATTTATGTATAAGTTTGTAAATAAAATAATGAGTTGTACTTTTTTTTGGTACTATTGTCTTTAATTCTTGTAGATCTGAAAAGAATGAGAATGAGAATTTAAATAAGGCTTGTGTATAAATCATAGTAAAAGTTGAGAAGTAGGGAGCCAGCCTAACTTGTGAGAAAACCATGACGTAAAGAATGTTAACAATAAAAACGTTGAAATGTAAAGGTCTTAAAGTGTGAAGTTTTAAATCATGTTGTAAGAGTGTTGAGAAATGAAAGATTGGGTTGGGCGACGAGGCGTGTGGATTGTAACGGAATTAAAAATGAAAGTTAAAAATGTAAAGAATGTTAAGAGACGTAAAAGCATGGACCTGGATTTTAACTAAGTATGGCAACTATGTTACAATCATAAAGTTGCAAGAATGGCCTTGGCCGAACTTCTTCATTCGTGCTCAGTTTGGCTTGAGCCATAATTAACTCAGCCTAGCTGAGCCCTTCATGCTAAGTCTGGCTGAGGCTTTAAGTAACTCAGTCTGGTAGAGCCCTTCATGCTCAGTCTGGTTGAGGCTTTAAGTAACTCAGTCTGGCTGAGCCCTTCATGCTCATTCTGGCTGAGGCTTTAAGTAACTCAATCTAGCGAAGGCTACAAGCAAGGTGTTATTGAAATACCACGTAGATAACTGAGATATAAGATCATTGTCATTTAAAGCGTAGCCCATTGATCACAAATTTACACCATGTGAGAAAAGGACAAAAACATCCAAGTGTGTAGATTGTCAAAAAGAATATACAGCAATTGATCAACACAAAAATAGGACTTTACTGAAAATAACGCTTCAAGTGCTCGGTGTTCCATGGATGGGGGAGATCTCGACCTTCCATGTCCTAAAGTCGGTAAGTGCCCGGACGTGGTCTGGCTTTAACAACGTAAGGTCCCTCCCACTTGGCTGCCAGCTTGCCCTCAGCCAGATTTTTGGTGACAATAGTTGTCTTGCGCAAAACAAGGTCCCCCATGGCGAACTCCCTCAGTCAGACTTTGCGGTTGTAGTGTGTTCTCATTTTCTGTTGATATGAGGCCCGCCTGACATAAGTGGTCTCGCGGAGCTCTTCAATTAGGTCTAAGTCTGCCCGATGCAGTTCTTCAGTTAGTTCTGGATTCGGGTGCAGAACTATCAAGGTAGGCAAACCGATTTCCACTGGGATGACCGCCTTAGCGCCGTATGTTAAGCGAAAGGGGGTCTCCCCAGTGGGGGTTCGGGCGGTAGTGCGGTAGGCCTAGAGTACGTTTGGTAATTCCTCAGCCCAGAGTCCCTTAGCAGCTTCCAACTTAGTTTTGATAATTTTCAGAAGAGAACAGTTGGTAACCTCAACTTGGCCATTGGCTTGGGGATGACCTAGGGAAGAGAAACATGGCTGGATTTGAAGTTCTGCACAGAATTTCCTGAACTTGGCATTGTCGAATTGTTTGTCGTTGTCGGAGACGATGGCTTGAGGGATGCCAAATCGGCACACGATCGACTGCTAGATGTATCTGGTTGTGTTCCGCTCGGTAATTGTGGCAAGGGATTCCGCCTCCACCCATTTAGTGAAATAATCAATGGCAACGATTGCAAATTTGGTTTGGCCTTGGCCGGTGGGCAATGGGCCAACCAAGTCGATCCCCTATTTGGCAAATGGGTAAGGACTGCAAAGTGTGATTAGGAGGAGCATGAGGGATGTTGGCAAAGCATTGGCATTTATCACATTTAAGCACGAATTCAGTGGCATCTTGATTGAGAGTAGGCCAGAAGTAACCGGTGCGAAGTATTTTGTGGGCTAGTGACCTGGCACCCGAATGATTACCACATACACCCTCGTGGACTTCCTTCATCACGTAGGTCGCTTGAGCAGGATTGAGGTATCTCAAGTATAGGCATGAAAAGCCACATTTGTACAAGAGGCCGCTGATAAGAATGTAATTGGACGACTGGGCCCTGACTTTGGTGGCCTGGTGTTTGTCAGTAGGCAATTCCCCCTTTGTCAAAAATAGTAGGATATCTGCCGCCCATGGAATAGGTTTATTTTGGAGGAAGTGGACTTGCTGCTGTTGTGGGGAAATGGCAGGTAGGCCAGGTATTCAAGGCGGACGCCATGGCTGAGGTCTGACTGGTTGGCAAAAGCTAATTGAGCCATTTCATTTGCCTTGGAGTTTTCCATCCGAGGGATGTGCTTGATGTGGAAAGTGTTGAAGACGCGAACAAAGGGGAGTGCAATATCCCTGTAAGCCCGCATTGTGTCTTCTTTGGTATCGAATTCCCCCGTAATTTGTCCGACAATGAGCTGGGAATCACTGAACACCTGGATATGGCTGACACCAATATCTCTGGCTAGGCGAAGACCTGCTATCAATGCCTCATATTCAGCCTCATTATTGCTTGTGTCAAACAAAAAAACAGAGAGCACACTTGAAATAACCACCCTCAGAGGCGGTGAGGATGAGACCAGCCCACTACCTTCTTTGTTGGATGATCCGTCGACGTTGAGGGTCCAAGAGTGGAGGTCTTCTGCCTCAGTATAGGATTGCGGGGGCGGGGGGGAGGGCATGGTTGGAGTGGGATTAGTGAATTTCAGGATAAAATCAGCAACAGCCTGCCCTTTGATCGCCATTCGAGGTCGATAGGATATGTCAAATTGGCTAAGCTCGACTGACCATTGCATAAGTCTGCCTGTCACGCTCTTAAACCCGCCCCTAAAAGTTTGGGCGTGACCACTTCAGAAATAGACACAAAATCCGATGTACATAACCTACGGGGCTTGAACGGAAGCATTTATTAATATAAAACAACATGAAATCACATCCATTGAGCGACCACTATTATGCCAGGATCACAAACAGTGCATCAGATAGATAGTTATGTATACACATATACAGACCCAGCCCCAAGATTGGGCGTAATAAAAGTATTGGGGGATAAGGGGTTATATACATTTCAACTTTAGGCAGACAATTAGAGTACAAGCCAAAAGCTTAGCATGACTCCACAAAAATGGTCGGCTTCATCTAAGTGTCTGGGCACACTGAAGTTGACAAAAGAGAAACGAGCGTCACGAGTTAAGACTGATCTCTAGGTTGGTTACCTACAGAAATAGACATAACATAGAGTAAGCTAGGCTTAGTGAATAATAGTACTTAAACAGTCAATGATTAACTTGAATGATAAAGCATATAATTGTAGAGGGCATATGATTAACTTTATTCTGTAATTATTTCCAGAACGGCCGACAGCCTAGTTTTCTTAAAACAGAATGGCTTTAAGCCCATAATACAGAACAGTCTTAGGCCTAATAGATTTTACAGATTGGCCTCTGGCCTAACAGACTTTACAGATTGGCCTCTGGCCTAACAGACTTTACAGATTGGCCTCTGGCCTAGGTATCAACAGAGCAGAGTAATTCCAGAGTCATACCGATGTACACAGAGTCTTTCAACGTTTCCATAGGTTCACCCCGATTCCCAATCAGCATAAATCTAAACATAATTACTTGCAGAGAACAGAGCGTTAATAATAAGAATTACTAACGGTAAGTAAAGGTACGATTACAGTACTAGTACTCACTGTGTTGTGGAGGAGCATTAGTCCCTCCCGGAGTGTGTCCTGCACACATACATAACTCGCAAGTTAGTTCCTTTTTCTTTGTTGCATCATTTCCTGACTCACTTCGCTTCGAGTGAATTTTACAAACATCAGAGGGCATCAAATACAGATTCCAAAAATATCAGAGGGTCGAGCACGTAAAATAGAGCAGGTAATATTTTGCAGCATGGGCCGCACGTGCGGCAGTTGGTCCCGCACGTGCGGCTGGGAAGCCCCGCACTTGCCTTTTTAGCAGTAGCCAAAACCCAAAAATTCTACATTTTCTGCACATGCGGCCATGACCTCCGCACGTGCGGCCATAACTCCTGCACGTGCGGCAATTTCGTCCAGCAGCCGTCCGAAATTTCAAACAAAACCCAATTTTTTGGTAAGCTTTTGCAAGTCTCGAAATAGGTCTTTTAATTGGTAGAGTATGGTTCAAAAATCATGTACATAGGCATTTCAAACATATATCAATTTCAATAGGAATTGCTTCTTCAATTCCTTACAATTTATAAATATAAGTTAAACACTTTGAATCCCTACTATATAGTTTCCAAATATATATGTAATCATCCGAATCCATAAATAAGTTCAAATATGTTTAGATAAAGAATAGAATGAAATTCTTTTCCATATAACTTAATTTAACTCCGAATCAACCCAATGATAAAACATCTTTTTAATTTAACCAATACACACCCTAATTTGCATGATTATCAAAGAAAATCTTACTCATACCCAAGAAAGGACTTAATTCAAGTAAAATTCACATACCTTAAGCTTTAAACCCTATAACCCCTCTCAATTTCCCGATCTTTCTCCTTGTTGAATTTCTCTTCTTCCTTTCAACCCTCTTCTTCTCTAATTTTTCTCTCAAGAGATATTTTAAGTAATGGCTCTAAGTCAAATGGTTAAAGAACATAGATTTATCTATCACAGATGAATAAGGATGAAAATCATTCAGTTTAATCATTCCAAATTGAAATTTCACAGAAAATCACATTATAACCTAAAAATCACGCTAATCGCAAATATAAAATCAATTTCAGTTTACTAAGCTTTTAAAGCCTTCAATTTCTGATCCAAACATTATAATGGTAACATATTTTTCTCTTATTAGACAGATATATATATCCATATTCATAGGATTCACTTAATTATACTTAATTTCACATAAAATTTCACAGTAAGCATTTAAATGCACAGAATAAGGGACTAAAAGTATACTAGAAACACACACGAGGGTCGGGTTATTACACTCTCCCCCCTTTAAATATGTTTGATCCCTCAAACTTGGTTTACCTTAGGATAGGAACAGATGTGGATATTGGTGTTGCATTTCCTCTTCTTTTTCCCAAGTTGCTTCGGTTTCATAATGTTCTTCCCACTCAACTTTTACCATTGGAATTTCTCGATTTCGTAACTGTTTCACTTGCCGGTCCAGAATTCGAATTGGTTTTTCTGTATAAGTTAACTTGTCATCCAACACAATTTGGTGGTAATCTATAACATGAGACGGATCCGAAAGATATCCTCGAAGCATAGAGACATGGAACACGTTATGTACTTGACTCATACTTGGCGGAAGGGCAACTTCATTAAGCTCTGGGAGCCACTCTTTCCAAAATTTGGAAGGGACCAACATAGCGGGGTGTTAACTTACCCCTTTTTCCCGAACATGGGGTGTCCTTTCATCGGAGTAACTTTCACAAACACATGACTATCCACTTCAAATTCCAAATCCCTTCGTCGGTTATCCACATAACTCTTCTACCGACTTTGAGCAATTTTCAATCTTTCCCGAATAGTTTTAACTTTTTCAGTTGTCAATTGAACAATTTCAGGCCCTAGCAAAGATCTATCTCCAATTTCGGCCCAACACACGGGGAACGACACGGGCTTCCATACAGAGCCTCATAGGGTGCCATCTCAATGCTCGAATGGTAACTATTATTATATGCGAACTCTACCAATGGTAGATGAGTTTTCCAACTTCCCTGAAAATCCAGAACACACATTCGGAGCATATCTTCTAATGTCTATATTGTTCTCTCGGATTGTCCGTCTGTTTAAGGATGGAAGGCCATGCTAAACTTTAATTCCGTACCCATTGCTTCCTGTAGACTCTGCCAAAATCTCGACACAAACTTTGGATCCCTGTCTGACACAATTGAGACTGGAACACCATGAAGTCTTACAATTTCATTCACATAAATCACAGCAAGTTTATCTGCATTATGTTGGGTCTTCCTACCTACTGGATCATCACTAGTAGAAAGTGAGCGAACTTAGTTAATCGATCCACAATGACCCATACAGAATTCATACCCCGAGGAGTCCGTGGTAATCCCACAGCAAAATCCATGGTCAGATGTTCCCACTTCCATTCTAGGATTGGAAGGGGTTGCAATAATCCTGCTGGTCTCTGGTGTTTTGCCTTTACTTGTTGGCATTGCAAACATTTGGAGATGAAGTCTGCGATTTCCTTTTTCATACTTGGCCACCAAAATTTTGTTTCAAATCCCGGTACATTTTAGAACTACCAGGATGTAATGAAAATCTTGAGGCATGAGCTTCTTCCATCAATTTCCGCTTGACTTCTGATACATTGGGAACACATAATCTGCCTTGAAATTTGAGCACCAAATTCTCCAATTGAATCTCGGTTTCAGTTTTGTCTCCAACTCATCACATATCTTCTTTAAAATTCCATCTTCCACTTGACGTAATTTGATCTCTTCAAGTAACGTCAGTTGGGCCATCACTGCTGCTACAATGGCCTCATGTCCATGCAGTACAAGGTTTACTTTCATCTTACCCAAGTCAATCACTAACTCCTTTTGCCCCGTAAACAAATTTGCCAAATTTCTCGTATTTTTCCGACTAAGCGCGTCTGCAACTGTATTGGCTTTTCCAGGGTGGTAATGAATTTGCAAATCATAATCTTTAATAAGCTCTAACCACCGCCGCTATCGCATATTCAACTCCTTTTGGGTGAAAAGGTATTTGAGACTTTTATGATCGGTATAAATTTCGCAAGTAGTCCCTGTCACGACCCAAACCCGGCCCTATGGGTTTAGCATCAGAATCGCCAAGAATCCGAGATTACCAAGGCCTTGAACAATAATATGCTTAAACAGTCTGAGGCTTGGCGGAAGCCAATACAAGAAGTAACTAGTGTCCATTGAGTGGAAAATCAGATGCCAAAAACATTTTTCATGCATTCATACGAAATCGATGCAGTCTATACACGCCTATACAATCATATACAAACATTCAAGACGGGACCTAATCCTCGATAACAAAGATAAGAAAACAAGAGATGCCTATACAAAGAGTACAAAACAAGAAGGAGACCGATGGGGACACAAAACACCCCAAGCCATAGCATGGCAACTCGGAACCTAGCAGTGAGGCACATAGGCAGGCTTGACAAAACTGGGGACCAACCCACACTCCTAGCTCCGGTCATTGCTTTGAGAACCTACATATATATATATACAAAGCGATGAGCTAAAGCCCGATGAATAACATAAAGCGTAAAGAGGTTATGAATGAATGTCCTTACAAGAATGAAAGCAGTTCATTGAACAAGATTTGACTTTTCAAGATTTCATCAATCACGCATATGTGCTACATCCATTAGCCTATAAACAAGATGAGGTCTTAAAGACCGGTCTTAACAGACCCAACGGTAGTGATGGCCATCAATCAAAACAAAGATGGTTCCACAAGGAACCGACAGAGATCTCTGTAACGAAACAAGAAGTGCTAAGGATGCCACAATACGATTCGTAATACAGACATACGTTCATTCAAGAAATAATATCGCTCAATAAACAATTCGATTCCAAAGATTCAAAAGATAACCATTTTGAACATATCTTTACACAATCGTTACTCACAGAGATTGGGCTAATAGCAGCTAAAGCGCGTCCCCGAGAGCCAACCCTAAACAGTTAACAAATAGAACACACACTAAGTTTCACAGTCGGGAAGGATGATAATTTAAACCCCTAAATTTCCTCGGTGTGGTTCTACATCTATATCCTCAATAAGATGTCTTAAACTAGGCCTAAGAATGCCTAGGATGGGATGAGGATGCAAAGATGTATACAGAAAACAGTTTTAGAATTTTTTTCAGAAAACAGAGTCCCGCCGAGCGAAGGTCCTTTCCCCGAGCGACATGCAAACAAAGCTTCGCCGAGCGTACAATCCTTCGCCGAAAGCGGTGATGAAACAAAGAAAAGTAATCTTGGATGCTCGATTTTCCGCTCGAATGCATGAACACTCAGTTCCGCAGTCGAAGAAAATGCCGAGGATGATTTCGCCGAGCGAAGAAGCCAATTTGGAAAATCCAGGTTTGTGTTCCAAGTTCAAAACTCAAGTTTGATGCTCCCAACTCGATCCTCTTGGGCCCATTTTCTGGAAAACTCTTTCAAACACATAGAATAACATGTTTTAAAGCTCAATTTAAGAAATCAAGGCCCAAGGGTGTTTCAATTAAACTCAATTTCAAACTAATTTTCAAGAACAAGTTCAAGACATGCAATGCATGAGTTTTTAACCAAATTCAAGGTTCAAATCTTGCTCTAATGAGCTCAATAGTTGGAAAACAAAATGAAAACATGGACTTTGATAGAAACATGATCATGCACGTACAATCCATCATGAATTCAACTTCAAAATGCACCAAAATGGCCATGCATGCATGAATTCAAGCATAATTCAACCTCTATGCACTAAATCATGGCTTGATTCTACAATGGAGCCTAGAACATGCAAGATGAAGCTCAAGACAACAATAAGAAGATGGAGTTTCTTACCTAAGTCTCAATTACAAGTCTTGCAAGCTCAATTTAGCAATCTATGTTAATCTTCAAGTCTTCAAGCAATTCCACAACAATGGCAAGATGAGCTCAACTCTCTCTCAACTCTCTCTCACTCTATAATTCGGTGGCCTCAAGAAGCAAAGTTGAAGAAGTGCTGTCTCGAAGTGTAAGATAGGATTAGAGTATTGGCATAGTGGGCCACTATGTGTGGCAAATTAGTAAATAAGTGTAACAATGTAGTTTAACTCACTTTAATCTAATTTAATCACACCTAATCAATTTTCAGATAAATATACCATTAAATCACAAATATTCTACTAATTCCAAAACTCTAAACGGTTCCTAATTCGGCCGCCGATAAGGCCTTCAATTAGCAGTTTAAACATATGAATTCAAACAGATAACCAATCAATCAAACAGATGCAATATGCAATTCAATAGATAAACTTATTCAATTTCAGTTTCGATTTCAATCAGTCCATTCAGTACTTCAGTTAATTCAATTATCAGTCATTAGTAGTCCAGTTTAGCAGTAACCAGTAGCTAATTCAGTAATTTATCGGTAATCAAAACGAAAGTTGTTACAGTCTCCCCTCCTTATAAGGAGTTTAGTCCTCTAAACTCGAGTTACCTTCATTCTGGAAGAAAACAGGATCCAGTGGAAACAAATCAGGATATCTTTTCGCCATGTCATCTTCCCTTTCCCAAGTGGCATAGATGCCACCATGGTTCTGCCAATCAACTTTCACCAGCGGGATCTCTTTGTTTCTCAGTTTCTTGATCCGTCGGTTCACAATCTGTATAGGCCGTTCCTCGTAAGTGTAGTCATCACTCAACACGATACGAGTAGGCTCAGTCACGTGGAAGGATTACGAGATAGTCCTCAACATCGAAATGTGGAAGACGTTATGCATATGCTCCATTTCAGAGGAAGTGCAACTTGATACGCCACCGATTGATTTTCTCAATAACGTCACGGTCCGACATATCTTGGCGCTAACTTGCCTTTTGACTCCAAAACGAAGTCGGCCTTTCATTGGTGTCACTTTCACAAACACGTGATCACCCACTTCATACTCTCTCCGCCTTCCGACATCCGCATAACTTTTCTCGCTTCACTGGCGGCTTCTTTGCTGTATCAGTTTTATTTTTTCAGTCGTTTCATACACAATCTCGGGCCCAAGCAAAGGCCCATCTCCAACTTCCGCCCAGCAAATTGGAGATCTACACTTTCTGCCATACAATGCCTTGAAAGGCGCCATTCCAATACTCGAATGGTAGCTGTTGTTGTATGCGAATTCAGCCAACGGTAAATGGCTTTCCCAGTTTCCCTGAAAATCAAGGACACACATTCTCAGTAGATCCTCTAAAGTCTGGATGGTCCTTTCTGACTGTCCATCTGTCTGAGGATGATAGGCACTACTCAGCCTCAATTCAAGACTAATGCAATCAGAGGCTTTGCTGTAACCTCGATGTAAACTTCAACCCTCGTCAAACAATAGATACAGGCACTCCATGCAATCTCACAATTTCGTCAATATAGATAACAGCCAATTTGTCTGCATTATAAATTGTCTTGACAGGTAGGAAGTGTGCAGATTTAGTCAATCTATCAACAATAACCCAAATAGAGTCCATACCTTTTCTGGAGCGAGGTAATCCAACGATGAAATCCATCATGATATGCTCCCATTTCCACTCTGGTATGGGTAAGGGTTGCAGTAAGCCCGCGGGTTGTTGATGTTCAGCTTTGACTTGTTGGCAGTGAAGACATTTGGATACAAAGTCGGCAATTTCCTTCTTCATTCCCGACCACCAGAAATTCTGTTTCAGATCTTGGTACATTTTCGTGTTCTCGGGTAGATAGACAATTTTGAATTGTGGCCCTCTTGTAGTACTCTTCTTTTCAGTTCAGTGTCATTCGGCACACACAGTCTTTCTTGAAATTTCAATACATTGTTCTCAAATTTGAACTCCGGTCTCGGTTTAGAATCCCTTTCTTCAATAACCTTTTTCAAGAAATCATCCAGTTGTTGTTTTTCTTTAATTTCCTCAATCAATCCGGTTGAAAGAATGATGACTATTGTTCCACCTTGTTCTCTCAAAACAATTTCAATTTCAGACTTTTCCAGATCATGAAGCAATTCTTTCTGCCCGGTGAGCAAACAAGCTAAGTTGGCAATTGACTTTCGGCTCAATGCATCGGCAACAATGTTAGCTTTTCCCGGATGGTACAAAATCTGTAGGTCATAATCTTTGATCAGTTCCAGCTATCTCCGCTGTCTCATATTCAGTTCTTTCTGAGTGAAAAAGTATTTCAGGCTCTTGTGGTCAATATACACTTCATATGTTGCTCCATACAAATAGTGACGCCAAATTTTCAGTGCAAACACTACTGTAACAAGTTCTAAGTCATGGGTTGGGTAGTTCTTTTCATGTGGTCTCAACTGTCGGGAAGCATAAGCAATAACTCTCCCATTCTGCATTAAAACACACCCCAAACCCTTATGAGAAGCATCACTAAATACAGTATAACCATCCGCATTCAAGGTAGAGTCGAACTGCAATCACAAGTCGGGTTTTCAATTCTTGAAATCCCGATTCCCTTTGGTCAGTCCAGTCAAATGGTGTCCGCTTCTGAGTCAACTGAGTCAGTGGTAAGGCAATTTTGGAGAAGTCTTTGACAAACCTTCTATAATATCCAGCCAAACCCAAAAAGCTTCGGACTTCAGTCACATTTGTTGGTCTAGGCCAGTTTACTACAGCTTTAATTTTCTGCGGATCAACAGAAATTCCATCTTTGCTAACAACATGCCCCAAAAACATAACATGATCAAGCCAAAATTCACATTTAGACAATTTAGCATACGCCGTTCTCTTAAGGTTTGCGAGGCAAGTCTCAGATGGTGTTCGTGTTCTTCTCTAGTCTTAGAATAAATCAGATGTCATCAATAAATACCACAATGAAATCATCAAGGTATGGTTTAAAAATTTCGTTCATGAGGTCCATAAATGCAATAGGGCATTCAGAATCCGAACGGCATAACTAAAAATTCATAATGGCCATACCTCGTTCTAAAAGCGCTTTTATCGATGTCTTCGGTTTGACTTTCATTCATGATACCCGATCTAAGATCAATCTTGGAAAACACTTGTGCATCTCAGAATCGGGTCAAATAAATCATCAATACGCTGTAATGGATATTTATTCTTTACTGCTACCTTGTTCGATTCATGTAATCAATACACGCCTCGATGAGCCATCCTTCTTCTTTACAAACAAAACAGTGCACCCCACGGTGAAATCGGGCACGATGAACTTCTTGTCTAACAATTCTTGCAATTGCACTTTCAATTCCTTGATTCAGTTGGGGCCATTCTCAGAAGGAGCTTTAGATATCTAGGTACCGTAATCACATTCACAAGAAATTCAATTTTCTCACAACCAAATCCTCGCAAATCATCCGAAATACATCTGAGAATTCTCTGACTATAGGAATACAATTCACATCAGTTTTAACACTATCATCAGTACGCACAGTCAGTACAGAACACAGATATCCTTTACACCCCTTTCTAATCGCTTTAATGACTTTCACAGAAGAAATCAGATACGGAGGAGGTACTATTCCACTCCCATTAAACACAAATTCAGGCAAACCCGGTGGACGGAAAACTACTTGTTTTGTTACACAGTCTATAGTGGCATGATATTTTTGTAACTAATCCATCTCCAATATTACATCAAAGTGATCAATATTCAATGGCAGTAAATCAATAAATAGATACATGTCCCCAATAATAATCTCACAGGCAGGATACATATATGCACATGTCATGGATCCCCCAATAGGTGATGATACAGCTAGCAGATAGTTCATGGGTTCTAAGGGTCTATTCAATTTACGTGAAAAAGCATGCGATACATACGAATGTATAGACCCCGAATCAATCAACACATATGCATTTTGAGCACAGATAAAGAGAATACCTGACACAACAGTCTCAGTGTTTTGCACGTCTCCCAGTACTAGGGCGAACACTCGGCCCTGCCTCATAGGCTCTTTCCCGGTAGCTTTGGGGTTCGATTTTGGTGCGGTGAAGGCTTTTACTACCGCTTATGCGGGGCAGAGGGATAGTCTTTAATTCTGTGGCCCACCTTGCCACACCTGAAACAAGCTCCAGAAATCTGGTAGCAAACCCCTTTGTACTTATTGCCACATACGGAGCAGAGTGGAGTAAACCCACTCCCTTGGCTGGGGCTAGTCGTCGACCCCGTATTCTGTTTCTTGGTTGCTGGGTTATGCTTGCCTTTCTTAAATTTGAAACCCTACCTTTTACCTTGCCATTCAGTTGTTGGTGTTTCAGATTGTTTCACTGCTGCAATATTCGACTCGGCCATCAATGCCCAGTCGAGAACACCCACAAAAGTCGGTAGTTTCAAAACATTTATTCGGTCCAGTATAGCAACACTAAGGCCTCCTTCAAACCTTCTGGCCTTCTTATAATCGGTGTCCACCATGTGTGGTGCATACCTAGCAAGTTCGGTGAATTTCTTATCATACTCGGCGACAGACATTTTGCCCTATCTCAGTTGTTCAAACTCCGTTACTTTTCTGTCCCTGATGCACTGGGGAAAATACTTTTCAAAGAAGGACTCCTTGAACTGAGCCCAAGTCATAATAGTATTCGCATCACGGGTCAACATCCACCACATTCTTGCTTCTTCCTGAAGGGTGAAGGTTGCTAACAGTACTTTATTGGCTTCGGAGCACGGAAACATTTCAAACAATTTTTTTGTTTCAAGCACCCAAGCTTCAGCCTTTAGCAGTTCAAGGCCTCCCTGAAAGGACGGCGGTTTCAGTTTGCTGAACTTATGGGTAAGGGCAATAATGTCCCCATCATTCACATTTGCATTTAGTTCCTGCACCGGAAGAGGAGGTGGGGGTCATGGTTCTCATTGTTGCTCAAGTCTAGCAATTATCATTCTATCATTCTTTCCATTCTCGCCATTCTTGCCTCAGATGAGATGAGTTCATTTGCATTGTCCATTTCACTATAAGCAGTTATAACAGTTATAGCAATTATAACATTAAACAGTTGCATGTTTAGACAGTTATCACATGGACATGTATTCAATCATACCATAGCCACACACTTTTTCCAGTTCATGAAATGCCCTAATCACTTTCTAGGATGCCCTATAGCTCGTTTGGACACGTGTGCGGGGTATAACTCGTGGTTAAGTATCGCTCTGATACCACTCTGTCACGACCCAAACCCGGCCCTATGGGTTTAGCATCAGAATCGCCAAGAATCCGAGATTATCAAGGCCCCAACAAGAGTACGCTTAAACAGTAGTACTGGCTGAAGCCAATACAAGAAGTAACTAGTGTCCATTGAGCTGGAAAATCAGATGCCAAAAACATTTTTCATGCATTCATACAGCAGTAATAAAGACAGTGTATACAATCATATACAGACATTCAAGACGGATCTAATCCTCGATAACAAAGACAAGAAACAAGAGATGCCTATACAAAGAGTACAAAACAAGAAGGAGACCGATGGGGACACAAAAACACCCCAAGCCATAGTATGGCAACTCAGTACCTCGCAATGAGGCACATAGGCTGGCTTGACAAAACTGGGGACCAACCCACGCTCCTAGCTCCGGCCGTCAGCCGAGAACCTACATATATATATAAACAAAGTGAGCTAAAGCCCGTGAATAACATAAAGTGTAAAGAGGTTATGAATGAATGTCTTACAAAGAATGAAAACAGTTCATTGAACAAGATTTGATCTTCAAGATTTCACCAATCACCATATGTGGTACATCCATTAGCCTATCAGTGCAGTAAACAGTAGGTCTTAAAGACCAGGTCTTAACAGACCCAACGGTAGTGATGGCCATCAATCACTAAACAGTATGGTTCCACAAGGGAACCGACAGAGATCTCTGTAACAGTAAACAGTAAGTGCTAAGGATGCCACAATACAGTTCAGAATACAGGACATACGTTCATTCAGTAAATAATATCAGTTCAATAAACAGTTCAGTTCAGCATTCAAAAGATAACCATTTTGAACATATCTTTACACAATCGTTACTCACAAAGATTGGGCTAATAGCAGCTAGAGCGCATCCCCGAGAGCCAACCCTAAACAGTTAACAAATAGAACACACACTAAGTTTCACAGTCGGGAAGGATGATAATTTAAACCCCTAAATTTCCTCAGTGTGGTTCTACATCTATATCCTCAATAAGATGTCTTAAACTAGGCCTAAGAATGCCTAGGATGGGATGAGGATGCAAAGACGTATACAGAAAACAGTTTTAGAATTTTTTTTAGAAAACAGAGTCCCGCTCGAGCTCAGGTTTCCCCGCTCGAGTGGACATGCAAACAAAGGTCCCCGCTCGAGCGTGTCCCTCAATACTCTGCTCGAGCGTAAACTTCTCCGCTCGAGCGGACTGATGAACAGTGCAAAGTACTGGATGCTCGATTTTTCCGCTCGAGCGTACTGTAAAACAAGTCGAAGAAAATGCTGGGAGCATGATTTCCCCGCTCGAGCGCTACTTCCCCCGCTCGAGCGGACAGCAAAAAATCTGGAAAATCCAAGTTTGTGTTCCAAGTTCAAAACTCAAGTTTGATGCTCCCAACTCGATCCTCTTTGGCCCATTTTTTGGAAAACTCTTTCAAACACATAGAATAACACGTTTTAAAGCTCAATTTAAGAAATCAAGGCCCAAGGGTGTTTCAATTAAACTCAATTTCAAACTAATTTTCAAGAACAAGTTCAAGACATGCAATGCATGAGTTTTTAACCAAATTCAGGGTTCAAATCTTGCTCTAATGAGCTCAATAGTTGGAAAACAAAATGAAAACATGGACTTTGATAGAAACATGATCATGCACGTACAATCCATCATGAATTCAACTTCAAAATGCACCAAAATGGCCATGCATGCATGAATTCAAGCATAATTCAACCTCTATGCACTAAATCATGGCTTGATTCTACAATGGAGCCTAGAACATGCAAGATGAAGCTCAAGACAACAATAAGAAGATGGAGTTTCTTACCTAAGTCTCAATTACAAGTCTTGCAAGCTCAATTTAGCAATCTATGTTACAAATCTTCAAGTCTTCAAGCAATTCCACAACAATGGCAAGATGAGCTCAACTCTCTCTCAACTCTCTCTCACTCTATAATTCGGTGGCCTCAAGAAGCAAAGTTGAAGAAGTGCTGTCTCTAAGTGTAAGATAGGATTAGAGTATTGGCATAGTGGGCCACTATGTGTGGCAAATTAGTAAATAAGTGTAACAATGTAGTTTAACTCACTTTAATCTAATTTAATCACACCTAATCAATTTTCAAATAAATATACCATTAAATCACAAATGTTCTACTGATCCCAAAACTCTAAACGGTTTCTAATTCGGCCGCCGATAAGGCCTTCAATTAGCAGTTTAAACATATGAATTCAAACAGATAACCAATCAATCAAACAGATGCAATGTGCAATTCAATAGATAAACTTATTCAATTTCGCCGATTTCAATCACCCATTCAAGATTTCCGATTAATTCAATTATCAGTCATTAGTAGTCCAGTTTAGCAGTAACCAGTAGCTAATTCAGTAATTTATCGGTAATCAATACGAAGGTTGTTACAGTCCTATACAGATAATGCCGCCATATCTTCAAAGCAAAAACTACTACGGCTAGCTCAAGGTCGTATATGGGGTAATTCTTTTCGTAGGGTTTAAGTTGTCGGGAAGCATAAGCGATAACCCTTCCATTTTGCATAAGCACACAGCCAAGTCCTTTATGAGAAGCATCGCTGTAGATCACAAATCCTTCAGTACCAGATGGTAAAGCAAGAACCGGAGCTGTAGTCAACTTCATTTTTAATTCTTAGAAAGCAGATTCTCGTTACTCTGACCATTCAAACGTGACCCCTTTTTGAGTCAATTATGTAAGCTGTACAGCGATTTTGGAAAAATCTTGAACAAACCTCTTGTAATATCCAGCTAATCCCATAAAACTACACACCTCAATCACATTGGTAGGAGTTGGCCAGTTCACGATTGCCTCGATTTTGTGTGGGTCGACAGAGACTCCTTCCTTTGTTATTACATGCCTCAAAAATGCCACCTCTTGTAGCCAGAATTCACATTTCTTCAGCTTTGCATACAGTTTCTTTTCTCGAAGTGTTTGAAGGATTGAACGAAGATGATTCTCATGAGCTTCTACGCTCTTTGAGTAAATAAGGATATCATCAATAAATACCACTACAAACTCATCCAAATAGGGCTTAAAAACACGGTTCATCAAATCGATAAATGCTGCTGGTGCGTTAGTAACTCCAAAGGGCATAACCAAAAATTCATAATGGCTATATCAGGTTCGAAAAGCTATTTTCTCAACATCATCAGCTTTGACCTTCAATTGGTGGTATCCAGATCGCAAGTCAATTTTCGAAAAGACTTGTGCCCCTTGTAGCTAGTCAAACAAATCATCAATCCAAGGCAATGGGTACTTATTCTTGATTGTTACCTTATTGAGTTCCCTGTAATCGATACACAATCAAAGTGTTCCGTCCTTCTTTTTCACAAACAGAACTAGTGCACCCTAAGGAGACACACTCGGGCGAATAAACCCCTTATCAAGTAAATCCTACAACTGAATCTTTAATTCCTTCATTTTAGCTGGTGACATTCTATACGGATTTTTAGAAATGGGTTGAGTTCCTAGCGCCACTTCAATTGTAAACTCGATTTCACAGTCTACTAACTCCCTCGGTAACTCTTCCGGAAAAACATCCAGAAATTCACAGACGATTGGAATCATGTCAGTACTCTCGTTCATCATTTGCCCTTCCAAAATACTGCACAAATACCCTGGACACCCCTTCTGAATTAATTTACAAGCCTTTGCTGCAGAAATCAAATAAGGTGGAGAAGTCATGCCATGTCCCTGAAAAGTAGATTCTGATTGTCCCGGAAGGTGGAAACTGATTTGCTTAGTCAAACAGTCTATAGTTGCACCATATTCACTCAACCAGTCCATTCCTAGAATAATATCAAAATAAGTCATATCAAGAGGTAACAGATTGGCATATACCCGGATATCCCCAAGTTGGAGTTCACAAGCAAAATATACAGAAGCACAGATCATAAAGTCTCCCAAAGGTGAAGACACATATAACATATAAGACAATTTTTCCTCAGATTTATCTAAATTTTGCGCAAATAATTTTGACACAAAAGAATGGGTAGAGTCAGAATCAAACAATACATGAGCAGAGTGACCGTGAACAATAAATGTACCTGACACCATCATTGCAGATTTTGCATATCCCCTGGAACCAATGCAAACACCCTACCTTGTCTCGCAGTGTCTTTATTGTTAGCAGGTTTAGCAACTGACTTGGTATTGGAAGTTGGTGTAGACCCTACTGAACTTGTAACAGTTTTATTACTATTATGTTGATTCCTTTTAGGACAATCCCTTACCAGATGACCCGTTTTGCCACATCAAAAACATACTCTAGACAATCGGTAACAAATCCCACGGTGCTTCTTTCCACATTCTGAACACACAGGAGCTGAATCTTGAGTAGGGGTGGTAGTGCTGGATCTCTGAATTTTGCTTCTTGTTTGGTGGAGTAGCTGACCCCTTTAACCATTGGTTGTTCTGCCTCTTCCCTTTCCATTCAGAAATCTGGTTCTGAGTAGCAAGGTTTCCCTCCGCTATAACAGCCCTTTCCAACACATCAACATAGGTGGGCAACTTCAGTATGTTGACTCGCTCCAGAATAGCACTCCGTAATCCCCCTTCAAACTTTTGTGCCTTCTTATAATCCGTATCTACCATATGAGGTGCAAACCGGGCTAGTTCTGCAAATTGAGCTTCATACTCTGCAACAGTCTTATTTCCTTGTCTAAGAGTTTCAATTTCAGTCACCTTCTTGTCTCGCATACTTTGGGGAAAGTACTTGTCATAAAACAGCTCCAAAAATCTGTCCCATGTTAACCCCTAGTGTGTAGTGCTCGTAAGCATCCACCACCTCCGTGCTTTGTCTTCAAGAGTGAAGGTAGCGAGTTGCACTTTTTGGGCTTCGGTACAAGGAAATACTTCAAACAGTTTTTCTATTCCCAACACCCATGCTTAAGCTTTCATCAGTTCTATTCCTCCCTTGAATGATGGCGGCTTCATCCTTTTAAACTCCTTTGTGAGTGTAATGGTTCGGTCCTCAGCATGAAAATCTTGTACCACAGGCGGAGGTACCGGTGGCGGTGGCAGTTGTGGCTGTTATTGTTGCTGCCATAGAGTCTCCGCCATTTCCATAATCAGTCTTTCCATCTGTCCAACCGTGCAAAAGTAGCATCTTCTAGGTCTTCCGTTCTTGTTCTCACCATAATCTACATAACAATCAATTATATACAATAGGCATGGTTCAAAATCGTTAGCATTAGCATAGTACATTTAACGTTGCCATCGATCTTTTCATATGCTTTCAGAATGTTATGCATGATGCCTAAATCTTTTCTAGACATCCTAAGGCTCAATGGATCCGTGTGTGAGATAGCAACTCGTGCTTTAATACCACTTGTCACGCTTCTAAACCCGCCCCTAAACGTTTGGGTGTGACCACTTCAGAAACAGACACAGATTTCGATGTGCATAACCTATGGGGCCTAAACAGAAGCATTTATTAATATAAAACAACATGAAATCACATGTATTGAGCGACCACCATTATGTCAAGATCACAAACAGTGCATCAGATAGATAGTTATGTACACACATATACAAACCCAGCCCCAAGATTGGGCGTAATAAAAGTATTGGGGGATAAGGGGTTATATACATTTCAACTTTATGCAGATAATTAGAGTACAAGCCAAAAGCTTAGTAAGACTCCACAAAAATGGTCGGCTTCATCTAAGTGTCTGGGCACACTGAAGTTGACAAAAAAGAAACGAGCGTCACGGGTTAAGACTGACCTCCAGGTTGGTTACCTACAGAAACAGACATAACACAGAGTGAGCCAGGCTTAGTGAATAATAGTACTTAAACAGTCAATGATTAACTTGAATGATAAAGCATATAATTGTAGAGGGCATATGATTAACTTTATTCTGTAATTATTTCCAGAACGGCCGAGGGCCTAGTTTTCTTAAAACAAAATGGCTTTAAGCCCAGAATACAGAACGGCCTTAGGCCTAACAGACTTTACAGATTGGCCTCTGGCCTAACAGACTTTACAGATTGGCCTCTGGCCCAGGTATCAACAGAGCAAAGTAATTCCAGAGTCATACCGATGTACACAGAGTCTTTCAACGTTTCCATAGGTTCACCCCAATTCCCAATCAATATAAATGTAAACATAATTACTTGCAGAGAACAGAGCGTTAATAATAAGAATTATTAACGGTAAGTAAAGGTACGATTACAGTACTAGTACTCACTATGTTGTGGAGGAGCATTAGTCCCTCCCGGAGTGTGTCCTGCATACATACATAACTCATAGTTAGTTCCTTTTTCTTTGTTGCATCATTTCGACTCACTTCGCCGAGTGAATTTTACAAACATCGAGGGCATCAAATCTGATTCCAAAAATATCGAGGGTCGAGCACGTAAAATAGAGCAGGTAATATTTTAAAGATGGGCCGCACGGCGATGCTTGGTCCTGCGTCGGTGGGAAGCCTCGACTTGCCTTTTAGCAGTAGCCAAAACCCAAAAATTCTACATTTTACGCACAGACATGCGATGCGGCCATAACTCTCAAGATTGCGGCAATTTCGTCCAAAGAAAGTCCGAAATTTCAAACAAAACCCAATTTTTTGGTAAGCTTTTGCAAGTCTCAAAATAGGTCTTTTAATTTGTAGAGTATGGTTCAAAAATCATGTACATAGGCATTTCAAACATATATCAATTTCAATAGGAATTAATTCTTCAATTCCTTACAATTTATAAATATAAGTTAAACACTTTGAATCCCTACTATATAGTTCCCAAATATATATGTAATCATCCGAATCCATAAATAAGTTCAAATATGTTTAGATAAAGAATAGAATGAAATTCTTTTCCATATAACTCAATTTAACTCCAAATCAACCCAATGATAAAACATCTTTTTAATTTAACCAATACACACCCTAATTTGCATGATTATCAAAGCAAATCTTACTCATACCCAAGAAAGGACTTAATTCAAGTAAAATTCACATACCTTGAGCTTTAAACCCTACAACCCCTCTCAATTTCGCAATCTTTCTCCTTGTTGAATTTCTCCTCTTCCTTTCAACCCTCTTCTTCTTTAATTTTTCGCTCAGGAGATATTTTAAGTAATGGCTCTAAGTCAAATAGTTAAAGAACATAGATTTCTATATCAAAGATGAATAAGGACGAAAATCAATCAGTTTAATCATTCCAAATTGAAATTTCACAGAAAATCACATTATAACCTAAAAATCACGCTGATCACAAATATAAAATCAATTTCAGTTTACTAAGCGTTTAAAGCCTTCAATTTCTGATCCAAACATTATAATGGTAACAGATTTTTCTCTTATTAGACAGATATGTATCCATATTCATAGGATTCACTTCATTAAACTTAATTTCACATAAAATTTCACAGTAAGCATTTAAACGCACAGAATAAGGAAGTAAACATATACCAGAAACACACACGAGGCTCGGGTTATTACAATGCCGGACAGCTCTGGTTGTTGCATTATCTTCTTCAAAGGTTGGTTAGTGAGGACCACTATGGAGTGGGCTTGGAAGTAAGGACGGAGTCGTCTTGAGGCGGTGACCAAGGCCAAGGACATTTTTTCTAGCAATGGGTAGTTCTGCGCATACCGAGAACCCGCTAATGTAATAAATCTGGCGTTGTAATCGAACCGTCTCCTGATGAGGGTCACACCGACTGCAGTGCTCGTCACGGCTAAATAGAGAAAAGGGCTCACCCGTGGCGCTGGGAGTAAGGGGTTGGCCATGCACCGCTTCAAGTGTTAGAAAGCCTCTTCAGATTCGGTTGTCCACTCGAAAGCCTGCCGAAGAACTTTGAAGAAGGGAAGGCACTTGTCCGTTGCACAGGAAATGAAGCGGTTGATGGCGGCGACTCTGCCAGTAAGCCTCTGAACCTCCTTAACCGTTCTAGGTGACTGCATTTTTATCAAGGCGTTGATCTTTTGGGGGTTAGCCTCGATACCCCTCTGACTAACCATAAAACCCAAGAACTTCCCAGATCCTACGCCGAAGGCGCATATCTCTGGATTAAGCTTCATTTGATACTTTCGTAGGGTGCCGAAGGTCTCTCGCAGGTCGGCCAGATGATCAGAGAAGAGTTTGCTCTTGACTAGCATGTCATCTACGTATACTTCCATGTTTTGGCCTATCTGATGATGAAAGATGGCGTTGACCAACCATTAGTAAGTTGCTCCAGCATTTTTTAACCCAAATGGCATGACAAGATAATGGTAGGTTTCCCAATCAATAATGAAGGAGGTGTGTTCCTGGTCAGACGGGTGCATCAGAATTTGGTTATACCCAGAGAAGGCATCCATGAAGCTCATTTGATGACCAGTCGTGGCATCAACAAGTAGATCTATGCGATGAAAGGGATAACTATCTTTGGGGTAAGCTCGATTGAGGTCGGAGTAATCGACGCAGAGTCGTCATTTACCGTTGTTTTTACGGGCCAAGACCACATTCGACAGCCACCTGGGGTAGTCCACGTTCTTGACAAACTGTGCCTCCAGTAGCTTATCTACCTCAGAGGCAATAAGAGCGTTGCGTTCCGGGTGGAAGATGCGATGTTTCTGGCGGAAGGGTTGGAAATGGGGTTCGATACTCAAACGATGAGTGATGAAGGAAGGATCGATACCCAGCATGTCGGAATAGGTCCAGGAAAACACATCATTGTGTTCAGTCAGGAGGGTTGTAAGATCGGCCTTGGCTTGACGAGATAGTTGGCTGCTGATCTTGGCTGTTTTTGCCGGGTTGGTGGGATCGATGAGGACCTCGACAAGCTCTTCCACTGGTTCCCCTCTGACTAGCTTGTCTTCGTCTCTGACGTCAAGTCCTTCAATGATCATAGCCTCTTTTAGTTTGACCTCTTTAAGTGAAGTGACGTAACATTCTCTGGCCACAGTCTGTTTTCCCCTTATCGTGCCGACCCCAAGGTCAGTGGGAAATTTGACGGCAAGATAGAAAGTGGATGTGATAGCTTGGAAAGCGTTTAGGGCGGTGCGGCTGAGAATAATGTTGTAAGCAGAGAGACAGTCGACGACGAGGAAAGTGAGCAACTTTGTGGTCTGTTGCGGATATTCTCTGATTGTGATGGAAAGATCGATGAAGCCTATGGAGGTCACCTGATCTCTAGTAAAATCGACCAATGGGTTTGGAAAGGGGACAGACTTTCTTCCCCGACCTTGAGCTGGCGAAAGGCATTTAGGAAGATGATGTTTGAAGAACTGTCGTTGTCGACGAGAACCCGTCTAACTTTGTAATTGGAGAGGAGGGCAGAGATAACGAGGAGGTCGTTATGGGCGTAACGGATGCTTGTGCAGTCGGCCTCCGTAAAGGTGATGGGCTCCATCCACTGCTTGGGCTGTTTGGAAGGGCAGTCCAATGTGGCAACTTCTTTGTCTAAGCCCTGCCTTATTTTTCTGAGTTCTGCCCGCTGAGCCGAGCGGGATGGTCCTCCACAAGCAAGCCCGCCAGCAATTACTCTGATCTCTCCAACAGGAGGGGCAGAGTTGCCTTATGCCCGGGGTTGCTGTGGAGGCCTATCATGACCTTGGTTAGGTTGTGCGAGTTGTCGAGGAGGGGTGCGTCGGTGATTGTTTCTAATAGGTTCAGTCATTTGCCTTTGCTGAAGACGGGCTGCCGTGAATCGACTGAGACGTCCCTAACATATCAAGCCCTCGATCTAGTCTTTGAGGTTAACACACTCCTCCGTATTATGGCCGTGATCTTGATGAAAGCGGCAGTATTTGGACTGGTCTCGCCGGTTGGAAGGAGACCGTGACAGTTGGGGCCATTTTAGGGGATAATCTTGTTGGATCTGGTTCAAGACTTGTTCCATGGGGAAATTGAGGGGTGTGTATCGTTCGAACCCAAATGGGTTGGCGCCGACCGTCGGCCAGCCGGGTTCGGTCAGATATCGAGGTATTTGGTGAGTATACTGGGTGTTTCTGGTTTTGAAGTCCTTTCTCTTCTCTCTGGGGGTCGAGTTTTTGGTTGTAGGATCTTGTCGGGCAGCTAGGAAATCTTCGACGTTCATGTATTTTTGGGCTTTGGAAAGTAGGGTTGCCATGGAGATCGGGGGGTTTTTGAAGAGGGAAAAAAGGAAATCAGATGATCGTAGATCGGCCATGAAAGCCGTGAGGATGACCTTGTCGTCGTTTTTCGCTACCTGTAGGGCTTCGGTGTTGGAGCGGGTGACGAAGCTGCGCAGTGACTCCCCCTCGGTCTGACGGATATTGAGGAGCTAGGTTGCCGGACGCCACTGGTGCTGGGCACCAATGAAATGGCTAAGAAAAGAGTCACTTAGGTGTTGAAAAGTGAAGACAGAGTCTGTTGGCAATTGACTAAACCAGAGTTGAGCCGACCCCTTAAGTGTTACGGGGAAAGCCCGACACATGATCTCATCAGGGAATGCATGGAGGACCATGAGGGTCCTGTAAGTTTCCAAATGGTCGACCGAGTTCGTTGTGCCATCGAAAGAGTCGAGCAAGGGCATTTTGAACTTAGGAGGTAAGGGTTTGTCCCTGATGGAGGCAACGAACGGTGAGTTGGCTGTGGTAGATAGTTTATTCTGTATGTTCTGCATGACTCCTTGAAGCTGGAGCTTCATGGCTCGAAGTTCTGCATCCCAGAGAAGAATGTTGTCACCACTAGAATGCAGCAAAGGCTGGACACTACTGGCCTCTTCCTCGGGGGTAGGTGCCTGGGCCGATGGATGTGGGGCTCGGGGTGGTGGGTTCATATCTGGAGGAGGGGGTCACAAGCTTTCCAAGTTGGGTGGGTAGGGCTGTTGGATAGGATGGCTCTGGACTCATTCTTGGTTGAGTTGGGATATCTTGAGGTGGAGGAGGAGGGATGGGAAGGTCTCTTTGAAGCAAAGCATTGATCAAGGCTTGGTTTTGCTCTGCTAAGCGGTTGATGCTGTTGGTAAGTTCTGTGAAGTACTGCAACAGGTTGTTTGGATTGAGAGGGTCGGCTTAGTGGTCGGCAACATTGTGGTGAGAAGCCATGGATCTAGTTGTGACCATCCACCTTGGTGAGTGGCAAGAAGGGGTTATTGGGAAGGGGTCTCCGGCGACAATGAGCACAACTGGCGCGCGGAGCAAAAAAGTTCCCACAGACGACACCAACTAATGATGCAGCGTGTTCCAGATGGAACGGGTCGGATTGATCCACGCTTCCCAAACTGGTGCCTGAGGTACCAAGCCCACAGAGAGACCTGCACAAGAGTTCAACAGGGAACGGGAAGTCCTCCAGCGAACCCTCCGACAAGCAAGTTAGAAAGAGAGATGGAATGTAGAAATAGATCAGTAATAGAAAAGCTTAACCCTTTCCTTATCTTCGATGCCTGCTTATATCTTCTGCTAATAATTTCGTTGTCCCTTCCGACCTGTCACCTTGGCCAAAAGTCTATGCTCTAGCTTACCTTGTTCATGGTGAGGCCGTTCTGTCCCGACGGGGAAGGGTTATCGCAATAAATGTTGTAGGAAACTCATTAATGACTGATGTTTGGTGCAATAACTTTGGAGGATCTTTGTCTACTGATGTGGGTGATTCACTACTTGCCAAGTGTTTAGATGTCATTGGTATTTGGTGTAACGCTGGGTTTCACGAGTGTTGGGCTTTAGTATTTGAATCATGGATTAGACCTTAGGTGGTGGGCCATATCCTTTATGGGCTTACTCATGTCAAAAAGTAATATCCATCATTATTAATATGTAAATATAAGTAATCTCACTACATATATGTAAAAGTTACTAAAATGTTAGTTATATTTGCATGTGAATATCACCATTCATGTGTTGCTTTATTATTGGTTGGTGATATCATATGTCAATGATGATATGATATCAGTATCATATGAAATTTTTACTCAGATTTTGTAAAAAATTAATTTATCTTACCATTTATATAATTTATTTTAAGACTTAAATGTATGACTTTTTGACATTGTCCATGATATACTAGTTATACGCAATATCATTTTTTTTTTATTTTACTCGAAATTAATTATAAAATTTTATCTGAAATACTTTTGTAATAATTTAGTTAAGTTTTTGTACTTAATATTAATTCAAAAATTATTATTATCTTCTTATTGTTGGTCATGAAAAAAAAAATTAAAATTGTAATTAATAAATATCCCTATGTGCGTCAATGAAGTGTATGAAGCATATGCCAAAATCTTAGGATAAGTGTTTGGTGACGCAGAATGTATGTGAAATAGGATCAGTGTTTGGTGATGCAGAAAGTATGTGAAATTGGAGTTTGTACATGCATTAGATGTTAGTTACTATTGTGACTGTGGTTGTTTGGGGTTTTCTAAATAAATGTATTTTTTTGTCTTTTTAGATTAAAAAGTTAAGGAAAAAAATATGAATTTTTAGATTAACTTTTTGACTTTTTATGAAAAAAATGTATATTAAAATATTATATAAATAAGTGTGCAGGAAAAGATAATTAATGAATCCGTACGGTTGGACAGTGCCTCGGCTGAAAAGGATATGGGAAAATATTGCATACTTTTTGGCCTTTGATTGAATGGTGTTGTTCGGCCCGTGGGGCCCACCACGGGTCTCATTTTTCTAATCGAAACCGTTTGATGTGTAGAACTTGTCGAGTACTATATTCTTGTAAAAAATCACGTTCCTTGGATATCGATAGCTATCTGATCGTGGTAGTTTTTTTTGTTACGTGTTAACTATAACACCATCTATTTTTTATACGAAACTGATTTGTAATGAAAAATAACTTATTTTGTCTAATTTAGGAAATAATTTGGGGTGTTTTACTTCGTAAATATTACTTAATCAAGAAGTTCAAATGTCGGTTGGGTGTTTGAGACGGACAGAAGAAATAATGTAGAGAAATTTCATCGGACGGCGATCAAATATCACCATCCGAATAGCTTGGGATTGAAATAAAAGGATTATTCTATTAAAATATTTTTAGACAAATTACATCGATAGCACTTGCATTGTTTCTAATGTCATTTTGATTTTTATAATTTTAATTAGCTCATTTTTTATCTTTAATTTTATATTTTGTGTCAATTTAATCTAATTGATAAAATCAATTAAGATTTTTGAATAAAAATTATTACTAAGTTGATGAATGTTTTGTTTTTTTTGACGACTAGAGAACCCCCAAGGCCAGACTCATTTATAACCCGGCCTTAAAGCCAACCTGAGAAGATGTTGAGGAATTCAGTCCTCAACCCTAAATTTTAATCAAAGACTATAAAGGGGTTGGTAAAAGTCACCTCAGTTTTACCTATAAAAATATAACACATGTTTCTTATATTCTTATTTTTCATTACAAAATACTAAAAATTGCAATCAATCGAACCAAATTAAAACAAAATCGTAAATTTATAATCAAAATCAAGTTAATTAAAATTACAAAAACCAAATGACATAAAGGCCAAAATATAAGGACTAACAGTGTTATTTGCCCAATATTTTTTTATGTTAAAGTTGACAAGAATACAAGAAAGATACATTTTATAAAACTGCAATTTGGAATTTATAAATTAAATTCAAATATTAAATTGAAAATTTGAAAAATTGAAAAATCATTTGATATTTATTAAAATGTGTATACTGAACTTAATCAGGATATTTAACATGTGAAAAACTAAAATTTTAGATTTATTAATTGTCAAAAAAGTTGCCTTATGCTCTTTATATTTGTAGTGGGGTGAAACTGTAATGGTAAAATAGTCACGAAGAGCTGAATCTATAAACCATTTAACTTTTCCACATGGCTTAAACACACTAAAGGCTATCTCCAGTTGCCTTATGCTCTTTACATCTCCAGTTTACGGTATCTACAAATCACTCACTAAAATGTTTTAACAAGTCGGAACAAAAATTACTGAAATACATCATTCCCAATGAACAAAGGTCTCATGAAGCTATAACACTTAAGAAACTATAATGGAAGCATTGAACAGTCATCACAATTTTCCAAAATTTGCTTTGCAAGAAAGGGGAACAGAATGACGAGAAACACTGGATACATGAAGAAGCAAAAGAGAGTTGCTTCTATAGCCACCAAGACATGTGAACTAATGTTAAACTACAAAAAGCCATCAAGAAGCTCTCTTAGAAGGAGACATGTTCTGAATAAGAGAAATCGTTGTACTGATCGCAAATATCTGTACCAGTAATCCTGTTAAACATCGAAAGTGCATTAAAATTCAAAGGATCATCTAAAACAGAACATTCATACAGATACTTTAATCTTACATGATAAATCAGCATAAAGGTATGGAACTCACCAAGTAGAGGAGCACCTGCAATCCTGACAAGTTCAAATTTGTTTACTTCCCACTGACTTGTATCTTGGATAACCTATAAATTCCATCCAATTATCAAACTTCTTTTTGTAACTTGATACATTTTTTTAAAAACTATTTTCAGTATTAATCCATAAATATGATATATAATTGTCATCAGTATAAACAATGATGTGTGAAAGGGACGGTCCCGCTCATAGGGCAGACTGATGATTATACCAAAATAGCCGACCATACTCTCACTGGCAGAATTGTCTTGAAGTGGTGACAACCAGAAAGTATCTATTGCCGCAGCCAATCTCCTAATCAAAACAAGCAAATGTGTGTAGGGAGAAAAAGGCTCAATAATGAGCATCAACAATAGGAAGCAAAAAAGAGAATTTGGACAAGATTTTTTCCTTGACTTGTTCTTTATTCTTCTGAGGGCCAGCCTTGCGGCATCAGTAAAATTGCCCCATTGTGACGTGAGCGTCACGGGTTCAAACCATAAAAATGGCCTCCATCTTACCCTTCCCAAAACCTGTAAGTACTAGGAGCCTCGTTCGTTGGGACTGCTTTTTTTTGTTATACTTCTTGTTTTTATTTTAGAAGGGAAAGGGAGGTAGGAAGAAAATGAGATGGTTTGAGATGAGTGACGAGGGGCAGATTAAAAGTGTAAGAAGCAGTGAATGGCAACAGGACAAGGAAACATACGAAAATGTTTATACAAAAGAACTAATGAGTACTGTAAATGTTAAGAGAATCATACAAGTTTTTGAGACCAGTAAATTTATCCTACTGACTGGTTCACCAACAACTTATAACTGAATTAGGATACTAAAACAATTATATAAAAAAAAAAAATTCGAACTTTCAACAGACCAGGGACCAAAGGGCATGCCCAATGTTTTCTAAACCAGGTAAAACAAATGCCTTCCCCCAACGAGAGAGAGGGATTGTCTGCACTAACAAAACAACAATGCTAGGTTCACACAAAATTACTCCTAACAAAAATTGTGTGCAAATATCTTCACTCCTGAAAACAAACATAGCATGCAAATTAGTGACCGAATTCACTAGGCAATCAATGCTTAAAATCTTTCTTTACCACCTATAAAAATTAAAAAAAATAAAGGAAAAAAAAAAAACCAAACCAAACCAAGTTGTCAAATGACCAAAGCATCCTCAAATGCTTTATTTGGTTTAGAACCCTACAAAACATCTGATATAAAGACAGTCACCAATTAAAAACCAGGTTTTGGACAACAGTACATTTTTCAAGCTTTCATAACTTGTAATCGATATCTTCTATCATATTAAAGTTCATTCAAAGAGCTTTTCATGGAGATTGAAAACCTTAAAATGAATAGCAATAGCTGAGATCAAGCATACAATGAAAATTACACAGGTTTTCACATACCTTATTATGCAAAAATCTAAAAAAGATAATTTGAAATTTGTGAATGTCTAATATGAACATAAAATGAAATATAAAAAAAACTGTATGATTGTATCTGTCCTCTCAGTTTGGTCACCAAATGTTGGAAGAATATAGTCATTAGAAGTAATAAAGAAGTGCAGAACTAAAACACTAGGTTGCTACTTTAGAGATACTACACCAAAAACCATTCTAAAAGTTTTCCAATCTCCATTGTATTGAGATGCTGGTTGGTACAGTGAAAATGGCAATTGAACCTAATGTAAACTAGTTCACTTGCTTAAACGACTTCCAACTCAATTTACAACTTACGCATGATGTGTGATTCAACCACACAAAGGTAGTCAACATTAAAACACAAAAGTCAAAGCAATCACAAAATTCTTTAATCACCAAAGCCAGGGAATTTTCAGAAGAATATACTGCTAGGTTTTCCACTTAAATTTTCTAAGAAATAGGTCCCATCTTCACATGAAACAACATAAGTTCAAATATATTTTGAGGCTTTAAAGTTAACATGAAATTCAAATTTAAAAATAAAATATTAAAAAAATCAGAGAAAATGATTCATCTCATCTATGCAAGCAAATAGTTTAAAATTTGAGCTTATTTTAAGTCTTGAAAAGTACGTTTGTAAGGTTGGCCTTCAAGTGTCAGAGTGGGGCTTTCTAGAAAGATGGTAGACACCTAGACAGCGATGGTAGACACCTAGACAGCAAGGGACCACCAGAGCCAGAGGAGCTTAAGTTGAGCGGCCTTGAGAGAAAGAGAGGATGACAGTGGAGAGGTTTTGTTCTTGTAGGAGCTAGGTTGTTTGAGGGTGATTACAAGGATTCCTCAACACACATGTGGAAACCTCCTTATATAGCATGTACGAACCATGGGGCTAGATACATTTCTGGACAAATGGCTCAACCCTTTCGGTCCGATGATAAGAAAGTATCTCATCTACCATGTCATCCCACAACAAACGTCGGGCGTAGTATCATGAGGTCTGCATTGGTAGGTATGATACACCTTGGGAGATGTACCAAAGGGGCTCCAATATTAGGTATGGCATGGTCTTTAGGGAGTCATATCTTGGACAATGCCTCCCTTTAAGACTAGTCAAGGTGTAATCACCCTTGGGGGGGGGCTAGACAACTGTGATGATCCCTCAATTCTAGCCTCCAAGCAAGGTTTTAAAAAGCGACCGCAACCGTTACGTAACGTTGTTACGTAACGGCTTTGGCGGTTACCGCCACCCGTTACCGCCACTTTTGCAGTGTGATTGAGATTCACAAGTGTCTCAGCCGTAGCGGCTGCCGTAGCAGTCATAACGGTGCCATAACAGCCGTAACGGCTTGTTACGCACCGTTATGTAACGGTTCCAAACTGTTTCTTTCAAAAAAACACACAAAAAAAAGAGCTAAAAATGGGGGGAGAGGGATAGAGAGAGGAGGGAAGATAAAGAGAGAAAATGAAGGAGCAAGAGATAGAGAGAGAGAAGAGGGAAGATGAAGAATATGTTATTGATTTGTTGAAGTTGTAAGACATATACTATTCTATTCAACTGCTATCACTAACCCATTTTGTTTGTGTGTGTCTATCTATATATTGTTTGAAAATAATAATAATAATAAGTATGGTCATTATTTATTTGGCTTGGTTAAAATATACATATATATATATATATTTAGGCTCTTATTTATTCTGTTACTTTTGTCATTGTTTATCTTATATATAATAGTTAGTGACTGATTATTTGTATAATATAAAGTCATTAATTATTAAAATAAAATGTAAAAAACTCAATTTATAGTGATTTAAAAAAATGAAATATATTGGATCATACTTAAAAATTTACAAAAATTGATCAATATTTATTTTTAACCCAATAAATATGATCATGAAAAAAAATATGAGTATCGGTAAGTTTTTTTCAAATTGTGCGAAAAATAAAAAAATTCACGGTTGCTGCTATCAAGAACTGCTATACACTACGGCCTTTTACACTCTGCGAATCAAGAATCTTTTCAAAACCTTGCCTCCAAGCCATGTACCTTAGATGGTCCTGAGGGAAGGTTTCTTAGGCCTTACACCCAACCTAGGCCATGATGCCAATGGTAGGATGTTTTCAAAGATCATGGAGACCTAGTCATTGCTCGATAGGGTCTTCAAGACAAGCCAAGTGGGTGCCAGGAGGGCACTAGCTCAGAGTGTTGGTGCACTAATCTTGGAGGGTACAAGTATAGAAGCGGGTGCACTTTGATGGAGAATAACTCGACGAGCCATGTGAGTACCAAGTGCCAAACATGAGGAGACATGCTCAAGCAAAGAATCCTTGTTTAAGCCAAGGCAATGCTCCAAATAGCTTGAAGCCTCGTCCTTAAATCCCTAGAGTCAAGGTTAGGGCATCATGTGCACCATCCTTGGTTAGTCTACATCAACCCCAAAGGAGAGAATCAAGAGATGTACAATTGGCCCATATGCCATTTAACAAGACTGACACATGATGCCAAATTGATGGAGAAAGCTAACTATAAGATGATGTGGCAATGCCACATAGCAAGGCAGTACATATGCACCTACAGTATGTGACAGTCAATTTCTTGATGTGGAGTTTGGTGTGTATAGCAGAGCATCTTGCTTAAAATTGCTATATCAAAACTCCTTCCCAATAGTTTCTCAACGAACTTGAAGACCTATGTTGATCTACTCTAATTCCAATTTTATAAGTAGATGTCACAATACAAATGCAAACATAGGAGTATGTATGTGGTTATATATGCGTATTGAAAACAAAAAGCACTTAACTGGACCAATAACAGGACTACAACCATAGTGTACGTGACATGTAGAAGTACCTAAACCCTGAGAAAGAAATGCAATGTCCCATAGTGTTTACAAAGTCCAGAATTGTTTTATGGGATGGATTAATCAACCCCAATCTCCAATTTCTAACTAGATAACAAAAAAATTAATGTTTGAAGTGGCTTCTCTACTCCTTCAAACGGTTGCCAAACCCAATCTCTCCAACAACACCAAAACAAGCAAACAAGCAAAAGAGTAGAAAAATACAATATTGTCAAAAAATAGTATTTAACATTTAGCAAGAGAAGAAGAAATTTTAATCTACACCTAGAACAATGAATCTTATTACCTCAACCAAGACATTACTCCTAGCAGCACAAGCAATTGAGATCAATATTGCTATCGATGATGCAAACATGAAAAACTTTAAAAAGTTCACTCTGCTGCGTCTTCGGCCTTCAATACAACAAATGACCGAAATAAGTTCTATAACAACCTCCAATTGTGAAGTAAATTGAAGAGTAGAGATACTTGTCGGCAACCTAATTCTCCTATTAAGAGGGAAAGAAAACTGATAACAATGGATGAAACAGCAAGCATGTCAAGACTCTCCTCCTTTGGTATTGATAGCAAGAAGTTCAGCAGTCCTACCAATTGTACAATTGCCTACAATATACAATGCAAACCATATCAAAAGAATATAAAAAAGTATCCTATTTGAAATGCTTAACTATGGGTTAAAAAAGAAAAATAAGTTTTCAAAAGTAAGGCAACCCAATGGGCGGATGATCAAGTATGATAATCATAATCACTACACTGTCAGTAAAGCCTTAGAAATCATAATTTTAGTGAGAAGAGAAGGACATAATTGGAATAGCATTCAAGTGATACAAAATGATTTGTCCAACCAAAAGATACTCAAAAAAATGGTCCAGCCAATTTATATAGTTGTAGCTGCTAATATCATAGTCATTTGTTCTATATGATCACAACATATTAATTTGCAAGCCAAACTGGGGATGCAGTTATTTGCTAATTATTAGGGATCATCACCAGGTGAAGTGACAAAAGCTTCGGATACCAAGCATGAGGATGTGGATTCCAGTACAAGTACAAAGGCAGACAGAGTAGCAAATCAAAATTCGGAAGCCTGGGTGGGAGAGTTATCTGACCCTAGCATGATCCTTTACCAAACCAAGCTGATAGAGAAGGTTGGACCCATTAAGGGAGGGAATGAGGCTTTCAACCAGACTAGGGAGGCCCAAGTAGAGCTATATTTTGCCAACACAAGGTTGGACCTGAATCACCAAGGTTGGACCTGAATCACCGTGTCAAGTCAAACTTTGCAACAAAAGCAGGGAACAAATTACGACTTCATCAACCACTTTGACCTAATCTTCCCACTTTTTTACTTAATGCTATAAAGGATACCCTATGAAGCATAGATACTACTAAAAATAAGTCGTATCCGTATCATACCTGTAGGCTGTACCAGATACTAATACTCCTCAAATAGTTGTGGAAAGTCTTCGACACTTCCTAAATGTATCTAATTCTTGATATCAATTTTGAGAAATATTGGATACTTTTCAGACACTTAAGTCATGCATTTGAACTATTATAAAATTGATATTGTAATAATTTTTTGCATAGTATTAAAATATAATTGTTAGAATAAACACAAGAATAATTTTATACTTATTATTTTTACCAAAGAAGAAAACAGTGAGATTGAAGTAGTACCCTACCTATCTTTTCAAAATTTATCAAATTAACATATTCTTAATGTGTCATGCATGTGTCCTGCATCCATACTCATAATCTGTAGAAAATAAGGATAAATAAATAAAATACATAATTATAATAACAATTAAATAAGCACATAAAAAGATAAATAAATACCCGCTCTTTTTTTTTTTTGATAAATAAGTACCCACTCTTAAAACTATTGAACTCGTGTATAATATAATATTAAAAATTATATTCTTTTTCCTAATGTATCTTGGCCGTACCCGTAATTCTATTTTTTAAAATTGTCATATCATCATATCCGTATTGGATCCACATCCATGCTTCATAGAGTATATCTATTTCTGATAACTAATTTTGGCAGCCAACATGTGCAATCAGCAAAAACTTTAATAGCTTGTTTGGATTGAGTGATTTGATGAGAAATGATAAGAAATGATGACAACTCTTTTACAAAGAAAGAAAAAGAAATCACATCCATATCCCTATTTCGCACAATTGCTTTCTAACCCATCGAAACATGATAGAGAAAACGCAATCATCTCTTTTTCTCACACAAATGAGACACCACAATCATTTATTTTATTTTCTCACTTCATATACCAAATGAAGTGTAAGTCCATATCTAGTCCAGCACCAAGAGTTATTTTTAAATTCCTCCAAAAATTACATTGAAATGATTTTTTGAACAAAACAACAAAAATCACAAAACATGAACAGAGCACGCCACATTAGGGGAAAAAATGATTCAGAGGGAAATAAATTTGGAGAATGATTTTGGCACATATAATCGTACCCGTTAATTCAAACAAAAGTAGCAAGGTCACTTCAATTCACATGTAAATTAGTGTATGTGTGACTGTGGGTGTGAGAGAGAAGAGTACCTGAATGAAGATGAGTGCAGAGAGACGAGACTTCCCTTTTGCTACCTTTGTATACCCTATCAATCAAAGTCATAGATAGCTAAATCAGAAAAAAATCATAAAATAAAACCCTAATAAATAAATAAAGCGAGAGAATCAAAGGAAAAGCATACTTGAGTCGACGACCATACGATAGGAGAAATCAGAACCGTCCGTTCCGGATGGCCTCCCATTTCCAATTGTAGGTTTCCTCTGCTGCATCTCTCTCCCTCCCTCTTCGTCTTCTCTTCTCTACTGCGTTCGCTTTGTTCAAGGAGTAAATTATCAAAGGTCCAAACATAAATGGCTAAATTACAAATACATGACATTTACTTAAAATATAAATTACCTATTATAGTTTTGAAAATTATATCTTACTTATTGAAGTTTTTAATTACATCAGAAATATATATTAATTAATAATTTATATAATTTTATTAGAAATTTTTACCAGTCAGTCCCAATAATTGAATCTATTATCTATTAGGTCTTAAGTTTCTATCTCAAGTACCAAGAAATCCTATTATATTTTTTTATTTCGATTTTACCCTTGCTACCAGCTAGTAAAAATCTCTATTTAAATCATCCCAAACACTTTTTAAATCTTTAATTGTTTATAATATTTATTAGTCATTAATTTTTCAATTTGTATTAACTTCTCTCTTAATTATTTTTCCAAAACTCTTCTTTTTTCTCATCTCTTTCTCTCTCTCGTTAGAAAATAACACCATTGTAGGTATGGCCATGGCCATGGCCATCCACCCACAATCACCACCATCGTCGTCCGTCACTAACCACCAACCATCTCCACCATCGCTGATCAATACTTCACCATCTCTCAACCGTTTGACTCGCTCGCCTAACATTGTTGTCTTCCTCTTTGCCATTACTGTCACTCTTCCTCTATCCTCCATCCTTTATCTTCCATCACCATCGTTCTTCTTCAATCATCGATCCACCATCTTCAACATCAAACTTCACCAATGGCTTCAAATCTAGTTATTTTCAATGCCGACATACCATCTTCGGCGCCAATCTGGTACTTTACATGGTCGCCGATGAGATCGAGACTCTTTCTACAGTGTGTTGGTAAAGATCTACATTTGTAAAATATGTTGAACTAATATGATGAATTTATCACTTAATTCAGTGATAAAATTTCTTACTAATCTGTTTAATATGCTGTGGACTGTTGCTACTGGAATTTTGATATTAATATAATGATAAATTTATCACTGATTTTTGTTCATATTATATTTATAACCTCTCTTTTCCTCACTCCCTCTCTCTCTTTTTATTTCTCTTGAACCAAATCTGTTGTATCAGTGATAAATGTATCACTAATATATTTCTTTGAATTTTGTGTTGATTTGTGACAATGATAACGAGATTTTCTTTTTTTTTTTTGGCAATCTGTTGTTATTAACAAACAACTAGGGAGAAATTTATCAATGAATGTGTTTATCACTACTAAATTTATTACTGAATATGTCTTTGAATCTTTTGTTAATTTGTGACGATGATGATGAGATTTTTTTTTTGTAATTTTTTAATGAACAGTCAGTGATAAATTTATTATTTTTGTCACTAGAGAGAGATGAATATGCAGTATGATTGATCTATCGGTGATAAATTTATCATTGATTGTTGAATATGTTGTATATTGTTGCTAATTTTTTATATTTATACAATGATGAATTTATCACTGATTTGTCATTGTAGATGTGAATATATTGGATGGGTCAATCTATCAGTAATAAATTTATCACTGGAAAGAGGACAAAGAGCAGATGGTAAAGGCATGGTCATATTGATCTACAACACAAAGGCTAACAATTTTCTACTAAGGTCTTTCTTTTTTTCTTTTCCTCTCTCTCTCTCTCTCTCTCTCTCTCTCTCTCTCTCCCTCTCTCCCCTTATTCTTCTTCTTCTTCTTCTTCTTCTTCTTCTTCTTCTTCTTCTTCTTCTGTCACCATCAGATATTAAGAGATAGTCCGAAGGTTGCGGAGGTTATCACCGGCGGTTAGAAGTACTCGTTGATGGCTAGAAGTTAGAGATGGTGAGTCATGGCAGTGATTTGATAATTGAGTTGTTGAAGGAAGCGTAAGAAGGGTATTTTGGAAATATTGAGAGGTGAAAAAATGAGTAGGACTTACAAGTAAATAAATCAGGTCAATAGGATCGGCACGTAAATCCCCCATTTTATTATTGTACAAAATAATTAGAAATTTTATTTTTTCTGCTAATTCTGCTATATAAAAAATTCTGAAAAGGTAACATTTGTAATTTGTAAAATTTTAGTTAGTAACCTGTATTTTAAACAAATTTTAGAGTGCATTTATAATTTATCTTTTGAGGGTACTTGGGAAATGTTGTATTTGTAATTTATCTAACATAAAAAGCAAAGCCAAAAGTTGTTTCCGAAATGCCCCTTACAGTTATTATTTTTGTAATTTCGAATCACCTTCTTTGGTGAATTCTATTTTATTATGCAATATCAACAATCTTTTACAAACATATCACTACAAAATTAACAATCTTTGAGTCTGCCTACCTTCTTTGGGATATACTCATAGTTATTATATGACAGCTGTGGGAGCCGAATAAATGGATAAATCTGAAGGGGGATATTTTAGTAGATCGACATTAACCGGCTGCACCCTGCGAGACTAGGATGAGCCGAACAGTGATACGAAAGCCGATTAAGAAAGGATCTTCAAGGCCGAATGAAAGAACGGGTAATGATTGAAAAGTCAGCCCAGGCCCCGAGGCTTCAAGAGGAATAGATATAAATAGAGAAGCAGCGTTCTAGGAATGGTATGTAAGAATCACTTCACTAAACTTAGTAAAACAAGCTTTCTTGAGTATAAGAACTGACTTGCCCGTCGGAGTGCTAACCCCGGCACCCCCGACCGAAGTGTTTGTCCTTGCAGGTGACCAGGCTGAGGATCAAGAGCGTCTCCCAAGATCTGAAGAGTATTTCCAAAACCACTTCCCCACAACTGGTGCCGTCTGTGAGAAATACTCAAGTACATCCATGGAAGGCGTGACGCAAGATCCTCTGATAGCCACCGACGAGACTACACAGAGAGACGACATCACTCCAGCAAATATGCTCGGGAAGGAAACCATCACCGCGAGACGCGCCTTGAATTTTGACTCGCCAACGACTTCAGCGCAGGAGACGATGCAAGCCATCATAGAACAAGCTAAACAGAATGAACAAAGGCTGGAAAATATGATCGCAGAAAACGAACGCCTCCGTCAAGATTTGGCCCTGGAAGCAGCAAAATCCAGAGAAGCCGCGCGCCAAGACCCCGAACGACCCCTGAGGGCAGGTAGACAACGACCTCGAGCCCGACCAAGGGAAACCGATAGCGACTCCAACTCATCATCCACGGAGCATAACAAGGGACGCTCAGACACTTCCAGCTCCTCCGAAAAAAGTCCACACATAAGGAATAAGCGCAGAAGAAGCAGTTCAGACGAAGAGGACCGGCACGATCCTTTTATCCGACGAATTGCAAGGGCGGTCCTGCCCAAGAAGTTCAAAGCTCCATCTTTTACCCTCTACGACGGAAAATCAGACCCCACTGATCATATATGTCACTACAAGCAAGCCATGACGTTGCATGCAGACAATGAAACCCTCATGTGCCAAATATTCCCCAGCAGCTTGGGGCCATTAGCTGTCAGATGGTATTACAAGCTGGAGCCGGCTTCGATCAGAAGTTTCCATCAATTATAAAAATCCTTTAGGACCAGATTCATCACCAACGAGGTACAGCCGAAACAGGCCGACTCTCTCTGGGCTATGCAAATCCAACCAAGAGAAACGCTGAGAGCATATTCGGCGCGATATTGGGAGTGCTTCAATCTCGTTGACGACGCTTGCAATGACTCCATGGCCATTACCGCCTTCAAAATAGGACTATATCCTGACAGTGCTCTTCGCAACTCCCTGACCAGAAGACCCCCTAAAACAGTCTGGGCGTTGATGAAGAAAGTCGAAGAGTATTGCAAAATGGAAGATGATGCCTTGAGGATTAAAGCCAGACAAGTGTCCACCAAACCGGCACCTCCTGAAATTGCTCAACCAATAAGTTCCGTATCACCTCTAAGCCCTGAGCCGCGACAACGTGCTAAACGAGACAAAAGACGAGACTCTCGCCGATCGAGTGATCAATGCTCTCACCCAACGAATGAACAATTGCAAGTCGACAATAGACGCTCGAGGCACGCCAACAAAAAGTACACGGAACTGTCAAAGCCAATCACCGCGGTAATGACTAAAATCCAACACCTTCCATTCTTCAGATAGCCGTCAAAGATGGTGGGGCCACCCGATACACAACGACGGGACTGGAGGTGTGAATATCACAAAGATCACGGCTACGAAACAGAAAGTTGCTACGCATTAAAAGATCACCTGGAAGAACTGGTGCAAGATGGCCGATTGCAGCAGTATGTAAAACAGGGAAAGTCAACCAAGGCATTAGCGTTGAGGCAGGATTCTCCTCCACTCGGCGTGATCCATGTAATCTACAGCCTGCTTACACCCCCAGCCATGCACACAATTCGATTGCATTTAACTCTAGAAGGGCGTCGTATTTCGACTGACCAGTCCGAAGAGACCCCAACAATTGCCTTCAATGACTCCGACCTCAATGGCGCAATGGCTTCACACATTGATCCGTTAGTCATTGGATTGCGCATAAACCAGTTCATCATTGAAAGAACTCTCATAGACCGAGGGAGTAGTTCAGAGGTCATGTACTACCAGACTTTCATCAAGCTCAGACTCAACGAGACGGATCTATCTTCGGCGCCTCACCCACTGTTCGGCTTTAATGCGAATCCCGAATATCCATTGGGCAAGGTCACATTACCTGTTCGGGCAGGTTCCAGAACGGTCGAAACGGAATTCCTAGTCGTGAAGCTCCCCTCGCCGTATAATGCCATCATGGGAAGAACCTGGCTACATATCATGAAGGCCGTCCCAAGCACCTACCATCAGGTCCTGCGTTTCCCAACAACATACGGCATTGAAGAAATACGTGGTTCTCCCCAATCGGCACAGGCAGAATTCTGATGAAAACTCTCACTGACCCAATCTGTGGGCTCTGATACCTGTAAATGTATTTCGCCTCTGCAATACAAATCGTTTCTCCTTGTCACTCAAAATCATATGTCAATTCCCAGCGGGGCACTCGCCAGGATCGGCCAAATTAAGTCTCCGGATTCGGAGCGCCCTTCGTGCATGCCACGATTGGCCAAATTAAATCTCCGGATTCGGAGCCCCCTTTGGCGCATGACGCCTCAGGGCCGATTAAGTCTCCGGATTCGGAGCGCCCTTCGTGGATGCCACGATTAGCCAAATCAAGTCTCCGAATTCGGAGCCCCCTTTGGCGCATGACGCCTTAGGGCCGATTAAGTCTCCGAATCCGGAGCAAATGTTGGCACGAACAAAAGAAACTGATAATTAATCCTATGTAACACGCTAGAACAGATCATACATTTGAAGTAATGTACGTTAGTACACAAGCAAAATTCAAAATAACCGGCAGATAGATTTAAAATAAAACCATTTATTCGATCAAACAGTTGTTACATAAACACAACTCGCATTCAAGCATTACAATATCGAAAGCAAAAAATGAACAAGACGCGTCGGTAAGGCAGCATTGCCGGATCGACGACCGTCGCCCTAAACCCCTCCACGGCGTGCAATACCTTGAACCAGTCGTGCTTAAGCCCACAACTTGCATAGTGCCAAACGTCCCCTGATACCATTGACAATGTCAAAGCGAAGATCCAGGACAAGGAATACCATTGACAATGTCAAGGCGAAGATCCAGGACAAGGAAGAATGAACGTGACAGTTGTTGACTCTACTTTCGGGGTGATCTGCTTCAATGACTTGGAAGCTCACAGATCTCAAACTCTCCAAAGACGAACTAACCCCCTCCCGACTAGGTTTTCTGTTGCGCACCATCTCAAAACCAAACTTGACCGAAGTCTGAGCCTCCATAGCCAAAATCACCATCCCACAAGTGGGATTATTGGTGCGAAGCACCTACTTTTTTTATTCTCAGCGACGACCGCGATCTCGAGGTCCCAATCCCAAGAAAATTTTATTAACGCCAAAAAACGCATTGGATGGATAAAACGAGCGTCGATTGATATTCGCCACGACCACCAGCCCACTAATCCAACTAGTCAAGCATCAATGCGCTGACCCAAATCAAAGATAAGCAGCCGTTGAAACCTTAACGGCCGTCGCGAATGTGTCGATCCTGCCCGTGCAGATCCTGCCTGTAAGCCCACGTATCGCCGGACAATATTTAGACAACACAAAATACACATATGCCGAATACGAATGACCACAAAACGGTTATAATGAAATGTTCTTTATTCAATAAAACAATAAGTTACATAGTTTCGAACGCACCCTGCGTTCCAATTTTACTACTACACTCATACGGCGTCACCCTCATCCTCGCTCTTCTCAACTTCAAAAGCAGAAAACGGAAAATCTTCACTCTTGTAGCGTGGTGATGCCGAATCAATTCCTGACGCCCGAAGAGCTTCCGCGGCTTGGGATGCCTTGATCCAACCATGCCGAAACCCACGGTTTTCACATCGACACACTTCTTCGGCCAGTTTTCGGCCCTCATGGAAACCTTTTTCATAGGCCCTCCCCTTCGCGCTCTCTATCGCGAACATACTTGCCGTCTCTCGATCGGCGAGCGCAGAGCTGATAAGCCGACTAGTAACCCTTTCTTCCACAATTGGGTTCGCGCGCGCGGTGGGTTGTGCCTGAGCCGCCTTGGCCTTCCTTAATTCCCGCTCGGCCGCCTCCACGCGGGCCTCCAAACTTCGAATACGTTCTTCCTTCTTCACCATCTCTTGACGGGCAGCGCGCAGTCGCATGCCGACTTCGTAAGCAGTGTAAAGCCCCTTCACCGCGCCGTGGATGCCCTCGCGAAACACCTCGTAGTCCTGTCGACCCAGCATCGATCGCTGAACTTCAGGGGGAAATATTTGTCGGGCAAAGTCGACCGCTACGTCTGGGTCTCGAACGATCGAGTCCGCCTCCGTCATGGGTCTATTCTTCACGAATACCGCAAAGCTTAACGGGCACGGATTCGCGTCAGACCTCCTCTCGACTCGGGGTTGTGGAGATTTACCCTGCGACTGCTTGTCTCGCCTGGGCGATCTACTGCGACGTCGGGGAGACTGACGCCTCTCTCAACCCCTGGAACTCCTACTTCCTGTACGCGAGGGTTCACTACCTTGGTTCATATCTCCGCCCAACTCAGCTAGGGTCTTCGCTTCCCCTTTATTGTTAAAGAAGAGTCGGTTCGACATTCACGCAATCAGTCTTCCTCCAGGAGCTCGAGTTAGTTGCATACCAAGCTCATAAAGGATGTACCCTTGTTCATTTATCCTTCAGAGCGACAGCACGATCGAGGCAATTTCATTAATTGAAGATCCTAAATCGCCTGACGCCGACTGAATCAACGGCAGGGGCACGATTTTACCATCTATTCAAACATCGCCAGTCGGCTCCCGTATCAATTCTAACCTGCAGGAACCGCCTGGGGCAAGGGCAGATTCATCAATCTATTCGGCTCAAGTACCCCAGCCGGCTCCCGCATCGATTCTAACCTGCAGGAACCGCCTAGGGCAAGGGCAGATTCATCAATATATTCGGCTTGAGTACCCCAACCGGCTCCCGCATCGATCCTAACCTGCAAGAACCGCCTGTGGCAAGGGCAGATTCATCAATATATTCGCCTAAAATACCCCAACCGGCTCACAAATCGATAGGTCATAATTTAGTTTGCCACGTAATCTGATTTTGTTTAGGTCTCTTCTAAATAAACCGTATATACAATATCGTTTGTCCATGTTAGCAAAAGAGAATGGAGTATAAATGTTAAGGCATCCGAAGAAAGAACTAAAAGAGAATGGAGTATACATGTTAATCCCTGCAAATTCACCAATATATTCGGCTTGAGTACGCCAGCCGGCTCCCGAATCGATTCCGTCTGCAGGAACCGCCTGGGGCAAGGGCAGATTCATCGATATATTCGGCTCAAGTACCCCAGCCGGCTCACAAATCGATCATAATTCGAAACCAATTTATATATACAAGAAGACGAATCAATATTGTTTCATCAACATAACCACACAAATTGTGTACGAATAATAATGAAATTACAAGGAAATTTTCATTGATAAATTGCGCACAAGATAGTAACCAATTTATACATGAAAACAACCCTGAACCAACAAAACACTAACAAACAAAAATCAAAAAACAAACTAAACGAATTAGGAAAGGCCGCCCAGATCACTCCTCGGGGTCGGATTCAAGGGACTCAACATCCACTTGCTCGTAAGGAATTGGCACATCCAATGTAATCCCAGCGGCAGCAAGGGCTTTGAGCCACCCGTGTTTGAACCCCTGATTCTCAAATTTGGGAACTTCATCAACGTATTCCGTGAAGGCAGCTCTTTTTCCCGCCTCAAAAGCATCAGATTCGACTTTCCCCTGGGCCGCCTTGAGCTCCTCCAACTGACTCTTCGCCTCGGCAAGTTCGTCTTTGGAGAGCTTAAGCGATTCCTCACTCGCACTTGCCCTGGTCTCAGCGTCAAAACGAAGCTGTTTGGAAGTGCGAGCCCTCTCCTTTTCTGCTTTGGCTCGTGCACTCTCCATTGCCGCTCTCATCTTCTCGAACTCGGCCCTACTCTTCTGACCGTCCACTTCTGTTTGCAAACAGTCGATTCTACCAAGAGCATCATGCAGGCGACGGCCTAAGTCGGTGATCCTGCCGACGGTCTGCAAACGACAAGCGATCGTTAGATACCTCTCTAAAAATATATTTAAGCGAATTTGAAATCACCTACCAAGAGTGCCGACTGCGCACACAGAGCTACGGCCATAATATCTGGCACGGCGCAAAAGGTTGCATTATCAGCCGGCAAAGAAATTGAAGCCAGCAGGCTCAACGCAACGGCCGGATCCTCAATGGCCGAAGCATTGGAAGGAATCAGTGTATCTCTGATCCTGGGCTGAATAACAAAAAAAGCGACCACGTCCGATTCCTCGAGGCGAGGCCGCTTATCACTAGGACTAATTTCTGAACTAGCATCCTCCTCAGCGCTACGTTTTTGGCCGCGTCCCTCCGCAGTCAGCCGTTCTTCGCCGGCCTGCTGTTCGACAACTCTTTCCGTTTCGACCGACGTAACCTAAGTCATTCCTTCAGTAATGGATACAGAGGCCTTAGTCAACTGGGGATCGGACTCGGCGGCCTTGGCCTTTTTTCAAGTAGCCATCCGCTCGACATTTCGCTTACGCGCCATCTGCGTAAGGCTTTCCTTTGCCATGCCTCCGAAGAACTCGCCGGGTAGATCTCCTAAGTTCGCGAAAATATCCACGGAAGAAAACTCTGCCCGACCCGAAGCGGACGGTGAGGAAGGCTGGTTGAGTTCGGCAGCCTCGAACGCCGAACGCACGGCCTCGTCAACCTCTTCGCCCTCCTGAGTGAATTCTCTGGCCGGGTCAGCAACCACCTCTATCACCGGCTCTGCGTCTTGCCCCGAATCAGAAGCTTCGAGACCAATCTGCCTAAGGTTCTTGTAACTGGGGAAGATAAGAGCCGAGAGGTTCTGATCGCCGAGTGGAATTGGGATGTTTTCCGCAGCCGAGAATGTGGTATAGGTGGGTTCGTACCGGAGTAAAATGTGGGCGGCTCTCCCTTGTTTTTGCACGTTTGGGCGACCGAAGTAGTCGAGTGCAATCTTAATGTCCCTTAAGACCGCGTCATCAACTGACGTCAGGATCTTCTTCAATTTGTTATCTGCAAAAGATAAGGAAAGCTTCAGGAAAGAGAGCCGATTAAAAGACAGATCGACAAACATAAGATACTACGTGGTAACCTGGATCACCCTTATGTCTGGGAATGGGGTCTAGGCGATCTTCGCCTTCGGCGAACTCCCAGTTACCTCGGATATTGACCATTACATCATCAACCCTCTTACCAGAACTGGCAAGCATAGTCACCAAATGATGGTCAGTATCCTTGGCCCTGAGGAAGTACCGCCCCAGCCGACCAGAAGATTTGGCTAAAGCGTAGCAGTGCCGAATGGTCGAAATTCCGAAATTGATCTTAAGGCGTCGATTCAACTCTATAACTCCCATAATGATTCGAAAGAAATTTACATTAGGCTGGGAAGAAATCAGATTCCAATAGCAAAGAACGGCCCTAAGCAATGGATGTAAGGGGAAACGAACTCCGCCCTCTGCAATAGACAGGAGGGAGAATACGATCGTACTCTGATCCTCTCTCTCCATATCTAGAGTATTGTCCGTTACAAGAGACAAATGGACGTCATCGGGGATGGAAAAATGTCGCCGAAATCCGAAAATGCAACTCTCGGAAAGCAGGTCTTTCAAGTGTTTAGCCATTCTGATGGGAGCCCAAGGATTCGATGAAAGCAAAAACAATAAACAGAGAGTAGGATCACAAAGGAAAGGGAAGAATACTTACGAGGAGCAGACGAGGCAAAGGCAAACGGGCGAAAGTTGCAGAAGATATGAATAAGAGATGCGCGCTGGCGGTCCAAACGTATCAGATGATCGACGAAATGTGCACCCAAAAGGACTGAAGTTTCAAATCGCAATAAATGCGAGACACATGAATGGCGCGGGAAAGTATAATGATAAACAAAAAGGTGTGCGCCTTCTGACATCCCCTGACGCCTTGGGAAACGTGAAGCCGCCTGATTTATGCTAAGCTTTTCAAATTCTAGACCAAACACGCCGATTAACTGCCGTCAATAGGGAGTTCGGGGGGCAATTGTGGGAGCCGAATAAATGGATAAATCTGAAGGGAGATATTTTAGTAGATCGACATTAACCGGCTGCACCCTGCGAGACTAGGATGAGCCGAACAGTGATACAAAAGCCGATTGAGAAAGGATCTTCAAGGCCGAATGGAAGAACGGGTAATGATTGAAAAGTAAGCCCAGGCCCCGAGACTTCAGGAGGAATAGATATAAATAGAGAAGCAGCGTTCTAGGAATGGTATGTAAGAATCACTTCACTAAACTTAGTAAAACAAGCTTTCTTGAGTATAAGAACTGACTTGCCCGTCGGAGTGCTAACCCCGACACCCCCGACCGGAGTGTTTGTCCTTGCAGGTGACCAGGCTGAGGATCAAGAGCGTCTCCCAGGATCTGAAGAGTATTTCCAAAACCACTTCCCCACAGCAGCCAAACTACACCCCACTCAATTTGTTAGATCCATATCGAACTCCAATGTGAGGCCTAGTTTGGGAAGATTGAAAAAAGACAAAAAGTCAAAAAGTCACTATCCTATTTAAGTCACATCATCTTATTTAAGTCACATCACCTCTCTAACACATCACTTCAAACCCAATTTAAACCCAACCCATATTTCATAAAAAGTCAAAAAGTGCACTTATTTAGTCTTCCCAAGCTTTAATACCAAAAACGAAAAGAAAATTTTAAATAAATGACCACCACAACAACTTGTTTTGAGTCTGCCTACCTAGTTTAAGGCATCTCCAAATCCCCAACTCCACACCCATCAATCTAATTTCTCCCAAATTTTTTTAGCAAACATGTTAATAAACACATACATACAAATCGCCAAAGGGTGGTGAGAGATATTAGAGAAAAAATTATCTATAAAATTAGGGTTACTTGACACCCAATTTGTTCTAGATTTTTTTAGCCAATATGATAATAAACACATGCATACAAATCACCAAAGTGAACCATATTTATTAGGGCAAAATATAACTATAAAGTTAGGGTTCTTTGGATTAATGTGTGTGCGTGTGTGTATAAGAGAGAGAGAGAGAGAGAGAGAGAGAGAGAGAGAGAGAGAGAGAGAACGATTCGGAAAACTTACAATTTCGTATTCAGGTTTCGGGTTCGTTATAGTTGTATTTGGGTCTCTCCGTCTCCGCATCTACCTATGTACATGGTGGTCGTTGTCTTCCTCTCGTTTGTTACTTCCCTATTCCTTCGTTAGTTCCAAAACTAGGTTCAGTTTTGAGAGAGATAGAACAGAGACACGGTAGAAATAAGAGGTGCGCGCGTTGCAGGTCGATGCAGTTTATGAGTAAAATAAAAACCGTACGGCAGGTGACGGATTGATATGAGTGTCATTAGAAATTGTCATTTTTCTTATAACAAACCTGCAGTTCAGTTGGCAAATAATGGCGGCTTCGACTTGGCAATTCAAGTGGATTGGCGGTTTATAAAAAATATAATTCAAATTACAAAACTTGAATCAAAAAGTAAAATGATTTAATTTATAAATTAACTAAAATAGTCAAAATTAAAATAGATGTCCTCATTCATCTAATCTAACATTAAACATTGACAAACTAATAAACTAAAAATCCAACAATTTAAACAAACTATACAATAACAATTTAACAAGGCAATAAGGCTTGGTTTGGGAACATGCTATTTTAGTAACTTTTTGACTTTTTACGAAAATGTGTGCAGAAAAGTAGAGAGGTAATGTGATGTGTTGACTTTTTGACTTTTTGACTATTTTAGCCACTTCCTAAACATAGCTTAAATACTAAAAAGAATATAGCGCATCACTTGTATTTTCCCCGTCCATTATCTATTACAAAATACAAATCTTTTATAAATTAATTTTTAACAATATTATGCACTCAGAAAGCCAAAATCAAAGAACCACCCACGAGAGATCTCAATGTAGATACATGACCAAACAGTTTAAATTCTACACAGATCCGAATCGAAAACCACAAAATCACTCAAACCCGTAATGACGAGGTCAGTGAATCGAAGAAATGGGAACGACCTAGATCACAAAAACCACACGCAAAGACAAAACCCACAAAGGGTAGTGATTATGAAAGCAACATTAGTGTGAAATGTGAAATTCTGAGCCATGAAAACCCTAGACATTGATCCAGAGAAGCTGAAGAAGAGTTCATGGTCGAAAATGGAGTCCGAAAAATCAGTCTTATATATATATATATGTATATGTATATGTATATACTCTACACAGAACACAAAGAGAAACACTACAAATAAACCTATCGATGCATTATGGGATAAAGAGAGAGTTACATACCACCGAAGGCGAGTGGAGACTAGCGACGACGAACGAAGAGCAGTGGCGGCGAGTGGAGATTAGTAGCGACAAGCGAAGAGCACTAGCGGCGAGTAGAGAACCAACGCTGGAAAGTCTAACGGCGGTGACAGCAAGGCTAGTGGCGCGGTGGCGCCGATCGGCAAGGTAAGGAAGAAGAGCAACAGGGGACGAAGCAGATGAATGAAATGAGATGTTTTGGGAGGTGCGAATCAGGTTTGTTTGAGAATTGATTATGTAAGAGCATCTCCAACGCTTCCTTTCTTTTTTTCACCAAATTTGAGTTGAAAAATTGCCTTTTCACCAAATCTGATACTAAGCGTTTCAACTCTTAATTTTCATCAAATTTTCATCCGGGACAACCGGGTGGTCGACCGGCCGGTCAACCGGTTAGGCAAAAATTTTTTTTTTTTTTTTTTTTTTTTACGGTTTGAACTGATTTTCCTTGAACCTTTCACTGGTTGACCGGTTGGTCAATCGGCCGGGCAACCGGTTGGTCAACCGGCTCCTCTTTCCAACGGTCAGAAACAGTATTTTGGTGAAATCAGTATTCTGTCGTTGATTTGATGAAACGTTTGATGAATTTTCGATTTGATGAAGCGTTTGATGAACCGTTGGAGGAGTGAACAGTGCATTTTTCATCAAAATTCAAATTTGATATCAACTCTGATACAGCGTTGGAGATGGTCTAATAGGTTAGGGGGTGTTTAGCCCATTATTTGGATCACACTTATTTATTTTGCCACATTATCTCTCTATTACATTATTTTAAATTTATTTTATATTTTATATTTTTTTATAAAAAATAAAAAAATATTTTTATTTAAATTATTCTAAATATCCCCTTAATTTAATGGTTGAAATGTAACCTAAATATATATATATATACATATATTGTATAAAATTAGTGTTGGATTTGACTGCTTAACTTTTATAAACTGTAACCCACATTGACCCGCCCTTCGTAGACTCCCATCCGCTCAGCCTCTTCGCTAGAAGTGAAAAAAAATGCACGATTTGGTGCAGTTTGGTACAATTCGTTGTGATTTTGGTGATAATATGCATAGGCCTTTATAGAAATAGGAGGGAAAAAAAAAACAATAACAACAAATACGGTTAACTTGAAACCCGGACTTAAAACGTCCACATTAGCCTTACCAAATGTAGTTTTTGATTAAATATAATTAGCAAATTATAAAGTTTTTGCTCCATCAATCTCAATTAAATTAGCTTTTGGTTAATTTTTCTACAATATCCTAACAAATTTGTTAAGGTACATTCATTAGTTGTGTAATACTTTATTATTTGTTTTTTATTTTTTAATAGATTTGACCTCACTTTTTATTTTTATTTTTTTATTTTTAATTTCTTAAGTATTATTCATTGAAAATATATCTATATCTATATATACTATATATTATAACAAAGTGACCTTTTTTTTTTTTTTTTAGATAGGAAAAGCAATTACAAAGAAGAGGGAACCTCCGAAGCCACCAACACCATTAAGGAGGGAGGAACTTCCTCCATCCAAATGCGAGGTGAATCAAAATCAAAGGCTAACCTACTTAAACAATGAGGCACAGAATTGCCATCTCTATACACATGCGAGACTGATGAGGAATGGAACTGCAAGAGGAGTGCCTGAGCCACACCTACGAAGTGACCATAGCAAGACAAATTTTTTGCCTTTCCTTGGATTGCAGACACCACATTTAGAGAATCTCCTTCAAGTTAAATATTATCCAAACCCAAATCATACCCAAATTAAAACGCTTTAAGGGCACCCAACGCTTCCACACAATCCACATCTTCTAGATAATGAATTTGCTCAACCATAGAAGCAATAACCAACCCATTACTGTCGCGAACAATAATCCCAATACCAGCAATTGTTGGGTCTTCCGAACCGAGCCATCAAAATTCAATTTAAACACACCTTCTTGTGGTACAACCCACCTTCGAACCCGCATACGATGCACTGGAAGTTGGCTGTGTTGGTGAGCTTGAGCATACTCTGTTACATACTTCTCAGCATAAGCCACAACATCATCAATGGTTCTTGCTTATTGTCAAATAGAATGGAGTTCCATTGATTCCATAAACCCCAACAAATAGTAAAAAATAAAGTCATCAACTTCATATCATACTTTGTCATGAGATTGCAAACCCACTCAAAACAATTAATAATAGGCATAACATTGAGAACCACCGAAATCGAGCTCGACAGCCAAACTTGCCTTGCAAACCAGCAATTATGAAAGCAATGGCTCACGGTTTCCACTTCAACACCACATGACTCACATAAATCCATAGTCACGATATATCTTTTTCGCAAATTTGCCCGCACCGGTAACAACCCAAGACACATTTTCCAGCCAAATATCTTGATTTTATTAGGAATCTACAGCTGCCATAGAGCAGTCCAAAACTACTTGTTTGGCAGGCCATCATTGGAGGTGACCCCAAGGCCATCCGAGCAGCCCATATCCACACACAAATGATACGCTGATCGCACCGAAAATTCACCATTTCGCGTAAAATGCCAAACTAATTTATCCGGAGGTAATGTTGGACAAATAGGGATGCATCGAATAGCTTCACCATCAACGCCCAAAAATTGTTGAGTAAGAATCTCAGCGTTCCAGATACCAAGCTGGGAATCAATCAACTCACTAACCTTCGCATTGTCTGGGAGAGTGGAAGGTAGCAAAATGACCTTAAAAGTATTAGGCCGTGGAACCCATTTATCGGACTTAACCGAAATGCTCTCACCATTTCCAACTTGCCATCTCAACCCAACATCAAGCAAATGTCAAGCGCCCGCTATACTCCTCTAGGTGAAAGATGGGTTGCTTCTAAGCAACGCATCAAGGAACGAAGAGTGAGGAAAATACTTGGCTTTTAACACCCTTGCAATCAACGAGTGAGGCCGTTGCACAATTCGCCAACATTGTTTGGCCAACATAGCTGTATTAAATTCATTAAGGCAGCGAAACCCCATCCCCCCACTCAATTTAGATTTGCACAAATGCTTCCAGTTAGTCCAGTGAATTTTACGGGCTTCCTTCTTTTGTCCCCACCAATAATTGCATACCATTGATTCAATTTCATGGCACAAACCAGCAGGTAGTCGAAAACAGGACATAATGTAAGTGGGGATTGCTTGAGCAACAAACTTAATAAGGACCTCGCAACCTGCAACCGATAATGATTTCTCTTTTCACCCATTCAAATGATACCATACTCGCTCTTTGACAAACCCCAAAACAAATCGTTTAGATTGGCCCACACAATACGGTAACCCCAAATACTTCCCATACGTCACCATAGAACCCACCCCAAGAATTGATGTCACCATCTACTGGGTCGCCAAGTCCGTATTTTTGCTGAAACAAACAGCAGATTTTTGGAAATTAATTTTCTGCCCCGATGCTTGGTCATATATTTGAAGGACATCTCGCAACACCCCGGCTTCATCTTCAGTAGCAGCCGCAAATAGAAGACTATCATCAGCAAAAAACAAATGCGATAATCGTGGGCTTCCGCGACAAAGAGAAATCCCCGACAACTGGTTATTTGCCATAGCATGTGTGAGAAGCGTCGATATCCTTTCCGCACAAATAGTGAACAAGTATGGCGAAAGAGGATCCCCTTGTCGGAGCCCCCGTGTTGGACAAAACAATCTTGAAGGCTTTCCATTAAGAAGAACCGAAAATGATACCGTCGACACACAACTCATGAGGAGTTGCACAAACCGCTGCGGAAAACCCAAGTGGTGCATCATTTGATGAATAAATGGCCATTCCACTCTGTCATAAGCTTTACTCATATCTAGTTTCAGTGCAAGAAATCCATCTTTTCCGGCCCGCTTATTCTTAAGAAAGTGAAAAACTTCGAAAGCCAGTAGCGCATTATCTGTGATCAAGTGGCTTGGTATAAAAGCACTTTGAGTGTCAGAAATTACTGATGGCAAAACCTATTTAAGGCAATTGGCCAACACCTTGGCAATAATCTTGTAAACAACATTACACAGACTAATTGGCCAAAATTCGGACATATGCTAGGGCTTTTTAACTTTAGGGATAAGCACAATAAAGGTATGATTAATCTGTGAAATATCATTCACTTCATTCAAAACCCCAAGCACAGCATTACTCACACTAGGACCTACCACGTGCCAAAATTTTTGAAAGAATAAAGCAGGCTTTCCATCAGGCTCGAGAGCCTTCGTTGGATGCATTTGGAGAAGCGCATGGTGTACTTCAAGTGTAGAGAAAGGTCGACTTAGATTAACAGCACTACGAACTGAAACTCTCCTTTGAACCAATTGTAACACCGAGTCCATTGTCAACCCCACACCTGCTGAAAATAACTCTTGAAAATAAGTCACGAAATTGTCCTCCATCACACTGTGCTCCGCTTGCCAGATTCCATAGGAATCGACTATGCCGTCAATCTTCTTCTTTTTATGTCGTTGGGTGGCCTTAGAATAGAAGAAAGAAGTATTACGGTCGCCATCCTTTAACCAATTGGCTCGAGCACACTGTTCCCAAAAAATAGATTCTCGTTCTAAAAGCTCATCAATTTCACACTGCAACGTACGCTCTTCTTCTGCTTCAGCCAAAGAAAGGCCACACCTTATAAGCAACCGGTGGAGGTGTGTAGACGTCCCCGAACGTCCCGGGAGGGAAATCCCCCCCCCCCCGGTTTTGTTCACTTGGGCTCACTACAGTTCAAGACTCAATGTCACGGTCCTGTATCTAATCTCGTAGAGTGCAATGCAAGACCGATGAATCATCAAAGAGTCCAAATCCGGCAACTCATTTTTTAAAACAGATTTTTTTGAAAGAAGTGTCAAACATGGACTGCTTTGCCAGATACAGAGTCACCACCTAAATATTTTATTTTTGGGAAAATTTAGGAAATCCTGACTCGTTGCCTAAGGCCACGTGTCCGTCATCACCAAAGTTGCCTTGGCTCGGGAACTTGGGTACAATTGGGGAAGGTCACTTCGTGAGCACCTCCGCTCGCCCGATCAAAGATCGGCCTCTACTAACCATGATATCTAGTTTTGAATACATTATGTGTTCTTATTCCGGTTATTAGCCTAGAATTACTATGTGATGCGCACAGCATACAAGTATAGACTGGGTCGCCTGAATTGGAACGAAACATCTCATGTTTGTTTTGAAAACAGTTTGCTACTCGCAAGTAGGCTAAAATGTGGATTTGCCACCCTCAGGTGGGCTTGGAAAACAAGATAATTTGCCACTATCAAGTGGGCTTAAAACTTGCAGTCGATGAATTGTTCCAATCCAAATAACCCAACCTTTACCCACAGGTATTCAAGCAGATATATCACATAAGCATATAGCATCATGGTAAGCATGCTATCATGGCAGTCACTCACACGCATGCAAGGATGCTAAAACATAAAAACTTACCAAGTACTCCAAGCCAAAACAGAAGCTATGTTAGAAATCCATGCATGATCCTAACTATACAGAAATGCCTAATGTAACACATGCAAAAATGCAACTTATAGCAGGCTCGACTATTCTAAAGATGGCATGTGAAATGCTACAACTAACAAGTATTCAACTCGGAATTGAAATACAATACAGTTAGTATGATGCGCCGAACCCGGTGCATGCGAAACAGATGAATGAATGCAAACATGCTATCATACTATATGCTAATTGAAACATGCCCCAAACTAACCATCATAAGCTGATAAATAAAAGGAAGAAAAACGTAGGGTTGGAAGACATACATCACACACATGCACACTTATTACAGTTGTGCCCTCTCTCGGAGGGTTCGAATAAATAATACAGTCCGAATAAATAATACAGTCTGAATAAGTACAAAACCCTAATTAATTAACAAATTAAACTAGGAAAGCAAGTAAATTAGCATGCAAGCCCATGGACTGCCTCAGCTCTATTCCGGATAATGAATGATACATGCTTGAGCTGCCTTGCGTGGAAATCCAGTGCGATGCCCCGGTTTGCCTCTGTTTGCAATTAATCTCGGAATGTTGTGCAAAGCTCTTGAAGGATGTTGATCCTTGATTTACTGCAACGGAGAGCAAGAAAGGGGCATGGCAAAGTATTTTCACATATGTATGCTCGCCTCGATCCTCGTGCCATCAATCACGCATCTCAATGCATGATAGCCGAGGAGTCGAATTGCACGACTCAATATGAAATGAATGCCCATGAAAACACAACAAGACCGAGACTCCATCATGGTTGATCCGGAGTGTCGATAACCGGGAATTGAGACACGTTCCGTCACTCGGAGTGCGAAACGTCCCTCGTTTCCCGTGTTTGGGCTAACTCCTATTCCAAACACGATGCAATATGCATGACATGCATGAATGCGACTAACATACAACCTAGCATACACAATGCTATGAACTGGCATACACAATGCTCGATATAACATGGCATACACAATGCTCTAACATACAACCTAGCATACACAATGCTATGGACTAAAATGGCATACACAATGCAATATGGGCTTACACCAATATGAGTGGACCTCAGCCATACTCACATTAGTTGCCATTAGATGAAAATGAGACAACCGAAATGCGTGCACACATGCACAAATACCGAGGACCGAACCTAAAGCATCAAATGCCACTCTACCAAAGCATGGCAAGGGATGAAGCATGACATGGAATAGCATAAATTACAGCTCTGAAACAGCATGAAATATGGTCCCGAAACATGCAAATATGGCATACGATGCAAGCTAGGGGGCCCGGGTATCGAAACTAGTGAAGTGCGCTACACTAGAGGTACCCAAAGCAATGCACCAAAGGCGAAACTAACCCCAAACAAACCCTAGGCAGGTTTGAAACAGTGGGAAATTGGCCTAAAATGATGACTCGGAATGCAACGAAATGGAGCTCATTCAATGGTCGGTAAATGGGGCATACAAGCCCGACTCTCAAACGCATTTAAAGAGATGCAAAACATGGCAACATGACATTCAAACAAGCTCTGAAATGTGATGAATAATAGGCTCAAAACATGAACACACCTCAGTATATGCATGGAATGGATCTCAAAACTCAAAGCTAAGCATGGACCTTGAAGTACAAGCATGCAAAACCAACATCATTCAACCACAAGACCCAAAAACAGAGCTAGGGCAGTCCAAAATAAGTACATTATTAGTTTAAAGCATGGCCAAAAGGTGCTAACATGAAGGGGTAAAACAACATGCAACATTGGCTAGTAAGCATGGTTTACACTACACCTATATGAAGCATATGAGATCTCACCAAACCAGCCAAAATGTCACGACCCAAACCCGCCCCTAAAAGTTTGGCAGCGTAACCTGCCAATAATCATAGATTACCACAGGCCTTCCTGAACATAACATAATAAAACGGGGCTCGCGGAAGCAAAAACACATAACTATGGTCCAAAGAGCTGTGCATAAATATGAACATACATTACATGCCAAAAATGATGTTAATTTACCCACTATCTTTACATAACATATACAACACATGCCACATATACATAACAAAACAAAACTCGTGCGGCCTTCCAGGCCTAGCCCCAGCTCGGAGGCACTCAAAACATCTGGTTAGGCTTCAAAACGGCGGCTCAACAAGACCCCGCCTAGGCTTGACTCCCAGCATGCTCACCTATAATACATAAATACAAACAATGAGCTAGAGCTCAGCAAGTAACAGTAACGTAAAGGGGTTAGTGAACGAGTTCCAATATTTCATAAATCCGTAGTAAAACATTTATAATCATAATCAGTCATCATATAGAACATACGTAATGGCATACTCCATAGATCATAACATAGCATAACATGTGTCGACTAACGACTAGAGTAACCGGTCCCGGACACCGATTAATCACATACCGAGATCTCGTAAACTGGTCATGGGCTTGTCCTTCCATGCCGTCTCCCATGACTAAAGCGCATGGGCCTGCATGTTCTCGCCCCCACGACTGAACTATCTATGGATGCCATACTAGATTCGCAACTAGGACATTCGTTCACAGAAAATATTATCATCAAACATATCATATCATATCATTTATCACTTTGAAACATAATTCATAATAACATATCCTTACGAAAATGTTACTTACAGTGGTTTCCCGATACCGATTGCACGGTCTTCACGTCCTGACCTGCAAATCATCAACAGTATAACACATTTCTTAACATATCATCATCAACTCACATAATTCATGCCATTTCTTTTCTTCCTTTACATTCTTTCATATTCATTTTCTGCTCAATCTAAATCAGAAATTTCGGGGTCATTACACTCTCCCCACCTTAAGAAGTTTGGTCCTCCAAACTTTACTTATGCTGGCAAAATCTCAATCAGAAATTTTAGTCACATGTTATTATTCATTCCGTCGCTATTCAGTCGTTCACAGAAGTGTCTTCATATAAAGAGAACAATTCAACAGTTCTATTTAGTTACTTAAATAGTTCATGTATCAATCTCATAGCAGTCTGACATGTAATAAACATATTTCACACATGCTGAAGTCAGCTAACAAGTTCTATAACGTTCAATTCAAAGGTCGTCACATAGATATAACAATCCATAGCAAAGGTAATAGCAAAGGGAATTTGTTCCATCATAATCATAGTCAATTGGTCTAACATCATTTAAATGTTCCCATGTTCAATATTCTCCATCGCATAGGTAGTAATGCTGACAGCATAATAAATAATTAAAATCATACCTGTCTTCGCTTTGCCGTTATCCTGTGTCTTATCTGAGACTAAGGCGTAAACTCTTGCTTGCCTCAAAGTATTCCCCTCGGGGGTAGCTGTTGTGGTGGTTTTCGATGTCATTGTTGATGTATTACCACTAATCACGGGTCTTTCATTTCTTGAATAAACTTGTGGGCAAGCTTTGGCTATGTGTCATTTCTGTCCACATTTGTAACAAACTCCGAATCCACGGCGACAAATACCCCAATGCTGCTTTCCACATTCTTTACAAGTAGGCACACCTCCCTTTGCATTATCATTAACGGTTAAATTCGACTTGTCATTCACGGAGCCCACGGATTCACTAACCATTTGTACTTTCTGTTTCTTGAACTTCTTACTTTCTGCCTCGGTCATTGTTGATTGGGACACTTTCAAATTAGCAATATTTGTTTCGGACATTAGAGCTCTGTCAAGTACATCAACATACTTTTCCAATTTCAACACGTTCACCCTATTCAGTACCTCGACATGTAGGCCACCCTCGAATTTTCTTGCCTTTTTATATTCCGTGTTAACCATATGTGGGGCATAACGAGCTAATTCAGTAAACTTACTTTCATACTCTGCTACTGACATTGTACCCTGCTTTAGCTGTTCAAATTCAGATATTTTCCTGTCTCACATACATTGTGGAAAGTATTTTTCATAAAACATCTCCTTGAATCGGTCCCATGTCAAATCCCTATTTTCATTTCGAACAAGCATCCACCATCTTCGAGCTTCCTCTGTCAGAGTAAATGTTGCTAACAGAACTTTATACACATCAGTACATGGAAATACTTCAAAGATCTTTTCTGTTTCAAGTACCCATGCCTCCGCTTTTAAGGGGTCAATCCCTCCTGCAAACTCTGGTGGTTTCAGTTTCTTATATTTCTGTGTCAAGGTGATAATATCATCATTATTCATCTGTTCCACTTGCACTGGTGGTGGTGGAGGAGGCGGAAATGGCTGTCTCTGTGGTGGTTGGCCTTGCTCTAGTTGTTGTCTAACCAACCCAGTCAAAACCTCTACCATTCTTTCTAACCAATTCATTCTAGCATCAGAAGATTCTGTTTCATCTACATGCCTTGCATTGGTATCTTTCATTGGTCTATAGAACGCATAACAAATAGCACATTTCATTTTCCATATATTGTTTCCTTTACTGTCTCATCATTTACAATTCCTCTTGTTCTTCATATTCATAAAACACACACACCCATGCACATGTGTTTATGCCATGCTCTATTTCTTTCTAGGACACCCTACAGCTCTTATGGACACGTGTGTGGGTAAATTAACTCGTGCGCTCTGATATCATTCTGTCACGACCCAAACCCACCCCTAAAAGTTTGGCATCGTAACAGGCTAGTAATCCTAGATTACCACAAGCCTTCCTGAACATAACATAATAAAACGGGGCTCGCGGAAGCGAAAACACATAACTATGGTCCAAAGAGCTGTACATAAATATGAACATACATTACATGCCAAAAATGATGTTAATTTACCCACTATCTTTACATAACATATACAACACATGCCACATATACATAACAAAACAAAACTCGTGCGGCCTTCCAGGCCTAGCCCCAGCTCGGAGGCACTCAAAACATCTAGTTAGGCTTCAAAACGGCGGCTCAACAAGACCTCGCCTAGGCTTAACTCCCAGCATGCTCACCTATAATACATAAATACAAACAATGAGCTAGAGCTCAGCAAGTAACAGTAACGTAAAGGGGTTAGTGAACGAGTTCCAATATTTCATAAATCCGTAGTAAAACATTTATAATCATAATCAGTCATCATATAGAACATACGTAATGGCATACTCCATAGATCATAACATAGCATAACATGTGTCGACTAATGACTAGAGTAACCGGTCCTGGACACTGATTAATCACATACCGAGATCTCGTAAACTGGTCATGGGCTTGTCCTTCCATGCCGTCCCCCATGACTAAAGCGCATGGGCCTGCATGTTCTCGCCCCCACGACTGAACTATCTATGGATGCCATACTAGATTCGCAACTAGGACATTCGTTCACAGAAAACATTATCATCAAACATATCATATCATATCATTTATCACTTTGAAACATAATTCATAATAACATATCCTTACGAAAATGTTACTTACAGTGGTTTCCCGATACTGATTGCACGGTCTTCACGTCCTGACCTGCAAATCATCAACAGTATAACACATTTCCTAACATATCATCATCAACTCACATAATTCATGCCATTTCTTTTCTTCCTTTACATTCTTTCATATTCATTTCCTGCTCAATCTAATCTTTCTTTACTTTAGTTCATGCTCATGAGATGCTAAATGATGCCATTAACATGCTAAAATCATGGAAAACATCTTCCCAAACTTTTCCTGAAATAAGCCCTCCCGTTCGAGCGCCCACATGTCCGCTCGAGCGGACTGTACACTTTTCAAAAAACTGCTGAAAGGTTGATTTTCCCGTTCGAGAGGGCTTCTCTCTGCTCGAGCGGACCATGCGAAATTCTGAAATTCTGGTTCTTCTTCTAAACTTCATCCTTTCCTTGAAACATTAACTTTCCCTCTTATGAAATCAAAACTCAAAACATTTGAAACCACATAATTTCAACATCAAAGCTTCAAATCAAAACCCACATGAACCATAAACAAGATCAAACCCATGAATCAAGGTGAAAATCCATGAACATATACATACAAGCTTCATATCTCTATATCCATGGAAGTTCTACCTCCAATTGGCCAAACATGTAAAGAAACCATGATTTAAAACATAATTATGCCATAATCTTGAGCTCAACATGCTAAATGTCAAAGATCAACAACTAATTTCATGAAAATCTTACCTTCAACTCTTGGATGGAGAAGTTTAAACTTGATTTTCCCTTTTCTTCTTCTTTCCCTCTTGGTCTCTCCCTTTCTCACGATTCTCTCTTCTCTCTTTCTTTTCTAGATTTTTGAGGTCAAAATCTCATCTTTATCCATATATATATATATCATATAAATAGCTTTTGTACCAAAAACTTGAGCCAAACGAGGCTTAACGAATCAGACGAAATTCAGTCTTCAATTTATCGTCCCAAATGACTCTAAAAATTCCCGGTATCACATAGGCGTGTTCAATTTCATTTTCTGAACCCATTATGGTCATCAATTCCAGTCCCAAAGTCGTAATTCCAACAGATATATTTTTTTAATTCAAACAGATAATGCCTGATTAATTCATATTAATGCGTAATTAATTACCAATAATTGTGGCGTATATTTCGGGGTCATTACACAAAAACAGTGAATAAAACATGTCAAAAAATGCCCAAATACCCATTGAAATTCAGTCAACACATGCAAGAATGATGAGGCCCTTTATAAGCTACGAGAGAGGTTATTCTACACATGCACCAAGGACACTTAGCATAGCAAAACCAGCTCTGAAAATAAGTTATGGGGGTCCTAAAACCCACTGAAAAAATGCTGGAAATGAATCTTGGAAGCTTGCAAATAGGGGCCCCTTTGGAAGGCCAAAAAGGGCATGAAACAAGACAATGAGAGAGGGGGTCACCCCCCTCTGATTTTAAGGCTCAAAAACACATCTAAGCCACTGAAAATCCACTAGATTTCAGTGGCTAAGAGGCCAAACCAAGGCCAATGCAAATGCTCTAATTCATAGCCCTAATCATGAGGAAATGAAGCATGCAAAGGGGAAGATGACCCCAAACAGAAAAATTCCCTTAATAAAACTTCAAGAGGGGCTCAAAATAAGACTATTTTCAGTTTATGAAAGATCTCAAAAATGCTCAAAAGTAAGGCTAAGATATGATGGAAAATAAACCCTAAAAGAGAGATGGAGGATATGAGGAGGTAGATGACCTCAAAAAGAAAAATGTCCTTAATCAAACTTCAAGAGAAGCTCAAAATAAGACACTTTACCATTTATGTCGAAACCCAGAAATGCTTTCAAATAAGGCTAAAGAATGAAGCAAAATAAGTCCTAAAAGAGAGATGAAGCATACAAGGGAGTAGATGACCCCCAACAGAAAAATGCTCTTAAAAAAACATGAAGAGGAGCCCAAAATAAGATTATTTTTAGTTTACACCAAGACTCGAAAATGCTTGCAAGTATAGCTAATAGATGAAGCAAGATAATGACCAAAAAGAAGGAATAGGAGTGTTACCCTTGTAGCCAATGACTCCAGCAGCTTTTGAGGCCAAAAACTCAAATCTTAGGACCTCTCAAGACCTTCCAAGAAGCTTAGGTTGGTATTGGAGGGGTTAGGCTAAGAGATGTAGTGTAAATATGCAAGAAAAATGGACTTTTGAGCACAAAAGAGAGAGATAGAGAGGGATGTATGTATATCTCTTAACCAAAAAATGTTGAACTCTTGCAATGGAAGAAGAGGCCTCCATTTATAGAAGAGAGGGGCTAAATCTTTTCAAAGAAGCTTTAAATCTAGGTTAAACATCGTGTATGAAGGATGCAGCAAATGGCAAACAGCTGGCACAACTGGAATACACTTACTGAGACAAAGCTGGCCGACCAGTTAAAAAGGTCCAAGGTGGTCGACCGACCACTTGGCATGGTCGGCCGACCAGGGGTCAAAAGGTTCAAGCCCCAAAGCTAGTCGTCCATGAAACCCTTGAAGTTAGCTTTCCAATGCCGCAAACCTTGCATTAAAATTCATCCTGTACAAAAAGTTATGCCAGTTTTGGTGAAGCCGCGCAGATTCGGTCCAATCGGACTTCAACCAACCAGACTTGGCTTTAGGAGATTCTTGAGTGCAAAATGAAGCCCCGGAAGTAAGATTTCCAACGGTGGTGGCCTCATATCTTAATTCCTCCTGTGCAAAGAGTTATGCTCGTTTCGGTGAAGCCGCGCAGATGTTTTCTCTCCTTCCCAGATTCATGCTGAACCACTTTTGACCAAAAAATCAAGTCATCCATCTGATTTTCTAGTTTGACATGTGGCTACATTGAAGCCCCAGAAGTTAGCTTTCCAATGGCGCCAACCTCGCATCAAAATTCCTCCTGTGTAAAGAGTTATGCCCGTTTCGGTGGAGTCGCGCAATTTCAGTCCTACCCGGATTCATGCCGAACCTCTCCCAAACTAGTTTTTCGTCTCTCTTCTCCTCTTTTCTTCAACTCCGAACCCCTAGATAAGGTGTTTTGAAAGATTTTTCAAAGATTTCATCTCTCTTTCATTCATTTCCACTTTGTTCTTGCTCGGTTTACTGAAAAGCGCAACATTTGACAAAATGCGAGCCTCGGAACATCGTAAAAACTTTATTTCAAAAACGTTTTGAAAGAGAGGGTTTTTAAGGTCTGAAATCTTTTGATCAAGATTGTTTTGGTCCAAAAAGGGGTATGAAGTTGAGATTTGGCTCTCCTCTTGCCGGAGAAATTGAACCTTTGCACTGCACAACTTCCAAAACCATCAGTCACGTCCAAGTCTTAAGGGCGGTCAAAAATGGGGTGTCTACAAGGTGGTTGGTTTTTTCCTTCAACTGCCTATTTACACACCCAAACACATTTCGGTCCCAACGTCGCAACGAAGAGCTCACTCGAGAAATATTGGAAACCAAACCCTGGACATTCGCAGAAGAAGAAGGCCCCCAATTTTCAGTGACCACTTGCTTACAGTTTGCATTCTGTAACCACATAGCCTCAAAACGATAAATGCGATGTGTATCTGACGAATGTCACGTTGAGCCTTATCCCCACAAAGGTCAATATAGAAAGGTAAATGATCTAAGGATGTAAAAGCTAAATGATAGACCTTTGCATGGGGAAATATTCCTTGCCAAGCATCATTTGCTAACCCACGGTCTAGCCTCTCCCGAACCAAAGTTGTACCAACTCAGTTATTTGACCAAGTGAATAATGGCCCAGCAAAACCCACATCAACAAGATGAGTATCTTCAAGAGCATGTCGAAAGTTGTCTAATTGAATTTGACTTTGACCCAGCATTCCAAGCTTCTCTCGACAGAACAAAATTTCACTAAAATCAACTGCACAGAGCCAAGGCATTTGGAAGCACCCTGCCAACCATCACAATACGGCCCAGGAATCCTTCCTTAGCGACGTGTCAGGATTTCCATAAAACCCCGTAAATCTCCATGTTTGATCACTCAATCCAGCTTCCACAAATGCATTAATATGGCCAACTGAATAGCTTTGCACACAAACTTGGATTCCTGCAGGCCATAGCAAAGTGAGGCCACCAGCCAATCCTACCCGATTGACATAAAAACCACCAACCAGTCCAAGTTTTCTCCGAATCCCATCCATATATTTCGAATCGAGCTTGGTCTCCATAAGAAAAACCAGCCCAGGAGCTTCCGTCTTCAGTAAAAATTGAAACGACCCAATTGTCCGAGGGTTCCCAAGCCCACTGCAGTTCCAACATAGCACATTCATTGTGATTGACGGGGCTGATCATCAGCCTCCACCGTTGAAAAGTTGGGAGTTTGGTAGAAGACACCACCCCCATGCACAAACAAACGTTTTCCAAGAGCTGCAGAACTGGTCTCATCACTCGGTGGCCCACCCGGTAGCACCTTCTCGGCAAGAGCTCGTTTAGACCCAGTGTCAAATGGTCCAGCAGTCTTCAACCCCATATTATGGCGGGCCGCCCGCTTCCACTTCTTCGTAACCACTTGTGAACCACCCGTTGGGCTAACTGCATCCTCTAAAATAACAATAGGAGACTTAGGATCAAGTTGGGCCACAGACCCCATTACCTTATTCAACTCACCCAGATTTGGCTGAAGCACGCTGAGGCCCACTTTACCATAAGATGGATTAAGCCTATTACACCCATCCTCCTTAATCTCCTGTCTGATCGATAATTCAAAAGGAGGATGTATCGGTGAAGATATGGAAGATCCCTTATTTGTAGCCACATGCAAATCATCTCCGTGAATGACGCCAGTAATCATGGGCAAAAGTTTTTCCCCGACATATCCTTGCCGATCCCGATTACGATCACGATTCCGGTCAGCCACCTCACCCGTTGGAGCACCAGAAGAATGCCTATTCGCACCACCCCCGTCCATCGATCCTGATCTATGAATCCCCTTAGATCGAAAATTATCCATTCGCAGCCCTGGCCCATACTGTGGCACATCAATGGGGGCTACAACGGCAGAGATCTTGGCATCACATTCACGTTCACTATGGCCTAACATTCCACAGAAGTGACAAAATATTGGGAGGCGCTCATATTTGAAGTCTACCCAGAGAGGGTCAGCAGAGAACAAAGATACATTCATCCCTCCACGTAAAGGTTTCCGAACGTCAAGAGATACTCGAATGTGCATGGATCATCCCCATGCAAGACCACCATCCTCAAAGTCCATATCAACAAATTTACCAATAGTGTTTCCAACAATTGTACCAACTGTATTCATACGAAGTAGAGGAAGATTAAAAACATGTACCCAGAATTGCACAGATACCAACCGTATATCAGACGGTTGAACTTTTGGATCCATCTCGCCCAACATTAAGAGGTGCTTATCAAATGTCCAAGGGTCATTCAATAAAACTCGTCGTTTATCCACAACATGGCCAAACGAAAAAACAAACAAGTTATCACCAATAACTCGCACCTACATTCCTTTGGTGGGTTGCCACACAGAGAGCATACAACTCTTCATAGCATCAACATTAAATGGCCTACGAGTGAGTAGTGTCCCAACAAGGCACAGATTCGAGCGTCCCGTTATCAGTCGTGTAGAGTCCTCTCCAATACGAACAACAACATCCTCCTCTGAAGTGAGAGATAAATTACGAGCAAGATGAAGAAGAGAATCTGTCATTGCTCCACAAACACCACCACAAACCTCCTATGGTGAGAAAAGAAACTTGCACAAAGCAAGAAAAAAGCTCTGCTCGAGAGAGAGAGTATAACAAAGTGACCTTTCATAAAAAATTTTATGGAAGCTCCAAAATTTCCATTTGAATTTTTGAATTAAAAAATATTGTTGCCTAACACATTAATGTAATAATTACAAAAATACTAATTATTCAATGATTTATGTTTTTCAAAAGGGAAGTTAAAAATGATTTATCCGAACCCATCATCTCTTACAAAAATTCAAAAAGATAGATTAAATTCATTATTTCTTCTCTTTTTTCTCTAATCTATTCAATCTACACAAAACCCTAGTTATTACACAATCATGAATATTTTTTCACACTATATATCGCTCAAAATATTATTTCATGCAATAGATCACCGCAACACTTTTAAACTCTTTTGCCAAAGGTGTTAAAAAGAGAAAATTGGTGATAAATCCAATTTAGAAAATGTCTAAGGCATTAGATCCAATGTATTTTTCTTAGTGGTGAAAGGTCCACCATTTGTGAAATAGTTTGGTGAGAGGCCCTTTTACTTGTTTTGAAGGACATTTTGTTTCTAATTTTATCCCTTAATTTATCTCGACTTTTTTTTGACTATCTATTCAAATTATTTTCTATTTGTTCAAAATTTTCATCTATTTGTTCAAATTATTTTTTATTTGTTCAAAATTTTCATCTATCTGTTCAAATTATTTTCTATCTGTTCCAATTTTTTGTCTATTTGTTCAAATTTTTTAATTATTTGTTACATTTTTTAAACTATTTATTCAAAATTCTTCCCTTATCTGTTCAAATATCTATTTAAATTTTATCATCTCTTCAATTTTTTTTATCTGAATTCGATCGTGGTTCTTTCTCTATCTATTTAAAATTTTCCAAACCTCTATCTGTTAATTCTTTTTCTGTTGAACAAATAAAAAAACATATCTAAGAATCTAAAAAACACAAAATATAGGACACTTATAAGAATCTGTTCAAAATTTGAACAAATAAAAAACACAAAACACAAACAGATTTGTTCATAACAACAATTTTTTTTTCATTCTCACATGTATTTACAAATCTGTCAAAGAATTTTGGTGGAAATCAATCATCTCTTACACACACACACACACACACAGTTTTTATCTCTCTCTTTCTTACTCTATCTATAAGAATGAACAAAAAAAAAAAAAAAGACAAAGATGAGCACTAATCTATTTCATCATCATCATCATTGTTATCAGAATAAAAAACAACAACAATTAGCAGATAATAAAGAGAAGAAAAAATATACATAGATTTGTATCTCCACCATCTATCTATTCAAAATCACACAAAAAATATATGATAAGGGAGAGAGAGAGTGTGTGTGAGAGGAAAAGAGTGCACAATACATATACTATACAACACAAAATGAAGTGCCAAGAACTGACTAGCTAAGTTTTCAATTTTTGTAACAAAACAAAAAATGAAAAATGAAAATAAAAAACTAATAGGGAAAAAAATGAAGGTTCTCTGTGTATACATATGTGAATCAAATCAATATAATTTTATAATATATATGCATGTGTGTGTGTGTGTGTAATGCCCCGACCCTTCATATGTTATCGATATTATCCGCTTTAGGCCACGCCCGCACGGATTTGTTCTTCCTAGTGAGTCACCCATCCTAGAATTACTTCAACCTAAGCACGCTTAACTGGGGAGTTTTGATAGGAATTTTACCACCCGGGAAAAGGCCTCGATGCTATATAAGGGTCTAGGTTTTTACTTTTATAGCCTAGGAACTCCCCCTCCATTCTCAATGTGGGACACCGGGACCTTATAGTGTGTGTGTGTGTGTGTGTGTGAAAGAGAGAGAGTTTCTGAAGAAAATGATCAAAGATCATTACATATCTGTGGTCATAGAAATCGACGACGACGGCGATGGAGGTGGTGGTGGTGACGATCAAGATCTATCGTTGATTGAGATCTAATCTAAAAAATAGAAAAAAAGATGATCCAGATCCAGATCACTGACATCGACACCATAAAAAGAAGATATAGATCATTAAGAATAATAAGGCAGCGGTTGGCGGGCGAAAATGATAGGGCTCCTCCGCAGGCGACGGCAATGCTTGGGCTTAGGAGTTGAAGGAAGCTTTCAACCTCTACGACCTAAACAAGAAAGGTCTGATCTCTTTGGTGCCGCCGATTTCCATCGACGACGGTGCTAGGGTTCCAAGAGATAAGATGAAGAAGAGAGAGAGAGAGAGAGCAAGAGAGATGAGGGAGATCGGTAACATGAGAGAGAGAGAGAGAGAGAGAGAGAGAGAGAAGCACGACAGGATCAGGTAATTACTGGTAGTGATGACAGATCAGGGTAGCGACGGCAGATCGAGATTGAAGAAGAGAGGGAAATCTAAGTGAGTAAGAGAAAGAGAGAGTTGAGAGATGGTTTGTGGGTGAGAGTTGTGTTAGGGTTTGGTTTATATATAAATAGGGTATTTTGGTCATTTTATCTAAGTTTGTCCTTATAGACAAAGTGTTTGAGCTCCTAGACTGTTAGACAAACAAAATTAAAATTTGGACTTTTGAACCGAATGCCCTATTAAAAGTTAGTTAATGTTTATTATTTTCTAACTGATTATGTCCCAATTTTTTCTTCAGAACTCATGACCAAGTGTGGTATAGTTAATGAGGAGGTGATAGATGTGGGGTGGAGAGGGAGGGCGGTATCAAAAAATCTAAAGTGTAAATTAGCTCCAAAATCATTTATCATTTGATAATTTTCTATTAGCTTAGTATATTCTCTTCTAGGATATTTTCTATTGGTTAGGGTACTTCATTAAAAAAGTTAATGTTTTAGGTTGTTTCTAATTTTTTTGGAGAAATATGATGAAGGGTTTGTGACAATTAAGTATGTAAAGAAGATACCTCCGTGCTCATATTTAAAAAATAAAAAATAATAAAAAAAATGTGTCTATATATATATATATTTTCAACAATAAATATTTTAATTGTTCTAGTCACACCCCGAATTAACAAGATCCAGCTCACGTGAATAAACCACCCGATGATGAACAATAGATAACAACTCTTATGCAAATGAATTAATATTATATAGTCACATAATACATGTGTTTTATCCGATCTTATACATTCCTAGATACAACATCTAAGTCAAATGGATGCTCTATAACTAAAACATGCATAGATGTTATAAAATCAAATTAGATGTCTTGAGACTTACATCATACACAAGGGTGCAACCCTTACAAGAAATAGCATACGACCAATAAATAACACAAAGGGCCCTTGGCCTACAAATAATAAAACCATACTACACGGTTCTGAACACAGTTTCACGTCACAATCCACATCCACACATGTACACCTGAAAAACATTTCAGCCACGTAAGGTGAGCATAAAGCCCAGTAGAGAATATTTCAAAAACTAAACATGTTTCACCAGCATAAATGATCATAATTCAATACATATATACAATATACCCGAATGCATTTTCAAATCCATTTGATTACTTAACAAAATCTTTTCTTTCCAATTACCAAAACCTTACGTTTAAGCAAAATGTTTTTCGAGTTCAAAACATTTGTTTGATATTAAATTCCTTCCTAAAAACCAATCCAAGTATCTCAATATCAACCAGCAAATACATTGCTAAATCAAATACGAATACATCGCTAAAACCTTTTTCCAAAACACTCTTTCAAGCCAAAACGATAATAAATAAAATGGGTAAATCTCAGGGCTAGTGTTCATACGATTAACTATACAAGTCACAATGTCATTTTTACCGGTGCTAACCGGAAAGCTCGACACCTACCGCGCAGGTTTAGGTCTTTCACCATGAACACACAGGCCAATTTAATTCTGCTTTAACACCTCCTCGTAGCTTTACCATTTTATTTACCTTTTTCCAATAGCACAATACATGTGATTCAAAATATTGTTTTTCCAAAATAATGCAAATGTTTTAAAACATAGCACAAGAATTTCCAAAACCTATTTCCCAACATACGGTTTTAAATTCCAAAAATCATGATATGAATGATTTCAAATTGCTTAATCCACATGCAATTTCTAACACAAGGCAATACTATTCTCTATCGATAGCCAAATCAGTTATCTCTAATGCAATAGTCAAAATATATCAATATAGATATATTTTCCAAAAGAGTAACAACAGCCTTTTTCAAAATCTCACAACCATTTTCTTCCCATCTCTTACAAAACCAATATCATTTTTCATTGTTTTGCAACACGAGCTAAAACCCATAGTTTTAGAACAAAACCTCATTCTCTTTTAAAATCACTTTGAGTAAAGGAAAGCCACCATGTCAACATATCTTTATCAATACAAAATCATAACCTTGTTCAGGAACTCATTTGAAAAATTTCTCCTTTTGATGACAAATCCAAACCCAAAACACTCAAATACATAGATCTTTTAAAATAATAAATAACAAGGGTAAAAATCATACCAAATGATTACCAAGTATATATAACAAAATACATCACAAATATGCTACCGAACTCATATTGAGTTTAAGAAATACATCCTACCTCTTGAAGCGAATATGAGAACTCAAAGAAAACCAAAGTTGAAGAAACCGCGAAACTCTTGGATCAAAAGAAAGCCCTTGATGAGATCTCCAATCTTTCTCAAAGGACCAAGGTGAAAAGATGTCTCTACACGAGTAGATCTAATGATCTAAGTGGAAAAAGATGAGTTTCTAAAAGAGAGAGAGTGAGAGAGAGAGAGATTCATGGTGTAAAGAATAAAGAGGGAGAGAAAAAGGAAAAAGTGAATGAGAAAAGTGTGTTTGGAGCCTAGTTATAGTGATAGAATAATAGCCTAAAAGTCAAAGAAAAGAATAAATCAAACCCCCAAACGTAGAGCCCCAAAACTGAACCAAAAATCTGGAAATTTACTCACAAGGGTCGACCCTTCCGATAGAGGTGTCACTTTTAAGAAGAAAAGCTGAGACACTAATGTGCACAAAGGACAAGGGTCGACTCTTAGAACCAGTGGTGTCGACCCTTTATTTCATAATGCAACCTAGAACAAAACAACAAAGGAAGGGTCAACCCTAGGAACTCAGGTGTCGACCCTAAAAACCAGCAGAGGCACTAAGAGTAAGGCAACAAAGTGGTGTGGACCCCTAGAAAGGCAAGTGTTGACCCAAAACAAAAATTTCAAGTTTTCAAAGAACTTTTCAACGTAAACAAGCGTGAATGAACAATTCTAACAAGTTTAAATCGAATTGTTCTCCTCCAAAATCAAAATACAACAACTCCAAAGACTCCCAAAATGAAAATAAATAAATTAAATACACTCTCCACTAGTTTAAAGGACACAAATACTACAGTTCTTACTATAACATGTTGCTACTCTTTTTCTTTTTCTTTTTTATTTAGATTATAACCGCGTTCATAGATACTTTTAAATGCCTTAAATTTATTTACTAGCAACATATTATACATGAGAGGCAAAAAAAAAAAAAAAAAAAAAAAAAAAAAAAAAAAAAAAAAAAAACCTCTAACAAGTTTAAAAAATTAATCATGATTAAGTTTACGGAGTTTTCTTAAGTGTGCAAGTGCACACCATGTGCCACTTACACAAAAGGTGTAAGTGTAAGGTGTAAGTATAAGTATAAGGTGTAAGTGTAAGGTGTAAGTGGGTTGCATATGGTGTGCAACCTCAAAAAAGGTGTAAGTGTAAGGTTTAATTTTTCACAAAATGTGTAAATGTAAGGTAGAAGGTGTAAGGTGTAAGTTGCACACCATAACCAAACCCTAAGTTTACATAAAACAAAATTGTGCAAAATTAATAAGTAAAAGTTTTTTTTTTTGTTTTTGTTTTTTGTTTTTTGTTTTTTGTTTTTTTTTTTATAATTAGGATTACATAGTTTCCAAACGGTTTTTAAAATAATTTAATTTTACATGTGTTGAATATAGTCCATATTCAGCGTGATTTATTCAATTATATATATATATATATATATTTAAGAATTTGTATCAAAATATTTGGTGTAACATATATTTTAGGGGCATTTACACATAAGTCCTAATTTATGAACTTATACTCCATGTCCTAATTAAGATTTTTTGGACCTTCAAATCCCATTAAAATTTTAATAGTCAGAATTGCCCTTCAAATAATAATTGTTTATTATTTATGATTAGTTATAAATGAACATGATAATTTGACATTTATTTTGATTTTTAAAAATTTAAAATTTCAACTTTCAAATTGAAAAAACTAAAAAAAAATTATGTGCAAAAAAAAAAGCTAATATTTTTTTTTGAAAAAATTGAAAAAAATGAATTATTTTTTTGTGCAAAATTGAAAATTTTGTGTCTATAAAGGAGTATGATAATGGAACATTGATGTGCAAAACTGAAAAAAAAAAAAATTGAAAGTGAAAAAACTGATAATGTTCTTAGTTTTAAAACTGGAAAAAACTGATACTGTTCTCGGTTTTATTGGATAGTTGAATCAAACCAATAAATAAAAAGACAAAAACGCTTAATCTTATGCTCTGTTTTTTTCATCAGTTAGTGAAACAATTATCTGGAATATTACTATGCAAAATTAATAATGTTTTTAGTTTTAAAAATTGAAAAAAATTATGTTATCAGTTTTACTAAATAAGACTTATTGGTTCAAAAAAATCTTAGATAACATTTGCAAATAGGACTTTTATGCAATTAACTCTAAATTTTATAAGAGAAAATTATTTTAAATAAATTAAAAACTAAGAGATGAATGTTTTTACTTTTTACTTTCTAAGATAATTATATATATATATACATTTTATGTCTTGCAATGATTGTCCAAAATTAGATTTTATATAAATTTAAGTTTAAATTTTAAACTCTTTGAAAGTGTCACTTTAAATGTGGCAATTGTTATTATAATTTTTTTTGTTAAAATGTACTGCCATAATTGCAATGTAATATTATTTGATTTTTTTTTTATTATTTGCAAATAATTCTTAATATGGAAAAGGAAATTGTACACTTAATATTTCCATATTAATCTTTTCAAAATTTGAAATACAATTTTGAATTTTTTTCCATATTAGTCTTTGGAAGCAATATAATTAAAGGAAATTTGTAAATTCATTATTAATGGATTAATTTAAAATTAATTTTATTTTCAAATTGCCTTTTGTTGGTGCAGGGTTTCCTTTTCAAAATTAATAATTATTTGCAAAATAATACAAATATGAAATAATATTACAATTTTGGTAACATAATTTAAAAAAAAAACAATATGGAAAAAATTTCAAAATTATATTTTAATTCTTACATAGAAAGGACATATGTAACAAAAATTATTAATAATTATTTTTATTAAAAATACATTTATCAGATTTATTTTACTTAATTTTTAAAAATTATTTTTGAGTTTTTCTATTTTTTATTGGCTTCAATAAACTCTTCTTTTTTTCTTTTTCTTTCTTTTCTTTTTCTTTTTTTTTTATTTTCATATTTCAGTGAAATACACCTACATATTAAGACAAAAGACAAAAAATTACAAAAAAAAAGTCTCATTTTTTTGTTTTTATTTGACCTTTTCATTTTTAGTATATTTTTTTTTTCGAATTTTAGGTACATTTAGACTAAGTGTATCTAAAAATTTAAATAAAAAAAAAATAGTGAAACATGAAAAAAATTACTAAATATTAAAAAAATATAAAAAATTAAAAACTCAAAAAATATATTTGAGTTTGAAAATATTATGACTTTGCTACCTTCTTTTTCTTCCTCTTTTTTTTTTTTTTTTTTTTTTTTTTTTTTTTTTTTTTCTATAGGCAATTTAAGTTATACTTATTAATGAAATTAGTTATACTTTCTTTATAAAATAAATAAATAAATCACATATACGAATTTAACAAATGCATTTGTAATGAGATTACTAATTATCTTAACATTAATTCTTTTAAGTGCAATTGTTACAAAAATATTATTTTGGTTCATTTTAATTTTCTTTAATCAATTTTTTTTTTCAAACTAAAAAATATTTTTTGAAATAATTTATTTTTAATATTCTTCCTATTTATATTTTTTTTCGAAATATTTATTAAAAAAAGTGAACAATAAAAAAAAATGTGGGTGTGTATTTTTTAGAGCTTACACCTAAACATTTGTTAAAGGGAAAAAGTCATTTTCAATTGAATTTTACTAATGGTGCAAATTAAAATTATTATTAAAAATGACAAATTCATTTAAAAGCACTCAAAGACACCCAAAATAATAATAATAATAGTCCATGTATAATGGATTAATTGAGTAGACTTGAAATTTAAAAAGTTTTTAGGGTTGGGTTTAGGATGACTATATTAATCAATTATGTTTGTGTTGGGGTCGAGTTAACACATAATCTTTCGATGTAGTTCAGCTCAGTTAGACCCTAATTCGGTTAATGACCCTATACCAAATATACTTAATAGACAATTCACATAATCAATAAATATAATAGTCCTTAAGAAAGTTTGACATTCTTTTAATAATTAAATTTTAATAGTTAGTTTAAAATTATTGAACTATTTTTGTTTTAATAGAAATTATTTTCTAGAGTTCAAATATATGCGATGAATTAAAAAATACAAAATTTTCACTCTGTGTAGCATGGGTTTATTACTAGTTATATATTAAGGAAAATGGGATTTCTAATGAGAATGGATGTGAGAGTTTTGAACCCTAAACTAAATTTTTTGATTTTTAAATAAGAAAAAAAATTCTATTAGTTAACTCTTGTAAAGCCCCAAAAATTATCAACCATTTTATAATTAAATCTATAGCGATCCCGATTGTCCCTTTACTGTTCAGTTGTATTCCGGACTCGGTTTCATGAAGTTGTTAGTGTATTTGTCTTGCTGCCCGCCTTTAAATTGTTTCGTTTGGGGTTTTAGGATGTGTTGGACTTGGTTGATTCAGGTTGGTAGAGTTTTGGCTCCCATTGTTGTTGCACAATTTTTGGATGGTCCGCTCGAGTGGGTCTTCCTACGCTCGAGCGGGGTTTACACTCTTCCAGTATTTTATGTCCCTGCAAAACTTCTGCAGATGTGTTTTCTACGCTCGAGCGGGTTTCCTACGCTCGAGCGGGCTTGTTGGCGCTCGAGCGGGTATTACTTTTTGGGAGTAAGCTTTAGGAGGGGGAAATATGCGCTCGAGCGGACTGGTTTTCGCGCTCGAGCGGATGTACTTCATTCTTGTGTCTTGGCGCTCGAGCGGTACTTCTTGCGCTCGAGCGGACCTAGTTATTTGTTCTTTACGCCGGCGTTGTGTTTACGCCGGCGAATGTCGATATCGGTTAGCGGTGGGCATTTTAAAATCACTTTTTATATTTACACTCTCTCTCTTACTTTTCAAAAACACCATTTGAGAGTTTCTCTCTCTAAATTCTTCACTTCTCTCTAAGTGTTGATCTAACTAGAGTGTTTTCCAAACCTTTGGCCTTTACAAAAAGGTTGTTAATTGTCGTGGGCTATCCTTTGATCCAAGAATCTCGGGATTTGGAGCATCTTCACTTTCGTCATCTCTTTCGTTGGGTTTCATCTTTTGAGGTAGGGATTCTTACTCACTACTATGGGTTTTAACATAGATTTTTGGACATTTTGTTAAATGGTTGATTTTGGGAGTTAGGGTTTAAAAAGGTTGAAAAGGGGTTTTGTTATTTTGATTCTAGAAATGTGTATTTTGGGTTTCAAAATAATGTTATTGTTGTTGGGTGTTGATATGTAGACCATTGGGTCAACATTGGAAAATGGGGTAGAAAACCCTAATTTGTTGTGCAAGTTAATTGGCATCATTAGTTTGGGAAGATTGTGGTTATATGGAATTGAGTTGGAAATAATGAAGTTGGCTCATTATATGGTAGAATGGTGGAGTTGGATTTATTAATCGCTCCCTTTTGTAAACATCGATATTTTATCTGTTGGAGCTTTTATTATCTGTTTAGAAATAATTGCTTGGGCTACCGGTGGAGAGTAGTTTTGATTGTTGTAGACAATGCATGATGATTAGGCAAACTAAAACTAATCAATTGGACGTGTCATAGAGTATGACGGTTGATAGAATACATTAACGTTATGTATTGATTGATTGTGTATATGACTTATATATATATATACATTGTGTGTGTAGAAGGAGATAAGGGATGTACTCCACGGTTTAGGGGAAGATGGGGGATGGACCTCTAAACCGGATGTTGTTTGGGAGGAGATAGGGGATGGACTCCACTGATACAGCTCATATGCTTCTCAGTTAAGGTGTTGATATAGCTCATATGCATATCTATGGAAGTGTGATATAGCTCATATGCTTATCTGTTGAAATGTGGATACAGCTTGTATGCTTATCTGTTGGGATGTTAATATAGCTAGTACGCTTATCTAATGTAGAACAGGAAATGTTTAATATGAGTCACTGTCTCATGTAAGTTATTGGCCAGGTTCTGAGCCGCTATTGTGAATTGAGAATTGTATAAGAAATGGAAAATGAAATGAAACATAGACACGGTTGTCATGTAATGGAAATGGAGTTATAAATTGATCTTTGTGAGTTAAACATTTATCAATTGCTGATGTCTTAATTATTGCTCATATTGTGTTTAGCATATCTCTACTGGGCATTGGCTCACCCTATATGGGACATCATTTTTAGGTACAGATAGCATGCCACCTCCAAGGACATAGCTTGGATAGATGTGGGAGTTGAAGACTCTTTTTTTTTTTTGATTATTTTGTTGTATTACATGTACATCAAGCCACGGGCTTATTTTGTATAGAGTTAGTACTCTTCTTTTGTGAAACCAAGTATTAACTTGGAAAGCTGTAAGCCTATAGGGCACTTGTTTTTGTTGTTAACATGTAATACTGTTGTAAGAATTACTCTGATGAATGAAAAGGTGTTGGTTTCTTTATACCATTGTATGTCTAATATGATGGGATTTATGTATTATTTTAAGGGCGTTACAAAATCCATTAAATACTTTCCAACTACTACAATGAATACCATTAAAGAACAAATCTTTTACCCAAAATAATATCTTTATCATTGTACTATTACAAGTGAAATATATATCATTGTTCATTAACATACAATCATAAATAATAATCATTTAGAGGGTAAAAGAATACAAAAGTAAAGTGCCCTAATGGCATACACATTTTCAAGGATAGTCATTGATTACACAAAAATGGGCATTCAGTCCAAAACCAAAAATTAACTTTGGAGTTTCAACAAATAACATCCAGAGAGCCTTCGTGCTACAGTCAAACTATACATTTATCGCCAAGTCACTTTGGCGGAATCAAACCGTCATTTCTTGAAATGTTGTTAGTTTGGGGTGAGCTATTGCCTAATAGGAAATACTATTAACCAGATATATAAATAATTGAGATGCATATAATTATGCCATGCGCTTGTTACAAAATCTATATTTTCTCTTTGAAAACCAAAAATGTCCAATGCATGATTTTTATTCAAAATCTCATTCGCAACCATGGAGTGGTAAATACACTACGACGTCCCAAGTAAGAGTCACAAAACCATACTTACATGTGTAGATCTATATACAGAAAATACGCCACTTATGCCGGTTATTAATGCGGCAGAGAATGGGCACCCAAAATCATCAATTGTTCCACTTTTACCGACTACAATATGGTAGGACCAATGGACATCCAAAAATATTGTCCCACATTTGTCCAACGATAAGCTCAAGACAGGATAATTGGGCACTTTAACTCCTTGCGCGGGTACCAACACAAAACATAACCATTTTCCAAAATCCGACTCAACTACCCTGACTCATACGCTATTTACTCCCTTTCAACATTTTCCAAACATCCACAAGATTGTAAGGTCACAAGATAAAATCATAATGCACATGATGCGTGAGTTTTCAAATCCAATTTCCCTAAGGTTTGTTCAATTCACAACAACATTTAATAATATCAACAACTAAAAAATTTCTCCAATCTCATAATTTTCACAATCTCAACATCTACCAAACTCAATACATATATCCAAGAAAATTAAAAAACTTCGAATTTCAGCACCATTGTCAAAATTATTCACCAAATTTGAAGATTTAAGAATCAATTTGTCCAAACCCATTATTCAATCAAAATTTGAAAACTAGGGTTTTTGAACAATTGGGGTTTTCCATTCCTTTGCACTTAAAATATAATAGGTTGGATTAGGCCCGACCCTTTCATATTCTTAGATCTGGGATCCGATACTCTTTATCATTGTCTATACTTCTTCTTGTCTTGTTGTTGTTAAATTTGATTGTTTGGAGTTGCTAGTTGTGTTGTGAACAGGTTGGTAGTTCGTTTTTCTTCAGAATTCATGTCTGTTTTCTTTAGGTTTGCTCGAGCGGTCTTTCCTAAGCTCAAGCAATCTTTGAGTTCTCCCATTACTTTTGCAGCTCTGCAAAACTACTAAGAGTAGGGTAATCTTCGCACGAGTGGTCTCTACAATATGCAAAACTTCTGAGAGGAAGTTATTGTGCGCTTGACCCGTGTTTTGATCGCTCAAGCCGTGTCACTTACTTGTGCCTGATGCTCGAGCGGTGGTTTGGTCGCTCGAACGGTTTGTGCATATATCAGATTAAGGAAAGGTATTTTTTGGTCACTTTTTGCTTTCTCTCTCTCTCTCTCTCAAACATCCCAAAGCTTGATTTCTTTACTCTTTCTCTAGTGCTTACCTAAACACTCAAATACACCAAAATCCATTGAGGTGGTCATTTTGATCGGAGAAAGTTCGAGTTTTAGCTTCGTCAAATCTTGTGTCTTGTTTGTCAACTCTTTTAGTCTTGAGATAGGGATTTCTTCAACATTTCTGTATGATTTATAGCTTCGTTATGTGTTTCTTGTAGAGTATTGTGATTTTGAGTTGGGGTTTTGATTAAGGGTTTGGTTTTTGTAATGTAGAAGAGGGGTTTTCAAATAGGTTCTTGAGGAAAGTTGTGTGAATGACATTATAGTTGAGTTGTGTGGAAATATTGGAAATTTCTCCCTTAAATGTGTTTTTGAAAGAAAAATGAGATTTTGTTGGAAGTCATTAGTGATTGACCTATGAAAAAAAAGAGAAGGATGTTGAGTTTTGAAAAGATAAAATGAATGTATCTGTTGATGATGAGAGTGGAGTTGGATATGTATTATCACTCCCATTTGGAGATTTAAAACTTACGAATTATTGTTGGAAATTTATCAATTGTATAGAGATATCTGTTTTGAGACATCGGTAGAGGATAGTTTTGATTTTTGTAAAAATTGTATGTGGATTAAGTTAATTGAAACTAATTATACATACATCTTGTATTGACCATTGTTTCATACTTAAACATTGAAAATGTATCATTCTAAGAAAAATGGTCGTATACCTTGGTGAATATAGTTAGGGGGTGTGGTTGTGGTTTTATTATGTTGACTTGTGTGTCCTTGGTGAAAGTCTAGAAACCCGTGTGGTTAGATGCTGATCCTTTTGGTTAATACCGGTAAAATGACTTTGGTAGTGCTTGTATAGCTTATTAGCAGACACGTACCTAAAGATTTCCACTATTTTGTATCCACTGCCCTGTTTTCTAATTTTAAAAGTATTGATATATATATATATCTATGGCATTGCATTACTTTGAAAGAGAATGTGTAACGTTTTAACAAATGGCATACACATGCATTCACTATATGACTTTGTTAAGTTTCATACATTGTGTTCAAGTATTTTTACTATAACACTTCACTTTTATTTACTCAGATAACATTACTGAATCATTATTATGTTACAATTTCAGAGATAGCAGACATAATTTCCAATATTTTAATAAAGATAAGTGAAAGAAGATTCTTTCATTCGCATACAAAATAAATGAAATATGTGACATAATTAAATAAATTACCTGCAGGTTTACATCATTATATAAAAGAGAAAGGGTTCAACTCATTTAGAACAACAACATCTGCTAACAGATAAAAGGCCCCGTGGCCAACAGATAAAGAAGATCCTTGATCTTAAACCACTTCTCAACATTCACATGAAGAAAGATTAGTAACGTGGAATGAATATAAAGTCAAGTAGGGATCCTAACATGATCCTAAACAATAACGACATACAGATAGCTATGATCATGAATGCTTTAAGTCATATCATATACATATGTGTCAATTTATACATGAAGATATACTTACATAGGTATTTTTCTCAAAATCATTCAATTTATCCAACAATCAAAACCATTCACTTTTCTTTCTTCTTATTACCCTTTTGTTTTAACCTTGCCAAACAATAACAAGTATTTGAAAACAAATCCACGAAATCCAATTACTTTTCCTCCAATTACCAAACTTATACCCAATTCTAAATTTCAATTTCCAAATAGCAACATCCCAAACGAACACGATGGCGATACATATAAAATGCTCCTTACATAGCCATATAAGATAACTGACATCCTCCACAAAATAATCATCACTATGTATGATACACATAAATAGAACCGAGATGATAAAGAGAAACCCAACAACGCTCTACCTGCCTCAAGTACGGTAAGCCAAGGATACACCTTTCCAATACTCATGCCAATTAACCAGACACTCGCTGGAAGGTAATGGTACTTCTTCCAATTTACCAGACACTCACTGGAAGGTAATGGTATCTTTTCCAAGTTCTCCAGGTGCTAGCTGGAAGGTACTAGTACCCCACATTCTCAGCACAACTAATTCTCCAAGCGCTAGCTGGAAGGTAATGGTACTCCTTATTCTCAACGTATGCATATTTCCAACCATCACATAATTCAACAAACATAAATAACCTGAATATGCTACACACATATAATCTATTCAACATCACAATGTCATTCCCCACCAATGAACAAGGACAAAACCTCTAAGTATAAATATTTAAACACACATAATACGATAATTCGATACTCATTCGATCTTAAGTTCAACAACAATGATAATAACAATATTCAAAAGTTTCAAAATCCAATCTCAAGTTCAATTCTAAATTTACAATACACCATGGTTTCTTTCTCTTTTCAAAATCAACTCTTTTATTTTCCAAGTTAACATGCCCAAATCCTTTTCTTTCAAAAATCAATTTCCACATTTCAATAAACCATATCCATGGATTTCAAGCCACAACCCAACTCAACTCAACATGATTAATCCAAATAAATTCCATTATCAACGTTGATTCTCCCTTTAAGCTATTAACAGAATAGCACGACTCAATATTAACAAAACACAAACATTATTCAACTTTACCTCTTTTTAATTCATTAGGTCAAATTATTAAATTAGAGCTTTCTCTTCCTTTCAACATAAATATGTTAGACTAAGACTCCCCAATTAACCCAAGCAACCATTAATTTTACAATTTCAATCCAAACATTCCAACCATAGATTCCCTTTACATGCTTTTCGAAAACTCCTAATAAACATGTTTTTTAAACAATAAAATCTACCACATGTATATAGATGAGGTATTGAAGAAGAACAAAGAAATCCCTACCTTTTGAAGCGACGAGGAGAAAGCTGAAAAATTCACGATGAAAACACGATCCGCTTATATTAAAATGAAGCCCTAGAGACCCACTACGTTTTGGTCTAAAGGACTATGGGTCAATGATGGATAGAAGTAGATGAAAACTAAGTATGAAGAGCTTGGGAGCTGAATAATGGAGGAATGAGAGAGAAGAGAGAGAGAGAGAGAGAGGAAAGTGACCCAAAAGTGACTTTTATAGAAGTTCAATTCAGACAGACCACTCGAGTGAAGAATACAAACTCTCAAAAGTTTAGACCACACAAGGCAGACCACTTGAGCGACCAAACTTGCACTCTAGCAAACATCAACAACTCTTAGAATCACTGACTTGCAAAAGTATTGGAAGACTCGAAAGACCGCTCAAGCTACGAATCCATCACTCAACCGATGAAGAAAAACTCAGAGTGCTACAACATCCTCACCTTAGGAAATTTCGTCCCCGAAATTAAAGGTAAGACCAAAACAAAGGCAATTCAATCATAACCAAAGACACAACCACCAACTAAAGATTGTATCCATACTTGGGATAGATTCCCAAATCCCATTGCACATTTCGGGGCTCTAAAGACACCTGAACAACGAAACTCAAGGAGTAAAACACGGATGCATCCTCGACCCGTACAATTCATTGGGCATATGAGACAAAACAAAAACAACAACCACACACGTACTAGAAGTATCAACCACGTGACAACCACCACAACATGCCTACACACACCTGAGTGCTCAGCACTAGAATTAGCAATTCAAGCTAATTCACTTACACAACATCCCTCATTTTAGGTAAAACAAATGATAACAAAACTTTGTCAAAAAGAAATTTCATCATTTTCTCGATTCTTTAAAAATCATATTCCTGATTGTAAAACATTTTTCACAAGTGCCCAAAACTTATTCTGATCATAACAAAAATACATTTTCTGCCTTTCAAGCCAAATTCAAAAGTTTTATAAACACTTTCTGAAAACAAAGGTGTAATTCGAAACACATAATCATCCCCAAGTAAGTTGCATAGAACTAATTAGTGAGATTCCTCATTACAATTTAAATTAACTCCGTAGCATTTCCATTTAACAAAGCCATTCGAGGCTATAGCACCAAGAAAAAATTATTTTCCAAATCAAGCTCAACAACCATCATCTCAAAACATCCATCATCCTTACCATGATGCCACAACAAAAACATGCCAAATTAATATAACAATCTTTAATAAAAAATAACAACCGCGTTATCAATGCAACAAAATATTAGAAATGTCACTATGTTGAAATTCTCTTTTATCATAAACATCATCATAAGTTATCATCTACATGAGGCGTAATGCACACGCAAAACAATAACCCTACACACACTACTCCAATCCAAGAAGTTTCACAATTCAAAACAAGCTCCACATAAGCTTTTACACCCACAAATACGAGACTCCACTCTCAACAAACCACTCTAAGGCACTTACAAAGTTAAAACCTGTAGACATCCCATTTTTGACTGACCTTAAGACTCAGACGTTAACGATTGAGCGCTCGGTGATAGTGCATGTTGTGCTCGTTTCGAGGTTTCCGGAGTTTTGGCTGAGAGCCTTGCCTCCGGGCTTCTGAACTCTTTGTGCTTTGGCTCGGTTTGTGGACCGAACCTTGTTTCTCTTCCCTACAGGGAGGGAGAGGTCTTGTAGACCACCTTCTTGTGGTCGTAGACCACTTTTCTCGTTTGGAGACCAATTGCCGATTTTCAGAGTCTTTGGCCGCATGCCTTGACTCGGGACCGCTTAACATTCTCCGTTTGGCGTGATTTTTGAACCACACCTTGTTGCCTTTGCCGAGAGGGACACTGTGGTCCGGGAGACCACTTTTGGTGCTGGTGGACTAGTTTTTGAGGCTTTCGGCTGCGCGCTTTGCCTCCTCAACTTTTGTCTTACATCCTTTTTGGTTTGTTTTTGGTACAAACCTTGTTTTCCTTGTTTGGAAGGTGGTACAAGGGTGGGAGACCAGTTCTTCCCCTTGGAGACCATTTTTCCTCCCACCAGCTAGTTTTTTGGTAAGCCAACTGGCTTTCTTGGTCTTTGGGCCACCTTTTCTGGTCGGCCACCACACCACTACCTTGGTTTCATGTTGCAGACCACCTATCCCCTGTGGCCGACCACTTTTGACTCTGGCCGACCACTTCCACTGGTCGGTCGACCAGTGTAAGTAGTTGGCCGACCACTTCAACTGGTCGGCCACTTTCACCAGCTTTCTGGAGATATTTTCTCTCCAACTGTCATAGCTAAAAGGCACTAAAACCATCCTCCATATACGTGTATGGAGGGATGGCCTTGGACCCTTAGCTTCCTCAACAAGCTTGAGGCTTGGTTCTCTATATAAGAGAACCTCCCCCTCCTCCTCCAGGTTCAGAAAAATTGTTCTTGAGAGTTATACATACACCTTTGTATCTATCTTGCATATTCTCTTCATATTTGTGTTCAAAAGTGTCATTTTATCACACTTTAACACACAAACACACACTAAAACACCATCCTTTTGTTGCTGAGGCTCTTTGAGGTTGGTTTTGGAGTTTTTGGATTGGTTTGAACTCAAAGAAGTTGCTGGAGTCGCAGCTTTGAAGGTGTTCTTCAAGGGTGAGCTTCTAACCCTCAAATCCTTTGATTTTGCTTAAGCTTTTGGACCTATTTGCATGCTGATTTAAGCTTAACTTTCTATTGGAAAAAGTTCTAATTTTGCATGCTTGTCATGTTTGTTTAAGGTCACTTTTGTGTTGGGGGTAGTCTACCCCCTCTTAGGCCTTGTTTTGAGCCATCCCTTTAGGCTCTTGTTTTAACCTTTGCATGACCTTTTTACTACTAAATTCCAAAGGAATTTCAGTGGGGGAAATGGTGTTTTGAGGTCCCAAATAGGAGAGGGTCATCCCTTCTCCTTGTTGTTTTGTTTGCTTGCTTTGAATGCCTCATGTTTGAGTATGTTTGTTAAGCTTGTGTTGGTCACATCTCAGCCTATTTTAGGCCTTATTTCAGCATGGCATACCACTATTTTGGTTTGGTTTTGTCACTTCTTGCATGCCTTATACACTTGTAGTGTATTTCTCACAAACTAGTCTTGTATGCTTCATGAAGTAGCGTGTCTTTCTAGCTTGTTTTGAGTCCCTTTCAGCATGTTCTTGGTGTTGTTTTTCCATGTCATACCTCTGTTAAGGTTTGGTTTGGTAGCCCCTTGCATGCTCCATGCACTTGTAATGCAATTCCATAAAATAGCCTAATGTGTATCATGCTTTAACATGTCTTTCTAGCATGATTTTGGCTTAACTCTAAGAAGATTTTGTCCATGTTTTAGCATGTTCTAGCTCTAATTTGTGTTGTTTTGGTCATGCATGCCATGCTTTGTATAGCTATAATGCATTCTAGCTTGCTAGCTTTGTGTATTGAGTCCATTAGCATGCATTACTTGAATTATTTTCATGATTTGGCACCATTTGAAATGTGATTTCAGTACATATAGTGTGGTCATACACTTGCATCTTTCACTTATTTCAATGTGTTGGAGGGTTTGCCCTTTATGTCTTAAACATGAGTCATTGCGTATGTTTTCATGCCTAAGCTTGCGAGCTATCATTTCAATGTGTTTTTGGGGTTATTTTGCTATAATATAACTCTGATTTTTGTTGGTGAAGCCATCTCATGCTTGGTCTTGGTAGGTGTAGTGTAATTCACCTTATTTGTCTTGCATACATCATGCTTTATCTCCTTCATGCTAGCATATTTTGGCTTCCTTCCATACATGTTTTAGTATCACTTTGACATGTTCTAGGACTGTTTTGGGTTGCCCTTTCCACATGCTTCATGTTTTGCATAGTTGTAGTGCAAGTGCCTATGCTAGCCTCAAGCTTTGGGTACCATAGCATGCTTTATTTGTGTTGTGTACATGATTCGGTATCCTTTACCATGACATTTCAGAGCATGTAGCATTGCCATGTGTAGACACCCCATTTTTGACCGTCCTCAAGACTTGGACGTCACCATTGGAACACTCGGTGATTATCCATGTTTGTGTTCATTTGGAGTTCCCGGAGTTCTCGGCTGCGCGCGCCCTGCCTCAGGACCTCCGAACTCGACCAGTTGTGTTTGGTTTTGCACCAAACACTTGTGTTTTGCCATGAAAAGGAAGGGAATGCCTTGTGAGGCATCCCTACGCACCACCGGCTGGAACTAGAGGCCACCGGCTGGCTGAAACTTCTATCGGCACTTTATTGTGCCGACCGGCACTCCTTTGTGCCGACCGGCACTGTGTTTTTAAAAATGGCACTCTTTGCCGGCCGGGTACTGTGCACTTGCTTTATCAGATATTTTTATTGCAGCTGTAAAGTTTTTGCTCCCCTCCATACACGTGTATGGAGGGATGAAGCTTTGGTTTGCTTAATGGCTAAGCATTCTTTGCCTATAAAGAGAAGCCTCTCCTCTTGGTTTTAGGGTTAGAACTTTTTGAGACAAAACCAGAGCTCATACATACATATATATCTATATCTCCCTCTCTCTCCTCTTGTGTGTGTGTTCTAGGGCCTAAATAGTGTGTTTTGTCTCACTTTTGCACCATTACACACACTATTACACCTAGCTCCGAGATTGGGAGACTTGGAGGTTTGTTTTGAGTGATTTTGGACTGGTTTTGATCACTTGAGGAGGGCTGGACCATCTGTTCTTCATTGGATCTTCAAGGGTGAGCTTTTCACTTTAGTTTCCCTATTCTTGCAACTACTTTTTACCCTCTTTGCTTTGAGTTTTTGAGTTTGTGTTTAACATAAAAAAGTCTTGTTTTTACTTGTTCTTGAACCTTCTTTAAGGTCATTTTATGGTTTGAGTTAAGCCTCATTACTTTAAGCTTTGTTTTGCCATTTTTGGTGCCTTTTTCTTAGGCCTTCTTGTTTTGGTGTTCTTTGATATTCTCACCACTGAAAACCAGTGGGTTTTCAGTGGTGAGGATGATATTTTCGAGTCTCTTCTAAGGGAGAGACACCCCTCTCCCTTTGGTCCTTTGGTTGGCCTTTGTTTTGGCTCATAGCATAACATGCATGCATGTTTTCCTTAGCTTTCATTTCAGAGCTTTATTGTGTATTTTAGGTCATGTGTAACCTCTGTTTTTAGTTGATTCCATGGCCTCTTGCATGCTTTCCATGTTGGCTTTAGAATGCTCTTTCATGCTTATAAGTAGTGTCATGCTTTGAGCCTTGATTCTTGCATATTTTAGCTTGGTTTCATGAGGATATTAGCATCTATTTGCCATGTAATAGGGTTGTGAGCCACTGTTTTGGACACCCTTGGTATGCTTGATGTGCATGTTTTGCATTTTAGGCTTGTAAACTTTGCTTCCATGAAGTTCTAGCATGATTGACTTGTTTTGATCTAGTGATTTGGCATCATATTAGACCTCATTTCAGTCCATTAGTCATGTTTGCATGTTGGCATATGTGGCTTAGTTCATGTTTTAAAGATATGCCCTTGAATGCTTTAAAATAGACATTGTGCATGCTTCCATGTTTGGCGCATTTTTGGGGGTGCCATGGGGGGATTTGAGTGTCATTCCACATGCTTAAAATCTTTTTTGTTTGTTGAATGCATGCCATGAGTGGTTGTATGAATGACGTCAAATTACTCTCTTTGGTGTCCTAGACTTGGGCCCATTGAATAGCATGCTTGTGTGGCATTTCGATCATGTTGTGAGGCTTGTTTTGCCACTGTTTTTAGGAGTTTGAGGGCTGCCCTCTATGGCTTAAGTCCATTGTTGCATGCTTATTTCATGATTGTTGCTTGCTTGGTTAATGTAGCCTTGAATGCATGCTTGTTAGTTCCATGTTAATTGGCCCATCTTGCATGCCATTTGTACCCTACATACTTTAGCTCTTTGCATGCTTAACGTGATAGGTTGCATTGCATTTGAGCCTTGCTTGCATACTTGCATCTCATAGCTTGGTTTGGGGTTGTCAAGTTAAGCCTAGGATTGAGGGGAGTTCACATTTCAAGTGGTGTAACTTACCTCAATCCTTGGTCACTAAGGCCCTTGATTTCTACATGATAGGGACTTAGTATTCATTTGTTGTGTTGCATGCATATTTACATTAAAATGAGCAATCTTGGTTCCTTAGGCTATCATGCATCAAATGCACAATTGATAGCCCTAGAACCAAGAGCCACACCCCCTTGAGTCCCTAAACATGATAGGAGGTGTTGGACATGCTCACATTTGCCTAAAAACCATGCCTATGCATTGCTGTCTGTTGCTGCTGCTGTCATCTGTCTGCTGCAGGAACTTTCTGCCGGCCGGCAGTTCAATGTGCCGATCGGCACTTTATTTGTGCCGATAAACATAGAAAGCAGCCGGTGATCAATGAGAACAGCCGGTAATCTCTCCCCACGGTGGATATCTCAACCACTTGGAAGGTATTTGAGCTTTGGGAATTTTTGGAGGCAGGCAAGAAAAGCGAAGCGACAATGCCATGACACGGGTTTTCCGGGCAAGTCGCGACGAGCATGCATCATTCACACATCCCAAGGCAGGGCCGAGGCCCCATTTCATTTCATTTAGATGCTTTAATTTCAGTACTTAGAAATTTGTAATAATTTATTTATTCATTTATTCTTCGGTCTGTATTATTTATTTATTCGGTCCCTCCGAGCGAGGGTAAATTGTAATAAGGGTGTGTGGGTGTGTGTATGTCTTCCAACCCCCATTTCTTTCTTCCCTTTTATTTACCCGCTTTCAGTGGTAGATTAGGGCATTTTAAATTAGCATACCCTATGCAATGCATGAGTGCATCCATGCATTTGTTTACATGCACCGGGCTCGGTACATCATACAAACTGCATCGCAATTTTCAAATTCCAAAATTGAATACGTGCTATGTGATAGCATTTCATATGCCATGCTTAAGATAGCCGAGCCTGTCTAACTGCATTCTTGCCTGTGTTGCATTAGCCATTTAACATGAACTAGGTCATGCATTGTTTTGCTAATTAGTTTACTGTTTTGGCACGGAGTACTAGGTGAGCTTTTATGCTTTAGCATATCACATGTGTGTGAGTGTTGACATAATAGCATGACTACCATGAGGCTAAGTGCTTATATGATAAACTGCTTGAATGCCTGTGGGTGGAGGTTGGATTACTTGAGTTGGGAATACTCATTGAAATCTGTGTTTTAGCCTACTCGTGAGTAGCAATTTCAAATTGTTTTCCAAACAAGACGGATATGCAATGCTTATTTCCAAATTAGGCGACCTAGTCTATACTTGTTTGCTGCGCGCATAACATAGTAATTCTAGGCTAATAATTGAATAAGAGCATGTAATGTTTTCAAAACGGATATCACGGTTAGTAGAGGCCGTCTTCGACCGGCGAAAGGGGGTGCTCATAGTCGACCTTCCCGATCGCACTCAAGCTCTTTGAGCCAAGACCACTTTGGTGATGATTTTACATGTGGCCTTCGCACCGAGTCGTGGTTTCCTAAATTTCCCATTAAAAATATTTAGGTGGCGACTCAGAATCCGCAAAGCACCATGTTTGGCACTACTTTTCAAAAATCTGCTTTTCAAACGACGGTTTGATTTGGACTCTTTGGTTCAGATGAACCGCGACACAAATCGAGTCCGAATCAGAAGCGAGGTCCTCACGGGCGTTTACGCTTCGCGACTCATTGGGAGTTTAGAGAGCTTGACTCGAACTCGTGATATCCTGCTTTTGACTACACTTATGTGTTTCTTTGCATTGCATGTGCATTGGTGCGCCTAGGACACCGTGGTTGGCCATCCGCTATTCCCGAGCGGTTTGTCGGAGGCTTGTCTTGTCAAGGCATGACCATAAGGTCGACCGGCTATGGCTCGCCAAGATGGGGAACACAAACCCCGGTTTTACCGGGGCACCCTTTTGGACCATTCGACCTAGTTGCATAGTCGGAATCCGTAGTGACCATTCCAAACTAGGACAGGTTGCTTACCCAATGTTAGGTTGTTTGAAACCGCTGCGTGCGTAGTAAAACCCTAGCTCTTGACAAAATAGGACAGGGAAACCCTACCCCAACATAGGGGTGTTTTGGTTCTCATTTACTTGCTATGTGCTTTAGAGTGTAACTCTGCAGGGAACATACAGATCAGTTTAAGTATCAGGCCCGAGGGCATCAAGACGTTGTTTTGGGGAATCAGCTTGTCCGTGGATATCGATTCGTGCCTAAGGGCAATGGTTCGTGATCGCGAATCGCTGGTTGAGAAACAATGTATTCAAAGATTCGACCGCTTATTTTAAATAATTCGCAGTGTTGTGTGTTTATTTACTTTACCGCTATGTCAGTCCGATTGTCTATTTATTTATACGCTTTATTTATCTTTCTATTAGGTAGTTGAGCACAATTGCTACCGATCCGATAAATATTCCCCAAGCACTCGGGTCGAGGTCGCCGACTTCTTCGATCCGAGGATCCGATAGACGGACAACCAAAGGTACTACTCGCTACCCCTACATTAAACTAAGTCAAGGAGGCAGAGGACATCAAGACAACAAATACCCAGAGGGCTTTGTCCACCCCACCTGTGCTCAGTAGAGATCGAGGTTTTGTGTTACCAACAGAGAGGAATTTATACCAGTAATCCAACCAGAACAGCATAGTATGGCCAGTTTCGAGGAGATGGTGCGCCACCTTCAAGAGAGCATGAAAGCAATGCAACAGATGCCGTCTGTCAGCAGATTTCGCCAGCAACAGCCACAGCTAGAGAGAACAGCAGAGACAATTGCTGTGCTAGAACAAAGAACCGGAGCATCTGCCAAGATCAAGTTCCTCCCCACCAGAGTTCCTAACGTCGGGAGATGCCAATGTTCAGACTGATACAGAGCTGCCCACGGGACCACCCCCACCTCCAACCCTACCTCAAATTCAACCTCAGCTATCAAAAACACCCACCAATCTACCGGACTCTCCCTTTGAGTTCGAGGCTGATCCCACCGCACTCAAATTAAGCAAGCTTGAAAAGTTATTCAAGAGATCTCAAGGGGTCAAGACTATCCCCAATATTGAAGATGGTTATACTGATGCAGCTGTGATGCTGCCCGACAGATTCAAAATGCCTCATATTGATCGATTTGATGGGTCTGGGGACCCCATGGTACACTTAAGACTGTTCTCGGACGTTCTAAGGCCGATGGGCCTCGAGGCTCCGTGGTTGTCTCGCTTGGTCGGACCGTCAGTGTGGCATCCGCATGGTATTCCAAGCTAGATGATGACGTTAAGACAAGTTGGGACGAAATGGCTGAGGCCTTCATCGCGCAGTATTCATACAACACACAGATTGAGATCACTACCCGTGATCTCGAGACAACTAGGCAAGAGCCTAAGGAGGGTTTTTCAGAGTTCGTAACCAGATGGAGGGCGAAGGCATCGATGATGACCTTAAGGCCCACAGACAAAGATCAAATTCGATGATTGTGCGCAATCTCCACCAAATTAATGAAAAAGATGATTGTAGTTCCTTCCCACCTTTTCGCAGATCTACATGATATGGGGATGCAGATTGAAGATGCGATGAAACAGGTCTGATTGACCAAGACCGGAGCAACCCCATGACATTCAACCGAAACAACAATGCAGTTCCCGAGTGGCACATCACCTACGAGAGCCTCCGGTAAGCATGGTTACCACTAACTCCCCACAAAGAAATGCTAAGCTTCGCCATTCTCCCAAGTCCGGAAGCAACCCACAAACAACCAAATACCCACCCAAAAACTCCGTAACTTTCGCCCACTCTATATGCCCCTATCCAAAGCTCTAGGGTATTGATCAAGAAAGGGCACCGAGGCCCCGGAGCCGCGACCCCTACCGTAAAAAACTCCTCCTACCCATAACCCGACCAAATATTGTGCATTTCATCAACAAAGACGGTCATGACACCCACTGCTATTTGCTACGCCATGAAATTCAAGATCTCATCGATAACGGGGTGATTTTACCTCCCGAGAAGCCCAATGTTACTACAAATCCCCTCCCTGCACATAACCAAGCTCCACCACCTAAAAGACTTAATTTCATCCATACTGGGGCCGTGTCTTATGACCCTAGTGTTTATATCACACCCACCCACTTGCCTAAACCGGAGGTGTTCCTCCCTGAGTGCACTGACTTGTGCATGATGGACATCTCCATGATCCAACCCAAGCCAGTCGTGATGATTGCCAAGAACAGAGAACAGGGGGACCCAAAGCAAGAACGAGTTGTTGAGCCAAAATCTGCGGGATTTGGAGAGTGTACTGAGAAAACGTATAGTCCGAGTGACTACATTCTACCGGTGGGCCGGAATGTGCCAATAGTGAAGCTTCCAGCCAGAGGAGAACTATGTGTAATCCAAGGAGATAGTCTGGGACAGGAAATGGATAGTGTAACAGCCATGGGAGAGGACTTTGCCAATCTCCGGTTTTACTACAACCAAGATCCAGAGGACCCAAAGAATAACCGGTTCGATTATGGGGAAACAAAGAGAGGCCATTGGGTGGTTGGACGATCATCCAGATGTGATAGAAGAATTTCAAATTAAGAGCCCAAATAGGGCGAGAACATCAAGAATACTTTAAAGGTTGAAAACAGAGTATATTGTCGAGAGCGCCAAGACGTAAGAATTTCGCCGAGATTGGAGCATCTTGACCACAGAATTGTTGAGCAACGGATGTATTGGCACAATGTAACAGAAAGGTTTGAGGATCTCGAGAGAGTCAAGAAGGCAAAGGCCCATGGGGATCAAACCATGTGGTGCACGTAAACGGATAATGCTACAAATATGAGGATGGAAAGTGCCGTGAATACGAGAACAGCCATGCCAGAGCCCGACAGATGTTTGTCAGTTGCTGATGGAATGTGGTGGGAAGATGAGGATCTTTGTCTTGCCCATACGCATTTAAGATCGGGGAATAACCAACCCGATAACACTGGGTACCTTGGAGAAATTGACCACATGACACCTGAGTGGGCGGTATTTCAAACCTCCACACTTGGATCAACCAGAGGCCTCGTGGAAGGACAGAGAGGCCGAGAAGGTATGAAAAGCAAATTCAAGAGGAAGCCAGACTCAAACAAATTAAAAAGATACAAGCAGATATCTCTATTTGGGGACCGCCATGGCTTCTCGAGTGCATAGGGAGGTCGCTTTTATCACCATGGATAAGGCAAAGCTTTCAATAGAAACAACACCGTAATGCCTAGTAGGGCTAGTCTTTCCGGAGGAGTCGCCTGATGTTGACGCTTGTCGATATGAATTACCGAGGGCACGAATCACAACAAGCCACTCTACATCTCCGTGGAGTGCAGGATAAATGGATACCGTAGTCCTTGTTGATACAGGTTCCGCCATCAACGCTGTCGCAAGGGACAAATTTTACGCGATTGGTTTGAAAGTCGCAGACTTTATACCAACAAATCCAGTCATCGGGCATATGACAATACAAGCCGAGAGGTGATGGGAACCGTTAAAATCCGCACTCAAAGTTGGGCCGACAACAGGAGATAGATTTTCATGTCTTGAAGTACCGCAACTTTCAATTTGTTGTTGGGCGGCCGTACGCATCGTGAAGGCAAGATCATCTACTTTGCATCAAATGGTGAAATACCCTACGGAAGGGAGTAGCCATCGCTTGAAATTCATCAATTCATCCACCATCGGAGGTATCCACGCTCGAAATAGAGCATGGCCCGAAGACGGTTCATATCGTTTTACCTTGGCCGAGGCTCAAAGTTGTAATATCATGGCCACTAACGAAGGGATATATGTTAGTGCCAAGCAAAGGTACCTCATGAACAAACTCCAATACATCCCCGGATGGGATTAGGGAAGAGCGCCGTAAGGGCATCGCAACGTTGGTCGAAGTGCCACATAACCCTCACACCTTCGCTTGGGTTACATGCCCACCAAGGAAGATTGGGTAAGAAGAGGAAAAGAGATGGCAGAAGAGCCAAAGCAAAACAGATGGGGAAACCTTTTGAATTGATGCACCGCCCATCCGGTAATTTTGAACGGACGCTTTCCCGGAGGGGGAAGATTTCCATTCGTGGTTTTCCTGAGCCATGGTCAATAAAGAAAAGAAACGATGCCGGATTTGAGATTTTCTTCGACTTGCGCTTATCCGGGGATGATGTTGTCAAGAGCGCATGACAGCTTGAGGCCGAACATAGCAAGGAATTGGAGTCTCATGGACACAGAGTTTGAAATGGGGGTAGCAATCGGCATGTCTACTTTCAGATCCTTTGATCAACCAACTTGTGCTTGGGGGATGACTCTCTGTCCATGATTAGAGATGAAACGGCCAGGCCAACCAAATGCTATTTTGATGCATCCATCGCACCTCCCTCATCCGGCAAGACGAGGAGGGATTTTATCAAGCAAAGACCGGTCAGTAGTGAGCCTAATCGATTCCACCGAAGTCTTGTGAGTCTGAATCAGTTCCACTGCCCGAAGTCCGAGTCCCAGATTCTCGGGAGTGATAACCCGGATGCCACAGCTCGCCTGTGTCAGTTTTTTTTCTTTTGAGTCTCATGTAATGTAAGAATCGGACGGTTTGGAAGTATCTAATGAGAATGAGGTAACCGTGGTTTTAGTACTTTTCAGGTTTTGGTTTATTGCTTAAATCAGGACTTTAAAAATTTTGATGAACACGACGAGGATGAAATTCCTCCTGTTTTGCAACGATTAATTGAACAAGAGCAAGAGAGGTTTGTTAAACCCTTAATAGATGAAATCACTACTGTGAACGTTGGTACTGAGAAGGACCCGCTACCGGGTCCAGATCGGGTCCACGTTGTCTTCGAGGAACGCGAGCGCTTAGTCGCTTTATTAAAAGATTTCAAAGATGTTTTCGCGGGTCCTACGAAGACATGCCCGAATCGATCCCGAGATTGTACAAAGACCGGATCCTCTTGACCCCGAGGCCAATTGCCAAACAGTAAACTCAGAGGATCCGCCCGATTGGGCCATTAAGATCAAGGAAGAGGTCACTACAAATTGACGCAGCTTCCTCGCCGGTATCCGAATACCCGACTTGGCTGGCCAACATTGTTCCAAAGGTCAAGAAGGATGGTAGAATCCGGTATGTGTGGACTTCGTGATTTGAACAGAGCCAAAGATGACTTTCCTTGCCGCATATCGACGAGTTGGTAGATTTCACAATGAGGCATGCTTTGCTCTCATTCATGGATGGCTTCTCGTGCTATAATCGATAGTAATGGCACCAAGATCGGAGAAGATCGCTTACCACCCCGTAAGTACATATTGCTACAGAGTGATGCCATTTGGGCTAAAGAACGCCGGGCTACATATCAACGGGTCGCAACTACAATATTACATTACATGATCCATAAAGAGGTCGAGGTGTACGTGAACGACATGATTGTCAAGTCCAAAGAAAGAGAGGGCCACTACACCGCCTTGCAAAAGTTTTTCCAAAGGATCGTGAATTTCTACCGCGTTGAATCCTCGTAAATGTACGCTTGGTGTTACAAATGAAAATGCCGATTTCGACACACAAGGGGCATCAAGTCGAATTCCCTTCCAAAATCAAGGCCATCTTAGAAATGCCACCACCAATGACTGAAAAGGACGTGCGAGGCTTTTTGGGTAAAGTGCAATTCATAAGGCGCTTCATCTCAAAACTACCCTTGACTTGTGAACCACTTTTTGGTCACTTGAAGAAAGGAAAGAAGTCCCAATGGGACGGCCGATGCCAAGCCGCATTTGAACAGATTAAAGAGTATCTACAGAATCCGCCCGTGTTGTCACCACGAAAGCCGGGGAAGCCGCTGATATTGTATCCGCTGCTGATCGAGACTACGATGGGTCAGATGCTCGCACAAGAATCGAAGATAAAGTGGAAAGGGCCATCTACTATCTCGAGCAAGAAGATGCCGGATTACGAGACCCGCTACACTACCGGAGAAGGCATGTCCGCCTTGGTATGGGCTACTAGGAAGTCGCGCACTACCGTTAGCTCACTCAGAATGTTGGTTTCACGACTTGATCCCATCAAATATCTTTTTCGAGAAACCAAAGACTTACGGTAGGCTAGCTCGTTGGTTGTCGTGTTCTCGAATTTGACCTCAAATATGTGACACGCAAGTCCGTAAAGGGAGAGCGGTGGCAGAGTTCCTTGTCACCACCCGTTGAAGGGGATGAAGCGGTTGAATACCTATTCCCGCATGAAGCTATCCTGCACATCGAAGATGAAACTTGACGATGTACTTTGACGGAGCGCCGAATCAATACGGCTATGGGATAGGGTATTGCCGATAGCGCCCGACGACTCTCAGATCCCTTTAGCATTCAAGCTTCAGCTCAAAGTCTCGAACAATGAGGCAGAGTATGAGGCTTGTATTGCTTGTTAGAAGCCGCCCTAGAACTAGGGGCAAGGCGATTGATGTCATTGGAGATTCGAACTAGTTGTGTCTCAAAGTAAAGGAGATTGGAAAGTAAAGGAGGAAAAGATGATAATATACCACCGCATCTTGGATTTGTTAATTCCTCGCTTGAAAAGCTAAGTTTCACTCACCTAGTGAGAGAGAACAACAGTTTGCAGATTCGCTAGCAACTCTATCTTCCATGATAGACATCCCGTCTGGAGTCCGGATGCGCCCAAGAATCATTGATCAAAAGTTTGCACCAAAGATATGAGTCAATCTTCGCCATAGATGAAGTGCAGTGATAACAACCCTTGGTATCATGACATATGGAATTTCTGGAAAAGGAGGCATATCCACTAGGGGCAAATGCCAAAGACAAGAGGGCAATTAGGAGAATGGCTCAGCTTTATCATCCGCGGGGTAAATTGTACAAGAGAGGTCATCCGGGAATGCACAAGTTGTGGAAGTCAAGAATCGGGTTACCGATGGAGGCCATCCATGGAGGAGAATGTGGTGCACATATGAATGGGGTGATGCCGCACGAAAGATCCTCGCACAAGGCTACTACCGTCTACCATGGAGGAAGATTGTATTGGTTTTGTTCGGCGATGCCACAAATGCCGATTCATGCAAACCATATGAACATCCCGCCATCAAAGTTATACAACATGACATCACCATGGCCGTTCTCGCTTTGGGGAATCGACGTGATTGAGTCAGCATTCTCAAGGGGTCGAATGGGCATGAGTATATCTTAGTAGCAATAGATTACTTTACAAAGTGGGTCGAGGCCCACCCTATGCAAGGTTGAAGGCTTCGCATGTCGCTAAGTTTATCAAAACAACATTATCTCGCCGCTATGGAGTCCCGAATGAGATCATTTCGCATAATGGTTCTCACTTCAAGAAAGAGGTGATTGATTTGTTGGAGAAGTATAATGTGGCTTTTCATAAGTCATCCACGACGGCCGCAGCATCAACGGAGCAGCTTGAGGCCGCCAACAAAAACATCAAACACATATTGCAGAAGATGGTAGAAACCTATCGGATCGCTGCATAAGTTGCCATTCGCCTGTGGGGCTACCGGACTTCAATTAGAACTTCAACCGAGCAACCCCTTATTCGCCGGTCTATGGATGGAAGCCGTTTCTACCGATTGAGATTGAGTTCCCATCATTAGGAGTGCTGGCTGAGTGTCAGATAGCTGAGGCAGATTGGCAGCAGAGTAGGTTCGAGGAACTTATGCTCTTTGATGAAAGAAGGTTGAAAGCACTGTACCATGTCCAAGGTTATCAGCGTAGAATCGCCTGCTTTCAACAAGAAGGTTAAGTCCAGAATTTGAAGGAAGGAGATTTGGTGCTCAAAGACAATCGAGCTCCCATCCACGCACCCAAGGGGCAAGTTCGCACCTAATTGGACGGGTCCCTATATCATCAAGTCTATATGGTCGTGGAGCTGTGGTTCCGATGGACCTAGATGGCCTAGAGTTCTCCCAACCGATCAACATGGACAAGTCAAGAAATATTACCTCGAGAGGCTCGCTAGGCCGAAAACCCTAAGGGCTTACCTAGGCAAAATTCAGAGCACAAAAAATTAGAAAATATAAAAACCGAGTCAAGAAGGTTGAAAACCCGCAAAGGGCGGCCTTGGCAAAAGTTAGAGCGCAAAAGGAGAGTGAAAATACTGAGTGAACCCAAGCCCGAACTACGAAGGCTTGATTCCCATCCTTGGGATACGAGGCGCCTTCATCCCGAAGTTCACCATAAACATTTTCCCGATCACTTTTGTCTATTTGATCATCTTGGTCATCTTTGTCCATCAACATTCATCGCAATCTCCTGCAAAGGTTATTCAGACTAGGGGCAACTTTCCGCTGCCATGCAAAGCCGCTGCACTATTCAAACTAGGGCAATTTTCCAATTGCAGAATCGGGTTGTGCATCTCAAAGGACAAATTTCAGCGTGTCAGCCTCGATCCATATCGAAAATGGTTTTGAAAAGTTTTAATAAAGATGACTTTGTTCAAATAAATCTTTTACAACTAAGACCATTTCGACCAAAACGGAAAATTTTCAAGACTACAACCTTCAATTTCATTGATTTCAAATAGAGTTCTCTTGCTCTTGCATACAATCGGTTGCTTTTTATTACATTCATAAAGAAAACTTGAAAGTACTAATAAAGCAATAAACCGGCATGGTCAAGTCAATGTCCTCGCGCCTCCCGTGAGCCGGGTCGAAGCCTCCGATGCCAAAGTGGGTCCCTCTCAGGCTCTTCATTAAGCCAATCCAAGCACTCATCGACAAAGTGCAACCGAAAGTGGAGCGGGGCCAGAGCTCTTCGCCCTCCATGTCAGGCATACCGCCACCGTGAGCCTCGGATTAGAATGCAATGGCATTTATCCTTCCAATGACAAGTCCGATCATGACCAAACCGGCGCAGATACGGAATGGGAAGTAGAAGACACAAGTGAGTCAAGCCAATCAATTGATCCCGGTTGACGGGTCATGTCAGAACTCATCATTGGGAGATTGAGCCAAGGGCACCGCCAAGCAATGCGACCGCGGACAAACCGCACATCCACTCAAACCACCAACCTTCATCAAGGGCGCCAACTAGGCGTTGTTCAAGAAATAGCCGCTACCGAATATGCTGGGCAAGAGTCCACAACTTTCAATTTATCCATCAACCACACCTGGGGAGGGACGAAAAATGAGAGAATAAAGAATAGAGAGAAGTACGATGAGAGAAAAAGTAAGAAAGGGTTTTTGTGAGAAAAACCGAGCCCGAGGGCCGAAAGTGATGTGAGCAAACATAAAAGTGAGATGGGTGGGGAAACATTACTTGCAGAATAGTGGACTCTCGCTAATCTGATCGCCTCGACGGTAAAAGGCGTCTAAACCCAGCAGTGTCTCAGCTAAGACCATGGCAATGCAGCTTTTGTCCTCCTTCAAGCCTTGGGCAACTTCAATCAACCGGACGCTGGCTCCTCCCGAGCCGGAGACGAACAGAAAATGAGATAGCATACATAGACAGAGGGCGTGCCACAAAGCCTTGCTGATGGTCGCCACGATCACCGGCCTCTAAAAACGACAGACCAAGCTCGGAACATCTAATGTCCCGTCACGAATCAGAGAACGAGCATCGGGTATTGAGAGCCCACACATTTGTCCTAAGGCTTGAGCATGGCCAAAACGAAATTGGGGCAGGATTTCCTCATTGCGCCCAGATTCCATTAGAGCTTGGAAATCTTCGAAAGTGGGACACACCTCTTGCCCGCTAAAGCTAAAGACATGTGTTACCGTTCCGTAACCTTGCCGCTGCATGGAGGAACGGAAAATGCAGCGGGTGCGCAAAGTGAATAGTGCGTATGCCGAAAAGTCCGAAATTCAAATTTTTCCGAGCCATCCAAGTTGTTAATCCAAGTTAAGTAGATTTTGAGCAAGAAATTCCTCCATTTGGAGTCAATCAGTGTGGAAATGAAGAAGACCACGAGGCTAAGATCTTTTGTAGAGGATAAGGTTGAGTGGAGGACACATGTCAATATTCTGCTGGTGCAGATGTACACAAATGACCGGCAAGAATAGTGCCGACCGCCATAATTTTGTGCCGACCGACCAGATTATGTGCCGATGACCATCCTCCCCGCCGATGGTCCTTGTGTCCACCGATGGTCTTCCCATGTGTTTTCTAAGCTTTCCATGTCAATCTTGGGGAATTCCACCACTCCCAAAGACTCTCCTGATTGATTCCCGCTGAGTCGCAGATTTGTTTATCGAGTTGTTGTATATTTGCTTATCGAGTTGTATGTCACTCACTTTAAGTCTTTGATGTGTCTATCAAGTTGTGCTTGCATTTGGCTAGTCTGTCGAGTCTTTGATTTGCTTATCGAGTTGTAGTTGGTTTACTACCCGATTATTACGATGCGATGCTTTGTTTTCATAAACACAAGTTTCAGCCACACCTTGTGGTGTAAACTTTATGCGATGCATAGAACATGCAAATGCAATACCTTTTGAACAAATAGTTGTTTCATCTCCATCATATGTTTTGCAAAAACACACGATTTTGAGAAATAAAACCCCGCTTAAGGCAAAGGTAATGTGCTTAAACTCCTAGTAAAAAGGAAAGTAAAGCAAGAAAATAACAGGTAGCAGGTGCCGAGTTTGACATTGGTAACCTCCTCCTTTCGCCATCGAGACCTTTTATGCCTCTTGTTCGGTCGGTATGTGATTTAGTATCTTCATCGCTTAAGTACCCAAGAAATGGCACCTTCGAATATAAGCTTCGAGTTGACCTCAGATTACAACTTTGGTGAGCGATGCTCGTAACGCCAAGGATGTCCTTCTCGTATCCTTTTACGCCTCAGAATTTCAAAAGAAATTGTTTCAATTATATCAGGTTGCAAGACGTCGCATTTCAACATCATGTTTTTACTATGTACAATTTCAATCACTTCCTATACACATTGCATTGTATGCGTGCTTTGCTTTACTTATATGTGTTCAATTTTCTATACACATTGCATTGTATGCGTTTTGCTTTTACTTATATGTGTTCAATTTTCTATACACATTGCATTGTATGCGTGCTTTTGCTTTTACTTATATGTGTTCAATTTTCTATACACATTGCATTGTATGCATGCTTATGCTTTACTTATATGTGTTCAATTTTCTATACACATTGCATTGTATGCGTGCTTTGCTTTACTTATATGTGTTCAATTACTTCCTATACACATTGCATTGTATGCGTGCTATGCTTTACTGATATGTGTTCGATTTTCTATACACATTGCATTGTATGCGTGCTATGCTTTACTGATATGTGTTCAATTTTCACTATACACATTGCACTGTATATGCTTTTGCTTTTACTTATATGTGTTCAAGTCCTACTATACACATTGCATTGTATGCTTTTACCGATATGTGTTCAATTTTCTATACACATTGCATTGCGCGTTTCGCTTACTCACATGTGTTCAATTACAACCGCTTATACACGCCGTGATCCGCCACACACCTCCAATCGTGTAACATGCATGTTGCTAACAATATTGTACTTAAGTTTACTTTTGCTTGCACGATATTGTATGTACGGTTCATTTGAGGCCGGTGCAACCGGACGAGCCGCGCAGGTATTGTATCCTCCGCGTGAGACATCTTGAGAATTGCATGATTCTCTTACATCCTTTCTGCATTATAGTGTAGTCTGGTGTATGCTAGCTTATGACTGTCGCATGTGTGCTTCATTACAGCTAGCTTTGCATGATCATAACTTATGCTCGCTTGCATTTTCGCCAGTATTTTGCCCCCGCCTTCAAGATATCTTTGTTTGTCGTGCATGTTTGTCCAAGTCTTCTACTTGTCAAAATGGGTCGCCTCGGCTTTGACATTCACTCCCGCCATTTTATGACTTCCGAAGTTCACAAAGAGGCAATCAGAGACACCCCATTTTTGACCGCCCTCAAGACTTGACGCCACCATTGGAACACTCGGTGATTATCCATGTTTGTGTTCATTTGGAGTTCCTGAGTTCTCGGTGCGCGCTACCGCCTCAGACCTCCGAACTCGACTGCTTGTGTTTGGTTTTGCACCAAACACTTGTGTTTTGCCATGAAAGGAAGGAATGCCTTGTGAGGCATCCCCACACACCACCGGCCGAACTAGAGGCCACCTACCGTCAAACTTCTATCGGCACTTTATTGTGCCGACCGGCACTATTTTGTGCCGACCGCACCAAATTTTTAAAATGGCACTCTTGCCTACTGCATCGCACTTGCTTTATGAGATATTTTTATTGCAAATGTAAAGTTTTGCTCTCCATACACGGTATGGAGGGATGAAGCTTTGGTTTGATTAATGGCTAAGCATTCTTGCCTATAAAGAGAAGCCTCTTCCTCTTGGTTTTAGGGTTAGAACTTTTGAGACAAAAACCAGAGCTCATACATACATATATATCTATATCTCCTCTCTCTCCTCTTGTGTGTGTGTTTTAGGGCCCAAATAGTGTGTTTTGTCTCACTTTTGCACCATTACACACACTATTACACCTAGCTCCGAGATTGGGAGACTTGGAGGTTTGTTTTGAGTGATTTTGGACTGGTTTTGATCACTTGAGGAGGGCTGGACCATCTGTTCTTCATTGGATCTTCAAGGGTGAGCTTTTCACTTTAGTTTCCCCATTCTTGCAACTACTTTTTACCCTCTTTGCTTTGAGTTTTTGAGTTTGTGTTTAACATAAAAAAGTCTTGTTTTTACTTGTTCTTGAACCTTCTTTAAGGTCATTTTATGGTTTGAGTTAAGCCTCATTACTTTAAGCTTTGTTTTGCCATTTTTGGTGCCTTTTTCTTAGGCCTTCTTGTTTTGGTGTTCTTTGATATTCTCACCACTGAAAACCAGTGGGTTTTCAGTGGTGAGGATGATATTTTCGAGTCTCTTCTAAGGGAGAGACACCCCTCTCCCTTTGGTCCTTTGGTTGGCCTTTGTTTTGGCTCATAGCATAACATGCATGCATGTTTTCCTTAGCTTTCATTTCAGAGCTTTATTGTGTATTTTAGGTCATGTGTGACCTCTGTTTTTAGTTGATTCCATGGCCTCTTGCATGCTTTCCATGTTGGCTTTAGAATGCTCTTTCATGCTTATAAGTAGTGTCATGCTTTGAGCCTTGATTCTTGCATATTTTAGCTTGGTTTCATGAGGATATTAGCATCTATTTGCCATGTAATAGGGCTGTGAGCCACTGTTTTGGACACCCTTGGTATGCTTGATGTGCATGTTTTGCATTTTAGGCTTGTAAACTTTGCTTCCATGAAGTTCTAGCATGATTGACTTGTTTTGATCTAGTGATTTGGCATCATATTAGACCTCATTTCAGTCCATTAGTCATGTTTGCATGTTGGCATATGTGGCTTAGTTCATGTTTTAAAGATATGCCCTTGAATGCTTTAAAATAGACATTGTGCATGCTTCCATGTTTGGTGCATTTTTGGGGGTGCCATGGGGGGATTTGAGTGTCATTCCACATGCTTAAAATCTTTTTTTGTTTGTTGAATGCATGCCATGAGTGGTTGTATGAATGACGTCAAATTACTCTCTTTGGTGTCCTAGACTTGGGCCCATTGAATAGCATGCTTGTGTGGCATTTTCATCATGTTGTGAGGCTTGTTTTGCCACTGTTTTTGGGAGTTTGAGGGCTGCCCTCTATGGCTTAAGTCCATTGTTGCATGCTTATTTCATGATTGTTGCTTGCTTGGTTAATGTAGCCTTGAATGCATGCTTGTTAGTTCCATGTTAATTGGCCCATCTTGCATGCCATTTGTATCCTACATACTTTAGCTCTTTGCATGCTTAACGTGATAGGTTGCATTGCATTTGAGCCTTGCTTGCATACTTGCATCTCATAGCTTGGTTTGGGGTTGTCAAGTTAAGTCTAGGATTGAGGTGAGTTCACATTTCAAGTGGTGTATCTTACCTCAATCCTTGGTCACTAAGGCCCTTGATTTCTACATGATAGGGACTTAGTATTCATTTGTTGTGTTGCATGCATATTTACATTAAAATGAGCAATCTTGGTTCCTTAGGCTATCATGCATCAAATGCACAATTGATAGCCCTAGAACCAAGAGCCACACCCCCTTGAGTCCCTAAACATGATAGGAGGTGTTGGACATGCTCACATTTGCCTAAAAACCATGCCTATGCATTGTCATTGCCGCTATCCGTCTGGCCGCAGAACTTTTTCACCGGCAATTTATCGTGCCGATCGGCACTTTATTTGTGCCGATAAACATAGAAAGCAAATGGTGATCAATGAGAATAGGTAATCTCTCCCCAAATGGGGTATCTCGCATCACTTGGGAGGTATTTCAGAGCTTTGGGAATTTTTGGAGAGGCAGAGCAAAAATGTATAAAGAATGCCATGACACGGGTTTTCCGGCAAGTCATGACGAGCATGCATCATTCACAAGATCTCAAGGCAGGCCGAGGCCCCATTTCATTTCATTTAGATGCTTTAATTTCAAGATTTAGAAATTTGTAATAATTTATTTATTCATTTATTCTTCGGTCTGCTGTATTTACTTATTCGGTCCCTCCGAGCGAGGGCACATTGTAATATGGGTGTGTGGGTGTGTGAAGGTCTTCCAAACCCCATTTCTTTCTAACCTTTTATTTACCCGCCAGTGGTAGATTAGGGCATTTTAAATTAGCATACCCTATGCAATGCATGAGTGCATCCATGCATTTGTTTACATGCACCGGGCTCGGTACATCATACAAACTGCATCGCAATTTTCAAATTCCAAAATTGAATACGTGCTATGTGATAGCATTTCATATGCCATGCTTAAGATAGCCGAGCCTGTCTAACTGCATTCTTGCCTGTGTTGCATTAGCCATTTAACATGAACTAGGTCATGCATTGTTTTGCTAATTAGTTTACTGTTTTGGCACGGAGTACTAGGTGAGCTTTTATGCTTTAGCATATCACATGTGTGTGAGTGTTGACATAATAGCATGACTACCATGAGGCTAAGTGCTTATATGATAAACTGCTTGAATGCCTGTGGGTGGAGGTTGGATTACTTGAGTTGGGAATACTCATTGAAATGTGTTTTAGCCTCCTCGTGAGTAGCAATTTCAAATTGTTTTCCAAACAAGACGGATATGCAATGCTTATTTCCAAATTAGGCGATCTAGTCTATACTTGTTTGCTGCGCGCATAACATAGTAATTCTAGGCTAATAATTGGAATAAGAGCATGTAATGTTTTCAAAAACGGATATCACGGTTAGTAGAGGTCGGTCTTCGACCGGCGAAAGGGTGCTCATAGTCGACCTTCCCGATCGTACTCTAAGCTCCCGAGCCAAGACCACTTTGGTGATGATTTTATGTATGCCTTCGCACCGCGTCAGGGTTTCCTAAATTTCCCACTAAAAAAACATTTAGGTGGCGACTCTGTATCTGGCAAAGCAGTCCATGTTTGGCACTACTTTTCAAAAATCTGTTTTCTCAAACGATTTGCCGGATTTGGACTCTTTGGTTCAGATTTAGAACCGCGACACAAAATCGAGTCCGAACTGTAGAGCGAAGCCCTCACGGGCGCGTCTACACCATGTTCCCACTTCATTCACTCTTCAAGTGCCTTTGAGTGTTATGCATTGTTGCCTTATTTGTGGCCTAGCATGTATGCCATCTTGCCTAGGTCCTTGAGCCTCCATCTTAGCATGTATTGGTCTTTGTTTAGACCTATTTAAGCTCTGTCCATGGTTGGTTCATGCATTTGTGCCATGTTTTGCATGCCTCCTATGTTTAGCTCTTTGCTAGCCTTATGCCTTAAGGACTCTAGAATGCCTTATGCCTATTGTTTGAGTGATTTGGAATCATTTCATATCCTATTTTAGTGCACATAGTGTTGTTACACTTCTACATTTGTCACTATTTGAGCACTCTTGAGGGTTATGCTCTTAGGCCTAGTGGATTGGCCTTTGCATGTGCATGCTTGTATATGCCTTTGTGCCTTCATATCTTAGCATTATGGCCACTGATTTGGGCATGACTGAGGTCTGTCCATTTTGGTTTAAGTCCATTGAGCATGTTTGCTTTCATGTTATTCACATGCTTACATTGCGCCATGTTTGTCACACCCCGAACCCGCCCCCTAAAAGTTCGGGCATGACCTATGCAGACATGGGCGCTAAACCTAATATACATAGTATAAGGGGGCCTGAACAGAAGCACTTAGGTTCATAGAATGACATAAAATCATATCCATCGAGCTGTCACTACCATGCTAGGATCTCAACAACATAATAGATAGATACTATACAAAAACATACACCAGGGCATCGATTATATATATATATAGATATATAGACCCAGCCCCAAGATTGGGCATAACAAAAACATTTGAGATGGGAAAGTTATGTATAGTCAACCTTAGACAAGAAATCACAGTGCGAGCCAATATTTTAACAAACTTTACAAAATATAAAAGGCTTCGTCTAGTCCCTGATCATTCAGAGGTTGACAAAAAGGTAGACGTGTATCGGGGTTAGGACTGACCTCCCGGTTGATTACCTACAGCATTAGACAAATCACAGAGTGAGCTACGCTCAATGAATAATAGTACATAAACAGTTCAATGTATAATTAACAACACGTATGTAGCTGTAGAGTTTATATAGGTGATGCTGTGTTACCTTCAGAACGGCCATCGGCCCAGAAATAACAGAACGACCATCGGCCCAGAAATAATCCATATGCACACATATTCTTTCAACGTTTCCATTCACATCAATTTTCAACCATTATATGTGTCAAGATAGTGATTTACGGAAATCAGAACGTTAATAGCCATAAGCATTAACGATAAACAAATGTACTACTACTCACAGTGTTGTGGCGGGACGCTACTTCCTCCCGGAGTGTGCCCTACACACATAGAACTCACCAATTAGTTCAACTTTCTTTTAAATTCACACTGCATTCGTTAACTTTCAATAAATAAAGGAACACTGTAAAAATTTCAAATATTAATTTCACACATCCCAGAGGGTCAAACAGGCCAAAAGGAGAATTCCATGTTTTTCAATGCGACGTGCGGCGATGATGCCTCGCGACGCGGCGTTGATGTTCGCGACGTGCCTTTTAGACAGTGTTCAAGCCCAAATTTTGCCCCATTTGCCACATGTGCGGCAGTGACTCCCACACGTGCGGCGATTCTGCCAAAAACCCATTCGAAATTTTCCAAAAATCCAATTCTTTGGTGACTTCAATAAGGTCCAAAATAGATCCTTTAATGCATAAAATATGGTCTAAACATCATGTAATTTAGGAGACACAACATGTGGACACATGATTCCATAGTCAAACATACATCTTGTACAAAGTATTTCAAGCATATATTCATTCTTGCCCCTTGCATTCTATGAGCATAACATAAACATGAAGCATTTTATACAATACGATCATCCAAGTCCATAATTGAGCATGATCATGCATAGATAAGGGATAGGATGAATTTAACTCTCAATCAAGCTAACATCAACACATCTTCTCAATCAAATTTATACACCTCCCATATCAAAGAAAATTCTACTTATACTCCAAAAATTCCTATCCAAGACAAGAGAAGAGGTAATTTAAGGTACAATCTACATAAAATTTACATACCTTGAGCTTTAAATCTCTCAAATTCTCAACCTCCTTGGATAATCCTCTTTACCCTACCTCTCAAACCCCTCTCTAACCCAATCTTTTCTCTCAAGAGATAGTTGTCTCTAAGTCAAGGTGTTTAAGGAACATAACACATAGATATATATATATATATATATGATGTGAATAAGACAAAAATCAATCGTTTAACCATCCCCAAATTGAAATTTCACCAAAATGCTTAATATTACCTAAAAATTATGCTGATCTCAAATATAACATCAATTTCGAATTATCATGCCTCTAAGGCTCCCAATTTCTGTTCTAAACGTTTTAAATGTAACAGATGCTTTTCTTATCCAACAGATATAATCACAAAATTTTTCATTAAGCATTTTCATGCACAAAATAAGAGACTTAAACATGTTAGAAGCACATGCGAGGGTCGGGTTATTACAATGTTGTTGCATACCTATGTTGCATTGCTTTGTGTATGCATGTATTAGCTTTGTTTGCATGTTATTAGCTTTGTTAAGTTGATTATAATCATATTGCATTGAGTATGCTTTGTCGTTCATTGCATTGTGTATGCCATGTTATATTGCATTGAGTATGCCATGTTCTTCGCATTGAGTATGCCATGTTACATTGCATTGAGTATGCCATGTTGTTCTTCGCATTATGTATGCCATGTTACATTGCATTGAGTATGCCATATTGTTCTTTGCATTGTGTATGCCATGTTATCTTTTGCATTGAGTATGCCATGTAGTTGCATTGTGTTTTGCATGCCTTGCATTACATGTGTGCATGCTTAAGTTGCATTTCATGTTTGTATGCTTGAGTTGTATTGCATTTGTTTGGATTAGGTGTTAGTCCAAACACGAGGAACAAGGAACGTTTCATACTTGAAATAATGAAACGTGCCTCAATTCTCAGTCGCCGACGCTTTTGATCATATATGATAGAGTTCTAGGCTTTATGTGCTTATATGCGCATTCATTTCATATTGAACTATGCAATTTGACTTCTCGGCCATCATGCATCGAGATGCGTGATTGGTGGCCCAAGAGTCGAGAACCGCACTCCCTTGAGCTTATGAAATGATAGAGAGGGTGGTTGTGCACACATATCTTGCAAATACATTGCCATGCCCTTTCTTGCTCTCTGTTGTAGCAAATTGGAGAAGTGCAGCAACAACTGGTCGGCCGACCAGTAAAAGTGGCTGGCCGACCACTTTTTCTGGTTTGCAGCAAAGAAAAGTGGTTGGCAGGTGGTCTCCCACATCAACAACTGGTCGGCTATGTTTCCACAGGTTCCCATGGTGGAGTTGAAGCTTTGTGGAGCTTTGTGCAAGGTTCTGAGAATAGTTGCAAACAGAGGCAAATCGGGGCATCACGACGGATTTCCGAACGAGGTGACTGAGCATGCGTGCATTCTTCTCTCTCTGAGGACATTGCTTTACTGCTTTACTTAGCTAATTTGCTTAGCTAGTTTATGCTTTGGTTTTGTACCTAATTAGTTAATGCATTTAACTATTCAATTTGTGTTGTAATAGCTTAATTAATTAGCTTGTTAGTTAATTAGTTTTGTGATGTAATAATTAGTTTAATTAGCTTAGATTAGCTAGTTAGCTTCTTATTCGGACTCTCCATTGAGAGGGCCAACTGTTGTAATAAGCGTGCGTGTGTGTGATGCATATCTTCCAACCCCCATTTCTTTCTCCTTTTTACTTAACCGCTTACGATGGTTAGTTTTAGGGCATGTTTCAATTAGCATACCTTATGTTTGCATGCGTGCATCATTCATCTATTTTGCATGCACCGGGCTCGGCGCATTATACTAACTGCATCGTATTTCAATTCCAAGTTGAATACATGTATCGAATTGTCCAATTCACATGACATCTTAGATAGCCAAGCTTATTTTAGTTGCATTTTTGCATGTGTTGCATTAGCCATCTTAACATGAACTAGGATCATGTATGATTTCTAATTAGTTCTCTGCTTTGGCTCAGAGTACACTGTGAGTGTTTACGCTTTAGCATACTGCATGTGTGTTAGTGTTGCCATGTTAGCATGCTTGCTATGAGGCTAACTGCTTTGTTGGTCGATCGGCCATATTTTCTGGCCGAACCTTGTTCATCTGCTTTATGCAGATATTTTATGCTAGCTGGAACAGCTGGCATCCACAATTCACCCCCTCCATACACGTGTATGGAGAGATTTGCCCTTTGCTTAGCTTCTCTTAGAAGCTTAGAATTTGGAATTCTATAAGAAGGGAGCTCCTCCTCCCTTCTCAGGGGTTCTGGATTTTAGGGTTAGAATAGGTGTATTTCTCTATCTCTATATCTCCCCCTCTTTACACTTTTGTGTGTGTTTTTGTGACCTAAAGTGTGATTTGGTCTTACTATTGCACACAAATACCTAGCACTACACCATCTTTGGTTGCTGAGGCATTAGGGAGTTGGTGTTAGGGTTCTTGAGCTGTTTTTTGATCAGAGAAAGGTACTGGTGTTGTGTTCTTGAAGGTGTTCTTCAAGGGTGAGCATTCTTGCTTTAGATACCCCTTTATTGCTTAAGCTTTTAGCCCTTCTTGCTTATTGTTTTAAGCTTAGTCATTAACTGATAAAAGTTCTGTTTTTACTTGCTTTAGAACTTTGTTTAAGGTCATTTTGAGGTTTGGGGTTGTTTACCCCCTCCAAGGCCTTGTTAGGCCTTGTTTTAGGCCATCCCCTTTGGCCCTTGCTTTAAACTTTGCATGGCCTCTCTACCACTGAAATCCAGAGGATTTTCAGTGGTGGAGAGGTGGTTTTGGTGTCCTAAATAGGAGAGGGTCATCTCCTCTCCTTGTTGTTTTGAATGCTAGCATAAATGGCTTATGTGGGTAGCATGTGTGCTTAGCTTGTTTTAACTCCATTTCAGCTAGTATTTGGTGTTATTTTGCCATGTTTTACCTCTGTCTAAGGTTGGTTTGATGGCCTCTTACATGCTTCATGTACTTGCCTTGCAATCCTTTTATTTGCCTTAACATGCATCATGCTTTGACATGTCTTTCTAGCATGATTTTGGCTTAACTCCATGAAGCTTTTAGCCTTGTTGTAATATGCTTAAGCTCTGATTTTGGTCTCTTTGGCCATGTATGCCATGCTTTGTATAGCCACCATGCAACCTAGCTTGTTAGTTTTGAGTGTCCAAGTCACTAGCATGCTTTACTTGGACCATTTCAATGATTTGACATTATTTGTTATACTATTTCAGTCCATATAGTATGCTCATATACTTGCACTTATCACTCTTTTAATGTTTTAAAGAGTTGATGTTTTATGCCTCTTGAATGGATCATTGTGTATGCTTCCATGCTTAGGTCATTTGGATGCCATCTAAGTGGGTTTTTGGTCTTGTTTTACCATGCCATAACTCTATTTTTAATGGTTTATGTCATGCCATGTTTGGTTTTGATAGGTGTAGTGTAACACCCTTTTTATAGCCTTGCATGCCTCATGCTTTTGGCATTGTGTTCTAGCTTGTGTTGGCTAGTTTAGAGCATGTTTTTGGTCTTGTTTGGACCTACTTTGGGACTGTTTTAAGTCCCCTTGGCCCTTTGGGGCTTGTCTTGCATAGCCTTGGTTTGAGTCCCTTAGCTAGTTTCAAGCTTTAAACCTTTTTGCATGCTTTGCTTGTGTACTTTGGTTGGTTTGGCACCTTTCCTAACATAATTTCAGAGCCTACAATATATGTTACATGTCCATATTTGTCCATTTTTAAGTGCTCTTGAAAGTTGCCCTCTTATGCCTAAGTAATAGGCCATCACATGTGCATGTTTGTATGTGTTTTTGTCCATTATTTCTTAGCATTTTGGCCACTGATTTGGGCCTATTTGAGAGCTGTCCATTTTGGTTTAAGTCCATCCTTTGCATGTTGTTGTATGCTTGCCTTGCATGTTGTCGCATGCTTGTTGCATATTTAGTACCTTGCATGTTGTTACATGCTTATCCCTTTATCATGTTGTCACATGCTTGTCTTATTTTGTATGTTGTTGCATACTTGTCCACCTTTGTATGCCTTGCATGCTTGAATGTTCATCTTACATCTTACATACTTGTTTAGGTTACATTGCATTCGGCATGCTTGTCACCATTAGCCTTGTATGGCATTGTCATTAACATGCTTATATTGCATTGGATTTGCATCATGCTTGAGTTGCTTGCATGCTTAGGTTGCATAGCATTGTATGTGCGTCCCTTGCCTCTTGATCAAGCATGATACAAGTTGGGCCCCCTTATGTGTTTTGGTGTGCATTTCATTTGATATTAATTGCACACTTGGCTCCATTGGCCATCATGCATTGAAATGCGTGATTGATGGTCCGAGGGTCGAGAACCATACTCCCTTGAGCTTATGACATGATAGGGAGGGCGGTTCTGCACACATTTTCTTGCAAATGCATTGCCATGCTCTATTTGTCCTCTGCTGCAGCAAAACAGCATTCAGCAGGAAGAGATGGTCGACCGACCATATTCAATGTCGGCCGACTACAAATTGTTGGCCGAGAGCCTAATTTTTGGTCAATGACCAGTTTTCCTTGGCCGATGGCCCTATCTATTGGCCGATGGACTCTCAACATGTCCCCAAGGTAGTTCAGAAGTGTCACAGAAGTTGGCACAGTTTCCAGAGGTGTAGAGCAGTGCAGGCAGAGGCAACATGTAACATGGCGATGGATTTCCGAGCGAAGTCGTCCGAGCATGCATTCATCCCTCGTCTTGAGGCCATTTCAGTGTTTTAATAACTTAGAATAGTTATTTATTATTCATTTGGTTTTGTAATTAATTAATTAGCTTGTTAGTTAGTTAATTAGTTAGTTTGTATTATTCTTTCGGTCCCTCCGTCGAGAGGGCCAATTGTGTAATAAACGTGCGTGTGTGTGATGCATGTCTTCCAAACCCCCACTTCTTTCTCCCTTTTACTTACCCGCTTATGATGGTTAGTTCTAGGGCATATTTCAATTAGCATCCTTATGCTTTGTATGCGTGCATCCATTCATCTGTATTGCATGCACCGGGCTCAGCACATCATACTAACTGTATTGTATTTCAATTCCAAGTTAAATACATGTATCGAATTGTCGCATCTCATATGCCATCTTAGAATAGCCGAGCCTATTTCTAGTTGCACTTTGCATGCGATGCATTAGCCATTTTAACATGAACTAGGGTCATGCATTGATTACTAACTAGTTCTTTATTTTGACTCGGAGTACGCTGTGAGTGTTTATGCTTTAGCATCTTGCATAAGTGTCAGTGTTAACATGACAGCATGCTTGCCATGAGGCTAATTGCTTATGTAATATAACTGCTTGAATACCTGTGGGTGAAGGTTGGATTACTTGAATTGGGACAATTCATTGAAATCCGCATTTTAGCCTACTTGCGAGTAGCAAACTTCAAACCATTTCCAAACAAACGGATATGTGATGCTTTGTTCCAAATTAGGCGATCTAATCTATACTTGTGTGTTGTGTGCATCACATAGTAAATTCTAGCTAATAACCGGAATAAGAACGCATATGTTTGCAAAAACAAGATATCATGCTTAGTACAGGCCGATCTTTGATCGGGCGAGCGGGGGTGCTCATAGATGACCTTCTCCAATCGTACCCAAGTTCCCGAGCCGAGGCAACTTTGGTGATGACAGACACGTGGCCTTAGGCAACGAGTCAGGGTTTTCTAAATTCCCCCCAAAAATAAAATATTTAGGTGGCGACTCTGTATCTAGCAAAGCAGTCCATGTTTGGCACTTCTTTTTTAAAAATCAATTTTTCAAAACGATTTGCCAGATTTGGACTCTTTGGTGATTTATCGGTCTCGCATTGCACTTTACGGGATTAGATTCAGAACCGTGACATTTGAGTCCGAACTCTAGCAGCAAAGCCCAAGGGCGCGTCTATAGTGCGGAGCCAGGAGTTCTCCGGGGCGGTCTGCATAACCCTCTTTACCAAACTTCAAGCTAGACCCTGTGTCATGTTTCTCCCCTTTGTCTTCCCTTTCCTCGAAGTCAACTGAACACTAAATACCTCTCTCATGTGTTCTGCCTTTTTTATCATTCCTCTGAGCTCGTAAAGTCTCTTGGGCTCAATGATCCCATGGATCACATTAATCATGCCTTGAGATGTGCCTATCTTGAGGGGCTAGTCGAGCTCATCCTTCGATGTATCGGTCCAAGTAGCCTACAGCCACTAATTCTTTTAAATGTGGCTTCAATGGGATGCAATCCTTAGTTTGAGACCCAACTTCCTCATGGAAGGTGCATCGGTACCTTTCATCATAACCCCTCTGTGCCTCTCTCAATTTAGTAGGTCGTCGAACAAAGGGTTTATCGCGAATTTCCCTAAGGATGCGATAAATGGGTTTCTTAAATACTGTAGTGATGGTAGTGCAAATCGTTAACTTCTTGACCTTGCTCTTTTCACTATTTTGGAGAGGGTCGCCACGATTATTGGAGCTTAATTTTCCCTTCTTACTAATCGTGTTAACATTGGTCAAAGATTTTTTGTCCGACATCAGGGTTGTGCCAGTCTTTGCCTTGACACAAGCGATGTCCTCCTCTACCCCAATATGCTGGTGTATTCTTTCCATCAAAGTTTCCATGGTAAGAGGCGAAGTCATGGTCATAGAATCCCTTAATCTGTGCCCAACTGGCAATCCGTGCTTGTATTGGGCAATGGCCAAGTTAGTGGGGCATTCGCCAATTTGGTTAAATGTCTCCCAATACCTATTATTATATGACTGCAGTGTTTCCTTCTCGCCCATGTCAATGGCGAGCAACTGGTCTACCTCTACAGGCGTTTTGGTGTTTGTTTTGAACCTAGTAACAAACGCCTTTGCAAGTTGCACCCAAGAGGCAATGCTGCCTTCTTGTAATCTCTCAAACCAAGTCAAAGCCCAAATCCCCAAGGCTTGACGAAAATAGAATGAACATCAAGGCATCATTCCTTCTGTGAATAGCCTTAACTTATCGAAAGTGGCTAAGATGCATGTAAAGATCTGACTTCCCATCGTAGATCGTAAACTTAAGCTGATTAAAGCCTGGAAGTAGAGGCACATTCGCTATCGTTGGTATGAACGGCAAACTTCGTAATATTGTCAGCGCCTTATCCGTTAGCTCATAAACAAGATACGACATTGTCATTACAACCTCGACACTTTCATGTGTCCTAGAAGCCAATCTTCACAAAGTAGACACCCTATAGGGGTCTTGCACCTGGGCATCTTCTCTCTTCCGTGCCCTCTCTTCAAGCACAGTTCGCAAGTCTTCCGATCTGGGCAATTCCGTGTATTAAGAAGATGTCTGATGAGTGTATGAGGGTTGATAGTTGCTCCTCTCATTGTATGATCTTTCAGATCTCATCCTCTTCGACCTAGAGTAACGAGTTTTGGAAGTCTTTAACTGGGAGTCACCTATCCTGAGGCTTCTACTCCTAATATGTATGGGCGTAGCGTATCCATCCTAGTCTAAAAAATGATGAGATCGTATTCGTAATTCGCAAATTTCCACCCTAGCAAATCCCTTGCCCCTCACTTAGCGCTTCAAAGTCTCCATGTCTGTCGCCATCCTCCTGATTAATTTATCTTGCTCTCTCACACGATCTTCTAGAATTTGGGTATTAGTCCCTTATTGTTGTCCATCTAGGCTTTGGGAGCGGCAAGGGCTCAAACCCTATTTTTCTCACGCACTCATGTGAGGGTTACATTGTTGAGAGTCCAAATCCACCACGGGCAGAGCAGGAGGCAAATCTTCACACCTCCAGTTAGCTTCTAGCATTTAGCCATCAATGGTGGAAAACGACAAATCTTTATTGTGCGCTATTAAAGCTTGTTGACGGAAAACTTGATCAAAAGGTTTGTTTTGGGAAAACTTCCCACAGACGGCGCCAATTATATGAGTACGAAATAATCGTTACTTTTATATTCTTATTGGTCAAGCTTACGCTCCTCTAAACATCATCGTAACACCTGAAATCACAAACATGAGCTAGCCGGCAGGTGTGTATCGGAAACCCCTCCGATGCCTAAGTTAATAAATTGACTAAAGAGGTAAAAACTCAGAGAATTCGGGAATAATGATTGCAATAACTGGATTAGGGTTTGGTTTGAGCTTTTATAAGTTTGGCATGGCACAACCCTAGTAGAACTCTAACTCTCCTTTGTAAAGTCCTTCTAGGAATCGCAATCCTAACGAATAATGCTTATCCTTTAACACCCTTCTCACTGCAAGCCAGATGAGATGGCACAACTCTTTGTATGGCTTCTAGCTGAGCAATCGAACTAACTTTGTTGTTCGCCTCTAGACTAGATATGCAATGCATGGTACCATGCAAACCTTGCACGACGCGTCACCATGCTGACATTGTGCAACTCCTCTCCTAGTTCAGTCAAACCCTTGACTGCCACTGTGAGGTAGCTCGGTCCCATAACGTTGGCATTCTCCAGACCAGTTAAACTTCTTTGGCTGGTTGAATCGCTGTTCAGCCCAAACTAGGCCATCTCTAGAACATAGCTTAGTCTGCCAACACGACCCAAATCTTAAGCCCACTTCCACCTAGCTCAGCCCAATTTGGCTGCACAAATTACCCTCTCATATATGCTCTTATTATATAGTGCAAGACCGGCCTAACTAGATGTTTGTCTATCCCTACTAAGTGTTTAAGATTGACCGAATTTTTGATTTTCAATAAGTTTTTTCACAAAATACAATTTGTTTTGATTTTGAAAAATTTCGAAATATTATATTTAAATGTTTTTTACATTATTTTTTGTTTTTGTTCTTGTTAGGTATTTTGTAACTGGTAATCCCATTTGACAAAAACTCTATTTAAATGTGATTGCATTCGTTCTTTTATATATGTGAGTTTGTGAGAGTTTAGATGCAAATCCAACCCAATTTGTGCCTGAGTAGAGGAGTTTGTATTGAAGGAAAGGTGTGCTTAAGTAGAGGAGTTATTAAGCCTATCAAACCTCTTGGACCACTTAAGAGGTCAAGTATGCATTCGAGCACTGATTTGGATCATCCATTATCTTAGTCTGATTTCAGAGATATTAAAAGTTGTGTTTTACCGCTCAAGCGGTAAGTCTTGCGCTCGAGCAAAGTAATATGTGTTAGTACCGCCTTACTAGTCTTATCGCTTAAGTGGTCATTCTTGAACAGTCTTCATGTCTCTATTTGTTATAGAGGGCCTCAGTTGCTCGTTTTTAAGGTTTAACCTGTCTAGAATTCTCTCTGAAGAGATAAGCTTGATTGTTTTATATTGGAAGGTGTTTCATAGTATGTTTACTTTGATGGATTGAGATTGATCATTGGATCAACAAGTGTGTTATTAAAGATCATCAAGGGATTTCTTTCATTCAAATTTATTCATTGAGAGACATTCATTAGTTGATTCTGGGAAACTTGAGCTTGAAGTTTTGGTACATTCTGGAGTGGCTCATCATCATGGATTTAACATCGGTATTGTGGATTTAACGTTAGGCTAAACAATTCCGAGGTAAAGACGGGCGTGGAAGAGGCAAATCGGGTTCAATTCAATTTGGATGTGAATTCGCTAGGTAGTTGAAGGTTCTCGTATATAATTCCATTTTCTTCTTAGTAAATTATTTTATGCTTTTAACTTGTGATTTTTTTTTATCATAACTGGAGATGCTTAAATTGTGATTTTTTCCCACATTATATTATTGTGTTGATTTGTCAATATTTGATTTGTAGATGTAATTCAATTCTCGTTTAATTGAATTAGATCTAAGATTGTTTGATTGAGATTTGTTATTCATCACTAAAATTGAATCCTAATTGCAAATCATTATCTCGAGGTTTTTAAGATTTTTAGTTCTTTGTTTTAGGACGCTTACGCCATAAGTTAATTTATTAATCTTCTATTTGAGCCAAAAGAATACAATTTGTCTAAAAGGACAGCTATCTGTTGAAATCAACATATATGTCTATCTCTTAAAATCACCTAATTTGTCTATATATTGAAATTCACCAAGCCTATTTTCTATCTATTGAAATTCACCAAACTGCCTATTGGTTGAAATATGATGTTGAATATCACACATTACTCTATTTCACCACCATTAATTGCCATCGTTGATTGCCGCCTGCAGCCGTCGGTGACTTTTCCAGTGCTGGTGAAATTTTTCGGTATATCTTTATCACCAAATAACATTTACCTTGAATATAATGCTTTATACCCTATTTAAATTGAACTTTTCATCAATTTTCTCTTAGTTTTATAAGATAAATAACCAAAGTTACACATTTTGTAATAAATTTAAGATGGAAGACATTATAGAACATCCCTATCATTAATGTGCTTTTACAATAGGATTTGACTTCTCTCAAGTTAGTCATCTCAATTTAAGAAAACATTTAGGCTTCATGGTCCTTTTTTGGGACCAATTTCAGTGATTCGAACCATTTCCTTTTTAGGACTTGTTGAATAGAATATTCATGTAAAAAATCAAGATGATCAGACATCGAAAAATATATGTTTTAATCAAATTTGTATTGCAAAAAATAAATAGTTATTCTTGAAATTATATGTATCGTCCATTTGTTTAAAAAAAATAAATTTAATTCAAACATATAACTATCGATATACAATTATCTTATTTTTTGTATGAATATTCTACTTGACGAGTCTTAAAAGATGAACAGTTGGATCACCAAATTGGCCATAAAATGAGCCTACCAAGCTTAAATACTCTTTCAAGTTGAGATGACAATTTGAGAGAAACCAAACCTTTTACAATAATATTTAGGATTTGGCTTCTCCCAAGTTAGTCATCTCAACTTGAAAGAACGTTTGGGCTTTGTAGGACCATTTTAGAACCCACTTCAATGATCCAAACTATTCAACTTATAGGATTCGTTGAGTAGAATATTCATACAAAATATCAAGATAATTGAATGAGTAATGCTAGGCTTCATAAAAGAAATATCATGAAGAGTTTCATAAAAATTCTCCACAATTACATTATATATACAATAAAATACCACAAACTAATCAAAGGATGAGAATCATCAAGAAACTTTTCATGATATTTCTTTCATAAAGCCTAACATTATTCTGATTGAATATCAATAACTATATATTTGAATTACATGAAAAACTACTTAGACTCTCCGACACCTTACAAGTAGCCCCTGTTCTGAATATGGCAGTCAAGGATAGTGCATTATGGTTAGCACAGAGCTCTGGCCAATCCCTGGTATCTGCTTTCTACAAGCATACCAATCTGGAATTTGGTGATAATGTCAGTTTCAATAGTATGGTTTGGATTAAATACCTTCCACCCAAAGTGCAATGTTTTGGATGGTTTGCAAGAAGAAATAAGGTCAAAACTTCAGTGTTTCTGCATAGATTGGGAATTCTAGATTGTAACACCTCTACTTTATGCATTTTCTGTAAGGCTAGTTAAAACTTGAACATGTGCTTATCCTTTGCCCATTGGTATGGAGAGTTTGGTCCGGCCTTTTGAAGTGGTAGAAGATCAATTGGGTGGTGCTTGGTTCTGTTCAAGGCCTGCTTGACTGGTGGTCAGGTTTCTGCTGCAGGAAGGCTGAAAGAAGGATTTGGAGTGCCATTCCTTTGGTAGCTCTTTGGTCAATTTGGAAGCATAGAAATGAGTGCCTCTTCCAAGGTTCTCATCCCAAGTTGGAGGAATTACTGGAGCTCATCATCACAAGAATTGCAATCTGGTATAAAGCTGCAACCAAGGAGACTGCATTCTTGATTGATGACTTCCTCCATAACATTTCTCAAATCAGATTCTGTTTATGTGGAAGGAATTAGGGGATCTGTTCTGTTGGGCAGTTAGCTCAGTCCATTAAGATGGTGTGGTGTCTGTTCCAAGTGGTGTTTCTGTGTTTCTTGGGAGTGCAACTGCAATGGGTATAGTTCTAAGAGTGCATCTGGCTGCGGGTGTAATGTGCTGGGTTGTTTTGATCTAAGTATGCAATTTCTTTGGTATGCGATCCCTTAGTCGATGGTCGCAAGTGATCTATTCTAATGGCTGCTGTGATCTGTCCTAATGGCTGCTGGTGTTTTTGATCTAATTGCTGCTGGTGAATTGTTTTAGCTGGTTTGTTGGTTGCTATGTTGGTGCATCACTTCATCATCCATTTCCTTGATCTCCTTGGCAAAAGCTGATTTAATGCAGAAAGGTGTTTTGTTGCCTGATGGACTGATGCTGGTGCATGGGTCTGGTCTGCTGGACTGTGGGTGCGTAGGTTTGGTGGTTGTTGTGTTGGTGCATCATTTTATCATCAAATTCCTTGTTCTTCTTGGCAATAGCTGATCTAATGCAGAGGGGAGTTTTGTTGGTGATTAGTTGGAGTGGTCTACTGGTCTGATGCATAGGGGAGCATAGCATGCTTGGATTTGTAGTGGACTTTCTGTCACATGCAACAATAGTGGGATTCATGGGTGGAGCTGCCACCCAAACTCACTAGTGGAGATGGGAAAGTGGAGTATTGGGCTGTTGTTTCCTCTTCCTTCTTACTCTCACTAGATATTTTTTGCTGCCTATGCTTTGTTGGTCTAATGTGGAATGGTTCTATAAATTTGAGGGAGTGAATCTGCACTAATGCTTCTGGGTTAGGCCTGTAAAATACTGCTGCACTAATGATCCTGCTCTATACTATCTGTTCAATCTGCACTAGGCTTGACTGTTGCTCTGCACTAGGCTTGTCTATTGTGCTGGATTCAGGTCTGGTCTGTGGTCTTTTTTGTTTTTTGTTTCTTCGGTTGGTTGGTCACCAACTCTGGGGGTGCTGCAAATGATAGGATGGGCTTTTTCATGCCAACTTAGTTGGGATGGTTCAGTCCATCGTGATGCTTCTGCATTTCCCTCTCTTTGTTGATGTATTTGTCTTGTACTTTGTTCTTCCTTTTACATCAATGAAGCTTTTTCGTCTTGCCGTTCAAAAAAATATATATATTTGAATTACATTTGTATTTCAAAAATAGATGGCTATATACTTAAATTATATTCGTTGTCTATTTTTTTAAAACAAATATGATTCAAACATATATCTACCAATTTTCAATTGTTTTAATTTTTTATATGAATATTCTATTCAATCAGTGCTAAAAATTAAATGATTTGAATAATTGAAATTAGTTCCAAAATGGGCCTACCTCAAACATTCTTTTATGTTGAGATAATAATTTGAGAGAAGTCAAACTCAACATTTAAGAAAGGAGACATTTATATGGAACATCCTCACCATTTATCTTTATGTATAATCGATGTGGAGATTTTGTAAATTCTTAAACTTATCATATTTTATGTATTGTTTACACAAAAAAATATATGAACAAATTCATTTTATAATTTAATTTTCTCTCAACTCCAGCTAAACCAAACTGCTTATACCCTAGTGTTAAAATACGTTCTTCTCACATGGGGAAGAATATTAACAAAGAATCATCAAATAAGCACATGAGAGTAATAAAGTATGGAACTATTTGCTACGATGGTGGGATAAAGTTCATTAGTAGATTGATACATTTGATGAATGAACTTCATCATGCATAGAGAAGTGAGGCGCTAATGGCGTTAAACAAAAAAAAAAATTGAAAATCACTACATTCGAACATCATGAAAGCCATGTTACCTCCACAAAATAAATCTAATTAATTGCCGTGATTATAGATACACAATATGTACATATTTTTAATCTGTTGTTTATTATGATTCTCCCTCCATGTTCTAAACAAGCCAAGCTGTCACCCCAACAGCCCCTTCAATATAATTGAATCACTCACATGAAACTTTAGACATCAAAAAAAGGGCATTTTAGCATCTTTCAATGGCAAGAAAGATCCAACTGCTTGTAATTTTCTTATCCTTCACTTCCTTTTTTTCACCAACCTTATCCATAACCTCCTCCAACGACATTGACTGGTGGTGCAACAAAACTCCCTACCCAAAACCATGCAAGTACTACATTGGTCCAAATCATTTTTCGCTGATAAACAATACAGAGTTTGGAAAAATGATGGTGCAAGTTGCCATGGATCAAACCCTTAATGCATGGAGAGATGCGAAGCAGCTTATACCCAAGTGCCAAGATGAGCGCGAAAATGTCGCATTGGCTGATTGTTTAAGCCTTTACGATCACACTATTCTCCAACTCAACCGAATCCTAAAACCTGACACCAAGTATAATCAATTTGACACACAAACTTGGCTTAGTACTGCCCTCACAAATCTTGATACATGTCGTGCAGGCGCAGTAGAGCTAGGTGTTTTGGACTTCCTCATGCCTATCATGTTGAACAATGCTTCAGAGCTAATTAGTGACAGTTTGGCTATTAACGATGGGTTGCAAGGGCAAAAAAATTACAATGAGAGGTTTCCGAGTTGGGTGTCTAGCCATGATAGGAAGCTTTTGCAATCGTCATCACCGGTTGGGAAATCCAATCTCGTGGTGGCTAGAGATGGATCAGGTCATTTTCGCACCATTAGAGAGGCTCTTGTTGCAGCAGCGAATAGGCGTGGAAATAGGAGGTTTGTTATTCATGTGAAAACTGGTGTTTATAGTGAAAATATTGAAATTGGCATGGACTTGGATAACATCATGGTGGTCGGAGATGGGCTTAAAGAAACCATTATCACCGGCAGCCGGAGTGTTGGAAGTGGCACTACTTCTTTTAATTCTGCAACAGTAGGTAAGAGATTATGCTTTCTCTCTATTTTGAAACCCTTATTATTGATTTCTTATTTGTTCAATTACTTTAAATGGGAAACCTATCAAAAAAAAAAAAAAAAAATCATATATTTTTTTATTATAGTAAAAAATTTTAAGATTTTTTTTTTTAGAATGAATGAATGGTTCAGATAATTGAAACGAAACTCGTGGCATTGCAAAAATAAAAAATTTAACGAGTTCTATACATTGAACAGTTCAGATCAGATAATTGAAATGGAACTCGTGATAGCCCTACGACCCCAACAATATGATCCAGTCTACAAACTAAACTGGGAGTAGCCCATTCCAAAAAGAAAATACTAATTGGTAGAATTTGATTCATCATCCTTATGTCTGCATAGGGTAATTATTTAATAATCCCGGAGCATGAACATGTGGTATTCCATAATATTATGATTAGTGGAGAAGGTAGATAAGTGGGGGATTATGTTGAGTGATTAGGGAACATGAGTGGACATATTGAATGATGATTAGTTAGGGAGTACAAATATGTGGTACTATGAGAATAATGAATAATTTCCCCTGCAGAGGAAAACTTTAGATTGTGTTTGATAGAATTTTCTAAATATGATTTGAAAATCGAGTTATATTTTGAGTTTGAGTTTGACTTTTGGAATGAGTTTTGAAAAAAGTTTAAATTGAGTAGGAAATTTTTGATGTAATATATTATATTTGATATAAAAACTTACAACTTCTAATCAAACACACAACTCAAAATCTATTCAAAAGTCATAAAATTTTTTAAAAATTTTAAAATTTTTTTATTTCAAATATAAAAAATAACATGTGCCAATTGTAAAAATAAAAAATAAATAAAAAAAACACTGTTTTGGTCAATTAGTCAGATGTTCGGGAGAACGACCGGCTAGCCCAAATTTTAGAATGAATGAAAATGAATATTTGACTTTTAAATATTTGGTGGCTTATTATTATTATTTTTTTTTGTGACCTTTTAACTTTTAAATCTTTTTTTGTTTTTTTGGGTAAAAACTTTTAAGCTATTTTTGGTAGTTACCAAATGACCTCTATTCCCACCAAGTTTTCCGTCACACTGTTTTCTAGTTGTTTTCTTTTCCGGTTACCTAATTAGACTAATTAAGACCATTTTTTGTTCCACCCTTATACTTTACAGGCATTATGGGCAATGGATTTATTGCCCGTGACATCACATTTCGTAACACAGCTGGACCACAAAATTACCAAGCAGTGGCTCTCCGATCAGGCTCCGATCAATCTGTTTTCTACCGCTGTGGTATCCAAGGATACCAAGACACCCTTTTCGTCCTATCACAACGACAATTTTATAAACAATGCAACATATACGGAACAATAGACATCATATTTGGAAACGCAGCAGCTGTATTCCAAAGCTGCACTATATATGTAAGGAGGCCACTGCACGGACAAGACAACGTGATAACAGCTCAAGGTCGTGCTGATCCAAACCAAAATACAGGGATTTCGATACATAATTCGCGTGTCATGGCCGCACCAGACCTAAAACCGGTGCTTAATTCGTTCAAAACGTACTTGGGGAGGCCGTGGCAGCAGTACTCGCGGACTGTGTATCTTAAAACTTTTCTTGATGAATTGGTAGACCCTGCTGGATGGTTGGCATGGGAGTATACAGACTTTGCCCTTGATACTGTATATTATGGAGAGTATGGAAACTATGGGCCGGGATCTTTGACTAGTGGCAGAGTGAAATGGCCAGGTTTTCGGCATATAACTGACCCAAAAGAGGCCTCAATGTTTACTGCCGGAAACTTTATTGCCGGCCGGTTGTGGCTGCCTGCTACCGGTGTCCCATTCACTATGAGCTTATGATTATGGCTTACATCATACTGCATATTCCTTCAATTTCAATTTCATTTTGTAAACTCATAGTACCTTCTTTTTTCTCCTTGGATATGATGTAAATGATGGCATTTTTGGAAGAACCAATGAGTGAATTGATATGTACTAAGGAAAATGATAATGACATAGAACTTTTTGTATTTTTTATTTAAAAAAAAAAAAAAAACTTGAAATCAATCAATTTAATCATAATAACAGCCCTCCTAGACAAAGTCTCAATAAACTCTCTCTGTCTCTCTTCCATTGATAGGAGATTATGTACAATACTTGGAGAATTATATGGGATAATGATAATCCAACAATTATAAAACTCAACAACTATAATCTTATAATAGAAAATAAATAACCGGTTGAATAAACCAATCAATTTAAGAAAGAGCCTCATAATAGGAAAATGAACAATAAACCTCTAATGAAGAAGTAATTATTAATTCTTCAATTTAGGATGTAAATATTTACCCTGATCTCCTAAATTAAAGTGTATAAGAATAATCAACTTAACTAACCGAGCTCAATTAATAGTTAATAAACAAAAATTTGTAAGGATTTTATTAGTTTGTAAAATATTAGGTGGCCCAACTCAACAAGTTTATTACTTCTTACAAATTAAAATGAGGCTCAAATTTTATCGGACCATTCGGGCGTATCATCCAACAAGCACCCGTTCATGGGCCGAGCACGAGCCAATAGCCAATAGCCCAGTTTGGCAACTCAAAATAATGGGCAGTTACAAGTCAATCCAATAAACTGAATTTATTGATAAAAATGTTTTACTTTAATTATTTCAAAGTAAATTTTTTTTGTCAATAATTAAAATGAGGCCCAGTTTGGTATTTTTTTACTTTTTTTTTTTTTTTGTGAGAGAGGAATTGAATTAAAAGCTGGGAAGTGACTTTTAACTTACTTCTCAAAATATCCCAATTTCTATAATTGTTTTGGATCCAATTATGCAACTGGTACATATATATTTCTTTTTCATGTATAAAAAAGTACTAAATCTGAGTGAAAGTCAACCACTATTAAGTAATATCTTAGTACAGAGTCTCTTGCCCTAGTTTAACATAATTTGAACCACTCAAACATTAGTATATATATATTTTCTCTGAGATATTTCATGATTGATTGAAGCGCAAACTAATTGTTATTCTTGAATGTTTTGCAGTTTGACGTTAGAAATTGTTGAACTAGTTGGTTTGCGTGATCTAAAAACTAAGGAACTATGCACATGCATTCTCCACCATTCATGGCTATTTGAACATCTAGTACACTCCATACATATAATTATAAGACAGAATCATATGTACGGAAAACTCAACATATTGCTTAAAATCAATCTATTTTATATGAAACTTAATTATGATATGTACCTTAAAGCCGCCAGTAATATTAATACATTGTTTTTTTTAATTACCAAGAAAATCAAGATGGATTTTTTTAAAAGTTTAGCTGAACTGTTCTCCTAGAGCACTACCAGTTAAGCAATCAGAGACGTCAAACCCACGTTAAATGGAAAATTGTGTCATAGTAGGTGATTCATTTAAGTTGTCTACTAGTATTTTTTTACAATATCCACGGACTCATGGTAAAAGCATTTTAACAAGGCAGACGAATCTGCAATCACATTTTTTTTTTTTTTTTACAACTCGATATCTAAGTCACTAGATCGATTCATTTGAAAATCCATCCCACCGTTTAGTTGTAGGCTCCAATTAAAGTTATGACAAAATGTCATATAAATTGGTCTCAAGAAATTATTTAAATTTAAAAAATTTTGAACCTGAAACTAAAGAGGGAGCACACTCTCAAGCCTCAAGCATCAGGCCAATGCCTTGGGTTATGTGTCAACACATAATACATAGGTTTGGACTAGAATGCAATATACACCACTTCAAAAGTTACATACTATGTGTGCCATTACTTTTAAACTTGGGATGTTAATGAGGGTTAATGGGGTGGATATTAATTCTCCATCTCCATTTTCCTATAATTATTTTTTCTCATTCCCCTATAATTATTTTTTCCCATTCCCCATGGGTACTACCCTTTCCATTTCCTAATGGGTTTGGATATTTCCCAACCCAACTTGACCCTTTTTTTATTTATTTATTTTTTTAAATTCACAACCAAAGCTAAATATACATTCAATCTTTTTTCTTTTTTTTTTTTTTTTTTTTTTTTTTTTTTAAGGTTCACAACTTGTTTTTTTGGGATAAGATTCACAATCAAAGCTAAATATACATTCAATCTCTTTTTTTTTTTTTTTTTTTTTTTTTTTTAAGGTTCACAACCATTTTTTTTTTTTTTTTTAAAGATTGACAACCAAAGCTGAATATACATTCAATCTTATTTTATTTTATTTGGCTCAACAACAAAATCAAATACACATTAATTAATATTGTCACATTATTCTTGTCAAATTTTACGTATATCTAGAATTTTTAAAATTTATTTCGAAAATACTTGGGGACCCACCATGTGGGTATTCATGGAGACCCAACCCAAATACTTGGGTTTTCCCTTTTTTCTTGTCCGTCGGGTAAGGTAAGTAATGTTCTTTAAATCTCAACCAAGAATGGGTATCCACTAATTTCTCCATATTTTTTTTAGGTACATCGAAAAATAATTTCTCCATATATTTTCACTACTATGTTGACAATTAGAGTTCTAATTCCCACTCTCTTTCATCCTCTCACTACAGTAATAGCGAGTTGTGATGACGACAATCTAGTGGTGACAAGATTGTGACTATCGATAAAAAATGCGCAATTAATCATAACCAAAACATGGAAATTGAAGACAAAAATGTACAAAATTTTAATCAAGATGATTGTTAGTTATGATGAAAATTGAAAAATTCAATCTAAGGTTACCATCAAATTAGAGAGAAATCCAATAAAACAATTGCAGGAGATATTGAAACTCGAAAATTCATTTTATAAATGTAAATAAAAAATTTTAAAAGAAGAAGAAGAAGAAGAAGATGGAAACGAGAGTAATAACTCACCTTCAGATTATCGAAGATCAAATAATAGAGAGGAGAAGGAGATACATAAAATTAAAAAAAAAAAAAATTAAAAAAGAAGATGTAATTTTTTTGTAGGAATAGAATTTTTCTAAATAAATTAAAAAAATTCTAGATATATATAAAATTTGACAAGAATAATGTGACAATGTTAGTTAATGCGTATTTGATTTTGTTGTTGAGCTAAATAAAATAAAATAAAATAAGATTGAATGTATATTTAGCTTTGGTTGTGAATCTTAAAAAAAAAAAAAAATTTTAAAAAAGAAAAGAAAAGAAAAAAAGATTGAATATATATATTTAGTTTTGGTTATGAAAAAAAAAAAAAAAAAAGGAAAATTAGTGGGTACCTATCCTCGACCTATCCCCTATAGATATTTAAAGAATATCACTTACTCTATTCGATGGATAAGAAAAAAAGAAAAAACCCATGTATTTGGGTTGGATCTCCATAAATACTCACAGAGTAGATTATCCATTGTCATCCCTATTTTAAACGTTGGATCTTAATAAATAAATAAATAAAGAATAAAAATAAAAATTAAGCTATTGATTTGATTTATAATAAAATCAATGTGGGTCATAAATGATCATAACCAAAAACCATTACAAGTTACAACCAAACACCACTAAATTCAAAATCTAATCTATTTTGATTTAATATTAAAGTGGCCTCATAATCTCATCAAACCATAATATGGTTTAACAGAACACCACTAAAATCAAAACTACAGATCACAAGAGATATAATTGGAATGAAAAATGTTTGGGAGCACTGAAAAGGGAGTATTAGGAGGAGTACTAATGATGTGGTAGTGGGTTTTGCCCACTTTCTATGTTTTTTTTTTTTCTTACCATTTTCAATACATTAGTGTTATTAATAATATATTTTTTAATAGTCTAAATCATTGTTGAATTGGAATTTGTGTGTATGATGCATACTAAAAAAGGAATGCCACGCTCATGATTTTTATGTGTAGTCTAGTTCTGAGGTACATACCCTCAAATGTAATGATGTACAAATATAAAAGTTAATCAAAATAAAAAAGGAAAAAAAAAAAAACAAAAAACAAAAAAAAACAAAACAAAACAAAAAAAGAGATTATCAAAGTGATTTATTATTTCAAAAGTTATATGATCACATCATTTTCGTTAATTTTTTTTTAGATGATTACAAACTATTTTTGAAGATTTATTTTTGTGCCCAAGTAGGGGCATTAATACGCATTTAAAGAGATATGTATTATAACATTTATCCGTGTTATCATTTATTCAAGTAACGACTATATAATCACTTGAACATCAAGCAAATACAACAGTTGAATATCAACTCTTCCATATCTTGCATTCGAATTTTTTAACTCTTTCATTCCTCACATTTCGAACACGCCAACTCTCATTTCATTCTCTTCTATAAAAAAGAAAATCACCAACCAGATACGATGCCTAATACCTCAATATCCACTTTACATAAAAAAGGAAGAAAGAAAGAAAACAAACACACACACACACACACACACACATTAATGGCGATCAAGCTTGCATTAATCTTGACATTCATGTCCTTCTCTTCCCTCTCTCAAGCCCTATCAAATGAAACTGTCACCAACATCAACTACTGGTGCAACACCACTCCTCATCCAGAATCTTGCAAGATCTTCATGGGAGGCCAGCACAGTTTTGTACCAAAATCAAAACCAGACTTTAGAACGATGGTGGTGGAAGCAGCCATGGAACGAGCCCTTTATGCTCAGGCTCATGCAAAGGAACTCGGTCAACATTGTCATAGCAAGCATGCCAAGGCTGCATGGTTGGACTGCTCAAAACTCTTCGACAACACAGTTCTCCAACTCAACCGAACCTTACAAGGCCTACAAAACAATGCCAGCGATTTCGATGCTCAAACATGGCTCAGCGCTGCCCTAACAAATCTTGAAACTTGTCGAGCAGGGTCTCTTGAGCTGAATGTCTCGGATTTCATATCTTCAATCTTATCGAATAATGTTTCTGAGCTAATAAGCAATAGCTTGGCGATCAATGGGGCTTTTCTTGCCCAACAAGATACCCAAAGCGGGTACCCGAGTTGGATTTTGGATGGTGAAAGACAGCTGTTGAAATCTTCGTCTTTGGCTTCTCAGGCTAATTTTATTGTTGCTAAAGACGGGTCAGGAAATTTTCGATCCATCCAAGCCGCGATTAACTATGCAGTATCGAAGAGAACTGGGAATGGAAGGATAATCATATATGTGAAAAAAGGTATTTACAGGGAGAATATTGAGATAAGCAGCAACATGAATAGCATCACTTTGGTTGGAGATGGGTTGAGATATACAGTAATCACTGGCAGCCGGAGTGCTACGACAGGGTTCACAACTTACAGCTCTGCCACTGTTGGTAAGGGAGCTCTCTCTCTCTCTCTCCTTGCTGCTTTGTTTCTCTATGACTCTACTCTAATTTACATATAAATTAACTACCTACAAGAGAAATGTTCTGTAAACAAAATTGTTACTACTCGAAAATGATTGGCAAGGGCATTTTTTAGGCTAAGACACATTGATGGCCCTTGACTTTGAAGTTATTGGCGGAAACCAACAAAATTCTTTGTAAAATGCTATATAAATTTGAGACAATTACCCGATAGTGGTGTGATATAATCAAATATATATATATATATAAAATAAAAATTAATAAAAAATTTATAATTTTAATTATTAATTTTTTATAATATTTATTACTTATTTGTAATAACTTTTTTTGACTCCCACTCTCCTAATGTTATTTTCCCTAGAAATTTTTTAAGGATATGTTATTTTAAGTCCACTTCTTCACAAATATTTTAATTTCACTTCCCTTCCGTAAGTTTCTCCCAAGGAAAAAAAAACGAAACAATTTCTCTAAAAAAAAGATTGAGAAAATATTTTGTTAAGAACTAAAATAGTTGTCCTTAAAACTAATGTACTATGAGTAGTATTAATGGTGGTCCTTAAAACTAATGTACTATGAATAGTATTAATGGTGGTGGTGGTGGTAATAGTTGGCTTGAGATGGAGGTGGAGGAGGAATGGTGGCAACAACAGCGGTGATGGTGATAATCATAGTGTTTGTGGGGGGTGGAAGTGGTAGTGTGGTGATATATATATATATATATATATTTATAGATCAGCAAAGAAAATCTTTATTGATAAAGAAAATATACACTACATATGAGATTAAGGATGAAAAAGAAAAAAAAAAAAAAAAAAAAAAAGGAAACAAAGCATGATGTTAGTGAGAAACCAACACTAACTTAAACCATCACTTGTTGCCACCCAAAGACTAACTCCACAAAAGCTTATAGCCTACAAGAGCACTCTGATTTTAATTCCTCCATACTTACCACAGTAATACCAACAGTAAAGTTTTACACAATCTTGCTTCCAACTCTTGATACTTAAAGCCAAACCATCATTTCTACAATCCTACCCATAACCCATAGATATAAAAGCTTCAAGATTCTATCTTTCTTCATAAACCTACCCCTCTTTGTTGGTTCTCTCTTTATCCTGTAGCTCTACCTCAATAATCTTGTTCAGAACATCTTCTTTCCCATTGAAATTGATGCCAAGAGAATTTCCCAATTGTAGAGTGGCTTTAGCTTCTTCGAGTAGATAATTGTTCGGACTTATAGCACTCTCAGACAGAGATTGATAAGACTTTATTACAAAAAAACGTTTGTCATTTTTTAAAAGTGAAGTATTTTTTGCTAAGTATGAAAAATATTTTTCACCGAGAAAGGCTTGATTTTCGTTGACCATAAAAAATATTTTCCAATGACTTTCATTTTTTTGTTGCACTAATTATTAGAAATATGAAAAACGTTTTTCGAAAAATATTTTTTGCCTAAACAAATGGAGTATTAATATTTATTGGGTATAATTTGGACACTTGTATTTGTGAAGAAGTGGAGTGAAATAACCATTCCCAAAATTGGAGTTGGATTTTCTCGGGTCCATAATTTAAACGGGAGAGTGTCATTCAGGCCTGTGGATCCTAGCATGGGTTGTGTTTAATGATCTGAACCGTTTATTTTGTTAAAACCTTCATATATATCATTTACCCAAAAAAAAAAAAAAGTCAATTTGTTAATCGTATCATATTCAATTTATCACATTTGTGTCCAAAAAAATGAGTGACAAAAGTGTTTTTAAAAATATTATTTATTTTTTTGGTGATAAATGTAGTAAATTGAATATGTTATAAACATTGGATTAACCTAATTTTTGTATAAATAATATACACAAAATTTTATAAATTAATATTTTCGAATCATTGGAACGGGATTTGTGGTATCATGGGCTTGGGCATCACGCTCCACACTGCAGCGAAGTCCAGCCTCCAAATTTTATTTGTATACTATAAGGAGAGCCTAGTATTTTCAACCGAGCCTTCTTTTTTTGGATTATTTAAGGTTTATGTAATAATTTGACATAGGTAAAATTGGCATTTCTAAAATAAAAAATATGTGTCAAATTTATTATTTTTTATATTTTTACTTAACTGCGTCAGATTCACGTGTCAAGATTTTTGCATAAACCACTTTATTATGGGTTCTAACGAATAAGAAATCAAATAATAATAATAATTACCATTCACTTTACCATTTATCAAATTTGGCATAAGGAATTCATGTCAAATGTCACATACGCATTAGAATGTTTTGTTGGAGTTTGTTAAGGTATTAATTTTTACCTATTAAATTGATAAGTAAAATTTGATTTTTTTTTTTTTTTTTTATTTAATCAGCGAAGTTTGAAGAATCAATTGGAGATGTCCTAACAATCCCATCGAGTTGGTTAACCTTATATATATATATATATGATTGAAGCACAGTTAAAAACAACACACGTCATGCTGGATAATCAAATTGATTTTCAAGCAATAGTTGCTACTTTAAGTACAATTGTCTAGATTTTTTTTTTTATCAACAAAAATAAAGTTTTATTCATGAAAAAAGCACAATATATGCAAAAATATGTCAACAAAGCAGGGAAGTCCACCGAGCATCAAAGCTAACCTCAACAATCTCAACTAAGTTGGCATCACAAAGAAAGCAAAATCACTTGCTAGCACTTGGTCCAAGATTAGTGAGAAACCAATCAAAAGTAACCAACAAAAGAAAGAACAAAAAAAACAGAACAAAAGCACAGCCTCATAACAACAGCAAGCAAGACAAATTTTATTAGATCATAAAAGGTACAAATAGTTTGGAAAGATGTTACACCATTGTCAAAGCCAAGCATCTCAATTAGGTTGGCACTCAAAGCAAGACTAATCATGTGTATTTCCAAAGCTCTAGAAATCGTTAGAGAGTTTCCAAAACATTGCAACAATGCACCCTTCCTCCAATACAAAATCTAATCTGCACAATATTGTACATAAAGTCATTGATAGAGTGGTGGAAGTCCATGGATGTATTATGTTCTATTAAAGAGGATAATTCTCAAATTGCTTATTGAAAATGACATTTAACTGTCAGTTGAATAAATTTAATTGGCTTAATGTTTTAAATGTCAATTGAATAATTTTAAGCCTTGTTAAATATTTGAATCCCCCCTAGCCTACCAAAGCTCTACTCTTCACCTAGACACATCAGAAAATCTTCTATATATTAAAAAAAATACTACCATCCCCTAATACATCGATAAGTTTAAATGAATGATCAATGACTAATTGTCTACAAACATGACTTTTTAGGCATTGATGGTGTTGGATTCATTGCTCGTGGAATTACATTTCGTAACACAGCAGGGCCACAAAATGGTCAAGCAGTCGCTCTTCGATCAGCATCAGATCTCTCAGTTTTCTATGCTTGTGGATTTGAAGGGTACCAAGACACTCTCTTTGTCCTTGCTCAGCGACAATTCTTTAAATCATGCTATATATATGGCACGATTGATTTTATCTTTGGGAATGCAGCAGTAGTTTTCCAAAATTGCATCATCTACGTAAGAAAGCCCTTAGTAGGTCAAGACAACGTGATAACGGCTCAGGGTAGGGGTGATCCATTCCAAAACACCGGCATTTCAATTCAAGACTCGCGAGTCATGGCTGCTCCTGACCTTAGACCGGTGGTTAGCTCATTCAACACATACTTGGGACGACCATGGCAACAATACTCTCGGACAGTTTTCCTCAAAACCTACCTTGGAAGTTTGGTGAATACAACAGGTTGGTTGGCATGGGATAATTCTAACTTCGCGCAGAATACAGTGTACTATGGAGAGTACATGAATTTTGGGCCAGCTTCTTCCACCAGAAATAGGGTAAATTGGCCGGGTTATCATGTCATAACAAGTACAAATATTGCATCGCAATTCACTGTTACAAACTTAATTGATGGTAGGGGATGGTTGCCAGCCACTGGGGTGCCATTTATTGCTGGTCTATGATTATATATATATGTTTTATATGTGTGTACAAAATTTATTTGTCAAATATATTGTTTTGTTCTTTTCAGGAGTCTATATAAAATTAGTGTGTTCAGTTTTAGTTTTCTGAAAACTAAATTTTTTATTTTGAGTGTTTTTTTTAATTTTATTTTTAGTGAATATTTTAAAATTTTAAGTATTTTTTTTAATTTTTTTAGATGCACATTACTTAGATGTATCTAAAAAGTAAAATATTTGTGAAAAAATATTTTAAAAAATTAATAAATATACAAAAATATGTTAGGTGTGTTTAAAAATTTTAAAAATTGCTTAAAATATTAAAAAAATTTAATAAAAAAAAATACGGAAAAAAAAAGAATATTTTGAAAAGTGTTTTCAAAAAATTAGACTTAATGGAGTATAGTTATGGCAAATTAGCAAGTGAATGAATGGATAAATACGTGGTGATCATTATTGTTTACTTCTTAGTTTGTAGTCCTTACAAGCGTATATTGGGCCTGATTAAGAAGGGAAATACTATTATGTGTACCCATTTTTTTTGGATCAGAACTATCATGTGTACCTTGAAAAGAACCTATCGTATTCACCTTAAAAAATATAATTTTTATCACAAATTTATTATTCATAACTTTAAGAATACATACCATAATTTCGTAATTCATAATTTTTACCGAAAAATAATAAATTCTATCATCAAAATTTATAACTTTAATGACAAAATGTGTTCTTTACGGATTGGGTTGATTCTTCTCTCTCAATGACGTGGTTTGGTTTTGGGTGTGGGTCCTTCTTTTGTAGATGTCTGAGGATCCTCTGTTTTTTATTGGCTATTGCTCTGCATTGGGGTGCTTTGTGTGAGTGGTGGTTCTTTTGCTAGTGGCTAAGGCTTGTCAGTTCTTTTGCTAGTGTGTGTTCTGGATATGCTTTGTCTGTGGGTGTTTGTTAGGCGTTTTCCTTTATCTTGATTTAGGTGGTTTGTGTCTTGGAAGGTGGGTTGTTTTTTTTATTTTATTTTTTTTGATTATTTTAATTTGAAATTAAAAGGTCTAATTTAAAAAGAACTTTTTGGTGATGTGTCTCCATGTTAAAAGATCAAACTGCCCTTCAAGTGACTTTATACATGTCAACTCATTCACAAACATCCTCCACGTCAATGTCAGTGTCCCGAAATTTTTTTTTTTCTTTTGCTGTTTGGATTTGGCATTTTTTTTTTAAAATTTATGTTTTTGTCATTTTTCTTTTTGTATACATTAATGTGTTCTTTTTCTTTAATTTACATTTTTTCTTATTTATTTTTATTGGTATACATCAATTTATTTTTATATTTCAGAAGGAAAATGAGTTGGACCCCCTCAAGGAGGCACCCCCTTTGACCTCCTCTCTCTCTGATTGGTCAGTTTTTCTTTTTTCTTTTTTCTTTCTCCTCCAATCACCACTCGACACGTGTGTGGGGGAGGGGGTGGTGGGGGTGGTGATTGGAGGGGGTATTAATCACTTCCCATTTCAAAAATGGGTTTTCATGTGTTTTATTTATTTGTAAATTACGTGGCAAATGCTAATTAATGTTTTGATGTTTTTATTTTTAATTTGTTTTGAATGAGGCATATTTTTTAAATTATTTTTTTTAATTTACGTTTTTTTCCTTTTTTTTTCTTTGTATACATTAATTTCTTTTTATATTTCAAAAAATAAAATAGGCAAATGCTAATTTATATTTCAAAAAAAAAAAATAAGAAAAAATTTGCAGAAACAAAATAGAAATTCTAGGTTTGAATAGAAAATCAAAAGTCATGTGAAGAATATCTCAAATAATTGTCCAAAAAAAATGTGTTTTGAACCAATAATCGGCCGTGACGACTAGTTTAGATGATTGAGCATCCATCGGAGGTCGGTTTTGCAGTGAGAGCGAGATATATGACAGTGGGTTTTCCATTGTGCAAACTGAAATGAAGAAAATGTAACCCAAAGAATTGGGGAAAATTTTTGAAGCAGCAACAACAATGGGTTTCAAAGATACACTGACCATATCGGGTTCGAGGATACAAAATTACGCAAACAAACCCAAGAAAAAAACCAAAAACAAAAGGGGAAAACCAACCATTACCTCAAAATCGGTCGTGTTTGAGAGATTGAGGATGAGGGTTGTTGCCGATATGAACTCCGGTGGCGTTGGCTTGTCAGAAGTATCGCTGTGGTTCTTCCATGAGTAGCGCCGTTTAGATCGCCTCCTTCGACGAGCGGCTGTGGATGACCTAACTGGTGCGAAGTGTGTGTGTGTGTGTGTGTGTGGAGGTTGTGCTAGTGTCAATAGAGTAGCAGGGGTAGTTTGGTATTTTCACCCCGCCATGTATGTAAGTTATGCCTCTGAAGTAGCGTTGTTAATTAGTGGCTAATTTAGTTTATTTTGGACTGTAGTGGCTATTTTAGCCCAAAACTCTGTTGCCAAACAGAGCTAAAATTTTGTTTTATTTTGTTTTTTTTTATTATTTTATTATTTTTTATTATTATCAAATTATTTTTCCAATAATAAAAAATAAAAATAAAAACTTTCTTGTTGTACTCGATTTTAAGAATTCACATTGTAGAATTTCCCGATTAGAAATAGGGCTGATCATTATAACTTTGTATTGGCCACGTAAACTGACAACCCGAGATTGTTATTCGCAATCCAGTTTTTAGAGTAATTCCTCATCCACCTAATACATCACCTCCAAAAAGACGATCACTTAAATGGCAATCCATCTCAACAAAAATTATGAAGTACATCATCTTAGGTTTCATAAAGTACATAAAATCAACACCATCTTCGGTTTCATAAATTGTGAAGTAGTCCCAAAATTTTAAAATAATTTTATAGTTAACCATTTTTTTTTTAGTTAAACTTTAATATAATTTTGGAATATTTAGTTTTCACTTGTAAAACCCTGTGAGATCCTCAATCTTGGTATCAGAACTTATAAATCGAATCTAAGAAAATTTTAAACATATAAATTCAATATTTAATGAATGATATAATAGATGTAAAAAAACTTTATACATTGTGATTATGGAACTAGTAAAACTGGAACCACAGGATTATTAAATAATCTAATGGATGTGAGTAAATTTTTAAAAAAATATTTACAGACATTAAAATATAATGATTTTTGAAATATCTTAAGAGTTAAGAGAAATAAAGAAATTTTCCTTAAAATCAAAAAGAAAGTTTTATTTTAAAAAATTAGAACTTCTTTTATGGTTATTAAACAAACTACAAAAATTGCAAAAGATGAAAAAGATTAGGATGGTAGTAGTACATCTTAACCAAAAAATAATTTAGAAGGAATATCTTCAAAAGATCTTCAAAAATATTTAAAGTTATATATGGATAACTATGAAAGAGATAAAGCGCTTAAAAAACCAATAAGCAATTCTACTGATCTAGCGAAATTAAAAGGACAATGCAATTAATCAGAAATAAAAGCAGAAATGTTCAAAATAAATAAAGCATTTGAAAATTTCGTATATAGAAGGAATATCTTTGGAGAAATTATGATTTTGTGAATATCTTTGGAGATAATGAAGAAAAATCTTCTAAGAAGAAAATAAAGTTAGGAAAAAAAAGACTATTATGACTCATATAAAATACGACTTTATTCATAAAGTTGTAAAACGAGCCTATTACTAAATATGGAATATACCTTGATCTAGACTGTGTAACTAACATAGAAGATGGTAAACTGTAAGAATTGTTGTAGTGGAACAAACTATATAGACTCAAGAGGTCTAAATGCTTTTGTAAAAGCTACTCTCAGAGGTCAACTTGAAAAATTTTGGGATACTCTATCAGATAATGATAATATAAGAGCTCAATGGTTAGCATTGACTACTGCAGAAGAGAGTATCATGTTTATGGTAGATAAACCTTAAACAAGAATTTTGTGGAACAACTCACTACAAGAATTTTCACTTTTGGAGACTAAATTTTTAGTCGCCAAAAGTTAATTTTTAGTCACCGAATGGTTTTAGCGACTAAATTATTTGGTCGCAAAAGTAGTCGACAAAAAATTGTCGGTAAAGGTTATTAGCGACTAAAATTATTTTAGTCGCCAAATGTACACAATTCCTGTGACAACCCTCACCACTAATTAGTGATAATCTATGATTAAGCATATTAATTGACTGATTGACTGAAATTTTGAACTGATTGATTGAGTGTATTAGTTTAAATGCATGTCTATCTGTTTGACTACTAAATTATCTGTTCATGTATTATGTTTAAACTGCAAATTGAAGGCCTTATCGGCTGCCGAATCCGAAATTGACTAATGTTTTATGCTAATTAGAATTTATATGATTTTATGATAAATTTAATTGAAATTTGATTTAGAATGACTAAATTGGATTAAATAAGCTAAGTTACAATAGTTGGCCTTAATCACCATTTTGCCACTTAGTGGCCCACTTCATAAAACACATTTGAGCTTTATTTCTAGCACTTTGTTCAGCCATTTCTTGAGCCTAAACTGACTAGAGAGAGAAAGATGGGAGGAAAGCTTTAATTCATCTTGTTTTGGCTTGGAGATTAAGAGAGTTGAAGAAAATTCGCATAATTGAGCTTCCACATCATGAATTCAAGGCATAAGGTAGAGCAACCATCTTCTTGAACTTGTATTTAAGTTAGTTCTTGCATGGTTCATGATATATTGAAGAGTAGAGTCAAGAATTAGCTTAATATGTTGCATAGAGTAGGAATTCATGCATGCATGTACATGTTGTAGAGTTTTGAAGTTGTTTTCATGAAAACTCCCACATGCGTGTTCATATTATGGTTCTAATTCATGAATTCCTCATGTTTTTGAAAGGATTGGCTCATTTGATCTTGTGTTTGAAGCTTTAAATTCATTTAAGCTCATGCATGTTACACTTGAGTCTTGTTCATAAAAGCTCCTTGAAATTTGTGTTCAATTGAACTACCTTTGGGCTTTGATTTCTCAAATTGATCTTTGAAACATGTCATACTATGAGTTTACAAGTGTTTTCCAGAAAATCAGCCCAAAGGGATCGAATTTGATGCATTAAGAGTTGATTTTGAGCTTGAAGGTTCAATCTGGAAATTCCAGATTTTGGACTCACGCTAGAGCGGGGGAAGTGACGCTCGAGCGTGAAATGTGTGTTTCCAGCACTTTCATATGTTTTACAATCCACTTGAGCGGGGGAATGCACGCTCGAGCGAGGACTTGTGTCTCACGCTCGAGCGGAGGTCGAGCGCCCGTCGAGCGTGAATTTCGTGCATCTAGTACTTTTACAGTCCGCTCGAGCGGGGGAAGTCACGCTCGAGTGGAGCTCTTTTGTTTACATATCTGCTCAAGCGGGGAAAGCCACGCTCGAGCGGGACCCCTGTTTCAGCAAAAATTTGAAAAGTGTTTCTAAGTGCATCTTTGCATCCTCATTCCATTCTAGGCATTCTTAGGCCTAGTTTAAGGCATCTTAATGAGGATATTGATGTAGAACCACACCGAGTCAAGATAGGGACTAAGGCATTGTTTTCCAAATGTGTAACTTAGTGTGTGTTCATTCTGTAACTGTGTAGGGTTGGCATTCGGTGACGCGCACTAGCTTATCTGTAGCCCAGAACTCTGTGGGTAACAATGTTGTAAAGATATATTCAATCATGAATAGTTTCTGAATGATCAACCGTATTGCTTTCTGAAATGATATTTCTTACTGAATGAATGCTTGTCCTAATTGCGAACTGTATTCGTGGCATCCATAGCAATTTACTGTTACTGTATTGTTACTGTTACTGCCACAGAGATCTCTGTCGAGTCCCATGTTTGGAACCACTACTGTTTATTGATATGATGGCCATCAACTGACTATTCGATCTGTAAGACCTACTATACTGTTTGCTATTGGATGTACCACTTATGACTTCTATGATCGAATAAGTGATATACTGTACAAATGATTGTTTTAAATATTGAAAGGACATTCATTCTTAACCTCTTTACGCATATGTTATTCACTGGGTTTTAGCTCACTGTTTATATATATATGTAGGTGTCCAAGCACCGGACCGGAGCTAGGAGCGTCGAGTTAGCTCTTGTTTTGTCAAGCCAACCGTTGTGCCTCACTGCGAGGTTCTAAGTGCTGCCAAGCCAAGGCTGCTTTGGGGTGTTTTAGATTCTCCATATCTGTAGTTGTTTTGTATCGACTGTGTAGACTGTTATTGTACTGTTATGTAGGGATTTGGTCCCTAACCGAAACGCCTGTATATGATGTATGTACATACTATTTTTGTTTCCAATGTGATTATGTTATGAAAAGTCTTTTTGCATATTGTAGACACCCCATTTTTGACCGACCTTAAGACTCAGACGTCACCGATTGATCGCTCGGTGATGTTGCATACTGTGCTCGTTTAGAAGTCTCAGAGTCGCGGCCGTGCGCCCTGCCTCCGGACTTCCGAACCCTTTTCTGTGCCTTGCCTCGGTTTGCGAACCAGACTCGATTTTCTCTATTTTCTTTCTTGAGGGGAGGGAGAGGTCCCGTAGACCATCTCTCAATGGCCGTGGGCTACATTTCGTGCCCGTAGGCCATTTTGCCCATTTCGGAGCCCGGTTCCCGATTTTGAGGGCCGTCGTGTGCCTCGATGGGACCACCCAACCATCTCCGATTCCTCCGGTTTCGGCATGCATCTCATTTACTCCTTCGAGGACACTGGGTCTTAGATACCCACTTCGTGACCTAAACACCACTTTCGGTGCTTAACGGCCGGTTTTCGGGACCCTGAACTGCGTGTTTTGGCCCCCGAGCATTAGTTTTGCATCGGTTTTTGTTCATTTTTGGCAGGTACCTCTGTTTTATCATAAGGAAGGTCATTGGAGGGTGGGAGGTCAGCAATTGTCCCAGCAACCAATTATGCCTCTCCGGCGCCCCCCGGGGCCTGTTTTTCTCACTTCCGGGCTAATATTGAACATCCTAGGGCCATTTTCTTCGAGCCAAAATCACATATTTGTGTTGTACACACATGGGAGGACCCTAAAAAGTAGTGCTCGGCCAGTAATTCACCTTTTCATTTTTGGACCTCTTCTAAAAGTGGCTTGTTGTTTCTTCTGTTTTACAGTTGCCAATTTTCAACCACAAGGCCTTGAAGAGGAGACATGGGAGGACACCAATATGTAGAGCTCGGCCAGCAAATCCAACTTTCCATTTTTGCCCTTGGCCGGCCGGCCATGGGGGGTAGCCGGCCGGCCACCTCCAGTAAAAGTGCCTGGCCGGCCATGCTCCTTGAAATCTGTGCCATACAGCCATACAGCTGTTTCCCCCAGAAAAGATATGTATCCGGGGGATATTTTGGAGGGGAACACTTGGGTGCATTTCCCTCCACCTTTGCCCTCCTCTTTTGGTCCTTATAAGGAGCCTCCCAACTCTTAGGCTAGGGTTCGAAAAATTCCCTCAAGCATACATACACATCTCCATCTCTATCTCTCTCATTTTCCCTAAGTTTGGTGCCATTTCTTCATCATCTTCAAGCACCACTATCACCACTCCATTTCCAGCAGCAAGGAGAGCCTTTTCAGAGGCTTAGAAGCAACACTTCTCAAGCCAAGAGGTAGAAAAGAAGAGGTCTTCAAGGGTAAGTCTCAAATTCCCTCTTTTGTAGCACTTTCTTGCCTCATTTCTTAAGCCTACTTGCTTACTGTTTTGGGCTCCGACCCTAACTGAAACTAGGTCTATTTTGAGCCATTATTCATGTTTGTTTAAGGGCTCAACCCTGTTTGAGCCCTCCATCTTGCACTTGTTTCAATATCCTCTTATATGCCATTATTTTGCATTGAATATTCGGCCTATGTGTGATCTGATTTGGAGCATATCATGAACTTATATTGTGCTTATTTTGATCCTCTCTTCAACATTGAAGAAGGGCTCAACCTTGTTTTCATGCTCCATATGCCACTTTCTTTGAATCCATGTTTTACCCTTGTTTTTGCATGCTTTTTATAGACTATGAGTGATCTGTTTTCCAGAATAATGTAAACTTAAAGTGGGCCTATTTTGAGTCCCTCTTTAACATTGAAGAAGGGCTAAACCCTGTTTGGCCTCTCTATCATGCACTTGCTTCATAATCTCTCATATTTACCGTAAATTTGCATAATTTGTTTGACCTGCATGTAGTCTGTTTTGGAGCATGTCATAAACTGTGAGTAAGCTTATTTTGTGTCCCTCTACAATATTGTAGAAGGGATCAACCTTGTTGGGGGTCTCCATGTTATGCTTGTCTTTATATCCCTCTCTTGGCCCCCATTCTTGCATGCTTTGTTAGGCCTATCTAGCTTCTGTTTTCGGCCATCATCAGTACTGAAAATATCCATATTTTTGTCTTCTTGTCATGTTTTGTTAAGGGTCCAAGGCTGTTTGATGAATCTAAGGCATACTTCATGTTCTAGCCTTTGTTGGCTTCATTCTTGCATGACATTTTTAGCAAGTTTTCATACTGATTTGAGGGTTGTCATAAACTATAAATGTGCATATTTTTGGTCCCTCATCAGTGTTGTAGAACGAAATTTTTCAGTTTGAGCATCGCATACATCACTTGCTTCAATACCCCTCTCTTGGCCCCCATTTTTGCATGCCATTGTTGTCCCATCTGTGCTCACTATTTTGCCATGTTTTGTATTGTAAAAAATGCTATTTTGGGGCTGCCTTGCTACTGTTTTGCATTTCATGTACCAATTATGCATGTTTAGTATGGCTGTAGGCCATTTCGGGTGCTTAATATCGCATTTCAGGACCGTTCCGTGCATTTGGTGTCATTTCCCCACCTTTCGGGACTGTTTTGCATCATTTGTGAGTGCTGAAATTCCATTTGCATGTTTGTATATCATTTTCCATGTCATTTTGTGCCTTAGGGCCATTGCCTCGGTTTGCGTGCCTGCGTGCACGCATTTCGAGGCACTTTATTTTCATCTCCCGACTTCTTATGTGAGTGTGGCTGAGGCTCTCTCATGTTACTGTAAGTCCATTCTGCATTGTTTATGTCATCTTAGTCTCATTGCATTCCGTATGCCATTGTCTCGGTTTGCGTGCTCGTATGCACGCATTTCGAGGCACTTCATTTTCATCTCCCGGCTTCTTATGTGAGTGTGGCTGAGGCTCTCTCATGTTAGTGTAAGTCCATTTTGCATTCTGTATGCCGTTTTAGTCTCATTGCATTCCGTATGCCATTTTCTCGGTTTGCGTGCCCGTTGTAGACACCCTATTTTTTTTTGACCGACCTTGAGACTCAGACGTCACCGATTGAGCGCTTGGTGATGTTGCATACTGTGCTCGTTCAGAAGTCTCAGAGTTACGGCCGCGCACCCTGCCTCCGGGCTTCCGAACTCTCTTTCGTGCCTTGTCTCGGTTTGCGAACCAGACTCGGTTTTCTCTGTTTTCTTTCCTGAGGGGAGGGAATGGTCCCGTAGACTATCTCCCAGTGGCCGTGAGCTACTTTTTGTGGCCGTAGGCCATTTTGCCCATTTCGAGTCTTCGGTTGCTGGGACCGTCAGGCCGTGTGCCTCGGCTCGGGACCGCCCAACCATATCTGATTTCTCTGGTTTTTGGCATGCACCTCTGTTTTATCATTCCGAGGAACACTGGGGCCTCTGATGCCCACTCGCGTGGTCAGATGCCGCCGGTGCCTGATGGGTTTCGGGACCCCGAATCGCGCGGTTTGGGCCCCGAGCATTCATTTTGCATCGGTTTTCTCCGATTTTTGGCAGGAACCTCTGTTTTGTCATTCCGAGGGACACTGGGGTCGCAGATACCCACTTCGCTGCCGTATGCCACTCTCGGTGCCTGCAGCCCATTTTCGGGACCCCGAACTGCGCGGTTTGGGCCCCGAGCGTTCATTTCTCATTAGTTTTTGTTCAATTTTGGCAGGTACCTCTGTTTCAACACCAGGAAGATCACTGGGGGGTGGGAGGCCAGCAATTATCCCAGATAACCAGTTTCGCTCCTCCGGCGCCCGTTTTGCTCACTTCCGGGCCAATGTTGAACACCCTGGGGATATTTTCTTCCGACCAAAGCTACATATCTGTGATCAGGGGACATGGGAGGACCCTAAAAGCTACTGGTCGGCCAGCAATTATGGATTTCATTTTTTGAGCCTCTCCTTCAAGTCCTATGTTGTGACTCCTGCTTCAGAGTTGCCAGATTCCGACCTTGGGGCCTTATTCTACACATCTGGGAGGACACCATTGCATGGTGGTTGGCCAGAAAATTTGGACTTCAGTTTTGGGCCATGGCCGGCCAAGGTGAGTGGCTGGGCCGACTTGGGGGTGGCCGGCAGCCACCTCCCAAACCCACTGGCCGGCCACTGCTTCACCTCTTTCCAGCTGTCCGGATATTTTTCAAAATATCCCGGGCATCCGGGGGATATTTTGGGAGGGAAAGCTTGGGTGCTTTTCCCTCCCCTTTTACACCATTTTCTTGCCTATTTAAAGGGTCCAACTCCTCCTTTGCTAGGGTTGGAACAATTCACCTCAATACTTCATCTTCTCTAACCTCCATTTTCATAGCCAAAAGCTCAAAAACCTTCAAGCTTCCTAGCTAATTCCTTCATCAACCCTAAGCTCCACCATCACCACCTTCATTCCAGCAGCAAAGGGGTGTTTCCCAAAGGCCAAAAAGCAACAAATTGAAGCCAAGAGGTAGCAAAAGACTTGTCTCCAAGGGTAAGCCACTAATTCCCTCTTTCTAGCATAATTTTCCATCAATTCTTTGCCCTATTTCCTTTTTGTTTTGGGCTCCGACCCTTACTGGTTTTAGGCTTATTTTGAGCCCCTCTACAACATTGTAGGAGGGCTCAACCTCATTTGATGTCTCCATGATATACTTCCTTCAATATCACTCTTTAGGCCATTGTTTTGCATGCTTTATTTGCCTTATGAGTAATCTGATTTCGAGACTGATGTGAACTGTTAGTGGGCTTATTTTGAGCCCCTCTTCAACATTGAAAAAGGGCTCAACCATGTTTGGTGATTCTAGCATGCACTTCCTTTGAAATTCTTCCATTTTACCGTAAACTTGCATGCTACTTTTAGCCTATATGCATTTATTTTTGGAGCATTCTATAAACTGATTATGGGCTTATTTTGTGTCCCTCTACAACATTGTAGAAGGGACCAATCTTGTTTGGTGCCTCCATGAATGGCCTCCCTTTGTACCTCTCTTTGGCCATGTTTTGCATACCTCTTTGAGCCTATTTGGTCACTGTTTTGAGCCTTAATCAGGCTTAGAAAGTGCCTTATTTTGGTCTATCCTTCATGCTTTATTAAGGGTCTTAAGCCATTTGGTGATTTCTTTTGGCACTTCCTTTGTATTCCTCTATTTTTCCGTAAAATTGCATGCTTTGTTAGGCCAGCTTAGCTTCTGTTTTCAGCCTCCATCAGGCTTAGAAAGTGTATTGTTTTGGTCTATTCTTCAAGTTTTATTAAGGGCCTTAAGTTATTTGGTCATTGCTTATGGTACCTCTCTTTATAGCCCTTGTTAGCTCATTATATTGCATGCTATTTTGAGCCTATCTACATACTGATTTTGGAGTTTTAATTCACTGTAAATATGCATATTTTGGACTCCTCTTCAAAGTTGTAGAAGGAAATTTTGTGGTTTGAATTTTCTATATACTACTTGCTTAATAAATCCCCTCTTTTCCCCCATTTTTGCATGCCATTGTTGCCATATCTATGCTCACAATTTGGCCATGTTTTGTACTGAAAAGATGCTATTTTTGGGGCTGCCTTGCTACTGTTTTTGCTTTCATGTACCAATTTTGCATGTTTAGCATAGCCGTAGGCCATTTCGGGTACTTAAAATCACATTTCGGGATGATTTCATGCATTAATTGTCATTTCGTATCATTTCGGGGCTGTTTTCCCCTTTATTTAGCTGCTGAAATTTGGTTTGCATGCTTGCATATCATTTTCCATGTCATTTCATGCTTTAGTGCATTGCCTCGGTTTGCGTGCCCGTGGACACGCACTTCGAGGCACTCCGTTTTCATTCATTGGCTTCCTGTGTGAGTAAGCTGAGGCTCTCTCATATTGGTATAAGCCCATCATTGCATTTCTGTACCATTTTCATGCTTGTATATCATCGCCTCGGTTTGCGTGTCCGTGGGCACGCACTTTGAGGCACCTCTGTTTTATCCGACGGCAGCTTATGTGAGTGCGGCTGAGGTCCTCTCATGTTGGCGTAAGCCCAATTTGCATTCCATATGCCATTTTATTCCATTTTGTCATCGCCTCGGTTTGTGTGCCCGTGTGCACGCATTTCGAGGCACTTCGGTTTTATCCGATTTGCATTTCACATCATCGCCTCGGTTTACGTGCCCGTGTGCACGCATTTCGAAGCACTTCGGTTTTATCCGATTTGCATCTCACATCATGGCCTCGGTTTGTGTGCCCGCGTGCACGCTTTTCGAGGCATCTCATTTTTATCTCATTTTCCCGTATAGTGCATACCAGGTTGTATCTTAGATTGCATTCATGAATTTTCTCAGTTTGCGTGCCTGCGGGCACACATTTCGAGACATCTCACTTTCATAGCATTGTTAGCTGCATTTCATGCTTACCATGCATATTGCATCGTGTTCGGGATAGGCGTTAGCCCGAGCACGGGAAACGAGGTACATTCCGTACTCCGAGTGGCGGAGTGTGTCTCAATTCCCAAGTCACCGACACTCCGGATTACCCATGATGGAGTTAGGTTTTATTGTAGCATTCATATGCATTCATCCTATATTGAGTTGTGCAATTCGGCTCCTCGGCCATCATGCATCGATGTGCGTGATTGGTGGCACGAGGATCGAGGCATGCATATATTTGTGAAATACATTGCTATGCTCTTTTCCTGCTCTCTGTTGCAAAGAAAATGAAGAATCAAGAAATTTCCGAGTCCGCACGATTTCGAGACACAGTGCAAACAGAGGCTAATTGGGGCATCCCAGTGGATTTCCGCCAAGCGGCCAAGATACATCATTCATCAACAAATGGCGCCCTCGCTTGCACGCCATTTTACAGTTTTCTTGTTTAATTTGTCAATTAATTAGGAATTTGTATATTATTTCAGACTGTATATTTCAGATTGTAATATTCTTTTATTCGGATCAGATATTTATTCGACCCTCGCTTGAGGGCAATGTTGTAATAAGGGTGTGTGAGTGTGATGTATGTCTTCCAACCCCCATTTCTTTATCCCTTTTATTTATCCGCTTACAATGGTTAGATATAGGGCATATTTCAATTAGCATACAAAGATGACAAAGATGTTTGCATCATTCATCTGTTTTGCACGCACCGGACTCGGCGCATCATACAAACTGCATCTGTATTTCAACTCCAAGTTGAGTACTTGATAGCTTTTGCATCTCATATGCCATATTTAGAATAGCCGAGCCTGCTATAGTTTGCATCTTTGCATGTGTTGCATTAGGCAATTCTGTGTATTTAGGATCATGCATGATTCCTAATCAGTTTTTTGTTTTGGCTTGGAGTACTCGGTGAGTTTTATGCTTTAGCATCCTTGCATGCGTGTGAGTGTTGCCATGATAGCATGCTTACCATGAGGCTATGTGCTTATATGATATAACTGCCTTGAATGCCTGTGGGTGGAGGTTGAGTTATTTGAATTGGGACAATGCATTGACTGTTTGTTTTAAGCCCACTAGATAGTGGCAAAATCATTGTTTTCTTAAGCCCACCCGAGGGTGGCAAATCCGCATTTTAGCCTACCTGCGGGTAGCACCTTCACACCATTTTCAAACAAACAAACACGAAATGTTTTGTTCCAATTCAGACGGCCCAGTCTATACTTGTTTGCTGCGAGCATCACATAGTAATCTAGGCTAATAACCGGAATAAGAACTCATAATGTTTTCAAAAACAGATATCATGGTTAGTAGAGGCCGGCCTTTGATCGGCGAAGGGGTGCTCACGATGTGACCTTTCCCTAATCGTACCCAAGTTCCCGAGCCAACTTTGGTGATGACGGACACGTGGCCTTTTGGCACCGAGTCGTGGTTTCCTAAATTTCCCATTTTAAAAATATTTAGGTGGCGACTCATTATCCGCAAAGCACCATGTTTGGCACTTCTTTCAAAAAATGCTTTTTCAAAACGATTTGCGGATTTGGACTCTTTGGTTCAAGATTTGGAACCGAACAAAATCGAGTCCGAATCAGAAGCGAGGTCCTCACGGGCTTGTTACGCTTCTGGCGACTCATTGGGATTTAGAGAACTTGACTCGAACTCATGATATCCGGTTTTGACTACACTTGTGTGTTTCTTTGCATTGCATTTGCATTGGTGGGCCTAGGACACCGTGTTTGCCATCTACAATTCCTGAGCGGTTTGCCGGAGGCTTGTCTTGTCAAGGCATGTCCATAAGGTCGACGGCCTACGGCTCACAAGATGGGAACACAAACCTCGGTTTTACCGGCACCCTTTTAACCATTCGACCTAGTGCATATTCGATCCATAGTGACCATTCCAAACTAGGACAAAGTTGCTTACCCGCTTATAGGTTGTTTGAAACCGTCAAGCTGCGTAGTGAAACCCTAGTTCCTGACAAAATGGGACAGGGAAACCCTACCCCAACATAGGGGTGTTTTGGCTCTCACTTGCTTGTTATGTGCTTTAGAGTGCGTCTCTACATGAATGCATGTATCAGTTTGCAAGTTTGGGCATCAATTGATTTGGTGGAACTGCCATACCCGAGGTATCACCATGCGGAATTTTGGGGGCGTAATTCAAGAGAAAGCACACTCATTCGATTTTGTTCAGATTCTGCTCGGTGAAATTGGGCCGAGATGTCGCCGCTTTTCTTTTGCTAGGTAGTCTCGGAACTATAGCTTCAGAAGGCTCCGATATCCCCCGGGTACATTGGACTAGTGCTGATAGACTTTGTTAGGTCAGAAATCCAATTCAAGGGAAACCAGTGTTCTTTCGCTGAGGCAAGGCAAAGAAAGGCTAGTCAGGGCTCACCGGTTCATCTGATCCGACAGTCACCAGTCACATCATCAGCAGACCCGTGATGGCACAGGGTTCGGAAGAATTTGTGGCCGTGATAGCAGCGCCAAATCAGGGAATTGCCATGCAGGCTGAGACTAGTATTGAAACACAGCGCCCATCTGGGGCATCTGTCTCACATCCAGCTTTGGGACCCCAGCTGAACTTTGACCTACTTCCGCCAGTTGAAGATTTGCGGGGTCCAGATCCTCGAGAAGGGTTGGCTCAAGCCCAAGTTTTCAGACCCCTGGTGCAGCCTAATGAGAGGCGTTATTCCCTTGATGATAATGACCTCGATCTGACCGCAGTGAAAATTGCGAACCTTGAGAAGCAATTCAAAAGGGCACAGGGCCTTAACTCCATTCCCGACATTGAGGATGGGCACACCGAGTCTGCTGTACGGCTCCCAGACAGATTCAAAATGCCACATATTGACCGTTTTGATGGGTCTGGAGATCCAATGGTACATATTCGACTTTTCTTGGATGTCCTAAAGCCGATGGGTCTGACTAAGCCACAGAAACTCTCTCTGTATGGAAGAACCCTGTCCGGCGTAGCAGCCACTTGGTACGCTAAGTTGGAAGACAAAGTGAAGCAAAACTGGGAAGAATTGGCTGAGGCCTTTGTCGAGCAGTATTCCTACAATACCCAAGTTGAAATGACCATCCAAGAGCTTGAAGCAACCCGCCAGAACCCAAAAGAGCCTTTTGTGGAATTTGTTACAAGATGGAGAGCAAAGGCAAAGACAGATGACAGACGCCTTCTGAGAGGGATCAAGTGCAGATGATGGTGCGGAACCTCGAGCATGATATGTTGCAGAAATTGATAGTTGCTCCGCTATTCACTTTCAAGAGTTTGCATGAACTGGGGGTCCAGGTCGAGAATGCATTCAACAATGGGATCATTCCCAGAACAAGTGAACCAACAAGAAGGGTGATTTCAAGGAGTACCAATGTCGGAAGTAGCACTATTCCCAAACCCACTGAAATTGATACAGTCACCACAGCCAATCCTTTTGCCAATCCAAGCTCAAGAATGGCCGACCCAAATTTCGAGCTCAGGCGTAACTTTCACCCCTCTCTATATGAGCCTGACTAGCGCACTAAAACTCTTGATGGAAAGAGGGCATCTCAAACCCCTCGATCCTCAACCTCTTCCCGACCCACTCCCAGCCAGACATAACCCCGCCAAGTACTGTATGTACCATCAGCACCGAATCATGTTGCTACCGCCTTCGTCATGAGGTCCAAAATCTCATCGACAACCGGACGATAGCTCCACCTTCAGGCCCCAATGACCAAACATTTCCCGCCTACCTCAATTTCATCTATACACTGCCATCCACCTATGACCCCAGCATATACATCACCCCGGCCCATCTACCCAAGCCTAAGGTGTTTATCCCAGAAAGCATGGACTTATGCATGATGGGTGCACCTGAACCCCAATCATCTCAAACCCACGAACCCACTACTTCTGAGTTGCTGGGAATGATAAAAGATCTTCAAAGAATCAGGATCGATCCGCCTCCGGACATTGGCTCCATCATCGACCACACCACATACTGGGAATTTCATGTCAAAAGGCTCCCCAGTCTTGGGGCGGGCTACATCTGAGGAAGGCCAATCCCTTGGCAAAGTGGAGGCAAGTGGTAAGAACAAGGTAGGGGCGGGCATGGATCCCCATGAATATCTTCTGTTGGCTGTTGAGGCTTTGAAAGCCGAGGGACTGAACAAAGAACAAGTGCTCGCGATTGTCGCAAAAGCTGTGAATGACACTTTCGCTACTCAAGTTGGGGCAGTTTGACTCAAGGGGCAAGCCGGGAGAAGGGCCGTTGTACCAAGAATATTCCTTTTAACTCTAATCCCGTGCTTGGAAGAGATCAGCAAACTAGGCTAGCACCTGCCAATCCCTTTGCGGGTGCACCCAGCAAAAATCCACAAACCCAGAAGTACCAACCCCGAGGTCAGAGGGTCTTCCATGCCCTCCATATGCCTTTATCCAAAGCTTTCCAAATCCTTGTTGGACAAGGCCATCTTAAACCCCTTGAGCCTCGGCCTCTCCCGAACCCTCTTCCGGCTACACATGATGCTATCCAAGATCACAAGATACCATCAAGAACCGCCATGCTACTAATAATCGCTCGTCTTCGCCATGAAGTACAGGATCTATTTGACAACGGGGTCATCCTCCCGCCAAGCTCAGCAAAGTCTATCGGCATTGGGTCAGTGAACTTGGGGGATAATGTTATGTGATCGAGGGATGAACCACCTGCGAATGGCGCTCAGATTACTCCAACTGTGGTGAATGGCATGCACTGTTTTGAGCAATGTACAAGTGCTGTTAATTTTGCATTCTGACTTGGGTATTGGGTCAATTTTGTTGTTTTGTTTTGAGTCTGTCTTTTTGTTTTGAGTCAGTCTCTTTTGTTTTGGGTCTGTCTTGTTGTATCGAGTCAGTCCTGTTGTATAGGAGTTGGGTGATTCCGAGGGTGTTACCTCGGGCGTCACCATTTTGTTTCGCGTTTGTCTTTTTGTTTTGTTTTGAGTCTATTTCTGCCAGGGAGCCAGTTATGCCAACAGATTTTGAATGAAACATCAGTGATTTTCACGCTCTCACATTTGCTTCTGCCGTGTGCTAGTTGTGCCGGGATTTGAATGAAATGGCAGTGCATTCCACCTGCTCTCTTATGCCTTGAAGTCATCATAATGACCTGAGTTTTTCAAAACTTTTGAACATCATGTGAAAACAAAGAGGAGGAATTCCTGATTTACAAAACTTTGATTATTTGAGAGAAAGAGAGACATGCTAAGCCCTTAATGAATGAAATCATGCTTGTTAGTGTGAGTACTGAGAAGGACCCTAGCTTTGATCCAGATTGATCCTACATTGCTCTTCAAAGACGAGCGATTTGTCGCTTAAAAATTTCAAAAATGTTTTATGCGGGTCCTAAGACATGTGTGGAATCGCTCTTGAGATTGTGCAACCTAGGATCGCCTCACCGAGATTCGACCCCTCATTTTCAAACCTTGGACTCAAACTAATGTTCAACGGTTAACTACAACGCGAGGCCTGTGGAGACCAGATTCAAAGCAAATTTCGAACAAGAGGCAAGAAAGTCAAATCAAGAAGATCGATGTCGTCAAGAAGAGGCTTGGGAAGCTAGATCGAAGCCCCCTCAAACTAGGGGCAAAAACGTCCGATGTGCTCAAGAGTCAAAGATGAGTCCTCTTGCAAATCAACAACCACTCTCCGGATATGGATGGCTTCAATCTTACAACCATTTGGCATGGACCAAGCTACACTTTTACCCTTTGAGAGGCTCATGGGCCGAAAACCCGAAGGGCGACCTGTGCAAAAAGTTAGAGCAAAGAAGAGAATGAAAAAAGAAAAAGAAAAAATGCAAAGATACAAAAATGCAAAAAGAAAAGAAAAGAAAAATGCAAAAAAAAAGAAAGATGAAAAGAATAGAAAAAAAGAAAAAGAAAGAAGAACAAAGCTCGCAAGGTTGAAAACCTGCAATGGGCGCCTTGGCAAAAGTTAGAGCATAAAAAGGAGAGGTTAAATACCCGAGTGTACCTTAACCCCGAACTATGTAAGGCTTGATTCCCATGTTTGGGATACGTAGGCAACTTCATTCTGAAGTCCAGCCGTAAAACACTTCAAATTGATTGTGTCCATGCGATGGTTCTGGTCATCCTTGTCTTCTCTCAGATCCGAGGATTTGGTTGTGCTCGCCACTCGAGGATCGCATTTAATGCGCCATGTGCCATCCAAACAAGGGGCAACTTTCCGCTGCCATTCAAAGCCATACGGTTTCATTTCAAACAAGGGCAACTCTCGTTGCTATTCAATGCGCCAAGGTTGCCGTTCAAACAAGGCAACTTTCGTTGCTATGCAATTTCTCTAAGCAAAGGGCAATTTTCCTCCGGATCCAAGGTTGTGCATCTCAGGAGTAAGTTTCATGCTCGTTGAGCAGGGGCCGTTTGCAAAAATAGTTTTTGAGAATTTTTACTGAGGCTGACTAATTCTCTCGAAAATTATCCTATTTTTCCAAAATCGACCTTTTTCTGGACTCAAAAAGGAAAATTTTCAAGGCTCATGGCCCGACTTGCATGATTTCAAATCAAAATTGAACAAGCATGTTAATCTAGCTCTCATTTTGGTCAAAATTTTTTAGGAGAAAGCAAAACAAAAATGGTCAAAATGATGAACTAGGAGCACAGCTTGAGTCAGTTTTCGCTCTTTTCCCTTTATCAACGCTTTGCCAAAAGGGCACTCTATCCGTAAAAGGGCACAACAAAGGGCGAAAGCTCTCTCACATCCTCCAAGCAACGAGGTATCAAGTGCGCGGCTAAGCATAACCGAATGGATCAAGATATTCCACTCCATCATCCGGACAGATCGATCACGTCCAAACTCCCCAAAGAGCATCATCGACCGATGTCACCGCAGACGGTTGCAACACACCTGGGCCTAGAAGCAACCCTCTCAGGGAGGAATTCACTAGCTGTGAGTGGAAGAAAGAAGAATCTAGCTGAGTGTTAGGGGCGAGAGCCTTCCACTTCCTGTTTATCCACCAACCACCTGGGGGAGGGATGAAAAATGAAAGATTGAAGAATAGAGAGATGTGCGATGAGAGAAAAAGTGAGAAAAGGGTTTTTTTTTTTAGAAAAACAGAGCTTGAGGGCCGAGTGATGTGAGAATCACAAATAAGAAAGGGTGGGAAACATACCCGGTGAAACAGGCTCCATGTGCACGTCTGAGTGTCGTGTCTTTTGTTTTATCTCGATTCTTGTTTTGGGTCGTTTCGAGTGTTACTCGATGTGTCTAGGTTGTGTGCCTTTATTTCCCCGTGATGAGTCGTTTTGCTGTGATCAATTATAGGCTCAATACCCTGTTGAGAATCCTTTTCTCATTTTCAAAAGAAAAATCGTTTTGTGCTCCAAGTGCCGTGCCGTTCTCCACATTTGTGCAAAACAGGATTGGTTCTTTCAAAAAGCCGCAGGGTCCACCCCCGATAAGTGTGAACAGTAGAGCAAAGGCCTATCTGAAGCTATTTAGGTTCCGGACTGCAAAGCAAAAGAAAAGAGGGAAAATTCAGAGCATCTTAGCATGTTTCAACTTTAGCAAAATCCGCGACTGCATTCCAGGTGCACCTTCTCAGGCCTCGCCATTTCTCTGGAGTATGAGTGTGTCTCGACCCCAAGTGTAAGCCTGCTTCAAGTCAGAATGGCAGTCCAAGCAGCACCCGAGGGTTCCACACGCAGATGTTATCTCTCGCCAATATGAACAGGGTGTGCCCTTTTTGAGCTGAGTGTGTTGCAAAGTCCTCTAAGAGGCAAATCAGAGGCGCCAGAGTACATATTTGATGCTCCTCTATTGCATAGAATGTGAACTTTCATATACACTGTTGTTGCATGCGTGCCGCGCATCGTTATGATTCTTGCATAGAATATGCTTGCTTTCAATATTGCATAGAAAATGCCCCCATACTTGCATAGAAGATGCATTTTATCACACTTTCTTGTGCATTTTATCTCGCTCGCACTGTCTTGTGCACTTACACTTTGTATCTCACTCGCACTATCTTGTGCATCTCGCCTATTTTTTTTAGGACGCATCGCATTTAGTGCATTTCAAACAATTGCTTGTTTTGTGCATTTCAAATCGCTTATTTTGCACCTCAATCGTGACTGCTTTGTGCATTTACATTCGCGCTTATCTTGCGATCTCAATCGCACTATTTTGTGCAGTTTTACAATCGCGCTATTTTGCGCACCTCAATCGCACTGTTTTGTGCAATTTTATCATTCGCGTTATTTTGCGCACCTCAATCGCACTGTTTTGTGCAGTTTTTACATTCGCGCTATTTTGTGCACCTCAATTGCATTGTCCTGTGCTTTGCATATCACATCGCACTATCTTGTGCATTTCAAATCAATCGCGCTGACAATCGCTATGTTGTGCATTTTATCATTCGCGCTTATTTTGCGCACTCAATCGCACTATCTTGTGCATTTCAAATCATTCGCGCTTATTTTGCGACCTCAATCGCAGACTGCTTTTGTGTAATTTATCATTCGCGCTTATTTTATGCGACCTCAATCGCACTATTTTGTGCAGTTTACACTCGGGTTGTTTTGTCCATCGCACTATTTTGTGCATTTACATTCGCGCTTATTTTGCGCACCACAATCGCACTATTTTGTGCGCTTTACCATTCGCGCTTATTTTGCGACCTCCATCGTGACTGCCTTGTGCTTTGCATGTCACATCGCACTATTTTGTGCATTTCAAATCAATCGCTTGCTTAGCGATCGCACTATTTTGTGCATTGTATCATTCGCGCTTATCTGCGCTGCCTCACCGCACTTGTTAGTGCATTACATTTCACTCGCTTATTTTGGCGATCGCACTATTTTGTGCATCGCACTGTTTTGTGCACATTACTTGCATTGTGCATTGTAGCATTCGGCTTATTCCTGGCTGCTCCCATCGCACTTGTTAGTGCATTACATTTCACTCGCGCTATTTTGCGCATCGCACTATTTTGTGCACATTACTTGCGTTGTGCATACATTTTATCGTGCTATCTTGCGTACCTTACCCATGTTACATCGCGATGTATTCACTCACCTAGACCGCGGTGCCAAACTTTCAGGAATCACATTGAATATATGTTGTTAGCATATTGTTCTTGTTGAGTTTCTCTCTTTTGCAGGCACGATATTGTATGTACGGTATTTGAGGTCAGCGACTGCATTTAATCGCCAAGCAGTATCGTAGATCTTCTCCGTGTGAGACGCGACGAGAATTGAATAATTCTCCGCATTCCTAACTGCATGAAATGTAATTGTTGCTTTGCATTCTTGCTTAAAACTGTTGCATCTATTTGTCAATACTTGCTTCATTATGCCTTGTCAGATTTGCATGATCACCGCTCAGTGCCTATCATTTGCATTTTGCCCCTTTTGCTCAAGGCACGCCTCAGCACACATCTCTGCTTATCTTGTATGATTGTCTAAGTCTTTGGCCTTGTCAAAATGGGTCATCTCTAGGCTTTGACATTCACTCCGCCACTTCTTGACTTCCGAAGTTCTCACAAAGAGGGCAATCAGAGACACCCCATTTTTTTTGACCGACCTTAAGACTCATACGTCACCGATTGAGCGCTTGGTGATGTTGCATACTGTGCTCGTTCAGAAGTCTCAGAGTTGCGGCCGCGCGCCTTGCTTCCGGGCTTCCGAACTCTCTTTCGTGCTTTGTCTCTTGCCATAACCGCACTCGGTTTCTGCTTTTCTTTCCCGAGGGAGGAATGGTCCCAGACTATCTCCCGTGGCCGTGAGCTACTTTTTGTGGGTCAGAGGCCATTTTGCCCATTTCGAGCCGGTTCGGTTTCCGTCGACTGCTGTGCCTCGGCTCGGACCGCCTAACCATCTCCGATTTCGGTTTTGCATGCACTGCTTTATCATTCCGAGGAACACTGGGCCTCGATGCCCACTCTGCGGTCAGTGCCACTTTGCTCTGGTTTTCGGGACCCCGAATCGCGCGGTTTGGGCCCCGAGCATTCATTTTGCATCGGTTTTCTCTGATTTCTGGCAGGAACCTCTGTTTTGTCATTCCGAGGGACACTGGGGTCGCGGATACCCACTTCACTGCCATGATGCCATTTTCGGGACCCCGAACTGCGCGGTTTGGGCCCCGAGCGTTCATTTCTCATTAGTTTTTGTTCAAATTTGGCAGGTACCTCTGTTTCAACACCAGGAAGATCACTGGGGGGTGGGAGGCCAGCAATTATCCCAGATAACCAGTTTCGCTCTTTCGCTTTGCTCACTTCCGGGCCAATGTTGAACACCCTGGGGATATTTTCTTCCGACCAAAGCTACATATCTGTGATCAGGGGACATGGGAGGACCCTAAAAGCTACTGGTCGGCCAGCAATTATGGATTTCATTTTTTGAGCCTCTCCTTCAAGTCCTATGTTGTGACTCCTGCTTCAGAGTTGCCAGATTCCGACCTTGGGGCCTTATTCTACACATCTGGGAGGACACCATTGCATGGTGGTTGGCCAGAAAATTTGGACTTCAGTTTTGGGCCATGGCCGGCCGGCCAAGGTGAGTGGCTGGCCGACCAGTTGGGGTGGCCGGCCACCTCCTGAAACCCACTGCCGGCCACTGCTTCAAATTCTTTCCACTGTCTGGATATTTTTCAAAATATCCCGGGCATCCGGGGGATATTTTGGGAGGGAAAGCTTGGGTGCTTTTTCCTCCCATTTTACACCATTTTCTTGCCTATTTAAAGGGTCCAACTCCTCCTTTGCTAGGGTTGGAACAATTCACCTCAATACTTCATCTTCCCTAACCTCCATTTTCATAGCCAAAAGCTCAAAAACCTTCAAGCTTCCTAGCTAATTCCTTCATCAACCCTAAGCTCCACCATCACCACCTCCATTCCAGCAGCAAAGGGGTGTTTCCCAGAGGCCAAAAAGCAACAAATTGAAGCCAAGAGGTAGCAAAAGACTTGTCTCCAAGGGTAAGCCACTAATTCCCTCTTTCTAGCATAATTTTCCATCAATTCTTTGCCCTATTTCCTTTTTGTTTTGGGCTCCGACCCTTACTGGTTTTAGGCTTATTTTGAGCCCCTCTACAACATTGTAGGAGGGCTCAACCTCATTTGGTGTCTCCATGATATACTTCCTTCAATATCACTCTTTAGACCATTGTTTTGCATGCTTTATTTGCCTTATGAGTAATCTGATTTCGAGACTGATGTGAACTGTTAGTGGGCTTATTTTGAGCCCCTCTTCAACATTGAAGAAGGGCTCAACCATGTTTGGTGATTCTAGCATGCACTTCCTTTGAAATTCTTCCATTTTACCGTAAACTTGCATGCTACTTTTAGCCTATATGCATTTATTTTTGGAGCATTCTATAAACTGATTATGGGCTTATTTTGTGTCCCTCTACAATATTGTAGAAGGTAACAATCTTGTTTGGTGCCTCCATGAATGGCCTCCCTTTGTACCTCTCTTTGGCCATGTTTTGCATACCTCTTTGAGCCTATTTGGTCACTGTTTTGAGCCTTCATCAGGCTTAGAAAGTGCCTTATTTTGGTCTATCCTTCATGCTTTATTAAGGGTCTTAAGCCATTTGGTGATTTCTTTTGGCACTTCCTTTGTATTCCTCTATTTTTCCGTAAAATTGCATGCTTTGTTAGGCCAGCTTAGCTTCTGTTTTCAGCCTCCATCAGGCTTAGAAAGTGTCTTTTTTTGGTCTATTCTTCAAGTTTTATTAAGGGCCTTAAGTTATTTGGTCATTGCTTATGGTACCTCTCTTTATAGCCCTTGTTAGCTCATTATATTGCATGCTATTTTGAGCCTATCTACATACTGATTTTGGAGTTTTAATTCACTGTAAATATGCATATTTTGGACTCCTCTTCAAAGTTGTAGAAGGAAATTTTGTGGTTTGAATTTTCTATATACTACTTGCTTAATAAATCCCCTCTTTTCCCCCATTTTTGCATGCCATTGTTGCCATATCTATGCTCACAATTTGGCCATGTTTTGTACTGAAAAGATGCTATTTTTGGGGCTGCCTTGCTACTGTTTTTGCTTTTATGTACCAATTTTGCATGTTTAGCATAGCCGTAGGCCATTTCGGGTACTTAAAATCACATTTCGGGATGATTTCATGCATTAATTGTCATTTCGTATCATTTCGGGGCTGTTTTCCCCTTTATTTAGCTGCTGAAATTTGGTTTGCATGCTTGCATATCATTTTCCATGTCATTTCATGCTTTAGTGCATTGCCTCGAGGCACGCACTTCGAGGCACTCCGTTTTCATTCATTGGCTTCCTGTGTGAGTAAGCTGAGGCTCTCTCATATTGGTATAAGCCCATCATTGCATTTCTGTACCATTTTCATGCTTGTATATCATCGCCTCGGTTTGCGTGTCCGTGGGCACGCACTTTGAGGCACCTCTATTTTATCCGACGGCAGCTTATGTGAGTGCGGCTGAGGTCCTCTCATGTTGGCGTAAGCCCAATTTGCATTCCATATGCCATTTCATTCCATTTTGTCATCGCCTCGGTTTGTGTGCCCGTGTACACGCATTTCGAGGCACTTCGGTTTTATCCGATTTGGCCTCGTGCCCGTGTGCACGCATTTCGAGGCACTTCGGTTTTATCCGATTTGCATCTCACATCATGGCCTCGGTTTGCGTGCCCGCGTGCACGCTTTTCGAGGCATCTCATTTTCATCTCATTTTCCCAGTATAGTGCATACCAGGTTGTATCTTAGATTGCATTCATGAATTTTCTCAGTTTACGTGCCTGCAGGCACGCATTTCGAGACATCTCACTTTCATAGCATTGTTAGTTGCATTTCATGCATACCATGCATATTGCATCGTGTTCGGGATAGGCGTTAGCCCGGGCACGGGAAACGAGGTACATTCCGTACTCCGAGTGGCGGAGTGTGTCTCAATTCCCAAGTCACCGACACTCCGGATTACCCATGATGGAGTTAGGTTTTGTTGTAGCATTCATCTGCATTCATCCTATATTGAGTTGTGCAATTCCCTCTACCATCATGCATCGATGTGCGTGATTGGTGGCACGAGGATCGAGGCATGCATATATTTGTGAAATACATTGCTATGCCCTTTTCACGCTTCTGTTGCAAAGAAAATGAAGAATCAACAAATTTTGAGTCCGCACGATTTCGAGACAAGTGCAAACAGAGGCTAATTGGGGCATCCCAAAGGATTTCGCGCTACAAGATACATCATTCATCAACAGCGAGGCAGTCCCTGGCTTGCACGCCATTTTACAGTTTTCTTGTTTAATTTGTCAATTAATTAGGAATTTGTATATTATTTCAGACTGTATATTTCGGACTATAATATTCTTTTATTCGGACTGTATTATTTATTCGGACCCTCTGCGCAAGGGCAATGTTGTAATAAAGGTGTGTGAGTGTGATGTATGTCTTCCAACCCCTATTTCTTTATCCCTTTTATTTATCCGCTTACAATGGTTAGATATAGGGCATATTTCAATTAGCATACAGCATGACAGCTTGTTTGCATCATTCATCTGTTTTGCACGCACTGCTCGGCAAGATCATACAAACCGCATTTGTATTTCAATTCCAAGTTGAGTACTTGATAGTCGCATCTCATATGCCATATTTAGAATAGCCGAGCTGCTATAGTTTGCATCTTTGCATGTATTGCATTAGGCATTTGTATTTAGGATCATGCATGATTCCTAATCAGTTTTTTGTTTTGGCTTGGAGTACTCGGTGAGTTTTATGCTTTAGCATCCTTGCATGCGTGTGAGTGTTGCCATGATAGCATGCTTACCATGAGGCTATGTGCTTATATGATATAACTGCCTTGAATGCCTGTGGGTGGAGGTTGAGTTATTTGAATTGGGACAATGCATTGTGTTTGTTTTAAGCCCACTAGATAGTGGCAAAATCATTGTTTTTAAGCCCACCCGAGGGTGGCAAATCCAAGATTTTAGCCTACCTGCGGGTAGCACCTTCACACCATTTTCAAACAAACAAACATGAAATGTTTTGTTCCAATTCAGACGGCCCAGTCTATACTTGTTTGCTGCGAGCATCACATAGTAATCTAGGCTAATAACCGAAATAAGAACTCACAATGTTTTCAAAAACAGATATCATGGTTAGTAGAGGCCGGTCTTTGACCGGGCGAGCGGGGGTGCTCACGATGTGACCTTCCCCAATCGTACCCAAGTTCCCGAGCCAACTTTGGTGATGACGGACACGTGGCCTTTTGGCACCGAGTCAGGGTTTCCTAAATTTCCCATTTTAAAAATATTTAGGTGGCGACTCTGTTATCTGGCAAAGCAGTCCATGTTTGGCACTTCTTTCAAAAAATCTGCTTTTCTCTAAAACGATTTGCCGGATTTGGACTCTTTGGTTCAAGATTTGGAACCGCAACAAAATCGAGTCCGAACTGTAGCGAGGTCCCTCGCGGGCTTGTTACACCCGTGGGCGCGCATTTCGAGACATCTTATTTTAGTCTCATTGTATATCATATTTCAGGCCGTTTCATGTCTTTATGTCATCGCCTCGGTTTGCGTGCCCGTGTGCACGCATTTCGAGGCACTTCACTTTTATCCGCCGGCCTCTTATGTGAGTGTGGCTGAGGCCCCCTCATGTTAGTGTAAGTCCAATTGCATTGCGTATGCCATTTTATGCCTTAGGATCACTCCCTCGGTTTGCGTCTGCAGCACGATTCCGAGACATCTCATTTTCATAGCATTGTGTATGTTAGGATTGTATCTTAGTTGCATTTCATGCATATCATGCATATTGCATTGTGTTCGGAATAGGAGTTAGCCCAGGCACGGGAGACGAGACACATTCCGTACTCCGAGTGACGGAACGGGTCTCAATTCCCAAGTCACTGACATTCCGGATTACCCATGATGGAGTTAGGTTTTGTTGTAGCATTCATATGCATTCATCCTATATTGAGTTGTGCAATTCGGCTCCTCGGCCACCATGCATCGATATGCGTGATTGGTGGCACGAGGATCGAGGCATGCATATATTTGTGAAATACATTGCTATGCCTCTTTCCTGCTCTCTGTTGCAGCAAAAATGAAGAATCAGTAACTTTTCGGAGTCTGGCACGCATTTCGAGAAATATTGCAAACAGAGGCGGATTGGAGCATCCCAGTGAATTTCCGCGCAAATCAGCTCAACATGCATCATTTCATTATCCGAAGCGGAGTCAAGGCAGCCCCCTGGCTTGTATGCCAGTTTACAGTTTTCCTTAGTTAATTTGTTAATTAATTAGGAATCTGTATATTTATTCGGATTGTATATTTCGGATTGTATTATTCTTTTATTTCGGACTGTATTATTATTTATTTGGACTCTCTGCGCGAGGGCATAATTGTAATAAGTGTGGGTGAGTGTGATGTATGTCTTCCAACCCCACGTCTTTCTTCCCTTTTATTTACCCGCTTATGATGGTTAGATATATGACATATTTCAATTAGCATAATGAGATGATAAGATGTTTGCATCATTCATACATTTTTGCATGACTCGGCGCATCATACAAACTGCATTTGTATTTCAATTCCAAATTGAATACGTGTTAATTGTAGCACTCCACATGCCATGTTTAGAATAGCCGAGCCTGCTATAGTTTGCATTTTTGCATGTGTTGCATTAGGCATTGCTGTATACTTAGGACCATGCATGATTTCTAACATAGCTTCTATTTTGGCTTGGAGTACTCGGTGAGTTTTATGCTTTAGCATCCTTGCATGCGTGTGAGTGTTGCCATGATAGCATGCTTACCATGAGGCTAAATGCTTATGTGATATAACTGCCTTGAATGCCTGTGGGTGGAGGTTGAGTTACTTGAATTGGGACAAATCACTGACTACTTGTTTTAAGCCCACTAGATAGTGGCAAAATCATGTTTTCTAAGCCCACCCGAGGGTGGCAAATCCACGTCTTAGCCTACCTGCGGGTAGCACCATCAAACCATTTTCAAACAAACAAGCATGAAGTGTCTTGTTCCAATTCAGGCGGCTCAGTCTATACTTGTATGCTGTGCGCATCACATAGTGACCTAGGCTAATAACTGGAATAAGAACTCACAATGTTTTCAAAATCAGATATCATGGTTAGTAGAGGCCGGTCTTTGACCGGGCGAGCGGGGGTGCTCACGAAGTGACCTTCCCCAATCGTACCCAAGTTCCCGAGCCGAAGCAACTTTGGTGATGACGGACACGTGGCCTTCGGCACCGAGTCAGGGTTTCCTAAATTTCCCATTTTAAAACATTTAGGTGGCGACTCTGTATCTGGCGAAGCAGTCCATGTTTTGGCACTTCTTTCCAAAAAAAATATGTTTTCAAAAACGATTTGCCGGATTTGGACTCTTTGGTTCAAGATTAAGAACCGTGACATTTGAGTCCTTTGAACTGTAGTGACCCAATATCGAACCAGAACCGGGGGGGGGGGGACTCGCACTCCCTTCTCCCCGGGATGCGTTCGGGGACGTCTACACATACAGACTGTCACAGCTCATTGGACATCTTCTATTACTGTTTTGGCTTCCGCCAGCCCTTGTACTCTGTATTACTATTACTACTGTTCAGCAGGCCTTCGGTAATCACGGATTACTGGCCGGTTACGGTGCTAAACCCATATGGGCGGGTTTGGGTCGTGGCAGAGTGGTATCAGAGCGAGTTCAAACCATGAGTTATACCACACACACGTGTCCAAATGAGCTATAGGGTGTCCTAGAAAAGTGAATAGGGCATTGCATGAACGTTGAAAAAGTGTGTGTGGCCATGACATGTTTATATGTGCTAATGTGTTAATATGTTAAGTATGCAACTGTCTATGTTTATAATTGCCATAATTGTCTATAGTGAAATGGAGAATGCAAGAACTACTGATGAAACAGAATCATCTGATGCCAGAATGGCAAGGCTAGAAAGAATAGTTGAATTGCTGACTGAGGCCCTAAGGCAACAATAGAACCAATAGCCCCTACCTCCTCTAGTACAGCCGAAACCGAATGTTAATGATGACATAATTGCTTTGACTCAGAAGTTCAGTAAAATGAAACCACCATCCTTTCAGGGAGGCCTCGAACTGCTAAAGGCCGAAGCCTGGGTTCTTGAAACAGAGAAATTATTTGAAGTGTTTCCGTGTTCTGAAGCACACAAGGTCCTATTGGCCACTTTTACCTTGCAAGAAGAGGCCAGACGGTGGTGGATGCTTGTCCGTGACACCGACAATGTTATGACTTGGGCTCAGTTTAAGGGAGCCTTCTTTGAGAAATACTTCCCTCAGTGTGTCAGGGATCGCAAAGTGACGGAGTTTGAACAACCGAAACAAGGCACCATGTCGGTAGCAAAGTATGAATCTAAATTCACTGAACTCACCAGATATGCACCACACATGGTTGATACTGATTACAAAAAGGCCAGGAAGTTTGAAGGCGGCCTTAATGTTGAAATACTTGACAGGATAAATGTTCTGAAGTTACTGAAATACGTGGATGTTCTTGACCGAGCAATAATGGCTGAGTCAAACATCGAGGCACTGAAACAGACTGAAGCACCAGCAACTGAATGGCATGGTAAGAGACGAGGCTTTAAATTTAAGAAAGGCCGGAACAGCCCCTTGAACAAAAAGCAAAATACGGGGTCAACAACTAGTTCCAGTCAGGGAAATAGTTCCATACCGCCTTATTCTGAATGTGGTAAGAAACATAAAGGGGTTTGTTATAAAATTGCAGGTGCTTGTTACAAGTGTGGCAAGGTGGGCCACATAGTCAAAGATTGCCCTTCTGCTCCTCAGAGCAATAGTAAAGCTGCAGCCAGTGTCGCAGCATCAACTGTTGCACCAAAACCCAACCCCAAGGCTACTGGAAAAGAGCCTATGAGACAAGGCCGAGTGTTCGCACTCGTACCAGGAGATGTACAGAATACCGAGACTGTTGTGTCAGGTATACTCTCAATTTGTACTCAAAATGCATATATTCTGATTGATTCGGGGTCTACACATTCATATGTATTGCATGCTTTTTCGTGAAAATTAAATGGACCATTGGAACCTATGAACTATCTGTTAGCTCTATCTTCACTTGTTGGGGGATCCATGACTTGTGCTTATATGTACCCTACATGTGAGATTATTGTTGGAGATGCGCATTTGTATATTGATTTACTGCCATTGAACATTGACCATTTTGATGTAATATTGGGAATGGACTGATTAACAAAATATCATGCTATCATAGACTGTGTAATAAAACAAGTTGTTTTCCGTCCACCTGGATTGCCTGAATTCGTGTTTAATGGAGTTGGAGTAGTACCTCCCCCATATCTGATTTCATCCATGAAAGCTTTTAAACTGATTAGAAATGGGTGTAAGGGGTATCTATGTTCTGTATTGACTGTATCTACTGATGCTAACACTGATGTGAACAGTATTCATATAGTTAGAGAATTCCTAGATGTTTTCCTAGATGATTTGCCAGGGGATTTGATTGATAGGGAGATTGAGTTCACCATTGATATGATTCCGGGTACACAGCCAGTTTCCAAAGCTCCGTACATAATGGCATCTACCGAACTGAAAGAATTAAAAATTCAGCTGCAAGAACTGTTAGATAAGAAGTTCATTAGGCCCAGTACTTCACCGTGGGGTGCACTAGTTTTGTTTGTGAAAAAGAAAGACGGCTCATTGAGACTTTGCATTGACTCCTGTGAACTGAACATGGTAACAGTGAAAAATAAATATACATTGCCTCGTATTGATGACTTATTTGACCAGTTACAGGGTGCCCAAGTATTCTCCAAAATTGACCTTAGATCTGGATACCACCAGTTGAAAGTCAAGACAGGAGACATTGAAAAGACTGTCTTTTGAACGAGGTACGGACATTACGAATTCTTAGTTATGCCTTTTGGGGTTACTAATGCACCTGCTGCATTTATGGATCTTATGAATAGAATTTTCAAACCATTCCTAGATGAATTTGTAGTTGTTTTCATAGACGACATTTTGATTTATTCCAAATGCACAGAAGAACATGAACGCCAATTGAGAACTGCCCTACAGACCTTAAGAGAATAGAAATTGTATGCTAAACTGACAAAATGTGAATTTTGGCTTGATAATGTTATGTTTTTGGGACATGTAATCAGTAAGGATGGAATTTCAGTTGATCCGCAGAAAATTGAAGCAATAGTGACTTGGCCTAGACCGACAAATGTTACCGAAGTCCGAAGTTTTCTAGGCTTAGCCGGGTATTACAGAAGGTTCGTCAAAGACTTCTCCAAAATTGTCTTACCATTGACTCAGTTGACTTAAAAGGGGGAATCATTTGACTGGACCGATCAGAGAGAATCAGCTTTTCAAGAGTTAAAGACTCGACTTGTGACTGCACCGATTCTTACCTTACCCTCAGGTACGGATGGTTTTACCATATTTAGTGATGCTTCTTATAAGGGTTTGGGATGTGTTTTAATGCAGAACGGTAAAGTGATTGCGTTTGCTTCCTGACAACTAAGACCGCATGAAAAGAACTACTCGACCCATGACTTGGAACTTGCTGCAGTAATGTTTGCACTAAAAATCTGGCGTCACTACCGTTATGGGGCGACATGTGAGGTGTATACAGACCACAAGAGTTTGAAGTACTTCTTCACACAGAAAGAACTGAACATGAGGCAGCGGAGATGGTTAGAATTGATAAAGGATTATGATTTGCAAATTTTGTGCCATCTAGGGAAAGCTAACACCGTTGCCGATGCACTAAGTCGGAAATCGACTGGAAATTTAGCCTGCTTACTCACCGAGCAGAAAGAATTGCTGTGTGACCTGAAAAATTTGAGGTTGAGATTGTTTTACGTGAACAAGGTGGAACCTTAGCCACTATTTACGCTCAACCGGCACTTATTGAAGAGATTAAAGAGAAATAGTGTCATGATGACTTCTTGAAGAAGATCATCGATGAACGAGGATCTAAACCGAGGCCGGATTTTAAATTTGAGAACAATATATTGAAATTTTAAGAAAGATTGTGTGTACCAAGTGATTCTGAACTGAAAAGGAGAATTCTGCAAGAAGGCCACAATTCGAAACTGTCTATCCATTCAGGAAATACGAAAATGTATCAAGACTTGAAACTGAATTTCTGGTGGCTGGGAATGAAGAAAGATATTGTTGATTTTGTGTCGAAATGTCTTCATTGCCAACAAGTCAAAGCTGAACATCAACGACCCGCAGGCTTACTGCAACCTTTACTGATACCGGAGTGAAAATGGGAACATATCACTATGGATTTCATTATTAGTTTACCTCGCTCCAATAAAGGTATGGACTCAATTTGGGTCATTGTTGATAGACTGACTAAATCTGCTCACTTCTTACCTGTCAAAACAATCTATAATACGGACAAATTGGCCATAATTTATATTGATGAGATTGTTAGATTACATGGAGTGCCTGTATCTATTGTTTCTGATAGAAACTCGAAGTTTACATCGAGATTCTGGCAAAGCCTCTGCATGACATTGGGTCTTGCGAGGCGAGTAGTGCATATCATCCTCAGACAAATGGCCAGTCAGAAAGAACTATCCAGACTCTGGAGGATTTACTGAAAATATGTGTCCTTGATTTTTAGGGAAATTGGGAAAGCCACTTACCGTGGCTGAATTTGCCTATAATAACAGCTTTCACTCGAGTATTGGAATGGCGCCTTTCGAGGCTTTGTATGGCAGGAAATGTCGATCTCCTATCTGTTGGGCAGAAGTTGGAGATAGGCCTTTACTAGGGCCCGAAATTGTGCAGAAAACTACTGAAAATGTGAAACTAATTCAACAGAGACTGAAAACCGCACAAAGCCGACAGAAAAGTGGTGCGGATGTCCGAAGGCGAGACAGAGAGTACGAAGTAGGTGATCATGTTTTTGTTAAGATGACACCGATGAAAGGCCAGACTTGTTTTGGAGTCAAGGGCAAGCTAGCGCCGAGATATGTCGGACTGTATGAGATTATTGAGAAAATCAATCCGATGGCATATCAAGTAGCACTTCGTCCTAAAATGGACCATATGCGTAACGTGTTCCATATTTCAATGTTGAGGGATTACCTCCGGGATCCTTTCTATGTAATTGAGCCTACCCGTGTAGTGCTAAGTGATGACTACACTTATAAAGAACGGCCTATTCAAATTGTGAACCAACGGATCAAAAAGTTGAAAAATAAAGAGATTCCGTTAGTGAAAGTCGACTGGCAAAACCATGGTGGCGTTTATGCCACTTGGGAAAGGGAAGACGATACAATGAATAGATATCCTGAACTGTGCCCACTGAATCCTATTTTCTTCTAAAATAAAGGTAATTCGAGTTTGGAGGACCAAACTCTGTATAAGGAGGGGAGACTGTGACAACCCTCACCACTGATTAGTGCTAATCTATGATTAAGCATGTTAACTGACTGATTGACTGAAATTCTGAACTGATTGATTGAGTGTATTAGTTTAAATGCATGTCTATCTGTTTGACTACTAAATTATATGTTCATGTATTATGTTTAAACTGCAAATTGAAGGCCTTATGGGCGGCCGAATCCGAAATTGACTAATGTTTTATGCTAATTGGAATTTATATGATTTTATGATAAATTTAATTGAAATTTGATTTGGAATGACTAAATTGGATTAAATAAGCTAAGTTACAATAGTAGGCCTTAATCACCATTTTGCCACTTAGTGGCCCATTTCATAAAACACATTTGAGCTTTATTTCTAGCACTTTGTTCAGCCATTTCTTGAGCCTAAACTGACTAGAGAGAGAAAGATGGGAGGAAAGCTTTAATTCATCTTGTTTTGGCTTGGAGATTAAGAGAGTTGAAGAAAATTTGCATAATTGAGCTTCCACATCTTGAATTCAAGGCATAAGGTAGAGCAACCATCTTCTTGAACTTGTATTTAAGTTAGTTCTTGCATGGTTCATGATATATTGAAGAGTAGAGTCAAGAATTAGCTTAATATGTTGCATGGAGTAGGAATTCATGCATGCATGTACATGTTGTAGAGTTTTGAAGTTGTTTTCATGAAAACTCCCACATGCATGTTCATATTATGGTTCTAATTCATGAATTCCTCATGTTTTTGAAAGGATTGGCTCATTTGATCTTGTGTTTGAAGCTTTAAATTCATTTAAGCTCATGCATGTTACACTTGAGTCTTGTTCATAAAAGCTCCTTGAAATTTGTGTTCAATTGAACTACCTTTGGGCTTTGATTTCTCAAATTGATCTTTGAAACATGTCATACTATGAGTTTACAAGTGTTTTCCAGAAAATCAGCCCAAAGGGATCGAATTTGATGCATTAAGAGTTGATTTTGAGCTTGAAGGTTCAATTTGGAAATTCCAGATTTTGGACTCACGCTCGAGCGGGGGAAGTGACGCTCGAGCGTGAAATGCGTGTTTCCAGCACTTTCATATGTTTTACAGTCCGCTCGAGCGGGGGAATGCACGCTCGAGCGAGGACTTGTGTCTCACGCTCGAGCGGAGGTCGAGCGCAAATTTCGTACATCCAGTACTTTTACAGTCCGCTCGAGCGGGGGAAGTCACGCTCGAGCGGAGTTCTTTTGTTTGCATATCCGCTCGAGCGGGGAAAGCCACGCTCGAGCGGGACCCCTGTTTTAGCAAAAATTTGAAAAGTGTTTCTAAGTGCATCTTTGCATCCTCATTCCATTCTAGGCAGTCCTAGGCCTAGTGTAAGACATCTTAATGAGGATATTGATGTAGAACCACACCGAGTCAAGATAGAGACTAAGGCATTGTTTCCCAAATGTGTAACTTAGTGTGTGTTCATTCTGTAACTGTGTAGGGTTGGCATTCGGTGACGCGCACTAGCTTATCTGTAGCCCAGAACTCTATGGGTAACAATGTTGTAAAGATATATTCAATCATGAATAGTTTTTGAATGATCAACCGTACTGCTTTCGAAAATGATATTTCTTACTGAATGAATGCTTGTCCTAATTGTGAACTACATTCGTGGCATCTATAGCAATTTACTGTTATTGTATTGTTACTGTTACTGCCACGGAGGTCTCTGTCGGTTCCCATGTTTGGAACCACTACTATTTACTGATATGATGGCCATCAACTGACTGTTCGATCTGTAAGACCTACTATACTGTTTGCTATTGAATGTACCACTTATGACTACTATGACCGAATAAGTGATATACTGTACAAATGACTGTTTTAAATACTGAAAGGACATTCATTCTTAACCTCTTTACGCATATGTTATTCACTGGGTTTTAGCTCACTGTTTATATATATATGTAGGTGTCCAGGCACTGGACCGAAGCTAGGAGTATCGGGTTAGCTCTTGTTTTGTCAAGCCAACCGTTGTGCCTCACTGCGAGGTTTCAAGTGCTGCCAAGCCAAGGCTGCTTTGGGGTGCTTTAGATTCCCGTTTCTGTACTTGTTTTGTATCGACTGTATAGACTGTTACTGTACTGTTATGTAGGGATTTGGTCCCTAACCGGAACGCCTGTATATGATGTATGTACATACTGTTTTTGTTTCCAATGTGATTATGTTATGAAAAGTCTTTTTGCATACCGACTGTCACAGCTTATTGGACATCTTTTATTACTGTTTTGGCTTCCGCCAGCCCTCAGACTAGATATTCATTTACTCAAGAGGCCTTGTAATCACGGATTCTTGGCGATTCTGATGCTAAACCCATAGTGGCGGGTTTGGGTCGTGACAATTCCCGACTAAAATTTTAGTCGCCAAAAGGTTGGACATTAAATTAAATCACACCCTTTTCGGCGACCAAACTTTTAATCGCCTAAAATCCCACATTTTTAGCTACTAAAATTTTAGTCGGCAAATAATTCTTCTTTTGGCTACTAAAAATTTAGTCGCCAAAAGTCCCACATCTTTGGCTACTAAATTTTTAGTCAGCAAAGAGTTCCTCTTTTGGCTACTAAATATTTGGTCGCCTAAAGTTCTACATTTTTGGCTATTAAAATTTTAGTCGGCAAAGTGTTTTTATCCTTTAGTTTTTTGTTTTTAGCTACGAAATATTTTAGTCGCCAAATGTTTGATTTTCTTTTGGCTACTAAACTTTTAGTCCCTAAATGTCTTTTTTTTTTTTTTTGGCTAGTAAACTTTTAGCTGCCAAATGTCTATTTTTTTTTTTTTTGCTACAAAATTTTTAGTCGCCAAATGTCTTTTCCCAATTTCTTTTTAGCTACTAATTGTTTAGTTGCCAAAAACATGATATTATGTTTTATCGCAAAATTATAATTTTTCCACAACCTGTCTATATTCAATGCAACCTGTAATACGTATATAAACAAAATGGTACATACTATCAATCATTCCACAATCTACATCCATGTACCAAAAATAAATAACTTTAAATTTCAAAGTCCATACAAATCAATTGTTGTCTAAACTAAAATAATAATTCCATACAAAATATATCATACAAAAATCAAAGTCCTCCATATATAAAAAAATACATTTACTACCAAGTGAAATTACCATTTGGCATAGTACAAATTACCATCATAATCTGTACCATGACAAAAGGTGATATATGTACCACGACAAAAGTTTTCTATAGACCATGACAAAACGTCCTATATGTACGCCGACAAATAGTATATATGTACCACGATAGAAGGTGATCTATGTACCACGACAGTCATTATTTGTTGATTGCTGAAAGTTTTTTTGTATCAGTAATAGTGAACTACACAAAAGCTGAGGACGACAAAAGTATTATATTAGTTCTACACAAAAGTGAAAATTCTTCTCCATAAACCAATATGGATTATCCACAAGTCCACGCAACAAAGCCATCTACAAAGAAAAAAAAAAAACAAAAAATTAAAATTGGTTACAAAATATTAATTCAGTCAGCCATATGGAACATGTTCTAACATGCATTTAAGGTAGAACAATCGAGAAATGTCTTCTTGAAAATAAAAGAAAGTATATATATCTATATGTATCATGCAATATTTATTTCAACCAACTGCACAAACAATGTAATATGTAATTTCTTCGTCCTATAAATATATAAAGGCAATTATTAGAATATGTAGATATTATTTTCATAAAGTTGTTGCTTTTTAAACTAAGTGTTGCGAGTTTCTCGACTAAGTGTAAGGTGTATTCGGGGGCTGTTATGAATTTTCGCCCCCGAAAAGTCCTTTTTCGAGTAAGTTTAGGGTATATTAGGCTCTAACTCCCAACCTACGGGTCTGAATTATGTTCCATCAGTTCTCACAAGTCCTATTTGTCATGGCGAAGCTGTTCGTGTGAGCCACATGGTCATTCGGGGGTTGTTTTGAATTTTGGCCCCTGAAACGCCCTTTTTTGATTAGGTTTAGGGCGTATTCGGCTCTAACTCCCAACCTACGGGGTCCGGATTACATTCCGTCAGTTGTCACAAGTCCTATTTGTCATGAAGGAACTGTTTGTGTGAGTCACACAGTGGTTCGGGGGCTGTTTAGAATTTTCGCCCCTCGAAACGTCCTTTTTCGACTGTTTAGGGTGTATTCGGCTCTAACTCCCAACCTACGAGTTCGAATTACGTTCCGTCAATTCTCATAAGTCCTATTTGTCATGGGGAAGCTATCTGTGAGAGTCACATGGTCGTTCGGAAGCTGTTTTGAACTTTCGCCCCCGAAAAGCTCTTTTTCGAGTAAGTTTAAGGCGTATTCGGCTCTAACTCTCTACCTACGGATCCGAATTACTTTCCGTCAGTTGTCAAAAGTCTTATTTTTCATGGAGAAGCTGGCCATGAGAGTTACATAGTCGATCAGGGGCTACTTTGAATTTTCGCCCTCAAAACGCCCTTTTTTGACTAAAGTTTAAGGCGTATTTGGCTCTAACTCCCAACCTACGGGTCCATATTACATTCCATTAGTTTTCAAAAGTCCTATTTTTCATGGAGGAACTATCTGCATAAGTCACACGGTGGTTCGAGGGCTGTTTAGAATTTTCACTACTGAAACGCCCTTTTTCGACTAAATTTAGTGCGTCTTCGGCTCTAATTCCCAACCTACGAGTCCAAATTACGTTCCGTCAGCTCTCACAAGTCCTATTTGTTATGGGGAAGCTATCCGTGAGAGTCACACGGTCGTTCAGAGGCTGTTTTGAATTTTTGCCCCCTGAAAAGCTCTTTTTTGAGTAAATTTAAGGCGTATTCGGCTCTAACTCTCTACCTACGAGTCTGAATTACGTTATGTCAGTTGTCACAAGTCTTATTTGTCATGGAGAAGCTATCCATGATAGTCACACGATGGATTGGGGGCTGCTTTGAATTTTCTCCCTCGAAACGTCCTTTTTCGACTAAGTTTAGGGCATATTCGGCTCTAACTCCCAACCTACGGGTCTGGATTACATTCTATCAGTTGTCACAAGTTCTATTTGTCATGAGGGAAATGTCCGTGTGAGTGACACGGTGGTTTGGAGGCTGTTTAGAATTTTCACCCCTGAAACGCCATTTTTCGACTAAGTTTAAGGCGTATTCGGCTCTAACTCCGAACCTACGGGTCTGAATTACGTTCCGTCAGTTCTCACAAGTCCTATTTGTCATGGAGAAGCTATCCATCAGAGTCATAAGGTTGTTCAGAGGCTGTTTTGAATTTTTGCCCCCGAAAAGCTCTTTTTCGAGTAAGTTTAAGGCGTATCCGGCTTTAACTCTCTACCTACTGGTCTGAATTACGTTCCGTCAGTTGTCACAAGTGTTATTTGTCATGGAGAAGCTATCCATGATAGTCACACAGTGGATCGGAGGCTTCTTTGAATTTCGCCCTCAAAACGCTCTTTTTCAACTAAGTTTAGGGCGTATTCGGCTCTAACTCCCAACCTACGGGTCCGGATTACATTCCGTCAATTGTCACAAGTCCTATTTGTCATAGGGGAACCGTCCATGTGAGTCACATAGTGGTTCGGTGTCTATTTAGAATTTTTGCCCCTGAAACACCCTTTTTCGACTAAATTTAGGGCATATTCGGCTCTAACTCCCAACCTACAGATCCGAATTACGTTCGGTCAGTTCTCACAAGTCCTATTTGTCATGGGGACACTATCCGTGTGAGTCACATGGTCATTCAGAGGCTGTTTTGAATTTTTGCCCCCGAAAAGCTCTTTTTCGAGTAAGTTTAAGGCATATTTGGCTCTAACTCTCTACCTACGGGTCCGAATTACGTTTCGTCAGTTGTCACAAGTCTTATTTGTCATGGAGAAGTTGTCCATAAGTATCACATGGTGGATCGGGGGCTGCTTTGAATTTTCATCCTCGAAATGCCCTTTTCGACTAAGTTTAGGGCGTATTTGGCTCTAACTCCCAACCTACGGGTTCAAATTACATTCCGTCAGTTGTCACAAGTCCTATTTGTCATGGGGGAATTGTCCGTGTGAGTCACACAGTGGTTCGGGGGCTGTTTCCCATTTTCACGGTGAAGTTGACCGTGATATCCGTACAGTGGCCAGGGATTGTTTCCCATTTTCGCCTCCTTATCACCCTTTTTCGAGTAAGTTTAAGGCATGCTAATTAGGGTGTTTTGCCACAGGAGGTCCTATGTGTTTTTTTTTTTTTTAGTTTAAGGCACACTAACTACCCGTCTCTTCACCAACCTCATCATTGACCTAAGACTCACACTAACTCACACTCCCATAAATTTGCTTAATTCTACATCTAGAATCTGACTTGAGATTGGTTTGATCACTACATCTATAACAGTTAAAATGATCAATTAAGTAAACGTACATGATGTGAGGATCACATGTATATTTTTTCTATATGTGCAATGGTGCACCATTGATAAAAGTGTTGAACCAAAGTCCAAACAGAGTTTTATAAGCTATAAAGTGTCATTTCATCAACTCTAAGCACTAGAAATGCAAATTGCTCAAACCTTGACAGCTAAAGTAATTTGTCCACAAATGTTTTTAGTAATTTTCAAATAATGTTTGACAACCAAGAGTAGAGTCACAAATTGCAAGTTAAGAACAAGTAGGATCATTTTCAGGTGATCTGCCATCCCAAAAATACTTCTATAAATTATTTGGTAGAATCAAACCTTGATGGTGTTCAGGTCCATTATGTCAAATTTGGCCTTCTTTTGAATTGCTCGTCGCATGTACTGGATTGCAAACTTCACCTAAAAATTGGAAAAACAAAGTATAAGTCATAATACCATGCTTCAGGCCCTGGCACCCAATATATCACAATATTTGCAACAGAAATATTAGCATAATAATAATGATAAACATATGAGAATTTGTACACGAGTGCATTGCAGCTTTTACATTGAGTTTAGCAGGCAAGAGTTGTTCTACATTAAAAAAAAGAAGATAGACATTGTTTTAAAATGAGAAAATGTCTTCCACAAATGGATGAACTTACAATGAACTTGGGAAGACGAACTTTGAATGTATCTACAAGTTCCATCATCAAGTCAACCAAATCAGAGAAAGGGCTGTCAAGAACCATTCCAGCAATCAAAGGATCTTCAGCTCTATACATTAAGGTGCAAATAGCAAGTCAGAGTTATAATGGCAAATACACAAAGTAAAGAGGCCTCAAAACAACTCAAAGCTCAAGTGAATGTTGCAGTGTCTACTTATCTTAGCTTCATGCTAAAAACCTCAAGCACCAAAGTTAAAATATTGTTATTTTATAATAAGTTACTAGTGATAATGCTGAAAGTTATATTTAAGAGAATTCCATCTAGCCAAACATACCTAGGTAAAAACATTCAACTGAAACAACCATGTTGACTAGCATCAAGCAAACAAGCATGAACATATATTTTCCTATGAACTTGTTTAGGCTTAGGACAGAGTGTGTATGCCTGTCAGAACTGGCGGTATGGTGATCAGGAGGTTAAATTTTTTTGATAAAGCTCTTTTATGCAAATGTTGTGGAGATTTGCATTAGAGAGCAATAGATATTGGAGTCAGTTATCTTAAAAAGAGTGGACATCTTTAGAAGTGGACTTGTCATGTGAGTATACATTATGTTTTTTATAGACAATTGTACAAGACTTATTCATATTCGTTTGGTTTAAATACATAATCTTAGGCCCTTGTGCTCTCTTGTTACATGAAACAAATATACAAGGAGGAAATGAAAAGAAAAGAATAAGAGAGCTCTAAATGCCCATTTTAAACCAAAATACTTTAGGACAATAGTATAACACTTTCTTTTTGGAAAAAATTAAAAGAAATTTGTATTCAAAACTGTGAGAATAATAAACTTGTGCACCGATCACAAACATGTATTTTATAAATGACACAATGTATCAAATACAATCAAGTTTTATGAAATAAATTAATGATACATATTATTTTCCATGTATAACATATAAAATCACATGCATCATTTTCTGTGGTGGATTTTAGTTAACAATAGGGGTAAACATACATCATGTTAAAATATACATCAATGACTAGAGCAACCCAATTGGCCATAGAATATAAAAATAAATAATAAAAAGTAAAGCTAAAGATCAAAGTGTGGACATCATAAACTCCCTCCTCACAAACTTTATATTAATAAAATATAATTAAATTTCTCAGCCACTTACTTCATTCCACCCTAGAGTGACGTGCTCTCCTCCAGAAAGTCTAGACCCTGAGAAATTAAGGGTGAATACAATAATATTTGAAGGCAAAAGTATTATAGCAGCTTCACTCGCATCAGCCCTGCACCCACTGGTGTAAAATCAAGACAAAAGAAGTTAGTAAAAAAAAATTTAGAGGAATTTTTTTATTTTATTTTTTTATTTATTATTTTTTTTTTTGTAAAAGCTAATTCAATTATATACCAGGCTAATGTTCATAAGATCTAAATATTAAGGAAAAAATAGCCTTGATCATGTCATCATTGAGAAAAAAAAATAGATGAGGGGCATTTGCAATCACTTGCCTGTTTCTTAGTTCGAACCAAGGTCAAAAGCCTACCTTTTCAAACTAAGTTTCTTAACAAGACAAGTTCAAACACGATATGGTTTTTCTGGCATAATAAATAATGTCATTTCAGACCTTGGTTCCATAGTGAGTGCCCATATGGTTAGATGTATTTCTTCTTATGAGAACAAGAAGTTTTCTACCAAGTGAAGACCTTTAGTTCTTTTTTGAACTACCACAATTTGATTCTCAAAGTACAATGTTTTGAAATTTTACAATGTCTATAAAGTGGAATGTAATTAGCAAGCTCTTAAAACATGACACCACAATTTCTATTCAGCCAAATTTATTTGCTAGCCTGTTGCCATGGCAGTAAATTACACAAGGCATAGCCTTTCCTTCTGGACGAATAATAGGCATGTAATGACTACATTGAAGAACATCTCCTCAACTGTTTACAACCTGCAGAACGTAAATAAGGCCAAAAGTTAGTTAGGAACTCCAAGATTCTGAACATGAAATAAATCATAACACGATTAAGGATGAGTACCACTATAGTCTACAAACAAAAAAGAAAAAAGGAATAGTGATATGATTGTCCTCTAAAACTTAATTTGTTTTTTTGTTTGTTTTTCCTAAGAAATAATTATGAACAACCTTGATCACATATTAAATATTCAACTAGAGAGGAACCAGTTCTATCATGACTTGTTTCACTATGATTTAACCCCTTTCCACAATAAAAACACATGCAACCTCCATACTTCTCGAATTAGCTGGAGTTCAAATTTTATGCTATGACTTGGTATATAGTGCAATTTGCAATGCCTCCACATTTGAAGCACCACCAACAGAGTGGCAAGAGAAAAATATTCGAAGAGAAAACCCAACAATATTCAATCTATATATTGGCAAAAACCAAAAAAAGAGATGTTCATAGCTTAAAAGGTACAACAAGAGTTGAAACTTCATACAGAAGTTAGATCTTACCTCTACATCTTTCCACTCGTACCATTTCCCTTTCAGCATGAACTCTTGATCCAACAAATCATTTTTTGGGTTGTATTCAGCTCTGTAGATATCATAGAGGTGACAAAGTAACATTTAACACTGCTCAAAACTTCCATAAAATTGAATATACCTAGTCTTTTTGTAGTTCAGGATTGCTTATGAATCAACAACATACATAGTAGTTGTTAAGGACATGAAATTCAAGTGGAGGAAAGTCCCATGGAAAAAAAAAAGAAGATATAGTTCAGGTGAATTCTACAGTAATGGTTTAGTATAATATTGGGGTTTCAAGTGCTCATCAGAAAGAGATTTTAAGTCCTTAATACCTCATTCTTCGAATGAATCTACCAGATCAGAGAGTGGTGGAGAAACAGAGTCTTCATTTGACTGGCAAGGCGGTGGACATAGAAGAAGTCATTGGAATTGTAAGAGAGAGAGAGAGAGAGAGAGAGAGTGTGTGTGTGTGTGTAGTCACAACATCAAACCCACAAAAAAATCCAATAAACCCATAAAACAAAAATCCATAATTTCAATTCAAACACAATAAACCCATAATTTCATAAGAACAAAATCAAACCCACAAAACTAAAATTAAACCCATTTTGGACATGAAGAATTAATTAATTTCGTAAAAATAAAAAACTTCAACCAAGCCCATTTACGAAATCAACACAAAAAATAAATCCTAGATGAAGTGTGAGAGATGGGGAAGTACGGGAAGAGAGGGAGAGAGAGAAATAGAGAGATGGCTCGAGAGGAAGAAGACCCAGATTGACAGAGAGGGAGAAGACCGACAGCAACAGAGAGAGAGAAAGCCGAAAACCTATGATTTGCAGAAGTGGCGGTGGTGATTTCCAGCAGTGGCGACCTGCGATAGTGGGGAGTGACGGTGGCTAGCGACGTACGACGATGGAGCCGGCGTCAGGTTTGGCGGTGAGTGGTCTGTAAGTGGTCTGTGTGCGTGTGTGAAACAAATGGGAGGGCGCCAATATTTACGCTTCCCTCCGAAACAAATTTCCTGCCCTTAGCGACTAATATTTCTTTTGTCGGCAAAAACTAATTAACCAATGACGAAATTATTTAGTTGGCAAAGAGTTCCCAAAAAAATAATCCTTTTTTTTAGCGATGAAATTTTTTTGGTCGGCAAACGGCAGCGTACACCGACTAAAAGTAGAATTAGTAGCCTAAAATTTTGACAAACGCCGACTAAAACTTTTAAAATACTTTTTGGTTGCCTATTTTGAATATTTTTAGTGACTAAATTTTGTTTTTATTGCCAATAGCTATTATATGGCTACCAAAAAATTTTAGTAGCTAAAATTCACAACATTGCTGACCAATAAGAAAATTAGTCGCTAAAGGTCTGACTTTTGGCGACCAAAAATGTTTTAGTCGCCAAATTTGGTCGCCCAAGGTGCATTTTGTTGTAGTGACTCTTAGAGCTTCTCCGTCAAACTAGTTAAAATTTTGTTATATTTTAATTTAAAAATTATTTTTTTCTAATTTGGCTATACACCTTATTACATATTTTGTCCAACTTACTCTCTATTCTTTTTATATATTATTTAAATATTATTTTTATTCATTTAAATTTAGAATTATTTTTTATAAACTCAACACAATTAATTTCAAAATATGAAAAGTAATATTTTTTAATATCTGACTAGGTGAAACCACTAGCTACATTTGTTGAGCCAAAATCACCAAAACTAAATTGACTAACTTGATAGTTAGTTTGATAGAAGTGAAATTTAGTGATTTACTCGCTATTTTAGCTAAATAATGAAAACAATTAGTTTGATAAAGATGTTTGTAGCCTATTAGGAATTCAAGAAAAAATAGCATTCACAAATCTAATTAAGACATGAATATGTGATATGTGTTATTTAAAAAATTACGCATGTGAATATAAAAACTGGTTCTATAAACTAGATCTAAAAGATACTATTCAAAAAATAATTTATAGCCAAACTTTCTAAACCATGGTGTGAACTATCTCAAAAAGAGTTTAAAAGGCTATTAAAAAATAATCGAAAATGTGATATTTTAGGTGGAAGAATAGCTTCTATATGAGAACTTATACAAAAATATTATGCAAAAAGACAAGCTATAAAAGATATGGAAAATGCATATGTAGATTATAGTTGTTGTTCAAAAACAAAAGATATGGTATGAAACTATGGTTGTGAGAAAAAAAAAAAAATCCAAACCATTGGTTAAAAAGAAAAAATTTGTGAATTTTTTTTTAAAAAAAAAACAAAAAAGAAAAATTAATCCATATAGAGAAAAATCAAAACCTTGGGGTAGATATATTAGAAAGAAATCTAATAAATTCACAAAAAAAATAAAAAGCATCCATGTCCAAAACGAAATCTCCTGAAAAATGTAAATGTTGAATTTGTGGAGAAAAATGACATTTTGCAAATAAATATCTTAATAAATAAAGAAAATATCATGTTAAACTAATATTATTTCCTAAAAAAAAATATGAACCAATATGGGATATGAAATAGAATCTGATGATGAAATAGAAGAACTCATGTCAGAATATGAATCAGAATTGGATATAGTTCTGATGAAGATAATGAAGAAAGTTTAGAAGAAGCTTTAATTAGAATTATTTTTATGATGAAAACGTATTCAGATGGTGCAAATGAAATGATCCATTTTCTTGATACATGAGAAGGTGGATCATTTGAAATTGAAGAACAAAATTTTCCTTCAATGATTGGAAAATGCCAAAAATTCTAAATAAGGAAATATAAAAAAATTCAATCTTCAAATGTTGAAATAAAATGAATTTAAAAATCTTTGAAGGAAGAACTTGAGTGGGTAATGCAGAAAACTCATCTATGTTGTAAGAATTGTGTGATTAACTAAAACAAATAGATTCATAATCAACAATTCAGAACAAGAACCATGCTGCAAATTACAAGTTGAACATAAATACATAATAAAATAAAATGGCAAAAAGAAAAGTAAACCGAAACCTGCACTAGATAGTATCCTTAAAACAGATTCGCCGCCTCACCGATTAGATGCTGGAGATTGTTTGATGTTTGTCTCCTAGGATACGACGGTTGAATCAGCTACAACAAAGCATCTACTACGTAGCTTCGACGAACAGAACAAAGGCAACACTCTCTCACTAGGAAGAATAAAAATTCCAGAGGGAAACTTTGAACACAAAGGGAGAGCAAACTTTCTAGTGTAGAAGAATAAAGGAAAAAGTGTCTCATTTTATACACATGGAGGGAGAGAGGAAAAGGCTCCTACAACAAGTGCAGGTTTTAATTTTGCAAAACTCCCAAGACATAAATCGCAAAATTAATGGCTTTAATCCATCATGAATACAAAGGAGTTACCAGGTTTTATACACGTGTATTATGTATAATCCTACAGCCACCTTTCCCAACACCTTTTTCATGGGCCAACTTAATTAGTCAATTTCTCATTCAAATCTTAATGGTTTTTGGTCATTCTTTTTGTGGTGTATATATTTCATTGCAAAGAATCTAAACCCACTTTAATCCACCTCAATTAAGGATTGGCACCCACTTTAATATTACATTAAAGTCACCAAAAAATCATTATGTTATCTTTCCAACAATCCCCAACATGAATAAAATTTGACTGAATAATAACAAACGGACAATGCTTAACAAGAAAGACTCGGAAAGAGTGCAACGAAATAACCCCTGCATCAAAATGGGTAGCTTTTGGCTTTGAACCCCTCCTAGTGAAATCTATTGGATTTACTGCCTGCCCAGTGAACACGAAGTCTTGAACTGTGCTATCATTTATGTAAACCAAGACAACATACCTCACATAGGAATTACTCCAACCATCGTTCTGTTCTTACTGTTGTGTCCAATTTGGCCCTGGAACACTAGTCTGATTCAGTAAGTGGTTTAAAGAATTAGGCCTTGTTAATTCTTGTAGAAGCAGCCCCACTTCACACTCACATAGGTGACTCTTCTTGAGTATCCTACTATACTCAGCTCAACACACTAGAGTCATTAAAAGCTCAGCTTAACCTCTACACTTACAGGTATCACTGATAAAAGGAATGGCTGGAGGTTTAACCTCCTCAGTGACATATCACCGTTACACGCAATTAGATTGTTCCATTGAACCTAGATCTTGGGATCTCCAGTCAACTAGGTTGGGTTTCCATTCCAGTAACACCTTACACTAAAGGCCTTAACCCCATTCTTTCTGACGACTTCTCTACTAACACTCAATTTAACCCTTTGGTTAATAGATCCTAAATGTTGTCCTTAAACTTTATAGTCTAAAGTGACAACTCCATTCAAGAGTAGTTGTCGTATGGAATTATGTCTATGACGGATATGTCTAGACTTTCCATTATACATATCACTATGTGCCCGTCCAATCGCCAATTGGCTGTCACAATGAATACAAATGGTTGGCACAGGTTTCAACCAACGTGGAATATCCTTAACGAACTGGTGAAGCCATTCAGCTTCTTTAGTTAATTTATCCAAAGCAATAAACTCAAATTCCATCGTTAATCTCGATATATACGTTTTCTTGGAAGATTTCCAAGACACAACTGTCCCTCCGAGGGTAAACACATAACCACTAGTGGATTTGGAGTCCTTTATATCAGATATCCAATTAGCGTCATTATATCTTTCTAGTACCGCTAGGTATCTAGTATAATGCAGCCTATAACTTTGGGTGTAACGTAGATAACTTAACACCCGTATAATGCCTCGCCAATGAGTATTCGGATTACTCGTGTATCTACTAAGCCTGCTAGGGGCTGCCTTGCTTCTGATGGATGATGTACGTTGGGCTGCCTCGGGCGGAAATCCACTGGGATGCCCCAATTAGCCTCTGTTTGCAATATTTCTCGAAATACGCGCCGGACTCTGAAAAGTTGTTGACTCTGGATTTTGCTGCAACAGAGAGCAGGAAAAGGGCACAGCAGTGTATTTTCACAAATATATGCATGCCTCGATCCTCGTGCCACCAATCACGCATACCGATGCATGATGGCCGAGGAACCGGATTGCACAACTTAATATAGGGATGAATGCTACAACAAAACTTAACTCTATCATAGGTAATCCGGAGTGTCGGTGACTTGGGAATTGAGACTCGTTCCGTTACTTGGAGTACAAAACGCGCCTCATTTCCCGTGCAATATGCATGAAATGCAACTAATATGCAACCTAGCATGCGCAATGCCATGAAAATAAGATGTCTCGAAATATGTGCCCACGGGCACGCAAATCGAGGAAATGTATGAATGTAATCTAAGATACAACCTAGTATGTACTATGCTGTGAAAATGAGATGAAAATGATATGTTAAAAGCAAAAGCGCACGCAGCACGCAAACCAAGGCGATGGTATGAAATGCAAATCGGATAAACCGGCAGTGCCAAAAATGCGGCACACGCGCACGCAAAACCGAGGCGATGATATGAAGGGTAAATCGGATAAACGAAGTGCCTCGAAAATGCGGCACACGGCACGCAAACCGAGGCGATGATGAAAGATAAAAATCGGATAAAACCGGCGTTTCAAACGCGTGCCTACGCACGCGCAAAAACCGAGGCGGCGATGAAAGATGAAAATCGATAAAACGGCGTTTCAAACGCTGCGCCCACAGCGCGCAAATCGAGGCGGCGATGAAAGATGAAAATCGGATAAATTGAAGTGCTCAAACGCTGCGCCCACAGCGCGCAAATCGAGGCGATGATGAAAGATGAAAATCGAATAAACCGGCGTTCAAACGCGTGCCCACAGGCGCACAAATCGAGGCGATGATGAAAGATGAAAATCGGATAAAACTGAAGTGCCTCGAAACGCGTGCCCACATGCGCGCAAATCGAGGCGGTGATGAAAGATGAAAATCGGATAAATCGGCAGCCAAACGCTGCGCCCACAGGCGCGCAAATCGAGGCGATGATGAAAGATGAAAATCGGATAAAACCGAAGTGCCTCGAAACGCGTGCCCACAGGCGCGCAAATCGAGGCGATGATGAAATGCAATGAAATGACACACGGAATGCCGCGATGGGCTTACACCAACATGGGAGAGCCTCAGCTCACTCACATCGGAGGCCGTCGGATAAAACGGAGGTGCCAAGGCGCGTGCCACAGGCACGCAAACCGAGGCGATGCATTAAGGCATAAAATGACATGGGAAATGATATGCAAGCATGCAAACCACTAAATGAAGGGGAAAACAGCCCCGAAATGATACGAAATAACAACCGAAGCATGCAATCATCCCGAAATGTGAAATTAGACACCCGAAATGGCCTATAGCCATACTAAACATGCAAAATTGATACACGACAGAAAAAACAGTAGCAAGGCAGTCCCAAATATGGCATTTTTTCAGTACAAAACAAGGCCAAATTGTAAGCATAGATGGGTCAACATTAGCATGCAAGAATAAGGGCCAAAAGAGGGGTATTGAAGCAAGTAGTATATAAAAACCCCAAATGAACAAACATGCTTCTACAAAATTTAAGAGGGCCTAAAAATAAGCACATTTACAGAAGATGGAAGCCCCAAAAACAGAATATAAACATGCTATAAATTCTATGCAAAATGGAGCCCAAAAGAGGTTATAACAAGAGATATGCAAAGCATACACCAAACAACAAAACTTTATTCATGAAACATGTAAAGGGGGTCAAAAAAATACCCCTTTCAGTTCTGACCAAAAACCAAAACCAAAAGCACAAAAGGATACAAAACATGCAAGAATTAGGGCCTAAAGTGGATTTCAAAGAGAGGTGGTATATGGGATGGCCAAATGAGGTTGAGCCCTTCTACAATGTTGTAGAGGGGCTCAATATAAGCACAAAACCAGTATGGGTCGGAGCCCCAAAAACAAATGCAAATAGGTTAAAAATAGCATGCAAGATTGTGACATACAAACTAGATATTGAAACAAGTATATCATAGAGACTCCAAATGAAGTTGAGCCCTTCTACAAAGTTGTAGAGGGGCTCAAAATAAGCCTAAAACCAGTAGGGGTCAAGGCCCAAAAACTGAAAGGAAATAGGGTAGAAATAGGAAGCAAGATTATGCTACAAAAAGAGATTTGGAGACTTACCCTTGAAGATCCGATTGTTGCTACCTCTTGGCCTGAATTTGGTGCTTCTTAGCCACTGGAGAACACTTCCTTGCTGCTGGAATGGTAGTGGGGATGGTGGAGCTAAGGGTTGATGAAGAGAAGAGCTAGAGACTTGAAGGTTTTTCTTGAGTTTTGGCTATGGAGATGGAAGCTTTTGGAGAAGGGTTCTTGAGGAAATTTTTTCTAACCTAGGCAAAGGAGCTCTTGGTTCCTTTAAATAAGGGAGAAAAGGTGTAAAAGGGGAGGGAGAAGCATCCAAGCTTTCCCTCCCAAAATATCCCCCGGATGGGGTGATATTTCAAAGAAAAATATCCTGACAAATTGTTTGCCGAAAGCAAGAAGTGGCCGGCCAGTGGTTTCTGAAGGTGGCCGGCCACCCCACCGTCGGCCACCACTCACCATGGCCGGCCGGCCACCCCAAAAAAATGAACTCAAAATTGTGGCCGACCACCATGCAAAGGGTGTCCTCCCATGTGTGTAGATCAAGGCCCCAAGGTCGGAATCTGGCAACTCTGAAGCAGGAGCCACAACATAGAGCTTGAAGGAGAGCCTCAAAAATGAAATGCACAATTTCTGGCCGACCATATACCCTTGGTGTCCTCTCAGATGTGTGGAACAAGGTTCCAAGGTTGAAATTTGGCAACACTGAAGCATGAGCCACAACATAGAGCTTGAAGGAGAGGCCCAAAAATGAACTTCCAATTTTCTGGCCGACCATGCTTGTTTAGGGTCCTCCCATGTCCCCTGATCACAGATATGTAGCTTTGGTTGGAAGAAAATACCCCCAGGGTGTTCAACATTGGCCCGGAAGTGAGAAAAACGGGCTCCGGAGGAGCGAAACTGGTTATCTGGGATAATTGCTGGCCTCCCACCCCCCAGTGATCTTCCTGGTGTTGAAACAGAGGTACCTGCCAAATTTGAACAAAAACTAATGAGAAATGAACGCTCGGGGCCAAAACCGAGCACCGGATCCCGAAATGGGGCTACGGTCTGGAAATGGCATACGGCAATGAAGTGGGTATTCATGACCCCAGTGTCCTGAATGGCAAAACAAAGGTTCCCGCCAAAAATCGAGAGAAACCGATGCAAATGAATGCTCGGGGCCCAAACCGCGTGATTCGGTCCCAAAATCGCAGCACCGGAAGTGGCATACGCCAATGGGCATCAGGCCCAGTGTTCCTCGGAATGCTAAAACAGAGGTCTCGCCAAAAACCGGAGAAAACGGATCTGAAATGAATGCTCGGGACCAAAATGCTGCGGTTGGGGTCAAAATGGGCCGCACCTAAGTGGTGTTCGGCTGCGAAGTGGGTCTCAGGGGCCGCAGTATTCCTCGGAACTATAAAACAGGGGTGCAAGCCAAAAACCGGAGAACTCGGAGATGGTTGGGCGGTCCCGAGCAGAGGCACACGGCCTAACGGTCCCGAAAACCGGGAACCGGGCTCCGAAATGGGCAGAATGGCCTACGGCCACGAAATGCAGCTCACGGCCACCGGGAGATAGTCTACAGGACCACTCCCTTCCCTCAGGAAAGAAAACAGAGAAAATCGAGTCTGGTTCGCAAACCGAGACAAGGTAAAGAAGAGGGTTCAGAAGTCCGGAGGCAGGGCGCGCGGCCACGACTCTGAGACTTCGGAACGAGCACAGTATGCAACATCACCGAGCGCTCAATCGGTGACGTCTGAGTCTTAAGGTCGGTCAAAAATGGGGTGTCTACAGTTGCCCCTCTTTGACAGAACTCGGAAGTCAAGAAGTGACGGGAGTGAATGTCAAAGCCTAGAGACGACCCATTTTTGACAAGGCCGAAGACTTAGACAATCATACAAGATGAACAGATATATGTGTGCCCGCAGGCAAAAGGGGGCAAAATGCAAATGATATGCACAGAGCCAGGTGATCATGCAAATGCAGCAAGCTGTAATGAGGCAAGTATTGACAAATAGATGCAACAGTTTTAAACAAGAATGCAAAGCAACAACTACATTTCATGCAGTTAGGAATGCGGAGAATTATTCAATTCTCGTCGCGTCTCACACGGAGAAGGCTTAAAGTGACTACCGAGAGTACCCGGAGTCTCACATAAGACATCTCTCTGCGTATCACACACAAGAGAGAAAAAGATAGAAACCGGGTAAACAATGGTGTAACCAACAGAGCGTATCTCAACGTATTTCATACGGAGAGAGGGAAGGTTTTAACCTGGGGAACAATGGTGTAACCAACAGGCGTATCTCAACGTATTTCATACGGAGAGAGGGAAGGTTTTAACCGTGGAAACAATGGTGTAACCAACAAGCGTATCTCAACGTATTTCATACGGAGAGAGGGAAGGTTTTAACCGGGTGAACCATGGTGTAACCAACAAGCGTATCTCAACGTATTTCATACGGAGAGAGGGAAGGTTTTAACCGGGTGAACCATGGTGTAACCAACAAGCGTATCTCAACGTATTTCATACGGAGAGAGGGAAGGTTTTAACCGGGTGAACAATGGTGTAACCAACAAGCGTATCTCAACGTATTTCATACGGAGAGAGGGAAGGTTTTAACCGGGTGAACAATGGTGTAACCAACAAGCGTATCTCAACGTATTTCATACGGAGAGAGGGAAGGTTTTAACCGGGTGAACAATGGTGTAACCAACAAGCGTATCTCAACGTATTTCATACGGAGAGAGGAAAGGTTTTAACCGGGTGAACAATGGTGTAAGTGTGTGTGATCGATACACAAAAAAGTGAATATGTGCATGATAGATACACAAAGTAAGAATGTGTGTGATAGATACGTAAAAGTGAGAATGTGTGTGATAGATACACAGAATGAATGAAGTGTGATTGATACACAAAAGTGAGAATGTGGGTGATAGATACACAGAATGAATGATCTCAAATGGAACCTCTTTGAATGAACCGTACATACAATATCGTGCATGACTAAGAAAGAAACTTGATAGGGACAATGCATTACAAGGCATGATGCTTAAGGAAAGCAAATAAATGGACAAAGCGGCGCTTTAGAAAGCACCTCATAAGGTGAGTGGTGGTGAACCGCTCTATTCTGACGGGGATCTCCCCTCGTGCTCTTCGAACACTTACCTTCAACTCACAGTACAAAGGCTCTGGAATGCTGATAAGGGACATCATCTGTATGTAAGAGCTACGGCTGCTACTTGTCTTCCTGATCATACTCACAACTTTCCCTATTCTCCAACGGGGTGACAGACTAGGTTGGTTCAGTATCCAGAATTGAGGTGCATACACTTGCTCTCTCAACCTATGGGGCTTCCATACAGATTTCAAGCCGAGGGCGCACCTCTGGGTATTTAAACCAGACTTTAGTCTCGGAAATCCCGAACCTTTGCGTTCTAGGCCACGGCCATTCGAACTCTAATTTCCACCGTCGCAGTTGGTCTCCTAGGAACTCATCGCAAACACGGCCAGGATGCCTCTGGCAGGGAACGGTACTCGAGGAGAGCACGTCTGATCGCCATTCTGACTTGAAGTAGACTTGATCTTGAGCTTGAGGTAGAGGCACACTCATACTTCGGAGCATTTGACAAAGCCTGACAAGGTGCATATGGAATGCGATCTCGGAACTTACTGAAGTTGGAACAAACTCAGATGCTCGACATTTTCCTCTTTTGCTTTTGCTTTGCAACCCGAAACTCATAGCTTCAGATAGGTCCTGGTTTCACTGTTCTCACATGACCTGGGTTGAACCCTGCAGTTTTATGAAAGAACAAATTCTATTTTGCACAAATGTGGAGAACGGCACGGCACTCGGAGCACAAAACGATTTTTTTGAAATTGAGAGTGAGCATAAGTTCTCAACTGGGTATTGAGCCTACGACTGAATACAGCACACTACGACTCAACAAGGAAATAAAAGGCACACAACCTAGACACATCAAGTAACACTCGAAACGACCCAAAACAAAATCGAGATAAAACAAAAAGACACGACACTCAGACGTGCACAGGGAGCCTGTTTCACCGGGTAGTGTTTCCCACCCTTTCTCATTTGTGGTTCTCACATCACTTGGACCTCAAGCTCGGTTTTTCTCACAAAACCCTTATCTTACTTTTCTCTCATCGCACATCTCTCTATTCTTCAATCTCTCATTTTTCAATCCCTCCCCTGGGTGGTTGATGGATAAGCAGAAAGTTGTGGGCTTTTGCCCCTGGTATTCTACCAGATTCTTCTTCTTCTGCTCACAACAGTGAGTTTCTCCCACAGAGGGGTTGTGCTACAACAGGATGTGTAGCAAATCTGCAGCTGACATCGGTTGATGATGCCCTGCTGGGGAGTTTGGATGTGATCAGATCTCCAGATGATGGAGTGGAATATCTTGCCCATTCTAGCTCGTGGCTTCAAGACTTGGCTTGATACCTCATTGCGTGGAGGATGTGAGAGCCTTCACCCTTTGTTGTGCCCTTTTGGTGAATACGGTGCCCTTCTTGAAAGTAGAGTGCCCTTCTTGGCAAGTATGTTGATAAGGGGAAAGATGTAACTCCTGACCCAACTGTGCCCCTAGTTCATCATTTTGACCATTTTTTTTTTGAGCTTTCTCCTAAAAAATTTTGACCAAAATGAGAGTTAGATTAACATGTTTGTTCGATTTTGATTTGAAATCATGCAGTTCAGGCTATGAGCACTGAAAAATTTTCCTTTTTGAGTCCAGGAAAAGGTCCGCTTTTGGAAAAATAGGATAATTTTGAGAGAATTAGTCACCTCAAGAAAATTCTCAAAAACTATTTTTGCAAACGGCCCCCGCTCAACAAGCGGAACCTACTCTTGAGATGCACAACCTCGAACTGGAGGAAAACCGCCTTGCTTGAGGAGGGTTTGAATGGCAACGAAAGTTGCCCTTGTTTGAAACGACATGGCTGTTGAATGGCAACGGAAAGTTGCCCCTTGTTTGGATAGCATCGCAGGTACTTGTAGTCACCCTCGAGCATTTAACACAACTAGTCTCTGGACTGAGAGGAGGCAAAGATGATCAAAACTATCACATGGACACAATTGAATTTGAATTGTTTTACGGCTGGACTTCAGAATGAAGTTGCCTACGTATCCCAAATATGGGAATCAAGCCTTACGTAGTTCGGGGGTGTAGGTACACTCGGGTATTTAACCTCTCCTTTTATGCTCTAACTTTTGCCAAGGCGCCTATTGCAGGTTTTCGACCTTGCGAGCTTTGTTTTTCTTTTCTTTTCTCTTTTCTATTCTTTTTTTCTTTTCTTGTTTTTTTTTTTTCTTTTTTTTTCATTCTTTGCATTTTTTCTCTTTTTTCTTTTTTTTCATTTCTTTCTTTTTTCTACTTTTTTCTTGGTCCCCCCTTCCCGGTTTTTCACCAATGAGCGCCCAACGAGCTTTGTTCTTCTTTCTTTTTTTTATTTTTTCTTCTTTTCTTTTTTCTTTTTTGCATTTTCTTTTTTTCTTTTTCTTTTCTTGCTCTAACTTTTGCCTGGTCACCCTTCCGGTTTTCGCCAAATGAGCCTCTCAAAGGGTAAAAGTGTAACAAGTCCATGCCAAATGGTTTTGAGATTGAAACCCTCAGATCCAGGAGAGTGGTCATTGTATTGATTTGCAGAAAGATCCACCTTTTGGCTCTTCGAGCACATTGGATATTTTTTGCCCCTAGTTCGAGAGGTGCTTCTGATCTAGCTTTGCAAGCTTCTTTTGACGAGGTCTGATCTTCTTGATCTGACTTTGGTGCCTCTTGTTCGAGGGCTGCTTCAAATCTGGCCACACAGGCCTCACATCGTAGTTGACCGTTGAACCTTCTGAATTCAAGTTCAAGGTTTGAAAGCAAAGGGGGGGTCGAGTCTCGAGGCTGAGAGCGATCCTAAGCTGCGCAATCTCAAGAGCGATTCCACATGTCTTCGCAGGATCGCAAAAATATTTTTGAAAGTTTTAAGAAAGCGACAAATCGTCACGAAAGACGATGTGTAGGATCAATCTGGATCAAAGCCAGGGTCCTTCTCAGTACTCACACTAACAAGCATGATTTCATTCATTAAGGGCTTAGTATGCCTCTCTTTCTCTCATTTGATCAAAGTTTTGCAAATCCCGAGGAATTCCTCCCTCTTTGTTTTCACCGTAGTGTTCAAAAAGTTTTGAGAAACTCAAGTCATTATGATGACTTCAAGGCATAAGAGAGCAGGTGGAATGCACTGCCATTTCATTTAAATCCCGGCACAACTAGCACACGGCAGAAGCAAATGTGAGAGCGTGAAAATCACTGCTGTTTCATTCAAAATCTGTTGGCATAATTGGCTCCCTAGCAGAAACAGACTCAAAACAAAGCAAAAAGACAAATAGAAAACAAAATAGTGATGTCCGAGGTAACACCCCCGGAATCACCCGACTCCTATACAACAGGACTGACTTGATACAACAAGACAGACCCAAAACAAAAGAGACAGACTCAAAACAAAAGACAGACTCAAAACAAAACAACAAGACTGACCTAATACCCAAGTCAGAAAGCACAAAAACCAGCATTCACAAATGCTCAAAACAGTGCGTACCATACGCCATAACTGGAGTAATCTAAGTGCCATCCGCAGGTGGTTCATCTCTTGATCACATAATCACATTATCCCCCAAGTTCACTGACCCAGTGCCGATAGACTTTGCAGAGCTTGGCGGGAGGACAACTCCGTTGTCAAATAGATCCTGTACTTCATGGCGAAGACTAAGCGATCGTCGGTAGTATGGCCGGTTTGTCGATGGTACGCAGCATCTTGGGTAGCATCATGTGTTACGGAAGAGGAAGAGGAGGAGAGGAGGCTCAAGGGGTTTGAGATGGCCTTGTCCAACAAGGATTTGGAAAGCTTTGGACAAAGGCATGTGGAGGGCATGGAAGACCCTCCGACCTCGGGGTTGGTACTTCTGGGTTTGCGGATTTTTGCTGGACGCACCCACAAAGGGATTGGCAAGTGCTAGCCTGGTTTGCTGATCTCTTCTGAGTGGAGGATTAGAGCTAACAGGATTGCCTCTGGTATATCGGCCCTTCTCCCGGCTTGCCCCTTGATTCAAACTGCCCCCAACTTGAGTGGCGAAAATGCCGTCCACAGTTTTTGCAACAACTGCGAGCACTTGCTCTTTGTTCAGTCCCTCGGCTTTCAAAGCCTTAACAGCCAACAGAAGATGTTCATGGGGATCCATGTCTGCCCCTATCTTGTTCTTTCCACTCGCCTCTACTTTGCCAAGGGATTGGCATTCCTCAGATGTAGCCCGCCCCAAGACTGGGGAGCCTTTTGACATGAAATTCCCAGTATGTGGTGTGGTCGATGATGGCGCCAATGTCCCGGAGGCTAGATCGGTCACAGTTCTTTGAAGATCTTTTATCATCCTCATCAGCTCGGAAGTAGTGGGTTCACGGGTTTGAGATGATTGGGATTCAGGTGCATCCATCATACACAAGTCCGTGCTTTCTGGAATGAACACCGCAGGCTTGGGTAGATGGGCTGGGGTGATGAATATGCTGGGGTCATAGGTGGATGGCAGTGTATGGATGAGGTTGAGATGTAGGGGTGACAGGTTTGTGGTGGCCTGAGGTCCCTTTGGTGGAGCTATAATCTCTTCGTCAATAAGATCCTGAATCTTATGACGGAGTCGGATGCAACGGTTCGTATCATGACCGTGCTGTTGATGGTAGGTACAGTGTTTAGCTGGGTCATATCTGGATGGAAGAGGGCTTGAAAGGGGTTGGGGTTCTAGGAGTTCTAGGTGCCCTTTTTCCCGTAACATTTGCAAAGCTTGAGAAAGACTCATGTACAGAGGATGGAAATTTCGGGCTTGGTGCCGTGTTGAAATGGTTGGTTTTTGGCTAATGAGGGAAGTGGTGATAGGGTCTACTTCTGAGCATTCCACAGCTGTGCTACCATCAGTGGTAGCATTGGAACTGTGAACAACATCCTTCTTTGACGGCTCATTATCTTCCACAAAGATCCCTTGTCGGATGGCCTCCTTGATTTGAACCCCGATGTCACGGAGGTCCTTAAATTTGAATATCATATTCTGCAATGTTTCGGCTTGCCTAACCATGTCTTGTTGCAGCGAATCCACTGATTGCTGGAAATGGATCAGCAAATCCTCCAAATTTGCCGAGGGCTGCGCCATGATAGAGGTAAATGCTAGTGCTCCGATCGAGGTAATGTGACTGGTGACTGGCGGATCAGATGAACCTCAGCGGAAGAACACTGGTTTCCCTTGAATCAAATTTCTGACCCGACAAAGTCTATCAGCACTAGTCCAATGTACCTGGGGAATAGTGGAGCCTTCTGAAGCTATGGTTCCAGGACTACCCTTAGCAAAAGAGAAAACGGACAAAGATCTCAAATCATCAATTTCACCGTAATCTGAACAAAACTGAATGAGTGTGCTCTCTACTAAATTCTACCCAAAATTCTGCCTGAAATCTGATACCCTCAGGTAAAACTGATTCCACCAAATACTGATGCCCGCAGGCCTGATGCCCAAACTCAACTGATACATGCATTCCCTGTAGAGACGCACTCTAACAAGCACATAACAGATAAGTGAGAGCCAAAACACCCCTATGTTGGGGTAGGGTTTCCCTGTCCTATTTTGTCAGGAGCTAGGGTTTCACTACGCACGCAGCGGCTTCAAACAACCTATAAACGGGTAAGCAACCTGTCCTAGTTTGAAATGGTCACTATGGATCCGAATATGCACTAGGTCGAATGGTCAAAAAGGGTGCCCCGGTAAAACCGGGGTTTTGTTCCCATCTTTGTCGAGCCAGAGCCGTCGGCCTTATGGACATGACTTGACAAGACAAGCCTCCGGCAAATCGTTCGGGAATGGCATATGGCAAACACGGTGTCCTAGGCGCACCAATGCAAATGCAATGCAAAGAAACACACAAGTGTAGTCAAAACCAGATATCACGAGTTCGAGTTAAGTTCTCTAAATCCCCAGCAGAGTCGCCAGAAACTGTAACAACGCCCGCGAGGGACCTCGCTACAGTTCGGACTCGATTTTGTTGCGGTTCCAAATCTTGAACCAAAGAGTCCAAATCCGGCAAATCGTTTTGAAGAAAAACAGATTTTTTTGAAAGAAGTGCCAAACATGGACTGCTTTGCGGATATGAGTCGCCACCTAAATGTTTTAAATGGGAAATTTAGGAAACCCTGACTCGGTGCCGAAAGGCCACGTGTCCGTCATCACCAAAGTTGGCTCGGGAACTTGGGTACGATTAGGGAAGGTCACATCGTGAGCACCCCCTCTCGCCCGGTCAAAGACCGGCCTCTACTAACCATGATATCTGTTTTTGAAAACATTGTATGTTCTTATTCCGGTTATTAGCCTAGGATTACTATGTGATGCTTGCAGCAAACAAGTATAGACCGAGTCGTCTGAATTGGAAATAAACATCTCATGTTTGTTTGTGAAATATGGTTTGCTACCCGCAGGTAGGCTTAAAATGCAGATTTTTGCCACAATCTAGTGGGCTTAACAAACAATTGATGAATTGCTCCAATTCAGATAACTCAACCTCCACCCACAGGCATTCAAGGCAGTTATATCACATAAGCGTTTAGCCTCATGGTAAGCATGCTATTCATGGCAACACTTACACGCATGCAAGGATGCTAAAACATAAAACTTACCGAGTACTCCAAGCCAAAACAGAAACTGATTAGAAATCATGCATGATCCTAAATACACAGAATTGCCTAATGCAACACATACAAAAATGCAACTATAGCAGGCTCGGCTATTCTAAACATGGCATATGATGATGCTACAGCTATCAAGTACTCAACTTGGAATTGAAATACAAATGCAGTTAGTATGATGCGCCGAGCCCAGTGCGTGCAAAACAGATGAATGATGCAAACATGCTGTCATGCTGTATGCTAATTGAAATATGCCCTATATCTAACCAACAAAGCAGGTAAATAAAAGGAAGAAAGAAATGGGGGTTGGAAGACATACATCACACTCACACACCCTTATTACAATTATGCTCTCGCGCAGAGGGTCCGAATAATACAGTCCGAATAAATATACAAATTCTAATTAATTGACAAATTAATCTAAGAAAGCTGTAAAGCTGGCATGCAAGCTAGGGGCTGCCTTGCTTCTGATGGATGATGTACGTTGGGCTGCCTCGGGCGGAAATCCACTGGGATGCCCCAATTAGCCTCTGTTTGCAATATTTCTCGAAATACGCGTCGGACTCTGAAAAGTTGTTGACTCTGGATTTTGCTGCAACAGAGAGCAGGAAAAGGGCACAGCAGTGTATTTTCACAAATATATGCATGCCTCGATCCTCGTGCCACCAATCACGCATACCGATGCATGATGGCCGAGGAACCGGATTGCACAACTTAATATAGGGATGAATGCTACAACAAAACTTAACTCCATCATAGGTAATCCGGAGTGTCGGTGACTTGGGAATTGAGACTCGTTCCGTTACTTGGAGTACAAAACGCGCCTCATTTCCCGTGCAATATGCATAATATGCATGAAATGCAACTAATATGCAACCTAGCATGCGCAATGCTATGAAAATGAGATGTCTCGAAATATGTGCCCACGGGCACGCAAATTGAGGAAATATATGAATGTAATCTAAGATACAACCTAGTATGTACTATGCTGTGAAAATGAGATGAAAATGATATGCCTCGAAAAGCGTGCACGCAGGCACGCAAACCAAGGCGATGGTATGAAATGCAAATCGGATAAAACTGAAGTGCCTCGAAATGCGTGCACACGGGCACGAAAACCGAGGCGATGATGAAAGATAAAAATCGGATAAAACCGAAGTACCTCGAAACGCGTGCCCACATACGCGCAAACCGAGGCGATGATGAAAGATGAAAATCGAATAAAACTGAAGTGCCTCGAAACGCGTGCCCACAGGCGCGCAAATCGAGGCGATGATGAAAGATGAAAATCGGATAAGCGAAGTGCCAAAGCGCGTGCCTGGTAGCGCGCAAATCGAGGCGATGATGAAATATGAAAATCGGATAAAACCGAAGTGTCTCGAAACGCGTGCCTACAGGCGCACAAATCGAGGCGATGATGAAAGATGAAAATCGGATAAAACCAAAGTGCCTCGAAACGTGTGCCCACAGGCGCGCAAATCGAGGCGGTGATGAAAGATGAAAATCGGATAAAACCGAAGTGCCTCGAAACGCTGCGTGCCTGAGCGCCGCAAATCGAGGCGATGATGAAAGATGAAAATCGGATAAAACCGAAGTGCCTCGAAACGCGTGCCCACAGGCGCGCAAATCGAGGCGATGATGAAATGCAATGAAATGACACACGAAATGCCGCGATGGGCTTACACCAACATGGGAGAGCCTCAGCTCACTCACATCGGAGGCCGTCGGATAAAGCAGAGGTGCCTCGAAGTGCGTGCCCACAGGCACGCAAACCGAGGCGATGCATTAAGGCATAAAATGACATGGGAAATGATATGCGAGCATGCAAACCACTAAATGAAGGGGAAAACAGACCCGAAATGATACGAAATAACAACCGAAGCATGCAATCATCCCGAAATGTGAAATTAGACACCCGAAATGGCCTATAGCCATACTAAACATGCAAAATTGATACACGACAGCAAAAACAGTAGCAAGGCAGTCCCAAATATGGCATTTTTTCAGTACAAAACAAGGCCAAATTGTAAGCATAGATGGGTCAACATTAGCATGCAAGAATAAGGGCCAAAAGAGGGGTATTGAAGCAAGTAGTATATACAAACCCCAAATGAACAAACATGCTTCTACAAAATTGAAGAGGGCCTAAAAATAAGTACATTTACAGAAGATGGAAGCCCCAAAAACAGAATATAAACATGCTATAAATTCTATGCAAAATGGAGCCCAAAAGAGGTTATAACAAGAGATATGCAAAGCATGCACCAAACAACAAAACTTTATTAATGAAACATGTAAAGGGGGTCAAAAAAAGACCCCTTTCAGTTCTGACCAAAAACCAAAACCAAAAGCACAAAAGGATACAAAACATGCAAGAATTAGGGCCTAAAGTGGATTTCAAAGAGAGGTGGTATATGGGATGGCCAAATGAGGTTGAGCCCTTCTACAATGTTGTAGAGGGGATCAATATAAGCACAAAACCAGTATGGGTCGGAGCCCCAAAAACAAATGCAAATAGGTTAAAAATAGCATGCAAGATTGTGACATACAAACTAGATATTGAAACAAGTATATCATAGAGACTCCAAATGAAGTTGAGCCCTTCTACAAAGTTGTAGAGGGGCTCAAAATAAGCCTAAAACCATTAGGGATCAAGGCCCAAAAACTGAAAGGAAATAGGGTAGAAATAGGAAGCAAGATTATGCTACAAAAAGAGATTTGGAGACTTACCCTTGAAGATCCGATTGTTGCTACCTCTTGGCCTGAATTTGGTGCTTCTTAGCCACTGGAGAACACTTCCTTGCTGCTGGAATGGTAGTGGGGATGGTGGAGCTAAGGGTTGATGAAGAGAAGAGCTAGAGACTTGAAGGTTTTTCTTGAGTTTTGGCTATGGAGATGGAAGCTTTTGGAGAAGGGTTCTTGAGGAAATTTTTTCTAACCTAGGCAAAGGAGCTCTTGGTTCCTTTAAATATGGGAGAAAAGGTGTAAAAGGGGAGGGAGAAGCATCCAAGCTTTCCCTCCCAAAATATCCCCCGGATGGGGTGATATTTCAGCAAAAATATCCGGACAATTTGCTTTGGAAAGCAAGAAGGCCGGCAGGTGGTTTCTGCAGGTGGCCGGCCGGCCACCCCACTGTCGGCCACCACTCACCATGGCCGGCCGGCCACCCCAAAAAAATGAACTCAAAATTCTTGGCCGACCACCATGCAAAGGTGGTGTCCTCCCATGTGTAGATCAAGGCCCCAAGGTCGAATCTGGCAACTCAAGCAGGAGCCACAACATAGAGCTTGAAGGAGAGCCTCAAAATGAAATGCACAATTTCGGCCGACCATATACCCTTGGTGTCCTCTCGGATGTGTGGAACAAGGTTCCAAGGTTGGAATTTGGCAACACCTGGCAGAGCCACAACATAGAGCTTGAAGGAGAGGCCCAAAAATGAACTTCCAATTTTCTGGCCGACCATGCTTGTTTAGGGTCCTTCCATGTCCCCTGATCACAGATATGTAGCTTTGGTTGGAAGAAAATACCCTGTGGTGTTCAACATTGGCGGAAGTGAGAAAACGAGCTCGGAGGAGCAAACCGTTATCTGGGATAATTGCTGGCCTCCCACCCCCCAGTGATCTTCCTGGTGTTGAAACAGAGGTACCTGCCAAATTTGAACAAAAACTAATGAGAAATGAACGCTCGGGGCCAAAACCGAGCAATTCGGGATCCCGAAAATGGGCTACGGGTGCCGGAAATGGCATACGGCAGCGAAGTGGGTATCTGCGACCCCAGTGTCCCTCGGAATGGCAAAACAAAGGTTCCTGCCAAAAATCAGAGAAAACCGATGCAAAATGAATGCTCGGGGCCCAAACCGCGTGATTCGGGGTCCCGAAAATCGGCTGCAGGCACCGGAAGTGGCATACGGCCACGAAGTGGGCATCAGGGGCCCCAGTGTTCCTCGGAATGCTAAAACAGAGGTCTCTGCCAAAAACCGGAGAAAACGGATACGAAATGAATGCTCGGGACCAAAACCGCGCAGTTTGGGGTCCCGAAAATGGGCTGCCGGGCACCGGAAGTGGTGTTCGGCTGCGAAGTGGGTCTCAGGGGCCCCAGTGTTCCTCGGAACTATAAAACAGGGGTGCAAGCCAAAAACCGGAGAACTCGGAGATGGTTGGGCGGTCCCGAGCAGAGGCACACGGCCTAACGGTCCCAAAAACCGGGAACCGGGCTCCGAAATGGGCAGAATGGCCTACGGCCACGAAATGTAGCTCACGGCCACCGGGAGATAGTCTACGGGACCATTCCCTCCCCTCAGGAAAGAAAACAGAGAAAACCGAGTCTGGTTCGCAAACCGAGACAAGGTAAAGAAGAGGGTTCAGAAGTCCGGAGGCAGGGCGCGCGGCCACGACTCTGAGACTTCGGAACGAGCACAGTATGCAACATCACCGAGCGCTCAATCGGTGACGTCTGAGTCTTAAGGTCGGTCAAAAATGGGGTGTCTACATTCTTTCAATAAAATGAAAAGAAGTCCTTTTCAATTTTGCTTCTATACAAGTTTCACACTTGTGATTTGGATTAATCTTGAAAGATGGTATGCGATCTAATTTGATTAATCTACGCAAAGAGTCAAAATTTACATGACCCAGTCTACCATGCCATAAATTAGCGGACTTAAGCATATAAGTAGAAGAAGAAGCTTTCTCATTAATTTTCAGGAAAAGAGTCATTACATTGAGCTTAAACATATTGCTCGACATATACACTTTCTCTACATAAACCCCGTTCTTGGTCAACACGACCTTATCAGCCTCAAACACCATGCGAAAGCCATGTTTACTCAAGAGCGACCTTAACACAAGGTTCTTACGAATGCCCGGCACAAATAGGACATCATTCAGAGTTAGCTCTTTGTCTGAAGTCATCTTCAAGACCACCTTGCCTTTTCCCTCAACATTTGAGGTAGAAGAATTCCCCATGAACAACTTCTCACCATTTGAAACTGGTTCAAAGGTTGTGAACATCTTCTTCTCAGCACAGATATGGCAAGTAGAACTAGTGTCCACCTACTATTCCTTCGGGTTTGACCCTACCATGTTTACCTCTGAGACGACAACTGCCAGATGCATGTCATCCACATCATGTAATAGATACTCCATTTTTGCCATGTGAGCCCGGCTTTTGTTTTATGAAGGGTACTTCTTGTAAGGCTTCTTCTTCTTGCGCCAATTAACCACGCGATGCCCATCATTTCCACAGTTGAAGCACTTTTCATTGAACCAAAAAGTAGGTTCCTGCAATTTGTAAACTGGCCTCTTGGAGACACCGCCTCTAACCCCCAACTTTGAGCTTTGGCCTGTCGGTGGTTTTTTCCTCACCCCCGAGGACTCGCCATGCTCAACCACATTTGTTTTCACAGTGGAGGTACTCCCTCATTTCTTTCGGTTGTCTTCCTCAATACGGAGCCTGACAATGAGCTCTTTGACTGTCATCTCCTTCCGCACGTGCTTCAGGTAGTTATTGAAGTTTTTCTAGCCATTAGGCAATTTCTCAATCAGCACAGCTGCCTAGAATGATTCACTCAAGAACATTTCCTCTACATGAATCTCGTGCAGAATTTCTTGGAACTCTTGGACTTGACTTATGACGGTTTTTGAGTCCACCATTTCGAAGTCCAGAAACCAGCCAACGACAAATTTCTTTGCCCCAGCATCCTCGGTCTTGTACTTCTTGTCCAAAGCATCCCACAGTTCCTTTGCCGACTTATTGGCGTAAAACACGTTGAAAAGTGAATCTTCCAAGCCATTCAGAACATAGTTCTGGCAAAGGAAGTCTGACTGTTTCCAAGCATCTAGAGCCATGAGCTTCTGTTTGTCTTGCTCATTCTCCTCCACGGCAGGTAGATCTTCACTCAAAAACCTCGCAAGGCTTAGAGTAGTCAAGTAGAGCAGCATCTTCTGCTTTGCCAGATAACAGAGTCGCCACCTAAATATTTTAAAATGGGAAATTTAGGAAACCCTAACTCGGTGCCGAAAGGCCACGTGTCCGTCATCACCAAAGTTGGCTCGGGAACTTGGGTACGATTAGGGAAGGTCACATCGTGAGCACCCCCTCTCGCCGGGTCAAAGACCGGCCTCTACTAACCATGATATCTGATTTTGAAAACATTGTATGCTCTTATTCCGGTTATTAGCCTAGGTTACTATGTGATGCTCGCAGCAAACAAGTATAGACTGGGCCGTCTGAATTGGAACAAAACATTTCATGTTTGTTTGTGAAAGATGGTTTGCTACCCGCAGGTAGGCTTAAAATGCAGATTTTGCCACAATCTAGTGGGCTTAACAAACAATTGATGAATTGCTCCAATTCAGATAACTCAACCTCCACCCACAGGCATTCAAGGCAGATATATCACATAAGCACTTAGCCTCATGGCAAGCATGCTATCATGGCAGCACTCACACGCATGCAAGGATGCTAAAGCATAAAACTCACCTAGTACTCCAAGCCAAAACAGAAAATTGATTAGAAATCATGCATGATCCTAAAATATACAGAATGCCTAATGCAACACATACAAAAATGCAAACTATAGTAGGCTCGGCTATTCTAAACATGGCATATGAAATGCTACAGCTATCAAGTACTCAACTTGGAATTGAAATACGATGCGGTTTGTATGATCTGTAGAGTGCATGTAGTAATCTGAGATGAATGATGCAAACATCTTTGTCATACTGTATGCTAATTGAAGCATGCCCTATATCTAACCATTCAAAGCGGGTAAATAAAAGGGAGAAAGAAATGGAGGTTGGAAGACATACATCACACTCACACACCCTTATTACAATATTGCCCTCGCGCAGAGGGTCCGAATAATACAGTCCGAATAAAAGAATATACAGTCCGGAAATAAATATACAAACTTCTAATTAATTGACAAATTAATTAATAAAAGCGGTAAAACTGGCGTGCAAGCCGTGGACGCCTATTTGAATGATGTATCTTTGGATTGTTTGGCGCAGAAATCCACGACGATGCCCCAATCAGCCTCTGTTTCACAATGTTTCTTGAAATGCGCGCCAAGCTCTGAAAAGCTGTTGATTCCTGATTTTGCTGTGACAGAGAGCAGGAAAAGGGCACAGCAATGTATTTCACAAATATATGCATGCCTCGATCCTCGTGCCACCAATCACGCATACCGATGCATGATGGCCGAGGAGTCGAATTGCACAACTCAATATAGGGATGAATGCTACAACAAAACATAACTCCATCATGGGTAGTCCGGAGTGTTGGTGACTTGGGAATTGAGACCCGTTCCGTTACTCGGAGTACGAAACGTGCCTCGTTTCCCGTGCAATATGCATGAAATGCAACTAAGATACAACCTAGTATGCGCAATGCTATGAAAAATGAGATGAAAATGAGACGCCTCGAAAAGCGTGCACACGGGCACGCAAACCGAGGCGATGATATGAAATGCAAATCGGGTAAAACCGAAGTGCCTCGAAACGCGTGCCTACAGGCACGCAAACCGAGGCGATGACGAATGCAAATCGGATACGACCAGAGTGCCTCGAAATGCGTGCCCACAGGCACGCAAACCGAGGCGATGATGAAATGAGAAATCGGATACAACCGGTTTTCAAATGTGCGCGTGCACGCAAACCGAGGCGATGATAAAATGGAAATCGGATAAAACCGAAGTGCCTCGAAGCAGCGTGCCGAAATCGCGATGATGAAAATCGAATAAAACCGAAGTGCCTCGAAAGCTGCGTGCCTGGTAGCGCCGCAAATCGAGCGATGATGAAAGAATGAAAATCGGATAAAAGCGAAGCGCCTCGAAAGCAGCGTGCCTGGTAGCGCGCAAATCGAGGCAATGATGAAAGAATGAAAATCGGATAAAACGAAGCGCCTCGAAAGCAGCGTGCCACAGCGCCGCAAATCGAGGCGATGATAAAATGCAATGAAAATCGGATAAAACCGAAGTGCCTCGAAACGCGTGCCCACAGGCGCGCAAATCGAGGCGATGATGAAATGCAATGAAATGACACACGGAATGCCGCAATGGGCTTACACCAACGTGGGAGAGCCTCAGCTCACTCACATAGGAGGCCGTCGGATAAAACGGAGGTGCCTCGAAGTGCGTGCCCACAGGCGCGCAAACCGAGGCAATGCATTAAGGCATAAAATGACATGGGAAATGATATACAAGCATGCAAACCACTAAATGAAGGGGAAAACAGCCCCGAAATGATGCGAAATAACAACCGAAGCATACAATCATCCCGAAATGTGAAATTAGGCACCCGAAATGGCTTACAGCCCTATAAAACATGCAAAATCAGCACATTGCAGCAAAACCAGTGGCAAGACAGTCTCAAATATGGCATTTTTCAGTAACAAACATGTCCAAAATGCTAGCATAGGTATGGCAACATTATCATACAAGATTAGTGGCCCAAAAGAGGATTTCAAGGGAGGTGGCATATAGAAAATTCAAATGGACAAACTTTCTTCTAAAACATTAAAGAGGACCCAAAAATAGGCATATATGCAGAAGATGGCAGCCTCTAAATCATAAGACAAACATGCTAGAAATGGAAGGCAAAATGGAGCCACAAAAGGGTATAACACAAGACATGCAATCTATACATCAAATGACCAAACCTTCTTCATGAAACATTTAAAAGGGGTCAAAATAAGACTAAAACCAGTAGGGTTCGAAGTCCCAAAAACAGACACAAATAGGTCAAAAATTGCATACAAAATATGGCACACTTGATGAAATTGAAGGAACTAGTATATAAAAATACCAAATGAAGTTGAGCTCCTATACAATGTTGTAGAGGGGCTCAAAATGAGCACAAAAGAAGTAGGGGTCAGAGCCCCAAAAACCAACACAAATAGGTCAATTTTAGCATGCAAAAATGTGACAATCTTGGTGAATATTGAAGGAACCAATATATACAAATACCAAATGAAGTTGAGCCCTTCTACAATGTTGTAGAGGGGCTCAAAATGAGCACAAAATCAGTAGGGGTCGGAGCCCCAATTCTCAACCAATTAGAGTATAAAAATGAATCAAGAAAAAGCCCTAAAAGTTGGTTTTGAATACTTACCCTTGAAGACTTGTCTTTCTTTGCCTCTTGGCTTTGATTTGTAGCTTCTCAACCTCTGAAATTCACTTCCTAGCTGCTGGAATCAAAGTTGGAATGGTGAGGCTAGGTGTTGGTGAAGAAATCAAGCAAGACTTGAAGCTTTTTTGAAGGTTTTGGCTATGGAGATTAGGGTTTTTGCTTAGGTGTTCTTGAAGACAATTTTTGTAACCTAGGCAAAGGAGGTGATGGTCCCTTTAAATAGGCAAAACAAGGTGTAAAAGGGGAGGGCAAAAAATCCAAGCTTTCCCTCCCAAAATATCCCCCGGATGGGGTGATATTTTGACAAAAATATCCGGACAACTGGAACAGGCTGGAAAGCAAGAATCTGGCCGGCCAGGTAGTTTTCTTCAAGGTGGCCGGCCAGCCACCCCACCTGGTCGGCCAGCCACCCACCATGGCCGGTCGGCCACCCCCAAAAAATGAACAGTAAAATCTCTGGCCGACCACCATACCAAAGTGCCCTCCCATGTATGTAGAACAAGGATCCAATGTTGAAATTTGGCAACACTGAAGCAGGAGCCACAACATAGAGCTTGAAGGAGAGGCCCAAAAATGAAACCAACAATTGCTGGCCGACCACCATACCAAAGTGTCCTCCCAGATGTGTAGAACAAGGATCCAAGGTTGGAATTTGGCAACATTGAACCAAGAGTCACAACATAGAGCTTGAAGGAGAGGCCCAAAAATGAAACCCACAGTTTCTGGCCGACCACCATACCAAAGTGTCCTCCCATGTCCTCTGATCACATATATGTAACTTTGGTTGGAAGAAAATACCCCCAAGGTGTTCAACATTGGCCCGGAAGTGAGAAAAACGGGCTCCAGAGGAGCGAAACTGGTTATCTGGGATAATTGCTGGCCTCCCACCCCCCAGTGATCTTCCTAGTGTTGAAACAGAGGTACCTGCCAAGTTTGAACAAAAACTAATGAGAAATGAACGTTCGGAGCCAAAACCGAGCAATTCGGGATCGAAAAATTTCTTGGGTGCCGGAAGTGGCAGTTGACAGCGAAGTGGGTATCTGCGACCCCAGTGTCCCTTGGAATGACAAAACAGAGGTTCCTGCCAAAAATCAGAGAAAACTGATGCGAAATGAATGCTCGGGACCAAAACCGCGCGGTTCGGGGTCCCGAAAACCGGCTAGAGGCACCGAAAGTGGCATACGGCCACGAAGCGGGCGTCGAGGCCCAGTGTTCCTCGGAACTATAAAATAGTGGTGCAAGCCAAAACCGGAGAACTTCGGAGATGGTTGGGCGGTCCCGAGCCGAGGCACACGACTGACGATCCGAAAGGAACCGGGCTCGAAATGGGCAAAATGGCCTCCAGCCACGAAATGTAGCTCACGGCCAGCGGGAGATAGCTTACAGGACCACTCCCTTCCCTCAGGAAAGAAAATAGAGAAAACCGAGTCTGGTTCGCAAACCGAGACAAGGTAGAGAAGAAAGTTCGGAGTCCGGGAGGCGAGGCGCCTGGTAACTCTGAGACTTCGAACGAGCCTGAGATGCAACATCACCGAGCGCTCAATCGGTGGCGTCTCGAGTCTTAAGGTCGGTCAAAAATGGGGTGTCTCTGATTGCCCCTCTTTGTGAACTTCGGAAGTCAAGAAGTGGCGAGTGAATGTCAAAGCCAGAGCGACCCATTTTTGACAAGGCGAAGACTTAGACAATCATACAAGATGAACAGAGATATGTGCACTTGCAGCGCTGAGCGAGGGCAAAAGCGATATCTTTGAAGATTTGATAATTGGACTTACACGCTAAGCGAAGCCGGTTTGACGATTGGACTTATACGTCACGGTTTAAAAATAAACTTGCTTACGCCACGCCACGCCACGGTTGGTTTGAAAGTTGAGGATTCTTCATGAACATGTGCGAGATACACAAAATGAGCGAAGTGTGATGGATACACTAAGTGGACAAACATGTGTGATAAATACACAAAAGTGAAGAGAGTGTGATGGATACACTATACTGAATAAAGTGTGATTGATACACTAAGTGAAACGAGTGTGATGGATACACTAAGCAAATATGTGATGGATACACTAAGTGAATGTGTGTGGTGGGTACACAGAGGGCATGTGTGATTGATACACAAAGCAAAACGAGTGTGAGCGTGTGTGATTGATACACAAAGTAGGCAAAGCGAGTGTGTGATAGATACACTATTTGAGCAAAATGTAATTGATATACAAAGGGTGAAGTGAGCAAAGTGTGATGGATACACTAAATGTGAACACAAAGTGTGATAGATGCACTATGTGAACAGAGTATGATGGATATACTAAAAGCGAACACAAAGTGTGATAGATGCACTTAGTGAACAAAGTATGATGGATATACTGAATGTGAACACAAAGTGTGATAGATGCACTTAGTGAACAAAGTATGATGGATATACTAAAAGTGAACACGAAGTGTGATAGATGCACTATGTGAACAGAGTATGATGGGTATACTGAATGTGAACACAAAGTGTGATAGATGCACTTAGTGAACAGAGTATGATTGATATACTAAAAGCGAACACAAAGTGTGATAGATGCACTTAGTGAACAAAGTATGATGGATATACTGAATGTGAACACAAAGTGTGATAGATGCACTTAGTGAGCAAAGTATGATGGATATACTAAAAGTGAACACGAAGTGTGATAGATGCACTTAGTGAACAAAGTATGATGGATATACTGAATGTGAACACGAAGTGTGATAGATGCACTATGTGAACAGAGTATGATGGGTATACTGAATGTGAACACAAAGTGTGATAGATGCACTTAGTGAACAGAGTATGATTGATATACTAAATGACGGGAGTGTGATTGATACACTAAGTAAACATGTGAGAGATACATGAAGCAAACGAAAGTAAGTGAGGTGTGATGGATACACTAAAGTGAACATGTGATATGAAGAGAAGAATGGTGTGATAGATACACAGAGAGACATATGAAGTGTGATTGATACACTAAATGAGAATGTGTGTGATCGATACACTAAGGCAAATAAAGTGTGTTAGATACACTGAATGAAGCAAATAAATGTGTGTGATAGGTACACAAAGTGAATGAAGTGTGATTGATACACTAAGGTAATGAGAGTGTAATTGATACACTAAGTGAATGAGAGTGTAATTGATACACTAAGTGGATGATCTCAAACGGAACTTCTTTGAATGAACCGTACATACAATATCGTGCATGACTGAGAATGAGACTTGATAGGTACAATGCATTACAATGCATGATGCTTAAAGAAAGTAATAAATGAACAAAGCGGCGCTTTGGAAAGCACCTCATGAGGTGAGTGGCGGTGAACCGCTCTACTCTGACGGGGATCTCCCCTCGTGCTCTTCGAACACTTTACCTTTAACTCACAGTACAAAGGTTTTGGAATGCTAACAAGTAACAATATCTGCATGTAGGAGCCACGGCTGCCGCTTGTCTTCCTGATCATACTCACAACTTTCCCTATTCTCCAACGGGGTGACAGACTAGGTTGGTTCAGTATCCAGAATTGAGGTGCATACATGCTATCTCAACCTATGGGGCTTCCATACAGATTTCAAGCCGAGGGCACGCCTCTGGGTATTCAAACCAGACTTTAGTCTCGGAAATCCCGAACCTTTGCGTTCTAGGCCACGGCCATTCGAACTCTAATTTCCACCGTCGCAGTTGGTCTCCTAGGAACTCATCGCAAACACGGCCAAGATGCCTCTGGTAGGGAATGGTACTCAGGGAGAGCACTCCTGATCGCCATTCTGGCTTGAAGTAGACTTGATTTTGAGCTTGAGGTAGAGGCACACTCATACTTCGGAACATTGGCAAGACCTGAAGAGGTACACACGGAGTATAGTCTCGGAACTTACTGAAGTTGGAACAAACTCAGATGCTCGACATTTTCCTCTTTTGCTTTTGCTTTGCAGCCCGAAACTCATAGCTTCAGATAGGTCCTGGTTTCACTGTTCTCACATGACCTGGGTTGAACCCTGCGGTTTTATGAAAGAACAAATTCTATTTTGCACAAATGTGGAGAACGGTAGCGGCACTTTCGGAGCACAAAACGATTTTTTGAAATTGAGAGTGAGCATAAGTTTTCAAGCGGGTATTGAGCCTCTGTTGAATCTGACACACTCACGACTCAACAAGAAAACAAAAGCCACACAACCTAGACACATCGAGTAACACTCGAGACGACTCAAAACAAGGATCGAGATAAAACAAAAAGACACGACACTCAGACGTGCACAGGGAGCCTGTTTCACCGGGTATATGTTTCCCATCCTTTCTTATTTGTGATTCTCACATCACTCGGCCCTCAAGCTCTGTTTTTCTGAAAAAGCCCTTTTCTCACTTTTTCTCTCATCGCACCTCTCTCTATTCTTCAATCTCTCATTTTTCAATCCCTCCCCTGGGTGGTTGATGGATAAACAGCAAGTTGTGGGCTCGTGCCTCTAGCATTCAGCTAGATTCTTCTTCTTCTGCACGCGGCTAGTGAGTTTCTCCCACAGAGGGGTTGCGCTACAACTGGGTGTGTAGCAAATCTGCAGCTAGCATCGGTTGATGATGCTTTGCTGGGGAGTTTGGACGTGATAAGATCTGTCCAGATTATGGAGTGGAATATCTTGCCCATTCCAGTTCGTGCTTCGCACTTGGCTTGATACCTCGCTGCTTGGAGGGTGAGAGAGCCTTCAGTCCTTTGTTGTGCCCTTTTCTGGCGAATACGGTGTCCTTTTTGACAAGTAGAGTGCCCTTCTTTGCAAGTGTGGTGCCCTTTCTGGCAAGTATTTTGACAAAGGAGAAAAGACAGAACACCTGACTTAACTGTGCCCCTAATTCATCATTTTGACAATTTTTTATTTTGATTTTTTTTTTTTAAAACAATTTTGACCAATACGAGAGTTAGATTAACACGCTTGTTCAATTTTTGATTTGAAATCATGCAAGTCAGGCCATGAGCACTGAAAATTTTCCTTTTTCGGGTCCGAGAAATGGTCCAATTTTTGGAAAAGATGGAACAATTTCGAGAAAATTAATCAACCTCAGTAAAAATTCTCAAAAACTATTTTTGCAAACGACCACTTGCTCAACAAGCATGAAACCTACTCCTGAGATGCACAACCTCGGATCCAAGGGAAAACTGCCCCGTGCTTGAAGAGAGCTGCATGGCAACGGAAAGTTGCCCCTTGTTTGAACGGCACCGCGGCGCATTGAATGGCAACGGAAAGTTGCCCCTTGTTTGACTGGCGCCGCAGCACACTGAATGGCAACGGAAAGTTGCCCCTTGTTTGGACGGCACTGGAGCGCATTTGCAGTTAGTCCTCAGAGCTACGAACACAAACAGACTCTCCGATACAGAGAAGGCAGAGATGATCAAAATCATTATATGGACACAATCAAATTGAAGTGTTTTACGGCTGGACTTCAGGATGAAGTTGCCTACGTATCCCAAAGATGGGAATCAAGCCTTACGTAGTTCGGGGTTAAGGTACACTCGGGTATTAACCTCTCCTTTTTATGCTCTAACTTTTGCCAAGGCGCCTGTTGCAGGTTTTCGACCTTGCGAGCTTTGTTCTTCTTTCTTTTTCTTCTTCTTTTCTTTTTCTTTTCTCTTTTTTCATTTTTTTTTTCTATTTGAATTTTTGTATCTTTGCATTTTTTTTTTCTTTTTTTTTTCATTCTTTTCTTCGCTCTAACTTTTGCCTGGGTCGCCCTTCCGGGTTTTCGGCCCAGCGAGCCTCTCAAAGGGTAAAAAGTGTAACAAGTCCATGCCAAATGGTTTTGAGATTGAAGCCCTCTGTATCCAGGAGAGTGGCCATTGTATTGACTTGCGGAAAGATCCACCTTTGGCTCTTCGAGCACATGGATATTTTTTGCCCTTAGTTCGAGGGGTGCTTCTGCTCTAGCCTTGCAAGCTTCTTCTGATGAGGTCTGACCTTCTTGATCTAACTTTGGTGCCTCATGTTCGAGGGCTGCTTCAAATCTAGCCACACAGGCCTTACATTGTAGTTGACCATTGAACATTCGAACTGAGTTCAAGGTGTTGAAAGTAGAAGGGTTGAGTCTCGAGGCTGAGAGCGATCCTAAGCTGCACAATCTCAAGAGCGATTCCACACATGTCTTCGCAGGACCGCGCAAAATATTTTTTGAAAGTTTTTAAGAAAGTGACAAATCGCTCGCGCTGAAGACAGTGTGAAACCAATCTGGATCAAGCCAGGGTCCTTCTCAGTACTCACGCTAACAAGCATGATTCCATTCATTAAGGGCTTAGCACGCCTCTCTTTCTCTCAGTTGATCAAAGTTTTGTAAATCCCGAGGAATTCCTCCCTCTTTGTTTTCACCGCAGTGTTCAAAAAGTTTTGAAAAACTCAGGTCATTATGATGACTTCAAGGCATAAGAGAGCAGGTAGAATGCACTGCCATTTCATTCAAATCCTGGCACAACTAGCATACGGCAGAAACAAATGCGAGAGTATGGAAATCACTGCTGTTTCATTCAAAATCTGTTGGCATAACTGGCTCCCTGGCAGAAACAGACTCAAAACAAAACAAAAGGACAAATGCAAAACAAAATGGTGACGCCCGAGGTAACACCCCCGGAATCACCCGACTCCTATACAACAGGACTGACTCGATACAACAAGACAGACCCAAAACAAAAGGGACTGACTCGAAACAAAAGGACAGACTCAAAACAAAGTAGCAAAACTGACCCAATACCCAAGTCAGAAAGCAAAAACTGGTATTTGCACATTGCTCAGAATAGTGCGTGCCATTCCCACGTCTGGAGTAAACTGAGTGTTGCCCGCAGGTGGTTTATCCCTCGATCACATCACATTATCCCCCACATTCATCGATCCAGTGCCGATAGACCTTGTGAGACTGGTGCGGCGATGACGTTGTTGTCAAACAAATCTTGTACATCATGGCGCAGACGAAAGCAGCTATCGGTCTCATGACCGGTTTGTTGATGGTAGGCACAGTACTTAGTCTGGTCATGCTTTGCAGGGATAGGATCGGGTAGGGGCCGTTGTTCCAACGGTTTCAAATGTCCCTTCCGGAGTAAGACCTCTAGAGCTTTTGACAAAGGCATATGAAGTGGGGTGAAAACCCTCTTAACTTGAGGTGGATATTTGGCCGTCTGTGAGCTACTTCCGGACGCACCGGCGAATGGGGTAGCCTTTTTTGATGTGGTGGTGGTAACCATGCCCACTTCGGAAGATCTTGCAGCCGCATTACCGCTTGTGCCTGTGTTGTTGTTGCAGTTGAAGGTTCTCCGGGGCTGCTCCCTATCCTGGTCCGAAAAAAGGCCCTGTTTCATTGCGTCCTCGATTTGCATCCCCATCTCGTGTAGATCTGCAAAGGTGGGAAAGGGGACTACAATCATTTTCAGCATCAGCTTTGGTTGGAGATTGCGCACGATCATTCTGATCTGATCTTTGTCGGTGGGCCTCAAAGTCATCATTGCTGCCTTTGCCCTCCATCGAGTCACAAAATCAGAGAAAGTCTCTTTGGGCTCTTGCCTCGTCGTTTCGAGATCACGAGTTGTGATCTCAATCTGGGTATTGTACGAGTATTGTGCGACAAAGGCCTCAGCCATTTCATCCCAATTCCTTTTGACCTCATCTTCTAGTTTCGCATACCAATTGGAAGCTATCCCTGACAAGGTTCGGCCGAATAGTGAAAGTTTTTGTGATCTGGTTAGGCCCATTGGCCGCAATACATCTGAAAATAACCGAAGGTGGACCATGGGATCATCGGACCCATCGAAGCGATCAATCTGCGGCATTTTGAATCTGTCTGGTAATGTCACGGCCACATCAGTATAACCATCCTCGATGCCCGGAATGGCTTTCACCCCTTGGGATTTCTTAAAAAGCTTCTCCAGCTTGCTCAATTTCAGAGCGGTATGATCTACCTCAAACTCGAAGGGAGAGCCCGGGTGATTGACAGGTGTGTGGGTCTTGGACAGTTGTGGCGGAAGCGGAGGCGGAGCTGGCCCCGTTGGAAGATCCGTGTCCTCCTGGATATTTTGGACATTTGGCGTCTCCCAGTCTTGGAGCTCCTTTGAGGGAGAACTTGTTGTGAAGCAGACGCGCCGCTTTGCTGTTGCAGCCTGGTGATGAGCTCAGCCTGCTGAGCCATGATTGCGGCTTGCTGCTTGGAAAATTCCGCTTGGCGGACAGCGTCTTGCTGCATGAGCTTTATACTTTCTTGCATCTGACGCATCATCGCCTCCATCCCTGATGTGTTCTCCTGATCCATCTAAGCGGTATTTATCCCTCTGATGGAATCGAGACCTCGGCTGACCGTTCACTGGTGGGGTGGATAAAGACCATGATCACGTAGCTTGAATCGGTGATTTGTGGCCGCCCTTTTCACCCTGCCTCTGGTAAAGAAACACTGATTACCCTTGAATTGAATCTCTGACCTCATAAAGTCTATCAGCACTAGTCCAATGTACCCGGGAGATAGTGGAGCCTTCCGAAGCTATGGTTCCCAAGACTACCCTAGCAAAAGAGAAGCAGATGACATCTCGGCTGATTTCACTGAGCAGAATCTGAGCATAGTTGAATGAGTGTGCCCTCTACTGAATTCTGCCCAAAAATTCTGCTTGAAATCTGATACCCTCGGGCAAACTGAATCACAAAATACTGCACTAGTGCCCGCAGGCCTGATGCCCAAACTCATAAACTGATACATGCATTCCCTGTAGAGGCGCACTCTAACAAGCATATAACAGATAAGTGAGAGCCAAAACACCCCTATGTTGGGGTAGGGTTTCCCTGTCCTATTTTGTCAGGAGCTAGGGTTTCACTACGCACACAGCGGCTTCAAACAACCTATAAACGGGTAAGCAACCTGTCCTAGTTTGGAATGGTCACTATGGGTCCGAATATGCACTAGGTCGAATGGTCAAAAAGGGTGCCCCGGCAAAACCGGGGTTTGTGTTCCCATACTGGCAGAGCCCGTAACCGGTCAGCCTTATGGACATGCCTTGACAAGACAAGCCTCCGGCAAACCGCTCAGGAATAGCAGATGGCAAACACGGTGTCCTAGGCGCACCAATGCAAATGCAATGCAAAGAAACACACAAGTGTAGTCAAAAGCAGATATCATGGGTTCGAGTCAAGTTCTCTAAATCCCCAGCAGAGTCGCCAGAAACTGTAACAACGCCCGCGAGGGACCTCGCTACAGTTCGGACTCGATTTTGTTGCGGTTCCAAATCTTGAACCAAAGAGTCCAAATCCGGCAAATCGTTTTGAAGGAAAACAGATTTTTTGAAAGAAGTGCCAAACATGGACTGCTTTGCGGATATGAAGTCGCCACCTAAATATTTTAAAATGGGAAATTTAGGAAACCCTAACTCGGTGCCAAAGGCCACGTGTCCGTCATCACCAAAGTTGGCTCGGGAACTTGGGTACGATTAGGGAAGGTCACATCGTGAGCACCCCCTCTCGCCCGGTCAAAGACCGGCCTCTACTAACCATGATATCTGATTTTGAAAACATTGTATGCTCTTATTCCGGTTATTAGCCTAGGTTACTATGTGATGCTCGCAGCAAATAAGTATAGACTGGGCCGTCTGAATTGGAACAAAACATTTCATGTTTGTTTGTGAAAGATGGTTTGCTACCCGCAGGTAGGCTTAAAATGCAGATTTTGCCACAATCTAGTGGGCTTAACAAACAATTGATGAATTGCTCCAATTCAGATAACTCAACCTCCACCCACAGGCATTCAAGGCAGATATATCACATAAGCACTTAGCCTCATAGCAAGCATGCTATCATGGCAGCACTCACACGCATGCAAGGATGCTAAAGCATAAAACTCACCTAGTACTCCAAGCCAAAACAGAAAACAGATTAGAAATCATGCATGATCCTAAAATATACAGAATGCCTAATGCAACACATACAAAAATGCAAACTATAGTAGGCTCGGCTATTCTAAACATGGCATATGAAATGCTACAGCTATCAAGTACTCAACTTGGAATTGAAATACAGATGCAGTTTGTATGATGCGCCGAGCCCGGTGCGTGTAATACAGATGAATGATGCAAACATGCTGTCATACTGTATGCTAATTGAAATATGCCCTATATCTAACCATCCAAAGCGGATAAATAAAAGGGAGAAAGACGTGGGGTTGGAAGACATACATCACACTCACACACCCTTATTACAACATTGCCCTCGCGCAGAGGGTCCGAATAATACAGTCCGAATAAAAGAATATACAGTCCGGAAATAAATATACAAATTTCTAATTAATTGACAAATTAATAAAAGCGGTAAAACTGGCGTGCAAGCCAGGGACTGCCTCGCTTTTGCTGAATGATGTATGCTGGAGCTGTTTGGCGCAGAAATCCACGACGATGCCCCAATCAGCCTCTGTTTCACAATGTTTCTTGAAATGCGCGCCAAGCTCAAGAGTTGATTCTGATTTTCTGATGAGAGAGCAGGAAAAGGGCACAGCAATGTATTTCACAAATATATGCATGCCTCGATCCTCGTGCCACCAATCACGCATACCGATGCATGATGGCCGAGGAGTCGAATTGCACAACTCAATATAGGGATGAATGCTACAACAAAACTTAACTCCATCATGGGTAGTCCGGAGTGTTGGTGACTTGGGAATTGAGACCCGTTCCGTTACTCGGAGTACGAAACGTGCCTCGTTTCCCGTGCAATATGCATGAAATGCAACTAAGATACAACCTAGTATGCGCAATGCTATGAAAAATGAGATGAAAATGAGACGCCTCGAAAAGCGTGCACACGGGCACGCAAACCAAGGCGATGATATGAAATACAAATCGGGTAAAACCGAAGTGCCTCGAAACGCGTGCCTACAGGCACGCAAACCGAGGCGATGACGAAATGCAAATCGGATACGACCGGAGTGCCTCGAAATGCGTGCCCACAGGCACGCAAATCGAGGCGATGATGAAAATAATCGGATACAAGCAGCCAAAGTGCCTCCAAATGCGTGCACGCAAACCGAGGCGATGATAAAATGGAAATCGGATAAAACCGAAGTGCCTCGAAACGCGTGCCCACCGGCGCGCAAATCGAGGCGATGATGAAAGAATGAAAATCGAATAAAACCGAAGTGCCTCGAAACGCGAAATTCGCGGCGATGAAAGAATGAAAATCGGATAACCGAAGCGCCTCGAAAGCGTGCCTGGTAGCGCCGCAAATCGAGCGATGATGAAAGAATGAAAATCGGATAACCGAAGCGCCTCGAACGCGTGCCCACAGCGCAAATCGAGCGATGATAAATGCAAAATCGGATAAAAGCAAAGCGCCTCAAACGCGTGCCTGTAGCGCCGCAAATCGAGGCGATGATAAATGCAATGAAAATCGGATAAACCGAAGTGCCTCAAAACGCCACACAGCGTGCCGCGGAATCAGCGATGATGAAATGCAATGAAATGACACATAGGAGGCCGTCGGATAAAACGGAGGTGCCTCGAAGTGCGTGCCCACAGGCGCGCAAACCGAGGCAATGCATTAAGGCATAAAATGACATGGGAAATGATATACAAGCATGCAAACCACTAAATGAAGGGGAAAACAGCCCCGAAATGATGCGAAATAACAACCGAAGCATACAATCATCCCGAAATGTGAAATTAGGCACCCGAAATGGCTTACAGCCCTATAAAACATGCAAAATCAGCACATGGCAGCAAAACCAGTGGCAAGACAGTCTCAAATATGGAATTTTTCAGTAACAAACATGTCCAAAATGCTAGCATAGGTATGGCAACATTATCATACAAGATTAGTGGCCCAAAAGAGGATTTCAAGGGAGGTGGCATATAGAAAATTCAAATGGACAAACTTTCTTCTACAACATTAAAGAGGACCCAAAAATAGGCATATATGCAGAAGATGGAAGCCTCTAAATCATAAGAAAAACATGCTAGAAATGGAAGGCAAAATGGAGCCACAAAAGGGTATAACACAAGACATGCAATCTATACATCAAATGACCAAACCTTCTTCATGAAACATTTAAAAGGGGTCAAAATAAGACTAAAACCAGTAGGGGTCGAAGTCCCAAAAACAAACACAAATAGGTCAAAAATTGCATACAAAATATGGCACACTTGATGAAATTGAAGGAACTAGTATATAAAAATACCAAATGAAGTTGAGCTCCTCTACAATGTTGTATAGGGGCTCAAAATGAGCACAAAATCAGTAGGGGTCAGAGCCCCAAAAACCAACACAAATAGGTCAATTTTAGCATGCAAAAATGTGACAATCTTGGTGAATATTGAAGGAACCAATATATACAAATACCAAATGAAGTTGAGCCCTTCTACAATGTTGTAGAGGGGCTCAAAATGAGCACAAAAGCAGTAGGGGTCGGAGCCCCAATTCTCAACCAATTAGAGTATAAAAATGAATCAAGAAAAAGCCCTAAAAGTTAGTTTTGAATACTTACCCTTGAAGACTTGTCTTTCTTTGCCTCTTGGCTTTGATTTGTAGCTTCTCAACCTCTGAAATTCACTTCCTAGCTGCTGGAATCAAAGTTGGAATGGTGAGGCTAGGTGTTGGTGAAGAAATCAAGCAAGACTTGAAGCTTTTTTGAAGGTTTTGGCTATGGAGATTAGGGTTTTTGCTTAGGTGTTCTTGAAGACAATTTTTGTAACCTAGGCAAAGGAGGTGATGGTCCCTTTAAATAGGCAAAACAAGGTGTAAAAGGGGAGGGCAAAGCATCCAAGCTTTCCCTCCCAAAATATCCCCCGGATGGGGTGATATTTTGACAAAAATATCCGGACAACTGGAACAGGCTGGAAAGCAAGAATCTGGCCGGCCAGGTAGTTTTCTGCAAGGTGGCCGACCGGCCACCCCACCTGGTCGGCCAGCCACTCAGCCTAGCCGACCGGCCACCCCCAAAAAATGAACAGTAAAATCTCTGGCCGACCACCATACCAAAGTGCCCTCCCATGTATGTAGAACAAGGATCCAAGGTTGAAATTTGGCAACACTGAAGCAGGAGCCACAACATAGAGCTTGAAGGAGAGGCCCAAAAATGAAACCAACAATTGCTGGCCGACCACCATACCAAAGTGTCCTCCCAGATGTGTAGAACAAGGATCCAAGGTTGGAATTTGGCAACATTGAACCAAGAGTCCCAACATAGAGCTTGAAGGAGAGGCCCAAAAATGAAACCCACAGTTTCTGGCCGACCACCATACCAAAGTGTCCTCCCATGTCCTCTGATCACATATATGTAACTTTGGTTGGAAGAAAATACCCCCAAGGTGTTCAACATTGGCCCGGAAGTGAGAAAAACGGGCTCCAGAGGAGCAAAACTGGTTATCTGGGATAATTGCTGGCCTCCCACCCCCCAGTGATCTTCCTAGTGTTGAAACAGAGGTACCTGCCAAGTTTGAACAAAAACTAATGAGAAATGAACGTTCGGAGCCAAAACCGAGCAATTCGGGATCCCGAAAATAGGCTGCTGGTGCCGGAAGTGGCATTTGACAGCGAAGTGGGTATCTGCGACCCCAGTGTCCCTTGGAATGACAAAACAGAGGTTCCTGCCAAAAATCAGAGAAAACTGATGCGAAATGAATGCTCGGGACCAAGACCGCGCGGTTCGGGGTCCCGAAAACCGGCTACAGGCACCGAAAGTGGCATACGGCCACGAAGCGGGCATCAGGGGCCCCAGTGTTCCTCGGAATGCTAAAACAGAGGTCTCTGCCAAAAATCGGAGGAAACAGATGCGAAATGAATGCTCGGGACCAAAACCGCGGTTCGAGGTCAAAATGGGTCACGCAGTGGTGTTCGGCTGCGAAGTGGGCATCAGAGGCCCCAGTGTTCCTCGGAACTATAAAACAGTGGTGCAAGCCAAAAACCGGAGAACTCGGAGATGGTTGGGCGGTCCCGAGCCGAGGCACACGGCCTGACGATCCCGAAAACCGGGAACCGGGCTCCGAAATGGGCAAAATGGCCTACGGCCACGAAATGTAGCTCACGGCCAGCGGGAGATAGCTTACAGGACCACTCCCTTCCCTCAGGAAAGAAAACAGAGAAAACCGAGTCTGGTTCGCAAACCGAGACAAGGTAGAGAAGAAAGTTCGGAAGTCCGGAGGCAGGGCGCACGACCGCAACTCTGAGACTTCTGAACGAGCACAGTATGCAACATCACCGAGCGCTCAATCGGTGACGTCTGAGTCTTAAGGTCGGTCAAAAATGGGGTGTCTACAGTAGCATACACTTTCCCAGTAGTTTTGCAGACTTGCAAAAGTATTGAGAATTTACAAATCCTGCTCGAGCACAAGAAGTGACGCTCGAGTGGAGAAGTAAAATTCTGGGCAACAAAAGTTTGAAAACCAAGCTACCAAACTAGTTCCAAACACAACCAATACAACCCAATAGCCAAACTTAACGAGGAAAAAGAGGAATAAGACAAGAACAACAATACAGAACCATGAAACCCGAGTCCAGAATATCAAATGGGTCGGGTCTAAAACCAGAATCGCTATAAGCACAGAGGTCACAGCAGTAAGGGTTGGCAAAGCAGCATCGGTGACAGTTGCCATTTTCGAAAAATACAACAGAATTTCACTATTATGCATTCCAAAAATTAAAAACACTAGAAAATCCCAAAGTTTGCAATTTAATTCAAAATTAGTCTCACCACTTTCCTAGAATCGAACATGGTCATAAATGTTTCCAAGAAGACTAGAGGGGTCACACCGGTCTCACTTAAAACCCACTTAACCTTAGACAAAACTTTCAAGAGTATGTTGACTCCTAGTCCATGGGAAACAATTTTTAGAATTAAGTTTTCCAAGGGATGAACTAGGTTAAAACAAACCAAGGTCCAAACTTACAAGCAATTTTAAATGCTAACCAAATTACAAGCCATATAAAAAATTGCTATAACAATCTATAAAATGCTTCCAACATGTCAAGTAAACAACCTTGCTTAAAATAAAATTGGCAAATAACCACTACTAAGTCTCAAGCAAAAAATTGCTTAAATGATAAAGACAATAACCAATCCATAAGGATTTCGATTAGTCCAAAAAATTTATTTTCATGCTTAGGTATTCCTGTTCAACACAAAGGTTAGTAGTCCAAACATTTTTGTTTTGACATCCCAAAAACTATTCATTTGGTTTTGTATTTGTTGTTCCAATCCCTTTCACATAGGTATTCTTGTAAAGGGAGTTAGTTGAAAATACAAGAAAATACAAACCAAATAGTCTAAAGAAATGGTACATACAATGAAATATTATTAAACCTTCTAGCAAATTATTGAATATCATGAATAAATAATCAATTAAAATACTACATGTAACACCCTCAAAATAATACAATAAACCAACCAAGACAATATGTGAATGATAGTACGAATCAAAGTATAAAGTCCTTCTATTACATGAGATCCAATTATACAAGAGAGTGATAAATGTAGTTATACATTCATAAGCCTGTCCCTGAATCTATAGAATATATCACAGCATGAGATAGAACTGGAAACAAACAAAGAATAAATACCCTAAAGCCTTACATCTTTCCAAGATAGTTCTTGGTTACAACAAAAGTGGATTCAGTCCAATACATTTAAAGCCTTTTGGCTACACAAAAGTTAAGTACAAAAATAATAAGATTGAACCTTCAGCTCCACAGTCCTCCCAAGCTAAGTCCTTGGTGGAGGCATATCACTAGCACCTGAAAATAGTTTTCCCAAATAGGGTGAGCCAAAACCCAATAGAGACAATCTATCACAATATATGAATCTTAACAAAGATATAAGTAATATGCACATGTTCAATGTCCAATGACAAAATCTTTGACAACTCTTTTCCAAAACCATGTTATGCCAAACTTACATCTCAATGTATTTTATCTCGGTCTTATACCTATTTCATTTAATCAATCAAGCAGAGGGTACACCTCACAGGTCTCCAACCAATATAATTATCATACAAATACATTCACTTGCCATTTTACGAAAATTTCATCCATGGGAATCGACACCTATGTATACATACGGTTTTCAAGACTTTTATCCTGGACACACAAGCCAACTTAGTTTAATGGAGTCCGTCCCCTTTCTTCTCCCAAACATAAAGTACATCCCCTTTTTCTTCCTAAACACCATACATATACAATGTATACACATCATAATCATGTTCAATGATAACGGCTAAGAGATTAGTTTCAATTCGACTAATCCTCATGCAATTGCTACAACAATCATGGCTATCCTCCACCGATAGCCCAACACAAATATTTTTAGATAGATATACAATCTTTATAACAGATAAATTATCCAACTTTTCATAGGTGCGAGGTAATACATATCTAACTCCACCATTTATATAAACATCCATTCAATTTCATATTCCCAATACCACTTCCATATTTATACAACATAATTATTCGAGACATTTTAGGGAAAAACTCTCTTCTTTCCAATTTCATTCCAAACACCAAAATCAACCATTTTAACACAACACAAGTTCATATTTACTCCCATAACCATTTCTAATACATTCATTTAAAAACTCCTTTTTTGATTTTAAACCAAAACCGTAGGTTTATTCAAAATGGCTTCAAATCCTAATATTTCTTACACATTAACAAATAACTAAGCTAAAACTCATAAAAGAGTGTAGAAAATCCATACCTCAAGTTTAGAAGTTGAGAGAGAGAATGGAGACACTTCAAACACACCGAAATCCAACTCTATTCGAATAAGAATGTAGCCCTTGAGATACTCTATCTTTTTATTAGAGAAAGTAGAGTGAAGAAACCACTAAATCTAGGTGAAAAAGTAGAGAGAGTGTGAGTTTTAGAGAGAGGAGTTTTGGATCTAGGGTTTTGAGGGAAAAAGTTATGAAAAGTGATGAAAATGGGTGTTACTGTGAACTGATAAACGCACAATCTGCTCGAGCGCAAGAAGTGCTACTCGAGCATCAGACACAATAAGTCGTTCCGCTTGGGCGCAGAATGCACACTTCCAGTAATTTTGCAAACAATAGACCAACGCTAGAGCGCAAGAATGGCCGCTCAAGCTGAGCTCGCTCGAGCGCATAAAGACCCGCTCAAGTGTAGAATACACTCTCCCAGTAGTTTTGTAGACCTGCAAAAATATTGAGAGCTCACAAAGTTTGCTCGAGCGCAAGAAGTGCCGTTCGAGCGGAGGAGCAAAATTTCGCGCAGCAAGAGTGTGGAAAGTAAGCAACCAACCTGTTCCAAACGCAACCGCAACAATTCAAAAGCCAAATTTAAGGAGATACATGGGAAACAATATGTAAACAATAATATAAAACCATTAAACCTGAGTCCGGGATACAACAAGGGTCGGGTCAAAACTGGAATCGCTATACTACACAAGTTATCAAACCTTTTAACTCCTAAATAAAAAAATTGAATTACTAGGCATGAGTTACACAAATAAAATTAAATTCAAAATTTCATTTATACAATAACCATGTACATAAATATAGACAAGTTACAAACATTTTATAATTGCAAATACATTAAACTAAAAATTTAATAGGCTAGAGTTACATGAAATTGTTACAAAACCAATAACCATTTAAATAATTCTGGAGATAATAACCACGTAACAAAAATTAAAATCTTGGAAATTTTTCACATGCAAATTATATTATAAAGTTATAAATTATCAGCATGATATGATACAAACCTAAATTGGTATTGATATAATCAAATTATACTAGAACACATAAAAAGTAAATTATACAAATATGCTAAAGACCTAGTAATAAAAAATAGCCTAATGAAACTGTTCATATATTAATTTAAATGTAGCGACCCAGAATTTTTCCCTCCGCTTGAACGGGGGAATCGACGCTCGAGCGGACTTGAGAGGCTCCCAGCACTTTTGCAGTCTGTTTGAAATTCTGAGAGTTGTGAGTTCCCACTCGAGCGTAGGAGTGGTCGCTCGAGCGAACGACTTTGTTGGTCTGCACGCTCGACTGCAAGATTGGGCGCTCGAGCGGTCTGCCTAGTTGAGTTTGAATTTCCGGGACTAGTGGGATAGATCTTGACATTTTTATTGTTGTGTTTGGAGCCTCCTTATTTTATTTTGGGATATTGATCGAAGTGGCAACACAATGGTAAAGTAAGATTGGACTGAAAATTTTAATTTGGATAATCATCCTACAAATAGCCGTCACTCTTTTGCCATTTTCTTTTTCCAAACTTTGAATTTGGATGTGAGATTAGAACCATCGGAAAGCTTGTTTTCGGGGCTTCAATTTGGACACAAGAACGACCTAAAACGGAGTTCGAATGAGAGAGTTATACCCGTTTGAAGTTTTAGTATTTGTGCTGAAAGCAAGTACGCTCGAGCGGGAAAAGAAACGCTCGAGTGGACTGTGCGAATTTAGCAACTTAAAAAGTGATTTGCTAGATCATTCTTTGCACTTTCCTTTTCCCTCTTCCTCCCCCTCATCCTAAGTCCGAAAAACCCTAAACTTTTGACCCAAATACCTTCAATTTCTCAAAAATTTGGCCAAGATCTCTTACCAAAAGGTGAAGAAGGCTTGAAGATCTCACTTTTCAACTGATTGGATTTTGGATTTTCGAAATGATGCTCTTAATCTAGCTTTCTTGCTTACTCTTTGAGGTAGGGGTCATAGTTCTTCTTCAATATTTGCATTAATAGATAGATTTGTGGTATTTTGATTACATAAATACAAAATCTACATTTTTTAGCATATAGTGTTACATCATGAGATTTGGGGGCTTAGGGTTTGAAGTGTTGGGGTTCAATTGTTGGGTTAAGTTTGTAAATTATGAATCTTAGGTGTATAATCAAGAGGAAAATTGAAATAAGAAGTAGTCGTGTGAGAAGTTTTAATTTTTCTTGAAAGTTTTGATTTTTCTTGAAAACCTTAAGTTGACTCATGATGATAATTAATGATTTCGCCTAAATTGAAAGTAAAATCATGAAATTGAGAAATTGAATTATATATATACAAGTTTAATTGAATTTTGGAAGTATTTGAAAATTATATTAAAAATTAGCGAATGAACCTTTATTATGGATGTGGTAAATCATGCTATAATATGAAATAAAATTTGGGAAAAAAAGATTTGTTAATGATATAGATGACATGAGCCTTGGGATGAAATGATGAAATGGAGATTTAAGAGTTCATCTTGAATTATGTTGAATTACATTTAGTGGTGTTGAATTGAATCATGTTGAATTGTGTTGAATCATGTTGAGTTGTATTGGGCTTTGATGAGTCGTGTTGAGTTGAGTTATGTTGGGTTGTGTTGATTTGGGTTGAGTTGTGTTGGGTGGTGTTGTATTGGTACTCGCGCGGGGAGTTGAAAAAGGTTTTTTAGGGGCCCACATTCTGCCGTATAGTAGCCGGCAAATGTAGGGGTGGTTTTGAATTAAAGATGCCCAATTGCCCTGTCTAGGCTTATCGCTGGACGAATGTGGGAAAATATTTTTTGGTGTCCACACAGTCTCGTCATATAGTAGCCGGCAAAAGTGAAAAAATGATTTTTGGGTGTCCACACAGTCCTGTTGTATTGTAGCCAGCAAAAGTGAAAAAATAGATCGTTTTCGAAAATGTTTTGGGTGCCCACGTCCTGCCGTATAGTAGTCGGCAAATGTGGGGGATGGTTTTAAAAGTTGAAAAATGGTTTTGGGAGAAATGTGGTTTTTGGAAGAAAATGGCTTTTGAGAAAATAAATTTTGGGAGTTCACTTCCCGCCGTATAATAGCCGGCAAAAGGTGGATTGTGTTGAGATATGTGTTGAGTTGATAATGTTATTTGTGACTTGTGATGAATCAGTAAAATTGCAAATTGATGTGTAATTTGGTATAACGAGGAAATACACATAGACATTATTTGTAAAGAATGGAACCTAAAAATGGATAAGGGGATTATGGATTGGTGATGGTGAACTTAATGAATTAGTTCTGGCAATAAAGGTAACTTATGAGTGTTGTTCTGTAAATAAATGAAAGATTGAATTTTAAGGGGTTTATTAATCCTGTATTATCTTGAAATGAAATTTTGAGAGTGTAATTAACAGCGTGAATTGAGTATAGAAGAATTGTTAGTGAGTAAAAAGGGAACTTGAACTTGAAGTTATGGGGTTTTAAAAAATAAAAATAATAAATAAAAAAATAATGAGTATGAAAGAAGAATGAAAGAAAAAGAGGAATGTTAAGATGAAAATCAAAGGGGGAACATTTTGGAATGAGTTAATAAATATAAAATAATATGGTTCTTTAGACCATCTCCAACGGTTCATCAAACCCAATATCAAATTCAAAATTTGATGAAAAAGTTACTGTTCACTGCTCCAACGGTTGCATCAAATCGATATCAAAATAAGATTTCACCAAACATTTCATCAAACTGAGAACAGGTGAAGCATTTCACCAAATTACTGTTACTGGCCGTTGGGTTATAACAACCGGTCGACCAGCCGGTTGACCAATCGGTCAACCAGTAAAAGATTCAAACAGTTCAGGAAAAAAAGTTCAAACCGTTAAAAAAAAAAAAAAAAAAAAATTTTGCCTAACTGTCAACCGCCGATTCGACCACCGTCGTCGAAAAAAGTTCGAAGTTCAAAAAAGTTCAGACAATTCAAAAAATATATATAGTTTTTTGCCTAACCGGTCAACCGGCCGGTCGACCACCTGGTTGTCCCGGGACAGATTTGGTGAAAGGTGAACCGTTGGAGCATGTGATATCAGATTTGGTGAAATGAGTCATTTTTTACTCAAATTTGATGAAAAATCTGATTCACCGTTGGAGATGCTCTTAAACATAAATGTTTTTAAAAATGATTTATGGTTTTCTAATGAAAAGAAATAGTTTTGATGGTTGAAGGTTTTCCTTAAATGTTCAAATGAATTTTGAGAAAAAGATACTCTATGTATGATATTTTGAAATTACAAAACGTCACCTACTATATGGTATCACCCTGCATGCATGATCATTTCTATCTGTGTGTTAGTTATTGATTCAGAACTATGAGATTCCTACTAGGCATTAGTGCTTACCCCTTGTTGTTTTATCTTTTTACAGGAAGAAAATTTGGATTCATAGTTGAAGAGTTACGAAGTCCATAAGTCTGTTTGTGTAATTTCATTATAGATGTAAAGGAAGTAATTGTTGTATATTGATATTTGTATTTATTTATTTGTAGCTTCTCAGTAGGAGATTGATATGTATTGTTATCATTATAATGTTCATTCAGAGAGAGAGAACATGTATTATTGTATTTCTATTATTCAAGGGTAATAGACATATATATATATATATATATAAATGGACCTAAATTAAAGGCTTTGATAATGTTTTCGTGTAATTAAAACTTGGGGCGTTTCATTAAATATATAGAAACAGTAGCCTATTCATAAGGGATTTGTTGAGGATGCTCTAAATAAGTGCCCTTATATCTATCATGCCAAACAACCCTTAAAAGTGGAATGGACTTCTCTCATGTCATTAGTAGGATTGGAGATATGTTGTGAGGTCTATTAGGCCTATTTTTGGGTCACGTTTCAATCTTCTAAATTATTCATATTTTAGAATTCGTCAATCAAGTTGATTGGATAATGATAAGTATTCAGATTAATTTTGTATGAATTTTTTTTTCACTATTCATTTTTTCATATAAAATTAATCTGAACATGCAGTTGTCGTTATCCGATCGACTTAATTTTTTGCAAAGATGATGTACTCGACAAATATTAAAATATGAACAACTAAAATTATTAAAACGAAACCAAAAATAAGTTTAATAGACCTAACAGCATATCTCCAGTCCAATTAAAGACTCGCGAGAGAAGCCAGTCCAAACTAAAGTCCCTTCTTTTTCTTTTTCTTTCTTTTTTTTCTAAATTCTATAAATTTTTTTTATTAACTTTTCATATTAAAAAAAAAATAGTACAGACAATTTTATATATATATATATTTTCTAGTTAAGTAGAACATAAAATGAGATGATTTTTGAATATTTTTTTATATAAAAAAAAGTCATTGAAAAAGAAAAATAAATAAATAAGGCACTAAAAAAAGATAATTTCAAACATTCAGAGTATATTTGTCTAGCTTTAATGGTCTCCCGATTCAATTAACAATTCAATGAGATTCACATGATTATATTTAGTGATTAAAAATGACATGAAACAAATAGTCTTATAGAACCATAAATCCCCCTAATGGTGAAAATCAATATATATTTCTACCATTTAATATGTTATTTTAGATATATTTTCTTACCACATTTTATTTAAAATAGACCATATTTTCTTATTATATTTTATTTGTTAACACTACATAGTGGATTAAACCAATAAAATTATTAATATATAAAGTGATAAACAAATTATAAGAAAAGAAAACTGTCATTCTAACATCATTATTACTTTATAAAGAAACAACTCAAATCTCTTAGTAATATTTATGACTATAATTTTCTATTTATATGCTTTTAAAAAAAAAATTTATTACTAGAAATAGATACTCATTTGATGTCTATTTTTGTTTTTTTTTTTTTAAATAAATAAACAATTTATAAAATTTATAAAATTCTAGTTTAAAAAATTAGTTTTACTCGTTTTGAGAACAAATTTCATCACTTCTTCCTTCTCCACGCCTTCGGCCACCACACATGGCCCATCACCATCTTTGGCTTCCCCTATCTACGGCCACCATCACCAAAAAACATTGCCAGTGAGTCCTCCCACCGCCAACAACCATCAACTACTTCCTATCGCCCAGCAACCACTTCCACCAACATTCTCCTTTCTGTATAATTTACTTTTAGTGAATAAATAATCTTTACTAAACATTTTCCTCTTCTTTATTTTCTAGGCAACCAATAGATAACAAGAAAAACAGTTTATAAAGTTTGATTGGTGATAACTGCTTGAGGCCTCATGCTCAGACTGTAAACCTGGATTTTGTGTTGCTACTCCTTTGAGAGAAGAAGAATATGTAAGAATTCACAGAATCACAAACAGAAAAACTGACTCTGTTTTAACTTCAATTCATGAATAATTAAAGTGTTTGCACTTCTGTGATTCAAAAAATTGGGGACATCTCCACCAACTGGCATTGCCCCAAACCAAACTGAGTTCACAGGTTTGTGTGGCTTCCAAATATACATACAATGACAGACGGACACGTGAAGAACTATAGATATCAATGGCACTAGTTAAAATGCAAAATAAAAAATCTTTCGGCTATTTGACAATCCATAACATGAATAGCAATACAAAAGCATGCCATAATCAACCAAAGGTACTATCTATATTCACCATCAGAACAGTGTGACAGAAACTCAATATCATAGAACTATAAATATCAATGAAAGCTCTACACCCAAAACCTTTTTCATCCATCAATCATCTTGATGAAATACTTTTTCCTCTAGAATGGATCGTCAATATCCTCAAGGCGTTCTAAAAAAAGCCCAGATCTCAGATCTTCACCTATAGCAGCATGTTATATTGAATTAGCCATGTGCAATCTGTAGTTCTCAGTAAATTCAAGTAACCAAAAAAGTTACTTTTGTCCTGAAATATTCATGCAGTTTCTTTGCCACTTTGTTTTCAAAGGCCTTTAAAGCGTCAAATCCTAACCAACAAAATCATAAGGGAAATATAAATATATATGTCCATATATATATATATATATATTATTTGGAGTTTGGAATGAAAAATATGAGATGGAAAGGAAGACCGACAAAATGAAGATGATTGCATTCAAAATCTAACCAACTCTATAATGTTTGCTAGATTCATTTGCCGTTGACCAAAAACAAACAACAATAGGGGCATGATAAGTTACCGATAATATCAACCTAAAGCATAGCCAAAAATAAACTGGAAAGGCCTTAAACCTCTCTCTGTGAGCATTAAAAAAGAGCACACCAATCTTACAAAATTTGACCCCAGCCACTTCAGCCAAAGTTGTATAATCAAAATATATAAACAAATTCCTTACAACATAACAAATTAAATTCACTGTTTTAATAACGTCAAGGAAAAAGAGACAACAATGGAGCAAAATAGATAGATAAAAGTAAAATGAAAAAGATTTAAGTTGATCCATGATACCTATACAGTACTAATGTTGATGCTTGTTATTGCGTCATGATCATATTGCTGCAATTGGGTGAAACAAGGCTTTCCACGTAAGTTCCTGCTACAAAATGATTTGGACAGGCTCGAACCACAAGTCTCTTAAATTTTTTCTCTTGTGGATTGTAGAAGATTAACTTTTTTTGACAAATCCCCAACAAAAATTCACCAGTCTCTGATAAACACAACGCTTTGCACAAAGGAAAACAACCATGATTGATTGTAAATTTGGTCCAAGAATCCCTCACACCATACTCTTTCATCACCCAAACATCTTTACAACCACAGCGGCGAGAAACAAGCATACAAAGGCACCCTCCAAGAACACTGAGCTCTTCAAATAAAACAAAGTCATCAACAGGAGATGGCACATCTCCATAATTTTCATATGTTAAATCAAGTGAAGCAATTACGGTCGAATTATTTGAGCCCACAAAACTACTAGCAAACCAATGAAGAGCCCCATTAACAAAAATCCCTGGCGAAGGCCCATTAGGTGTATGAATATAGGGAGAGTCCTCAATTCTGCCCCACGAACTAATTCTTAGGCTATACACACTGACTATATTATCATCAAAATCAGAACCATAGTCATAATGAGCAATACTCACAACTTTGTAGTCATCACTGGATGAGTCATAACCAAGCCCATAACTATCTAAACACAAACATTTATTAACAGAGTTGATTAAAAAATGTGAAATTGGCAATTTTTTAGATATTCTAGTGGATGGGTTTGTTGGTGTCAACCCAAATGGATTGTTGGTGCAGCATTAGTGTTAGTGCAGCACCTTCTTAGTGCAATTGTAAGTGCAGCACTAGGCCTTGTAAGTGCAGCACTAGGCCACTCCACCAAAGAGTGGTATGGGGTTGTTGGTGGCCAATCACCATTGTTCATCTTATGTATAAATAGATGGCAATGGTGAAGAGCAAATATAACAAGCAAGGAAGAAACACACTGCTGAGAGAGAGGCACAAGCAAGAGAGAGCTAGTGAGAGCTTCTGTTTGTGCTATCAGAAAGTGTGTGAGAGTGTGTTATATAGAGAGACAGTGAGTTGAGAGTTGTCTAATCTCCTTCATTTGTTGATATATAACAACATCGCTCCCGTGGATGTAGGCCGGTTTGCCGAACCACGTTAAAAGTCTTGTGTTTTTGCTTGTGAGTGTCCCCTGGTGTGCCCAAGATCCACAACAATTGGTATCAGAGCCCGGGTGGAGAAAAATCGAGGTTTTTCGAAGTGTCAGATTAAGTGGTCGAAATCCACTTTTGAGCATACCAGGAGGAAGGTCAGGAGAAGAGGAGTCCAAAACTTCAACCCACAGGCCAATCGGAGCTCCGACGCGCCTCCACGCGCCACCTGAAGATCGCGAGTGAAGGACACTCGCATCCACGCGCCCCACGCGCCGATGAAGGAAGAAGACGAGTGGGCGGCGTACAGCGAGCCGACGCCAGCCGACTGGCCACCGAGCCGAGCCGAGCCGCTGAAGCGAAAGCCGTTGATCAGCGCTGATCCGTTGACTGCTGGACTCGCGCGCTGATCGAGTAAAGGAGCAGGATCCGTGCATCTGGCACCAAATCGCAGATCTGACCCGTCGAAACTGTTTTGGCTAGATCGGAGCCATTCGGAGTCCGGTTTTGACGATCCAATAGTGCGTTCCAACTATTTGGAGTATTCCGGACACATCCGTACGGTTAGTTTTTGAATCGGAGGTATTCAAACTCTTTTGGCTGGATCTAGGCCATTCGGAGTCCGTTTTTGGCGATCCAATAGTGCGGTCCAACTATTTGGAATATTCCGGACCCATCCGTACGGTCAGATTCTTAAATCGGAATTTCTTTAAAAGGGAGAAATTTACAATGGCAGGAAAAGGCGCAAGTTTCATGATTGAGCCTTTTAATGGCAGTAATGACTTTACCCTGTGGCAGCAAAGGGTGAAAAACATTTTAACACGAGAAGGTCTGGTGAAAGCTCTTCTCAAAAAGTCCAACAAACCGGAAGACATGAAGGATGACAAGTGGGAGGAGTTGAGAGAATTGGCAAACAGCACAATTCAGCTGTATCTCGGGAACAACACACTCCGGGAAGTCATCAGTGAAGTAGATCCGGCGGAGCTATGGGCAAAGTTAGAGATGAGGTACAAGTCAAAGTCTTTGACAAACTGGTTATCTCTGAAGAGGCAGCTATATACACTGAAAATGGCAGAATGTGCGAACCTCACAGAACATCTGGACGAGTTCAACAGGATCACAATGGAATTGGACACCATTGGAGAAAAGACCAAGGAGGAAGATAGGGCTATGATCTTGCTGGTCTCTCTACCTGCATCATATGAGCATCTCAGGACAACTCTATTGTACGGGAAGGATGCTCTTGAACTGGATGAGGTGGTTGCTACGCTCATTTCTCATGAGTCGATGAAGAAACAGGAAGGTAGCAGTAGCAAACACCCAGAAGGAAATGCCATGGTTGCCTCAGAAAATGAGCAAGGCAGAGGTAGGTCCAATGACAGACGGGGTAGATCCAAATCAAGAGGACGTTCGCAATCAAGGTCAGGCTTCAGGAGAAAGTGTTATTACTGTGATCAGGAGGATCACCTCATCAGAGACTGTGCAAAGCTCAAGGAGGACAAGGCAAACAAGGAACAGGCGAGCTCATCAAATGTCGCTGCTGCAGTAAATGCTCAGGATGAGTATGCATTTACAGTTTCGTCGAGTATGACGAAACCTGATTGGATCTTAGATTCCGGAAGCACATATCATATATGCATGGACAGGAAACTTTTTTCCACCTACCAAGCCAAGGACGGAGGTATTGTTCGGGTAGCTAACAACACTGTGAGTAAGATTGTTGGCATGGGAACAGTACGGCTCAGAATGGAAGATGGAAAAATTTTCACGTTGGATGGAGTCCGACACGTGCCGAGACTGAAAAAGAATCTAATTTCCTTAAGTATGCTAGACATGAAGGGTTATAGCTTCTCATCTAGCAAAGAAAATCTCAAAGTTATCCATGGAGATACGGTGATGCTACATGGACGACTGGAGGAATCTGACAAAGCTTGTTGAGAAGGTTGTGACAGACCAGACTCTTGTCACTTACCGGGCAAGAAGTACAAGAAATGCCTGAAGAGACATAGGGCCCGGCAGACATGGCAACCAAAGTGTACAAGAACGCATGGAGGCGATTGAGGTGCACAAGACGGAGCCATTATGGCCAACTTTAAAAACTTTCGAGCAAAAAGAGACCAAGACAAAGAAAGCATGTCCCGGGGAAGAAAGTTTCTTTTGCTCTGAATTAGAGACATATTGGGATCTCTCAAGACTGGATGGAAGGAGATGCCATCTCAAAGAGTTGCAAAGTAAGCTTTGCATGGCACCGATGAGGGTGCTGCACTCAGGCGGTGCTATTATGGATCACCTCATATGGGTTGAGGGGGTGATTTGTTGGTGTCAACCCAAATGGATTGTTGGTGCAGCATTAGTGTTAGTGCAGCACCTTCTTAGTGCAATTGTAAGTGCAGCACTAGGCCTTGTAAGTGCAGCACTAGGCCACTCCACCAAAGAGTGGTATGGGGTTGTTGGTGGCCAATCACCATTGTTCATCTTATGTATAAATAGATGGCAATGGTGAAGAGCAAATATAACAAGCAAGGAAGAAACACACTGCTGAGAGAGAGGCACAAGCAAGAGAGAGCTAGTGAGAGCTTCTGTTTGTGCTATCAGAAAGTGTGTGAGAGTGTGTTATATAGAGAGACAGTGAGTTGAGAGTTGTGTAATCTCCTCCATTTGTTGATATATAACAACATCGCTCCCGTGGACGTAGGCCGGTTTGCCGAACCACGTTAAAAGTCTTGTGTTTTTGCTTGTGAGTGTCCCCTGGTGTGCCCAAGATCCACAACAGGGTTAACCAAAAAGAAAGAGAAATAGTCATTGAACATCAATAACAACCCATTGCAGGAACCCTAAATCTCCATACAAAGATTTGGGTTTTGCTTGGAAGGGAATTTAAGGTGGAAAGCCTCGAAATTGTTTTGAAATTGGAAACTTTTGAAATTGACGGGGTGGAAATTGAAAGAACTCGAAAGGAGGATGAGTCGATCGTGATGGTGATTGTTGTTTGTGTTGCGATTGAGTTGGGTTTTGATAAAAAAAAAAAAAAGGGTCGGAGATGAGGAAGCCATGGCTTCGAAACGCACTTGAATCTGCAGAGTGGTGACGGAGAGTCGAGAGAGTATGTTCACAATGATCTTGTTTGGAAGGTTCACCATTGATTTGCTTTGCTTGTTCTGTTTTTTTTTTTTTTTTTGCCACGAAACTTTTATTGCTCCGTGTGGTTTTATATGCATTTAAAATAAAGGTTAATCCTTCTAATTTTATTTTTTTAAAAAAAATAAATTTACACCCCTCAATTATAACATTATTTCATTTTACTATGGCTATATTTTACTCGTAATAAAATTCTTTTTCCAATCTTATTCAAGCGTAAATTTGAACAATTATCCAAGTGATTACGAAAAGAGCATTAGATGCAAAGTGCGTAAGGTTTTAAGTTCAAATCTAAAAAAAAGAGTCTGACTTATAACTCCACTGCTATCTTATGTAAAAATATATATATATATATATATTATTAAGTGTTTGGTTTTATAAGAAATTTCAATCAGAAAATATAAATATATTAAATAATATAAAACTATCCTTACACTTCAATGACTAACATTCCTCTCAAATGTAAAATTCTCATGAAAAATTGAGAGAATCGAATTCTTTTTTCTTTTTTCTTTTTCTTTTTCTTTTTCTTTTTCGGTGTGGACAAAATTCTATTTAGTTAGAAAATGTGATTCTTGCTAAAATAAAAATATAATAATAATAATAAAGAATCACTTTTCTATTCTAATTTGTTCCAAATGGTGAAATTATGAAAATCAATAATTAACTTCTCATTCCCCTTCAAGATTATTGTTATTTAAACACAACCTATGAATAAGTTTTCACAAACTGATTTGATCTAGTTCTAAAGTAAATTACACGCTACTCATGTTTTTTTTTTTTTTTCATGACAAATGAAAAAAACTTCATTCCATATAATAAAAGGATATTATTATATGGTAAAAGATAGCATAGAAAGAAAAGAGGCACCCTTAGTTACTTCCTGCTTAACTAAAAGGATAACATAACAAAACAACCCATGACACAACCTAAACAAAATAGACACAACATTTGTAATACTAAGACTTGGGTAATATAGTGAGACCACAGAACTGACATTGATAGAAGCAAAATAGTGTTCCCTCTTACTTCATAGTTTAAAAAAATCTCAACCAACAAAAAAGAAAAGACGCAAATCAAATCCGAGGAGGAAATAGCACTAGCAAAGCATAACACAAATATCATATTACACAGAAGTTAATAAGTTCACAGTATTGGCACCACAAAACAACATGTTTAACATCAACAGAGAATAAACAGGCTTTAGTCAAGCTTATCCAATTAAGACATTTTTGTTTCTTTCCATAGGCGTCTTGATAAATTCTCGCTTCTAGTAAAGATCCTCGAACATTATCAAGGCCTTATAGAGCTGATTGTTCAATCAAACAAGGAGAAGCGAGGACTCAAGTGATTGGATGACTCATCCAACCTAAATGTCTTTGGTGTCGACGAATCAGCTTCTGTCTTAGAATCGTCACATGCTTCAGGCCATGCTTGGGGAACCCTAATAGGAATATTGTTTAGTAAAAGAAACACTTCTATTTAGGAAACAAAATGGAAAAGGAGATTTCAAAATGATTTAAATAAGTTGCAGATATATGTGTTACTTATGCTTGCTTGCATGTACCCCTATGATCACTTCATTTCAACAAATGTATAAGCAAAAATATAAAGGAAAGAACAAATGAAATAATGGCAAAATGTAAGGAATGATTTTTATTCAACAACACATAAAAATATTTACAACTTTGCATAAAAAGTACAAAACATAAACAAGGCAGCAGAGGGACAAAAATAGAAGAGCCAAGATATTATGAAAAATAAGAAACAGAGAAAGCCAAATACACTCACTGAAGACCATCAGTCACTCCAGTACAGGCTCATATAGTTGAAGGACCTAAGAAAGAGAGACCCTCCATGTGTTCACCTTAGAGCAACATGTTAAAGTGTCATGCAACTCCTTGTGCCTCTATAAGAAACAAAAAAACAAAAAAAAAAAAAAAAAGCCTTTTTTTTTAAAAAATTACCACTGGGAAACTTTTCTAAAATATTGATGTAACGTGTCTTTGCCACATTATTATTGTTTTCAAACACCTTTAAAGCATCATATCCTAACCAACTGAACCATATATGATATTTTATTTATAAAAATATATATAATAGTGTTGGAAAGAAAAATATGAGATGTCAAGAAAGACCAACAAAGAGGAGAAGATAACCTCAATTACCTTCAAAATCTAACCAACTAAATCATATGGATCACATATTCATCACCCAAACATCATTATAAACACCATATCAAGGAACAAGCACACAAAGGCACCCTCCAAGGACACCAAGCTTTTCAACCAGGATAAAGTTATCAACAGAATCTAGAGATGGCATATTTCAAAAATTTTCATCTGCCAAATCAAATGAAACAATGACAGTAGATTTATTCGAACTCACACCTTTACGAGCTAACCAGTGGAGAGCCCCTCTAACAAGAATCCCTCGTGAAGGTCCATAAAGTGTATGGTCATAAGGAGAATCCTCAATCCTTCTCCACAAATTCATCTTTAGGGTATATACACTGACCATGTTATCAGCACAATTATCATCTTGGTCATGATAAGAAATTCTCGCAACTTTGTAGTCATCATTGGATAAGTCATAACCTAGCCTATAACTATTCAAACGAAATTTAGACTTTGAAAAAGATGACTTGGGAAATTTTCTAGATTGACTAGTAGATGGGTTCACCAAAATGCAAGAGAAACAAATATCAAGCACCAACAACAAGCCATCACACGAACCCCAAGTATCAACGCAACGATTATGATTTTGCTCAGGCGGGAATTTCAAGTGGACTACCACAAAATCATCATGGAATTGGAATGATCTGAGATCCACAAAATAGAAATCAGAAAAATCCAAAGTGAGAATGAGTCAAATTAAGCCCAGTTCATAGTTCTAAGTATCGGCCGATATGCTACGTATCGGCCGATACATATCAAAAAAATGGGGTACCGCGACGGATACAGGCCGATATACCACTGAGATTGGAAATCGCAGGAGTATCTGCCGAGGCCCGGTACGTTTCGGCCTATAAGCGTTACACAAGCCGTTACACAAGCTGCGACGGGCCGATACTCACCGGTTCGGACCGGTACGGGAAAGAAAAAGTTGAAAAACCTTTGAAATGATTTTTAAAAATTCACCGCCGCAACACCCGATTTCCGATACGTACCGATCAATACTACAGATACTGATACTCCGCGATCAATACCGTTACGTTACCCAATTCCGCGATTTAGAACCTTGGCCCAGTTTCATTATTGCCTCATAAATTGTTGAAACAGATGTCTCTAAACAAGGTTATGGTGGCATATTAAAACAGTTTAATCCAAACAGTAAAAAAGATGAACTTCTTCGTTTTACTTCAGGAACATGGAACAAAGCAGCTCTAAACTATCCTACTATTAAAAAGGATTGTTTAGTAATTGTTAAATGTGTTTTAAAATTCCAGGATAATTTATTAAACCAAACACTTTTTAATTCATGTTGATTGTTCTGCAGCTAAACAAATCTTTAAAAAAGATGTTCAGAATTTAGCACATAAACAAATTTTTGCTTCATGGCAAAGTGCACTTTCAGCATTTGATTTTGATAATGAATATATCAAAGGAGAACAGAATTCTCTTCCAGATTTTCTAACTCATGAGTACTTGCAGGACTCTCATGTACAGTAGAGGCCGCAGCTCCGGCAGAAGAGGCCGAGGAAGAAGTAATCCTTATCATACAGAATTCCCAGGGCTTAATGCTCTTTCCAGTAAAAAAGGGGAATCTAGCCAATCGGCTAAAGATGTCCTCCTTACACCTCCCGAAACATATTTGAGAATCACCATTATTGAGAAGCAAATCCTCTATATTGATACAGCAGATGAACAATGGATGTCTGATCCATGGGAGATCAAATGGAGGTATCTTACTACCCAGCATTCTACTCCGCATTTTGATCAATACAGATACATCTATGAACAAATCCTTACAGAAACAGCCTCAATTGAGTTTAAGCATACATTGGATGATCCCAATCGTACCGCTAGCCCAATCAATTACAGTAAAGCAACTATCCAAAAAATTATGCCTATGCAGGTGTAGGGTATGCACCCTCATGTTACTAGATCTCTTGAGATTTGTAACAAAGAATCTCGTTACAGTTATTGGGATTACATTGATGCTTTTTCTCAAGCATTTCATTATCAGAATCCTCTACGAAGCCATTCTTGGTTTCTTCGTGTACTTCCCGACGTTCTTAAAAATGATCTCCCAACTGGTTTCTCATTTGGTGGGATAAGTTTGGCATCCAAATTGATGCTTTTCCAGAACCAATTCGCCAAGCATTTAATGAATGGCAAATTGCTTACAGCCATCTTCCAGCATATAAGGATATTTCAATGTCCAAATCTACTGTCCATTTTATTATTCGCGTTGGAATTCCATGGATATGGAAATGGGATTTCCAATGTCATTTCCAGAATAAAATTTCCCATTTAAAAAGAGTTTTCTTTACTAAATGGTGGACTAAGGGTCTTGATACCCCTAAACAACATCAGGAAATTTTACAGAAAATCAAAGCCCATACACAAGCTTGCTGGGATGCTTCTCCCAAATTACTTCCAGCCACTCCAGTTGTACAGAATCATTTTGTTCAAATTCAAAATGAATTAAGACAAAAATATCCAAGATTATCTAAGCAGTAATTAATTATAAAAAGCATGGACTTCATGAAAGAACAATTCTTGCAGTCTATGTCCAGAGATGATACCAGCATGAAGTCTGGTTCTAGTAGCCATGGAGAAGAACATTTTGATCCATTATTGGATGAAAATAAATTTACTGTCTTAGCAGCTGAATCCCAAGACCCATCCGAAAATGAGCCAAACATGGGAGATTTTTGGGATTTGTTGACTAGTTTAATTACAGAAAAGATGAGCCAGGATAAAGACAGGAAAGGAAAAGGAAAAGAAGAATAATTCTTTGTCCTTCACTCCAGCGATTGTCGGCAGAAAACGACAAATACAGTATATCTCCTTTCGGCCAAAAGAAGATGCTTTGTCGGCCAATTAGACAACAGTCCAGACAACTGTCCTACTACAGGATTTAAGAGATAAGGGCTGAGTCAGCAGAGATCATAAGAGGATAAGGACGATCGACTCTAACCATCTAGGACACACCACCTGTCCTCCCTCTTATCTCCTTTTATCTTTTATTTTCCTATATAAAGGATGCCTCACCTTGTTGAAGGCACGAGTTTTTAGTTTTAAAGTTTGAAATGCAAGTGTGTACTCTCTCTTCTCTCTTCTCTTGTCCATCCAGTGTGTACGAAATATATAATAAAGATTTGAAGTTCTGATTGTAAGTATTTTCTATGTATGCCCTCTGTTGATTTTCTTGTTATTTTATTAAATGTTTTAGATTTTCATATCAATAGACGTAATCAGTATTTACAATTTCTTTCTATATTTCCATCTGACCACTGGGGTATTGAACAGTTAGAATACTGTAATAAACAAGTTGATAGAATTCAACAACAAATACAGGAGCAAATAGTTGCGTAGGCGGCCACCGTTAGGCCTCCTCTCTCTCTCTACAGTAAACTCATGAGACCATGTATAGCATAATTTAAAAATCATATAATAATAATATGAACAGTGATATTCTTGGGTTTGTGCTTAATGATGGGTAGAACAGTGTTAGAATGAGTGGGACGTCACCCAAGTCGCATAGAGTGTCAGACCGTTAGCAGGGATTGCGGTTAGGTCATTTTGCCTCATAAATTGTTGACAGACGTGCTTAGCTAGAACCTTGTGTCAAGTACCATTATTGGTATCAGAGCCAAGTTTGTTATTATTCATATTATGTTATATTACTTTTAAATTATACATATATGGTCCCCATACAACATTATGAGAACTGCACCTTCAGAGGAAGTAGCCCCTACAGTAACCAATACAATAGCTAATACCGTAGCTTCTGCATCAGAAGCCAAAGAGCTTGTAGCTTACCAGGATGTCAAGGAAGCCCTAGATAGATGGACTATCCCTAAAGTCAATCGAGATACTATATATAAGATAGGAACCTTTGACTTTTCCAGTAAAAAAATAATTAAAACATTTGAGCATGCAGCCTCAATACAGAATGATGGTGAGATTATGTATCTCTTACATATACAGAACTTGTACCCATTTTTACAGAAATATAAATATGTCCGCACAGGACTCGTCCAGATAGCATTCAAACCTTTGACTCTACTTGGTCAAAATACCAGTATCCAGTGCACTCTTAGAGATGGCAGATGTTTAGATTGGCGTGTATCCCTTATGGGAGTTGTTGAAACCAATCTTGCTCATGGTCCGGTATATTTTAACATATATCCAAATTTGAGTATAGCACTTACAGATACAAACTTGTCTAAAGTCTTAGAACTTAGAGTTTTATCTCATGGTTATGAGTATCTTCCAGGATCACCACCCTTTGCAATAATTTCCATAATTTATTTAAACGTTTTAACAACTTTAAATCCTTATATCTGGAAGCAAAGTGAATAGGACACACATAGTCTTAATTGACACAAATCTATTCAGTAGCCAAGTTGCTGTGCCAAAAATGATCCCATGGCAAAACATAACCTTTCTAGATAGATCGTAAATTAATAATGCCGTTACAAAAACATAACCATCTCCACAAGTGACTAATTTTCATCTTAAGTCACAAAAACAGAATAATGAATTTATGAATACCCTAGTAAAAAATATTAAAGATCTTAGTATAGGGGAATCCTCTCAAATTAATATGTTATCCAATAATCATCTTGCTTCTGAAAAGGAATCTTATCAGAATTTGAATTTGTCTCAAATTTCAGAAATTCAAGATAATTGAGTTTGTCTCAAATTTGAGTTTTTTGAATTAAGTTTTTTGAAAATTGAGTGAATATTTTTAAAATTTTAAACATTTTTTTTACGTTTTTAGATGTACCATACTTAGATGTATCTAAAAAGTAAAAAATTTGTGAAAAAATATTTTTAAAAATTAATAAATACATAAAAATAAAAAAAAATATACTGAATTCTCGTATTTTTTTTTTCTATTTTTAGTGTTTAGTGAAGTTTTAAAAGTTTTTTTCAATTTTTTTTTACTTTTTAGGTATATTTATGTTAGGTATGTCTAAAAATTAAAAAAATTGCTCAAAATATTAAAAAATTCAGTGAAAACAAAAAAAAATACGGAAAATAAGAAAGTAGAATTTTTTAAAAAGTGTTTTTGAAACATGATAACCAAGCATAGTATTAGAATTTGAATTTGTCTCAAATTTTCGAAATTCAAGCTACTTTTCAAGATGAGCCCAGTTCCATAAATAAACTTCATTATGGACAAAATACTAATAGGATGGCTCTTACAGGACCTAGTAGGTATTATTATCCTAGACCTACACCTATGGATATTCTTTATGAAGAAGACTTCCTTCATACCCAACGATCATACCATAGTAGAACCATTTACGAATGGAATATTGATGGTCTTTCTGAATATCAAATATATGAAATCTTACAGCACATGATCATGTTTGCTACAGTCTGTAGGCAAAATGACAATACTGATCATCAAGTTGCTCGCTTTATAGCCAGTGGCTTTACAGGAATCCTTAAAGGATGGTGGGACAATATTCTCACTGAGACTCAAAATATTGAAATCCTAAACTCTTTCAGAATTATTATAGATCCAATTACAGGACAGGTTCAACAGGAACAAGATGCTGTTTATACTCTTATAAACACCATCATCCTACACTTTGTCGGTACCACTAGTGGTATTGAAGATCGTAGTAGGGAATTATTACAGAATCTTAGATGCCCATCTTTATCCCATTTTAGATAATATAAGGATGTTTTCATGATGAAAATTGCCAGAAGATCTGATGCTAATTCAGATCATTGGAAGGCTAAATTCATAGATGGCCTTCCCACTCTTTTCGATGAAAAAGTACAGAAAAAATTACGGGATCGTCACAACCAAATGAGTATTCCGTATGCTCAATATACCTATGGCCGGCTCATAGGTATAGTCACTGATGAAGGTCTTGCTTTCAGCAATGATCTTAAATTGCAGCAGCAAATTAAACAACAAAATCTAACAGGTAGAAAAGAATTAGGTGAATTCTGTGAACAATTCGCCTATGAAACCAAACTCCAGTATCCTTCCAAACATAAAAAACATAAACAAGGAAAATCTCCAAAGTATTATTCCAAAAAATTCGGGAAATACAAACCGACTAAGCCTATTTTCCAGCCACAACAACCTTCCAAATCAAAAGGAAAACAAAAAGCTTCTTATTAGAAGAAAGATAAATCCACAATCATATGTTATAAATGTGGACAACCAAGACATCATGCTAATCGTTGCAAAGAAAAAATCCAACAAAAATTAAATGAGTTAGCTTTGGACGATGTAGTTCAGCAACAAATTCTTCAGTTGCTTTCTGAAGATTCCAGCACTGCATCAAGTTCAGAGATAATGAACTTGCTGCTTTATACTCGTCAGACTCTGATTTAGAATCTGACTCTTCTCCAGAAATTTGTCACTGTAAAACAAATATCAATCACCTTTCAGAAGAAGCAAACTATTGGAAAGCAATTGTTGAAATAAATGGACTTGATATTGGCAGTCCCAGTATCAATGTTCTTATAGAAACTAAGAAAAATATGTTAAATATTGTTGACCAGATAACTAATCCAGAAATTAAATTAGCATTTTTAGAATTATGTTATCAGCAATAGAAGAAGGAAGAAGAAGTTCTTCCTCCTCAACATTACAGCATGAAAGATGTTTTTAAAAGAATCCAGAATACCACTGATGAAAAACCTATCACAATCCAGGATTCAAAAATGGAAGTAAATGCTCTGAAAGTAGAAATCAAGCATTTACAAACTTCCAACACTGCTATTAATTCTGAGATAAAGAAGATTAATAGCCAAATAACTCAACAGCATAAAGATAAAGGAAACACAATTCCAAAAACCAGTACTAAAATGGATGAGCCCGATTATCTCATGCTTATAAATACAGTAACCTTTCAGAAATCGTATGTCCGAATTACTTTTATTATAAAACCTGATTTTATAATAAAAGATGATGTTGCTCTAGTTGACAGCGATACTGACATGAATTGTATACAAGAAGGATTAATTCCTACCAAATATTTCCAGAAAACTACTCAATCACTTACTAGTGCAAGTGGTAATTCTTTGTACATCAGGTATAAACTTCCAGAAGTTTTCATATGTAGCCAAGGATTATGTCTTCCAACATCTTTTGTTTTGATTAAAAATATGTCTCAAGCAATTATCTTAGGGACACCATTCCTGTGTTTACTTACCAATCACTAAAATTGATTCTACTGGCATACATACAACTTTAAATAATCAACAGATTATTTTTGAATTTATTACAGAATCTTACACCAAAGAATTAGATCAAATCAAAGATATAGTTAATTTCAAAGAAAAGCAAATTAATTTTTTACAAAAAGAAATTTCTTTTCTTACTACAGAACAAAGATTACAACAATCTTCTTTACAGCAGAAAATTAAATCTCTTGAAAGAAAATTTCAGACAGAAGTTTGTAGTGATGTTCCAAATTCCTTTTCGGAAAGAAAGAAACACATAGCTTCTCTACCCTATGAACCAGGATATGATGAGCGCCAAATCCCTACAAGAGCTCGTCCCAGTCAAATGAAAAAAGAGTATTTAGAACTTTGCAAAACTGAAATTAATACTCTTCTCCAGAAAAAGTTAATTAAACAAAGTTACTTCCCTTGGAGTTGTACAACATTTTATGTTAACAAAAATGCAGAAATAGAAAGAGGTGTGCTAAGATTGGTCATAAATTATAAACCTCTTAATGATGCCTTACAATGGATTAGGTATCCAGTTCCAAATAAAAAAAATCTTTTAGATCGTTTACAGGATGCTATTATATTTTCTAAATTTGATATGAAATCAAGATATTGGCAGGTTCAAATTGCCGAAAAAGACAGGTATAAAATTGCTTTTGCAGTACCCTTTGGACATTTTGAATGGAATGTCATGCCATTTGGTTTGAAAAATGCTCCATCTGAATTCCAGCATATAATGAATGATATTTTTAATCCTTATACAGAATTCGCAATCTGTTATATTGATGATGTTCTTATTTTCTCATCATCTATAAATCAGCATATTAAGCATCTTAATATTTTTAAACATGTTATTATCATAAATGGTTTGGTAATTTCTGCACCAAAAATGCACATTTTTCAAACTATAGTCAGATTTTTAGGCCATAATATTCATAATGGCACTATAATTCCAGTCAACAGAAGTATGGAATTCAACCAAATTTCCTGATGAAATTAAAGATAAAACTCAATTACAGAGATTTCTTGGTAATATAAATTATATTCATCATTACTATCCAAATTTAGCTACAGATGCTGCAGTCTTATATCAAAGACTTCAGAAAAATCTTCCACCTTGGGGTCCCGAACATACATCAGAATAGTGTTCCCTCTTACTTCATAGTTTAAAAAAATTTCAACCAACAAAAAAGAAAAGACGCAAATTAAATCTGAGGAGGAAATAGCACTAGCAAAGCATAACACAAATCTATACTATATATATAACCAAATGTAGTTATTAGGTCAAGAGACTCCAAAACTTGAATCCTAAATTCTCATAATTTTGAAATAATAAAATAAATACGTGGCACCTCTCTTTACTCCTCTTCTCACTATTCAATTCAAGTATTCTCACTTCCTCTTCCAATTGTTATCTAAAAAAATATTTTAAAAAATCAAATAATATCTTTTATAGGAGTTGTGGATATAGATATGTATATAAAACCTCACATGTTTATCAGTGTATTACATAAATTTAAATAATAATCATAATAAAAAGATCTCACAACTCTTATTCCTACATTAAAAAAAAAAAAAAAATGTTACCATTTATCCAATTCACGTTTGCTTTTAAAAAATAAAATAATTTGATTTGTATTGAACAAAATGTGATGTTAAATATCTTTAACTCCTTATCTCTATCCCAAATTTAAATTTGAATTTAAATACTAAACCTCCAAAATATATTATCCTTAAACTAAAGTTTCCATATAAATTTAAACATCCACCAACAAAACATTGGAAACAAACCCCAACATCTATTTGTTTTTTTTTTTCCCTTAATGTCGTCGTGATTATAAAATTTTTTTAATTTGGTTCCTATGGAATCATCATTTAATCATGTTTAGTAAATTTAAAATTTTAAAAATTAAAAATAAAGATTTATTACATAGGGCAAAATCCAATTGAGTTAAATATTTTGACAGTAACTTAATCATAATTATTTATTAAATTAAAAAAAAACATTGAACATTAAAAATACTTATCTTATTCTACTATAAAAAAAAATAAAAACATCTAACTTTTTTTTTAGATGGTGAAAACACCTAATTGAATATTAGCTAAATTAATTAGTATATATGGTCATGATCAATTAGGTCAGATATTTGACTATAATCATAACTATTTGATTATTAAAAAAAGTAATAAATACAAAAATTTTAAATTTTCATAACCATTACGATATTTATCCGTCGGCTAAAAAAATATAGTGTGTTCTAAAAAAATTTAAAATAATTATTCTTAAATTTTTATAATTTTGATATTTCTCTCTTCTACCTAACAATCCTCTTTTATAGCCTTTCATGTTTTATTTTTTGTTTTATTTTTTAATTGTTAAATTAATTTTTCAATGGAAATTAATTTCATAGCTTATAGATAAGATCAAGATTTCAAAGTTGAAATTTTATTTAATTTATTCTATTTTCTCATGTTTATCTTATTTTATCTTTAAATCTGAACTTACATTTTTATTTTCTTTAGAACTCCCTATTTCTTGGAGTTTATCTTCTATTTGAATTTGATTGTTGTAGATTCTCATATATTTCAACTTAATCTTTTCAAAGTTTATCTTCAAGTTGAACTTTATTTATCTTTAAAAATCATCAATTAATTATCCATATAAATTTTAAATATGATATAATTCCGAGTATATCTTTTGTCTAAGTTTAATCTTTTCAATATAAAAACAAGTGTTTGAAAAAGGAACCATGAACATGAGATTGAAAAGAAAAAAAAAATCACAATCAACATTGAGCCATTTTCAACTCACCTTCATAGTGCCTAAAAAATTTTGCATTAAATTTCAAGTCACAAGTGATTTTTTTTTTTTTCTTCAACTGTATCAACTTTACATTTGAAATGTGTACTTACATGAATTTTTGCCTTTGTGGGAAAGGAAGTTTATGTAAATGAATATTATTATTTTATTTTTCTATAAATTCTATTTATGTTTTTGTTTCTTTTTCTTTTTTCTACAATCTGTATTTTTTTATTTCTTTCTTTTTTGGCTAATAATGTGTCATTTAATTAAGATTTCATTTTATTTTTGAAGTGCTACTATTAATTTGTGACTCTTTCACTTATTAACTATTTGTGTTTATTTTTTATTTTTTTTTGGGTGCAGATGTTATATTGGAAGCAAAAACATCATCAAAATTTATTTGGATATGGATTTATGTTTTAAATTTAATCATCAATTATATTTGGTTGTTGATTGTCATGTTGAAATAACTTATGATTAAATTAATTTTTAGGAACTCATTTCTTTTGAGACCTAAACCACAAATTTCTTCTTTTTTTAAATATCTTTTTATGCATATTCAAAGCTTGAGCAAATGCAAGCGATCTCATATATAAAATGTTAGGATTTTTTGAATAATTTAAATATTTCTATTATTTATGTTTGTCAGTTCAATTTTAATGCATTTTCAAACCTATTTATGTTTAGTAAATCAATATAAAATTAAAGGGAAAAAAAAAAACAAATAGCATGTAAAAAATTTTAACCACTAATTGAATATAATAGAAATTAAAATTAAAATTTATTTTATTTTATTTTAATTCATTATACTGTGTGGGATAATTAATATAATATCTCTTATTGATTAAAAAAATGAAAAAAATAGCATTTTTTTATTGTTTAATGTTAGTTCTTTTGATTAATTATAACTTTAGTATGCTTTTGTTACTCCACTTTTGGTTACTTTAACTAACTCTTATTATCTATTTATTATGTGATGATTTACATAATTTATGATAGTTTTTTAAAATTTTCCATGTTAGTCATTTTGATTAATTATAATTTTAGTATACTTTTGTTACTCCACTTTTGGTTTGTCTTATCTAACTCTTATTATCTATTTGTTATGTGATGATTTACATAATTTATGATAGTTTTCTAAACTTTTTCATGGTATGAAGTATTAAAATTTTTGAATGATGTATAGTAAATACACAAATTCAATAAAAATATTTTATTCATATTAGAAAATACAACTAAATAGCATAATTTTTTTAAAAATTTTATCATGTTCACTTTGTAAAATCCCGTGCATCGCACAGGTGACTACTAGTATCATATTAGACAAAAGTTAATAAGTTCACAGTATTGGCACCACAAAACAACATGAGTAACATCAACAGAGAATAAACATAGGCATCTTGATAAATTCTCACTTCTAGTAAAGATCCTCGAACATCATCAAGGCCTTATAGAGCTGATTCTTCAATCAAACGAGGAGAAGCGAGGACTCAGGTGATTAGATGACTCGTCCAACCTAAATGTCTTTGGTGTCAACGAATCAACTTCAGTCTTAGAATCATCAAATGCTTCAGGCCGTGCTTGGGGAACCCTAATAGGAATATTGTTTAGTAAAAGAAACACTTCTACTCATGAAACAAAATGGAAAAGGAGATTTCAAAATGATTGAAATAAGTTGCAAATATATGTGTTAGTCATGCTTGCTTGCATGTACCCCCATGATCACTTTATTTCAACAAATGTATAAGCAAAAATATAAAGGAAAGAACAAATGAAATAATGGCAAAACGTAAGGAATGTTTTTTATTCAACAACGCATAAAAATATTCACAACTTTGCATAAAAAGTACAAAACATAAACAAGGCAGCAGAGGGACAAAAATAGAAGAGCCAAGATATTACGAAAAATAAGAAATAGAGAAAGCCAAATATACTCACTGAAGACCATTAGTCACTCCAGTACAGGCTCATATAGTTGAAGGACCTAAGAAAGAAAGACCCTTCATGTGTTCACCTTAGAGTAACATGTTAAAGTATCATGCAACTCCTTCTGTCTCTATAAGAAACAAAAAAACAAAAAAATGTCTTTTAAAAAAAAAAATTACAACTGGGAAACTTTTCTAAAATATTGATGTAACATGTCTTTGCCACATTGTTATTGTTTTCAAACACCTTTAAAGCATCATATCCTAACCAACTGAACCATATATGATATTTTATATATATAAATATATATAATGGTGTTGGAAAGAATTTTATGAGATGTCAAGAAAGACCAACAAAGAGAAGAAGATAACCTCAATTAGCTTCAAAATCTAACCAACTAAATCATGTATATTCATCACCCAAACATCATTATAAACACCATATCGAGGAACAAGCACACAAAGGCACCCTCCAAGGAGACCAAGCTTTTCAACCAGGATAAAGTTATCAACAGAATCTGGAGATGGCATATCTCAAAAAATTTCATCTTCTAAATCAAATGAAATAATGACAGTAGATTTATTCGAACCCACACCTTTATGAGCTAACCAATGTAGAGCCCCTCTAACAAGAATCCCTCGTGAAGGTCCATAAAGTATATGGTCATAAGGAGAATCCTCAATCCTTCTCCACAAATTCGTCTTTAGGGTATACACACTGACCATGTTATTAGCACAATTATCATCTTGGTCATGATAAGAAATTCTCACAACTTTGTAGTCATCATTGGATAAGTCATAACCTAGCCCATAACTATTCAAATGAAATTTAGACTTAGAAAATGATGATTTGGGAAATTTTCTAGATTGACTAGTAGATGGGTTCACCAAAATGCAAGAGAAACAAATATCAAGCATCAACAACAAGCCATCACATGAACCCCAAGTATCAACGCAACGACTAGGATTTTGCTCAGGCGGAAATTTTAGGTGGACTGCCACATAATCATCACAAAATTGGAATGATTTGAGATCCACAAAATAGAAATTAGAAAAATCCAAAATGAGAATGAGTCAAATTAAGCCCTGTTCCACTGTTGCCTCATAAATTGTTGAAACAGATGCCTCTAACCAAGGTTATGGTGGCATATTAAAACAGTTTAATCCTAACAGTAAAAAAGATGAACTTCTTCGTTTTACTTCAGGAACATGGAACAAAGCAGCTCTAAACTATCCTACTATTAAAAAGGAATGTTTAGCAATTGTTAAATGTGTTTTAAAATTCCAGGATAATTTATTAAACCAACACTTTTTAATTCGTGTTGATTGTTCTGCTACTAAACAAATCTATAAAAAAGATGTTCAGAATTTAGCACATAAACAAATTTTTGCTTCATGGCAAAGTGCCCTTTCAGTATTTGATTTTGATATTGAATATATCAAAGGAGAACAGAATTCTCTTCCAGATTTTCTAACTCATGAGTACTTGCGGGACTCTCATGTACAGTAGAGGTTGCAGCTCCGACAGAAGGGGCCGAGGATGGAGTAATCCTTATCATACAGAATTCCCAGGGCTTAGTGCTCTTTCCAGTAAAAAAGGGGAATCTAGCCAATCGGCTAAAGATGTCCTCCTCACACCTCCCGAACCATATTTACAGAATACCATTATTGAGGAAACAGTCCTCTATATTGATACAGCAGATGAACAATGGATGTCTGATCCATGGGAGATCAAATGGAGGTATCTTACTACCCAGCATTCTACTCCGCATTTTGATCAATACAGATACATCTATGAACAAATCCTTCTGAAAATTTCAATTGAGTTTAAGCATACATTGGATGATCCCAATCGTACCGCTAGCCCAATCAATTACAGTAAAGCAACTATCCAGAAAATTATGCCTATGCAGGTGTAGGGTATGCACCCTCATGTTACTAGATCTCTTGAGATTTGTAACAAAGAATCTCGTTACAGTTATTGGGATTACATTGATGCTTTTTCTCAAGCATTTCATTATCAGAATCCTCTACGAAGCCATTCTTGGTTTCTTCGTGTACTTCCCGACGTTCTTAAAAATGATCTCCAAACTGGTTTCTCATTTGGTGTGATAAGTTTGGCATCCAAATTGATGCTTTTCCAGAACCAATTCGCCAAGCATTTAATGAATGGCAAATTGCTTACAGCCAGCTTCTAGCATATAAGGATATTTCAATGTCCAAATCTACTGTCCATTTTATTATTTGCGTAGGAATTCCATGGATATGGAAATGAGATTTCCAATGTGATTTCCAGAATAAAATTCCCCATTTAAAAAGAGTTTTCTTTACTAAATGGTGGACTAAGGGGCTTGATACCCCTAAACAACAATAGAAAATTTTACAGAAAATCAAAGCTCATACACAAGCTTGCTGGGATGCTTCTCCCAAATTACTTCCAGCCACCCCAATTGGACAGAATCCTTTTGTTCAAATTCAAAATGAATTAAGACAAAAATATCCAAGATTATCTAAGCAGGAGTTAATTATAAAAAGCATGGACTTCATGAAAGAACAATTCCTGCAGTCTATGTCCAAAGATGATACCAGCATGAAGTCTGGTTCTAGTAGCCATGGAGAAGAACATTTTGATCCATTATTGGATGAAAATGAATTTACTGTCTTAGCAGCTAAATCCCAAGACCCATCCGAAAATGAGCCAAACATGGGAGATTTTTGGGATTTGTTGACTAGCTTAATTACAGAAAAGATGAGCCAGGATAAAGACAGGAAAGGAAAAGGAAAAGAAGAATAATTCTTTGTCCTTCACTCTAGCAATTGTCGGCAGAAAATGACAAATACAGTATATCTCCTTTCGGCCAAAAGAAGATGCTTTGTCGGCCAATTAGATAAATGTCCAGACAACTATCCTGCTACAGGATTTAAGAGATAAGGGCTGAGTCAGCAGAGATCATAAGAGGATAAGGACGATCGACTCCAACCATCTAGGACACGCCACATGTCCTTCCTCTTATCTCCTTTTATCTTTTATTTTCCTATATAAGGGATACCTCACCCTGGTTTAAGGCACGAGTTTTTAGTTTTAAAGTTTGAAATGCAAGTGTGTACTCTCTCTTCTCTCTTCTCTTGTCCATCCAGTGTGCACGAAATATATAATAAAGATTTGAAGTTCTGATTGTAAGTATTTTCTATGTATGCCCTCTGTTGATTTTCTTGTTATTTTATTAAATGTTCTAGATTTTCATATCAATAGACGTAATCAGTATTTACAATTTCTTTCTATATTTCCATCTAACCCCCGGGGTATTGAACAATTAGAATACTGTAATCAACAAGTTGATAGAATTCAACAACAATACAGGAGCAAATAGTTGCGTGGGCGGCCACCGTTAGGCCTCCCCTCTCTCTAAAGTAAACTCATGATACCATGTATGGCGTAATTTAAAAATCATATAATAATAATATGAACAGTGATATTCTTGGGTTTGTGCTTAATGATGGGTAGAACAGTGTTAGGTTGAGTGGGACGTCACCCAAGTCGCGCAGAGTGTCAGACCCTTAGCAAGGATTACGGTTAGGTCATTTTGCCTCATAAATTGTTGACAGACATGCTTAGCTAGAACCTTGTGCCAAGTACCATTATTGGTATTAGAGCCAAGTTTATTATTATTCATATTATGTTATATTACTTTTAAATTATACATATATGGTCCACATACAACATTATGAGTATTGCACCTTCAGAGGAAGTAGCCCCTATAGTAACCAATACAGTAGCTAATACCGTAGCTTCTGCATCAGAAGCCAGAGTGCTTGGGGGTGTTTATTTTAGCTTTTCAGAGCCAACTTATGGCTTTTAGCTTTGAAAAAGTTATTTTGGACTGTTTGGTTAAACTTATTTCAAACAGCTTCTGATTCTAACAACTTATTTTAACTCAAAAAAGCTTATTCTGAGAAGCTGCTCACCCCTTACTTCTGATTATCAGCTTCTGATGTGGACATTTTAATTTATGGTTATACTCTTAAATTTTTTTATTTTTTATTTTTTTAAAAATAGAAAAAGACTCAAATGGACTATAGATTTTTTTTTTTTATGAGAAATGTAGACAAACAAAAAATAAAAATTAATTGAAAAAGCTATTTCACAGCTTATTTAACAAACACTACTCAGCAACTTAAATCTATAATCCAACAGCTACACCAAACAGATTAACAACTTCTGATTAAAGTCATAATCTATAATTTGTTAAGCTATAATCTATAAGTTGTTTTAACAACTACACCAAATGGAGACCTTGTAGCTTACCATGATGTCAAGGAAGCCCTAGATAGATGGACTATCCCTAAAGTCAAACCAGATACTATATATAAGATAGGAACCTTTGACTTTTCCAGTAGAAAAATAATCAAAACATTTAAGCATGCAGCCTCAATACAGAATCATGATGAGATTATGTATCTCTTACATATACAGGACTTGTACCCTTTTTTACAGAAATATAAATATGTCCATATAGGACTCGTCCAGATAGCATTCAAACCTTTGACTTTACTTGGTCAAAATACCAGTATTCAATACCCTCTTAGAGATGGCAGATGTTTAGATTGGCGTGCATCCCTTATGGGAGCTGTTGAAACCAGTCTTTCTCATGGTTTAATATATTTTAACATATATCCAAATTTGAGTATAGCACTTACAGATGCAAACTTGTCTAAAGTCTTAGAACTTAGAGTATTATCTCATGGTTATGAGTATCTTCCAAGATCACCACCCTTTGCAGTAATTTCCATAATTTAGTTAAAGGTTTTAATAACTTTAAATCCTTATATCCGGAAGCAAAGTGAATTAGGACACACATAGTCTTAATTGACACAAATCTATTCAGTAGCCAAGTTGCTGTGCCAAAAATGATCCCATGGCAAAACATAACCTTTCTAGATAGATCGCAAATTAATAATGATGTTCCAGCTAGGCCCATTGTCCAACAATCTCTAGATGATGTCATACAGACACAAGGTGGTAATGTTTACCTTGCTTTCAAACGACCACAAAGGCCATTATCTAGAAGTATGTCAACAACCAGTTTTAGAACTGCTCCATCTTATAGAGTAGATCTACCTGAGTCTTCTAGACAATCAACTTCAGAACCTATCGAGTCTGTTATGCAAGGAATGCCCTCCAGACCTCCTAGTAACCCTGATCAACCGGATCTAGTTGTTCAGGGAATTCAATTTTCGGAAAACCAAATACCACTTGGTGTCTATGAATCCAGAAGGCCCTATAGCCCTACAACTAGCGATATGAATTTTCAAATGTTAGAAATTGGGCGCCCATGTGGCATGGCCCTTTGAGCTTTTTAAGCCTGAACCTCTTGAACCTTATCCATGTAAGTTTGAATTTTAATTCAAACTTATTTGGATAACCATTCAGGATATCTATATCTATCATATCAATAGATATGGATAGATAGATAGATATTTATTGGTTATTATTGATTATATACATCTAAGAATGGGAGATACGTATATCAGATACGTTATGGGGTTTTTACCCATAACCTTTTTTCCCAGACTCTCCTCTCTTTGACTCTCTCCCTGACTCTCTCCAAAAAACAACAATCAAAGCCATTTGCACTGTGGTTTGTGTGGGTGATATTCACTATTGTAATATCACCCCATTGCTAGGTTGATTGATTAGATTCAGGAAGCATGTGATTTACCCACAAGGTTCTTCGCTAAAAGGTATGATCTAAACATTTAATCCGCTACGTTATAATACTTTATGATTTACATTGGTATTAGAGCCATGTATGGGTTTTTTCGTGCTTTCTTTTATCATGTGTATATTTATATATATATATATGTACACATCGATACTCATGAATATTTATAAAAGAGGAAAAGATCCAAAATATTTCATTTTTTATGATCATTAATGTCATTTTTAAGACTATAAATGTATTTATTTTGGAAAATAGAGTTCGGGAGTACCGAAATCGGACCAGAAAACACCCTGGAAGGCGGCGTGTGGTCTGCACTCGCCACTTGACGCCTTAAGACGTTTCCACGCGCAGCCATGCGCTACCACGCGTGTCCACGCGCTCCCATGCCCTTGTACGCGCGTCCACGCCAGATCTGATTTAAAGCGCTACTCTGGCGTCGTCAATCGCGTCATCGGCAAGCGCAGCGCCAGCGTCTTTGGCGCGTCTTGAAACAGCGTTCCGAGCCGTCTTGCTAAGTCGCGTGTTGAGCCACGCCGAGCCGTTTTTCCGTGCCGGCTTGTTTTTAAGGCTCTATTTGTTCTGTCTTAAATTCTGAATCGCATTAAATGGCCATAATTTATTCGTTATAACTTTGTTTTAAACGTGGTTAGAACCGTTAGACTCAGAATTAAGTTTTCTATATTCTGTAAAATTTTGGAAATTTTATGAAAATAAAAAATATTTTTCCTGAAATAATAATTCATTATTTATGCTTTAAAATGCTTCTGGTATTGCATAAATAATTTTCTGGGGTTGAAATTTTTATTTTAGACTTCTAAAATGTTTTACTATTTACTGGAATATTTTTTCAGTTTATCAGATTCTAAAATTTTTTATTTCTAATTTTATGTGTGTTTATTGGTTATTTAGGGTGCGTTTGGTAACGTTTACGTTTTCAGTTTATATTTACAAAAATTTTATAAACTGGTTTTTGTTTATTTTTTGTTTATTTTTAGAAAAACATAAACTATAAACGCGTTTGGTAATTGACAAAATGTTTAAAAAAATTAAAAATATAAAAAAGAGTGAGAAATGACAAGTGGCGGTGGAAGATGGTGGTAGAAAGTGGTGACGGTGGATGGTCGGTAGCTGGTGGTGGTGGGTGGTGGCGAGTGGGTGGTGGTGGCGGTAACGGGTGGTGTGTGGTAGCGAGTGGGCGGTGGTGGTAGTGGTAGTGGTGGCGGTGGTGGCGGGTGGTGGTGGCAGATGGGTGGTGGGTGGTGGTGGTAGGTGGGTGGTGGATGGCGGGTGGTAGTAGGTGGGTGGTGATGGTGGGTGGGTGGGTAACGGTGACGGGTGGTGGGTGGTAGCGAGTAGGTGGTAGTGGTGGTGATGGTGGTGGGTGGTGTGGTGGTGGGTGGGTGTGGAGTAACAGGTGGTGGTGGTGGTGAGTGGGTGGGTGGGTGGGTGCGGTGTGGTGGTAAATGGTGGTGGTGGTGAGGGTGGTGGTGGTGGTGGTGGTGGGTAGTAGGTGGTGGTGGCGAGTGGGTGGCAGGTGGCTAGTGGTGGTGGGTGGCAGGTGGTGACAGGTGGTGGCAAGTGGGTGGTGAGTGGTTGTGGCAAGTAGGTGGCGGGTGGTGGTGGGGGGCGGTGGATGGTAGTGGCGGGAGGATGGCAGGTGGGTGGTGGGTGGTGGTGGTGGTGGTGGCGGCAAGTGAGTGAGAGGTGGGTGGTGGGTGGGTGGTGAGTGGGTGATAGTAGCAGGTGGGTGGTGAGTGGTGGTGGCAGGTGGCGGTGGGTGGTGGTGGCGGAAGACGGTGGTGGAAAATGGTGGTGGGTGGTGGCTAGTGTTGGGTGATAAAAAAAAAAAAAACTGAAAACTCAAAATGGAAACACATTTTTTGTGTTTTCATTTTTTGGCCAAATTTATAAACTGAGACCACTGATTTATAAATCAAAAAGTTTACCAAATAAGTTTTTATTTGAGTTTTTAAAATTTTTGTAAATATAAACAGAAAACTGAAAATGTAAGTGTTACCAAACAGCACCTTAGAATTCCAGAAAATTTCAAAAAAAATTCCAGAAAATTTCAGGATGATGTACTTTTATTGTGGCATAATCTGAATATTGTATACAACATATTTTTTTGGTTTATAATATGTTGTAATTAGAATAGTATGATTAATTGTTATTTGTTTAAATTCCATTGTTAATTATGACATAGCATGAATTGGTTGTGAATCTACATTATGATGCTATTGTATGGAATTATAATTTTTTATCATGCTTTTAGACATGCCATAGTCAGTGGGAGGTTATTCGGTTGAGAGAAATCTTTCTAAATTAACTCTCGAAAACCAATATTTTGCGCATAAATTAAATTAAATTTTAGATAATTGTCACCTGTGGCACAAGAGATGATTACGGGCATAGCGGATTTTCGATCTTGCGACTTGTGTAATATTGTCACTATTTAATTTAGGTTTTTGCGGCAAAATTATATTATGCTAATCAAATTAATCCCAATGCGAATTTCTCTCTAAATTGACTTAGCTTATGGAAGTTAATTTGGTTGACCTAGACTTAGTAAAGATGTTCAAATGTGAACAACGTAATCCCATTATTTAGATGAGCAAAAGTCTTGGAGACTTTAGGTCAAACCTTAATTGAGCCAAAGTAAGGAAACATGACTCAAAGTCGCCGTGGTTTTGTTGCCTTATTTGGCACAATAAAAATTAATGTGTGCGCTATGGTTAGCGGCATGCTACGTAGTTTTGGTTAGTGAGTTTTGGAGTTATGAAATTATTAAGCCCTCAATAGATCTGTATATGATCTTGACTATTGAGCTACGCGGATTGACTTTGTAATTTGACTTTTAATGATGTTGCATCATTAGATAAAGTAACATTCAAGAGTCACGTCATCCAAGAAATGCGAGCCTAAATGAATTAGTCATTAAGTATAAGACGAGTAGCCAGTATGAGCAGTGTTTTGCTCTCTACCCAATTACTGGGAGTGGATGGAGCAAAATTTCATACACTATAATAGTGTGCGTTGAAATATCACGTGAAGTGAAAAGATTAGCGCTTAGTGGCTGCAAAATCTATTATCATTGCCAACTTGTCTAAGTCTGGACACTTACTGTTTCCACACTTGAGTGTGAGACATGAGGAGGGGCTTCTTTGTATTATTCCTTTACTAGGCTAACGTTTTTTAATAACGTTTACCACTAAGCGCAAACGTTGCAGCATAGTAATGAAAAGGTCAAGGCCGACAAGGTTGTTATGACTCTAAGAATTTGACGCATCGCTTGTGAGAGCATTGTGTTGAATTAGACTCTTTAGCCTAATTCCGCTTAAGTTACTTCAAGAGCTGTCACAGATTGATAGCTTATTCTCTCCTTCTTGTGGATAGTAGAATTAATTGCAAGTAACTATGAAGCGAGAAATAGATATGGCAAGAGGAATATCGTCATCTTTCAACTAGATGTATTAAAGTGTATGGAGAATAAAATGGACTTGAAGGTGCAAGGGATTAGCACTTACTAGTTAAATTTGCGACTTAGGCACACTTGATATCTCCATGACATCCTTTTATGATCTAGTGAATATGAATTAGTCCTGAGTCATTACCTAGTTGGGCCTAAACCTTTTAAACTTATCTTGAGAACTCACATTAAGATGATTGGAATTAGTTTATGACATTGGTCATGAACCGTGGCTTATTATACTTAATCACATTAATGAGATGATGACACGATGGTTTGAGTAGGCCTTTTCGGGCCCACTAAACATGACATCCTGCTCTCATATAAATGTGTAACTTTGTTCGCAATGGAGTGCGCACAAGTAAGTAGAAAAGCTGTAGAAGGTCATTTGTATTGGCGCATTTAGTCCACTATGTTTTTTTGTGACTAGATATGTGTAAGGGTATGATAGCTAGGCCTCAATCTCGACACATTTATAGATTACAATACGCATCTGAGTCAAGACTATTTGATCTCCCATAAGTCAAAAGTTTTGAGATGATTTTTTGACATTGCACATATGAGGTTGAGATCAATTAGATAACAGCTTTTTGTGCTTTTAGTTTTGATCAAGGTGGAAAGTATCTATTTGAGTTATTTTAGAAAACTCTGTGAAGAGAAATGGATGCTTAGAAAATTGATTATTCCTAATACTCAACAACACAATGGTGTAGTAGAGATAAGGAATTAAATATTGTTAATGTTAGGTGGATAATGGCACAAAATGTTTCCCAATTGGGAATTGCACTAGTTTGTTGCCTATATCCCTAACTAAGTGTCCTCCATATCAGATTTTACACTTCATTTGAGTAATGGGTTAGCAGAAAGCCATCTATGGGCGATCTGTAACCGCTAAGCAGCTTATCTTTATTTTACTTCTCATAAGATTGTGAAGTTAAGACCTAGGGTTCTATAGCGCATTATTGTATGATGTCTTGTAAACACATAGGGTTGTGTGGCGCATTATTGTATGCGGTCATGTAAACCCTCCGGGTCATGTGCATATAGGTAAGCAGCTTTGTGGTAGTGTAACTAAGTCACATAAAGTTTTCTTAGTAAAGGTGACGTGTATAGAGTTTTGGAACTCTATAAGATAGAGAATTCTAAGCATAGCGCTTTTATGTAGCCTAGTTGAGAATGGAAAGAAATTTCCAATATCCTAGGCTCAGTGGGAGCGATGTGCCTACTAATGGCTTACTCCATTAGAGTAGAATACTCTACATTCTTAGTTGCATGGTAGCAAATGTGAAAATTATCCACGTCATCCTTTGGGTGATTGAGAAGGAAACATTCATGAGTGCTCATAAGATGATAAAGAGCCTAGGATAATGCCAAAGGCTCTAGTCCCTTGTTTTTAGAAAGTGGATTAATGTTCTAGCGATTTAAGACAAAAGTCTTTGAGGATTAACCATTTCTATAATTTGGTTGACTTTCCATTATGACGCGAAACTGTTCTAAAGTTATGCGTAATTTGGATAGTCATTGTTGAGGCATAAGGCTCACTAGATACCGAAAAGTCACACCATTGAGGAAAGTGTAGACTATGAGAAGACTTCCTCCTGGGGAGTGAGGTTATTGTGACTTAGGCTATGATTGACATAAGTTCGGAACATTGATTTGTGGACATTATGACCCAACTTTCTCGTTAGAGAATTGGATAAGTAGATCCATAGGGATTTACCTTCTGTTTTTATGGTGAAAAGTTAGGAGCGCAAAAAGGTTGCTAGTTCCAATAAATCTTTTACAGCCTAAACAGTTATCCAAATAATGATTCTTAGATTTCGTCAAGACATGATAGGCAAACGATGATCGTTGAAGACCACTGAGGCATGATCAATGGTCCAAAAGAAGTCTTTCCTTACTTAGTCATTATGAGCCAGGAATTTATAAGGATGTCGCCACCTAGGGTGGGCAGTCCTCTATTTTAGATATGATGGACATGGGTGATGTAATTTATATGCTCGGATGTACGATCCTTAGGGATTGTTTTGGGAAAATTCTCGGTTTGTCTTCGATGACTTACATAAGGAATATCCTAGAATAATTCTAGATGTAAAATTGCAAACCCATGGACTTACCCATCGGTAAAAGCCAGAGCCTTAGCTATTGAGTGTATCCTCGGATTGTCTTTGGGAGAAACAGATGATCTATATTCCTTGATCTTTTCTTCGTGGTGGGAGCCTAAAGTACGCTATGTGGGCGTATTCGGCATGATAAGTGTTATCTTTGGTAAATGGTCAACTGAGTTATTTAGACATTGACCTTGCTTATTAGATTGTGGATAAAATACTTTACTAGTAGTATATTAATTTGCTCATTGTAAGATTCAATGCGCTAGTTGGGCGCATCAAGAATGAACGCAAATTGGTCATCAAAATATCTTTAGAGAGGTTATTGCGCAAGAGGTAGTGATCTTGAATCACTTCATGTGAGGCGCACATGGTGGATTCCGTTGTATATACTTATCGCAAGAGGTGCTGATAAGGCTTATGTTTGGAATCTAGAATTGCGCAAGCTGTGGTCATTTTTTTTAAATCAATCACTTATTTTGAGATGATGGGATGTTGACACTATTATGGTTTGTGTCATAATGATTAGCAGATGATGATGTTAGCAGGCAAGATTGGCTCACTCACACGAGCAATCGCCCTTGGCGCTTGGGAGCGAACAAGGATGAGACTAGTGGTTTATTTTTTATTTTGGAGCCAAGAGAGGCTTAAAATTATCCACTATGTATGTCGCCTTGGTTACAACCAAGATGAGGTCGTGTTAAGGACCAAACATGGATGTTAGTACCCACCTTCCGTGTTGTGCCTGTTATGATTAGCCAGATGCGAGATCTCATTTGGCGCCTAAAAAGCGAGAAGATAGAGAATTCGGGTTAGGCGCTAGAAAGCGACTAGACTAATATCTGTACGGTGTATCGAGTATGACGTCACTCTTTTGGAAGAGTTACTCCACCGTAACATGTATTCATACTATATGTGCTTGGTCGAGTAATGAGGTGAGAGAATGGATCCCTGTTTCCTCACCGTGTGAGTCTTACGTGTCATTATTGATATGACTTTCATTTTTGTACCGTTTTGTGACTTTTGACTATGTCATAAGGTAAGGGGTTGATGTTCTGCTACTTTGGTATGTTGCCTGCAGTCATGTATGATTCGGCCTTAAGGGACATCATTGGGAAAGCGGTCAATCCTAAACTAAATGGCATGAGGGCAAAGGGAAGATCATCTAGTATTACACCACTGATGTATATTCACTGCCGGCAACTCACATCGCTCTGTATGAGAAGCGGATTGAGTGTAAATATATTGCAAGAATTAAGAGGGTCAAACATGCTCTTTTTGAGGGATTAGAGATGTTTTTTGGACCGGTGTAATTAGATAGGTCTGGGGTATATGAGACACTATTTTTGTTTTTTTTTTTTGGGTTGATGTCTCTATGCTAGCTCATTTTGAGTTTCTAGTATAGAGCTCCCACATGCAGGTGTTCTCAGCAGTTGCACGGTGCATTGGCTAGTATGAGATTGTTCATTTTTTGGGAGATTAAGATAGAGATGTGGTAGTGTCATGCCAACTCATGTGCGAGTGGGAGATGTTAGAAATTGGGCGCCCATGTGGCATGGCCCTTTGAGCTTTTTAAGCCTGAACCTCTTGAACCTTATCCATGTAAGTTTGAATTTTAATTCAAACTTATTTGGATAACCATTCAGGATATCTATATCTATCATATCAATAGATATAGATAGATAGATAGATATTTATTGGTTATTATTGATTATATACATCTAAGAATGGGAGATACATATATCAGATACGTTATGGGATTTTTACCCATAACCTTTTTTCCCAGACTCTCCTCTCTCTTTGACTCTCTCAAAAAAACAACGATCAAAGCCATTTGCACTGTGGTTTGTGTGGGTGATATTCACTATTATAATATCACCCCATTGCTGGGTTGATTGATCAGATTCAAGAAGCACGTGATTTACCCACAAGGTTCTTCGCTAAAAGGTATGATCTAAACATTTAATCTGCTGCGTTATAATACTTTATGATTTACATCAAATTTAATAGATTTTACACCAAGAAGTGAAAATCATAAAATCCTAAATCAGGAGTTTTTCCAGGAACAATACAAAGAATTTAGAGAATGGTATTTTAATAGTCATGATAAATACCAGTTACAGGAATATAAAATTCAGTATTATGCTTATTTAGAGCAACATCATAAACTTCAATCTTTTCCTTTATGGTTTAAAGAAAATGTTTCTATCCAGGAATCTGAGATTAAATGTGTTAGAAAATATCCAGAAAACTTGGGTGACAACTGATGGAAACAGTATCACCTCCATTCATCCGCCGCCAAAATCATTGGAATTAAAACCAAGTGATTCTACTTCCAGTCGACCATTATATGTAACTGCTTTTGTTGAAACTCTAGAAAGAATTTCGTCCGATAAACCATTGGTATTCAAAGATGTAATACCATTAATAAAACAGCATAATTATATTAGTCTTTACTGTCAAACAGTAGGTAAACAGTTAACTAGAATTGAAGAAACTGTTGTCCAAATCAAGGATAGCTACCAACTTCAACCAAAACCAGCACCATTGTATCCAGTCACACTTAAACCATCTCCACAAGTGACTAATTTTCATCTTCAGTCACAAAAATAGAATAATGAATATATGGATACCCTAGTAAAAAATATTAAAGATCTTAGTATAGGGGAATCCTCTCAAATTAATATGTTATCCAATAATCATCTTGCTTCTGAAAAGGAATCTTATCAGAATTTGAATTTGTCTCAAATTTCAGAAATTCAAGATAATTTTCAGGATGAGCCCAGTTCCATAAATAAACTTTGTTATGGACAAAATACTAATAGGATGGCTCTTACCGGACCTAGTAGGTATTATTATCCTAGACCTACACCTATGGATATTCTTTATGAAGAAGACTTCCTTCATACCCAACGATCATACCATAGTAGAACCATTTACGAATGGAATATTGATGGTCTTTCTGAATATCAAATATATGAAATCTTACAGCACATGATCATGTTTGCTACAGTCTATAGGCAAAATGACAATACTGATCATCAAGTTGCTCGCTCTATAGCCAATGGCTTTACAGGAATCCTTAAAGGATGGTGGGATAATATTCTCATTGACACTCAAAATATTGAAATCCTAAACTCTTTCAGAATTATTATAGATCCAATTACAGGACAGGTTCAACAGGAACAAGATGTTGTTTATACTCTTATAAACACCATCATCCTACACTTTGTCGGTACCACTAGTGGTATTGAAGATCGCAGTAGGGAATTATTACAGAATCTTAGATGCCCATCTTTATCCCGTTTTAGATGGTATAATGATGTTTTCATGATGAAAATTGCCAAAAGATCTGATGCTAATTCAAATCATTGGAAGGCTAAATTCATAGATGGTCTTCCCACTCTTTTCGCTGAAGAAGTACGGAAAAAATTACGGGATCGTCACAACCAAATGAGTATTCCGTATGCTCAATATACCCGTGGCCGGCTCATAGGTATAGTCACTGATGAAGGTCTTGCTTTCTGCAATGATCTTAAATTACAGCTGCAAATTAAACAACAAAATCTAACAGGTAGAAAAGAATTAGGTGAATTATGTGAACAATTCGCCTATGAAACCAAACTCCAGTATCCTTCCAAACATAAAAGTCATAAACAAGGAAAATCGCCAAAGTATTATACCAAAAACTCCAAGAAATACAAACCGACTAAGCCTATATTCCAGCCACAACAACCTTCCAAATCAAAAGCAAAACAAAAAGCTTCTTATTAGAAGAAAGATAAATCCACAATCAAATGTTATAAATGTGGACAACTAGGACATTATGCTAACCGTTGCAAAGCCAAAATCCAACAAAACTAAAATCAGTTAGCTTTGGATGATGTAGTTCAGCAACAAATTCTTCAGTTGCTTTCTGAAGATTCCCGCACTGCATCAAGTTTAGAGATAATGAACTTGCTGCTTTATACACGTCAGACTCTGATTCAGAATCTGACTCTTCTCCAGAAATTTGTCACTGTAAAACAAATATCAATCACCTTTCAGAAGAAGCAAACTATTGGAAAGCAATTGTTGAAATGAATGGACTTGATATTGGCAGTCCCAGTATCAATGTTCTTACCGAAACAAAGAAAAATGTGTTAAATATTGTTGACCAAATAACTGATCCAGAAATTAAATTATAATTTTTAGAATTATGTTATCAGCAACAGAAGAAGGAAGAAGAAGTTCTTCTTCCTCAACATTACAGCATGAAAGATGTTTTTAAAAGAATCCAGAATACCACTGATGAAAAACCTATCACAATTTAGGATTCAAAAATGGAAGTAAATGCTCTGAAAGTATAAATCAAGCATTTACAAACTTTCAACATTTCTATTAATTCTAAGATAAAGAAGATTAATAGCCAAATAACTCAACAACATAAAGATAAAGGAATCACAATTCCAGAAACCAGTACTAAAAAGGATGAGCCCGATTATCCCATGCTTAGGAATACAGTAACCTTTCAGAAATCGTATACCAGAATTTCTTTTATTATAAAACCCAATTTTATAATAAAAGATACTGTTTCTCTAGTTGACAGCGGTGCTGACATGAATTGTATACAGGAAGGATTAATTCCTACCAAATATTTCCAGAAAACTACTCACTCACTTACTAGTGCAAGTGGTAATTCTTTGTACATCAAGTACAAACTTCCAGAAATTTTCATATGTAACGAAGGATTATGTTTTCCAACATCTTTTGTTCTGATTAAAAATATGTCTCAAGCAATTATCTTAGGGACACCATTCCTATGTTTACTTATGCTAATCACTAAAATTGATTCTATTGGCATACATACAACTTTAAATAATCAACAGATTATTTTTGAATTTATTACAGAACCTTACACCAAATAATTAAATCAAATCAAGGATCTAGTTAATTTCAAAGAAAAGCAAATTAATTTTTTACAAAAAGAAATTTCTTTTCTTGCTACAGAACAAAGATTACAACAATCTTCTTTACAACAGAAAATTAAATCTCCTGAAAGAGAATTTCAGACAGAAGTTTATAGTGATGTTCCAAATGCCTTTTCGGAAAGAAAGAAATACATAGTTTCTCTACCCTATGAACCAGGATATGATGAGCGCCAAATCCCTACAAGAGCTCGTCCCAGTCAAATGAAAAAAGAGTATTTAGAACTTTGCAAAACTGAAATTAATACTCTTTTCCAGAAAAAGTTAATCACACAAAGTTACTCCCCTTGGAGTTGTAAAACATTTTATGTTAACAAAAATGCAGAAATAGAAAGAGGTGTGCCAAGATTGGTCATAAATTATAAACCTCTTAATGATGCCTTACAATGGATTAGGTGTCCAGTTCCAAATAAAAAAGATCTTTTAGATCGTTTACAGGATGCTATTATATTTTCTAAATTTGATATGAAATCGGGATATTGGCAGGTTCAAATTGCCGAAAAAGACAGGTATAAAACTGCTTTTGCAGTACCCTTTGGACATTTTGAATGGAATGTCATGCCATTTGGTTTGAAAAATGCTCCATCTGAATTCCAGCATATAATGAATGATATTTTTAATCCTTATACAAAATTTGCAATCTGTTATATTGATGATGTTCTTATTTTCACACCATCTATAGATCAGCAAATCAAACATCTTAATATTTTTAAGCATGTTATTATCATAAATGGTTTGGTAATTTCTGCACCAAAAATGCACCTTTTTCAAACTAAAGTCAAATTTTTAGGCCATAATATTCATAATTGCACTATAATTCTAGTCAACAGAAGTATGGAATTCAACCAAATTTCCTAATGAAATGAAGTATAAAACTCAATTACAGAGATTTCTTGGTAGTATAAATTATATTCATCATTACTATCCAAATTTAGCTACAGATGTTGCAGTCTTATATCAAAGACTTCGGAAAAATCCTCCACCTTGGGGTCCCGAACATACATCAGAATAGTGTTCCCTCTTACTTCATAGTTTAAAAAAATTTCAACCAACAAAAAAGAAAAGACGCAAATTAAATCCGATGAGGAAATAGCACTAGCAAAGCATAACACAAATATCATATTACACAGAAGTTAATAAGTTCACACTATTGGCACCACAAAACAACATGAGTAACATCAACAGAGAATAAACAGGCTTTTGTCAAGCTTATCTAATTAAGACATTTATTTTTCTTTCCATAGGCATCTTGATAAATTCTCGCTTCTAGTAAAGATCCTCGAACATCATCAAGGCCTTATAGAGCTGATTCTTCAATCAAACGAGAAGAAGCGAGGACTCAGGTGATTGGATGACACATCCAACCTAATTGTCTTTGGTGCCAACGAATCAACTTCAGTCTTAGAATTGTCACATGCTTCAGGCCGTGCTTGGGGAACCCTAATAGGAATATTGTTTGGTAAAAGAAACACTTCTACTCAGGAAACAAAATGGAAAAAGAGATTTCAAAATGATTTAAATAAGTTGCAGATATATGTGTTAGTCATGCTTGCTTGCATATACCCCTATGATCACTTCATTTCAACAAATGTATAAGCAAAAATATAAAGGAAAGAACAAGTGAAATAATGGCAAAACGTAAGGAATGTTTTTTATTCAACAACGCATAAAAATATTCACAACTTTGCATAAAAAGTACAAAACATAAACAAGGCAATAGAGGGACAAAAATAGAAGAGCCAAGATATTACGAAAAATAAGAAACAAAGAAAGCCAAATACACTCACTGAAGACCATCAGTCACTGCAGTACAGGCTCATATAGTTGAAGGACCTAAGAAAGAAAGACCCTTCATGTGTTCACCTTAGAGTAACATGTTAAAGTATCATGCAACTCCTTCTGCCTCTATAAGAAACAAAAAAACAAAAAAAAAATGCCTTTTTTTAAAAAAATTACCACTGGGAAACTTTTCTAAAATATTGATGTAACGTGTATTTGCCACATTGTTATTGTTTTCAAACACCTTTAAAGCATCATATCCTAACCAACTAAACCATATATAATATTTTATATATATAAATATATATAATGGTGTTGGAAAGAAATTTATGAGATGTCAATAAAGACCAACAAAGAGAAGAAGATAACCTCAATTACCTTCAAAATCTGACCAACTAAATCATGTGGATCACATATTCATCACCCAAACATCATTATAAACATCATACTGAGGAACAAGCACACAAAGGCACCCTCCAAGGACACCATGCTTTTCAACCAGGATAAAGTTATCAACAGAATCTGGAGATGGCATATCTCAAAAAATTTCATCTGCTAAATCAAATGAAACACTGACAGTAGATTTATTCGAACCCACACCTTTACGAGCTAACCAGTGGAGAGCCCCTCTAACAAGAATCCCTCATGAAGGTCCATAAAGTGTATGGTCATAAGGAGAATCCTCAATCCTTCTCCACAAATTCGTCTTTAGGGTATACACACTGACCATGTTATCAACACAATTATCATCTTGGTCATGATAAGAAATTCTCACAACTTTGTAGTCATCATTGGATAAGTCATAATCTAGCCCATAACTATTCAAATGAAATTTAGACTTAGAAAAAGATGATTTTGGAAATTTTCTAGATTGACTAGTAGATGGGTTCACCAAAATGCAAGAGAAACAAATATCAAGCATCAACAACAAGCCATCATACGAACCCCAAGTATCAATGCAACAATTAGGATTTTGCTCATACGAGAATTTTAGGTGGACTGCCACAAAATCATCACGGAATTGGAATGATTTGAGATCCACAAAATAGAAATCAGAAAAATCCAAAATGAGAATGAGTCAAATTAAGCCCAGCTCCATTATTGCCTCATAAATTGTTGAAACAGATGCCTCTAACCAAGGTTATGGTGGCATATTAAAACAGTTTAATCCTAACAGTAAAAAAGATGAACTTCTTTGTTTTACTTCAGGAACATGGAACAAAGCAGCTCTAAACTATCCTACTATTAAAAAGGAATGTTTAGCAATTGTTAAATGTGTTTTAAAATTCCAGGATGATTTATTAAACCAACACTTTTTAATTCGTGTTGATTGTTCTGCTACTAAAAAAATCTTTAAAAAAGATGTTTAGAATTTAGCACATAAACAAATTTTTGCTTCATGGCAAAGTGCACTTTCAGCATTTGATTTTGATATTGAATATATCAAAGGAGAACAGAATTCTCTTCCAGATTTTTTAACTCATGAGTACTTGCAGGACTCTCATGTACAGTAGAGGCCGAGGCTCCGGCAGAAATGGCCGAGGATGGAGTAATCCTTATCATACAGAATTCCCAGGGCTTAATGCTCTTTCCAGTAAAAAAGGGGAATCTAGCCAATCGGCTAAAGATGTCCTCCTCACACCTCCCGAACCATATTTACAGAATACCATTATTGAGGAAACAGTCCTCTATATTGATACAGCAGATGAACAATGGATGTCTGATCCATGGGAGATCAAACGGAGGTATCTTACTACCCAGCATTCTGCTCCGCATTTTGATCAATACAGATACATCTATGAACAAATCCTTACAGAAACAGCCTCGATTGAGTTTAAGCATACATTGGATGATCCTAATCGTACTGCTAGCCCAATCAATTACGGTAAAGCAACTATCCAAAAAATTATGCCTATGCAGGCATGGGGTATGCACTCTCATGTTACCAGATCTCTTGAGATTCGTAACAAAGAATCTCGTTACAGTTATAGGGATTAAATTGACGCTTTTTCTCAAGCATTTCATTATCAGAATCCTCTACGAAGCCATTCTTGGTTTCTTCGTGTACTTCCTGACGTTCTTAAAAATGATCTCCCCAACTGGTTTCTCATTTGGTTGGATAAGTTTGGCATCCAAATTGATGCTTTTCCAGAGCCAATTCGCCAAGCATTTAATGAATGGAAAATTGCTTACAGCCATCTTCCAGTGTATAAGGATATTTCAATGTCCAAATCTACTATCCATTTTATTATTCGCTTTGAAATTCCATGGATATGGAAATGGGATTTCCAATGTGATTTCCATAATAAAATTCCCCATTTAAAAAGAGTTTTCTTTACTAAATGGTGGACTAAGGGGCTTGATACCCCTAAACAACAACAGGAAATTTTACAGAAAATCAAAGCCCATACACAGGCTTGCTGGGATGCTTCTCCCAAATTACTTTTAGCCACCCCAATTGTACAGAATCCTTTTGTTCAAATTCAAAATGAATTAAAACAAAAATATCCAAGATTATCTATGCAGGAATTAATTATAAAAAGCATGGACTTCATGAAAGAACAATTCCTGCAGTTTATGTCCAGAGATGATACCAGCATGAAGTCTGGTTCTAGTAGCCATGGAAAAGAACATTTTGATCCATTATTGGATGAAAATGAATTTACTATCTTAGCAGCTGAATCCCAAGACCCATCTGAAAATGAGCCAAACATGGGAGATTTTTGGGATTTGTTGACTGGCTTAATTACAGAAAAGATGAGCCAGGATAAAAACAGGAAAGAAAAAGGAAAAGAAGAATAATTCTTTGTCCTTCACTCCTACAATTGTCGGCAGAAAACGACAAATACAATATATCTCCTTTCGGCCAAAAGAAGATGCTTTGGCAGCCAATTAGACAAATGTCCAGACAACTGTCCTGCTACAGGATTTAAGAGATAAGGGCTGAGTCAGCAAAGATCATAAGAGGATAAGGACGATTGACTCCAACCATCTAGGACACACCACTTGTCCTCCCTCTTATCTCCTTTTATCTTTTATTTTTCTATATAAGGGATACCTCACCCTGGTTGAAGGCACGAGTTTTTAGTTTTAAAGTTTGAAATGCAAGTGTGTACTCTCTCTTCTCTCTTCTCCTATCCATCCAGTGTGTACGAAATATATAATAAAGATTTGAAGTTCGGATTGTAAGTATTTTCTATGTATGCCCTCTGTTGATTTTCTTGTTATTTTGTTAAATGTTTTAGATTTTCATATCAATAGACGTAATCAGTATTTACAATTTCTTTCTATATTTCCATCTAACTCCTGGGGTATTGAACAATTAGAATACTGTAATCAACAAGTTGATAGAATTCAACAACAAATACAGGAGCAAATAGTTGCACGGGCGGCCACCGTTAGGCCTCCCCTCTCTCTACAGTAAACTCATGAGACCATGTATGGCATAATTTAAAAATCATATAATAATAATAATATGAATAGTGATATTCTTGGGTTTGTGCTTAATGATGGGTAGAACAGTGTTAGGTTGAGTGGGACGTCACCCAAGTCGCGTAGAGTGTCAGACCGTTAGCAGGGATTGCAGTTAGGTCATTTTGCGTCATAAATCATTGACAGACGTGCTTAGCTAGAACCCTGTGTCAAGTACCATTATTGGTATTAGAGCCAAGTTTATTATTATTCATATTATGTTATATTACTTTAAAATTATATATATATGGTCCCCATACAACATTATGAGTACTGCACCTTCAGAGGAAGTAGCCCCTACAATAACAAATACAGTAGCTAATACCGTAGCTTACCAGGATGTCAAGGAAGCCCTAGATAGATGGACTATCCCTAAAGTCAAACCAAATACTATATATAAGATAGGAACCTTTGACTTTTCCCGTAGAAAAATAATCAAAACATTTGAGCATGCAGCCTCAATACAGAATGATGATGAGATTATGTATCTCTTACATATACAGGACTTGTACCCTTTTTTACAGAAATATAAATATGTCCATATAGGACTCATCCAGATAGCATTCAAACCTTTGACTCTACTTGGTCAAAATACCAGTATCCAATGCACTCTTAGAGATGGCAGATGTTTAGATTGGCGTGCATCCCTTATGGGAGCCGTTGAAACCAGTCTTTCTCATGGTCCAGTATATTTTAACATATATCCAAATTTCAGTATAGCACTTACAGATGCAAACTTGTCTAAAGTCTTAGAACTTAGAGTATTATCTCATGGTTATCAGTATCTTCCAGGATCACCACCCTTTGCAGTAATTTCCAAAATTTATTTAAAGGTTTTAACAACTTTAAATGCTTATATCTGGAAGCAAAGTGAATTAGGACACACACAGTCTTAATTGACACAAATCTATTCAGTAGCCAAGTTGTTGTGCCAAAAATGATCCCATGGCAAAACATAACCTTTCTAGATAGATCGCAAATTAATAATGCCGTTCCAGCTAGGCCCATTGTCCAGCAATCTCTAGATGATGTCATACAGACACAAGGTGGTAATGTTTACCTTGCTTTCAAACGACCACAAAGGCCATTATCTAGAAGTATGTCAACAACCAGTTTTAGAACTGCTCCATCTTATAGAGTAGATCTACCTGAGTCTTCTAGACAATCAACTTCAGAACCTATCGAGTCTGTTATGCAAGGAATGCCCTCCAAACCTCCTAGTAACCCTGATCAACCGGATCCAGTTGTTCTGGGAATTCAATTTTCGGAAAACCAAATACCACATGGTGTCTATGAATCCAGAAGGCCCTATAGCCCTACAACTAGCAATATGAATTTTCAAATTTAATAGATTTTTACACCAAGAAGTGAAAATCATAAAATCCTAAATCAGGAGTTTTTCCAGGAACAATACAAAGAATTTAGAGAATGGTATTTTAATAGTCATGATAAATACCAGTTACAAGAATATAAAATTCAGTATTATGCTTATTTAGAGCAACATCATAAACTTCAATCTTTTCCTTTATGGTTTAAAGAAAATGTTTCTATCCAGGAATCTGAGATTAAATGCATTAGAAAATATCCAGAAAACTTGGGTGACAACTGATGGAAACAGTATCACCTCCATTCATCCGCCGCCAAAATCATTGGAATTAAAACCAAGTGATTCTACTTCCAGTCGACCATTATATGTAACTGCTTTTGTTGAAACTCTAGAAAGAATTTCTTCCGATAAACCTTTGGTATTCAAAGATGTAATACCATTAATAAAACAGCATAATTACATTAGTCTTTACTGTCAAACAATAGGTAAACAGTTAACTAGAATTGAAGAAACTGTTGTCCAAATCAAGGATAGCTACCAACTTCAACCAAAACCAGCACCATTGTATCCAGTCACACTTAAACCATCTCCACAAGTGACTAATTTTCATCTTCAGTCACAAAAATAGAATAATGAATTTATGGATACCCTAGTAAAAAATATTAAAGATCTTAGTGTAGGAGAATCCTCTCAAATTAATATGTTATCCAATAATCATCTTGCTTCTAAAAAGGAATCTTATCAGAATTTGAATTTGTCTCAAATTTCAGAAATTCAAGATAATTTTCAGGATGGGCCCAGTTCCATAAATAAACTTCGTTATGGACAAAATACTAATAGGATGGCTCTTACCGGACCTAGTAGGTATTATTATCCTAGACCTACACCTATGGATATTCTTTATGAAGAAGACTTCCTTCATACCCAATGATCATACCATAGTAGAACCATTTACAAATGGAATATTGATGGTCTTTCTGAATATCAAATATATGAAATCTTACAGCACATGATCATGTTTGCTACAGTCTATAGGCAAAATGACAATACTAATCATCAAGTTGCTAATATTCTCATTGACACTCAAAATATTGAAATCTTAAACTCTTTCAGAATTATTATAGATCCAATTACAGGACAGGTTCAACAGGAACAAGATGTTGTTTATACTCTTATAAACACCATCAGCCTACACTTTGTCAGTACCACTAATGGTATTGAAGATCGTAGTAGGGAATTATTACAGAATGTTAGATGCCCATCTTTATCCCATTTTAGATGGTATAAGGATGTTTTGATGATGAAAATTGCCAAAAGATCTGATACTAATTCAGATCATTGGAAGGCTAAATTCATAGATGGCCTTCCCACTCTTTTCGCTGAAAAAGTACGGAAAAAATTACGGGATCGTCACAACCAAATGAGTATTCCGTATGCTCAATATACCTGTGGCCGGCTCATAGGTATAGTCACTGATGAAGGTCTTGCTTTCTGTAATGATCTTAAATTACAGCAGCAAATTAAACAACAAAATCTAACAGGTAGAAAAGAATTAGGTGAATTATGTGAACAATTCGCCTATGAAACCAAACTCCAGTATCCTTCCAAACATAAAAAACATAAACTCCAAAGTATTATACCAAAAACTCCAGGAAATACAAACTGACTAAGCCTATATTCCAGCCACAACAACCTTCCAAATCAAAAGGAAAACAAAAAGCTTCTTATAAGAAAAAAGATAAATCCACAATCAAATGTTATAAATGTGGACAACCAAGACATTATGCTTATCGTTGCAAAGAAAAAATCCAACAAAAATTAAATGAGTTAGCTTTGGACGATATAGTTCAGCAACAAATTCTTCAGTTGCTTTCTGAAGATTCCAGCACTGCATCATGTTCAGAGATAATGAACTTGCTGCTTTATACTCGTCAGACTCTGATTCAGAATCTGACTCTTCTCCAGAAATTTGTCACTGTAAAACAAATATCAATCACCTTTCAGAAGAAGCAAACTATTGAAAAGCAATAGTTGAAATGAATGGACTTGATATTGGCAGTTCCAGTATCAATGTTCTTACAGAAACTAAGCAAAATATGTTAAATATTGTTGACCAGATAACTGATCCAGAAATTAAATTAGAATTTTTAGAATTATGTTATCTGCAACAGAAGAAGGAAGAAGAAGTTCTTCCTCCTCAACATTACAACATGAAAGATGTTTTAAAAGAATCCAGAATACCACTGATGAAAAACCTATCACAATCCAGGATTCAAAAATGGAAGTAAATGCTCTGAAAGTACAAATCAAGCATTTACAAACTTCCAACATTGCTATTAATTCTGAGATAAAGAAGATTAATAGCCAAATAACTCAACAGCATAAAGATAAAGGAATCACAATTCCAGAAACCAGTACTAAAAAGGATGAGCCCGATTATCTCATGCTTATGAATATAGTAACCTTTCAAAAATCGTATGTCAGAATTACTTTTATTATAAAACCTGATTTTATAATAAAAGATGTTGTTGCTCTAGTTGACAGCAGTGTTGACATGAATTGTATACAGGAAGGATTAATTCCTATCAAATATTTCCAGAAAACTACTCAATCACTTACTAGTGCAAGTGGTAATTCTTTGTACATCAGGTACAAACTTCTAGAAGTTTTCATATGTAACCAAGGATTATGTCTTCCAACATCTTTTGTTCTAATTAAAAATATGTCTCAAGCAATTATCTCAGGGACACCATTCTTGTGTTTACTTATGCCAATCACTAAAATTGATTCTATTGGCATACATACAACTTTAAATAATCAACAGATTATTTTTGAATTTATTACAGAACCTTACACCAAAGAATTAGATCAAATCAAGGATCTAGTTAATTTCAAAGAAAAGCAAATTAATTTTTTACAAAAAGAAATTTCTTTTCTTACTACAGGACAAAGATTACAACAATCTTCTTCACAGCAGAAAATTAAATCTCTTGAAAGAAAATTTCAGACAAAAGTTTGTAATGATGTTCCAAATGCCTTTTCGGAAAAAAAGAAACGCATAGTTTCTCTACCCTATGAACCAGGATATGATGAGCGCCAAATCCCTACAAGAGCCTATCCGAGTCAAATGAAAAAAGAGTATTTAGAACTTTGCAAAACTGAAATTAATACTCTTCTCCAGAAAAAGTTAATCACACAAAGTTACTCTCCTTGGAGTTGTACAGCATTTTATGTTAACAAAAATGTAGAAATAGAAAGAGGTGTGCCAAGATTGGTCATAAATTATAAACCTCTTAATGATGCCTTACAATGGATTAGGTATCCAGTTTCAAATAAAAAAGATCTTTTAGATCGTTTACAGGATGCTATTATATTTTTTAAATTTGATATGAAATCAGGATATTGGCAGGTTCAAATTGTCGAAAAAGACAGGTATAAAACTACTTTTACAGTACCCTTTGGACATTTTGAATAGAATATCATGCCATTTGGTTTGAAAAATGCTCTATTTGAATTCCAGCATATAATGAATGATATTTTTAATCCTTATACAAAATTTGTAATCTGTTATATTGATGATGTTCTTATTTTCACACCATTTATAGATCAGCAAATCAAACATCTTAATATTTTTAAACATGTTATTATCATAAATGGTTTGGTAATTTCTGCACAAAAAATGCACCTTTTTCAAACTACAATCAAATTTTTAGGCCATAATATTCATAATGGCACTATAATTCCAGTCAACAAAGGTATGGAATTCAACCAAATTTCCTGATGAAATGAAGTATAAAACTCAATTACAGAGATTTCTTGGTAGTATAAATTATATTCATCATTACTATCCAAATTTAGCTACAGATGCTACAGTCTTATATCAAAGACTTCAGAAAAATCCTCCACCTTGGGGTCCCGAACATACATCAGAATAGTGTTCCCTCTTACTTCATAGTTTAAAAAAATTTCAACCAACAAAAAAGAAAAGACGCAAATTAAATCTGAGGAGGAAATAGCACTAGCAAAGCATAACACATATATCATATTACACAGAAGTTAATAAGTTCACAGTATTGGCACCACAAAACAACATGAGTAACATCAACAGAGAATAAACAAGCTTTAGTCTAGCTTATCCAATTAAGACATTTATTTTTCTTTCCATAGGCATCTTGATAAATTCTCGCTTCTAGTAAAGATCCTCGAACATTATCAAGGCCTTATAGAGCTGATTCTTCAATCAAATGAGGAGAAGCGAGGACTCAGGTGATTGGATGACTCATCCAACCTAAATGTCTTTGGTGTCGACAAATCAGCTTCAGTCTTAGAATCCTCACATGCTTCAGGTCGTGTTTGGGGAACCCTAATAGGAATATTGTTTAGTAAAAGAAACACTTCTATTCAGGAAACAAAATGGAAAAGGAGATTTCAAAATGATTTCAATAAGTTGCAGATATATGTGTTAGTTATGCTTGCTTGCATGTGCTTCTGCATTGCCCTTTTGCTTGGAAGGTTTGGTCACATATGCTAAATTGGTGGGGGTTGCTGTGGGCTGTAACAAGCCCGCGGGAGGACCTCGCTACAGTTCGGACTCGATTTGTGTTACGGCTCTTAATCTAAACCAAAGAGTCTAAATCCGGCAAATCGTTTTGAGAAACAGATTTTTGAAAGAAGTGCCAAACATGGACTGCTTTGCCAGATATAGAGTCACCACCTAAATATTTTATTTTGGGAAATTTAGGAAACCCTGACTCGTTGCCTAAGGCCACGTGTCCGTCATCACCAAAGTTGCCTCGGCTCGGGAACTTGGGTACGATTGGGGAAGGTCACTGGAGACTGAGCATACTCGCCGATCGAGATCGGCCTCTACTAACCATGATATCTAGTTTTGAAAACATTGTGCGTTCTTATTAGGTTATTAGCCTAGATTTACTATGTGATGCGCCTGAGATACAAGTATAGACCGGGTCGCCTGAATTGGAACAAAACATTTCATGTTTGTTTTTGAAAGATGGTTTACTACCCACAGGTAGGCTTAAAATGCAGATTTTGCCACCCTCAGGTGGGCTTAGAAAAGATGATTTTGTCACTGTCCAGTGGGCTTAAAACTCACAGTCAATGATTTGTTCCAATCCAAATAACCCAACCTTCACCCACAGGCATTCAAGGCAGTTATATCACATAAGCAATTAGCCTCATGGTAAGCATGCTATCATGGCAGTCACTCACACGCATGCAAGGATGCTAAAGCATAAAAACTTACCGAGTACTCCAAGCCAAAACAGAAGCTAATTAGAAATCCATGCATGATCCTAGCTATCTGAAATGCCTAATGCAACACATGCAAAAAGCAACTACAAGAGGCTCGGCTATTCTAAACATGGCATATGGAATGCTACAACTAACATGTATTCAACTTGGAATTGAAATACAAATGCAGTTAGTATGATCTTGAGCAGTGCATGCAAGACAGATGAATGAATGCAAACATGCTATCATACTGTATGCTAATTGAAACATGCCCTAATCTAACCATCATAAGCTGGTAAATAAAAAGGGAAGAAAGACGTGGGGTTGGAAGACATACATCACACACACGCACACTTATTACAATTATGCCCTCGCGCAGAGGGTCCGAATATAAAGTCCCAAATGAATAGTATAGTCCGAATAAATAATACAGTCCAAATATGTACAAAACCCTAATTAATTAACAAATTTAACTAGGAAAGCATTAAATTGGCATGCAAGCCAGGGACTGTCTCGACTCTTCTCCAGATGATGAATGATGTGTGCTCGAGTTGCCTTTGCACGGAAATCCATGGCGATGCCCCAATTAGCCTCTGTTTGCAATTATTCTTGGAATGCGTGCCACGCTTCAGAAGGCTGCTGATTCTTGATTTGCTGCAACAGAGAGCAACAGAGGGGCATGGCAAAGTATTTTCACACATGTATGCATGCCTCGATCCTCGTGCCACCAATCACGTATCTCGATACATGATGGCCGAGGAGTCGAATTGCACAACTCAATATGGAATGAATGCACATGAAAATACAACTAAGACCTAACTCCATCATGGACAATCCGAGTTAATGGGTGGGAATTGAGACACGTTCCGTCACTCGGAGTACGAAACGTACATCGTTTCCCGTGCTCGGGCTAACTCCTATCCCAAACACAATGCAATATTCATGACATGCATGGATGCAACTAAGATACAACCTAACATGCACAATGCTATGAAATGGCATACACGATGCACGAGGTAACATGGCATACACAATGCGCTAATACACAACCTAGCATACACAATGCTGTGAAATGAAATAGCATACACAATGCATAATGGGCTTACACCAACACAAGTGGACCTCGGCCACACTTACATAGGAGGCCATTAGATGAAAATGAGACACTCGAGATGCGTGCACACGTGCACGCAAACCGAGGACCGACTCTAAGGCACCAAATGCCACTCTAACAAAGCATAGCAAGGCATGGAATATGTCATACTAGCATGAAAATTTCAGCGTTAAAATATGATGCAAAACAGCCCCGAAACATGGAAACATGGCACCCAATGCATGAAATGAAACTCGAAACTCGAAACTAGGCGCATGGAATGACTTATAGCTATACAAAGCATGCATTATTTGAACATGAAGTATGAAGACAGAATCAAGAAAGTCCCAAAAAAAGCATATTTCCAATTTTAAGCAAGGCCAAAAGGTGAACACAAGTAGGGCTAAGCTAACATGCAAAAATGGCCTCGAAAGAGAGATAAAGAAGCAAGTAACAGCTGCTGGCCCTAAATGGCAAAGATCCCTTCAAAAAAATTGAAGAGGGGCTCAAAATGAATCACTTTACAGTTTACATCAAGCCACGAAAATAAACACAAGTAGGCCTAAAACATTATGCAAGAAAAAGGCCAAAAGAGGAACAAAGAAGCAAGTGATGGCTGCTGGCCTCAAAGAGAGGAGGGTCCTTCAACAATGTTGAAGAGGGGCCCAAAAAATGATATTTTACAATTTATGACCAAGCCCAAAACAGTGCACAAGCAAGCTTAAAATACTATACAAAATAAGGCATAAAAGAGAACTTTAACACAAAGAGCAAAAAGGAAGCTTCAAACAGTGAAATACCCTTGATCAAACATGAAGAGTGGGTCAAAATATGACTATTTACAATTTGGACCAGAGCCCAAAAATACAAGCACAAGGAGCTAAAAAAGCATGCAAAAATAGGGCCAAAAGAGAGATAAAGAGGCAAGTGACAGATGGAAGCCTCAAACAATGAAGAGCCCTTCAACAATGTTGAATAAAGGCTCAAAACAAGCCTCTTTTAATTTTATGACCAAGCTCAAAACAGTCTAAAAATAGGTCTAAAATACTATACAAGAAAGAGACATAAATGAGAGCTAAAGAGGCAAGTGGTAGTATGAAGCCTCAAACAGGGAAGAACCCTTAATCAAACATGAAAAAGACCTCAAGACATGACTATTTTCAGTTAGGGTCGGAGCCCGAAAATGTAAGCACAAAGAGCTAAGAAAGCATGCAAAAATAGGCTCAAAAGAGGGAAAATGGGACTCACCCTTGTAGAACCAAGCTTCAACAAATTTTGGACCAGGTTTGGGAGTTCTTGACCTCTGGAAGACAGCCTCAAGTTGCTGGAATGGATGTTGGAGGTGTGATGCTATGAGTTGTAGTGTAAAATAGTGTAGGACTTGAGAGGTTTTGATGCTTGGAAGAGAGAGAGAGGGAGCTTTAATGCAAGACTCCCAAACAAAAAATTTTTTAACCCCCTAAAATTCAGCTAGAGCTTCTGGTTTTATAGGCAAAAGAGTGGAGGAAAAGGGAAGAAATTCAAATTCAAATTTCCCCCCAAAATAGGCCTAAAAGAGAGATAAAAAGGCAAGTGGTAGCTTCCGGCCTCAAATAAAAGAGAGCCCTTGAACAAAGTTGAAGAGGGGCTCAAAAAAAGACATTTTACAGTTTATGACCAAGTCCGAAACAGCTCACAAGTAAACCTAAAATACCATGCAAAAATAGGCCTAAAAGAGAGTTAAAGAGGCAAGTGATAGTAGGAGACCTCAAACAGCAAAAGGTCCTTAATCAAACATGAAAAGGAGCTTAAAATATGACTATTTACAGTTTGGGTCGGAACCCAAAAATACTTTCAAGCAAGGCTTAGATATAGAGCAAGATAGGAACAAAAAGGAGGGGAAAGAAGCTTACCCTTGAAGACCAATGAACCAACAGCTTTTGGACCAAGAAGAGGAGCTCCTAGCCTCTGGAAAACAGCCTCAAAGTGTTGTAATGGAGGATGGAGGTGTATACCAAAAACCGAAGCAAACGGAGGTGGTTAAGCGGTCCTAAACCGAGGCACACGGCCGTCGGCTCCGAAAAACCGGAAACTGGGCTCCAAACGGGAAAAATGGCCTACGACCATGAAACGTAGCCTATGGCCACTGAGAGATGATCTACGAGACCTCTCCCTCCCTTCGAGAAGAGAAAACAGAGAAAACGGAGCCTGGTTCGCAAACCGAGGCAAGACACAAAAGAGCCCAGAAGTCCGTAGGCAAGGCTCGTAGCCGAGACTCTGAAACTTCCGCACAAGCACAATATGCAATATCATCGAGCGCTCAATCGGTGACGTCTGAGTCTTAAGGTCGGTCAAAAATGGAGTGTCTACATGGGCTCAACCTGGTACTGTACCTTGTTTATTAGAATGGTGGGCTCGTACAAGGATGAAAAAACAAGAGAGGGTGGTTTGGAAGGCCTTGCCTCTGGCTGTGCTTTGGTCCATTTGGAAACTGAGAAATGATTGCCTTTTTAATGGCATTCTTCCAAAATTTGAGGAGCTGTGTGAGGTCATTAAAGTGCGAGTTGCGATGTGGAGCAAAGCTGCTGGCTCTTCTTTCTCAGGGTTTTCAGTAGCTGATATTGTGAACCACCTGCAACAAATAAGGTTCTACAGTAGGGGTATTGGCTAAGTAATGTTTGTTGTTGTTTTTCTGGTGTGTGGTCTGCATCACTGTGAGGCTTACTGCATCAGTTCATCATCCAATTCCTTGTTCTTCTTGGCAACAGGATTGTATTTCTACTCTAACGCATCAGTTTTGGTTTGGGAGGTATTCTGTTGTATATTGCTCTGTTTTGGCTTTGGTTTCTCTGGAGTGTGGTTGCATTGGTGTCAGGTCTGCTGGTTTTGCATTGGTGTGAGGTCTGAAAATGTATGCACAGGAATCTGTTGGAATCTGAGGGTGATCTGAGTAGGCCAACTACTGTGATGGTGCATGTTTGGTGGTTGTTGTGTTGGTGCATGTTAGTGGTCTGCTAGACTGATGGATTGATGCTGGTCTAATGCAGAGGGGAGTTTTGTTGGTGGTTGTGGGAGTGATCTACTGGACTGATACAGAGGGGAGTATGTTGGTGGACTGCTTTGGTGTTTTGGTTTTTCTTGTGTATCTTGTGGTTGTTCTCTCTTCAACCTTGTGGTGTGCTGGCAAATGATTGGGTTTTCCATGCAGTGCCAACCTAGTTAGGATCGTGCTATTTGCTTTGATGCCTTTTGCACTTCCTCTTCCTTTTTTGATGTAATTCCTATTTGGTAATTTTCATCAATAAAGGGTTGTTTTTGCTGTTCAAAAAAAAAAAAAGCATCATAGCGAACCAAATCAATCCCAACTAGGTTGGCACCAATAAGATCGCCTAATCATATGCTAGCACACCATCAGAAGTTGGTGAGAAACCAACCACAAACACCCAAAAAACAACAACACCCAGCTAGAGCAACCCAAAACTAAAACAACCCAACCCATCCAACCTACCAAACATGAAAACAAAACAGAACACCACAAAGAAATGACAGCAGCCAAATTGAAAACTTCACCACCACAAAGAAAAGCATCGACCAGTAGCATTGATCACCCATAAGCCAAACTAAGATGAAATAGTCATCATAGAAAATTAGCAGCATTGATCACCCACAAACCCAAGCATCAATCCCTACCACAAAGTAATTATCCTAATCTCCTAATCAACACCCAAATCAGTATACATTCAATAGCACAAATATCATCAATCAAAGAAAAGTTACTGCCCCCACAGTTTAGCCACAAACTATAAGCTTCACCCAAGAACCAACATAGATCAACACACCAGACCAAAAGAATCATGTACAACCCAAACAAGATATTCACAACTTGGAATGAACAGAGCCTAACAAGCTAAAACTAACATCTAATCTGCTGAATATTATTAACAATTTCATGCATAGAGTAGAAACAACCTGAAAAATGAGCTTTTACCCAAACAACAATTCTAAACTTAATCAAGTCACAGACTTCCTCCAGATGCACTTGATTACCATTGAACACCACCTCGTTCCTAAGTTTCCATAATGACCACATAACAGCCAGTGGAATAGTCCGCCAAATAGAATTTGCGAACTTACCCCACCTGAAACCACCCCTCCACCCAAGAAGATCCTCCACATTCCGAGGCATAGCCCAACGCAACCCTCACCAATCCATCACACAAGACCATACTCTCCAAGCAAAAGGGCACCATAACAATAAATGAGACACTACCTCATCCACCAATTGACAAAACTGACACAACACAGAAGCACCAGGACCCAGCACCCCTATTCTTCGCAGAAAATAAGAAGTTTTAAGTCGCCCCTTCCATGCCAACCAACCCAAAAACTGAGTCTTTGGAGGAGATAAATTATTCCTGTAATAACCCGACCCTCGCACAGGATTTCTGTTATATTCTCAGCCCTCGATTGGTACTCTTAATGCTTACTATAATAGTCCATGGGAAATTTTGATTAAGCAAGTGAAATCCATGTTTTTAGATACCTATCTGTTTCATAAGAAAACCATCTGTCACCCGTAAAATGTTCGAATTAGAAATTGGAGGCCTTAACAGCTTAATTATCTGAAATTGATAATATCTTTGTGCTAAGCATAATTTTTCAGTAATATTAAGCATGCTCACGAAATTTTAATTTTGGAATGATTAAACGATTAATTTTTGTCTTATTAGCCTAATATGTATATATATCTATAGCAATGTTGTTCTTGAGCTTAATAGACTTAAGTAAACATTTCTTGGAAGAAAGGAAGAGAGATCAAGAACAAGAGGGAGAAGAGAGAAATTGGAACCAAGTTGACTTTCCCTAATCTAATCCTCTCCCTTCAATTCAAATAGAAAATTTAGGATTTGGTGTGATTTGGAATAAAATGGAAACTTTGGATGAGTGTGTCTTAAAGTTTAGCATGAAAATCCTATCAATTGTGCATGTTGAACTTAGTTGAAGTCATGAGTAACCTCTTGCTCCTTATTCATCAATTGATCTCCATGTTTAAGTTATGTTTTGTACATTTATGTTATGTGTGTATGAAATTAGGAGCTTCAAGAATGAAACCATGTTGTTGAGCTACAATTTTGTCCAAATCAATTGAGCCATGTTCGTGGATTTAATTCAAGCTAGATTATGGTGTGTTGTGCCTTGAATTACATGCTTTTTGAACCATAAATTAGCCATAAAAAGCCCCTTGTTGAACCCCCTAATGATGCACCAAAAGTGGGAATAATACAGAATTTGGATCGGGCAAATTCTTTGAATCGCCGACGCGCGAGAGTCATGCCGCCGCGTCGGAGCCAATCGTCGCGACGCATGGGGTTGTGGCCGCACGTGCGGGAGAAGTCCAATTTTTGGGTGTGCATTCTGCCTAAAAAGCACGTGCGGGGGCATTTTGCCGCACGTGCGGGAGGAGGTTGCCGCACGTGCGGCCCATACTGAAAAATTCGGATCGCTCCGTTTTGCATGTAGAACCCTCTACCATTGCCAGAATGTGTATTTGAGGTCTTTATGATATGTATTAATTCATTCGAAATGAAGCGAAACGAAATGTAAATTGAGATGAACTAAAGGGTGAATTTTCAATGTGTGCAGGGCACACTACGGGTGGAACAAGCACGTCATCCCAACACTGTGAGTAGTAGTACCTCTGTAAATGATATGCAATTATGTCAATATATCAAGGCATGTAAGGCAATTATGTAAATGTCTCAAGCATGTAATGTACATATGCTAATGTTTAAAGTATGTTTAAGTTAATGTTAATGCTAATGTTAATGTTAAAGTATGTAAAGAGAAAGAATGTGCAAGGGCTTAACGCCACATGTTCAAGGGCCTCGTGCCATTTTCAAGGGCCGTAATGCCAATATGTCATCAAGGGCTTTATGCCATTTTCAAGGGCTTTAATGCCAACAAGTTTCAAGGGCCGTAGTGCCAACATGTTATCAAGGGCTTTATGCCACATTTCCAAGGGCTTCATGCCACCATTTACAAAGGCTTATAGCCACCAAGTTATGTTACAAGAATGGGCCTAAAGTCATTATGTACAGAATCAGACTAATGTATTGTTATGTTATCTGTTTAAGTTAAGTAACATTTCATTTATGTATTACTATTCACTGAGCCCGGCTCACTCTCAGTTTTGCCTGTTTCTGTAGGTCTTCCCCCAGGTGGGCAATGATGCCGTTTCCTTCAGTCAACCTTTACGTGTCTAGGCACTATACCAGGCCATTCATTTTTGGTGAAACTATGAGGATGATAGGGGCAGTTTTGAGTGCCATTAAAGTTGTCATACATAACTTTCATGTTATTTTTGTATATGCCCCATCATGGGGCTGGGACTGTAAATGTAATGTGTGTGTAGTAACCAACATCCAGAGATTTAGTTTTAAACTTTGTCTATTTTTGTTGAAGTATATGGCGCATGAGATCCTGGCATAGTAGAATTAGCTCAATGGTGTATGTTGAATCTTTGTTATGTTGTGTTTTATGCTTCCGGAAAGGCCCCATAGGTTTGTACATCAGGTTACATGTCCATTTATGAATAGGTCATGCCCAAACTTTTAGGGGCAGGTTTAGGGTGTGACAAGTGGTATCAGAGCACGAGTTGCTATCTCATACACGAATCCATTGAGCTGTAGGGTGTCTAGAAAAGAGTTAGGCATCATGCATGACATCCTAAAAGTATAAGACCAGTTGATGGCAACAGTAAGAGTACTCTGATAATGCTAACAATATTGAACTATGTTTATTGTATATAATTGATTAATGTGTAGATCATGGTGAGAACAAGGACGAAAGAGCAGGAAGATGCTACTGCCGCACGGTTGGATAGGATGGAGAGAATGATTATGGAAATGGTGGAGACCTTACGACAACAACAGCAACAGCCACCACAGCAGCAACAACCACAAGGACAACCGCCACCTCCACCGGTAGTACCAGAGTTCCATGCTGAAGACCGAACTATCACTCTCACTAAGAAGTTTAAAAAGATGAAACCACCATCTTTCAAAAGGGGAATAGAACCGATGAAAGCTGAGGCTTGGGTGTTGGGTATAGAGAAATTATTTGAAGTTTTCCCTTGCATCGAAGCTCAAAAAGTGCAATTGGCTGCCTTTACCCTTGAAAATGAAGCGCGCAGATGGTGGATGCTTACGCGAACAATCCATCCAGGGCTAACATGGGACAGATTTCTGGAGCTGTTTTATGATAAATACTTTCCTCAGAGTATGCGGGATAAAAAGGTGACTGAATTTGAAACTCTCAGACAAGGGAACAAGACTGTCGCTGAATATGAGGCCCAATTTGCGGAGCTAGCTCGGTTTGCACCGCATATGGTGGACACGGATTATAAGAAGGCACGAAAATTTGAAGGGGGATTACGAGGAGCAATTTTGGATCGAGTCAACATGTTAAAGCTGCCTACTTATGTAGATGTGCTGGAGAGAGCTGTTATAGCTGAAGGAAACCTTGCTGCTCAGAACTGGGTTGCCGAGTGGAAAGGAAAAAGGCAAAACAATCAATGGTCAAAGGGAGCGACTACTCCACCGAATAAGAAACAAAACTCAGGGACTTCAAACACTTCTGCTCCTAATCAGGGTACGATTCCTACTTGTTCGGAATGTGGAAAGAGACATCGTGGGATATGCCAATGTAAGTCTAGAGCCTGTTATCAATGTGGCAAAACGGGTCATTTGATAAAAGATTGCCCCCAAAGGACTCAACGAAATGGCAACAGGGTTGCTACTAGTTCAGTGGGGTCTATACCAACTACTAACACCAAGGCACCAGTCAAATCTAACAACAATAAAGACACAGCGAGACAAGGCAGAGTGTTTGCACTGGTCCCAGGAGATGTACAGAATGCAGCAGCAGTGGTGTCAGGTACATTTATGGTTCATGGTCATTCTGCTTCTGTTTTAATGGATTTCGGTTCTACTCATTCCTACGTGTCAAAATTGTTTGCACAAAATTTAGATAAAACTGAGGAAAAATTGTCTTATCTGTTGTGTGTGTCTTCACCTTTGGGAGACTCTATGTTTTGTACTTCAGTTTACCTCGATTGTGAACTTGAACTTGGGGATATCCAGGTATATGCCAATCTGTTACCACTCGATATGACCTATTTTGATATCATTTTGGGAATGGATTGGTTAGGTGAAAATGGTGCAACGATAGATTGTTTGACTAAATAGATCAGTTTCCACCCTCCGAGTCAATCAGAGTCTATGGTTCAGGGACAGGAAGTGACTTCTCCACCTTACTTGATTTCTGCAGCAAAGGCATGTAAATTAATTCAGAAAGGGTGTTAGGGGTACTTATGCAGTGTTTTGGAGGGGCAAGTGGTGAATGGGAGTATCAACGGAATTCCAGTTGTTTGCGAATTTCCGGACGTCTTTCCTAAGGAATTTCCAGGGCAGTTGATAGACCGGGAAATTGAATTTATAATTGAAGTGGTACCGGGAACCCAACCCATTTCGAAGACTCCGTATAGAATGTCGCCAGTTGAGATAAAGGAATTGAAGATGCAGTTGCAAGATTTACTGGACAAAGGATTTATCCGTCCGAGTGTGTTTCCGTGGGGTGCGCCAGTTTTGTTTGTAAAGAAGAAGGATGGAACACTCCGGCTTTGTATCGATTACAGGGAACTTAATAAAGTCACCATCAAGAACAAGTATCCATTGCCAAGAATCGATGACCTATTTGATCAGCTTCAGGGGGCACAAGTCTTTTCCAAGATTGACCTAAGGTCTGGGTACCATCAATTAAAAGTCAGGGCCGAGGATGTCGAGAAGACAGATTTTCAAACCCGGTATGGTCATTATGAATTTTTGGTTATGCCCTTCGGAGACACTAATGCGCCAGCAGCTTTTATGGATTTGATGAACCGTGTTTTCAAGCCCTATTTGGATGACTTTGTGGTGGTCTTTATCGACGATATTCTCATCTACTCCAAGGATGCAGAAGCTCATGAGACTCATCTTCGTTTGATCCTTCAAACCCTCCGGGAAAGGAAATTGTATGCAAAGCTGAAGAAATGTGAATTCTGGCTACTAGAGGTAGCATTTCTGGGGCATATTATCACAAAGGAAGGAGTTTCCATTGACCCACACAAGATAGAGGCAATTATAAATTGGCCAACTCCTACTAACGTGACTGAGGTGCGTAGTTTTATGGGGTTAGCGGGCTATTATCGGCGATTTGTTCAAGATTTTTCAAAAATTGCTGTGCCACTCACACAACTGACTCAAAAGGGAGCTACATTTGAATGGTCAGAAGAGCGAGAATCTGCTTTTCAGGAATTGAAGACAAGGTTGACAACAGCACCAGTTTTGGCCTTACCATCCGGTACAGAGGGATTTGTAATCTACAGCGATGCCTCGCACAAAGGGCTTGGTTGTGTGCTAATGCAAAATGGAAGAGTCATCGCTTATGCTTCTCGGCAGTTGAAACCTCACGAGCAGAATTATCCCATGCATGATCTTGAGCTGGTAGCTGTAGTTTTTGCTCTGAAGATATGGAGGCACTATTTGTGTGGCACTACTTGCGAAGTATATACTAATCATAAGAGTCTTAAGTACCTTTTTACGCAAAAAGAGTTAAATATGCGGCAGCGACGGTGGTTGGAACTTCTTAAAGACTATGATCTACAGATTCATTACCATCCTGGTAAAGCCAACACAGTTGCTGATGCGCTCAGCCGGAAAAGTATGGGGACTTTGGCAAGTTTACTTACAGGGCAAAGGAAATTAGCAAGTGAATTGGATAAGATGGAAGTAGACTTGGTGCTACATGGACAGGAAGTTTTGATGGCAGCAGTGATGGCCCAACCAACCTTACTTGAGGAAATTAAACTGCACCAAATGGAAGATGAAACTCTGCGAAAGATACATGATGAGTTAGAAACAAAACCAAAACCGAGATTCAGTGTAGTAAATTCAGTGCTCAAATTTCAAAGCCGAATATGTGTCCCCAATGTGTTAGGCCTTAAGCAAAAACTGATGGAAGACGCACACACCTCAAGGTTCTCAATACATCCAAGGAGTACCAAAATGTATCGGGATTTGAAGCGAAATTTCTGGTGGCCAAGTATGAAGAGGGAGATTGTAGAATTCGTCTCTAAGTGTTTGCAGTGCCAGCAAGTAAAGGCGGAGCATCAAAGACCAGCAGGTTTGCTACAGCCCCTTCCAATCCCGGAATGGAAGTGGGAACATTTGACCATGGATTTTGTTGTGGGGTTACCACGGACTCCTCGAGGTATGAATTCAATATGGGTTATTGTGGATCGGTTGACTAAGTCTGCTCATTTCTTACCTGTGAAGACTCAGTATAATGCCGACAAATTGGCAGAAATATATGTGAATGAAATTGTAAAGCTGCATGGTGTACCGGTTTCAATTGTATCAGATAGGGATCCTAAGTTTGTCTCCAGATTCTGGCAGAGTTTACAAGAAGCAATGGGTACGGAATTAAAATTTAGCACGACTTTCCATCCTCAGACCGACGGTCAATCCGAGAGAACGATCCAAACCCTAGAAGATATGCTCCGAATGTGTGTGCTGGATTTTCAAGAAAGTTGGGAAACTCACCTACCGTTGATAGAATTTGCGTACAATAATAGCTACCACTCGAGTATAGACATGGCACCCTATGAAGCTTTGTATGGAAGACCATGTCGTTTCTCCGTGTGTTGAATGGGTTGGAGATAAATCCTTACTAGGGCCTGAAATTGTTCAGCTGACAACTGAGAAAGTTCAAGTTATTCAAGAAAGATTGAAAACTGCTCAAAGTAGACAGAAGAGTTATGCGGATAACCGACGGCGGGACTTAGAATTTGAAGTGGATAGTCATGTTTTCGTGAAGGTTACTCCGATGAAAGGACACGCAAGATTTGGAAAGAGGGGTAAGTTAGCACCCCGGTATGTTGGTCCCTTTCAGATTCTGGAAAGAGTGGGTCCGGTAGCTTACCGAGTTGCCCTTCTGCCACATATGAGTCAAGTACATAATATGTTTCATGTCTCTATGCTTCGCGGATACCTTCCGGATCCGTCACATGTCATTGATTACCACCAAATTGAATTGGACGACAAGTTGATTTATGAAGAAAAACCAATTCGTATTTTGGACTGACAAGTAAAACAATTACGAAACCGTGGGATCCCAATAGTGAAAGTCGAATGGCAAGAACATTACGGAACTGATGCAACATGGGAAAGAGAGGAGGAAATGCAACACCAATACCCACATCTATTTCAATCCTAAGGTAAAACAAGTTTGGAGGACCAAACTTCTTTAAGGGGGGGAGAGTGCAATAACCCGACCTTCGCACAGGATTTCTGTTATATTCTCAGCCCTCGATTGGTACTCTTAATGCTTACTATAATAGTCCATAGGAAATTTTGATTAAGCAAGTGAAATCCATGTTTTTAGATACCTATCTATTTCATAAGAAAACCATCTGTCACCCCTAAAATGTTCAAATTAGAAATTGGAGGCCTTAACAGCTTAATTATCTGAAATTGATAATATCTTTGTGCTCAGCAAAATTTTTCAGTAATATTAAGCATGCTTGCGAAATTTTAATTTTGGAATGATTAAACGATTAATTTTTGTCTTATTAGCCTAATATGTATATATATCTATAGCAATGTTATTCTTGAGCTTAATAGACTTAAGTAAGCATTTCTTGGGAGAAAGGAAGAGAGATCAAGAACAAGAGGGAGAAGAGAGAAATTGGAACCAAGTAAGTTGACTTTCCCTAATCTAATCCTCTCCCTTCAATTCAAATAGCAAATTTAGGATTTGGTGTGATTTGGAATAAAATGGAAACTTTGGATGAGTGTGTCTTAAAGTTTAGCATGAAAATCCTATCAATTGTGCATGTTGAACTTAGTTGAAGTCATGAGTAACCTCTTGCTCCTTATTCATCAATTGATCTCCATGTTTAAGTTATGTTTTGTACATTTATGTTATGTGTGTATGAAATTAGGAGCTTCAAGAATGAAACCATGTTGTTGAGCTACAATTTTGTCCAAATCAATTGAGCCATGTTCGTGGATTTAATTCAAGCTAGATTATGGTGTGTTGTGCCTTGAATTACATGCTTTTTGAACCATAAATTAGCCATAAAAAGCCCTTTGTTGAACCCCCTAATGATGCACCAAAAGTGGGAATAATACAGAATTTCGGACTGGGCAAATTGCTGAATCGCCACACGTGCGAGAGTCATGGCCGCACGTGCAGGAGCCAATCGCCGCACATGCGGGGGTTGTGGCCGCACGTGCGAGAGAAGTCCAATTTTTGGGTGTGCATTCTACCTAAAAAGCACGTGCGGGGGCATTTTGCCAGACGCTGGAGGAGGTTGTCGACGACGGGCTCACTAAGGCGACGCGCCCATGCTAAAAAATTCAGATCGCTCCGTTTTGCGTGTAGAACCCTCTACCATTACCAGAATGTGTATTTGAGGTCTTTATGATATGTATTAATTCATTCGAAATGAAGCGAAATGAAGCGAAACGAAATGTAAATTGAGATGAACTAAAGGGTGAATTTTCAATGTGTGCAAGTCACACTACGGGTGGAACAAGCACGTCATCCAAACACTGTGAGTAGTAGTACCTCTGTAAATGATATGCAATTATGTCAATATATCAAGGCATGTAAAGCAATTATGTAAATGTCTCAAGCATGTAATGTACATATGCTAATGTTTAAAGTATGTTTAAGTTAATGTTAATGCTAATGTTAATGTTAAAGTATGTAAAGAGAAAGAATGTGCAAGGGCTTAACGCCACATGTTCAAGGGCCTCGTGCCATTTTCAAGGGCCGTAATGCCAATATGTCATCAAGGGCTTTATGCCATTTTCAAGGGCTTTAATGCCAACAAGTTTCAAGGGCCGTAGTGCTAACATGTTATCAAGGGCTTTATGCCACATTTCCAAGGGCCTCATGCCACCATTTACAAGGGCTTATAGCCACCAAGTTATGTTACAAGAATGGGCCTAAAGTCATTATGTACAGAATCAGAATAATGTATTGTTATGTTATCTATTTAAGTTAAGTAACATTTCATTTATGTATTACTATTCACTAAGCCCGGCTCACTCTCAGTTTTGTCTGTTTCTGTAGGTCTTCCCCTAGGTGGGCAATGATGCCGTTTCCTTCAGTCAACCTTTACGTGTCCAGGCACTATACCAGGCCATTCATTTTTGGTGAAACTATGAGGATGATAGGGGCAGTTTTGAGTGCCATTAAAGTTGTCATACATAACTTTCATGTTATTTTTGTATACGCCCCATCATGGGGCTAGGACTGTAAATGTAATGTGTGTGTAGTAACCAACATCCAGAGATTTAGTTTTAAACTTTGTCTATTTTTGTTGAAGTATATGGCGCATGAGATCCTTGCATAGTAGAATTAGCTCAATGGTGTATGTTGAATCTTTGTTATGTTGTGTTTTATGCTTCCGAAAAGGCCCCATAGGTTTGTACATCAGGTTACATGTCCATTTATGAATAGGTCATGCCCAAACTTTTAGGGGCAGGTTTAGGGTGTGACAATTCCAAAGTATCTTAGTGACTGGACAGGATCCTGAGGTCGCCAACATAGAATACAGGGAATAAACACTAAATTGACCAGATGAACTTGCCACCCACTGGAGCCTATCAACCCGTTCCGACAGACCATACCCAGCAGTATTCAAAAAATCACCCAACCTGATCAACTCATCAGATTCCCAGCCTAGCAATGCTCTTCTAAACCTGAATGTCCTATTAGTCTAGGCAAACCACCTCTCCGCCACCACTTTAAGAGTAATATCCTTTTCTAACGATAAACTAAACAACCTTGGAAAAGCAAACTTAACAGACAAATTGCCCATCCACGTATCAGTCCAAAAATGAATTTTGTCCCCATTACCCACAATCAACTGAGAGTTATTCAAAAAAATATTGAAAAGGTGAGAATTTGAATGACTAACCTTGAGAATAGCACCCAAAATTTTTGAACAAATCCCAAAATTAACTAAAAAAGGGTACCACCTGCCACCAATTGGAGAATACCTACTACAAATAACTTTTTTCCACAACGAGCCATCCTCAACACCAAACCGCCACCACCATTTAGCCAACATACAATCATTCACCTCTTGAATTCTTCTAATACCTAAACCCCCCACTAACTTTGCTCTTTGTTGCTTCAGTCCAGCTAACTAGATGAACCTTCCTTTTCAAATCAGACCCCCCCTCCCCCCCCCTCCCCATAGAAAGTTTGCTTGAATTCTATCAAATGCCTTAGCCACAGAAGAGGGCAACTTAAAAAGAGATAAATAATACGTAGGCAAATTGGATAAAACAGACTTAATAAGCATTAGCCTACCTCCAAATGATAAGAGCTTCCTCTTCCAAGATGCAAGTCTAGCTTTACATTTATCAAGGATTGGCTGCCAAGTCTTCTTCAGCCTTGGATTAGCCCCCAATGGTAACCCAAGATACATTAATGGTAATTTCTGATTTGCAATGCAGTCTAGATGCGAATTCCTCTATCTCCAATTCTGGCACGCCAATTCCGCATATAGAGCTTTTATGAAAGTTAATTTTCAAACCAGAGACTAATTGAAAGCACCTGAGAATCCTTTTAACTACTCTTAACACCTCCATATCAGCTTCACAAAATATAATTGTATCGTCAGCGAACTGAAGATGTGATACCGTAACATCATGGCCCACCGTAACTCCTGAAATTAGACCCAAATATCTGGCCCTAAGCATCAACATATTAAACCCTTCAGCCACTAAGTTAAACAGAAAGGGAGACAAAGGATCACCTTAACGGAGGCCTTTACCAGGTTTAAATTCAGCTGTAGGGGATCCATTCACCAGAACTGAGCATCTAGATGTTTCAAGGCACTCGTTAATCCAACCTCTCCACCTATCTCCAAATCTGAACTCCTTCATCATAGATAGTAAACAATCCCAACTCACAAAATCATACGCCTTATGGAAATCGAGCTTGAGAATCACCCTTCTTTTTATTAACCTTGCACCAATCAACAATCTCATTGGCTATTAAGACCCCATCTAATATATTTCTTCCACCCAAAAAATCTTATTGAACCTCACCAATAACCTTCGGCACCACCTTTTTCAATCTATTAGCCAACACTTTCACTAGAATCTTATAAATGGAACCAATGAGACTTATAGGCCTATAATCAAATATACTAATAGGACAATCAACTTTTGGTATAAGAGTAATAAAAGAATTATTCACACCAGAAACTAACTTCCCATAGTCATGAAACTCCTTAAAGAATTGCATAACCTCCAATTTGAACACCTTCCAACACTTTTGAAAACATGCCAAGTTAAAGCCATCAGGCCCTGGGGTTTTATTCCCATCACAACTATGAATAGCAGCCCAAGCTTCCTCTTCCGAAAAAATAGCTTCTAAACCATCCACTAAATGACCCTGGCCAATAGATCTAAATTGCCCTCTCAATTGTGGTCTGCTCCTCCAACCTTCATAGAACACTTTGTTGAAATACCTGAACACCTCTACTCTCACCATCGATTTTTCCTTAAGTAACACACCATCAACTAACAATGAGTTCATAAAATTCCTGCACTACCTACTTGAAGCTATGGTATGAAAATACCTTGTATTTTTGTCACCTTTCATAGCCCAATCCAACCTGGATTTTTGAAGCCACAATCATTCTTCCTTTTTGGACAAAGACCACACTAACCTTCTAACCTCTCTTCTACAAGCTACTTCATCAACCCCCAAATCTCTAAATTCAGCCACCAAATCCCACTCATGTAACTCCTCCTAAGCCTTTTTTAAAAAATAGGACATGGATGACACTTAGATTGTTACTCTAGAACAATCCATCAATGATGATAAAAGTTTACTACTTACAAAAGCAATTTTATTTTTTTGTTTTTCTCGGTCGTAAAATCACTAGAATGATGATTTTGTTTGCCATGCATTCAGATTAACCAAAGTTGAGCATTTATACAGTGTTCAAATATTTACACGCGGATAATACTATTTTGTTCAAATTATTATGGTTGACCAAATATTAAATGTTTACACGTAAAAAATTGAACATGGTAAGTCCGAACAAGTTGAGTTATCTAATATAAAAAGTATAAACTTGTTAATTTTGTTCAATAGAAATATTTCAAACATATTTAACTTGTTCAATTTTATTTTGTTGTGCAATAATAATATGTTCACACAACCAGTGTCAAGCTAAATTCGAAATAACAACAACTATAAAAAGTCAATCGCTGAGCAAATCAAAAACAGATGGGAAAAACTAACCTAGGTGATATTCAAAACTGAGAATTGTAAATCTTCGGTGGTTAGAGTCCAAGATCTTTAATGCTAGCCATCATTTCGTTCATGCGTCATCACCACCTATGTATAGTTATAGTGAAAGTGAGGGTGAACTGTGTATACAGTATAATGTATATAATGGTGTATATTGAGATCTTCATTTTTTTATTTTTTTTTCTCTCTTAGGATAAAAAAGGAACACTACAAAAAAAAACACCTTTGGCGACTAAATTTTTAGTCGCCAAAGGTCCTATTTTAGTCGCCAAATGTTGAAATTTAGCTTTTCCCGACTAAAAAGTTTAGTCGCCCGTCTTGTCGCCAATACAAGGTTGCCAATTCCTTTGGCGACTAAAAATCTGTTAGTCGCCATTCGTGTCTTCACGACTAAAGATTTTCGCCGCCAATTGTCAATTTCATTGTTGGGAATTTAACCTTTGACTAAACCTTTTGTCGCCAATAGTTAATTTTTTATATTATTAAAACACCTTTGGCGACTAAAGGATTTAGTCACAAAAGCATTCACATTTTCACAAAAAAAATTTTCCTTTTTCTTTTTTGAACCCGTGACCACCAAGTTCCAAACTTTGTCAACCTTTAGCAACACTCTCCCCACTATGCCACTACAACCTCACGAATATTAATGCAACATATATTATTTATATACTATTTATACCGGTATTAATACAAACTATATATATAAATAATTATTTTTTATTTAATGTATTATATGTAAAAAAATAAAGTATTTATTAAAAAAATTATGAGAGGACTTTTGGCGACTAAATCTGAATTTTAGTCGCCAATTGCGCTATTTGGCTACTAAATTGCTTTTGTCGCTAAAAACTTGAATTTCCTTAAAAAACTACAATCGGCGACTAAACTCATTTTTTGTCTCCAAAAGCTCGAATTTTGCCGACTAAAATCAATTTTAGTCGCCACTTGTCCAGGTTTTAGCTACTAAAAATTTGTTTGTCGGTAAAACACCCATATTCGGCGACTAAAGTTTTTTGGCAAAAAACCGTGCCTTTAAGCTCTTTTAGCTACTAAAATTTTTTCGCTAAAACTACTATATTCGCATCGAACCGACTTTTTAGTCGCCAAAAGTTATATATTCTACGACTAAACTGCTTTAGTCGGCAAAAGTGCTTAGGTTTGGCGACAAAACTGATTTTAGTCGCCATTGCTACTACTTTCAGCGACGAAAATGCTTTTTTTAGTCGCCAATTGTGCATTTTCTTGTAGTGGAAGATTTTTGTGTGTTTTGAGTACAATATCAAAAGTTAAAAATAACAAAGGTGGAACTAAGTAATGGTGTGTATTGAGATAATTTATGGTGTGTAAATAGAATCACTCTGTTAAAATCAACCTATCTATCTATCTTTTGAAATCAATATATCTCTATCTATTGAAATTCACGAAACTACTTATCTATTGAAAATAAAGCACGTATCACTCATTCAACAATTTATCTGTTGAAATGTGACACATGTCACTCATTTAACATCATATCTATTTAATATCACACATTTCTCTACTCACCACTACCACCTATTGCTGCCCACCACCGCCACTGTTGACTGGCTGATCAACGGTGACTTTTACGATTAATTTTTTAACAACTTTTTTCACAGCATTTCCTGTTTATCCTTATTATCAAATAAGATTTTACCTTATATCTAATTCCTTGTATCTCATTTCTAATAGATTTTTCACCAATTTTCTCTTATATTATTTATAATTAATTATACAGGCTTACAAACAATTGATATGAAGTTATTTTCTCAAAGGACTAGAGAGTATTGTCAGGGCCTGTGGGCTTATTACAAGATTCATTTTGATAATTCAAATTATTTATTTTTTTAAGTCAATCCAATAATTATAACTTAATCAATTTGTCATACTTGTCTCCAAATAAATGGACAACAAGTTTATTTCGAAAATAAATCATCTTTTTTTTTTTTTTTTTTTGACAAATGCTATAAATTAAACAAGTTACAATAATTGAATCGATCTTGTGAATGATATATACAAAACATTCTATAAAATAAACATTTTAAATCATCAAAATATGGCTCATGATTAGGGATGACCATTTTAATCCGATTCACGAGGGCCCGCCCACACTCGCCTGAATGATGGGTATTATACCCGCCCAGACACTTATGTGGGGCGGAGGTGGATTATGTTTTGATCACCCACAACCGAGGTGGGCTGGGGTGGGGCAAGGGCAGGTATCGCTTCTCCCGATCCAAACCCGACCCGATATAATTAATAATATATAAATCAATAATATATATATAATATAATTAGATATAAGAAAATAATATTAAAAGTCTATAATTTTGTTTAAATATAAATAAATAATAATTTTAAAAACCTCATTGTTTATATATATGAAAATAATAATAAAAAAATTTATTTTGTGTGTTAAGAATTTAAATGGTTCTTAAGTTTTTTTGACTATTTGAAATGTGGTCGGATATCCGCGAGTATCGGGTATCGGCAGATATCCGCGAGGGCGGGGGTGGAGTTAAAAAATTTCACCCGTAGCAGAGGTGGAGCGGGGGCAGAGATTGGCAAACTCACCCCAAACCCATCCCGTGGCCATCTTTACTCATGATGAGCCCACAAGACCGAACAACAACATCCAATCCAGATCTGGACTGGAGGCAATTCAAAGTGGTTACAGGAATATATCCTGATAGGTTGGATTTATCTTAAGTTGGACATCTCAACTTAAGAGAGAGTTTGGGCTTGATAGGCTCATTTTATGACTGATTTTGATCATCCGAACCGTTTAATTTGTAGGACTCGTTGAATAAAATATTCATGCAAAAAATTAATATGATTGGACATTAGTAGCTATATGTCTAAATCAAATTTTTATTATAAAAATATAAATGGCTATTATTGAAATTATATTTGTCATCTATTTTTATAAAACAAATATAATTCAAATATATAGTTACTGATATCCAATCTTCTTAATTTTTTGCATGAATATTCTACCTAACGAGTCCTAAAAAATGAACAGTTTAAATTATCGAAATCGGTCTCAAAATGGATTTATCAAATCTAAACGCTTTTTTAAATTGAGATGACAAATTTGAGATAAGTCAATCCCAATGAGAACAATGTGAGAGCAAAATAAAATAAATGTGCATCTATTGCTATTAAATTCCCCTTTAAAATGTATATTTTAGAAGAAACGAGCATATTTTCTTTTAAGTCTTTGTTTATTGATGTTTTGATATGCACTCTTTTATACTCCTTTTTCACCAATAAATTTTTATTAAAATAAAATAAAGAAGAGAAATTTTATGGTATGCACTTTTTACGGGTATATATTATATGTATCTTATTATAAATTGACATAATAAAAATTATTGTAATCAACCCACAAACTTTTGCAATATCAACATAAAATTTTAGATATTATGCTAATTTGTGGTGATATGTATTTTGTAGTTGATATTACGAAATTTTATGATAAAATTACACACTTTTTTTAGTGATGTGCATATTGTATGCACCCTTTTACCATAAGATTTCTCTTTTGAAAAATAATAAAAAAATTTATTAAGTTTAATAACTTAAAAAAAAAATTTCGTCGATTTTACTTAACGCAATAAACAAATGTTTTAGGTTGAAAATAAATCAAATTTTAAAAATTTTAAATTTTAAATTTCTAAAATAAAAAAATTAGAATTTATTTTGTTATAAGGGTCAAATTTTAAAGTTTTTTTTTTTTTTGTAATTTCTCAAAAATAAATAAATAAATAAATCCCCTTCTTGATGGAAATTAACTCATAGAAAACGGAGAGAGTAAAAACATTAACGTAGGACATTAATACATATTTAGACTAAACAAGTAAAACTGTTTGTCTTTATCAACCTTCATTAATTTTTTTCCCTACGTTTAATTTAAATTTAACTGTATAAATTAACCCCTCGTAGACCCATTAACCCATCAGCTATTCCAACCAACATAGCAGAAACAATCTAAGCCAAGAAAATGAGTTCATCAATGGCAATGAAGCTCGTATTACTCGCACTGTTGATGATAAAAAATGCCTCAGCCGATGAACAAACTCACACAGAAAAATCTCAGAGCTGGGTTTCAACCGTCGAGAGAATTCTCTATCAAGGTCAACTAAAATTCTTACTATGGCACGGACTACCAAGGCCGCGACATCGGCGACCATGGCTGACACCAGTTTCACCGGTACCAAGGACAGAGAGAAATCGGGACGTTGTGGTAGCTCAGGACGGGTCTGGAAATTATGGTACTATTAAAGAGGCTCTCGATGCGTCACTTGATAGAAGAGATGATAGAAGGTTTGTGATTTATGTGAAGAGTGGGACTTACAATGAATACCTAGTTGTGACTGAGCATATGAAAAATGTAATGCTTTGTGGGGATGGGATTGGAAATACTATTATTACAGGTAGCCATAGCGCTCGAGCAGGGTACAAGACATGGAAAGCTGCTACTGTTGGTATTAATCTCTTTTCCCTCTCTCACTCTCACACAGAAGCTCACACCAATTCACAATTTAATGACTCTTTTTTTAATGTTTAAAAGTAGGCCTCATCACAAACCCAACCCGTATCTGAGCCCAAAGGCTTGAGGTTGGGCCTAGCCCAGCCTTGGCTGAAGGATAGGGTCTACGACCTGGCCCAATGGATTATTTGAAGCCCGGTCCATGTACCTGTGATAGACTTTAAATTTTTGTATTGTATATATTTTTTTTTTGTTAAATTTTCAATTTGATTAAAAACTTCAAAATAGGCATACAAGGGACAAGTCCCAACCAAAACCCATATAATTGTTAGGCATAGAAGGCCAAGTCTGGGTTTTGTAGTTTCTGTTGTGCACAATGGTGGCCCCAAGTCCCCAAGTTTAACTCTAATCCCATATAATTATCTTCCTAAGTTAATAAGTGGGGTTTTCGCTATATTAATTTAAAATGAGTCAAATTCAAATCCAATTAATTCAATATTCAAAAATTGTATTTGTTAAATAGTCAAAACTCGTGTGTTTAAGGTACATTACTGAGATCTAAATATAAGCTTACAAAATTCTTATATATATATATATATATATAAATTGTGATAACGATGATTTAGAATTGCAGAATATAGTAGTGGGTTTTTTTTTTTTTTTTCTTATTTTTGTCTACTCTAAAAAAATTTCAAAAAAATGAAATGTGATGGAAATTCATATGGGATGTCAAAGCAAATTTGAATTTACACCATCTATTTCAAGAACAAAAATTTATGAATCACAAAAAAATAGTTTCATGAAAACTGTCTTGAAATTGTGGCCCATTGATTGGTCAGATGGGTAGAAAAACTTAAGATCAACCAACTAGTCAATTGAAAATGGCTTCGACATAGTTTTCGTGAAAGTTTTCCGATTGTCCAAAACATTTTTCGTGTTTCAATTTCTAGCTACTTTTCTGCATTTGTAGCTGTACCAAATTTCTACATTAACCTCCCAAATTTCTGGTTAAACTTGCAGTGGTTTCTGGCGATGGCTTCGTTGCCCGAGACATCACATTCAGAAACACGGCTGGTCGCGAAGCCTACCAAGCACCAGCACTGGCATCAAACGCACCGCACTCCGCCTTCTACCGGTGCAGCTTCGAAGGATACCAAGACACCCTCTACGTCCAACGCGGCCAACAATTCTACAGAGAATGCGAAATCTCTGGCACCGTCGACTTCATCTGCGGCAACGCCGCCGTAGTCATCCAAAACTCCAACATCTACGCCAAGCGATCACGCACCGGCAACGAGATCGTCATCGCAGCCTCAAACAGGAACTCCCAGGACTCCCAAACCGGGATTGTAATCCACAATTGTCGAATCATGGCTGGATCGGATCTCAAACCGGTGATCGACTCGTACAAGGTTTACTTGGGCCGACCCTGGAGGCCTTATGCTAGAACGATTTACATTCAGGATGAGTTTGATGTGGCGGTGGATCCCAAGGGGTGGGTGAAGTGGAAGGAAGGAGAGGGTGCCGATTCGAGTTCGGGTGTTGGGAGTGTTGATTTTAGAGAATATGGGAATAGGGGTTTGGGTGCTTCGACTAGTGGGAGAGCAAGGTGCTCTGGTTGTCGATCTACAGAGGACTCAAGTGAGGCCGAACAATTTAGTGTGGCAAATTTCATTCAAGGCGATTCGTGGCTGCCCGGTACAGGAATTCCTTTCACTCCTGGTCTTTAATGTTAAATTCAGAGTCTTATGTTAGATCAATATGGAATCGAGAAAATGTGTTTCATGGAATGATTCCTCAGAAATAGAAAGGTAGTAATGAATAAAGGATCTTTCTCATTGTTTTGACATAAATTTTGTTTTAAGGGAATTCTATTTTTAGAATTTGATGATTACTTTTGAAATAAAATCGGGTAGCTTTTATTTTCTCAAAGTTTATAATGCAAATTATTTGGCAGGTTAATAGTACTAGAGTTTAATTTTCAGATCATGAGCTAGTTCTTCACTAGTTAATATTTGGCATGTTAATTTTAAGATTTTGCATCAGAAGCCAAAGCCATTCACTTTGTACAAATTATTAATGTTATAATTGCAACCAATTTACTCTTTGTAGATCCAAAGAGACTAAACTTATTAGGAGTTAAAACACGATCTATTAACCTTCACGTTGTGAATTCGAATGAGGACAAATAAATAGACCTCATCCAGCCAAGATTAAACTTGGCACAATTTTATTCCACTAGTTCAATGATTAAAACTCAAATTACTAACAATTTACCATATGGATTCAAACATAGGAATTACTTTGTCCGTATTATATCAACTGTTATGACTTTTGGACCAATCTAACCCTTCCAAACTCTCATCGAATAGTTAAAAGTTATGACTTTGAAGGCAGGTCTTAGCGCAACGGTACCGGTAAAATTGTTTCTGTCAAAATGTTATATTTTAGTAATGTTGTTATAATGATTTTTTTTCTCACAAAAATATAAAATAAAAATGTTATATATGAGTCTCATTATGAGAGATGTAAAAATAAAAATATATTGTTTAATTTTTAGATCTAGATAAACATTATACTGAATTTAACTCGAAATCTCAAAATGAAACTTCATACTATTTTTTAAAATTATAACCCTTTTAAAGTGGGTTTGTGAGGTCCACACACCTCCTCTATGTGTTTGAATGTAAAAAAGGATATGATTGTAGCATTGGGGAAAAGTAATACATCCAAGCACTATAGGCTTGTTTGGTATCAATTTCATTTTCAGTTTTCAATTTATATCTACAAAATTTTCAAAAACTATTATAAAAACTTGTTTGACAATTTTTTTTAGTTTATAATTGGTTGTTTTAGTTTGTAAATTTGAAGAAAAAACATAAACTCAAAAAATATTATAATGATTTTTTTTTCTCACAAAAATATTAAATAAAAATGTTATATATGAGTCTCATTATGAGAGATGTAAAAATAAAAATATATTATTTAATTTTTAGATCTAGATAAACATTATACTAAATTTAACTCGAAATCTCAAAATGGAACTTCATACTATTTTTTAAAATTATAACCCTTTTAAAGTCGGTTTGTGAGGTCTACACACCTTCTCCATGTGTTTGAACGTAAAAGGGGACATGATTGTAGCATTGGGGAAAAGTAATACATCCAAACACTATTGGACTCTAGGTTGGACATTTACCATATCAAAAAAAAGTACGCTTTCCAAATTTACATCAAAAACCCATTGGCAATTTTGGGCCTTGAAATGTCAAACAATCCAAAGCAATGAACAACCCAGTCTGGCCCATTCAAATGTTGGCTCAATCAGATTAGGACAGGGGACCTCAAAATTTTGTTGGAGTTTGACCAGCTGAGTACTAGTCCCAAGTCTCTGTAGTTTGAATGAATTAGGTAAGGAGCTAAGGTTCTAAAATGGACTCGCACTTTTGGTTTTAGTCCCTTTATTATTATTTTCCTTTTTTTTTTTCTTTTTTGAGATATGTAAAGTATTTTGAGTCGGTTTACAAATAGCAGATTAAATTCTTACAACTCGAACAAATCTTTTGAAACAGGATTTATATCCTACAGTTTGTCACTCCAAAAGTTTTTTGGTCCCTTTGTTCTAAGGGTGGGCACAAGTCTGTTACGGTCACGGAATCTCCAATCCGTCATTCGTTTGCCAATTCGGTAGATGTGGATTGAACGGATTGACAGATAAATGAGAATCAATTTAGCGGTTTAAAATTTTATAAATTTTTAATATAATTCAACTTGTGCACTTCTTCAAAAAATATATATATTATAGTCAATGACTTAAAAAAAATATTACAATCACTACATACCTCATCTAAAGAAAGAAAAGTTTGAAACTTTAGAATGTTACAATTACTGCATGACTCATCCACATATTACAATCACAGCATGTCTCATGCACATAAAATATTACATAAAGTATTACAATCTGTGGTTATTAAAATATAAAAACAATTCAAACTACCAAGACTATGAACAAAGCAATAGTAGAGATTGTATGTCTCTGTATTATTACATCTATATCTATTTTTGAAAACAAAAACCAACTAGCATATATCATCTTTTTTATTTATTATTTTAAGAGTTAGATTTAAAAATCAAAAAATATAGATAAATAATACATTTATTTTTTTCAATTTAAAAAATATATTCAACCTAAAAATTCTTTTTCAACAGAATATTTAAACTTTTTTTTAATTAGAAATACAAACAGAATATTTAAACAAATTGAAAACACAAAATCTTACAAATTATTAGGGATACTCAAGGTTTGGCGGTTCGGTTGGGGCCAAAGGAATCTCAAATTTACCATCCGTACAAAATTAGTCGGATTGGAAAAAATTAACCCACAACAGTCCGCTCGTTATCACGCATCCGTCCAAAATGCAGCGGATCAATTCAATTCGATCGGTTTGGACAGATTGATATATTCACTGCTCTCCCTTACTTTGTTCTACATATCAATAGGAACTAACTATTTTAGATTGTAAAATAAAAAATAATATTTTTTTCATTTTTTTCAAATAAAAAAAATTGATGGCATTTGCCGGACATTTCATAGGGTATAAGCAACGATGACTAGATGTGGTTTTTTTATTTTATTTTTGGCACCCCTATTTTTTTACCACAAAAAATGTAATAAATCAAAAGAAACGTAACAAAAATGGTTAAAAAAAAGTCGAAATATGATGGAAGCTCAAACTTTTTTTTGCTTGTCATATGATTAGTTGATTACTTATTCACATTTTTAATATATTTCAAAACATTTCAAGTGTTGCCAATTCTCACGTATGGTATTTTAGAGGGTTTTTTTTTTTGGCATTGATAGAAACCCCCTCCAATCACCATCTCCACACACACGTGGCGGGTGGTGATTGGAGGAAAAAAAAATAAAAAAAGAAAAACTGGCCAATGGAAGGAAAGGGGTTTGAAACATTTTTCCTTTTTTTTTTTAAATGCAGATCAAATTTTTATTGACAATCTCATAAGTGGTACGATTACCTATCCAATGACATGGTTAATCATCATATTCTTTGTCGTAAAAATCTTCTAAATAGCCTAACCTAGTGGTTAAAACCCAATTAACATAATCACGAATAAATCGCATGGCTTCTAGTGTTCAAATTCAGGAATTTACTATGCTTTTCACTATAGCGTGATTTCATTATGACGTAACATATGTGAGAAAATTTCACAAAATTTTTAATGAAACATAATCCTAATCATATCATTGTTCCACTCTTTTACCCTTTATTTGTTATAACCTCTTATTCATATTATTATAGCTATAATTGTTACTATAATTTTGAAGGGGACATATAAACCAAACTGCAATGATAATTTCTACTGTTTTATAATTATTTGTTTCTAGGTGTGTGTTTCCTTTTCTCAAAAAAGTGAAAAATATCCACAAACACTATCAACACATTTGTTTAATGTTGTCAATCTCTAGCCTAATGCAATATTCCTAGATCGATGACATACGTGTGTGCATAAAAGAGGTCAATAATTTACTTTGTTGGCAAGCTTGTTTCGGATCAACTGCCCGAGACAACTGCATCCATTTGGAAAAAGGTGTGTTTAATTGCGACATCTTTTTCATCACAAAGTTGAGATGTATTAGTAATGATCATGTGATAAGTTTTGCTCTCGATTTCTTGAGGTGTCTATGCTCATTCAGTCAAACATATGTATATAGATATAGAGTTAATGAGTCCAAACATAAGTTAAACTGAGGCATCCAAATATTCCTTATCAGAAATTTATTTATTTTAAAAAAAAAAAATTTGTTTGAACTTCTAATATTATGACTAAGGAAAACAATTCAAGAGACTTTGAAAAAATATATGAACTAACTCTACAAAAATTACTCTAAAGGGTTGGTTATAAGACCGCGAGTAGCAGTAGTAGGAGAGTGAGTATTTACTCTTCGAATCTCTCTCATTGCGTTTTATTTCTTTGTACCTGTAAATTTCATGTTTTTAATGGAATTTTTATTTGCCGATCAAAAAAAAACTCTACAAAAATTACAATTTTAACAATCATTTTCTATGATGCTCCAAAAATTAGTCCCTGAAAGGTTACTTTCTGTGATGAGTAATTAGGCCGTCACCAAAAACATAAAACCATGAGAATTGGCAACTAAATTATGAGTCTTGGTTCAAATTGTTCACGCTGGAAATTTAGTTTGACAATTGGTGAGAAAAATTCTAAATTCACCGTGAAAACATTTCGTAGTGGTGATTTGGCAATGAAAATGTGTTTATCATCAGATTTGATGACAAATTTTGACCCGAGTTTGCGACATAATTTCTATATAATTATCAACTAAATCAAATGAGAGGAATTCATTTTATTTTTTCCCCCTCTAAATTCTGGCACAGAACATTATTGAGAAACTTTTGATGAGGCCATATTTTAACATTTATCGTTAAAAATGTCATTTAAATCATATCAAACTTTTAATGAAACTTAAGGCTAACTCAAGAAGACCATAAACATCTTTGAATATGTCAACACACACACACATAAACAAAAATTTTAGTTTTAATTTTTAATTGGTACAAGAAAAACATAATGAATGGGGCATGGCTCCAATTTCTGGTGATTACATTCATGTATGAAATTCAAGGCTTATGATTAAAGTTAAGATAAAAGCAATAACTTTAGTTGGGGGGGGAGGGGCTAGAACTATTGAACTAAAGTGTGCTGCTGGTACAATCCTATCAACATAAGGATCACATGCAAAATTTGATTTTAGGGTTTCCATTGACATATTTGGGTCACTCTCATGAACATATATATATATATATTGGTATATATATTTTTTTACCTTTATTTTTTTGGACCTTTCATGACCAAATGAAGTGTACCACTTCACAATGGGTACATGCACTTATTGACTATTTTCATGGCATAACGACCCCGTTTGGTAGAGTCGTAAAAAAGTGATTATAGCTTATACCTTAATAGCTTATAACTTATAACTATGAATATAAGTTGATTTTTGACTTATAAATTAAGTTTCTCCTCTCTCACTCAAAAAATAAGTTGATTTTTGACTTACAAAAAATTATAAGCTGTATTGTTAAGCTGAACCAAACACATCAAAATAATTTAAATTAAGCTAAAAGCTGAAATAAGCTGAAAATAAATCCTACCAAACAGGGTTAACATAATTGAACCAAATTTGCTATTACGAGGTTAGCCATTTTAGATCCCAAAAAAAAAAGGTTAGCCATTTAGGCCTAGTTTGGGAAGACTAAATAAGTGCACTTTTTAATTTTTTATGAAATATGGGTTAGGTTTGGGTTGGGTTTGAAGTGATGTGTTAGAAAGGTGATGTGACTTAAATAAGATGATGTGACTTAAATAAGATAGTAATTTTTTGAATTTTTGTCTTTTTTCAATCATGCCAAACTTGGCCTTAGTCCAAACAACAGACGTATTACCAAACTAGCGTCGTAATTTTTGCAAAGTTGAATCATTAGGGTCTAATGGCAGTGCAGCCCTACTCCAGTCCATCCTTGGCATGTTTTATATGAATCATTTTTGAGTAAATTATAAATACACCTCTTAAGATTTATTTAAAATACAGATTATTCCTTATGATTTGAAAAATTACAAACGTTCCCTAATCAAAAAAATTTATTTAACAGAATTAATTGAAAAATAAAATTCATAACTGCTAAATACAATAATAAAATTACCTGAATGATTAATCGAAATAAATATATGACATCATTAAGAACAGTTAATTGACTTGATGATTTATTAATAAAATAATTTCTAGAATTACAGGAGTCAATTCATATTTTAAGCAAAATTCAGAGTATTTATTTGTAATTTACTCATTATTTTTTAGGGATTGGACATGATGAAAATATGGTTAAGATTATTGGAATAAGTTGGAGTCACTGGCGGCATTGGGAGAAGTGTTGGGAATGTAGAGAAATGTATGGGTGGTTGGCAACGATGGAAGGAATGGACTAGCAATGTCAAGCGGGAGGTAGAAGGGATACTACCAGTGTCAAGGAGAGTAGAGTGAGGGTACTTTGGATATCTTGCATTTCTTAATCACTATTTTGTAATTATTTTACAACTTTCCATGTCTAATGCAATTAATTTTGATTTCCCACTCTTTGCAATTATTTTTGTCTTCCTAATTATTTGCAATTTGCCCAAAATTATATCATGGAATAAAAGATTGGATATGAAGAGATTACTATGTGTCATTTGAGTGGAATAAAAGATGTGACAATAACATATAATTATTTTTATATGAATAAGAGAAAAACAATCCCAAGAGAGATAAAGATTAGATAAGAACATATAATTATTTTCTCCATGAAATAAGAGAAAAAATTACTATAGAGAAAATCACTTTAGAAGATCCACGCTCCCAATTCATAACAATATAAAACTCTTGAGAATGTAATGAAGTGAGCATTAGTTTGGGCTTCAGTTGATTTTCAGGTTTTTCAATTCTTTTCACCAATTTTTTTTTTTTTTCTCTTCTTTTGTATATCTTTACTAAAATTTATAATTTAAATATAGCCTTACAAATGAGGCTTTTAGATAAATTATACTAAATATTTGGTTTAAATTAGGAATGACTAATAGTGCCTCTCTTAGAATTGCTCCAAATGTTTAGGGGTTTTAGTTTTTAAGTTATATTTGCCTTTGGCAACTTGGTTTGAGACTGTAAGTATATAAAAAGACAAAATATACTAATAAGTTAATAATATAAAATGTCACATTTAAATCATAATTTTTTTTTTTCATTCACAACCATCATATCCAAACCAAAAAAGTCAAAAATTCTTCTCAAACAGAGCTAAATTAGCCCCCAAAAAAATAAAAAAATAAAGCTAAATTAGACTCTTTTTGGCACTAGCTTATAAGTTGGTATTTTCTTATTTATTTTCATAATAAATTTTTCATAAAGTTGTTTTTCTTCTTTTTAGTTGTTAAGTAAGTCTAGACTGACTACCTTGGGAATTTAAAAGAAGAAAAATGCTTGGGAGCACTAATTAGTGCTCCCACTAATTAGGTGGCAGTGGGTCCCGTCAGTAATGATGTGATGTTTTGGTCTTGGAGTTGTGTTTTTTTTTTTTTTTTTTTACTTTTTTAATGCATTAATGCTATTAGTGGTGGTATTTTTAGTGGGATGAATCATTGTTGTTAAAAGAATCAAATTTTGTTCATAAAAATAAATTTTTAAAAAATCATAAAGTTGTCTTATTTTGTATTTCCTGAACTTTTGTCAACAATTCTTTTTCAAATTTTTACGATCATCTAGTGCAGAATTATTTTTAAAATATTATGACTCAAATTGGAAAAAACAAAAAAAACAAAATCATTAAAAACAAAAACAAGGCTGAAAAAAAAAACACATCCTAAAAGTTACAACCAGAATAATCCTAATTGCAATCGGACTCATTGCAAATAAATTGAGTCAAGTATGAATTAAGTTATAAAGCTTTTCCTCAAAAAATATAACTGTAGTACATGGGTAATTATTCGATAGTCTTGAAGTAGCATAAGATACTCTTCACATGGTGTTTTCAGTTAATGATATAGCAAAAAATTTAAAAGGCCAGAGATACTAAGGCTTGGTTTAGGATACACTAAATAATATAGCAGTTATGATTTGTGGCACTAAATTCAGGGGCACTAATGCCCCGAATTTCTATATCAGGTAAAAAAAAAAAATAAAGTTACCAAAACAGGAAATTAGTGTCATTAGTGCTCAACAAATTAGTGCCACAAATCATTTTTCATAATATAAAAAGTTAAAAAGTCATTATCTTAGCCTCCGTTTGGGAAGTGGGTTGGCTTTTTGACTTTTTGGCATTTTTATTTAGCCCCGAGCTAAAAGTTTGGAGAAAGAAACTTTTTGGCTTTTTTGACTTTTTTTGTGAGAGAATAGTGTAATGATTATGGGTTGGATGTGATATTTTGTTTGTTGTGGCTAAAATAGCTTATTTTGTTTTTTGTGGCTAAAATAGCCAAAAAAGCCCCAAACCAAGCTTCTCAAACGAAGCCTTATTTAAGTCACATCATCTTATTTAAATCACATCACATCTCTAACACATCACATTAAACCCAACTCAAATCCAACCCATATAAGCCAATAAGTCAAAAAGTGCATTTTTTTAGAACATCCCAAACTAATCCTAACTCAACTTTGTTTGGGTTTGGGAAGTGGGTTGGCTTTTTGGCTTTTTGACTTTTTTGGTTATTTTAGCCTGGGCTTAAAAACTTGGTTTAGGAAGGGCTTTTTGACTTTTTGACTTTTTGAGTTTTTTTGTGAGAGAAGAGTGTAATGATTATGGGTTGGATGTGATGTTTTGTTTTTTTTGGGCTAAAATAGCCTGTTTTGTCTTTAGTGGGCTAAAATAGCCCAAACCACTTCCCAAACGCAGTATGACAAAAAGTAATAAAAGTGGGACTCAAAAATATGTGTTAAGAATTTGTTAATTTAGTGAAGGAATGGTAATACAATGGATATGTTAAAGTGTATGTTAAAAGGTGTGTTAAACAATATATATATAGTTTTTAGTTTGTAGCATGTAGCAGTTAGTATGGAGACGCCCAGACGTCCAGTCAGTCAACCAATCAAACCCTTTTTTTTTTTTTTTTTTTTGAACTTGAAGGGTCCAGACGTGAGGGGGGAATAACCGGCCGAACATCCGGTCGAATGACTTACTGCACTTCCCTTTCTCTCCTTCACTAGCTAGAATGCTGGCTACAGTTAACACATATTTTAGCATCTAACATTAACATTAAGCACTAACGTTGCCCTTAGTTGCTCCATTGCAGCACCAAACAACACACTTGGCTGGCCAAAACTTGGCATCTACCACTAACAGCATGTTTAGTGTGTCTATTGTGGATGCTCTTAGAGACAAGAAATAGCTTATCTAATATATTTTATTATTTCTCATTTATTAAGAAAATCACGTACATAATTCTATACACTACTCTAAACTATCCAATATATTTTTTCTAGAGAACTAGAAAAATGTAGGCTCTGTTTGGTAAGGCTTTTAAAAATTAATTACACCTTTACATTCAAATAACATGTTTGGTAAGAGTTTTCAAATTATGATTCTAAATCAATTTCAAAACATATTTTGAAAACATGTTTGGTAAGAGTTTTAATTTTTGAATTTTGGGTGTACCCAAACGTCTAGCCGGTCGACTGGAATAGTGTAATTTTTTTTTTTTTTCCAATTGTCAATCGCCACCTATTATTTGGAATATTTGAAAAAAAAAATTATATTTTTTTTGATAAAATGACAAATTATTTTTTTGAATTGAATTTTAAAAAGAGTTTGGTTATGAATTTTGAATAAAACTTTGAACAAAGTTTTGAGTTGTGTGTTTAGTTATAAGTTTTTTAATTAAGGGGTTATTTGGGGTGTCCTAAATAAGTGTATTTTTTATCTTTTTGGACTAAAGCCAAGTTTGGCATCCTTAAAAAATTTAAAAAGCCAAAAAATCACTAAAAAAGTAAAAAAATTCATACTATTTACCTCTTTTGGAGGGAAATCTCTCAATTGAAAAAAAAAACAAAAAACAAAAAAAAAAGAAAAGGAAAAAACAGAACTACACAAGTACAGTGTAGCCACACATCCCAGTCAAAAAGTTACGTGACACACTATGTAGCCACACATGCCATTAAAAAAAAAAATGAAAAGAGACATAAAGTGTAGTGCCAGTACTGCACTCTCTTGTCAGCGAGGGTAATTTCGTAATTTTATACAATATTTTAATACACATTTTTTTAGAAAAAGTGAAAAAGTTAACCTAAACATCTATATTTTTTTCTTCAACTTTTTAGTCCAAAAAGACAAAAAGTGCACTTATTTAGGACACTCCAAACAACCCCTAAAAGGTAGAGGAAAAAAATATAGATGTTTGGGTTAATTTTTTGAATTTTTATAAAAAAATGTGTATTAAAATATTATATAAAATTGTAAAATTACCATATTATCCTCGCTGACACAAGCAGCTGAACTGTGCAGTGTATTTGCTGTCCCTTTTCAAAAAAAAAAAAATTTTTTATCGCATGTGTGACTTAAAAGTGTGCCACGTCATCAAACCAATTGAGATGTGTGGCTGCACAGTGTTGAGTTTGAAAACTCTTTTTAAAACTCATAATCAACAAATTTTCTCATTTTATATGTCACATCAAAATTTTCAAAATTCAATTCAAAACTCTTTTTAAAACGGGAAATTTATTGATAAATCCCATCTAGAGATGTTTTATCTCAATAAGTCCACAAAGAAAAATTATATCCCAATCAGTCCCAAAGAGTTTTCTGCTTATTCCATGAAGTCCATTTTTTAATTTTCATATTTATACGTGGACTATTATGCCCTTACATATATATATATACCTTTGTGTTATCGTAACACACGTTCCTATTATTCGTTATTGGTTTTGGCAGTTTCTTTATTTCTATTTCAAATCGATTTGTTTCTATATTGCATGTTTTCCTTTTATCGTTCTGAGGCGTTGAAGTGTTAGGGTTCGATTGTTGTTGTTCTTCTCTGGTATGGTGATATTCAATTGAAGAGGGCGAGGTTGAAGGTCTTGGTTCGTCATTTTACGGAATATAAGCGCCTCGAAGAAGTTGTTTTTCAGTTCCTGGACGACTGTAGGGTTGGCTGATTAAGGTTAGTATAATTTTAGTGATGAATAGATGTTCAGTTTTTGTTTTGATTGTAGGATGGATTGGATGCTTTGTTCTTGGATTGATATTGAGTTGATGCTCTGTTTTTGCAATTAGATGCATCATACGTGGTCATTGGATTGGAGGTCTTTCAGATATATGTTGAATGTTGTAATATTCCTTTTACTTTGATGTATGCATAAGGAGGCTATGTGTGAGCGATAGATGTTCAGTTTTTGTTTTCATTGTAGGATGGATTAGATGCTTTGTTCTGCGATTGATATTGAGTCGATGGTCTGTTTTTGCAATTACATGCATCATACGTGGTCATTGGAGGAGGTCATTCGGATATATGTTGAATGATCTAATATTCCTTGTACTTGATGTATGCATAAGGAGGCTATGTCGGCGATATAATTGAGTATATTGAACAATGTGAATGTTCACATCATGTCGATATTAGCCATGAAGAATGTCGATGTTTGCATTTTACTTTAAGTTTTGCTTAATGAGGCTACGTGTGAGTGACATAATTGAGATTAAATGTATCAATGTGAATGTTTACATCGTGGTCATGTGGTGGGGAGGTCATCAGATTAGTGATGAATGCGGTTCCTGTATAATTCACACTGTGTGTAACAATGTGAATGTTTACATCATGTTAGTATTACGTGAAGGATGTCGATGTTGGCATTTTACTTTAAGTTTTGCGTAACAAGGCTCTGTGTGAGTGATGTGTGGATCAATGTGAATGTTTACATCATGTTCCTTTGCAGGTGAGTTCATGAGATTAGTGATGAATGTGGATCTTCTATAATTCAGAGTACATGTGTGACTGTAAATGTTTACTTCGTGTTAATATCTTGTGAATAATGTGGATGTTCTCACTTTTACTTTCATGTTTGCTTAATGATTTGTACAGGAGATGGATAGCTTTATGATGTTGGTGTGTACATATGGTTGCGATACCCTTTGTAATAAATCTTTGCCGCGCATTGTGTTATTAGCGTTTGGTGAATTTGTTTGTGTGAAAAATGGGGGAGTTATTCTTTGGTTCTATTTCATTGTTTTGTAAATTACAGGATTAATAGGTGTGATTTGGAGAATGAGGAAGAATTTGAGAACATGTTCTTGCTTGCTAAATCAATGGGGACTGACATGTTGAAGTTGTGGTTGAGTTGAAGAGTGATATTGGTCGATCAAGTAGTTTGGGATTGGTGCGTGTTGGGGTTGAGGAAGAGGTTGATGCTCTCGGAGATTTTGCCACCATAAGGAGAAGTTGTTGTTGTCAGCCCCTTGGGCAAATGGTATCACGCATGTGGGACAACGGTTTGTTGGAGGTGCACAAGAATTTCGTGACGTTTTGTGTAAGTATGCCATCCAATGTGGGTTTCAGTTTACATACGTGAAGAACGAGACAACTAGAATTCTTCTTTGTGTCGCGATCTTGAGAGGAGAGGGCGCTTGTGGGCTATACATTGTAGAGCACAACGAGTAAATGATTTTTCTACATCAAGAGGTATAGTGGCGTGCATACTTGTGAATGCGGATGTCGAACATCGAAGAATCATGAGTTAGTTCGGATTTGGTGTCGAGTATCATATATGAAATTGTGAGGACAAGCCGTTGACTTCGTAGGTGTGATGTAGTGACTATTTTGAAGAGGATTATGGGTTAGATGTTAGTTACCATGTCGTATGGTTGGGAGTGGAGAAAGCAAAGCGGTATTCATGGAGATCACTCGTTATCATTTGACCGACTACGGTGGTATTCGGATCTTGATGATGCGGTACAATCGAGGAGTTATGTCAATGTTGACTATGATGCAAGTAGTCAGCAGTTTTGTCGCTTCTTTATGTCATTATTGCGTGTATTTACGGGTTCAATGCTTGTCGGCCTTTATTATTCTGGATGGAACATTCCTCAAAGGAAAGTACAAAGGTCGACTACTTATGACAGCGGCGAAAGCGGAAACAATGGTTAGTAGTTGTTTTTAGCGGTCTATTCATGTCAATATTGATCGATCGACTTTATGCGGACATAAGAGTGATTGGTAAGTTATAAGTAATGTGAACATTGACATTAGTATGCCTTGATGTGAAGGTTTACATATGTGTATGATAATGTGATAATGTGAACATTCACATTATCACAATCGATGTGAATATTCACATCAACGTGTAGTAATGTTAGTTGATCCATTATTGAGCAAGATCTTGTGAATGTTAACATTGTCGATGACTCAACAATCAACAATGAAGTATGGTAGTCGTTAATGTGAATGTTCACATTGTAGATGTTCTGAACTTGAGTCCAAAAATAACAATAGTAAATAGGGCAATGTAGATATGAACATTCACATGACTGTTTCATTTAAGCTATTTTCTATTCACTTGAAATATTGTGAGCGGTTATGCATTGGTGTTGTGTTGTAGGTGCATTTCTGTTGCCTTTGCGATTGTTGATTCGAGACCACGGCCAATTGGTCGTGGTTCTTGCATGAACTTAGGAAGGTTGTTGATGGGAAGCGCCATATTACTTTTATTTGGATCGTAATCTTGGTTTGTTAGAAGCTATGCCAAAGGTGTTCCCATCGGCTCATCACGGTTATTGCTTACAACACTTGAAGAGCAATTTAAGAGACCGGATGAAAGGAATTGATAATGGATTAGGGATCACCTAGTAAGTAGTTTGGGTGTTGTGCCTATGAGCCAACCGTGGTAGGGTTCCATGAAAAGCTTGCAAAATTAAAGAGGAGGGTAAACAACGAGCTCATAATTTTTCAAGGACTTGCTTTTTGAGCATTGGGCAAATTCATACTTGGTACTAATAGTTTCCTAAGGTGTCTATGTTTGTGAATTTTAGAATGGTATCGATGTGAATTTTTGATTTAGAATGGTAACAATCTTGAATTGTGTTTCATGTTCCTTTGTAAATGATGTGAGCGTTCACATCTGCTAATGATGGTGATGTGAATGTTCACATCTGTTAAGTTAATGAAATAGTCATTCAATGTATTTCAGATTTGAATGTTGACCGTGTCATATTTTGTTGTTGTTGTTAAGCTGTCACATATTGTCCATCGTGTAAGTTGACAACATAATAAGCATGTAATGTGAACATTCACGTTATTATGGCGGTAGCGAGATGTAGCGATCCAAGATTTGTAGGTGATGTGAATGTTCACATCCGTATTTTAATGTCGAGGTATGAATGTTCACATCTGTTAACATCAATTGTCGAACTGTTAAACCCGTATTGTACAATGCTTGTGATATTGTGCGGGGCATGCGTTATGGAGAGATGACATCGAATGCGGCGAGTCATTCAATAAGCTGGATTAAAGAAGCACGTAATCTTCCTATCACTCAAATGGTGGACACAATTCGTACTTTCGGTTGATGCGGCAAATGTACGCTAGGCGTGACCAAGCAAACAAATGGAATGAGCTTATTTGTCCGAGCATTGAAACACGACTTATGGATTCATTCAATGACGGCGTGGCAAGTTAGCAAAGCCAATGAGGATGTGTTTGAAGTTCATTCGATACCATCTGTCACGATTGATGTTTGGCGTACATGTTCTTGCTTCAAATGGCAAATCAGCGGATTCCCATGTGACCATCTTGTTATTGCCATTCGAAGAGCCGATACAATCTCAATGATTGTGTGGAACATTACTTTCATGTTCGGACATATCGTCTGACCTATTAGGAGCCATATTCCTATACCATCGATGGAGAAGCGCTTTTGATCCCACGGACTTCACTATATACCCGCCAACTGTGAAAAGACCACCCGGAAGGCCGAAGAAGAATAGGATCCCATCAAGGGGTGAGAAACTGAAGCAAATAAGGTGCGGGAGATGTGATAAGTTGGGTAGCCATAATCGGAAGTCATGCTTGAGCCGATATAGGATGTACCTTTTTCCATTTGAACATTGTATTTTACATTGGATTCTTATATTCATTTTTGAAATAAGATGTGAATATTCATGACATCGTTGTTGCCATTCGCATAATCAGAAGTTATGATGTGAATATTCACATCATCAAATTATTAGATGTGAATATTGAATTTTGTTAAGAAATATAAATGCACACCGCCATATTGTGTTACTTGTACAATTTAAGCAATATTCACATTCCGCGGTATGGTTTAAAATAGAAGAAAGTGCCGCGATGATTACGTGATGTGAACATTCACATCATGTCATGTGCATTAGGGAGAAAAAAAATACTATCTCAATGTGAATGTTCACATCATGTAAGTATATTGGATGAAAAATGTCGACTTGGCGGATGTGAATATTCACATCATCAAATTATTAGATGTGACTATTGAATTGTGTTAAGAAATATCCTATGCACACTGCCATATTGTGTTACTTGAACACTTTAACCAATATTCACATTTCTCAATATGGTTTAAAATAGAAGAAAGTACACAATGATTACGTGATGTGAACATTCACATCATGTCATGTGCATTAGGATAAAAAAAAAATACTATCTCAATGTGTATGACCAGCATAAAATAGGCACGAAAATGCATATACATATATTGAATGGAAAATATGCGTACCTGGCGTGATACGGACTTGATTTACAATTACGCTAGTGCGGTCCAATATGAACAACCTATTGACACTAAATTGTCTTAAATGTAGATATGATTGGGGTATCGGTGATAGGTGGACAACCCCCACCTATAGGTTTTCACATTGCACCGTCTTTACGTGGTTCGGGAAAAGGTGTACTAACGAGTCTCTTATTTGGCACCATTAAATGGCGTGCTAAGTGGCAACAATGTCTTCACGGTATACATCGCCCTCATGATGTAACAAGCTGAGCCCATAATCCACCACGAAAATGCAAACTTGTTGTTAGATTTTGAAATTGAGGTGGGTAATGGTTGTGGAACATGTGTAGAAATCGATTTTAGGCTTCTGAATTTGGTGCTTCTTGAGGAATGATTTCCTTGATATGATTGATTTGAAGTATTTTGGCTTGATAAGTTGGTCCATAATGGTGATGATGGTCCAATGTTGTGCACCAAAGCGTGATGTAGTCCTCTGCCAACAATTAAATTTCATATTAGGCACCAACCAACATAGGCATACATCCAATTTCAAATATTACCGTCACGACAAGTATTATTTACGACCGATTACGATATTTGTGCTTTGTCAATATGTGGGTCATGTATGCCTTCTCTTGGGCATGATGAGTTATAATGCCTCCATTCATTCTCTTTTCGTCGTACACAACAATTGTCGATGGAAGTCGTTGTGTATTGGGAATATTAGGAATCTCGGCCTTGATACTCCTTGATGTGTACATCAATCGGTTTATTCCTCTTGTGCGGGGGTACTTTTGCACGATTTTACGCACACAAAGCGCATACAATGATGCATATCGGTTTTTGATGATCTTGATGTGAATGTTCACATCGATAATGGAAAGTGATACTCTTGATGTGAATGTTCACATTTCATAATGGGGTGTGATACTCTTGATGTGAATGTTCACATCGGTAATGAAAGCGATACTCTTGATGTGAATGTTCACATTTCATAATGGGGTGTGATACTCTTGATGTGAATGTTCACATTGCCTAATTGTCGATGATATTCTTGATGTGAATGTGCACATTGCATAATGGTGAGTGACACAAGCGATGTGAATGTTCACATTTCATAATGGCGGCGATACTAGTGATGTGAATGTTTACATCTGTTAATGTCGATGCTATTCTTGATGTGAATGTTTCCATATGCTAATGGTGAGTGATATTCTTGATGAGCATTCACATGTATTGAAACATAATCAACATTAAAGTGTAGTGGTTACCAAACATGTGCTTGTAAAGATGAATGATGAATCCTCCAAACTTGGGTTGACTAGGCCTTGTAGTTCAAGTAGAATTTCACCATAAGCATCTATCACTGCATAACGAGAGGGTGGCGATGCGTTATTTTTGATGTCTTTCTTGTGTGTGTGTGTGTGTACGTGTGTGTGTGTTTTGTACACATATACAGTTCCCATCGTTGTTCGTTATTGAATCTTCCTTGATGATGTGTATGATGTCATCAAAATACACATCTTTAGTCTTTGAGTCCCTCGCCACACTAGCAACTTTGTGCATTGTGATTCTGAAGCGTTAATGTTAACATTGCACAGTTATGAGATGATCTATTCTCTTAAATATGTATGTGAAGTGAGCGTGGTCCAAAGAAAAAAAGCAGACGAAACATGTAAGAACACTTACTCGTCACGCCATTCTTGTGCAAAGTTTGTACTTTTTGCTTGTTGAGTTTGTTCATGTTAGCGGACCTTGAGTTTGTTGTTCAAGGTTAACTTTTTCGACTTTGTTGGCTGCCTTTTTGGTGCTTGTTTGTCCAAATCTGTGCAATTTCGACGGCATGTGATTGCTCTTGGCTCCCTCTTTCCCTTTCTTGACGAGCGGGTTGGGGTATTCAAACTCGTCCAACTGTGTTCTTTCCTTACCTTTTCCTTTATCGCTTTACCCTCGATGAAGTGACAATGTGTTCCAATCTTTGTGGTGGGATGCTTGTTCATTTGTCGAGGCTTTGTGCTTCAACTTGAGTGTGACGATGTGGGCGGTGATCGTCGAAAAGGTCTTGAAGTATTGTTTTTCGCATTCCAAGTTGATTACCAACTTTGTCGGCATTGAATTTACGCATCTTTCAACTCCATGCAAGTCTTCACGTCCATGTCCACATTGGATGGGCTTGATTGGTCAAATAGTTTGGCTTCAAGGCGCAATCACCCTTGCCCTCAATTCCCAAGATTCTTCCAATTGTTTGTATTTCGCTTCCATTCATTGTACAAGACCCCAAGCTTTTCGGTTTTACATTATGAGTACTTCTACAATGTCGGGTTCAGTTGGTTGTGCTATGATGATTCCTTTCTCAGCATTGGGGATGCTAGAGCTGGGGGTGGTATAATGTCCAACATCATTCAGGTCTGTTGCATCGACAGAAAATGCATCCCTGTCAGCACTGCTTTGACTGTCTTCGCTTGGATCCTCATTGCTTTCATTTTTCTTTGCTACTGCACTTGACAAAGTCTCAGGTTTCGGCTCCACATTCAATTTTGTACGACGGTACATCTTCGATTCAATTGGTGATGCCATTAGCTCGCCGCCATATACCTCATTTAAACCCAGCTTTGCCAAAGATATGGACTTCATGTTGCTATGTAAGGCTGTGAGGTCCCATTTTACGCATCGTGGAATGGCATTGGGGTTACGGGGTTGTAAGATTGTTGTATGCTCACACAGCCAGTACTGAAACAAATAACAGATATGAGTAATGTGAATGTTCACATCAATTAACATTGATGTGAATGTTTACACCATTGAAGCGATATTGTGAGTTTTACATCAATTAAAGTGATGTTCACATCTGTCGATGTGAATGTTCACATCTCATTATGGGTAGCCATTTCTTGATGTGAATGTTCACATTCCATGAAGGTAAGTGTTACTCTTGATGTGAATGTTCACATCTGTTAATTTTGAGTGGTACTACTGGCGTGAAATGTTCACATCTGTTAATGTGAATATTTACACGGCATCTGCTAATGTGTGTTTGTATATGCGAAACATTAATGTGAATGTTTCCATCGGTGTTGTCACATTCCACACGGTGTTGAGAAATGTTAACATCCACATAAGAATGTCGAGCAGTAAATGGTAATATTAAGCGTAGAACAAGTTTTATGAGACTTACCATTAACAACATCACACATCCGGTGACTTCGGCTTTGGTTTTCCTGATTTGGCCCAATGAAGCCATCAAGATTGCCCGGATGCTCTCAGCCCAATCATACTCAATCATCTTCTCTAATGGGTCCATGTATGAGTAGAAAGCCCATCCAATTGTTTCTCCAGATGTAGAGAAGAATAGCTTGACGCATGCGTACATGCAAACTAATCTTGCGACCTCCTCATTGTCATGTTTTTTTGTGCCCTTCAATGCTTCACTCAGAATTTCTCGTATTTTGGCAGCAGTTAACCGACTAACATCCTTGCACATTTGGTGTATGATGCCGGTTGTTGGTTTTGCACCGTAAGAGAGGTCCATCGACTTCGTGCATGATCCACCCAAAAATAAATGACACGTAAACCACGAAAATCTGGATGTTCTTATCCCCAATGTAAAACCTCCCACTAGATTGATTGAATATACGTACTATACGTACAATGACATCATCATATTTCATCACGATGGTTGAGGTCGATTTCGTTACCGATCAAGGAGTCAAATAGTGGCCAGAATGGTGTTTTCCTGAGGCACTTGAGTTGGCGTGTGAATTTTGTATCCTTTAAGAGTTTTACCAATCCTGTTAAGTTTGACCGGTAGTTAACTTTTTTCATGTTGACATCTTCAGGAACAGCTAGTTGATCAGTCTTGGTTTTTGCCCGGGATTCCCCTCGCTTTCGCTTGCCATCAACTTTGTGGGAAAGACCTGTGTGTTCAAATAAGCACATTAAATTGCCTGAAACACAGAATATGGAACCAGAAGCAATAAACAACATTCAACAACCAGCGTTGACAGTAATGTGAACATTGACATCATTGTAGGCTGATGTGAATGTTCACATCATTGTCTGATGCTGTGTTTTTTGAGTGAAGTTTGGGGGTTCTGACATTAATGTGAACATTCACATGTCTACTGCTGCAAGTGTACCCAGTAATCAACACGAATGCGATTGTAATGTGAACATTCACATCATTGTAGGTGATGTGAATGTCCACATCGATGTGTGTGTTTTTGAGTGAAGTTTGGGGGTTCGACATTAATCGGACATTCACATAGCTCTGCGCAAGTGTTCGATAATCAACACTAATGCGATTGTAATGTGAACATTCACATCATTTGTTGGCTGATGTGAATGTTCACATCAGTGTCTGATGCTGTGTTTTTTGAGTGAAGTTTGGGGGTCTTGACATTAATGTGAACATTCACATGTCTACTGCTGCAAGTGTTCCCAGTAATCGACACTAATGTGAATGTAATTATGAATATTCACATCGTTATAGGCTGATGTGAAAGATCACATCAGGGTGTGGTGCTGTGTTTTTTGTGTGAAATTTGGGGTTATGACATTAATCTGGACATTCACATGGCTACTGCTGCAAGTGTTCCCAGTAATCAACACTAATGTGAATGTAATGTGAACATTCACATCATTGTTGTTCTGACAATAATCTGGACATTCACATGTCTACTGCAGCTAGTTTTCCCAGTAGACAACACTAATGTGAATGTAATGTGAACATTCACATCATTGTAGACTGATGTGAATGTTCACATCAGTGTCTGATGCTGTGTTTTTGAGTGAAGTTTGGGGGTCTTGACATTAATGCGAATGTTCACATCAGTAATCAACACTAATGCGAACGTGAACATTCACAAATGTTTGCAAAATAAATCCAGCGACAAGCGATTACAAGGCAATGTAAATATTGACATTTGTGAATGTTCACATCCGTATTTGCAAAATTATTTCACAACATGACAAAAGTTACAACCCAATGTGAATGACACAAACAAGTGCAACATTGATGTCATAATGTGAGTGAATAACATCCATCACATTGTTGGTGAAGTTTGGGGATTTTGTGGACATCAACAATGAACAATATCAACATTGACCGTAATATGAACATTCACGTCGTTATACGGTGATGTGAATGTTCACATCAATATACTGCTTTGTGAATATTCACAAGCGGTGTATCATTATAAGTTTAGTCGAGAATCAAGGCTTATGTGAATGTTGACATCATCTAGGTTTACAAAATCAATTCCAAAAACATCTATGTTTATAAATTGAAATCGAAAACCTTATAGGTGGATGGATACATCGGTGATGAGATTATGATTGAAAGCGAAGGTGGAATGTTAGTACTTACATTGCTCGTCATTGTTGGGGAGTATGGATCACGATCGATGGATGAAACAGACTCGATGGGCGGCGAGAATTCGGCGGCAAGCACGCTTCTTTCGATGTTAACCTTCGCGGTGGTGAGATTAAGAGGAATCTGGGGTCGATGGTCGACGATGGGCGGCAACGGCGTTGGTGCGGCGATGTGAATCTAGGGTTTTCGGCGGCGTGGATTGAGTTTTCGTTTTGGATATTTTGTGGATTGAGTAGTTCGAATAGGAATGAGTTTTGAAGAGGCGGTTACACGCGGGAGAGACGGAGAGGGTCGTTTCGTCCTTTTACAACTAATGGACCTAATGGAATATTCAGAATTAGTTTGGGTTTTATGGAACTAAACATGTATAAACGGGACTTATCAAAAAACTGCCCTTTTAAAACTTATAACTAAACAAATTTTCTCTTTTTGAATCATAATTCCAAAACTCACAAACTCAAAATATAACTTTATTTTCAAATCATAATTCTAAAATTATATCAAAAATTACCGTAATTTACCTTTGTTCTCTAAAACCATACCAAAGATTACCGTAATTTTCCTTTGCTCTCTAGGTTTTTTTTTTTTTTTTTTTGGGTATGCAAAAAGCTGGTGAGCAGTCTCACTCTTCAATCTCAGTGAGCTCTACAAAATGATGAGTATATGTACAATATCTCTATCACTTATGACCTACATGTGTATTCGTACCCTGAAATTGAGTACAAGATACTCCTTACTGTTGCACTGTACTTTGCTAGATATTTCGATTTTTTTTCTTCCCAAACTACCCCCATATGGGTATATATTTTGGGATGAATAATGCTTGGGACCCCCTTTTGGGGGTCATCCCCTCATCCCCTTTGTCACGTGGCGGGTGGTGATTGGAGGAGCAGGAAAAAAAAGAAAAAGAAAAAGAAAATGTAACCAATGAGAGAGAGAGGGGGTCAAAGGGGGTGAGGGGAAAAGGAGGGATGAATCATTGTTGTTTTGGGATTGACTTCTCTTTAGTCCGTGATCAGATTGAAAGGTACTGTTAGATCCATGAGGATTCATTAAGATTTTTATTTTAATAATCTGAATTATTCAATGTGTAAAACTCATTGAGTACTATATGCTCATAAAAAATCACGTTGATTAGATATTGATAATTATGTGATTAAATCAATTTTGTATAACAAAAAAATAGACGGTGAAAAAATAAACGGTTGACAGAAATCTGATCCAATGAAATAGTTATCGATATCCGATCAACATAATTTTTTACAAACATATAGTATTCGATGAGTTCTACACATTGAAAGATTTAAATTATCGAAACGGAACCATGGTAAGAACCCATGGTGGGCTCCTATGGGCCTAACAATACCCTCCATTCTGATCACGGACTAGAAAGAAGCCCAACCCTAAGTTTTACCAGAAGATCCAAGTTAAACCTCGTTTGGAAACAGACTATTTTAGTAATTTTTTATTTTTTTGACTAAAATATCAAATAAAAAAAATTAATTTGTTTAGAATAACTTTTTAATTTTTTTACGAAAAAATGAGCAAAATTTGAATAAAAAAAAATATTTGACTTTTTAATATAAATTATAAGTTTTTAAATTTTTTTAATAATTTTTTAACTTTTAAAGTAAAACAAACACATGTGAAACGAGATTTTAATTTTCCATCAATTAGCCTAGCGGTAATTATCCTTAAAATGATACATTTGCAGGTTAAGGAATCATTAACTCATTTCTAGAGTCCCATCAAATGATTCAAATGCATTTATAGCCAATTAAGGCTTATTTTGAAAAGATAATAAAAAGTAATTTTTTGATTTTTAATCAAGTTTTTTATTTTTTTAGATAAATAATTTAGGAAGCTGGTAAAAAGTTACTTTTGACTTTTTTAATTAATATTTATTTATGATGTCAAATCATAATAAAATGATCAAACTATCTCCATTTATTTAAAATATTTATAACTTTACCTATGTAACACATTTTGACCCATAAGAGGTAAAATTGTAATTTCACTATTGGCTAAAAATCAACTTCCTAAATGAAAAAAAAGACAAAAAATATAAACTTTTGGCTTTTGCTACTAACCTAAAAAAGTGACTAAAAGCCATGTTGCCAAAACACCCCTAAGAATTTTCATTTCTTCATGAATAATACTATATGCATTTATTAGTGTACATATTAATGTACCAATAGATAATGTAACATTATTTTAAATATTTTAAATATTTGTAATTGGTATAATAAATAAGATTATTAATGATATCATAAAACTAGTTAGTATATTAGTGTGCACACTAATTGATGAATTTAACACCACTAATCTTTATTTATTTAGGACTAATTTGGTATTACCTACAAAAATTAAAAAGTCAAAAAATCTTAAAAACGTAGAAAAATTTATACTGTTTGGCAGAAAGACTATGGGTTCAAAGAAAAAATTAAAAAATAAAATAGTATAGCTCAATGCTGCAGTACAATTTCTCCGCATGCAATACGTGGCTCAATGTAAGCCACGCATTTCCATAGAAAACACAAATTGAAATGCACGAACAGCTTGTTGCATATGTTGGTAAGTGGTAGGGATGGCAATTTGAAACCGGCCCGACGGGGATCCTCGACCCCGACCCTGACCCTGATTTTAGCGGTTTTTTCCCGAAAAATACCCCCGACGGGGCGGGGATGGTGATTAAAAATTAATCCCCGAACAGATTCGGGCCGAGGACGGGGAGTAGTGTTCCAGTCCCGTACCCGGCCCGACCCCGTCCCCGATCCCCGGCCCGGTTTTATCCCCGATATTAAATTACAATTTTACCCTTACATATATATATATCAACCAGGTCCCTCTCAGCTCTCATTTGTCTCTACCGTCTCCGTCTCTCATCTCTCTACTCACTGACCTCTCACTCTCTCTCTCTCTCTCTCTCTCTCTCTCTCTCTCTCTCACACACACAGATCCATCACCACCGCCGAGCCTCGCACCACCACATCGCAACTCGCATCCACTCCCTCTCTCTCGACGAGCCTCGACCACCACAGAACATATGAGATTTTTTTTTATTTTTTTCAGATCTGAGACAGATCTGAGCACCACCGATGGCTGTCGCGTCTCCCTCACCGCCGCTTGTGAACAGATCACCGATCTGAACACCACCGACGCCGATGACCGTTGCCATCACCGATCTGAACAGATTACAGATCGTGAAGCTCTCTCTCTACCTCTATGTATGTATGTATGTATATATATATATATGTGCGTGTGATGCTGATGATAGATATATATATATATATATATATGTATACGTGTGTGTGTGGGTGATGAACAGAACAATCTCAGATCTCTTTTCTTTTTTTTTTATGTTGATGATGATGATAGATACAATTTCAGATTTTTTTTTTTTTTAAGTTGTTGATGTTGATTGTTGATGATGATGAATACTGAAAAAACAGATTAAATTTTGATGATAGATTCATTTTTTTTTTTTAATGTGAAAAAACAGATTAATTTTGTGTTAAAAAAAAAGATCGGGGATATTTCGAGGTCGGGGAAACCCGATCCCGATCGACGGGACGAGGGCGATGGGCTCCATGCGATCGAATGTAAAGTGGGGACAATTTGATAATTTTGCTAGTTTATATAATATTTTATTACATATTTTTTTATTATAAAAAATTAAAAAAATTATTTTAAATATATATATTTTTTCTTTTACTTTTTATTCAAAAAATTAAAAATTACATTTATATAATTCATCCCAAACCATCCTTATTTGTTACTCTTTTTAAAAAGGAATGACTTCACAGTTGAAAACGCATCACGAATATTTTTCCTTATTTAAGAATCTTTTCTTCTTTCTTTTGAATTTTTATTCAACTTTATAGAATTAAGAACTCTTTTTTTATTTGATTGAAGAGGGAAAATGATGTTATGCAATAATCAACAAGCATTTGAAAAATGCCACCATATATAACAATATTATACAGTTTCCAATCCTTGAGATGTGAGATGCCACCATATATAACAATATTATACAGTTTCCAATCCTTGAGATGTGAGATGCAAACTTAGGCCTGGTTTGGAAATAGGTTAATTTAGTAATTTTTTGGTTATTTGATTAAAGGAAAAATTATTGATAAATTTCATTTAGAAGTGTTTTAACCCAAGAAGTCCATGAAGGAATTTTTTAACCCATTTAGTCCCATGTATGTATAGTTTTATTCCAGGAAGTCCTTTTTCTTGATTTACACTATTTTCTTAGACACTTATGCCCTTATATTTAATTTTGATACCCTTATAAATATTTTTTGAACAGTTAGCAATTTTATGATGTGAACATTCATATTTTAAAATTCACATTGGTAGGAATGTAAAATTAGCTCGTGGGCGGCCCGAAACCCGCCCGCGAGCCGGGGCGGACCCGGCCCATTAACAATGTGAATATTCACATTGACATGTTAACATTCACATTAATATGAGTGTAAAATTGGTCCGTGTCCCGTGGCAGCGCGAAATCCGCCCGCGGCCCATGGGCGGGCCCGGTCCGACTCGTTGACAATGTGAATATTCACATTGACATGTTAACATTCATATTGATAAGAGTATAAAATTGGCCCGCGGCCCAGGGCAAGCCTGGCTCGGCCCGTTGACAATGTAAATATTCACATTAACATGTTAACATTCACGTTGATGACTTTTTGACTTTTTTAATAATTTTTTAACTTTTAACTAAACGGTAGGGTTCCCAAATAAAGCCTTAATTTTTCAAAAAAGTTAAAAAGAAAAAAGAGGAAAAGGAAAAGGCTACTCCAACTCAAAAAGTAAAAAGTTATAATTCAAAGCAATACAATCACATTCACAACTATGACTATTCAAAGCAATACAATCACCTTCACAACTATGACTATCTCACAGGATTGAACTTACCAAATATAAAAGAAACATTGATATGAATAAAAAAAATTTAAAATAATGTTATATAAATAAAAAAAAAAATTACAGAGTAATGTGTCTAAATAGAACTTATTATTTTATAACAAAATTTTGGATGATAAGAATTTTAATTGATTAATTATAAAAATACCATCATTATATCATCAAAATTAAACTCTTTGCAAAAATCATTTTTTAAAAAAATAGAATTAAACCATCTGAGATGGTTGATGACATTATTCTAACAATATATAATTTATCTAAAATTTAGGGTGAATTACACTGTTGAACTTTTTAATTTGTGTGAAATTTCATTTTAATTTCTGTAATTTTAATTTTATCAATTTAAACTTCACATTTACTGTTGTGCTTCAATTTAGACCCTCTATTAATAATGTTAGCATTTTGGACAGAAAAAGTTACGTGCAATTCACTTGAGAATTTTAATAATTCTGCACAAGAAAGAAAAAGAGATAAATTATATTTTTCACCCATATAGTTTGAGTATTTAATTTTGATCCCTATTATTTTAATTTGTAGAATTTGATCTATACATTTTAAGTTTAATTTTAATTTGACCTTTCAGTCCAAATAATCGTCAATTTTTTTATGTGTACACCTCGGGGGATTAACATGTGTAATAAAATCATTAATTTTAGAGTTCAAATAGAATGAAATGATCAAATTGAAATTGTACTTAAAGTGTAGAGACTAATAGTAACCAAAGTAAATTTGGGTCAAATTACAAGAGTTGAAATTTTAATTTACAAAAAAAAAAAAAGAATAAATTACAACATCAATTTATTTATTTTTTTAATTTCAATTTGATTTCTTTAGTTTCACAAATATCACTTTTTTTGGATAAATTACAAATACACCTCCTGAGATTTGCTTAAAATACAAATTGCCCCCCTGTGATTTGAAAAATTATAAATACCCTCTTATTAGAATTTTTTATTTAACATAATTAACTAAAAAAATAAAATTCATAATTGTTCTCCTATACAATAATAAAATTACCTAAATTATTAATTAAAATATATTTTTAACATCATTAAAAACTGTTAATTGAGTTGATGATTTATTAATAAATGGAGCGATTTGTTATGAAATGAGAAACCTTAGGGGGTAAAATGTAATTTGAGAAATTACAGAGGACGATTCGTATTTTAATCAAAACAGTATTTATAATTTACCCTTTTTTTTATTCAAAAAATACTAACGACAACTAACGAAAAGACTATATTAGAACCCATTAAAAGTGTGAAATTTAATTTGACAAAAGTGAAATTATGGATATCAAAGTAAAACTTTACTAAAATTATTATAGGGAGTTACATGTAGGTTGTAATAAGTTGATTTATTGTCCAATAGGTCCTATGATAATGAATGAAAATTTTATTAAACACTATTAAAAAATTGTCACTAATTGTTAATTTTTAGCGACAATATGAAAATTTTGTCACAAAAAATGTCACTAATCATAAGTTTTAGCAATTGTTTAAAAAAATCGTCACAAAAAATGTCATTAATTCACAACTTTTAGCGACAATTTGAAAAATTTGTCACAAAAAAAGTCATTAATTCTAAGTTTTAGCGGCAATTTATAAAAATCATGACAACAAAAAGTCACTAATTGTCAATTTTTAGCGACATATGTAAAAAATTGTCACAAAAAAATTATTTTTAGCAACGATTTTACAAAAACTTATTTTCAATAGGATTTGATGGGAATTAAATTTAACTATTAAGACTTATTGATAGTTTATCCAATTATAAACACTTTATGACATAATTTTTCTTAAAATTTTAACGTTACATAAGTGTGAGACGGTGTTTGGGATTTCATTTGGTTAAAAAGGTAGGGTAATAAAGATAAATATATATATATATATATATATAATAATCAATAAGAAAAAAATATCACATCATATATATCAATCAATCATATAATCATCTATTTACCAACAAAAAAAAAAAAAAAAAAAGAAAAATATTTGGGACCCTTACAAAAAGGACCCCCATGATCCCTAGTGATGTATTGATCATTGATGTGTTTAAATTTTTTTTGGGAGTTGTGTATGATAGTGACATGAATAATTCAGATTATTTTGGAGGTTGTGAAGATTGTGTTTTGTGGGGATCTCTATCATTAATGAAAAAAATAAATAAATAAGTAAAATAAAATAAAATCATACTTTCTCCCAAACACAACTTTTTTCATCTCATAAAATAGCTAAATAATAAATATAATAAAAAAGCCACTAAAATAGCCTAACATCCCAAACCATACTCATATTAGACATATATAGTGTCAAATATTGCTTAGTGAATGTCACCAACCAATCTTAATAATAAATATAATATTTATTAGAAAATATTGGTGAAAAATCTATTTTAAAAAGGGTATAAAAACATCTTCGTAAACTAGTTATTTTCAATTTTTAATTAAAATAGTCAATAAATCATTAAGTTCACCTCTATCAAACTAGTTATCAAGTGAGCCATCTTGATTTTGTTGTTTTTGACTCAACAAATGTAGCTCGTAGTTTACCGTAAGCAAACATTAAAAAAGTATAGCTTTTCATATTTTGGAATTAATTGTTTTGAGTTTATAAAAAGGTTCAGCTTGTCTTAAGTTGAGATCAATACTGGACCTGTTCAGTTCGGCCCATGTGGCCCATTTTTGGGTCCGTTTTGATAATCTAAACCGTTCAATGTGTAGAACTCGTCGAATACTACATGTCTGTAACAAATCACGTTGATCGGATATCAATAACTATGTGATCAAATCAGTTTTGTATAAAAAAAAATGGACGGTGAAAAAGTTAACGGTTGATAAAAAACTGTTTTGTTCACATAGCTATCAATATCCGATCAACGTGATTTTTTACAGGCATATAGTACTTGATGATTTCTACACATTGAATGGTTCGGATTATCAAAACGGGACCCGTGGTGGGCCCCCACGGGCCCAACAGCAGGGTCCAGTCCGATCTTGGACTAGACCAAAGCCACTGCCTTATAAAAAGTAATTCTAAATTAAAATAATATTTAAATAGTGTAGAGAGTTTGTTGGAGAATATATTTAAAAAACACGTAAACTAAAAATAAAAAAATAATTTTTAAATTAAAATATAACAAAAATTTAATTAGTTTGATGCTCTAAAGGCATTAGGTCTCATGATATATATATATATATATATATTTGTGAGAAGTACACTCTTTGTAAAATATTGTGGTGAAAAGTATACTTTATTATTTTTGAGGACATTTTGTTTTCAATTTTGCCCTTTTAATTTTTATTAACATCTATCTGTTAAAATTTTTATTCTATCTGCTGAAAATCTATCTGTGTGAAATTCTATCCATTAAATTTTTTTTATCTGTTTAATTTTTTATCTATCCAAATTTTATTTGTCCAATTCACCAATCTTATTTTTCTATATCTGTTGAAATTCTCCAAACCTATTTTTCTTATTTTTAACCTATTTGTTAAACACAAAACCAAAGAATATCATATCTAACTTCTTCACATTTCTGTTTCTCTCTCTAAAACCTACCACATCTCAATGCCTTCGCAAATTAACCAAAGTAGAAGATCAACGTCATCTTCTTATTCTTCCCATAGTTAACAACCTTTTTATTATGACATGTATACATAAAAATCAATAACTCTTAAACCAAAAGGTTTTTATCGTAGAGATTAACCTTTTTGTAACTATTAAGAGTTCATTTGGGATGTGAATTGACTTTTTTATTTTTTAATTTTCTGAGTATTTTAATCTGTGACTAAAAAATCTCGTTTGAAATAGACTTTTTAACTTTTGTAAGAAAAAAAATAAAATGATTATAATTTAAATATGATATTTTATTTTATTAAACGAAAAACATTATTTTATCTTTTTATGATTAAAATAATAAAAAAATTAAAAAAAACTGACATGCGAAACGAAAGCTAAAGATCATTTGGATACCATCCACCTAGCCACGAAGAAAATAACCACCAAGACAATCCCACTAGCTCTAATCTACAAATTAACACATCTCATTCACAAAATGTAATCTAACTTGTCAATTAAAAATTATCAACTTCTCAATAAATGTAGGGAAAAAAGGAGCAAAATTATAAAAAAAAAAAAAAAAAAACCATAATTTTGACTAATAGTTTTGGTTTGTCCCAAGCAATATAAGGTCCCGTTTGTTTTCAGATATAGAATGGAGGGGATTCACAATGAAGGAATTAATAGTTAGGGAATTGTTAGTGAAGAGATTGATAGTGAGGGGATTAAGTAAAATTCTGTTTATTTTGATGATAGTTGTTAGTGTAGGAATTATTAAATTATTTTTACATAAAATAATAAAACAAATAAAAAAATATAAAAAATTAAATATTAATGTTAAAAAAAAATGCCCAACATGTAAAAATAAAAATAAATAAATAAATTTCTAAACCCCTCACTATTTTTCTAATACCACATCCACCTCCACATCCACGTCCTCCACGTCCTCCATCACAATCCCCTTTCTAACCTCCATCTTAATCTCCTCCTCCATCATAATCCCTTCTCCAACTCTACAAACAAACACAACACTAAATGGATCCCACCTCCATCCTAATCTCATCCCACCATTTACACCTCCAAAACAAACGGGGACCTAAAAGTGCATACTCTCTCAAATCTTATAATTAAAAAATAAGAAAAAAAAAAAACCCCAACATTTTTGGTGATTCAAGAGATCTAGAGAGAGAGAAAGTTGTGATGTTCGATGATTTCGAGATCGTGTTCGATGAGATTACCTAAGAGATCATCATATTTGACTTTTCCATCTTATCCTCCTCATCTTCATCGTGCTCGGCTTTGACAGCCGCCGACGGTGGCGGCGGTGGTGATCACTATCGCTAATCTTCATCGAGCGATGAACACTTTGCCAAACCTCCCTCTCCTCTGCCATCTTCACTGTGCCAAAGCGGACGCATGAGATCTACCTCCGACGATCGCCCTTCTTCTTTCTCTTGACGATCTGGACCTTCTTCAAATCGACAGCGATGGAGGTGGTAGTCAAAGATGAAGAAAGTGAAGAGAAGAGAGAGAGAGAGAGAGAGAGAGAGAGAGAGAGAGAGTGTGTGTGTGTGTGTGTGTGTGTGTGTGTGTGGGAAACAAAAAAATCAAAAAAAAAAAAAGAGTTGTGTATAGTACATATAAATGAGTATTTTGATCATTTTATTTAAGTATGTCTTTATCGACAAAGCATTTTAGTATGAATTTTTTATCAAATAAAATTCAAAATTTAATTTATGAGCCAATGCCCTATTAATAAATAAGAGAAAATTATAAATATGATATCACCCAAGTAGATGAAAAAAGAAAAAAAAAAAACCAAGATCACAATCAGTGTGTTTGGTTTGAGTTTTTTAGATTAAGTTTTTTTAAAAATTGAGTTTTTTGGTTTTCGTATTCTTTTGTTTTTAGTGAATATTTTTAAAATTTTAAACATTTTTTTACTTTTTTAGATGCATCTTACTTAGATGCATCTAAAAAGTAAAAAATTTGTGAAAAAATATTTTAAAAAATTAATAAATACAAAAAAATACAAAAAATGTACTGAATTCTTGTAATTTTTTTTAAATTTTTGGTATTTTGTGAATTTTTAAAAGATTTTTTTTACAATTTTTTTTATTTTTTAGGTGTATTTATGTTAGGTGTGTCTAAAAAGTAAAAAAAATTTCTTAAAATATTTAAAAAAATCAGTAAAAACAAAAAAAAATACGAAAAATAAGAAAGTTAAATTTTTTGAAAAGTATTTTTTGAAAAATAAAAACAAGCAAGCTGAATCATGCCAATAATATGGTATTATCATCTAGTAGGAGTTTGTTGTTTTTTTTGCCTTACATATACGTAGTGTGAGGATATATTTTCTGAGTACCAACACGTGGCCGAGGTGACGCCGAAGTGTCAGCCGAGGTTCCACTTGTCATGACAGATATGCCGAGGTGATCTCGGGATTGCCGAGGTTATCTCCGAAGAAACCGGAGTCCGAAATAAGTGGATAAGGGACAGGAGTCCTAGAAAGAAGAAAGACTGTAAGATGGATATAGGTAGTACTCTCAGGGAGTCTATCCTTATCTCTTGAAGAGTCCAAGGTGGATCTAGAATTGGAGTCCCTAGAAGTGAGACTTCTAGTGAGATTGGGAGAGAGTTAAGCTATAAAAGAGAGGCATCCCCATGGGTCTAAGGTATGCTTTTTGATATTCAAGCTTGTGAGTTGAATATTTGATTATCTTTGAGAGATATACTGTCTTGATCGTCGGAGTGCCCCCGGATGGAAGAACCACCGCCGTAGCCTTTTCTTTTTGTACAGATTACAGGGTGCCATCTATTCTGCCTGTGTTCTACAGCTGGATTACGAAGGAGGGCAGTGTGATCGGAAATTCACTCACACAATTTGGCGCCGTCTGTGGGAACGAAAGAGGAGTAGATGGCCAGTAACACGCAGAAGGAAAAGATTGGGGACGACACTCCAGCTGGAAGTGGGAGACCCGTCGACCCTAACGCTGAAGGAGGAGACTACAACGAAGAAACTCGTGATCAGAATCACGCAGAGAAAGCCGTCGGCCAAGATGGTGATACATCAAAGAAAGCGGACAGGGGCAAATATGATAACGAGGATGACCTCGGACACGGAAGGCAGATGTCGAGGAGGGATGAAGAAGTAAAGGAGATGGCAAACAAGTTGGCGGACCTTCAATCGGTCGTCAACTTCATGATCTGAGAATAATGTCATGTAGGCGCCATACCCATTGCGGGACACACCAATGCCAAAGACAAGCGCCCGGAAGAAGGCGGAAAGAAATCCTGAAGCCCCTCGGACACGAGGAGTGGAAGGCACTCTCACGAAACTCGGAAGTCGGCGAGAAGAGCCGAAGAAAGAGTCCGAAGGACATATCGCGAAGAGCGGACCCCAAAGAACATCGGCATGTTAAGGCGGATATTGTGTTCGATCGTCTGCGGAGAAATATCGAAAAGGGCCACCATGAGGCCGAGAGTAGTCTTGAAAAATTTGAAGTCCAATAATGACGGTGCGAGGAGAAGTAAAGAGGACTTGAGAAATTACCTCAAGAGGAAACAGGAGAATGCCAGAGCCGAAGTAACTTCCCCGGTTAAGCCGAGGACTCCATTCTCGGCGGAATTGGATAGATTCGTCGCTAGAAAAGATTGATATCGAGGCTCGGATATATGATGGTAAGTCGGACTCTAACTTCCATGTTGGATTATTTTTTAATTCAATGGCATTGTACAGTGGGAACGAGCCGTTGCTCTGCAAAGTGTTCCCTTCATCCTTCGGGGAGATTGCATCAAATTGGTTCCACAAACTACCAAAGGGGAGCGTGAAGAGCTGGGAAGGCCTGGCCGAGATGTTTGTGGCCAGGTTCATAACAAACAAATTGCAGTCATTGAGGGTGGTTGCGTTGATGGCCCTAAAAATTAGCAAAGATGAAAGCCTTAGGGCCTATGCAAAGAGGTACTATGAGGTGTTCAATCGAATACCTGAATGCAACCAGGAGGTGGCGGCCGTGTCTTTCAAGAACGGCCTGAAGGATGACTGTCCGCTGCGGAAGTCTTTGGCAAAAACCTTGCCAAAGAGCATGGAGGAGCTCATGGCGAGAATCGAGAAGTATGCCAGAGCCGAGGAAGATACGTCGGGGAATAAGGAGACAAAGCTAGAAAAAGGCAACGGCTCGCCGAAGCGAGGCCGAGGTAACAATGGACCCAACAAACAAGAAACAGAGTTGAGAGCAAAGTAGGCGGTGATGACGGTGTTCCGAATTCCGGTCCACAAAGTCCTCGATCAAATTCGAAATCAGCCCTACTTCAAGGCGCCGGCAAGAGCACCAAGGGAATTTATGGGGAGAAACCTTCGTAGGCGATGTACTTACCACAATGAGGAGGGGCACCCAACTCAGGGTTGCAGAGCCCTTAAAGCACACTTAGAAGATTTGATGAGGCAAGGCCATCTAAGAGACCTTGTGGATGAGGCCAGAACCAGGGAAGAACAGGCACGATTGCCTCAAGCACCAGCAACCCCGCCCCCCCCCAGCGCAGCAGCCACAAGCAGGTGGACCTCAGGTGGTTAACGTGATCAACTCAAAGGTGAATGAAAACGACATACGGGGGGAGACACAGAGGGTAAAACACCTGCAGCACATCAACCAGGTCGGACTGAAAAGACCTTGGCCTGAAGATTGCCAAGGACCGATGATAACCTTCACAGAAGCCGACCTTGATATGGTTCGACACCGCAATGATGCCTGGTAGTATCCTTCCGGGTTGGGAAGTGCGGTGAAAGCATCTTGATTGATCAAGGCTCTGCGACATCATGTATGTCAGATGTTACAAGGAGTTAGGCCTTCACCCTGATGACATGGAGCAGTCAAGCGGCCCGATGGTCGGCTTCAATGGAACGCCGACATGGCCTTTAGGCGCAACAAGCTTGGAGGTACAAGCTGGTACGAAGAAGATCAGGACAGAATTCATGGTGATTGATACGCCCTCGCCTTACAACATCATTCTGGGGAGGCCGTGGTTGCATGTAATGGGGGCAGTTCCCTCAACATTGCATCAACTGCTACGGTTCCCAACAGAACATGGGATTAAGGAAATCAGAGGAGATCAGTTGCAGGCAAAAAATTGCTCCATGGCAGCAATGAAGTTAACCTGCAGCATTCGGGAACCAGAGGAAGCAGAAGTTGAAAAAGAGGATATGAAGGTCCTGGATGATGTCGGCAAGGAGCCGACCGAGAAAAGTGAAGAAGCACTAAAGAAAATCCTCGTCCAAGAGAACGATGAAGAACGCTTCTTTCTTCTCGGCACAGGGTTAGCCGAAGAAGAGGAAAGGGAGCTGGAAGCCTTTCTGAGGAAAAATATTGAGGTGTTCGCCTGGACACCATATGAAATGCCTGGCATTGACCCCGAGGTCACATCTCACAGACTTAACGTTGACAGGTCGGCCAAACCTGTGATACAACGAGCCAGAAGACCGACGTTGATGCACGTCGAAGTAGTGGAGGAGGAAGTAGACAGACTTCTAGAGGCCAGGGCCATCAGAGAAGCCAATTATCCGACATGGCTATCAAACACCGTGGTAGTAAAGAAGAAGAATGGCAAGTGGAGGGTCTGCGTAGATTTTACAAATTTGAACAAAGCTTGTCCCAAAGACAACTTCCCTCTGCCAAAGATCAACCAGTTGGTGGACGCCACATCTGGACATGGAAGGATGAGCTTCTTGGACGCATAGGGGGTATCACCAGATAGCCATGTACCCTCCGAATGAGGAGAAGACAGCGTTTATCACTCCCAAAGGCCTGTATTGTTACAGAGTCATGCCTTTTGGGTTGAAGAACGCAGGAGCAACTTACCAAAGGCTGGTTACCAAGATGTTCAAACACTTGATTGGCCGAACTGTAGAAGTCTACATTGATGACATGGTCATGAAGACCAAGGAACCAAAGGATCATCTTGCTGACCTAGAAGAGGTCTTTGACATACTCAGAACATATCGGCTCCGACTAAACGCATCGAAATGCGCGTTTGGAGTCGGATCCGATAAGTTCTTGGGATACCTGGTGATTAGAAGGGGCATTGAAGCCAGCCCAGATCAGATCAAGGCCATTCTGGAATTATAGAGTCCGACATCGGCAAAACAGGTTTCAAATGCTTACTGGAAGGGCCGCAGCCCTAAACAGATTCATAAGCCGAAGTTCGGACAAATGTAAACGTTTTTTCAATCTGGTAAAAAAGGCCACGGATTTTCTATGGACAGAGGAATGTGAGGCTGCTTTGGCCGACTTGAAGAAATACCTTACCTCGGCTCCAGTCCTCTCAACACCTCAACCTGGGGAGGAACTGTTTTTATACTTAGCAGTTTCAGAGCACGCAGTAAGCGTTGTGATAATCCGAGAAGAGAAGGGAGAGCAGAAGGCTGTTTACTATGTAAGTAAAACCTTGGCAGCCTTGAAACAAGGTATCTACCACTGGAGAAATTGATGCTGGCCTTGGTAATGGCCTCGAAGAAGTTAAACCAATATTTTCAGGCTCACAAGATAGTGGTTCTAACAGAGCATCCACTCAAATCCTTGCTGCAACAAGGAGACTTAACTGGAAGAATAGCAAGATGGGCCGTAGTTTTGGGCCAATATGACCTGGAGTTGGTAGAAACGACAATTAAAGGCCAAGTCTTGGCCGACTTCGTGGCCGAATTCTCGCCAGAATACATCGAACATCGGGCTCCGTTGAGCTGAGATGAACAATGTCCCAACAAGGAAGGAGAAGACCAGCCAAAAGCTAAAGAACCAAGGAAGGAAAAACTCAGACCCTGTAGCGTTTACATCGGTGACTCCTTTCAACTTTTTGTTGATGGAAGCTCAAACCAACAGGGGGCAAGAACAGGAGTAGTGTTAATATCCCCCGATGGAGAGATATTGGAGCAGTCCATTCGACTGGGGTTCAAAGCCTCGAAGAATGAGGCGGAATAAGAAGCATTGATCGCTGGACTGAAACTGGCAATAGCAGCAGAGGCAGATGAGGTAATAATTTTTTGTGACTCACAACTTATAGTAAATCAAACTACAGGAGAGTTTGCTCCCCGAGATGAAAGGATGTTGGCATACGCAAAAGAAGTCATCAGGCTGGCAGACATGTTTCAAAACTGCCGACTTCTTCAGGTCAGCCGAGACGATAACAACCACGCGACGCGTTGGCCAATTTAGCAAGTTCAATGCAAACCGGAAAGATGAGGACAATAATGATCAATTACCTATCAAGCCCGAGCATAGAGCCACTGAACATAATGCAAGAGGCATTATGTGTGGACATGGGACCAAGCTGGATGGATGCAATTATTGCATTCCTAAAAGAAGGAAAGCTTCCAGAAGACCGCAAGGAAGCACACAAAATCAGATTGAGGTCGGCAAGATTCAGTCTGACAGTAGAAGGACATCTCTACAGAAGATCCTTCATTGGACCTCTTTTAAGGTGTGTACACCCTCTTCAGGTCGAAGACTTTTTATATGAAATTCATGAAGGAGTTTGTGGAAGCCACACAAGGGCCAGATCGTTAGCTCACAGGGCCATTACCCAGGGGTATTGGTGGCCCTATATGCAAAAAGATGCAAAAGCCTATATAAAGAAGTGTAAACAATGCCAGAGGTTTGCACCTTTGATACATCAGCCAGCTGCTGACCTGAACCCGGTTTCCAGCCCTTGGCCATTTGCCCAATGGGGCATGGATCTCGTTGGACAATTGCCCCAAGCAACTGGGCAGCGGAAGTACTTACTGGTTGCGACAGACTACTTCACAAAGTGGATAGAAACAGAGCCTCTTGCCAAAATCCGAGATGTGGATGTGAAGAACTTCATCTGGAAAAACATCGTCACCAGATTTGGGATTCCAAGAGCAATAGTCGCCGACAACGGAACACCGTTTGACAGCAAACTCATCAAGAATTTTTGTGCAAAGTTCAAGATAAAAAATTACTTTTCAACACCAAGCTTTCCCCAAAGTAATGGGCAAGCCGAAGCATCCAACAAAGTCATTCTGGATGGAATAAAGAAGAGGCTGCAGGCAGCAAAAGGAAAGTGGGTAGACGAATTGCCCAACGTGCTCTGGGCATATCGCACTACGCCGAGAAGATCAACAGGGGAATCCCCCTTTGCCATGGCTTATGGCACAGAAGCAGTCATTCCATTGGAGATCGGCATCCCAGGAATCAGAACACAGGGAGTTGAGAACGGGTCTAATGATGTGCTCTTAGCCCGAGATCTGGATCTACTAGAAGAAAGAAGAGAGAAAGCTGCAATCCAGCTTGCAGCATACCAGCAACAGCTTGCCAAAGCTTACAACAAGAAGGTTAATCCAAGGGATTTCCAAGTCAACGACTTAGTCTTGAGAAAAGTCGTCGGCAATAAGAAGGATCCCAGAGAGGGCAAGCTTGGCCCAAACTGGGAAGGACCCTACAGAATTACTTCGGTGTTAGGAAATAGGGCATATCGGCTCGAAGATAATGAGGGCAAAGCATTGTCTAGACCATGGAACACTTGTAATTTAAAGTTTTTCTATCATTAAATGTTCTTTGATTTTTTGCCGATATGATCAATAAAATCTTAGCAGAATTTTTCAGAACTTATAAAACTATGCATGATGTTATTTTTTGAGTAATGAGAACCCAAGTGAAACTTAGGTTCACATTGGGGGCAGAGATAAGACATTAGTAATGCTTAGCCGAAGTTAAGCCGAGATTATGTTTAAACATAGCTAAGCTGAGATAAATTCCTTACCTTTACTTGTTGAAATTTGTAGCAATTTACAAGTTAAAGTTAAGCCGAGATAAATTCCTTACCTTTACTTGTTGAAATTTGTAGCAATTTACAAGTCAAAGTTAAGCCGAGATAAATTCCTTATCTTTACTTGTTGAAATTTGTAGCAATTTACAAGTTAAAGTTAAGCTGAGATAAATTCCTTATCTTTACTTGTTGAAATTTGTAGCAATTTACAAGTTAAAGTTAAGTTGAGATAAATTCCTTACCTTTACTTGTTGAAATTTGTAGCAATTTACAAGTTAAAGTTAAGCCGAGATAAATTCCTTAGCTTTACTTGTTGAAATTTGTAGCAATTTACAAGTTAAAGTTAAGCCGAGATAAATTCCTTATCTTTACTTGTTGAAATTTGTAGCAATTTACAAGTTAAAGTTAAGCTAAGATAAATTCCTTATCTTTACTTGTTGAAATTCGTAGCAATTTACAAGTTAAAGTTAAGCTGAGATAAATTCCTTATCTTTACTTGTTGAAATTTGTAGCAATTTACAAGTTAAAGTTAAGCTGAGATAAATTCCTTATCTTTACTTGTTAAAATTTGTAGCAATTTACAAGTTAAAGTTAAGCCGAGGTGAATCTTCAAGTAAACATACCCGAGGTATTTCTCCCTGAGGAGATTGTACAAAGGAGGAGAGACTTGCAAAATATTCTAAGTATAGAATCAAACAGAAGCAATGAAGAAAAATTAAAGACTACAGCGTTCAAAGAGAAACAGTTGTATATAAAGGAGGCACAATGGCCTAGCAGAAGTAAATTGTTCTAAAGCAACAAAGAGAGGCACATCGGCCATAAAGAAGAAGCTTACATTGTTCAGGGAACATTAACAAGAGCAAAGAAAAGAAACAAAGTACAGAAATAGAAAAAAGCTAAGTTTCTTCAAACTTCAGGAGCAGGTTGGGCTGGGACCTCAGAGGGCTCTTGAAGAACAACCTCGACATCTTTTTTTGCCACAACCTCAGCATGCTTTCCCACCACGACCTCGGCCTCCTTATCAGCCGCAATTTCGGCATCAATCTCGGCCAAAGTCTTCTCAACACTTCTCTCAGCCAAGAGAAGGTCAGAGGATAACTTGCCGACGTCAGCTTCCTTGGGCGCCTCTTCAAGATCTTCGTTCTGGGTCAAGTCCAAAACTTGATCATCCTTAGGAGGAGATTTGGACTTCCTCACCAAGGCCTCGTTATCTTTGTTTTCCTCATCCTCATCTTCAGCCTCGGTTTCAGAATCAGCTTCTTCTTCAGCTTGGCTTGGAGGAGGAGGCGGAAAAGGCAAAGGGATAGCATCGGCCTTGCGCCATGGCGAATCGTCTGGAATGTTAAGCTTTTTGGCCAGGGACATCCAGCCAAGGGAAAATCCCCTGTTGCATGCCTGCCTGACCTGAAGCTTGTAGTCTTCAGTGACGTCGGCAATACCCTGGTTGTAGGCCTTTTCATCTGCAGCCTTGATTTCGGCTTCTTTGGTGGTCAGGGCATCTTGCAGTTCCTTTTCGGCTTGGGCTGCCTTTTCCTCGGCCTCTTTCTTTTGCGCTTCAGCAACGTTCTTAATGGCTTTAGCAGCTTCGGCCCTCTCATCAGCCTCTTCTTGAGCTGAGTTCTGACCTCGGCTTGATCCTCCAGAGTCTTCATTTTATTTTTAAGACTCTTGTTTTATTTCTGAAGAGCAGCAAACTCCTTCTCCATCTCGGACAATTTCTCCTTCGTTTCAAATGCTTGCAAGGAGAAGGAGTGGGCATGCTGCATGGCCTGAAAGAATACAAGGCAAAAGTTATTACAAAATGTTACAAAACCTAACAATTATGAAGAAAATGGCATGAAGACAAGTTATAAAAATTCAGAGGCTTACTTGAACGGATCGCTAAAGCATGAGGGCGTAGTTCTCAAATTCACTCATCTTGGCATTACGCTCAAGATCGTCCTCAAGGAGCACTGCAGTGCTGAGTGCCACGCCGATGTTTACATCGGCGGCGCTTTCGTTGGCGTAGACGGACCTGTTTTCAAGTGTAATTTTGGGCTCCCAGGGAACTTTGGGAACCCTGGACCCCGAAGTCGTCGTAAACGACGACCTCGGCCTTTTTGGCTGAGTTGACCCCGATGGTTGGGCCTCAGCAGATCTTTTGGCGGGAGCAGAAGTGGTCTTCACGGTTGAGGTTAGTTGGGAGATGGGCAGAGCATCTTCGACCTCGGCCTCAGTAGCTTTGGCCTTTGGCTAGGCCTTTTTTACTCTTTTTGGTTTTGGTGGGGGCACCGTTTGGGATGGTGCATCATCCACATCGGCTGGAAGGTCGGCGAGGAGATCTAGAACAACGGGCTTCGGGCGGACCATTTCGGCAGTTTTTACGAGACGTCGCCGACGCTTTCTTTCTGTTACTGGGATCAGGTATTGGGCTGAAGTGGATGGAAGATCGGCTGGGTCAGAAGTAGAACCTTGATCTGTCCGGGAAGTAGATGTGGTTTGAGTTGTGGCTATGGATGAGCTCTTTTTCTTCGCTCTTGGGACGTCAGGCAGAGTTGACTTATACGTTGGGATGAAGTTCAGTACCAGTGGAGCTTTGCGCTTCTGGATTGGAAGGTCCAGGAGCTTCTTCAGGCCTTTCCCAGGAAAATAGGACTGGCGAAAGTCCTTGGGAGGCTTGCGAACGTCTGCAAAATAGAACATAACATTAGGAACAGATAAAAAAATTTTGGAAAAATTTGAAGAAAGAAACAGCTAAACAGTTGACGTTGGGCTCTTACCCTTGCCCTCTTTTACTGTTCGAGGGAGAGGGAAAAAATGGACTTCTTCATCTGGGCCAAACTCCCAGTTACCAGATGCAATAAGGTAGTCATCTCCAGCACCTTTGTTGGAGTCAGGAAGGTCGGCTACAATTTTAAACTCGGTGGACCTCGGCTTGAGGTAGTACACATAACCTTTCTCCTTTAGGTTGAGGGCACACATGGTGTAACAGTATTGGATGTCGGCAAGAGTGATCCTGACACTCTCCTGCCAAGCTAAGGCTATTATACCATTAAGGGTTCTATAGGCGTTGATGGTGAGTTGCATAGGGTTCAAGGTATAGTAATGAAGGACCTCGCGAAAAAGGGGATCTAGAGGGAACCGAAGCCCACATTCCACAAAGGCTACAACAGGAAAGGCCATGTTATCATCCTCGGGCATAATGGAGTCGCCCTCCCCAGCCAGTCTTAAGTGAACATCGGCAGGGATGGAGAACTCCTGCCTAAAATATTCTAGTTTGGTTGGGGTGTTAACCCTATTTCTCCACATATCCATGGTTTTGGTATACAAGTACTTGACTACAGAAACAGAATATTCCTAAAGGGTTGTTAGGACCTCGGCTTAAACCTAAGTGTGAATTGATAATTTTGTTTCAGTTTTTCCTAAAAAATGAAGGTCCTACAGACAAATCCCAAACCTAAAACTACGAAGAACAAGTATGGAAGGCAAAAATCTGGAAAACAGAAAAGCAAAAACGAAGTCTCAAATTCAAGAACAGAAAGGGTGGAAGACCAAGAACAAGAGGTGCAACAGTGCGAGTGTTCATGACATGTGCAAAAAACCAGGAAATAATACACACTCAGGTGAACGATTCACAAATCAAATACTAGAGCAGAACAACAATGGCAAGAAATTTCAGGGATAAATCAAGAACTGGAGGAAAAAAGCCAGTTGCTTACCAGAAAAGATGAAGGCCGGAGTGAGCTTCGCCGAGATCAGACGACAGAGGCAACAGTGGCCAAAGCTTCACAAAAATAGTAGATGGAGATGGTTGCAGAGCTCAGAGCTTGGGGCAATGGCAGATTCGAAGGAAAGAAAGCTTCAGAAAGAGAAAATGCAGAGTATTCAAATACAGAAGTGAAAAGAAAGAGAGAGGCAAACGTTTTTGTCCAAAACATGAAACGGCGGCAAAAGCAATTATTGCGCCTGGGTTAACGCATGCGTCAGACGGCGCAAGCAGTGAAAAGACGGCCAACTGGCGCGTCACCAGCACGGACCAGTGAGGGAAAAACGCGTCAGTGAAACGGTTGAGAAATGGTGCATGACAGCTCATACACTTGGGAGAGTTCGTGTGAATTCTTGTTCTTGGATGAAGACATGTCGGCCTGAAAGTAAATGATCTCGGTTGGAAAGTTCTTGAGCCGACATACGAAGAAAAGTTCAAATATAGGTTCCATCACCTCAGTATGCCGAGGTAATAGAACCTAGGGGGCAGTTGTGGGGATATATTTTCTGAGTACCAACACGTGGCCGAGGTGACGCCGAAGTGTCAGCCGAGGTTCCACTTGTCATGACAGATATGCCGAGGTGATCTCGGGGTTGCCGAGGTTATCTCCGAAGAAACCGGAGTCCGAAATAAGTGGATAAGGGACAGGAGTCCTAGAAAGAAGAAAGACTGCAAGATGGATATAGGTAGTACTCTCAGGGAGTCTATCCTTATCTCTTGAAGAGTCCAAGGTGGATCTGGAATTGGAGTCCCTAGAAGTGAGACTTCTAGTGGGATTGGGAGAGAGTTAAGCTATAAAAGAGAGGCACCCCCATGGGTCTAAGGTATGCTTTTTGATACTCAAGCTTGTGAGTTGAATATTTGATTATCTTTGAGAGATATACTGACTTGATCGTCGGAGTGCCCCTGGGTGGAAGAACCACCGCCGGAGCCTTTTCTTTTTGTACAGATTACAGGGTGCCATCTATTTTGCCTGTGTTCTACAGCTGGATTACTAAGGAGGGCAGTGTGATCGGAAATTCACTCACACACGTAGCAAGGTGGTGTGAGGAGAGTTTATCCTTCATGTATAAATAGACGGTTGAATTTGTTTCATGTTAGTCATTTTAATTTAAAAAAGTGTTTAGATTTAGCACGCATATTTAAAGATCTATTTTAGTGATCATTTTAAGATTTGTTAAGTAAAATATTTATGTAAAGAATCAAGATGATTAAATATCAGTAGCTATATATTTGAATTAAATTTGTATTATAAAAAATAGATAGTTATTCTTAATACGGAAATTTGGTCAAAACATCTTCATAATAAAACTTTAATGTATTAAGGACAATATAAAAAGTTTTTTTTGAAAAATCTGACACATAACCTATGTTTGGGAAGTTGGGTTTGTGGATTTTTTTGGTTAAAAAAGTCATAAAAAACAAAATAGGCTTTTTAGTCAAAAAAATAAAACATCACATCTAATTCATAATTATTACATTCTTTCTCTCTAAAAAAAGTCAAAACCCTTCTCGAACCAAACTTTTTAGTCCTAGGCTAATATAACCAAAAAAGTCAAAAAACCAACTCACTTCCCAAATAAGCATAATAATTATCAAAATATTAAACTTTAAAATAATATAATTTTTGATATAGATGTCGGTTTTTAATAAAATTAATATTTTTAAAATTCTCTTATCAAGATCTATCAAATAAGATTCATGTTGACTATGGAATTTAAAATAAAAAAAAATATATTATAGTTGAAATTGATATAAACGATAACAATATGTTACTCTAATTCACAGTAACATGTTACTCTAGTAATATTATCCAAGAAAAATATATATATTTTAGTTTATCCTTAGTCATAGTTATGTATTTTGTCCTTAGGGGGTGTATGAAGTAAAATAAATTGGGCAGTCCTTTTCACCAAATAAGGGTCCAATGTGTTTTGGCTAAATTTCCCTTCTTAAAATTATATTTTCGTCCATTTTTTTAAAACAAATATGACTCAAACATATAGTTATTGATATCCAATCATTTTAATTTTTTACATAAAAATTTTCTCAATGAGTCTTGGGCTATATTTGGCATGAGTTTTTTGGGCTATTTTAGTCACAAAAAGGCAAAATAAACTAAAAAATTAATAAAATAAAATGTCACATCCAAAGTATAATCATTTTATTTTTTCTCTCACAAAAGTTAAAAACTAAAAATTTCATCCAAAACAAAACTTTTAAGCTCTTAGGTTAAAATAGTCAAAAAATTAAAAAGTCAAAAAGTAAACTCACATCCCAAACAAAGGCTTAAAAATTAAACGATTTGTATTATCGAAATCGATTTTAAAATAAGTTTAAACGTTTTCTTAAGTTGAAATGACAATTTAAGATAAATTAAACCCATAAATATATTATTCCTAACTAGTAATATCATGTGTCACTAATAATATAACAATAATGTTTGAGAGTTCTAATAGAGCTCTATTAATGTGGAAAGTATTCATGCGATATGGAGGCCCACACTCCTCTCTCTATCTTTTTCTACTTTCTCTTTCTTTCACCTCATTAGAGCTCCCATTAGAACTATTATTTTAAAATTATGTATCACTACTCATAATATAATATCACTATTATATTAACAAAAATGGTAGAAACTCCAAAAAAATTTACTAAAAATTTTACCAAATATTGATCCTGTTTGGTAGAGCTGTGGGAAAGTTCTTATAGTTTATGCCTAAACAGCTTATAACTTATAACTTTCAGCTTAAGCTGATTTCCAGCTTATTCTTAAAGTATCTCCTGCCCCACTCAAAGAATAAGCTGATTTCTGACTTCCACAAAATTATAAGCTATAAGTTATAAGCTAAACCAAACACATCAAAATAACTTAAATTAAACTGAAAGCTGAAATAAATTGAAAAAAAATTCTGCCAAACAGACGCATTATAAGATTCACATAAGACCTATATTATATAAATCTCACACTCATATAAGATATTTGATAAAAATTTTTAAATTTCTAACTCTCCTGTAACATTAATTTTTACTCCACGATGTGACTATATTGATCAAAATTGTGCTTTGATATGTGGGGCCCGACGTGCATTAGGGAAGCCGCATGCCTCTGGTCAGATCCTCTCTCGCGAGCCCCTCGAGCAGAGAGGCCTTCAGGGCCTTCACTTTGAGGCCCAGTTTGATAATTGACCGTTCGATTTTCATATTTATTTCAGATTATAACATGCTTAAAAATCAAGTTGATCGGATATCGAAAAGTATGTGTTCAGAAAATTAGGACTACAAACTATTTTTTAATAAAGGTTTTAACACATACTTTCATATCCGATCAACTTGATTTTTATAAATGTTATAATATAAATATATCAAAATTGAAGGCCCCTCAAGGAGGGACTCAAGGAGGGGGCTCAAGGAGAGGATCCCAATTCCATGCCTACTGGTTGCGGTAGAAATCAGCCACCCACAATGTGCCACCTCAGCACATAACGGAGCTGACCACCACGCCAAACGTTGCCAACGGTTACAATGATGCTTTGCCCTCGTCATTATTAGAAATATTAGCAATGATTCATAATATTAATTTTGCTATTTTAATAAAATACAGGCTAAGTTTGACATCTTCCTGAAAAGACAAAAAGTAAAAAAATTATCTTTATTCAACAAAAAAATATTAAAAAATTAATTTTCCACACAACTGTACAACTCATCAATCTGACCCATGAAGCTCTGTGCTGCGTTTGTTAAGAAAAATTACACAGTTTGATGCAATTTTCACACACTATTGTTCAGTCCGTGAGAGCCCATCACGGGTCCCGTTTTGATAATCTGAACGGTTTAATGTGTAGAACTCGTCGAGTATTATATGTCTGTAAAAAATCACATTGATCATGTAGTTATTGATATTTGATCAATGTGATTTTTTACAGACATATAGTACTGGACGAGTTCTACATATTGAATGGTTTAGATTATTAAAATGGAACCCGTGATGGCCCCCACGGGCCGAACAAAATCGTCTAGTGCAATGCCCAAAAAGTAGTCAATAATTTCTTACCATCAATTCGGCTATGCAAATTGTACAAGCTGTACAACACACATCTCTAATCTTCTCCTACATACTTCTTTATACAATTTTTTAATACATATTTTTTCATAAAAAGTAAAAAAATTAACCCAAATATTTATATTTTTTTCCTCAACAGGGTTGTTTGGAGTGTCCTAAATAAGTGTACTTTTTGTCTTTTTGGACTAAAAAATTGAGGAAGAAAATATGGATGTTTGAGTTAACTTTTTGATTTTTTATGGAAAAATGTGTAATAAAAAATTGTAAAAATTGATTTGTAGGGAAAAATTAGTATTGGGAGTTGTACAGCCGTAATTGTTGACTTTTGGTGAATAGTGTTAACTTTTTAACTTTTTGAATAACTTTTTGACTTTTTGACTTTTTTGATACATGCCAAACTTGGCCTTAATCTAAAAAGACAAAAAGTGCACTTATTTAGGACACCCCAAACAATCTCTAATAACATAGTAAGGAAAAAAAAAAAACAAACAAATAAACAAACAAACAAACAAACAAATCAAGATCAAAACATCATATTACAGTGGGCGAGACCCACTGCTAACTCATTAGAATTGATTTTAGAGCTCAAAAATTAAAGCTCCAAAGCATTTTTCTAGAAATGTAGGGCCCATACGATTGTTACATTCTGTATGTTTGGTTTTAATTTTCTAAATTTAATTTTTTTTTAAATTAAACTTTTTATTTCTCGTATTTTTATTTTTAGTGAATATTTTTAAAATCTTAAGTAATTTTTTATATTTTTAGATACACTTTACTTAGATGTACTTAAGAAGAAAAATATTTGTGAAAAAATATTTTTAAAAAATTAATAAATACACAAAAATATGAAAAATGGATTGAATTTTCGTATTTTTATATTTTTGGTATTTAGTGAATTTTTAAAGATTATTTTCATAAATATTATACTTTTTAAATGTATTTATATTACGTGTGTCTAAAATTAAAAAATTGCTTAAAATATTAAAAAATTGAATAAAAATAAAAAAATGTAGAAAATAGAAAAGTAAAATTTTCTAAAAAATGAATTCTAAAAATCAAAACCAAACAGAGTAATTATTTTTATTTTTTTATTTTTGTACTATTTATCCTTTTTTGTTATAAATAAAACCTTTGCTTGTAAGTGTTCTACTACTTGTTCAAAAAAACATAAAGGTCTATTAGTGATGTGATGAGAGAGCGGAATTGCAAGTATTATAATACTGGTTGAAAAAAAAGGAAAAAAAAAAAAAAAAAAGGTGTGGATAGGAGGGATTTTGTGCACAATATAATGTGGACAAAGGCTCCTTATTGATGTGATGGGAGAGGGGAATTACAATATAATGTGGACAAAGGCTCCTTATTGATATAATGTGGACAAAGGCTCCTTTGGCAGTGTTTGGGAAGGTGGTTTAGGCTAAAATAGTCACAAAAAACAAAATAGGTTATTTTAGTTCATAACAAACAAAACATCACATCCAACCCATAATCATTACACTCTTCTCTCACAAAAAAAGTCAAAAAAATCAAAAAGTTAAAAAGTCCTTCCCAAACCAAGCTTTTTAGCCCAAGCTAAAATAGTCAAAAAAGTCAAAAAGTCAAAAAGCCAACCCACTTCCCAAACCAATCCAAAGTATTATACTACTTGTTCAAAGAAATATATATATATATATATCATAGTATTTGTGTATGGGAGGGATTTTGTGCACAATATAATGTGGACAAAAGCCTCTTAGTGATGTGATGCGAGAGGAGAATTGTAAGTTGTATCACTTCATAAAAATATGAAGGGTAAATTTGTAATTACACTTCAACTGATTGTACGTTTAATCTCATTGTTTTTCTTTTGACATTTTAATTGCTCTGATCAATTTCTTAAATTTCGAGACAAGAGAAAGTTTGATTCAGAGAGAGCAGAAAAAGAGAAAATTGGAACCGAAATATCATTTGATTTGTGGATTCTTTAAAAAAAAAAAAAAAAAATTCTATTCATTGAGTGGCAAATGAAAAATTCATGGGAAGTTACGATCCCTACCGCCGAATAGTGCACCTACATGCCTTGATCAACATTGTTTTTCGACCGAATGACCAAGCGCTAACTATTGAGACTTTGGACTAACATACTTCGTGAAATGATTTATGCATGTTTGTTGCCAGGGGATCTTTGTAAAGTTGACAGGACCGGCCTTGGGGCATAGGTTAGAAGGTTCTAGGGTTCCTCAAAATAGACTCAAAAAAGGAATCTTCCTATCATAATTTAGTGTAATATATTAGGTAGGTTTTAAGTCTAAAACAATTAAAAAATATTCAAAGTAACCTAAAATAAATTGATCCATTAAAAAATTAAAAAGTCATTCAAAAAAATTAGCATTATTATCTATTGAACTCTCTTATTATAGTTTAGTCTAATATATTAAGCATATTTTAAGTCAAAAAAAAAAAAAATAAGGAAGACCCAAATTAACTTAAAATAAATTAATTTATTAAAAAATTGAAAGATCTATTTAAAATAATTAGCATTGTTATTCATTAAAAATGATTTTGCAAAAAAATTAAATTATACAAGTATGATTGATTTATTTGCTTTTAAAAATACAAGAAGAGTGAAGATCAAACGATACTTATTAGTTATTGCAATGTAACACTAAGTATTTTTTGTGATTTTGACACAAATATTTTGTCTTTTACTTTTATTTTTTTTTTTTCAATCAATGAAAAAAAAATGTGAAGGATCTCAAAAATTTATTAATTGATTATTGACTTTAAATTTTACAAATCTCAAGGCCGGGCCTGAAAGTTGATCATTGCAAGAGTTATGACAAATTTGACTACGAAGTCCAATGACCAAAAAAAAAAAAAAAAAAGATTCATTAGCTAGTTATTTAGTGCGAATCAGAGGATTTGATTGAGTATGAGGAGTTGAGGGATTTAAGCCAAAATATCAAATGAAAGTGATTGATTTTTTTTCATTCCTAAGGGAGTACATCTATTGCCTGGATCTTCTTCTGGAGCAAAAGGTATGATCCACGCACATTGATATATATGTTTCATAAAAAAAAATAATAATAATAAATAAATAATAAAAAAATACTGAAAGAGTTAATAAAAGAGAAAAAGAAAAATATGTCTTATATCGTTTTTAAAAACACCAGTGAGATTAATTTTGATAAAAGTATAAAGGTACTCAGGACTAAACTAAGATTTTTGTTAAAGTGTACTAGATTACTTATAATTAATACTATTGCGTTGTTTTTTTTCATTAATTTTCGAAATGACATTATATGAATAAGTCCAATTGTAACTTGGTTGAAAGCTACGCAAATTTATTAGAACAATTAAAAAGTTACGAAAATTAGTGAAATTTAATATAAAGTATAAGAGTCTAAATAAAATTTTCTTAAATATATATATATATATATATATAAGGGTTTGGTTTCTCTCAATTTGGTCATCTCAATTTAAGAGAGCACTTAAGTTGGATAGGCCCATTATGGGATCGATTTCAGTAATCTAAACAGTTCTCTTTTTAAGACTCGTTGAGTAGAATATTCATACAAAAAATTAATATAATTGGATATCGGTAGCTACATATTTGAACCAAATTTGTGTTACAAAAGATGAATGATTATTGTTAAAATTATATTTGTCGTTTATTTTTTAATATAATTTAAATATATAGATACCATTGTCTAATCATTTTAATTTTTTGTATGAATATTTTACTCAACAAGTCTTAAAAAGTGAACAGTTTGAAGAACCAAAATTAGTCTCAAAATGAACTTACCAAATCTAAATATTCTTTCAAATTGCAATAATAACTTTAAAAAAATCAAACCCTATATAAAGTGGGAGATGTAAATTCTATTAATAATTGTATCTTTTTTTTGACAACACATATTTTTTGACATTTTCCATGCAAACCTAGACATAGGAGGAGAAAGGTTGTAGATAGAGCCAAAAAAAAATTATGAATTGTGGGTGTAGATTTCTGACCTCACAACCAAATAAGAAACTTAGCTGGAAAGCACACGGCAAAATAGATTGAGCCAACTACCTGCCAACAACAAGATGAGAATACTGCGGTGGTTTGTCCACCCAGGAATACTCCGACAATCAAGTCAATAATCATATCTCTTACAGATATCGCACAAGCATTCAATTCACAAGAAAAAACATACCTTATACCTACGAGAGTGTCTCATTTTTATAACCAATAGTGACCTAATCCCTTAGAAGTCTCACTTCGTAAAACTTAAGTTCAATGCTCATCTCGAACTCTCGACTAGATAGGGATAAACTCCTCAAGAGCCTTATCCTTATCCAGACTAAGAACCTCTTCTGATCTAGGACTTTTATCTCTTCTTTGAATATATCAGGGTTCCGACACTACTGCACTAACCTCGACAACACTACAACCATCTCGGCTACTATGACTCATCCACGTGGCACTTTAGCCGACATCTCGGAGCTATCTCGGCCATGTGACGTCATTCGCAAAATACTTCCCTGCATGAATCAATTTGTTTAAGGAATTGTTATTCTCACTTCATTCTTTTATAAATGCATTTTAAATCTATCTTCTAGTGCGCATTGAGAATCATTCTATATCATACTATGTGAATTTTTGGTTCAAAAATTAATGAATTTTGGACTTGTTTATTTCGACAAAATATATTATAATACAAAATAAATAAATAAATAAATAAAATTAATAAAAATATTTTCTATTGTGAATGAAAACTAAACTTATTTTGGTAGAACATATTTCTTATTTTTGAAAAGTGAAAAATATTTTTGAACTAAAATCATACGGATGCCACCACAATTTTATTATCACTACCACCCCCACCACAACACTACCACCAACACCGCTACCATTTTCACCACAGCCACCTCACTACCACTATTGCCAAAAATGGCAATTTCTTCTGGTAGCACTTTTTCTCAATTTCATATTCCAATAAAGGAAAAAGAAAAAAAAACAGCTTTAGAAAAATGACCGTTAAAGGCGATTTGCAAACTCCAAACCAACGGGATGATCCTGAATGCTCCAAAGAGGAGATTGATCATCTGATCCGAAGTAAAAAGAAAATTAAAAGCTCAACTGACAGACCAGAAGATGAATCAATAGAGGAATCTGCTTCAAATGAAGAAGAGGAAAGGGATGTGCGAAGCCCTAGATCTTCTGCTGAAGATGCAACTGTGAATCAAGCTACTGATGTAAGGAAAACCATCAGTACCGATCAAATGGAGGGCATAGAGGCAACCAATGAAGTAGCTAAATCTTTCAAGCAAGCCCTGCTAAGATCACGATTTTCTGAAAATGGCAACGAGAAAAATTCCGACTGTAATGTTGACGAAATTTCCTCAGATGAGGATGAAGCTGCTCCTGAAGGTGAGGAACAGAAAATGGATGATGTGGTAGTTAGGACTGGAATTCCGAAAGTTAGCATTCCACCAAGTCCCCTGAAGAAAATTCGGGAACCATGGAAAAAGTGTTTGATTGTACGCCTATTGGTGAAATCCATTGGTTACAAATTATTTATGATCAAAATGACCAAGATATGGGGGCTACAAGCTGATTTTTGAAGCCTTGGATATTGGTCATGGATTCTTCATTGTCAAATTTGATATGGCTGATGATTATAACAAGGTGTACACTGGGGGACCGTGGGTTGTCATGGATCATTATGTTACAGTGAGGAAATAGCAACAAGACTTTAAGCCAGATGAAGTAGAGGAGGATACCACTGCGATTTGGGTGCGGTTCCCTAACCTCCCGATCGAGTATTATAATGAGAAGGTCCTCTACCATATTGCCAAAGTGCTGGGTTCTCCCTTAAAAATCGATATCAACACTGCTATGGCTGCGAGAGAAAAATATGTAAGAGTTTGCATAGAAATGGATCTTAGACAACCATTAATTCCTCACTTTTCTATAGGTAACCACATTTATAGAGTTGAATATGAGCATTTGCACTCACTGTGTTTTTTATGTGGCAGGTTTGGGCATCAGAGGGAAGCATGCGATGTGAGAGTCATCCCAAAGGCTTGGAGAGGACCGAGCAACCATTGAATAGAGATGTACATCAGATGACTGAAGCTCACCAAGCTACCAGGCCAAGCCCCAGGGAAGAAGAAATGACAGATCCAAACTCAGGGAATTTTGGCCCTTGGATGATGGTTCAAAATCAGAGAAGGAAAAACAGAGGCCCAATGGGAGCTAAGCCAGCGACCCAAAAGAGTAATAGGTTTGCAGTGCTCAATGAGGAGGGGGGAAAAGATGGAGCTAAAGCCCATTCAGGCAAGGAGAAAGGTAAAGGACAAGCCCTTGGATATGTGGGCTCAACAAGCAATCAGGTTCATCAGACTAAAGCAATAGCTAAGAGTAAAGTGAATTCTAGCACTGAAGACTAAAGAGCAACTAGGTGAGGCAGGCAGACTGAGGAGGAAAGACTTCTCTGACAGGAGGATACGAGATCAAACAACAGAAATGGGGAAAGGTGAGATATCTAATTTGCAGAGTGCCATCACCCTACCAGCTGTTACTTCTCACCAGGCCATTGTTTAACTAGCCAATCCAAGTAAGGAGTTGGTAAGCACAGGGAATCGGGTGGAAATCTCAAAACCCAAGTCCAGAATCCCTCTGGACAAAAATGGAGGAGGTCGGAGAGAACCACCCGACCGAGGTGCACAACCTGAGGCAGAGCAGAGTGATGGTGAGTATGTCCCCAGGGAACGAAGTGTTTCACCTCATCACCTCCGTATGGTAGAACAAGGAAGTAAAGTTGAGGGTAATGCCTTGGAGGCAAATAGCAGCGAAACAAGACTTGCATTATCTCTCAATGATACCTTCCAAGTCAATGGAAGCGAATCACAAAGCCATACGGGGCAATCTGGGAATTGACAACCAGGAGCCCCTACCTGATAAAGAAATTCCATCAATGGACTTGCTCATTTGGAATTGTAGAGGAGCCGGCAACCATAGATTCAAACGGAATCTGAGGGAATTAGTTCAAATTCACCGACCAGAACTGATGGTGCTTATGGAAACTAAAGTGGAATTCAAAGAAATGGGAATGTTCTTCAATTGTATGGGCTTCACAGCCTCAAGCCATGTGGATCCTATCGGTCGAAGTGGTGGAATCTAGTTGCTTTGGAACCCCAATGTTGTTAATGTTAGGGTGGTAGAAGCTAGCTCGCAACAAATTACAGCGACCATCTCAAGGCAAGACTACCCCGACTGGTTGTTATCAACTGTCTATGCCAGCCCAAGTAGTGTCAAGAGAGATGAGCTTTGGGAGCAGCTGGAGGCCATTGTTCAGCACACAACTGACCCCTGGTTAGTTGCTGGAGATTTCAATGATTTTACCTCCTCTAATGACAAGAGAAGCTTCCATGGTAGGAGCCACCAGAATTTAAGCCAAGACCAGAGGAGGAGTAGTAAGTTCAATGACAGAATTAACAACTGCAAGCTGATGGATCTGGGGTGTGCAGGACCAAGACTGACCTGGTCCAATAATAGGAAAGGTTGGGCCAACACTATGGTAAGATTGGATAGGGCTCTGTGCAACACCAAATGGAGAACTACCTTTCCGGATGGAGCTGTGAGAAACCTCCCTCGCACATACTCTGACCATTCACCCATGATAGTGTTCACTCAAGGTAAGTCACCATTCCTTTCTATTTGTAAACCTTTTAAATTTTTGGCTGCCTGGATCACCTATAAGGATTTTAAGAATGTGGTGGATGTGTGCTGGGGGTAAAACCCACACCTCTTTGTGCTCTAAGTTACAAACACTTAGCTATGAGGCTAGTGTCTGGAACAAGAAGGTGTTTGGGAACATTTTTCGTAGGAAGAGGTGGTTATTGGGACGTATTGAGGGCATACAAGCTTCTCAAGCCATCAATTACTCCCATAACCTCCACAACCTGGAGCTGGAATTGGTTGACCAGTATAATACTGTTTTATATCAAGAGGAACTCTTGTGGTTCCAAAAAGCTCGAGCTAATTGGATCACTCAGGGAGCGAGGAATACTAAGTATTTCCACCTTACTACCCTGAATAAAAGGAGGAGAAGAACGATTGAGATGCTTAAAGATGACAAATGGTTATTGGGTTGACCAAATGGATCAACTCAAAAACCTCGTCAATTCTTACTTTGTTAACCTTTTCAGTGACCCTCAAACTGTCTCTCTTGCTCAGTGATCCAACTTGGTGGATTGTAAACTCAACCATGAGGACAACTTGAACCTCACTAGGCCTTTTTCTGATGGTGAGATTTGGAAGGTTGTGAAACACATAAATGCCTTTAAAGCCCCTGGGCGGGATGGGTTTCAAGCTTTGTTCTACCACACCTATTGGGACATTATTGGTCCTGATGTCTGTGAATTTGTTAAAAACTGCTTTGATGAAAAACAAATTCCCCCTGAGGTTAATAAAACTTTGATTGCTCTTATTCCAAAATCTGAAAACCCTGAGAGCATCAAGCATTTTAGACCTATAAGCCTCTGCAATGTGTCTTATAAAATTGTCTCTAAGATTATTGTGAGCAGAATTCGACCTTTTTTAAGCAAAATTGTGAGACCTAACCAAAGTAGTTTCATCCCTGGCCGTAATACTTGCGATAACATTATTATTTCTCAAGAGATCATTTATTCCTTGGGTCATAAGCGAGGCAAGAAAGGGGGCATGATTTTTAAAATTGATTTGGAAAAAGCTTATGATAATATTTCTTGGGATTTTTTAAAACAAACTTTGCTAGAATTTAATTTTGACAAAAACTTGGTTGATCTTATTATGAGTTGTGTCACTAGTGTCAGTACTGCTATTATCTGGAATGGTGCACCTCTAGAGGAATTTAAACCTCAAAGGGGCTTGAGGCAGGGAGATCCTCTATCTCCCTACTTATTTGTTCTATGCATGGAGCGTCTCTCTAATATGATTAGCCTCAAAGATAATAATAAACATTGGCAAGGTATTGAGGCTAGTAGAGGAGGTCCTAATATCACACACTTGTTCTTTGCTGATGACCTCATGCTATTTGGCCAAGCTACCATGGCTACTTGTAGTACTATCATGAGAGTGATGGAGGAATTTTGTGATATTTCTAGGCTGAGAATTAACCTTAGTAAGTCCAAACTTTATCTTTCTCCTAATCTTGACAGGAGGAAAGCTAGAGATTTGAGCTCTAAGTGTGGTATATCGTTAACCAATGATTTGGGGAAATATTTAGGTGTTCCTCTAATTCATGGCAGAGTTAACAGACGTCACTTTAATGATATTATCGAGAGAATGCAGAAGAGACCTGCTGGTTGGAAAACTAGTGTGTTATCCATGGCTGGTCGAGCAACACTGATTAAATCAGTGAGTGCTGTCATCCCCTCTTATACCATGCAAACTATGATTATCCCCAAGAAAGTTAGCAATGTTATTGATAAGCTTAATAGGGACTTTCTCTGGGGTGACACCTTGGATAAGAGAAAAGTCCATCTGGTCAAGTGGGATGTTGTGTGTAAAATGAAAAAACAAAGGGGACTGGGAATTAAAAAGGCCAGGGACCAAAACTTAGCCTTGCTTACCAAGTTGGGCTGGAGTCTGGTTAGCAATAAGGCAAGTTTGTGGTGTGAGGTACTTAGAAACAAGTACTTAAAAAACACACCTCTTCAAGGGTGGAACAAAAAAAGGAAAGCATCTCATCTCTGGAGAGGGATAATGAGTACCAAAAACACTCTCCGGAAAGGGGTGAAATGGAAAATAGGGGATGGTGCATCTGTGGATGCATGGAAGGACTGGTGGTGTGGTGATAAACCATTTGAGGATATTGTCCTACAACAGAACTTGACTATGCATAACAATGAGCTAAGTGGTTTACCTGTGAAAGACTTGATAAGGGAGGATGGTAATTGGGATGAGAGTGGGATTAAAATTATCTTCCCAGCTCCCATCTCTGAGCTTCTTCTGGGTCAGTCATCTCCCAATGTTTCTGATATGGATAGTCCTTTGTGGAAAGGCACACCTGATGGTGCTTTTTCTGTCTCATCTGTGTATTTGTCTCTCCAAGGCACAGATGAAATAGAGGAAGACTGGAATTGGTTATGGAAACTCAGACTTCCTCAGAAATTGAAGACTTTCCTATGGACTGTGTTCCATGGGAAGTTGCTTACTAACTATATGAGGGTGAAAATGGGCCTTACTAATGATTCCACCTGTCCTTCCTGCAGTGGAATTGAGGACCTTAATCACCTTTTCAGGGAGTGTTATAAGGCTAAGGATGTGTGGATTAAACTCTTTGATAAAACTTGGTTTTTCAGTCTCACAAGAAAACCTTAGGCTGATGGGCTCAAGAGTAATTCTAGAAACACTAAACATTTTTCTGGAGACATCTCTTGGTATACTATCTTCACAGTGGCCCTTTGGAAAATCTAGAAAAATAGAAACCATGTTGTGTTTGAGAACAAAAATACTGATACCCAAGAGAGCCTCAAATTCATTTTTGAGTACTCTAGAGAGATCAACCAAGCTGTTCTTAATTTAATCATTTTGCCTAGGAAAGCCTATAGACTGATTCAGTGGGTATTACCAATTGCAGGGCAAATCAAGATGAATATTGATGGCTGTAGGCGAGTTGGAGGAGAAGGAGGATTTGGTGGACTGCTTAGAGATGAGCGAGGAGCTTGGGTGTGTGGCTTCTATGGGAAAATGCAGATGGGAACCAGTCTCGAAGCTGAGCTTTGGGCATTGTATAAAGGACTGACTGTTCTTCTTCAAAAAGGCATCAATAATGTACTAATCGAAACAGATGCAGCCCAGGTGGTGCAGCTGATGGAGGATCTAATTGCCAGCAACTGCCCTTTCAAAAATTTGGTGGAAGATGCCAAGATACTCTTCAATGGCTGCTGTAGACACCCCATTTTTGACCAACCTTAAGACTCAGACGTCACTGATTGAGCGCTCGGTGATGTTGCATGATTGTGCTCGTTCAGAAGTCTTAAAGTCGCGGTCGTGCGCCCTGCCTCCGGACTTCCGAACTCTCTTCTGTGCCTTGCCTCGGTTTGCGAACCAGACTCGATTTTCTCCGTTTTCTTTCTTGAGGAAGAGTGGTCTCAGAACTATCTCTCGGTGGTCAGACGCTACTTTTTCGTGGGTCAGAGCCATTTTGCCCATTTCGAGCCCGGTTCGGTTTTGAACCGTCGGTAGGTGCCTCGGTTCGGGACCGCTCAACCATCTCCGATTTCTCCGGTTTTTGGCAAGTGCCTCTGTTTTATCATACCGAGGGACACTGGGGCCTCTGATGACCACTTCGTGGCCGAATGCCACTTTCGGTGCCTGCAACCCATTTTCGGGACCCCGAACCTCGCGGTTTAGGCCTCGGGCTTTCATTTTGCATCGGTTTTTGTTCAATTTTGGCAGGTACCTCTGTTTTAGCATCAAGAAGATCACTGGAGGGTGGGAGGCCAGCAATTGTTCCAGAAAACTAATTTTGCTCCTCCGGCGCCCATTTTGCTCACTTCCGGGCCAATGTTGAACACCCTAGGGATATTTTCTTCGAGCCGGGACTACATATCTGTGATGAGGGCACATGGGAGGACACCAAAAAGTGGTGGTCGGCCAGTAATTGTGATTTTCAGTTTTGAGCCTCTCCTTCAAATGCAATGTTGTGAATCCTGTTTCAATGTTGCCAAATTCCAACCTTGGATCCCTGTTCTACACACATGAGAGGACCCTAAAAAGTACTGGTCGGCCAGTAATTGTGATTTTCAGTTTTGAGCCTCTCCTTCAAGCTCTATGTTGTGACTCCTGTTTCAGAGTTGTCAAATTCCAACCTTGGGGCCTTGTTCTACACACTTGGGAGGACCCTAAACACTGGTGGTCGGCCAGAATTTTTTAACTTCATTTTTGGGCCATGGCCGGCCGGCCAGGGTGAGTGGCTGGCCGACCAGTTGGGGTGGCCGGCCGGCCACCTTCCAGAAAGTTACCTGGCCCGGCCTTCACGCTTTCCCACCCTTTACAGCTGTCCGGATATTTTTCAAAATATCCCAGCCCTTCGGGGGATATTTTGGGAGGGAAAGCTTGCCTCCATTTCCCTCCCCTTTTACACCCTTTCTTGCCTATTAAAGGGGCTGGCCTCCTTCTTTGTTGGGGTTGGACAATTTCTTCTCAAGGCTTCATCTCCCATAGCCTCCATCTTCATCTCCAAAACCTTAAAAAACCTTCAAGTCCCTAGCCCATTCCTTCATCAACCCCAAGCCTCACCATCACCAGTCCATTTCCAGCAGCAAGGAGGGGTTTCTCAGAGGCTTAGAAGCAACTTTCATCAAGGCAAGAGGAAGCAAAAGTGTAGTCTTCAAGGATAAGTCTCAAATTCCCCTTTTTTAGCTTAATTTTGCTTCAATTTTATACCCTATTTGCTCACTGTTTTGAGCTCTGACCACTACTGAAAGTGGTCCTCTTTTGAGCTATTCTTGATGTTTGTTTAAGGACTCAACCCTGTTTGAGCCCTCTATCTTACACTTCCTTCAATATCCTCTTATATGCCATTATTTTGAATGGAATATCTGACCTGTGTGTGGTCTGAATCGGAGCATTTCATGAACTGATATTGTGCTTATTTTGAGCCCCTCTTCAACATTGAAGAAGGGCTCAAACCTGTTTTCATGCTCCATATGTAAGTTTCCTTGAATCCATGTTTTGACCATGTTTTTGCATGCATTTTATAGCTTATGAGTGATCTGTTTCCGAGCATGAAATAAACTGTGAGTGGGTCTATTTTGAGCCCCTCTTCAACATTGAAGAAGGGCTCAACCTTGTTTGGTGAAAGCTAGTACCACCTCTCTTTGTGGCCCCTTTGGTGGCCCTATTTTGCATGGCATTTCTAACATGATTTTATTCTGATTTTGAGGCTTCCATCTACTGTAAATATGCATATCTTGGGCTCCTCTTCAATGTTTTAGAAGGAAATTTTGCTGTTTGAATTTTATATATACTACCTGTCTCAATACCTCTCTTTGGTTCATTATTTTGCATGCTTTATTAGGCTTATTTGGCTCCTGTTTTCAGCCTTCATCAGGCTTATAAAGTGCCTTATTTTGGCCTATTCTTCATGTTTTGTCAAGGGTCTTAGGTCATTTGGTGTATGCTTTTGGTACCTTATGTTATAGCCCTTTTCGGCACATTATTTTGCATGCTATGTTTAGCATATCTACATACTGTTTTGGGGGATGTCATCTCTTGTAAACGTGCATATTTTTGGCCCCTCTTTGAAGTTGTAGAACTATGTTTTTCAGTTCGAGCACTGTACATACCACTTGCTTTGTAATTCTCCCCTTTTCCCCCATTTTTGCAAGCTATTTTTGCCATACTTGTGGTTGTTATTCATCCATGATTTGTACTGGAAAAATGCTAGTTTAGGGGCTGCCTTGCTACTGTTTTACATGCTATGTCCATATTGTGCACGTTTAGTAGGGCTGTAGGCCATTTCGGGAGCTTAATATCGCATTTCGGGATGATCTCATGCATTGGTTGTCATTTCGTATCATTTCGGGGCTGTCTTCCCCTTTATTTAGGTGCTTTAATTTGGTTTGCATGCTTGCATATCATTTCCCGTGCCATTTCATGCCTTCGGGCCATGCCTCGGTTTGCGTGCCCATAGGCACGCACTTCGAGGCACCTCCGTTTCATCCGACGGCATCTGATGTGAGTGTGGCTGAGGTCCACTCATGTTAGTATAAGCCCAATTTGCATTTCCTTCTCATTACATCATCGCCTCGGTTTACGTGCCTGTGGGCACGCATTTCGAGGCATTTCGGTTTTATCCGATTTGCATCTCACATCATCGCCTCGGTTTATGTGCCCGTGTTCACGCATTTTGAGGCACTTCAGTTTTATCCGATTTGCATCTCGCATCATGGCCTCGGTTTGCGTGCCCGTGTGCACGCATTTCGAGGCATCTCGTTTTCATCAGCATAGTGCATACTAGGTTGTATCTTAGATTGCATTCATGCATTCCCTTGGTTTGCGTACCCGTGTGCACGCATTTCGAGGTATCTCATCTTCATAGCATTGTGCATGTTAAATTATATATTAGATCGCATTCATGCCTATTTACATTGCATTCATACATTTCTCGGTTTGCGTCCCCTCTGGGCACGCATTTCGAGGCATCTCACTTTCATGGCATTGTGCATGCTATATCACATGTTAGCTGCATTTCATGCATACCATACATATTGCATCGTGTTCGGGATAGGAGGTTAGCCCGGGCACGGGAAACGAGGTACATTCCGTACTCCGAGTGGCGGAGTGTGTCTCAATTCCCAAGTCACCGACATTCCGGATTACCCATGATGGAGTTAGGTTTTGTTGTAGCATTCATATGCATTTATCCTATATTGAGTTATGCAATCCGACTCCTCGGCCATCATGCATCGATATGCGTGATTGGTGGCACGAGGATCGAGGCATGCATATATTTGTGAAATACATTGCTATGCCCCTTTCCTGCTCTCTATTGCAGCAAAATAAAGAATCAGCAACTTTTCGGAACTCGGCACGCATTTCAAGAAAAAATGCAAACAAAGGCTAATCGGGGCACCGCCGTGGATTTCCGTGCAAAGGCATCCGGGCATGCATCATTTCATCATCCGAAGATAAAGCGTCCACGGCTTGATGCCAATTTCTGACTTTCTTAGTTAATTTGTTAATTAATTAGGAATCAGATATTTATTTGAATTGTATTATTCTTTCATTTCGACCAGATTATTATTTATTCGGATCCTCTGGCGAGGGCATAATTGTAATAAGTGTGGGTGAGTGTGATGTATGTCTTCCAACCCCATTTCTTTCTCCCTTTTATTTACCCGCCATTTATGGTTAGATATAGGGCATGTTTCAATTAGCATACAAGATGACAAAGATGTTTGCATCATTCATCTGCCTTTTTGCTCGGTGCATCATACAAACTGCATCTGTATTTCAATTCCAAATTGAATACATGTTAGTTGTTGCATTTCACATGCCATGTTTAGAATAGCCGAGCCTGCTATAGTTGCATTTTTGCATGTGTTGCATTAGGCATTTCTGTACATTTAGGATCATGCATGATTTCTAACAAGCTTCTGTTTTGGCTTGGAGTACTCGGTGAGTTTTATGCTTTAGCATCCTTGCATGCGTGTGAGTGTTACCATGAATAGCATGCTTACCATGAGGCTATGTGCTTATATGATATAACTGCCTTGAATGCCTGTGGGTGGAGGTTGAGTTATCTGAATTGGAATAATTCATCAAATGCTTGTTTTAAGCCCATTAGATAGTGGCAAAATCATTGTTTTCTTAAGCCCACCTGAGGGTGGCAAATCCACGTCTTAGCCTACTTGCGAGTAGCACCATCAAATCATTTTCAAACAAACAAGCATGAAATGTTTTGTTCCAACTCAGGCGATTTAGTCTATACTTGTATGCTGTGCGCATCACATAGTAACCTAGGCTAATAATCGGAATAAGAACTCACAAAGTTTTCAAAAACAGATATCATGGTTAGTAGAGGCCGGTCTTTGACCGGGCGAGCGGGGGTGCTCACGATGTGACTTTCCCCAATCGTACCCAAGTTCCCGAGCCAACTTTGGTGATGACGGACACGTGGCCTTTGGCACCGAGTTAGGGTTTCCTAAATTTCCCATTTAAAAAATATTTAGGTGGCGACTCTGTATCTGGCAAAACAGTCCATGTTTGGCACTTCTTTCAAAAAAATCTGTTTTTCTTCAAAAATGATTTGCCGGATTTGGACTCTTTGGTTCAAGATTTGGAACCGTGACAAAATCGAGTCCGAACTGTAGCGAGGTCCCCCGCGGGCTTGTTACAGCTGCGAGTGCACCATCCAGCATATCTGGAAACAAGAGAACCTAAGTGCGGACGTGATTAAGGCCGAAATGTACATCATTGAGGCCGTTAATTAGAATCTCTTAACTTCACTTACTGGTCAAACCGTATAATTTATGTGTGTTAAATGTCAATCAGGTTGTACATCGTCGGAGCATAAAATGGGCAAAAAGACTAAATTTGGACAGAGTTGACTTTTTCTGGAAAAGTCAAACTGATGTTTTAAACCTGTTTGGAAGTGAGTAGAAGTATAAAAGGAAAAGGAAAAGGCTTTTCTAGGGTTCTGAATTTGTTTTGACCTAAAGAGAGGCTAGGGTTTGGAAGGGAAGAGAAACAAAAAGCTTCAAGGATGTCTCCAATGGTGGTTTCTTCTCCATCTACCTTCTACCACTCTTCCATGAGTGGCTAGTCTCCTTTTCTAGGGTTTTGATGAAACCCTAGCCATGTTACTATTTTGTTTTCCTTTTGATTCTCAATTATGTAAAGGTTTGAACCATTGTATGGTGTTTTAGAAATTCTTTATATATAATTTTCATTATCTTTTCAAATATTTGACTTTCTGTGATTGTTGAATGTTATCCATACATGAGTTTTCTATTCTTTCACATTCAAGGTATGAGACAAATCATACTACGAGGGACGAGTCGTGTCACTACCCTAGTTTAGAGTGAACTGTTCGTACTACTTGAGATGGTTCGTGCCCGTACATTGAATGCGATGATTTTCTTGTTAAATGCTTTGAACTTGTAGTTGCAAAGCAATAATCTGTTCAAACCCTAGGATAATTGATTTCAATTGGAAACCCCAATTACGTGACTAGTGGTGGATTCTTTGCCCTAGTTTTTCCCCCAATTCAGTAAACCAATTTCATTTATTATTAATAATTTAATTCCTTAGTTTAATTTATTCGTTATTAAATTAGGTTATGATCATTTAATCTTTTTATCAAAATTAATTTAGGAATTTAACAATTAAATTAGTTTAATTTCACAATAGTCTCTGTGGATCGATACCTGGACTTACCATTATTCTAATTGAAATTGGTATAGTTTAGTGATTATATTTTAGTGTGTTCAACGACCCATCAAATTTTGGCGCCGTTGCCGGGGACTTCTGGCGAAATTAGTTAATTTAAAGTTACATTTTTATTTTAATTTTTAGTTTAGGATTTTATGCTTTTGGTGTTGCTACGTGTGCAGAGCGTTTGAAATTGGAGCTATCATTGAAGTGGAAGCGGAGCGCAGCCGAGCTTAAAAAAAAAAAAAAAAAAAATGGCAGCACTAAAGTGAGTAAACAGAAGCAAACATTCACAAGCAAAGCACCAAAGTGCTAAAACGAAAGTCAAAGCTCAAACAGAGGTTGGCAACAACGTCTACACGTCAAGCACCCGCAAGACGAGTAAAGCGTTTTCGTTAAACCGCTGTGAGTATTTCTTCCTTTGGTATTTTGCTTTCATACTTAGTGCACAAAGTTGAAACTTGTTGTGTGTGTTTGGGTAGTGTATGCATGGGCGTCGTTCTTGTCGCCCTGAATTGTGGAGTTTGGATCTTGAACTAGAAAGGACCCTTAGGAGACTTAGGGCTTCTGCCTATGTTCCTAGACTTGAGTATTCATTTCCATACATTGAGCCATTAGAGATGGCAGATCCTAATGTCCTGAATCTGCCCAACCGGACACTTAAGGATTATTTTACACCCACCGCATATACATCACCATCATGCAACCAATTGCCCAACACCACTGCTGCTCATTATGAGATTAAGTCCAGCACCATACAAATGCTCCCATCATTCCATGGACTAACTCATGATGACCCTTATAAGCATTTGAATGAATTTTTGGAAATTTGCTCAACAGTGAGGATCCAGAATTTCACAAATGAGGCCTTAATGTTGCGATTGTTTCCATTCTCGTTAAAGGATAAAGCCAAACACTGGCTAAATTCTTTACCTGCTAATTCAATCACAACTTGGGACCAATTACAGCAACGGTTCTTGGAGAAGTACTTTCCCATAGGTAAAACCAACCAACTTAGGCGAGCCATCACAAACTTTGCTCAAATGGATGGTGAGCAATTCCATGAGACGTGGGAAAGACTTAGAGACCTTCTTCAACAGTGTCCCCACCACCAAGTGCTTGATTGGCAACTTGTTCAAACATTCTATTATGGCTTAACTGAGCCACACCGCCAAATGGTGGATTTGTCCTGTGGTGGGACATTTATGTCTAAAAATGATGCCGAGGCATGGCAATTGTTTGAGAACTTAAGTGATAATTCCCTTCACCATGCCTCTGCAGCCCGGCAAGTCTGGCAACCCGTAGTTAGAGCCCCGAAAAGAGGGGGCATTTATGAGGTAGGGCAAAACCTAGAGTTAGCCCAACAAGTAGAGGCACTGTTCCGCAAGATGGACCAATTATTAGCTACGGGACATGCCCCTACCCAACGAGATCAGCCTCAATTTCATGAGACATGTGTTATTTGTGCGAGCCTTGCTCATGACTTGAGTGAATGCCCTTCGACATCACAATTTCCGGAGTTAGTCCAAGAGCATGTGAATGCGGCTCAAGGATTCTCCAACCCGGGTAATGATCCATACTCCAACACATACAATCTGGGATGGAGAAATCACCATAATTTCTCATGGAGACCCCCTTCACAAGGCACTTCTTATAATCCTCCACCACCAAGGCAGAATTTCAATAATTTTGCCAACCAACCATCCTATCAACCCCCGCAACCTTATCGACCCCTACAACCGTACCGGCAACCACAACCCCCGCCTATTCTTCAGGGCAACTCTGCCTTTGAGACTCAGGTGTTGGAAGTTCTCTCAGAACTTAAGGGGTTAGCACCGATAGTTCACTCCCACACTCACTCTATTGCCAAGATAGAGACCCAATTGGGTCAAATAGCTAACAACATAAATAAGAGAGATGAGGGAAAATTACCAAGTCAAACTGTGGCCAACCCTAAGGGACAATACGGGGCAAAGAGTTCGGGTGGGAATGGAAAGCAACATGAGCAAGTGCAAGCGGTGGTTGCTTTGAGAAGTGGTAGGGAGTTAGAGCCTCAGTCAGTTACGTCTGATGCAACTAGAGTTAGGAGGGGTGACCACGGTGGTTTACCCAGTGAGAGCAAGGGTGAGGGGGCAACACTTAAGAGGGATGACTTAGTCCATGGTACTTCACTTGAGCCCAAGGCACCATATGTGCCTAAGGCACCCTTTCCCCAGTGCCTTGATACACCGTCCCCTTTTAATAAGAAGGCGGCATCTATGGAGGCAATGATGGATGTCTTTAAACAGGTAAAAATCAACCTCCCCCTGTTGGAGGCGATTAAGCAAGTACCATCATATACCAAATTTCTGAAGGACCTTTGTACACAAAAGCGTAAATCTAGGACACATGTGTCCCAAAAGGTCCTACTTACGGAGCAAGTAAGCTCCATCTTGTTGAATGATACACCTCCTAAGCTTAAGGACCTGGGAGCCCCAACCATTGCATGTATTATAGGGAACCATTTCATTGATAGGGCCTTATTGGATTTAGGGGCTAGTGTCAGTTTGTTGCCGTACTCTGTGTACGAGGAATTTGGGCTTGGCGAGTTGAAGCCCACTACTATCAATCTTCAATTGGCTGACCGGTCCCTCAGAGTGCCACGTGGCATGATTGAGGATGTGCTAGTTAAGGTTGATAGGTTCTACTTCCCTGTTGACTTTTTGGTATTAGATATGAAACCAGTAGCCAGTTCTAAGAAATAAATCCCGGTGATCTTAGGTCAACCTTTCTTGGCTACGGCCAATGCATGCATCAATTGTCGAACTGGGGTTATGGAAGTTTCATTTGGCAACATGCAAGTGAAATTTAATATTTTCCAAGCATCTCAACAACCTCATGAGAGAGAGGAGTGCTTATTAGTGGATGTTGTGGATGAGATTGTGGAGGAGGCTTTGGCCTCCATTTTTGTAGAGAACCCTTTAGAGGCTTGTCTAGCTCATTTTGGGATTGAAATTTTGATATTGATGGGTCAGTTGAAGAGGTATTAAAATTGTTGGATGCGGGTATTATATACCCCATCTCAGATAGCAAGTGGGTGAGTCCCACACAAGTGGTGCCCAAGAAATCGGGCATCACCGTTGTTGAGAATGAGGGAGGAGAGTTAGTCCCCACACGAACCACTACTGGGTGGCGAGTGTGCATTAATTATAGGAGACTAAATTCCTCGACTAGGAAGGATCATTTTCCTTTACCCAGGGGTTTGATGGACCCATTTTATTATGCTTGATAGATTGATTCCTTAATTTATTTTTATTATTATTATTATTATTATTTATTTTTTTTCTCTTCCCCCTCTATGTTATTTAGTTTTTTTTTTATTCTCGTCATGTTTTATTAGCGTCTAGGAGACTTTAAATCCTCTAAAGATGTAATTCCTTTGGTGTTAGCCGTGCCCGAACGGCATCTGACGGTCTGGTATAGCCACATAACCGTGTTTGTAGTGAGTTCCTAGGAGACCAACTGAGACAGTGGAAACTAGAGTTCGAATGGCAAAGCCTAGAACACAAAGGTTTGGGATTTCCGAGATTAGAGTCTGGTTTAAATACCCAGGGGTGTGGAGATTGTTTCAAAACTATCTCGGCTTGAACTCTATATGGCAGCCCCATAGGTTGAGGTAGCTTTATGCGCCTCAATTCTGGATACCAAATCAACATAGTCTGTCACCCTGTTGGAGAATAGAGAAAGTTACAAACACAGTTAGGGAGAAAAGTAGTACCCGTGGTTTTCGCGTGAAAATTATACCTTTAGTGGGCATTCTGTTATTTTCTTATGTGCTATATTTATTTCAGATGTCAATTGAAGGTAGAAATGCTTAGTTTTGATTTTTTTTTTTTTAAAAAAAATGTTTTATTTGTTAATTGTTGTTTTAAAAAAAAAAAAAAAAAAAAAGAGAAGAAAAAAAAAAGGGTTTTATACTTGTTCAATAAAAATAATAATAATAATAATAATAATTTGTTGTTATACATGTTCAATTATAAACGAATACAAATTTAAAAACAAAACAAAAAAAAATTTCCCGCATGTGCGGCACTGTGCACGCACATGGGGTAAAATATCACCAAGCAAAGATTGCCCCCTGCTTTAAAAGCAGGTGTGGGCTGGAGAACTTTGACCAAGCTGCACGTGCGGCTTGAGCCTCGCACGTGCGGGACGCCGATTGATGAAAAAAATAAATAAATAACTCCGCGCCTGGGTGAATCGCCGCACGTGCGGCCTTGACCCCGCACATGCGGGAAAGTGGGCAACGAACTGGGTGCGTAAGTTGTTTTGTTTTGTTTATTATTATTATTATTATTATTATTATTATTATTATTTCTTTTCTTTCTATTTATTGATGTAAATAATTTTTAACTAACTACATAAATAAATTTTAAAAATAAATAAACAAATATACAATTAAATTTTTTATTTATTTATTTAGTTATTTATTTTTATTTTCTATTTTATATTTTCATTAAAAAAAAAAAAAACCTCAGAAATCATGATGCTAACAATAATCTTAATTTAGTTTTTTTTTTTTATTTGCTATATTTGTTTAGTTTAAATTGCTTCGTAGCGATTCTGATTAGTATAATTAGTTAGTAGACTTTGGTTTTATTTTTATTTTTATTATACTTGTGTAGTTAGTGATGTTATTATTATTTTTCTTCTATACTGTAATTGTTCATTTAATTAATAAGTAGTTTAGTTTTTATTTTATTTTATTTTCTTCTCTTCTATTGACCAAATAAAAATAAAAATAAACTAAAAAAATAAAAATATCGGTTAGTTTAGATTATTTTATTCTATACTTTAGTCTCTTTTCTAGTTTAGTTATTTTAGTTTAGTTTAGTTTATTTTATAGTTTAGCTAATTTAATTTAAGGTCATTTTTCTTCATTTATTTAATTATTTTCTTTTCTTCAAAAAAAAAAAAAACACTGAAGTGTGTATATGTTACTCTCTACCTACCTGGATGTACACCTACAATTCAGGTAATATTCTCTCATTTCTCTTTACTTTTCCATTGACGATAATGTCATATTCAAGTTGGGGGATGAGGGTTATCTTTTCTTTTGTACATTTCTATTTTGCTCATAATTCATGCTTATACCTGTTTCATTTGATTGCATTACTTCACTTGATATGACTTTTTGCTAGTAGAGTGATGATATTTGCATATGTTATTTGGAGATCATAATAGACTTGTATGAAAAGGGTTTATTGGGTAGATACTTGCATGTGATGTTTGCACGAGAAGAGTTGTCTATGTTTGTGATTTTAGTACACTTGTCATGAGTATGTCTTAATTCACATGAACACACTATCATAGCGGTGATCTTTTTATTATAATCCCTGGTGTACATCATTGATAATAGCTAGAGTTGCAGAAAAAAATAAATGAGGAGCCAAGATTCTTAAAAAAAAAAAAAAAAAAAACACTTGACTTGTTTGGGTTCGTAGCCTTTTTAACTCGAGTTATTAAGCCCGTAGGGGTGTCTTTACACCTAATGCCCTGAAACCGTCTGGTTTGGGAGTCATTGGCCCAAAATTTGCTACATGGGTTGATTAGAAAGCTTAAGGGACTTGGACATTGCACAGTTAAGGAAAAATAAGAAGAATGACTTGTTCGGATTCGTAACCTTTTCAACTCGAGTTATTAAGCCCGTAGGGGTGTCTTTATACCTAGTGCCCTAAAACCGTCTGGTTTAGGAGTCATTGGCCCAATACTTGTTACATGGGTTGATTAGAAAGTTTAATGGATCAGGACATTGCACAGTCATTTAAAAAAAAAAAAAAAAAAAAAACTACTTTTGAGAATCTTGGCTGTAATAGGTTAGTTTTTCTGTATATGTTGAGTGTTATTATGAGTTACATTGGGCTATTATAGTGGACAGTTAACTAATATGGAGATTGCACTTTACACCGAGGGTACTCATGACTTGTTTACTAGCATGCACAAGTACATGGGACTTTACTTTTGTATTAACTGAATTGTGGTTTTGACTCAATAGGTTCTTTCAAGCTTGTCCACTGTACCTTTAATGACTCATCGTGTCTCAATATCACACTGTAGTGGCACATAAGTTGATTGTTAGGTGGAGTAGTGTGGTCATTTGTTATTAAGTATATATGAATATGTTAATGTTTGTGGGTATCATTTCTGGAAACCCTCACGAGACTTTACTCATCCACTTGGGGTAATCTTATGGTTTAAAGGCTTGTTGCATATGCTAAATGCAACCGTTTTTCCCACGAAAGAGGAAATAGATAGATTTTATTTTATTTTATTTTATTTTACTTGCTTGAGGACTAGCAAGTAGTAAGTTGGGGGATGTGATTAAGGCCGAAATGTATATCATTGAGGCCGTTAATTAGAATCTCTTAATTTCACTTGCTGGTCAAACCGTATAATTTATGTGTGTTAAATGTCAATCAGGTTGTACATCGTCGGAGCATAAAATGAGCAAAAAGACCAAATTTGGACAGAGTTGACTTTTTCTGGAAAAGTCAAACTGATGTTTTAAACCTGTTTGGAAGTGAGTAGAAGTATAAAAGGAAAAGGAAAAGGCTTTTCTAGGGTTCTGAATTTATGTGCTTACCTAAAGAGAGGCTAGGGTTTGGATGGGAAAAGAAACAAAAAGCTTCAAGGATGTCTCCAATGGTGGTTTCTTCTCCATCTACCTCCTACCACTCTTCCATGAGTGGCTAGTCTCTTTTTCTAGGGTTTTGATGAAACCCTAGCTATGTAACTATTTTATTTTCCTTTTGATTCTCAATTATGTAAAGGTTTGAACCATTGTATGGTATTTTAGAAATTCTTTATATATAATTTTCATTATCTTTTCAAATATTTGACTTTCTGTGATTGTTGAATGTTATCCATACATGAGTTTTCTATTCTTTCACATTCAAGGTATGAGACAAATCATACTACGAGGGACGAGTCGTGTCACTACCCTAGTTTAGAGTGAACGGTTCGTACTACTTGAGATGGTTCGTGCCCGTACATTGAATGTGATGATTTTCTTGTTAAATGCTTTGAACTTGTAGTTGCAAAGCATTAATCTGTTCAAACCCTAGGATAATTGATTTCAATTGGAAACCCTAATTACGTGGTTAGTGGTGGATTCTTTGTCCTAGTTTTTCCCCCAATTAAGTAAACCAATTTCATTTATTATTAATAATTTAATTCCTTAGTTTAATTTATTCGTTATTAAATTAGGTTATGATCATTCAATCTTTTTATCAAAATTAATTTAGGAATTTAACAATTAAATTAGTTTAATTTCACAATAGTCTCTGTGGATCGATACCTGGACTTACCATTATTCTAATTGAATTTGATATAGTTTAGTGATTATATTTTGGTGTGTTCAACGACCCATCAGGACGCCTTAGCCAAGCTAGGTGCAAATCAACCAGAGGAAATGCTGGTGGTGAATGAACCACCAGCTGAGTTGAGGAGCTATCTGTTGGCAGACCTGTTAAGAATTTCAAGGGAAAGGGCCTAGCCTTTCCTCTGCTTCCTTCTTTCTTTCCGATGTAACAAAAAAAAAAAATATTCCAATAAAGAAGTGGGGTAGGAATTAGTTTTCTTCTCCCCGCCCCGTTCAACCCCACCTCCACTTGTTAAATATATTTATATGAGTGAATATAATTTATTTTTTTTAATATAATATGACTAAAATATTAAAATATTATACTTAAATATTCATTTTCACTTCTTTATTTCTTATTTACTATTTAAAATCTCATCACTTACAAATTATTATTCGTAATATTTCATATCATTTCTCATATTTACCAATACCGTCATTTATAAGGTTATAAAAATTGCCTCGATCCTACTACATCCCCAATTTGCATTGCCTTGTCCCGTTCCCAATATAATTAAAGACAAGCGTGGGGCACTATATGCCCATCTAGAAAATAAGAACCGAAATTAAGTGAACAAGCTTTCGGCTCGTTAAAGAACTCGGCTCATTTCATTTCGTTTAGTAAAGCCGAGCTCGCTTCGATTATTAGGCTCGTTTACTAAGCGAGCCGAGCTCTAGGCATAGGCTCGTTAGGCTCAAACTCGTTTATCTATATTAATAATATATAATAAATTTATTATTTATATATTAAATAATATATAAATATATATAAATACATTATTTATATATTAAAAATATATAAATATATATATAAATAATAATATAAATACATTTTTTATATATTAAATAAAATAAATAATATTTTTAATTTAAATATTTATATTTAAATAATATAAATAATATTAAAAAAATTATCGGTAGAGCTCGGTAGGAGCTCGAGCCTAGTTCAAATGCTTGAGCGAGGCCGAGGCTCGAGCTCGAATCCTTATCGAGCCGAGCTCGAGCTCATAAACGAGCTCGATAAAATAAACGAGCCTCTAATAAACGAGCCGAGCTCGGCTCGGCTCGGTTCGTTTGCAGCCCACTTATCCCTAACCCATTGATATCCATATCACTTCCACCACATCTGCCACCAAGTTGATCTCCACTATCACTAATACAATTATTAATACATTAATTTTAAAGTGGCAACAAAATATTAAAGAGCATTTTTTATGAGGAAAAGAAATTAAAATTGTAAAAAATTACTTTTTTCCCCAAAGAGAATATAAAGGGAATTTAGAAAAGTGTAGGTTGAGAATGACATTTCCTTATTTTTATTATAAAAGGATAGTGTAAAATATTGTCATTATGAATGGCCAGGCTTGCCTCAAATCTATGTTTTGGATTGAAAGGTCCAATTTGTACTTTTTTTTGGGTCCACTAAGGTCTTATTTTAGTATTTTGAATAATTAAAATTATATAATTTGTTGAGAAGATCATTTATGAAAAAAAAAATAAGTTGACTAGACTTTAGTAATGAATTACTATCTTTTTTGGACTAAATTTTTTATTTAAAAAAATGAACCATTTTAAATTAAATTATTTCGTTATTAAAAGCGCATTTTTTTACCGACATTTTAAAAAAATCACTAAAAATCTTTTTTTAACTTTTTAAGAAGACATTTTAGTTATTATTCTTATGATGACAAGAATTGATCTCAAAAAAAATTTTGTAACAAAAATTTCACTTTTCAAAACAAATTATTAGGTGTACTTCAAATTCAAAGCATAGTTAAATATTAGATGTCAACATGAAAATAAAGTAGAGTATTATTGTAAGGATGAAGTACTAATAAATCTCAAATAATGACCTTATGAACTGTTTGATTATCTCATTTTTCTTATAGACCTAGAGGTCTCATTTTAGTGTGAATTATATAAAGGGCCAAGCATAAACACGCGCGTGTTATATGTTGAAGGACAGATGTGAGTTTTCTTCATAATGTTGAAATTATTAAACCTAACACTTAAATAAATAAAAAAAAAACTTCTTAGTATACTTTTTCCAAATGTAACATTCCAAAAACGTAAAATTCAAGTGTAACACACTAAGGCCTTGTTTGGCATGTACTAAATAAGCCAAAAAGTCAAAAAGTCACTATCTTATTTAAGTCACATCATCTTATTTAAATCACATCACCTCTCTAACACATCACATCAAACCCAACCCAAACCCAATCCAAACCCACCAATAAGTCAAAAAGTGCACTTTTTTAGAACATCTCAAACCAACCCTAAAAAAATTTTTAGTGTATTTTTCTCAAACATGAACATGTAACATTCCCCCAAAAGAACTCCTTAGTATGTTTTTTTTCAAACATAATACTTCAACATAACACACTAAAAAACTCCTTACTATACTTTTCTCAAATCTAATAATATAACATTCCAAGAAAATCTCCTTAGTATACTTTTCTTAAATGTAACACTCCAATTAATATAACACAAAAAACTTTTTAGTGCACATTTTTCAAATGTAATACACTAAAAAACTCTTTAGTTTACTTTTCTTAATTGTAACAACGTAACATTAAAAAAAAAAAAAAAAAACTTGTTAGTGAACTTTTTCCAAATGTAATACTCTAATCAATCACAAAAACTTTGTAATATACTTTTTCTAAACGTAACAATTTAATGTAACACGTTAATGTAACACCAAAAAATCACATTAACATAAATGTAGATTTTCACGCTCAACAACCAATATTTCAGCCACCAATCTCTCCTAAAAAGAATCTTTCACACCTCACATTTTCATTCTCATCCCAAAAAATGAATGAGAAAATTGAAAAATTGAATCACAAAAGAATATTCACTTAAACTCAAATAGTACTAAATCAAATAAATATGACTTTTCAAAACAAAAAGGATCAATTAGTTCATAAAAAAACTCTTAAAACTAAATAGATCAACATTCTAACATATGAGATTTATGAGTAAATTTTTCTTATTCTAATGGTATTGAATAATTTTTAGGAAAAATTATAAATAAATCTTATTTTGTTTTTAAAATTATTGCTAAGTTTTTGTCAAGTTTTAATATAAATAATTAAATCCTATTTTTTATAAAATATTTTTAAAAAAATTCATTACTTCATACAGAGATATTGTTATTCTAATTTCACATATCATTAAAAATAAGCAATCATTTTATAAATATTTTTATTCTAATCAAAGGGTAAATGAGCACGCGCACAATTGTTAGCGGCACGTGCTTTTAGCTCAGAGTATGAAAAAATTACTTATGGGGCTTCACATGACAAGCTCTGTTTGGGCAGAAATTGTGAGGCGCTTATAACTTATTTCAAACAGCTTTTATACCTTATAACTTTCAAATTTTGTCGATTTTTCACTTATTCTCAAAGCATATCCAAATTTCAAATAAACGTAATGTTTGATTGACTTCCATAAAATTTATAAGCTATAAGCATAAGCTAAACCAAACATATCAAAATAGCTTAAATTAAGCTGAAAGCTGAAAATAAGTGCTGACAAACAGGGCCAGTGTCTTGCACCAATCACAATCAATCATATTTTTTAATTTTCTAAACACTTATTATAAAGGTGTTGTTTGATAATACTTATGTTTTTAATTTTTTATTTATATTTATAAAAAATTTAAAAAATTCAAATAAAAACTTATTTGGTAAAATTTTTAATTTATAAATCAGTAGTCTCAGGCTATAATTCTACTAAAAAAAAATAAAAAACACAAAAAGAATGCTCATGGAGTTTTTTACCACCAAACACTACCACCACCGCCACCATTTCTACTGCCCGCCACCACCACCCACCTCCCACCACCACTTGCCACCACCACTCACCCCCACTTGCCACCACCAACCACCACCCACCACCCGCCACCACTACCACCACCCACCACCCGCCACCACTTACCACCCACTCGCCGCCACCACCATCCACTCCACCACCACCACCCACTTGCCATCCACCCGCCACCACCGATCACCCGCCGCTACCATCCACCGCCCGCCACCTAGTTGCCACCACCATTTACCACCCACCTGCCACCACCATCCACCACATGCCATCCACCCACCACCACCACTCACTACCCACCACCCACCACCACCATCACCCACCACCCACCACTACCACTACCACCACCCACTGGCCACCACTAATTCATGCCACTGCCAACCACCCACCTACCACCACTACTACCCACACCACTCACATCCACACCCACCACTGTCATCACACCATCTACCCACCATCACCACCAAGCACACCCATCATCTGGCCACCCACGCACACCACCACCCACTACTACTCACCACCCACTGCTACCACCTACCACCCGCCACACACCCACCCACCCCCCGCCACTCACCACCACCACCACCACCCACTCACTACTACCCACCACCCGCCACCGTCACCCACTCATCCACCACCACCACCACCCGCCACCACCACCCACTCGTCACTACCCGCCATCCGCCACCTACCTGCCATCACCACCCGCCGCCATCACCACCACCACCCGCTCGCTACCACTCGCCACCCACCTACCCACAATCACCACCCACCACCCACCGCCACCCATCATCCGCCCACCACTCACTACCACCACCCGTCATCCGCCCACCACTCACTACCACCACCTACCATTCACCACCACCATCACCATCACCATTCGGCTCATCCCAGCCGCTCCACTCACCAACAGCCGCTTGCTTTTCCACTTTGGCTGTCCCACAGTCGGTTCGGTTTGTGGGATCCACATGTGAAAACTCATCTACCGACATTGGTGCACAAGAATCTATCAGTTAGGTATTTTTTTTTGGCAATTGGTTTGTGGTTAAAATAGTCATAAAAAATAAAATAGGTTATTTTAGTTATAATAAATAAAATATTACATTCAATTTATAATTATTACATTCTTTTCTCACAAAAAAAAATTAAAAAAGCTAAAAAGTCATTCCCAAACTAAGATTTTTTGCTCAAGCTAAAATAGTCAAAAAATTCAAAAAGTCAACTCACTTTCCAAATAGAGACTTAGGCATTGTTTGGGAAGTGGGTTTGGGTGAGGTTGAGATTAAAATAGTCATAAAAAATAAAATAGGTATTTTTGTCTTATTAAGACAAAACATCACATCCGATCCATGTCATTATATTTTTTCATAAAAAATCAAAAATTCAAAAAAAAGCCAGCGATGGTTCCCTAACTAGACATTTCGGTCCTAGGCTAAAATATAAAAAAAAAGTCAAAAACCAAATTCACTTCCCAAACAAAACCTTAGACAAATACATAAAAAATAGTAAAATAATTCTATAATAAATAAATAAATAAATATATAAAACACACAAACAGACCCACAAGGAGGGGTGGGACCCAGAAGCTCAAGTCCAGCCAGAACCATACCTCAACCAAGTTGCGAGCTCAATGATAGTGGCTAGCCCACGCCGGACCGCAGGGTCGCCACGTACGTACATAATCCTGGGCTGGGCCATCATTCCTGCCCTACTGGACCCACATTCCACTACAAACACATTCCACCAATGCAATCTCAATACCACCACCATCACCATTCGGCTCATCCCAGCCGCTCCACTCACCAGCTTAGCCGCTTGCTTTTCCACTTTGAGAAACTGTCCCACAGTCGGTTCGGTTTGTGGGATCCACATGTGAAAACTCATCTACCGACATTGGTGCACAAGAATCTATCACTTAGGTATTGTTTGGGCAAGTGATTTGCGGTTAAAATAGTTATAAAAAATAAAATAGATTATTTTAGTCATAATAAATAAAATATTATATTTAATCTATAATTATTACGCTCTTTTCTTACAAAAAAAAATTAAAAAAGCTAAAAGGTTATTCCCAAATCAAAATTTTTAGCCCAAGTTAAAATAGTCAAAAAAGTTAAAAAGTCAAAAAGTCAACCCACTTCCCAAATAGAGATTTAGGCATTGTTTGAGAAGTGGGTTTGGGTGAGTTTGAGATTAAAATAGTCATAAAAAATAAAATAGGTATTTTAGTTTTATTAAGACAATACATCACATCCGATCCATAATCATTACATTTTTTTTAATAAAAAAATCAAAAAAGTCAAAAAAAGCCAACAGTCGTTCCCTAACTAGACATTTCAGTCCTAGGCTAAAATAGCAAAAAAAAGTTAAAAAGTCAATTCACTTCCCAAACAAAACCTTAGACAAATTCATAAAAAATAAAAATAAATATAAAAATAAAATAAAATAAAATTTGTTTGACAACTCACTTTAATAACACCATAAATAAGTTGTTTGTTTATTTATTTATTAATTTATTTCTATCATATTATCTCTTTATTTTTTTATATATTTTTTTATAATAAATAAAAAAGTCAACTTATAAAGCATATTTAAAACAAACATAAAATAATTAAAAGAAGAGTATTACTATTTAGTCCAAAAAATTAAACTCACTTTTTAAACTTAGTAATGTATTAAGAAGATGATTGGTTAAACCCATCATTTTCTTATGGCCTGTTTAATAACGTTTACGTTTTCAGTTTATATTTACAAAAATTTTATAAACTGATTTTTGTTTATTTTTTGTTTATTTTTAGAAAAACATAAACTACAAACGCGTTTGGTAATTGACAAAATGTTTAAAAAATTTTAAAAATAGAAAAAATAGTGAGAAATGGCAAGTGGTGCCAAGTGGCGGCGGAAGACGGTAGTGGAAAGTGATGACGGTGGGTGGTGGGTAGTGGGTGGTGGTGGGTGGGTGGTGATGGGTAGGTGGTGGTGGTGGTGGTGGGTGGAGTGGGTGGTGGTAGTGGGTGGTAAGTGGTGGTGGTGGTGGTGGTGGAGTGGTGGTGGCAGTGTGGTGGTGGTGGTGGGTGGTGGTGGCGGTAGTGATGGTGGGTGGGTGGGGTGGCGGGTGGTGTGGGTGGGTGGTGGTGGTGGCGGTGTGAGTGGTGGTGAGTGAGTGTGTGGTGGTGGTGAGTGGTGGTGGCAAGTGGGTGGCAGATGATGGGTGGTGGTGGGTGGTGGCAGGTAGGTGGCGGGTAGCGGTGGGTGGTGGCTGGTAGGTGGCGGATGGTGATGGGTGGTGGCAGGTAGGTGGTGGGTGGTGATGGGTGGGTGGTGGCGGTGGTGGGTGTGTGGCAGTGGGTGGCTGGTGGTGGCGGGTGGTGGATAGTGGGTAGTGAGTGGTGGTGGCGGGTAAGTGACGGGTGGTGGGGGCGGGCGGGGGATGGTAGTGGCGGGTGGTGGGTGGTGGGTGGTGGTGGTGAGGGTGTGTGGTGGTGGCGAGTAGGTGGTGGCGGTGGGGTGGTGGCGGTGGTGTGGTGGGTGGTAGGGGGTGGTGGCTGGTGGGTGGTAGGTGGGTGGTGGTGGCGGTGGAAGACGGTGGTGGAAAATGGGTGGCAGGTGGTGGCTAGTGTTGGGTGGTAAAAAAAAAAAAAAAACTCAAAACTCAAAACGGAAACACATTTTTTTAGTTTACATTTTTTGGCCAAATTTATAAACTAAGACCACTGATTTATAAATCAAAAATTTACCAAACAAGTTTTTATTTGAGTTTTTAAAATTTTTGTAAATATAAACAGAAAATTAAAAACGTAAAGTGTTATCAAACGGCATCTTAATATATCACTAAAAAATCGAAAAAGTAAATCTAAGAAGAGAATTTTTATATCATTTTTCATTAAGAAATTAAAACATCAACTAAAATAAATATTTCTCAAAACAAACCTTACTGACCACACTTGTAGAAGTTTAAAGAGAGGATTGGATCAGCAGTATTAGGTGTCATAAAAATTATGTTGATTTGGAAAATGGAAAGACTATGGTACATATTTTTACAACGATGATTCGTAGCTCGAATTCGAGGCTCGAATTTGGCTCGAATTCGTCGGAGTCGGAGGAGGAAGAGGAGGAGGAGGAGGAGGAGGGAGGAGGAGGAGGAGGAGGAGGAGGGCCATAAAATTATGGAGGAGGCCGAGGAGGAGGAGGGAGGTTTGGCGCGAGCGGCGCGGCGTCTGATGGGGGGCGACGCCAAGCGGCGGCGGCGGAGGCGGCGGGCGGCCATGATGGAAGATGGAGGACGACAGTGAGGCGGAGACTCTCTCTCCTCTCTTCCTCTGTTCTGGTTTCAACGAAGAAGACGAAGAAAAAGAAGAAAAGAAGGAAAGAAAGGGAAGAAAAAAAAAAAAAAAATGTAAAACGACGTCGTTTTACAGATTCGAGCCAAAAATCGAGCCAAATATTCGAGCTACCACGAATTATTCATATTTTTATACCATATACATATTATATTTAAAAAAGAAAATAATGTAATTATATATTTTTTGAATCAAAACCACAAAAATAAAAAATAAAAAGTCATAACCAAACACCCCATGAGGTATAACAAAAAATCTCACGAATCATAACTCATAACTAAATAAAAAAAATGATCATAACTAACGGGAAAAAATGATATAACTAGAGGTGTATATAATACACCTCTTTCAAAGGGTGTGTATAGTAGAGTTTCCCTTTAGAAAAAATTGTCATGAGATTTAGGAATGGAACCGAGATTTTATCGCCGGAAGAATTAAAAGACGAATTAATTTTTTTCACTATATATACAAATACACATGTATGTACAATATGATATATATAAATTATATATATACATAGGAAAAAAAATTAAATATCATAGTAGCAATCTCTAATAGGATGAAAAGTGATTTTTTTTTTTTTTGGGTACAAAATAAAAAGAGAATACAAGTTGAATAAAGAATAAAATGCCTCTGTTATTTTTATACGAGGGCCATGTTATGTATAAAATGAGATATATATTTTTAAAGTACTATGAAAAATAATTTTTACAGAAACAAGGTCCTCACATAGTTTTTCCCTAACTTCATTCTTGATGAGATAAATAGTCACATGAAATTATGAATATTTTTTAATGAGGGGATTAGTAATCCTACAGGGAGATGATATTGATAATCCAATCTCATGAGATTGTGAGTGAAAATATTGTTTTGCCTTTCACTAAACAAAAACAACAAAATAATGAGGGTATTCATGTAATTCTAGAGATTTTAATTTCAATCAATTAATATGACTGTACTAGTGTATAAACAAACACAATTTGTCTTATAACTTTAATCTAATATTACCATACTAGTAATCCCCTCACTCAATTTCATTACACTTATAATCTCACGCAATCTAGACTAGCAAACAGGCATGGCCTTTGAGTACCAATATATATAGATACTCCCTCCGTCCCAAAATAATGATCCTTTTTAGAGAATCTAACTTTTTTTGTAGTACAATTATTGCACTTTAAAAAAATTGATTTTCTAAAATTACCCTTTTATAGTACATTTTTTTGGGGAATATCAATGTCATAATTGTACTTTTTTATGTTGTTAATGTATTTAAAAGAAGGGTAAAATAGAAAATTTGAATTATTTTTGTGCTTGATTTTTGAAAAGGGACTAATATTTGGGATAATGAAAAATAAAATAAGGAACTAATATTTTGAGACGAAGGGAGTATTTTTTTTATAAAAAATATTAAATTATTTTAAATAATAAAATAATTATTTTAATATTTTGATTTAAAAGTTTGTAGCCAAAATTATTATAAGGTGAACAACTATAAGTATAATTTTAATAAAAATTGAAAGAAGATAGGTATAATTTATTCAAAAATATTTACTAGAAGAGTTGAGAGGGGGATTTGTGCTGAATTATGGATTGAGCTAAACAACACGGGACATAGTGTTAGGCTAAGCTAAACCAACACGGGACGTGGTGTTAGGCCGAACTAAACCAACATGGGACACGGTGTTGGGTCGAACTGAACCTATGCGGTTGTCGGCTTCGTACTGAAGTACGCCATGCTTGAACCACATGAATGGGCTGAGCTAGGCGCGGTTTTGGCTGTAAGTAAGGACTGGGTAAAATGAATATAGGCCACGATCTGCAGTTGAGTTCGTGGCCGATGGGTTGACTGGTCTAGGAGTGCAATGTCCTTGCAGCACTGACAGAGAACGAAGACGACCGGAGAGCTAGTCTCACTCAGAACGGTGCAAGGTTGACCTAAGAAAGCATTCTGGGAACGCCGCAAGTGATTGCTCGATCAAAGGCACTCCACATGGTCCAATGACACAAGGAGAGAAATTTGTTTTTGGCGTGTGTCAATATCGTTTGGCAATTAGCCAATATTGGTTGATGGTATTGACGTATATACATGTAAGGAAAGGAGAGGGCAGTACAACTATACGTCCAGGAAAGGACAATAGAGGTAGTGCACATACAATCTAGGATAACATGGCCAGCCTAGATAAAGGGCACAACCAGTCTTTGAAAATGTAAGCACACTTTAGCAATTCTCTCTCTACAGCATGCTGCACTCTTTCTATCATGACTCGAACAAGTCCCTAGAGGTTTGGATCATAACTGGCCAGTAATCATGAGATTACCTATTGCCTCAGACATAAATCAAATCATATTTAATTATATAAGACCAGAAGCAGAAGCACAATTATAAAATTTGTCCAATGAGCTTGTGCATAAATGGTATGAACAAAAACTTCTTATATATATATATATATATATTAATAACTCACCCATACATACATGAAAAGATATTATATGTCCAAGACCATTCAAATATCATAGTCATTCCAGAACCACAGCTTATATACAGACATGGTCAAATATGACCAACAAAAGGAAGTAAAAGAAAATCAAAAGAAAAAAGCCTCGTATGTGAGACATCCTTGGTTGACTCTACAAAAACTCGGTAATCCTTTTATAGGCTCACTAAGGCTAGGCATCCCACTGCTCACCCACATACATATAAATACGAAGTGAGCAAAAGCCCAGTAAATAACATCAAAGTAAATGGGTTATATGAATGAGTTTTATTAAGTAACATAAGCAATTCCATATAAACAATTCATAACGGAATGACCTTGGGTCCAACTTATATCAGATGTACAAAACAGAATTGATCATATCTTTACAGAACGAATCCAATCATTTACAGCTATATAATGACCATTCAATCAACTCATAACAGATAATTAGACTTATCAAATATTCAGAACGACCTTGGGTCCATCTTGTCAAATGTACAGAACGACCTTAGGTCTATCATATACATCCGTCTCACATTAAATCACATTTACAGATATCATGTTAATCGGACATATATAAACTCATTCACACTTGTAAAATCATAACTTTGGAAAACTTACAACATTAGGATATTCAGAAAATAGAGTAAATAAGAAAATATTTTTACTAAGATATTACTCACAATGATTCAGTTGCTGACACATCCTCACGGCTACACAATTCATTAACATACACACATTGAATTACATTGCTTAACTGGATTGTTCTTTAACTTATTCAATTCTTTTAAGTCTCATTCTAACTCATAGATTCATTTAGGAAGCTCAGTTCATGCCTAAGAATGTTTAGAAAGGGATGAGAATGCCAAAATGGGTAGAACATGACTTTTCAAAATATGCTGAAATAGGACACGTCACTCGAGCGCACCATTGGTCGCTTGAGCGAACCACATGGTCTGCAAAAGTACTAGATGGTCTGAATCTAGGCTCGATGGTCGCTCGAGCCAAGGTACAAAATGAACTAAGATCGCTTGAGCGTCAACTTAGTTGCTCGAGCTAACAACAAAACTCTGCAAAACTATTGGATGCATGAGATGTGCACTTGAGCAACGGATTGTTCGCTTGGTGAGGTAGAATTTTAGAATTTTCAGAGCAGGGTTGAGCTTCGAAACACTTAGTTTCAATTCATGAACTTGCATGGCTTGTACATAACCTCTTAAACACTTAAAAACTCTTCTATAAACATGGACACAAGACCAATTGTCAAACCTCATGGTCAAACTTCATGAATTCTTCAACATTAAAATTCAAATCTTCGTACATGTATGATTAAACTTCAAATTCTTTTTTCCAAAGCTTACAAAACATGAAAGTCACCTTCAAAACTTTGTGAATCATGAGTGCATGTACAATTTGTCTTCTAAATTCAACATAGATGACAAAATCATGCTCAAAAGAATGAAACTCAACAAAATTATGCATGCATGTGTGAATTAGCTTCAAGTTCATCATCCTTAACTCATTTCTTGTATTTGATCATATATCTTCTTGAATTCACATCTTTGATGACTTAAACTCTTGAATCATTGTTCAAACTCTTACTTAATACCTTCAATCAAGCAAATTCTTCAAGAACTTGAGCTCTACTTCACAATTCTTCAATCTCCTTGCAAAATTCTTCAAGTTTAAGCCTCTCTCTCTCTCTCTCTCTCTCTCTCTCTCTAAATGAACTCCCCCTTTCTCTAGAACGTATCTCAGCAGATTTTGAGCTCAAAAGATGAGTTAAACTCATCACTTATCATATATACACTAATTAGCTTAATTAACACTAATCAAGGATTAACTAAATAATTTAGGTTTAAGATTAATTAATTAAAACTTAATTTTTCTAAACCGAATCAAATTTTAATCAAATTTCTCAATAGGCTCTAAAAATTATGTCATTTACAATAAACTAATCAATTTCAGTTTTTGATGCCATTAGGACCTTCAATTTTCAAATTATAACAGAAACCACAACAGATATTCCTACGGTTAACAGATATAAATCTAAAAACCATACAGACACATAATTAGCATTTAAATTCACATTAAGTACTTCAATAACATTCAAAATCAATGATTAAGAGTATAATATGTAACGAAGTTGTTACACTTTCTCTATCAAGTGAACTAACTTGACCATCAGAGGGGCTTTCCAACAAACCACCTGCCGGGTAGCTCACATCTGTTTTGTTTGTAGTGAGTTGAAATCCAACCGGAATGAGACAAGCTTGGTAGCAAGGTATCACAACCCAAACTCGCCCCTATGGGTTTAACGTTGTAATCGGCTAGTAATCTTGGGATTACCAAAGGCCTCTGAACAGAATAACAAAATATAAGGGGTTGCAGAAAAAAATATACGAAATACAATGTCCATAGAGCTGTAGAAAATTTAAAAATTAAATATATATATGTTGTCAAACTTCCATATGTCATGCACCACCATACAGATAGTATCATGAGGCATTTAGCCCAAAGTAAAATGAGACAAAAACAAAACAAAAACATTTTTCGCATGATTCACAAAGCTTGACTTTCAAACGGGAACGTTCCCGGGAGGCATGGTGGCTAGCTGACAAAACAAAACTCTCTAAGCTGTAGCTTAGGCATGGTCACGCGCCTACTCACCTACATATATAATATAAATAGTAAGCGGAAACCCAGTGAATAATAACAGAGTAAAGGTTTTGCTGAATGAGGTCCATACAAAAACAGAGTCTTGTACATAATCAGATGTCAAAGTAGAAACAGATTCATATACATAATCATATTCATATCTAAAGTTCATACAGTTCACATGATAGTGCGTGGTACATCCATTAGCGTTAACAAATCCGATGACCCATATTTGGGGCGACTATATTTGGGACGGCCATAAAGGCATTCCGATGACTCATGTGCACAGAGGCGTTTCCGATTACCCATAAACAGACGACTATAAAGGCATTTCGATAACCCATAAAGGGACGGACATAAGGGCATTCTGATGACACATAAAGGGACGTATATCATATGATGCTAAGGATGCCACGAATATATTTCAAAAACTTTGACAATCGTTTATTTATACAAAACATAGCATTTCAGAAAACTAATTATTTCATATCATAATGTTCAGAAAATATTTAACATTGAATATTGCTTTACAAAGTTATTACTCATAGATGGCTCCGATAGCAAAATAAAGAAAGCGAACAATTCGGATAGTCTATGGTGCGTGACCTACACAAACACATAGCAGATACACATTGAAACACACGCTCAGAATATACTTAACTCATTATGTTTCGTTCTTAGTATGTTTCTAGGTCTTATCCTCGTTATTATGTCTTAATCTTGGTTTGGGAATGCCTAAGATGCAATAAAGATGCTAAAATCCATTTGAAAACACTTAGTCAAATATGCTGGAAACAGGGGTCTGGCTCAAGCGCAACTTCCTTCGCTCGAGCGGACATCCAAACATGTGAGTGGTTGCTTGAGGACAACTTTCTTCACTCGAGCGGTCTGTAAACTTTGCAGAAGTACTGGTTGCTTGATTTTTTTTTCGCTTGACACACGCTTGACAGTCGCTCGAGCATGAGATTGAGGTCTTCGTTCGAGCGCAACTCTTGTCGCTCGAGTAGTCTGCAAAAATGGTAAACTTCTGGGAGCATGAATTTCACGCTCAAGCCGTCTATTTGTCACTCGTGTGGAAGTACAAAAAATAAAGGTGGTCGCTCGAGCGGAGGAGCAGAATTCTAGAATTTCCAGATTTGCTCTCAAGCTCATAACTCAAATCCAAAGTCTCAAAATGCAACTTTTAGGCCCAAAAACTTGAGAAAATAAGCTCAAACTTGTAAAATATTGAGAATCTAAAATCATTTCGCAAAATCAAAGTCCAAAGGCATTACAATTGTAGCAATTCAAACTCAAAACTTTGAAAACATATCATATATGCAATGGAGTGAGTTCAAACCTTCCAAATCATGATCAAAGAAGGCAAGTTAATGGAAAACATGATGAATTCTTAGAACAAAGCCAAATTGAAGACATGCAAGAGGAAATTCTTTGAATGTAACTTCAAAATCATGAGAATTAGGCATGCATGCATGATACACTCCCATAGCCATCTAACCAAGCTCAATTCTTGTCTTAATATAGAATTTCTTTTGAACTCATGAGTTAGCTAACTTAATTACATTAGCAAAAGCTTGCATCCTCACCTAAACTTCCCGATTGAGCTTCAAGTAGTCCAATTCTTGAGTGATCAAGCTAATTTTCCTTAGTTCCCTTCAATTCTCTAGCAAGTCACTTTGGTTGCACTCAATTCTTCATCTCTCTCTCTCTCTCTCTCTCTCTCTCTCTCTCTCTCTCACGTTTAGTCTTCAAAATGAGGAATTGAGAGTGTAAAATGTATAAAAGGTGCTGGGAGTGGCCTTATATAGGCTCATTAACGAGTCTTAATTAAACTTGGCTTAAGCTAATCACATGGGCATTATTTATTCTAATTTAATCGTTCCAAATCGAATTTTAATTAAACCCACCATAAAATTCTAAAAATTTCACATAACACATATACCAAGTCAATTTCATGATCGGATGCCGATAAGGCCTTCTATTCGCAAAACATAACAGAATCTCAAACAAATATTCCTACGATAAACAGATAGAAACACAAATAATACAATACGCATGCAATTAATTCAGAATTTTATCTTAATTACTCATTAGGTATAATTAATCATGTTTTAACGACAAATCATAAATCGGGATTGTTACACAAGGCGTACGAAAGACGAGGAATGTTTCTCCCTCGTACAAGAACATTATACTAAAAAAGAGTGTTGAAAGTGATGCCATAAAACAAAAAAAATTTAAAATGATATTAATTTAAGGAAGTCTATTTTAAAATGATATTAATTATTTTCAAGTTTTTTTTTTTCCCCCTAGTTTACTAAAGGTCTATTTTTAATTGAGATCTCTAGGATTTCAAATTTCAGGAATAAAGAAAATTTTTAATATAAATGGTTAAAAATAACCTTAGAATTTTAAAAAGTTATAGAACATTTTTTCATTGATTCGGTTTGGAAGTAAACCATTGACTAGACCACTAGCTACAATTTCAAGAAATTTAAAACAAAACAACAATATAAAAGCCTCACAACTAAACCAAACCAAACAAATAAAATGTGATTCAGTTCAGTTTGGAACAACAATCTTTAGAATCTTGTCATCTTTCACATGATCGCAAAATATTCCTTACAAACCACTCAAATATCAAATAATATGCTATCATTTTACAATAGTTTAGATAATTGTTTATAATTAATTCTACTACTATACAAAAACCGTATGCAAAAATAAAGGGTTAACAACTTATGTACAAATATGAGATACTAATTAGGTATTTTCAAATTATGTGTATGTATATATAAATTAGTTCGGTTGTAAATGGAAACTGTAACTACAAAACCACATACCGAATTATGAAATATGATTTGCCTACTTTTTAAAATCAAACAAAACTATGTGGCGGTTTGGTTTGAATCGGACTAGTTTGTGATTTTTTTATTTTTTTGCTCAACCTTATCAATAGCTTCTTCTTCTTCTTCTCTCTCTCTCTCTCTCTCTCTCTCTCTCTCTCTCTACCACGCCTTCACTCAAATCTAAAGCAGTCGCGCTGCCACCATTATGCACCTCACCGTGTTGTCGTTACCGTCACCAATGTGTAATTCTTCATCACATACTATTCACTTTGATTACTCGTCTCTGTACATACTATTTTCCATGCGCACCTTTACTTCTAATGTTTCACCACAACCAACACCGCCTTCTTCGCCTTGTTGCTTCTCCATTTTCCTCCATTAGTCTAAATCTATCTCTTACTCTCTCTCTCTCTCTCTCTCTCTCTCTACATATACACTAGTGGTTGCACATGCAATATGTGTGCAATTCAAAAAAGAAGAAGAAGAAGAAGAAGAAGAAGAAGAAAAAGAAAGTGATAGTATAAAAATAATAACAAAGAGAAATGTACACATATTGTATATGTTGTTCAAGTGGTAAGTATTTTCTTAATCAAACCATGATCTCAGTTTTGAATTCCACTCTCCTTGTAATATAATTTTTACACAAACACCAACTATAGGGATATTTTGAAAAATCCCAAAATATGAGACATTTTGTGTCAACACCATGTCAAGACTTTACATATTATTTACAACAGAGGGCTGCACATGCAATACATGTGCGATTCAAAAGAACGTAATAGTATAAGAATAATAATAAAGAAATATACACATCTATCATGTGTTGCTCAAGTAGTAATGGCTTGTTTTGCCAAATCAATGATCTTTGTTTCAAGCCTTGTCCCCTTCTTTTTTATATAAATATCAATAATAGAGATATTTCAGAAGAACCTAAAATATGAGACACAAATGTGTCAACAACAACATGAGCCCTTCACTTTTATATATTAGAATGGATATATAATAGTATAGATAGATAGATATTGCTCTCTCTTGAAAACCATATGATTTCACAAAATGAAATTTTACTTGATTGTGAGTAATGACTGCGAATTGTCCTTGCACACTAAAATTTCAATGAGCAGCTTTTTCTATAAAAAAAAATAAAAAATAAAAAATTATGTACCTAATTCCAAACTGAGAGTAAAATTTTACTTCACTAGAAAATTTTAGAAAAGTTTGTCGGAGTTGCGTGGAAAAATCATTGTTGAAAGAATAATGATTTGTCCCCCGAAATTCTTCCCCCCGAATCCCCCTAATGGCCAAAACGACGTCGTTTTGGCCATTTTTTTTTTCTTCTTCTTCTTCCATTTCGGCTCTGAAGGAGGAGAGGAGAGAAGAGAGAAGAAGAGGAAGAGAGAAAGAGAGAGAAACTGACCCGTCGTAGTAAATGCCTGACTGTCTGCCGTCGCCGTCGTCTGCCTGACCCATTGTCATGCCTCTACCTCGCCTCCGCCTCCTTCTATTTTGATGGCCCCCTCCAGTTCCTCCTCCTCGTCCTTCCCCTCTTTCTCCTGCTTCTTTTTCGAATTTGGGGGATTTGGGGAGGGGGGGCCTTTCGAGCTCTGTAGCATCACCCTTGTTGAAAAATTGCTAGTAGCTAGAGGATATCAATGGCAATTGTCGTAGTAGAATAGGCAAACACCTCTTTACTATAGTAATTAACTAATTGTTGCCGATTTCAAAATACCTCTTTACTATAGTAGTATTAGTTTAATAATTATTTTCAAATTATACAAACTTGGTCCCCTTACAGTTTTTTTTATTTCTTTATTTTATTAAAAAAAAATTTTAAGTGGTCATCCTCTATGTTTTTGAGAAAATCTATATTTATGAAACATGGGTATCGAAGTATGACATTAAAAAATTTAGACAAAATATAACCAAATCAAACGAAACTAAGTCTTTTGTCTTATCAAATGGGGTCAGCTACATAAGTCATTTTTTTTCCACTTAATTCATTTATCTATTTACTATACTAGCCCACATCAATGGTCTGCCCTTCCCTAACATTTTCATCTACCGTCACTATATCACATTTCTTTACTACTGCCTATGTTGGTCTTTGTTGTATATGACCAAACCATCTCAATCTATCATCTCTCAACTTATCTTTTATCGGTACTACTTTTACCCATTTACGAATATATTCATTCCTAACTTTGTATTTTATAGTCTTGCCACACACCCACTTTAGTTTTATTATCTTAGCAACACTTATGTTATCTACATGTTATTTTTTAGTTGCCTAATATTTCGTTTAATACAATATCGTTGGTCTAATAGCCATAAAACTTTCCTTTTAGTCTAATAGGTACTCGTTTATCACACAGTATTCGAGACACACTTTCCTACTTAAGCCACCCTGCCTTAATTCTATAGACCACATCCGCTCTAATCTTCCTAGCCGTTGTGATAATCGATCCTAAATAATGAAAATATTCACTCTTACGTAATTTTTTGGTTCTCAATTTTCACTTCTCCTCTATTTTCATTGTTACTGTTATTAAAATTACATTTTATATACTCTGTCTTAGATAAAATATAACAAAAGAAATTAATTTCTCGTACATAGTATCAAAGCAAGCATTAGCTTGCAAAAATGGATGATGGTGGACAGGGAATCCACATATTACTTGATCACATTTATAAGAGAGACATTATTTTAGACTTTAATTTTATCATAGATATCGTTAGTAACATAAAAATTATTGAGCATAACTCAAGATATTTCATTTTAATAGATAAATTATCTTATAGTTATTATCTTGGATGAAGCACTAATAAATTTTAAAATGTGATCTTGTGAACTATTTAGTCCTTCATTTTTTCTTATGAATCCAAAGGTTCTATTAAAGTGGAAATTATACAAAAATGTAGTCACTTACATGTTTGGGTTTCATTTTTTAAGGATAAACGTGGGTTTCTCCAAATGTAAAATTACACATTTAGGCAATCCGTACTATAGAGGTGTTGAATTTTTCCTCCTCTTTGAACAAATCCCACATTACGAACAAAAACGTAACACTCCAATATAACACACTAAAAAACTCATTAGTAGACTTTTCCCAAACGTAACAATGTAACACTCCAAAAAAACTCCGCAGTGTATTTTTCCCAAATGTAACACTTTAATGTAACATAAAAAAAGAAAAAAAAAATCTTTAGTATACTTTTTCTAAACATAACACTCCAATAAATGTAATCCTAAATGTCATACTCCAATGAAACATATAAAAAAAATACTAAAAACTATTTAATGTACTTTTTTCAAATGTAACACTCATAGTTTGAAAATTATACAATTATCCAAAGCTTACTAATGAATTTTTGTACTATTTTTAGAATGATTTGAAGAATCCTACATTTTTTTATTTATTTTATTTTATTTTATTTTTTTTTGAGTTTTACATTAGAATGCTACGTTTGGGAACACAAAGGAATTTTTTTGTGTGTTACATTGGAGTGTTACACTAAGGAGTTTATTTGGAGTGTTATATTGGAGTATTACATTTGAGAAAAGTATATTAAGGATTTGTTTTTGAATTGTCATATTGGAGTGTTACATTTCAGTGTTACAATTTAAAATTATACATTTGCCTAAAGATTGAAATGTTTGATGTGGGAGCCGAATAAATAGAGGAACAAAATCTCGAATACTCGGGGAGCCGGTGACTGAACGGCTCCATTCTGCTCAACTAGGACGCCGAATACGTTCATAGGACCGAATAGACTTGAGAAGGCATATGAGGACAAACGAAAGAATAGTAAATAAAAAGTAGACTCTGGCCCCGAGGTCCAAAGCATGGATATAAATACAAGAGCTTCGGATTTGTAAAGGTATGTAAGAATCACTTCTAAAAACTTAGTAAACAAGCTTTCTTGAGTAGAGGAACTGACTTGTCCGTCGGAGTGCTAATTCCGGCACCCCCTACCGGAGTGTTTGTATCTTTTCAGGTGACTAGCTGAGGATCATTGGCGTCCTTCAGGATCTGAAGAGTATTTCCAATCCACATCCCCACAATTGGCACCGTCTGTGGGAATACTCAAATATATCCATGAACGACGTGACTGAAGATCCTCCGATAGCCACTGACGAGATCGCACAGACAGGCAACCTAACTCTGGCAAATACGCTCGGAAAGGAAACCGTCGCGCGGTGACGCACCTCGAACTCTAGCCCACCAACGACTTCAACGACGGACACAATGCATGTGACCATAGAACAAGCCAGACAGACCAAACAGAGTTTGGACAACGTCATCGCTGAGAACGAACGCCTTCGCCGCGATCTGGCCTTAGAAAAAGCAAAGTCCAAACAGGCAGGGCTCAAGGTTCTTGAGCGATTCCCACGGTCAGGTCCTCAACGACCTCGAGGCCAACAGCACAATGCCGACGGTCGCCGCGCCTTAACCAATTCCCTTGATGAGGTAACAGAGGACGCACATCGCCCAAGAGATGTCCCGCTTGACACCGTACATATGATATACAGCCTACCGATAGCCCCGACTGTACATGCAATCCAGTCACTTCCAAGCCCCCAGCATCAGCTCACACCAACAAAGCGACCCCGGCCCCGAGAGACGCCAAGCATCACCTTCGATGACTCTGATTTGAGCGGCGTAACACTCCCTCACGTAGATCCTCTGGTTGTTGCGCTATGCGTAAACAGGTTCACCGTCGAACGCGTCCTTATTGACCAGGGAAGCACTTCAGAGGTTATGTACTATAAAACCTTCATCAAACTCGGGTTCAACGATTTGGATCTGGCTCCAGCTCCTTATCCATTATTCGGCTTCAATGCCAACCCGGAATACCCTTTGGGAAAGATCAGTCTACCCGTTCGGGCTGGCTCTAGAACGGTGGACGTGGAATTCTTGGTCGTCAGGCTACCATCGCCGTACAATCTCATCATGGGGTAATCATGGTTGCATATCCTGCGGGCCGTCCCAAGCACCTACCACCAGCTGCTACGATTCCCAACGGAACACGGCGTTGAGCAGATCCGTGGCTCTCAGCAGTCAGCGCAGGCATGTTACCTTTTCGCCGCCAAGTCGCCGAAGGAACTGCAAGTAAACTCCATTGAAGTGCCCAATCGAGAGATCTAGGATGACGTCGGACGTCAACCAAACGAAAAGGCCACGGAAGATTTAGACCGGGTTGACATTGATGGAAGCCCGGATAAGTTTTTTATGATCGGCGCCTCTCTGAGCCAGATCGACAAACAGCAGCTGATCACTTTCTTACTTGGCAACCTCGACGTCTTTGCGTGGACTCCATACGAGATGCCGGGAGTAGACTCGTCAGTCTCTCAGCACCACCTCAATGTCGACCCCCGGTGCAAGCCGATCATTCAGAAAGGCCGGCGATCCTCCGCAGAACACACCGCCGCCGTTGTCGAAGAAGTTGACAAATTGCTTGACGCCGGGGCAATTAGAGAAGTCACCTACCCCACATGGCTCTCCAACACAGTGGTGGTGAAAAAGAAGAACGGAACTTGGCGAGTGTGCGTCGATTTCACGGATATGAACAAAGCTTGCCCCAAAGACTGCTTCCCCTTACCTAGAATTGACCAACTCGTTGATGCGACGGCACGCCACCGGCGCATGAGTTTCCTCGATGCCTACAGAGGCTACCATCAGATCGACATGAATCTGGATAATCAGGACAAAACTGCATTCCTCACTCCAAGAGGAACCTACTGCTACAGGGTTATGCCTTTTGGATTGAAGAATGCAGGGGCAACTTACTAAAGACTGGTCACTACGATGTTCAAAGAACAGCTCGGACACACTATGGAAGTATACATCGATGACATGGTGGTCAAATCCAAAGAAGAACAAAACCATATAGCCAATCTGGAAAAGACATTCAACACCCTATGCAAATACAGAATGAAGCTAAATGCTTCAAAATGTGCCTTTGGGATCGGCTCCGGCAAATTCCTGGGTTATATCGTCAACCACCGAGGAACCAAAGCCAACCCGAGGCAAGTCACAGCAATTTTGGAACTGAGTTCCTCCCGTTCAGTGAAAGAGGGCCAAAAGTTGATGGGAATTGCTGCGGCACTCAACAAGTTCATCAGCCGATCTATAGATCGCTGCAGACAATTCTTTCAGACACTACGTCAGGGCAGAGCTTTTGAATGGTCCGCCGAATGCGGCGACTTTAACTGCTCAAGACCTACCTCCCGACAAGACTCTTCTAACAACGCCCGCCATTGGTGACCCCTCATTCTATATCTGGCGGGTCTCGACAGGCCAACAGATATTATTAAAGAGGAGGAAGAGACAACGCGAGTGTATTATTATGTGAGCAAGGCAATGGTGGACGCCGAAACACGCTACCTACCGCTGGAAAAAATCATCCTAGCATTGGTCATGGCAGCAAGAAAACTGATGCATTACTTCCAAGGACACAGCATTAGGGTGCTCACAGACTATCCCCTCTGATCAGTACTACGGAATGCAGAAGCATCAGGGCGTGTTTTGAAGTGGGCTCTCGAACTCGGCCAATACGACATCCAATTTTTATCCAAAACCACAATCAAGGGGCAGGTGCTTGCCGACTTTGTTACCGAATTCACAGGAGGGCTTGCCGACCTCAAGCCTGATGACATCCAGCTAAAGGCCGAAGTTCGGTCAAAGCCAGATTGGAGAATTTATGTTGGGGACATTTGGCAGTTATACTGTGATGGATCGTCTAACCAACGGCGTGGCCCGTCGTAATTATGTCTCTAGACGGTATGATAATTGAGCAGCCGTCAGTCGGCTTCAAGCATCAAATAACCGGTTTAATATGAAGCCCTTTTAGCCGAACGCATACATCTGCCTTCGCGTGGCATCGTTGGTGTTTGTGTTTTGTGACTCAAAATTGGTAATCAACTAGTGAAGAAATCTGACGGCAAGAGACGAGCGTATGGCGGCCTATATGAAAACGGCTAACTCTTTGCTGACGAAATTCGACTATCATGAACTAAACCAAATAACACGCGATCAAAATACACACGCGGATGCCTTGGCTTGCTTAGCCTCCGCCATCAACTCCGAGCTCAAGCGTACCATCGAAGTAGGTTTCGTCCCGGAACCAAGTATCGACCCTCCGGAGGAAACCCACATCAACATTATAGAATCCGCTCCAAGTTGGAAGGACCCCATTGCTGCATTCCTTTCTTCTGAGCAACTCCCAGAGGACAAAAAAGAAGCACACAAGGCCGAAACAAGGCCTGTGTACTACTTAGATCCACAAGGAGGGCTTTACAAAAAGTCCCTCTCTGGTCCATACTTGGAATGCGTGCACCCGGACAGAGTGGAGGAGCTGCTCACTGAGATACACGAGGGCAGCTGTGGTGCCCATTCGGGGGGACGCTCTCTGGCCCATCGGGCGATAACACAGGGATATTATTGGCCGATGATGAGAGTTGACGCACAAAATTATGTCAAGAAATGCAAACAATGCCAAAAGTTCTCCCCACTAACCCATCAGCCAGCAGAAACTTTGAATTCTATCACAATCCCCTGGTCGTTTGCTCAGTGGGGACTTGATATCGTAGGACCATTGTCGAGGGCCCCAGGGAACAAGAGATTTCTTATCGTAGCAACAGATTACTTCACAAAGTGGGTCGAAGCGGAGGCTCTAACCCATATACGAGATTCCGACATTAGGCGCTTTGTGTGGAGAAACATCATTACGCGGTTCGGCATCCCAAGAGCATTGATCTCGGATAATGGTACTCAGTTCGATTGTGGCGTATACCGAGAATTGTGCAGCAAGTATGGTATTAAGCCTTACTTCTCTACGCCAGCCTACCCCCAAAGTAACGGTCAAGCGGAAGCTTCAAACAAATCCATCTTGGACGGCATCAAAAAAAGGCTGGAAAGTGCCAAAGGCAGATGGGTTGAAGAGTTGCCGAGTGTACTGTGGGCCCATCGTACAACGCCGAGGCGATCTACCGGAGAAACACCGTTTACCTTATGCTTCGGAACCCAGGCAATCTTACCGCTAGAGATCGGTTACCAACTCTGTGATCGCATGTCACGCCCCAAACCCGCCCCTAAAAGTTTGGGCATGACCCTCTCGAAAACAGACACTAATCCTGTTATACATATCATACGGGGCCTGAACGGAAGCATTCAATAATATAAAATACATAGATTAACATCCATTGAGCTACCATTACTATGCCAGGATCACCAACAGAACATAATGCAGATAAATAGATAGTGTCATGCATCTGCAGATAGCTAAGTACATACATATATATATCTGAGACCCGGCCCTCAAGGTGGGCATATACTTGAAAACATGGGAAGGTAAACGAACTACATACACCTTAATCTAAGCAGACATTTAGGGTACAAATTAGAACTTAGCAAAATCCATAACTTGAACGTCAACACCTAAGAGCTTAGATACTCGAGGATTGACCTTTGGGTGACGGAAGTCCTGAGTTAAGGTTAACCTCGGGTTGAGTGCCTCTGAAACAAACACAAAATAAAGTGAGTTACACTCGGTGAATAATAGCACATAACAATTCAATGCTCAACATAAATTATGATACATATCCGTGCATTTGTCAATAAAGAATACATGGGTATCTCGTTCCATAATTATTTCCAAAAGCCATATGGACAATTATTTCCAAAGCTACCAGAGGTCCACAAATATCAAATTACCATCGGCGAAATATGAGCGGCTTATCGGCCCATAAATAACGAACGCATAAGCGTGGTAACGAAACAACAAATGTATGGACTCAAGAGGTGGCTCGTCGGATTCGAGGTGGCTCCCACCGAGGTGTAGCACCGTTCGTCTGACAAGACTTTGTTCCATACCGAGAAAATATCGAAGCGGCCTAACGGCCCGAGAAATATCGAAACGGCCTAGCGGCCCGAAATCTGAAGCGGCCTGAAATATCTATGTATGGACTCAAGAGGTGTCTCGTACAGATTCCAGAGGTGGCTCCCACCAAGGTGTAGCACTTCGTTCCGTACAGGACTTTGTTCCATACTAGAAAATAATAAGTTTATCATGTAATAATATAAACGAAAGCGAACATCATAATGAAACAGGATGTCATCGAGCAGTCGGGTCTTATAGTCATCTGAAGCACATAATTCCTTCTAAATATTCACATGAGTTATATTACGTTCAACAGTGCTAATAACAACCATTAACAGTTAGACTTCATAATACGGTCACATTCCATTTGTTTGTCATAAATTAATGTCAGCGATTCATAAATATGAGAATGTTATTACATATTAAATGAGCCCGAAATACGTAGTTACCATAGTCTCGTAATGTACTTACATTCCACTTGTTTGTCATAAATCCATACATCGACTTACACATAACGTATGTTAGTAGCCATTATCAACCATAAGCGAGAATGTAGTACTCAAGAATGCTCTCGGACTTCCCATAGTTTCTTATAAGGTGACAAGATTATCTCACAATATGAGAATAACACTATTAACAATAAAGCGAAGGTAAGTATTCCATTACATTAATAAGAGTGGAACCATTTATATCATAACGTGATTCACATAATCGTATTATTGACATTCACTTCTTTCTCCGGATTAAGTCATTCGGAGGTTCATCTGATATTTAACATAATTTCACAATGGTTATTAACGTACAAAACCACCCGTAGTCTTATCCACTTATTCGTTTTGATGATCCACTCTAGGTAGATATCTATATCATGTCCGTGTGCCAAATCCTTCAATGTTTACATACGTTCACACTAATTCTCATTTCACATACATGTTAACTTAATTGACCACGGAGAACAAAATGTTAATAAGAATCACTATTAACGGAATTAATGTTCATTGGAGTACTATTACTCACCTGCGTTGGTGGGCGTTCATTCCTCCCGAAGCGTGTCCTACACACACATGAAGTCACACATTAATTCTTTAGATCATTTCCCTTAATTTCCTTTCTCATTTTCACATGGTTCACAATATTCATAACAAAGTCCATTCGCGAATTTTTAACATTATTTCAAAACGTCTCAGAAATCCAATTAAACTTGTATTCATATAATTCAACTCACTAATTCCATGATTCTATTTCCAATTTGAGCAAAATCATTCTTTATCATCACAAATTAACCTAGGGTTTTCAAGAACATAAAGCTTTCCATAAAAATTCATACTTCTCATACCATGACCTTACATCCCAATTTCCTTCTTGATTATACATCTAAAGATCATACTCCATCACCTTAACCCATCAATTGACCCCTCAATACTTCAAACCCGAAATTCCCAAATCTCATAATTTACTCTATATGCTCAAAAATGCAAGGTTGTACATTAATACAATGGAAATACCACAAATCTATCCCTTGATGTAAGTATTGAAGAGTATTAGACCCCTTACCTCAAGAATCAACAAAGGAGCAAGCTTGAGGAGAACCTTTCGCAAATCCAAGTTCCAATCGGTTACAAACATTGATCTTTCCGTATTCTCTATTCTTGATGCAAAAACCATGGTGGATTGTTGTTCAAAATAGAGGAAATCAAGGTTTTGAGGCTAGGGTTTCGAAGGGGAGAAGAGGAAAGAAGAGAGGGGAAAGAAAAATGTCAAGAAATGGTCCAAAATCTCATTTTTAACGCTGCTGTCCCGTAATTCCCGCTCGAGCGGACTGATTCCCGCTCGAGCAGACCTGTCCTCAGCACAGATTTCGAAACTTTGAACAGGTATAACTCTTCCACCCGGACTCCGTTTTAGGTCGTTCTTGTGTCCAAATTGAAGCCCCGGAAATAAGCTTTCCAATGGTTCTAACCTCACATCCAAATTCAAAGTGTGGAAAAAGAAAAGGGCAAAAGAGTGACTGCTGAACATAAACAAATTATTCGAATTAAAGTTTTTGGTCCTATCTTACTTTACCATCATATTACCACCTCAATCAATACTCCAAAATAAAATAAGAAGATTCCAAATACACTACTACAATGTCAAGGGCAATCTTGCTTTTCACGCTCGAGCGTCACTTCCACCGCTCGAGCGCGCACAGACCAATAAGGCAGTCCGCTCGAGCGTTAACTTCTCCGCTCGAGCGGAGATTCACAACTCCCAGAATCTCAGGCTATCTGCAAAGTTACTGAGAACCCCAAAAGTCCGCTCGAGCGCAAACTCCTCCGCTCGAGCGGAGGGAAAAATTCTGGGTCGTCACACCCTTCCCTCCTTAAAAGAAATTTCGTCCTCGAAATTGAAGAAAGCCAAACGAAATGTTCTGATTTGATACCTCAAAGATTTGAAGATACCCAACCAACAAGAATCACTGAGAAAGGATCACAATTACTTTCGATCAAAACACACATATCAGACTTCAACAGACAAGGAACAACACTAACCACATATACTCCCAAAGTCCATAACAACTTCTCCAATTAACAACAAAGCAACCACGTCTATTGGATGCCCAAAACTTGATTTCAAAGAAATAGAAACCGCCATTAAACCAAACACCAGACCAACACAAGCAAAAACGAATAACATACGGTCCAACACCAAAATTTTCAATTGCACCTCAATTAACGGCATCACTAATTCTTTATTCCATTTGACATTTGGCATACGTTAATTCTAACCACAACTCTTTTTTTTTTACAACTACGTGGTTAGGTTCAAGTCGATTTATGTATAAGTCAGTCAGACACAAGGTATACTTCATTTCAAAATGAGCCATTTAAATATGTGCAATGATCTTAACACAGGTAGTACGATAGAAAGAAAGGTCTCAGTATTCATTGCAGAGCATAAATTCCAAAACATAAAGTCTCAGCTACGGAAAGCTTACAATTTCAAGTACAAACGTCTAGCAGAGATTGTTTCCTCAAGTCAATAATTCATAGATTCCCCTATTTCCGAAAGCATTTCACAGTCATACCTTTACATTGATTCCGAATTGTATGGGATAGTTCTTAGTAAGGTCAATACTATAAAAAGAAGAATCGCAGAATACATCATTAATTCCTCATAATTCTACGTCAGTATAGTAAACAGTTACGCTAACACCAAAGTAGCATATTCATAGACACTTAGTCGTACCATCATAAGTGCAGGTCTGAGCAGTCACACAATCATTTTCCAAGTAAGGGAGACATCTCAAGATAAGGGCAGGAATTGAATTTACAATCATATTTAATGAATCAAGCACAACAGTAAGATGTACATTCTCTTCCAATAAGTATTTCTTCTTGCTACAGCACAAATTAATTCAACCTCTTGTTAATCATTGCAGTATTTCACAATTCAATTACTTCTCTCTCCTCCTCCTGGAAGGTACGAGATTTACCCTATGATTTGTATTCACAATTTACAATTACAATGGTTTAGTATGCCACCATACAGAAATTAGAAACCAGGCATCTAGCCCAGTTAATGATCACAAACAGAGTGTCCAGTTACTTTATATACCTAGATCCCACCAGATTCATTCATAGGGTCATAATTTCCATTAAGCATATAAGAACCACACAAATTTTTTTTTTCCCTGGTGTCGTTTAGGTAGATACATAGTATAGGTGGGATTTTTCATTCCCTTCACCCATTCCGTACAAGAGTACAGAATACAGAAAACACATAACAAACAAATTGCAGGGTACAGATAACAGATTTCAGATTACAGTTTCCAGATCACAGATGTCAAACTTTAGACTCTAGATTCCCACAAACAGATCCCGATGATACATAAGCAATGCTCATTAGACACTATCAATAATTCCCTAGCAGAAGTCGTCGGTAATTACTTTAGTTCACGAAATCATATTACGTACATGTTGCGTCAAGGTTAATAACCGATTTGCGGTAGACTTAGTTATTTATCTTGTCGATGGCGTCACTTATATGCATCACTTTGTCTTACAACGGTCCATCTTAACACGATTGCAATTATTACACAATACATCTAAGCAAACATTTAACTACGATAATTTCTCAACATCATGATTTAAACATTGTGATGGCAAAGAAGACATAACTATAATATAAAGATAGAGTACCACATATAGCATTTCCTTTTATTGTAGATATATCAGATACTTAACATGTAATCAATTCACTCAAATAGGTGCTAAACAACCCAATTATATCGCCATGATTCCCCCACAGAAAGTTATCAACCGATAATACACATTTAACTTATCAGTTACTTATAAACTGTCTTACCGATCAGCTCAAATTCTTACCACTTCAGCGCAGTACAACGTTGTTGACTTAATCCCATCTGCATGCCTTACATTACTCACCAATCTGTATAAGACAAACAGAGGCAACCAAAGAATGCACAACAGACATAGATCGTAATCATCAGAGTTAGCAACAGACAGTTAACGTTGCCATCATTCTTTTCTTTTTATGCACTTGCAGAATATCATGCATGATGCCTAAATCTTTCTAGACATCCTAAAGCTCAATGGATTCGTGTGTGGGATGGCAACTCGTGCTCTGATACCACCTGTCACGCCCCAAACCCGCCCCTAAAAGTTTGGGCATGACCCTCTCGAAAACAGACACTAATCCTGTTATACATATCATACGGGGCCTGAACGGAAGCATTCAATAATATAAAATACATAGATTAACATCCATTGAGCTACCATTACTATGCCAGGATCACCAACAGAACATAATGCAGATAAATAGATAGTGTCATGCATCTGCGAGATAGCTAAACATACATATATATATATATCACAGACCCGGCCCTCAAGGTCGGGCATATAACGAAAACATGGGAAGGTAAGCGAACTACATACACCTTAATCTAAGCAGACATTTAGGGTACAAATTAGAACTTAGCAAAATCCATAACGAGCGTCAACACCTAAGAGCTTAGATACTCGGGGATTGACCTTTGGGTGTGACGGAAGTCACAGGTTAAGGTTAACCTCCGGGTTGAGTGCCTACAGAAACAAACACAAAATAAAGTGAGTTACACTCAGTGAATAATAGCACATAACAATTCAATGCTCAACATAAATTATGATACATATCCGTGCATTTGTCAATAAAGAATACATGGGTATCTACGTTCCGTAATTATTTCCAAAGCTGCCATATGGACAATTATTTCCAAAGCTACCAGAGGTCCACAAATATCAAATTACCATCGGCCAGAAATAACAGAACGGCTTATCAGCCCATAAATAACAGAACGCATAAGCGTGGTAACAGAAACAACAAATGTATGGACTCAAGAGGTGGCTCGTACGGATTCCTGAGGTGGCTCCCACCGAGGTGTAGCACTTCGTCTGACAAAGACTTTGTTCCATACCGAGAAAATATCGAAGCGGCCCTAACGGCCAGAATAAGCCCTGAAATATCTATGTATGGACTCAAGAGGTGGCTCGTACGGATTCCAGAGGTGGGTCCCACCAAGGTGTAGCACTTCGTTCCGTACAGCACTTTGTTCCATACCAGAAAATAATAAGTTTATCATGTCATAATATAAGCGAAAGCGAACATCATAATGAAACAGATGTCATCGAGCGGTGGTCTTATAGTCATCTGAAGCACATAATTCCTTCTAAATATTCACATGGGTTATATTACGTTCAGCGAGTGCTAATAACAACTATTAACAGATTAGACTTCATAATACAGTCACATTCCATTTGTTTGTCATAAATTAATGTCACTGATTCATAAATAACAGAATGTTATTACATATTAAATGAGCCCAGAAATACGTAGTTACCATAGTCTCGTAATGTACTTACATTCCACTTGTTTGTCATAAATCCATACATCTGACTTACACATAACAGTATGTTAGTAGCCATTATCAACCATAAACAGAATGTAGTACTCAGTAATGCTCTCAGACTTCCCATAGTTTCTTATAAGGTGACAAGATTATCTCACAATAACAGAATAACACTATTAACAATAAACTGAAGGTAAGTATTCCATTACATTAATAAGAGTGGAACCATTTATATCATAACGTGATTCACATAATCGTATTATTGACATTCACTTCTTTCTCTGGATTAAGTCATTCGGAGGTTCATCGATATTTAACATAATTTCACAATGGTTATTAACGTACAAAACCACCGTAGTCTTATCCACTTATTCGTTTTGATGATCCACTCTAGGTAGATATCTATATCATGTCGTGTGTGCCAAATCCTTCAATGTTTACATACGTTCACACTAATTCTCATTTCACATACATGTTAACTTAATTGACCACGGAGAACAAAATGTTAATAAGAATCACTATTAACGGAATTAATGTTCATTGGAGTACTATTACTCACCGTGCGTTGGTGGGCGTTCATTCCTCCGGCGTGTCCTACACACACATGAAGTCACACATTAATTCTTTAGATCATTTCCTTAATTTCCTTTCTCATTTTCACATGGTTCACAATATTCATAACAAAGTCCATTCGCGAATTTTTAACATTATTTCAAAAGCGTCTCGAAATCCAATTAAACTTGTATTCATATAATTCAACTCACTAATTCCATGATTCTATTTCCAATTTGAGCAAAATCATTCTTTATCATCACAAATTAACCTAGGGTTTTCAAGAACATAAAGCTTTCCATAAAAATTCATACTTCTCATACCATGACCTTACATCCCAATTTCCTTCTTGATTATACATCTAAAGATCATACTCCATCACCTTAACCCATCAATTGACCCCTCAATACTTCAAACCCGAAATTCCCAAATCTCATAATTTACTCTATATGCTCAAAAATGCAAGGTTGTACATTAATACAATGGAAATACCACAAATCTATCCCTTGATGTAAGTATTGAAGAGTATTAGACCCCTTACCTCAAGAATCAACAAAGGAGCAAGCTTGAGGAGAACCTTTCGCAAATCCAAGTTCCAATCGGTTACAAACATTGATCTTTCCGTATTCTCTATTCTTGATGCAAAAATCATGGTGGATTGTTGTTCAAAATAGAGGAAATCAAGGTTTTGAGGCTAGGGTTTCGAAGGAGAAGAGGAAAGAAGAGGGAAAGAAAAATGTCAAGAAATGGTCCAAAATCTCATTTTTAACGCTGCTGTCCCGTAATTCCCTTTCGAGCGGGTGATTCCCGCTCGAGCGGACACATCCTCAACCTGATTTCGAAACTTTGCACAGGTATAACTCTTCCACCCAGACTCCGTTTTAGGTCGTTCTTGTGTCCAAATTGAAGCCCCGGAAATAAGCTTTCCAATGGTTCTAACCTCACATCCAAATTCAAAGTGTGGAAAAAGAAAAGGGCAAAAGAGTGACTGCTGAACATAAACAAATTATTCGAATTAAAGTTTTTGGTCCTATCTTACTTTACCATCATATTACCACCTCAATCAATACTCCAAAATAAAATAAGAAGATTCCAAATACACTACTACAATGTCAAGGGCAATCTTGCTTTTCACGCTCGAGCGTCACTTCCATCGCTTCGGCGCGCCGAGCGAGATTCAATAAGGCTAACTGCAAAATTCAGTTACCGAGAACCCAAAAGTCCGGCGAAGAAACTCCTCCGCTCGAGCGGAGGGAAAAATTCTGGGTCGTCACATCGCAAGCCTTTGACACAGGCCGAAATGACATGATGCTCGCCCTGGACTTGGTTCTGATTGAAGAACGAAGAGACCGCGCTTTAGCATCCATGGCACGTTATCAGCAGCAGCTCGCTAAGTCATACAATCGGCGAGTTCAGTTGCGCCGCTACAATCCCGGAGAATTGGTCCTAAAGAAGGTACTACCAGCTGACCGGAGGCCGGCTGATGGGAAGCTTGGTCCGAACTGGGACGGCCCCTATCAGATAAATTCCGTCGCAGGCACAGGGGCATATCGGCTCTCGGACATGTCAGGAAGAAGCCTGCCGCGGCCGTGGAATTCAACACATCTACGTAAATTTTATTAATGACCCGACTTGTGGGCTTGATACTCGTTGTAATACAAGGTTTCGTGTTTTTACATGTTTGAGCTCAACACCTTAGGGCCGAATAAGTCTCCGGATTCGGAGTGCCCTTCGTGGATGTCACGATTGGCCAAAACAAGTCTCCGGATTCGGAGCCCCCGTTGGTGCATGACACCTCAGGGCCGAATAAGTCTTCGGATTCGGAGCGCTCTTCGTGGATGTCACGATTGGCCAAAACAAGTATCCGGATTCGGAGCGCCCTTCGTGGATGTCACGATTGGCCAAAACAAGTCTCCGGATTCGGAGCGCCCTTCGTGGATGTCACGATTGGCCAAAACAAGTCTTCCGATTCGGAGCCCCCGTTGATGCACGACACCTCAAGGCCGAATAAGTCTCCGGATTCGGAGCGCCCTTCGTGGATGTCACGATTGGCCAAAACAAGTCTCCGGATTCGGAGCCCCTATTGGTGCACGACACCTCAGGGCCGAATAAGTCTCCGGATTCGGAGCGCCCTTCGTGGAGGTCACGATTGGCCGAATAAGTCTCCGGATTCGGAGCGCCCTTCGTGGATGTCACGATTGGCCGAATAAATCTCCGGATTCGGAGCCCCCTTTGGTGCAGGACACCTCAGGGCCGAATAAGTCTCTGAATACGGAGCCCCTTAGGTGCATGACGCCTTAGGGCCCAGTAATGTATTTCTGAACGTTTATACCATGCCGTGCAAAATATTCTAATCAAAATCTAAATATTCCAATAAAATGAATCGACACGTCTGAACTAGAAATATTTTACAATCAAAATATTTTACGATCAGAGATGGCAAGGGCAGATTTATTAATCTAAGCGGCCGCATACTTACAGATGCCTCGGCCAGCCCACGAGTCTGAACCATTCGGCTCTTCACGCTCGAGCCCTGGCCAAGGCAAGGGCAGATTTATTAATCTAAGCGGCCGCTTACTTGCAGATGCCTCGGCCAGCCCACGAGTCTGAACCATTCGGCTCTTCACGATCGAGCCCTGGCCAAGGCAAGGGCCGATTTATTAATCTAAGCGGCTGCCTTCTCGTAGATGCTTCGGCCAGCCCACGAGTCGGAACCATTCGGCTCTTCACGCTCGCGCCCTAGCTAAGGTAAGGACAGCTTGTAGATCTATTAAGAAATATCACCATAAAATTACGGAAACATCAGCACATTGAGCAGAATTCTTAACATTTTTTAACTACAAAAAAGTATCGACGTCCATTTCTATATCGTAACATTCTGTAATATCAGCCCGCATGAAAAATGTTTGATAAACAAATACAAAATAACAAAAACAAACGGAAAAAGTACTTGAAATCATAACAATTGTGTATCGTAAAGATCAACCCTCGGAATCAGTCTCCAACGGATCGATGTCCACTTGCTCATACGGTATTGGCATATTCAGTGAAACTCCAACCGCAAAGAAGGGCCCCTGTACAACCATGTTTGAAGCCCCGATTCTCAAACCGGAGACTGGTCCACATACTCATGAAGTCCAAATTTCTTCCGGCCAAAAACTTTTGAATCGGCAATCACCTTCGCCGCCTTCATTTCAGCCAACTCAGCCTCCAGGCTGGTAACTGCCTTTTGGGACAAGCCAAGTGCAGCTTCCATATCGTCGGCCTTCTTCTCGGCCTCTTCTCTCAACTTATCTGCATCGCGAGCTTTCTCTAGTGCGGCCTTTGCCCGAGAAGCCTCCTGGTTCGCTCTTAAAAATTCATCTTCGGCCCTTTTCCTCTGGCCTTCAACTTGCTTTCGTAAACGACTAATTTGCTTGACGGCGTCGAGATGACGGCGGCCTACATCGGCTATCCTACCAACGGCCTGCAAAAGCAAAAGCAAAATTCGAAAAACGTAACGCGAACAATGTTTGGATGAAGTGAAGGAAAAATCAGAGTACGCACCAAAAGGGCCGACTGCGCGGCTAACATTGTCGCATTCAAATTCGGTTCCAACTGGAAAGCCTCCATATCAGACGGCAACGACAAAGACGTTGCCACGCCGAACGTGACCTCCGGGTCTTTAAGCGCCGAGGCGTCCGAAGAAATCGGAATGTTTCCTACCATCGGTCGAATCACAAAGGGCACAACCTCACTCGATCCCTCCATTCGAGGTCGTTTTCTACCATGATCTTCTAAACCGACCACACGATCCCTAGCGCGTTTCTCCGCCTTTCCCTCAACATCCTGAACGGTATCCCCAACCAACGCGGATTCGGCATTCTTATTCGTCACCGCCTTGTCAACAATTCCCAAGGATCTCGATTCGGTAACTGGGAAGGGATGAGATTCAGTGGTGGGCGGTTCAGTCGAAAGGCCCTCCGCTCTTCGCCGTGCGGCTAGCCTCTCCACATTCGCCTTCTTAGCAAGTTTTGTCAGGCTTAACCCAGCCATGTTGGTGGAGCCTGAGATGGGAAGACTGTCTGAACGTTGAGGAACGTCGTCAACAGGAAGGTTCCCCCGCCCCGAAGTAGAAGGAGGATCGGCAGAGTCCAATACCTCCTCAGATTCGGCCTCGGACTGATCCGATTCGGCGGTATCGGATACTTCAGTACTCTCCGAATCGGACCCTTGAAGACCTACCTGTCTCAAGTTTTTGAAGTCGGATAAAATATGAGCGACGAGAAAATCTTTCCCCTTCGGAATCGGTATGTTCTCCGCTGCCGAAAAGGTTGTATATGTAGGCTCGTAGCAAAGTAAAACGTGAGCCGCTCTTCGATGCTTATGAAGACTGCGACGGTCGAAATAACTTAGAGCAATCCTAATGTCCGAGAGAACGGCGTCGTCAGTTGAAGCTTGGACTTTTTTCAAATCGTTCCCTGCACAAGACAAGCCGTAAGACTCAAAGAAAACAGGGTATGGCAAATATGAACACACAATACGAGCAAAGCGGGCATTCGGCGACCTGGTTCGCCCCTACGTCTAGGAATAGAATCGACACGATCCTCTCATTCGCCGAACTCCCAGTTGCCGCGGACAACGACCATGACATCATCAACTCGTTTCCCAGAGCTGGAAAGCATAGTGATAAACTGATGATCTGTATCCTTTGCTCTGAGGAAGTAACGCCCGTGCCGACCAGAGGACTTGGCCAAAGCATAATAAAGGTTTGATGGCGAATGCCAAGATTAATTCCAAGGCAACAGCGGTTCATTACGACCCCATTATAATTTTAAAGAAATTCACATTGGGCTGGGAATGGATCAAATCCCAATGGCGAAGAACAGCTCTCAGAAACAGATGAAGGGGAAAGCGGACTCCACCCTCCGCGATTGACAAAAGGGGAAAGACAATTGTGGTTTCGTCCTCCCTCTCCATGTCAAGAGTGTCATCAGCCACAAACGACAAGTGGACATCGTCAGGAATGAAGAAATGGCGTCTGAAGCCAGCAATTCGATCTGATGAAAGGAGGTCTTTCAAATGTTTCGCCATAATCTACTGACTATAAGAACATGCGGCGGAATAAACAAACAAGGAAAAGCTTCAGAACAAGGGAGAGGAAAACTTACAAAAATGGAGAGTATCACAGATGGAAGACTTGCAAGAACGATTCGAAGAGCAACCCAGCAACCAGCCTCTCATAGAACACGGATTCGAAAGGACATTAGATTTCAAATCATAATAAATAGGCGTCATTTAAGAGGCGGAAGTTGAGACGACGATTAAAGGGAATAATTAAGCGTCCGTAATAAGTTCCCAAACCGCTGATGCGGAGTATTCGAAAATTCCAAGCGTTTCACCCAATGCTATTGATGAACGCAGGGGGCAATTGTGGGAGCCGAATAAATAGAGGAACAAAATCTCGAATACCCGGGGAGCCGGTGACTGAACGGTTCCATTCTGCTCAACTAGGACGCCGAATACGTTCATAGGACCGAATAGACTTGAGAAGGCATATGAGGACAAACGAAAGAATAGTAAATAAAAAGTAGACTCAGGCCCCGAGGTCCAGAGCATGGATATAAATACAAGAGTTTCGGATTTGTAAAGGTATGTAAGAATCACTTCTAAAAACTTAGTAAACAAGCTTTCTTGAGTAGAGGAACTGACTTGTCCGTCGGAGTGCTAATTCCGGCACCCCCTACCGGAGTGTTTGTATCTTTTCAGGTGACTAGCTGAGGATCATTGGCGTCCTTCAGGATCTGAAGAGTATTTCCAATCCAAATCCCCACATTTGAAAAATCCCACATCCTTTTGGAATGTTTGAAAAATCCTATATTTCAAGTCATTTTTATACTTATTTTGAAATGTTTTCCAAATAAAAAAGATTCTCATATAAAAATTAAACTCAAATTTAATTAACATTGATTGTGCACCTTACCTTTTTAGCATAAAAGAAAAAAGAAAAGACAACATAATAGAAATAAGAGTATAATTATAAATTCAATTTTTAAATAATATATTAAATCTATATTTCCAAAATCAACGGGACTAATTGGTTTATAAGAAAATTTTTGGGACTAAATGGATCATCATTCCCCAAGATGAGATTTATAGATAAATTTTTCTATTATGTTTTATAACTCAACATGGATTTAAAAAAAAAAAAAAAAAACCTATTGATTTGTATTTGAGTTATTTACATAAAGACCTCTTAAGTTATTGATAAGTATCACTTTGACTCCCTAAACTTTAAAAGCATACAAATGGATCTTTTAAACTATTGAGAAGTATCATTTTGTCCTGTAAACTATAAAAACGTAAAATAAATTCCCTAAACTATTGACGTATTTCACTTTGGTTCAATTTGTATGTTTTCATAATTTAGAGACTTTTGTATGTTTTTATAGTTTAGAGGGCAAATTAATACTTTTCAATAGTTTAAAATGTGTATTTGTACGATTGTATAATTTATAAGGTCAAACTGATAATTCTTAATAATTTAGGAGTGTTAGTGTAAATAACCCTTTATATTTTTATGTTATTTTTCACTTTTTATGTTGATATAAATTATTATAGCCTATATTTATTTATTTATTTATTTTTAAAACTATTAATATCTACTTAATTAATAAGAGTTTATTTTTATTAATTATATCGCTACTCTAAAACAATGTATTTAAGGCCAAGTTTGGCATGTGTCGAAAAAGTTAAAAAGTAAAAAAATTACTCAAAAAGTTAAAAAGTTATCACTATTTACCAAAAGTCAAAAAGTACGGCTGTAAAACTTTCAATCCTAATTTTTCCTTACATACTAATTTATATAATTTTTTAATACACATTTTTTTATAAAAAGTCAAAAAGTTAACCTAAACAACTATATTTTTTCCTCAAACTTTTTAATCTAAAAAGTTAAAAAATGTATTTATTTAGGCCTCGTTTGGCAAGAGGCTAAAATAGCCAATTAGCCAAAAAGTTACATTTTTAGCCAAAAAGCCAACAACCCATACCAAAAAGTCAAAGATTCTTCTCTCTTTTTGTGCCACGTCGTTTTTGTTTTCAGAATTAGCCAAAAAGTTGGCCCAAACATACAGATTTTTCTTACTAACCTTTTTAGCTAATTAGCCAAAAAGTTACTAAATTAGCCTGTTCCCAAACGAGGCCTTAGGACATCCCAAATAACTTCTTAAATTTCCCCAAAAAAAAAAAAAAAACAAAACAATGGAGAAAATGAGTAACAATTATGCAGCATAAGGGGGCTGCTTTAGGTTGGAACGGGGCTCAGGCTTCGTTACAGCCGACTTCTTTTAAGCCTGGAGCTGCTTTACTTTAGATTTAAAACTGACAAAATATGTGTGCCCCACATATATATATATATATATATTAATATAAATAAATAAATATATAAAATATAAAATATAATATAATATAAATAAACAGCGTGTACAATCATAACAGTCGGTGGTGGTGAGGGAACGTATCAGTCACGAGGACAACCGGGTACCTTCAATAAATACCCGCTAATCTTTTGATATCTCACTCCCTCATTATCAATTAAAATTATATAATGTGGAAATTGTTATTTTCATTACAAAAATGATTTGTCCCCCTAAAAATAATCTACTTAATCTTCCTAATTTTCATTTTTGAAAACTATTTTTTTTGTTTTGTTTTGTTTTGTTTTTTTTTTTTTTTACTTGATTTGGCATTTCGGAAGATTTGGGAGCCCCATTTCGGGAGACCTAACACTGCCGTTTTCATTAATCCTAACCTCTTTTGATTTTTTGTCAAGCAAAATTAGCAAATTAAATTATAACAAAAATGTCGTAGTCGTTTCATCAATTGGAATTTAAAATCTTATTGAATTTTGAATTTTTTAAAGTTGGTGTTGTAATTATGAATTTAAGTAGGAATTTTTCTTTTTTGTTTCTCCATAAATTTTTCATTTTAAATCTTTGAACAAAACACAACTTTAAAAAATTTAAATAAATTGTTTACGAATTATACATAACCAAAAAAAGATCTTTTTGACTAACACCAATTTATTTTCTTAATTCAACCAAACAAAAAATAATTAGTGTGTTTGTTTTGAGTTTTCTTGATTAAGTTTTTTGAAAATTGATTTTTTTGATTTTCTTATTTTTTTATTTTTAGTGAATATTTTTTACATTTTAAACATTTTATTTTTTATTTTTTTAGATGCACCTTACTTAGATGTATTTAAAACGTAAAAAATTTGTGAAAAAATATTTTAAAAAATTAATATATACATAAAAATACAAAAAATATATTGAATTCTTGTATTTTTGATATTTAGTGAATTTTTAAAAGATTTTTTTTTTACAATTTTTTTATTTTTTAGGTGTATTTATGTTAGATGTGTCTGAAAAGTAAAAAAATTGTGTAAAATATTAAAAAAATTCAGTAAAAATAAAAAAATACGGAAATATAAAAAAATAAATTTTTTTGAAAAGTATTTTTTAAAAAGTGGAAACAAGCATGTTGATAGTTACAAGAACAATGGGTATGGTGATGCCTATGTAAATATTGATTTTGAACAAATAGCTTTGCAAGATCTTACTAAACTAAATTAAAAAAAAGAAGAGACTATACAATTCGAAAAAAATTACATTTTTATCAATGACACAAATTTTTATCAAATCCAAGGCCGTGATAACTACGTCTACAGCCCTCGTATACCTAAAAAGATTTTAGATTGCAAAAGTCTAAAAGGAACAATTGCGCATGTTCGTAAAGGAATTCGATTTGCCCTCTTATTCTCCATTTTGTTTGTGCATGTATGTTTTAACAAGCATGAGTGACATTGAATATTGATGTATATATGAATAAATTGTATTTTATTTTATAAATTACACAGTCTATGTTTAAATTCATAATTGTCGTCTAAATTAAAAAATAAATATAATTTCTTAATGTGTCTAGTGGCATCTAATAGAGCTGAGTTTTTACATAACATTTTTACTACTAAGTTTACAAGATAAATGACTTGAATTATTATATATATTGTGAGACATGGACCCATGAAATAGAGTATGGAGAGATATGAATGATATGTCGGGTATTGTGAACCTTGATAACTACCGTACGCTGGGCTTTGAATCAAATGGAGGGTTTGGAGGGCCTCCTTCAAGGGAAGGGTTAGGGTATAATTTCTTGTTGCTTCCACGTTGGGTACTTTGATAATTTCATGTTGCTTTTGCATTGTCATCGTTTCTATGTTTATAAATAGATGATCGAAGCGTCTTTTTTTTTTATTATTTATTTATAGAGTTGTAATCGTTTTCTAATAATAGTAAAAATCGTAACAACCGTAAACGTAACTCTATTCTGAGGTGAATCATGTAAATTTTTCTACTCTTGTGTGCGTGCTTTTTTAGATTTGTTTTATCTTTCTTATTTGTTTTTTTGTGTCTCACAATTTTTAGTTAAGAAAAATTTATTTCCTAACATGATAGTGAATTGAAGGAGAGTCAAACCCCATGCACTAGAAGCGAATGTTTGCATCAACATCATTAAATTCCGCCATATGAAGGAAATGAAAAATGACACAAATTCAAGTTTGAAATGAAATGTCCATCCAAAACGACGTATCAATAATATTTTTATGAAATATTAATGCATGCCCAAAAAATATTCAAATAAGTATTAAAATTTAAAGAGCTGTGATTCCGACCCCCAATACGGAGGCATCCCCAGCACCCCCCACCTCCACGTGGGGGGCTGGCAATGGAGTAAAAGAAGAAAAAAAAAAAAAAAAACACAGTTTTTGACCAATGGGAGGAGACCCCAGCATCTCCATTGGGGGTCCAACTCATTTTCGAAATTTAAAATGTGTAAATCACATTCATCTTAGGTGACCCAGTCCACATCAAATTTAAGCATGCATTCAAATTATTGAATTTTGCTAGATATTTTTTCAAGTACATGAAAACAATGAGTTGCATAACTTTTTTATAGATATGTTTTACAAAAAAAATTTTGGGTTTGACTTTACTAAAAAAATAAAAGGACAAATACAAAAAAATTCTAGAGTTTGAGCCTTATAACAAAACAAATCTTTTTAATTTGTTAATTTAAATCTTATCTTTTGATTTGTTTTCAATCCAGACCATTTGTCCATTTTCGTTAAGTAAAACAGATAGAAAAAGAGTATTCTAGTCACTAAACTCAAAATATAAGTATATATAAAATAGCTAAAGTATTATTTTTTTATTGAATTTAATGATTAAAATATTCATTTTATCGATTTTATTTAATAAAAATAAATAAATGGTTTAGATTGAAAACAATCAAAAGTTTAGGATTGAAATTGACAATTTGAAATTCAAAATTTATTTTGTTATAAGATTTAAACTTTATTTTTTTAATTTATTTATTTTTTTTGTAATGTTCCAAGATAAAAATATCTAATCTAAAACTTTAAATCTTCTCTTGTAAATAGCCAAAGCAAAACAATTTGATTTTGTCCTAGTTATAATTTGAAATAGTTTCCTCCTCCAAAAAAATAAATAAATAAAATTTAATGAACTATAACATAATGAGGCCAAGAAACCCCTTAATAGTTATTAAGAAGATGATTAATTTAGATAGGACAAAAAAACTCAAGGGTAATAATTAAGAACACCCAATCTTACTTTTGCTACACATGTCATTGCCGGACCACCAGCCCCTTGCAACATCCAAGCTATGATCATCTAGAGTCACTGTATTATATCATATCATGGTCCCCAAATTCATTATAGTAATGAACAAGAAATGGTTGAAACTACTACGCCCATGGGGTTGGGCCTGTTAGGGCCACCTTACCCTTTTTAAGAGAGAGAGAGAGAGAGAGAGAGAGAGACTGTTTCATTACGTCACATCTAAGAATGCCTTTAATAGTTTATTGGTTCTTTCTGGGGTCTTTTGGACTCTCTTAAAGGCTTGTTCTAATTTGATTGGTCTGCGCCGTTACTTCCTCTGACAATGTTGCAATATATATATATTTTTTTATAATTATTTTTTTACAAGGTTACATACGAAAAAAAAAAAAATTATTTATTTTATTTCATTTTTGGTTAGCAAAAGAAGAAAATTTTATTGATGAAGAACAAGAAACTTGGATAAGATACAACAATAAAGGAGAGAGTGCAAAAAATATCATAGTGAGATATCAAAATCCCAATTAAGTTGACACCATGAAGTTTATCACATCATCTGCTAGCACAAAATTCCAAACTCCAAGCACACCACATCTATAAAATATTTATAGATCACAATTAAGGACAAATTACACTTACAATCTCTACAGTTTGCTTTCTTGTATCAATTTTAGGCACTATTTAGCATGTGTTAAAATAGTACATCTTATTTGAATCACAGTCATCTCATTTTGGTTATATCATCTATTTCCCATATTACTTCAAATCTAACTTATATTTTACATTTTTTTTCATAAAAAGTTAAAAAATATACTAATTTAGCACATGTCAAACGCCTTCTTTAGTCTTAAATTTCTTTTCACTCATATTAATTTATAAATTAGATAGAAATTAAGGGGGTAAAATAGTTCATTCAGAATATTTAATTCAAACAATGTGAATAATTTATAGAAAAATTAATACAATTAAAATTATAGAGACTAAATTGACACATGAGACAAATTATAAAACCTAGGAATATGATTTACCCCACAATCAATTTGGATGTGACTCACATTTTATAAAATTTAAATTTTCACCATACATCTTATTTTCAAATTAACTTTCAGGATAATTTCATCACATGTATCATTTTTCTTCATTTTTTTAAAGTATCTATCATTTCGTTTCAACTAATTCTAAACATATGAAATCCTTTGTCATGTACGTCAAATAATTATCAAACTCTTTGCTCATCTATTTTTTTTTGGATCAGCAAAAATAAATTTTATTAATGAAGAAAGCAAGAAACATGCGAAAACTTATATCAATAAAGAAGGGAAGTGCAAATAACATTATAACTAACCTTACCAATTCTAACTAGGTTGGCATCGATAAGGAAGTACAATCCTTTGCTAGCACTTAACCCAAGATTGGTAAGGAACCAATCCAAAGAGCCAATAAAAAAGAAAGGAAAAGAACAATAGGAAACCTCCACACCACTCCTAAAACAAAACAGATCATAGCAGCTACCATTCAGGCTAGAGCAAAACTTCACCTAGTGCTACCCCAAATGTGATACAAAACTTCACCTAGATTCACTCCATTCCTCACAGCAGCAGCTGGGAGATGTCAGTTAGGCTAATGCAAAACTGGTACAAAACAGATCATAAGTTACCAGTTGCAGCAGCCAGGAGTCACTCCACTCCTCATAGCATATGTGATACAAAACTTTACCTAAAGAACTCCACTCCTCACAGCAACAACCAGGAGGTGTCATTCAGACACCAGCATCACATTCTTAAGTTGCCAGCAGCATTAGTATTCCCACTCCCTTACAACCTCGTACCTTACCTTATCTGGCTCCTCAAACACTTCTTCTTCTACTGTGATGGAAGTAATTGAATTTCTACTCCTCCTGCTACTAGCCATAAGATGAAAATACTTAGTATTTTTGTCCCAATTAATGGTCCAGTTTACTCTAGATTTTTGTTGCCATAGCCATTCCACTATTCGATTAAGCTTCCAAACTTCACCTCTCACTTCTCTTATTCTGATCCTCTCAGCCTCTACTAGAGATCTATCTTCAGCCACAATGTCCAGCTCAACCAATTCCTCCTCTGCCTTCTTGAGTTTTGTAATGAGATTCCCAAAAACTTCAAAATTCCATTTTTTCAGCTCCACCTTTAGAATTTTCAATTTCTGAAACAAAATGTATCCAGCCCTCCCAATAATGCTAGATTCATGCCAAACCTTAGCCGCTAAAGAGGGAAAGCTTGGATGACTAGTCCAAGCGTTAATGAACCTAAAAGGCTTAGGCCCCCAATCCCTCACGTCATCCATTAACAAAATAGGGCAATGATCAAAAAAAGCCTAGGAAGACCCCAAACTTTGAAATTATACTTCAACAGCCACTTCGGATTAAGCAGAATTCTATCGATCTTACTCCATTTCACCCCATCTTGAGCATTGCACCATGTGAACTTCCTGCCTAGCAAAGGTAGATCATGCAACTCACAACTCTCAATGAAAGAATTTAGATCCCTCATTCTCTTATCTCTTCTGGAACAGCCCACCCTTTCACCAATATTCCTAATCTCATTAAAATCTCCCCCTCAAACACCATGGTTCTGGGAGCTCAGATTTTAACTTGAGTAAGGAGTCCCAAAATTCACATCTACTACCCACCTCATTGGGGGTATATACGTTCACAATAGTACACTTAAAAGTATTTAACAAAGTACCTGATAAGAGAACAAATCTTCTATTACTACAACAATCCACCAGCTGAAAGAAATCTAGGTCCCATATACAAAGAAGACCCCTAGCAGTTCCTTCAGAACCCACAGTCATAAACTCCATGTTTCTCTTTCCCCACAAAGCTCTTACAACATTCTCAGTAATAGAAGCTTGCTTTGTCTCCTGAAGAAGCACAATATCAACCTTTCTTTCATAGATGAGCTTCCTAATCCTTCCCCTCTTTTCTAGCTTCCCCAATCCTTTAACATTCCAAGACATCAACTTCATTAAAAAACAATTTTAACACCAAAAAGACCCCGTAGAGAGACTCAATGCTCCTATTCTTTCCTCTTCGCCTTCCTCCTTGCTCTGTTAACAACTTCTAGGTCCACCATCTTTTTCAGAACTTCAGTCTCTTTGCCTTTGTAATTAATGCTCAGAATTTTCCCCAACTGTATGTTTGCTTGTGCCTCACTAAGAATGTGACTTCTAATGCCAGAGTAACTGTCATTAGAAGCAGATAGTGACAAAGCTGCATCAGCAGCCCTAAATACAACACATTTAGGGGAGGACTTGCTTGATGATGCACCTTTATGACCATACATTCGAGCAAGGTATGCATACCCACTGACCTCATTACCTGATTTTGTTGCTCCATCAAATCTTACCTTTCTTTTACCTTTCCTTTTTGACTTCTGATCATTAGTTCTGCTGTTTATAACTCCAGGTGGGCTTGTTTGCACCGTAGGCATGCTGGGTCTTTTAGAAGCCCAAATAGAATTAGTTATAACATTAGGTTGTGTATTTGGACCCCTCACAACAATATCAGATCTATTATACTCCACTGGACCATAGTGATGGCCTAAATTTACTTCTAGGCTAATACCAGGCCCATGAACATCAGACCTATTTAAACACTTAAGCAAGCCAGGTGTAAATAACTGCTCCTCAATCCTTAGATTGTCATCATTAGCCTCAAGGCTACTCTTTGCCACCGCCAACTCCATACGCTCCTCAACCACCAAGTTGTTCCCTACGCCACTTGCAATCTCTTCAACTATGGTATCAACCAGATTGGTTGCTAGCTCAGCTTCGTCATCTTCATTCTCCACAACCAGATTATCAGCAGACTTATCGTTATGACCCACTGTAGACGTCCCCGAACGCATCCCGGGGAAGGAGTGCGAATCCCCCCCGTTCTGGTTCGATATTGGGTCTACTACAGTTCGAAGGACTCAAATGTCACGGTTTTTAATCTTGAACCAAAGAGTCCAAATCCGACAAGTCATTTTAAAAATAGATTTTTTGAAAGAAGTGCCAAACATGGACTGCTTTGCCAGATACAGAGTCGCCACCTAAATATTTTATAATGGAAAATTTAGGAAACCCTGACTCGGTGCCAAAGGCCACGTGTCTGTCATCACCAAAGTTGCCTCGGCTCGGGAACTTGTGCGATTGGAAAGGTCGCCGTGAGCACCCTTTCGCCCGGTCAAAGACCAGCCTCTACTAACCATGATATCTGATTTTGAAAACATTGTGAGTTCTTATTCTGGTTATTAGCCTAGGTTACTACGTGATGCGCACAGCATACAAGTATAAACTGGATCGCCTGAATTGGAACAAAACATTTCATGCTTGTTTGTTTGAAAATGGTTTGATGGTGTTACTCGCAAGTAGGCTAAGACGTGGATTTGCCACCCTCGGGTGGGCATAAGAAAACATGATTTTGCCACTATCTAGTGGGCTTAAAACAAACATTTGATGAATTGTCCCACTCCAAGTAACCCAACCTCCACCCACAGGCATTCAAGGCAGTTATATCACATAAGCACATAGCCTCATGGTAAGCATGCTATTCATGGCAACACTCACACGCATGCAAGGATGCTAAAGCATAAAAACTCATCGAGTACTCCAAGCCAAAATAGAAGCTCGTTAGAAATCCATGCATGATTCTAGATGCACAGAATTGCCTAATGCAACACATGCAAAAATGCAAACTATAGCAGGCTCGGCTATTCTAAACATAGCATATGAAATGCTACAGCTATCAAGTATTCAATTTGGAATTGAAATACAAATCTGATTAGTATGATGCTAGAGTAGGTGCATACAAAACAGATGAATGAATGCAAACATGCTATCATACTGTATGCTAATTGAAATATGCCCTATATCTAACCATCATAAGCTGGTAAATAAAATGGAAGAAAGACGTGGGGTTGGAAGACATACATCACACTCACCCAGACTTATTACAATTTTGCTCTCGCGCAGAGGGTCCAAATAAATAATACAGTCCCAAAATGAAAGAATAGTACAGTCCAAATAATACAGTCTAAATAATATACAAATCCCTAATTAATTAATAAATTAACTAAGAAAAACTGTAAACTGGCATGCAAGCCAGGGGCTGTCTTGATTCTGATGAATGTTGCATGTTTAGGCTGCCTTTGCGCGGAAATTCACTGGGATGCCCCAATTAGCCTCTGTTTTGTAATGATTCTTGAAAAATGCGCCAAGCCTCGGAAGACCGCTGATTCTCGATATGCTGCAACAGAGAGCAGGAAAGGGGCATAGTAATGTATTTCACAAATATATGCATGCCTCGATCCTCGTGCCACCAATCACGCATATCGATGCATGATGGCCAAGGAGCCGAATTTCACAACTCAATATAGGATGAATGCATATGAATGCTACAACAAAACCTAACTTCATCACGGATAATCCGGAGTGTCGGTGACTTGGGAATTGAGACACATTCGTTAGTTAATTACCTCGTTTCCGTGCGGGTTAACTCCTATCGAACCTGTCGATATGCATGATATGCGCGAAATGCAACTAAGATATAATCCTAACATACACAATGTCATGGAATGGCACACACGCTATACGAGGTAATACACAACCGGGCATACACAATGCTATGGATGAAATATCATACGTAATGCAATAATGGGCTTACACCAACATGAGAGAGCCTCAGCCACACCCACATAGGAGGCCATCAGATGAAAACAAGATACCTCGAAGTGCGTGCCCGAGAACGGACCCTCGGGCACTGAAATGCCACTCTAATGAGACATGGCAAAGACATGGAATATGATATGTAAATATGCAAAAATCAGTGGCAAAACGAGGGGCAAAACAGCCCCGAAATGAGGCGAAATAATACCCGATGCATGAAATGATCCCAAAATGCGAAATTAGGCACCCGAAATGACTTGTAGCTATACAATACATGCATAATTGATACATGACATGAAATAGAAGAAGAAAGGCAGCCCCAAAACTCACATTTTTACAGTACAAAACATGGCCAAACAGCAATCACAAGTAGGGTTAAACTGGCATACAAAAATGGCTCTGCAAGGGAGGTAATGAAGCAAGTGATAGATGCAAAGCCCAAATGGAAAAATACCCTTCTAAAAAACTGAAGAGGGACTAAAAATATGAACATTTACAGGAGATGACAAGCCTCAAATCAGTATGAAAACATGCCCAAAATGCAATGCAAGAAATAGGCCAACAAGAGGCTATAACATGAGGTATACAAAGAATTCACCAAACAGCCAAAGACCCTTAATGATATATGCCAAGAAGGTCAAAATATGTCCATTTTCAGTTCTGATTATGGCCTAAAAATAGAATAAAGATAGGCCAACAAAGCATGCAAAAATGGGGGCCAAAGAGGGGTATAATGGTAAGTGCTACATGGAGGCCCCCAACAGTGTTGAGCCCTTCTACAATGTTGTAGAGGGGCTCAAAATAAGCCAACTCACAGTTTATATCATGCTCAAAAACAGATCACACATAGGCTAGGAACATCATGCAAGATTATGGTATTTAAGAGGGTATTGAAGCAAGTATCAAATGGGGCGCTCAAACAGGGTTGAGCCCTTAAACAAACATGAAAATGAGTTCAAAAAAAATGACCTTTTTAGTTTTGGTCGGAGCTCAAAACAGCAAGCAAATAGGCTAGAAAATGGTGCAAAAAAGAGCTAGAAAAGGGGGAAAGTGAACTTACCCTTGAAGATCACTCCTTTTGTTGATTCTTGGACCGAGTTGCAGCACCTTTAGCCTTTGGAAAGCTGCTCCAAGCTGCTGTGATGGAGTAGTGGTGGTGGTGCTTGGTGGTGATGAAGAAAATGGGGTTGGAACTTGAGAGTTTTGAAGGAAATGAGAGAGATGGAGTATGTATGAGCTCTAAGGAATTTTCCAACCCTTTTTTTAGAGCTGGGAGGCCAGCTATATGGACAAGAATGTGGGAGAAATGGAGGGCAAAAAGTGAAGGAAAAAGGGATTAAGTTTCCCTCATCTACAAAAGTCCCCCGAAATCAGATATTTTGGGAGAAAAAACTATACAGCTGTAAAGCACACATCTCAAGGAACATGGCCCAAATTTATTTTTGTTGCGGGTTCCGGCCACCCCTATATGCCGGCCGGCCAAGGGAAAAAATGGAAAGTTGATTTTCTGGCCGGCCACCACATATTGGTGGCCTCCCATATGTCCTCAACAAAACCCTGTGGTTGGAAATTGGCAACTGTAAAACAGGAGAGACAACAAGCCACTTTTAGGAGGGGTTCAAAAGGTTCAATTTGAATTACTGGCCGGCCATAGACTTTTAGGGTCCTCCCATGTGTGTACAACACAAATATGTGGTTTGGGGTTGAAGAAAATGGCCCTAGGGTGGTCAACAATGGCTCGGAAGTGAGAAAAACGGGCATCGGAGGGCGCCGGAGGAATATAATGGTTCTTGAGACAATTCTTGGCCTCCCACCCTTGATGACCTTCTGGTGATAAACAGAGGTACTGCCAAAAATGAGCGAAAACCGATGCAAAAGCGAATGCTCGGGGGCCAAAATATGGATTCGTGGTCCCGAAAATAAAGCACGAAAGTGACATTCGGCCACGAAGTGGGTCTCAAACCTCGGTGTCCCTCAAAAGGAGTAAATAAGATGTATGCCAAAACCGGAGGAATCGGAGATGGTTAGACGGTCCAAGAAGCACACTGACTGACGGCTCCAAAAAACCGCAAGACTCTTCGAAATGGGCAAAATGGCCTGATTCTGAAATGTAGCCCATGGCCTTTGAGAGATGGTCTGCGGGACCTCTCCTCCCTTCAGGAAAAAGCAGAGAAAGACAAAAGGCCTGAAGAGGGTTCGGAAGTCCGGAGGCAGGGCTCACGGCCGTGACTCTGAGACTTCTGAACGAGCACAATATACAACATCACCGAGCGCTCAATCGGTGACGTCTGAGTCTTAAGGTCGGTCAAAAATGGGGTGTCTACACCCACTCCTATTGAATCATGCTTATCAACCTCAATAGAGTTGCGGTCTTCTACCAACTCGCTGGATAATATGCTTTTACTGTCAAAAGAATTATGTGGTTGTTCTTCACAAACCAAAACTGGATGGATTCTTCATTTACATTCCAGATTAATAGTCTGATTGATAAACTCCATACAACCCGTTGCAATTTTGACTCTACCATGGCTGAAAGACTATGGTTGACTGATATTCCCATCCAGACTTAGAACACTGCCCCACCTGCTACCGATCTTGCTAAAGGTGCTTCTATTCCACATGCTTAGGGGGACACCATAACATCTGAGCCACAGGCACCTCTCTTGCTCTGCATTAGCTTTTGATTCCCAGATTTTAATAGACTCACACCAGTCCTTGAACCATTCTTTAATTGACAATAGGTTAGCCAACATATCATCTTTTGACAAGAAAGTCAATACTACATTCCTGCCATCCCCATTTCTAGCTAGAACATGTCCCATTCCGTTCTCTTTAAGCACCATCTGAATACATTGCACAGAGTACTCTGTCTTGAATTTCAATATCACACTATCATACAACTAAGCATGCCCTTCTTCATTTACCTTAATGGTAGAAGCTGCTTTGCCCATCGGTGTATTTATTCCGTCTTTGACCGCATCCACAAAGGATCTCTGTAAACCATGATGAGCTCGATCAAACCTTCCCCTATCTTCATTTCCACCAATATTCCCTCCAGACTGGTTTCTTTTAACTGATCTATCTTCAATTCTGCCATATTGACTTTGAGCTCTCTATCCTCTACCCACAATCTGTTGGCTTTTTGGACAACGATATTCGCCGCCACTGAGCAATCAAATCTAACAAAACCAAATCTAGTGTTTGTGGCCTTCTTTCTCTTTTGTGGGATAAAAACATCCCTCACTATTCCAAACTTTGTGAATAGTTGAAACAAAGCTTTAGGATCCATCTTGTACGGTATATTATCTACGAAGACAGAGAATAATCCTTTACTTGCCACCTTTCTCCACGCTTCTCTCATTTTCCTATGATTCACTACAGGGATCCACCCCCTTTCCTCCCTCTCAATATCATTCTTCATCGCCATTTTTTTTCAATATTAGCTGTATAACCACTGCAGTCAAGTAATCTCTATGCTCATCTATTGATGGACAATTAAGATAGTGAGGATTAAAATTTATAATCATTAAATGATTTTGACTTCTCATATCTCAAACGGTGGTACAACATATACTAATTAAGGTATACATTAATGTACCAACTAGTGTTATATTATTATTATTGATTTCATTTATTATACAAATTTCAAATACTAAAAATCTCTAAAATTATATCACATTTAGTTGATACATTAATCAGTACATATAACATTATTCTATCTCAAATCCTGTTATCCTTTTATCATAAAAAGCTTACAAATACCTAATTATACTTTGAAATTTTATATATGAATTTTTAATTAATTCAATAACTGTTACTATTTTGAGATAAAAAGATAGAATGATTAAAATAAAATAAAAAACTTAATGTTCCATTTAAAATAAAAATAAAAATTGGACTAACCACAAGAACATAATAGTTACCTTGTGTCATGTAGGCTTACACTGACCTCCCAATAAACAAACATTCTCTGCAACTGTCTCTATCAGTGGCGGGTGGTGGGGAGGTGGCTCCACGCAGAGGTGGCTCCACGCAGCTTCTTTCTCTCTCTTCTCTCTCTCTGCCCATTTTATCGTCACCTTTTCTCCCGCCCAAAAAACTTCCCCAGCAATTTAGCTCATTCCAACTATGAGAGACAGTGAAAGCAAAATGATCAAGATATCTAATCTATCTACTTAATTAACACTAATCTTTCATCATTAGGGTTCCTCTCTCTCCTCTCTCACTTTCCATTCTCTCTCTACATTTGGTGTTTATATAACTCAATACTTGCCCCCATTCTTCCATTCCTCAGCCTTTCCATTTTTTTTTGTCATCTCTCTCAAGTCTCCTCGGGATCTGATCCGACAGCTCGACAACCTTGACTATAGTTGGGGGGTTCAAGTCCCGAGGACAAGTATTGTTTTTACAGTGTTTTGTTTGTCTTGTTTTGTGTTTCTCGCAGATTCAGCAGGTTCCTCTATTGTTGGAACAAACCCTAGAATTCATTTCATACCCCAACTTGTACTCTCTCTCAATCTTTATTTGGAAGAAAATAAGGTCTGCTCCTTGAAAGAAGATTCTGAGTCTACCCAGATCTGGGGGTTGCAAATTTAAGGATCTTTGTTGTCTGATCTGTGAGCTCTCTCTCTCTCTCTCTCTCTCTCCATGTTGGTGATAGGTGTGTTTGGGGTAGAAGCTTGATTTTGTAGATCTATGATCTGAACAAGTGTTCTCTTATACAAAGGTGTTTGTCTTTAGTTATGGTTAAAATCACAAGCTTTTGCATCCATGTCTAGGAGTCTTCCTTTCATTTTTGATTTTTTTCTTTTATCATTAATATTGCTTTTGTGCTTTGACAAATGAATTCTAAAAAAATCTTATCCTCAAAAAAAAAAAAAAAGCTAATATGATGATATTACTGTGTGAATCACAATAATCATTTCTTGTCATGCTAGTGAATGCTTTGATGAATTCCAATATTATTATCACTTGATTACTTATCAAAGAGTATCTTAAAATCTTGATTGGCTAAATCTTCTTCATAAATTGCATGTAGGCATACAATTGTATTTGGTGGATTTAAGAACATGAAGTGATTATGATCTAACTGGTAGTCTTTTTTGTTTAGCTAATTTATTATCTTAAACATGAAAAATGATTATCATAAATGATGTGAGAGACATGATTTTGTTTTCTTGTCCCCATAGAGATGTATGTAACTTGCACATAAAGCATCATTTTGTGGATCCTAGAGAGATATCAATACATGTTTTAATCTTAATGGGTATACCAGTGGTCAATCTACATGCCTACATTGCTAATACACACTAAAGAAAAACAAAACATTAAATTTTCACTTTTGTGCTATTTCAATTCATCTTTTCTAGACTCATGAATGTAAAACTATGTCATATTTTGATTAAGCTATATATATATATATATATATATATTTGTGTCCATTTCTTGAAGCTTTGTGTGTCTTCCTCTTCATGAAATCTTTGTTGCTTCAGATCTGTACTTAACTAAAACTTTGATGACAGATTACAGTTTATTCCACATGCACCTCAAGTAAGTAAATGTCTAATTCAGATAACTTTTTGGCAATGCCTTTGTGTTAGTGATAACATGGTTGTTGCAAGTAAAACCAACTGATTAACTAATTAATGTTTTTTCATATTCTTAATTTATGTATTATTCTGGTTAAATACGGTATGTTAAATTGATATATATTATGTACATGATATACCTTAGCATGTATATCTTTGTTGAAAGAAGTTATTCCAATTGAATCTAAAATTCAAGAAAAGTTTCTAAATTGGGCATGACTAAAGTACTAGTAAACATGCACACTTTTTTTTTTAGAATGGAGCTGGAGGGCAATGTGTGTTATGAAGTTCATACTATGATAACAATACTTTCTCTTCAATCCGACTCTTCTAGTCAATTTATTCATCACAATCATATCTAACTTTTGGCTTCTTTATACTTTCCCCTCATTTAAGAATTAATCAAACACGATTAAGATCAAAGACAACATATAGATCATGCAGACATTGTTTGGATGGTTTCCACGTCTTTCTTTTTTCATTTTTTTGGGGGTTCCTTTTTCCTGTTCTTTTCTAACTAGTCATGGATGGTCATTGAAACCTATCATTTTGATGTATTAGTTTTTTTCCCTTCCCCTACCCTACTAAGAAGAATTCAACGCAATACCCATAGGCTATGTTTAGTTGGGCGATTTTGGGAAGAATTTGGAAAGTAAAAGAGAAAAATGAGTTAAAGTATGAAAATATTTTTATATTTCACCTAATTTCACATCTATATATTTTTTTCTTACATTTTCAAATCCCTCCCTAAATCCTCTAATCAAATACAACTTTAAGAAACTTTCACCTTATGCTAAAGACGGATCTCTAAAGAATGATCTGCGTCGCCCAAAGGAAAATTTTATTTGAATTATGTATCTGAATGTCAAGTTTAGCAAATAAGGAAAGAAAATTCTTAAGTTAAAAAATTAATATATGTTTCCTTGTGATAGACAAGGTCACGTAGACATTGCAATTACTTTCGGAATTAAAAGAAAATTATTAACTTGATAACTAAGTCTTTGGTTTGGATCTTTTTATCTATTTTTGTAACTTACTCATACCGTTTTATTTATTTATTATTATTTAGAGTGGGCTACGGAATGAGAAATATTTCTCCTGCTGCATGAATCCAATTTTCGTTTTTTTTCTGGGAGGAGTTATATTTTTCTCAACAGTCTTTGTGGATCCCAGGATCCTGAATCGATCTCGCATGAAGTAAACTTTATGTTCAAACGAAAAGAAAAATAAATTTGCACAACTAAAATCCATTAATATCAACTTGGATAGAACATAGAACAAAGGAAATTGTTGAGGTCGCATAAAATAACCTGTTTTTACACAAGAAAAGAAGGAAAATAATTTGCAAAAAGTCTTTAGCTTCCGTCAATATATGCCTCCCATATTTATAGATAAGATGGTTGGAAAAGAAGATTTAATTGCAATGTCGTTGCCTGTACTTGTTGCTTAAACTGTTCTACTTTTGAACAAGCACCTCACGTGGGGCTTATAGTTTTCATTTCCTATTTCATGAAAGACGTTTTTCACTCTGCTTAGCCTTATCCTTCTCTAGGGGTCTTTTACGATCAGTTCTATAGGAATTGGACAATCCTATTAAGTACAAATTACGAAAATATTTGTTAGAATCCCATCCAATAAGGATTCTTAGTCAAAGAAGATTCTTAGGAGATATAGAAAGATACAATACGCCATATTTTCTATATTTGAATTAGTGTGAAATTATCGATTTTTTCTTCCTATATCACTATCCCACTTGTACAGTGTTTGAATCAATAGAGAACATTTTCTTCTATATGAATTGATATTATTATATCAATTAATCATCATACATTTTGTAGTCATTACCGATAAATCTAGAATACCTACATTAATTTGGTCTAGGTGGTTCATTTTACCTAATCAAAGAGAGGAAGCTATAATTACTTGAGTGGCTTATCTTCAAGTAGTGTTACCATGATACATGATTCAAGTTTTGATTAAGATTCACACGTCTGAAGTTGTAATGAATTGCAGGTCTTGGTTTCTAGGTGGACGAGAATGAATACTTTTTCACATGTTCCTCCTGGTTTTCGTTTCCATCCCACTGATGAAGAACTTGTTGACTACTACCTTAGGAGAAAAATTGCATGCAGAAGGATTGACCTAGATGTTATTAAAGACGTTGATCTCTATAAAATTGAGCCATGGGATCTCCAAGGTATCATTAAACACAAAATTAGTTTCATTAATAAATCGCTTTTTTTTTTTTTCTTTCCCTTGGTTATAAGGTTTGCTGAAGGGTTATTTTTTGGTGATTTTTCAAATTTGAATAGAATTATGCAGAATAGGAACTGAAGAGCAAAACGAGTGGTACTTTTTTAGCCATAAAGATAAGAAATATCCTACTGGAACTCGCACAAATAGAGCAACAGCAGCAGGATTTTGGAAAGCAACTGGAAGAGACAAGGCTATTTATTCGAAGCATGACTTGATAGGCATGAGGAAGACCTTAGTCTTTTATAAAGGTCGAGCTCCAAATGGACAAAAGTCAGATTGGATTATGCATGAGTATAGACTTGAAACAGATGAAAATGGGACTCCTCAGGCAAGTAATTCTTATTGGATATTAATTCACTTTTTAATGTCAAAAGATTGTGTTAAAAGTTTCACACAACTCAATTTCATTCAATACTGATCGAAAACTTCTTGCTATAATTTGGCATAGACTTGAGCTATAATATCATACTTTTGCACTATTCTCGTTTGCCAATAGAAGAAACATTTTGCCTATTCTTTTAGCTTATATTTTTCCAAATCACTAGTAGCCACCACCACTCCACTTCTAAGAGTATACATGCCAAACAATTGTAAAATGATGTAAATTATAGCTGGGTCTATAGTTTGTCCCTTAATATTTATATACATCTTTAAATTATATAAGCATACAATTGTGGATGAATTTCTACAACTTGATGAACGTCAAAGGAAACATTTGATATCCTGATCGCTACCTATTGATCCTTGTGCAGCGTTGTGATCATAATACTGATAAGATCCAAAATTGGAGGAGAATTCAATTTCTCTTATAGTTGTTTCTTATGCTCAAAGGACTAGGGAAAAGAAAGGGGGGAAAAATATTTTTATTTTAAAAAAATTCCTTAAAAATTACGAAATAAAAGTAAGGTTGTCAACTATAACTCACTAAACTTCCATGGATTTCAGAGGCCTAATCAGTCCTTTTGTTACTATACTTACTGCCATTTTTATAATTACACTTGGTTTGATATTTCTTCCACAACAGTGCTGGGGAACCCCAGCACCCCACCTCCACGTGAGGCGTTGTGAGAGCAAGACTTAAAAAAAAAAATAAAAATAAAAATTTGAGCCAATTAAAAAACAGTGGGGGTGGTGGGGGTCACCCCCACTGGGGGTCTAAGTTGGGGACCCTAGCACCCCCACCTCCACGTGAAATTTGTGAGCAAGACTTATAAAAAAAAATAAAAAAATAAAAATTTGAGCCAATCAAAAAACAGTGGGATGGTGGGAGTCACCCACTAGGGTCTAAGTCTTTTTCCTTTCTTCCATTTTATAATTCTCTGTTTTTTATTTTTCTTTTGCATAATTGATACTGTTTCAAACAATGACTATCAAGGTTTTAATGCTTTCAAAACAGGAAGAAGGTTGGGTTGTATGTCGAGTGTTCAAGAAACGGCTAACAACCACTCGGAAACTAAGTGAGCACGATTCACCAATTTGGTATGATGATCAAGTTTCATTCATGCCCGACTTAGATTCCCCAAAGCAAAATTCTCAGCCTAACCTGACCTACCACCACCACCACCCTTATCCCTGCAAGAAAGAGCTAGATCATTTGCAGTACCAAATCCCTCATGGTCACTTCCTCCATCTCCCACTCTTAGACAGCCCAAAACTGCTTCAACCAACACCAACAATGGCCACATATGGACTTGACATGAACCATGGAAGCACTATACAATCCTCATCACTCACGCAAGAGGAACATAACTTCAATTCAGTCTATGGAGGCAACAGTAACAACGAGCAAGCGGTGGACCAAGTGACAGATTGGCGTGTTCTCGACAAGTTTGTTGCTTCTCAGCTCAGCCATGAAGATATGCCCAAAGAAAAAGACTACCCAAATGCTGCAAACATGTTTCACCCATCTGAGCAATCAAATTTACTTATCCAACAGTTGAACAAACAAGAGATTGGCCCAGAAAATGCCTCAACATCGACCTCCAGTTGTCAGATGGATCTGTGGAAGTGAAGGGAAATAAAAATAAATATCGGTACATACTGATCAAATATAGGAGGTTCATGTTGTACATAATAAGACTAAATCAAGATAACATTTTAGCCTTTGAGCCTCTGGTTATCATCACTCTTTTAGTATTAAGTTAATGTTTTACCAAATTACTAGTCAGTCCACAACCGTATATATATATGGTAAGGTAAGCTATATTGTTTGTCATTTGGACTATGGAGCTGAATGTGACTGGGATGGACTTTGAAACCCCCAGTACTCTGATTTAATGGCTGTTATTTGTAGCCAATGATCTGATCTGACAGCCACAAGTGCTGTTTATGGAGTCAGCCTGTGGACTATCACATACTATGTGTTTGTATGTTCATCTTGAAATAGTATTAAACAATGTTTTGTATTTGTTATTGAATCCATAAAATTGTTCTCCTACAAGTGGCTTGTTAATTTTTTTCCGACTTCATGCTCCATAATTTTTCAAAATAAAGAGAGATCACTTTGGGCATGTAATTTATGTCTCGTGTCAATTTGGTTTTTGTAATTCTAGTTGTATCAATTTTACCATTGCATTTTTTGACATTGTGTTAATTCAATTCAATTGACATCAGCCCCTTAAAATTAGACTGAAATCTATGAGCAAAATAATTCATACTCTCCCAAAATGATTGAGGGGTTGGTGTTCAATTTAAAATTATCCATTCCCTTTTTAATTGACTATTTTACTTTTGATTTATGTCCAATTTCTTATGGGATGTTATTAATTAAACTAAATTAACATAAAGTAAATAAAAAATGGCAAAATTGATAGAGTGAAACTGAGTAAATTGATGCAGGAAAATGCACAACATGTACAATTTGGGTTTTTTTTTTTTTTTTTTTTTTTTTTTTTTTTTTTTTTTGGGTTACCGAACGAAAAATTGTGATCTCTACAGGTATGGAGAAATTTTTGCAGTCCAAATCATTTGACATTGTGCTATCAATGATTACAACATCAATGGTTTGTTGGCAAGTTGAGATTTGTTCAAGTTGTAGAAGGCAAGGCAAGCTTCACAGTCATATTGTTTTAGGCTTATCCTAAGGTCAATTTTAGGTTATCGAACACAAGAAAATGACTATTTTGTTTCCTAGCCAAGCGTTACATAACTTAATTTCTACATAATCAGGTCAATATGACAATTTTATCCACTGTTGTAGAGAGGAAGGTGAAGGAATTCATGACAATGAAATGAAATGACTGAGTTAGCCATGATTAAAATAGCCCATTTTGGCCAAGTCAATTTTAATTGTGTATTTACAGAATGGCCCTGTAAATATGCCTCCACAAATGATGTCTTTTTTGATTCGCAAAGCATAAAAATTACATTACTTTGAAGCAATGGTATCGTAGACATGTAGTCATAATTTTCTTTAAAATGGGCATCTCCTATGAAGTGTCCAGGAAAAATAATTATGACATCATCACTAGTTCATGTCAAGATGGAGAAATTATTAAGTAATTTTAGAGTGTCATGCAACCTTATTCTATTATTATTATTACTCAAAAATTATCATACCTTTGGTGGATCCGCTATCCTCGACATGATTGTTAGTGATGAATTTTGTGACATGTAAGTGACTAAGTTAATGTTCCAAATCACCAAATAATACCTCAATGAAATGGGCATAGAAGTATGCCATATGAGAAACAGTAGTAATTCTAGGGACGTTAACAAATATAATATACTAATAAAAAAATAAAACTTGCTTGTGAGTCTCATGATATAAAATTTACTTAACATTATGTTTATTGAGAATTTATTTTATATCAATAGGGCACGGCCAACTAGTACCTCCTAAATATTGTAATTATGAATATGGTGAATAGGGATTGAAGAGACAACAAAAGTCATAACATTTAGTAATTAGTATATGTGGCATGCACTACTTTTCGGTATCTAATTAGTAGGTTTATTAGTACACATGTTACGGACTATCGATATGGTAGTGAAAATTCTAAAACAAGAATTCCAAAATACTTCTTACATATTTACACATTTTTATATTCTTTTTTTATATGTATATCGAGTCTAACAATGACTACTCATTAGGCTATTATTAGCATTTCCCAACATAATATTTAGGAATTACAGTTATAAGGAAAACAATAATTAAAACAAGATATAAATTAATTAAACTTTAAATTATAAAATATTATGAGTTTGTATAATCATAATCCATAACAAAAAATCATACTTAAAATGTTTTTGGGTACCTACGAGGACTTGGAGACTTCCCAATTCCCAGCATTGGCTGCACTGATAACCCCATTGTTTGAAAGCATTGAAAACACCGACTTCACTCCACTCTACGAGATCACTCAACCACTCAGCAGTCATTGACCAAAGGAAGAAGACAAACAGAGTTAGATAGACTTAATAAAATAAAAAAATTAAAAGAAGAAGAAGAAGAAGAAGAAGACAATCCATTTAGTGGTGACTTGTTTATATAAATTAAATAGAACTATAGTATACAACGAGTGTATACTTAAACCTTGTTCCTATTAGTTTTCATCAATAAATTTTTTATAAAAAAAAATGACTTGGTACTTACCAAAAATTGGAGCTTGCTAATTCCCAGATCAAAAAAAGTAGCTGGAAAAAGTGCTGATGAATTGGCAGAGTGACAGTGAGACAGATGTGCAAAGTGTAGAGCATATTTTCTGGGATTGTGAAGTAGAAGAATGGGCACCTAGTTTTGGTAATCAAATTCTCTAATGAGTAATATAAATATTGGGAAGTTATATATAAATTGTTGAAGTGGGAATGACTCATTTAGTTTTTTTGTGGTGGTGAAGTCAAAGCTTTGGAAGTCCGTTCCAAGCAATGAATTTTTACAAAGGATCGACATACTCATTGAGCGTGTCCTTCTCGAATCATCTTCTCAAACTTTGGAGAAAGAGAGAGAAAAAGGGACAGTTGATTAACAGGAGAATGGAATCCTAGGACACAAGTCTTTTTGAAGTCAATGCTTATGAAGGTTTGACTTGGAGATTTTCTTCCATCGAAGAGGAAGAGATCCTGTTCACAACATTTGTGTTCCTCGTCTTCAATGGACTTTCAACTGTGATTTTAAATAATAGTATGGAAATATATACTAGTATTAATGTGAGAAAAATTATGACCACAAAGTGTGGTCCGTTGGGTTGCCAGGTTGTGTCTTGACCCGTGATGGGCTTGTGTGATGACCCACTATAGAGGTGTAGTTGAGTAATTAAGGCCTATTTTGAGAAGGAACCGTGCTTCCTACACCCAGTAAAACAACCTCCACTGACAACTCCCAGTGACGTGTCAGTGGGGGATTGGTTGAAAAAAAAAAAAAAAAAAAAAAGTTTTCCCGCCCAATCACGGGCCGACAGCTCACTGGGGGTCACCCCCAGCTGGGTGTATCACTCATTTTCCTTTGAGAAGTGGGTTAAAAGTCACTTTTTATCTTTTAATTAACTTCTCTTTTTTACAAAAAAATTAAAAAATAACTTTTAACTATCTTCTCAAAATATTTATGAGCAAAGCTAATTAGGAGCTCGGTGGGTTTAAGCTTAATCTAAAACCGACGAAAGAAAAAGAGTTGTGCAGCATCAATAATCGGAGTGCGGATTAGTGCGGCCAAAACTGACTTTCGAATGATCAAGACCAACTCAGTAATGTTGAATTAAATTTCTAAACCTTCTATTCTACTTATAATACGCTCGTACATATATATTATCATTGTGCGTCTTGAATTCATTTTCCCATATTGATTTTGTCGGTGTTGTTTTGTAGTTTCAAGTTATTGGCAGAGGCTTGAAGGTAGGGTTTTGGTCACATATTTTTCAATTGCAAAGAAATTTGTGTCGTTATAATTAGGAATAATATATATGGGCAAATATTGGGTTGGCCAATATATTGATAAATATTCATCTTGCTTGTTTTCATTTTTCAGAAAACACTTTTCAGAAAATTCTACTTTCTTATTTTCCGTGTTTTTTTTGTTTTTATTGAATTTTTTTAATATTTTAAGCAATTTTTTTTTAAAACTTTTTAGACACATCTAACATAAATACAAAAAAAAAAAAAAAAAAAAAAAAAAAAAAAAAAATTCAAAAAAAAAAAAAAAAAAAACAAAAGAATTGATACATTTTTATATTTTTATGTATTTATTAATTTTTTAAAATATTTTTTCACAAATTTTTTACTTTTTAAATATATCTAACTAAGGTGCATCTAAAAAAATAAAAAAAATGTTTAAAATTTAAAAAATATTTACTAAAAACAAAAGAATACGAAAACCAAAAAACTCAGTTTTCAAAAAATTTAATCCAAAAAACTCAAACCAAAATTTAAATTTCAAAATTTAAAATATCAATGTGTATCAGCAATACAATATGTACCAAATGACATTTAAAATTATATTCCCAACTTCAATATATAATAAGAATTTCAAATTATAAAAATTTTAAATTAGACCATCTCCAATGGTTACTCAGATTGATCATTAAATTTGAATTTGGTAAAAAAAAACTTATTTTTCTATTCTAATGGTTTTATCAAATAGGTATTAAATTCAGGATTTCACTTTTCTTTTATCAAACTGAGAACGAACTTTTCTTTCATCAAATCACTATTCATTACCGTTGCCGGATGTCCTCTCGAATGACTACTTCAAGGCAAGAATTTATAAAAATATTACACTGTTTGGTTGACTGGTCTGTCGATCGACCTTCCAGATGACCATCTCAAGGTAAAAAACATAAAAAAATATACATTGGCTAGTCGATTGGCGCCCGGCCAACCAATGGTCTGATGAAGCTCTAAAACACTTCATCGGAGCACTTGATATAAAATAAAGCTTTTACTTAAATTTTTACTTAGATTTAATGAATTTTTTTGATACACTGTTGGAGATGTTCTTACAATCTTACAATTGATGGTACGAGGGACAATAATTCTCCTGCCCATTTGATTTGAGACATATATGAGAGAGACAGAGAGTCCACTTTTGGAAAATTGAATAGTACACATAGGAAGGGCATGAAAAAAGGCACTATGGAGGAGTGAATAAATTAGGGCATTATTTATTAAAATGTAATGTGTTGTAGTGTAGATGAAGGTAACATGATTCACTACCTGGAAACAACTCCATGTGACTGCTAATTATGTTCTTTCTTTTTCCAACCCCACAATTCCAAAGGCCTCTCTACTATGCCTCTTTTCATTCTTCAAGTTTTCTTCTACTGCTCTTTGGTCCAAATCCAAAACTTTAGTCAGCCCCTGTTTGTCCTTACATAGGCAGATACTCATTTGCACTTCCAAACATGCCCAACAAAGTTGGGAAAAAAAATATGTACACAGAATGCATAGAAAGCTCTCTTATTTTGTCAGTTTCATTTGTCAAAAAAAATAAAAAAATAAAAAAATTTGAGAGATCTGTTATAAAAAAGAAAAGAAAAAGTGATTAGCTGCATATTTTTCATAATATGAAGATTGTGCAAGTGCACATCGTATGCACTTATTCGAAAAGTATAACTTCTCTTACAAAATGTATTACTGTTGTCACAAAAAATAAATTTTTTTCTTCACAAAAAATGTAATCTTTTATTTATCACAAAATGTATAATTTTTTTAACAAAAAAATGTAACTTTAATCATATATGAGTTTTAGGTGCACATATCTTTCACTCACAAAATGTATAACTTTTCTCACAAAAAGTATTACTTTTCCTACAATGTGCAAGTGCACAATGTAATCTCTCTCTCTCTCTCTCTATATATATATATATATCCCGAATGGGATGACAGATTACAATCATTTCTTCTTCTTTTTTTTTTTTTTTTTTTTTTTTTTTTTTTTTTTCACCATAACATACCAAACAGACTGCACACATTCTGAGTGCAGAAATAGGCTTGGCTCAGGATCTAGAGTGCAATTATCTTGGGGGCCCTAGTAGACAATTACATGGATTTGTGCGGCAGGAACAGCATAAATCATTCATCCCCACACCTCATAATATAACAAATATTTAAGAAATCAAAACCCCAGGAGGATCCAAGACCATCCATCTGATGGAACACAGCCACCAAATTGGAGGGCATGGATGGGCTTGTACTACCCATTTCAGCTCGTTTTCAACCCTATCAAATTGTAATGAAATTCTATTTTTAGGGCACATAAGCTTCCGAGATTAGTTTGAGAATAAAAAAAAAAATAATAAATAAATTAGTAACAGTTGGTGTCATTTTAATATCTAAATTTTAATCACAGTAACAATATTGATAAATACTTGACCTTATACTATGGAGTGCCAGATGAAAACAATTTTGTCCAGTTACATAAAAGATGTGTGAATAACCAACCTGGGGATGGTGTTGTCCGTAAGGCACAATATTGTGTTGTTGTGAGTCTGTGGGGGTGTTTCTCGAATATATTTTAATGATTTAAACCGTTTATATTATAATTTCTTTTAAGTAAGTCATCCATAAAAATAAAAAAAGTCAATTAAACTTTTGTAACTCATAATAATACCACAATATTTTAATGATTTGAACTGTTTATATTATAAAATTAATTGAGTAGATCATCAATAATTAGACATTTGTAACTTGTAACAAGACCACATTTATGTTTATAAAAATAAATAGTTAATATAATTTTAATAATTTTTTAAAAATAAATTATGATCTAATCGTGAGATTATGCATATCTCATTAACCTTATTATTATTTTTTTTAATGGGTAACATACTTGACCAATTCTATAACATGAGATCATCGAAATAGAATCAAGACAAACTTCAAATGAGACGTCACAGCAGGTACTGTGACAGCACCTCCAATATCCGTGAATAACACGATTATTTTAAGACAATAGACCCCACTTAAATTAAACAAATCAGGGAAATGAGTTTGCGAGAAATTTTTGTATGACAATAAAGTACCACGTGACACTATCTTTTACCAATTACAAATGTATATATTCTCTATTGTTTCTCAAATACCTAACATAAATATAGGAGACCCTACTATCAAATCTAATCACAATAGTATAGTGTATCACATGTTATATACCCTATCCGCATATAAAAATTTCTCCCCTTACTAAAGCCTTTAATTACACTCTTATAAAACTTTACATATAATAATAATGACATCAAGTAAGCCTGGCCCAACATCTATCAATTGACTACTTGTAGCCCAATAGTCTGGAATTGAAAACTGGGCTTCTACACAGCCAGACAACAAAACACACACACACACACACCCACACACCCACAAATCGCAACACTTGTTTTTAAAGTAAAAACTGTAAACTTTACCAAACAGTCAAACATTCAATTTAGAATGACCACGGCACATATAAGCACAAATCCCCTTCCCATAATAGGCCTATTTGATACAATTTCTTATAAACTGGAAATTGATAATCAAAAAACAAAAACACAACACCCGAGGCATTCATAGCGTGAAATAGAAATCATCACCAAAATTACTACCATTATTGCTAATTGTCCACATCCCATAAAGACACTAAAAATTTCCACATTTTTCATGTTCTGTAAAACCAAATAAACAACCATTTACTTTGAACTGCAATTGTTGCATACAATTCTCAAAGAAAAAGAATTTAAAAAAAAAAAAAAATCAAATACCAAACAATAACACAAGTTCGGTACAAATAAAATGCCATTAAAAATGGGTTGTTCATCATCAATATGCAATTTTGTTGCATGACATATGATGGATGCCCCAATTACCTATAATGTCAATGAACAACAGGAAAATTGTGCTAGCAAGACTTCTTTTTCACACCACCTACACACTTACAACTAAAAACTGTAACCCAAACAAAGCATACCAGCAGTGCCTATTATAAAATCGAAATGGCAGCAGATAACACCATCAGCAGCACAAGAGACAGCTGTGGTTGCCCACTGACAGTTGATGCTGAAGTAGAGGTTTTTTGTGGCCTGAAATGCAAATGGAATAAAAATACATTGATCAGTTATTTGAGGTTTTTTGTGGCCTGAAATGCAAATGGAATAAAAATACATTGATCAGTTATTTGAGAGAGAGAGAGAGAAGCTAGGTTTCTATACTTCTGCATGCTGGCCAGGGCACCACAGTAAAGAACATTATTGGGTGCATCCAATTCAGTTGTGTTGTCCTCGTGAGGATTTATAATCCTCATATAGGTTTCTTGGCCTAGATACCATCTGTCGAGATTTTCTGCTCTAAGATTCCACACTCCGACATTGTCAAGAGATACGAGAATTGCTGTCCATCCCCCAGGGAAAACCTACAAATAGTAAAACAAGGGAAAATAATTACTGGAACACATATATGTCGAAGAAAATACATCAGAATCCATATACATCTTTAATGAGTAGAAATTCCAGCACATATTATAGGCATTACAAACAAGCTGAAAGAAGATAAAAAAAAAAAAATCTAAGCAACACCAACTAGCAAAGTAATTCAAATGCATAAATCTTCTGCGTAGCCTATGACTCCCCTTTTTCTCCCAAAGTCCGTGTGTCCATCAAAATATGACAAGAGTGAGGGTGAGAGATACGCGTCTGACACCCATATCCAATTTAGAAACTTGGATTCCAACTTTTTATGATGTTTAAAGAATAAGAAACATACATTTCTAGTAAAAACATTGATAACTACATAGATGAAAGATAAAAATTTCATATTTTTCTTAAATCTTATTTAATTTTAGGTACATTTTTACATAATTTATAATAGCTTATCTAAGAATATTATACAATATGTAATACATACATACATATATATATATATATATCCTAATATCCTACTTTTGAATACATATCCTAATATCTTAATATTTAGGTTTACGAAAGTCCGACACTTGGACACACGACCGCACCTAATATTCAAACCCTAATCCGTAATATAGTACACGGTAACATAGGTCCTTTCTATTGTCGTTATAATTTAAACAAAGAACACTGTAAAAATCCAATAAAAAACCAACCTGTGTTGTAGAGCGAAATATTGCATCCCACTTATTATATGAATTTCTGTTGTTTTCCGTCCATTCCCCATATGCCATTCTGCAGTAGTAGTAATCGAGTTACTATCTTGCACACACTTGAGTTGATTAAAATTGTACATGAATATACCAAGAAAAGAACAATACCCAACAACAAAGAACGAATAACCATCCATGTGAAAGCTCTGCACTACTGTATCATTGTTCTGCAATATGACTTCAATGAAACCCTTATATGTAGCATTAATAACAGATCTGTCAGTCCGAGCTGGTCCAGTCAGCGGCTGGCTTGGGAAATCAAGCTTGTATGCACCTTGCACATTAAACTTGTCGGCGAGCCTAATTGGCGTATCGGGATTGACAAATGAAATCCCATTAAATGTAGCTCGGAGTTTCCATCAATCACCACTGGGGGAAGGCTCCTTAACATATACACATCAGTCACATTGATCGAACCATAATGAAATGAACCTTGTGGGTTAGGGCGAGCTCCACTAGCAGATACATTTTGCCTGATCAAGTAGGGAAAACATTAGTCTAGATGGATTGATGATAATTAGTTACAATTAAGAGGTCATGGTGAAATAAATAGAGAACAAAAGGAGAAACTAGCATGGGAGTGTGAATTGATAGCCGAATTTTAAAATTATATGAAGCACTGGTTTAAGATTTGGACCACATCAACTTTAATTGATAATAGATGATGATTTAATAGTTAATCTTGAACAAAATAACTCAATAAGACAGTTACAAGTTTCCAATTTAAAAAGACATAAAAGTTAATAAATATCAAAAGAAACAAGGGAATGGGAACAAACCTGATGGACATTGCCTGGTTCAGCGAAAATGATGTGTCATATACATCATTTGGTGGATCAGGGAGGGAACCAGCTGCCTTTCCTTTGGAATTTGAATAGTGCAAGACAGCCACACCAGTAACACTTTGCCAAAGAGACTGATTCACAAATCTAGCACTGGCTACAATATAGTAATCACTACTTGCATTCTGATCCATGGTAACCAAAAAAGAGTAGGACTGCCCAACATGGATATCTAAACTAGTGTAATTTTGTTGCGATGTGTAATAACCCTCCGTTTCTGCTAGAAGCAAATTATGGTTCTGGATTCGAAAGTTCAAACAAGTTGAGACCCCAACGTTGTGCACACGAATTCGATAAGTCTTTCCTGCAGTAAATCACAGCGTAGCAGGTTCAGAACAAAGGAGTACAGCAGGGAAGCTGAACATACAAAATGACTAAACACGAACCAGGTCAATTTTAATTTATGACATTAAAACAATCCAAAGTTGTTTCACTATAACTCATCTACATTGAGGTATGACCATGCCTGTGCATGTTCTAAATACTCCAATGACCCTAGTCATCAAAGCAAGAGCTCATTCGTAATAAACCAGGCATAAAAAGCTTCCTGTTCAGAAACGTATAGCAGTAATTACAATAATGCAGTCAGAATCAGAAATTGGTTCAACAGACAATTATGACCAACCAAAATGGGTACTGATCACTTCGATTTATAAATTTTTAGCAACTGTAAGGTGGTATAATGGCAGAGGGAACCCTAAAGGGTATTTTCAAACAACCAGAAATGAAATGGAATTAATTCTGAATTGCAAAACAGCTGAACATTGAAGGGGTTTTTTTTTTTTTTTTCAAAAACGAATAACCAACAAATCAAAAAAAATATGACGATAAAGTCACTATTTGAAGTTTTCAAAATGACCTTAATTTATAGATGCAACTGCTAATCATTCACCTGGGTCAACATTGATGGTTTCATAATCGATGCCATCTGGGACCAGCGTTGTATTATATCTGTAAGGTCCCTTCCCATTAATGAGAACTCCGTCTGGCATTCCAAGGTCTTTTCCAGCATCAAGGTCCGTTCTCAGTGCCTAATATTGAAAACGGGACCACCATTAGAATTTACAATATAAAATCACACTCACAATCAACACTCATTCAAAACAATTGATCCTATAACATATACGAACCGTATGGTTTCGGGTATACCAATCACCAATCATAATGTTGATATCCCCATCAGGGGTACTAAAAGGAAGCGGAATGATTTTCCGATTAGTGATAATAAAAGAACCAAAGCCACCAGCTGCTCTCTGCAGATTGAGCGATGGGAAATAAAAGAAGCTACCGATCTGATCCTTAACTTGAAACTGGTAGGTCCAGTTCCAATTTGGAGGAATGGGGCAGTTCGTGCCCAGAACACCGTCTTGCCAAGAAGCACGACGCATTTGCACTCCAGGCCTGTCAAAACCATAAATCCAAAAGCACTTAGAAGTACTCAGGAAAAGCAGTCCCGCCTTTTCAGAAGCAAGCTGATTTAAAAAGGTAATTATGTCAAAACTTACCAAGTAATGAGGAGATTTTCATCTAATTTGTTATTCACATTTACCACCACATTGTCATTAGTCGTTACATTAAAAGTTGGACCAGGAAATGTTCCATTAACTGCTATAACCTGCAAACAAGGGAAACCAAAATAAATAAATAACTAAATAAATAAATTATTTCCTCGTCTATTTTACCAATTACTAAAGCCTGGTTATCTGATTCACCCCCAATTAGCACATAAATACAAGTTACTGAACCATGGCCAAAGAATACTAAAAAGAACAATTAAAAAAACCGGGTAACAAAGCCAGTCATCTATGATAACTTTTTAATCAAATGATCAAAAACTACAGCAATAGAAATCATTTCATCTAACTAAATTTACAATAGTAAACAAAAAAATAGTAATAAAGTACCATTAAAATCACAAATCCCATGTAGAAAATTCCCCATATAATGACATACAAGGCAAATCAATTAAATCTACCACAAATCAAACAGGAATTAATGCCAAAAAAAAAAAAAAAAAAAAAAAAAAAAAAATTTATATCAAAAGAAAAAATAAATTCAAAACCCATTTGAGAAAACAACAACAGAGATTTACAGAAAATTAATAACACATTTGTACACTAATCGACAGAAAATTAATAACCCGTATCTAGTCTTTTTTTTTTAAAAAGAAAAAAAAAAAACTATTTTCACCATTAGTAAAAGATTACAGAAAATTAATAAAAAGCCCCAGAACCATGTACGAGAATTACCAAAAAAATAACATATTTGTACACTAATCTACTAATCAAACCTTAATTCCTGGACCAAAAAAAAACACTGTTAAAACATATGAGAAGAAAGCAGTAAAGCCTGAAAATTGAAGCCAAAATCGAGACCAAAAACAAGAATGACAAAACAAACAAAGATTGTATCATCGTTTCATCAACTTTAAAATAAATAAATAAATAAACGAAGCGAACCCATATGAAAAAATGACTCAGACAAAGAGAGACAGAGAGAGCAAAACCTGTTGAGGCACGCCCAAGGGGGAAACAGTGATGTAAGAGAGCTCCAATTCGAAGTTAACAAATGGGTCTGCAGCGAAACAGAGGCCGAAAAGCAAAGCAATGTGGACCAAACGCAACATATATGAACCAGACAACGCCATGGATAAGCTTTTAGAACGATTTCTGAAGCCGATTGTCTGGGTGTTTATGGGATGTTTAAATATCACTCACAGAGAGAGATAGAGAAGGAGAGAGAGAACGGCTCTCTGTTTTGGTTGGTTTTGGTTTACAATGAAATTAGTGTGGACTCCCTCGTTTACTGGTGGGTCGCCCTAAACACGCTGCCTTTCTGGGATTGTGTGGCGTAATCCGCGGTATTGTGACCGGCTACAGGCTAAACCGGTTGAAGCCCAATTCAATTTCATTGTGGGCCCAACTTAAAAAATTCAAATATTATTTAGAATGTCCTAAATAAGTACACTTTTTGACTTTTTATGAAAAAATGTGTATTAAAAAATTGTATAAATTAATGTGTAAGAAAAAATTAAAATTGAGAGTTGTGCAGTCGTGCTTTTTGACTTTTGGTGAATAGTGATAACTTTTTAATTTTTTGAATAACTTTTTAATTTTTTGTTATTTTGAGTATATGCCAAACTTGACCTTAATATAATTATTATATAATATAAATAAAAATGTTGTTTGATTCATTGAGTCTTAAAATTCTAATTCTATTTTCATAAATGTCTTATCTAAAAAATTATAAAATTACACATGGTATGTTATCATTGATTTTTTATTTTAATATTTTAATTAAATCCTTTATTAATATGGAAGATCTTCTAATTTTTTTAATTTATGAACTATTTATGGTATTATCATTCCTGTCTATCTATGTATAGGTGGTGTTTGGCAACAATTTTTTTTGAGTTTTATTTTTTTATTTTTTTCACTAAAAGACAAAGTTTTTGCAAAACCCCCCCCAAAAAAAATCCAAACAAAATATTATATCAAACCCCATAATCATTTTATTTTTTCTCTCACAAACATCATATCCAACCACAAAAAAACCCAACTATCTTTCCAAACACAATTTTTTTTTTTCTCCAATAATATTCTACAACTAAAAAAATCTATATAAAAATCCACTTCCTAAACACCCACATAATCTATATGTATAATTTCAAAATTTGAAATTACTTACATAGAAAGTCAAAAAATAAATTTTAGCCATAATGTTTCTTAAAATCTAAGTCATATCTAATTTGAAATTAAAATTGTTTTAAAATAATATTTCAAATGTAATTTTATCCTTATAAAATTTGAGCATATTTGTATTTTTTTAAATAATAAAATAAAAATGTGCATGAATCATGTGTGGCATAAAACTATGAATAAGTCTAGGGGCTTAGATTTAGGGTCCCTGATCTTGAACCAGAATGGGTTGTATGGTGCATATTAAAATTGTGTGTTATGAAGTCTATATATAAAAATGAATCTGAATCACATGTTGATATTTTTGGATAAATTCTGAGTATATTATTTTGGATTTATAATATTACTGTAAAACTAATGGCCTATCTTACCGTATCTGACTTTAAACAAAAATTTACCTATAGTTAACTCTACAACTAATTTAAAATTTAAAAGAAAAATCAAAATGAACTTTTAATAATAATTAATAACGAGTTATAAAATTCAAGTATACATGTCCTAATCCTACTAAGGAAATATGAAATTAAAACTTCAAATTTTAAATACAAAGTTTAAATTAATAATTAACAATTTAATTCTCAAAAGCAATTTCTAGGCTAAAAACATAGCACATGTCCGGTCTAATATTGGATAATATTTTCGAACGTAACTATCCTTAATATTAATAGAGTAGACATTAGTTATATTTTAAAAATAAATGCATAAATTTTATAATTAAAATTTTAAAATGTTAATAAATATGAAAAAAAAATTTATATACATATTTCTTATTTTGATTATATGTATATATATTTATGTATATAACAATATAAATAAATAAATAAGTAAACAAGTAACTCATAGATTTTCTTGAATAAGGGGTTCTAACCTAATTGGCTAGCCTTTTGGCTACCAAGTCTTTCCTCAAGAGGAGGTATTGAGTTCCACTCTTAGGAGTGGAATAAGAGAGTAAGATTTTCTTACAAAGTGTGTGTGTGTGAGTTTGAACTTCTTGATGTGCAAATCTACAAACTAATCACTGACGTTTGTCGATCCAAAAAAGAAAAAGAAAAAAAAGCAACTCATGGATTGATCTTCAAGCAACAATTCTTCAATAATTGGATTTAGGCCAATAATAGTATAAATGTCAACCCGAAATCGATATTTAGGCTATATTTAGTGTCTAAGCCAGTTACAATACTCCTAATATAATACATGCTCGTTACAACCTACAAAACTATTATATAATTTTAACTAATCATTTACTGAGTGTTTACTGATTGATAAATAAATTTTTTTAATTAGGTTTGGGCATAGGGTTATAACATGACTCATGATATATGTAACTCAACTTGGTCTTGGATTATTTTTTTAAATATAGAAATATATCTAAATATTAATTTAATAAATTTGAATATTAATCAATAAAAATTTGCCCAAGTTTAAATTTTTTTAATAAACATGCATATATATATATATATATTTATTTGTTATTCTCATTGTGAAAAAATATTAAAGATGTGTATGTATCAATTTAAATTATACTTACATAAATAAGTTGGTCAAATAGCTTTTCAATTTGTATTGGTTGATTTAATCCTAACATGGCTTGTGACAATTCAATTATCTCATAGAATTTTAGAAATTTCAAAAATACTTTTACACTTTAAAATTTATTCTACCATATCAATAAATTTTTTTTTTTTAAAGTACAACAAGGCACACATTAACTTGAGTAAATATTTCTAATATAGCTTTTGGAATCTAACGGTTTTGGGTTTGTCGTAGAAATTGAATAAGAGCTAGGTTGACTAAAACTAAATTCACTCATGCATTCCATTTATTTAATTGTTTCATACTTATGCATTTGAAAAATGTTATTTTGAGAAAAATTGGTGAATATCATGGTGAATCTGGTTAGAGGGTGTGGTTGTGGATTATTAAGTTGGTCTATATGTCCACGGTGAAAGTCCAAAAATTCGTGAGGTTAGGATGCCTTCATTCTAGTTAATTGCCAGTAAAATGGCTTTGGTAGTGCTTTTATAGTCTGCAGACACGTACCTAAAGATTACCAGTGTGTGTATTTACTATCCTATTTTCAACTTTAAAGGAAAGATACAAATTGCGATTTGAACTCTGGCATAGCATTAATTTTGCTAGCCCTAAGGCTAGTATGCATATATGTGAATAAGTTTTGATGATAACAAACATATTTTTATGGTACTAATGACTTGTTCTCAAGTATGTTGCTTATTTGGAAGAATCTATGTGAATGTCACAAAGCTTAAAGGATTAAGGCAAATCAAGCAAGAAAGGAAAATATTCAAATTTTTCTTAATGGTTAGTTTTCCTTATAAATGGCAATAAGGATGATATGGAGAAATTCAAGATAACACCAGGCTCTCAGAAATTAAATTCACAATGGTTAATTTTTTAAATTCAAATTCACAACGGCTAGTTTTTTAATTCAAATTCATAACAGCTAGTTTTTGAAATAGCTATTTCATAACGCTAGTTAGACTATCTCTCTCTCTCTCTCTCTCCCCCCCTCTCTCTCACAGTGGCTATATATATACAAGACATCTCATGTAGCATATACAAAAAAGAGTACAACAATCCTAAAGTTTTGTGTGTAAATTGCTCTATTTCTTGCTTATTCGATTCCAAGCTTTTTTGTTTCATATTTTGAGATACCTCGTGTGAGCTTTTGTTTGTAATATCTACTCATTAAGGAGTTGTTTTCGTGTACTAAAATCCTTAGTTACTCACTATATAAAAAGGGTTGAGTTGTAACCTTTGTAAGGAAGAAGCAGGTTTGTCTTCATCCTTGTAGAGTTGTAAACTCTAGATGCTTGTAAGAGGTGTTCTCTACCATTAAGGAGAAGTCTAGTGGATTGTGAAAATCCTCAAGGAGTGCTCTTGAGGCGTGGACGTAGGCGGAGATCGAACCACGTAAAATTTGTTGGAAAGGCACCTGATCAATGCCTTTTTCACTTGGAAGTCTTTGAGTGTCGTGGGACGAGTTGATATCTTAGAAGAGTGATCCGTATGTGCTCTATGTAACCATGTGCTTATGTGGTTTGCCTTATGTGAAATGGATACATGTATAGGCATATATATAACTGCGTGTGGCGTATGAGATCTCATGTGGAATATCTAAGTGTGGGTTAAATCGTATCTCTATTTTTCTAATAGGATGTAAGGACGAGAGTGACCCCAAATGGGGGAAAACTTTTGGGACTTGAATTATTGGCACCACTTTATTGGTAAGATATATTGTTTTGGGATAGCATGAGATTGCGATTGTGAGATTTGTGTAGAACCTTAATTCATCGACTTTGGAAGTTCACGAGAAGTAATTGTGACCAGAGGATAGTAAAGATTTTGTTGTGTGGTAAATGGTTTGTTGTTATGAAGAGTTTTGAAAATAGAATGAGATAGAAGTTAAACCTATAGAGCGTGGTATGGCATGGTTGAGACTTTAGTGATGATTAGAATATACTAAAGATAGACGTTGGAAATGTGGATGTCAAAACTAGTGAACTAAACTGAATTTTTTAGAAAAATGGAGTTAGTCATTTTGAATTGGTTGTCAAGTGGTTTAAGAAGAAGAGGGCATAATTAGAGTACCAAGAATTTTCTTTCCTTATAAATATATTTGTTTTGGAAGTAAATTTTGGAGTTAATGTGTGAAACCATTGAGATTCACAAGAGTCGACGATAAGTGTTTTGAAATTTACTAATGTAGTTAGAATTTGGGATTTTTTTGGGGAAGTCTTATTGGTCATGTTGAAATGAATTGATGTCAAACTCTATGGTTATTCTTAACTATATGTAGAAATTTCGAAGGTAGGAGCCGTAGGTGAGCCTTTTGAGTTGGCTTTGGTGTATTTTAACTACATGATTTGGGTGCTTGAAATGGAGATCAACCTGAGTCCTTGTTCCTTGCCTTAGTGATTACCTTGTAGACGAGGGGGGTAATCACAAAAAATTAGTGTATTGACTTTTATTCCACTATGGGTATAATGGAAATTCGTGTCATCGATATACAAGTTTAGTAACACCCTTGAGTTCAGTATAGAGCATTTGATTTAAAAGTAAGTAGTATTCGTCTTTTATAATAGTTTTAGGGAATGGTCTTAAATTACGTGAGGGTTATAATTATGCATATGTTTATAAACAAATTGGATGTGAGTTGTGACTATGCAAATTGTGTGATTAGAGTTGAAATTAACCCCTCCGTTTTACCTCTTGAGTGATAATGACATTTTGCATTATATTATGTTGAAATAGTATGAGAGTATCAATTGTTTAGTGAGAAGGGAAAAGATTTTATAATAGCTTTGTTATACCTTAGGGGTGAGGCAAACCTTGCAAAGTATAAACCTTGATCTACCATATTATTAAGTTATAGCATGATTGGATGTGTATGACTACCGGTAGGAGGCTAACAAATACCTTGAATTGAGAATGCCTAGAAAATTTTTAACCATTGCCTTCTGACCTAGCTATTGTGTTGTCCTAGTATTTGGTAAGTTCCACTCATTCAAAGGTGAATCTAGTTAGTAAGTGTTTACTATTGCTTTTGGCCTCGAGGGGTTGTTTCAGAATACGTGAGGTGTGGATATGCTTATTGTTTTGGTGGATGAAAACATCAGAGGGAAATCATTAGTAAGGTAACGAGTAGGAAGTATGCTAACCTATATCCTTGCCTTTTAAAGCTGTTGTAAGTGGTGCTAGATAGGGTTGTGGAGCTATATATTAATGCGGAAATTAGTTAGGGTATCCTTCCTTTATAAGTCGTCCTTGTTCGGTTAAATTGGTAGTTAGTATCACTGTATTATAACCTGATTAATTGAGGGAGTTAAGTCTTTGTTCTCATTTTGATTAGGTTGTTAAATGATTGGGGTGTAATGATCTTGTGGTTGGGAGTAAGAGGTTGACTTTAGTTCTTGATTTCCTTTCATTAATTTCTTATGTTAAGTTAGTTGCCGGTGAGTGCTAGTAATTGTAATTCTTGGGTAAGAAATTCTTTCTTAGCGATTAACCTAGAGACTTGGTCTTGGTTTTTGTGCACTGTGGGTGTGGGGAGATTTTGGATCACTAGTGTGTTAATCTAGCATGGTCATTGAGGTCATCCTTGTATATTCGACTCCCAATAAATTAGAGTAGTTTGGATTTTGAGGTAATTAAAAGTTTCCTTATAAGGGTGATGAGAATTTTGTTGTCGGTGCTTTAGTCCAGTATTGTCAATGAGTTTAAGTTGGGTGTACTTGAGCTAAGGTGAAATTAAGAGCTGTTTAGTTTTACTTGATAAAGGTTGATTTCTCATTTTAATTTTATTCTATTGTGTTTTGTGGTGAAATTATTTTTCAGGAGTGGAGCAGCTTTAGTAGTGATTGGATTGAAGTATTGGAAATATGATTTTGTTAGAATTTTGTAACAGAGGCACAATATTATTTTGGTAAGAGATGCATATTGAATTTCTTTGGAGAGATTTTGTTGTAATATGAGATTAATTTATTTATTAACGATATAAATATTTGTCATTGAGTAAGTTCGTGTTACATAAGGTATTGAATTCAGGTTTGACCTCGTGGGACATCATAATATTAGTGTGGTATGGAGTCGTGTTTTAGCTTTGGAGTTGATATCGTGGCATTGACTTTAGCGAATGTAGTGTGTTGTGCAAGTATAGATAGATGATTTTTTTTCCTTACATAGTGTGTTAGTTATTGTTATGGCATTAGGAGAGGTTGACTAGGTGTCACCTCATAACTTGTTTTAAGTCTAGAAATAAGGCTTATGGATGAGAATTTCTTACTTGGTGTGTGTGTGTGTGTCACTCATGGGAGTGACAAATCATGCTAATTGCTTAATAATTGTTTCTAGTTGGTCATGTGTGAAATCCAAGATAGGGTAGTTGCGAAAATTATTTTTTGCGAATTGAAAGTGGTCAATGAATTGTAATGATAGTTGTGAGGGAAAACAATTTCCCAAGTTTATAAGTAAAGCTTATTTGTGATTTTATTTAACCTTATCGTTATTGTTTTGAATTGTTGTTACTTGTATTATAGCGATTGGTTTATGGCATCACTATGGTGATGAGATTGTTAGTTGGGTGACGTTTCGAAGTCACCGGTTGAAATATGTTTGAGAAAAGAGTTGAGAACGAAGTTCTCCTATTGAGCATGACCTTATTTTTGCCAAAATTGAGAATATATTGTTATGGATAAACCAGTTAGTAAAGGAGAAATAGGCATGAACATGGCATACCTAGTCTTATGATATGTATAACCCTAAACTATTTCAATATATATATATTTTAAATGCCCTTCACTTTTACAATTCACTTGTACACGTCTAAAACATTTTTATATACAATTTTCTACCAAGAATAATCTATTTTAATTTCAAAAGTTAGTAAATATTATTTTTGGGTGTTTGTGGTTCTTACGTATTTCAAAAACGCAACTGAGTAAATGTGTGGGCATAAGATACTAGCTGTGTTGTAAGAACGTAGTTCGTGGTGCTTGGGTTTTGTTGGGTTGTGTTTTGTTGAAGGCCATAATTGGCGGATGAAACTCTTATTAGAATCTATTCTTCTCATCGGAGGGGGTTGAGGACTTATGAAGTGGTGTGAGGTAATTGTTTGAAAATTTGGTTGCCGAGTGACTAGTAGTTGTTTTTTGGAGTGTGAATGTGATGTGAGAGATTATCTTTCTACAATGTTAGGTCATTAGATAATTGAGAGTTATTCCCTTGAGTTTGAGTCTGTTTGAGACGCGAGTACTATAGGGTATGTTAGTGACACCTTTTGCTTGACTTTTGTTTCGTAGGATCGATGGGTTCTTGTGGTTCATAGAGGTAATTCTTGCGAATGAGTTTAAAGAGAGATACACCACTTTAAAATTGTTATTCGCATCATTTGGGGTGTTGTCAAAATATCAGTGTGGGATTGAAATATGAAAGTTTCTTTAGATGTCAAACTAGATTTTGGGAGTTGCGATTGTAATTCTATTAGGAGTTATTCTACCCCTTATATCATTGTGTTGCCTTATCTCATTTTGTCGGAATTGCTTCTTGTTGTTCATCATGTGAAATCCTTTGCATTAGGAGACTCTTCTAGAAACTTGTTATTGATTAGAGGTCATTTGTGACCTAAAATGTGTCCGACCGAGGAAGTTATGCCCGTTTGAAATTTGAGTACTTGTGCTAGAAGCAAGTCTGCTCGAGCGAACTTTTGACTGCTCGAGCAATTTGTGCGGGATTATGAGATTCTAGGAGCTTAATAATTTCACTGCTCGAGCGAAGCTTTGACCGCTCGAGTAGTCTGTTCGAAATCTGGCACTTTGAAGTCACTTTTTGACCCAAAGTTTTCATTCTTTCTTCCTCTCTTCTCTCCCTCTCCTCCATTCCTAAAACCCTAGACCTCCAAACCTTGATTTCATCTACTTTTCACCAAGAATCCGCCATAGATTTTGCATAAAAGGTGAAAAACAAGTGAAGATCAATATTTTGATAGATAGGGTTTTGGATTTTTCGTAGGAATCTTCTTGATTTACTTTCTCTATTTTTATCTTTGAGGTGTGATTACTTTTAACCTTGTATCTCTTTATTTTGAGGATGTTTATGTGGTGCTATTATGACATTGATACTATAATTTAATGTTTGAGTTTACAAAATTGGGTTTTGTTTCAAAAATGAAATTTTCTCTACATTTTCTTAAGATTTTTATTAATGGCTATGGATTATGGAGATTTTGGTTAGGAAATAGCATTTAACATGATTTAGGGGTAACAGCCCCAAATTTATGAAAACCCTAGCTGTAAAATTTAGAAAAAAGATGAAATTGATTTTTAATTTTTTAAAATTGATGAATGGATTATGATATTTTGAATATGTATTGATTGAGACTTGTAAAATTGGAACCTCTTGAAATTTTTTTTGAATTATGAATATTGTTCCTCATTACTCTATTAAATTATTTGAGTGGTGTACATTACCCTTTACCTAAAGAATGTATGAATACTTAGAAATCTTGGAAAGGTTGTTCAAGGGAGTGGTAAATAGCATGTGAGTCCGGGTAGGGAGTTAGTTTTTGGAAAGAGTTGTGTGTTGTAGGTACCCGCGCTGGAGAAAGTTTAGATGCCCAATTTCCCTGTCTTGAGCTTATCGTCAGATGAATGTGGGAAAATATTTTTGGGTGTCCACTGGTCCTGCTGTATTGTAGTCGGTAAAAATGAAAAAGTAGATGATTTTGGGTGCCCATTCCCTGCTGTATTAATAGGTGGAAAATGTGGGAATTTTTTTGATATAAACACATGTATATATATATGTATTGAGACTCTCTTTAGGGATTTCATGGTGTATTTAGCCCCTGGTGTTGAATTGTGAAATTGTCAAAGCTATGAATTCATGTATTCTTTTTGAAAATAATATTATGTGTTGAATTAAATATGTTTGGTTGTGATAATGTGTAGACACCCCATTTTTGACCGTCCTCGAGACTTAGACGTCATCGTTTGAACATTCAAGGATTTTGTATGCTCGTGTTTGTTTTGAGTGCCCGAAGATCTTGGCCAAGCGCCTCGTCTTTGAGCCTTCGAACCTTATCTTCTTTGTGCTTGGTTGTGGACGAAGAGCTTGTTGTTTCAAGTCTAAAGGAGAGGGTAGCCTGTCGGCTAGCCCCTTAGCCTATCGGCCATGACTTGTGCCTGTCGGCCATTAGTGGTGGCCGACGACCATTTTTCTCATTTTTCAGATATTTGTTTGCCAATTGTGCTAGCTGTTGTTCACTGAAGTGCATCTCTATACACATGTATGGTAGGATGATTTCAAGCTTCAATCTTGTTTTTCTATATATAGGGGGTGCTCTCCCCTATTTTGAGGTAGAAAATTTGGATCAAATTTCTCTCTCTTTCTCTCTCTCTCTCTCTCTCTCTAGAATTCTCTATCTCTCTTATTGTTTTGTGCCTTAAAGTCTTATTTCTCTACACCTTTGCACATCAAGCCTTAACTAAACACCCTTACCTTTGAGCTGAGGTTCTTTGGAGTCTAGTTTGAGCTTTTGAAGGAGGTTTGAGTTGGAATTTGAGGCTGTTTTGTGCTTGAGCTTCAAGAGGTAGTTCACTTGCTTTGTGTACTTGCTTTGACTACTTATTTTGTCATCCTTTTGTATTGTTTTTGAGCTGGTTTTCAACTACAAAAAACTTTGTTTTTTGAGGCTTAACATGATGGTTTGAGGTTATTTTGTGCTAAGGGGTGATCCACCCTTCTTGTTGCTTAATTGTGTAAGCTTTTGCACCATCTTTTAGCATATTCAAATCAAACTTTTTAGGCCTTTAAACCACTGAAATTCAGAGTTATTTCAACGGCAAAAACCTTATTTTGAAGTCCAACATTGGAGGGGGTAGCCTCCCCTCCTTGTGTCTTGTTTACATGTCTAGATAGCTTAACATGTGAGCATGTTTTTCTAGTATTTTGTACCTTAATCTCAGCATGTTTTTGCTGCTGTTTTGACTGGTTTCAGCTATATTTTGAGCTGGTTTGGTCTTTTGAGGCTTGTATTGTGTGGTTGTAGTATAAAGAGGATTTCACTAGCTTAATGTTTTAGGCTTTTAAACATGAATTGCATGAGTTGCTTGCATGCTTTAGTGTCATTTTGCACTTCATTTCAGCACTGAAATCTCTGCAATCTTCCTCTATTCTTCACTCTTTCATTTATTTTGAAAGTGGCTTTGAACCCCTTGTTGGCTTGAGTGTGAAATTGAGACCCTCATGCCTAATGGTTTAATTCTTTCGGGAGTTCATTACCAACAACGTGAGATCTTTTTCATGCTCAAGGCACTTGTGGTTTAAGCCCTTTTTCCATTAGAGGACACTCAACTTTTGGACTAATCAATTAAAGAATGGATTGGTAAGTTAAAATGTGTAAACAAAATGAACAAAGTAAAAGAGGCAAGATTAAGCATCTTCATGTTGCATTGCATGTGTTCGGATCGGATGTTAATTCGAACACAAGAAAAATGGGACATTTCGTACTCAAAGTGATGAAACATGTCACTTTTCTTGGTCACCATCACCCTTGATCATCCATGATAGGTTTGTGGTTTTGTTGAGTCTTGTTTTGCATTCATTAACTTATGCAAGCTTGGCTCCTTAGCCATCATGCATTGATAATGTTTGGTTGATGGTTTGAGGGCCAAGAATTACACTCCTTTGAACTTGTGTAATGATAAGGAGAGTAGCAATGCACACAAACCTTGAGAATACACTGCTTTGCCTTTGTTTGCCCTCTGTTGCAACAAAAAATGGAAGTTCAGGGAAGGGGTGGCCGACTGGCCACCATTAGTGGCTGACCGGCCACCAGCAGCAGCCGACCGACCACCAATGGTAGCTGACAGCCACCATTGGTAGCCGACCGGCCAGAAATGAAATTTTGCACAAGTTTGTTCCTGTGTTAGAGCAGAGGCATTTTGGAAGTTGGCAGCACTGTTGGTGTTCAAGCATGTGCAAACAGAGGCTGCAATGGCAAGGCGGTGGATTTTCGGGAGGAAAACTTCCAAGCATGCATGCATCCCTCGCCCTCGAGGCCATTCAATCGTTTTAGTTATCTTAGAATAGCTTCAAGTGTTGTAATTAATTAGTTAGTGTAACTAGTTATTCGCTTCTGGTTTTGTAATATTTAATTAGCTTAGAATAGTTAGTTAAATATCATGTTGTAATAATTAGTTAACTAGAATAGTTAATTAGTTTTAGTTTGTAATAGTTAGTTTAATTAGCGTAGCTAGTTAACTTATTCATTCGGACCCTTTTTCGCGAGGGTGTAATGTTGTAATAAGTGTGCATGTGTGTGTATGTCTTCCAACCCCATGTCTTTTTCCCTTTTATTTAATCGCTTTTGATGGTTAGACTAGGGATCATATTTCAATTAGCATATTGCATGCTTGCATCTATTCATTTGTATTGCATGCACCGAGGCTCGACACATCATTCAAACTACATTGCACTTTCAATACTTCTTTGAATACGTGTTTAATCGTATGTTCTTCAAGTAGTTTCATATGCCATATAAATAGCCGAGCCCATTAATTGCATCATTGCATGTGTTGCATTAGGTATCTTGCATAGTTAGGATCATGCATTTTTTTAACAAGTTTCTATTTTGGCTTGGAGTACTCGGTGAGTCTTTATGCTTTAGCATATTTGCATGAGTGTGATTGCCATATTACCATGTTTCGCATGCTTACCATGAGACTATGTGCTTAAATGCTAAACTGCATGAATGCCTGTGGATGGAGGCTTTGTTGTTTGAATTGGAACAATTCAATGAATGTGAGTTTTAAGCCCACTTAGGCTTAGTTTGGGAAGACTAAATAAGTGTATTTTTTAATTTTTTTATGAAATATGGGTTGGGTTTGGGTTGGGTTTGAAGTGATGTGTTAGAGAGGTGATGTGACTTAAATAAGATGATGTGATTTAAATAGGATAGTGACTTTTTGACTTTTTGTATTTTTTCAATCTTTCCAAACTAGGCCTTAGTTGTGGCAAAATCCTATTTTAAGCCCACTTGAAGTGGCAAATCTGCATCTTTTAAGCCCACTTGAGGGTGGCAAACTCAAACCATTTTTGAAAATAAACATGAATTGAATTTGTTCCAATTCTTGCGATTTAGTCTATACTTGTATGCATGCGCATCACCTAGTAAAGTTAGCCTAATAATCGGAATAAGAACACAAAATGTTTATAAAATGACATATCATGATTAGTAGAGGCCGTCTTTGATTGAGCGAGCGAGGGTGCTCATTTCAGGACCTTCTCCTCTCGTACCTATGTTCCCGAGCAGAGGCAACTTTGAACACGTGGCCTTTGGCACGAGTCAGGGTTTCCTAAATTTCCCCAAAATAAAATATTTGGGTGGCGACTTTGTAATCTGGCAAAGCAGTCCAATTTTGGCATTTGGTGTTTATCAGTTTCACATTGCACTTATGAGACTAGATTCAGAACCGCGGAAGTCCGAACTGTGAGGCATTCTTTTCAAACCCTTTCGGAAAGGTAGGGGTGCAGAAAAAGGCGAGTCCACATAATGCCATATGGATTTTTAAATAATTAGATACTTTGTTAAAAGTATTTCTATTGGGCATTTGACTCATTTCTATCTAACAATTTTAGAAATCGATGATGTGCAACCAACCCTATGAGAAGGAGGTGGACTCTTTTATTTTGTTAGGGCACAAAGGCTCATGGATGTGTTATGTGGAAGCTTCGAGCATATGTGTTTTGGGACTGCGTGTCCATTTTGTTATAACAAGGCCTTGCCTTGATGTTTGCACGCCATTAAGGCATTATTATTTTCATCCTTTAGCTTTTTAAACTATGTTAGTGTTGTTGTAACTAAGACAAGAATTTGGAAATTTGTAATATTTGATATGTAGTTCAATGGGAAAGAGGGCTTTTGGGATTAATGTTATTGTTTGGCATGGTAAGATTTCAAATTAATCATGTTATAAGTAATGTTTTAATTTAATTAATTTGGGGGCATTACAAGAAATGTCCTCCTTTGCCTCCGTTGAAGTTAAGAAAATTGTTGGCTTGTTCGACATCATGAAAGAAGTACTCTTCTTTGCCCCCAACATGTTGAAGAATATGTGTAGACTTCAAAGCTAATTTGTAGAGAAAGAGATGAGAGGCAGAGATTGTCCCACTGGGTGTGACAAAATTTGTATACACAAATTTCTTGTCTACAAAATAAAGATAGAAAAATAGAATAACAAATACAAATTTATTGATTTAAAATAAAATGAGTACAATCTCTGATGAAATTTCTAATCAAAGAAAATCCTCTGATTCTTTTCTTCAATAAGTTGACTTGAGGGCTTGACAATTTGTTTTCAAATCAAATGGCAAAATCTCCCCCAAGTAGCACAAAAAAGATGGCAAATTTGTAGAACTTTGATTTGAGGGATTGGTAGATTTTTCCCAAATCAAATTGTAGAATCCTCTCCATTTTAGTAGAAGAAGATAAATTTGATTTGTAGAGTTTGATGACAAACTTTGATTTGAATCACCGAACTTTATGCTTTATGGAGATTGATAAGCTTTGGTGATGAGACTTTCGGGATTTTGAAGCTTTAATCGGATGGAGCTTTCTTCCTTACCTTGATGTAGTACAAAGTTATTTGTGTATCTAGAATTATATGAAAAATTATATGTAAAATTCTGGTGGAGATCACCCATATTTATAGGAATGGATGGATGACAGTCTTAATAGACTTGAACTTCTTGGATAATTATCTTTAATTTATTTAGAGATAAATACCCAAATATCACTTTAATGGTGTGCCATGATTTTATTGGCTTGACCACCTCAATGTGACAAGTGACTTAATTTAATTTGTCAAAACTTATTTGTTGCATCACTATGGTTTAATTTGATTAACTAAGGACTTGTTACATCATTTCAACACATAACAATATTTAATTTGACCACCATGTAATCTTGATCTGAGACCAATTAGACATGTGGCAAGATTTAATTTGCCAATAATTATGCCATATTTTGTAAGCCTTTGTAGTATGTGGCAATCTATAATTGGTTGAAATTTTGCATGCTTACAAATACCTCAATCTATTTTTCTTAAATTTTTGAATTTTTATAATATAGAAATATATGTGTCATCACATTATTGGTTCTCATAAACTATTTTTCATTTTTTTTTTAAATTTTTGTGATCAATATGGCGATGGCTTTCAAAAATTTTTCATTAATTATAGAATCTTTGTGTAACGCCCTGAAATAAATAACAATAACCCAACTCACACATTTCTTACAAAGGATCAATAATATCATATCTTTCATCCTATTTGTATCTTTGATTAATACAAAAGATGACATATGCGATGTACATTTTGTGATAACCCTATTCTGTGACAAATTGTTAATCATTAATTATACTTGTGATTATGTGCTTGATGTGAATTTGGATTTTAATTATGTGATTATGTGTAATTTTATCTGTCCATCGTAGGAAAATCTATTATGTATGTTGTAATGAATTAAAATTGAAGGCTGTAGAGGCGACAGAAACCAAAATTGATTATACCATTGTGATTAACATAACTTTTAGAGCCTATGGTGAAATTTACTTTAAAACTTATTCGGATCAAAATAATTAGATTAATTTGATTCAAATAGGCCTATTTGATTAAGCCTAAGCCTTGATTAGCCAATAAGATTAGTTAAGCATATATTTATATGTTAATTCAAGTGCTTAACCTCATTTTGAGCTCAAAAATCTACCAAGAGAGCTTTAGAGAGAGAGAGAGAGAGAGAGAGAACACTTGATTTAGAGAGAAAGAGACCAAATTCATGAAGAATTGACTTAGAGATTGAAAATTTAGGAAGCTAGACTCAAGAATTTGCTAGAATTGAAAGGATTAGAGGCTCCAAGTGAGTATTTGAACTCTAATTCATGAGTTTAAGCCTATAATTATGTGTATTCAAGAAGGATTGGTAAATTAATGTAAGATACAAACTTAACATGAAGAATTTGGTGTCAAAACTCACATGTATGCATAATTTTGTTGAGTCTCATGAATTTGAGCATCATTTGTACCATTTGATATGGAATTGGAGACTATATTTCACATGCATGCATAATCCATGAAGTTATGGAGCTTGATTGCATGAGTTTTGAAGTTATCAAGAAGAATTTGTAATGATTTGGGACTTGCATGATGAATTCCAGATGATTCATATGACCATGCACTACAAAAAATTTGACTTTTTGCGACGGCAAAATATCGTCTCAAAAATTTTTTTGCGACGGCAGATGACTTTTAGTGACGGCAAGTGGGGAGGTCACAACAAAGGGCGTTGCTAAAAGGTTTTAGCAACGGCACGATGCCGTGGCCATTTTTTGGCGACGGCAAAGTTGCCTTATTGCGACAGAATTCTGCCATCGCCATTAATATGAAAAAATCTGAGATTTTTTGAGACGGCATTTTGTTGTTGACACTAAAGTATTTTTATTGCGACGGGATACCTGCTGTCGCTAAAAAACATTTGAGACAGCACGTCATGCCGTTGCTGAAAGATTATTTGCGACGGTAAAGAATACCGTTGCAAAAGGTTTTTGTCTCATCTGCCAATATCATTTGTGACGGCAATGTGGTGCTGTCTCAAAAAAAATAAAAAAAAAATTGTAATAAAATTATTAAAAATATGAAAATTACCTGTATTAAATGAAAAATAATTGAAAAAGAAACCAATAATTACATAATAATATAAAAATTCTAGTATAAAAATAACAATTCATCCATAATAAAAATATTCTTGTATTCATTATAACACATTAGCAAAATTATCCCACTACATAATATTACATAATACACATACAATGTTTAAATACATAATGTTGTTCACAATTTAAAATAACATAAATCAAAAACAAAAGTTTCCCTCATGATTCTTTCATGGGTAACAAAAACAAAAATTAATCGCAATCTTTACATGCCTTCATTCCACAAGAAGCAAACTGCTACTCGAGAAATATCTGAAAACAAAAAATAAAAATAATTAATGACAATATAATTATGTGTTAATATTTTAAAAAAACATAAAAAATTAACTACTATATAATTAAAAAGATAATTAAGTAAATAATTTTGACTAGACAGAAATCCGGCTCTAACTCACAAACTAGGAACCCGATTGGAGTCCCGTCTTCTCCCACAAGTCTCTCGTGCCTAGGCGGTCGTGTGTGCCAAGTTTCGTGTTAAACCAACGTCGTTTGGAGATTTTGGGACGTCAACACCTCCAATTCAAATTTCTTAATGAACTAGTTTGCCTAGATTGAAATTCGGCTCTAACTCCCAAACCGAGAACGCGATTGGAGTCTTGTCTTCTCTCATAAGTCTCTCGTCTTTCTCCACTCATCATGTATTTTCCTAGTCATTAGAATCTTATTAACGAACTTTGTTAACCAAGACACCCCTTCTTACCTAAGCATTTTCAAGCCTCAATAAGGATACAGTTTGATCGTAAAGCTTACCTAATTTCATTTTCTTTTGTGCAAGTTACAACTCAAACTCTCTTAGTCAACAATAAAACCTATATTCTCTAGTCCCATCAAAGCTATCATATTCCTCTACTCTTAGATTTTCTAAATGATTTTTATTTAACAGTTTCTAAAGATAATTTTTTCGCCTTTCCTTAACCTCCTCATCCTTGACTAACACCTTCAAATCCTCACTTTTATATACTTAACCTGATTAAGTGTCTTATTTCATTTCTCTCAATTTAGGAAATTTATAAATATTATTTTCTCCATCTTTACTATCTAATCTAGGATAAAGATTGGTGTAGGCTTTTAGCTTAGCATCCCTAATTATCCTTTTAACCTCCTTATTTGCCAATTTATGTCTCTTAAAATCTTCATCATTCTTTATCCTCTTGTCATTTTTCAAACCATTCATTAGATACATATTGATCATACAACCAAATTATTAGAAAAGGATCATACTTTTGAATTATTGTTTGATGTTTCAGCATTGTCAGTTGAAATCTGAAATAAATCTTCATCATCATCAAGAATATCATCATCGATCCTGCGAATGACCTCTCTTGGTGCCTGAGAAAGAATTTTGACACCAAGTAAATCTCATGAGTACAAACTACCAGAAAACAGAGGCAGCAATATAGCGAAGTAGCAGTAGTTTGACAATGATATACTCACTCCAAATAATGATTTTATGAGTGCTTCATCCTCTTCTTCCAACTTCTTTTCCTGTTGATAAAAAAAATCCCGTGACTTAGTAAGAACTGATGGTGATAAAATAGTATGCAAATTCACATGTTTTGAGTTTCTATGCTACCTTAACAAATTCACACTACAGCTATGATGTGGTCAAATAGCTATACCTCTGGATGATTTGTTATGACATCAATTGATCCAACAGTTTAAGCACAGAAATACTGAAGCTCAAATTCCAACAAAATTATAGTTTGCTTTTGAATTCGAGCCCCATCAAATTCTCGTCAGATCAATACAACCAGTGCCTAGCCATAACACTAAACATATTTTAGGTAGGCATGCCAAACTAGCCATTTAACTGACTTATCTCAAAAGAAGAAAAAGAGACATTCAAAGACTTAATATATATATATATATATATCTAGAACTTATTACTTGTGTTAATTTTCAGTTCAATGAGTTAAGGAGGCAACCTGAATCAAAACCTATTATGTTGAAAATTGAGTAGAAGATTACTTGAATGCAGTCCATCCAAAAAAATGGTCAAACTACATGCTTACTTCAGGCAGTTTTGCAGGTATAAAATAGTATTGTTAGCTAAACATAAATTCAATCCCACATTAAATACTGCTGCTGCCATCCACATAAATCTAGTACATCAAAAAAGTGACCAATATGGCAATTGGGCTTCATTGTTCAAGGCCTAAACAAAATGCATTTACACCCAGAAGGTTGAAATAATGAACTAGCATAAATGACCTTACCTTTTCCTCAGCTAAGCGCTGCAAGACCTCCAACATTGCATCTACACTGATAGTTGCTTGTCTTGAGATGAAAAAATAGAAAGAAGACTTGTTTTATATGCTTAAAATATAAATTCAAGTTCACATCTAAGTAAAATGAATAAAACAACAAACTTTCACACACGTACAATGTGTACCTCACTTCGGTTAAGTTAGTGCTTTGCCTTGCACCTAAGCCTCAGGAGACCTTGGTGCCTTGGTGTGCCTATCGCCTTTAATGACACTGCACCCATGGAAGCATATGAACTATGAACATACTTGATTGGCTTTAAAGTGTCAGGTTCTAATGGTATAGAACGTATGAATAACCATGATATATGACTCAAATGAATTAACTGGAAACATAGTTAAGTCATAGAATTGCTTAATCAAATCAAAGTGTCATGGTGACATTTTAATTAATAGTTACCCTACAACTGTAAAGCAAATCCCCCCACCCAGAAAAAATTTAACCGAAAATGAAAAGAAACTAAAAAAAAAAAAGATTATACATATGCAATTAAGACATTAGAAGAAAAAAATATATGTAATAAACTAAACTACATTATAATACCCACTACATTAACATAACAAATATCATACAATAAAAGGAAAAGACTTAAGTAAATAGGTCTACAGTCTCATAGCCTGTAGAACAAGAAGTCCTCTTCCTCAAGTCTTTCTTTAAAGTTTTGTGCACAGCATCCCTGTCCTTTTGACTTGTTATGCTTATATCATGAAGTATGCTTTTTGGTTTACCCAAGCCTCACTCAGCATGGGAAGAGCTTTAAGAAACTAGAAAGGAAGATTTACTCTAGTTTTCTTCAAACTATTCAACTAGGAAGAAGCTAAAAGATAAAATAAGAACCGTGCTAATGGGTTTGAGAAAGATTAATATTAAGTTACCATGGCTCGAGTCAACAAGTGACATCACTCCTATAACACTAATTTACAGGGTATATATTTAGTTTGCATATTGTTTACACGATATCCATGTGGAAACAAAGACAATTTCAAACATCCACATATCTTATTAGGTGATGAGTGAAATGTAGAATATATGTAAGAGGCTACAATATAAGCAATAAATATGGGGGTAGGTATGTGGTGTGAGGGGTTACCATATACCGTAGTACTAAAAATTATCACCATTTTGAGAACTAGTCAAACTGTGAAGATAACATATTTGTGTCTTGATTGGGAATCCTATACTACACCTTGTTCGTATTGAGGGGAGGAAGGAAGTATGAAGTTTATCTGAAGGATAGTCGCTACTTTAACGGTGTAAATTGACCCTACTTAGTGAGTACAAAAAAGCGTTCTGAGTTTGTGCTTGAGTACCAGTCCTTATAGCATTGAAGTTACCCATACCCATACTTCTTAAAAGTCTCAAAAAAAGCTCAAGAAACCTTCAACAGAAGGGTATACATGAAACTGATAGGAAAACAAAATTTCTAGAGGCATGAGACAACTCTGTAAGGGAACCTAATAACAATAGTGATGATGATGAAATACAGACGGATTGAAACTGCCACTTGCTAAAATTTATCATCTTTATATTGCGGCTAGTCTCAACAATTCTCCTTTGGCTTGGTTTCAGATTCAACCTCACATAGACATGAAAGTAATATTTATGGCTACAACCTTATCCCTACTCCATAGGAAAAGATAGACCATGCAATACAAAAAGGCAGTTAACCGCATTTCAATATCTAAAATCAGGAAAATGCCGGTAATTAATTTTAAATGTTCAACTAGGGCTAAGAACTTTCTATGAATTGCCATTAGACCATTGATAGAAGACATATATGTTCAAAACATGGTTCAACTACCATACACTATGTTTCTTGAAGAAAGAATTCAGTTAACCCTTTTTGCATAAGCAGTTAATTCCCACTGTTTACGTACCCATAAGATGCTTGTAAGTTTCATTTTTTTCCCAAGAAAATATCAGAGTTGGTTTCTTGCTTCTCATGTTTGGCTATAATAACCTATTTCTGAAAATCAAATCAATTTGAGCCAGTTAGATTTTGTTAATGTCAACACCCAGAATTTGAAAATCCCCAATTTTTGAAATTGAAAAACCATAAACTCTAATATTAAAATTGAAAAGCACTAAATCAAAACTCAAAACCCTAATATCTGGACATGTACCTGAAATTGGGTGGTGGGAAGGAAAGGTGCAAGAGCTCCGGTCAAAGGGAGAGGTGAAAGCTCTGTTTGCATAGTTTGCTGGTCACGGCCAGAGAGTGAAGCTAAGGACTCTGAAGAACTTCGTTTGCTGGTAATGGCTATCAATAGAGAAGCGAAGGACTCCGATAATGGTCGTCAATGTCTGGCTTCCTTCATTCACTAGTCCCCGTGGCTTGACGCCATCGTCTGCCATGCTCATAGTTGAGAGAGAGAGAGAGAGAGAGAGAGAGAGAGAGAGAGAGATAAGGGATTTTGGTTCTAAGAGATTGGGGATTTTTGGGTTTTTCGCCTGAGGAGGGGAACGGAACAGGATTGGGAAAAAAAAGGGGAGGGGGAACGAGGGGGATTGGGGAAAAAAAATTAGTTTCTATCACAAATGAATATTTAAATAATAAAATTGTGTGTGTGTGTGTGTGTGTGTTTTTTTTTGGCGACAGAGGTTGCCGTTGCCAAACAAATTTATTTTTTGTTAAAATAATTTTTTTTATAGTTAATGAATTTTTTTTTTGATTTTTGATTTTCTTTTCGTTACTAAGGTTGAGAATTTATTTGTTTCATTTTTATTTTAATAAATAAAAAAATATTATTATTATTTTTTATTTGGTAGAAGTAAGGATAATATTTTAATGAAAAATATTTTTCATAAAGATAAATTTATTTTTTTGTGGTCAATGAAAAATATTTTTCTGCGACCCATTTTTTTTGTTATTAAAAATCATGAACTAATTTTTTTGTGGTAGAGGATAGGGAGGGGCAGTAGTGGTGAAGGTGGTGGAGAAGAGGTGATAGTGGTGGTGGTGGTAGTGGCAATGGAGATTAGTGGTGAAGTTGTGGCAGTGGTAGAGGAGATAGAGTAGCGGTGGTGGAGGAAAGGTAATGGTAGTCGTAGTGGTGGTAGTGGAGTGGTGGCGATAGTGGCAGTAATGATAGTCGTAAAGGTGGAGTGGCAACAGTGGTAGTAATGGTGGTAGTGGAATGGCATTTGCAGTAGTGGTGAAGGTGGTACAGGAGAAGAGTGATGAGTTAAAGAGAGAGAGACAAAGAGAGAAAGAGATAGAGAGGGACAAAGAGAGAAAGAGATAGAAAGAGAGAGAGAAAAATAGAAAAAGAGAGAGAAACAAGAGATGAGCGGCGATAGACAAAAAGAGAGAGAAAGAGAACGAAAAGAGATGAACCAGAGAGAGAATAGAAAAATAAAGAGAAAGAGAGAGAAGAGAGAGGAGCGAGAGAGACAGAGAGAGAGAAAGAGAGAGATGAGCGAGAGAGACAGAGACGGAAAAGAGATGAGAGAGATAGAGAGAAAAGAGATGAGCGAGAGAGACAGAGAGAGAAGACAAATGAGAGAGATAGAGAGAAGAGAGATGGGCGAAAGACACAGAGGGAGAGAGACAGACAGACAGATAGACAAACAGACAGAGAAAGAAGAGTGATGAGTGAAAGAGAGAAAGAGAAGAGACAGAGACAGAGACAGAGAGACAGGAAAATGAAAAAATGGGTAAAGAGAGAAATGTTTTATCAAAAGAGTAATACAACATCATTTTTTTTAATATTTTTGCGACAGAAAAATACCGTTTCATTTTTTTTTTGTTACTGAAAATCAAGAACTGATTTTTTTTGTGGTAGAGAAGAAGGAGTGGCAGTAGTGGTGAAGGTGGTGGACAAGAGCTGGTGGTGATGGCGATGGCGAAGGAGGTTAGTGGTGAAGTTATGGTAGTGGTAGAGGAGATGGAGTAGTGGTGGTGGAGGAGAGGTAATGGGAGTAGTAGTGGCAGTAGTGGTAGTGGTGGTAGTGGAGTGGTAGCGATGGTGGTAGTAATGGTAGTCGTAGAGGTGGAGTGGCAATAGCGGTAGTAGTGGTGGTAGTGGAATGGCATTTACAGTAGTGGTAAATATGATAGAGGAGATGGGTGGTGAGAGAGAGAGAGAGATGAGTGAGAGATAGATAGAGAGACAGAGAAAGAGATAGAGTGATGAGCGAGAAAGAGACAAAGTGGTCGCTAAAAGTGCATTTTCTTGTAGTGGATCGATAAATCAAAAGGGAGCTCAATAAATAAAGAAGAGATGAGAGAGAGAGAGAGTGAGCAAGGCGAACACAGTGGGAGAGAGAGAGAGAAAAAGACAGACAGACAGACAAACAGAGAGAGAGAAAAGTGATGAGTGAGAGAGAGAGAGAGAGAGACAGAGAGAGAGAAAGAGATAGAGAGAGACAAAGAGAGAAAGAGATAGAGAGAGAGATAGAAAAAGAGAGAGAAACAAGAGATGAGCAAGAGATAAACAAAAAAAGAGAGAAAGAAAGCGAAAAGAGATTAACGAGAGAGACATAGAAAAAAAAGAGACAGAGAAATAAGAGAGATGAACGAGAGAGAGAGAGAGAGAGAGAAGGAGAGACAGAGAGAGATAAGTGAGAGAGTGAGATAGATAAAGAGACAAAGAGACAAAGAGAGAAGAGAGATAGAGAGAAGAGAGATGGGAGAGAGACATAGAAAGAAAGACAGACAGACAGAGAAGAGTGATGAGTGAGAGAGATAAAGAGAAGAGAGATAGAGACAGAGACATAGAGAGAAAGAGAGAGACATACAGAGAAGAGTGAAGAGTGAGAGAGAGAAAGAGAAAAGAGACACAGGTAGAGACAGAGAGACAAGAAGATGAAAAAATGGGTGAAAAGAGAAATGTTATATCAAAAGAGTAAGACGGCGTCGTTTTTTAAATTTTTTTTTTTGTGACAGAAAAATACTGTTGCATTTATTTAAACCATTTTGTGACTATATATATATATATATATGAAGCCGTCTCAAAGCCACAATATATATATATATTACCTTTGTTTTTAATTATTACCTATTACAGAGCAAAAACTTTTTTTTTTTTATCGCAAGCTGGTGCATATAAAAATACTTTATTTTTTTTTGACAATTTCTGCGTCATAAAATACTCTATTTTTGTGACGCAAGGCAGTCTTGTATCAAAAAGTCATATTTTTTTGCGACAGCAACTTGTGCCGTCTCAAAAAGTCATATTTTTTGCGACAGCAAGTTGTGTTGTTGCAAAAAGCCACTTTTTGCGACGACAAATGTGCCGTCACAAAAAGTTTCGTCTTTTAAACCCACTTTTCTTGTAGTGATGTTAGTAGTTGTATGGCTCAAATATAGGACATAATATGCAAGTTGTACCATGTGAAATCGTGTTTTGAACCTCAAACAACATTCTGGAAAACCCAGAATTTGTGCAGGTCGCTAGAGCGAAGAAAGTGTCACTCGAGCATAAAATGCAAGCTCCCAGTACTTTTGCAGACAATTGCACGATGGCTCAAGCGGCAAAACTTGCGCTTGAGTGAGCCTTATTTTGAACTACTTATGGCTTGAGTGATCAATTCTTGCACTCGAGCCTACAATTCAAGCATCCAATACTTTTGTAGTCTTTATAGATGGCTTGAGTGACCAAGTGTGTGTTCGAACGAACCCTTTGCAAATTGTTTGACAGCTTGAGCGAAGGGCCCTATTTCAGGAACTTTTGAAAAGATGTTTTATGCTTCAATTTCCGTTCTCTTTCATTTTTGAGCATTCTAAGGCACACATTGAGCATCCTAAATGAATTGAAGAACATGAAAGAAGCCTAAGAAAATTAACCAATCTAAAGAACGGATTGAATTGTATTATGACCTAATGTGTTGTGAATTATGTAGGGTCAAGTGCAAGGATGAATCAAGCAGCGGAATACTATGTGTAATATCTTAGTAAAGATATTTTTTGTGTATGTATTGTTTTCTAAATGTTACCTATGTGGTAAGTTTCTACACTTATAAATTTTGTACTATGAATGAGTATTCTATCTACTGATTCGTAATTGAATCTATAATGTGATTGATGTATGAACACAAATCGGGCCTAAGGTCATTTGGTATATTTGACAAGGATACAGATTGGGCCTAAGGCCATTTGAAATGTTTAATAAGATTGACTAAAGGTCATCTTATATGTGAAATAGACCAAAGGCCGTTTTGAATATGAATACGGATGTGATCATGATAATGAATATGATTATGCGCATAAATATGAATATAAGAGTATTGGACCCAAGGTCGTTTTGTATAGATGGACCTAAGGTCATTTTGCATAGATGGACCCAAGGTCGTTTTGTAAATAAGTTAGACCTGAGGTCGTTTTGTATATGAGTTGGACCTGAGGTCATTTTGTATATGGTTATGATGTACTAGACCTGAGGTCGTTTTTCTTTGTAACGATCGATAAATCTGATATGAGTGAAAATAGTAGTTCAAATGTTTAAATTGTAAGTATGATTTATTTATATGCAAATCTCATTCATTAACCTCTTTACTCTGATATTATTTACTGGGTGTTAGCTCACTCTTTATTTATATATATGTAGACGGCGTGGATGTCCAAATTTGACCCAGCTCAGTCCTAGTGATATGTAAGAAAATCGGGTTTTGAGAAGTCACCCAAGGTCGCCTCACGCAAGAGGCCTTACTTTTGATTTTTTTTTCCTTTTGTTTTCTTTTGTGGTCATATGTGACCAAGTTTGTATAGAACCTTAGTTTTTGTTAAAACTAACTTTGGAATGATCCTAGAACTATATATATACTTTGGATGTTTGTTTGGTGTGAGTTATTACATAAATGGGAAAATTTTTTTGTTAAGCCATGTATGCATAGCTCATTGGACAATATTTGCAAATTCTCCTTCTGCATTTTGGCTCCCTATCTTTAACTATGACTTGATTTCTGTCTACGGCTGTAGGTAATCTCATGATTACTGGCCGGTTATGATCCTAACCCATAGGGGCAGGTTTGGGTCATGATAGAGTGGTATCAGAGTATAAGTAATAACTCACACACTTGTCCAAATGAGCAGTAGAGTGACTAGAAAAGATACAAGTTGCATTCATGTGATAAATATATGCTTGAATGCATCGAGATTGTGCTAAAGTAATTTGTAATATGCGACTACATGATATATGAACTATTGCCTATTTGTATGTACGTGCCCTTTTTGTACATGAATATTGTGTACACTTTCTGTATGAATTATAATGCAAGTCTCATTAGATAATGGTGAGAACAAGAGCTGATGAACTAGAAGAATCCTCCACTACTCGGCTAGACCGAATGGACAGAATGATGCAGGACATGGCAGAAACAGTGATGCAACAACAACAGTGGCAACAGTAGTGACAACAACCATAACCCCCGTCTCTAGTACAACCTGTACAAGATTTGCAAAATGATGACCGAACAATAGCTCTCACTAAGGAATTCAAGAAAATGAAGCCACCACTATTTCATGGGGGTGTGGACCCATTGAAGGTTGAAGCTTGGGTCCTCGGTATTGAGAAGTTGTTTGAAGTATTCCCATGCCTTGAAACACAAAAAGTACAATTGGCCAACTTTACATTGGAGGATAAAGTAAGAAGGTGGTGGATCTTAATTCGTGATGATAACAAGGGCATAGACTAGACATGGTTTCTTGCACTCTTTTATGATAAATATTTTTTGTAGTATGTCAACAATAGAAAGGTGTCTGAATTCAAAGGACTGAAGCAAGGCGATATGACTGTAGCTGAATATGAGGCCAAGTTCACTGAATTGGCTAGATTTGCTCCACACATAGTGGACACTGAATATAAAAAGGCAAGAAGTTTTATGGTGGTCTTCGCAATGATATTTTGGAAAGGGTGAACATATTGAAACTGCTCACTTATGTTGACATGCTAGATCGAGCTTTAATGTCAGAAACTAATATGGCCAATCAGAGTAAACCACTAGCTGGCTGGAAAACTAAGAGGCAGAGCTTTTTCTCACAGAAGAGATTGTCAAAAAAGCAAAAGACGGGATCCTCAAGCACTTCAGGCTCCACCAAAGATACGGTACCAACATGTACTCAGTGTAGTAAGAAGCATCATGGGGTCTGTTATAGTATTTCTGGGGCTTGCTATAAATGTGGTGAGATAGGACATATGGTAAGGGATTACACCCAAATTGAACAACAAAGAAGTGGGAAACCGGCTGCTAGTTCGATCGGATCCATCCCAAAACCGGGTAATGCTACGAAGCTTGCTGCTGCCAGAGACACAATGAGACAAGAGAGAGTCTTTGCACTTGTCCCAGGTGACACACGAAATACTAAAACTGTTGTCTTAGGTACTATCTCTATATGCAATCAAGATGCTTTTGTGTTAATTGATTCTGGCTCAACGCATTCCTTTGTGTCTACTATATTTGCATCTAGATTGACTAGACCCTTAGAATCACTACCATATTTGTTATGTGTGTCTGCTTCATTTGGGGGAATCAGTATTGTGTACATCTGTGTATTGTGTTTGTGATATGCGAATTGGCAGTGCTACCTTGTATGTGGATTTGTTACCCTTGGACATTAGACACTTTGATGTAATTCTGGGTATGGATTGGTTGTCTAAATACCGTGCCACTATCAACTGTATAACAAAACAAGTTGTGTTTAGACTGCCAGGACATATTGAATTTGAATTTATGGGTAATGGGGCAGTGTCTCTACCTTATCTAATTTCATCAATGAAAGCATGTAAACTACTTAGGAAAGGGTGTCAGGGTTACTTGTGTAATATCTTGACTTAACAATCTTTGAATGTTGAAATGAGTAGTATTCATATTGTTAGAGAATTCTGGATGTATTTCCTGATGAATTGCCAGGGAGATTGGTTGACAGAGAAATAGAGTTTATCATTGATATTGTCCCATGCACCTAGCCCATCTAAAAAACCCCCTACAGAATTTCTATTGTTGAATTGAAAGAATTAAAAGAACAATTGCAAGACTTACTTGACAAAAGGTTTATCTGATCGAGTACTTTGTCATGGGGCGCGCCGGTGTTATTTGTCAAGAAGAAAGATGGGACTCTACGTTTGTGCATTGACTACTGGGAATTGAACAAGGTAACGATAAAAAATAAGTACCCTTTGTCCAGTATTGACGATTTGTTTGATCAGCTACAGGGATCACAAGTGTTTTCAAAAATTGATCTAAGATCTGGGTACCACCAGTTAAAGGTGAAAACAAAAGATGTGGAGAAAACCGCATTTCGGACAAGGTATGGTCACTACAAATTTCTTGTTATGCCCTTTGGAGTGACTAATGCGCTTGCGACATTCATGGACCTTATGAACGGAATCTTTAAAGCTTATCTTGATGAATTTGTTATGGTTTTTATTGATGATATTATGATATATTCAAAGAGTAGACTTGAACATGAACAACATCTCAGAATTGTCTTGCAAATACTTAGAAAAAAGAAATTATTTGCTAAACTAAAGAAATGTAAATTTTGGTTGGATGAGATTGTGTTCTTAGGGCATGTTATCAACAAAGAGGGGATTTTAGTAGACCCACAGAAGATAGAGGCGATTGTGAACTGGACTACACCAACGAATGTAACAAAAGTCTGTAGTTTCGTGGATTTAGTTGGGCACTATAGAAGATTTGTGAAAGATTTTTCAAAAATAGCAGTGCCGCTTACCCAACTTACACACAAGGGACAACCATTTGAGTGGAATGGTGAAAGGGAATTTTCCTTCCAAGAACTGAAATCGAGATTGACTACTACACCAGTGTTGACATTGCCCACAGGTATGGAAAACTTTGTGATTTATAGTGATGCATCTTATAAGGGTCTAGGTTGTATATTAATGTAGGAAGGAAGGGTAATTGCTTATGCCTCTTGACAATTGTGACAACATAAAAAGAACTACCCAACACACGACTTAGAATTGGCTGTAGTTATGTTTACTTTAAAAAAATTGGCAGCATTACTTGTATGGAGCAAAATGTGAAGTTTATACGGATCACAAAAACGTAAAGTACTTCTTTACTCAAAAGGAATTGAATATGAGGTAGAGAAGATGGTTTGAATTAATAAACGATTATGATCTTCAGATTCAATGTCACCCGGGGAAAGCCAATACAGTTGCTGATGCTTTGAGCAGAAAATCAACGGAGAACTTGACTTGCTTACTCGCTGAATAGAAGGAAATCCTGCAAGACTTTGAGAAGTTTGAGATTGAAGTGGTATTTCATGAGCAAAATGGGTTGATAGCCGCCATTGCAGCCTAACCAGCAATTATTGATGAAATCAAGCAAAGACAAAGAGAAGAAGAATTTTTCAAGAAGATAGTTGGCAAAATTGAATTGAATCCAAAATTGGCGTATAGTGTTGAAATTTCAAGATAGAATGTGTGTACCAAACATTCCTGAGTTAAAGAAGAGAATTCTAGATGAAGCTCACAAATCAATGTTTACAATGCATCTGGGCAATAACAAGATGTACCGGGGATTTGAAACAAAGCTATTGGTGGAAGCACGGAATTGCAGAATATGTGTCCAAGTGCCTTCAATGTTAGCAAGTTAAGGCTGAACATCAGAAACTGGCAGGTCTACTTCAACCTCTCCCTATTTCGAAATGGAAATAGGAGCATATAACTATGGATTTTATTGTCGTACTACCTCGAACCCCAAGAGGTATAAATTCTATCTGGGTTATAGTTGATAGACTGACTAAATTCGTGCATTTTCTTCCTGAAAAGACTACTTATGATGCTTATAGACTTGCCTCATATATGTTGATGAAATTGTCCGTTTATATGGAGTGCCGGTATCTATTGTGTCAAGTAGAGATCCAAAATTTGTATCTAGATTCTAGAAAAGCTTTCAAGCAGCAATGGGGACAAAACTCAGATTTAATATTGTATTCCATCCACAAATTGATGGACAGTCAGAATGGACTATATAGACTCTATAAGATATGCTTCGAATGTGCTAAGGAGTTGGGAAGATTATTTACCATTTGCAGAGTTTGCATATAATAACAGCTTCCACTTCAGCATCGGTATGGCACCAGAAGAAGCCTTATATGGTAGGAAATGTAGGTCACCAGTTTGTTAGATAGAAGTCAGGGATAGAGTTCTGCTTGGGCCTGAAATTGTGCAAACTACCACTAAAAAGATTAAAATTATCCAACAAAGGCTCAAGACAGCACATAGTTGGCAAAAGAGTTATGATGATGTTAGAAGAAGGCCTCTTGAATATGAGGTTGGTCATATAAATCCAATGAAAGGCCAATTAAGGTTCAGTAAAAAAGGTAAATTATCACCCCAATACATTGGGTTGTTTCAAATTCTAGAAAGAGTTGGTCCAATTGCTTGTAGAGTTGCTCTTTAGCCGGGAATGGAACAAATGCATAATGTATTCCACGTATCAATGTTGAGGGGTTATCTGCAAGTTTCGTTCCACGAAATTGATTATCACCGAATAGCCCTTAACGAAAATATGGAGTACAAAGAATGGCTAGAACGAATTATTGACCGACAAGTAAAGCAACTGAGAAACAAATCCATTCCAATGGTGAAAGTGGAATGGAAAGAGCATTATGGAAAGGATGCCACATGGGAGAAATAAGAAGAGATGCGACAACACTAGCCATATTTGTTTCTAATGGAAGGTAACATATGTTTAGAGGACCAAATTTCCTAAAGGGTGGAAGAATATGATAACCCCGTTCTATGACATATTCTTAATCGTTAATTATACTTGTGATTATGTGCTTGATGTGAATTTGGATGCTAATTATGTGATTATGTGCAGTTTTGAATTCATATCAGTCCACCGTAGGAAAATATATTATGTATGCTGTAATAAATTAAAATTGAAGGTTGTAGAGGCAACAAAAACCAAAATTGATTATATTATTGTGATTAGCATAATTTTTAGAGCCTATGGTGAAATTTAATTAAAAACTTATTCGGCTCAAAATAATTAGATTAATTTGAATTAAATAGGCCTATTTGATTAAGCCTAAGCCTTGATTAGCTAATAAGATTAGTTAAGTATATATATATATATATGTTAATTCAAGTGCTTAAGGTCATTTTGAGCTCAAAAATTTGCCAAGATAGCTTTAGAGAGAGAGAGAGCACTTGATTTTGAGAGAAAGAGACCAAATTCATGAAGATTGACTTAGAGAATGAAAATTTGGGAAGCTAGACTCAAGAATTTGCTAGAATTGGAAGGATTAGAGGCTCCAATTGAGTATTTGAACTCTAATCCATGAGTTTAAGCCTATAGATATGTGTATTCAAGAAGGATTGGTAAATTAATGCAAGATACAAACTTAACGTGAAGAATTTGGTGTCAAAACTCACATGCATGCATAATTTTGTTGAGTCTCATGAAATTGAACATCATTTGTACCATTTGAGATGGAATTGGAGACTATATTTCACATGCATGCATAACCCATGAAGCTATGGAGCTTGATTGCATGAATTTTGAAGTTATCAAGAAGAGTTTGTAATGATTTGGGACTTGCATAATGAATTCATGATGATTTGAACTTTAATCTTGTAGAATTGACTCATATGATTATGTTAGTAGTTATATGGCTCAAATATAGGACATAATATGCAAGTTGTAAAGTTTAAAATCGTGTTTTGAACCTCAACCAACATTCTGAAAAACCCAAAATTTGTGCTGGTCGCTAGAGTGAAGAAAGTGTCACTTGAGAGTAAAATGCAAGCTCTTAGTACTTTTCCAGACAATTGCATGGAGCTCGAGCGGCAAAACTTGCACTTGAGCTAGCCTTGTTTTGAACTACTTATGGCTCAAGCAACCAGTTCTTGCACTCAAGCCTAAAATTCAAGCATCCATTACTTTTGTAGTCTTTACAGATGGCTCGAGCGACCAAATGTGCGCTTGAGCAAAGAGCCTTTTATTAGGAACTTTTGAAAAGATGTTTTATGCTTCAATTTTTGTTCTCTTTCATTTCTGAGCATTCTTAGGCACACATTAAGCATCCTAAATGAATTAAAGAACACGAAAGATGCCTAAGAAAAGTAAGCAAGCTAAAGAACAGATTGAATTGTATGATGACCCAATGTGTTGTGAATTATGTAGGATCAAGTGCAAGGAGGAATCAAGCATCGTAACACTATGAGTAATATCTTAGTAAAGATATTTTTTGTGTATGTATTGTTTTCTAAATGTTACCTATGTGGTAAGTTTCCACACTTACGAATTTTGTACTATGAATGAGTATTCTATCTACTGATTCATAATAGAATTTGTAAAGTGATTGATGAATGAATACAAAATGGGCCTAAGGCCGGTTGGTATATTTGACAAGGATACGGATTGGGCCTAAGGCCGTTTGAAATGTTTAATAAGATTGACTAAAGGTCATCTTATATATGAAATGGACCAAAGGTCGTTTTGAATATGAATACGGATGTGATTTTGATCATGAATATGACTATGCACACAAATATGAATATAAGAGTATTGGACCCGAGGTCGTTCTGTATAGATGGACCCAAGGTCATTTTGGATAGATGGACCCAAGGTTGTTTTGTATATGAGTTGAACTTGAGGTCTTTTTGTATGTGGCTATAATGTACTGGACCCGAGGTTGTTTTGCTTTGTGATGATCACTAAATCTGATATGAATGAGAATAGTAGTTCAAATGTTTAAATTATAAGTATGAGTTATTTATATATGAATCTCATTCATTAACCTCTTTACTATGATATTATTCACTCTTTATTTATATGTATGTAGGCGAGCAGCGGGATATCCAGCCCCAGCCCCAGTGATATGTGAGAAAATAGGGTTTTGAGAAGTCAACCAAGGTCGCCTTACGCAAGAGGCCTTACTTTTGATTTGTTTTCCTTTTGTTTTCTTTTGTGGTCATATGACTAAGTTTGTATATAGCCTTGGTTTTTGTTAAAACTGACTTTGGAATGATCGTGGACCTATATATATATATATATATACTCTGGATGTTTGTTTAGTGCAAGTTATTACATAAATGAGAAAAGTTTTGGTTAAGCCATATATGCACAGCTCATTGGACAATATTTGCAAGTTCTCCTCCCGTATTTTGGCTCCTTATCTTTATTTATGACTTGATTTTTTCCTGAGGTTGTAGGTAATTTCATGATTACTGATCGGTTATGATCCTAACCCATAAGGGTGGGTTCGGGTCATGACACATTAATAAATCTTAGATTCAGAATCAATAGCATATGGCATGGATACATGAATTAAAATAAAGCAAAACCAAATAATTATATGCCCTAATGGCTACATCTTTCCAAATTGGTACTTGGGTACAATAAAATGAGTTCAACTCAATACAACTGTAGCCCAAGACTTATACAAACAAAATTACATCAAAATAAAGCCCTCGGCTCCAAGTCCTCCCAAGCTACGTCATTGATGGAGATATATCATCAGCACTTGGAAATTGTTTTCCACATAAGATGAGCCAAAGCTCAGTAGAGATACTTTAATACAATATATAAATCTTAACGAAGTCATAAGGTGAATGCACATGCATGCCATTTGTCAAATGTTTCACATTCTCTATCTCAAAACTATGCAATGCAGATTATAAATCAATTGATGAAAATAATCTTTTTATATAGAAAACAAAGCAGTGGATACAAAACATTGGGAATCTCTAGGTATGTGTCTGCCAATAGGCTATAAAAACACTACTGAAGCCATTTTACATGTACTAACTGGAAGGATCGACACCTAACTGCGGGGGTTTTTGAACTTTTACCAAGTACACACAAACCAACATGATAACCACAATCATACTCCCTAACCAGATTCACCAAGGTATTCACTCGTTTTTCTCAAAACAGAACCTTTTCAATGTTTAAGTATGTAATAATGCTTAATGCAAGATGCTGGATGATTGGTTTCAATTTATCTAATCCACATGCAATTTCTACAACAATCAAAGCTATCCTCTATCGATAGCCCAAAATAGATATTTCTATACAACAGATAGTTTCTAATCAAAAGATATAATTCCATTATTTTAAAATGGGAGTGATATTACATATCTAACTCCACCATCATTATCAACAAAAACATTGTTCCAATCTTACAAAATCCAACACCGATAGCCTAAAACAGATATTTCTATACAACAGATAGCTTCTAATCAAAAGAAATAATTCCATCATTTTAAAATGGAAGTGATATTACATATTCAACTCAACCATCATCATCCACAAAAACATTGTTCCAATCTTACAAAATCCAACATCATTTCCTATTTCCTTTCACAATCCAAATATCCATAAATTAGAACAAAACCCCTTTTACTTACAAAATAAATTTTTAAGCAAGAAAACCCACCATTTAACATATCCAACCATAAACACATCCCCACAACCTTTCTCAAGAATCCATTTGGAAAACCTCTCTTTAAAATTCAAAATCAAAACCTAGGTTTACCCAAAAATTCCCAAATCACTAGATTCTACCAATAGGAAAATAACTAAGGTAAAAATCATATTAAAGGTTGAAGAAATCCCTACCTCAAAGTAAAAGACAAGAGAGAGCAAAGGTAGAAGCTTGGCGGAGCCAAAAATAATAACTCCTCCGATTAAAACGAAACCTTCGACGTGCTCTACCATTTTCTCCAAAGGGCTAGGGTGAGGAAATCAAAGGATTGAGAGTATTTAAAGCTAGAGCATAAGAACTAAAGAGAAAGAGAGTGAAGATTTAGGGTTTTGAGAGAGAGAGAGAGGGGGGAGTGAAAAAGTTACTGAAAATGCCTTTCTCTTAGACTGATATGCGCACAGATCGCTAGAGCGACCAAAAGTGACATCGCTCGAGTGACCAAAATCATTGCTCGAGCACACAATAACCCCTTCCTAGAAGTTTAGACCTTCAAAAGACTGTTTAAGCGCAGGAAATGCCGCTTGAGTGAAGATTCCACACTTCCAGTAGTTTTACAAACTGTAAAAGATCGCTCGAGCATAAAAAAGACCGCTCGAGCAAACAGACGAAAATCTGGGCAATAATTCTTTGAAAAACTAACTTCCTAACCTGTTTCAAACGAAATCACAACTCCCAAATAACCAAATTCAACTAGTAACAAGATGAGAATGAGATGAACAATAGTTAAAGATACGAATTCTCAGATTCAAAAGTAAGAAATGGGTTGGGCCTAAATAGGAATCGTTATAATCTTCCCCGAAATTTAAAACAAACCAACATTCATTGAAAGTAAATCAAATCATGGATCATTCATACTCGTGACAAGGATAAACAAAGTGCTTTCAACACCACAACTCTTTGATGGTAACAATCTATGATAGCACGATATGAAGATAACCAGTCCATGTATGACATCAAAACTCGACATCTCTAATAGAACGAAAGCAAAAGGAAGTTGGCGACCGATAGCCTCTATCTCACAACCGCAACATCCCCAGTCCAAAACAACCTTACCCCCAACTGACGACTCTACCCTGAGCGGAGACACTAACTGAGCTACCTCTAACCTTAAAATTGATACGAATGCAGACGAAATGAAGGAATGAGATGCACCAATATCAATCAACACATTGGCAATAGAATTGAACAACAAAAAGTTACCTCTCATAATAGAGGGTACTGGTAACTGATCTGGCGTGGTAACTTCATACACACATCCTGTGGGTTTTTACTCTACTTACTCACCCATCGGAGCATAGGACTGGAACACTAATTAAGCTAAAGAGGCTCCCTGAGTAGCCCTCAAGGCCTATGCTGAATGGGTAGGCTGATGGCTCTGTGTTTGCCTCGAACCAGACACACCAGATATGCCACTTGCCTGAGGGAAAAACCTCCTCAAGGGCCCGAATATCCACACTGATAATAGGCAAGCGACTGCCTTCTTTACTGACCCTAGCTCTGAGGACGAGTCGAAGACAGTGCATACTGTTGCCCTCCTCCTCTCTGTGGAAAAACTGAAGACTTGTGGCCTAGCTGACCATAATCGAAATAACTGATCTCATCCTGACTACCTCTCATTGAACCAGAACTCAGTACAAGAAAAGTGGATCTGAACTGAGCAACTTGGGACTGTTGTGGGGTGGAACCCCTTTGCCATTAGTTGTCTTGAGTCTCCCCCTGAACCTCTTGACCCCTTTACTTGGAGCCCCTTATCCGTTCCTTTTCTTCTTGGATCACGGTCTCTAAATGAGCCGCCACCTCCACAAGACGACCGTAATTCCTAATCATAGACCTGGCCACCTTAAAAAAAATCCAGTTTTCAATCTCTTCTCGAACTCGATACAACAACGTCCCTCCGTTGCCATAAGTTCCGGTGCAAATCTAGAGAGGCTAGTAAAAACGACCTCAAACTCGGATATTGGTGTGTTCAGCTGCTTGAGCTTCAAGAACTAATCCCTTAACTTCTCCATAGCAGTAGGAGGCAAAAACTTGCTCTAAAAGGCGTTGACAAAGGCCTCCCAAGTCACCCCAATGCATCCTCATGCACATTTCCACCACTGACCCACATCTTCCTTCAGTTGGAAGGATGCCAAGATTACCCTTAAACCATCATCCTCGATGCCAAGTGTGGACACCCCATTTTTGACTGCCCTTAAGACTTGGGCACCACTGATTGATCACTCGATGATGAAAGTTATGTTGTACTTCTTCAGCAAGAAGAGCTTCCAAATCCTAACCTTACACCCCATTTTGGACCAAAATTGTTTTTGACCAAAACTATTTTAGACCTTAAAACCCTCCCTTTCAAAATATTTTTGAAAATGTTTCTATGATGTTCTGAGGCTCGTATTTCATTAAAAATTAAAATTTTTGGTAAACCGAGTAAGGACAAAGTGGAAATAAATGGAAGGGAGGTGAAATCTTTGAAAAATCTTTAAAAACATCTTATTTAGAGGTTTGGAGTTGGAGAAAATTGGAGGAGAGGGAAGAAAACTAGTTCGGGAGATGGTTGAGCATGAAACCGTCAAGAGAGAACTGAGCAGCCTTCACTAAATCAGGCCTATCTTTTTGTACACTTATAATTTACATGTTAGGCTGCCACCAATAGAAAATGGATTTCCGGGGCTTCAATTTAGACTCAAGAATCTCCTAAAGCCGAGTCCGAATGAGGGAGATATGGCCGTTTGAAGTTAGGTATCCATTCGGTTAAGATAGAAATGAGCAACCTTCACTAAAATAGGAATATCTCTTTGTACACTTAGAAGTTAGATGTGAGGTCACCTCCATTGAAAAGTAGACTTCTGGGGCTTCAATACAGACTTAAGAATGACCTAAAACCAAGTTCAGATGAGGCAGATATGCCCATTTGAAGTCGGGCTTGGAAGCAGATTTTTTGTAGCCAGCAGGTGGCCGACAGCCACCATTTGTGGACGGTCGGCCACCACTTCTGGCCTGCCGGCCATTAGTGTAAAACCTAGATATTTTTTCCAATTATTTACACAAAGCACCAATTGTCCCTTTTTTGATATTTTCGACTGAGGCTCATCTGTTTCTATATATAGATGACCTTCCCTCCTTGTTTGAAGGTTAGAAACATTTAGGAGTGAGGAAATAATTTTGGAAAATCCCTTCCTCTCTATAATTCTCTCTCTCCCTCTCTATTTGCACAGCCTTTACCTAAACACTCTAAACAAAACCTAGATAGCTTCTTGCTGAGGTGATTTGAGCTTGAGTTTGAGTTCTTGAAGCACTTGAGAGTGTGAAATTGTTGGTTTATGGCTTAAGGATTCATTCATCTTCAAGAAGTATACATTCTCTTGCCTTTGTACCATGTTTACACCACTTGTTTTCCATCTTTTTTACTATTTTTTGGACTATGTAAAACTTGTATTTTTGGGCTGAAATTTGGGTTTTAAGGCCATTAAAGGTAGAGGGGTTGGTAGCCCTTGTTTACACCTTGCTTTCAAGGCCTTTACCCTTATGTTTCCCACCCTTACATTATCTTTTTTTAAGCTTTTAAACACTAATTTTCAGAGTTATTTTAGTGGCTAAAATCTTGTTTTGAAGTCCAAAATTGAAGGGGTTAGCCTCTTCTCCTTGTGTTCTGCTTACTAGCCTAACATGATCCATGTTTTAGCTTATTTATTTAGCTATTTTTGTCATAATTGTAGCATGTTTTAAGACTTATTTAGACCTGTTTTAGGATTGTTCTTAACTGTTTGTTGCATTTGAGCTTTGTATTGCATGCTTATAGTGTAACTATCCTCATAGGTTTGGTGGTTTAGGCCTTAGCCACCGTCCTATTTGAGTTGATAGCATTTATTTTATGGCTTTCCATCCTTGTAATCACTCTTAATCACCTCTGCAACCTCCCCCTTTTCTTGGCTTTTGTTTTGCTTTGAAAGTGGTTTCAAACTACTTGTTTGTTTAAGCATGAGATTGAGATGTCATGCTTAATGGTTTAATCCCTTTGGGGGTTCATTACCAACAGTATGATGTCTCTTTTATGCCCAAAGCAACACTTGGTTTGAGCCTTCTTTCCATTAGAGGACTTAAATTCACCTTTTGGACTCAATTGATTAAAGAATGGATGGTAATCTAAAATGAAGTAATAAAATTGAGGCTAAAAAAGGTACAAGATAATAACTTGTTTGGGTTCAATCAGACATTAATTGAACCCTTGAGTCTTGAGTCGTTTCATACTCATTAATGATGAAAACGGTTCAAGATTCATTGTCAACTACTTCCATTGATCTTTCATGATAGGGAGGTGGTTTTGAGAGTCTTGTTTTGTTGCATTTATTGAACTTGCACACCTTGATTTATAGGCCATCATGCAATGAAATTGCATAGATTGATGGTTTGTGAACCAAGCTTACTACTCCTTTGATTTGTTCATGATAAGGAGGGGTAAATTGTACAAACAAACCCTTGAGAATACACTATCTCTGCTCTATGGGAAGTTCTATCATCAGTGGTCGGCAGGCTCCTATTGGTGGTCGGCAAGCCATCTTTTATGGCCAACAGGCCATCATTAGTGGACGGCAGGTCCTCTGCCGGCCACCAATACAAAATCAAGCAGTGTTCTCCTGAAGCAGAACAGAGTTGGTCTGGAGGTGGAAATCAATGCAAGTGTTCTACTGTGCAACAGAGACATGCAGCAGCAGAAACAGTGCCTTTTTCGGGTAGAAACCGCATCCATGCATGAGCCCCTTATCTATCCTCAGGATTCGTGTTGCATATATTTGTGTTGAGATTCAAATAGTGGCTTTGTAATTAATTAGTTAGAATAGCTAATGTGTCTCATGTTGTAATTATATTAATTAGATAGAATAGTTAATTAATTTGGTTTGTAATAATTAGCTTAGCTTTAATGAGTTAGCTAGTTAGTTCATTCAGACCCTTCTGCGTGAGGGCGCAATGTTGTAATAATATGTGAGCCTCGGTGTATATATTCCAACCCTACGTCTTTCTCCATTTTATTTAACTGCTTACGATGGTTAGATTAAAGTATCATGTTTTGTTTAGCATTCTCCATATTTGCATCCACTTGTATTGCATACACCGAGGCTCAGTTCATCACTCTAACTTGCATTGTTAGTTTAAATACTTCTTTAAATACGTGCTTAGACCGCATGTTATCAAATTGATTCATATGCTACATTAGTAGCCAAGCCTAGTAAATTGCATATCGTATGTGTTGCATTAGTCATATTGCATAGTTAGGAATTATGCATATTTTTCATCCTTTTTGACTTGGAGTACTAGGTGAGCCTTTACTCGCTTTAGCATAATTACATGAGTGTGATTGTTGCCATGAGGCTAATTGCTTAAGTGCTATAAACTGCCTGAATGCCTGTGGATGAAGGCTAAATTGCTTGAATTAGAATAATTTGAGTAATGTTCGTATGTGATCACTTTTTCAAGTGGTACATATTCGCAACAATTTTGAAAACAAACATGAATCGAAATGTTCCAATTCTTGCAAGTTAGTCTATATTTCTGTGTGTGCGCATCACATAGTAATGCTAGCCTAATAAACTGAAACAAGAGCATATAATGTAAATAAGATTCATATCATGATTAGTAGAGGCCGATCTTTAATTAGGTGAATGGGGGTCCTTAATTCATGATCTTTCCCTCTCGTACCTAAGTTCCTAAGCCGAGACAATCTTGGTGATGACGGACACATAGCCTTTGGCACGAGTTATGGGTTTCCTAAATTTCTCCAAAAAATATTTAGGTGGCGACTCTGTATTTGGCAAATTAGTCCATTTTTGACAATTTGATCCAAAATCGAATTTCCAAAAGATTTGCCAGATTGGGACTCTTTGGTAATTATCTATTTCACATTACACTTGTGAGATCACTTGTGAGATCAGATTCAGAACCACGGGAGTCCGATACCGTAGGGCTTATTTGTCTTCCGAAAGAGGGCGCGAAAAAGTCGAGCTACACCAAGTATCTCGAACGTCTTCAACATTTGCTCAAGCCACTCATTTGCCTTCAGTAACTCATTTGGATCTTCCAAAAACTCATCCAGATTTGACCGAAAGAACTCCCTCTTCAGAAAAGACAGCCCTTTCTTGGCAATATGGGCCTGGACTTGATTCTCAGCCTTGAGAATGTCTATGGATTCCCGTAAAGCTCTAGCCATTTCACGAGCCAAAGCACCTATGGCTTGCTGACTTGCTGGCTTGGCCACGTTGGCTTGACCTACTCCCTCCTTTTGCATTGAAATATTATCTGGTAACGGCACCTCCTGCCGCCTAGGCCTACCATCCCTACCACCACCACGTCCATGTTCTAACATCCTAATAAAGTTAACACAATAGATTAGCACATTTACAAATTTGTCAAAGCTAATTTACTCACGTCCTAATATGGTAGAGAACAATTAATTCACTCCACATAAGCACCTAATCACACAAACACAAATGAACTTCCTTTCTAAATAGTGACCATCTCGCGACGTTGCCAGAGTTCTAGTTAGAAATAGTAGTGATCAAGTGCTTTTCTAACATGACTTCTAAAAACTCATAGACCTAATCAATATCTAAGAAATTAAATCCCATAATTATTTAGTCACATAAGCATATTATCACATAGCATATTAGGTCTACTTCTAATATCATCTAACAAGATAACCCATTGTGGTAAAAACCACATCCCATGATCCCAAAGTATTCAAAATCGGATACCAAGTGTAACGCCTTGAAATAAATAACAATAACCCAACTTACACATTTCTTACAAATGATCAATCACATCATATCTTCCATCACATTTATATCTTTGATCAATACAAAAGATGACATATGCGATATACATTCATAAATCCTAGATTCTGAATCTATAGCATATGGCATGGATACATAAATTAAAATAAAGAAAAACCAAATAATTATATGGCCCAATGGCTACATCTTTCCAAGTTGGTACTTAGGTACAATAAAATGAGTTTAACTCAATACAACTAAAGCCTAAGGCTTATACAAACCTAATTACATCAAAATAACAAAATGAAGCCCTCGACTCCAAGTCCTCCCAAGCTACGTTCTTGGTGGAGGCATATCATCAATACCTGGAAGTTGTTTTTCTTATAAGATGAACCAAAGCTTAGTAGAGATACTTTAATACAATATATGAATCTTAACAAAGTCATAAGGTGAATGCACATGCATGCCATTTGTCAAACGTTTCACATTTTCTATCTCAATACTATGCAATGCCAGAATATAAATCAATTCATGAAAATAATTCTTTTATATAGAAAATAGGGCAGTGGATACAAAACACTAGGAATATCTAGGTACGTATCTGCCAGTAGGCTATACAAGCACTACCAAAACCATTTTACCGGTACTAATCGGGGATTGACACCTAACCACGCAGATTTCTGGACTTTCACCAAGGAACATAGGCCAACATGATAACCATAACCATACCCTCTGACCAGATTCACTAAGGTATTTATCCATTTTTATCAAAACAGAACATTTTCAATGTTTAAGTATGTAACAATGATCAATGAAAGATGCATGGATGATTGGTTTCAATTTATCTAATCCACATGCAATTTCTACAACAATCAAAGCTATCCTCCATTGATAGTCCAAAACAGATGTTTCTATACAACAGATAGTTTCCAATCAAAAGATATTATTCCATCATTTTAAAATGGAAGTGATATTACATATCTAACTCCACCATCATCATCAACATATATATTGTTCCAATCTTACAAAATCCAACATCATTTCCCATTTCCTTTCACAAATCCAAATATCCATAAATTTAGAACAAAACCCCCTTTACTTGCAAAATAATTTTTTAAGCAATGAAATCCACCATTTTAACATATCCAACCATAAACACATCTCCACAACCTTTCTCAAGAATCTATTTGAAAAAACCCCTCTTTTAAATTCAAAATCAAACCCTAGGTTCACCCAAAAATCCCCAAATCACTAGATTCTATCAATAGGCAAATAACTAAGGTAAAAATCATATTAAAGGTTGAAAAAATCCCTACCTCAAAGTAGAAGACAAGAGAGAGCAAAGGTAGAAGCTTGGCAGAATTGAAAACAATAACTCCTCGATTAGAATGAAGCCCTCGATGTGAGGAAATTAAAGGATTGAGAGTATTTGAGGCTAGAGCATAAGAACTAGAGAGAGAGTGGAGTGAAAAAGTTACTCAAAATGCCTTTCTCTCGGACTGATATACGCACAGACTGCTTGAGCGTTAGACACAACAAGTGGCATCACTTGAGTAACCAAAACCACCGCTCATGCGCACAACGATCCCCTCCCAAAAATTCAGACCTGCAAAAGACCGCTAAAGTGCAAGAAATACTGCTTGAGTGAAGATACCATACTTCTAGTAGTTTTGCAAATTGTAAAAGACCACTTGAGTGCAAAAAAGACTGCTTGAGTAAACAAGCAAAAATCTGGGTAACAACTCTTTGAAAAACTAGCTTTCCAACCTATTTCAAACCCAATAACAACTCCCAAATAACCAAATTCAACTAGTAACAAGATGAGAATGAGATGAACGATAGTTAAAGATACAGATTCTTGGATTCAAAAGCAAGAAATGAGTCGGGTATAAATTAGAATTGTTATACTTTGAAATTTTCATCAATACGAAAATTTTCTTTTCTTAAATTAATGATGAAAATCAAAATATATTTTTCTCAATTTTCTAAAATTTTATGACTCATTTGTTCATTATTTTCTATTACAAAATAAATAAATAAATATATATATCTAAAAAAGTTGTCAAAAAATAAAATCTTGACCAAACTTGTTGTTGTTGTAACTAACATTACATAAATTTTAAATCTACACGATACTCTGTTTGTTTGTTTGTTTGTTTGTTTATTTATTTATTTTGTTTTGTTTTTGGTTTTTTGAGCTCCTAAATTGTTTATTTAATTTTCTTATTCACCATCATTTTTTTTTTGAACTAGCATATTAGCCATGATTTATATTGTTATTAAGTACTTATATATCAATTTCCTAAAAAGTTCATTTAAAATATATATCTAAAATGTTTTCAGAAAATAAAATGCGTGGAACAGATGCATTCTAATTGTGGCCAAACATTATATGAATTTTGAATCCACTCCATCCGCTTTATTTTTGGATAATTTTTTGAATTATTTTTTTCCATACGTAATAGACCACATGCGTATTGTCATTCAATACTTATATATCACATATTCCAAAAATGTTTACAATTTTCTTTTTAAAAAAAATGAAAATGAAATATGAAAAAAATTAATATGCTATATTTAAATTTAAAAAAAAAACATAAAAGATGAAAATGAAGTGACTTTATTTTATTTTTGTTTAGATTGGGTTACGAATATGAAAAAAAAAAAAAAAAGAATTATATAATTGTAAAAAAAAAATCATTTTTGGTAAATTAATTTTATTTTGTTTTCCCTATAATCAAAATCCAAATGTAGAATAAATATTATTAAAAAAAAGTTTAATGTCAACTTATGCAATTATCTTAAAAATTTGAAAATAAAATATATAACTTAAAATAGTTACTGTTTTCACTATATATATATATATATATTTTTAAGTTTTTATTTATGCACAACTGATTGAAAATACAAAATTTATAAATTTTTAAGTAGATTACAAATTTACCATTTAGGTAAATTATAAATGCACGTAATTTTTATAGAAAATAAAATGTATGGACTAGATGCATTGTAATTGTAACCATGTACATCACACGAATTTTGAATCTACTCTATTTCGCTTTGTTTTGGATAGTTTTTTGAATTATTTTTTCCGTACTTACTAGACCACATGGATATTATTATTCTTTTTTTTTTTTGATTCAAAAAAAAGTTTAGGAGGAGGGGAGGCTACCCCATTCCAGGGCCAGGGAAAGCGTTACGCAATATCGCCTCACCAACAAAGGACTGCCGGCAGCGGGACTCGAACCTAAGCCAAATGGGCGAAGGGGACGATCCTTACCAACTAAACCAACCCTTGTTGGTATGTATATTATTATTCAGTACTTATATACATACTTCAAAAATGTTTACAAAAATTTTGAAAAAAATGAAAATGAAATATGAAAAAAAATTAATATGCTATATTTAAATTTTAATAAATAAATAAATAAATGATGAAAATGAAGAGAAAGAAACTATTTTTTGTTTTGATTGGGTTAAGAATATGAAAGGGGAAAAAAAAAAATTAGATAATTGTAAAAAAAAAAAATAATCCATTTTTTGTTTTTTTTGGGTACAACGAAAAGAAACAAAGCAAAAGGGACTAAGCGCTATCTCCCCCAGATAGGTAAACAATATCCGCAATTATAGCACTGCGGATTTCCTCTGGTGGATCATTTACAATAAGAAGCTCAATAGGTTGATTAGCTCCAAGTTTGGCAAGAGTATCTGCACATATGTTTCCTCCCCTTCAAACATGTAGGACTTAGCAATCACACCCTGTCAACATGATCCTTGAATCTTCTACAATCCCTCTGAATAGGCATTTCTCACCAGGTTCTTCAGTTAGTAGTTCAACCACTTGCTCTGCATTGGTTTCAATGATAACTTGGTTAATTAATTTTATTTTGTTGTAGCATAAATATTATTAAAAAATTTTAATGTCAAGTTTCTTATGCAATTATACTAAATATTTGAAAATAAAATATATAACTTAAAATAGTTATTGTTTTCACTTTTTTTCAAATATTTATTTATTTATTTATGCACAATTGATTAAAAATATAAAATTCATAAATTTTTGAGTAGATTACAAAATTACCATTTAGGTAAATCACAAATGCATGTGATTTTTTAGTGTCAACTATAATTTAAACAGTTGAACCAGTCTAAGTAGTTCAATTCAAAGAGATTTTATCTATTTTTATCCACGAGATAGGTATTGGTTAACAAAATAATTTATGCCAAAATTATTTTTCCATACATTTAGACAATTTTTATAGATTTATATTTTTAGTTATTTATAGATTGATTTTTCTCTCTTTTTTTTAAAAAAAAATTATAATTAGAATATTTAAATTAATTTATTTTCAGACAAAAAAAAGTAAAAAATGTTGGTCTATAGTGGTAGATTGAACAAAGAAAGTGATATTAGTTGAAATTGGGCCAAGACAAGTTAGCGATGTTATACTATTTCAGTTTATGAGCAATTAAAGTTACATCCTACCTTGGATTTTGAGAGGGGGATTTTATGTGAACTAGGGCCGGGCTAGATCCAGATATTGTAATGGACCGAGCTGTGGGCTGAGGTGAATGGGCTTCGCAACTGGACCTTGCTTCTGTTAGCTCGGTCAGAAATGATTGCAATTAGCTCGGTCTAAGTATTCCAAACCGAGATATAGGTGAACGATGACCGAGCTAGGCATTGCACATGAAAGCGCCGAGCTGAGTGTGTCAGAAGGCTAGTGATAGCTCGGTTGTGCTGCTATTCTACCGTGGTAAAACCATCTCACTTGGTTAAGCAGTGGGGAGGGTGTAGAAAGATGAACATTACCTTTTTGATTCCTAGGAGGACTCTGCTAAAAGAGAGTTGAAGTCCTACTAGGATTGTTCCATATGGATTCTATAAAAACTCATTACAGACTTATGTACAGGTATCACAATCTTTACTCTCAAAAACTCAGAGCTTTTTGTCAATTGTCTATTTGTTGACTTAGGCATCGGAGAGGTATTCGGCACACACCCGCCAGCTAGCTCACATTTGTGTTTTCATGAAGTAAAAGCGACGACGTTTGGAGGAGTGCAAACTTGATCAACAGGATTATACGAGAAGATTATTTCGTGCTCGTACAATTGGCGCCGTTTGTGGAAAAACACAAAGAACAAAACTTTTTGATCGAGTTTTCCTCTCTAGTTGAAACCAATGGCGCACAATGAAGATTTGCCGCAATCTGCTATCGATGGGCAAACCCCAGAGGGGGGCGGGAGGCACAAAGGTTTACCTTCTATCCCATCCATGGTAGAATTAGAACCCCAGCGATGGAACTCTCGGAGGGACACGAGAGAGACAGGGTACCAGTCCCCGTCGTTCTCAAAGTCCTGAAAGACAGAGGCGGAGGTTGGATCCTTAAGTTCTAGAGGATTGCGTGAGGGAGTAAGACGATTTAATAAGGAGGATGACGACAGACATGGAGACAATCAAGCGCCAGATAAAGGAAAAAGGGGTGGCGACGGAAGAGGGGCACAAAGGCAACACGCCCTCTTACCACTCGTAAGATCGTGACAGACATGTCACGCCATCACAAACAGAAACTAGGAGCCATAGACCAGGCGACACTCAATTAAGGACTTCCAGGACTCGTTACTCCAGGCTTGAGAGAACGAGGACTGAAAGGTTGTATACAGAGGAAAGCAGCTATCGGCTCTCGCACACGCACCAAACGACATCTAGGCACACGGAGTTGCCAAGGTCAGCGGACCTGCGAACAGTGCTCGAGGAGAGAGCTCAATGGAAGGAGGACACCAGGGCTCGTGACACTCGTAGAGTTTCAGCCCTACAGTGGTTGGCCCCTAGGACACATGGAAGTCTCGAGATAGGGATGCCAATGCCGCGTCTTGCTTACGAACCAACAGATAAAGTATTAGCAAGGTTACAAAGCTCTCTGTTTGTTCTGGCAATTGAGAACGCACCACTACCCTCAGGTTTCCATCAGCCCAAATTCACTACTTATGAGGGGAAGTCAGACCCCTACATGCGCTTAAGCCACTTCGCTAGGTTATGGCAGTATACCGGTGAAACGAGGCTCTAATGTGTATCCTGTTTCCATCTAGCCTTGGTGACCTAGGTCTAACCTGGTTCGAAAGGCTGCCAAAAGGCAGCATAGCCTCATGGGCACAGTTGGCAGAAGCATTCGCGACTAGATTCAGAACGAATACCAAGACACCAGTGGAGATTGACCAGCTACTCTCTATTGACATGGGCGAAAAGGAGACATTGAGGTCTTACAACAGTCGATATTGGGAGACTTTCAACCAGATTGGGGATTGCCCTACAAATCTCACCGTCGCACAATACAAATGGGGTTTACCAGTCGGTAACAAATTGAGGGACTCAATGACAATGATGCCACCCCTCATGATGGAGGCCCTAATGGAGAGAGTGCATCAACATATCAGAGTAGAGGAAGATAGTGCCCGTGCTAAAGCAAAATCTGGCATAACAGCGATGCCAAATAAAAAGACTACAGCAAAAATCAACATGGTAGAACAACTAAGCAAGAATGGGCGAGGTACGCGAGCCAACAGAGAGGACCCAGAAAAAAGGAGGTTAAGAGTCCGCACTGCCATTACCACAGTATTCAATAAACCTATCTACCGAATTCTCAGTGAGATACGTGATGAACCCTTCGTTCGGCGGCCAGCCAAGTTGGGAGAAGCACAAAGAGGCTATGATGAGAGGTCCCGTTGCACCTTCCATGATGAGAAAGGGCACCACACTGAAAATTGCACACCATTGAGGCAACATCTGGAGGAGTTAGTGGCTGCTGGACATCTGGACCAGTATATAGAAGCGGGAACATAGCCAGCCCCCTAGGACCTCAATAGACCAAACGGGATACCAGTCGATGGTCTACTCCAAGGCATAATCAATGTTATACATGCGATCGTCGAACCTGAGCGGGTATGTGAGCTCAAGGGGATGATAAAAAAGGCTAAGCACTTGAGAGAGGTATTAAGTGCACAACCTACAGTCAAAAAGGACAGAATAGCGGCTATGAACGTCATATCCTTTTCAGACAGGTATCTAGCAAGGCTACATTGCCCTCACAATGACACACTGTTGGTTACTTTGTGCGTCAAGAATTTTGACATTAAACGGATTCTGATTGACCAAGGAAGCTCATGCGAGATAATGTACTACGAGACCTTCAAACAACTGAGATTGGAGGACAAGGACTTGGCACTTGTGACATCTCCCCTCGTCGGCTTGAACTCAATGCCAGAATGGCTAGTGGGCAAGATAATCTTGTCGATCAAGACAGGAACGATGACAAAACAGGTGAAATTCTGGGTATTGAAGGTCCCTTCCACTTACAACATAATCTTGGGAAGAGCATGGCTACACACCATGCGCTCGGTGGCATCAACCTACCATCAGGCATTATGGTTCCCTAATGAAATCGGCATGATTAAAGAAGTCTTAGGAGACCAAATCATGTCGAAATAGTGTTTCGTCACAGTAAACAGCAGCCGTGCTACAAAAGGGTTTGTTTAGATGGTGGAAGAGCCAGAAAGCAACGAACTGTTTGTAGATGTTGGCAAAGCAGCAGAACAGAAGGCAGTGGAAGACTTGGTTGAGGTAAGGATTGATGAAAAGAACCCAAAAAAATTCTTTTTGCTAGGCTCGTCTTTGTCCAGCACTGAGAGAATAGAAGTTATGAAATTCTTAACCTCTAACATCGAAGTGTTTTCCTGGACCCCATACGACATGCCTGGTAATGACCCAAATTTCATCTGCCATCAACTTAATATCCACCCAACTGCCAGGCCAATTATTCAACAAACTCACCGATCGGCACTCCACCATGTAGAGATAGTAGCAGAAGAAGTAGGAAACCTGCTGGAGGCAAGAGCCATCAAAGAAGTACACTATCCCAGGTGGATCTCCAACATGGTAGTAGTGCCAAAAGAAGAACGGCAAGTGGCGCGTTTGTGTGGACTACAAAGTGGTCAACAAAGCATGCTCAAAAGACAGTTTTCCCCTACCACAGATAGACCAACTGGTGGACTTGACGGCAGGGCATAATCGACTTAGCTTCCTTGATGCGTATCGAGGTTACCATTAGATTGCTATGTATGAACCAGACCAGGAGGTCAGGCCATTTACAATGTCCAGAGGATTGTACTGTTACAAGGTCATGCCCTTTGACCTAAAGAACGCAGGGGCTACATTCCAACGGATGGTCAACAAAATGTTTGAATCATTGTTAGGTAGAATAATGGAGGCATACGTAGATGACATGGTGGTCAAAAGCAAGGATGAGAAGGACCATCTTAGGGACCTAGATGAAATGTTTCAAATTTTGAAGTCCAACAAGTTGCGTCTAAATGCATCTAAGTGCGCATTCGGCGTAGGATCAGGCAAATTCCTAGGCTTTCTAGTGACAAACCGGGGTATAGAAGCTGATCCCTCTCAGTTCAAAGCAATCCAAGATCTTGAGAAGCCTAACACAGTCAAAGAGGTACAGCATCTCACTGGCCTTGCAGCCGCACTCAACCGATTCATAAGTCGGTCATCAGACATATGTCGACCATTCTTTCAAGCACTGAAGGCCAAATTTGAATGGGATGAGGAATGTGACCGCGCCCTAGAACGCTTGAAAGACTACGTGACCTCTCCTCCATTGTTAGTAACCCCGGTACCAGGAGAGGAGCTCTTTTTGTACTTAGCAGTTTCATAGCATGCAGTCAGCACAGTGTTGGTCAGAGCGGAAGGAATCCAACACCTGCCTATCTTTTATGTTAGCAAGACCTTGCTGGGCGCTAAAACAAGGTACCTACCATTGGAAAAGCTGGCATTAGCTTTGATAATGGCCTCAAGAAAGTTGTCACACTATTTCCATGCCCACATCGTGATCGTCCTAACGACTTTTCCTTTAAAGGCACTGTTTGAGAGGACGGATTTTTCTGGATGAATCTTGAAATGGGCAGTAGAGTTGAGGAAGTTCGATATCAAGTTTCGACCCATAACTGTAATTAAAGCCCAAGCTTTAGCGGACTTTGTGGCTAAGTTCACACCAGGAAGTCATCACATCTGCCGATCAATTTGGTACCGACGAAAGTAAGGGGAAAGTGTCATGAATCAAGCAAGTCTTAATGCAGGATACCCATCTACATTGCGAGCCATACAGGATTGAGGACATGAAGGAAGGAACAAACCATGCTATTCCCAGTGAGGACTCATCAAAAAGTAAAGACTTGAGGCAATCAGATAGTGAAGATCAAACCCCAACAGCAGGCATGGACTTGGAAGAAAACACTAGCAACACCCATGATCCCAAGATGTCATCCGATCCCTGTACTTGTTGGAAGCTATTCGTCGGAGAGATGTGGAAACTCTTCGTGGATAGAGCATCCAATAGGCATGGTGCATGACTTAGCATAGTCCTCATCTCACCAGATGGCCTAACAATTGAACAGGCAGTCAACCTCGGCTTTCTAGCATCCAACAATGAGGCAGAGTATGAAGCACTGTTGGCAGGCTTAAAATCAACACTTTTCATGAAGGCCACTGAGCTGATGGTGTACAGTGACTCCCAGCTGGTAGTAAACCAGATTTCAGGCGACTACAAGGCAAAAGATGAGAGGATGGCTAAGTACCAATAGTTAGTCAGAAAGGAGATCATGAAGTTCGAAGTAGTTCAGATAGAGCAAATCAGCTGAGAAGAAAATAGTAGAGCAGACAAACTGGCAGGTTTTGCTTCAATGGCAGATATATCTATCCCACACCCATTATTGATCGACTTCCTACCTAGACCAAGTATTGAGGAACCCGAAGTAGTCGAGACATGTTGTGCCGAACTAGGCCTATCCTGGATGGATCCCATTATAGTATTTTTAAAAGTTGGCATCTTGCTTGAAGAAAAGAAAGAGGCCAACAAAATTAGAGCAAAATCACAGTGATTTTGGCTCTCTCCATCGCTGGCATTGTATAAAAAATCCTTCACAGGACCTTACTTGAAATGTGTTCATCCAAGCAAGGTCAAGGCATTTTTATTCGGGATACATGAAGGCGTATGCGGAAGCCACCAAGTAGTCGAGACATGTTGTGCCGAACTAGGCCCATCCTGGATGGATCCCATTATAGTATTTTTAAAAGTTGGCATCTTGCTTGAAGAAAAGAAAGAGGCCAACAAAATTAGAGCAAAATCACAGCGATTTTGGCTCTCTCCATCGCTGGCATTGTATAAAAAATTCTTCACAGGACCTTACTTGAAATGTGTCCATCCAAGCAAGGTCAAGGCATTTTTATTCGGGATACATGAAGGCGTATGCGGAAGCCACCAAGAGGGAAGATCATTGGCTTACAGGGTAATTTCACAAGGATATTGGTGGCCATACATGCAAGCAAATTCAGAGAAATATGTCAAGAGGTGCGAGAAATGTCAGAAGTTCGCATACCAAATACATCAACTAGCCAGAGAACTCCTACTACTAACTAGTCTGTGGCCTTTCGCAATGTGGGACTTGGACATAGTGGGACCACTTCCAACTGCACCCGGCAACAGAAAGTTCTTTCTTACAGTAACAAACTACTACTTACAAAGTGGATTGAGGCAGAAGTACTCGCATCTATAAAGGAGAAAGACGTTAAAAAATTCGTCTGGCAAAACATCATAACTCGATTCAGCATACCCAAGGCTCTAATATCTGACAATGGTACTCAGTTCGATGGCAAAATTTTCAAGGGCTTTTGTGAGGAATACAAGATAGAATTCTAGAACTCTACACTAGCATACCTTCAAGCGAATGGCCAGGCAGAAGCTTCGAACAAAGTCGCCTTAGATGGTTTGAAGAAAAGGTTGGAATGAGCAAAAGGCAAGTGGACAGAGGAACTTCCTCATGTTTTATGGGCATACCGTACCACACCTCAACGGTCAACTGGAGAAACAGCTTTTTCCTTGGCCTATGGCATGGAGGCAGTAATCTCATTGGAAGCAGGCCTTTCCATTATTAGAAGTGAAAATTTTGACCCAAATCTGAATGAAGAAGCCATAACCTTGGAACTCGACCTTGCAGAAGAGAGAAGGGAAAGAGCACTAGTTCACATTTTCTCATACCAGCAAGAGTTATCCAGAAAATATAACAAAACAGTGCATCCGAGGGAATTCAAGATTGGAGATTAGGCACTGCGCAAAGTAATGGGCAATACTTTGGTACCTGGAGATGGCAAGTTAGGACCTAATTGGGAATGACCATACAAAGTGGTCGGTTTAGCAGGAAAATAGGCATATCACTTGGAAGATGGAGACATCAAGGCTATTCCCAAGCTATGGAACACTGCCAATCTCAAACTATTTTATTTTTAGCTTAATACTTATAATTTTTCCTTTTTCAAATAAAACAAGTAGTTTTTTCAACATAATTCTTTCTACTGTAAAAGTTGTTCTTAGTCATTGCCAGCAAGGGGCAATCAAGAAGTTTGGCAGGATTGGACAACATTCTTTCTCTTCTTCAGCCAAGATAAGGATCTAGGCTGAAGAAGGTTGGCAGGTATGACCAACATTTTCTCTTCTTCAGCCGAGATAAGGATCCAGGCTGAAGAAGGTTAACAATCTGACCAATATTTTTCTCTTCTTGGTAGAGATAAGGATCCACGCTGAAGAAGGTTGGTAGGTATGACCAACATTTTTTCTCTTCTTCAGCCAAGATAAGGATCCAGGCTGAAGGAGGTTGGCAGGTATGACCAACATTTTATCTTCTTCAGCCGAGATAAGGATCCAGGCTGAAGAAGGTTGGTAGGTATGACCAATATTTTTTCTCTTCTTCTGCTGAGATAAGGATCTAGGCTGAAGAAAGTTGGCAGGTATGACCAACATTTAGCTCTCTTCAGCCGAGATAAAGATCATGGCTAAAGATAGTTGGTAGGTTTGACCAACAGGTTTTTTGATTCTTCAGCCGAGATGCGTATGTCGGCCAAAAAATGTTGGCAGGATTAGGTAAGGCCAAGCTAATTAGTTTGGCTAGACATGCAGTCGGAATGATGTAAAACATTGAAAATATTGAAATACAATAATCGAACAAACAGTTGGGAAAATAGCAGATTTCATTCCATTTCAACAAGTTCATTACAAAGGGAAGGGCTTGAGCCCGGTTACAATACCAAAAGTAAAAACAAAATCAAGCAAAGAGATCGTCCAAGTCAGCATCTAGGTCAACTCGAGCTGAGCCACTCGGTAGGCCGGTTTCAGTGGGTAGGTCGGCCACAGGAGCACCCTCAACCGTACTTGCCACCGATGGCTCCACCCTAGCTATCTGACTGGCCTGGAGACCGTGATCCCTGATTGCAGGAGAGGTGTTGTTTGGGACAGGAGATTCTTCTTCCTCTTCCCCCTCTTGGAGAAGCTTTTGTTGAATGGCGTTGGCATAGTCTGCCATGTAACTTAGGATGAAGTGGGAGGAAGGGTTCTGAAAGACTTCGGTCTCTTACCCATGACTGAGCTTGATAACGACTGATTTCCATCCATATTTGAAGAAGATATCTTTTGCAGGTTCACACTGCAAGACATACGTGGCCTCTCCTTCTTTGTAACCACGGTCTTCAGCATCATCCACACTCTTTTTTAGCTCGGTTATCTCAGCATCTTTTTTCTTTTCGAGCTTGGCCAGTTCGCGCAAATAGCGGTCTTTTCTTTTGGCGGCATACCTTGTCGCTTCGCGCGTTGACCCATTTCGGTGAGTCGTGCGTTTTGAGTTTTGAGTTTGGTCATTTTTTGTCTGGCCTTGTTTAGCTCGGCCGTCTTAGCGTTAGCGTCTGCAACGACAATGCGTGCGATCTTGCAACTCAATGGCGCTTATGAGCAATATGGTATTGCATAGCTGCGAAGGTAGTGATTATGACTAAAATCGAGCAAACAGACTGTGTAAAATGGAAAACAAATAAGAGGGAGCACTTACCAGCACCATTGACTTAGTAGCCGAACGGATGGCCTTGAGCTCGATTAAATGGTCGTGGTGCTCCATGTCTTGTGGCAGACACACGCTTTTGGCAAGGTTGAAGGCCAGCGTGTGGTCCTTCTTAGCCACCATTGAGTCTGTGGTGGTTATAGCTCGGTTCTTGTAAGTTATTTTTGGAGCCCATTCTGAAGGGCTAGCTCGGTCGGAATGCATTGGCTTAGGGCTCAACGGCGTTGTTTTAGGAAGCACGTGGTCCTCCTCATCAATCAATCGTGGCGGCTTGGTCGAAGCAATGTGCGCACGCTTGTTCGACCGAAATGACGAGGCTCGGGTTGTTACAAGGGCCACCACAGCCTCGTGTGTTTGACCGGCTTATGGTACCTCGGTTTGAACCCCGCCAGTTGGAGTTGGTGTTTGTTCGATAATCAGGGCTCGAACAGCACGGCGCTTGGCCATTTCTTGTTCTTCAATGAGGGGAATAAGGTTGATTTGGGGCAAGTTTGGGTCCAATTCTAGTGATGGTTCTAGGAGAAAGTCAGTCACCCTCGTCTTCCTCTTGCCACTATACCGGTAAGTCAATTCGAAGTTAAGTAGCTTGGCCTAACCGTGTTGATTGGTTGGCGTATTGGTATTGTGACTTAAGTTGGTTTAAGTCTGTACAAAAGAAAAGTAAAATGTTGCGTTAGCACAGTGTAAAAAATAGCCTGGAATAGCAAAGCAAAAAGAAAACTGAGGTATCCTTACTAGCAGTCCCCTTATTCCAATTTATGTTATAGCCCGATATTTGGGCTTCCTGGTCTTCAAAATTGCCCGAAACCCAGAAAAAATTGTCGTCATTTAAGTCTTTATCTGGTGTGTTTTTTATGATTTTCTCTTGGCCTCTCCATACTCTTAAATTGTACACCCAACCGTCATCATTTTGGCCGAGCGAATATTGGTGAAAAATCTCGGCCAATCTGAGGTTGAGGCCGAGCTGACGGTTTAGCTCGGCGATGCCACTTACTATTCTGTAAGTATTGGTGCTAAGTTGGGTTGGGCATAGTCTTGTCTACCTCAGGAACTCGCATATCAGTGGCTATACAGGGAATCGGAGACTGGCCTCTACTATTGATATTACAGTGAAAGGAACAAAGTCCGATTTTCCCCAGGGCATGGTATCTAGTTCGGCTAAAGAGAGATGAAGATCATCAGGAATATTATAGTCCTTACGAAATTCGGCGATGGCCCCAAGTGAGTCTACTAGGAACCGATATTTACCCATTTAACGTAAATTGTGTACAAATTAGCACGGTAGCCTAGCTTGGTGTTGAGATGACGTTGAATGTCTCGGTTGAGCGATAGTGCAAAGGTGTGCCTGGCCAACCTAGTCAAGTCTGCGAAGTGGAGATAAAAAGTGTTATGCCTAGATCATTGGACCGAGCTAAAAAAGAAGGAAAAATAAATATAACCCTAGTTCGGCTAAATGGGTTGCAACCCGTTTTTAGTTCGGTTGTAGCACAAGTTTTTAGCTCGGTTATTGAGCAAGAAGGTTCTTAGATCATTCGTAACACAAGGTGTGGCTCAAGGTTTTAGCTCGGTTATTGGGTGAGGGTTTCTAGTTCGGTCGAGTACGTACCTATCACAAACAGGTTCCTAAATCGATCATGGTGTTATTTTGGATCAAAAGGATCGCATTCCAAATTGATTGAGAATCCAGCTAAAGTGTGATTGAGGTCTGGTCATGTGGTTTTTGGGGATTTAGTGGTTCTTACCTATTTATGTGAAAACTATAGGAGTGTGTTTTGAAAAACATATGTATATATATATTTCTATACTACACATATTCACGAAATAAACGAAAAAAGAAAGGGATTGAGCCATTTACAATTTTAAAATGAAAGGACGAAGATCAAGACAGTGAGGATGCCAGCTAGAACACGAGCTTTGCAAGTGCTATGGTCGTGAATATGAAGACTCAGAAGGCAAGGGAGAGAAGATGAACAGTGGAGTGTTTGGTTCAAAAGTGGGGTTTTTTGTATAAAGCACAAAAATGGGCGGGAGTGTTCAAATTTTCGTGGTACAAAGATGGTTGTGACAGGTGTACGTGACCAGTGGGAGCAAGCCACATGTCCAAGGGAATAGATAACGATTCAGACGTGCTTGAGAGGCGGAACAACATGCAGAGCAATTGACAAGACATTTTTGGACCGGGCAAATCGGTAGCCCGATGACAAATGAACTCGGTTGGAGGCTTGGACCTTTAGCTCGGTTGGTAACAAGTAATCCCAAATCATGCATTACAGATGGGATTAAGGGGCAATTGAGAGGGAGATTTTATGTGAACTAGGGCCGGGCTAGGTCCAGCTATTGTAATAGACCGAGCTGTGGGCCGAGGTGAATGGGCTTCGCAACTGGACCTTGCCTTTGTTAGCTCGGTCAGAAATGGCTGCAATTAGCTCGATCTAAGTATTCTGAATCGAGGTATAGGTGAATGATGACCGAGCTAGGCATTGCCTATGAAAGTGCCAAGCTGAGTATGTCAGAAGGCTAGTGATAACTCAGTTATGCTGCTATTCTACCGTGGTAAAACCATCTCACTTGGTTAAGCAGTGGGAAGGGTGTAGAAAGATGAGCATTACCTTTTTGATTCCTAGGAGGACTCTGCTAAAAGAGAGTTGAAGTCCTACTAGGATTGTGCCATATGGATTCTATAAAAACTCATTACAGACCTATGTACAGGTATCACAATCTTTACTCTAAAAAACTCAGAGCTTTTTGTCTATTTGCTGACTTAAGCATCGGAAAGGTATTCGGTACACACTTGCCAGCTAGCTCACATTTGTATTTTTAGGAAGTAAAAGCGATGACGTTTGGAGGAGTGCAAACTTGATCAACAGGATTATACAAAAAGATTATTTCGTGCTTGTACAGATTTGTATGTTAAGAAAATTGGGTATAATTGGGGCAAACTTAAAAAACACATTACAATTGTTTGGATGGAAGTCTGATACACCAAAAAAAAAAAAAACTTGCATCAAACCACAAGAAATAACTTACACTAAACATAAAACAATCTTGCTCCCCTTAAGGATGATATTTTTTTTTTTTCATTTTCTAATTGATTTAAGATTTTCTCTCATTTATAATAGTTAACCAAATTTGAACCTTGCACACGATTTCATGCTTTTATAAAGTACAAATAAATCTTGTTTCAAAATAAACCATTCTATGATATTATTTACAAGGAGTTAGTTTAATTAATGAGGATAGAGATCATAGAAGATGGTAGGTATATGGATTTTAACAAAGTTCAGTTAGAAGTTGATTATAGGGTTGAAAATTGTAAGGGTAGTTGGGGGAAAGGGAATAAAAAAGTGTGGCTAGAGAATGGAACTAGAAACGGGAGTTGAAAATGATTAACAAGAGAAATGAAATGATTTAGACATAGAGCTTGATGCAGGATAGAAATGACTTCATTTGGGATGGCTTGGGAAAAAGAGGTTAATGATACTCTTTCTAAAAAACTTATTTAGTTCTCCAATTTGTTTTTGATTTTAACAAATTTTAAATGAATTTTATTATGTAATTCTAAATTAAAAAATTTTAGTTTTTATCTAATTCGAGAAAATCTAATAAAAAAGTTATATATTTATGTTTTATGTTAAATGTAATTTTTTTAAGTCATGCAACTTTTTTGTTCTCAAATGTTCGTATCTATTAGTTGAAATAAAATATTAATGATAACATAATTAAAACATGACTTTAATGAAATTTAAATGAAAACAACTTATTCACATGAGTTTAATTATTATTTTTTAAATTCTAAAATTATTACTTCAATTTTTAAAATACAATTTTAATTATTTGTTTAAAGTCGTGCATAGCACGAATTTTATGCTAGTAGTTTTTACATATTCTAAAAACATTTTTATATAGCATTTTAATACATACTTTGCAATAGTAACAACACTTGTAAAGGATTTTTTAGTATTTTCTTATATTTTGCGAATAGTCACATATATGTTTCGGTTCTTACGTTAAGTGGTGGATCTCACGTACATGTCTTATGTTTTGATTGATATGTTCGTTAGTATACTAATTAATATTTTTAGTATTGTTATTTTCTTTTCATTTTTTTTTTCTTTTTTCCCTTTTTTTGGCCATTAAGGGGAAGGTTTTAAAAAATATCTTGCTAACAAGTATCCCTAACACACTAAACCTTGTTTTGAGAAATATGAGACATTTTCACCTATTTCAACTAACATTTTTTTTTTCTAAGAAACCCTAGCCATTCTCTCTTTCTTTACTCTTTAGGGGGAGAAGGTGGTGCTTTTAACCTTCCTCTTCCCTCCGTTTTTAGTTCTACAGTTTTTTTATCACCATACTAGCCACTACTACTCCTCTTGTTTCCATTATCAACTTGCCACCGAGGAAGTTTTCAAATCTAGACTCAAATCTAATTTATGACCGAGATCTGATGTTGTTAAATACATTATTATACGCTAGGCAACCACCTTAGATTTAGAATATTTTATTTTGTAAAATAGAGGCAGGATTAAGGTATCACGGCTATCGAATGCGACGATGAATTGATCACGAATGTGATTGGTATTATTTGTTTGTGGTGATTGTTTGTTTTATTTATTTATTTATTTTTATTGAACATTATTTCTCTATGGATAGGTTCTTTTTATCCCTTTTGAGATCTATTTTGTACTCTGATATATATTTTATTGGACAATTTATTGTTAGATATGTGATATATTAAGTCTTGTACTTTTTCATTAAAAAAAAAATAATAATATTTTCATTCATTTTAAAATTATTTTCACATTTTTACCTATTTCAAAGCACTTTTCACTCTAGTTTCAATATTACATAATGTTCTAGGGACTAGGGATGTAAGAAAAATTGATGGAGCTAAACTGACTGATCGAAATTGACTGAAATTTCAATTTTCAGTCTTTTTTCAGAACATGTGGTTTGTTTTGATTTTGAAATTTTTTATACCGGTGCTATAGTGGCCCAGGTTAGAAAACCTGACCTTTTTATTTTTGGTTGGGACATGTGGTTGTCCTAAGTGACTTTGACCGTTCTGAGTGGTTTGGACCATTGTAATGGCTCAGGTTGAGATCCAACCCTTATTCTTTTCATATAAAGATAGTTGTATTTAAAAGGTTTTCTGTCAAAAAATTGGGCTTAGCCTAAAATTTTTCTAAATGTATGAATTGGATTTTTCAAAACTTATGATTTTAGAAATAATTTTTGGCGATAATTGTTCCTTATCTATTAAATAGTCTAAATTGATTTTATGGAATTTTTCTATGGGGTATTAATCACTTTGTTTCAATGTCAAACTTCGAAATCTCAGACATAAAATTATTTTTGTATTAGAACTAGGAGAACCACTTTTTAATTTAATTGTATTTTGATTTTTTTTTTTTTTTTTGTATTTTTCTTTGAATCCAAATAGGGGGTATTTCTTTATTTACATTGTAAACTTTAGTAAATGAAATATAAATGTAATAGGCTAAATGAAAGTATTTACTTAAATGGTTATGGAAATAAGGCTGAAGTGCTGGGAGTGATTTAGGAGCTAAGCTTGTGTGACAAGTCGTGTCTAGGGTGACCACTCAAGCGATGAGGAGGGGGAACCCAGTATTTTGCTCTACAGACTGAAATACTAAGAGTTCGAGTTCACCGCTCAAGCGGTGAAAAGATCGCTCGAGCGGTCTGCGCGAAATCAGCAACTTAAAAGTTACCTTTTTTATCTTTTCTTTCACCTTTTCTTTTCCTTTTTCTTTCTCCTCTCCTAAGCTCTGAAAACCCTAATTTCTCTCTCTAGAAATCTCTATTCTCACCAAGATTCGAGCTTAGATCCATTGCAAAAAGCGAATACCACGTGGAGATTGTGATTCTCACCGATTGGATTTTGATTTCGTGAAGAGTTCTTCTTGAATTTTTTCTATTTTTTTTATTTTGGGTTGGTAAGTCATAAATTAAAGACAAAGAATGTACACATTTACAAGGGGCATACCCCAAGTAATACGATAAATCTAACGCTGCCCCCAAAACAGGGAAGTGTAAAAACAAAACAGATTAACTAGTAACAAACCCTGCAATTACGGGGGACCAATGAAAATCACAATTATAACCCCAAGTTTGCCCATATATCGTTTTTATCTCCAAGTTACTCCTACCATCAGATATAATAAATGGAAACTTGGAGAAGATATATGGGCAAGAATACAAAACGAAATAGCAAAAAATACATAACACTAAATTGATACACGAACAAGTGCAATAAAACAAGTTTGCAACTCTATGGTTATTTTGATGTTGTTGGAGTGTACTGATGTAAGATTCCATTTTATAAGAATGTGTTTTGTTCAAAGATGGGTTTTCTCAAATCTTTCACCAAATCCTTTAAATGATGAATTATTAGTATGTTTTGGGAGTTTCATGAGCAAAAATCTTTTAAGGATGAGGAAACCCTAATTTTTTGAAAACCCTAGACTTGAGGAAGTTGAGGAAAATGTTGTGTTTAAAAACAAAATATGAGTTATGTGATAATTGGGGTTCCAAATGTGTTGAATTTTCAAAAGAGAAACATATATTTTTTTTTTTTTTTTTTTTTTTGTGAAAAACCTAGATTTTGGAAATTTGGGGGAAAGGTTGAGATTTTTATGAAATCATGAATTGTTGAAATCCATTTTGAGAGATGATGAGGAAATTGGTACATTATCCTTATTGTTGAAACCCCTTGTAAGAGAGGAATTGATATCGAGAAAATAGAGAATTGCATGTTGTTATACTTATCTTGGAAAGATGAAGATTTGAAATAATGATTTTTATTATGAGATTTCTTTGATTTAAAGAGGAGAGAAATGTATTTGATGATATGTTTTTATATATCTCTTGGAATATTATATATATACATATATATATATATATATGTATATAGAGAGAGAGAGAGAGTAGAGATGTGGAACTTGATCATAATGGAATATTGTGGATGAAATGAGAAAGCATTGAGAAATTTTGAGAAAGTCCAAAGCATTAATGCAGTCATATATTGCATTGGCATTTCATTTCATGTTCATTGTTTTCTTTATTTTTTATTTTTTATTTTTTGAATTGACATTGTTGAGATCACTTTTGAAATGGAAATATTTTGTGTAACCAATTTTGTTAATGAAAATGGTTTTGTGGGACAAATGTTGTTGATGAACTATTTTGAGGTAAGTATGGTGGGAAATCTTGTTAGGAGGTGTAGTTTGAGAATTAAGTTGGCTTGAGTGTCGTTGGTGTAAAACCAGAAACATGAGCATGCGAGTGCCTAAGTACCCCGGTTAGAAGCCGATAAGGTAAGATTTGGTAGTGCCTGATAAGCCTACTTGTAGACACGAGCCCTGGCAATTTGCCTGAGTCGTATTTACCACTGTTTGTTGATATATGGATATTATTGGATTAATTATATTTTTAACGGGCATTGTGCATAAGACTATCAAAAGAGAAAAATTATTATTATTATTATTTAAGCATGGCATGGCATGTGCATCCATCTCATGAGACTGTATAAAATGTATGGACTTTGTTAAGAATTTTTTTACTATGCTTTGTGCTCACCCCTAGTGGATTTTGTTATAGGAAAAGCTATTGTGACCCTGCCAAAGTAGAGGCGTAGAGAATAGTTTTGGGAGCACGAGGCTCTTATCATTTGTTGTTTTATTTTTATAGGCCAATGGCTATATTTGTGTGGGTTAGAAAACTATTTACTTGTAATCCAGGCAAGGCCTTGGACATTTGTAGCCTCTAAAGCATTATCTTGGATAATACTGAAAAAAATGATTTGACTCAATTATGCCAAGTGGTTTCATGTTGTAAACTCAAGAAATGTAATGAAATAAGTAGTTAAATTTTGTTTAAGTAAAAAGAATCGCATGTGTGCATGTCAGATAATTAGGAGTATGATTATGCATGTTTAAAGGATATTGTGATGGAGTAATATGTCTATTTATTTTGGGGCGTTAAACCGAACTGACCGAATATTATATTTAAATATTTTTATATTATAATTTTTGGAACACTATATAATAGATTATATGATAAGTAACTAATATAATATACTTTTGTGATAAAAACTAACGCTCTATTTGTTTGGGCAGAAAATATTTTCTACGAAAAACTTTTTCTAGGAAATGTTTTCTGGAGGAAACATTTTTATATGTTTGGTGGTAGTGGTGGTGGTGAAACGAAGGTGGAGGTGGAGGTGGAGGTGGTGGTGGGGCGTTGGTGGTAATAGTGACGATGATAGTGGCGGTAGCCATGGTGATGGTGGTGTGGTGACATTGATAAAATTTTAGTTCGGTAAATATTTTCTGACTTTGAAAAGTGGAAAACATTTTCTACCTAAATAGATTCGCTTTTTGTTGACCATGAAAATGTTTTATGTTGACTTTTGTTTTCTATTGTACCAAACACCAGAATATATGGATAACATTTTTCAAAAAAATATTTTCTATCAAAAAAAATGGAGCGTAAAGAGAAAAATATTTATGCAGCAATTTATATACATTTTCTTCATTTATTTTCAATATAAAATAAATAATCTATTATAAAATTCTCTTCTACATCAAACTGACAAAACCTATAAAACCGAATTGTAACTTACGATCTATATTGATTTCTCTACCATGAAAATGAAAGGATCAATTTGGTGCTATATATATATATATTTTTGATTAGTGAAAGTTAGTTGTTAGTTGTAGATTAGAACATATGGGAGTTCACTTCCCCACACTTTGCAAACCACTAAGTGCTTGCCTTTTTAATTCAACTCCCACTAAGGAGAGTTGAATACATGACCTCCCCCTAGGGACAAAGTCCTTAAGAAAGTCATGGTGGCTAACTAGATTAGGCCTAATTGGTTCAGTTCGATACTAAATATGCGATCAACACCAATCAATCCAAACCATTTACACCACTACTAGAGACATTAATTTTTATGCCACTACCACACAAAATCAATGGTATAACTAGTCAAGTCAATTATTATAAAGATATATAAAATAAAATTTGAATGTTGTTCATTTGAATATTTAGCCAAGTCAAGTAATTCACTAAATGCCATGTTTTTTATGAAAGGCAAATACTAACAAGTGTTCTTATGCATTGTTTAATATTGGAATTAGTGTAAAAAGTGTTTTGAAAATGGTAAAAAAGTTATAAAGTGTTTTGAAATGAGTAAAAAATGTTATAAAACTAATGAAAAGTGTATTAAATTTTAAACTTAGTCTTTTATTTTTATTTTATTTTTACGCCCCTAGGGCACTTGTTAATAAAAACAAACCCTTTATTAAATTAATAAATTAATGGAAAATTTTCCTAAAATGAATCTATATTGACGCGGATTAAGACTTGACCGTTTTATATTCTTTGATCCAAAATCCAATACTCATTATTATTGTTTAGACTTCTTGATGTCTTGTTGTTAATTGGGATTAGTTGTTTGGAGTTGTTGGTTGTGTTTTGGTTAGGTCAGGAGTTATTTTTTCAAAAACATTTATGCTTGTTTCTCTTTAGGTTCGCTCGAGCAATTTTTCCTTCGCTTGAGCAGTCTTTGGTTTTTGGCAGTGTCTGTGTTTGCAGTCTGAACTTCTAGGAGTGGGGTGTTCTTTGCTCAAGCCATGGGTTGGTCGTTCGATGGGTATTCTATGTCTGATGCTTGAGCAATCTTTCTTTCGCTCAAGCGGTATCTTTACAGGTCTGAACTATTGGGGAGGGGGTCATTGTGCGCTAAAGCCATGACTTGGTTACTCAAGCGATTCTTTGTGTCTGACACTCGAGCGATATTTTGGTCACTCGAGCAGTCTATGTGTATATTAGTACGGAAACAGATCTTTTCCTTAACTTTTTGATCTCTCTCTCTCTCTTAAAGTAACTTTACCAAATTTCTTCTCTCTTTCTCTCTCTCTCTCTCTCTCTCTCTCTAGTTCTTGTCTAAACACCACTATACACTCAAATCCGTTGGTTTCGCCGCCATAGTGTTTTGGGAAAAAAGTGTAGAGCTCGTAGAGGTGAACATTCTAATCGAAAAGGTTTTAGTTTTTGGCTCTGTCAAACTTCGGGGCTTATTCTTCTCTCCTTCTAATCTTGAGGTAGGAAGTTCTTCAACTTCTTTCTATGATTCTTAGCCTTGTTATGTGTTCCTTGAAAAGTATAGTAATTTGGAAATTTTGGGTTTGATTTAGGGGTTGATTTGGGTTTAGTTTTGGGAGCATTAAAGAGGGGTTTCCAAATGGGTTCATTGTAACTGTTGTGGAGATGGTTATACTAATAATTTGAGTTGAAATTTTGAAAATCTCTCCTTTAAATGTGTTTTTGAAAGGAATAGATGTTTTGTTAGAAATCATTATTTTTGAACTAAGAATAAAGGGAAAGATGTTGAGTTTTTTTTGAAATGACAAAATAAATATATTTTTTGATGATAAGAGTGGAGTTGAATATGTATTATCATTCCTACATTGAGATTATGAAATTATACCTATTGTTTGGAGGTTTATCTTTTGTATAGAGATATTCATTTTGGGCTATCAATAGAGGATAGTTTTGATTGTTGTAGAAATTGCATGAGGATTAGGTTAATTGAAATCAATTACTCATACATCTTACAATGAATATTGTTTCATATTTATACATTGAAACTGTATCGTTTTAAGAAAAATGGGTGAATATCTTGGTGAATCTGGTTAGGGGTGTGGTTGTGATATTATCTATATTGGCATGTGTGTCATTGGTGAAAGTCCAGATGTAGCACTTGTGTCCTTTAAACTATTGGAGAGTGTATTTAATTCCTTTAATTTCATTTTGGGAGTCTTTGGAGTTGTTGTATCTTGGTTTGGAGAAGTACATTCGATTTGGACTTGGTAGGATTGTTCGTTAACGAATGTTTTTGTTGAAAAGTTCTTTGGGAACTTGGAAAAATTGTTCTGGTGTCGACACTAGTCTTCCTGGGGGTCGACATCACCTTGCTGCCTTGCTCTTAATGTCTCTGCTGGTTTATAGGGTTGACCCTTGTTTGCTACTGTGTTCTGGGTGTTGCTACTGAAATATAGGGTCAACACCATTGGTTCCTAAGGTCAACCCTTGTTTGCTTCACACATTAATGTCTTAACATTTTTTTCTTGAGGGTCGACACCACTGTCTTGAGGGTCGACCCCTGTGAGTAAATTCTAGATTTTTTGGTACGGTTTGGGCTCTATTTTTTGGGGGGTTTTGACTTATTCTTTTCATTGACTTTGGGGCTATTATTTTACTACTATAAATAGACTCCAAACACACTTTCGTCATTATTTTCTTTTCTCGCTCTCTCTTTTTCATCTCTACACTGTGAGTCTCCATTCCCTCTCTCTCTAAACTCAACTTTTTCACTTAGATCTTTAGATCTACTCGCCTAGAGCTATCTTTTCACCTTGGTCCTTTGAGAAAGATTATAGATCTCGTCAAGGGCTTTCTTTTGATCTAAATAGTTTATGGTTTCGTCGTCGGTGATTTTTGGGTGGTCTTCTCTGCACTTCAAAAGGTAGAGATTTCCTTACTCCTTTTCAATACCTTGTCTATAAATAGACATGTGGTAGATTTTATTGCATAAAAACCATATTCATTATGGATTTCCTTGAAAATCATGAAAAGGGATCTAGGGTTTGATATTTGTGATTGAAGTTGTTAAGTTAGTTGTTGTTTGGGTTAATTGGAGAGTAGTTTAACATGTTTATGTCGAGGGAGAGAAAAGTCCTAATTTAATATTATTGACTTAATGGATTTAAATAGGAGAAAGTTGAACAATCTTTTGTATTTTGTTAATATGGATTGTGTAATTGTGTTAATATCTAAAAGGAAGAAGTAACCATAGTATTGAAATCTTTTGGATTAATCATGTTAAATGGGGTTGAGCTATGGCTTTGCCATCAAGGATGAGGGTTTTAATTAAATGAAGATAATGAATTTTTAGAAAATGATTGGAGTAGTGTGGATTGAAAAATAAGAAATTGGTTTTTGGAAAGAAAATGAAATTATAACCATTTGTAAATTAATAATGAATTTGAGATCGGATTTTGAAACCTTCACATATTATTATTGTTATTGGACTTAAGGTCTTGTGAGAATTGGATTGTTGTCTTATGTGTATTTAATACATATGCTTAGAGGTTTTGTTCTTGGTCATCAGTGGAGGATGGCATTGTTGTGTTGAATAATATCGTGTATGTAGTACAGTTGTGTTATTGTGCATTCTAGTATGTTGAGATGGTTGAAAATGTTCACGCGCTGAGAATGAGAGTTACCATTACCTTTCAGCTAGTGCTTAGAGAATTGGCCGCACTTAGAATGAGAGGTACCAGTACCTTCCAACTAGCGCCTAGAGAACTTGGCAAAGGCACCATTACCTTCCAGCCGGTGTCTGGTAAATTGGTAGAGGTACTATTACCTTCCAGCTTGTGTCTAGTAATTTGACATTTCGTTATGGAAAGGTGTATTCGTGGCTTACTATGCTTAAGGAAGGTAGAACATTGCTTCACTTTTCATTTTGTCTCGATGTATCATTGTATATCATGAGTAGGTGATGGTTATGGTTGGGTGAGGTTGGGTTGTTTTATATGATAGTGTAGTAATCATTGTACATGTATTGATTTCATATTCATGTTAGGACATATATGTATATACATAGGCGTATTAGAGGAGTTGTTGGAAGTGTTTCTTGACCATGGACTCAGGGCCAAGGAAATGCGATGAATGTATAAGAAATGAACATATGTTTTGTATTGGGTGTAAATAATGAGAACTAATCGGGTTTTGTGAAAATATTTTAAAAATAACCAGCTGTGATGCATTATTTATAAATGAGAAATGAGAAAGAAAAGTGAATTGTTTGTGTTGTTGGGTAAATTGAATGATTTTGAGAAAAGTACCTGCATAAGTATATTTTCAGTATAAATCGTCACATTATGTATATGATATAATATAAAGCATTCATGATCATAGCTATTTTTCTATTGTTATTGTTATTGTTTAGGATCATGTTAAGATCCCTACTGGACTTTATGTTCATCTCATGTTGCTAATCTTTTTTTAGGCGAACGTCGAGCAGTGTTTCAAGATAGAGGATATTCTTCATCTGTTGGCCACAGGGCCTTCTATTTGTAGACGGAATACTATTGATGTAAAAGGGTTAAACTCTTTCTTTTAATTTAAAAGATCTAAGCCTATGAAAAATTTATTTAATTATAACTCCTGTTGCATTCATATTGTATTTGAATGAGATAATCTTTATTCATGCGTTCTTGTTAATATAAAGGGTTTCCGTATGTTATCTCTGAAATTGAATCTATAATAATGGTTTGATAATAGAATCCGAGTAACAAAAAGCAGGATGTTACATCAGAAACCTGCACGGTTAGGTGCCGATCTTTCCGGTTAGTACTGGGAAAATGGCTTTGGTAGTGCTTGTATAGTGTACTGGCAGACATGTACCTATAGATTCTCAGTGTTGTGTATCTAATGGCCTGTTTTCTGATTTAAAAAGTATTATTTTACAAATTGAATTATATTCATGGAATTGCATTTTTTGAAAGAGAAAAGTGTAATATTTTGGTTAATGGCATACATATGCATTCACCATATGACCTTTTTAATCATACAGTGTGTTAAGGCATTATCTACTGGAGTTTAGCTTACCCTATATGGAAATCAACTTTTAGGTACTGATGGTATGCCTCCACCAATGACTTAGCTTGGGAGGATCTTGAAACTGAAGCCTCATTTGTCTTTCTTTTATTGTGAATATCTTTTGTATAGGCCTTAGACTTTTTATTTGCTTTAGGCTTGACCCATTTTTATTATAACCAAGTAACATCCTGAAAATACGTAACCATTAAGAGACGAACTTATCCAAATTTCCTTTCATTTTTTGTATATCACCATGTGTCACATGCTATAAATTCATAATTTAGGATGTATGAACGTATAACACATGTGATACCTTTTGTAATGTTATCAAGTGAATTAATGAAAGAACGAAATCTTATTAGTTGCTGTATAACCACCGTACTTTATGAGATTATTTGTTGTTGTTATTTAGGAGCGTTACAAAATCTATATGAGCTACCTCATCAAAAAATAATTTAATACGATTTGATAGTGATTTATATTTTTATATATTTTTCACATAATATTTTAATGTATTTTTTGTACGTTCTTATTTTAAAAAGGTTGTTTTTTTAATAAATATAAAACTACATGATGAGAAAAAACATATTTTTCTCATTAACTAATTGTTGTCTATAAATAAAGAGAAAACAATTACATTAACCGTCATTGAAGTTAAAAACATATAATAAGTCTCACAATTTTAACATAATTATATTATTGATAGAAAAAAATTAAGTATTATATAAATTAAAATTTTAAAAAAATCTAATATAATTATGTTAAATTTATGAAACTCAATATATATATATTCTAAACATAAGAAAAGTTAGTGTAATTTTAAGAAAACATAATGTTAGTTCTAAAACTTCAATTCATTCCTTAAAAAAATAGAAAAAATTACAAAAAAAGAAAAAGAAAAAGAAAAAAGAAGAAGATTTGACCTTTATAACAAAATGATAATTTAGACTTTATATTTGTTTTCAATTTAAATAATTTATTTATGTTAGTTAAGTAAAATTGATATAAAAAATGATAAGTTATTAAACTAGACATTTTTTTGTAAACTTATATTGAGTTTAATGGCCAAAATATTTTTTTGTCCGTCTATTTACTTAATGGAAATAAATTAATGATTTAGATTAAAAATAAATAAAATTATTAAAATTTAAATTGATAAAATAAAAAATAAAAAATTTATTTTATTACAATGATAAATTTTGAAAAAAAAAATCCTAATTAAAAAAAAATAAAAGTAAAAATAAATCATTCCAAACCGGTTATGGCAGGTAAGATTTATGGGGAGAGAGAAAGGTGAAAGTGACATTAGGAATAGGGAGTCAAACAAAATTGCAGTTAAAAATTCAGCATTTCTCCGCCCTTTGTCATATTCTCCTTCCCCTCCTCCCCCTTCTCTCTCCAACGTTCCGATTTTCTAAACACATGCACATGCATTCGTTTTGGGATAATTTTTTAAAATTTTTTTTTTAACTATTTTAATTTCATTAAAAAATTTATTTAAGATAAATCTTTGGTTGTTTTTTTTATAATAATTAATTTGATAATTATAAAAAAAATAAAATAATTATGACTTAAATATGATATTTTACTTTTATTTTATTGACTAAATTAATTAATTTTAGTTTTATTTAACTAATTTAAACTTAACTCATATGTCAAATGAGGCCTATTTGTGATAGTACGCAGTGTAACGTTAATTTTCAAATATCACATATACATAAAGAATAAAATATAAAAAATTATTGAATGAATGATATTTCCATATAATTTTTTTGGTATGACTCCATCTATTATGTGGTTCCCATGACTCTGCAAAATATTATTTAATTTGTTAAAATTACACCGATCTGTGTCATTTCACATCGCTTTAATCGCGCTAATCACAGTTTAAATTTTAAAATTTATAATCTGTCAATCGAACTGCTCTACTCCGCTATAGTTAATACATATAAATTTTTTAACCTCCAATGAAATATCAATATAAAAATGAGTACGAGGGATATTTAAGATATGAAATTTATTACAAATTGGTAGTAATATATATGAAACATATTGTGTAAATTTACTTTATATTATATATCTAAAAAATATTATACAAATTAGTATTATACATTATGTAAATATATACTAATTAATTAGAATATTCTTCAATCTATCAATCCGTTAAAAATCATCCAAATCATATTTTGTCAATCCACTAATCTGCCAACTTATTATTTAATTTATAATTTTCCTCTCAAATCACCTGAACCACGCTATGCCATACGCACCCCTAGTGATCCTCCCACCAACCTCATCCCACCGAAAAATGAAATCCGTGCCCAATTTTTACCGCGACCCACCATTTCTGGCCCCAACTATTTGCATTATCATCCTCTGTTATAGAAGTACGCATGGATCACTTTGCTTCATATCATATGCAAATCAACCCAACTTAGTTGGGGTTAGAATTAAATCAATTAATAATAAATATTTAAACAAAATATTATTTTATATAAATCAACAATTGTTATTAATATAGTGAAATTTAATTTAAAATTAAATACAATTTATAGAAATTTAATTTAATAACATAACAAATAAAAGAAAACCAATTACCAGCTCAAACTTGGAGTCCTTCCTTTGTTCATTTCCCTTTGGCCAATATCAAATTAATGGATCCAGTATATGTGCATAAAGAATAGCAGTGACTGTTGTGTAATCTGTCGGACCCATTTTATGTCTTATTTTGATAATTTGAATCGTCAAATTTTAAAAAATATTGAAAACAATATATCTGTAAAAAATTAAGTTGATCGAATATTAATAACTTTTTCATCAAATAACATTTGTATTTAGTTTGACCCACACACACACACACACATATATATATATATATATATTCATTTTTTAATATAAAGATGTGATTTCATGAACAAGTTATTGATATCTGATTACCTTGATTTTTTACAAGTATATTGTTATCGATATTTTTTAAAATTTGAATGATTTTGATCATCAAAATAAGATCCGAAATGGGTTCCATAGGTATGCACAACAGTCACTGCAGTGACACTATATTCCAAATTATGTAGACTATAATAATCTAATTAGGTAAAGATATATCAATATAAATATAATCTTACATGATACATATAAATCTAGTTTTCAAATTGATTTAGTTTAAAACTAACTTAATTCTATCACTTTGATGATTTAAAAATTCAAAATTAAACTAATTTAATAATTTACGTTATTAAATTATATATTTTGTTAATGTATCTTAGATTTAAATAGAAAAAAATAAAATAAATTATTGTATAAAAAACATAATAGAGGATCCAGCTTTTCCCCACAAAACTGGAAATTGACAAAATATTGACCAGATTAGCTTACTTGTCTTAAGAATTATAAATTGTTATTTTTTAGATTGAAGCTAAGAATTATAATACAAAAATAGATTAAAAAAAATCATAAAATGGTTTAACAGATTGGATTTTTTCTAATTTTTATTTATTTAGTTTGGGATAAAAATGGTAGCACGTAATCATTAGACCAAAATTAGACGTGTGAGATCCAAGTAGGTAATATAACAGTTGGCACCCGTGTGGAAACCTTAACTATGTGTCATCACCTTATCATTAAATATGTGACAGGTTGTACTTTGTTGGTTTCTTCCAGCCTCCATTACCGGTTTGTTGACAATGAGGCGAGTTTGTTATTATTTATCATTGTCCGCACTTACCTTTTGTATTATATTGGGAGCGGGAAAAAATTTAAAAAGTGATAAGAATGGATTAATTTTATAATTTTAAAATTAAAAAATTAATAAAAAATATAAATACTACAGTAAATTATTAAAACATTAACGAGAGTTTAAAAAAGTATAATGATAAATAAACAAATAAGAATGAATATTAAGTATAATCTGTCAATATTTAGTTTTATTATATTGAAAAATTAAATTATATAAATAAATATAAGGAAAAATTACACATAAATCCCATATTGGGAAATGTTGCTCTATCTAGTCCTGAGTATTTTTTTGTAAACCATTTAGTCCTTTTTATATTTGGTATGATATTTTTGTTTGTTATATTGTATAAATATCAAGCAATTTCAATCCAATCAATGTGAGCGAGTTCAATTGTATATAATTCATCAAAACAGATGTATACGAACCTGGAACATCACTATCTATATTTTTTCCATTCATATTTTAATTAAAAAATCATTGCCGATTGATTTATATCCAGTCCATAGCTCTCTCTCTCTCTCTCTAACTCGGCACTGCATCCCCCTTTGCTCCGATCCCACCATCTCGGCCGCTAACTGCTTTGTTGCCAACCACCGCTTCATCATCCCCGATGAGTCCTCAAGTTCCAGTTCGGTAAATCTAAAGCTACTCGCCACCGTCGTGATGATGATGTAGACTGAACACATTCATGGCAGAGAGCAGAGTTGGAAAACACTTCCAGCTCGCCGATCGCAAAACCACATTCATGACGGATGCCTCCATCCTTTCCGACTCCAGCAGCACCTGCTCCGTCTCCGATTGCAATGATGATGTAGACTGAACACATTCATGTTGACGATGTTTTATGATGTTGGTGATGTTGATGTTGTAGTTCATGTTTGATGATGTTGATGATGTTTGATGAGGTTAAAGATGTAGTTGATATTTGATGATGTTCACAATGTTGGTGATGTTGATGATGTATGATGATGTAGTTGATGTTTGATGATGTTGATGATGTTTTATGATGTTGGTGATGATGTTTGATGATGTACGATGATGTTTGATGATGTAGTTAAAGTTTGATGTTGTTTGATGATGTTTTATGATGTTGGTGATGTTGATGATGTAGTTGATGTTTGATGATGTTGATGATGTTTTATGATGTTTGAAGATGTAGTTGATGTTTGATGATGTTGATGATGTTGTTGGTGTAGTTAATGTTATTGATGTTCGGAAATGAGAGAAATCTAAAAAAGGTCTATAGTGAGCTTTTAACATTCAAATAGGACTTATTAGTCTACAAAATAAAAGGCAAGACCAAATGGTTTAACAAATTAAAATTTGAGATTTATTGGTGTTTTGCCCTAAATATAAATATATTTAATAAATAAAATTAAAGTAGGAGCAGGATAGAACAGTGCGAGAGAAGGTGGGGTAGAGTGGGGGAAAATTGCCATCCCTATGTGTTGTTGTGATATCAGGGCGAAACTTTGTAGGGCTAGGAGAGGCTCGACCCCTTCCAATTTTTTTATAATTTATTATTAATTTTATATTTATGTCTATACTTAAAATATAATGAGATGATTTATTAATTTTATAAAAATTATTTTACTAATATTCTATTAGGTTAATATTTCACAATGTAAAATGAAAATGGTTACTAATTATTTTATATTTTAAATAATAACATCAATTTTGTTGACTCAATTTTATTAATATAAGGGGTACATATCACTTATTTTTTTAATCTTAAAAGTAAAATGGCATGTATATGTTTTTATTTATTTATTTATTTATTTATTTTATGAGTAATATTAGAGAACTTAAAAGTTCAACTTAAAGTTATTGTTACACCTGAAAAATAATGACAATAAAACCATCTCATACTATTAATTAACTAATAACGCATGCCGAAGTATTATCTTTCATTCATATGATTCCATTATACAAAAGTTAACACATGCAGTTATAGATTCACAAGTCCTAACCCTGAATCTATAACATGTGCCACAAGTTGATGATATGAAATAAAAGTTAAACATATATATAATGGTTACAACTTTTCAAGACGATACTTGGTTACAATAAAAGTGAGTTTTAACTTAATATAATTTAAGCCGTAGGCTTGTACATAAATAATTACAACAATAACAAAAAGAAGTCCTTGGCTCCAAGTCCTCGCAAGCTATGGCCTTGGCAGAGGCATATCATCAGCATCTGAAAATGGTTTTCCAAATAGGGTGAGCCAATACCCAGTATAGATACTCTAATACAGTGTATGAATCTTAACAAAATAATAAAGTAAATGCAAATGTAATACTTGTGCCAAAACATTTTATATCCCTTTTCAAAAACCATGCCATGCCAAGTTATATCACAATTCCTGAAATCATTTCCTTTATAATAGAAAATAGGGCAGTAGATACAACACTAGGAATCTCTAGGTACGTGTCTGCAAGTAGGCTATACAAGCACTACCAATTACCATTTTTACCGGTATTAACCGGAATGCTTGACACCTAACCGTACGGGTTTCTAGACTTTCACCAATGACATATAGGCCAACAATAATATCACAACCACACTTCTTACCTAGATTCACCAATGTATTAATCCATTTTTCTCAAAACAATACTCTCTTCATCCCAAAATATTAGTCCCTTATTCCATTTTTCATTGTCCCAAAATATTAGTCCATTTTCAAAAGTAAAGGACAAAAATAATATGAATTTCCTATTTTTCTCTTCTTTTAAATTCATTAACGACATAAAAAGTACAATTTTGACAATTGATATTCCAAAACAAAATGTACTATCAAAGGGTAATTTTGAAAAATCAATTTTTTTTAAAGTGCAATAATTGTACTATAAAAAAAAGTTTGATTCCCCAAAAGGGATTATTATTTTGGAATGGAGTATATATTTTCAATGTGTTAAATATGCAACAATATCAAGGCAAATGGATGAGAAACTAGTTTCCATTCTCCTAATTCTCATGCAGTTTTTACAACAATAATCGCGATCCTACACCGATAGCCAAAAACAAATATCTCTAAACAGATAGATAATTTCCAATAAAGATAAACTTTCCAAAATTTCAAGATGGGAGTGTTAATGCATATCCAACCCTACCACCACCACCATCATCATCATCATTATCATTATCATTCCAATTTCATAAAATCCAACATCATTTCCATTTCCTCTATACAAAGTCAAATATTCACATTTTAGGGCAAAATCCCATTTTCTTTATAAACCAATTCCAAGGCTAGAAATCCACCATTTTATCACAACTCAACCACCATTACAAATCCATAATCATTTCCAAAAAACCATTTTGAAAACCCCTCTTTTGATTTCAAAACCAAAACCCTAAGTTTATCCAAAAATTTCCAAATCACAACATTGTTTAGAAAAGCAAATAACCATGTTAAAAGCCATACAAAAGTGTGGAAAACCCTTACCTCAAAGCTAGAAGACAAGGGAGAGAGTGGAGAGACCTCGACGAAGCCAAAAACCAATTTTGTTCCGATTAAAATGAAGCTCTAGGTGAGCTCTCCCTTTTTATCAAAGGGACTAGGGTGTAAAAACTAATAGATTGATAGTATTTGGAGGTTGAAGATGAGTTTTAGAGAGATAAGGTCTAGATTTAAGGTTTTGAAATGTGGGAAGAGAGAGAGAGAGATGAAAAAGTGACTCAAAAAGTGAGTTTTACGAACTGATAAACACAGAGACCGCTCGAGTGACCAGAACACCGCTCGAGCGACCAGACACAATAAGTGAGACCACTCAAGCGAACAAAGTGACTGCCTAAGCGAAGAACACCACTGTCCCAGTACTTTTGCATGCTTGCAAAAGTATTGAGAGTTCCCAAAAATCGCTCGAGCACAAAAAGGACTGCTCGAGTGAAAAAAATACCCTCCTAGTATATTTGTAGACTTGAAAATATACTAGAAGTTTTGAAAGACTGCTTGAGCGACCAAAGGATCACTTGAGCGAACTGACCAAAATTTGGGCAACAGTTCTATTGAAAAACAAACTCCCTACCTGTTCCAAACACAATAAAGACATCCAAACAACCAAAATCAATCAAGAATAAGAGGAATCATGATATGAACAACTAAATAAGACAGGGAATCCCGGATACAAAATAATAAATGGGTAAGGTCTAAATCAGAATCGTTATAACCTCCTCCCTTAAAGAATTTCGTCCTCGAAATTTTAAATCAAACAAGAACACCGTATTAAATCATTTATAATAATAATAACAAGTTGAACTCATAACCATGACCCATCCACTAGTTATTCATTCTTATAAAAATGATAAACAAGGTCTTTTAAAATCTGAATACACAATTCACTTTTTTCAAAACATATGCAATGTTTTACATTTAATCAACATAACAAGATTTCCATTACAAGTTTTAAACATCAACAAAAAGGTCTGGATACTTCTCACAGACTTCCGCATCACGTTTCCAAGTCACCTCCTCAACCCCGTGGTGTCGCCACAACATTTTCACCAAAAGAATTATCTTGCCTTGCAAGACTTGGTCTCATGTATCTAAGACTCTAATTGATCGCTCCTCATACGAGGCATCCTCATCTACCTTTGACTCGGTCCAATCCAACACATGTGACGAATCAAACTCATACTTCCAGAGCATACAAATATGGAACACATCATGAACCCCGGAAAGTTGTGGTGGCAAGGCTAAATGATAAGCTACCTTTCCAATATGCTCTAGAATCTCAAAAGGTCTAATAAATATACGAGACAACTTCTCGCTCTTCCCAAGCCTCATTAAACCTAGTCTTGGTGATATCTTTAAGAAGATGTGATCTCCTACCTCAAATGATAACAATCTCTTCTTACGGTCGACATAACTCTTTTGACGACTCTGAGCTGAAACCAACCTTTTATGGATAAGTGCAACCTTCTTTGTTGTTTCATGGACTAACTTAAGACCCAACATAGGTGTATCACCTACCTCGGCCCAACACACAGGAGATTTACACAGTTGGCTATATAAGGCCTCAAAAGGTGCCATACCAATACTTGCCTGAAAGCTATTGTTATAGGCAAACTCCACTAAAGGCAAGTGCCTCTCCCACGACTACTTAAAGTCAAGAACACAACCCAGAAGCATATCCTTTAGGATCTAAGTGGTATGCTCTGATTGCCCGTCAGTCTGAGGATGATAGGTGATGGTAAATGTCAATCTAGTGCCCATGGCATTCTTTAGGCTCTGCCACCACTAAGCCATGAAATGTGGATCTTTATTAGAAACAATAGTCACAGGGACCTCATGAAACTATGTCCCTAACGTAAAGGTTGGCCAGATAATCTACTGAATCACTCTTGCGCATAGGTACAAAGTGTGCTAACTTAGTTAACTAGTCGACTACCACCCACATGGCGTCATTACCCCGTTGAGTCCTCGGAAGACTTATAAAAAAATCCATTGTGATATGCTCCCACTTCCACTCAACTATAGGCAAGGATTGCAACAAACCCGCTGGCCTCTGATGCTTGGCCTTCACTTGTTGACAAGTAAGGCACCTTGAAACAAACAAGGTTACATCTCTTTGCATCCCCCTTCGCCAAAACTGGTGACTAAGGTTGTGATACATCTTTGTGCCTCACAGATGTACCGCAAGGCATGAATGGTGGAACTATTAGAGTACCTCCTCCCTACACGGCTCTGGCATGGAAAGATGGTCAGGATCTAATACTCGAGTCAGAATACACGTTTAAGCCCTTCTCTACCTTCCCGCTAGATATTTTCTCCTAGATAGACTCTACTTCGAGATAACCTTGTTGTGTTTCTACAACTCGACTCACAAGTGTAGGTTGTACAACTATAGTAAACAAGGTTGCAGACTCAACGGACTCACCAAGAACAAGTCAAACTCACCAACAGCACCCAACATCTCTCATTCCTGGATGACAATACTAGCTACACTGCTAATGGATTTCCTACTCAAGGCATCGGCCACTACATTAGCCTTCCTTAGATGATAATGCAACTCGAAGTCGTAATCCTCAATAAACTCCATCCACCTTCTCTGCCTCAGATTCAAATCTTTCCGTGAAAATAGCTACTTCAGACTCTTATGATCGGAAAAGACCTCAAATCTCTCACCATAAAGATAATGTCTCTAGATTTTCAAAGCATAGATCACAGTTGCTAGTTCTAAGTCATAGGTAGGATAGTTTCTTTCGTGTGTTTTCAATTGTCATGAGCCATAAGCTACTACTTTCTCTTATTACATCAAGACATAACCCAAACCTTCCCGAGACGCATCACAATACACTGAATAACGTAAAATCCTCTCGAAAATAATCAGCACTGGAGCCGTGGTAAGTCTAACCTTAAGCTCTTGAAACTATTTCTCACAAGTCTTGCTCCACACAAATTTGATTCCCTTCCTCGTTAGTCTAGTCAACGTTGAGGCCAATATAGAGAAATCCTACACAAATTGTAGGTAATACTCGGCTAATCCTAAGAAACTCCAGATCTCAAAGGCATTCTTAGATCATTCCCATTCTTGCATTCCCTCTATTTTAGAAGAGTTTACAGTCACCTCTTTCTCGAATACCGCATGGCCTAAGAATTTCACCTCGTTCAACCAAAACTCACACTTCCCGAACTTAGCATATAATTTGTGGGCTCTAAGTAACTCAAGTACAATCCGTAAGTGTTCCTCGTGTTCCTCCTCAGAGGGTGAATAGATCAAGATGTCATCAACAAAGACAACCATAAAACAGTCTAAGAACTTATGGAAGATTCGGTTCATCAAATTCATAAACAAGGCTGGTGAGTTGGTTAGCCCAAAAGGCATCACTAGAAACTCATAATGGCCATATCGCATATTGAATACTGTCTTCTGGATATCCTCTTTCTTCACTCTCAACTGGTGATAACCCGATCTCAAGTTTATCTTAGAAAAGCAACAAGACCCCTTCAACTGGTCAAACAAGTCATCTATACGAGGTAGTGGGTACTTGTTCTTAATAGTTACCTAGTTCAACTTCTAGTAATCAATACAAAGTCGCAATATGACATCTTTCTTCTTAGCAAAAAGAGCCGGTGCTCCCCAAGGCTAAGTACTAGAGCGGATAAATCCCTTATCTAGCAATTCTTGGAGTTTAATCTTCATCAACTCACTCAACTTGGTGGGTGCAAATCTATATGGTGCCATGGAAATCGATGTCGTGTCAGGCATTAAATCAATAGAGAACTCAATCTCACGATGAGGTAGCAAACTAGTGAGATCTTTTGGAAACACGTCTGGGTATTCACAAACTACCCTCGGCAACTCAACTCGGACCATATCATGCTCAACACCTAAGAATGTAGCAAGAAAAAGACTAAGCTTGGCCCGACCACATGGATAATACACTGGTAATAAGGCTCTATCGACTCGGTCCCCAAGAAAATAAAAACAATCACCACCTGAGGTACATACAATAACTCTCTAGCGGTAATAGTTTATAATAGCCCAATAGGATGACAACCAATCCATGCCTAAAATGACATCAAAACTCAACATATCAATCAACACAAAAGCAAAAGGAAGTCTATGACCGGCAACCTATATCTCATAACCCCGAGATGGCCAGTCCAACACAACCTCACCACCAACAGGTGACTCTACCTTAAGTGAAGTTATTAACTGAGCAACTTCTAACCCCAATGTTGATGCGAATACAAATGAAATAAAATAATGCAATGCATCAGTATCAATCAACACATTGGCAATAGAATTACACAACAAGAAGTTGTCTTTTACTACCGAAGGTGCTGGCAACAAATATGGTGTGGTAACAGCATACATACGCCCTGTAGGTCTCTGATCTTGTAACAACCCCGACCTATGATTAGTCGATAATAAATGATTAATTATGTTTAATGAGTAATTAAGATTAAATTCTAAATTAATTGCGTTTGTGTAGCATTATTTGTGTTTGTATCTGTCTCTCGTAGAAAGATCTGTTTGTATTTCTATTTTGTTTTGCAAATTGAAGGCCTTATCGGCATCTGATCACGAAACTGATGTGATATATGTGTTATTTGGAATTTTTGGGCAATTATGTTAGGTTCAATTGAAATTCGATTCGGAATCAAATAATTAGAATAAAATGATCCCAATTAGTTATCTTTAGCTCAAGTTAATTAAGTGACATTAGTTGGGCCTATATAAGGCATATGAGACCCCTAGGATACATTTTACACTCTCATTTCATTTTTCATAAGCCCCAAATGTGTGAGGGAGAGGAACCAAGAGAGATTTGAACTCAAGAAGAGCAATTGAGAAAGATTAGGAAGAATTGGCTTGGAACCTTAACCAATTAGCCACCTAGAGCATAATTGAACACCTAAGGTGAGAAATCAAACCCTTAGTTGTGTGATTGAGTTAATTCATATAAAAATTCAAGTGAAAGAGGTGGATTGACATGAGGATTAAGCTAGAATTGGAGAATTGTAACTCATACCATGCATACATGCATATTTTCTTCCATTTTGAGTTTAATTGTTAAGGATTCTCACATGCATGCACCAAGTCTACCATAGTTTTGAGAATTCATCATGTTTTCCATCAATTTGCCTTCGTTGATCATGATTTGGAAGCTTTGAACTCCATTGCATATAGGATATGTTTTCAAAGTTTTGAGTTTGAATTAGCACAATTGACATGCTTTTGGACTTTGATTTTGTGAAATGATTTTAGATTCTTTATGCTTTACAAGTTTGAGCTTGTTTTCTCAAGTTTTGGGGCCCAAAAGTTGCATTTTGAGACTTCGGATTTGAGTTTTGAGCTTGAGAGCAAATATGGAAATTCCAAAATTTTGCTCCTCTGCTTGAGCGATAGAACCTGCGCTCGAGCGACTACCTTTATTTTTGTACTTCTGCTCAAATGACATATAGTTGGCTCGAGCATGAAATTCATGCTCCCAGAAGTTTACCATTTTTATAGACCACTCGAGTGACAAGAGTTGTGCTCAAGCGAAGATCTCAATCTTACGTTCGAGTAACCATCAAGTAGAGAAATCAAGCAACCAGTATTTTTATAAAGTTTACAAACTACTCGAGTGAAGGAAGTTGCGCTTGAGTGACCACTCACATGTTTGGATGTCTATTCGATCGAAGGAAGTTGCGCTCGAGCGAGACCCCTGTTTCCAGCATATTTAACCAAGTGTTTTCCAGTGCATTTTAGCATCCTCATTGTATCCTAGGCATTCTTAAGCCATGATTAAGACATGATAATGAAGTTAAAGACTTAGAAACACACTAAGAATGAAACATAATGGGTTAAGTATATTTCGAGCGTGTGGTTCAATGTATATCTACTATGTGTTTGTGTAGGTCACGCGCCATAGACTATTTGAATCGCCCGCTTTCTCTATTTTGCTATCAAAGCCATCTGTGAGTAATAACTCTATAAAATTATGTTTAACTTTAATTATTTTCTGATGATATGAAATGATTAGTTTTTTGAAATACTATGTTTTGCATGAATGAATGATTGTCCAAGTTTTTGAAATATATTCGTGACATCCTTAGCATCATATGATTTGCATCCCTTTATGGGTCATTAGAATGCCTTTATGGTTGTCCCTTTATGGGTCATCGTAAACGTCTCTGTGAACATGAGTCATCAGAATGCCTTATAGTTGTCCCTTTATGGGTCATTGGGATGCCTTTATGGCCGTTCCTTCATGGGTCATCGGATTTGTTAACGCTAATGGATGTACCACATAATATCATGTGAAATGTATGAACTTTGATTATGAATATGATTATGTATATGAATCTATTTCTATTTTGACATCTGATTATGTACAAGACTCTGTTTCTGTATGGACATCCTTCAACAAAACCTTTACTCTGTTATTATTCATTAAGCTTCTGCTTACTATTTACATTCTGTATGTAGGTGAGCAGGTGCCTGACTAGGCCTAAGCTGCTTTTTGGAGAGCTTTGTTTTGTTAACCACCCTTTTGTGCCTCCCGAGGAGGTTCCGAATTAAGTCAAGTTAAGTGGTAATGTTTTGGGAGTGATGTTTTTAACTCTTGTTTTGTTTTCTTTTCGTGACTCTTATACAATTTCTGATTTTCTATATAATGGGCTAAGTTCCACTTTTGTCTTATCTGTATCGGCAGGTGACATAAGATTGTTGCATTTTGACGTCACGTGTATGCATAAAGTTTAAATCATATGTCCCATGTTTGTCTGCACAGCTTAATGGTTGTTGTATATTGTATATTTGCTTCCACAGCCCCTTAATATATGTTAATCTGTTCAGAGGCCTTTGGTAATCCCAAGATTACTGGCCGGTTACGATGTTAAACCTATAGGGGCAGGTTTGGGTCGTGACAGATCTACTTGCTCACCCCTCAAAGCATAAGCCTGAAACACTAATTGAGTCGAAGAGGCTCCCTGATTGGCCCTCGAGGCCTAAGTTGATGGTATAGGATGATGGCTCTGTGTCTACCTCAAACTAGACACACTAGATATGTCATCCAACTAAGAGTAAAACCTCCTTATGTGCATCGACTGCCCACAATGATAATAGGTAAGCGGTTACCCTCTCATCTGACTCTAGCTCTGAGGATGACTCGCAGACAATGCAGACTATTGCCCTCCTTCTTTCTACGGGCAAACTAAAGACTTGTGGCCTAGCTGACCACACTTAAAGTAAGTGATCTCATCTTGACCACCTCTTCCTGACCTATAACTTAGTACATGAAAAGTGGATTTAGACTGTGCTCCCTAGGATTGATGTGGAGTGGAACCCCTTTGCCTCTTACTGTCCCAAGTCCCCCTGAACTTCCTGACTCCTCTTCTTGGAGACCCTTATCCGTTCCTTCTCTGACTGAACCATGGTCTCAAGATGAGTTGCCGCCTCCACAAGGAGTTCGTAGTCCCTAATCATAGAACCAACCACTTTGAAAAGTAGCCTGGTCTGCAATCTTTTCTCAAACTCAATACAACGACGTTTATATGTCACTACGAGTTCCGTTGCAAACCTCGATAAACTGGTAAAGACAGCCTCAAACTCGGCCAACAGTGTGTTAAACTGCTTGAGCTTCAAAAATTGCTCTCTTAACTTCTCCCTAGCAGTAGGAGGCAAAAACTTGTACTGGAAGACATTAAGAAAAGCCTACCAAGTCACTCCAATGCGCACATGTGCACACTTCTACCACTAACCTATATCTCCCTTCAACTGGAAGGATGCCAAGGTGTAGACACCCCATTTTTGACTGTCCTCAAGACTTAGATGTCATCGCTCATGCACTCGATCATTGTGTGTTTGTGTTCGTTTTGAGCACCTGAAGTCCCCGGCGAAATGCTCTGTCTTTGAACCTTTAAACCTTGTTCTTTCTGTACCTTGTTTTGGACCAAAACTTGGTGTCTGGACCTCTTGGTGACCTGTTGGCCACCACCCTAGGTGGTCGGCCACTAGTGGTGGCCGGTCGGCTATCAGTGGTGGCCGACGACCACCAATGCCTTTTTCTAAATATTTATTGACAGCTGTGCCAACTGTTGCACATTGAGCTACATCTCTATACACGTGTATGGTAAGATGTTTCTAAGCTCAAGGGGTGGTTTTTCTATATATAGGGGGGTTCCTCCCCTTTTTAGAGGGTTAGAAAAATTAGAGCAAAAATATCTCTCTCTACATCTCTCTCTCTCTTGATATTTTGTACACGTTTGCACACAAGTCCTTAGCTTTTGCATACCAACCCTCAACCAAATACTCCCACCTTTGGGCTGAGATTACTTGGAGTCTTGTTTGAGCTCTAGAAGGGGGTTTGAGCTTGGATTATTGGCTATTTTGTGCTTTGCTTCAAAGGTATAGCACTTACCTCATTTATACTTGTGTTGGTATCTTTGTTTTGCCATCTTTTCCAACTGTTTTTGGGCTGATTTTGAACTGTCAAAAACAATGTTTTTATGGTTTAAAAGTGTTGGTTTGAGGTCTCTTTGAGTTAGAGGGTGGTCCACCCTTCTTGCTCCTTTGCTTGTTAAGCTCTTATACCATTTTTCATCACTTTAAAACCAACTTTTTTGGGCCTTTTAACCACTAAATTTCAAAGGTTTTTCAATGGTAAAAACCTTGTTTTAAAGTCGAAAAGTGGAGGGGTTAGCCTTCCCTCCTTGTGTCTTGTTTGTATGGCTAGATAGCTTCACATGTTAGCATGTTTTTCTAGCTTAATTTAGCTTAAGTCCAGCGTGTTTTTGCCTCTGAAATAACCTTTTTGGCTCTGTTTTGGGCTAGTTAGTTCAGTTGAGGTTTGTTTTGCATAGTTGTAGTGTTAATCTCCTTCACTAGCTTAATGTTTTAATGCTTTGATCATCATTGTTTTGAGTTAATAGCATGCTTTAGTGTTGTTTTACACTTCATTTTAGCACTTAAAATCTCTGCAATCTCCTTCCATTCTTCACTCTTTTATTTGTTTTGAAAGTGGCTTTAAACCTCATGTTTGCCTAACTGTGAAATGGAGGTGTTGCACCTAATGGTTTAATCCCTTAGGGGGTTCATTACCAACAGTGTAATGCCTCTTTCATGCCCAAAGTAACTTGCTATTTGAGCCATCTTTCCATTAGAGGACACTCACTAATGGACAAATCAATTAAAGAATGGTTTTGGTAATTAAAATGAGTAAACAAAATTGGACAAGTAAAAGAGGCAAGATAAGAATCTTTCGTGTTGCATTGCATGTGTTTGAATCGAACGTTAATTCAAACATAAGGAAAATGAGACATTTCATACTCAAAAGTGATGAAATGTGCCACTTTCCTTGGTCACCATCACCCTTGATCATGCATGATAGGGTGGTGGTCTTTTTGAGTCTTGTTTTGCACTCATTAAACTTGTACAAGCTTGGTTCTTTAGCCATCATGCATGGAAATTGCTTGATTGGTGGTTTGAGAGCCAAGAGTTTCACTCATTTGAGCTTGTTTGATGATAAGGAGTGTAAACAGTACACACAAACCTGTGAGAATACACTATTTTTCTCTATCTACTCCCTATTGCAACAAAAAGAGGAGTTCATGTCATCAGTGGCTCTCGGCCACCAAGAGTAACGGCAAGCCACCATGAATAATCGACTACCATTGGTAGTCACTAGGTGAACTCGATTAGCCACTAATGAAATTTGCATAGTGTGTTCCTGAGGTGGAGCAGAGGTATTCTGGAAGTTGGCAAAATTTTTGGTGTTCAAATGTGCAAACAGAGGCTCGCAGCAGTAAAACGGTGGCTTTTCGGGTAGAGGAACTGAGTATGCATGCATCCCTTGTTTCCTGAGGCCGTTTAGTTAACTTGTCTAGTTAATTAGTTATTTAATTCGTGTCGTAATTAATTAACTTAATTGCTTTGTAATTAGTTAGTTAACTATTGTAATATTTAATTATCTTAGAGTTGTTAGTTAAATACTATGTTGTACTAATTAGCTTAGCGTAATTAGCATAGCTAGTTGGTTAGCTTTTATTCATTTGGACCCTCCTTCGCGAGGGCGTAATGTTGTAATAAGTGTGCGTGCATGTGTGTATGTCTTCCAACCTCACGTCTTTCTCCTTTTTATTTGATCACTTTCGATGGTTAGATTATGGACATTTTCAATTAGCATACCTTATGCTTGCATGCTTGCATCCATTTATTTGTCTTGTATGCACCGAGGCTCGGCGCATCATTTAAACTGCATCATCATTTCAAATACGTGTTTAATCGCATGTTGTTCGAATCAATTCATATGCCATATTAGTAGCCGAGCCTATTAAATTGCATATTGCATGTGTTGCATTAGACATCTTAACATAGTTAGGATCATGCATTTTTCTAACTAGTTTATGTTTTAGCTTGGAGTACTCGGTGAGTTTTACGCTTTAGCATACTTGCATGAGTGTGATTGCCATATTGCTATGATTCGCATGCTTTCCATGAGGGTATGTGTTTAAATTCTTAACTGCATGAATGCCTATGGATGAAGGCTTGTTGTTTGAATTGGAACGATTCAATGAATGTAATTTTTAAGCTCACTTTGTTGTGGCAAATCATGTTTTAAGCCCACTATGTTTGGTGGCAAGTCGGCATTTTTAAGCCCACTTGAGGTGGCAAATTCATACTATTTTCGCAAAAACAAACATGAGTTGAATTGTTCCAAATTGAGCAAACTAGTCTATACTTGCTTGTGCGCATCACATAGTAAAGCTAGTTTAATAACCGGGATAAGAACGCATAATGTCTATAAAACATCATATCATGATTAGTACAGGTCGATCTTTGATTGGGTGAGCGGGGGTGCTCAATTCATGACCTTCCCCTCTCGTACCCAAGTTCTCGAGCCGAGGCAACTTTGGTGATGATGAACATGTGGCCATTGGCACGAGTCTGGGTTTCCTAAATTTCCCCAATATAAAAAATATTTAGGTGGCGACTCTGTATCTGGCAAAGTAGTCAAATTTTGGCACTTTTTGATTCAAAATCAATTTTCCAAAATGATTTGTCGAATTTAGACTATTTGGTGTTTATCAGTTTCACATTGCACTTATGAGACTAGATTCAGAACCACGAGAGTCCGAACTATGAGGCCTTTCTTTTCAAACCTTTCTGAAAGGCGGGGGGCGAGAAAAAGACGAGTCCACAGTTTCTGGCGACTCTGCTGGGAAAAAAGAGAACTTGACTTGAACTCATGATATGTTATTTTATTTACACTTACGTGTTTCTTTGCATTGCATTTGCATTGGTGCGCCTAAGTCATAGTGTTTACCATCTGCTATTCCTGAATAGTATGTCGGAGGCTTGCTTGGAAAAGCTTGCCAAAAGGCTGACTAGTTGCGGGCTCTTCCATGATAGGAACACAACCCTTGGATCTGGATTACTGTACCGTTTGATCCTCTTTTCACTTTTTGATGTTAGGTGTGAGAGGTATATTAGATAGTCTTGCTAAGGTACCCTTTTTGACCAATCGACCTAGTTGCATATCGAAAACCATAGAAACTGTTCCAAACTAGGACAGGTTGCTTACCCGAATGTAGGATTGTATGAAGTCACTTGTTTTGCGTAGTGAATCCCTAGCTCCTGACGAAATTAGGACAGGGTAACAGTACTCCATCATAGGGGTGTTTTGGCTCTCACTTGCTTGTTATGTGCTTTTAGAGAGAAACTCTGCAGGAATGTATGTATCAGTTGCAAGCTTGGGTATTAGTTTTGGGACAGAAATCAGTGTTTGAGTACAGTTTTCCAACTTATGATTGCAACTGTGTGTTATTTCTATCTGAGCTGAGGTGCTGTGCAGTTTCTGATTTTTGTTTCTTTTTGCTTTATTTTCTTTTTGCAAGGTAGTCTTTCACCATTGCTTCAGACGATTCTGTTACCCCCCAAGCACTCTAGACCCGAGTTAGAAGGATTTGCAGATCTGGGGATCTAGTTAGGGGAAAGGTAGTGTTTGTTTCACTCTTACCAGTTACTAGACGGAGGAGGATTCGGCAAAATTTGCCAATTCAGCAGTCACCGTTTACCTCGCCTATGGCCAGTCAGGCCCAATCATATACTTCTACTCCAGACAGAGAGTATTCGCCGCTTCTAGCAGTTCAAAGTCCTCAGGTCAACGTGGAAGACATGCTTCATCAACTCTAGCAGACTATTGAGAACATGTAGCTAGATGCTGCCCGACAAGCTGAAACCACAGTTCGCCAAGCCAAGGTTGTAGCCTGCCAAGCAGAGGTAATAGATAGGCTTCAACAATAGCAACCACAGCCTACAGTAGCCTCAGCATCCCATGCACCCCCAACGGGAATTCCAATACCCGGGGTCATAATCAATGTCCAAGAAAATGCGAGCATTCAGGCGGATCCTATCCCACCTCAGACCTCTAAGGCACTGGTTTACTCAACCGAGGCGCCGTTTGAATTCGAGGTCGACCCTACTGCATTGAAAATGAGCAAGCTAGAAAAGCTCTTCAAACGGGCACAAGTCATGAATTCGATCCCTGACATAGAAGATGGCTATAGTGATTCGGCAGTGACGTTGCCAGACAGATTTAAGATACCGCATATAGACCGGTTTGACGGTTCCGACGATCCTATGGTCTATCTACGGCTATTCTCTGACATCCTACAACCCATGGGTTTCACTAGACTACAGAAGATGTCGCTCTTTGGTCGGACCTTGTCGAGTATAACGGCCATCTGGTATGCTAAGTTTGAAGACTCTGTGAAGAGAAATTAAGAGGAAATGGCCGAGGCCTTTATAGCGCAGTACTCCTACAGTACTCAGATCGAGGTCACAACTCGTGATCTCGAAGCAACTTGCCGGGAGCCGAAGTAGGGCTTCTCAGATTTTGTGACCCGGTTAAGGGCCAAGGCCTCTATGATGACTGTCTGGCCATATGAAAAGGACCAGATCAGAATGGCAGTCCGTAATTTGCAAGGAAGATTATTATAGAAAATGATAGTCTTGCCTTGTCTACTTTTGTTGACCTCCACGAAGTAGGGGTGCAAATAGAAGATGCAATGAAGTAGGGTCTGATAAACCATGAGAAAGAGTAGCCTAAGAGGGCTTTCACACGGAGTTCCAATGCGACTACTAGCGGTAGTGTAGCTACAAGGCCTTCAGATGTGAGCATGGTCACCACCACATCCAAGACTGCCAACCCCTTTGCCGGCGTATTTAATGCAACTCCCCAAACCTCTAGCCATCAGGCCCGAGGCCAGAGGGTCTTCACCCCACTCTATATGTCCTTATTCGCAACCTTGAGGGTCCTGACCAAAAAAGGGCATTTGAAGTCATTAGAATAATGCTCACTGCCCGATCCTCTTTCTCTTAAACACAAACCGGCCAAATATTGTGCTTTCCACCAACAACATGGTCATGATACAGATCAATGCTTTAGATTACGTCATGAGATTCAAGATCTCATTGACAATAAGGTGATATCACTTCCTGAAAAACCCAATGTCACTACAAACCTACCGCATAACCAAGCCCCTCCACCCCAACAAATAAACCTCATTCATATACTGACCGTATCTTACGACCCCAGTATATACATCACCCCCTCCCACCTATCTAAGCTGGCGCCGTTCATCCCGGAAAGCACAGATTTGTGCATGATGAACGCGTCCACATCCCAACCCAAACCTGTGGTGGTGACCGTGGTAGATAAAGGCAAGGTAGCCTTGGTGGAGAATGAGAGTGTTAGCTCAGTACTTGAGCGCTTTGTGGACTTATCTGAGGAAGAGTACAATCCATGCCATTACATTGTGTCGAGCAATCGGGCTAAATCAGAGGTGGAGTTGCCAACAAGAATGGAGGTGAGTGTGGTCCAGGAAGATGGCCAAGCCAGGGATTAGATGACCTAGCCAACCTGGACGAAGACATCAACAATCTGCAGTTCTTTGATGAGCAAGATTCGGGAGATGTGCACATTAACTAGTTCAATTTGAACGGGTCGACAGACAACTCTGGGTGGCTCAGTGATGAACCTGATATGGATGAAGGACTTCAACCAAAGCTGGAATAGCCAGAAGCAAGAACTGCTATAAGGGCCGGAACGGCCGAGGACAAGGGGAAATTGCTGGAGAGCACAAGTATTAAGAATTCAGCTCAAAAATTCGGCATTGTTAGTACTGCTGATACGGAACGAGAGTCTGCACTGAAGCTTTTCGAACAGGAAAGGGATGAGAATAGTCAGAAAGCTGGAAAAGCCAAACAGCCTGTGGGGGATGACTGTGATGTAAGAGTAATTACAACAGAACCAGACAACTGCCTGTCGGTTGTCGGAGGAGTATGGTGGGAAGATGATGATCTGCATCTTGCCCACAGTGACGAGGATTAGGGCCGAGACCTGCTAGATGACACTTGGTACTTTGAGGAGGTGGATCATATGACTAGAAGCAGGCGGTACTTCAAGCCCCCACACTGAGACCAACCGGAAGCATCCAGAAAGGACAAGGAGGCTGAAAAATAGAGGGAAAAACTGTTAGAAGAAGAGGCTATGTTGAAGCAGTTAAAGAAGATTCAAGCAGACATATCTATCTAGGGGTTGCTTATGGCTTCGCGCGTGCATCGACAAGTTGTACTATCAGCGATGGATAAAGAAAAGTTGTCGATCGACACCACCTCGGAGCAACTAGTGGGACTTGTCTTCCCGGGAGGTGTTGTGCCAGCTTTGACCTTCTCAGATAAGGAATTGCCACCCGAAGGCTCTGCACACAACAAACCATTATACATCTCAGTTGAGTGTAGAGAGAAGTGGGTACCGGTTGTATTGGTTGACACTGGGTCTGTAATCAATGTTTGTTTGTCTCGCACTGGCTATGCTATTGGCTTGAAGCTAACGGATTTTGTACCAACGGCCTAGGTGATCCGAGCTTATGACAACAGAAGCAGAGAGGTGATGGGAATAGTTCAGATCAGAACACAGGTCGGGCTGGCCCAACAGGATATTGAGTTTCACGTCCTGGATGTTCCAGCTACTTTCAACTTGTTACTTGGGCAACCCTGGCTGCACCTAGTAAAAGCTATTTTTTCCACCTTACATCAAATGCTAAAGTACCCTCTAGGAAAAGGGATAGCCATTGTTTTTGGGAATTCATCTATACATCCTTCGCCAGAGGTTACCACACCTGTATTGGAGATTGTACATGGTGACGAGGATGTTTTCTTGTCTGGTTTTACCTTGGCTGAGGCCCGAGTGGTGCAAAATATCTTGGCTGTTGATAAGGGCTTATACGTCAGTGCACTCATGAACAAGCAGCAACATGTGCCCGGGATGGGATTAGGAAAGAGTGGCCGGAAGGGCATTACTGCACTGGTCGAAATGCCACATAACCCTCATGCCTTTGGCTTGGGCTATACTCCCACCAAAGAGGACTGGGTGAGGAAAGGGAAAGAAATGGCCAGAAGAGCCAGAGAAAAGTAAAGTGGGAAGCATTATGAGCTTGTGCAGAGGCCAATTTAGGGAACTCTGAATGGCCGCTTTATCCAGGAGGGGGAAGACTTCCCATTTTGCAGCTTTCCTGAGCCATGGCTGAACTCTGAGAAGCAGCGTCTACCCGGCTTTGAGATTTTCTTCGACTTACAGCTGTAAGAGGGTGAAGCCACAGAGGAACAGATTGAATTAACTCCCCAGGCTAAACAAAGCACAAAAAGTGAGTCCAATAGTAGTGAACTTGAGGTTGGAGTAGCATTAGCATGTCTCATTTCGGATCCTCAGATCAACTCAGAGAGCTTGGGGGATAACTTAACCGGTGGTATCCTGTGGACCCTTCCGGTGGTATCTTGGATGCATCAGACACACCATCCCTCACTTGGCAGCTGGAGAAAGGTTTTCTATCCTGTAGTTCTGAGTCAGGTAGTAAGCCGGAATCTGATTCCACAGAGTCTTTGGAGTCGGAATCAGATTATAGTTCTTCTAAGTCAGAGTTCGGTATTCCTGGGGTTGATAACCCATATGCCGTAGTTTTGTCCAGCTTGTCTTTTTCCTTTTCTTTTGAGTCGGTTGTAACCGAAGAATTGAACGAGTTGGATCTTTTGAATGTGAATACCACTGCAGTTTTTGAGTACTTCTCTGTGCCGCTTGTATATTGCATTGATCATGATTTTCAAATTTTGATAAAAATGACGAGGAAGGAATTTCCCTAGTTTTGAAACATTTGGTTGATCGAGAGGAGGAGAGGTTTGTAAAACCCCTTGTTGATGAAATCATTCCAATTAATGCGGGTACTGAAAAGGATCCGCGTCTGGTCCAGATCAGGTCAACGTTGTTTTCGGAGGAACACGAGCGGTTAGTCTCTTTATTAAAAGATTTCAAAGATGTTTTCGAGTGGTCCTACGAAGACATGCCTGGAATTGATCCTGAGATTGTACAGCATCAGATCCCTCTTGACCCCGAGACCCGACCTGTCAAACAGAAGCTGCAGAGAATACGCCCGGATTGGGCTTTGAAGATTAAGTAAGAGATCACCAAGCAGATAAATGTAGGGTTCTTGCTAGTATCTGAATATCCAACTTGGTTGGCCAACACTGTTCCGGTGCCGAAGAAAGATGGTAGAATTTAGGTATGTGGGGATTTTAGAGATCTGAATAGAGCCAGTCTGAAGGACAACTTTCTTGTACCGCACTTCGATGAATTGTGGACTTCATCGCAGGCCATGCGTTGCTCTCCTTCATGGATAGATTTTTTGGGTATAACCAGATTCTGATGGCACCCGAGGATAGAGAGAAGACTGCTTTCACTACATTGTGGGGAACCTACTGCTATAGGGTAATGCTGTTTGGGTTGAAGAATGTTGGGGCCACCTATCAACGGGGTGTAACCACAATTCTACATGATATGGGCCCCGTTTGGTGTAAAATGTTAATGTACTTATATATTTTACTTTATAGTTTATAGATTATGACTTTTTTAATAAAGTTGTTAACTTTGTTTGTACTGGTTGGTAGATTTAAGGATTATATTTTTTGTGTGTGTTAGTGAAAATATATTTTCAAATAATTTTTTTTTTTTTTTTTTTTTTTTTTTTTTTTTTTCAATAAAAATAATAAATAAATAATATAATAGTTTTTTTTTTTTTTTTTTTTTAAAAAAAAAAAAAAAAAAAAAAAAAATAGTATAATATAATAATAATACAAACCAATGTTATAAGGAATCAAAGGGTGGTGAGCAAGCGAAATGAATTTTTTTTTTTTAAAAAAATAAAATAAGAATAAAAAGCTATTGATTTAAAGTTAACTAAAAAGTCAAAAAAACTTTTTTTTTTCAAAAAAAAATAAGTTGTTTTTTTGAAAAAAAACAAAACACCCCATGATCCACAAAGAGGTCGAGGTGTATATGGACGACATGATTGTCAAGTCCAAGGAAAGAGAGGGCCACTACGTCGCCTTGAAGAAATTCTTCCAACGGATTAGAGAATATCGGTTGAGGCTGAATCCACAAAAGTGCACTTTTGGTGTAACAACAGGGAAAATGCTGGGGTTCCTGATCACATAGAGGCGCATCGAGGTTGATCCTTCCAAAATCAAGGCCATCCTAGAAATGCCACCACCAAGGACTGAAAAGGAGGTGCAAGGCTTTCTGGGTAAACTGCAATTCATAAGACAGTTTATTTCAAAATTAACCTTGACTTGTGAACTACTATTTGGTCTCCTGAAAAAAGGAAAGAAATTCCAATGGGATGACTGATGCCAGCTTGCTTTTGAGCGAATCAAGCAATACCTTCAGAACCCACTCATGTTGTCATCGCCAGAGCCGGGGAAGTCGTTGATTTTGTATCTATCAGTAACAAACATAACAATGGATGCATGCTTGCTCAGGAATATGAGGATAGAGTGGAGAAAGCCATCTATTACTTGAGTAAGAAGATGCTGGACTATGAGACCCGTTACACCCCGCTGGAGAAGGCTTGCTTAGCCTTGGTATGGGCTACCAGGAAGTTGAGGCACTACATATTAGCTCACTCTGTAATTTTGGTTTCGAGGTTAGATCCCATCAAATATCTCTTCAAGAAACCAGCACTTACGGGTAGGCTAGCCCGTTGGTTACTTCTTCTCTTCGAATTTGATTTGAAGTATGTGACTCGCAAGTCTGTCAAGGGGAGAGTGGTAGCAGAGTTTTTGGCAGATCACCCAGTGGAAGGGGACAAAGCAGTAGAATACCTATTCCCAGATGAGGCTATTCTGTAAGTCGAGGAAGAAACCTGGACAATGTACTTTGATGGAGCATCTAACCAGTACGGTTATAGGATAGGGGTGTTGCTGATAGCACCCGACAATTCCCATATACCTTTAGCCTTCAAACTCCGATTCAAAGTATCCAACAACGAAGTAGAATATGAGCCATGTATCACTGGATTGGAAGCCGACCTGGAACTGAGGGCAAAAAGGTTGGACGTCATCGGGGACTCGAACCTGGTTGTGTCTCAAGCAAAAGGAGACAGAAAAGTTAAGGAAGAAAGGATGAAAATCTATCACAAAACCCTGGATGTTCTGATTCCTAGGTTTGAGAAGCTGACCTTTACGTATCTATTAAAAGAGAACAACAGGTTCGCTGATGCTTTATGAACTCTATCTTCCATGATAGACATCCCATTTGGAGTCCGGATGCGTTCGATCATTATTGAACAGAGATACACGCCGGCCTACGAGTTGATCGTCGGTATAGATGAAGTGCAAGATCAAAACCCCTAGTATTATGATATCTGGAACTTCTTGGAAAATGAGGTTTATTCACTAGGGACAAATGCCAAAGATAAAAGGGCAATACAGTGGATGGCCGTTCAATTTATCATCTACGAGGTTAAGTTGTATAAGAGGGGTCATTTGGGAATGCACAAGCTCTGTGTTGATGTAGAAGAGTCGAAGCGCTTAATGGAAGCTATCCATGGAGGAGAGTATGGAGCACACATAAGCGGAGCAATGCTAGCGCAGAAGATTCTCAGGCAGGGCTACTACTGGTCTACCATGGAGGAGGATTGTATTGGTTTTGTTTGACGATGCCACAAATGCCAAATCCATGCAACTCGCATGAATATCCCGCCATCGAAGCTGTACAACATGACTTCACCATGGCCTTTCTCAGTTTGGGGAATTGACATCATTGGGGCAGTTACACCGAAAGGGTCAAATGGGCATGAGTACATTCTGGTGGCAATTGATTATTTCACGAAGTGGGTGGAAGCTCAGTCTTATGCAGTGTTGAAAGCAATGCATATGGCTAAGTTCATCCACAACAACATTATTTTCCGTTATGGAGTCCCGAATGAGATCATTTCAGATAATGGTTTCTATTTTAAGAAAGAAGTGATCGACTTGTTGGAGAAATACAACGTGGCTTTTCATAAGTCATCCACATATCGGCCGCAAACCAACGGAGCTGTTGAGGTCGCCAACAAGAACATCAAGCACATTTTGCAGAAAATGGTTGAGACTTACAGGGATTGGCCAGATAAATTGCCATTTGCTCTCTGGGGCTAGATAACTTCAATTCGTACATCTACTGGGGCAAATCCGTACTCACTTGTTTATGGGATGGAAGTTGTTTTGCCAATTGAAATAGAGGTTCCGTCGCTGCGGGTTATGGCTGAGTGCTAGATAGCAGAAGCGGATTGGCAACAGAGCAGGTTCGAAGAATTGATGCTATTCGATGATAGAAGGCTGAAAGCACTGTACCATGTTCAAGGATATCAATGCAGGATTGCCAGGGCATTTAACAAGAAAGTTAAGTCTCGGAATCTTAAGGAAGGGGATTTGGTACTGAAAGACAACCGAGCACCCATCCATGACCCTAGGGGCAAGTTCAGACCTAATTGGACTGGTCCTTATATTATTAAAACTATTTGGTCCGGTAGAGCTGTGATTCTTATGGACCTGGATGCCCTAGAATTCTCCCAACCGATCAACATGGACAAGTTGAAGAAATATTATCCTTGAGAGGCTTGTTAGGCCAAAAATCCGGAAGGGCAGCCTAGGCAAAAGTTAGAGCACAGAAAATTGAAAACAAAGAAAAATTGAGCTCGCAAGGTTAAAAACCCAACAAGGGGGGCCTTGGTAAAATTTAGAGCACAAAAGGAAAGCGTTAATACCCGAGTGAACCCGAACCGAATTACGTAAGTCCTGATTCCTATCTGTGAAATACGTAGGCAACTTCATTCCGAAGTCTGGCCGTAACATCTCCAAATCAACTGTATCCATGTATTTGATTAAAGGCATCTTTGTCTACTCATTATCTGAAAGATCGGTTGTGATCCTTACCCTGAGAAAAGAGCTGATTACAGTGCTAAGCAGTGCTATTCAGTCTAGGGGCAGTTTTCCATTCCTGGATTCAGGATTGTACATCTCGAGGATAGATTCCAGGTGTGTCCAATTGTGATCCTTATCGAAAATGGTTTTGAATAGTTTTGATAAAAGTTGATTTTGTTCAAATTAATCTTTTTACAACTTCGACCATTTTTGGACCAAAAGGAAAAACTTTCAATGCCCACAACTCCAATTTCATTGATTTCAATGCAAAGTTCTCTAACTCTTGATACAAATCAAAGTTGCTTTTATTACATCCAAAAGGAAAACTTGAAAAGTTAGATCAAAGCAATAAACTTGGTGCATAGATGAGTTAGGTGTTCTGGCGTTCCCTCCCTAAGCTCGTAGAAGCTGCGGATGCTAAAGTAGGTGCTTGCGCCTCATCTTCAAGCCATGTCAAGCACTCACCAGAAAGGGCGCAACTGAAATTGGGAGCGGGAGCCAGAAGTTCTCTTGTCCTCCAAGCATTGGGATATTGAGCCAATTGTGAACCTCAGATTAGAAATGAAGCTGGGTATTCTACCCCCTCTTCTGGATGAGTCTGGTCATGTCCAAACTGACCCCTGAACCAGAATGAAAAGTAGAATACATAGTGTGTTAGGCTAATCAATTAAATGCCAAGTTGCCAAGCCATGCTGTAGCTCATCTCGAGCAGATCAAACCAAGGGCAATGCCAAGCAATGTCGGCGGCAGACTTATTGCACATCCAATGGGACCACCACCCTTTGTTCTGGAAATCAACTAGCTGTTGGCGAAAGAAATAGCCTCGTGCTGAATATCCAGGGCAAGAGTCCACTACCATCAACCTGTTGATGAGCCATACCTGGGGAGGGATGAAAGAAAAGAGAGATTAAAGAATAGAGAGGTGTATGTTGAGAGAAAAAGTGAGAAAGGGCTTTGAGAGAAAAACAGAGCATGAGTACTGAGTGATGTGAGAAACATATATGAGAGGGTGGGAAACATTACCTGCAAAAGGAGTGGACTTCCTGCAAATTTTTTTGTCTCTCGCCGATGAAAGGCGACTAAGCCCATCAAAGTCTCGGCCAGTGCTAAGGCAATACAGCTCTTGCCCTCTTTCAAGTCTTGGGCCACTTTGATGAGTCGAATGCTAGACCCTCCAAAACCCGGGGCAAGAAGAAAATGAGCCAACATCCACAAACAAAGGGCATGCTGTCAAAAACTTTGCCAACGACGGTCGCCGCGGTCACCGTGTCAGAAAATCGATGAATGAGGTTGGGAATATCCAACTCTCTGTTGTGAACTAAGGATCGAGCCTCATGTAAAGTGAGCCCACACATCCTTCCTAAAGCTTGGATATGACCAAAATGGGACTGGGGCAAGATTTTCCCGTCACGCCGGGATTCCATCAAAACTTGGAATTCTTCATTTGAAGGGCATATCTCTTGCCCCCCGAAACTAAGCACATGTGTAACCGGGTTCCAATACCTAGCCGCGACGTGAAGGAATGGAAAACACAGCGAAGAACAACTTAGCGGGAATAGTGCATTTATCTTGAAACCCCAGAAATTCACTTTTTCTGAGCCATCTAAAGTTGCAATCCAATTTGAGAGTTTTTCGTTAAAGAATGGCTCCATTTGTGGCAAAAACAGAGCTAGAATGAAGAAACTATGAAGTCCCAACTTTTGTAGAAGATAAGGCACTGAGTGGAAGGCAGGTGGCAACAATCTGGCAGTTCCTCACACTGATGGCCGACCGGCCAGTGGTGATGGTCGACAGCCACCTTTTGTCGCCGACCAGGCACCACTGGTGGCCGACAGCCTTGTTCATGGCCGGTAGCATTCTTGTTTGTCCTGTGGTCTTCCTGTGTATTGAGAGTGATGAGAATCTGTGTTTTGTTCTGCTCTTTGCGCATTATGTTGTCCTGTTTTAGTTAGTTTTGTTGAGCCGTTTTGTTTCAATTCGTTTATCGAGTTGTATTTGTCTTGTTTTGCTTGTATTTGTTGTTGTATGTTGTGTGTCGTTTATCAAATTGTATATTACTTGATTTTATTTATTGAGTTGTACATTGTTTTTCTTGTTTTGTTGGTAGTTGGTTTATTACCTGATTAAGAAGGTTATGCGAATACAATGTTCAAATTCCATCAGTCAAGTTCACTCTCGTTTTTATACAATACGGTGCTCAGAATGCAAAATACAACACTTTTTCGCACAAAAGACTGGTTTTCATTCCGATCATGGTTACCTTTTTACAAAAGTACAAGTTTTAAAGCAAATAAAACCTGTCTAAAGATGTACAAAGTGCTAACACTACTAGCAAAAAGAAACTAAGCAAAAATACAGAAAATCAGCACTAGCTATCTCAATCTCGAGAGGCCCTCTTCGTCCTCTTCCTCGGTAGAGCCTTAGAGCTGTCTCCGTTAGTGCCGCTGTCTAAACCTCTCTCTGAACCAGAACCAGAATCGTCGCTACCCTCTACCTCAGAGCCTGACTCAACATCATCTCCACTAGTAGAACCCGAGCCAGCGTTATCATCTTTGCTCTTGGATGACTCAGCATGCTGACTCGTTGCCTTCTCGGCCTCGTCATCACTCAGAATGGGCTCGGAAAGGCCACTCTCATCTCCGGTGTCCCTGGCTCTGCCTCGGTGCGTCTTGGAGCTTATCTCTCTCTCTCTCACGGAGGGAGAATCGATGGTCTGTTGTAAGCCGGTGCAGTCCGGTGGGACCTGAAAAGGTGTTTGTCATATGTCAGCCATAGTATGCATATCAGATGCAAGTATGATGTGTGAAATGAGTGTATGCAGGAGTTAGATTCAATATTTGAGTCTGATCTAGAAGTGCGATTTTGGATCTGATGTATCGGTGTAGTGTAGGTCGGATGCAATGTATCGCTTAGTGGGGTCTTGATATGTTGTGTGTTAGTGCAATGTGGAGAAGTGTTTAGTTGAAATGTCAGTTTTAGTGTGTAGGCAGAAATTTGATAATTAGAATATAAGAAAACTGAAAAAATTATCTAAATGTCATAAAAGCCAAGCAGTGCCTCCCTTCTCAATATCATGCCCTCAAACAAGGCTAATAGCTCCAGCAGATCCTCGGTGTATCTTGGGGGTGCCTGTGAATGCATTTGGGAATGATTAATGTCCAAAGGGAACAGATATCAGAAAGAGATGGGAAAACGAAAAAAAATGTGGTACATACTAGGGGTACGTCATCAGCTCTGACGTATCTGTGCCCAGCTGCCGCAGGCTCAATAGGGATCTGATATGCCTCCCTAATATACCAACAATAAGTGAGTGTAGTAGACGGCTCCGGCCATCCAGTTCTCTGCCTCACCTGAGAAGCCCCTTTGCCATAGACCCTAGCTGCCCTAGTCGCTCTAGGCCCTATCCTCGAAACAGGAGCTCTCGCTCCCTTACCTTCGTGAACACCGATCAGAGGTGGCATAAGGTGTGTCTGAATGAAGACTGCATAATCACCCTCAACTCAAAAGTACTCCGCCTCCAAGCCCACCATGAACTGGATAACTCTATCAACAAATAGGCTGTCGACTGATCTCATCGACTCGGGCGGTGTCATCGGTATGAACGGAGCAGGCATACTTAGAGACTGGCGTACGACTCTCTCGCTTAAGTACCAGGCCCGGCAGACTGGACCCTCAAGCAAGATGCAATAGCGAGAAATGCCCCAGGCCGCATTATACCGGCCTTCAACTCCTCTCGGTATCGTGACCCATGGCTGCCATGAGATCTACAAATGGAAGTTGTATAGATTGTCAGTGGCTACAATGTGAATCAGAACAGTGTGAAAGCAAATGATGACTATGTTTTAGGTTACCTCGTGAGCAGCTACAGTGTCAAAGTAATGCCTGAAGAAAGAAAAGGGCTCACGAGTCCTGTGGTGAAGCTGACCATCGTACACTCGTGAAAAGGGGATCGTCAAAGGAATCTTAACCTCTGGCTCCAGGGCAAGAGTCGGGAAGTATGCATACACCCATAGCTGTGGAGAAAGCGCAGGGATATATGATCAACACAGTATATGAACAGATATAGAAAATGCAAAGTAGAAAGCACACAGTGTATGAACAGATATAGGAAATGCAAAACAGAAAGTACATACGTTGAATAGATGTAAAGCAAGAAATGCTGAACAGAAATGCAAAGTGTGATGAGGGAACTGAGATGTGTACCTCCCAGGCTCGCCAATAGCCTCTCATCAAGTATCCAATCCCACGGGAGGTCGAGCTCATACAGCTGTATAGGGTGGCGAGGCTGGCCCTGCCCCAATCGTAGAAACTCACTCGGGGAAGGACCACCAGTGCGCTCAGCAAATATAGCCCTATAGTGTTTGCCCTGTTCGCGAATAGGGTGGTACTGAATAGGAACATCAGAAAACCCCGCGTGTAGTGCTCTATCTCCTCTACTGTCCCTGGCTTGGTCTCCCAGAACCGCTCCTTGAACTAGCTGTATCTGACCTGGGTTGTCCGGAACAAAGGCGGGCACGCCTCCAGAAGCTCAATCCAAGCAGCCTTCCACTCCCCCATATTAGGATCAAGGGGAATCGGATCACCCCCTATGCCTAGGCCTGTGATCATGGTGAAGTTATAAGGGGTCATCGTTATCTCTCTGGTAGTGGAAAGGTAGAGAGAGTTAGTGGTGTCCCACAATCTCTTTACTAGTGCTCCCAGAAGTGGATGGCTCGTTATGACTTGTGTCAGTCCAGAGCAGAATGGACCGAAGCTTGCCTCATCAACAATAGCTCGTACCCCGACATGGAGCTCGTCGTACCAATCTCTGGCCGTCGTGGCCCCATAGCCCCTGTATGCGTGGGTGTCACCCTGTGATAGAGGATAGGTGAATCAGTGTAAATACAGTGCAAGAGTGTGATTAGTGCAAGAAATGCAAGTAAAGAACATCAGATGAGCAAGTGCATAGAGTTTGTACCTCAACGATAATGGCTAAAAGATGGGTGTCTAGCTCCCTCAGTAAGAGATCTGCTGGTGCATTAGCGAAATCAGTGAAGTGACTAACACCACTAGCAGGCAGAATGTGCATCTAGGGATGATACCTCGCCGTGTCAAAGGGCCTCACTCCCAGTAGTAAGGGCTCTGGCTTTGTATCAGAATCGAACTCTGCCTCTGGAGGAGCCCCATCATGCAGAAAGTCATCTGCCATCTAGAATATAGATGAAGAGTCGATGAAAAGTGAAAAAGATGAGGAAAATGGGTGGAAAATGCCAAAAGTCAACTCAAGCCAAACCCTAGGAGAGAGAAAGTGGAGGAAAAAGTCAAAGCCCGGGAAAAGACGCTAAACCCAAGAGAAACTGAGGAGAACAAGCCTCAAGTGGTGAAAATGAAGAAAAAAACACCGAAATCAGTTTTCAATCGATTCAAAATGAAGGAAATCAAGAGGTTTTAGTGAATTAACTTCGCGTGGGGCATTGGAGAACACGTATAACGCTCGGATCTAGAGGGAAGGAAGGTCTAGAGAGAGAGGGGGGGGAGGAATTTCGGTCATGGGGTATGGAGGAAATAAGCCCCCATGACCTATACATAAAGATCCGAATGTGAAAGGACCAAAAAGGCCCAATTTGCCATTGATGGCCGATCGGCCACCACTGGTGGCCGACAGCCACCATTTGTGGCTGACAATGCTTAGGGCTGGCCGACAGGTAGCCGACACCCCTCCTTGGTGGTCATCAAGCTTCCAGTGCTCCTCATTTGTGTTTTGCTGCTGTTTGTGTCCTCAGTGCTCGATAAGTGCAAGGAAAGTTCATTTTTTTAAGCTCAAATTGCCTCTGCGGAAGCTCCAAACCGTGTCTTCGGTGCATGATGATTCATCACTAATCAATACGAATGGGGTGTATTATTTTTAACTTATTTTAACTCTTCTGAGAGGTAAATCGGAAGTTGCTATTCAATCCATTGTTGCATAGAATATGCGTTTCTCAATTGTTGCATAGAATATGCATAGAACATATTTTTCATCATTTGCTGCATAGAACATGCACTTCTCCATTATAGAATAGAACATGCTTTGTTTATTGTGCATGGAACATGCGCTTTTACTACGTTGTACCTGTTAAGCCTCTCTTTTATGCCGGCATGATATTGTATGTACGGTCCATTCAGAGGAGTTCCAGGTGAAATCATTCTTGTCCTTCAAATTACTCGCTTTGGTTAGAGACATTTGGGTGCATCCCGATGTTCTCGTTATCACTTTCTCCTCTCTCGTGCGGCGCGTTAGGACGCTTTGCTTTCGAACACATGGGTGTGTCCTGATGTTCATCCCTTTCTCCTCTCGCGTGCGGTGCGTTAGGATGCTTTGGTTTCGAATGTGTGGGTGTGTCCCGATGTTCACCCCTTTCACCTCTCACGTGAGGCGCGTTAAGATGCTTTGGTTTCGAACATACGGGTGCGTTTCAGTGTTCACCTCTTTCTCCTTTCGCGTGCGGCGTGTTAGGATGCTTCGGTTTTGAACACGCGGGTGCGTCCCGGTGTTCACTCTCTTTCTTCTTTCGTGTGCGGTGCATTAGGACACTTCCGTTAGAGACATTTGGGTGCGTCCTAGTGTTCTCATTATCACTTTCTCCTCTCGCGTGCGGCGCAGTAGGATGCTTCGGTTTCAAGCATTCGGGTGTGCCCTGGTGTTCACACCATCCTTTTCTCCTCGCGTGTGCAATGCGTTAGAATCTTGCTTGAGACCTCGGGTGCGCCCAACGGTCGCTTTTTTTGTCTTTCCTGCGCGTCGCATAGTTAAGCTTGCATAATTTTCTTACATCCTTTCTGCATAAAATGTGGTTTGGTTCGTGTTTACTTACTTTCGTGTGTGAGGTTACTATACCTTGTTTCAGTTTGTATGAATGTAGCATTTCTTCGCATAGCATTTGCATTTAACTGTTTCATTACAGCCTCATTGCATGATCATAAGTTATGTTCTGCATCGTGCATATCACTTGCATCTTGCCCCAAAACTATGCTGGTTTGATTCATTGCAAAGGGATATGTAGGTAGCCTGCGGGAGCAACCATTTGTTTTGTCTTGTTTGTTTGCTTGTCCAAGTCTTTGGCCTTGTCAAAAATGGGTCATCTCTGGGCTTTGACATTCACTCCTGTCATTTCATGACTCCCGAGTTCTGTCAAAGAGGGGCAACTTTAGACACCCCATTTTTGACCTTCCTCAAGACTTAGACATCATTGCTCGTGCACTTGATGATTATGTGTTTATGTTCATTTTGAGCGCCCGAAGTCCTGAGTGGAATGCCCTGTCTTTGAGCCTTTAAACCTTGTTCTTTCTGTGCCTTGTTTTGGACCAAAACTTGGTGTCTGGACCCCTTGGTGACTTGTCGGCCACCACCCAAAGCTGTCGGCCATGGGTGTGGCAATCTATGTGGGCCGGCGGCCGCAATGTCTTTCCAGATATTTATTGACAGTTGTGCCAGCTGGTGTTTTTCTATATATAGGGGGGTTCCTCCCCCATTTTAGAGGGTTAGAAAATTAAAGCAAAAATATCTCACACACACTCTCTCTCTCTCTCTCTCTACATTTCTCTTTCTCTCTTGATATTTTGTACACATTTGCACACAAGTCCTTAGCTTTTGCATACCAACCCTCAACCAAATACTCTCACCTTTGGGCTAAGATTACTTGGAGTCTTGTTTGAGCTCTAGAAGCTTGTTTGAGCTTGGATTATTGGCTATTTTGTGCTTTGCGTCAAAGGTATAGCACTTACCTCGTTTATACTTGTGTTGGTATCTTTGTTTTGCCATCTTTTCCAACTATTTTTGGGTTGATTTTGAACTGTCAAAAACTCTGTTTTTATGGTTTAAAAGTGTTGGTTTGAGGTCTCTTTGAGTTAGGGGGTGGTCCACCCTTCTTGCTCCTTTGCTTGTTAAGCTCTTGTACCATTTTTCAACACTTTAAAACCAACTTTTTTGGGCCTTTTAACCACTGAACTTTAAAGGTTTTTCACTGGTAAAAACCTTACTCTAGAGGTTTTCCGTGCTCCTTTTGAATAAGATTAGCCCTATAGTGCGGACTCTCATGGTTCTGAATCTGATTTCACAAGTGCAATATGAAATAGCAAAAACACAAAAAGAGTCCAAATCCAGCAATTCTTTTCGAAAAATCGATGTTTGAATCAAATGCCAAAAATGGACTACTTTGCCAGATTTTACAGTCGCCACCTAAATATTTTTGAAAAATTTAGGAAACCCGAGACTCGTGCCAAAGGCCATTTGTCTGTCATCACCAAAGTGTTTCGGCTCGGGAACCTAGGTACGAGAGGGGAATGTCATTAATTGAGCACCCCACTCGTCCGATCAAAGGTCGGCTTCTACTATTCATAATGTGATTTTTATTTACATTATATGCTCTTGTTCCGATTATTAGACTAACATTACTACATGTTGCACACAAGTATAGACTAATTTGCAAAAGTTGGAACGCTTTGATTTCATGTTTGTTTGAAAATTGTTTTTGCTATCCGTCACTTGAAAAGGTGAGTTTGTACATTAATCAATTTGTCCCAATTTTAGCAATTAGCTTCTATCCACAGGCATTCAAACAGGTATATCATTTAAGCAATTAGCCTCATGGAAATATGCTCGGCATAGCAACTCAAACATTCGATGCAAGACGCTAAAATTGAAAATTGCTCACTAGTACTCCGAGCCAAAACAAAGAAAAATAATTAGAAAATATACATGCTCTTAACTAATGTAATATGACTAATGTGACACATACAAGTATGCAATTAATAGGCTTGGCTATGAACATGGCATATGATTCCATGCAAGACATGTGATGAATCACGTATTCAAGCAATAAATTTAAACATTTGGTTAGTATGATGAGCCGAACCTGGGATGCACGCAAGACAATGGATGCAAATTATAAAGATGCTAATTTGAAAAATGATGTTCTATACTAACCATTGTAAGCAAATAAGTAAAAGGGAGAAAAATGTGGGGTTGGAAGACATCCAACTTATGACATTTTTTGCCCTCATGCAGGAGGGTGCGAATCAATGTCCGAATGTCCAATTTTAAACTAATTATTACAAAGCCAAGTGAACGAATAAAACTAACTAACTAAGGTATAATTAACTAACTAGCTAATTTATTACAACAAAATAAGCTTACTATCTAACAAATCATTACTACAACAATATTAATTACGACAATCAGTAATTACAACAATATTGAAATCATTAATTTGCAATTTACAATGGAAGCACAAGGATGGCATGCTCATAGCAGGTTCAGAAGTAACTCTGTTTGCTTTCCTTAGAATCTGTCCTGTTTCACCTTCAGTCACCGCCCTCTGCTTCTGCAAAACACACTGCCTTACCAAACATTGATGGCCGACTGGCCCTCAATGAAGCCCGGTTGGGCCTAAATAAGGCCGGTCGCGCCTTAATTTTATGCAAAATCCTATTTTGGTGCTCTGAGGTGAAAACAATGTAGACAGAGTTTTTTGAGCTTTGTTTGTCCCTCTCACACTTCTCTGTCGTAAGAAAGCCTCAAGAGAAGGTTGGGATCGTTTCCAAAACCATCAATGAGCAATTTGCTTGCTTGATGATTTCAGCCACAATTTGAACAAAATTCAATTAAGGCAATGAATAACAACCATCCATTTTCTTTATCATGGTGTAAGCTTAAAGGGGGTAGTAAAGACGCTTCATGGGTCGTCAAAACACCATGAATTGATATTTGATGACTCTTGACACAATAGAGTTTGCATAACGTCCCGCCGAGCCTAAGCAATATAATCCATGTTCTTTATGTTGGTTGGTTCATTTTAATCAAAATTCATTAGTCTTTGCCATTCTTTAATCCATTAGTCTGAGGTGATGATTACGTCCACTAAAGATTACGTCCACTAAATGAGAAGCATGTCAAATGGGAAGTGATTCTCAACATGAAAAAGAGATTATGCCGTTGACAATGAAGCTCTGTAGAGATTAAGCCATTAAGCATAGATCTCTAGTTCATGTTTTGAATAACCATCAACCGGTTGAAACAACTCTCAAATGAAAGAAATGGATGATAGATTGCTTGTTAAAATGAGGCATCTTAACATGGAAATTAATTAAAGAAAAGCTAGAACAACATGCAACAAGCTATGTATAAGGACTTATGATACAATAAATGAACTAATCAAAGCTTGAACCAAACAAACAACCTAGGACAACCCTAAAATAGCCCCTAATAGGTAAAAAAAAAAAATAGCAGCTCAAAGTGCATGAAAAGAGCCCAAAAAGCTAAACACAAAAGAAAATAAGGCTAGTAAGAAAGAACAAAGAGGGGTGGTTAACCCCTCCACTTTTGAAACCTCAAAGCATGATTTTTAGGCTCTTTTAAACTTTGAAAATGAATTTAGAAAGCAAAGAAAAGGGTGTAAAAACAAGGATTTGAGCTATAAGTGAAGGTGTAAGAAAGAGTGTTAACTCTCCCTACCCTTTGGTAGCTATCCAAACCCATGCTTAGACACTTGAAAGAGGATCCAAACAATACAAAAATACAAGGACTAGATAGTAAGAGATAGCAAAGAGAACAACAGAATTGATAGTAAGCTTATACCTCTCAAGAACGGTAAGCTCTTTGTTTATGAATCAAACTAAGTCCAAACACACTCTCAAGCTTGAATTGTGATACTCAAGGCTCAACCAAGGTTCCAAGGCTAAGGTGTGAAGGTGTATATGGTGTATGGATGTAGGTTAAAGGTGGTAAGCTTGCTCAAAGGTTGCTTGCACAAGAAGAAGGAGCTCTCAGGAAGGTATATAAGTTTTTTAGAAATTCTTCAACCCTCAAAACCACTTCGGTTTTATAAAATTTGAGCAAAAGAGGTCATAAATATCTTCAAAAATAGACAGTTGGCTAGCTCTCGCCCAGAACAGTGTTTCTTGCTACTAAGGCACGGCCGGCCATAAATAGCCACGGCCAGCTCTCAATGAGGCACGGTCGGGCCTCAATGTGATCCATTGTCTCTCTGCTTCAGGCTCACAATAGGGTGGGACAATGTGTAAAAATGGATTTCTAGGGTAAGAATGAGACAAGTATGAAGGTTTTGGGATTATTTCAGGGCTCAACCTTGGATTCCCTCACCGAGAACTCGAATCACACAATACAATTTTCATCATCAAGTATGCTCGACCAAGTGCCTAAGTCTTACGGGTGGTCAAAAATGGGGTGTCTGCAGTTGCCCCTCTGTTTGACAGAGCTCGAAGTCATAAAATGACGTGAGTGCATGTCAAAGCCTACAGACGACCCATTTGATGTGGCCGTAAGACTTGGGCAAGAAAAATAAACTAAAATACAAATACCAAAGGTTGAACCCGAAGGTTGCCTGCATATCCCTTTGCAATGAATCAAACTTGCGTAGTTCGAGGGCAAAATGCAAAATGACATGCAGGAATCATAACTTATGATCATGCAATGAAACAATGCAAAGAAACGTTCATATGTATGCTAAGAAGCGATAAGACAATGCAACAAGCGATAACATGAATACAACACTGGAACAAAAGCATAAATCCAAGCAAAACAAACTAAGTCGTGTCTCACATGGAAAGAAGCGAGGAAATAACCACGTCTCCCACGGGAAGGACAAAGAAAGCACAAACCAAACTAAGTCTCACGTAGATAGGATGTAAGAAAATGCAGACCTAACTGTGCCTCATGTAGGAAGGATGAAAAAGATACAAGCCAGACTACATCGCACAAAGAGAGGGGTGAAAAGCTCTATGCCAAATTGTGTCTCACACAGAGAGGGTGAAGAGTGGTGTGAACCCCAGGCGTACCTGACGTTTTAACCGAGTAACTCGAGATCTTAACGTGTCTCACACGAAAAGAGGAAAAATGGTGTAAACAAATAGGCGCACCTGCCATTCTTAACAAAGGTGAACAATCTTCACGCATTGCATGCAAGAGGATGAAAGGTGGTGTGAACAAACAAGTGGACCTGGTGTTTTTAACTAGGGTAAACAATCCTCACACGTCGCACACGAGAGAAGGAAAGGTGGTGAGAAAAAATAGGCGCACCTGTTGTTTTCAACCAGGGTAAACAATCCTCACGCGTCATACTCAAGGAGAGGAAAGATAGTGTGAACAAATAGGTGCACCGATTGTTTTTAACCAGGGTAAACAATCCTTATGCGTAGCACTGAAGAGAAGGAAAGGTAGTGTGAACACCAAGTACACCCGATGCTTTTAACCAAAGCAAATAATCCTAATGCGTCTCACGCCATAGGAGGAGAGGTAGTGTGAACAAACAGGTGCACCTGCTGTTTTTAACCGATTTGGACAATCCTTACGCGTCACATACGAGAGGAGGAGGATGGTGTAAACAAGCAGGTGCACCTACTATTTTTAATCGAGGCAAACAATCTTCACACGTCGCACGCAAGAGGAGGAAATGTGGATCAATGAAAGAGTAAACAAATTTTCAGATTGGTAAAGTGAAACTAACCCCCCCTCTCCCCCTTAGGAAGGCCTCGAAAAATGTAGTCCATGGAGATAATTCAAAACAAGACACAATGCATAAATGTGAATTAGAAGTAAACACGGATCTTACATAGAGACATGTAAAATCAAAACAAACAAAGCGCTGCAGTAAAGTGAAAGACAATTTGCCCATGTGTTAAAACAATGGGCATTAATTTGAACACAACACATCGCGTTCCAATTTGATAGTAAAATTAATGATGATTTTACTGTGGCATGAATGATTTTATCTGGAACTCCTCTAAATGAACCATACATACAATATCGTGTGTTTACGAAATAACATAACAGATCACGATTCAAGAAAAACAATTTATAAACTAACGAAACAGTTAAACAAATTATAAGTTTCAAACAAAACAAATCAAATTATATAAGTTTAAACTATGAGTTAAACAAATAAGTTTAAACAAAACAAATTAAGAGCCAAATAAATCAAATTATGCATTCACACAATAAAACAAAATAGAATAAATCAAAATTCTTCTTCTTTCCTTTCCTTCTCCTTTTATATTGTATGTTTACGAAATAACTTGTCTGGGGTCTTAAGCTTGGTTTTGGGCTTAGATCTTTGTTGTTTGATTGCTTTGCATCAAGGGTAAAGCCTTACCCCCTTTTAAGCTTTGTTTTATTTACTTGTTTGGCCACCTTTGCAAGCTATTTTTGGCCTAACTTTCAACTACAAAAACCTCTGTTTTTAAGGTTTCAAAATGGTGGTCTATGACCTCTTTGGAGTTAGGGGTGGTCTACCCTCTTTTGTTGCTTATTTGCTAAGAATTGTGCTACCTTTTAAAGCTTTTCAAACAACCTCTTTTTGGTCTTTTAACCACTGAAATTCAGGGGATTTTCAGTGGCAAAAACTTGGTTTTGAGGTCCAAAATGGGAGGGGGTGGCCTCCCCTCCTTGTATCTTCCTTGCAAGTGTTGATGACCTAACATGTGAACATATTTTTCTACCATCTCATGGCTTGATCTCAGCATGTTTTTGTGGTTTTTTTAACCTGCTTTAGCTCTATTTTCAGCTGGTTGAGTCACTTGTTGCTTGCTTCTTACACTTGTAGTGTAATCGTGCTTATTAGCCTAGCATATTTGATGATTTAGTCTATTGTTCTAGCTTGTGTTAGCTTAACTCCAACACATTTTTGCTACCGATTTAGCATGCTTTAACTCTGTTTTGAGTGGTCTTGGTCATGTAAGCTTGTTAATGCATTTTTCTAGTGTAGTGTTCTTCACTAGTTTCAATGCTTTTGGCTTTTATCATGTTGTGCATGTGTTGCTTGCATGTTTTAGCATTCTTTTTCATGCAATCTTAGCACTGAAATTCTGCAACCTCCTTCATTTTTTCACTTTGATTTTCTTTGAGAGTTGGTTAATCTTATGCATGTGTTTAAGCTTGAGGTAGAGTTCATGCTCAATGGCTTTAACTCTCTTTTGAGGGTTCCTCCTAGCCAAAGGCATGAGCTCTCTCATGTCTTAAATCATCCTTTGGTTGACCCCTCTCTTATTAGAGGACCATCATCTTGGACAAACTAACTAAAGAATGGCTTGGTAATGCTAAAATGAGTAATTAAAATAAACCAAGTAAAACATGACCAAGATAAGCATGTTATGTGTGCATTGCATTGTGTTCAATCGGACGTTATATTGAACATGAGAAAGATTAGTCCATTTCATACTCAAAGTGATGAAATGAGCTAATCTCCTTCGTCTCCATTGCCTTTGATCATCCATGATAAGGAAGTGGACTTGAGTCTTTGTTTTGTGCATTTATTGAATGTGTGCAAATTGGATCCTTGGCCATCATGCATAAAAAATGCTTGGTTGGTGGCTTTAGATCCAATAGCCCCCCTCCTTTGATGTTTTGAGATGACAAGGAGTGGGTGCAGTACAAACCTGTCCTAGAAAAACCCTTCATTTTTCTCTGTGAATGCTCTGTTGCAGTTTGGTGAATCAGCACATCCATGGCCGGTAGTGTTTCATTGTTGGCCGGCAAAACACTCCTTTGGCGGGCAGGTGGCCGGCAGCAAGCCCTCATGGCCGGCAGGCCACTGGTGCACTCCCCAGCAGTGATTTGTAAAATGGTATAGAGAGTTCTTGGAGTAACCCTACAAGCAGAGCCTCTCAAGAGCAAACCAGGGAGCTTTTCGAAACGGAAACCGAGGCATGCATCTTCTATTTTCGAAGCAGAGCTGAGGCAGTGTAGTTTAAAGCTTTTCTTGTTAGATAGCATGAATTTGTAATTTAATTAATTAGTGTGCTAATTAGTTAAGTGTTGTAATAATTAGAAAGTAGTTTGCTAGTTATTCGTTTTGGTCTGTAATAATTAGTCTAACTAGTTTAATTAGCTTAGCTTAGCTTATTTATTCAGACCCTCCTTCGTGAGGTCATAATGTTGTAATAAGTGTGTGTGCGTGTGTGCATGTCTTCTAACCCCACTTCTTTCTCCCTTTTATTTAACTACATTCGATGGTCAGATTATGGCACGTTTTGATTAGCATACCTTATGCTTGCATGTTTGCATCATTCATTTGTATTGCATACACCGGGTTCGGCGCATCATTCAAACTGCGTTGTATTTCAATACCTATTTGAATACATGTTTTATAACATGTTATCAAAGTGTAGCATTCATATGCCATAGTAGATAGCTGAGCCTATTTAGTTGCATTATTGCATGCGTTGCATTAGGCATCTTAACATAGTTAGGATCATGCATGATTTCTAACTAGCTTCTATTTTGACTTGGAGTACACTGTAAGTCTTTACGCTTTAGCATACTTGCATGAGTGTGAGTGTTGCCATGATCGCATGCTTGCCATGAGATTATTTCCTTAAGTGATTAACTGCATGAATGCCTGTGGATGAAGGCTTGATTACTTGAATTAGGACAATTCATCAAATGTGAGTTTTAAGCCCACTTCACGAAGTGGCAAATCATGTTTTAAGCCCACTTGAGGGTAACAAATCTAAGCTTTAGCCCACTTGAGGGTGGCACTTTCAAACCATTTTCGAAAACAAATATGAATTGTTTTGTTCCAATTCTTGCGATTTGGTCTATACTTGTATACTGTGCGCATCACACAGTAAAGTTAGCTAAATAATCGGAACAAGAACACATGTGTTTATCAAATAACATATCATGATAGTAGAGGCAGATCTTTGATCGGGCGAGCGGGGGTGCTCATTTCAGGACCTTCCCCTCTCATACCTAAGTTCTCGAGTCGAGGCAACTTTGGTGATGACGGATGCGTGGCCTTTGGCACGAGTCAGGGTTTTCTAAATTTTCCTAAAATAAAATATTTAGGTGGCGACTCTATAATCTGGCAAAGTAGTCCATGTTTGGCGCTTTTTGATTCAAAATCGATTTTCCAAAACCAATTGCCAGATTTGGACTCTTTGGTGTTTGTCAGTCTTACATTGCACTTTGTGAGATTAGATTCAGAACCGTGACAGGAGTCTGAACTGTAGGAGACCAATTCGCGCCTCTCCAAAAGGGGGGGGGGGCACGCGAAGAAAGTCGAGTGTACAATGGGTATCCCTCAGGTAGTGAGGGCGACCTACGTTGTTTCACGGAATGCCTCTACTATGCGGATTCTGTTTGAGGGCCCCTTTGGCCAAGCTTATTACTTGGGGAAGAGGTTTATCTGGTGGACACAAGGGGTAGCAGATCCGGACATTCCACATCCTCTTCCTCCCGGTATGAAGGTAGTGGACAATCTTCACGACGGTCCTTAAATTGACTTCCTGATGTTGGGAGAGGATGGTGACCGACATCATGAGCCCGGTGACTTCACCACTTTCTTGCAGAGTTGGGTGATGGCACCTCTTACCCATGGCGTGGCCTGTGCTATTCCAGAGGTTGTTGTTGCTGCTGCTAGCGGCAGCGGAGCTCCCTCCGCCGCTCCCACTCCTGGGTTTCTTGTGATTTTGATTGAGGTCGTGTACATGCGGCCAGATGGGGTGATCGAGCAGATCCCCCTTGAGCACATTGAGGAGTGGGATTGCAGATTGGTGCTTGCTCCTGCCATTGAGCAAGTACACACTTCTTCCTATTTTTGCCCATTGTGTTACTTTATGTTTTCACTGCCCTCTGTTATTTCTATCCACTGTTCTCAAATCCTCTTCCCTTTTATAGGTACCCGCGATTGACCGATTGCTTCTGAAGGTGCGAAGGAAATAGACTGCTCTGGCCACTCATGGGATTGAGGTATCTTTTTGCTTCCTAGTTTACAATCATAATAGTCTTGCTCATAACTTTATTGGCCTCTTTTGATATCCATACTTTCTTTCTCTTTTTCTTTTTCTTCTTCAGCTTGAGCCAGCACCAGTTGCACCTACAGGACCTCCTTCAGCTAGGAGACGGAGACGGGGCATAGTGAGGGGCAGAGGAGGAGCTGACCGTGGAAGAGGCAGAATGAGGCAGCGCTCACCTCTCGAGGAGTCCTTTGAAGAGTACATGACTTCTAAGTAGGAGGGGAAGGCGGTTGACATGCAGTTTAGCAGCCCCAGTGATGACAGCGATGGACTTCCTCTGCAGCCGAGGAGGAAGAGAGCGAGGATGGGTTGCTGATGATGATAATGATTTCTTGTTTTTGCTTTTGTTTTGCTTTGTAGTTAAAGACTAGCTTAAAATAGACCCTTTTGTTTTTGAAGGATTTTCTTTTTTTTTGTTGCTTTGTAAAACAATGATCGGGGTTGGACCCGCTCATTTATAAAAGAAAAGTTTTTAAATGATCTCCTTGCACAATATGTGATGAATGACATGTGATTAAGGGCATAAAATTTGTATGGTAACTTCATACAAGACTGAAAACAATGAATATTTGCTCTTGCATTCATTCTTGAGGCAGATAGCAACCCATAACCGAACAAAATGTAAAATACAACACAATAATAGGAAAACAAAATGAAAACAATTCGAAAATACTAAAAAACATTTGATACAGACAAAACAAGACTTAAAACACAACCATGGTACACCAGGACAAAGGCTAGCCTTTTTTGTAACCGCACTGATCTGAGCCATCATTCAGACCCGGCCGGGCCCAAATAGGCATGGTCGGGCTTCACTGAGGCACGGTCGGGCCTAAAAATGAGGTTGGTCAGTGTTGTGCAGCTGTTATGCACTGCTCCTTCTCAACCTCTATAAATGGTGCTCCTATGGTATTTTTCTGGTAGAATAGTAAGTCTTTGGTATTTTGCTCTCAAGATGGAGACACTGTTCAACAATAGGCTCTAAGACTGGGTAGCCACTTTGGACGGCTCAGACAAAGTGAACTTTTGCGATTTCGGCCTAAACGTCCTTTTTCCTCTGAGCCGCATTTCCCTCTGCTTTCCCTTTTTTCATGCCGCAGTTTGATGTTGGAATCCAATCACACATGTATTTCACTTTGGTTCACAAGAGGTATGTCTGACACTCGAGGAACTTCATGCTTTGATGGAGTCTCGGCACGATGAAGAAATCATGTCGCAGCCTCGTTTTGGACATGCCCAAGCTTTGGGACGGATGTGTGGGCTAACATTACATGAGGCTCAGTCTTTGAGACATGATGGGGAGCTAGACATCCCCGGTTTATTTCATCGATTTTCCGCTACTGGAGATAGGAGTGGCCTTCTCTGGCAGGGCCACCGGTAACATGCTCTCTGTTTACGCTTTCTTCCACAATTCCTCCTTGCCCTTAGTTTCAACGGAGCCAACATCCGGTTGATGAAAGTGGCCCAATGTCTGAAAGAGGATAAGAGTTGCATGGGCTTGGCCCTGGCAGACACCTTAATGGGTTTGGATGCCTTTTATTGGCGAGAGACTACCCACTTTGCAGGGAGTCCGTTACTTCTCTAGGTATTATTTTCCACCCTTCTAATTTATGATTCTCACATCACTCAACACTCAATCTCAGTTTTTCTCTCAAAACCACTTCCTTACTTTTCCCTCATCGTACACCTCTCTATTCTTTAATCTCTCTTATTTTTTATCCTTCCCCAGGTATGGCTTATAGATATACTACAAGTAGTGGACCCTTGCCCCAAGTACTCAGCTAGAGCTTACTTCTTTTGTCGACGGCTGGTCGATTTCCCCTTAGAAAGGTTGTGGTGTGATCGGATGTGCAGCAAATCTGCAGTTGACATAACTTGGTGTTACCCCTGGCTTACTTTATTTGAGATAAGCTACAGCATGTCTTGACAGTTGGTGTGCGTTCTATTTTCCTTTCCAGTTCAGATGCCAGTTCGGGCACGATTAGATGTGTCCAGATGAGGGAGTGGAATACACAGCTTCATTTCCGGTTCATGCCTAGCACTTGTGCCGGTATCTCACGGCATGGAGGACGAGAGAGATTTTGGCCCCTACCATTAGTTTCAGTTACGCCCTGTCCGAGGAGTGTTTGGCTTGGCTTGAAGAGGAGGCAGAGGTTGGGCCATCTTTGGCAGCGAAATCCTCCATGAAGGCGAGCAGAAGACATAGAGCCACCTAACTTAGCTGTGCCCTAGTTTTGCTGCTTTGATATTTTCTTTTCAAGTTTTAAGATGTAAAAGCAACTTTGATCTAAATCAAAAAGGGAGAATGTACTTGTGTTGAAATCAATAAAATTAAAGTTGCGAGTACTAAAAATTTTCCTTTCGATCCCAAAAATGGTCCAAGTTGTAAAAGTGTAAAATTTTGAACAAAATCAACTTTTATTGAAACTTTTCAAAATTTTTTTTGGGAATTATCACCACCTGACACGCACGGAATCAACCCTTAAGATGCGCAGTTCCGAATCAAAAGATCATAACTGCCTCTGATTGCATACCACTACTACTTTGCATTGTAACTAGTTTTTCTTCCCAAAATGAAGATCACAACAGAACTAACAGATGATGAACAAAGATGACCGGATCAGGAAAACGGACAGGATATTTGAGTTAGAGATAGTTACGACCGAACTTTAGAATGAAGTTGCCTACGTATCTCAAAGATGGGAATCAGGCCTTACATAGTTTGGTTAAGGTTTACTCGAGTATTAACTCTCTTCTTTTGCGCTCTAACTTTTGCCAAAGTCGCCTTTTAGGTTTTTCAACCTTGCGAGCTTAGTTTTTCTTTATTTCTAATTTTTTTATGCTCTAACTTTTGCCTAGGTCGCCTTTCCGGGTTTTTGGCCTAGTGAGCCTCTCAAGGATAATATTCCTTCAACTTGTCCATGTTGATTGGTTATGAAAATTCCAGGCCATCCTGGTCTATGAGAATAACCACCCTGCTTGACCAAATAGATTTGATGATATTAGGACCAGTCCAATTGGGTTTGAACTTGCTCCTTGGGTCGTAGATGGGTGCTCGGTTGTCTTTCAGCACCATGTCCCCTTCCTTGAGGTTTCTGGACTTAACTTTCTTGTTGAAAGCCCTAGTAATTCTGCATTCGTAGCCCTGGACGTGATACAGAGCCTTCAACCTTCTCTCATCAAACTAGTCCACCTCCGTTATATGACACTCAATCATAACTCGTAGCAATGAGACTTCAATTTAGATTGGCAGAACAGCCTCCATCCCAAAGACGAGAGGATAAGGGGTCGTCCCTATAGATGTTCGAATTGATGTTCTGTAGCCCCAAAGTGCAAATGGCAATTGATTTGGCCATTCTCTGTAGGTTTCAACCATCTTCTGTAGAATTCTCTTGATATTTCTTGTCACGCCCCAAACCCGCCCCTAAAAGTTTGGGCATGACCCATTCGAAAACAGACACAAAACCTGATATACATATCATATGGGGCCTGAACGGAAGCATTTAATAACATATATAAAAAAAAAAAAAAAAAATATAATATAATAATAATTGAGCTACCACTGACTAATCGGGACTCACATAACATATATAAATATATATATATGGATATGGATAATATAAGATATTACATATCATATACATCATCTACTTTTACATCACATCAAGCCTCATTTACATTTATTTTTAAAAAAATTAAAAAAAAAAAAAACAAAAAAACTTATAACAACCTACTTGACTTAGAACACTCAGGCTGGGCTTGGCAAGTAGCGAAGCACTGGGTTAAGGTTGACCTCCGGTTGAGTGCCTCTGACAGACATAAAAAATACGATTGAGTCAAGCTCATTGAATAATGCGTAAATCATGTAATGTTTCACTTAAACAATAAAATAATATAATATACTTATAAATATATGTTAATTACACTCTCTGTAATTATAGCTCAACAATCATGAGTCCGGTTCCTTGACAAAGCGGTTTAGTATGTATGAGATCCAAAATGTTCATATACTCAAATAGAATAGCCATCAGTCCCAAAAGTTACAAAATAGCCTTTTCGGCCGGTCATATGAGCGGCTTATCCGCCCGAAGATAACGAGAGCGCATAAAGCGTGGATGCGAACTAGTAGAAAAATAATAAGTTTTGAAACCAACGGATATATCATATCAAATAGTAAGCAGCGAGATCAATAGACAATATGTACAAACAGAATAAATAAACAGAGCGGAAGCGGTTCCAAAGTCATCGAATATCGTCGAGACCATAGGATTCACTAATCATCTCGGTTTCATCGCGGATACTTAGTTTTTAAAACGAACATGGGTCCATTTACTCATTTAGAATCGACATGGTAAATAAAAATTATTACTCGTTAGTGAGAGAAAAAGTCATTCAAAGTCATACCGATGTTTGCCAATCTTTCAACGTTCCCACGATTTTCAATCATCACAATTGGTTGTGTAACATGTTTGTATAGCACTTACAATGAGCAGAGCATTAGTGATAATAACTATCAATGATAAATCAAATGGACACATGGTACTACTACTATTACTCACGGTGATTAGATGCGATGCTTGGCGCCCTGATGATATGACCCTACAAATATATATTACACATAGAAAGGGTCACATATCATTATTCCGTTTTGAACTAGTTTAATTCTCTTTATTCCATTTACACATCATTTGGCAATTCAACATGAATCAAATTAAATCATGAATCTCATTTCAACATTTCCACACAGTTCCATGTTCATCATATATTTTAATAAATTATTTCTTAATTTTTCTTCCATTATATAGCATAAATTCTAATGTTTATAACAAAGTTCATTAAGCTAAATTTAAACATAATTTTCAAGTGTCACCAAATAAATACCAAACTTGCATATAAATAAAATTCAACCCACTAATTTCATTCTACTTCCAATTTGGCCATATCATATAAATAACATCATTACCCCAACCTAGGGTTTTCAAGAAAACATTAAAATTCAAAACAAATTCAAACTTATTAATTCATCACTCTTAATTCTAATTTTCATGCATATTTTTATATGCCATATACATACATGGTCCATCACTCTAAACCATCAATTTAACTCTCAAGACAAAGCCCTCAAAGAGGTCGATTCCTCCCATAATAATTTTTCAAATCGGTTGCAAGTTTGATCTCCTCTCTTTTTCCTTCCTTTGTGGAAAAATCTGTCAAAAAAAAGAGAAATGGTGAGGATTTGGGATCAAACCCCCTAGGGTTAGGGTTTTCGGGGGAAGGGAAAGAGGAGAAAAGAAAAGAAGAGAATGAAATGAAAAAAATGATGAAAAAAGCTGCTGTCCCGTAATTCCCGCTTCGAGCGGAGAAATTCCCGCTCGAGCGGACTTTGCTTACACAGATCGAAACTTTTGAACAGGTATAACTCTCTCATTCGGACTCCGTTTTAGGTCATTCTTGTGGTCAAATTGAAGCCCGGAGATAAGCTTTCCAATGGTTCTAACCTCACATCCAAATTCAAAGTGTGGAAAAAGAAAGGCAAAAGAGTGACGGTTGGTCTTAAATGAATTATTCAAATTATTAAGGTTTTGGTCCAATCTTACTTACCCTCATCATCATCTCTCAATCAATAACCAAAAATAAGGGTAGAACATTTCAAATACACCGAGAAGAACATCAAAAATGAGTCCACATGCTTGATCAAACTTAACGGGCAACCTTAACCGGCGCGACCTTGCGCTCGCCCAACTTGCTCGCGAGACCAACTCAACTCGGCGTAAACTCCCCTCGGCTCGGCGGAATCCTCCCGAATCTCAGGCCGTCGAAAAATTGAAAACCCAAAGTCCGCTCGGCCACTCCTCCGCTCGAGCGGAGGAAAGGATTTCTGGGTCGTTACATTTTTGTTCGCGGCCCCAATAGCTCCATTGGTTTGCAGTCTGTGTGTTGAAGACTTATGGAAAGCCACGTTGTATTTCTCAAGCAGATCTAGCACCTCTTTCTTGAAGTGCGAGCCATTATCTGAAATGATCTCGTTTGGGACTCCGTCCTGGCAGATGATATTGTTCTTGATGAACTTAGCCACATGCGACCCCTTTAGCACAAAGTAGTACTGGGCCTCTACCTATTCGGTGAAGTAGTCGATCGCTACTAAGACGAATTCATGTCTGTTTGAGCCCTTTGGCATAACTGCACTGCTAACATCTATCCCCCAAATAGAGAATGACCATGGTGAAGTCATGTTGTAGAGCTTGGACGGCAGAATGTTCATGCGATTGGCATGAATTTGACATTTGTGGCATTGCCGCACAAAACTGATACAATCCTCCTCCATGGTTGACCAGTAATAGCCTTGTCTAAGGATTTTTCAGGCCAACATCACATTGTTCATGTGTGCTCCACATTCTTCCCCGTGAATGGCTTCCATAAGATGCTTTGATTCCTCTTCCTCAATACACAACTTATGCATTCCTAGATAGCCTCTATTGTACAACTTTCCTTTACAGTTGACAAATTGGACGGCCAGATGTCGTATTCCCCTTTTATCCTTGGCATTTGCTCCTGGTATATACGCCTCATTTTCCAGGAAATTTCAAATATCGTAGTACCAGGGGTTCTTGTCTGAAGCCTCATCTATCACAGTAATGGTTTCATAGGCCGTTGTGTACTTCTATTCAATAATGATCGGATGCATCCTGACTCCCAATAGAATGTCTAGTATAGAAGATAGAGTTACTAGTGCATCAGCAAAGATTAGCTTTTCAAACCTCAGAATTAACATATCCAAGGTCTGATGGTAAACCTTCATTTTCTCCTCTTTAACCCGCAAATCCCCATTGGCTTGAGATATAGTCAAGTTCGAATCCCTGATGACGTCCAACCTTTCTGTCTCTAGTTTTAGGGCAACTTCTAAACCAGCAATACACACCTCAAACTCTGCTTCGTTGTTGGGTACTTTGAACCAGAGTTTGAAGGCTAAGGGTATATGGGAGTTATTGGGTGCTATCAGTAACACACTGATCCCATAATCGTATTGATTGGCTGCTCCGTCAAAATACATCGTCCACGTTTTCTCTTCTATTTGCAGAATATCTTCATTTGGAAAAAAGTACTCCACTACTTCATCCCCCTCTATTGGGTGATCTGCCCGAAATTCCACTACAACTCTCCCTTTAACCCACTTACGTGTAACATATTTGAGGTCAAATTCGGAGAGGAGGAGCAACCAACGGGCTAGCCTACCCATAAGCGTTTGGTTTCTCAAAGAGATATTTGATGGGATATAATCTTGAAACTAGAATTACAGAATGAGCTAACAGGTAGTGTCTCAACATCCGGGTAGCCCATACCAAGGCTAGGCAAGCTTTCTCGAGGGGACTGTAACGGGTCTTGTAATCCAGCATTTTCTTAACCTTGGCATCCGACTCCAGAGCCAACATACACCCTATGGTTGAGTTCATCATTGACAGGTATAAAATTAATGGTTTTCTCGGTTCTGGTAGTGATAATACATGTGAATTTTGCAGGTACTGCTTGACTTGTTCAAAAGCAAATTGACAGTGATCATCCCATTAGAATTTCTTCCCTTTCTGCAGAAGACCAAATAGTGGTTCACAAGTCAAGGTTAATTTTGAAATAAATAGCCTTATGAATTGCACTTTACCTAGAAAGCCGCGCACCTCCTTTTTAGTCCTTGGTGGTGGCATTTCTAAGATGGACTTGATTTTGGAAGGATTTACCTCAATTCCTCTCTGTGTGGTCAGGAATCCCAGTATTTTTCTTGTTGTTACACCAAATGTGCATTTTGGGGGGTTTAACCTCAATTTATACTCTCTGATCCGTTGAAAGAATTTCTCCAGTGCAATGTAGTGGCTCTCTCGATCTTTAGACTTGACAATCATATCGTCCACATATACCTCAACCTCTTTGTGGATCATGTCGTGCAGAATGGTGGTTGCAGCCCTTTGATAAGTAGCTCCAGCATTCTTCAACCCAAACGGCATAACTTGGTAGCAATAGGTACTCTACGGCGTGGTAAATGAAGTTTTCTCTCTATCCTCGGGTGCCATCAGAAACTGGTTGTACTCGAAAAACCCATTGATGAACAAGAGCAATGCATGGCCCATGATGAAGTCTACCAACTCGTCAATATGCGACAGTGGAAAATCATTTTTCAGATTAGCCTTATTCAAATCCCTGAAGTCGACACAGACCCTGATTCTGTCATCGTTTTTTGGGACTAGAACAATATTGGCGAACCACGTTGGATACTTAGATACAAGCAGGAATCCTGCGATGATCTATTTGGTAACTTCTTCCTTGATCTTCAAAGCCCAATCTGAGCGAACTCTATGCAGCTTTTGCTTAACTAGTAGGGCCTTAGGGTAAAGAGGGATCCTGTGTTGTACAATCTCATGATCGATTCCAAGCATGTTTTCGTAAAGGGCTTATCATGCGAAAACATCATTGAAATTTTTGAATAAAGCGATTAAACACTCGCGTTCCTCTGAAGACAACGTGGATCCGATCTGGATCAGGTGAGGATCCTCCTCAGCATCAACGTTAACTGATAAGATTTCATCTGTACAAGGCTTATCACGCCTCTCCTCCTCATGATCAACCAAAATTTTCAAAACCCGAGTTCTTCCTCTTCGTTTAACTCAAAATTTTGAAAATCAAGATTAGTACAACAAACCAAAGGCACAGAGAAGTAGGCAAAGCCCATAGCATTCCCATTCAAAAAGTCTGGATCTTCGATTACAGTAGACTCGAAAGAAAAGCTAAAAGACGACGTAGACAGAACTTCGGTATCCGGGTTACCACTCCTAGAAGTACTAGACTCAGAGGAACTTGAATCTGACCCCGACTCCACAAACTTAGAGGAATTAGATTCGGACTCACTATCCGATCCAGAACTGCTGATGACGCCGTGCTCAAACTTCCAGACCAGACGTGGAGCCTCAGATGCATTCACGATACGATTGGAGAAATCTACTGCTGGGTTATCTCCAATCATTGAGATAGTAAAACTATCCCTAAGTTGACGGACTCAGCTTTAATAGTAGAGCTTACTAGTAGGTCAGCCAGTGCTTTTGCCAACAGTTCTTCCTCTTTAATGTCTAGGCTTGTAGTCCCGCCTTGATCTGTGCTAGGGCTTAGGTCTGCTTGTTCATCCTCCTCTTCTGGTAACTGGTGTCTGAAGAAGATCATACCTTGTTTTTGTTTCCTTGTCAAACTAGGGCTCTGCGAATCCACAAAAGGGGAAGTCTTCCCCTCGGTGGACAAAACATCCATTCAAGGTCCCCTGTATTAGTTTGTGAACTAACTTGTACTACCTTCTAGTCTTTTTTTCTTTCAACCTTCCCTCGCAACTCCTTCCACTTTCTTTGCCAATCTGTAGCGGTACGTTTGTATCCCAGCCTGCAAGCGTGGGGGTTGTGACTCATCTCCTTCGTGATAGTGCCCCTCTGCCTACCATTTCGACCTAGTCCTGATCCTGGCATATGCTTCTGTTTGTTCATTATGTAGATGGATTGCGCACTTATGTCCCATCACCCTCAGCCATGATGGATTGGACCAGCTGAGCTTCTGCTAGAGAGAAGCTAGAGAGGAACACGTCCTCCTCCCCATATATGATTTCTAATAATGGCGCAGTGGTTCCCTGGGGAGGATGGATCACAGAATTACCATACACAGTGGCAATCCCGCCTTTGAAGGGGTACTTCACTAACTGATGGACTGTTGATGATACAACCCTCATATGATGTAGCCAAGGCCTTCCCAGTAGTAGATTAAAAGTGGCTGGCATGTCCATGACATGGAATTCCACCTCATGTTCGGACAGATCGATTAGGATATGACTCTTGAACGTTCCCATAACATCCCAGCTTGTATTTTCATAAGCCCGGATGGCCTAAGTTGTAGGTGTGAAGTCAACTGGCCTCAAACTAATGGCATAGGTAGTCCTCACTGGACATACATTGATGGCCGATCCGGTATCTACTAACACCACCGAAATCCATTTTTTTCGACTTTCTAGGGTTACATATAAGGGTCGGTTGTGGTTGGCACCCTCAGGTGGTAACTCCTTATCTGTAAAAGATATCATTGGCGTAACGTCCCCAGATGTAACCAACGATACCAATTGGTCAGCAGTGGTGTCGGCAATTTGGTATGGTTCATTGCCTATAATAATGCTTGCCTATGCTCCCGAGAAGCCATTATCAGCCCCCAAATTGATATATCTGTCTGAATCTTCTTAAGCTATTTCAAGATAAGGTTTTCTTCAACATCTTTCTCTTTTTCTCTTTCAGCCTCCTTTCTAGAGGTCTCTGACTGATCTAATGCCGCGGGTTTGAAGTACAAACCACTCCGAGTCATATGATTGATCTCGTCAATATACCAGGTGTCACCTGGGGTATCAGCTTTCCATACTTCGTCAATGTACGCATGACTTAGGTCGCTATCTTCCCACCACTCGCCTGCAGTCATGGCCAGGCCAGCATCAGGTTCTATCTGGAGCATGTTAACATCACATGCCCCATCATCATGCCATTCTTCCTCCACCACAATCTTGGTTTCTGAATCCTGATATTTTCTGAGCTTCCTCAACATCCTTTTCTGGTCATTGGGCTTCCTTTCGACCTTTTTGGTAGTTTGGACATCACCCACCATTGTCTCAGGTTCTTTTTTCTCTTTTCCTTTTCCCTACTCCAGAGCTATCTTTGTCTGGATCTCTTCTATCCTTTCCCTTTGAAATTGTTCCAGTGCCTGTTCTTTCTAAGTCAGAGGTGCGGCCTCAGCCTTGCCATTGGCACCAATTTCTTCTTCCTTTCCATTCTCTCCTATTTGTTCCTCCACATTTGACTCTTCTTCACTCAACCATCCATTGCTTGTTTTCGGTTGGTTCGGATCCTACTATCCCAATTGTACACTGCTTGTATCCTCTTCTTCAAAGAAGTAGAGGTTGTCTAGATCCTCTGCTAGTGCGGCCAAGTCTTCATCCAGTTCAGCCAAGTCATTTAGGCCCTGTTCTGGCCAATCGCTTTAATTCCACTCTAATCGGTTCTCCCCAATAGCATTAATGTTAGGAAAGTCCGGCAAGATGACTACTGGCTTTGGCTGATCGATGGCCACAATGTATAAACTAGGATCATACTCCTCTATGAGCAAGACCCCCTTCTCTATGACACGGTTATCAGATGACCTTGTCTTCAGTGCATTCTCCTCTTTCTCCATTTCTATTGCCACAGGCTTGTATTGGGTTTGTGGTGTTAGATCCATCATGCACATGTATGTGCCTTTTAGAATAACCACCTCCGATTTTGGTAGGCAGAATGAGGTAATATATGTGCTAGGGTTGAAGGTGGGCGCTAGTGTATGGATGTGGTTAATGTTTTTGGGCAGGGGAATTTGGTTATGTGTAGGAAGTGGGTTGATTGTTACGTTTGGTTTAGCGGGTGGGGCGATGACTTTGTTGTCGATGAGATCCTGGATCTCATGACGTAAATGGTAGCACAGGTCCATGGGATGGCCATGTTGTTAGTGGAAGATGCAATACTAGGTAGGGTCATGTTTGGGTGGCAATGGGTCCGGAAGTGGATGAGGATCGAGAGGCTTGAGATACCCCTTATCCATTAATAGTTTGAGGGTGCGGGTTGGGCTTATATGGAGGAAAGTAAAAATTCTTCGGTTCCTGGGTGGGCCAGTGTTTTGTGAAGGTTGTGAGGTTACTGCAGTAGCAAAGGGATCAGCCATCTTGGCCGTTGAAACAATAGTACTAACATCCACAGGCTGTGGAATAGTGCTATTGCTAGCATTGGTATTCCGAGAGAATGGCCTTCTAGTAGGCTCACTTGTTCTATGGATGATACCTTTTTTGAATGCACTGTCAATCTGGACCCCCAACTCATGTAAGGAAAAAAATGTGGATAACAGTGCCACTATCATCCTCTGTAGCATATCTGGTTCTTGATTCTGGACCACCAGTCGGACTTGTTCTCTTTCAGCAGGTTCATTTGTCATTTAGGCTGCCTTGGTCCTCCACCGAGCGACAAAATCAATGAATGATTCTTTAGGGTTCTGGGTAGTAGCCTCCAACTCACTGGTGGTTACCTCTATCTGGGTGTTATACAAATACTGGTTGACGAATGCCTCAGATAACTCCTCATAATTCCGTTTTGTAGAGTCCTCTAACTTAGTGTACCAGATGGCCGCCACATCAAACAAGGTTCTCCCAAATAACAAGAGCTTGTGCGCCCCAGACAAACCCATGGGCCTCAATATGTCTAAAAACAACCGGACATGCACAATCGAATCCCCACTTTCATCGAATCTGTCGATGTAGGGCATCTTAAATTTCTCTGGTAATTTGACCGAAGCTTTAGTGTATTCGTCTTTAATATCCGAAATGGAACTGAAGCCTTGAGATTTTTTAATGCTTTCTTCAATCTAACAGTCTTGACCAAGGCTGGAACAATTTCATTAATATCAAAAGGAAAGATTCCTACGAGGGGTTGAACCAGAGGCCTATAAGCCAGAGCCGGGGGAAACATTTCCTGAAGATCTGGGATTTGCAGATTTTCAACCAGTGGGAGTGGATCAGGATTTGGCTGGGCAGCCGGGACTGGATGTACAGTTGATACGGATGCCCCGGATGTACGTCGTAGATCAGCAATAATTTCATCCTATGCAACCATCCTTTGGTTTACAGTATTCATGGTTCTCTAGAAAGCCACCATCATGGCAGCAAATTCCTTATCATTCTGTGCTATATTCTGTGCCATTGCTGGTCTGGGTGAACTAGATACTGGCGAACTGATTGAGTGAGAACGGATAGGTGTTTGCAGAGTGCTTTGTACTGGTGGTGCTGACTGTCTGTTCTTTCTTCGTCGAGCAACTGAGGAAGTGAGACTAACACTGGCTGGCCACCAACAAGGTCTTAAGCTTTGCAAAACCCACCAAAACGAGTCCACACAACTTGGAAAATATTGGGTCTTTCTAAAACTATGATGGTAAACTACCTAGCAAAAAGAAAGAAAGAAAAACATAATAAAAAATCGGACAACACTTTGGCCCCAATTCACAATAGTCATAACACATAGCTGAACTGTAATCCCCACTGAACTCTGTTCTCAAACTGTTGCTCATTTGTACCACTGATATGAACCATCCTGTTCAGTCAAAAGCACATACCAAGTAAAAGAACCAAAACACCCCTATGAGGGGGTAAGGTTACCCTGTCCTAAATTTTAGATATGATCTAGGCTGCACTATTTTAAACAACGAGTTTCACAACATTCTCCAAATGGGTGGCATCTTGTCCTAAGTTGGAATAGTCACTATAGCTGGACTATATGCAACTAGGTCAAATGGTCGAAAGGGTACCTCAGCAAGATTACCTAATATACATCTCACACCTAACACCGAGAAGTGAAAGGAGGATCAAGCGGTATAGTGGTAATCCAGATCCAAGGGTTGTGTTTCCAACATGGTAGAGCCGATGACCGGTCAGCCTTTTGGCGAGCCTTTTGGGCAAGCCTCCGGCAAACCATCTAGGAATAACAGATAGAAAACACAGTGACTTACAGTAACCATGCAAATGCAATGCAAAGAACATATAAGTGTAGATAAAATTTCACATCATGAGTTTTAAGTCAAGTTCTCTAAATCCCTAGCAGAGTCGCCAGAAACTGTAGCTTGCTTTTCGTGCTCCTTTTGGATATGACTAGCCCAACAGTTTGGACTCCGTGGTTTTGAATCTGATTTCACAAGTGCAATGTGAAATAGTGAAAACACCAAAAGAGTCCAAATCTAGCAATTCTTTTTGGAAAATCAATGTTTGAATTAATTGCCCAAAATGGACTATTTTGCCAAATTTTAGAGTTGTCACCTAAATATTTTTGAAAAATTTAGAAAACTCGAGACTCGTGCCAAAGGCCATTAGTTCATCATCACCAAAGTGTCTCGGCTCGGGAATTTAGGTACGAGGGGGGAAGGTCATGAATTGAGCACCCCACTCGCCTGATCAAAAATCAGCCTCTACTAATCATAATGTAATTTTTTATTTACATTATATGCTCTTGTTCTGATTATTAGACTAACATTACTACATGTTGCACACAAGTATAGACTAATTTGCAAAAGTTGGAATGCTTTGATTTCATGTTTGTTTGAAAATTGTTTTTGATATACATCACTTGAAAAGGGGAGTTTGTACATTAATCAATTTGTCCCAATTTTAACAATTAGCCTCCATCCACAGGCATTCAAATATGTATATCATTTAAGCAATTAGCCTCAATGAAATATGCTCGGTATGGCAACTCAAACATTCGATGCAAGATGCTAAAACTCAAAATTACTCACCTAGTACTCTGAGCCAAAACAAAGCAAAATAATTAGAAAATATGCATGCCCTTAACTAATGCAATATGACTAATGTGACACATACAAGTATGCAATTAATAGGCTCAGCTATGAACATGGCATATGATTTCATTCAAGACATGTGATGAATCATGTATTCAAGCAATGAATTTGAACATTTGGTTAGTATGATGAGCCGAACCTTGGATGCATGCAAGACAATGGATGCAAATCATAAAGATGCTAATTTGAAAAATGATGTTCTATACTAACCATCGTAAGTAAATAAGTAAAAGGGAGAAAGACGTGGGGCTGGAAGACATCCAATTTATTACATTTTTTGCTCTCACGTAGGAGGGTGCGAATCAATGTCCGAATGTCTGATTTTAAATTAATTATTACAAAGCCAAGTGAACGAATAAAACTAACTAAGCTAAAATTGACTAACTAGCTAATTTATTACAGTAAAATGAGCTAACTATCTAACGAATCATTACTACAACAATATTAATTACGACAATCAATAATTACAACAATATTAAAATAATTAATTTGGAATTTACAATGGAAGCACAAGGATGGCATGCTCGTAGCGGTTTCAGAAGTAACTCTGTCTGCCTTCCTTGGAATCTGTCCTGTTTCACCTTCAGTCACCACCCTCTGCTTCTGCGAAACACACTGCCTTACCAAACATTGATGGCCGACCGGCCCTCAATGAAGCTCGGTTGGGCCCAAATAAGGCCGGTCGCACCTTAATTTTATGCAAAATCCTATTTTGTGCTCTGAGGTGAAAACGGTGCAGATAGAGTTTTCTAAGCTCTGTTTGTCCCTCTCACACTTCTTTGTCATGGGAAAGCCTCAAGAGAATGTTGGAATTGTTTCCAAAACCATCAATGAGCAATTTGCTTGCTTGATGATTTCAGCCACAATGTGGACACAATTCGATGAATGCAATGAATAACAACCATCCCTCCCCTTTATCATGGTGTAGCTTGACTTTTCATGCTCCTTTCGAAGACAACTAGCCCTACAGTTCGGACTCCCCGTGGTTCTGAATCTGATTCCATAAGGGCAATGTGAAATAGATAAACACCAAAGAGTCCAAATCCGACAAATCTTTTGGAAAATCGATTTTGAATCAAAATGTCAAAAATAGACTGCTTTGCCAAATACAGAGTCGCCACCTAAATATTTTTAGAAAATTTAGAAAACCCATGACTCGTGCCAAAGGCCACGTGTCTGTCATTACCAAGATTGTCTCGGCTTGGGAACTTAGGTACGAGAGAGGGAGGTTATGAATTGAGCACCCCACTCACCCGATCAAAGATCGGCCTCTACTAATCATGATGTGAATCTTATTTACATTATATGCTCTTGTTCTGATTTATTAGACTAACATTACTATGTGATGCGCACAGAAGTATTGACTAATTTGCAAAAATTGGAACATTTTGACTCGTGTTTGTTTTTGAAAATTGTTTCGAATATGTACCACTTGAAAAAGTGATTGCATATAAACATTACTCAAATTATTCTGACTCAAGCAAATGGCCTTCATCTACAGGAATTCAAGCAATTTATCAATTAAGCACTTAGCCTCGTAGCAAGCATGCTAGACATGGTAACAATCACACTCATGAAATATGCTAAAGCAAATAAAAGCTTACCTAGTACTCAAAGCCAAAAAAGATAACAGAGTTAGAATAATGTATGATCCTAACTATGCAATATGACTAATGCAATGCGTACAATATGCAATTACTAGGCTTGGATACTAATATGGCTTATGAATCAATTTGATGGCATGCGGTCTAAGCACGTATTCAAAGAAGTGTTTAACTACAATGCAAGTTAGAATGATGCGCCGAGCTCAATGCATGGAAGGCAATGGATGTAAGGCATGAGAGATGCTAACAAAACATGATGCCCTAAACTAACCATTATAAGCAGGTAAATAAAAGAGAGAAAGATGTGGGGTTGGAAGATATACACATTATTATAACTGTACTCTCGCGTAGGAGGGTCCAAATAAACTAACTAGCTAGGCTAATTAACTATCTATTAAAAAATGAATTAACTAATTATTACAAACTAAATAAACTAACTATGCTAGCTAGTTATTACAGAAACAATTAATTAATTAACTATTCTATGGAACTAACTGATTAATTACAACAATTAATTAACAAATTAGAATTAACTAATTAATTACAACATGAATACAACATGAAAGAAGTAACTAAGCTAACTAATCAGCCCCGGGAAGCGAGGAATGCTCATGCATGCGCGTATTTCCACCAGGAAAGCCCACTGTTCTACTGCCAGAATGCCTTTGTTGCACAGTTAGAACATCTTTTCACCTCAACCTTTGCTCTATTCTGTTCCAAAAAGTTGCTACTCAATTTGACAAAAGTGGTCGGCATGCCAGAAGTAGTGGTAGGTTGGCCACAAAAGGTATCCTATCATCCAAAAGAAGTGGCCTGCCGGCCAAAAAAAGTGGTCGCCTAGTTCCTCCTGCTACAATAGAAAGCATACAGAGCATAAATAGGGTATTCTCAAGGTATGTTTGTACACCTTACCCCTTCTTATCATCAAACAGCTCAAAGGAGTGACAAGCTCAAAGGAGTGGCAAGCTCAAGTCGCAAGCCATCAATCGATGCAATTTCATTGAATGATGGCCTATGAACTAAGGTGTACAATTTCAATAAATGCACAATAAAAGACTGTCAAACCTGCTCCCTATCATGGATTGATCAAAGGAAGTGGTTGACCTTGGAAACTTGAACCATTTCATCACTAGCAAGTATGAAATGCCTCAAGTTTCCATGTGTTCAATTAACATCCGATTAAACACCAACTTGCTTATTATCTTCCATCATTTTAGTCCCTATTTTATTACTTCATTTTAATTACCAACCATTCCTTATTCAATTGAGTCCAATAGCGAGCTTTAAGTCCTCTAATGAAAAGAGGTACCAAACCAAGTGTTTGTTTTAGGCATGAGAGAAGTGTCATGCCGTTGGTGATGAACCCCCAAAGGGATTAAACCATTAAGCACAAGACCTCAATCTCAAGCTTTAAACAAACAACTAGTTTGAAACAATTGTCAAAACAAAGAAAATGCCAAGAAAAGTGGGAGGTTGCAGAAATGATTAGAGGTAATCACAAGTTTGTAAAGCAAGAAATAACTTCTATCAACTCAAATAGGTTGCTGGCTATGGCCTAAACCACCAAACCTATGAGGACCATTACATTACAAGCATGTAATATAAAGCATAAATGACACAACTAGCCCAAAATAGTCCTAAAGTAAGCAAAAACAACCTTAATACATGCTGGAATTAAGACAAAAATAGCTAGAACAATAAGCTAAAACATGGAGCAAGTTAAGTTAGGCAGCAAGCACAAGGAAGGGAGGCTACCCCCTCCATTTTTGGGACTTCAAAATATGGTTTTAGGCACTAAAAAAACTCTGAGATTCAGAAGTAAAAAGCTCAAAAAAAGTGGACAAAGAGGTAGGAAACACAAGGGCAAAGACCTAAGAAATGAAATACAAAGAAGAGTGATCCACCCCTCCACTCCTAATGGCCTTAAACCATAAGTTTTAGCCCAAAATACAAAGTATAAAAAGCCCAAAAAAATCTAAAAACAGTAGGCAAAATAGCAAATAAAGTAAAGAAATAAGTTAAGACTTATACCTCTCGAAGAGGAGAACCCTTTCTAAGTAACAAACCAACACTTATACACCCTCAAGAGTTCAAAGTAAGCTCAAAAGTGCCTCAGCTCAGATACCACAAGGTTTGGTTTAGAGTGTATAGGCAAAGGCTTAAGAATTTGCAAGAGAGAGAGAGAGAGAGAGAGAGAGAGATAATTTTGCTTCAAAATTTCCAACTCTCAAAAATGAAGAAGAGGTCTTTTATATACAGAAAAACATGAAACTCCCTCTGAAATATCCATACATACACGTGTAGGCAAGTGCATGCATCCGTGGAAACAGTTGGCACAGTGTAGACACCCCATTTTTGACTGTCCTCAAGACTTGGACGTCACCGCTTGAACGCTCGGTGATTATCCATGTTTGCGTTCGTTTGGAGTTCCCGGAGTTCTCGGCTCGCGCGCCTTGCCTCAGGACCTCCGAACTTGACTGTTTTGTGCTTGGTTTTACACCAAACACTTGTGCTTTGCCTTGGATTGGCAGGGAATGCCTTCTGAAGTATCCCCACATACCACCGGCTGTGGCTAGAGGCCACCGGCTGGCTGGTGTTGCCACCGGCACTATATTGTGCCGGTCGGCACTCTTTTGTGCCGGTCGGCACTCTTTTTGGCAAAATGACCATTTTGCCCAGCCGACCACTTTACAGCTGCTTTCTGAGATATTTTTAGACAGCTGTTTAGCTCTTGTTTCTCCTCCATACACGTGTATGGAGGGATGAACCCTTGAATGACTTAGTTTGTAAGTCTTTGTTGCCTATAAAGAGAAGGCTCTTCTCTTGGCTCAAGGGTTGGAAAAATCAGAGAGTTAGACATTTTAGGAGAGGGTTGAGCTCTGGTTTTAGGTTAGAAACTCTATATCTATCCTATCTCTCTCTTTCTCTCTTATTTTGTACACTAGGTGTTTGTGACTTACTATTGCTCACCAACACCTAGTGTTTCACCTTCCTCTTGGAACTGAGGTGCTAAGGGCTTGTTCTTGGTGTTCTTGGCTGGTTTGAAGCTTAAGGAGGCATCAAGGTCACCATTGTTGAAGAGGTCTTCAAAGGTAACAAAACTAGCTCTTTTTACCCCATTCTTGCACCTTGTTTTTACCTATCTTTAAACAGTTTTTGTGCTTAGTATATAACACATAAAAGTTCTGTTTTTAGGCCCTCTTTATTGTTCGTTAAGAGTGTTTTGTGGTTTGAGCAAGTTTGACCACTCTTAGACCTTGAAAGGGCACTTTTTGTGCTATTTTGTGAGAGATCCGAGATTTTGGTGATAGGATCTCTTCACCACTGAAATCTTGAGGGATTTCAGTGGTGAAGAGCATGCCTTGAAGTCTCAAAAAGGGGAGGGCCACCCCCTCTCCTTGATGTCCTTGAAAAGGGCATGTTTTGGTCTCTTAAGTGAGTCTATGCTTGAGTGTGAGTTGAGCATGTTTGGCTTGTTTTCCATGCTTATATTGCCATGATATAACATGTTTTCAAGTTGGTTTAGGTCCCTTATGCATGCTTAGCATAGTTGCCTTGTAATGCCTCTTATTGCCTTAACATGTCTAGGAAGTGTGCCCCTATTTCTAGCATGTTTTAGACTTATGTTTGTGAAGCTTGTACGCTTATTTTGCCATGGTTTAGCTCTGTCCATGGTCGTTTGAGTCAATCTTGACATGCTTTGTATAGTCCCTTTGCGTTGTAGCTTGTATGCTTCAAGTAGGTGCATGTGTAGGATGCATTGCCTCCATGTTTTCAAGGGTTTGGAACCCTCTTACATGCTATTTCAGACCTTATAATGTGCTTGTACCCTTGCCTTAGTGGTCTTGTTAATGCTTTAGGAGCATGTGTTGTATGCCCCTTGTTTTGACTTCAATGCATGCCTTTGATTTAATGACTCTTAGATGCCATCTAAGTAGCCATTTGGCTTTGTTTTGACATGCTAGAAACCTGTTTTAGGTTGATTAGTGCATGCCATGTATGCTTGTGCGAAGTGTGGTTTAATGCCCTATTAGCTTGCCTTAAGCCTAGGCCATTCGCATGCTTTGTTTGATTTGATTTGTCGCATGATTTGGCATCATGTGTGAAATGATTTGAGAGCCTAAGTTGCATGCTAATAGTCCATGTTTGAGTCATCTCAAGTGTGCTTGAACGTAGCTTGTTTATGTCTTGGGTTTGGTACCTTAACATGTGCATGTGCGTGTGTTTAGTCCCCAATTGTAGGCATTTTGGTTACTGATTTTAGGTCTTTTTGAGTTGCCTAATTCATACCTAAAAGTCTATCATTTCATTGGTCTTCATGCTTGCCTCTTATGCTTGTTTGTATGCTTGCATAAATGCATGGCATTGTACATCTTGCATCCTAGATGACATGCTTAGGTTTGCACCACATCGACATGCATGCCAAGCCTCTTGAAGTGAGTTTGATAGAGGTTTGGAACCCTTTTGTGCCTATGTGTTTTGCATGCATTCGAAAGTAAAGTTGCATTCTTGGTTCTTAGGACCATCACGCATGGAAATGCGCGATTGGTGGCCCGGGAATCGAGGCACATGCCCCTTTGAACCAATAACATGATAAGAGGTGTGTGTAGTGCATAAATACCTTGAATCATACTGCCATGCATTTTGTTGTCCTCTGCTGCTGTGGTCTGCAGGTTCTGCAGGAATTTTGTGCCGACCGGCACTGTTTAGTGCCGACCGGCAGCCAATTGGCAGCCGATAGCTTCATTCAGTGCCGGTGGCCATATCCTTTAGCCGGTGGTGCTCTGCTCTAGCCGGTGGTACTCTCCAATGTCCTGAGAGGCACTCCTGGGACTTTGGCAATTTTCTGAGAAGGATAGCAGGAAAAACAGAGGCACACTTGCATGACAGTGCGGTTCCGAGCTGATTCCAAGCGCGCGCTGCATCCGGCCCTCATCCCGAGGCGTTTTATTGCTTTAATTAGATTAATTAATTTAGTCAATTTGTAATATTTAATTAGCTCGTGTAGTTAATTTGTATATTCTTTCGGTCTCTCCGAGCGAGGGCAAAATTCTAATAAGTGTGCGTGGGTGTGTGTATGTCTTCCAACCCCCACTTCTTTCTTCCCTTTTATTTACCTGCTTACAATGGTAGATTAGGGCACATTTATCTTAGCATACCTTATGCAATGCATGTGTGCATTCATGCATTTGTTTACATGCATCGGGCTCGGCACATCATGCAAACTGCATCATACTTTCAATTCCAAATTGAATACGTGATAGTTGTTGCATCTCACGTGCCATGTTTAGGGTTAGCCGAGCCTGTTTAGATTGCACCCCTGTATGTGATGCATTAGCCATTTAACATGAACTAGGTCATGCATGTTTGCTAACCAGTTCTTGTTTTGTACAGAGTGATGTAAGTTTTTATGGCTTTAGCATACCGCATGCGTGTGAATGCTTACCATGACAGTATGCTTACCATGCGGCTAAGTGCTTACATGATAAACTGTTTGAATGCCTGTGGGTGGAGGTTGGATTGCCTGAGTTGGAACAACTCATTGAAATCCGCATTTTAGCCTACTTGCGAGTAGCAAAAGAAAACAGCACGTTTTTCGAGACAAAATGGATATGCAATGTTTATTTCCAAATTAGGCAATCTAGTCTATACTTTCGTGTTGTGCGCATCACATAGTAATTCTAGGCTAATAATTGGAATAAGAACACATAACGTTTTCAAAACTGAATATCACGGTTAGTAGAGGCCGGTCTTCGGACCGGGCGAAAGGGGGTGCTCGTAGCTGACCTTCCCCGATCGTACCCAAGCTCCCGAGCCAAGACCACTTTGGTGATGACGAACATGTGGCCTTGACCGAGTCGTGGTGTCCTAAATTTCCCGTTTTAAAAATATTTAGGTGGCGACTCTGTAATCTGGCAAAGCAGTCCATGTTTGGCACTACTTTTCAAAAAATCTGTTTTCTCAAACGATTTGCCGGATTTGGACTCTTTGGTTCAGATTTAGAACCGCGACACAAATCGAGTCCGAACTGTAGTAGCGAAGCCCCACGGGCGCGTCTACAGTTTCTGGCGACTCTGCTGGGGAGTTTAGAGAGCTTGACTCGAACTCGTGATATCCTGTTTTGACTACACTTATGTGTTTCTTTGCATTGCATGTGCATTGGTGCGCCTAGGACATCGTGTTGGCCATCTGCTATTCCTGAGCGGTTTGCTGGAGGCTTGTCTTGTCAAGGCATGACCATAAGGTCGACGGTTATGGCTCTGCCAGTATGGGAACACAAACCCCGGTTTTACCGGGGCACCCTTTTTGACCATTCGACCTAGTGCATATTCGGATCCATAGTGACCATTCCAAACTAGGACAGGTTGCTTACCCGATTTTAGGTTGTTTGAAACCGCTGCGTGCGTAGTGAAACCCTAGCTCCTGACGAAATAGGACAGGGAAACCCTACCCCAACATAGGGGTGTATTGGCTCTCATTTACCTGCTATGTGCTTTTAGAGTGTATCTCTACAGGGAATGCATATACCAGTTTGCGAGTCTGGGTATCCGGCCTGCGGGCACCAGTATCAGTATTTTGAGAATCAGTTATATCTGCGGGTGTCAGATTCAGATTTGGGACAGTGATTTTGGAGAACAGTGTTCAGTAGTAGAGTGCAGTTGTTCGACCACGCCCGTGTTTGATCTGTTTGGGGCTGAAATACTGCTTGTTTTCCGTTTCAGTTCAGAGATTCAGAGGGTCGATCCAGAACAGCTAGTGCCTTCTTCTTGCTGAGGCAGAACTGAACATGACGCAGAACTCAGAAGAGATTGTGGTCATGACGGCCGCGCTGAGTCAAGGAACCACCCCACAAGATGAGGCTACTGTTGACATGCCGCACCCGCCTAGGTCGCCCGCTGCACACCCAATCTGGACCCCTCAGTTCTATCAGGCTCGCGAGCCCACTACATTCGAGTTAATGGGGATGATAGGCGATCTCCAGAGGTCCGTGGCGGATCTCGCTTACGGAATGTCAACCTCGCCACCGGTTGCACCGTATGCTGGAAATTTCGAACCCCAGGAGCCCCCGATACTGGGGCGGATTGTGATCGAGCTCAATCAGTCGGAGATGACCTCCACCCACAACAGTGATGTACCAGTACCGACCTACACCTCTCATCAGGCTGAGGCCAGAGGCAAAGACAAAGCGAAGGTAGATGCCGACCCCGTAGAACAACTGCTGTGGGCAGTCCAGGCTTTGAAAGCCGGGGGAATGAGCAAACAACAGGTATCCGCGATTGTAACCAAAATTGTGGATGATGTTTTCCCCACCCTACCCGAGGGTAGTCCAAGTCGGTCAGAAAATCGGGACAGGCCCCGCCATGCCAGAATAGCTCCTCTCACTCCCAATCCTGCACCAGGAAAGGATCAGAAATCCAGGTCCGCGCCTGCCGATCCGTTCGCCAGTGCGTCAAGCAAGAACATTCAGAATTCCAAATACCAGCCCCGGGGGCATAGGGCCTTTCATGCTCTCTACATGCCACTGTCTAGGGCGCTTCTCATTTTGGCCAAGAAGGGGCATCTTACGCCTTTGGAGCCGCGACCTCTACCAAGGAATCTCCCGGCAGGCCATGACGCTACACAATACTGTGCGTACCATCAGCAGACCGGTCATGCCACTGATAATTGCTTCCGCCTCCGTCATGAGGTACAGGATTTGATTGATAACAAGGTCATCCTCCCGCCTACCTCGGCCAAATCAGTCACTACAGAGTTCTTGGATTGTGAGGACACAGATACCGAGGACACCGATACTGCTAGTATATAATTGGGATTCAACTGCCTGCGGGCAATATCTGGTACATTTTTGGATATGGCGTTTGGCGCGCATTTTTGAGCACCCGCCGATGCTAGTTTTGTAAAACCTGACTTGGGTGTCGAGTCAGTCTTTTGATTTGTCTTGAGTCTGTCTCATTGTTTTGAGTCAGTCCTTTTGTTTAAGGGTCTGTCTAATTGTAATGAGTCAATCCCCCTTTTGTATAAGAATACCAGGTGACTTCAGAGTTGTCGCCTCAAGCACCGTTTTATAATTACTTCTTTTTGCTTTCTTTTTGGGTCCCCCTCCGCTGTGGAGCCAGTTTACACCCGGGGAAATCTGAATGAAACAGCCGTGGCTACCATGTTTCCATATTTATTGATCATGTTGGGCTAGTTGTGCCAGAAAATTCGAATGGGGTGACAGTGCATTCCACCTGCTCTTTTGTGCCTTAAAAATCATTGCAATGACCTAAGTTTTTCAAAACCTTTTTGAACACTGCGGTAAAAACAAAGAGGGAGGAATTCCTCGGGATTTACAAAACTTTGATTATTTGAGAGAAAGAGAGACATGCTAAGCCCTTAATGAATGAAATCATGCTTGTCAGCGTGAGTACTGAGAAGGACCCTGGCTTGATCCAGATTGGTTCCACACTGTCTTCGGCACGAGCAAATTGTCGCCTTCTTAAAAACTTTCAAAAACAAAATGTTTTGCGCAGTCTTGCGAAGACCTGTGTGGAATCGCTCTCGAGATTACGCAGCTTAGGATCGCTCTCGGCCTCGAGACTCGACCCCTCATTTTCAAACCGTGAACTTTGACTCAGAAAGTTCAAACGGTCAACTACAACACGAGGTCTGTGTAGCTAGATCAGAAGCACCCCTCGAACTAGGGGCAAAAATATCCGATGTGCTCGAAAAGCCAAAGGTAAATCTTTCTGCAAATCAATACAACGGCCACTGTCCTGGATACAGAGGGCTTCAATCTCAAAGCCATTTGGCATGGACTTGTTACACTTTTACCCTTTGAGAGGCTCGCTGGGCCGAAAACCCGGAAGGGCGACCCAGGCAAAAGTTAGAGCAAGAAAAGATATAAAAAAAAGAAAAGAAAAAAAGAGAGAAAAAGAAGAAAAGAAAAGAATGCAAAAAAAGAAAAGAGAAAAAAAAAGAGAATGAAAAAACAAAAAAAGAAAGAAAGAAAAAGAAAAACATAGCTCGCAAGGTCGAAGACCTGCAACAGGCGCCTTGGCAAAAATTAGAGCCTAAAAACAGTGAAGGTTAAAATACCCGAGTGTACCTTGACCGGAACTACGTAAGGCTTGATTCCCATCTTTGGGATACGTAGGCAACTTCATCTTGAAGTCCAGCCCCAACGCTTCCATAGCGTCTCAGTCCATGTCATGGTTTTGATCACCTGTGCCCCCTCCGAATCCGACGTCCCGGCTGCAATGTCTGGAACTATGTGATCGATGTCCTCCGGCAATCCAATCACCAACGCCCTCAAGGTGACTGTGTTCATATATTGATTCAACTCGTCTTTGTCTCCTCCGTATCCGAGGGTCTGGTCGTCATCAACAAGGACTGGTTTACAGCATGCCGCGGCATCATATCCAAACAAGGGGCAACTTTCCGTTGCCATAAGTTGCCCTGAGTTACCACGCAAACTAGGGGCAACTTTCCGTTGCCCTCTCCCCCCCTTTTAAGCAAGGGGGAATTTTTCAAATTGCCTCCGATCCGAGGTTGCGTGTCCCGAGGGTAAGTTCCGTGCTCGTTGAGCATTGACTGTTTGCAAAAATAGTTTTTGAAAATTTTTACTGAGGTTGACTATTTTCTTAAAAAAAAACTATCTCATTTTCCAAAATCGGACCACTGTCTTGGACCCAAAAAAGGAAAATTTTCAGTGCTTACTGCCTGACTTGTATGATTTTCAAATCAAAAATCGAACAAGCATGTTAGTCTGATGATCATTTTTGTCAAAATTTGTTTTAGAAAGAAAACAAAGAATGGTCAGAGTAATGAACCAGGGGCACAGTTGAGCCGGGTATCCTGTCTTCCCCCCACTGTCAGCACGCATTTGCTAGAAAGGCGCTCTATCTACCAGAAGGAATAGCCGCGAGCCAGCTGTATCGGGCATGAACCCGCGACTTCCTATTCATCTGTCATTCACTCAGGGGAGGGATTGAAAATGAGAGAATAAAGAATAGAGAGGTGTAAGCCGAGAGAAAAGTGAGAAGAAGGTCTTGTGAGAAAAAGACGAGCTCGAGGGCCGAGAGATGCGAGAATCACAAATCAGAAAGGGTGGGAAACCTGCCCGGAAGAATTGGCTCCTCAAGATCTTTTGTTTTCAAACACGTCCGTGTCGTGTCTTTTGGTTTGTTAGTCTCAACTTAGTTTTGAGTCTTTTCCGAGTATGTCTCGTTGTGTTTAGGTCGTGTGCCTTTTACTTTCCGTACTTGAGTTCTCCGGCGGTGTCCAGTTGTAGGCTCGATACCCAGGTCAAAAGCCTCTCTTTACCTCAAGATCGTCTGTACTCAGAATGCCGTGCCATTCTCTACATCCGTGCAAAGCAAGAGAAGGGAAGGGAAAAATTTGGGACCTCCGAGTGTGTTTCAACTGCAACCGTATCAGTTTTGTGATCCGTCTTGTCAGATTGGGGCTATTTGTTCAGGGTTTGCTGTGTGCAGAATGAACCAAATGCTGTGTTATGCGCTAAATGCAGATCAATCCCCAGCAGATTAGTCCCTAGCAGAGTATGGGTTGTGAACCCAGTTTTGAGCAGTGGTTTGTATGAGCTGTTTTGCTGTTTAGTTGGTTGGTTATTTGATTATTATAGTGCAAGTGTTCAATTGTCCGATAACAAATCAATATCATTTGAGGTGTAATATGATGCAATGCAGTGCAGGATATGAAATATGCAGATATAGACAAATGTAACACTTTTTCAGACTAAAAGTTTGTCCCATTTCATATCATCTCTTCCAAGTACATAGTTTGAGAAAAGCAAAAACCTGCCTGCGGCAGTACATAGTACTCTATCTATCAAAAAGAAAAAGGTACAAGAAAAGAAATAAAGAAAAGAAGCAGCAAAATCATCATCATCAGCAGCAGGCCTCATGCCTGAGGATCAGTCCTCGCCCTCTTCCTGGGCAAAAGCACAAAAGCATCGTCGGAGCTGTCACTGTCGGAGCCCGAGCCCGAGCTATCCCCGGCCTCCTCCGCAAATGACTCCGTCCCCGCCTCCGACTCACCATCTCCTGGAACTGGAGCTCGTGAGCTGCTCCCCACGTGACCACGTCCCCCTCTAGTGCGAGGGAATATCCTGCCATCCCGAGTAGAGAGGGGAGGCCCAGCTGGAGCAGCGCCACCCACTGGAGGGATCGGGAAAGGAGGCTGAAAATACAAAGAACAAACACATCAGAAAACTGTGAGCAGTTTATCACGATAGAATGCAAAGCACGGTATATGAATGCCGTGAGCAGCTTTATCAATATGAGAATGCGAAGTATGAGTACAGTGTATGAATGCCATGAGCAGTTTATCAGTATAGAATGCAGTGTATGAGTACAGTGTGTGAATGTCGTGAGCAGTTTATCAGTGCAAGATGCAATGTATGATATACAGTGTATGAAAGCCGTGAGTAGTTCATCAGATTTTTGTGCAGTGTAGCAGATTGTGCGAAACAGAGTATGATTTGAGACTGTGGTCAGTAGAACATACTGGCAAGCCGTAGACGGCCAAAGCGTCGAGAGTCCGCTGCAGCATCCCCATCAGGGAGGCATTCAGCTCCACAGACTGACGAGTATACTCGGAGGAAGCCTGCAAAAGTATTAAATACATCAATATTCTGTCGGATATCTGAATGAACTGAAATGACAATACAAGATGCAGAAATAAAGTAATACATACCGGAGGCAAGTCAGGAATACCGGCCAACTCGTGACCAGCCGGAGGAGGAGCAAACGAGATCTGGTAGGTCTCCCACTCGCCTCAGAAGTCAACATGGTAGGCAGAGCAGCCAGCCGCCTCGCCCCTCTCAGACTCCTCCCGCCACGAGCTCGAGCCCTTCGCGACGGCCCCACTCGCCTCGCCGCGCCTCTGGCGCCGCAGTCTCACTGGATCACCGGAGCCCTCGCCAAAGGCCGCATCAAGAAGGTCCGGACGCATTCGAGTAATCGCCTCGCCTCGCTTCAAGATCTCGTCCACGCCCACCACCAAGGGTGTAATCCTCCATCTGCCTGAAGTCAGATCCTCGCCTCTCATACGCCGGAGGATGGATCGGGACTATTCGCCCCAAGAACCCTAGGGTTCCGGCATATGAAACGCCACCTGTACCAGTTCGACAGATCGGGCCTCCAGAGAATCCAGAGCGCGAGGTCTCGATGGCGTCAGATACCGCTCTCAGATCACCGGTAGTGGAGCCCACTACCGCCAGTGACCAAATGAAATACGCTTGATTATCTATCGATATAGAAATGTACGCTTGAAAGCAAAGCTTAAACGGATCAGAAGTAAAACATACCTCGTGGGGGTGATGGTGTCAAGAAACGGCGAAGAAGCTAAAAGTGTCCCGGCCTTCCGGACGATCGCCGTCAGAAGGGCGAGAGAAGGGGACGACCAGAGGGTCTCCGCTCCCAGATCGCTCTAGCTCGAAAGTAGGCATAGACCCACAACGCAAGACAGATGTCGAACATTTATCGTAAAAGCGTATCACGTAATAAAGCGTAAATAGCGGAGTCAGTGTTGTGCAAAGGTATTGAGCAGATTGTACAAGCAGAACAAGGTACAAGAAGTATAAAGCAGGAGTATGTGTGTGCCGTGTACAAGCAGTACAAGAATTGTAAAGGCATAACAGGTGTGCAAAGCAGGCTGTAATACGAAAGTACAGAGCGTAAATGTAAAGCAGGAGAAGACGTATTCCCAAGCTCGCCAAGAGCCTCCTAGCAATGGCCCATCGCCACGAGAGACTGAGCTCATATAACCGTAAAGGGTGGCCAAAGCCGCGCCTCCCCAGTCATACCGCACAATCCTCTCGACATCCACCAAAGCGCTGAGCAAGCAGAGGGGCACTGTGTTCGCCCGGTCGGCAAACAGGGTGGTCCCCAGCAAGAACATGAGAAAGCCGCGTGCATATCTCTCAGCAGCCTCCTGGGTCATCGGAGCTGCGTCTACCAAAGATGGTTTCAGACTAAATCGCACTCGAACCAGGAGTAGCGGACGAATCCTGGACGAGCAAGTGGCGGCGCCTCGCCAAGCAAGTGAATCTGAGCGGCAATCCACTCGTCCATGTCTGTATCGAAGGGGATCGGATCACCCCCCACCCCGATGCCGGTGAGCATCGAGAAGTCGTAAGGGGTCATCGTCATGTCCCCAGTCGCTGATAAGTGGAATGAATCGGTGGTGTCCCACCACCTCTCTGCCAGGGCGGCAAGAAGAGGTCTACAGGCAGAGAGTCTGGAGAGTCCCCTGCAGAAGGTACCGAAGCCGGCCCGATCTACAATGCGGCTAACGGCTGCCAGCAAGTACCAATCGCGAGCGGTGACGTTCCCATACCCGCGGAGAGTATGGGAGTCTCCCTGTAGTCAAGAAATTGCAAAGCCATATGAAGATATGCAGTCGGCATAAATCTGATTCAAACAGAAACCGAGTGCCAGTGTGTTTACAGTAAGCTACAATATGCGATGCGTCAGTATGCTTTTTAAGTGGTGCAATGTAAATATGGTGCACGTCTATACGTTTCTCAGATGCAAGCAAATGTCGTTTTCGTGTAATCGCGGTGGACTACGGCCTGTGATGTGTCAGTATGCTTGTGAGGGACAGCATACGGACATGGTGCATGTGTGCACAATTTTCAGATTCAAGCAGATATCGGGTTATAGTACGCCTACGGTGGATTACAATGTATGATGTTACAGTGTGTCTATGTGATCCAGTATAAATCTAGCACGTGTGCAGGTTTTCAGATTCAAACAAATACCGGGTATTGGTGAGTTTGCAGTGAAATGCGGTTGTGCCGCGTGTTTGAGGTGATTCAGACTAGTGCAGTGTGTGTGCATGTGCGTCAATCCTAAACAGGTGTCAGTTATGAATTTGTCTACAATCAACTACAGTACAGTACATCAGAACTAAGCAGTTAAGAGGTTCAGTTAGCTACGGCAATTGACAGAAAATCCTACATTGCAGAAAATAAAAGACGAGAATGTTACCTCGGCGGCGCCAAAAGACAAGTGGGAGGCCGGCTCGCGCAGCAGAAGCTCCGGATCCAAAGCCCTGTCGAAGCCGCGGAAATGGCGAAGTCCATCGGGTGGTAGCACGTGGATGGCCGGGCGATAGGTCGCCGGATCGAATGGGCGCTCGCTCAACGGGAGGAGCTCGACCCCGGGGTCCATCTCATGGTCCGGAGGAGTCCCGACATGTGGAACATCGTCTGCCATGGGTAGTGGTGGTGAAAAATGACCGGAAGATGAAAACCGGGGCGGAATGTGAAGAGTCAACTGGAAAAGTCAACCCCGAACGAACCAAAGATGGCCGGAAAGGCCGGGAGACGAAAATACACGGGGATGTAGAGAATATCAAGGGGAACAAGTCCCGAAAAGGCGGAAACGGCGAAAAGTGCACCGAAACGAAATTTTGTTCGGTCGAAAATGTCCGAAACGCGAAGAATATCGCGAATCCGACGAGAAAACGGGTGTAAAACGCGAAGAAATCGGCAAAAAATCAAAGGAAAAACACTCTAGAGAGAGAGAGGAGGAGTTTTCGGCGGAAGAAAAGTGAGGAAAATAGGGTTTCAAGCCCTATTTTATAAAGCCCGGAGCAAATTGTCAAAACTGCCCCCGATCAGGCATTTTCTGCCGGTCGGCACCTTTTTGTGCCGGTCGGCACTTTTTTGTGCCGATGGATTAGTTTAGGCAGCCGGTGGCAGCCGGTGACCACCCCACCCAGCCGGTGGTGCTCCCAAGGATGTTTTTAGGCAAGATGAGGGGTCTTGGGTCTCCATAGATCAATAAAGCACAAGAAAATGCATCCCCGATGCTCAACCGGCCTCCGTTTTGACTTCGGACCGTCTCTACTGTGCGTGACGCTCAAATTCAAGCGAAGATTATATCCTTTTGTATCCTTTTGTCTTTTACAAGATTCAAAAGTTACCCCGTGTGCGTTGCATGCATCCATCACTTTGCGGCACGGCGTTTCGTTTTGCACGTTCTCTGCGACTTGCGCCCCTTTTGTATTTTGTGTTGCATGCATGTCGCACTTAGCATTTATTTCATATTCGCGTGAGGTGTGCCACCCCACGTGTTTCATCTTCATTTGCATTTCATATTCGCGTGAGGTGTGCCACCTCACGTGCTTCATTTGCATTTCATATTCGCGTGAGGTGTGCCACCTCACGTGTTTCATCTTCATTTGCGTTTCATATTCGCGTGAGGTGTGCCACCTCACGTGTTTCATCTTCATTTGCATTTCATATTCGCGTGAGGTGTGCCACCTCACGTGTTTCATCTTCATTTGCATTTCATATTCGCGTGAGGTGTGCCACCTCACGTGTTTCATCTTCATTTGCATTTCATATTCGCGTGAGGTGTGCCACCTCACGTGCTTCATTTGCATTTCAATTCACGTATGAGGTGTGCCACCTCACACGTTTTCATTTGCATGCATTTCAATTCACGCGTGAGGTGTGCCACCTCACGTGTTTCATTTACCTTCCTGTGGATGCTGTGAGGTATTCAAGCCTCATTTACATTATATTTCAAAACCTGTGAGGTGTGTGTGCGCCTCATTTGCCTCATTTGTATTGTTCGCACTATTTTGCGCCCCCGCCAGTCTGCATTGCGCATGTATTTCGACCACCCCGGTCCGGCGGGACCTTAAACACGCTCGGTCTGAGGAGACCTTAAACACATACGGTCTAGGAGACCTTAAATCCTCGGGAGGTGCAAAACCTTCGGTGCATTGAGGTATGCACCTCATCGCATTTGGCATGCATCGTATCTCACTGTCTTGTGCACTCGCGTTGTCTAACGCATCGCGCTATTTTGCGCATCTCGTTGCATTTGGCATGCATTCTATCACGCAATCCCGCGCATCGTACTGTCTTGTGCACCGTATCCCAATTCATGCAATGCCCCACCCGGGTCTGGCGAGACCTCAAACACGCACGGTCTAGGAGACCTTAAATCCTCGGGAGATGCAAGACCTTCGGTGCACTAGAGTTGCCCCTCATTGCATTTGGCATGCATTTCATCGCACCGTTTGGCGCACCCCCATTGCACTTCATTTTCCATCCTTTGAGGCACGCGTACCTCATTGCACTTCATTTTCCATCTTTTGAGACACGCACGTCTCATTCGCCCCATTTGCATCCCTGTGCATGTCTCATTCGCATCACACTCACTTAGAGTGTTGTGTAATCATTGCTCCACGGTCTAGGAGACCTTAAATCCTCGGGAGGTGCAAAACCTTCGGTGCATTAAGGTGCACCTCTTTGCATTTTGCATGCATTCCATAGCGTTGTTTTGCGCACCTCATCGTTACCCCCTGGTCTGGCGAGACCTTAAACATGCACGGTCTAGGAGACCTTAAATCCTCTGAAGGTGCAATTCCTTCGGTGTTTGTCGTGCCCGAACGACTTTCGGTGGTCTGGTAAAGCCACCTGTCTGGGTTTGCGGTGAGTTCCTAGAAGACCAACTGGGACGGTGAAAACTAGAGTTTAAACGGCTTATGCCTAGAACGCAAAGGTTCGGAATTTCCGAGACTAAAGTCTGGTTTAAATACCCAGGGGGTGTACCCTCGGCTTGAAATCTGTATGGAAGCCCCATAGGTTGAGGCGGTATGTTTACGCCTCAATTCTGGATACTGAACCAACCTAGTATATCGCCCCGTTGGTAGAATAGGGAAAACTGCAATCGCAGCCATTGCATCATACTGCATTGTCTCGCATCATTTGTAAATATTGCATGTGTCAAGCATTTTCAAAAAAAAAAAAAAAAAAAAAAAAACAACATGCATCCCATGCATCATTAATACTATTGCGTATGCCATGCATTTCAAAAAAAAAACAACAAAAAAAAACCATGCATATGTCGTGCATCATCATTATAGTATAGTGCATATGTCATGCATTTTCTGTAAATATCCATTTCTATTGCATTGTAGTTGCATGCATTCACTGCATCTCTTCCATCTATGGCTTGCGCCTTTCCTTGTTGAGCTTGGTCTGGTATGTGCCCTTACTTTTCACGTTGAAGCATGGTTCATGTGCATCGCGCCTATTCCTTGATGAACTTGGTTTGAGGTTGCGGCACCTTTTCTGTGTTAGACATGGTTTGTATGTGTGCATGCCTTTCCTAAGAAAGATTTGGTTTGGCTCGCGCGCCATATCCATTGTACATATTACATTGTAGTGTAATTGTTGCATCCGGCATTAGGATCATTATTCTCACCCCAGCGGGTCGTTTCCCCACTTATGTCATTCCACCCAATACTTGTTCTTGTGTCCGTGCGAAGTACTCATAGATCAGACATCATTCTATGGGAGACGGACTTGTCACCTCCATGAATCTATTTGACATTTGTGTGGTTTCGAACCGCTCCGGTTTGAATCATGATTCAATTGCCCTGTATGTAGTTTGCTTTGCATATAGTTTCAGTTGCATTGCATTTTCATTTGCATTATTCATACATCATTTTGTATATATTGCATATCATTTTGGCATTCATTTTGCATGACATGCATATTGCTAACAATATTGTACCTGTTAAGTTTACTTTCTTTGCAGGCACGATATTGTATGTCTGGCACTTCTTTGAGGCCGGTGCAACCGGACGAGCCGCACAGGTATTGTATCCTCCGCGTGAGACGTTTTGAGAATTGCATAATTCTCTTACATCCTTTCTGCATTATAGTGTAGATTGGCGTATGCTAGCTTATAACTGTCGCGTGTATGCTTCATTACAGCTTTCTTTGCATGATCATAAGTTATGCTCGGCTTCTTGCATTTCGTCTTGCATTTTGCCCCTGCCTTCGGGCACATACCTTGTTTTGTCTTGTATGTTTGTCCAAGCCTTCGGCCTTGTCAAAAATGGGTCGTCTCTGGGCTTTGACATTCACTCCCGTCATTGTTATGACTTCCGAGTTCTGTCAAAGAGGGGCAACTGTAGACACCCCATTTTTGACTGTCCTCAAGACTTGGACGTCACCGCTTGAACGCTCGGTGATTATCCATGTTTGCGTTCGTTTGGAGTTCCCGGAGTTCTCGGCTCGCGCGCCTTGCCTCAGGACCTCCGAACTTGACTGTTTTGTGCTTGGTTTTACACCAAACACTTGTGCTTTGCCTTGGAGGGGCAGGGAATGCCTTCTGAGGTATCCCCACATACCACCGGCTGTGGCTAGAGGCCACCGGCTGGCTGGTGTTGCCACCGGCACTATATTGTGCCGGTCGGCACTCTTTTTGGCAAAATGACCATTTTGCCCAGCCGACTACTTTACAGCTGCTTTCTGAGATATTTTTAGACAGCTGTTTAGCTCTTGTTTCTCCTCCATACACGTGTATGGAGGGATGAACCCTTGAATGACTTAGTTTGTAAGTCTTTGTTGCCTATAAAGAGAAGGCTCTTCTCTTGGCTCAAGGGTTGGAAAAAATCAGAGAGTTAGACATTTTAGGAGAGGGTTGAGCTCTGGTTTTAGGTTAGAAACTCTATATCTATCCTATCTCTCTCTTTCTCTCTTATTTTGTACACTAGGTGTTTGTGACTTACTATTGCTCACCAACACCTAGTGTTTCACCTTCCTCTTGGAACTGAGGTGCTAAGGGCTTGTTCTTGGTGTTCTTGGCTGGTTTGAAGCTTAAGGAGGCATCAAGGTCACCATTGTTGAAGAGGTCTTCAAAGGTAACAAAACTAGCTCTTTTTACCCCATTCTTGCACCTTGTTTTTACCTATCTTTAAACAGTTTTTGTGCTTAGTATATAACACATAAAAGTTCTGTTTTTAGGCCCTCTTTATTGTTCGTTAAGAGTGTTTTGTGGTTTGAGCAAGTTTGACCACTCTTAGACCTTGAAAGGGCACTTTTTGTGCTATTTTGTGAGAGATCCGAGATTTTGGTGATAGGATCTCTTCACCACTGAAATCTTGAGGGATTTCAGTGGTGAAGAGCATGCCTTGAAGTCTCAAAAAGGGGAGGGCCACCCCCTCTCCTTGATGTCCTTGAAAAGGGCATGTTTTGGTCTCTTAAGTGAGTCTATGCTTGAGTGTGAGTTGAGCATGTTTGGCTTGTTTTCCATGCTTATATTGCCATGATATAACATGTTTTCAAGTTGGTTTAGGTCCCTTATGCATGCTTAGCATAGTTGCCTTGTAATGCCTCTTATTGCCTTAACATGTCTAGGAAGTGTGCCCCTATTTCTAGCATGTTTTAGACTTATGTTTGTGAAGCTTGTACGCTTATTTTGCCATGGTTTAGCTCTGTCCATGGTCGTTTGAGTCAATCTTGACATGCTTTGTATAGTCCCTTTGCGTTGTAGCTTGTATGCTTCAAGTAGGTGCATGTGTAGGATGCATTGCCTCCATGTTTTCAAGGGTTTGGAACCCTCTTACATGCTATTTCAGACCTTATAATGTGCTTGTATCCTTGCCTTAGTGGTCTTGTTAATGCTTTAGGAGCATGTGTTGTATGCCCCTTGTTTTGACTTCAATGCATGCCTTTGATTTAATGACTCTTAGATGCCATCTAAGTAGCCATTTGGCTTTGTTTTGACATGCTAGAAACCTGTTTTAGGTTGATTAGTGCATGCCATGTATGCTTGTGCGAAGTGTGGTTTAATGCCCTATTAGCTTGCCTTAAGCCTAGGCCATTCGCATGCTTTGTTTGATTTGATTTGTCGCATGATTTGGCATCATGTGTGAAATGATTTGAGAGCCTAAGTTGCATGCTAATAGTCCATGTTTGAGTCATCTCAAGTGTGCTTGAACGTAGCTTGTTTATGTCTTGGGTTTGGTACCTTAACATGTGCATGTGCGTGTGTGTTTAGTCCCCAATTGTAGGCATTTTGGTTACTGATTTTAGGTCTTTTTGAGTTGCCTAATTCATACCTAAAAGTCTATCATTTCATTGGTCTTCATGCTTGCCTCTTATGCTTGTTTGTATGCTTGCATAAATGCATGGCATTGTACATCTTGCATCCTAGATGACATGCATAGGTTTGCACCACATCGACATGCATGCCAAGCCTCTTGAAGTGAGTTTGATAGAGGTTTGGCACCCTTTTGTGCCTATGTGTTTTGCATGCATTCGAAAGTAAAGTTGCATTCTTGGTTCTTAGGACCATCACGCATGGAAATGCGCGATTGGTGGCCCGGGAATCGAGGCACATGCCCCTTTGAACCAATAACATGATAAGAGGTGTGTGTAGTGCATAAATACCTTGAATCATACTGCCATGCATTTTGTTGCCCTCTGAATTTTGTGTCAGCAAGCCGACCAATTGGAAGCCGATAGCTTCATTCAGTGCCGGTGGCCATATCCTTTAGCCGGTGGTACTCTCCAATGTCCTGAGAGGCACTCCTGGGACTTTGGCAATTTTCTGAGAAGGATAGCAGGAAAAACAGAGGCACACTTGCATGACAAAGGTTCCGAAATGATTCAAGCGCCACAGATCCGGCCCTCATCTCGAGGCGTTTTATTGCTTTAATTAGATTAATTAATTAGATTAATTAATTTAGTCAATTTGTAATATTTAATTAGCTCGTGTAGTTAATTTGTATATTCTTTCGGTCCCTCCGAGCGAGGGCAAAATTGTAATAAGTGTGCGTGGGTGTGTGTATGTCTTCCAACCCCCACTTCTTTCTTCCCTTTTATTTACCTGCTTACAATGGTAGATTAGGGCACATTTATCTTAGCATACCTTATGCAATGCATGTGTGCATTCATGCATTTGTTTACATGCATCGGGCTCGGCACATCATGCAAACTGCATCGTACTTTCAATTCCAAATTGAATACGTGATAGTTGTTGCATCTCACGTGCCATGTTTAGGGCTAGCCGAGCCTGTTTAGATTGCACCCCTGTATGTGATGCATTAGCCATTTAACATGAACTAGGTCATGCATGTTTGCTAACCAGTTTACTGTTTTGGCACGGAGTACGATGTAAGTTTTTATGGCTTTAGCATACCGCATGCGTGTGAATGCTTACCATGACAGTATGCTTACCATGCGGCTAAGTGCTTACATGATAAACTGTTTGAATGCCTGTGGGTGGAGGTTGGATTGCCTGAGTTGGAACAACTCATTGAAATCCGCATTTTAGCCTACTTGCGAGTAGCAAAAGAAAACAACACGTTTTTCGAGACAAAACGGATATGCAATGTTTATTTCCAAATTAGGCAATCTAGTCTATACTTTCGTGTTGTGCACATCACATAGTAATTCTAGGCTAATAATTGGAATAAGAACACATAACGTTTTCAAAACTGAATATCACGGTTAGTAGAGGCCGGTCTTCGGACCGGGCGAAAGGGGGTGCTCATAGCTGACCTTCCCCGATCGTACCCAAGCTCCCGAGCCAAGACCACTTTGGTGATGACGGACATGTGGCCTTGACCGAGTCGTGGTTTCCTAAATTTCCCATTTAAAAATATTTAGGTGGCGACTCAGAATCCGCAAAGCAGTCCATGTTTGGCACTACTTTTCAAAAAAATCTGTTTTCTCAAACGATTTGCCGGATTTGGACTCTTTGGTTCAGATTTAGAACCGCGACACAAATCGAGTCCGAACTGTAGTAGCGAAGCCCCACGGGCGCGTCTACACACAGCTGGCCAAAATATTTACCAAAACGCACAAGTGGCCGGTAGGCCACTAATGTTGGCCGGCAGGCGACACAAGTGGCCAGTAGCCCACACTAGGGGGCCTGCAGGTCCCGGGGTTTTTAGACTTGAAAAACTGTGGTTTTGGTCCAAAACAAGGCAAAAGGTGTGTAGGGTTTGAAGGCTCAAAGCTGTGGCATCCTGTTGAGGACTTCGAGCACTTGACAAGCATATACTAATTCATCATTGGGTGTGCAAGCAGTGACGCCCAAGTCGTAAGGGCGGTAAAAAATGAGGTGTCTACACATGGAGTAAGCTCAAAGAGGGGAGTAAAGACACTTCAAGGGTTGTCAAAACACCATGAATTGACGTATGACGACTCTTGACACAGTAGACTCGGCATAACGTCCGGTCGAGCATGAGCAATATAATCCATGTTCTTTATGTTGGTTGGTTCATTTTAATCCAAATTCATTAGTCTGCACCATTCTTTAATCCATTAGTCCAAGGTGATGATTACGTCCACTAAATGAGAAGCATGTCAAATGGGAAGTGATTCTCAACATGAAAAAGAGACTATGTCGTTGACAATGAACCTCCGTAGAGATTAAGCCATTAAGCATAGATCTCTAGTTCATGTTTTGAATAACCGTCAATCGGTTGAAACAACTCTCAATTGAAAGAAATGGATGATACATTGCTTGTTAAAATGAGGCATCTTAACATGGAAATTAATTAAAGAAAAGCTAGAACAACATACAACAAGCTATGTATAAGGGCTTGTGATACAATAAATGAACTAATCAAAGCTTGAACCAAACAAACAACCTAGGACAACCCTAAAACAACCCCTAATAGGTAAAAAAATAGTGGCTTAAAGTGCATGAAAGGAGCCCAAAAAGCTAAACAACAATGAAAGATAATAAGGCCAGTAAGCAAGAACAAGGAGAGGTGGCTAACCCCTCCACTTTTGAAACCTCAAAGCATGTTTTTTGGCCTCTTTTAAACTTTGAAAATCAATTTAGAAAGCAAAGAAAAAGGTGTAAAAACAAGGGTTTGAGCTATAAGTAAAGGTGTAAGAAAGAGTGTTAACTTTCTCTACCCTTTGGTAGCTATCCAAACCCAAGCTTAGACACTTGAAAGAGGATCCAAACAATACAAAACCACAACAACTAGATACTAAGAGATAGCAAAGAGAGCAAGAGAAGAGATAGTACACTTATACCTCTTAAGAAAGGTAAGCACTTTGTTTGTGAATCAAACTTAGTCCAAACACACTCTCAAGCTTGAATTGTGATGCTCAAGGCTCAACCAAGGTTCCAAGGATAAGGTGTGAAGGTGTAGATGGTGTACAAATATAGGTTAAAGGTGGTAAGCTTGCTCCAAGGTTGCTTGCACAAGAAGAATGAGCTCTCAAGAAAGTATATAATCTTTTTAGAAATTCTTCAACGTTCAAAATAAAGATACAACTTCATTTTTATTGAATTTGAGAAAAAGAGGTCATAAATATCTTAAAAAATAGACAGCTGGTGGGCTCCCACCCATATCAGTGTTTCTCACTACTAAGGCACAGCCGACCATAAATAGCCATGGCCGGCTCTCAATGAGGCACGACCGAGCCTCAATGTGATCCCCTGTCTCTCTGTTTCAGACTCAGCATAGGGTGGCACAATGGGTAAAAATGGATTTATGGGGTAAGAATGAGACACATAAGAAGGTTTTGGGATTATTTCGGGGCTCGACCATGGATTTCCTTGCCGAGAACTTGAATCACACAATGCAGTTTTCATCATCAAGTATGCTGGACCAAGCACCTCAGTCTTATGGGTGGTCAAAAATGGGGTGTCTACAATATGCAATACTCGTGCCAAAACATTTGATATCTCTTTCCAAAAATCATGTCATGCCAAGTTAGATCATAATTCACGAAATCTATTCCTTTACAATAGAAAACAGGGCAGTGGATACAACACTAGGAATCTCTAGGTACGTGTCTGTAAGTAGGCTATACAAGTATTGCCAATTGCCATTTTTTTTGGTATTAACCGAAATGCTTGGCACCTAACTGCGCGGGTTTCTGGACTTTCACCAAGGACAGACAGGCCAACAAAAATACCATAACCACACCCCCTACCTAGGTTCACTAAGGTATTCACTCATTTTTCTCAAAACAATATACATTTTCAATGTGTTAAGTATGCAACAATCCTCAATGCAAATTGATGAGAAATTAGTTTCCATTCGCCTAATTCTTATGCAATTTCTGCAACAATCATAGCTATCCTCCACCTATAGCCCAAAACAAATATCTCTAAACAGATAGATAATTTCCAATAAAGATAAACTTTTCAAAATTTCAAGATGGGAGTGATAATGCATATCCAACTCCACCACCACCACCACCATCATCATCATTATCATCATTCCAATTTCATAAAATCCAACATCATTTCCATTTTCTCTTTACAAAGTCAAATATTCACATTTTAGGGGCAAAATCCTATTTTCTTTATAATCCAATTCCAAGGCTAAATATCTACCATTTTATGACATCTCAACCATAACCCTGAATCACTTCTAAGAAACCATTTTGAAAACCCCTTTTTTGATTTCAAAACAAAAACCTTAAGTTTGCCCAAAAATCCCCAAATCAGAACATTGTTTAGAAAAGAAAATAACCAAGTTAAAAACCATACAAAAGTGTGGAGAAACCCCTACCTCAAACCTAGAAGACAAGGGAGAGAGTGGAGAGACCTTGACAAAGCTGAAAACCAACTTTGCTCTGATTAAAATGAAGCTCTAGGTGAGCTCTACCTTTTTATCAAAGGGACTAGGGTGTAGAAACTAATAGATTGGTAGTATTTGGAGGTTGAAGATGAGTTTTAGGGAGAGAAGGTCTATATTTAGGGTTTGGAAGTGTTTAAAGAGAGATATATGAAAAAGTGACTAAAAAAATGAGTTTTGCGAACTGATATACGCGTAGACTGCTCAAGCGACCAAAACACCACTCAAGCGACTAGCCACAATGAGTGAGACCGTTCAAGTGATGAACACCACCTTCCTAGTACTTTTGTAGGCCTGCAAAAGTGCTGAGAGTTCCCAAAGACCGCTCGAGCGCAAGAAGGACCGCTCAAGCGCAAGAAACACCGCTCGAGCAAAAAAAAACAACCTCCCAGTATATTTGTAGACCTGCAGATATACTGGAAGTTCTCAAAGACCACTCAAGTGACCAAAGGACTGCTTGAGCGAACTGACCAAAATTTGGCAGCAGTTCTACTGAAAAATAAACTCCTGACCTATTCCAAACACAATAAAGATATCCAAATAACCAAACTCAATCAAGAATAAGATGAATCATGATATGAACAACCAAATAAGACAAGGAATCCCATATCCAAAACCATAAATGGATTGGTTCTAAATCAGAATCGTTATAGTTATCCACAATGGCATGACATAAATTAAGTTTTAATTGATTGATTTCTAAACAAATTAATTAACATGTAAAAATCAACGTTACTAAATGTAAATTTGAGGTCATGTTTTAGGGGTTTTAAGAATATTTTACTTCGTATTTATTAGATTATATTAATCAATATAATAGCTTAAAACAGTAGTATAATCGATTGTATGCTAAGATCTAGTAGTTCAAACCTTGTAAAAATTTTAAAAACTATTAGTTAGTTTTATTAGTTTTCTTCTGAAATATTTTGTCCCCAATGCTTATATAAGAAATTATGTTCAATAAATAACATACCTGTAGAGGGGGCATAAATTAAGTGTCAACCTAATTGTTGAGGTTGTCTCGATTAAATGAATAATTATGATTAAATGAACATGGGTCAAAGTCTAAGGGAAGTAGGCCAACCAAAAAGCCACATCAAATCCGACCCATTTGACCCGAATGGAAATTCAGCGGTGAAAATGCCTAAGAGAACCTGCTGAGGTACTACTTGCTGCGGTCCAGTAGCTGAAGCAATCAACCCCAGTGCCGCCATTCTACTAGGAGGTCATTGCGGCGTCGCCTTTAAGACAGTACAACACACTTGTCGAGGGAAGAGTAGCCGAGGTGACTTCGGCCTCCACAACTACCTTTTGAGGCAAGACTTCTCAATGTGACAACAACCTTTGAGGGAGGCCATATCTCTGGAAACATTTATTAATTCTTGGCGCAGATAGTAGGCCCCTCAACGCATTACCAACCTAGGGTTGATAGCAGGCTCGAAACATAAATTGCTTAGCGTTAATAGCATGTCTCAAGGCTTATTGGTTGGAATGAATAGTAGGCCCTAGAGATACTAGTATGTCGCGGCAACCTCGAGAAGATAGGAGCATGGCAATATGAAAGTAAGGAACTTCATTTCCATTTACCTAGGTTATGGACATGTCTCGATCGCACTGGCTGGACTAAAAAAGCCCCTTTGGGCTTGGTATGAGGCATAACTCTTTATGCGACCCACGCTTTGGAAAGCTAGGGAGTTTGTGTCAGGTGGTTAAGGTAGGAGGAGTCAATGAGGTAGATACAAGTATGGTGATAGCAGGCTATGAGTCCTAAGATGTGCATTAGGAAACTGAACTAAGAAGGCAGGTGCGCAACAAGTACCACCGCAGAGGGTATCACCGAAGCAGGTGCACCTTCTGCGGTCCGTACAAAAAAAATGACACTTGCTGATGTTTTTACCAAATAGTGGCACTTGCTGAGGATTGTGCCAAATAGATAATACATACGGAAGGACATGTGTTTACCAAAGCCTAGTGGTTCAGGACCAAATATTTTGCGACACCTGTCGCTACACTATTTGGCCACCTGGTATATTTAGTACTAGAGAAAAGCTTATAAATAAGACCAATTTCCCGAAGTTTGAAAGGAGAACTTCTTGGGTTTGGGGGATATGTTGCCCATTTGCATGGCTACATTCTCTTCTTAAACCACTTGCTCCATCTTCACCCGACCGCTCACCCTCCAGTTACCTCAGATTATTGAGTCGTTAACATAGCTTTGACTCTCCAAGTACTATCATTATTTACTATTCAATTTGGACCCCCTACAGTACCAAAATTAACTCAATATTTTTTATGCATAGACGTTGGTCCCTTTGGATAAAATTTTTAGTTCCACCCCTGCACTTTATGAATCTCAATTGGTCTATCTCAAGACAATTTTAATGATTCAAATAATTCATATTTGAGAGTTCATCAAGGAGATCATTTTATACAAAAAGATAGTTTTATCAGACATTAATAAACACATAATTAGAACATATTTTGTTTTAAAGTAAATGGACAACAAATATTATTTTTAAAATAAATTATCTATTTCTGTTAAGAAAAATGTGTTCTAATCATATGGTTAATAGCGTCCTTTCAAGCTGATTTTTTGCATGAATAATATGCTCGACAAATCCTATAAATTAAATAATTTGGATTAAGAAAATGTGCTCAAAACAAGCCCCACTGAATGTCACAAGTGTCGTTGAAGCAAGAAAAATGTTTGGGAGCTCTAATTGAGCACCCCTAATTCATCCCCAATGATGTGGAATGAATTTCATTCCTCACTCCTCATTCTTCCTCTCTCTATCTCTCTCTTCTACCTCATTAGAGGTTAAAATAGAGGTGATATATTAGTGAGATATAAACAAATTGTATTTCAATTAATTGGAAATGCGTAGATAAGAAAATTTATATAATTGTGTACTATTAATAATGTTATGGTATTCAAATTTTAAGTATCATTTAGATTTCATTTGTGAACTATATATTTTAGCCAAAAAGTCAAAAAGTTATTATAAATTGTCACATCATTCTCTCTATTTTTCTGCACATTTTTTTCATAAAAAGTCAAAAAATTACTAAATTAGCCTATTCCTAAACGAGGCTTTAATATTATTTATTGAATAAGCTCCACCTTTAACAAAGCATTAATAACACATTAAATGACATTTTAAAATTTGGCATCCAAATTTGTTAAAGGACAAAATGGACGAGAGATTTGGCGAATTGTACATTAAATTTTGAGGGTAAATCTCAAGGAATTGGTCATGTGGGAGCCGAATAATTGGAAGAGTCGGGAGACGCATACCCCTAGAAACTGGGTACTACTCGGCTTCGTACTGCGTAACTAGGGTGCCGAATACGTTAACAGAGCCGAATAGACGAGGGTCAATAGATCCAAATGAATGTAAGGTGAATAAGATAAAAGTAGGCTCAGGCCCCGAGGCCCAGGAAGTGAGTATAAATATGAGAAGTGCAAATCCAGAAAGGTATGTAATAATCACTTCACTTAACTTAAAGAAAAAGTTATCTTGAGTGTCTAAACTGACTTGCCCGTCGGAGTGCTAATCCCGGTACCCCCGACCGAAATATTTGTCTTTGCAGGTGACTCGCTGAGAATCAAGAGCGTCTTCCCGGATCAGAAGAGTATTTCCAAAAAATCACTTCCCCACAATTGGCGCCGTCTGTGGGAATACTCAAATACATCCATGGAAGGCGTGACCCAAGATTCTCCGATAGCCACCGATGCGATCACACAGAGAGTCGACCTCACTCCGGCAAACATACTTGAGAAGGAAATCATTGCTGCAAGACGTGTCTTGAATGTCGAATCACAAACCGCCTCGATGCTAACCATCTTGGAACGAGCTAGAAAGACCAAACAAAGTTTAGACAGCACCATCGCTGAGAACGAGCGCCTTCGCCGCGATTTGGCCTCAGAAATAGCAAAGCCCAAAGAAACAGTGCGCCAGGTCTCTAAGCGACCCCCAAGGGCAGGAAACCAACAGTCTCGGGCGCGACAGCAAAACACCGATGCTCGTTGTGCTTCAACCGCTTACTTTGAGGAATTGACACAAGACGAACGTCTCCAGCGAAGTGTTCCGCACGATAATATCCATATGATATACAGCCTGCCGGAATCACCGGCCATACATGCAATCCAGTCTCTCCCAGGCCCTCAGCAGCAATTCACGCTAGCAAAGTGACCCCGAGAATCACCAAGCATCACCTTCGACGATTCTGATTTGATCGGCGTAACGCTCCCTCACATCAATCCACTGGTTGTCGCGCTACGCGTTAACCGGTTCACCGTCGAATGAGTTCTTATAGACCAGGGCAGCACTTCCGAGGTCATGTATTATAAAACCTTTATCAAACTCGGTTTCACTGAATCAGATCTAACCCCGGCCCCTTATCCACTATTCGGCTTCAATGCCAATCCCGAATACCCACTGGGAAAAATCAGCCGACCCGTCCGAGCGGGTTCCCGAATGGTGGATGTAGAATTCCTGGTCGTCCGACTGCTGTCGCCATACAATCTCATTATGGGGCGATCGTGGTTGCATACCTTGCAGGCCGTCCCAAGCACCTACCATCAATTGTTACGTTTCCCAACAGAACATGGCATTGAGCAGATCCGCGGCTCCCAAATATCGGCACAAGCATGTTACCTCTTGGCCGCCAAAATGCCAAAGGAATTGCAGGTAAACTCCATCGAGGCACCCAATCGGGAAATCCTGGATGACGTCGGGCGGCAGCCAAACGAAAAGGCCACAGAAAGTTTAGACCGAGTTGACATTGACGGAAGCCCGGAAAAGTTCTTCATGATCGGCACCTCGTTACACCAAGCCGATAGACAACAGCTGATCTCCTTTCTACTTACCAACCTCGACGTCTTTGCGTGGACTCCGTATGAGATGCCGGGTATAGACCCCTCAGTTTCACGGCACCATCTGAACGTCGACCCCACCTGCAAGCCCGCTATTGAAAAGGCCGCCGTCGCCGCAGAAACACACCGCCGTCATAGAAGAAGTCAACAGATTGCTTGACGCCGGGGCAATTAGAGAAGTCACCTACCCTACGTGGCTCTCCAACACAGTGGTAGTGAAGAAGAAAAATGGAACTTGGCGAGTGTGCGTCGACTTCACGGATCTGAACAAAGCTTGCCCTAAGGACTGCTTTCCCTTACCTAGAATCGACCAACTCGTCGATGCCATGGCACGCCATCAACGCATGAGTTTCCTCGATGCTTATAGAGGCTACCATCAGATCGCCATGCATCCAGATGACCAGGACAAAACTGCATTCCTCACCCCAAGAGGGACCTACTGCTACAAAGTTATGCCTTTTGGGCTGAAGAACGCAGGGGTAACTTACCAAAGGCTGGTCACCGCCATGTTCAAAGAACAACTCAGCCACACCATGGAAGTCTACATCGACAATATGGTGGTCAAGTCCAAAGAACAGGAGGATCACATAGCCGATCTAGAGAAGACATTCGGCATCTTGCGCAAATATAGAATGAAACTGAATGCCTCGAAGTGCGCATTTGGAATCAGCTCCGGCAAATTCCTGGGTTATATCATCAACCACCACGGAATCGAAGCCAACCCGAGGCAAGTCACAGCGATCTTGGAACTCGGTTCCCCCCGATCAGTAAAAGAAGTCCAAAAGTTGATGGGGATGGCCGCTGCACTCAATAGATTCATCAGTCGGTCAACAGACCGATGCAGACAATTCTTCCAGACGTTACGTCAAGGCAAAGCTTTTGAATGGTCTGCCGAATGCGAAAAATCTTTTACCGGGCTGAAGACTTACCTCCCCAAGGCTCTTTTGACAACACCAAATGCGGTGACCCCTCATTCTCAGATCTAGCAGCTCCGATAGGGCCGTTAAGCGCCAGATATTAAAAGAAGAAGAAGGGCAACAATGCCGGTGTATTATGTGAGCAAGGGAATGGTCGATGCCGAGACACGTTATCTTCACTGAAAAACTCATCCTAGTCCTGGTCATGGCAGCAAGAAAACTGATGCATTACTTCCAAGGGCATAGCATTGGGGTGATAACAGATTACCCCCTCCGATCAGTACTATGAAGTGCGGAAGCATCAGGACGTGTTTCAAAATGGGCTCTTGAACTCGGCCAATATGACATTCAGTTTTTACCCAAAACCGCAATCAAGGGACAAAGCTTGCCGACTTTGTGGTCAATTCACAGCGGCTTTCCGACCTTAAACCTGCCGACGTTCTTCCAAAGGCTGAAGTTCGATCAAAGTCGAATTGGAGAATTTATGCAGGGATATTTGGCAGCTATACTGTGATGGATCGTCTAATCAACGGGGCTGCGGCGCCGGCGTAGTAATCATGTCTCCCAACGGCGCAATAATAGAGCAGGCCGTGAAGCTTGGCTTCGAAGCATCAAATAACGAGGCCGAGTATGAAGCCCTCTTAGCCGGCCTACGAAATGCACATATTCTTGGCGCTCGGCGTTTGCTAGTGTTTTGTGACTCCAAATTGGTCATCAACCAGCTAAAGGGGGAGTACACTGCAAAAAATGATCGTATGGCTGCCTATATGAAAACGGCCAACTCTTTGCTAATGAAGTTTGACCATCACGAACTGAACCAAATAACACGTGATCAGAGCACACACGCAGATGCCCTGGCATGCCTAGCCTCCGCCATCAATTCTGAACTCAAACGGACCATTGAAGTAGGTTTCATCCCGGAGCCGAGTATCGGCCCTTCGGAGGAGATCCACATTAATATTATAGAATCCGCACCAAGTTGGATGGACCCTATAACCGGATTCCTCTCTTCTGAACAACTCCCAGAGGACAAAAAAGAAGCACATAAGCTACGCAATAAGGCCCTGCGATACTATCTGGATCCACAGGGAGGGCTTTACAAAAAGTCCCTCTCCGGTCCCTATTTGGAATGCGTACACCCGGATAAAGCGGAGGAACTTCTAACTGAGATACATGAGGGCAGTTGTGGAGCCCACTCTGGAGGACGCTCTCTCGCCCATCGAGCTATAACACAGGGGTATTATTGGCCGACAATGAGAGCCGACGCAGAAAATTATGTTAAAAGATGCGAACAGTGCCAAAAGTTCTCCCCACTAACCCATTTGCCCGCCGAAGAGTTGCACTCTATCACCAGTCCCTGGCCGTTTGCTCAATAGGGGCTTGATATTGTAGGACCGTTGCCCAGGGTCCCAGGAAACAAGCGATTCCTAATCGTAGCAACAGATTACTTTACAAAATGGGTCGAAGCGGAGGCTCTAACGCACATACGGGATGCCGACATAAAGCGATTTGTATGGAGGAACATTATTACGCGATTCGGCATTCCAAGAGCTCTCATCTTAGACAACGGCACCCAGTTCGATTGTGGCGTATATCGAGAACTATGCGGCAAATACGGTATCACACCCTACTTCTCTATGCCCGCCTACCTCCAGAGCAACGGTCAAGCCGAAGCCTCAAACAAAACCATCTTGGACGGCATCAAAAAGAGACTGGAAAAAGCTAAAGGCAAATGGGTCGAAGAATTGCCAAGTGTATTGTAGGCGCACCGGACAACGCCGAGGAGGTCCACCGGAGAAACGCTGTTCGCCCTATGCTTCGGAACCCAAGCAATTTTACCCCTGGAAATCGGCTTCCCGACTTTGAAATCACAAGCCTTTGATACGGGCCGAAATGACATGATGCTCGCCCTGGACCTGGATCTAATCGAGGAACAAAGAGACCGCGCCCTGGCCTCCATGGCACGGTATCAGCAGCAGCTTGCTAAGTCATACAATCAACGAGTTCAGTTGCATCGCTACACTCCAGGAGAGCTGGTCCTAAAGAAAGTACTTCCAGCCGATCGGAGACCGGCCGACGGAAAGCTGGGTCCGAATTGGGACGGCCCCTATCAAATAGACTCATTTGCAAGAACAGGGGCATATCGGCTCTCGGACATGTCAGGAAGAAGCCTGCCACGGCCTTAGAATTCAACGCATCTACGAAAATTTTACCAATGACCCGATTTGTGGGCTTGGTACTTGTACATACTCTACCGTAATGAAAAAGTTACTCGTTTTCATGCTTCAGTTCATATACTTCTTGATGACCGAATAAGTCTCCGGATTCGGAGCGCCTTTCGTGGATATCACGATTGGCCGAATAAGTCTCCGGATTCGGAGCGCCCTTTGTGGACACCACGATTGGCCGAATAATTCTCCGGATTCAGAGCGCCCTTCGTGGATATCACGATTGGCCGAATAAGTCTCCGGATTCGGAGCGCCCTTTGTGGATGTCACGATTGGCCGAATAAGTCTCCGGATTCGGAGCGCCCTTCGTGGATATCAGGATTGGCCGAATAAGTCTCCGGATTCGGAGCGCCCTTCGTGGAAACCACGATGGGCCGAATAAGTCTCCGGATTCGGAGCGCCCTTCGTGGATATCAAGATCAGCCGAATAAGTCTCCGGATTCGGAGCGCCCTTCGTGGATATCACGATTGCCCCAATAAGTGTCCAGATTCGGGGCGCCCTTCGTGGAAACCACGAATGGCCGAATAAGTCTCCAGATTCGGAGCGCCCTTCGTGGATATCACGATTGGCCGAATAAGTCTCCGGATTCGGAGCGCCCTTCGTGGAAACCACGATGGGCCGAATAAGTCTCCGGATTCGGAGCGCCCTTCGCGGTTGGCACGATTTAACTGACCAAATACATGGTTCCTACATTGGAGCCGATCAATGTATTTCCGAACGTTTACATCACGCAGTACAAAAGTTGACAATAAATTGACATAGGACGTTTAATTACACGCAAAACATTTCAAAATCTGCTAATAAAAAATTCTATTTATTCGAAGGCCGCTATACACTTCGATACATTTCGAGCATTCAATAAGATAGTCCTATTTACTCCACATTGTGGCGCACTCAGTAGGCATCTTCGTCGTCACTTTTATCAATATCGAACTCGGAATACGGAAGGTAATGCCGACGATATAGAGGCGGTTTAATTTATGCCCACCGACCCAAGAGCTTCCACGCTTGAACGGCCTTGATCCAGCCCATGCTCGAAACCACGGTTTTCCATCGCGACCTCCTCCGCTAGGTCCGCTTTTGGCCTTCCTCATCCCGGCCACGCCGCCCTTATATCCGCTCTCATAACCCGGCCTCTCGTTCGCCTCTCCCCATGATTTTCGCTTTGACCGTCCACCACCGACTTGGCCTCTCGAACACTCTTTAGCTCCCGAAGCTCATTCTCAGCTTTTTGCGCACGAGCCTCCAGACTGCGATTCTTTTCGTTGATCTTTCGTTTCGCAAGGGCTTCAAGCAGACAAGATCTCGATTTCATAAGCGCTATACAGTCCTTTGATAGCCCCGTGAATGCCATCCCGAAATACTTCGAAATCTCGACGGCCGACCATCGACTGTTGTACCTCTGGCGGAAAAATCTGCCGGGCGAACTCGACCGCCACATCTGGGTCTTTAATTATAGAATCCGCTTCCGTCATTGGTCTATTCTTCACGCGAACCACAAAACTCAACGGTCGTGGCTCCGCGTCTAGCTCAACCAAGGGTCGTGGGCGCGGGGAACCTCGCCGTGGTCCGTCCTTTCGGGGTGATCTGCTTCGACGACTGGGGGACCGCTCTTTTTCCCGATCCACGGACGCTCTCTTTCCCGTACGAATAGGCTTGTTTCTGCGACTCATTTCAATCTCAAAACCCAGCCAAAGTTGGCCCCTGCCAGGTTTAGTTCAAGCCTGAATAAGGAACGAGTTAAATTATCGGCATGAACTCGCCCATTTATTCTGGGGTACATGCAGCTCCCCCAAGAGAACGTCAAAAGTCGCATGCCCCTTCCCCAATCTATTAGGCTGAATGTCAAGCGCTATCGCTGGGGCAAGGGCTAGTCATCGACCTAGAGGGCTAGATTTTCAAACAATCACGCCGAGTAATTTATACCTTGACCAGCCCCCGATTCAGAGCCATCGGCTCATTCGGCCCCTCGCTTGCGCCCTGGCCAAGGCAAGGGCAGATTCATTAATCTATTAGGCTGAATGTCAAGCACTATCGCTGGGGCAAGGGCTAGTCATCAACCTAGACGGCTAGATTTTCAAACAATCACGCCGAGTAATTTATGCCTTGCTAGCCCCCGATTCAGAGCCATCGGCTCATTCGGTCCCTCGCTCGCGCCCTGGCCAAGGCAAGTGCAGGTTCATTAATCTATTCGGCTCGCGACATTTTTATGTGTAGAAAATCAATAAGCCATTAATATATTCGGCTCTCGACATTTTATATGTAGACAATCAATAAGCCATAAGCCCGAACAAAAATGTCAAGATTCATTCATTTATATAGTCGGCTCGCGACATTTTTTATATACAAAATCAATACAAAAATGTCTGATAAAGCTTAACAATACATTTGTAAAATCCTAATACAGTTGTAAGTTCTTAATACATTTATGAAATCTAAGCCATTCGCCCAGCTCAGCCTTCGGAATCAGTCTCCAACGGCTCGACATCCACTTGCTCATACTAAGACCGTATAGTCACGAAACTCCACCAAAAGAAGGGCTTTGTGCCAGCCGTGCTTGAACCCCCTGTTTTCGAAGCGCGAGCCCTGGTCCACGTATTCGACGAGCCCAACATCTTTTATGGCTTCAAATGCTTTGGAAGCAGCCGCCTTCACGACAGCCAACTCAACCTCCAAGCTGGCAACCGCCTTCTGGGACAATCCCAGCACCGTTTCTTTCAAGGCCCGCCTCTATTCTCGGCCCGCCGATTGATCTGCAATACGAGCCTTTATTACCTCGGCCTCGGCACGAGAAGCTTCCTTGTCTGCTCTCAAAGCTGCATCCTCGGCCCTCTTCCGCTGGCCCTCTACTTGCTTTCGTAGGCGGCCAATCTCTTTGACGGCGTCAAGTTACCGGCGTCCCATGTCGGCTATCCTGCCGATGGTCTGCAAAAGAACCCAAAAAACTTAACCTCAACAGTACTTGGATAAGGTGAAGGAAAGTCAAAATACGTATCAGAAGTGCCGATTGCGCGGCCAATGCTGTCGCATTCATATCTGCTTCTACCCGGAAAGCATTGACATCAGACGACAATGACACGGAAGTAGCCACACTGAATGCGACCTCTGGATCTTTAAGTGCCGAAGCGTTAGAGGAAACCGGCATGCCCTTTACCATTGGACGAATGACAAAAGGAACAGCCTCACTAGACCCCTCTAATCGAGGACGCTTACCACCTTGTTCGTCTGAGCCGGCCTTAAGGTCAGCGGGGCGTCTCTGCTTTTCTCAACTTTTCGCCGACTTCGACCAATCGGAGATTCGCATCTGACCTTTTTCTGTCTCTAGAACCCCCAAAGACTCGGAGTTGGCAACAGGCAGGGGAAGTCGAGATTCGGTGGCGGGCGGTATCTCGGACAAAAGGCCCTCAGCCCTTCGCCGTACGGCTAACCTCTCCGCATTCGCCTTTTTGGCAAGCTTTGTCAGACTCATTCCGGCCATATCCGCGGAGTTCAAGACGAGAAGATCCTCTGTGTGTCGAAAAACGTCGGTAGAAGGAAGATTCCCTGGTCCCGACGTAAATAGAGGGACGGCGAAATCCAATACTTCCTCAAACTCGGCCTCAGATTGATCTGATTCGGCGATATCAACTACCTCGTTCTGTTCCGAATCGGACCCTTCAAAGCCTATCTGCCTCAAGTTTTTGAAGTCGATGCAATAAGAGCAAGAAGGGAATCTTCACCCTTTGGAATCGGTATGTTTTCCACGAGAAGGTTGTGTATGTCGGTTCAGAATAAAGCGAGAATGTGAGCCGCCTCCCTGCTTCAAGACTTCACCGCCGAAATACCTAAGAGCGACCACGATATCCGAAAGGGTGATGTGGGTTGAAGGTAATATCTTTTTCGACCCTTCCGCATCTAAACGAAGCCGTGAGATTTCAATGAAATAGGTTCTACAATAAAATGAACACATGACAAAAACAAGGATACTCGGCGACTGCTCGCCTCCGCTCTAGGAACAGGTCAACACGATCTTCCCTTCGCCTAATTCCTGCTACTCGACAACGACCATAACGTCATCAACTCGCTTTCCCGTGAGCCGAAAGCATAGTGATTAGTCGATGGTCGGTGTCCTTAGCTCTAAGGAAGTAACGCCCTTGCCGGAGGACTTAGCCAAGGCATAGCAAAGGGATAGCCTAATGCCAAGGTTAATTCCAAGGCGATTCAACGCTACAACCCCCATTATAATTCTAAAGAAATTCACGTTAGGTTGAGAAGGGATTAAATCCCAATGGCGAAGCACAGTCCTAAGAAACGGATGCAAGGGGAAGCGGACTCCACCCTCCGCGATTGACAAAAGAGGAAAGACGATTGAGGATTCGTCCTCCCTCTCCATGTCAAGGGTATCGTTTGCCAAAAGCGACAGACGGACGTCATCAGGAATAGAGAAATGGCGTCTAAAACCAGCGATTCGATTTGATGAAAGGAGGTCTTTCAAATGTTTTGCCATGCCCTAAAGTTGACACAGATATGCCAAAGAATAAAATGGGAATACTTCTCAAAGCAAAGAAGTGGAAAACTTACAGAGGGAGAAAAAGATATTGGAGACAAAATTGCAAGAACGATCCAAAAGGCAACCTAGTGACCAGTATTGTGAAATGTGAATCCGAAGGGACGCTAATCTTTAAAATCACAATGAATAGGCATGTACGACGAGACGAGAAGTTGGTACGACAACCAAAAGGGGGTGTACTTAGACGAATATTGTGTGGGCTCAATTGCCAAAATTTTGGTGGAGTATTCAGAACCCGGAACCAAGCACTCCGGCTAACAGTATCTATATTGGGATATGTGAAGCCGCCTGATCAGTTCCAACTTTTCTAATTCAAGACCAAACACGCCGATTAACTACCGTCAATAGGGAGTTCGGGGGGCAATTGTGGAAGCCGAATAATTGGAAGAGTCGGGAGATGCATACCCCAGAAACTGGGTACTACTCGGCTTCGTACTGCGTAACTAGGGTGCCGAATACGTTAACAGAGCCGAATAGACGAGGGTCAATAGATCCGAATGAATGTAAGGTGAATAAGATAAAAGTAGGCTCAGGCCCCGAGGCCCAGGAAGTGAGTATAAATATAAGAAGCGCAAATCCAGAAAGGTATGTAAGAATTACTTCACTTAACTTAAAGAAAAAGTTATCTTGAGTGTCTAAATTGACTTGCCCGTCGGAGTGCTAATCCCGGCACCCCCGACCGGAATATTTGTCTTTGTAGGTGACTAGCTGAGAATCAAGAGCGTCTTCCCGGATCGGAAGAGTATTTCCAAAAAACCACTTCCCCACAGGTCTAATGGGTACAATTTGGGATCTGAGAATGTCTCCATTCAGGTCTCAGGTTCAATACACATTAACTGCAATAAGTTTATTGGGGTCAGTCCATATAGCACGTTTGCTCTGATTTTAGATGGCTCCCCACAAGTGGGAGGTAAGATTGGTTCCCAAGGATTAGTTGATGTGTGCGTAAACTGAACCGGACACCCAGTTATCAATATATATATATATATATATTAGGGAAATTTTGTCCAATTTTAATCAAATTAAATTCGTAGGAGTGAATTAGCCACTCCATAGTTGTAGGGGGGCTGGGCTTCGCTACAGTCTATGATTGGATTAGAGAGTACTGTTGGGCCCTCACAGGTCTTGTTTCGATAATCCGAACCGTTCAATGTGTAAAACTTGTTGAGTACTATGTGCCCGTAAAAAAATCACTTTGATTGGATATCGATGGCTATCTCATCGGATCAAATTTTTGTCAATTGTTTATTTTTTCACCGTTTATTATTTATTTATTTATATAAAACAGATTTGATCACGTAGCTATCGATATCTGATCAACGTGATTTTTATGAGCATATAATACTCGACGAGTTTTACACATTAAACGGTTTAAATTATCGAAACGAGATCCATGATAGGTCCCCACGGACCCAGCAGTAACTTTCAGTCCGATCACGAATTAGAGGGAAGCCAGCCCTGTTTTGAGGCATATCTAAAAAAGAAAAGGAATTGGTTTATATCAATTTAACCGGATTCATTTGGCAGTATGTCATTGAATTTGAAAATAGTTCCCAATTCAAAAATAAAGTAATGACCCAAAAACTTAAAAGGCAGGAGTTGTAGCTATGACAAGTAACCTTTTATTATTATATTTTACTTTTTATTTTTTATTTTTTGGGAAATAAGACAAGCAAATTTACACATTTACGAATGTGGTTGTTTAGAATCATCATTCATATCTCTCATGACTTTTTTGGATGTAATTTACAAGATTTGATGGGAAAAAAGATATTTAAGTTGTTGGGTAAATTACATTAATACCTCTAAGATTTGGCACAAATTACATGAATAATTCCTATGGACTACAAACTACATTCAGCTCCTTTATTTCACAAATTGTTATTTACATATTAAATTATGTTGCAAAAAACGAGGGTATAATTAATTAAGAAGTCTCAATTAGCAAGCCAATCCATAAATTTTGATAGGAGAAATCAATATATGTTTGAGAATGTTAGGGGTAATATGTGTCTCTTTGCTAAATCTCGAGATGATTACTAATCATTGATTAGTATGATTTACCCCTATTTTCGTTTGATTGGGTTGACATAGATCATTTGAAAGGCAGCCAAATTAAACTTGCACGTGAATCTTTGTCAGGGAAAAAATATAAGAAAAGAAAATGAAGTTAAAAGAAACCTTTGTTTTTTCTTTGGGTTAGAAAAAAGAGGTGAAAAAATGAATATATATTTCTTTTTAATTTTTATTTTACGTTACTGGCTAACCTATAAAAAAAGAAAAAAAAAATTCAATATTTGACTATTATAACAAAATAAATTTTGAGTTGTTAATTTCGTCAATTTAAATTATAATTTTTTGATTTGTTTTCAATTTAAATTATTTATCTATTTTCGTTATGTAAAATTAACAAAAAATGATACTTTAGTTATTAAACTCAATGAAAAATGATATTTTATATATTTTATATATACCTATATGGAGTTTAATAATTAAAACATTATTTGTTCATCAATTTTACTTAACGGAAATAAGTAAATAGCTTAAATTAAAAGTAAAAAAATTTAATTTAATTAACAAAATTAAAAATATAAGACATTGCAAAGATCAAAACTCTAGAGTTTTTTTTGTAATTTTTCCAAAAATGAATGTGTACAAGTAAGTCCCGGGCCTGTTTCTGCCATCTAAATTTAAGTGCATAGACGACCTGGAACCCACATTTGAGACGTGAGGCATCTATTTTTCATTATACATTAATCTCTCTATTCCAAGAATTATTGCTCCACCTCGACATTTTATAGATTTCCTTACTTTAATGATGAGATTAGGCCACTTCCCAAGCTCAGCTTCCAAACTTGTGGACCAAGAGCACTTGTGAACTCTCGTATAAGTGGCATGATGTGATTGTTGACAAATGATCTGGCAATAAATAATTTGTTTTTATAATTTTTTAACTGAGTGTATGAGTCAAGTTTATCTCCACCTCAACTAATCTTGAAATAATAAAATTAACGATCTAACAAATCTCTAATAACCCCTTAGAGGGAGGGACTTGCTTACGAAATTTTAGATCTTATCATCAAGTTTTTACCATTCAATTGTATTCATTAGGCATTTTATTTATAAGGGTTTGTTACACGTTTTACCTCTAAATTATTGTCAAAGTATCTATTAATTCCTAAACTATAAATTGAATCTATTTAATCTCTAAAGTATATAATCAAAGTTTATTTATTCCTTGAACTATCGATTTTGTCTATTAGGTCTCTAAAGTATATAAATCAAAATCTATTTAGTCCCTAAAAAAATTAAAAAAATAAAATATATGTGTAGACACCATATTTTGACCGATCTTAAGACTTGAGCGTTTTATTCCGAACACCCAATGATAAAAGTCACAATATGCAATCTTTTGAATTCCTCAGTAAGAATGCCAACACTCAAGCTTTAATCCCAACTATCCCAATGTAATACCCGTTTTGGCCAAACTGTTTTTGACCCTCTTAAAAACCTTTTTCAAAATGTTGTGGTTGCGTGGTTCCAAACATTTTTCACAATGTTCCGAGGCTTGTGTTTTCGAACTCCAAATATTATCTTTTTCAGTAGACCGAGTAAGGGACGAAGTGGAAGTGAATAGAAGGGGTGGAATTCTCTAGAAATACCTGTTTTTCCTTTCAAGTTATGCTAGCCATACACTATTAATCTAATGGTATATTTTTCTCACTGGCCATATAATGACTTATGTGCAGATGGAAAATGTGGTCGGCCGGATGAATAATTGTACGATCAAATTAATTGTCTGAGTATAGAGCATTTTTGGAAAATTCGACTTTCTCTGCAATTGTTATACAAATATCTTAGATATTTTCATCCAAAAGTTTATATAAATATGTCTCTAATTCATTTTCAAGGGTGACAAAAGTTTTCAAAAGCCAAGAGACTTGTTGAAGAGCATAATCCTCTGACTTCACCTTGAACCTTCATTTTACTTGATTACACCACCTAAACACCACAAAACCTTGGATTGGAGCTCCATGCTGAGAATTCTTGGACATACTTAAGAGCTTTGGGGGTGCTAGAATAGAGTTTGACAACAAAGAAACTCAATCTGTTCAAGAGGTGAACTTTTGACCATTTTCTTACATTCTCTCTCTTGTTCTTCATTATCAAGCTTTGTATTTCGTTATTATTGTGTTATAATCATATGGTGGGTCCTTGTGGATGTTGAGGGAGTTAGAAAGTAACCATTCACCTACGAGTTTCATCATGTAATGTAGGTTGTTGTTTTTATTTATTTTTTATTTTTTTAAAACCCTTTCTTATCACTTTTCTCATCTCCAAACATATTGGTTCATGTGTTTCGGTCCACACTCAACTCTAATGAGTAGTTGTGATTGTTACATGGAGCTAGTTGGGTGATTCTTGAAATTTAGTGTTGGGAAGGTGGTTAGCTTTTATTTTGTCTACATTTTCTTGGAAGCCAAGTAAGAGCTTTTTGGTCAAAAGTATTAAAAACTCTCTTCTCAATCCATTTTGAGCATGGAAAAGGATGTAACATCATTGTTCTATGAGTAGGAAGATGAGTTTTCAATAACCTTTGATGAACCTCTGACTTTCAAAAGCATGACTTCTACCAAGAAATAGTGGAAATCTACTTTCTCTAATTAATAGCATAGATTTGGGTATTAATTTACCCTTATTTACAAAAAAGATGAATGTAGGTTTTCATTACTTCTTGGGCTTGACTTTTTCCAACCTCAATTTCTATACTAATTCTCCTTTTTCTTTTTTCTTTTTTAATTGTAAATATCGTATTGTATATAGCTTCTTGTACTGTTGAATGAGGGGTGAGATCTATCTACCTCTTCTTAAATGTCTTCATGATAAGAAGGGGTAGAAAGGATGAGCATCCTTTGAAAAATGTGTAGTTATTCTGCTTTGGTTTTGTTGCCAAAAAAATTGAGTTCCTTCGGATCTTTCATATGGCCAGCTAGATAAATAATACGGTCAACAGCTTTTCGTCTGGTTAGATGATTTTTCAGGCAAAGCAGAGCAAAACAGGGAAATTTTCAGAGAATGATCTCCTAGACATTTGCAATCGCTATTTATAATTTTTTTTTTCTATTTTCTCATGGTTTGTTAGATTCAGCTTATATTTGGTTGAATCAATTTTTTGATGTAATAATTTCTAACCCCATATCTTTTTATTCATTTATTGTTGTACATAATTCCTAACCCCATGTCTTCCTATTCATTCATTGATGTACATAACTTCCAACACCACGTTTTTCTATTCATTTAGTGTTGTGCATAACTTCCAACCCCACCTCTTTTATTCCTTTCATTGCAAAGCATGTTGTAATAACTTCCAACCTCCATTTTTTTTTAAAAATTTATTCCTTTGTTATGTATGTCTTTCAATCACCATTTCTTTCTATCCTTTTTATTTTCGTACTTTTCATACTTGTTAATGGCATCACGTTTTCTTTTCCATCATATCCATGCTTTGTATCCATATTTCATGCATCTGGATTCGGTACATTTGCATCTATGGGCTTATCATTTCCTATGTGATTTTGGATGCTACCTCATACCTTGAGATTATTTACATGTCATATATTTAGTAGTTGAATCTATAGTTGTATTATTATGTATGTATTGCATTAGTATTTTGCATATAGGATTATGCATATTTTACTAACTTTTCATAGTCAGATGCGAGTAAATACTAGGTTAGTATTTATAAATTTTAGCATCCCGCCTATGCATGATTTTCTTATTATGTCCAATATCTTACTATACGGCTACTTGCTTAATCGATCCATTTCTATGATTGCCAGTGGATGGAGGTTATGTTGCGTAGATTGGAACATTATTGATTTTTATGCTTGTGAGCTTAATTTCTTTTGAGTTGTACACATTTCAAAACTCTTTCAAAATACATGAGATCAAAATGTTCTAAAATAAATAACATCGTCTATACTTGATTACTTCACATAGTAATTTTAACATTAATAATAATCAAAATATGGGTATATATTGTCCATAAAACTCATATCATGGTTTAATAGAATCATTTGATCTAGTGAATCAAGGCATCTTTGGTTATGACAAACGGTGGCCTCTAGTACGAGTCATGTGTTTTTTAGTTTTTCCAAAAGATTCTGCGACAACTCTGAAATCTAGTGATGCAATCTATTTCTAGCAAAATTTTGCAATAAATGTATTTTCTATAAAGTTGTTGGATTTGGACTCTCATTTATTTTTCACATTGCACTTCTAAGACTATATTAAAGATTGTGAGTTCGGACTATTGGATGCGCTTGGGTACCCTGGGGACACCTACAATATACTCATACGTATTATAAATTAGTAAAAGACCCTCCCTAATTAACATTTTATTATAGAAAAATCTTTTAAATTTTTATTTTGTCTTTAAAAGGTATTTATTTTGTTGTGTGTTTAAATTAATATTACAATTTGATTTTTCAGTCTTACTGATAAATTATATAAATATGAGATATACTAAAGAAGTAGAATTAGATAATTTAAATAATAACACTGTTAGGTTTTTATTCTTGGCAATCTCATTTGACAACTTTCAGCTGTAATTTGATTCGATCTTTTATTTCAGGCAGGCTATGAGTTTTAGATGCGAATTCAACCCAAATTATACCTTGCAGAGAAGTTTGTGATGCTTAGTGACTTTTCTTGAGCTCGAGCGGAAATAGTGACTTTTTAGAAATTTCACTCGCTTGCAAAAGTACTAGGAGTTGTTTTTTTCTGCTCAAGCGGCCATTCCTGCCTTCGAGCATAGACTTCTTCGCTCGAGCGGCCATTCCTGAGCTTAAGTGGAGATAACGCCCTTTTAGAAGTTTCACTCGCATGCAAAAGTACTATGAGTTTTTTTTTTCCACTCGAGCGGCCATTCATATGCTCAAGCGTAGACCCTTGTTCTGAAATACACATTTTAGTTAGTCTGCTCGAGCAGCCATTCCTGCGCTTGAGTGGAAATCATGGATCTGTTTTCTATAAATAAGTGGTTATATCAGATTTTATGATTACGACTTCCAAATTTTCTTCTTGAGTATTAGGATTTTCATCTGGAGCTTCTTTGCTTGTTTCTTTTGGTATCTGTGAGAGTTTGAATTATGAATTGAGTGGATTATATCAAAGAGTTTGTTTGTTTTGTTTTATACACAAAACAGAGAGTTGTTCTTCGATGGATTCCGAGAAATTTGAGCCGAAAGCTTTGGTGGATTCTGAAGTGGCTCATTGTCCTGATTCAATATTGGTGTTGTGGATTCAATGTTGTACAAGACAATTCTGAGTTAAAGACGGGAATGGAAGAGGCACATAGGGGTTGGTTCGATTCGAGTGTCGATTCGCTAGGTAATTGAGAGTACATTTGTGCAATTATTTTATGTCTTCTTAGTAGATTATTTTGTGGCTTTTATCCGTAATTTTTTTTTTTATCATAATTGGATGCGCTCCAATTGTGATTTTTCTAAGTTAAAATCGTTATATCGATTTGTCTTTGATTGTTTGATTGGGATTATTGTTTACTATTTAAAATTGATACATAATCACAAATCAAAATCTTCGAGATTTTTAGAATTTTCAAACACTTCTCTACAAATAATAATAGAACAAAATAATACATTAATTAAGTAATAAAAAGAACTTAAAAACAATCAATTAGAAATTATAAACGAAATCCGACATATAATACAAGATAAAAGCAAGCAAGTATCTATTGTAGAAGATAAGTAATAAAACACTATAGATAATTATCCTTATCGTCATAAAGAAAATTCAATATATGGATTGATGCCCACTTTTCAAACACAGAATAATAATTTAATAATTTTTTGAAATAAAATTTTAAATAAGTAAGGTCTTTTACTAATTTATATTATTTATTGGTTTATATTTTTTTTTGTAATCCTTTTAGAGATTAAATATACTTTGATTAAGTACTTTGTGAACCTCGTAGACACTAAATAAATAATATTATATACTAAGGTTATGTTTGTTTGGATGGACTGGATTAGGTTGGATAAGTATTTTCATGATTAATAGTCTTAGGACAACGAATTCCTTTGGATTATGTATCATATCCTATGTTTGGATTGAGTTAGGATTATAATGAGGGACTAATAGTCAAAACTTTGGTTTAGTCCTCCAATTTATATCCTACCCCCCTCAGTGGGATTGAATAGTCCATCATATGTGGGATACTATATCCGGATGGATTGTTAGTCCGTACTTCAATTATTTAACCAAACATTGGATTAATAATTTTATTGGACTATTAGTCAAATCCCAAACTCATGCCTATCCAAACAAACATAATGTAAATAAATATCAAACTTAATTACTCAAAGACTGTAATGACAAATATATATGTAGGGCTGTAATAAATCGAGTTGTTCATCAGAAACTCAAGTTCGGGTCATTTATATTTCATTTAATTGTGTATTCAAATTCCAGCTAAAACAAGCTTACTAGATTATTATAAAATAATAATATTTAATATCTATATATAATAATAATAATAATAATAATAATAATAATAATAATAATTGGATTTTTGCTTTCAAGTGGTGATTCAAGGTGAGCTTGATCATTATATATTTGAACTGAGTTAATAATATTTAATATCTATATATAATAATAATAATAATAATAATAATAATAATAATAATAATAATAATTGGATTTTTGCTTTCAAGTGGTGATTCAAGGTGAGCTTGATCATTATATATTTGAACTGAGTTCGAGCACTAAACTATTCAATTCACCTCAATTTATTTTCAATACTAACTATATGAGTCCATAATTAACTTCAAACCACAAGGATGGATCAGAGGCAGCACAAACTTCTTTTGGGCCTAAGGCAAAAAATCTAAACAAGGCCTTTTTATTCTACATAGAATTTTTTTGCTTAAAACTAGTTTTTCTTATTTTTTGATATACAAAATTACTAATCAAGCTTTTACATATTAGTTTTCTAAGATATCCTTTTTCTTTTATTTATTTATTTTTTCAATTGATGTATAATGGATAACCATTTTATGCTTTTAGTTTATTTCAGCTAAGTTTTCAATTTTAATTTTGAAAATTTTCATATGCAGACAATATATTGTCAATTCAAATGGTACATGAAATTAATCTAATGCTTTGACACATTTCTACATGTATTCTCTTTAAGTCAACTACCAATATTTATACATAAACATATTAGGCGCTCTGTTTGTTTTTAGAGGTAGAATGGAAGGGATTCATAATGAGGAGATTGTTAGTAAGGGGATTAAGTAAAATTGTGTTTGTTTTGATGATAGTTGTTCGTGTAGGAATTGTTAAATTATTTTTATATAAAATAATAAAAAAATAAAAATAAATAAAAAATTAAACATTAATATTAAAAAAAATCCCAATATATAAAAAATAAAAAAAAACATAAAAATTTCTAATCCCCTCACTATTTTTCTAATATCATCTACACCTCTTCCATCTCAATCCCCCTTCCAACCTCCATCTATATCACCTCCTCCATCCTAATCTCCTTCCTAACTCTACAAACAAACACAACACTAAATAACTCCACTTCATTCTAATCTCCTCCTACCTATTCAACCCTAAAACAAACGGGCTTAAAGTTTTCTTGGGCCCTATCACCACTTGGTGCAGCGTCTATCCAAGGCTTGTGAGCGTGCTTGTATATTTTTATGTATAGCTGATCATTACTGCCTTAAAAAAAGTTGAAAAGAACGGAAACAAGTTTCAATGATTTTAATCATATTTTAATTATATTACAGTACACACAAAATGGGGACTGGACTGATTTGTCTTGACTAGTGTTTGACTTGTTATTTACTCACTCCTTATAATTTAATTTAACGTTTCCTGCAAGTTATTTACACACTCATTACAAGATAGTTTTCGAGTAATTTCAAAATATTTTCACGGCTTCAAAACACTTTTTAAACATTTTTCACTTATTTCTAAAATCACCTGAACTTCAATATTAAACAATGCTTTAACATTTGCTCTCTTCTTTTCTTTTCTTTTCTTCTCTGTTTTTTTTTTTTTGGTCTATCCAAGCCGTTGTCATATACATCACCTAACTTGCACATGGAGAGTCAGTAAACTTATGGTCTCAACAAAGTGAGAAAATGCAGTTGTCATATACATCAACTAACTTGCACATGGAGAGTGAGCAAACTTATGGTCTCAACAGGGTGTTGGAGCTAGTTCGGGGAAAAAAATAAAAAAAAATGTGTTGGAGCTTTTGCCCTCTGTGTGGGCTAGCTATAAACATTTTCTAAATTTTGAAGTTTCAAATTTTAGCCATTGGATTTCTATATATAGGGTTAGGAATCAGTACCTTCTTTATTTAATTACTTTTAGTTGCCCTCATTATTGTAAAATGTGATGTCTCGGGTTTTGGACTTGACTAGTATTGAGTAGTAAGTTTGTGTGTATTACTTTCGGCATTTTGTTTACTACAAGAAAGAACAAACCCGGCGACTAATTTTGCCGACTAAACTAAATTTAGTCGTCAAAGGTGTACGCATTAGCTACTAAAAATTGTTTGGTCGCCAATGGTAGACACATTAGCTACCAAACAATATTTGATCGCCAAATGTTCACATATTAGCTACTAAACTGTTTTGGTTGGTAAATGTGACCTATTTCGCTACTAAAAACATATGTAGTCGGAATTGTCTTCACTGTTGGCAACTAATTACATGTTAGTCGTTAAAAATATAATTTTGGCCAACTAAATATGATGTTGGTCGCTAATTGTACAGTCTTTATAAATTTTTATTTTTTTTTTCTTGGTATTTATTTAATTTTTGACTACTAATTGTGTGTTAGTCGTGGAAATAATTGGGTTTGGGCGACTATTTTAATTTTGGTCGCTAAATCAGAAAGGTTCACCGACTAGTTTTTTTGTAGCTAAACGTGCCACAAAATTGTGGAGGGTAAAAAATAATTTTCATAAAAATATTAGCGATGAAAATGAATTTTGGTCGGGTATAAATATTTTTTTGTTTTATTTTCATTGCAAAAGAAGTCCATTTCCCTCCCTCTCGCACTCCTGCTTCTGTCACTGCTCTGTCTCCATCGCCATCACCGCAAGGCTTGCTGTATCATCCCCCGAACTCCCTCCCAGGTATGTCCTCCATTTTGCTTCTCTCTCTCTCTCTCTCTCTCTGTTTACATACACAAACGCACACATACATGCATATATATATACACACACACACAAATCATATATACACAACCTTGATTCCATATATACTCGATTATACACTGGTACACTTACGCCTCTGCCACTGGGTCTCACTCACGCCTCTACCCTCTTCTCTATAGCTTTCTCTCCATCGCCATCACCGCAAGGCTTGCTGGATCATCCCCCGAACTCCCTCCCAGGTATGTCCTCCATGTCGCATTTGTCTCTCCCTCTCCCTGTATCTCCCTCTCGATTTCCCTCTGTTTCTCTTTGTCTCTGTTTACACACACATACATATATATATATATATATACGAAAACACATAGAAATCATATAGGAAATGCTGAAAATTAGGGCATTGTTATTGAAATGTGATTGAAATTAAAAATTAGGGCAATGCTTGGGGTCAATCAAGCAATTTGCTATGAAAACTAGGGCAATGTCTTGTAGTAGTATATATATATGTGAAAATACACAGAAATCATATACGAAATGCTGAAAATTAGGGCATTGTTATTGAAATGTGATTGAAATTAAAAATTAGGGCAATGCTTGGGGTGAATCAAGACGTTAATTCATGTTTATCATGTGTTTCTTTGTATGTTATTATGTAGATTTGGGGAAACTTTCAGTGAAGTTACAAGAACAAAAAATGAGGTTGTTGATAGTTGAATTTTAGGGATTTCAGCTTCGTACGTGTCACACCCCTAACCCGCCCCTAGAAGTTTGGGCATGACCTATGCAGAAATGGACACTTAACCTGATATATAACATAGGGGCCTGAACGGAAGCATTGATATCATATGATAATATATATAAAAAAAAGTATGACATCCATTGAGCTCCTATTACCATGTTAGGATCACAAACACTGCATAAGACGAATGGAGCTAAGGAGATACACATTAGAGCTAGTTATATACATATGCATATACAAATCCAGCCCCAAGAGTGGGCGTATAACAAAAATATTATGTACATTTGATCCTATGCCAATAACTAGAATACAAGCCATAGTCTAGTAAAACACCACAAAAATATACGACTTCGACCAAGTGCCTGGCTACGCTTAGGCTGACAAAAGTGTGACAGTGTCAGGACTAGGGCCGACGTCCAGGTTGGTTACCTACAGAAATAGACATAACATAGAGTGAGCCAGGCTCAGTGAACAATAGTACATGAATGATTCAATGCCCAATTTAAATTATAATACATTTCAAAGCGTAAGGGAATGCAGAAATCATGTGGTTAATCTGACTCTGTACAAATTTTCAGAGCAACCTTGTCGGTTCATAACTTCACAGATTGGCCCTTAGCCTGATGGGTTCACGCATTCACAAGTTGGCCCTTGGCCTGATGGGTTCACACATTCACAAGTTGGCCCTTGGCATGATGGGTTCCCACATTCACAAGTTGGCCCTTGGCCTCACAGATTCATAGCTTCACAAATTGGCCCTCGGCCTCATAGGTTCATAACTTCACAAATTCTTTTGATGTTTTCCATAATGTCACACTGTTTCCCAAGTAGCATACATGTTAACATAGTTTCTTGCGAAGACATAACGTCAATAACAATAATTATTGACGAGATTAAAGATACATTGATAGTACTATTACTCACTGTGTTGCGGCAGGGCACTAGTTCCTCTCGAGGCATGTCCTACACATAAACAAAGGTACAAATTAATTTCCCTTTTTCTTGTTAAATCATCCCTTGACTCAGTTTACTCCGATTGAATTAACGAATATCAAAACAACATCAATTGCAGGTTTCGAAAACATTAGAGGATCCGACGGCCGTAAAGAAAAAACGAGTAACCCATGTTTTCGGCTTGGGACACACGTGAGGTCAAGCCAGACGCGTGTAGCAAAGTTCCAGACGTGGGGCGTTGATGCCCAAGACGCGTTTTTAGACAAAGAGCCAAAACTCCAAATTTCACCATTTTTCGCATGTGCGGCCAAACCTCCTGCACGTGCGGCCATGACCCCCGTACGTGTGGCAATTCTGCTGTTTGGGCAGTTCAAAATTCAGTCCAACATCCAACTTTGATAGATTTTGTATGGTCCAAAATAAGTTTACCAATTGTTAGGCATTGGTTCAACATCATGTAAACATGAATTACAACACATATCAATCTAGATATAAACTAGCTCTTTAATTCTTAAACATAACTTAGTTTTCTTTTGCATTCAACATGACATATATATACTAGGTAAGTTCTTCATGATCCTCATGAAAAGTAAGAAATAAAAGCTAGTTTCTCCACATATATGCATAATCAACTTAGTTCAAACCATCCAATTGACAAAACATGATCTAGGTTCAATTCCAAGTCCTAGGTTACATAGTTATGATGGAATCACACTCAAATACAAGAGAGGAGTTACAGAAGATAAATAAACTTACTTTTGAACTTAGATCTTTCAAATTTTCTCTAGATTATTCAATCTTTAATCTTTGTTGAAGTTCCCTTCTAGCTTTTCTCTCTACTCCCACTATCCTCTCCTAGGAAATATGTTGAGCTAGATATTACTAAGTCAACTAGCTAAGGAACTTATGTATATATATATCAAATGTAGATAGAGGCGAAATTTAATCAGTTTAACCATTCCCATATCAAATTTCTGTAAATATGCTTATTATTACTTAAAAATTATGCTGTTTCCAAATATAAAATCAGTTTCGGATTACCAAGTCTCTAAGGCCCTCAATTTCTGATTTAAACATTCTAGTTGTGACAGATACTTTCCTTGCCAAACAGATATAGGTTCACTTCACCAAATCCATGTGCTTAAACTTAATTTCTCATGAAATTTTTCATTAAGGATTTAAAGGCACGGAATAAGGGACTAAAATATACCAGAAACATATGCAAGGGTCGGGTTGTTACAGTACTTGTGATATGCAATTTATTGTTTTTGTAAGCATGGGCTTTTGAAAAGGAATTTTTAGGGTTTTGAGCTAGATATACAATTAAGTCATACATATGCTAGATGCATAAGAAGATTTGAGCTAATTTTGGCTCCTGTAATATACGATGTATTTGGAAGTATTCCTTGAAGAAAGTATTTGAGGTGAGAAATTGTGTTGTTTGAATTCGAACAGAGTGGTTCAGATATGAAATTCCTTAAATTTCTAGCCGTAGGTTTATTTGTAAAGACTTCACAAGAGTTTTAAAATTTATGGTTTGTCGGCATTGTCGACACCTTGCAAGGCATCTGTGGTTTGAAATTTGCTAAATTTTCAGGTTCAGATGTGTATTGATGAGGTTTGTTGGCATTGTCAACACTTTGCAAGCCATCTGTGGTTTGAAATTTGCTAAAAATCCATGCAAGTTTGTTGAGGTTCTGTGGGGAAAGGTTCCACACACACACACACACACACACACACAAAAAGAGGAAAAAAGGAATTTATTTTCTTGACATTAATGACCTTAAAATAGATATTTTTTCAAGTTTTAGTAATTCATTCATTGTAAATTTGGCCGGTCAAGATGTAGCCCAAATTGTCAGAAATTTAATTAGTTTTGACATTTTTTGAATTCAACCGAAAACCGGAATTCATAAATAACAATTCAAATAGAGTTCTAATTTGATTGGAATTCCCAACTCCATACACATACTCTGTATTATAAGCTAAATTGACCTATTTGCATAAATATAATATGTGCATGTACTTTCAAATAATTGAATGAAAAGAGTAGTTATTACATTAACTAGCGTAAATATGAGAAATTTGAATATTATCACATGGTAATGTCATTACTGTGCTAGAAATGTTTACTTTTGGGAAAGGATGCTTGTGCTCCAAGGAGCAGTTGCATTCATGGTTGCTATATGTTACATGGACTCTTCTGAAGACATCAAATACTTATGTCGGACACCCCGACACTCAGACAAGGGCATGAGATATGTGTCCGATACTTTCCATTGGACACTTCTCATATATTTGTGTTTAACACTATCTTATATGTATCATTTGTTATGTAATTGCTATAAAATACTTTTTTGACTATGTTACGTTTAGTACCATTTTATGTCACATAATGGATTAAAATATTACTCTTTTTTGCCTAGTCTGCGTACCCTTAAATTTGAGATTTGATGAGACCAACCTCTAGATACACACCCGACGCCCGTATCCGAGTCCATATGCTAAGATAGCAAAAGTTCTAAAAGATTTGAGCTAATGAGTTTGAAGCCTACTAAATTGGTAGGAAAGCCCTGAAATTCATCTAAATAACTATGTTACATGGTTAGTTTGCCACATCTAAATAAGCATGGTAGTTTGTGGATGGATAGCATTGCCTTCTCTTGAATGGATAGCATTGACTTGTTAAATTCTTGGAAACTACTTGGCAAAAGTGTTTCTTGATTCCATTTCTTTTCCCCATGTTTTTTGCCAAAAGTGTTTCTTGATTCCAGTGAGATCACCAAGAGCCCTTGAAGGATTGTGGTGCACACAACTAGGCTCAAGGCACACATAGTGCTTTCTGTTATCTTTGCTTTTTCTTTGCTTCAGCTTCCATGGAAGGATGTGTCCTCGCCTGTGAAGCTGCAAGTTTTGATCTCTCTGAAACCCCACCTTGTGTTTTTTAATTTTAATTTTTTTAATTTTTTTTATGGCCGTTGGATGTGCAATGGCTGATTTCAGCCGTCGCAACAATGCATAGCTTGTGTGTTTGCAGCCAATATTGTACATTTTTCTTTTACTGCCTCAACCTCACGAGTACCCATGAGGCATTCTTTGTGAATAAATAACATGTCATGCATACACAATGCTGAGAGCATGAAAATGGTTTTGATTTTTTTTGATATATCATCTTATTATTGACCATATGGTTTCACTAGTACTAGTGCTCTACTAGTTATGCTATCTAGTGGTCCAAAATTACGGGTCATTTCTTAAATTAACTTCCATAATTACGCATTGCATGGTACAAATCGTGTCATTTGGTCCCACCCTAAAAGAGATTGATGTGACAAGCCAAACAGTGAATGAAAAACAACACAATCTATCTCAACTTTAAATGCATGTTCTCATTTGTTCCTCGGTTAATCTTTGTGTGAGTTATAGGTGACAAAATGGACAAGAGTTGGATGACGATAAATAATAGGTTGACAAGTAAAGAGTATCAACAAGGGGTGAAGTCATTCCTTGATTTTGCTACGACACATTTAGGCGTAGAGGATGAAATTAGGTGTCCGTGTGTCAATTGCATTAACGGCACAAAATATAGCAGACAAGTTGTGTGGATGCACTTGATCCGAAGAGAAATGACATCTTCGTATATAACTTGGGTGCACCACGGGGAACATGTTCCCGTGTCTCATCCTAGCGTATCAAATGACCAACATGGAGGTAGTGGCGAATGTATGACAGATATCGAAGATCCACCCATGGATGAATTGCCTATTATGTTGGAAGAAATTTGTGTGAGTGGTCTTATGGATGATCATACAGACGAGGAACCTAATGGTTTGGAGAGGGAGGATTTGCATAAGTTCATTAGGTTATTCGAAGATGCACAATGCAAAGTTTACCCGACATGTGAAAAGTTCTCTGTGTTATCATTCATCATTAAGATGCTTCATGTGAAGGTGTACAACAAATGGAGCAACAAGTCATTCGATATGGTTATGCAGGTATTCAAGAACATTCTACCAGAATGTGATCAAACTGTTCCATGGACACTTTATGATGCTAAGAAGTTCTTATGTGACTTGGGTTTGGGATATGAAACAATTCATTTGTACAAGAATGATTGTGCACTATTTTGGAAGGAAAGTGCTAATTTGGAGAAATGCCCTACATGTGACACGTGTAGATACAAGTTGAACGATGATGGTGGTAAAAAGATTCCATACAAGGTATTGCAGTACTTTCCTTTGACACCGAGGTTGAAAAGACTGTCTATGTCCAAAAAAAACAGCCGCAAAATATGAAATGACACAATGAGAAGCGTGTGGATGATGACATATTAAGGCATTCGGCCGATGGTGAAGCATGGAAGGACTTTGATAAGCAACATCCGACATTTTTAGATGACTCTCGAAATGTAAGGCTAGGGCTGGCAACAGATGGTTTCAATCCATTTGGAAATATGAGCACATTGTATAGCATGTGGCATGTAATCTTAATGCCTTACAATCTCCCACCATGGAAGTGTATGAAAGAGCCATATTGTATGATGTCATTGCTTATTCCTGGACGTTCGGCACCTGGAAGAGACATTGATGTTTACTTGGAACCATTAATAGAAGAATTGAAGAATTTGTGGGAGCATCGTGTGCAAACATATGATGCATCGAACGGGCAAATTTTTAGAATGCATGCAGCAGTAATGTGGACCACAAATGACTTCCCAGCATACGGTAACATGTCAGGGTAGAGTACAAAGGGTTACTTGGCTTGCCCTAATTGTAACAATAATGCATCGTCCTAGGGATTACGAAGTAAAATAGGGTATATGGGTGCTCGTCGCCACTTGCCTGAGAACCACACTTGGCGAACAAGTAAGCTCTTCAATGGTTAAACGGAGCATAGGTCCAAACCTTTGGACTTATCGGGGGACCAAATACTAGAGCAAATTGATTCTGGGACTTATAAGCCGTATGGAAAGTACCCATAAAATTGAAAACGACAAAGGAATGAACATCAAAATTTGAATTGGAGCAAGGGAAGCATTATGTTTGACTTGCCCTATGGGAAAACATTGAAGCTTCGACACAACCTTGATGTCATGCATATTGAAAAGAATATATGTGACAATGTCGTTGGGACACTTTTGAGCATAGATGGAAAGAACAAGGACACGGACAAAGCACACTTAGATTTGGAGGACATGAGAATACATAAAGAGTTACACTTGAAGATGCATTCTAATGGGTCCTTTGAGAAGCCTCCCGCATTGTATACATTGTCTGTGAAAGAGAGACAAGGCTTTTGTGATTTCTTGAAATCAAGGAAGTACCCTGATGGCTAAGCATCAAATATCTCTTATTCCGTAACTATTCAAGCTGGAAAATTATGTGGCCTCAAAAGTCATGACAGTCATGTCCTTGTGCAACGACTTCTTCCAATTGGGATGCTTGGCTACCTTAATAAGGAAATTGGAATGACACTTTTTGAGTTGAGAAATTTCTTCAAACAGTTGTGTTCAAAGACATTGAGGCATTCAGATTTGCAGAAATTGGATGAACAAATCGTAGTCATACTTTGTAAGCTTGAGATGATTTTCCCGCCGGCTTTTTTTGATGTTATGGTCCACTTGGAAATTCACTTGCCTCGAGAGGCCGTGCTTGGAGGCCTAGTGCAATATCGATGGATGTACCCAATTGAGAGGTATTAACTCAGCCCTCGTATTACTATCAAATTTTAATTAAAGCTTTACTGCTGACATAAAGATTGCAATATAAAATTGTCATCGGCTTGATTGTTAGGTTGCTTGGCCATCTAAAAATGTTTGTGGCAAACAAAGCTCATCTTGAAGGTTCTATTACTGAGGCTTACATTTTCAAAGAATGTACAACATTTTGTTCAATGTATTTGGATGGAGTTGAAACATTGTTTAACTGCCCAGAAAGTAATTATGACATGGGTGACCGTGGCCCAGGGTTGGCGGTATTCACTCAAAATGTCCGTCCCTTTGGTCTAATGACAAGGGCGTCTGATGTGTCCATAGCTGAACGCGAGATGGCCCATTGGTTTGTCCTACACAATAGCATAGAAGTGGATAAACACGTAGAGTATGAATCCTTCAAACGTATTTAGAATGTGTTTGTTGTAAATTGATTAGTCTTTATCTTAGTAAATTTTTTTGAATAGCATTTCTTGTAACTAGGGAGCACAAGAACTTGTTACACCAAAGAGCTGGTGCATTTGACATCGAAAACAGACATCAGAAAGAATTCCCTAAATAGTTCAAAGATCATGTAAGCTAGTATTCTCATATTATACCATCAATCGTACATTACGTTAATATTGTGCATGCTTGTAACATGACACATGTTCTTCATGTAGATGAATAAATTGCGGAGCTAAGTTTCCCCCGACGCAACTGATGATATGTGGTCATTAGCCAATGGTCCTAGTGGCTTAGTGAACACATATTCAGGATGTATTTGTAATGGTGTCTGTTTTCATACTATCGACTGTGACAACCGTCGTAAAAGTCAGAATAGTGGATTAGTCGTAGAAAGGGAGCATGAAGGCCAATTCATACACTTCTATGGACACTTGTATAGAGTGTGGGAAATGAACTATTTGTTCAGACGTCGGATTGTATTGTTCCAATGTGAATGGTTTAACGTCGGTAGTACTAGAACTATGCGTGTAGAACCACATTTGACTCATTTGTATTACCAAGTCAAGTTGAACAAGTATTCTATGTTAATGACACCAAATTAGGTACCAATTGGAGAGTCGTAGAAAAGTTTCAACATTGAGGAATTTGGGATGTGCCAGAGATGGATGATGTACAACCTAATGATGTGTTCCAACAAGGAGAAACCACCGAGGTTGTACTTGCTATGGCTATTGATGATGATGTGGTTTTGCGTCGACATGATATTGAATCTGAAATTATTCCAATGGAAGTTTTGCAATTTGTCAAAGGTGTAGAAGCCAAGGGTGTTACAGATGATGCCTTCATCTGTAATGATGAAGATGGATTAATGAGGGATGGTGACGACACATACGAAGAATATGACCTACAAAGCGATTTTGATACAGATGTTGATGTAGAGTCTTGATATATATCATGCTTTAGTTCATGTCATAATTAAAGCAATGTGAATGTTCAATTGGTGCACAAATGCAAAAGAAACTCCTTATAAAATGTCTGCTCTCTCTTTGTAAATGTCAATATGTCGTAGATATAAAACACTAGCTATTTTTGGTGTGTGGGGAGAATTAAATCTTTTAAAAATTGAGAGGATGATAAAGCATGTGAAATAATACCAAATTTGCACTATTGAAAAAAAAAAGACTCAAAAAAAGACTGTGTGCAAACCAAAACCCTTTAAACATATTAAAGCATATTAAAAACTGTGAGGATGATAAAGCATATTAAATCTTTTTCTCCATTTTTGCTTTATATTTTTCTTAAGGTTTATTAAAAAAGACTGTGTAAACCAAAACCCTTAAAACAATTGAAAGGGAAAAATAAATGTCATGTCTTTTGTGTTTTTCATGGACAGATGCTTATTTGTAGCATTTTCTATTCTACGAGGCTTTTTCAGGAGTGATTTAAATAGAAATGAATGTCAGCCAAAGTTGTTGGAATAAGGTCATTTCAAATAAATGAGGGAGGTTTAAAAATATCATATCTGATACAAACAGCAGTAGTTAAGATTATCTGTAAATTTAGATTTTGGTAGCAACCAATCTGAAAGGTGCATTTCCATCTGTAGCTCTACTTATATGAACCCAGTGGTTCTGTTGACTTCAAGTTCAATATTTGCCATGTTTTATAATTCCATCAATAAAACATGGAAGAGAACTAGTTGAATGATTCTCATCCTTGATTTGGCAGCTATTGTTTGCTTAGACAATGCATACCCACTTTGGAAGCCTAAAACAAAGCCTATGGGGCCCACATTTTAGCTCATGACTTTCTTAGCTGAAGAAAAATGTCCATGGTGTGTTTCATAAATTAGAGTCAGTTTACTACTTATTGCTTTTCATTTTCTTATGTTCTCGGAGTTAAGGTATTGTGGTAATTTCTAGCTTATTGGACTCGAACTCGAGAATTGGTCAACAACAAAGAATACTATTGGTTAATTGTTTAGTTCTTAGAATGTAATATCTGTGGTCAATAGTAAATCTAGGATATTTCGTTTTTACTAAAATGTTAAAAGTGTATTGGTTTCCTGAACTGAAGCCTTACCACTATTAGAATTATGAGCAACAGTAAATCTAGGATATGTTCCAAAATTTTCTTCCTACTATGTATAATCAAAGAGTCTCTCTTTGATTACTAGCCCAAAATAAATAAATAAATAATGATGAGGACCCTATTATCTTTTGTGATTCTCTGTTTCACTATCACTATAAAAGTGGAAGCACTAACAAGTAACAAAGCTGTTTCCTATCTTTCAATCATGTATGTATATATGTTTTTATGTCTATAACAACATTATGCAAATATAAATAATCCCTTATTAGCAGCTTGCTTGATAGTATTTTGTTGAAGTTCATGACCCTTGATCTCATCGCAATCCAAACTTGTTGCTACGGCCTGGTAATTCGACAAACAATTGGTGAATGGCCCAGCACAAGACTAGGTCCTTTGTTGAAGAGCAAAACAAAATTTCACCCAATTAACCTTTTTTATTACAATATGCTTCATTTTTAATATGAAACTTGGGACTTTAAACAAAATCATATCAGTTAGCTGCATATTATGTACATTATAGACTTGTCTTTAAGAATACTTGTAATATGCTCAATTCTCAATTTGATGTGTGGGAATCAGAAAAAGGCTCATGCTTGTGGTAAGGTATCCATTTTTTTTTGGAACTACACACGGCTTTCGTTGTTCAATGACTTGGATGAATTTATATAATTATCTTCAACTTAGCTTAAAATGATGGTGGTTTACTCCAAAAAAAAAATTATAAAAACTAATTTTGTTATTCAAAAAAAATGATACTCTTGAGTAGAACTATTTCTGAAATATTTCAAAAAAGATGTGGTTATTTGTTTTTATCCCTTCTATTATTTTTTCCACATTTAATGATGATGAAAGGAGAATTATCTACAATATAAGAGAAAATGTAAAAGAACAAGTACTTTTTGTGTGTGTGTGTGTGATTAGCATCCAGTTGTTAACTTGATAGCTTGCAAGATATAGTGACAGCAACTCAGAGTCATAGTATAACCTCATTTAAATTTGTGCATGAAAAACATTTATGAGAACAGTAATTGGGTTATTGAAAAGTTTTCTTTTGCCGTGTGACTCATCTTATATTTCGTGTGTGTTTACCTCAATTCAGATACAACTTGGTTCTACTTGTCCCACTAGATAAGATCCTAATCAATATTAGCATGATTTAAATGAATGTTAGCTGAATGCATCAATAGAAACTTTGATCCTCAAGCTTCACTAAAACTTTTTCTTGGCTTTGATAAGCCACTTCCCAATGGTCCTTTGTATCATCTGCTTGTTGATAATCTTATAATTCAAACTCTTGGCAACATAAATATATATATGCATTGTACATTTTGCAGATATGGTTGCAAGTCTGCATCCATCATGTTACAACCTTACGAACATTTGTTATCTGGCATGCTAAATTATGCAGTTCCTTTTATTTGCTTTGTCTAAGTTATGTGTGCATGATTGCAATGACCATGTTAGTTGTTACCCATTGAAATTCTACAACTGCTGCTTTGTTTTCCTGAATAACTTATGCATTCCTTGGGAACCTAATGGAGCAAGACTTTGTATTAATTTTAAGTGAATGCTATAGTTTTATGTTTTTCTTACAGAGTGGGAATGTAATAATTTTCATTATGCACCTTCAAACGATACATTTCTGTAATAAAGTAGTTCCAAGTATCACTTTCTTTCACCATAGAACCACAATTGTTATTATCTTACCCAGCTTAAATATCACTTTGATGCATCGCTAACTTTGGAAATCCAATTTTGCAGTTCAACAAATAAACCTAAAGTCATATTGTTGCTACATTTCTCATATATATAAAGTAACCAAATGTATGGCTGAGATAACTCATATTTTTTTATTATTCTAGAGTATGTATTAAGGGGGCATGTAATCTATTTTTCTTTGGTACAATATGACCTGATTTGCTTTCATGTATCATGTCATCTTTGCATATTTTCCCAAATACCCAATCAAATTCCTTCATTTGGTAATATGAAATTCAACCCCATATAAGGTGGTTACTTTTCACAGAATCAGTGACATGTACATCATGTCAGTACGTGGGGTCTCTATTTTAATAAACTTTCACAATGCTGTCATATGTATGAACCTAGGATGATATGCCATTCAATAAAATGATTGTGTGGTTCAAATTTATTTTTAAAACTAAGTCCCACTGAAAGTTTTCGGTGACGAATTTTCATTTATGTATTATTGTTTTTGTGTAATTTAGTTCATGTATGTCATGCTTTATAATGTAATTAAGCATGTATTAGTTGAGTTATAGACTTTTTTCTATTTTATTGTTGTCTAATTTATTTCATGTATATCATGCTTTATATAGTTACTTGAGTTACTTGTGTTATTGCAGAAGACATCCGAGACAGATGGGATACTACTGATAATCCGGTTGTTCATAAAATTCAGGAGTATGCTTCTCAAGTTTTATCCATCCCTTTGTTCTGCATATGATTTATTTATAAAAGATAGACACTCTTGAGTAATTATTTGACCAACCTCTCTTTGACAGTCTTAGCGAAACTGTCTTTGGAGAAACATCTACTGCACTATCATTTAAGGAAATACGTTGCCATGACCCGTAAGCTGATCGTATACTGGTTTCTGTTTTAGAATGTTTCGTCTCTTTTCAACAAACTATATTATACTTGACGTGAAATTTGCACACTTCAACTCTTTCTCTTTGCCAAAATTTGTGGCTGAGGTTGAGGAAGTAATCAAACCGGTTCTTAATGCTTACTTCAAGGTTAGTTATTAGTAAGATGGCCATGAAGGTTTCTTATATTCTTTTAATGTTTTTGGTTGCCATGTCAGAAATAGGAAGGGATGACCATTTGTTAATGGAGTTTCTGAAATCTAACTGATAATAGATGTTTCACTGACTACAGGGAGATGCTGAAGTTCTGAAGAAATATAGTAGCAACGAAGTGATTGAACGATGTAAAGCAGAACACAAGGCTTTTGAAAGCCAGGGTATCTTCTTTGACAACAAGGTGAGAGAGAACGGAGTTTTTAATTTATGTTTTTGTGCTACAAAGGTTCAGTTGTTCTTGCTATGTATGTTTATAAGTTGGAGAAAATTTCACATTCTTTCAAGCATTTGAAATGAAGTTACAAGAAAAAAAGAAAAAAAAAAAAGCTCAAAAGCTAAAAAAGAAAAAAAAAAAAAAAAGTTGGGTGCCAGAGGTTGAGAGGAATAAAAACATTAATCACACATAGAGCACTGGTAATATTTGACTATTTAAGAAGGTAGAAGAGCCTATTATTTTTTAATGGCTGATGTTAAATTGAATTGGTATGGGTACTCATGCATAGTCACTCTATAATTACTTTTGTTGTTGAAATGATATGGTGAAGTAGTTGATATTGGAATGGAAGAAATAATAGGAAATATTCCTTAAACAGCAATGTGCCAATTTTTTGTTAATTGATGTGTTACATAAATCTGGGTATGCTCAAATTTGTTATAGGAACTTAAGAGTCTGTTTAGATGGATGCGGATTTCAAATCAAGGGATTTGAGGTTGAATTTTATATTAATATTAAAGAGTAAGTTATTAGAGGTGGATAGAACAACAAGTCTATTGGAGAAGATATGTCGAGAAAGAAGATATGTACTTTAGTAGGATCCTTGTAGCTAGAAGGAGAATCTTTACACTGATTTAAAAGTGATACTGGTTCTTTATACTGATTTCAATTAACTACTTTTCTGTAGTTAGGTTAATCTTTATACTATTATTGCAGTTTGAAAAATGGTTCCTGGCTTAAAGACTAGTCGGCTTCGGAAAAAGACAGTCACAGGCACAATAACAGACTTGCCGGCTGCTATTCCTTTAGGATCACCAGTCATTCCATCTCCTACTGTCCCCGTACATTCAAATGTGGGACCAAGTCATCATGCCACTTGCCTACCATTGGTTGATTCTGATAAGACACAAGCCCCATCGGAAAAGCAGCCGAGTGGCGTAGGTAAGATCAAAGCGTATCAAATTTGTCAATTATCACTTTTAATAAACTTTTACAATTGTCGTATTGTTATTTTGTTAACAGGGACTTCGAAGCCCACACGTGTACGTGGACCGACACTTGGCAAAGGAATACAAAAAATAATTAGAGCCAAGAAAGGGGAAAAATGTTATGTTCACATTGATCGTGCGTTATATGCAATGACTGGCAAGTATGCCACTCCAGCAACTAACGAGTTAGGAATTCAAATTAGGAGCTTGTGCCCTGTGAAAGATGTCAAGTCGTGGCTAGATCTTGATGAGACTACAAAATCTGTCGTCATCCAAGCTGTTCTTGTAATTGATATTACTTGTCCACAAGATGTAATTGTATTATGTATACTTATAAGAAAGACTTTTATTTAATGATTGCAATTTCCATTTGTTATGCTTGTAGGACAAGTTTGAAATTGGAGACGATTTTCACAATGACTTACAAGCACAACAGATTGTGAATAAGAAGGCATATGGGTTGTACAAAGATTGGAGGTACACCTTGAAGCAAGAATTCGAACTGTTAGAGGGACTTCCAATTAATGAGATCTATGCTCATCTACCCCTAGGGGTGAGTTTAGATGATTGGAAGCATTTGATCGATGTGGCATGGCAAGATGCATCTCACCAGGTAAAATAATAGACTAGAAAGAGTACATACATCTATGCCAAAATGTGATATGCCTTAATATTTACCAAAAATTTGTTTATCTGCTTGTCTTATTTTTAGAAACAGTCAAAAGCTGGCAAGAGTAATAGGAGTCAATTGCCGGACAATCATACCAATGGGTCTCGCTCATTTCCTGTCGCAATGGCTACTATGGTGAGATTGATTTTATTTAAAATTAAATTCATTATATGTTGTTTGGATATGAAAATGATAAGTTGTGATTTTTTGGGGCAATTATGGCTCTATTAGTACTGTTATTAAACTATAAAGCAAAAGAAGAAGAGCTATGTTTCCATTTCTCGCTTTTTTTTCTACTCTCTAGGTAAGTAGTTGTATTGAAATTGTAAATGAAACACATAATAGAGCTCATATACCAAAAAATAAAAAAAATAAAAAGAAGGCCAAAATAAGTATGTTTTCAACACCACAGGTTGTTGTTGTTTGCAAAAACTCTATCTACAAATCTGTTTGAAAAAAAATAAGTATACATAATAACTATACAAATCTGTCTTCAAAAAATAAGTATACAAACTCTGTCTACAAATCTGTCTGCAAACTCTATTTTGAACATCTACTGTCTGGAAAAAAACTGTCTGAAAAAAATCTATTAAGGATACCAAAATCCAATCTCCACTTGTTTTAGCTGTTACTGAATAGTACTAGTAGGGAAAGTGAGCATGAGTTAACTTTTTGTTACCTTCACCATTTAGTTGGCAACTGATAAAATGCAAATGATTTCCATAGCTAATTGATGAGCATTATTGTTTTAGAGGCTTGCAAGTTCACCAAAGCCTCATTAGTCTCTTTAAAGAGCTTCAAGTTTATCCACTGGACCTTCCCATTTGTCAACCAATTCCTGGAGTTTCTCAAATCCTTGATACAAATAATTATATTCTGCATTAACCCCTAGCCTAAATTGTCTATAATCCCACATGAAGATTTGTAATGGTGTGAAGACAATAGAGACAAATCCAAGAATCTTTTATGCAGTTTGCCTAAAAGGGCGATAAATTAGAATTTTAAATTGATTACTCACCATGCGCTTTGTGAAGCTGCTGAATGATTCTTTTGACTGCTGCTTCCGTTTCCAATAGTAAAACAAAGGTTCCAAAACTTTCTCAAGCTCCTGAACCTTAACATTATTCATAAAGCATTTTGCTAGCGAGGTTTGATTGGGTGTTCCCCCGAGCCAAATCTGATTAAACACAACAAATGCATTCAATATGATTTCACAAGTCACCCACTTGGGATGAGGGGTTCTGAGACCCAATAAAAAGTGAAATTCAGGTACATCAAAACTTGAAATACCTGATAACAATTAGGACCATCACCAATTAATCCAAGTTCAGCCATGTAGGGTGTAGCATAACCATTAGGACAACCAGTTATCATTATCACTATAGATTCATTATATTCAAGACCAACTTGAAATCATAAAAGTCCATCTGGTTAACAAGCATCATTACCCATTCTAACAATATGACCGTAATCGAAAACCTTTTCTAGCTACTTTGTTGGATTTCTTAATACTTGTAGCTTCATTAATATACCTTCTCAAATACAACATGAACCCACTTTAGGATGTCAGGTATTCTACGCTCAACTTCAGTTATTGCCAGAGGGCAAAGTGGAAAAGCAGGGCATGCCATTGCAGTTACGTTAAGGGGATCTATGTCCATTACCACTTGTGAAATTTGTGTAAACTAGAATATTGGTGCTCATATTTCCAAATCTGGTTGCAAGTCTGTCTAAAAATCTGGCTGCAAATCTGTCTAAAAATCTGTCTCCAAATCTGTCCAAAAATTTGTATAAAAATCTGTTAATGAAAATTTGTCTATACAAATCTGTCTGCAAAGAATCTGTCTAAACTACAAATCTGTCTACAAAAACTCTGTTATCATACAAATCTATCTGCAACAAATCTGTCAGCAAAAATTTGTTTAAAGTGTCATTGATTTATACGTTGATGTGTTAATAGGTAGCAAAAACTGGAGAGTTGGATTTTCCTAAGTTCTATGAGGATAGCCACACGTCGAAAAAAACGAATGACTGGATCCATCCAAAATGCCGTGAGCTACATGTAAGTATGTGACAAGGAAATATATGTATTCAATATGATTGTACTTAGTACCCAATAATACATATATGTTAGTTAGCTTTTTTTGTCTTATTTATTTACAATGATAGCAAGAGATGGTCAATGTGCAAGCGGTTGCCATCGAGTTGGGGACGCCATTGACATAGGAGGAGCTTTCAAGGCAAGTGCTTGGACAGAACAAAAGGACAAAAGGTACTTGCTTGGATTTGGGAGTGGCCCACAACCCTCTACTGTAGCTGCATCAGGAGCACACGATAAGGACTGGAGGCAATGCGAGTTGAGGTGGAGGCACTTCGTGAGGAGCGATAAAAAAATGATGACAAGTTAATGAAAGAGCAAGAGGAGCGCAAGAGATGTCACAGTGAGATGTTGAAAGAGCGAGAAGAGCACATTCAATTAGCCAATGAGATGTTGAAAGAGCGGCAGGAGGGACAAAAAGCAAGGGAGAAGACAAATACAAAGGTTGAGCATCTTAATAACGTAGTCGCCAAACTGTCACAACTCTCGAGAATCTAACTTGAACATCCGATGTTTGCTTTTTGGTAAGAACAATTTCATTAATCTGACACTTACTTTGTTTAAATATGTTCACTTTAAGAGTTGAAAATGTCATCAATTTGGGAGTTAATCTGCCTCACAAATTCAATGGGAGTTGTTTAAATATGTTCACTTTAACTTTTTTTTATAAGTCTCTGGGCTGATTCTTTATACTCATTCCTAGATTACAAACCAAGACCCTCATTCACTGAAACCTTTGTTTATACCCACCAACCATTAACAAAAACCTTTGCAATTTCAACTATAATTTACATTGTATCATTACCACCCAATACCCTCATTCACTGAACTCTTACCTAGCAAAAAGAATACTTCAAATGAGAAGTTGTAAAGGAAGAGCACTGCTAAGTGACAATTAGGAGACATTTAAGATGCCTTCACAATTCATTGAACACTCTACTAACCAAGTTTAAAGTTTCATTAAACTGTCTGCTACCTAGAAGTTTAGAGCTTATTTATGAGTTTTTATAAATTAATAAAAACTCAAATCTCCTAAACTACCAAATGTTATTTGTGCAATTGATTTCTTGTGTAGTTACTAGAGTTTGGTATTGAGTTTTCTTAACAATGAACTTGTATCTAACATATTTACTTGATTAAGATTAACTATAGTAGCAACATGTTAAAAAAACATATTGAATTTCAATCTTCGGTTAAAGTAGCATGTTGTTTTCAACAGTGGTATTTTGAATAGTAACTTGAACCACTATTTTAATGTAATGGTAAGCTTTCCGGTGACAAATGTGACATGTAGGGATAGACGGTACGTAAATAGAACACATACGTTGGGAGTTTGAGTTGAAAATGTCATAAATTTAGTCGAAAAAAAGGGGTTCGGGGGGTGAAAATGCAAAACAGCCCCCGAACCACTGTTTTAATGTAACGTGAAGCTTCTCGATGAAAAATGTGACACGTAAATAGGACACCTACGTTGGGAGTTAGAGTTGAACATGTCATAAACGTAGACGAAAAAAGGGGTTCAGGGGGCGAAAATGCAAAACAGCGCCCGAACCACTGTTTTAACATAACGGGAAGCTTTCCAGTGAAAAATGTGACATGTAGGGACAGATGGTACATAAATAGGACACCTACGTTGGGAGTTCGAGTTGAAAATGTCATAAATTTAGTCGAAAAAAGGGGTTCGGGGGTAAAAATGCAAAATAGCCCCCGAACCACTGTTTTTACGTAACGGGAAGCTTCCCAGTGAAAAATTTGACACATAGGGATAGACGGTACATAAATAGGGCACCTATGTTGGGAGATAGAGTTGAAAATGTCATAAACGTAGTCGAAAAAAGGGGTTCGGGGGGCGAAAATGCGAAACAGCCCCCGAACCACTGTTTTAACGAAACAGGAAGCTTCCTAGTGACAAATGTGACATGTAGGGACAGACAGTACATAAATAGGACAGCTACGTTGGGAGTTAGAGTTGAAAATGTCATAAATTTAGTCGAAAAAAGGGATTCGGGGGGCGAAAATGCAAAACAGCCCCCGAACCGCTATTTTTACGTAACAGGAAGCTTCCCGGTGAAAAATGTGACACTTAGGGATAGACGGTACATAAATAGGACACGTATATTGGGAGTTAGAGTTGAAAATGTCATAAACGTAGTCGAAAAAAGGGATTCGGGGGGCAAAAATGCGAAACAGCACCCGAACCATTGTATTTACTTAACGGAAAGCTTCCCAATGACATATATGACATGTAGGACAGACGGCATGTAAATAGGACACATACGCTGGGAGTTACAGTTGAAAATGTCATAAACTTAGTCGAAAAAAGGGGTTCGGGGGGCGAAAATGCAAAACAATTAACGGGAAGCTTTCCAGTGACAAATGCGACACGTAGGGATAGACCGTACGTAAGTAGCACATGTATGTTCGGTGTTAGGTTTGAAAATGTCATAAACTTAGTAAAAAAAAAGGGGTTCGGGGGCCGAAAATGGAAAACAGCCCCTAAACCATTGTTTTTTCATAACGGGAAGCTTCCCGACGACAAATGTGACATGTAGGGGCAAATGGTACATAAATAGGACACCTACGTTGAGAGTTAGAGTTGAAAATGTCATAAATTTAGTCGAAAAAGGGGTTTGGGTGGTGAAAATGCAAAACAGCCCCCGAACCACTGTTTTTGCATAACGGGAAGCTTCTCGGTGAAAAATGTGACATGCAGGGATAGACGGTACGTAAATAGGACACGTATGTTGGGAGTTAGAGTTGAAAATGTCATAAACGTTGTCAAAAAAAGCGGTCCGGGGCGCGAAAATGTGAAACAGCCCCCGAACCATTGTTTTTACATAACAGGAAGCTTCCTAGTGAGAAATGTGACATGTACGGATAGACGATACGTAAATAGGACACATACGTTGGGAGTTAGAGTTGAAAATGTCATAACCTTAGTCGAAAAAAGGGGTTCAGGGGGCAAAAATGCAAAACAGCCCCCGAACCATTGTTTTTACGTAGCGGGAAGCTTCCAGTGACAAATGCGACATGTAGTAACAGACAGTACGTAAGTAGGACACCTATGTTGGGAGTTAGGGTTGAAAATGTCATAAACTTAGTCGAAAAAAGGGGTTCGGAGGGCAAAAATGCAAAATAGCCCCCGAACCACTGTTTTTACGTAACGGGAAGCTTCCCAGTGACAAATGCGATATGTAGGGATAGACGGTACGTAAATAGGACACGTACGTTGGGAGTTAGGGTTGAAAATGTCATAAACTTAGTCGAAAAAAGGGGTTTGGGCGGCGAAAATGGAAAACAGCCCCCAAACCACTATTTTTTCATTACGGGAAGCTTCTCGGTGTCAAATCTGACATGTAGGGACAGACGGTACGTAAATAGGACACCTACGTTGGGAGTTAGAGTTGAAAATGTTGTAAACTTAGTAAAAAAAAAGGGGTTCGGGAGCCAAAAATGCAAAACAACACCCGAACCACTGTTTTTACGTAACGGGAAGCTTCCCAGTGAGAAATGTGACATGCAGGGACAGACGGTACGTAAGTAGGACACGTACGTTGGGAGTTAGAGTTGAAAATGTCCTAAACATTGTAGAAAAAATGGGTTTGAGGGGCACCGTTTTGCAAGAACTAAATGTGATGAAGGATATATCCTGTTTACCTAATCGGTTGGAAATTGGAATAATGGATTTGTAAGGTTCAGCTAAGGTTTAGGCGCAATTGTGTATTTGATCAGTTTAACTATCACCACTACAAAATGTGAAGGGCATCCTAGTTCATGGATGCTAAATATTTTTTGAAAGAAAGAATGTACAACAACAGTTGAATACTAGACAGTTCATATAACATGGCCTCAAGATTTGGCTGATGGGAGGATAATTCCTCAGCAACAGATCAGGGAACTAAGGACTAAAGTAGCTAAGTATTGAAGATACCTATCAAAATTAGAAGGTGTTATGGAAGAATAGTTAAGCATAATCTTTTTCAGCTCTTGTCCCCATAAGCCTATAAAGAACCCAAGGCATTACTCATTCACAAATAGAAGTATATCTATATCTATAAACCCACTAATTAGTTAAATAGAAATGAACAGTATTATGATTTCATTACATTGTTGACTTAGTTTCTTCTTTAAGGAAAGCGTTTCCAAACTTTCTATGATTATATCGAATAAATTAGAATCTTTTATGAAGAAAAAGTACACACCAATTTCCATCCATGGAGGTCACAAAAGCACTGTTTTAACATAACGGGAAGCTTCATGGAGGTCACAAAAGCATAAGCATAAGCATAATGAAAACACCATCTTCATGCTAACCAACACAATCGCCTTGCCTTTACAAATTGCTTAATTGAGGTTTCTTCATTGTAGGGCCAGTATTGAGTTTTATGGATTCCAGACAAACTCTAATGGTGGGTCCTCTTACATTTTTATAACAAATAATTTTTGGATTAAATGGTAAGTACACCCATAATTTCTGTAATTTGGTAATACCTACACAGTTTACTTTCACATTTAACTACTAAAATTTACTTAGATAGATTTAGAGATTAAAAAGCTAAAACAAGAACTCACAAGAATAAATATGTCGGGGGGCGAAAATGGGACACTTACGTTGAGAGTTAGAGTTGAAAATATCATAAATTTAGTCGAAAAAAGGCGTTTGGGGGCCGAAAATGCAAAACAGCCCGCGAACCATTGTTTTTGCCTAACGGGAAGCTTCCTGGTGCCAAATGATGGGTCCATGTTTGGATGCCTTTCATTAGTTAATAGCTATTACTCTCCTTGTCTTTTAATGTTTAAAATTATTATAGTTGCAATATGTTGTCCAAAAGTGCCTCTATACGCACCAAACTAATAATTTTTTTTGTTTTTTTGTAGATGTTTTTGGACATACAAATATGGATATGTTTTTTTTGACAAGTACGGGAGGGCATTGTTTTTATATCTTTATCCGTATATATAGTGGTTTGTACAAATTACTTTTTTGGTGAATATCAGCTAAGTTGGCATGGTAGAAATTAGGGCAAATTACATATACATCTCTCGAGGTTTAGCTAAATTACAGATATCCCCTGAGGTTTCAAAAATTACAGATACCCCCCTGAAGTTTATATTTTCATAACAATTTGCCCCCTAATTTGTTATGCAAATAGTACCTTCAAGGGGGTATCTGTAATTTCTCAAACCTCAGGGGGGTTATTTGTTATTTTGCTAAACCTCAAGGGGGTATATGTAATTTGCCTTAGAAATTAGCATAGCACATGGTACAAAATAGTTTTGGGGCAGTACAGAATATAATTTTTGTTGTGGTACATATGTTCTAGGTGTACAATTAATTTGGTTATTTTTGTATTATGTATGAAATTAAACTATTGATGTTGGATTAGACTTGGTTCTTATGGAATTGTAATATATATATATATATATATAATTGGACGTTCAATATTAATTTTTTGGATGATTGGAATTGAAATGTGTGCACGTTGTTGAATGCTTGAATGGTTGATAGTATATTTAGCGTTGATGGATTATATTGTTTATACAGGGTACAAGTTGTATTAATAATGGATACAGGTTGTTTAGAAATTTTAAAAAAAAAAAAAACACGTTAAAGTATTTGGCCACCAAATATTTTGGTAGCCAAATACGTCATCAAATGTTTTGGTGACTAATAATTTAGTAGCAAAAACATAACCCAAAAAGTTTTTGCGACCAAATAATTAGTAGCGAAAACAATTGAGAATGAGAGAAAGAAACTATTGGCCACTAAATTTTTTAGTCACAGAAAAAAAATGGTATCATTTGGCGACTAAAACGTTTGGTGGCAAAAAGTGAAGACGTAAATGTTAAGAGGCTTTTGGCTACAAAACTTTTGGTCAGCAAAAGTAACAATGACAAAATTACTTAATCGCTAAAAATATGTATTCTATGTTAGTCATTCTCATTTTATGGCGACAAAATTACTAGTCATTCTCATTTTATGGTAGCACTTTTAGTGACTAACAATTTAGTCACCGAAATCACGTTTTTCCAACTAAATAATGTTTCATAGCCAAATGTTCACTTTCGGTGACCAATTCTTTAGTAGCAAAAAAAGTGACACCTTCCCTGACCACACAAACTTTAGTAGCCAAAATTCACATTCGGCGACTAAAGGTTTTAGTGGCAGAAACATAACATTTGCGGACTATAGACACCCCATTGTTGACCATCCTCAAGACTTGGATGTCACCGTTTGAACACTCGGTGATCATCCATGTTCGTGTTCGTTTTGAGTTCTCAGATGTCTCGGCTATGTGCCTTGTCTTAGGAACTCTCAACTTGACTGTTCTGTGCTTGGTTTTGCACCAAACACTTGTTGTTTTGCTTCTGAGGGTAGAGGAAGGCTTGTTAGCCATCTCCACACCTCATTGGCCATGGCTTGAAGCCACCAGCCCTGTTTTGTTGCTACCGGCCATTGGTGATGGCCGGTCGACACTCTTTATGGTCGGCCGACCATTGTTTTGGTCAATTTGTCATTTTTGGCTGGCTGACCACTGTTTATCTGCTTTTGGCAGATATTTTATGCCAGCTGTGATAGCTGGCATCCGCAATGCACCCCCTCCATACACGTGTATGGAGGGATTTCCCTCTTGCTTAGCTTGTTTTGTAAGCTTTGCAAGATTGGAATTCCTATAAACGGAGGGCTTCTCCTCCCTCCTCAAGGGTTCCAAGAAGTTCCAGAGGTCTGGTTTTAGGGTTAGGAGTCTTGTATCTATCCTATCTATATATCTCCCTCTCCTTTTTGATTTGTGTGTGTATAAGGTGTGTTTGTTCTTAGTTTTGCACTAAGGTACCTAGTGTTACACCATACCTTGGTTGCTGAGGTGCCAAAGGGTTGTTCTTGGAGTTCTTGGGCTAGTTTTAACCTAAGGAAGGTGCTGGAGCTCTCTTCTTGAAGAAGGTCTTCAAGGGTAAGAACCTTACCCCTTTATGCCCCATTTTTGCACAAGGTTTTGACTTATCTTGCATCTGTTTTAAAGCTTAGTGTATAACTAGTAAAATTTCTGATTTTACTTTCTTTTGAACTTTGCTTAAGGTTGTTTTTAGGTTTGGGATTGTTTGCCCCCTCTTAGGCCTTGTTTGGCCTCCTTTTTGTGCTATTTTTGGTGGGCTCCGGGACCACCTTGTATTGGCCTCCTCACCACTGAAATCCAGAGGGATTTCAGTGGTGGGGATAGTGTTTTGAGGTCCTAAGAAGGAGAGGGCCATCCCTTTTCCTTGTTGTCTTCAAAACTTGTCATTTTAGCCTCATGTGTGAGCACCTTGATTAAGTCCATGTTTGCCATGTCTTAGTTGGTATTTGTGGTTATTTTGCCATGTTATAGCACTGTTTTAAGTTGGTTTAGACACATCATGCATGCTTTGCATGCTTGTCTTGTAATGCCATGAAATTGCCTTAACATGCATCATGATGTACCATGACTTTCAAGCATGATTTTGGCTTAGCTTTGTGAACTTTTATGCATGTTTTGGTGTGCTTAAGGTCTGATTTTGGTTATTTGGGTCACCCATGACTTGCTTTGTATAGCTACCATGCAATCTCCCTTGTAAGCTTTGAGTATTGGATTCTCTAGCATGCTCTATTTGCATCATTTTAGTGGTTTGGCACCATTAGTTATGTCATTTTAGTCCATATGGCATGCTTATATGCTTGCATTTGATGCTCCTTTAGTGCTTTAAAAGGTTGATGTCTTATGCTCCATGTTTGGACCCTTGTGTATGCCATCATGTGTAGGGCATTTAGATGCCATCTAAGTGTGTCTTTGACCTTGTTTTGGTCTGCCTTGGGACTGTTTTGAGTCCCTTTGGCCCTTTGAGGCTTGGTTTGTATGGTCATGGCTTGAGCCCCTTGGCTAGCCTTGAGTTTTGGGCTTGGTTGCATGCTTTGCTTGATTTGTTTAATTGGTTTGGCACCTTTTCTATCCCCGCATGTTGTTGCATGTTTTCCTTGTATGTTGTCACATACTTGTTGCATATTTGGTGAATTACATGTTGTAGCATGCTAGTTCAATTGTGCCTCATTGTGTACTCAATCCATGACATGTTGTTGCATGATTAGGTTGTAATGCATTTGGCATGCATTCTCTCTTTTGGTCACTCAATACGTTATTACATGTTTGAATATTGTTGCATGCTCACATGCTTGCATGTTTGTTTGCATGCTCATATTGCATACTTAGCTCGCATGCTTAGGTTGCATTTTGCATGCATGTCTTGCCTCTTGAATCACCATGATAGAGGTTGGGTCCCTTGTTTGTTTGGTGTGCATTTCATTTAACATTGAAATTGCATATTTGGCCTCTTGGGCCATCACGCATTGAAATGCACAATCGGTGGCCTGAGGATCGAGTACCATACTCCCTTGAGTCTTAAACATGATAGGGAGGGTGGTTGTGCAAACATTTGCTTGAAAATGCATTGCCATGATTTGTCTGCCCTCTGCTGCTGTCAAAACAGGGTTCTGTAGGAAGAGATGGTCAACCGACCATTCTCAGTGCCAATCGACCAACAATGGATGGCCGAGAGCATCATAGGTGGTCGATGACCACTTTTCCATGGCCGGTGGTCTTCCACAACCCTCAGGGAGTATTTCAGAAGCAACTTTGGGACTTGTGCAGTCTTTAGAGGCATAAAACAGTGCAAAACAAAGGCAGCTTATGCATGGTTGTGGATTTCCGAGCGGAGCCGGGCACGCATGCATTGGACCCTCTTCCCGAAGCTGTTTTACTGCTTTATTAGCTTAGTTAATTTTCTTAACTAGTTAAGTGGTCTGTAACTATTTAATTGGCTTGTTAGTTAGTTAAATTTGTATTATTCTTTTGGTCCCTCTGAGAGAGAGCGAATTGTGTAATAAGCGTGCGTGTGTGTGATGCATGTCTTCCAACCCCCACTTCTTTCTTCCTTTTACTTACCTGCTTTTGATGGTTAGTATTAGGACATGTTTTGATTAGCATACTTATGATAGCATGTTTGCATCCATTCATTTGTATTGCATTCACCGAGCTCGGCGCATCATACTAATTGCATAGTATTTCAAATCTAACTTGAATACATGTCATTTGCTGCATTTCACATGCCATCCATAGATTAGCCAAGCCTATTCTAGCTGCATTTTTCCTGCGATGCATTAGCCACCTTAACATGGACTTGGATCATACATTTGATTACTAACATGTTCCTTGTTTTGGCTTGGAGTACTAGGTGAGCGTTTATGCTTTAGCATCTCGTATGAGTGTGAATGTTAACATGAAAGCATGCTTGCCATGAGGCTAATTGCTTAGTTGATTTACTACCTGAATGCCTGTAGGTGGAGGTTGGATTGCTTGAGTTGGAACAACTCGTTGAAATCCGTGTTTTAGCCTACTTACGAGTAGCAAATTTCAAACTGTCTTTCAAACGAGCGGATATGCAATGCTTTGTTCTAAATTAGGCGATCTAGTCTATACTTTTGTGTTGTGCACATCACATAATAAGATTAGCCAATTAATTGGAATAAGAATGCTTAATGTTTTCAAAACTAGATATCATGGTTAGTAGAGGCTGATCTTTGATCGGGTGAGCGGGGGTGCTCATAGCTGACCTTCCCCAATCGTACCCAAGTTCCCGAGCTGAGGCAACTTTGGTGATGACGGACACGTGGCCTTAGGCAACGAGTCAGGGTTTCCTAAATTCCCCTGTATCTGGCAAAACAGTCCATGTTTGGCACTTCTTTACAAAAATCTGTTTTCCAAAATGATTTGCCGGATTTGGACTCTTTGGTGATTTATCAATCTCACATTGCACATTGTGAGATCAGATTAAGAACCGTGACACAAAACGAGTCCGAACTGTGGAAGAGCACGGAAGCCCGAGGGCGCGTCCATACGGACTAAACAAATTTAGTAGCGAAATGTAGTCACTTTTAGCGACCAAACAAAGTTTAGTTGCCAATACTATCGCCGACAGGGTATAGGCAATGAGTTTGGCGACAAAATATTTTAGTCGCTAAATCGTTTCAGCGACCAAATATTGGACTTTTGGCGATCAATATTTTAGTAGCCAAAGCAGACATTTCTTGTAGTGGTTTATCGTTTTGGGGTTGTTGAAATTTCTTTTCCTACTCTTACTTAACCTCTTGTAACTTTTCCGAGTTGAAAATTTTGAGTTTTGGGCATTGAAACTTGTCTTGGGTTGCAAAATCAATTTCTAAGCTTCTGGACAAAAATGCTTGTGCGGATTTGGAAACCGCTCTAGTGGATCCTCACAGAGTTTTTCAGAGTTTTCTAGACAGAATACCACTCGAGCAGATGGTGGATTTTTCTAGGTTCCTCTATGGAGCAAACCGCCTGTGGAGGGAAAAATATCCGCTCGTGCGGACTGGAATTCTGCTCATGTAGAATTCAAACCGCTCATGTGAATTTTGGCTTGTCTATCTCAAATTTTGTGCCCTTTTCCTCAAAACTGAGGCCAAAAATGTGTTTTGTATAGATTTTCACTTCTCTCTCTCTCTCTCTCTCTCTCCCCCTCTCTCTCTCTATGCTCATCTTTTCTCTTCCTTCTCTCTACCAACTCACCCAAATCCAAACTTCTTGTAGACGTCCCCGAACGTCCCAGGAAAGAATCCCGTTTTGTTCGTCTGTGGGTCTACTACAGTTCAGGACTCAATTTGTCACGGTTCTTAATCTGAACCAAAGAGTCCAAATTCGGCAAATCATTTTTTTGAAAACAGATTTTTTGTAAAGAAGTGCCAAACATGGACTGCTTTGCCAGATACAGAGTCGCCACCTAAATATTTTTTTTATGGGAGAATTTAGGAAACCCTGACTCGGTGCCAAAGGCCACGTGTCCGTCATCACCAAAGTTGCCTCGGCTCGGGAACTTGGGTACGATTGGGGAAGGTCTGCTATGAGCACCCCCTCTCGCTCGATCCGAAGATCGGCCTCTACTAACCGTGATATCTTGTTTTGAAAACATTATGCATTCTTATTCCAGTTATTAACCTAGATTCATTACGTGATGCACACAACAAAACAAGTATAGACTAGATCGCCTAATTTGGAATAAAGCATTGCATATCCATTCGTTTGGAAAACGTTTTGGGATTTTGCTACTCGCAAGTAGGCTAAAACACAGATTTCAACGAGTTGTCCCAACTCAAGCAATCTAACCTTCACCCACAGGCATTCAGGCAGTAATATCACATAAACAACTAGTCACATGGTAAGCATGCTGTCATGTTAGTATTCACACTCATGCGAGATACTAAAGCATAAATACTTACATCGTACTCCGTGCCAAAACAATAAACTAGTTAGTAATCATGCGTGATTCCTAGTTCATGTTAAAATGGCTAATGCGTCACATGCAAAATGCAACTAAGATAGGCTCAACTATTCTACAATGGCATGCGAAATGCAACACCTAACATGTATTCAACTTGGAATTGAAATACAATGCAGTTAGTATGATGCGCCGAGCCCGGTGCATGCAATACGTATGAATGATGCAAACATGCATAGCATAAGGATGCTAAATTAAATATGACCTAATACAAACCATCGAAAGCAGGTAAGTAAAAGGGAGAAAGAAGTGGGGCTTTGAAGGCATGCACACACGTACCCACACTTATTACAAATTTGCCCTCGCTCGGAGGGACCGAAAGAATAATACAATTAATTAACCTACAAGCTAATTAATTATTACAGACCGATTAATTAATTAACAAATTAATTAATCTAATGAAAGCAGTAAACATCCTCGAGAAGAGGGTCCAATGCATGCGCGCTCGGTTCCGCTCGGAAGTCACTGCCATGCACAAGATGCCTCTGCTTTGACTGTCCTACCCCTCTGAAGACTGCACAAGCCCCAGGATATGCTCTCTGCACACTGTGGAACACCACTGGCGAGGAGGAATGGCCACCTGCCATGGAGAATGGTCACCGGCCACAAATTGAGTTGTCGGCCACTTATGGATGGCCGGTCGGCATTGAAGATGGCTGGCCGGCCAAATCTTCCTACAAAATCTGTTTTGACAGCAACAGAGGGCAAAACAAAGCATGGCAATGCATTTCAAGCAATGTATGCACCAATCACACTCCTTATCATGTGTATGACTCAAAGGAGGATGGGCCTCAATTCTCGAACCACCAATCGCGCATTTTCGTGCATGATGGCCCAAAGAATCAAGTGTGCATTTTAATTTCAAATGCCATGCAAACCAAATAAGCAAACAAAGGGGCTTTCAACCTCTATCATGGCTTGATCAAGCGGTGAAAGATGTATGCAAATGTAATGCAACCTAAGTATGTTAACTAGGCATGCAACATGAGAGTATGGGAAGCATGCAAGGCATATAACAAGCATGCAAGTTGAATGAGCATACAAGGTACAATGCCAACACACAAACATGCAAAACATATGGCATGTTAAGCAACCAAAACAAGGAGGAGAATGCATGCCAAATGCAACACCATTTCAAAATGCAACATCATGTCATAAGCTAAGCATGCAACAACATGCCAAGGAATGGACTTAAACTAAATTAGGCAGCCCTCAAACAAGCCTAAAACAGTGGCCAACATGCTCAATAATGGAGGCTAAAACACATACCAATAGACATGCATGCAAGGTCCAAGACTTGGGCATAAAAGAGAGACTTTTAAGCACACTTGAAAGGATGCAAACATGGATGCAAGGCATACATGGAAAGCTCTAAAATCATGTTAGTGATAGTGCCAAACCAAGCAAGCAAGACAAGCCAAACATGCAACCAATGGTCGAAAGCCTAAGGCAAGGCAATGAGGTATTGAACTACCCTTAACAAAACCAAACATGGCATGAATTGAATGACCAAAATCAGAGGTTTAGTACGTTAAAACAAAGCTAAAAACACAGTGACATGGCATCCTAGGGGGCCTAAACATGATGGCATGCATGAAGGCCTAAACATGAAGCATGAGATGACAACCTTATAAAGCATTAAAGGGACATCAAATGCAAGCATACAAGCACATCATGAGGTCTGAAATAACATGCCAAGTGGTTCCAAACCACTGAAACAAAGCAAGGATGGCATGCTAGAGGGGCCAATGCTTAAGGCATACAAGAGGGATTACATGGTGGCTATACAAAGCAAAGCATGGTTGACCCAAACAACCAAAAACAGTCCTCAAGCACACTAAATCATGCACAAAAGCTTCACAAAGCTGAGCCAAAATCATGCTAAAACAAAGGTCAAAGCTTAAAGCATGTTAAGGCCTAAACATGGCATTAGAAGGCATGTATGCTAAGCAAGCATGGTGTACCAAAACCAACTCAAAACAGTGCTAAATTATGACATAATAAGCACAAAAAACAGCTAAGGCATGGTCAACATACACTTAAATTAGATGCTCCCTCAAGAGGCAAAAATGACCCTTTTCAAGGACAACAAGGAGAGGGGGTGGCCCTCTCCTTCTTAGGACCTCATGGCACCATCCTCACCTCTGAAATCCCTCAAGATTTTAGTGGTGAGGAGGCCCAAACACAATGGTCCCGAAGCTCAACCAAAATGGCACAAAAACAAGAGCCAAACAAGCCTTAAGAGGGGTCAAACAACCCTAAAGCTTAAAACACCCTTAAACAACTATTTAGAGTAGGCAAAAAAAAAACTTTTATGTGTTATGTGCTAAGCTCAAAAAGAGATGCAAGATTGTCCAAAAAGCTTTGCAAAAATGGGGTATTTAAAGGTAAAGTCCTTACCCTTGTTGACCCTCTTCAAAAATGGTAGACTAGCTGGTTCTTTGAGCTCAAAACCACCCAAGAAGTCCAAGAATTGCACTCTAGTGCCTCAGCTCCAAGAGAAGGTGTGATGGTGGGTGTTTGTGCACAAAAGTGAGGCAAAACACACACAAAACACAAAAGATAGGAAGATATAGATATAGGATAGATACAAATCCTAACCCTAAAACCAGAGCCCCTCTGAAAATGTTGTCTAACCCTAAAAGAGGAGGAGGAGGCCTCCTCTTATAGAGGTTCAATCTTGTAAGCTTACAAGACAAGCTACCTAAGAGGGAAGCTGTATGAAAATATCTGCAAAAGCAGATGCGCAGTAGTTGGCCGGCCAAAAATGCAATTGACCAAAAAAGATAGCCGGCCGGCTATCTATAGTGCTGGCCGGCCAAACATTTGGCCAGTGGCAACAAAACACAGCCGGTGGCCTCAAGCCATGGCTGGTGGTGTGTGGGGATGGCCCACAAGCCATTCCCTGCCCCTTCAAGGCAAAGCACAAGTGTTTAGTGCAAAACCAAACACAAAACAGTCGAGTCGAGAGATCCTGAGGCAAGGCGCGTGTCCAAGACCTCCGGGAACTCAAGACGAACTCAAACATGGATGATCATCGAGTGTTCAAGCGGTGACGTCCAAGTCTTGAGGACGGTCAAAAATGGGGTGTCTATAGTTGCCCCTCTTTGACAGAACTCGAAAGTCATAACAATGACGAGAGTGATTGTCAAAGCCTAGAGACGACCCATTTTTGACAAGGCCGAAGACTTAGACAAAGCATGCAAGACAGACAAGATATGCGCCCGAAGGCAGGGCAAAATGCAAGACATTACATAAAGCCGAACATAACTTATGATCATGCATAGAAAGCTGTAACGAAGCATAACATGCGACAGTTTTAAGCAAGCGTACACCAAACTACACTACAATGGAGAAAGGATGTAAGAGAATTATGTGATTCTCAAAACGTCTCACTCGGAGGATACAATACCTGTCCGACTCGTCTGGTTGCACCAGCCTCAAATGAACTGTACATACAATATCGTGCCTGAAAAAAAAAGTAACTTAACAGGTGCGATACCGTTAGCAACATGCATAACATGCAAAATGAATGCAAAATGATATGCAATATATACAAAACTATGTATAATAATGCAAAAGGAAATGCAATGCAATTGAAACAATGCAAACGACATGCAATGCAATTGAATCATGATCCAATCATGAGCGGTTCAAAACCACACAAATGTCAAATAGATTGATGGAAGTAACAAGTCTGTCTACCATAGAAAATGTGTCGCAACCCTCAAAGCGCGTACACATGCAGAACTATGAGTAATGTAGACAGACATAAGAATGAGTATTGGGTGGAATGACATAAGTGGGGAAACAACCCGCTAACGAAAGAACAATGATCCTAATGCTGGATGCAAAAATTACACTACAATGTAATATATACAGTGGATATGGCATGCAACCAAACCAAATCTTGCCTAGGAAAGGCATGGACACAAACAAACCACATTTAACACGGAAAATGGCACCGTCACCCTCAAACCAACATACCAGCGTGGAATAGGCGGCGTACACCAAATCTCATAACCGCGTTTCAATATGAAAAGTATGGGCACATACCAGACCAAGCTCAACATGGAAAAGCGCAAGCCATAGATGGATGTGATGCAATGAATGCATGCAAGCTACAATGCAATATTTACACTATGCAATGGAATGGATATTTACAATGGATAAGGCACGCAGGCCAAACTGTATCTTGCCTAGGAAAGGCATGGACACAAACAAGCCATGTCTAACACAGAAAAGGTGCCGCAACCCTCAAACCAACATACGAGCGTGGAATAGGCACGTACACATGCAGAACTATGCTTCGACGTGAAAAGTATGAGCACATACCAGACCAAGCTCAACAAGGAAATGTGCGAGCCCTAGATGAAAGGGGTGATGCAGTGAATGCATGCAAACTACAATGCGATATCTACAATATGCAATGGGATGTATGTAAATGCAATATTTACAGTGGAATGCATGACATATGCACTATATACATTGAAATGCATGATATATGCACTATTTACAATGAAATGCATGACATATGCACTATCTACAATGGAATGCATGACATATGCAACATTTACAATGAAATGCATGACATATGCACTATTTTTTTGTTTTTTGTTTTTGAAATGCATGCTGCATGGAGTGCGCAACAACGCAAGTTGCTTAAAATGCATGACAATGCATCAACTTTTTTAATGCGCGACAACGCGTGGCTTGAGATGCATGAAAATGCATGAACTTTAAAACGCGCGGCTTGAGATGCATGAAAATGCAAATGAAATGTGCACATCAATGCACCAAAGGTCTTGCACCTTCCGAGGGTTTAAGGTCTCCTAGACCGTGTGTATTTAAGGTCTCGCCAGACCGTGCGTGTTTAAGGTCTCGCCAGACCGTGGATTTGAAATGCATGACAATGCATGGATGACATGTACATGACACTTACAAGATGTGTTCACAACAATGTGAATGAAATAACGCATAATCATTGTGCGTCCATGACAAAGCGTTGTAATGCAATGCATGATAATGCAAGGGATGATGTGTGTTACAATGCATTCCGACATGCAAGCACCAACCAGGCGTGTTTAAGGTCTTGCCAGACCGGGCATTAAAGTGCGAAACAACGCAAGTAAGGTATGCAAATGCAAGACAATGCATATGGGGGCAACTTTCGACTCTTGCAAGAGACAAAAAGGATACAAAAAGGATACACGACACCCGCATTCGAGTGCCACGCACAGAAGACACGGTCCGAGGTCAAAACGGAGACAGGTTGAGCTTCGAAAATGCCATTTCTTGCACTGTCTTGAGCAATGAAGGTCCCAAACTATACATCTGACCCAAACAAGGTTGTAGAAGGCTTACCGGCTAGAAGGGGAAGTCACTGGCCATCCACCGGCCACCAAACACATCACCAGCCAAATATTTGGCCGGCCGGCCGGCCAAAAATGTAGTCGACCGGCCAAAAATGCCTGAATCGGGGCAGTTTTGTCTTTTTGGCTTTGGTCTTTTAAAATAGGGTTTCAAACCCTATTTTCTTACTTTCTCTTAGCCAAAATTTCCTCCCCTCTCTCTAGAGCATTTTTCTTCCTTCGTTCCTCGATTTTCTTGCGTTTTAGCCCCCCGTTTCATCGTTATCTTCGCGAATATCTTCGCGTTTCGAACATTTTGAACCAAACATTTTTCGTTTCGGTGTCTCTTTCGCTATTTCCACCTCTTGGGGTTTGTTTCCCCCGAGTTTCTCTCGATTTCCGTGGCTCTTCCATTTCCTGGCTTTTCCGGCCATTTTCTGTCCTCTCGGGGTTGACTTTTCGGTTGACCTTTCGCATTCTCATCCGATTTCCACTTTCCCGGCCATTTTCTCATCACTTTTGACATGGTGGATGATATTCCATGGGGCGGGACTCCCCCGGATCATGAGATGGATCACGCCAAGCTTCTACCAGTCGCCCGCCTTCGACTGGCCGTCGATTCACGTCCTGCCTCCCGACAGACTTCGTCAGTTCAGGAGCTTTGATAGGGCGGTGCCTCCAGAGCTTCTCTTACGCGAGCCGACGTCACATCTGTCCTTCGGCGCTTCCGAGGTATATTCTTTCCTCTGTTTTATTTTCCGCAATGTAGAACACTTAACTGCCATAGCTGATTATGTTCTTTAACTGCTTAGCTCAGATACACTGAGGCACTGTATACTGTAGTTGACTGTGAACACACTTGCAACTGATATCTATTTGAATCTGACACGTGCACACACACTGCACTGGCCCTGAAGCACTAAAACACACTGACACAGCATACACTGTAGTTTACTATGAGCACTATAGCACCCGATATCTGTTTGAATCTGAAAAACGTGCACACATGTTGTATTTGTACTGAACCACCCAAACACGCTGACACATCACACGTTGCAGTTCACTGTAAGCACACCGGCACCCGGTATCTGTTTGAATCTGAAAACGTGCATACATGCTGTATCTTCACCAATTTTGAATGCTTTTCAAAACTGTACATTTAGCATTGCTTCGCAATTGTTTGCTTGAAAACAGGGAAATTCCCATGCTATTCGGGGGAATGGAAACATTGCCGCCTGAGATTGGTACGCAGAGCTACCCGATGCGGCTGCCACATCGTGGACTAGGCCGGCTTCGGCGCATTTTGCAGAGAACTTTCCAGACTCACCATGAGCAGGCCTCTCATTGCCGTTCTAGCGGAGAGGTGGTGGGACACCACCGATTCCTTCCACTTCTCTGCTACGGGAGACATGACGATGACTCCCTACGACTTCTCGATGCTCATTGGCATCGGGATAGGGGGTGATCTGATCCCCTTCGACACCGACATGGACGAGTGGGAGGCCGCTCAGATCTACCTGCTCGGCGAGGTGCCGCCTTTCACACGTCCCGGCTTCGTCCGATATTCATGGTTTGAGGTCCAGTTTAGAGTCCAGCCAGCCTTAGTCAAGGAGGCTCCGATGACTCAAGAGGCGGTGCAGCGATATGCGCGCGGCTTTCTCATGTTCCTACTGGGGATGACTATTTTCGCCGACTGGGCGAACACTGTGCCCCTCTGTTTGCTTAGCGCTCTCGTGGATGTCACTTGGATCTTGCGCTATGACTAGGGCCTTGGCGCAGCCGCTGTTTACATCACGCGGGTACATGAGCTCAGCCTCCAGGCAATTTGCTCGGGGGCCTCTTGGCGGCGGGCATGAGAGATTCCGTCCGCTGCTGCAATGACAACCGCACCGGGGCTATCAAGCAGCTTGGGAGGTACGTTTTCTTCTCTGCTTTTCATTTCTGCTTTACATTTTCTGTACTCTGTACACTGCACACACTGTGGTCTGCTTCACACTAACTGTATACTGCACACACGGTACATACATACTCTATTTTACACTGACTGTACACTGCTCACACTGTACACTTTGCACAATACACGCTGACTGTATACTGCACAATACACGGTCCTGCTATTTCTGCTTTATTCTATATTCTGCTTTATCTGATAAGCATACTGGTATTTGCTCTGCAGTTGTGGGTCTACGCCTACTTTCCGAGACTTGCGCCTGTGCCAGACGTGGAGACCCCTTTCGTCGTCCCGTTCTCGCGCTGCTTTGACGAAAGGTGTGTAGAGAGACTGCGGGAGACGTTTATCTTTTTCCGTCGCTACTTTGACACCATCACCCCCGCAGAGGTATGTTCAACTTTGCAGTTCATTTAAGCTTTGCTTTACACTGTATTTTCAATAACAGTAGATAACAATCTGCATTTCATTTTCAGATCACCACGCAGCCTTGGGCTCCATTGCCAGTCGTGATTCGGGATCGATTTGCCGGTGCTGAGGAGACCTCACGTTTCTGGATTTTGCTAGAGGGCCCGGTCTGTCAGGCTTGGTACCTAGGTAAGCGTTTCCTACGCCAGACCCTAGGTTTACCGGAGCAGATAGTCCCGGTTCACCCTCCCGAGTATGTGAGGGAGACAGAGAGATTCACTCCTGAGTAGATGATTGACTATGCAATCGGCTGGGAGGCAGATGGTTTCAGGGGCGAGGGCGACTACTTAGAGTACGTCCGGACCTTCATCATGCGGCGTCTGAGCGGTGGCCGTCGAGCTAAGAGAGGCCCGGCGGCCGGCCGAGCGGGAAGCGAGGCGAGGACATCGAGACGGCTCGAGTGGCGGTGGAGCTTGGAGGGGACGGGGGGCTAGTTGGCCAGCGCTCCCTACTTCAATGACATGCCGGGGACAAGGTAGGGTGACTTACCAGATTCCCATTGCTCCCCATCCGACTGATCACGAGTTAGTCGGGTTCTACGACTTACCTCTGGTATGTACTACTTCATCTTGCATCTTGCATTGTCATTTCATTTCAGCTTATTTGATATTTTGCAGAATACTGATGCATCTAATACTTTTGCAGGCTTCCTCCGAGTACACCCGCCAGTCTCTAGAGCTGGCTGCCTCTATGATGGGGATGTTCCAGCGGAGTCCTGATCTTCTAGCCATCTATGGCATTTCGGTAGGTTCTTCAACCGCAGTCTCAAAATCTACACAATTTGATGCATTATATTGTCGACATAACACCCGATACACAGCCCTTACGGCATCTGATACACCGCATTCATACACGGCATTCTGCACTGATTCACTGTTCACAGTATTCATACATTGTACTCATACTGCGTGATTACGCATTGATAAAGCTGTTCACGATACGATGCATTGCCTTTTGTACTTTTCAGCATCCCTTCCAGATTCCTCCTGTAGGTGGTGCTCCGGCCAGGCCTTCCATTTCTACCCGAGATGGCAGAGTATACCCCTGCACCAAAGCGGGGCGCACTCATGTATGGAGCAGCTCGCGGGCTCTAGTTCCTGATGACGACGATGATGAGGAGTCCGAGGCTGAGGCAGAGGCGGAGGCGGAGGCTGAGTCATCTGAGGAGGAGACCGGAGACAGCTCGGGCTTAGACTCAGATGATGATGCTGATGACGCTGCTCCTGGACCTTCGTCCAGGAAGAGGATGAGGACAGACCCCTAGGCCTAAGACCTTTGGACATTGATACAGATTTTTGCTGTTTTTCTTCTTTTTTGTACTTTTTCCTCTTTTTTTTTTTTGCTGGTAGCTAGAGTACCTTGTACTGCTGCAGGCAGATTTTTGTTTCCAAAACTATGTACTTGTACTTGAAAAAGATGATGAAATGAAACAAACCCCTTTTTTGTTTGAAAAAGTGTTACATTTGTACATCTATACATTGCATCGCATTACATCATATTACACCTTAATATAAATGAGATTGATCTGTTGTCTGAAAATTGAACACTTACATTGTAATAATCAGGTAACGAATCAGTCAACAGCAAAATAACCCAGGCAACCCATTGCCCCATTCTGAACACACAGCCTATACTCTGCTGAGGATTAATCTGCATACAGCCCATAACACAGCACTCGGTTTATTCTGCACACGGCAAGCCCTGAACAAACAGCCCAATCTAACAAGACAGACTACAAAGGTGAAACCGGCTGAAGTTGAAGCACACTCAGATGCCCCAAATTTTCCCTTTCTCCTTTTGCTTTGCCGAAATGTAGAGAATGGCACAACAGTCTAAGCATAAACGATTTTTGAAATTGAAAAAGGGTTTCAACCTGGGTATTGGGCCTACGACTGAACACAGCGGAAAAAGACTCAAACAAAAGGTACACGACCTAAACACAACGAGACATGCTTGGAAAATACCCAAAACAAAAGTTGGGCTAAACAAGACAAAAAACATGACACACAGATGTATTTACAAAAAACGAGAGACCTCAAATCTCGAGGAGCCAGTTCCTCCGGGCATGTTTCCCACCCTTTCTTATTTGTGATCCTCACATCACTCGGCCCTCAAACTCGTTTTTTCTCTCAAAACCCTTTTGCTCACTTTTGTCTCAACGCACACCTCTCTATTCTTTATTCTCTCATTTTCCATCTCTCCCCAGGGTGATTGATGGATGAATAGGAAGTTGTGGGTTCACGCACAATATTATTAGCTCGCGGCTATTTCTTCCGGCAATGTTTAGTCGATTTTCCGGATAAGGAATGGAGTATCTTGATCCATCTCAATTCGTGCTTCGCACTTGCTTTAATACCTCGTAGTTTGGAGGATGTTGAGAGATTTCAGCCCTTTCACTGACAGCTTCAGTTGTGCCTTTTCTGGCGAATAGAGTGCCCTTCTGGCAAGTATGTTGATGACGAGGGAAAGATAGAACACCTGACTCGACTGTGCCCCTAGTTCATCACTTTGACCATTTTTTTTTGTTTTGGTTTTCTACTAAAACAATTTTGACCAAGGTGAGAGTTAGATTAACATACTTGTTCGATTTTTTTATTTAAAATCATGCAAGTCAGGCTATGAGCACTGAAAATTTTCCTTTTTTGGGTCCATGAAAAGGGTCCAGGTTTGGAAAATGGAATAGTTTTCGAGAAAATAGTCGACCTCAGTAAAAATTTTCAAAAACTATTTTTGCAAACAATCAATGCTCAACGAGCACGGAACCTACCCTCGAGATGCGCAACCACGGATTGGAGGCAATGGAAAATTGCCCCTTGCTTGAAAGAGCTGTACGGCAATGGAAAGTTGCCCCTGGTTTGAATGGCGACTCGTGGCAACTCGTGGCAACGGAAAGTTGCCCCTTGTTTAGATGATGCCGCGGCATTTTGTAAACAGTCCTCATCAGTGATGATCGCATCCGAACTTCCGAATACAGATAAGACGAAGATGATCAGAACCAATATATGGACATAGTCACTTTGAAAGCGTTGGTGGCTGGACTTCAGGATGAAGTTGCCTACGTATCCCAAAAATGGGAATCAAGCCTTACGTAGTTCCGGTTGTCACAACCGAACTATCGGATTTAGAGAAGGCAAGGATGATCAAAACCATTACATGGACTGAGGCGGTATGAAAGCGTTGGGGGCTGGACTTCAGGACGAAGTTGCCTATGTATCCCAAACATGGGAGTTAAGCCTTACGTAGTTCCGGTTAAGGTACACTCAGGTATTTTAACCTTTACTTTTTAGGCTCTAACTTTTACCAAGGTGCCCGATGCGGGCTTTCAACCTTGCGAGTTTTGTTTTCTTTTCTCTTCTCTTTTTGATATTTCTTTTCTTTTTCATCCTTATTTCTTTCTTTTTGTTTCTTTTTCTTTTCTCTTTTTTATCGCTCTAACTTTTGCTTGGGTCGCCCTTTCTAGTTTTCGGCCCAGCGAGCCTCTCAAAGGGTAAAAGTATAACAAGTCCATGCCAAATGGTTTTAGGGTTTTGAAGTCATCCGTACTCAGGAAAGTGGCTGTTGTTATTGATTTACAAAAAGGACTCATCTTCGGCTCTTTGAGTACATCGAACATTTTTGCCCCTAGTTCAAGGGGTGCTTCTGTTCTAGCTTTGCAAGCTTCTGTTGACGATGTCTGATCTCTTGATCTAACTTTGGTGCCTCTTGTTCTAGGGCTGCTCCAAACCCGGCCTCACAGGCCTGTTTTGATGGTTGATCGTTGAACATTCTGAATGGATTCAAGGTTCGGAAACAAACGGATTGAATCTTGAGGCTGAGAGCGATTCTAGGCTACACAATCTCAAGAGCGATTCCACACAGGTCTTCACAAGACTGCGCAAAATATTTTGTTTTTGAAAGTTTTTACGAAAGCGACAAATCGCTCGCACTGAAGATAGTGTGGAACCAGCCAGGGTCAAGCCAGGGTCCTTCTCAGTACTCAGGCTAACAAGCGTGATTTCATTCATTAAGGTCTTAGCATGCCTTTCTTTCTCTCAATTGATCAAAGTTTTGCAAAACCCGAGGAATCCTTTCCTCTTCGTTTTCATCACCACAGTGTTTAAAAAGGTTTTAAAAAAAACTCAGGTCATTACAATGAGTTTAGAGCACAGAAGAGTAAACGAGACGCTCCGCCATTTCATTCTAATCCTCTAGCACAACGAGCTCACAAAAAGCATGGAAACATGATAGCCGCAGCTGTTTCATTCAGATTTCCTGGTTGTAACTGGCTCCATAGCAGAGACAGACTCAAAAAGAAAACAAAAGGGCTAATTACAAAACAAAACGGTGCTCGAGGCAACAACCCCGAAATCACCTGGTATTCTATACAAGGGGGCCGACTCGCTACAACAAGACAGACCCTTAAGCAAAAAGGACTGACTCAAGACAATGAGACAGACTCAAAACAAAACAAAAGGCTGACTCGACACCCAAGCCAGATTTACAAAACTAGCATTCGTAGATGCTCAAAAATGCGTGCCAGACGCCATATCCAAAATACACCGGGCGCCGCCCACAGGTTGTCCCAACCCCGATCACATACTCGCGGAATCCTCAAAATCCAATAGCTGGGTAGTAACGGACTTGGCTGAGGTGGGTGGGAGGATAACCTCGTTGTCGATCAAATCTTGCACCTCGTGACGGAGGCGAAAACAATTATCGGTAGCATGACCGGTTTGCTGGTGGTATGCGCAGTACAAAGCAGCATCATGTGTGAGAGGGAGATTCTTCGGGAGAGGCTGAGGCTCCAAGGGTTTAAGATGCCCTCTTTCGGCCAAGATCTGAAGTGCCTTCGACGACGGTATGTAAAGAGCATGGAAGACCCTGCGCCCTCGGGGCAGGTACTTTGAAGTCTGAGTATTCTTGCTAGACGTAGTAGCGAAAGGGTTGGCAGGCACTGCCTTAACTTTCTGATCTTTCCCGGGTGCAGGGTTAGGAACGGAAGGAACTGTTCTGGCATGACGGGGCCTATCCCATTTTCGATTGCCGGTGCGCCTTCGGTTGAGCGGAAAACATCATCTACATTCTTGGTCAGGACTGCGAATACTTGTTGCTTACTCATCCCCCCGGCTTTCAAAGCCTAGACTGCCCACAGCAGTTGTTCGATGGGATCGGCATCTGCCTTCATTTTGTCCTTACCTCTGGCCTCAGCCTGATCGAGGGCTTGGATTGATGTTGATACGTCATTGCCATAGCTGGAGGCTACCTCGGGTTGACTAAGTTCGATTACAATTTGCCCTAATAGTGGGGGCTCCTGTGGTACAAAATTCCCAATATATGGTGCAGCTGATGGTGAAGCCGACATTCCGTAAGCGAGATCCGCTACGGACCTCTGGAGGTCACCTATCATCTCCATCAATTCAAATGTGGTGGGCTCACGAGCTTGATACAACTGGGGGGTCCAGATCGGGTGCGCAACAGGCGACCTGGGTGGATGCGGTGCATCAACATTGGCCTCACTTTGCAGAGTGATTCCTTGATCTAATGCGGCTGTCATAACCACGATCTCTTTCGAATTTTGCGTCATGAAAAGTCCACTGTACTGAACGGTGATTGACGGAGCAGATATCCGTCTTGTCTCAACAAGGGGGAACACTGACTATTCTGTATCAACTCTCTGAACTGAAAGGAAAAACAAACAGTATTTCAGCTCAAACGGAACAAACACTGGTGTAGCCGAACAACTGTACTCTACTACTGATCACTGTTCCCCAAAATCACTGCCCCAAAACACTGAATCGGATACCCGCAGATATAACTGATTCTTTCAAATACTGATACTGGTGCCCTCAGGCCTGATACTCAAACTTGTAAACTGATATGTGTGTTCCTATAGAGATACACTCCAAAAGCACATAGCAAGTAAAAGAGAGCCAAAACACCCCTATGTTGGGGTAGGGTTTCCCTGTCCTATTTTGTCAGGAGCTAGGATTTCACTACGCACGCAGCAGTTTCAAACAACCTAACATCGTGTAAGCAACTTGTCCTAGTTTGGAATGGTCACTATGGATTTCGATATGCACTAGGTTGAATGGTCGAAAAGGGTGCCCCAGTAAAACCGGGGTTTGTGTTCCCATATTGGCAGAGCCCGCAACCGGTCAGCCTTATGGCACGCTTCTCGAAGCGAGCCTCCGGCAAACCGCTCAGGAATAGCAGATGGCCAACACGGTGTCCTAGGCGCACCAATGCACATGCAATGCAAAGAAACACATGAGTGTAGTCAAAAAAAGATATCACGAGTTCGAGTCAAGTTCTCCAAACTCCCGGTAGAGTCACGAAGCGTAGGCGTCCGAATCTCCCGGGAAAGAATCCCGTTTTGTTCGTCTGTGGGTCTACTACAGCTCAGGACTCAATTTGTCACGGTTCTTAATCTGAACCAAAGAGTCCAAATCCGACAAATCGTTTTTTTGAAAATAGATTTTTTGTAAAGAAGTGCCAAACATGGACTGCTTTGCCAGATACAGAGTCGCCACCTAAATATTTTTTTTATGGGAGAATTTAAGAAACCCTGACTCGGTGCCAAAGGCTACGTATCCGTCATCACCAAAGTTGCCTCGGCTTGGGAATTTCGGTACGATTGGGGAAGGTCAGCTATGAGCACCCTCTCTCGCCTGATCCGAAGATCGGCCTCTACTAACCGTGATATCTTGTTTTGAAAACATTTTGCATTCTTATTCTGGTTATTAGCCTAGATTCACTACCTGATGCACACAGCAAAACAAGTATAGACTAGATTGCCTAATTTGGAATAAAGCATTGTATATCCATTCGTTTGGAAAACGTTTTGGGATTTTGCTACTCGCAAGTAGGCTAAAACACGGATTTCAACGAGTTGTCCAAACTCAAGCAATCTAACCTTCACCCACAGGCATTCAAGCAGTAATATTACATAAACAACTAGCCACATGGTAAGCATGCTATCATGTTAGTATTCACACTCATGCGAGATGCTAAAGCATAAATACTTACATCGTACTCCGTGCCAAAACAATAAACTAGTTAGTAATCATGCGTGATTCCTAGTTCATGTTAAAATGGCTAATGCGTCACATGCAAAATGCAACTAAGATAGGCTCGGCTATTCTACAATGGCATGCGAAATGCAACATTTAACATGTATTCAACTTGGAATTGAAATAGAATGCAGTTAGTATGATGCGCCGAGCCCGGTGCATGCAATACGTATGAATGATGCAAACATGCATAGCATAAGGATGCTAAATTAAATATGACCTAATACTAACCATCGAAAGCAGGTAAGTAAAAGGGAGAAAGAAGTGGGGGTTGGAAGGCATGCACACACGCACCCACACTTATTACAAATTTGCCCTCGCTCGGACGGACCGAAAGAATAATACAAATAATTAACCTACAAGCTAATTAATTATTACAGACCGATTAATTAATTAACAAATTAATTAATCTAATGAAAGTAGTAAACAGCCTCGGGAAGAGGGTCCAATGCATGCGCGCTCGGTTCTGCTCGGAAGTCACTGCCACGCACAAGATGCCTCTGCTTTGACTGTCCTACCCCTCTGAAGACTGCACAAGCCCCAGGATATGCTCTCTGCACAATATGAAACACCACCGGCTAGGAGGAATGGCCACCAGCCATGGAGAATGGTCACTGGCCACAAATTGAGTTGTCGGCCACTTATGGATGGCCGGTCGGCACTGAAGATGGCCGGCCGGCCAAATCTTTCTGCAAAATCTATTTTGACAGCAATAGAGGGCAAAACAAAGCATGGCAATGCATTTCAAGCAATGTATGCACCAATCACACTCCTTATCATGTGTATGACTCAAAGGAGGATGGGCCTCAATTCTTGAACCACCAATCGCGCATTTCCGTGCATGATGGCCCAAAGAATCAAGTGTGCATTTTAATTTCAAATGCAATGCAAACCAAATAAGCAAACAAAGGGGCTTTCAACCTCTATCATGGCTTGATCAAGAGGTGAAAGATGCATGCAAATGCAATGCAACCTAAGTATGTTAACTAGGCATGCAACATGAGCGTATGGGAAGTATGCAAGGCATATAACAAGCATGCAAGTTGAATGAGCATACAAGGTACAATCCCAACACACGAAAATGCAAAACATATGGCCTGTAAAGCAACCAAAACAAAGAGGAGAATGCATGCCAAATGCAACACCATTTCAACATGCAACAATATGTCATAAGCTAAGCATGCAACAACATGCCAAGGGATGGACTTAAACTAAATTAGGCAGCCCTCAAACAAGCCTAAAACAGTGGCCAACATACTCAATAATGGAGGCTAAAACACATACCAATAGACATGCATGGAAGGTCCAAGACTTGGGCATAAAATAGAGACTTTTAAGCACACTTGAAAGGATGCAAAAATGGATGCAAGGCATACATGGAAAGCTCTGAAATCATGCTAGTGATGGTGCCAAACCAAGCAAGCAAGACAAGCCAAACATGCAACCAATGGTCAAAAGCCTAAGGCAAGCCAAGGAGGTATTGAACTACCTTTAACAAAACCAAACATGGCATGAGTTGAATGACCAAAATTAGAGGTCTAGTATGTTAAAACAAAGCTAAAAACACAGTGACATCGCATCCTAAACATGATGGCATGCATGAAGGCCTAAACATGAAGCATGAGATGACAACCTTATAAAGCATTAAAGGGACATCAAATGCAAGCATACAAGCACATCATGAGGTCTGAAATAACATGCCAAGTTGTTCCAAACCACTAAAACAAAGCAAATGGCATGCTAGAGGGGCCAATGCTTAAGGCATACAAGAGGGACTACATGGTGGCTATACAAAGCAAAGCATGGATGACTCAAACAACCAAAAATAGTCCTCAAGCACACTAAATCATGCACAAAAGCTTCACAAAACTGAGCCAAAATCATGCTAAAACAAAGGTCAAAGCTTAAAGCATGTTAAGGCCTAAACATGGCATTAGAAGGCATGTATGCTAAGCAAGCATGGTGTACCAAAACCAAATCAAAACAGTGCTAAATCATGGCATAATAAGCTCAAAAAATAGCTGAGGCATGGTCAACATACACTTAAATTAGATGCTCCCTCAAGAGGCAAAAATGGCTCTTTTCAAGGACAACAAGGAGAGGGGGTGGCCCTCTCCTTCTTAGGACCTCAAGGCACCATCCTCACCTCTGAAATCCCTTAAGATTTCAGTGGTGAGGAGGCCCAAACACAATGGCCTCGGAGCTCAACCAAAATGGCACAAAACAAGGGCCAAACAAGCCTTAAGAGGGGTCAAACAACCCTAAAGCTTAAAACACCCTTAAACAACTATTTAGAGTAGGCAAAAAAAAGACTTTTATGTGTTATATGCTAAGCTCAAAAACAGATGCAAGATAGTCAAAAAAAGCTTTGCAAAAATGGTGTATTTAAAGGTAAAGTCCTTACCCTTGTTGACCTTATTCAAAAATGGTAGACCAGGTGGTTGACCATGTGGTTCTTTAAGCTCAAAACCACCCAAGAAGTCTAAGAATAGCCCTCTAGTGCCTCAGCTCCAAGAGAAGGTGTGATGGTGGGTGTTTGTGCACAAAAGTGAGGCAAAACAGACACAAAACACAAAAGATAGGAAGGTATAGATATAGGATAGATACAAATCCTAACCCTAAAACCAGAGCCCCTCTGAAAATGTTGTCTAACCCTAAAAGAGGGAGAAGAGGCCTCCTCTTATAGAGCTTCAATCTTGTAAGTTTACAGGACAAGCTAGCTAAGAGGGAAATCTCTCCATACACGTGTATGGAGGGGAGCCAAGTGCATGCCAGCTGTATGAAAATATCTGCAAAAGAAGATGCACAGTAGTCAACCGGCCAAAAATGCAATTGACGAAAAAAAGATAGCCGGCCGACCATCTATAGTGCCGGTCGGCCAAACATTTGGCCGGTGGCAACAAAACACAGCCAGTGGTCTCAAGCCATGGCCGGTGGTGTGTGGGGATGGCCCACAAGCCATTCCCTGCCCCTCCAAGGCAAAGCACAAGTGTTTGGTGCAAAACCAAACACAAAACAGTTGAGAGAGCTTTTTACACCAAACATGGATGATCAAGACGAACACAAAACAGTTGAGGCAAGACGCGTATCCGAGACCTTCGGGAACTCAAGACGAATACAAACATGGATGATCACCGAGTGTTCAAGCGGTGACGTCCAAGTCTTGAGGACGGTCGAAAATGGGGTGTCTACACTTCTCTATAAGATTTAGCTCAAATCTTCAAGAAATTGAGAGAGCTTTTTACACCAAATCGATGAGGGCGATGAGGGCTACGTTTATAACCGATTGGATTGAGTTCTCACCAACTTTGAGTTCTAGGATTTTCTTTCTCTTCATCTCCCAAGCTTGAGGTACGGATATTCTTAGAGTTATATATATATATATTTGCAAGATTATGCTTGTTTGAAGTATGTCTTACATGTTTGAGCTATGATTTTGGGTTGATGAACCCTAGATGATGTTCGATGATGATTTTATCTATTTTTTCCAAAACTTTTGTGAATATGAACTATGTCCTAAGGTGTGATGTTGTTTTGAAAAAATCTTTTCAAAAATGGAACAAAAACCTTATTTTGGTGGAAACTCTAGAATTTGGGAATTTTGTGAAAAGTTGAGATATTGTGAAATTGATGCTAGGAAATTTGTTATGTAAGTAAATGATGGAGGAAATTTCTATAGTTGTATCAAATGAAGAAATTAGAAATTGTTAATTTGGGAAGCTTAAGGAATAGCTTATTGTTGTTGTTTTGGAAAGACCAAATACTAAAAATGATGATTAATATATACAAAATGTATGAAGGTTGATATTGTATAATTTTATCTCTGGTAAGTGTATTATGATGTTACAATGACGAGAGATGTGGAAATTTGATCACAATGGAGAATTGTGTGGTGAAATTGAAAATGCACTATAATATTGTATTGTACATTTTGCATTACCACTCCATTTTATCGTTGTTGCAATTAATTTTGAATCTTGCATTGGAAAAGTATTGTTTTGAGAAAGGGAATTGTTTGTGAAACAAGATCATTTTGGAATTGTTTTGGGGTAAGTCCGGATAGGGGGTGTAGTGGGTATTGGTTAAGTTGGCTTGAGTGTCCAAGGTGGAAGACCGAAAACATGCGTGGAGGAGGTACCACGTGCCTTCCGGTTAGTAACCAGTAAAGTGACGATTGCTAGTGCTTGTTTTTCCTACTTGCAGACACTAACCATGGAATTACCTGAGTCTTATTTACCATCCCTTTGAACTGCATTGAAATCATTGAATTGTTAAATTTTCAAATTACATTGTGCACAAAGGTTTCAAAAGATAGAGATATATGTTTTTTAATATGGCATGACACATGTATTCATGTCAGGAGATTGTATAAAAAATTTATATACTTTGTTAAGATTTTCCCACTGAACTTTATGCTCACCTTATGGGATTTTGTGTTTCCGCCGAGTTAGCGGCGTGGAACATATTTTGAGAGCACAAGACTCTTTTCTTTTTGTTGTAATTATTTTTGACAAGCCAAGGGTTTTATATGTATGGGTTTGAAAACCACTTTTGTGTAACCGAGGCTTAAACTCTGGAAAATTTTAGCTGTTGAGGACATTGAATTGCACTTGATATATTGTGCCACATGCTATAAATTCATATTCTAGGAATGTTGAATGTAGAACTGCATGTGGAACATTCTTTTGTAAATCTCTGGAGTTTAATGAATACACATGTTGGAGATTTGATAACAATGTAAATGTTGAGACTTTATTTCTGTATGCATTAAGCAATGGAAGTTAATGTTATGGAAACAAGATTATGTAATTGGAAGTTGATAAATATTTATTGTGTTATGTTTTGGGGCATGTGTAGACACCCCATTTTTGACTGCCAGCAAGACTTGGGCACTTTATTTTGGCACTCAATGACAATGATGAAAGTTACATTGTCAATGTTTTGAATTCTCAATTAAGGAATCTAGTTTTAAAAATGAATCCCAACCTTCCATACCCATATTGTTTTTACCATAGAAATCCATCTTGTGATGATCGGTTTTACTTTACATCTTTTCATTTTCTTTTTTATCGGGATTTTTGTGTTGGGACGCCTTTCCTTAATTCACATCTTCGTTTACTTCGGGTTGGCCTTTCTTTTGTTTCAGAGAGGTGCGGGGTAAAGTTTGGAGTGCCCAGAAGGGAAGCGGCATGTGTGGGAAAGGGGAGCTTGGGTGAGTTGCACACTGCTTTAATTGTAGGTGCGGGACTGGTGCGGAAGGAAGGGCCGCACGTGCGGAGATCAATGCCGCACGTGTGGGGCACATGCGGGATACTAGCAAGTCCGAGAGCTCTATTTTTTCTCTCCTTTTGGGTTGTTTGTATCTCATTTTGTTATATCTCTCTCTCTCTCTCTCTCTAAAAATACATCTCTCTCAGTTCTCTCTACATTTCTCACCAAAAACTTCACAAAATCTTTGATTTCTGTACACCCAATCACATTTTGACCCAAGATCCTCCATCAAAGTGGAAGAGCACCTCTAGAACTACATTGTGTATGGTGGAGATCAACTTCTAGAGCCTTGGATTTCTAGGGTTTCCTCTTGCATCATCTTCATTTCTTCACCTAACTTTAAGGTTGGATTTCCTTTGAGTTATATATGTGTTTATGCAAGTTTTGATTGATTTTATGAGTCCATTTTGGTCTATTCCGAAAATGGGTTTAATGGCACATGAAATTGTTAGTTTGTAAAAGAAATTTATCATTTGTTTTCCTTCAAAGATCATTCCTAAATCTTTGAGCCATATGGGTTGAGATTGAGATGTGTAATGTGGTTTTACAAAAGAGGGAGCATGCTAGGGTTTTTGGTGGAAACCTAGAGGTTTGGGGTTTCTTAAATAAAAGAGGATGAAGACTCATGTTGATGTTATATGTATATATACATTCATATACATGTTTATAGGCGTATTGTTGTGTGCCATGGTGGGCAAAGAGAATGAGAATGTTAGTTGTATACAAATGTTCATACATATCCATACATTCTATTCTTATAAATGAAGAATTTCTTAATGAATGAAAGATTTTGGGATTTGAAGTTGATACCTATATGTTGTTATGGTTTAAATTGAATAAATGTTGAAAGATGTATGGATTGTGGCTATATTATTATACATGGCCAAATGAGAATAAACCCTTGACTATTGGTTGGAAGAACATGGAAATGAGAAAGTGGAACATTGCAGTAGTTATGATCGATGTAGAGAAACGTGTAGTGGTATGGGCAATTGTTGCATTGGCATCACTTAAACCTTGCATTTCATAAGAATTTGTTTGAAGAACAACATTTGAACTCTCATTGAAAATGAAACAATGTGATTGAAAATATGGAATTGTGGCATGGGGTAAATACGTGGTAAGTCCGAATAGGGGGTGTAGCTGAACTTGATAAGTTGGCCAGAGTGTCCTTGGTGAAAAACCAGAAAACTGCGCGAATAGTTGTCGAGCCTTCCGGTTAATAGCAATAAAAATGACAGTTTGGTAGTGCTTGTTGAGCCTACTTGCAGACACCAGCCTAGGGATTACCAGTGTTGTATTTACCGCCCCTCATGTTTAAATTGGAAGTTTGAAATTGATGAGATTGCAAAACGTTATTAAAAGCATGAGGATTTTTAAGAAAAGCATGGCATGGTATTATTTTCTGAAAAAGCATTGCGTGGCATTCGCATTTGCATTTAACATTGGTTATCTTACATAAATGCATATACTTTGTTAAGGATTTCTTTACTGGGCTTTATGCTCACCCCTATGGGATATTGGTGCAGGTAAAGATGTGGTGATCCCGCCGAACTGAGGGCGTGGATATTTTTTAGAAGAGTAAATAGCTCTTTTTTTTTGGTTGTAAATTTTTATAAGCTAAGGGCTAATGTATATGGGTCCGAGAGGCCATTTTGTGTAACCAGGCCTTTGCCTTGGAAGATGTAAGCCCTTAAGGGCAGCTTACTTGTTTTGAGAATAGATGCTTCACATGCTATAGATTCATGTATCTCAATATCCTTGAATGTATAAATCGCATGTGAAACTTTTGTATAAACATTTGGAATTCATGATGTAATGGTTGGGGAATTGCTGTGACTATTTAATGAATGTCAAATGATGAATTATATTTATGTTGGGGTTATACCATTATTATACGGTGAATGTTAGTTGATGCAGTTGGGTTATGTTAAAATATTTCGGGGTGTTACACATCTTTTAGCACTATGCCAACCTACATTGAGCCTGAAACAGAGGATCAAGAGAGCCACATTGAAGACCAGCTGTGCCTCATTTGGAGTCGGCCGTGGCCATTTGGGGCCGATCGTGCCTTTTGGGCAATAAACACTGTTTTGGCCGGAAATCAGCCAGCTGTTTATTTTTGAAGATATTTGTGACCTATTTGGCTTAAATTCTATAAATATGAGTTGATGCCACTATGTTGAGGGTTAGAAAAATTTCAAAGAACCAAAAACACCTTTGAGAGCTTATTCTTCCTTTGCAAGCTATCTTCGAGCATGCCTATCATCTTTGAACTATATACATACATCATATACACTCTTAGAGCTGAACCTTGGAGCCTTGGTTGGGCCTTGAGAACCATAATTAAACCTTCAAAGTGCTCTAGGATAAGTTTGGTTTACAACCAAAGCTTGCTCTCTTCAAGAGGTATAAACTTGTCACATTTTTCCTTGCTTTCATTTCAATCTTATTTTACCTTTTTCTTGTGTCTTCCTACTGTTTTGGATCCATTTCAAGTGTTGGAACTTGGGGTTGAAGAGCTACCAAAGGTAGAGAGGCTTGACACCATTTCTTGCACCTTATCCCATGGCTCATACCCTTTGTTTTTGCACTATTTTCTTCGGTTTTCATACTGATTTTTAGAGTTTAAGAGGTTGGAAAATATGGTTTAGAAGTCCCAAAAGTGGAGAGGTTAGCCACCCCTCCTTGGTCTTGCTTACTAGTTTTGTATCCCTTTGTTTTTACCTATGTTTTGTGCTCTTTTAAAATGGTTTTAGCTACATTTTTTTTTTTTGCACTTTACGAGCTGCTTAGGGGCTGTTTTAATTTATTTAAATAGTTTATGCTTGGAATACTTTGCTTGTTGGGTTGTAAGTCCTCATGGCTTTAGTTGTTTAGGCCTTAGACACCGAGTCATTCGAGTTGATAGCTTTTCTTACTTAGTCCCATGTAAAGAGTCCCACTTTTCTAATAATCAATCTTGCATAATCATTTCTGCAACCTCCTTCCATTCTTTTTTTTGATTAAAGAGTTGTGTTTAATAAAAAGTTGTGGTTCGAGCATAAGAAAGAGACATTTCCATGCTTAATGGTTTAATCTCTCTGGAGGTTCATTACCAAGGCATCACATTTCTCTTATGTTAAACACGACCTTTTGCTTGTCACTCCCTTTTATTGCCGGTGTATTTACTTCTAAGGGACTAACTTTCTAGTTAGGCCCTTGGAAATCACAAAAGAAGGCTTCATTATAGCTTGTTATCAATTTTGGGTTTTGAGTCCTTATCGCTCATCCTGGGTTTGGCTAATTATCGTTCTTTTGAGTTTGACTTGTCATTATTGCGCGCTTTGGGTTTGACTCCGAGCCCCTTATCGCTCGTAAATAAGTTTCACTCCTTTTTTGTGATTTCTCCTGAAGAAAAGGGCTTGAAAGGCTCATTTTCCAGGTTAAGTCGATACTTGTTCATTTTCATTGCATTTGAACATAGTGGTCTTACAAATCACTTTTGGACAAAATGAAAAAAAAAAAGATGAAGAAATGGAAAGGTAAGTTAAAAAAAGCTAATAAAATTGACTTAAAATTGACTAAACCAACATAAAGAAGATTAATAAAATTGCTTGGATTCGGCTAGATGCTATGCCGAGTCCATCGCGTCAAGAGTGATCAAATATTAATTTATGATATTTTGATGAATTTCGAGGCGTGTCTACCTCTCTCTTTGAGCTAACTTCATGATAGGAGGGAGGGGTGGTCGTCTTTCATTACATTTATTAACTTTTTGTCCAAACGTGTCCAAAATCATCACGCAATCAACTTGCGACCATTGATGGTTTCATAACAGAATCCGTTCTTCTCTTGAGTTTCTCCATGATAGAGAGGAGCAGAAAGGGCAAACATGGTTTAGAAAGGTTCTATTTGTACAGTTTCACCTCAGAGCATAAAAACATTTTTCTATATGAAAATAGGGCACAACCGGATTTTGTTGGACCCGGTCGGTCCTCACTGGGGGCTGGTCGAGCTCCAATGTTTGGTAAACAGAGTACTTTTAGTAGAAACAGAGGGCAGTGGCTGAGGGTGAAACAGAGCAATTGCACAGAAGACAAATAGAGCAGCTTATAAAAACAGAGAGTAGTGGTCGGGCCTCATTGGGGGCTGGCCGGGCTCCAATGTTTGGTAAACAGAGTACTTTTAGTAGAAACAGATGACAGTGGCTGAGAGTGAAATAGAGCAGTTGCACAGAAGACAGATAGAGCAGCTTGTAAAAACTGTCTTCATCCACGCATATACGATCCTTGTGCATCTTCTTTTGTTTTGTTATTATTGTTATAATTATTGTTCATAATATTGTTGTAATTATTGTTGTTTATTCTATTGTTGTAATTATTCTTATTGTAACATTATTGTTGTAATAAGGTAGATAGCTAGTTATTTATTTGTTATTCATTTGGATTTGTAATACGTAGTTGATTTGGACACTTGGACATTCGGACCCTACCGCGCGAGGGCAAAATATGTAATAATTGTGTATGTCTTATAATCCCTTTTTCTTTCTCCTTTTTATTTACCTGCTTGTAATGGTAGCATCATATTTTACTTAGCATCTTCTATGATTTGCATCCACTTGTTTTGCATGCATATGGGTTCGGCTCATCATACTAACCAATGTCAATTTCAAATTCATTACTCGAATACATGCTTTATCGCATGCCTTGAATTGACTCACATACCATGCTAGTAGCCGCGCTTATTAAAATTGCATGATTGAATGAGTTGCATTAGTCATATTGCATATCAACACATGCATTCTAATTCGTTTAAATTTCCCTTGGCTTGCCTTGGAGTACTATGTGAGCATTTCTTGTTTTAGCATATTGCATTGTATGTTTGTGTTGCCATATGAACATGCTTTCCATGAGGCTAAGTGCTTAAGTGATGTACTCGTTTGAATGTTGGTGGATGAAGGTCTTTTACTTATGTTGGAATGAGCTCGCTTTTTCCAAGTGACATGTATACAAAACACTTTTTCAAAACAAACATAAAATCAATGCGTTCCAAATTTTGTGAAGTGGTCTATACTTGTGTGCATCACCTAGTAAAAATAGCATAATAAACTAGAACAAGAGCATATAAAGTAAATAAAAATCACATCATAATTAGTAGAGACCGATCTTTGATCGGGTAAGTGGGGTACTCAATTCATGTCCTTCCCCTCTTATATCTAAGTTCCCGAGCCGAGACACTTTGGTGATGACGGATAAGTGACCTTTGGTACGAGTCACAGGTTTCCTAAATTTTTCAAAAAATATTTAGGTGGCGACTCTGCAATCTGGCAATGCATTCCATTTTTGGATTTTTGATTCAAAATCGATTTTTCCAAAAGAATTGTCGGATTTGGACTCATTTGGGTTTATCTATATAACATTGCAGTTGTGAAATCAGATTCAGAACCACGGGAGTCCGAACTGTAGGACTAGTCGTATCCGAAAGGAGCACGAAAAGCAATCTACAGCGTGAGATAAAAATTCTATGTTTTTGACAAATATATTGTGGACATATATTAATCAGTTTGTTCAATTGATTAGTTTTCTATATTTATCTAAAAGATCTGGGTTAATTATTGCCAAATACAAAGATTAGTAATTCCCCCTTTTATTATGAGATTCTTTGTCTAACTAGTTATTAAGGGTTGGTTTGGGGTGTCCTAAAAAAGTATATTTTTTGTCTTTTTACGAAAAGATGTGCAGAAAAGTAGAGAGGTGATGTGATGGAAAAAAGATAAAAAGATGGATTATATAGTAGATGCCAAACAAGGCTTAAGTTTTGGAGTATGATTGTCCTGTTGTAGTATATTTTTAGATAGGATAAAAGCAAGCGAAGAAAACCTAAAAAACCAATAGAACCAGCATCAAGATGGATAAAACGGGACAGACAAACTAGCCTTGAAGATGGCCTCATTTCCATTTTGACAAACATGAGAGACATGGGAAGAATGAAATGAACAAAGATCTTGGCGAATTTCTGTAATCATAGATCCAAAACTTGCCAACATACAATTTACACCCAGAATGCCATTGATCACAGTCAAAGAATCCCCCTCCAAATGAATGTTAACCAAATCGAGGTTCTGAGCAAACCGAATAGCTTTAAGGGCCATAACAGCCTCAAAAAAATCAACATCAGAAATAAGATTCATTTTTTCTGATAAAGAGGCTATTACACACCCTAAACTGTACCTAGCAACCACACCTAGGCCCGAAACATGTTGTGCATAACCCATAGCCCCATCGAAAGTTATTTTGTACACTCCAGTCGCTAGTGCTAACCAAATCATATTTGAATTTGAAGAAGGCAATGGACTAGAGCATACTTAGGCTGCAATGTAGACTGAGTGACTGTCAAGAGCAAGAGTTGCCACCTCCTTTGCCGATCGTTGGGATTAAGCAATGACCACTTGGTTTTGGTGCAACCAAATACTCCCACAAACTGTGAAAACCATCCTTAAAATTGAAGAGTCACGAAGTAAATAAATTTCTTGTTCCGCAAAAGCACACCTAACAAACAATGGCGCACAATCTCCATCTCATCAAGACAAACGTCACATATTTTCCGCAATGATATCCGCTTCTTAATCAGATTTGCATTTACTGGAAGTATATCATGACATGCCTTCCAAGCGAAAACTCGAATTTTCAATGGAATTTTTAACTTCTACATCATCTTCCATAAAGCACCTGAAAGTGATCTATTCCCTGATGGCCTAACTTGAAGTTCCCTATTAGATGTAGATAACTCCAATTGGTAAGTCAACTTGATGGTGAAGACCTATTCTTTGAATAATGCCAAACTAGAGTATCTAATGGCCAACTTTGAAAAGCGGAATATCTAAAATAAGAGGTGCATCAATAGCTGAGACAGTTACCACAATGAACTCTGAATTCCAATAGCCTCTATCCCAATCAATAAACTCCAAAACTGTAGCTTCCGGTGACAAAACCAACGGATGAACAAAAAGCCGAAAGGTAGAACGTCGAGGCACCCATCAATTCCCTCAAATTTTGACACTATGCCCATCTCCAACCCATAATCGTAAACCCGCTTGTAACAACGATCGAGAGTCAAAAATACTTCTCCAAGTTAGAGATGGATTGCTACCCAGTGAAGCTTCCAAAAAGCAAGATGACATAAAATACCAAGCCTTGAGAAATCGAGCCACCAAAGCCAAGCTTCTGAAATTTTTAGCAATCGCTAAGCTTTCTTAGCAAGCATAGCCTCATTGAAAGCCACCAAACTTCTAAAACCCAATCCCTTGTTGTATTTTGGCCTACATAATTTACTCCACTGAATCTAATGAATTTTTTTTTCTCTTCCTCTCATTGTTCCCACCAGAATTGACCTATCATAGAATCAATCTCATGACATAGCCCCCTACAAAGTTTGAAACAGGACATGATAAATATAGGAATGGCTTAAGCAACAATCTTGATCAATATTTCTCTGCTTGCCAGCGATAAAAGCTTTTATTTCCAACCATTCAAATGTTTCCAAATTTGGCTCTTAATGAATCTAAAAACCTCCATCTTTGATTTACTCTCAAAAGAAGGCATTCCCAGATATTTCTCAGTTGTATCCATCACTGCCGCCCCCAAGAAGGCCTATAATATTCTTCCTACACTTATCTCATCGCAAACATTTTTGCTAAAAAAGATCGCCGATTTGTCCAAATTTACCTTTTGCCCAAAGGCCAACTCGTAGTCAGGCAAAATAGCCACCAAAATTTGAACTTCAATGGAAGTGGCCTTTGCAAATAACAGACTATCATCTGCAAAAAAGAGATACGAAATATATGGTCCCCCATACACCAATATCCCTAAGAAAAGATGCCAGTTGACCCCACTATTAATCATGCATGAAAGAGCCTCCAAAACAATAATGAATAGGTACGAACAAATCGGATCCCCTTGCTGCAGCCTCCATGAGGCGTGGAACTGTTGAGTTGGGACACTAATAATCAAGACTGAATAGGCACTACAAGAAAACTCAGTTTTACGACATTAAATGCAGGCCATGGTGACGATTTTATGACGCGAGATATAAATTTGTATTATGACAAGTCATTGAAAGTCATTCACTTCAATAGTATGCAAAATTACGTCGTTAAAAAACCTTTAACAATGGATTTTGTGCATCGTGCTTGACTTTTCTACAACTACTTTTGTATCCTGTTAATTCATGGGACAAACTATAACGCTTTTTGCTCATCATTAAATATTTAATACAAGCCTATTCTGCTTGCCATAGATAAGTACAACAAACTGTGGCGTTCATAGACTATTGTTGAATATTTCATACAATTGCTTTTTTTGCTTGCCGTAGAATATGTATTTTGTTTTCAATTCAGTAGGTTCTATTTGACCTGTTATGTATAATCTAAAAAAACATTACAAACAAGCTTCACAAAGTATTAATCAACCACTAAAATATTGTGTTAAACATAAAAAAACAAACTATATCCATAATCAAGAACATCCAACAATTGTCTATTCATTCCAAACATCTAAAATCTATGTTTATGAAGCTTCAAAAACTATCCTTAAGTTCAAAATCATACAAAAAGTTCTAAATCATCCAAAAAGAACTATCCTTAAGTTCTAAATTATCCAAAAACTATATCATATATAGGTTTCTAAACAAATCCAAAACTATCTAAACAAATGCACAAAACCATTCATCAAAATCATACCCAAAACTATCCATAGATGTCAAGATTTCTACTCGAAGTCAAACCTGATGAAATGGCTTGGCCAATCAACAGTACTTCCAATAGTTTCCTCAAGAACAAACATTTCACGATTAGGGTGAAACAATGGCGCATTGACTTTGACATGGCTAACCCATACTTTCTAGCACCCAGGGCCAAGAGGCATGCACGTGATGTATCAATTGTGTAGAATCTATTGATGCAATTGTGCTGTCCACAACTGCCACCTTTGTCCCATCACAATTCAACAATTTGCATTTGACATTGTCCAAATTGGATTCATCATTCGTAGTTTCATTTTTATCATGTAATGTCACGCTCCAAAATTTAGACAATTAAATATTAAATTAGGACTAAACCCTAATCAATATTTCATGAGTGTGATTACAACTATAAAATAAATCCATATAAAAACCCTAAGCCTTGCATACACAACTAATCAAAATAATTAAAATCAATCAATCATCTAAAAACCCTAAACCTTACATACACAACTAATCAAAATAACTAAAATCAATCTATCATCTTTATATAAATACAAAATCAAACTAACATCAAATAAATAAAAATAAATAAATAAAAACAATGAATTAAACATAAATCAAGAGAAGTGGGTTTTGTACTCACAATATTTTTTTGAAGATCAAAGAATTATTTGAAAAATTAATGAAGTCACCAAAACAAAACCTAATCTTTTCTTCCTCTCCTTTCTCTTTCACACACAAAGCCGCATGATCTCTCTTTTTCTTTGATTACTCTCTCTCTCTCTCTCTGCGCCGTTGCAGCTCTGTTTTCTCTTTTTCCTTAATTTAGTTTATAACCTAAGCACTTGTTATATAACCTAAACACTTGTTATATAACCTAATATTTTTTATGTTATATAATATAAATACAACATAATTAAAACATAAACAAATTTGATATATATTTTATCGATATATAAAACACTTTTTTTTTTATAGATACAAAATATATAAATATTTGAATTACTTATATATAATAGATTATCACATTAAATTAATTAAATGCCACTTTAAATTCTCATAAATCCACACAATTAATAAAGCCAAACATAAAATAAAGTAATAATAAATAAGTAATGATCTACAAAAAAAGTAGGGTCGGTACAATATATACACCTCAAAAGAATCTCGTCCCGAGATTCGATAGGAGAGAGTACTAAGCAAAATGTTCCCGGTGCAAACGCCGAATTTTCTCTTGTATCCTCGCTCCAATGCACTTTAACCAAGTTCACTTTCTTGCATCACAATTACTTTACATCCTGATCTAAAATAGTAACCAGTCGCACCACATACATGAGATCATCATTAATCTCCAACACTTCTGGTGATACTACTTGGGAAGGGTCTTGTACACACTTCCACAATAAAGATACATTGAACACATAGTGAATCATAGCTAAAGCAGGTGGTAGAGCTAATTTGTAAGCCACATTACCAATCCTCTTAGTGATCTCATATGGTTCCACAAATCTAGGTGCCAACTTTCCCTTCTTTCTGAACCGCATGATAACCTTCATCGGCGAAACCTTCAAAAACACAAAATCTCCAACATTCAACTCAACCCTCTTACGTTTTCTATCAGCGTAACTCTTCTGATGGCTTTGTGCAGTCTTAATGTGTTCTCGAATAATGTTTACCTTCTCCGTGGTCTCTCTCACCAACTCTGGCCCTAACAATGACGCATCTCCTACCTCCATCCAACAAGCAAGTGATTGTAGAAACCCCATTTTTGACAAACCTTAAGACTCAGACGTCATTTTTTGTGCACTCGGTGATTGTGCATGTCTGTGCTCATTTTGAGTTTTCGGAGCCTTCGGCTGAGCGCCTTGTCTCGGGACCTCTTAACTTTCTCCTCTTGGCCTGGTTTTTAGACTATGCATTGCTGCATTTGCCTAGAGGGAAACGAAGGCCTGTAGGCCACTTTTTGTAGCCGTAGACTACCTTTCCCTCTCGTAGGCCACTTGTAGTGGCCCGTAAACTAGTTTTCGGGGCTTCCGGCTAAGTGCCTTGTCTTGCGGACTCTTGTCTTGCAGACTCTTGTCTTTCTTCCTTTTTGGTTTGTTTTTCAACCAAACCTTGTTACCCCTTGCCTGGAGCGTGGAACAGGGGTGTAGACCAGTTTTCTCCCCTGTAGACCACTTTTGGTGATCGGTCAACTAGGGTGGGTGGTCGGTCGACCACACTAAGTGGTCTACAGCCTGCCACCACCTTCTTTTCTTTGTGTAGACTACCTTTCCCCCCCTGTCAGCCAATTTTTTCCCCTGTTGACCACCTAGGATGGTCGGTCGACTAGTAGGGTTGATCGGTCGACAACTTTAAGTGGTCTACGGCCTTTTTTCTGCTTTTGCAGATATTTTTGGTGCCAGCTGTGCCAGCTGTTAGGCACAGAATGCATCATCTCTACACGTGTAGGGAGGGATTTGAGCAAGCTTTTGCTTGTATCTCTATATAAGGGGAAGTGCTTCCCCTTTAGAGTGGGTTCAGAATTTTGGAGAAGCCAAAATTATCTACTCTCTCTAATATTGTTGTGCCTTGTAGTGCTTAGAATTGCATTTTCTTCACACTTTTGCACACAACCTCTTAGCCAAACATTCCTACTTTGTTGCTGAGGTACTGGAGGGTCTTAAGGGAGCTTCAAAAAGCTGGTTTTGAACTCAAGAAGTTGTTGTTCTTGTTGTTCTTCACGGGTGAGTCCTTTTCCCTCTTTAAAGCATTATTTTCATTGCTTATTTAGCCACCTTTGCATGTTATTTTAGGCTTAACTTTCAACTGAAAAAAGTCTTGTTTTGAAGTGTTTAAAATGTTTGTTTAAGGCTTTGTTTGAGTTAGGGGTGGTTTACTCTCTTTGGTGGCTTGTTTTGCCTTGTTTTGTGCCATCTTTTAAGGCCTTTGAGACCATCTCTTTTTGGCCTTCTCACCACTGAAATTTAGAGAAATTTCAGTGGTGGAAAAGTGGTTTTGAGGTCCCAAATGGGTGGGTGTGGTCCCTCGTCCCTTCTCTTGTTTGTATATGTTGATGGCCCTCCAAAAGAGCATGTGTTTCTATTTCTTAGAGGCTTTGTTTAGGCTCATTTTTGTGACTTTTCAGACCTTCCATAACTCTGTTTTCGGCTGTATTGGTCACCTCTTCTATGCTTCTTATACTTGTAGTGTAAACCTACTTGTAGCCTTGCAAAGTAGCATGTCTTTCTAGCATGTATTGGCTCCATTTCAGTAGGTTTTTGGCCATTATTTGACATTTCATAACTCTGATTTGGGTTGGTTTGGTTGCCTCCTGCATGCTCCTTGCACTTGTAGTGCAATTTTGGTTCACTAGCCTAGCATATCTGTTGTTTTAGGCTATTGATCTAGCATGTGTATGCTCTACTCTAGCATATTTTTGGCTTTGATTTAACATGCTTGAGGTCTGATTTAAGTGGTTTTGGTCATGCATGTTTGGTTTTGCATAGCTATAGTGCATTTGGCTTTGCTAGCCTTGTACTTTGGGACCCCTAGCATGTCATATTTGAGCCTTTTGCATGGCATGGCATCATTTGGTAGGTAATTTCAGACCATAAAATTCTACCATGCTCTCATGTTTATCACTCTTTCATTGTGTTTAAGAGTTATTCTCTTATGCCTTGTTTGTGAGCTAATACATGAGCATGTCTTTCTTGCCATCTATGTTGCGAGTCTAGCATGGTTTTGCTACTATTTTGACCTACCTTAAGTATATTTTGAGTGCTTTAGGTCATTTGAGCATTGCTTGGTATGGTTGTAGTGTAAAGGGCCTTGCTAGTCTTGTGTTTTGAAGCCCCTAACATGCCTTGTTTGTGATGTTTGCATGATATGGCATCATTTGGCATGTAATTTCAGAGCATATTTCATTGTCATGTTCTCACTTCTTTCACTCTTTAAGTGCTATTGAGAGTTGTGCCTTATGCCCTGCTTGTGAGCCAATTTGTGTGCATGTTAGTCTAGTCTTTTGGGCTTCAATTTCAACATGTTCATGCCACTAATTTGGCATGTTTTAGGTTTGTCCATGGCTGGTTTTGTTGTTTGAGCTTGATAATGTATGCTTCTAGTGTAATACACTTCACTAGCTTTGATGCTCCGTGCCTCTAACATGCATTACATAAGTTGTTTGCATGATTTTAAGTCATTGAGCATGTCATTGCAGTGCTGAAATGTGTGTCATTGCACTCCATTATTTCACTCTCTCATTTGCCTTGAAAGTGGTCTTTAGCCCCTTGTTGGTTTGAGCATGGAATTGAGGCTCTCATGCCTAATGGTTTTAGCTCTCTCTTGAGGGTTTCTACTAACCAAAAGCATGAGGCTTTTTTCATGCTCAAGGTACTTGTGGCTGAGGCCATCTTTCCTTAGAGGACTTTTCACATTGGACTTAGCCGGTTAATGAATGGTTCGGTAATGTAAAATGTGTAAACAAAAATCAATCAAGTAAAACATGTCAAGATAAGCATGTTGCATGTGTGCATTGCACTGTGTTCAACCGGATGTTATGTTGAACACAAGGTGGATTGGTCCACTTCATACTTGAAGTGATGAAAGTGAGCCAATCCCCTTTGTTTCTGCTGCCTCTAATCATCCATGATGAGGTAGTGGATTTAGAGTCTTGTTTGCATTGCATTCATTGAATTTGTGCAAGTTGGACCCTTGGCCATCATGCATTAAAATGCTCAGTTGATGGTCTTGGATCCAATGATGCCCCCTCCCTTGAGGTTTTGAAGTGATATGGAGTGGCACAGTACGTACGTACATACCCTTGGGAGACCCTCCCTTTCCTCTATCCTTTGCTTTGTTGCAGTATGGCGTCACAGCACACTAGTGGTCGGCAGGGCCACATTGGTGACCGACACCCTCCCATTCACGGCCGGCAGTGCCTACTTTTGGCCTGACTTTCCTCATGGCGGCTGAGCTGGTGCATTCCTTAGCCTTGATTTGGTAAGTTTCAGCAGCAAGTTCTTGAGGACACCCTGTAAACAGAGCCTCTGAAAGAGCAAATCGGAAGGTGTTTCGAGGTGAGAAACCGAGTGCGAGCATGCATCCTTTTCTTCTTTAAACAAAGCTGGAGCAACTTAGTTTAAATGTTTACTTGTTAGTTAGCATTTGTTTTTTGTAAATTAATTAATTTGTTAATTAGTTGAAGTGATGTAATAATTAGTTGTAGCTAGTTATTCAATTTGGTTGTGTAATAATTAGTCTAATTAGCTTAATTAGATTAATTGCTTAGCTTAGCTTAGATTAGCTTAGCTTGTATTCAGACCCTCCATCGAGAGGGTATATGTTGTAATAAGGCTGCGTGTGTGTGTGAATGTCTTCCAACCTCATGTCTTTCTCCCTTTTATTTATCCGCTTTTGGTGGTTAGACTAGGGCATATTTCAATTAGCATACTTATGCTTTGCATGCATGCATCATTCATTCGTATTGCATACATCAGGCTCGGCGTATCATTCAAACTGCATTGAATTTCAATACTTACTTGAATACGTGTTTCAAAGCATGTTATCGAGTGTTGCATTCATATGCCATTCTAGATAGCCGAGCCTATTTTAGTTGCATTTTTCCATGTGTTGCATTAGGCATCATTGACATAGCTAGGATCATGTATTGATTACTAACTAGCTTTTGTTTTGGCTCGGAGTACACTGTGAATATTTACGCTTTAGCACACTGCATGAAATGTGTATGTTGCCATGAGGCTATTTGATTAACTGGCTGAATGCATGTAGATGAAGGCTTTATTGCTTGAATTGGAACAATTCGTCAAAATGTGCGTTTTAAGCCCACTTGGAGTGGCAAATCATGTTTTCAAGCCCACTTGAGGGTGGTAAATCGGCATTTTAGCCTACTTGCAAGTAGCATCTTCAAACCATTTTCGAAAAACAAACATGAGATGTTTTGTTCCAAATTGAGTGATTTAGTCTATACTTATATGTTGTGCGCATTATATAGTAATTGTAGATTAATAATCGGAATAAGAACACATGTGTTTATAAAAACAACATATCATGATTAGTAGAGGCCGATCTTTGATCAGGCGAGCGGGGGTGCTCATTTCAAGACCGTCCCCCCTCGTACCCAAGTTCCCAAGCCGAGACAACTTTGGTGATGACGGACACGTGGCCTTAGGCACGAGTCAGGGTTTCTTAAAATTCCCAAAAACAAAATAGTTAGGTAGCGACTCTGTAATCTGGCAAAGCAGTTCATATTTGGCACTTCTTGATTAAAATCGATTTTCCAAAACGATTTGCCGGATTTGGACTCTTTGGTGATTTATCAGTCTTACATTGCACTTTGTGAGATTAGATACAGAACCGTGACAGGAGTCCGAACTATAGTAGCTAGAACACAATCCACGCCTTCTCCAAAAAAGAGGCGCACGGAGCGAGTTTGGGCAGTCTACAGTGATCGACATGGCCTCCCATGCAAAGCCTCAAAAGGTGCCATCCCAATACTGGAGTGATAGCTATTATTATAAGAAAACTCTAGCAATGGCAAGTGTTCTTCCCAACTACCACCAAGATCAAGGATACATGCTCTCAACATATCCTCCAAGATCTGATTTACCCGCTCAGTTTACCCACCTGTTTGAGGATGATAAGCCGTGCTCAAGTCTAACCTAGCGCCCAAAGCATGCTGAAAACTCTCCCAAAACTCTGCCACAAACAACGAATCACGATCCAAAACTATAGCAACTGGTGCGCGATGAAGTTGCACCACCTCCTGAATATATAGCCTAGCTAGTTTATCCGCAGTTCGGTGAACACTGATAGGAATAAAATGAGCAGACTTGGTGAGTCGATCCACTATCACCCAAATAGATTCATTGCCTCGCTTAGACTGTGGCAATCTATCCACGAAGTCCATAGAGATGTAGTCCCATTTGCAAGTAAGAATCTCAAGAGGCTGCAAAAGTCCAAACGGTCGTTGGTGTTCTGCTTTAACCTGTTGCCACACATAACATCGAGAAACATACTCTCCTACGTCTTTCTTCATACCTTCCCACCAAAACGTCCTCTTTAGGTCATGATACATCTTAGTCCCACCAGGGTGAATGGTATATCGAGACCTATGGACATCATCCATAATCTCTTTCCTTAATTCAACAATGTTAGGTACACCCAGCTTGTCCTTGTATAGCAATCCCCCATCCGAGTCCATAGACCAATCAGTAGGACAATCATCGATCAAATCCACTACAAGGTCATCGAGCTTGCTAATGTGAAACCCATCTAAATTCTATATTTGATGAACTTTGCCCAGTAATGTTAGCTGTACGGTCAAACCACCAATGTATGCCCTTTCAGCACTTTCTATTGGTTGAACATCATGCATCAAAATTAATTCCAAGGACTTCCATTCTTGAATCATCAAAGAAGCTATAATCCTATATTGTTGACTAAGTTCATCAACGACCACATTTCCTTTTCCCGGGTGGTAAAGGATCTCGAAATCATAACTATTGACGAATTCAACCCACCTCTGTTGCCTCATGTTCAACTCGTTTTGAGAAAATAGATATTTGAGGCTCTTATGATCTGTGTACAACTCAAAGTGCGCTCCACACAAGTAGTGTCGCCACACTGTGAACGCAAAAACAACTGCTGCCAACTCTAAGTCATGAGTAGGGTATCGTCTCTCATGAGGTTTTAATTGTCAAGAAGCATACGATACAACCTTCTGATGCTGCATCAACACACATCCCAACCCAGTTCCACTTGCATCAATAAACACTACTAACTTTTCCCTTTGTACCGGTATAGTTAACACCGGAGCTGTAGTGAACCGCTGCTTTAACTCCTGGAAAGCTTTTTCACAATCATCTGTCCATAAGAACTTCACATTCTTGCGGGTCAAGTTGGTCATGGGTGCTGCAATAGTGGAAAACTTCCCTATAAATCTCCTGTAATAATCGGCTAGTCCTAAAAAACTTCTCACCTCTGTAGGGTTCGTAGGCTGCTTCCATTCTTTGACCGCAACAACTTTCTCAGGATCTACCGCTATTCCATGATTGGACACAACATGCCCCAAAAATCAAATTTCTTTCTCCCAAAAATGACACTTACTGAACTTAGCGTATAATTATTGCTCCCTTAAAGTCTGCAATACAACTTTTAAGTGTTCTCTGTGTTCCTCCTCATTCTTAGAATACACCAGGATATCATCTATGAAGATATTCACAAATTTATCTAGATACGGTTGAAAAATTCTGTTTATCAAGTCCATGAAATAGACAAGAGCATTGGTCAAACCAAAAGGCATTACAGGAAATTCGTACAACCCATACTGGGTCTGAGAAGCAGTAAGCGGTATACTTTCCTCTGACACACCCATCTGATGGTAACCCGTTCTGAGATCAAACTGAGAGAACATGGCTACCCCCTTCAACTGATCAAACAAGTCATCAATTCTAGGTAGTGGACACTTGTTTTTGATAGTCATCTTGTTCAGTTCTTTGTAATCTGTGCACGTACAGAGAGTGCTATCTTTCTTACAGACAAAGATCGCAGGTGCTCCCCACGGGGAGTTACTTGAATGAATGAACCCTTTCTGAAGTATCTCTTATAGCTTCTTCTTTATCTTCACAAGCTCTTTAGGCGTTATTTTGTATGCCGCCTTAGAAATTGGTGCAGTTCCCGGCACTAAGTCAATGCGAAATTCTACTACCCGTCGAGGAGGAGGTCCAGGTATCTCTTGAAATACATCCTCAAACATGCGCACCACATCTACCTCACTAATATCCTGCTTAGGTATTTCTATCGAGCACAGAAAACTCGTCATCACCGACTCTTCTCCATCTCTAGAAGTGTGGGTAAGCCGTGGCATACCGGGAATATCTATATTTACAGTCTTTCTAGCACAATCTGGAGTCACAAAGTATTTTCGCAGCCATTCCATACCCAAAATAATTGCAAACCCTTCAAACCCTAACACAATTAGGTCTGTATGCAAGACTCTACCCGCAAAGTCAATCTCAAAATCTTTACACATCTTATAAAGAGTAACTGCCCTTCTTAAAGGGGTCTCAACACGGATAGGTCTAGATAAGGAGGTAGTTACAATGCGTTCTCTCTCTATAAACTGTCTAGATATAAAAGAATAAGAGGCACCAGTATCAAAAAGTACTCTAATGGGTTCTTGAAAAAGATTAAAAGTACTATGCACTTTATTAGCTCCTAGCATCACTACAAATGCCTTGGTTGGAGCTACCTAACCCTATCGCGCCTGCTGTCTCTGAGGGCAATCCTTGATTACATGCCCCAACTGCTGATACCCAAAACACTTCCTATTGATCGGTTGAGGTGCTACTGGTCTGATAGGTAGGGGCCCTTCTAATGGTGGTATGGGAGGACGATAACCCAACTGTGGCACTTGTTGCTACTGCCCTTGATAACCCTGTGGGTGCAGACCACCCTGTCTTTGAAAATAGTGCCCTTGGGGTTGGAGATTGTCCTGAGGCCGGAAATTACCTTGAGGTTTGAAATTTCCCTGACTACCCTGTTACTGTGGCCTCTGAAACTACTGACCCCTATGCCTTTGATCATAGGGTCGGTATCTGTTCCCATCCCGTTGTTGGAAGTGACTCCCTCTAGAAGTCTCTCCGACATTGGCCTTCCCTTCTTTAAACTGCTTCTCCTTTTCCTCATACTTTAGTGCTAAGTCAAGAACTCTGTCAAACGGTTCAACATCAAAGGGAATAAGGGACTTAGACAAGTAATGATTCAATCCCTTAATAAACTTCTCATTATTCTTCTCCTACATGTCGACCAAGTAAGGGGCATAACGAGACAACTCATTACACTTGGTGACATACTTGATCACTGTTCTACTCTCTTGAGTCAACTTAAAAAATTCATCACTTAGTTGAGACCGAATAGCAGCAAGAACAAACTTCCGGTCAAAACAAGTCTTGAAATCTACCCAAGTCAAAGTCGTCAAATATAGACCCTCCTTCTACGAGTTCCACCAAAATAAGGGTGCTCCCTCAAGCTGATGTGTAGCCAACTCCTGTTTTTGAACCTCAGTGAGCTGCATACGACCAAACACCATCTCACATTTTTCAACCCAAGCGTAAGCTGCAACGGGTCCTCCATCTCCAGAGAATTTTTGACCTCCCAAAGAAACACAGTCTTTGTTTCTTTTCGTAAAGGGATCTCCCTGGTGGCCTTGATTATTGTTCTGAACAACCTGAAGTAATTGGGCCATCATCTCCTCCACATTAACCTACACTGTATTGGTTGTCCCGGCAGCAGTCGCCGCTGCCACTACCGCTGCTACTGCGTTAGCAATTGTTTTTTTTCCCTATGCCATTAGCCTCAATGCTTCTCAAATTATACCTTCCAGCCATCACCTTCAAGTTAAACACACAAAAATTCGTTCATAAATACTTAGAATAAATTCAACCACCAACCTAAACCAGCTAACCCATGTTTCCACAATTTGAGGATCACCTAAACTCTCACAACTCTAGGGTAACCTAGAGCTCTGATACCAAACCGTCACGCCCCAATATTTAGACAATTAAATATTAAATTAGGACTAAACCCCAATCAATATTCCATGAGTGTGATTACAACCATAAAATAAATCCATATAAAAACCCTAAGCCTTGTATACACAACTAATCAAAATAATTAAAATCAATCAATCATCTAAAAACCCTAAACCTTACATACACAACTAATCAAAATAATTAAAATCAATCAATCATCTAAAAATCCCAAACCTTACATACACAACTAATCAAAATAATTAAAATCAATCTATCATCTTTATATAAATACAAAATCAAACTAACATCAAATAAATAAATAAAAACAATGAATTAAACATAAATCAAGGGAAGTGGGTATTGTACTCACAATATTTTTTTGAAGGTCAAAGAATTATTTAAAAAATTAATCGAGTCACCAAAACAAAACCTAATCTTTTCTTCCTCTCTTTTCTCTTTCACACACAAAGCCACAGGATCTCTCTCTCTCTCTCTCTCTCTCTCTCTCTCTCTCTCTCTCTCTCTCGGCGCCATTGGTGCTCTGTTTTCTCTTTTTCCTTAATTTAGTTTATAACCTAAGCACTTGTTATATAACCTAAACACTTGTTATATAACCTAATAGTTTTTATATTATATAATATAAATACAACATAATCCACATTAAATTCTCGTAAATCCACACAATTAATAAAGCCAAACATAAAATAAACTAATAATAAATAAGTAATGATCTACGAAAAATTGGGGTCACTACATGTAACCATCATGAAAGCAATACATAAAAGAAGCTAATGAATTGACGACAAAATTAATGTAATTAATAATACCATATAAAGTTTACCCAAATATATTCATTTTCATTGCCTTCATTGTTTTCCACACCTTAAAAAAATTGTAATACAATGTCAAGGTATATTTGCTTACTGAAATTTAGTAGATGATATGCAAAATTGACAAAAGCTCTTTAGTATAAAAGCAAGCAAGTAAAAGCACAAGTACGACAAAAATAGAGGTAAGTAATAATGCCACATAAAATTTACCCTAATATTTTCTTACGAATGCACCCTATGTTCACCACTTCCACAATTTTCCTCACCCTAAAAAAATTGTAATACAATAATAGGAAGTATTTAGTTACTCAAATTTAGTAGATGATGGGATCTATATGCAAAATTGACAAAAGTTTAAGTAGAAAAGCAAGTGTCACGACGCGAACCCACCCCTAGAGGTCAAGGTCATGACCGGCCAGTAATCTTAGATTTCCTTTGGTCTAAAAGACAAATACAAATCATTTAATAAATAATGAGACTTAGCGAAAGCAATATGAATAAAATTACAAGTCCAATGAGCGGTACTTATATGCCAAAATCCAAATAAACTTAAACCATTAACATAACTATCAACCATACAATAAACCTTCAAATAACAAAAGCAAAAGATTAAACAAAAAGGGTTGACAAGTTTGGCTCCACTTGAGTCCAAGTAATGCCCCATCACAGAGGCACTCATTAACGGCTTCACAAAGGGGTGGACTCTCGAACCATCTCTAGACTTCACGATCTACATGCTAACCTACATATATATAAGGGAGAGGGGTGACCTAGAGCCTAGTAAGTAATATCAAAGTTAAGAGGTTAAATGAATGAAGTCTGATACAATAAAAATCATATCTTGTATTTCCAAATAACCATATAACGAATTCAAATTGAAAATTTGTTATATCTAAAATCCATTAATTAAACATCATACGTGGTACATCCAATAGAATAACAAAGAGGCCCAAAGGCCTAAATCAAAGGGACCATCAAGGTCTAGCAAAAGAACCATCAAGGTCTAAACGAAGGGACTATAACGAATGGACCACTTGGGTCTAACATCAGAGATCTTTGTAATTCTAATAATCGAAAGGCCATGGTATTGTTTCCCCCAAGTGAGAGCCTCACTAAAGGATGCCACGGATATTTTTTCAAATAGGACATTCATTTATTCATGTAAAGATAACATTTTCATAAATATCATTCTTGTAACAATTCAAAATACATTTCAAACATATCTTTATAGAGATACTACTCATAGTGGACTTGAGCTGATGTAAGCTTTGGGTGACCAAGCTACACAAAACATATCACAAAGATAATTATTGAAACACATTGACTAAACAAATATTATATCTTAATTCAATTTCCTTTAAAGAATAACGAGAATGAAAATGTGCACTTAAAAGTGTTTTTCAAAAGTTGCTGAAACAGGGCAGTTCACTCGAGCACACCTTTGGTCGCTCAAGCGATCTGTATAGTCTACAGAAGTATTGGATGATGTCAAAGTAGGCTCGTGTGGTCACTTAGTTGCTCCAGCCAAGTGCAATGGAAGTTGAGTTCACTCGAGCTATGTGCAATGCCTTTGCAAAAATACATGATGCTCACCAAGTGCACTTGAGCGACAACTTCATTGCTTGAGTGATGAGGTTGAATTCTAGGTTTTCTAGAACAAAATTTAAGTTTCTAAACATGAATTCAAGTTTCAAAAGCTTGCATGGTTGGACCAAATACATGCACACTCTTTGAAAAACTTATAAACACAACTAATTTGAAACCATTTGCTCAAAACCTTTGTCAATTTCTCAAAATCAAGCTCAAAACTTCATAATCCAACCATGTATGCAAGGAATTCAACCTCATTACTTCCAAAATGTCAAACCATGGACAATTGAGTGTAAATTCATGAAGAATTATTAAAAAAAAACAAGTATGAACTTTATGCATGTAAGGATTTTTGAAAACCAAACTCAAAAATGATGAATTGATGGATGGATGTCCATATTTAACCCATTATCACCATATTCAAGTAGATTCTATCATTTTCTTAACAATTACATGAATTGTCTACAAAGATTAAGGTTGTAGTTTTTACCTAGAGCTTAAATTTGTGATCTTCTACACAAATTTTCTTCAATTCTGCTCATTTTTTTCACAATTCTACCTCTTCCTCTCTCTAAAGGTCGATCTCTCTCTCTCTCTCTCTCTCTCTCTCTCTCTAGAATTTTCAGCTCAAATGTTGATTATCAACACACTTCTCACTTATAACACATATATAAAGGTTAGATTAGATTAGGCTAGGCTAATTAAGTAAGCTTAATGTTAGTTAATCTAGTTTAATTCTAATTGATTTATTCTAATTATTTTAATCTGAATCAAATTTTAATTAAACTTTCCATGTGGCTCTAAATATTCTAATTAGCCTATTAAAATAGTCAATTTCAATTTTTGAATTCGTTTGAGCTTTCAATTTCTAATTCAAAGTAAGCATTCTAACAGATATTTTATAAGCAAGCAGATATACATAAAATTAAATACATAACATGCAAATTCTCTTAATAAAATATTATGCAAAAATGATATTCATTTTAGGCTCATCACAGCAAGTAAGCAAAAGTACAAGCATGGGAAATGTGCAAGTTTACATGGGTTTCTCCATGAGAATGTTTCTTGCCCCTCGCCCATTTGCTTGGCTCCTACAAGTTTTAATTAATTGAATTTTTTTTCTTTTTTTTTTTTTTAACTTTGTGAATTTCCTTCTATCTAAAAGCTAGCTATTTATTAACACAAAGCAACATATTACAAAAGCTTGAAAGCATTACATGTATGTACGAATAAAGTTGGTGTTATGATCACTATAAAAAATTTAAAAAAAAAAAGGAAAAATATTTAACTGTTGGTCTAGGTACAATCCCATGCAAGTTTGAATGCTGCAAAAAGCATAATAGGATGGAGAAGAAGCTGTTAGATCAAGAGTTTCATTATGATGTTATGATATTCTCTCATTTATATTAGAGGTGCATCACATGTGGTAATAAGATTCAAACAATGTGTTGAAAGTCCCAAACCAAGGGCACAAGGTTCAAGTCACTGTAGACGTCCCCGAACGCCCCGGGAGGGTTAGGTCCCGTTCCGTTCGTATTGGGGTCACTACAGTTCAAGGACTCAAATGTCATGATTCTTAATCTTGAACCAAAGAGTTAGTCCAGTCCAAATCGTTGAAATGAATTTTTTTTTTTGAGAAGTGAAAAACAACATTACCTTTGCGGATACAAAAATCGCGCCAAATATTTTTATTTTTTTATTTTTGGAAACCTTGACTAGGTGCAAAGGCCGCGTGCAAAGGTCATCTGTCCCATTGCCTCGGCTAGGGAACTTAGATGCGATTGGGAAGGGTCACCGTGAGCACCCTTCGCCCGTCAAAGACCGACCTCGGGCTCACAACGATGATTTTTTTGAAAACATTGTGTTCTTATATTCGGTTATTAGCCTAGATTGCTATGTGATGCTCAAACAAACAAGTATAGACTGAGTCGCTTGAATTTGGAACTAAACATTTCATGTTTGTTTGTTTGAAAATGGTTTGATGGTGCTACATGAGTAGGCTAAGGCGTGAATTTGCCACCTGGGGCCCTTAGGGCTTAGAAAAATTTTTGATTTTATCTAGTGGGCTTAAAACAAACATTTGATGATTTGATCCCCTGCATAAACCCAACCTCCATCCCTCCATTCATCGGTTATATCACGTTCATATCAGCATATAGCCTGGTAAAGCAGTAATATTCATGGCGATCCACCGCATCGCATGCAATGATAAAAAAAAAAAAAAAAACTCTACTCCAAGCCAAAACAGAAACTCATTAGAAATCTTGCATGATCCTAAAGTATACAGAAATGCCTAATGCAACACATGCAAAAATGCAAACTATAGCATGCTCGGCTATTCTAAACATGGCATATGGAATGCTACAACTAACATGTATTCATCTTGTAATTGAAGTACAATGTAGTTTGTATGATCTAGAGAGCCGAAGTCGTGTGCGCAAAAACAGATGAATGATGCAAATGTCACATTCATCTCTGGCGCTAATTGAAATATGCCCTAATCTAACCATCATAGCGAGGTAAATAAAAGGGGAGAAAAGATGTGGGGTTGGAGGGAGTAAATAAAGGGAGAAAGATGTGGGGTTGGAAGACATACATCACACTCACCCACACTTATTACAATTATGCCCTCAGAGGGTCCAAATAAATATCTGATCCGACGAATGAAAGAATAGTAATAGTCAAATAATGTACAAATTCCTAATTAATTTACAAATTAACTAAGAAAATAATAAAAGCGGCACCAAGCGGGGGCGCATATGATTACGCTCGGATGATGGAATGATCATGTTTTTGAAGTGCTGCGGCGAAATCCTTGGAATGCCCCAATTAGCCTCTGTTTTGCATGTTTTTGTTTCTTGAGTGAAATCCTTTGAATGCCCCAATTAGCCTCTGTTTTTGCAATGATTCTTGAAAAGCACGCCAAGCCTCGGAAGGCCGGTGATTCTTGATATCTTTGATGAGAGGCGAAAGGGGCATAGCAATGTATTTTCACAAATGTATGCATGTCTCAATCCTCTCACCAACCAATCACGATCTCTCGATGCATGATGGCCAAGCCGAATTGCACAACTCAATATAGAATGAATGCATATGAACACTACAACAAAACCTAACTCCATCATGATAATAATCGATATGTCGGTGACTGGGGATTGAGAGAGTTCGTTCGTCATCGAATCGAGGCGTGGCACGTACGTTTCGTGCGGGCTAACTCCTATCGAACCACGATGTAATATGCATGATATCGTGAAATGCAACTAAGATACAATCCTAGCATACACAATGTTATGGAATGGCATACCACACGAGGTGATACACAACCGAGCATACACAATGCTATGGATAAAATGGCATCGCCAATGCAATATGGGCTTACACCAACATGAGAGAGCCTCAGCCACACTCACATAAGAGGCCATTAGATGACAATGAGACAACTCAAAAAATCGAAACGCACGCGTGTCATGCAAACCGAGGACCGAACCTCTGGCACGGAATGCCACTCTAATGAGACATGGCAAGACATGGAATATGATACATAAACATGCAAATTTCAGAGGAAAAATGACATGCAAAACAGCCCAAACATGGCGAAAAAAAAACCGATGCAAGGAGCGAGTCCCGAAACATGGAATTAAGCACATGAAATGGCCTATAGCTATGCAATGCATGCATGATTCGTACATGAAGTGTGAAGACAGAAGCTAGAAATCTAAAAAACAAAAATTTTACAGTTCAAATCATGGGCCAAACAGTGGGTACAAATAGGGCAAAATTAGCATGCAAAATGGGGGGGCCAAGAGAGTAATGAAGCAAGTCATAGCTGGATCTCTCAACACAGAAGGCCCTTATGGGGGGGCCAAGAGAGGTAATAAAAGCAAGTCACTGCTGCTGATCAAACACAGAAGGCCCTTATACAATGTTGAATAGGGGCCAAAAATATGATGTTTTAAAGTTTATGAAACCCCAAAACAGATATAAGTATGGCCACCCAAAAACAGATACAAGTATGGCCAAATTAACATGCAAGAAATGGGCCAACAAACAGGTAAGGGCCCTTCAACAATATTGAAGAAGGGCCCAAAATATGGCTGTTTACAGCTTATGATATGACCCAAAACAGAACACAAGCATGCTCAAAGTATGATGCAAGATGAGGCCACCAAGAGGGCTATAACATGAAGTATACCAAGGATGCTTCAAAAAGCCCTAGACCCTTAATGAAACATGAAGAGGGGGTCATTTTAGGTCCATTTTTAGTTCGGAACAAGGTCCAAAAATAGAAGCTCAATAAGCTAATCAATCATGCAAAAATGGGGACCAAAGAGGGGTACAATGGCAAGTGATACATGGAGGTCCCAAACAGTGGTGAGCCCTAGGGGGAAAGAGTGGCAATGCAAGTGATGATGGAGGTCCCCAAGCGTTGGTGAGCCCTTCTTCAATGTTGAAGAAGGGCTCAAAATAATCCTATCTAAAGTTTACCTCATGCTCCAAAATAGATTATATATAGGCCAAAAATATCATGGAAAAAAAAAATAATGGCAGAGGATAAATGAAGCAAGTGGTAGTGGGAAGTCCCAAACAGGTAAGAACCCTTAATCAAACAGAAAAATGAGCTCAAAAAGCAAAGAATGATTTCAATTTGGCGGAGCTCAAAACAAACAAGGAAGAGAGACTAAGAAATAGACCAAAAAAATGCAAGAAAAGGAAAAGTGGACTCACCCCCAGACCAACAACCAACAACCTGGACCACTTGGACCAAGTTTGGGTGCTACCTGCAAAAATAGCTTCAAGCTTCTAGAATGGAATGAGGTGGATGTGTTGGGTAGTGGGAAAAGAGGGTAGGAGGGTAAGGGTTAAGGAAGTGAAGTTGAAGGGGAGAGAGAAGCAAGTTGAAAGGAGAGATAGATTTTTTAACAGCCTCAAAAAATTTTTTCAAACACTCAAAAATATATATATAAAAAACAAGTGGAAAAAAAAAAGGTGGGAATGGGAAAAAAAAAGCCAAGTTTCCCCCCAAATGGCCAAACCCTCCCCAGGACATGGGTGAAGTGTAAAACAAATACATTTGGAACACACACCAGGGGGGCAAAAATGGCCAGCTAGTTTAAAATGGCAAAAAAATCATTCACCAAAAAAGTGGCTGGCCAGCCAGGCCAAGGGGGGAAAAGTGGCCCCCACACCCTAGATGAAGCCCCAGAAGTTCTTTCCAATACCGCAAACCTTGCATTAAAATTCCTTCAGAGAAAAAGTTATGCCAGCCTCAAAAAGCCGCAGATTCGGTCTAACCGGACTTCAACCAACCATATCTCCTCCCCGGATTTGGACTTAGGAGATTCTTGATTGAAAAATTCTCCTTTGGTGGTGGATCTCTTCTTTGTCTTGGTTCTCTTAGAGTTAATCTGCTTGACGCCAGACTTTCTCAACCTCTCTCTTCTTTCTTCAACTCTTTTTTGACCAAAAAAAAAAAAAGTTGGTTAGGAAGAACAGTGCTGGCCTCCCCACCCTCCCCAAGCTTCCTAAAAATGAAAATAAGGCCTCCACCAAAAATGAGCCCAAAATGATGAGCCCGAAGGAAGGTTCAGGCCAAGCGAGATTGGGACCCCAAACCGATGTAAGTCAATCGGAGTAAATAAGATGCATGCCAAAATCGAGCGCAGGTAGTTAGTTGGTCTCTCGAACCGGCCACGGCGGCTGTGCTCTCCAAAAGGCTCCGAAATGGAAAGAAAGCAGAGCAAACGGAGGTAGGTAGGTCTCGAACCGAGGCACACGGCTTCGACGGCTCCGAAACCCAGTTCAAATGGAAAAAATGGCACAAGCGACGTAAACATAGCCTATCACGAGATGATCTCCCTCCTCTCTCCCTCCTGAAGAGAACAGAGAGAAAAGTGCTTTGTCTGCAAACCGAGGCAAGGCAAGAAAAAAAGTTCGTTCGGAGGCAAGGGCTACACTACGACAGAAAGAACTCCGTATCACAATGATAAGAACATCACAAAGCGCAAATCGGTGACGTCTGAGTCTTAAGGTCGGTCAAAAATGAGGTGTCTACAGTCACTACCTCTCTCAAGCCCTGTTTAGAATTAGATTAAAAAAGATGTAAAAAAAAAGCACCACCCACACACCAAAACAAGAAAAAAGAACAACTCAAGCCCTGCAAGAAGGCCAAATGAACAAGCCTCAACAAGAACTCAACCCTCCAAGGAGGCATAAAAGGACAAGAAGTAAACAAAAAACTGATGAACTAATCCAAGACACTAACAAGAATTCATTGTCAACCATCAACAAACTCCTCAAGTTGGTGAGAAAACCAACAAAACAAAACCAAAAAAAACAAAAGCAAACAACTGCAACAAATCAAGGGGTAGAGCACCTGACCAGCAACCATTAAGTTCAGTATCAAGTCCTTAATGTGTAGTATACCTAGTCTGCTACATATTGGGAAATTACTCTTGCACTGAGTACATGAACTCCTTTTTATGAGATTTTGTCCACAAAGCAACCCTTGTTTTTATCAATTCACCAAGCTCCTCCACCAAAAATTGCTTACCATTGAACACACACACTCATTCCTTATTATCTTAATGCACAAATGTTTAAAACTTGTTTTTAAGTGAGCGATCATTTATCATTTATAAACCTATTCTATTAAATTCTATATTATATTATATGTATATCATTCATTTACTTACACTTTTAATCCTTAATCCATTTCAGTTGCTATTAATTCCTATGCACTCAACACATATACCCGCCCAAAGTTTATTTAACATACGACAAAAGAATAATCCACAACATAAATTCAGAATCAACACTAACTACGATAGAATATGTTCATTCTCAGAGAAGGATCCTTTCTGTTGACTGTCCTTTTCTCTAGATAGATTTCCTCTTTTTAATGATTAGGTATGGATTCATATATAGCCTCAGTTGATGGAATATGAATAGACTTATATACATATTTAAGAAAAAAGAAGGGAAAAAAGAGAAGTGATCATGGGTACTTTGCATCACCGAATATGACTAAGTATAATGGCAAATTGAACAACATAAGAATATGTTAATTCCTCCTAAATACATGAAAGGTCCAACAAAGGATTCTAAATTCAAAAATGAGATAAAAAGAAAGAAGAATTAGAAGAGAGCCTATACCTTAAGCAAGTTATACAACTCCAGGAGTGAAAACTTCGGTAGGATGCATATCACCACATCTTAAGGAAAATTTAAATCCACTCCCACTCACCTGGAGGATAATACACCTTACATTCAATTCAATTATATAAACAACAATAACAAAGAATAATTGGCATTAGCGTTCACTCTTCCAGTAGCAATTAAATTAAAATTCTCTAAAAAAAATGGAACTTGAGAGGGAATAAAAATAACTACAAGAATTATGTGGGTCCTGACACTGCCACGTGGTGTAATGATAAATTATCATGTGTATGATAGTTATCAAATTCTTATCAAATACTGCATTAGTGTTTTATGTTGTACAAAACTCATCATGATATGAAATCTTATCGATATAGAAGTCCTAAACAACCGGAGATTGTTTGGGATACAACTTCTGAAACATTCAAACCATTTGCTTAGCAAGTCATCGGATATTATAGATAGGCAACACCCTCATGGGTTGAGGTACGCAATTTCTCTCAGTGAATTAATTCATTAAATATTTTGATAATATTAGAGGACTGACTTGGGCGTCGGAGGGCCCTCGGCTACGGCTAGGGGTGTTTTGTCTTGCAGATAGTGATCGCCTGATAGTGCTGATCATCTTCTTCGTTGGATTTCTTTATCATCAAATACGATATATATATATATATATATTTTATGTTCATACAGAACTCAATAGCACTTTTGCTACGTAAATGATACAACATACGTAACAATTCAAAAAACATTGTCAAGAAGACATTGAAATTAAAAGCCTACTCACATTGATTGTCAGCATGTGGATCTTGCCATTGAGTTTGTTAAAAGCCTGATTAAATTGATTCACAAGAAGACATTGAAATTAGTGGGGTAGGTTATAGGGAGAAGGTATTGTAATTAACTCAAAAAATAAAAATAAAAATAAAACTGAATACTTAAAATTTTAGTAGAATAAATCAAGGGCAACTTACACCGGTGGTCCTTATATTTTACCTCTTGTGTCATTTTGATTTTTACACTTTCAATTAGCTCAATTTTGACCATTGATTTTTGATTTTGTGACAATTCAACTCAATTGATAATATCGTTAATTTTTTTTTAATGAAAATTATCATTAAATTGATTGAGATTAGCTCACTGCGTTGAGTAAGTTTATAATTTTTCTCTTAAAAATATAACACATGACACTTATATACGTGTTTTTCATTAAAAAAAAATAATACTAAGAATTGCAATTAATTAGATTAAATTGGGACAAAATCATAAATTTATAGTCAAAATTGAGCCAATTGAAATTATAGGAACTAAAATGACATAATGACCAAAGTATAGGGACTACCATCATAAATTGCCCATAAATCAATAGGATATATTTAAAGGCATCGAGTCACAAATCCTAATTGAAAGTTCTTGTCAAATTAACCCCTCTGGTTTATTTTCCTCCATTTTATTTCCTCTAGTTTGTTTGTTTGTTTGTTTTTTTTTTTTTTCTTTTCAAACAAACATCAACAAAATTACACTAAATCAGCACCATAACAAAAAAAATATAAATAAATAAATAAATAAAATAAAATAAAATAAATAAATAAATTACAACGATTCATCAAAACTAATGGTCCTAATTCATCAAATTTTTTACTCATCAATCTTCTATAGTAACTGACCATAACATTCACCTGGTTTATATGAGTTTTCCTTTTTTCACAAGTTAGTACTATCTTTAAAGCACAAAAATATAGGTTGAACAAATATTTTGAAGCAAGAGCACCTAGAGAAGAGGAAATCCATATGATAACCAATCCTCTCATCAGATTCGCATCCATATATAGACTGGTACAACAATGAAAGTGAAGCTTTCACAAGCATGTTTAATACCAAAAAAATTGCAATTACCTAAAACTAGTGTAATTGCACTGTGAAGCTCATTTAGATATAGGGTTTCATAGTACATCTAGGCTTGAGATGAGATGAGGGTTCTCATTTACTTTTTAATTTTTAATTTAATATTTTATGGGGTATGAAAGTTCATTTTTTCCTATTCGATGCTAATTAATTTTCATTTTGGCTCTTTGTTTTTTCGGTCACACCTTTCACAACAACAATTGCTTGTCGTGTAAAATAAAATATGTTCAACGGTTGTCACACACTTGTTGTGTAAATTTGATATATTAACAGCATGCCCTCTCCATGTTGTAGAAAGTGCCATTATTTACGGCGAACAAAGGATGTCATGAATAAGTCATCAATATTAACATTAATGGCATAACAAACAAACATGTTGTTGTTAGAAGAACCTGGCAGCCTGTGATTGATAAGTGTAAGCTGCGTCTTGCTTCTTAGAAGAGAAGATTTCTATCCTTCACTGGGAGGTTAACCTTGATTAAATATGTCCTTGCTAGCTTGCCTATTTATTATCTCTCTCTCTTTCTCTTCAAAATGGTCGAGATGGTTGCAAAAGAGATTGAAAGAATACAATCTGCTTTCTTATGGGGTGGCTTGGATCCGTAGAGGAAAGTGCATTTAGTAAAATAGGAGGATGTCTCTAAAAGTAAAAGCATTGGAGGGCTGGGTGTTAGTAGAGTAAAAGTTATGAACATCTTTCTTTTACTAAAGTGGTGGTGGAGGTTTGGTGTTGAAGAAAGTTCCCTTTGGAAGGAGGTGATTTGTGGGAAGTATATAGAGCAAGGTAGGGGTTGGTTCCCTTCAACTGATAGGGACAATAGGTTGTCGAAGATCTGGGGTGATATTGTCAGCACTGTGGCTACTAGGTCAGAGCTTATTCACTTCTTTAGGAGCAATGCAGTTGTTTTGATTGGTGATGGTTAGATAGTTAGATTTTGGACTGATTGCTGGTCAGGTGGTATTTGCCTCAGAGATGAGTTTCCTAGACTCTACTCATTATCAATTGATCAAGATGGGTTTGTGTTTATGTTCCATAACAGTAGAGATGCTTTTGGGAATTGGGTTTTTAACTTTAGAATACCCCTTTTTGCTTGGGAAGAAGAGGAGCTGAGTAGATTGTCAATCCATCTTAGCAGCACCGCTCTGCTCAGAGTTAATGTTCCAGATTGTTTGAAATGGAATGCAACTCCATTTGGTGTTTTTAGTCTTTCTTCTGCCTATCACTGGTTTGAACTAGGTTTTGGTCCTACTTCCATGGTCTCTAGTTTGCTATGGAAGAATGTTGCACCACCAAGAGTTCAATTTTTTGGTTGGTTGGCTTGGAGGGGTAGAATTAAGATAGCTAGTTTCTTTAGAAGGATTGGTATACTAAATGGCAATGTGGATGGTTGTTGTATCTTTTTTAAAGAGGTAGAGGAAACTTCTATTCATGTGCACCTTCATTGTCCTTTTGTTTGGCTGATTTGGTCTTATTTTGTTAATTGGTGGGGGCTACAATGGGTTTTTCCAGGTTCAGTTCAGGGCTTGTTGGATTGGTGGGCTGGGTGCAGGCATAGTCAATTGGTAAGGAAGATATGGAGTGTAGTTCCTTTCGCTATTTTATGGTCAATCTGGAAACAAAGGAATGATTGTGTGTTCAATGGGGTGCAACCTACTTTCAATGTTTTATGTGAAAACAATAAGGTCCTAATTGTAGTGTGGGTTAAGTCTGCATTTACTTTGGATTACTCTATCAATGATCTGATTCACAACTTCAATCAGGTGTGAAGATTCCTAGGTTAAAGGAATCATGCCTCAGTCTGGGAATGGTGGATTATGAGAGCATAGTGGTATTTGTAGAGTTTTGCATGGGCTTTTGTTATGTTTTGTGTCCTGCTATGTTGATTGTATTTTTGCCTTCTACTTTGTCTTACCATTGTATAGTGGAATTCAGTTGCAGAGTTTTGCTTGGAATTGGCCAATGGTGTTCTGAGTATGTGTTTATTTCCTACTGTGTTGTTGTCTTTTAACATACTTCTATTAAGTCATCCTGGTTTTCTGGCCTCTTTGTTATGTTTTGTTAGAATTTTATGCTCAACAGTGGTCTGCTACATTGGACTTGTGTATGGTGTATTGCTGTATAGTTGCCTTTGTTGCTCTGTATTGCTCTTCTGTCCTGTTTTGATATGTCTGCTAGGTTGCTCTTGGTCAGATTTTGTTCTAGGTAAATCTGCACTACATTAAGGTTGTTGATATGTTTGTGATGCTGATGCTAATATGTTAGTGGCTGCTATTCTTCTGCTGTCAATGTTCTGGCTTTGGTTGTATTTTGTGGAGGCTGTAGATCAGCTGTTAATGCTATGCTGGTTATGGAGGCTACTGATTTGTTTGTGGGTGATGTTGCTGCTGAGGGGTGGGGAGCAATAGTGTTGGTTTCTCACCAACACTATGCTTGGTTTTCCTTTTTATCCTTTTTCCTTTCTCATCCTTATTGATGTATTCCCATATGTATTGTATAGTTTCATCATCAATAAAGATTTTCTTTACAGATTAAAAACAAAAAAAGGGATATTATTTATGACATGCCAAAAAACAAAAAGTCATAAAAGTGAAAAACTAAGGTTTGTATTTACTGTATGTCATTGATGCGATGCCTTAAAAATCTAATTTTGTTGTAGTGAGAACAAAGACGACACACAATTCATAATCACATTAGTAAATCGCTGATCAAAGCCCAACGGTCTTATAACATTCTACAAAAGAGACCTCTCAACCCTATCATAGGCTTGGCTCATATCAAGTTTTAAAGCGAAGTACCCGTTATTATCTGATCTTCAATTCTAGAGCCAATGGAAGAGTTCACATGTAATAAGCACACTATCAGTAATCAAACGACCGACACCAATGCACTTCGATTTTCTAAAATCACTCAAGACAGAACCGTTTTTAGCCGATTTGGTAACACTTTAGAGATTAGTTTGTCCACCACATTACATAGACTTATAAGGCAAAACTAGGCAAACGATCGAGGTTCCTTTACCTTTGAATTAAGATCAATGAAAGTTTCATTCAACGGAGTAACATCTTGCCCTTCATTAAGGAAACCCAACACAACTCCACATACTTCCTTACTCGTAATTGCTCAAAACTTTTGGAAAAAAAAGGCCGACTTACCATTTGGGCCAAGTGCCTTAGTTGGATGCATTTGGGACAGGCTTTGCGCACTTCATCCTTCGTAAAGCAACTCAATTATTTCATGGGAGCTCAAGTCATAAGTTCAATTTCAAAATTTTTGGAGTAATAACTCTATTCTTATAGGCCAAAATAACAATAATAATTTGAAAGATCATATTACCCTTACCTATGTATATATTTGTCTACTACCTACATGTTAGTCCACATTACCTATTTATTCACATCATCTATCTATGTGTTATTCTCTTATTTGTCCACACATCACTTATCTATCTACCTAACTTGTCTATCTATCTATATCACCACCACCACTAGCAACACCATAGTGGTTGTATGACAGCAGTATGATAATCATCTAGCAGTAGTGAAGTAAAAAAAAAAAAAAAAAAACCACTTCAAAATAATAATTAGTTATTCTTACCAAATAATTTTATTAATGATATCTTTATCTGTATTAAAGATCAACTCTGGAACGTAATACCCATCTCTATAAAAATAGACTTATCACCCTTAAACCCTTATTTCATATACAGTTTTTTATGTATGATTAATTCGAGCACAGAAAATGCAATATGTGTAACAACAATTGGGCACATTTATGTAGAATTAGCAGTGCCCTATTTATAAATAAAGGATAATTAATTCTTGTTCATGCACATCAATTGGCCAGTTTGAGTTAAAACATTTATGTTTGGGTTATAGTTTCATGAGCCTTTTTTTTTTTTTTTTTAAATTTAATTTTTTTTAATTTCAATTTTTGAACTTCTGTACCATTTAAAAAAATAAAATAAAAAGAGAATTACAACTAAGTGGTGCTTTCAAATATTTTTCAACTTAGCTTATTTAGTTTTTGAGCATACCTCAAATGAGCTTTAATTAAGTCAATTATAATAGAGTTTGAAGGGATGTAAGGCATTATAGTTAGCAAAATTATTAAATATTTTGGAGTATTGTCAATACCCTATTTTGACTGACCCTAAAACTTTTGGTATTTGCAAGCCTTCTGATAATGAAATGGTAATTAATTCATCCTTGGAAAATTTAAAGTTGTTTGGAATTGCAGTATAAACCTGTTTTGTCCAAAAAATTAACATTTTGCAAAAAATGACCATTTTACCCCCATACCTATTTTTAACCAAAAACCAACTTTTTAACCCCCGAGATAGAGAGAGAGGCCCCGTTTTACTTCGAATGAACATATTAGTGACCAGATGTATCAAAAATATATATAAGAAAGCAATTTGGATTTACTTGAGCCACAAGCAACCAAGGGCATGGGACCTCACAATTGTGCATGCATGCATGGCATGTATACCAACGCAAAATGTGTGTGCGCACATTAGTTGTGGGCACGTCACGTTAATTGTGTGTCTTGTGCACAAGACAAAGGTTTGTGCATGCGCACATCCAAGCATGATAGAGTTATTTTTGGTGACTCAATCTTGGTGCATTTCTGGTCTGAGGTGGAAGAGAAAGTGATAGGAGTTGCCCTAACTTGCCCTCAATGCCTTCTAGTGTCTATATAAGCACCCTCTCCCCTCCCTTTCAAGGGTTAAGAAATTGAACCCTTTTGTGAGCATTTGAGAGCCATACACTCATTTTTTCCCCTCTCCTTGCCATAACTCCGAAATACACACCCTCGCAGAACTCAAAACTTCTGAAAACATCCTAAGGCTTGAAGAACTCGACCCTAACTTGGAACCTAAGATTGAGGGAGGCTTGCAAGAATTTTCTTGCACCTTTTTTCATGTGTCTTTAGTTCACTCAAACCAGCAGGTATTTTCTTATTCTTTTCTCAATTTTAATACCTAATTTTTGTTTATTTTTAGTGTTAAAGCATGTTAGGTTGTTAGTCTATCATAGCATCATGTAGTTTTTCCATTTTATTGGCTTTCTCACCTTTCTCTTGAATGTCTTCCTGATATGTTTAGAACAACATTGTTTAGGCTCATTTTAGTCACATAATAATCATGCATGGCCCGGTTTGAATCATCATGTAGTTTAGTCTATATTTATACTTTTTATTTGTTAATTGTACTCTATGGATAGTCATCATACCAGTAGTCTCAAACCGGGCCTAGGATCATTCTTGTATATTTAGTTGTATACATATAGGTTCGTGTTTATTTTATGCGTACTTGAAAGATGCTAGAAATGGGCAACTGGGTAAGTTATCTCATCCTCTTTGCCATGTGTTTGCTCCGTATGTTGTCTTCCAATAATCCAAGTTTGCATGCTCTTTATATACAAAATTGTGTGCTTTGTATGTTTTCATGAATATTGTGTATTTTAGTTTATGTTTAAGGTTATGGATTGTCAAAAATCCACTTTTAATGAAAAATCATCTTTTATGAAAATATAACTTTATTCATTCATTCTAAAATATATGATATTCATTTTCACTCCAATCACATAGTTTTAGGTTAGTTAAAGGTTTTAGGGTTTAAAATGAATTTATGTGAATAATTAACCACTAAATTATAAAATAGAAAGTGAGTAGAGATCAATCTTCAAATTGGGTAGGAGGGAGTGCTATCATTTAATGACCTTTCTCTCTTGTACCTAAGCTCCTGAACCCAAAATTTTATTGGTTGTGATGGATGGGTCCTTAACTTAGTTTTTATTGTTAAAGGTTTCCTAATTCCCCTTAAAAAATTAAGTGGCAACTCTTTATTGGTCAAAGCAAATCGGTATGGGATGAATGTGTTAGACTCGAAAAAGGCACGGTGCCTACATTTGGCGACTCCACTGGGAAATTATTTTATGAGATTAGTAGATAATTATTAATTGCATTACATCACCATGGGCTCGGAAAAACATAACTTTGTTGCAAAATATCCCGGACACTATTCGTGGGTTATGTTATATCAACAAAACGAGTGTCAGGTTATGCTATTAGTACTGTTTGACCATCCCCTTGTACTCGAAGGTGGTATGAGAGGTATATTGATAACCATAACTTCTGTACCCTCTTGATGGAAACCTACCCTTTTGCATATAGAAAGCTTTAGCACCTTCCAAACTAGGACATGATACTTCCCTTTTTAGGACTGTATTATTACCTTTTTGGATGATTTAGTAAATCCTAGATCTTCTTTCTAAATTAGGACAAGGCAACCCTACTTTGAAATAGGCATGAATGCAAATTACTTGCTTATGTGGTATTTTGTTTTGTATGGAAATAATTTGATTTGATTTGATTTTGGGGATCAGTTAGAAGGCAGTGATTTCGTTCTAAAATCTGGTGATTTGATTGAGAAGTGATTTTGATTCTGGGACAATCTGAGTTTATTTTGAGCAGTGATCCAATTCCAAAATTTGAGGGTTCATTTTAGGCAGTGATGTGGTTTGATTATGATTTGAGCAATCAGTGGTAAATTGGGAGATAGTTTCCCAATTTAAAGGATTTGGGTTTTGAATTTGAATTCCTACCTTAGTGATTAATTGAAAATGGTTGTCTTTCTAAAATTTAATTAAACATCCCCAAGAAAATATATGATCAAAGAATAACTTTTAAAAAACAAAAGTTATCCAATTTAAGTAGAGCCTTAGAGATCGTGGAAGGTTTTTCATTGAATGAGGATCTTTAAATTGTTGACTTTGGGGGAATTTCAACTTTTATGTAAAAGTAATGGGAACGAAGTCTTCCATTTTGAATGAAATTCCAATTTCCCTAAAGATATTTGACTACAAAATAGTTGTTTGATTAGATACTTAGGAAAAAAAAAAAATCCAAAACTCCATGGGAGAAAAGAATTTAATATATATATATATATATATTCCTAGTAGAATGGCAAGTTTTTGATTGAATGAAAGTCATTAAGTCTTTGACTTCAGAGGGAATTTTGATTTTATAAAAAAATATTAGACAAGGAGGTGATGACCAAGTCTCTCATTTTTAAATAAAAATTTGAATTTCCTTAGAAGATATTTGGCTGGAAGATAATTGTTTGATTGAACACTTGGAATGAAATTTAAAATTCCTTGAAAAAATTTGGCAAAAAAAAAAAATTTGAGTAGAGTTTGGAAATTATAGAGAGCGTTTTCAATTAAATAAAACTCCTTCGCTACTAACTTTGGAGAAATCTTGATTTTATTAGAAACATAGTGGGCAAGAAGGTGGTGAGCAAGTCTACCATTTTGAATAAAATTCTGGTTCCTCTGTGAGATATTTAGCTAAGGGATGATTGTTTGATTGAGTACTTCAGAAAAAAAAATCTGAACTTCTCAAAAAAAAATTTAAAAAAAAAAGGGAGAGAGAGAGAGAGAGAGAACTCTATTTTGAAAAATAAAAATGGAAGTTGTAATTTGATCATATGCTTTTTAAATAAAAATGGAGAATTCTTTTTTTGGTTAAGCAATAAATAATGGAAAGATAATTGTCTAATTGATCATTCTAGTAGGAATTCTTAAAATTCACCAAAATTCCTTGGTCGGAAAACTACAACCTAATTGATGGTGATGATGATTTTGAGGAGCCATGGTGAATTTTGAACAGGATTTTATTGGGTCCATTCACTTATTCTCAGGTTGGTTGCAACCATCGCTCCAAGAATGCAAGTTTCCTAAACTAAGTGAGTCAAACTTCATCGTTTGTCTTGTACTCAAGATATGGTGTATGGAAAGCCTGTGTTAGTCTCATTCAACCCACTAGAGAAGATTATTTGCAAGTCTAAGCCTAGAACACCTCAGGTTCTCAAGCCCAAAATCTAGATAGCCCAAGCCTCGGAAGTGACTGAGTTGATCCAGACACTCTAGAGATTCGTGGACACCTTGACCGTAATAGTGGATACCTTGATCCAAATTCAAAATGAGCTGCAAGCCCAATTGACCACATCACTATTACTAGAATCACAAAGAAACTTCAGTGATTATGTCATAAGATAGAAAGCCGAGGTTATGCAAGCGATCTTTGCGCAATTATGTCAAGGGTCATGCAATGACTTCACCCAAAGAACCTTCCATCCACTCCATATGTCCCTTTCTATAGCCTTGCAAATCCTCGAGGACAAGGGGCATCTGAAACCTCTTGATCTAGAACATGTGCTAGATCATTTATCAGTCGATCATGACCCTACCTTATATTGTGCCTTCTACCAACAAACCCCGTCATGAACCCGATCAGTGGTTCCATCTCTGCCACAAAATACAAGATCTTATTGACAGTAAAGTCATATCACCAAATCAGGAGCCAAGTGTCACCACAAATCCTTTTCCTAAAAAAGACAAAGCCACACCTTCTCTAAACATCAACTCCATACAGACCACCTTTACCTACGACCCAAGCTAATATATCATATCTTCTAAATTGCCCAAACCACTAGTTCCTATGGCTAAAGAAGTGGAAGTGGACATCATCCAAACGGATGATGACCTTGATCATATAGCAATATACCTTGCTCTAATAGAAGGGCTAATTGCTGAGGTGAAATATTTTAAACAAATGGTGCAACCAGAGGGCAGTACAGAATATGAGTGGTAGGATCTTGTATTTGAGAAAATAGAACCAGCTGAAGAAGTACCTGCAGTTTCTGTAGCGCAACAACGACCCTAACCTGCAGAAGCATATGATCCTAGCAAGTACATTGTGCCTGCTAGTGAGCCCAAACCAGAAGTGGTACTCATTGAATCCAAGGATGTCGATTTCTTGAGGTAGATGCCATCAAAGAATATCTTCTGGCCTACCTCAATGACTTTGATGGGTCCTAACATGTGGAGAACCAAGGTTAGAGAAACAAGTTTGATGAAGAGGAAGATGCCAATAAGGAGGAGGGAGAAAAGTGAACAACAAGAGGAAGGAATTATAGTCTACCTCTTGAGGAGGAATAAGTAGTGTAAAGAAGTTTCGGCCTATAAAAACAGTCCAAAAAAAGTATGAAAACAGCAAGAAAAGAAGAGGAATAAGTAGTGTAAAGAAGGCAAACGTTATACCTCTTGAGGAGAGGTAACTCTTTAATTCACATACCAACAAGTGCTCACCCTCAAGAGCTAAAGTTTTAGCTCAAGAACCTCAGCAAGGAGCCTCAAATATTTCGTTTAGGAAGTATATATAAAGTGTACATAGGTTGCAAGAGAGAGAGAAAGAGAAAGAGAAAGAGAGAGCTTTTCAAGAATTTGAGCTTTGGTAATTTTTTCTAACCTAAAAACATAAGGTATGGCCAAGTATATATAAAAAAACTAGTTGCTATCTCGGAAATATCTATATGGAGCTAGCTGGTGCAGTGCATTCACATGAGGGGATAGTTGGCAATAAATATCTGTTCTACTGGGAAACTCGGCCGGCCACCAAATTCTGGCCAGCAGGCCACTTGTTGGCCAACAGGTCTCTGGGTGGTCAGGTGTGGAAAAATTAGGTTTTGGCTCAAAGAAGGTGCAAGGTTCTAGGCTCTAGAGTTGGAAAACTGAAGCCCTTTTGCTGAAGAATTTGAACAATTGTACAATGTAGTATATCATCATCGAGTGATCAACCTGAGGTGCCAAAGTCTTAAGGGCGGTAAAAAATAGGGTATCTACAAAGGCCAGTTCATTGGTTAGCCTAAAAGGCATCACGAGAAACTCATAATGGCCATATCACATACAGAATTCAATCTTCTGGATATCCTCCTCCTTCACTCTCAATTGGTGATAACCCGATCTCAAGTCTATCTTAGAGAAACAAGAAGACCCCTTCAACTGATCAAACAAGTCATCTACATATGGCAATGGGTACTTATTCTTAACAGTTACCCGGTTTAACTTTCAATAATCAATACAAAGTCGCAACGTACCATCATTCTTCTTGGAAAAGAGTCGGTGTTCCCCAAGGTGAAGTACTAGCGTGGATAAAACCCTTGTCTAGCAATTCTTGGAGTTGAATCTTTAACGCACTTAACTCAACGGGTGCAAATCTATACGGTGCGATGGAAATCGATGTCGCGCCAAGCACTAAGTCAATAGAGAACTCAATCTTACGGTGAGGTGGTAAACTAGCGAGATCCTTGGGAAAGAAGTACGGGTATTCACAAACTACCCTTAGTAACTCAACTCGGACCACATCACTCTCAACACCCAAGAATCTAGTGAGAATGAGACTAAGCTCGCCCTGACCGCGTAGATCACGCACTGGCAACAAGGCCTTATTAACTTAGTCTCCCAGGAATTAAAAACAATTACCACTTGAGGTGCACACCGTAAATCTTTGATGGTAATAATCAATAATGGCTCAATAGGATGACAACCAATCCATGCCCAAAATGACATCAAAACTTGACATATCAATCAACACAAAAGCAAAAGGAAGTCAACGGCCGACAACCACTATCTCACAACCCCTACACCGTTGGTCTAACACAACCTCACCACCAACAGGTGACTCTACGCTGAGTGGGGATGCTAACTAAGCCACTTCTAGCCCCAATGATGATGCGAATGCAAACGAAATGAAAGAATGCGATACGCCAGTTTCAATCAACACATTGGCAATAGAATTACACAATAGAAGTTGCCACTCACTACCGAAGGTGCTGGCAACCAATCTGGCATCGTAATAGCATACACACGCCCTGTAGGTCTCTGCTCTACCTGCTCACCACTCAGAGCGTGAGTCTGACACATTGATTGAGCTAAAGAGGCTCCCCGATTGGCCCTCGAGGCCTGTGTTGACTGTGTAGGCTAATGGCTTTGTCTCTGCCTTGAACTAGACGCACTAGATGCACCATCTTCCTGAGGGCAAAACCTCCTCAAGTGCCCTAACTACCCGCACTGATAACTGGTAGGCGACTGCCCTCTTCCTTAAATTTGGCTCTGAGACCGAGCCGTAAACTATGCCGATTGTTGCCCTTTCCCTCTCTGCGGGCAAACTACAGACTTATGGCCCAGCTGACCACACTTAAAGCAATTGATCCCTCTCTGACCACCTCTCCTAGAACCAAAATTCGGTATTGAGAAAGTGGACCTAGACTGTGCTCCTTGGGACAGCTGTAGGATGGAACCCCCCTGCTTCTTACTGTCTTGAGTCTTCCCCTAAACCTCCTAACTTCATGTCTGGAGCCCCTCACCATCTCTTCCTCAATATAAATCACGGTCTCTAAGTGAGCCACCGCCTCCACAAGATAAACCTAATCTCTAATCATGGATGTGACTACCTTGGAAAGGAGTCCGGTCCTCAACATTTTCTCAAACTCCAAGCAACGACGTTCCTCTGTTATTATAAGCTCCAGTGCAAACCTCGACAGACTAGTAAAGGTAGCCTCAAACTTGGCCACCGGTGTGTTAAGCTGCTTGAGCTTCAAAAACTACTCCCTCAACTTCTCCTTAATAGTGGAAGGCAAAAACTTGTACTAGAAGGCATTGACAAAAGCTCCCCAAGTCACCCCAATTCGCCCACCCACATACTTCCACCGCTGATAAGTATCTCTCTTTGGCCAGAAGGCTACCAAGGTCACTCTCAGCCAATCGTCCTCAATGCCAAGCATCTCGAACGTCTTCACCATCTGCTCTAAGCACTTATCCTCCTTTAGTGGCTCATTTGGATCCCCCAAAAACTCATCTGGATTAGATTGAAAGAACTCCCTCTTAAAAACTGACGGTCCTACATCTGCAACTTGGTCCTGGACTTGATTTTTAGCTTTGAGAATGTCCATGCATTCCCACAAGGCTTTGGCCATCTCACGGGCTAAAGCACCCATGGCCTGCTGACCAACTAGTTCAGCTACATTGGCCTGGCCAACCCCTTCCTCCTGTGCCAGGATATCATCCGGTAACGGCACCTCCTGCCGTCTAGGCCTGCCATGCCTACTACCACGACGTCGACGTCTTGACATCCTAATAAAGGTAACACAAGAGATTAACACATTTACAAATATGCCGAAGCTAACTCACTTGCATCCTAAAACGATGGACAACAATTAATTCACTCCACATAAGCACGTAATCACACAAACACATACGAATTTCATTTCTAGATAATGATCGTCCCACGATGTTGCCAGAGTTCTAGTTAGAAATACAAGTGATCAAGTGCTCTTCTAATAGGATTTCTAGAAACTCGTAGGGCCAATCAATATCTTAGAAATTAAAATCCATACCCACTTGGTCACATAAGCATGTTATCACATAGCATGCCAGGTTTATTCCTAATAAACATCTAGCGAGAGAATCCATTGTGGTAATAACCACTTCCCATGATCCTAAAGTATTCAAATCCAGTAGTTTTGATACCAAGTTGTAATGCCCCGAAATAATTACAATAAACCGAGAGTAATGATTAATTAAACAACATCATAATCCGAGAATAAAGTCCTTCCATTCATATACTTCAAGTGTACAAAAGAGTAACACATATATTTATACATTCATAAGCCCTAATCCTGAATTTATAGCATGTGTTATAAACAAAAGATATGAAATGAAAATTAAATAGATATATAATTGCCCTAGTGGCTATAACTTTCCAAGACGGTGCTTGGTTACAACAAAAGTGACTTTGAAACTTAATACAAATAAATCCCTAGGCTTGTACAAAATAAATACAACAATAACAAAAAAACAGAAGCTCTTGCCTCCAAGTCCTCCCAAGCATTGCCTTGGAGGAGGCATATCATTGGCACGTGAAAATGGTTTTCCACATAGGGTGCGCCAAATACTAGTAAAGATGCTCTAACACGGTTTATGAATCTTAACGAAGTTATAAGGTAAATGCATATGCAATGCTCATGCCAAAAATATTTTATCTATTTCCAAAAACCATGTAATGCATGGTTATATCACAATTCATGAAATCACTTTCTTTACAATAGAAAATAAGGCAGTGGATACAACACTGGGAATCTCTAGGATGTGTCTGCAAGTAGGCTACAAGAACTACCAATTGCCATTTTTACTGGTACTAACCGGAAGGCTCGGCACCTATCTGCACGAGTTTCTAAACTTTGACCAATGACACACATGCCAACTTAATACCATAACTACACTCCCTATCCATATTCACCAAGGTATTCACCACTTTTTCTCAAAACAATAAAGATTTTGAATGTGTTAAATATATCACAATGCTCAATGCAAATGGATGAGAAATTAGTTTCAATTCGCTTAATTCTCATACAATTTCTACAACAATCATAGCTATCACCCCCGATAGCCCAAAACAAATATCTTTAAACAGATAAATAATTTTCAATACAGGTATACTTTCCAACATTTCCAAATAGGAGTGATAGTTTATATCTAACTCCACCACAACCATCATCATTATCATCGTTCCAATTTCATAAAACCAATATCAATTCAATTTTCTCTTTACAAAATCAAATGTTCACAATTTAGGGCAAAATCTGATTTCTTTAAAAATCAACTCTAAGGATAAAAATCCACCATCTCATCACAATTCAACCACAATTGCAAACCCATATACATATTCAAGAACCCATTTTAAAAACCCCTCTTTTGATTTCCAACCAAAACCCTAGATTTTTATCAAGAATCCCTAAATCACAATATCCTTTTTAAAAGACAAATAATTAGGTTAAAATCATAAAAAAGAGTCAAAGTAATCCCTACCTCAAAGAAGAAGACTCAAAGGAAAGATGGGTAGAACTCGACGGAGCTGAAAACATGAACTTCTTCAATTAGAACGAAGCCCTTGATGTGCTTTCTTTTTATCTATATGACTAGGGTGTAGAGATCGATGGATCAAGGTGTATTTGAAGTTTAGAGATGGTTTGTAGAAAGAGAGGGTGTAGATCTGAGACTTAGAGAGAGAGAGGAAAGTGAAAAAATGATTTAAAAAGTGACTTTTACAACCTGATATAAACGTACACCGCTCGAGCGACCAAAACACTGCTCGAGTTACCAAACACAAAAAGTGAGACCGCTCGAGCGAACAAAGTACCACTTAAGCACACAATGACATACTCTCAGAAGTTTTACAGACAAAGGCTAACTGCTTGAGCGCAAGAAGGACCGTTTGAGCCAACATCGCTTGAGCGCAAGAAAGATCGCTTGAGCTAAAAACACCAGCCTCCCATTAGTTTTGCAGGTCTACAAAAGTACTTAAAGTTCCAAAAGACTGCTTGAGTGCAAGAAGCATCGCTCAAGTGCAAGAAACACCGCTTGAGAGAAGAATGCCATACTCTCAGTAGTTTTGTAAAACGAAAAAAGTATTGGAAGTTCTCAAAGTTCGCTCGAGTGCAAAAATGTTAGCTGCGAGTGAACAAGTAAAAAACAGGGCAGCAATAGCTTTGAAAAGCTAACTCCAATCTGTTTCAAATACAACCAAGACATGCCAATAACTAAAATCAACAAGGGATAAGACGAACGAAGATATGAATAACCATCAAGACAAGAAAACCCAGATTCAAAACAATGAACGGGTTGGGTTTAAACTAGAATTGCTACATTTGCCATGCATAAGAAGAATTCAACACTTTTCTTTGCAAAAAGCTTATATATGAAGTGATGAGTGTATAATCATGGAGAATCCTCAAAGATAACAAATATAAACTTCATACATGTAGGAATTTTGGGAAAATCAAACTCAAAGATGAAGAAATATGCGTGCATCTCCGTAATTAACTTATTTTCACTATACTCAAGTTGATTCTGATATCTTCTTAACAATGACATGAAATTACTCTAATTACTTTATGAATTCAACTTCTACATGAATATCCCACAAAGATTAAGGTTGTAGTTCTTACCTATAGCTTGAATTTGAAGGTTTCAACTCAAATTCTTTTAATTCTCTTTGTAATCTTCACAATTCCTTCTCTCTCTCTCTCTCTCTCTCTCTCTCTCTCTCTCTCTCTCTCTAGAAGTTGATCTCTTTTCCACTCTACAATTTTCAGCTCAAGTTATGAAGAATGAGTTCAATTCCATGCTTAGAACATGCACACACATATATATATAGGTTGGATTAGGTTAGGCTAATTAAGTAGGATTAAGGCTAATTAACCTAGTTTAATCCAAATTATTTTAATCTGAATCAATTTTTAATTAAACCTCCCATATGGTTCTAAATATTCTAGTTAGCATATTGAACTTACCAATTTTGGTTTTTGAATCCGTTTGAGCTTTCAATTTCTAATTCAAAGTAAGTATTCTAATAGATATTCCATAAGCAAACATATATGCATAAAATTAAACACATAATCATGCAAATTCTCTCAATAAAATAATATGCAAAAAAATGATATACACGTTGGGGTCATCACAGAAATGTTGGAATGGAGGGATGCTGGTTTGCTGAAGTCCATTATACTCTAAAATTCACTACTATGAGATGTTATAAAAGAAACAAAGAGAAAGAAAGCTTGGTAGAAGTGGATAAGGATTGGTTTATACAGCCTTGTTCAAAGAATATGAGTAACGAAAAAGTGAATGGGCAAAGCAAATTGATGTGGGTTGACTTTGAAACTAGCTTGAGTGCTAAGGCTAACCACTATGGCTTCGGAAACTTACAATCCAAGACATTGCCGGATAAATGAGCATTGGAACAGGATGTCGCAAAGCATGTAGTGGATGAAATGAGATACCAATTGACAACCAACCTACTGAAAGTTGTTTTGCTTACGGATTTGGAAGTGAATCTAATAAAATGAGTCCATTGAGTTAAGTGAGTCAAGAGAGTCAAAAATCTGACTTGTCGAATTCTGACGTGTTGGTCTTTTCAAGTGACATGTTGAATCTGTTCTTTTTTTTTTTTTTTTTTTTTTGATTTATTTTCTTTTGAGTTAGAGTTGGATGTCAGAACCCACCTTTTTATCAATAATAGAGCTAGTAATTCCAAATACTTAATGGCACCAAAAAGTTGATTGCGTTAATCTAGATTTCTTAAAAAAAATGATTCTTCCAAGGTCTAATTGAGTGGGAAAAAAAGGAAGACAAGCCCAATTTGAAATGAATGGAATGATATTAATAAACTTGGGTAATGAAGGAAATCTTCGCCTAGTCTAGATTGGATCCATTCTGTCTTTTTGGGAACACAAGCGCTTAGTTGCTCTTTTAAAAAAAATTCAAAAAAATATCTTTTTCATGATCCCATAAGGGCATGCTTGGAATCAATCCAAAGATTGTGCGACATAAAACCCTCTAGACTCCAGGACCAAATCCGTAGTAAGGGTGTCGGGCATTGATTAAACTGGGGCAATTTTCTACGCCCCAACACAAAGTAAGGAACATGAAAAGAAGGAACCATTATTTTAGCAAATCTGAATGCGATGAAATTCACACAATATATTAAACTTGTAAGAGCTCATTAGGTCGAACACCCCAAAAGGAGACCTAAGCAAAATTTATAGCATGTAAAAATAAAAAATAAATAAAAAATAAAAAGAATAAGAACAAAAGAAAAAAAAAATGAAGAAAGAACTGAAATAAATAAATGGAAGCTCGCAAGATTAAAAACTCAAAAGAGCGATATTAGAAAAAGTTAGGGTGGCAAAAGGAGAGAGTTAATACCCAAGTAAACCTAAACTTGAACTGTAGATGACCTTATTCCCAACCTTGGGATATGTTGGCAACTTCACCCTGAAGTTCAAACCCAATCTCATTCAGATTTCATCATCCATCGGCACCTGTCATCAATTCGAGTACTAGAATGTCTAACTTTTTGAAGGAGGTTTAGCTACGCAATTCATTGGATTCAAGCAGAGAATTGTTCAATTAGTGAGGTTATGAAAATTGTCATTTAGTTGGTTTTTAAATGAGAAAAGTGAGTGATTTGTGTCCCTTTTCTGATTGACCATTTATACAACATTTTCAAAACAAAAAGAGTAAAGTTCATTGCACTATTTTATTGATAACAATTTCAAACATGACAAATGAAAGCAAAGCTAACTAATTATGATTCGATGAAAATCTTCAGAAGCTAAGACAAAAATAAATGGGATTTAAACGCTAAACTAGGGGCACCGTGAGCCAAGTTGGAATTACTCAATCTTCTATCTTCTATGTTCTTCAACCCACTAAACCTCGTGCTTGAGCCACTCAATAAATGCCCATGATAGTCGGCAACTGAAGCCTTCCTCAGCTACTATGAGTACTTTATCTTGCCAAGCTTTGGCATTTCCTTTCAAGTGGGAAGCCTAAAAAGCAAAGGAAGGAGGGTACGAAGGGGAACACAAATGAGCCACTTGTTCGCACCCAAACTACTACAGAATCTGATGAGGGAACTAACAAGCCATTCAAGTCATAACTAGAAGCGCTAACCAGGGCGAATGGTAAGTTATATCTCTCACTACAACAAAACTAAGTTTTTACAGCTTCACATTAATGACATACAGTAAATGCAAGCCGTGGTTTCTCACTTTTAGGACTTGTTTTTTTTGCATGTCATAAATAATTTTCCAACCACGACATGTCTATTGCATACACCGTGAATGCCAATAACGATGATTTTTTTACGACTTGCAATGTTAGCCGTAAATAATAAAACTTTCTATGACGTGCATATGGCATGCCCTTAATACATCAACTATACACGAAACGCATTGTAGACACCCCATTTTTGACCGTCCTCAAGACTTGGACGTCATTGTTTGAACACTCGATGATCATCCATGCTCGTGTTCGTTTTGAGTTCCCGAAGGTCTCGACTACGCACCTTGCCTTAAGATCTCTCAACTTGTCTATTTTGTGCTTGGTTGTGGACCAAGGACTTATGGTTTTGCTTCTGAGGGAAAGGGGTGGCTTGTTGGCCATCCCCACAACCCATCGGCTAAGGCATTGTGCCATCGGCCATAAGTGTTGGCCGATCGGCACTCTTTTTGGTCGATCGACCATATTTTTGAGCCGAGACCTTTCCATCTACTTTTTGTAGATATTTTGTGCCAGCTGTGACAGCTGGTGAGGACAATTCTCATCCTCCATACATGTGTATAGAGGGATTGCATTCAATACTCAAGCTTGTTCAACAAGCTTGATAATTGAAATTCTATAAGAAGGGAGGTCCCTCTCCCTTTCCAAAGGTTCTGAGTTTTTGATATATAAGTTATATATCTCTCTATATCTTACCTCTCCCTCGCCATTTGTGCTTGTTCTTGCTCAAAAGTGTAAAATCTTCACACTATTGCACATAAACACCTACTAGAACACCATCCTTTGGTTGCTGAGGTCCTTAGGAGTTGGTTTTAGAGTTTTTAGAGTGGTTTAAGCTTGAAAAAGCTGCTGGAGTTGTGTTCTTGAAGGTGTTCTTCAAGGGTGAGTAAACTACCTTTTAATCCCCCATTTTGGCTTAAGCTTTTAGACCTACTTGCCTATTGTTTTAAGCTTAACTTTTTACTACAAAAATTTCTAATTTTTCATGCTTGTGATGTTTGTTTAAGGTCACTTTTGTGTTGGGGGTTGTCTACCCCCTCTTAGGCCTTGTTTGGCCTTGTTTTGTGCCTTCCTTTTTGAGCTTTGGAACCATCTTGTTTTGACCTTCTCACCACTAAAATCCAGAGAATTTTCAGTGGTGGGGAGGTGGTTTTGGAGTCTTGAATAGGAGAGGGACACCCCCCCTCTCCTTGTGTCTTGTATGCTAGTATAAATGGCTCATAATGGTAACATGTTTGCTTAGCTTGTTTTGGCTCCATTTCAGCAAGTATTTGGTGTTATTTTTCCATGTTATACCTCTGTCTAAAGTTGGCTTGATGACCTCTTGCATGCACCATACACTTGTAGGGCAATTTTGCATGCTAGCATAACATGCATCTTGTGTTTGGACCATTATCCTTGCATGTTTTGGCTCAATTCAAAGAAGCTTTTAGCCTTATTTTACCATGCTCTAGCTCTGATTTGTATTGTCTTGGTCATGCATGCATTGTTTTGTATAGTCACGGTTCAATCTAGCTTGTTAGCTTTGAGTGTCCAAGTCACTAGCATGCATTGCTTGGACCATTTTCATGATTTGGTATCATTTTATATGAGATTTCAGTCCATATAGTGTGGCCATGCATTCACATTTGTAACCTTTTCCATGCATTGGGCAGTTGGTGTTTTATGCCTTAAGAATGGACCTTTGTGCATGCCTCTATGCTTAGGCTTTTAGGATGCCATCTCAGTGGGTTTTCGGGCTTATTTTGACATTCCATAACTCTAATTTTTATTGGTTAAGTCATGCCATGTTTGGTTGTAATAGGTGTAGTGTAATACCCCTTTGTGGCCTTGTATGCTTCATGCTTTTGGTTTTTTGTTCTAGCTTGTGTTGGCTAGGTTCGAGCATGCTTTTGGTCTTGTATTGACCTGTCTTGGGACTACTTTGGTTGCCCTTGGCCCTTTGGGGCTTGCTTTGTATAGTCGTGTAAATCCCGTTGCTAGCTTCAAGCTTCAAGCTTTAAGCTTTCTTGCATGCCATGCTTGCATTGTTTGGTTGATTTGGCATCATTCTATGCTTATTTTCAGAGCTTATAGTGTTGTTACACTTCCACTTTTGTCACTCTTTGAGCACTCTTGAGAGTTGTGCTCTTATGCCTAAGTGTTGGACTGATATGTGTGCATGTTCGTTTTGCATTTTGGTGCCTTAGTTTTGGTGTTTTGGCCACTAATTTGGGTATGGCTGAGGTCTGCCCATTTTGGTTTAAGTCCATCTTTGCATGTTGTTGCATGCTTATTCATCTTGCATGTTGTTGCATACTTGTTAGGTTATATGTTGTTGCATGCTTGTTGTTGGCATTGTTGTTGCATGCTTATTACATTGCATGTTTGCATATTTAGGTTGCATTGCATTTGGCATGCTTGTCACCTTAGCCTTGTGTGCATGCTTGAGTCATATTGCATTTGGCATGCTTATGTTGCATTGCATAGCATCTCCATGTTGCATGCATTGCATTGTGTTTGGTTTGCGGTGTTGAACCAAACATGAGGAACGAGGGACGTTTCATACTTGAAGTGATAAAACGTGCCTCAATCCTCGGTCATCGACGCTCTTGATTATACATGATAGAGTTTTAGGCATTCATGTGTTTTTGTGCATTCATTTTACATTGAATTGCACACTTGGCTCCTTTGGCCATCATGCATCAAGATGCGTGATTGGTGGCCCGAGGGTCAAGCACTACACTCCTTTGACCTTCAAACATGATAAGGCGTGTAGTTGCACACATTTTCTTGCAAATGTATCGCCATGCCTCTGTTTGTCCTCTGCTGCAGCAAAAGGAGCAATTTGCATGAAGAGATGGCCGATCGGCTAAAAATGTCTAGCCGATATCCTAATAAGTGGTTGATGACCCTCATCCTTTGGCCGATGGCCTCTCAGAGTGTCCATGGCGTGGTTCAGAGGCATCACAGAAGCAGGAATAATTTTCAGAGGTGCATAACTGTGCAAACAGAGGCAACATGAGGCATGGCAACGGATTTCCGAGCGAGGCAACCGAGCATGCATCATTCATCATTCCGAGGCAGAGCTGTGGCAGCTCAATTTAGCTTCTTTCCTTCCTTACTTAGCTGATTTTGTAACTTTTTGAGGGTGGCAAATCCACGTCTTAGCCTACTTGCGAGTAGCACCTTCAAACCATTTTCAAACAAACAAACATGAGATGTTTTGTTCCAACTTAGGCGATTTAGTCTATATTTGTGTGCTGTGCGCATCACGTAGTAATGATAGATTAATAAACCGGAATGAGAACACATTTGCTTTCAAAAATAAAATATCATGTTAGTAAAGGCCGATCTTTGACCGGGCGAGCGGGGGTGCTCATTGTATGACCTTTCCTTCTCGTACCCAAGTTCCCGAGCTGAGGCAACTTTGGCGATGACGGACACGTGGCCTTAGGCATCAGTTAGGGTTTTCTAAATTCCCCCAAAATAAAATATTTAGGTGGTGACTCTGTATCTGGCAAACCAGTCCATGTTTGACACTTTTTTATTAAAATCAGTTTTCCAAAACGATTTGCCGGATTTGGACTCTTTGGTGATTTATCGGTCTTGCATTGCACTTTGCGAGATTAGATTCAGAACTGTAACATTGAGTTTGAACTATAGTAAGTTAATGAACAAAATAGATTTTGTGCCATTTTGTGTACGGAGCCATGACGTTCGGGCACGTCTACACGCGTACACTAGCTGCTAAAAATATTGAACATTTCACGACACACAAAAAGTCAGCCGTTAAAAATTACACTTTTCATGACCCACAAAAAGCTAGCCGCTAAACATATGTCACTTTTCACGACATACAATTTATGTCGTGAATGGTATGACTAAAAAATAGGTGCCAAAATGAAATTTTCGAGCGCCAAGCGCCAAAAAATTAAAAACAGAAAAAACAAAAGGAAGAACAAATTCTCTAGGGCTTTCTTGTATGCCATTAATGGAGGCTAATGGTTCGATGAGTCAAAGTAGGGGGGCACAGAGACTGAGATGTTCGATGTAGGACAATGATTTGGGTCGATTCAGCTGCCAATCGTGTGTTGCGATGCTGTTCTCTCTGAATTCTAGGGTCGACATCGACGAAGCCATGCCTCACGCTGAGTTCTGGATGGGCACTCACGAGTTCGGACCCTTCTTCGTCCTCCAAAGCTTCAATAATAAAGTGTTGATTGGTTCAGACTGTGTGGGTTTGATTTTGAACTCGTAGATTGCCAAAGACCCTGGTGTTCTTAGCAATAAGGTTATTTAGAAATGGGGCGTTACTCTTCCTTTCTTGCTCAAGGTAAAAACACTCTGGCTTTTTTGCTTTGATTATAAATTTCATGGTTTGTGCATTAAAGTGATTGAGTAGATTTTTTATTATTTGGAATGTGTTAGGTACTTTCAGTTTCAAAGGCATTGTTGATACATGCCCATCCTGATAAGGAACTTGTTGGGTTTCTGCACACTACTCGGCTTGATGTCTTCAAGGATGATAATCATAAGCCTGAAATGGCTTTGGCACTAACATAATTTGAGGCCCTCTGTGGTTTTATTAGCCTCAAGGTAACATGCTTAACCATTATTTGTAATTTGTTTGATTGTGAATGACTATTGATTATGTAATTGAGGTTAAGTTGGAGTTTTGATCTAAATAAATTTTGATTTTTGATTTAGAGAATTCAAACTAGTTATTCCAAAATGTTTTGTGATTAGGTTTGCGAGAAATATGAATAGCTTGTTTAGAAGTATTGGATGTAATTCTTTAGGAATCCCTAGTGGATGAATGTAATCTCTTGGTGATTGCTATACTATACTACACATATTTGTTAAATTTGTTTCACTTGGCATCTTCTTGAAATGAATGAGATTTCACCTTTCTTCTCATTGGATACTTGATTCTAAGGTGTGTGTGGTTCACACAGTCTGTGACTTTGGGAAGGATATCACTTGATGGGTTTTTGTCGGAGGCAAGTGTTTCCTATTTCTTTTCATTTTTTAGACATTCATTTCTGCAATTAGCAATACCATGAGTTTTACTTGCATTGTATAACTGTTGTGATTATATCGATTAGTTCACACATGAAGTTCTACATTTAAAAATCCAATATGCAGAAAAATTTACAAATGTAATGTTATTTGCTGATATGGAGTTATCTTTCTTTTTCTTTTTGGTTGAATTTTGATGGGCTACAAACAATTGAGGGTTTTCCTCTCCTTGGCCATGACCCTTCCTACCCTAACTATCATGTTTAAAACAAATTAATTTTTTGTCCCCCCATCACAGGTTTATTAATGATGTGACTATGTTGTTATTAAGGCTATAGACTGTGTTGAACTGCCGGAGCTTGGTTCAAGAATGACTAGATTTGCACCTTTTCAAACTCATCCACGTGATTAATAGTGACCTTTCAAATTCTATGGGTAACCAACCTTTTTAGAAACTGATATAGATCCTTTAGGCAATCAAATGTCAAAGTGTGCAGGTACAAGCTTGGTGGGTTCTTTAAATTTTTTTTCGCTTGTTCGGGTAACATTTTTCTTCAAATGACATTGCGAAATAGCCATTATTGTTCTGGGTATTGTTTATATAATAATCCTACACTTTTTCAAATGATATAATCTAGTTACTATTTTAGCATTGGGAAGTCATGCTTTTAGAAAATAAATTTGGACTTGGCATCTCATATTATGCAACTTTTAGGAGGATATAGTAAGCCAACGACATGCTTTCTATCCTAAATCATAGGCCATTTATTTTTGTGTTACTTTCTATTGACAAAATTATGAGGAAGGCTTATAGAGGGCCAAGGGTAGGTAGGATTCAACATGGTTTTGTTGTTTTGTCAGATTCCTTATTGCATTCACTTTTATGTCCTAACCTCCTTAAGCTTCACTCCGTAGGTATTTTTCCTACCATTGTTGGTAGAGATGGCCTTTGACGCTATTGGACAGATTTTCATGAAATTGAGGTACCTTTCAATTTGCAGTAAATTCTTAGATTTTGCAGATGCAATATTTGTGCGTATAATCCACATTTTTAGGCTTCTGGTACTTGTGTAATCTTCTATTAATCTCTTTGTTTCCAGCAAATTGGTAATGGAAACTTCAGCTGTGTTTTCAAAGTCTTGAAGAGAATTGACGGTTGCTTTTATGTAGTGGAAAAAAGCATATGGCTGTTACATCAGTATACAAAAAGGTACCTTTTCCATGCTTATAGATATCAATACCCTATATTTGAGCAGTTTGCTCATGAAGTAACTCTTGCAGGAGAAAAGCTTTGATGGAGGTTCATGCTTTGTCTGCTTTAGGTTTGTATATAATTATTTTGTTAATTTTCTTGTTGTCTTGTTGTCTTCTCTGTATATATTACATTAAGAATGATGTAACAATGTCATTCTTGTAAATTATCCACAGAGGGGGAGGTGTTAGAAATAATATATTAGGTTAGTATTATTTGTGGAATCTAAGTTTTGTACTCGAAAAATGGTTTGTTTGTCAAATTATATATGCCAAGAGTTAGTCTATTAGAACAATTATGGACCACCCAATTCACAAGTCACAGAACTTCCTGAAGTGCATTAGATTTCATCTTTTACATGACATAAGAATCAGACAATCCAAATCAACTGATATCCTAATACTTTACCATGTAGACTAATTTTGGAGATATTTTGTCTTTCATTGCATCTTTTTATCATTCTATTATTTTTAGGAAGTTGAGGAATGATGTAGTTTAGATTTGATTCTTGCTTTTGTAATGACCCTAATCTTCTAGTAAGGATTCCATTTTTGCTTGAATACGCTAGTCAAAATAAATATCTGTGCTTTGGAATGTCGAGAACAAAATGGGAATACGAATTTTATTTCTCCAGAGTAAAAATAAAAGGGAAACTCTATTCATGCAAAACACTACAAGAATAATGTGACAATGTCATTCTTCTAAATAAACGTCAGCCTAATGGGTGTTTGGTTTTGAAGTGAGGTCTACATTGAGTCATAGCAATTTGTATTTCTAAATGAATTTTCTGTTTGTTTGTTATTACGCAAAATAAAATTATTGAATACACTAGTTAGTAGGTCTTTTTCAATTTTTTTTCAAACATTCTGACTTGTGGACTTCTTATTCAAGCAATTGCATGTCAATTCAAATTACTAAGATTTTTGACATTTGTGTAGATAGCCAAGGCACTTCAATTCATACATGAGAAAGGGACAGCTCACCTAGATGTAAAGCCTGATAATATTTATATTAAGAATGGAGTTTATAAGCTTGGAGATTTTGGGTGCGCAACTCTCCTTGATAGGACCCTACCAATTGAAGAAGGCGACACACGTTATATGCCCCAAGAAATACTCAATGACAATTATGATCATCTTAAGAATCACTTATGGTTGTAAAATGCTACTCAGAATGTCAAATGCGATTTCAGTGGGCAAAACTTTCCCACCTATGTTCCCTTGCGTGGTAGGAAGGCGTATGCTACGATATGAAGAATCCCGCATGGAACAAGAACTGAAGGTGCGTATATGTATTTTTTACATTTTTGTTTATAGATAACAATATGCCTATATAGTAACTTACATGACAAAATTGATGAACACAACATTTTTTTTTTAACGTTTACTAGTTCTACTTATTTGTGTTGGCAATGAAAAATAAATCTTATTTTATTTCCTAATCAAGCGAAAAAAAATTTCAAAACTAAGAGTTTGACTTCTACAACCCATTTACATAACTTGGTACAAATTTCTAGAAATTGCAAACTTAAGATTGTGGTTCCCAAATTTCAAAACTAAGAGTTTGACTTATACAACCCATTTAAATTGAACTAAAACATATATGCAAACAATACAACATTACTTTATCTAGATTGCAAAGGCAGCCATGCATGTTACCACTCATGTATAGAAATTTTTTTAATTATACATATACCCCTTATTGATAAGACATTATAAAACATTGAGTAAACTCACCAACACTAACCTAACCATAACATAAATATATTACTTATATATATGTAAATAAAAAAAAGCTAACATAAATATAAAATAGGACTATAGAAAATAGAACACTTGACCCTTGATAAGCTGAACACGCTTGATAAGCTTGTTTTATTTGGTACTAAGAACTCCGCTACTTGCTATCTGTGTGGTACTAGGACTGAGGATCATAACCATTTGTTTTTTAATTGTTCATTCTCCTACAGAGTTTAGTAATTTATGCAGGATATGTGCAATCTGAATGTGCCTCAATTAAATTGGATAGGTTTAGTAGATTAGTTAACTAGTAATATCAAGGGCAGTTCTTTGGTTGCCACTTTCTTTAAACTTGTGTTTACCTGTTCTGTTTACTGTATTTGGATTGAGAGGAATTACAGGATTTTCAAAACTCAAAGTCAATTGAATTGGCTGTTCAATCTAAGATTAGAAGCCTTGTGAGAAACAGGATAATGTCCATCTCAAGCTTCGAAGAGGGTGTGACAAATGCTTAGTTCTTGTTGAAGTAGTCACTCCCAAACTCTATCCTGAAATCAGGTTAAGGTTAGCTGGTGGTGGTCTGGTATATTTGTGTGGTTATTGATTTGGTGTTAATATGCAAATTACTCTGATTGGTGAGCTGGCCCAGTCTGAGGACAACATGTTTGACAAAAGTCCGAAGTGAGGTGAGCTTCATCTTTCTTTGATTCTCTTTTCTGACTAACCAAACAAAGTATTTTTCTCATTTGATTACTCTAGTTGATTGTATGTTACATTTTTAGCCTAATTTGTACACTTTTTTTTTTTATTTGTTAAAAATTTATTATTGTATTTTGGAATATCCTCACAAACTGTTCTTCTTCTTCTTCTTCTTCTTCTTCTTCTTCTTCTTCTGTGATTTACTGCAGAGGTCTATGTGTGATCTTTGAGTGAACTGAACTTTTAATTCTAGAACCCTTTGTGACGACTACTATTGTTATGTTGTTGCTTTCAATTATATGTTTATAATCACCTCAAAAATAATAATGCGCTCATTGCTTATGTCTTTTATGCATCCATTCTCAGATTAGATTCACGTTGTCTCTTGGTGCCTCATTTTTCACTTATTTCTCCACTAACAGTAAGACACTTGGATCCCTTGTTCAAATTTTGAGTTTTGCAATTGGAAATTGTGCAGGTTAAGAGTGTGCTTGATCATTGTAAGGATAAAAATGATGACATTCAAGACAATAATGTGAGCTTGGGAGCTAATTTTGTACCAAGGGATGAGCATTCTGAATCTGACGGTGAGGTGGTCTGTTAAGTTTACTATTTGTTCTCAATGAGCTTCACTAACTGCTGCAAGCTTGATTTACCATATAGCACAAAGTGTTTAGTTAACTACTTGTCACTTTGTAACCCACTTCAGGCTAGCCATTTGCAAGATATATATATAGATATATGTTTATGTGGGATGATTTAGAACATTTTGGACTGTTTTGAAGTTAAAGACAATTTTTGATGTTTAGAAACACAGTTTTTAGATGGTTTGTAATGTGCAAACAATTTTTGGATGTTCAAAACTTATAAATAGTTTTTTTGATGTTTGAAACAATATTTTGGTGGTTGATTGATATATATATGTTTGTAAAGCTTGTTTGTAATGTTTTCTTATATTGTACAGGTGAAATAAAAGCTGCTAATTTTTTTTTTTTATTTTTAAATATACATATTCTACGGCATGCAAAAAATGCTGTGAAACTTGGATTATCTGCGGCAGGAAAAATAGGTCAATCTATTGAATATTCAACGACTAGCAGTGAACGTCATGGTATGTTCTACTTATCTACGGTACGCTAGGCAAGTCATTGTATTACATATTTTATGGCATGCAAAAGTAGTCATAGAAAAAGTAAAAATGACGCACAAAATTTGTTGTTAAATAGTTTTTAACAGCGTACTATGGCATGCCATTGAAAGTGAATGACTTTCCATTACTAGTCATAATACGACGTTACGTCGCACGTCATAGAAGGGTTTTTACGACGTGCATTTGGTGCCATTAAAACCTTTTTTTGTTGTAGTGTCTGTAAGTCTTAGAGTTCACCGAAACATACTAATCTTCAACAAAATCCATCATCACCAACTGAGCACGGGTATGGTATGAGAATTCTGAGTAATAGGTAGGAGTGTCCGCACCTTTAATGTCACAACCCAAACCCACTCCTACAGGTTTAAATCATGACCGACTAGCAATCTCGGATGACTCGACCTCAATAACAAATCAATCATAATATAAGAATGGGGCTTAGCAGAAGCAATAGTATAATATAACAATAGACCATTAAGCAGTGCATACATACCAAAAATTATAAATATTAAAAAATTTAACTCCATAGAACTTATGCATAATAGCCCAAAGTTAAACTCCTCACAAAACATCATCCACACAAGTCCAAAATATCCAAAAACAAACAAAAGGAAACACAAAAGAGGGTTTACAAAGCTTGACTCCTCTCGAGTCCAAGCAAGGAGGCACTTTCCAAAATGTCTTCAAAGGGGTAGACACCAAGGTAGCCTTAAACTTGATGTTCCGCTTGCTCACCTACATATATATAAGGGTGAAGGGTGAGCTAAAGCCTAGAGAGTAATATCAATATAAAGGTTTTATATGAATGAAGTCTAACATGTTACAAAATATAACTTCTATCTCTGAAACAATTCATGTCAATAAATAATTCAATAGGAGACAATCATATCAACCTCTTCTGTGCAATAACAATATTCAATCATTTAATTTTCATGGTACATCCAATAGGTATCAAAGAGACAATGCGTTGAAGCTAGTAGGACCACATGGATCAATCCAATTGGACCATAATAGGTCAATCAGTAATTCAATGTGGACCATTAAGGTCTAACATCAGAGATCTATGTGTTTCAATTAATCAAATGGGCCACGATATTGTTTCCCTTAGGCGAGGGCCTATCAATTAATGGGCCACGGATTGTTTCCGCCGGGCGAGGGCCTCACTAATGGATGCCATGATTATAATTTCAAATGAAACATTCATTCATAGATATCAAAATAAAATTTGCAGTACCAATCTTGAACAAATTCCAAAATATGTTTCGAACATAGCTTCATAAAGATATTACTCATAGTGGGTTAAATCGATACTAGGCCTTGGACTTCCACCTACACAATACGCATAACACAATGCACATTGAACACATGTTTGCAATAAGTAATGTATCTTAATTTCATTCTCTTACGTGTGCTTCTAGCTTATCTCATGATTAAGGATGTCCAAATGATACAAAAGAATGCCTAAAAGGGCACGAGGATGCAAATATTCACTTATAAGTGTTGGTTAAATTTTGCTGAAAATAGGGTTTTCACTCGAGTGCACACTTGGTGGTGTGGCCTATCTGCAAAATTACTGGATGCTAAAATTTTACGCTCGATGGTCACTCTAGCCAGGTGCTGAACAAAAGTGGGTTCACTTGAGCACACACTTAGTCACTCAAGCCAATGGCCAAATGTCTGTAAAAAATACTGGATGCCTTTGATGTTCTCTCGAGCTGAGGATTCTTCGCTTAAGCAAATTGGATGAATTCTGGGTTTTCCAGATTTGTGTTTGAAGTTCAAAAACACTAATTTCAAGTTTAAATCTTGCATGGTTGGTCTCAAAGGTTAGAAACACTTTGTAAAACATGAATCTTTGGAAACTATGAAACCATGATCTCAAATTCTATTTCAATTTTTCAAAACAAAGCTCAAAACATCATGTTCTTAACATGTATTTAGCAAATCCAACTCTTTTCTTTGCAAAACATGTTTATATTTGGTGTTGAGTGCAAAACCATGAAGGATCTTAAGAAATGACTCATGTAAGTCCCATGCATGTATGAATTTGTAGAAAACCAAGTTCAGAAGTGAAGAATTATGCATGCATGTACACAATTCACTCACACTCATTCCATTCAGAATGATTCATGCTCATTCCTTTCAAATAAATGCAAATGATCCTACAACTTGGTGAAGTCATCTTCCTATATGAATTATCTTCAAGAATTATGGGTACAGATCATACCTAGAGCTTGATTTTGGCCTTAGTTAAGATTAATCTCTTCAATCTCTCCTTAATTCTCTTGAATTCTTCTTTTCTCTCTCTACAATGTCGAACTGTCTTTTTCTCTCTCAAATTTCAGCTCAAAAGTTTGTTAAAATGAAGTCTTAAGTGTTTAACACATATATATAAGTTGATTAAGGCCTCACTAATTACATATGATTAAGACTAATCAATTGGGCTTAAGTCTAATTAAGTATGATTATTTTATTCTAATTATTTTGATTCGAATCAAATTTTAAATAAACTTACCATATGATTTTAAATATTCCTCCTAGCCTATTGAATTAATCAATTTTGGTTTCTGAATCCATTTGATCCTTCAATTTTGAATTCTAAGTCGACAGTTAAACAGATAATTGACAAATAAACACATAAGTATCAAATAAACACATAATTATGTAAATTATGCCAAATGAAATAATATGTAAAAATAATACGGAGGTTAGGGTCATCGCAAGCTTTCCCCCCTTAGGAAGTTTGGTTCTCCAAACTTGAGTTACCTCAATTCGGAAAGAAATATGGGTACTGTTGTTGCATTTCTTCCTCTTTTTTCCATGTAGCCTCTTTCCTATAATGTTCTCTCCACTCCACTTTGACCATTGGAATGGACTTGTTTCTTAGTTGTTTTACTTGTCAATTAATGATCTGTACTGGCCATTATTTGTTTTTCATATCTTCATCTAAAGCTATTTGATGGTAACAATGACATGGAATGGATCTCTAAGATAACGATAGAGCATTGACACGTGAAACACATTATGCATTTGTTCCATCCCTGGTGGTAAAGCAATATGATAAACAACAGGACCAAGGCTATCTAAAATCTAAAACGGCCCAATGTAATGCGGAGTCAACTTCCCTTTTATACCCAACCTTGTTTTCCCTTTCATTGGTATTACCCTAATGAACACATGCTCTCCCACTTCATATTCTAAATCCCTTCTTCTTTGATCAACATAGCTTTTCTGTCGGCTCTGGGTAGTCTTGAGCCTCATTGGGTGATCTTTGTCTTCTCGGTTGTTTCTGCATGTTTAGACCCATATAATGCTCTATCACCAACCTCTGTCCAACAAAATCTACATTTTCTTATAATGCCTCATATGGTGCCATGCCAATACTAGCATGGAAATTGTTGTTATATGCAAATTCTGCCAATGGCAAGTAAGTTTCCCAATTGCCTTGAAATTCAAGAACACACATACGAAGCATATCTTCTAGCGTTTGAATAGTCCTTTCGGTCTGTCCATCGGTTTGTAGGTGAAAGGCAGTGCAAAATCTCAATTTTGTGCCCATTGCCTGTTGCAAACTTTTTCAAAATCCAGAAATGAATTTAGGATCTCTATCCAAAACTATAGACACTAGAACTCCATGTAATCGAATAATTTCATGAATATAGATTGTAGCAAGTCTATATGCATTGAAAGAAATTTTCACAGCAAGGAAGTGAGCAGACTTTGTCAATCTATCTACTATAACCCAAATAGCATTCATACCTCTAGACATTTGAGGTAGACCAACAGCGAAGTCCATGGTTATATGCTCCCACTTTCATTATAGAATATGAAGGGATTGAAGTAGGCCTATTGGTTTATGGTGCTCAGTTTTTACTTGTTGACAATGGAGACATTTGGAGTTGTAGTCGGCAATTTCTTTCTTCTTGTTTGGCCACTAGTATACTTGCCGCAAATTATGGTACATTTTGGTATTTCCTGGATGCATAGCGAACATTAACTTGTGTGCTTCTTCTAGAATTTTCATTTTCAATTCTACATCATTAGGTACACAAAGCCTTCCCTAAAATTTCAATACTTGATTCTCAATCGAAAATCCCGGTCTAGGCTTGGTTTCAAACTCATCACAAATCTTCTTAAAGAAATCATCATTCACTTGGTTCTGTTTAATCTCTTCTATGATTGTTGGTTAGGTTGAAATTGTAGCTAATAGATAGTCATGCTCATAAGGTACCACTTCCAATTCAAGCTTTTTAGATTCGTGAAGAAGCTCTTTTCGATCTGTAAGCAAACAAGCTAAATTCCTGACATTCTTTCTACTAAGTGCATCAGCTACAGTATTAGCCTTACTTGGGTGATAATGGATTTGCAGGTCATAATCTTTGATTAATTTAAGCTATCTCCTTTGTTATGTATTCAACTCTTTCTAGGTAAAGAAATACTTCAAACACTTGTGATCTATGTATACTTCACATTTTGCCCTATACAAATAGTGGCACCATATTTTCAATGCAAAGACAACAGCGGAAAGTTCTAGATCATGTGTCGGGTGGTTCTTTTCATGTGGTTTCAACTATCGGGATCGAAAAGACGTTTGTTTTTTGAGAAAACTTGAAAAAGTGTTTGAAACAATTATTGAACAGTTGAAGAAAAAAAAATTAAACATTTTAACAAAAAAAAAATTAAATGGGAAATTTAGGAAAAACCAAAGTCATTACATGTCAAATTTGCTTTCAGAAAAAAGTTTTCTAAAAACCCAAAATTGACATCACTATGCAGTCGAGAGTCCTCAAGTCACCCTAAATATTCCCTTTTGAAAAATTTACAACCTCTTATGATACGATTTAGGCTCAATTACTAGGTTTATTCTCTATGCCAAATATTTATTATAGAATTCTTATGTTATATGCAAGCTATTACATACTAGATTAATAATAATTTTATTACTTATCGAATTTATTTTTTAATGAACATTAAGGTTACGAAGATTTTATTAACAGAATTGAAGCACATTAGCAGTTTTTCCCAAAGTATTTTATCAATGCATATTTCATATCATAACATTCTATTTTCAGGTTTAATTATACATATATCAATTCCACACATCAACATTCAATAGCATTACTCTATAAAAAAAACAAGCCAAACCAATGCCAAAGTACACAAACTCAATAACTAATGCAAATAAATATTCATGTTACAGTGTAAAAGTATCAGGTATCTAATTAGTAATATGTGGCGAATAATCATCATATGTGAAAAGCATAAAATGCTAAGGAAAAATTAAATTCAAAAGTAAATAAAATACAAAAAAAAATTTGTATGATGTATGATGTGCATATGTGCATGCCAATATGCAATGTATGATGCATATGCAATATGCTTGCGTGCATAAAATCATATAAAAAATACAATGAATCGCATAAAATAATAAAATAAACAAAAGGGGAGAAAGAAATGGGGACACACAAACAAACACCACACACCCAAAGAAATATACACCAAATAAATACAACACCAAATTAATAAAATAAAATTAAATAATTAAATAATTAAAATTATAAAATAAAAAAAATAAAATAAATAGTACAAAAACTAACAAATAATAAAAAAGTCTAACTAATAGAAAAATATTAGATAATATATGCAAACCTGCTAAAAGGCTTTTCCTTACCTGCCCTTTTACCTAAATTTTCCTGCCTCTTCCAGAACTACTTGCCTAAAGACCCCTAATACTTCGCCCTTAGCTCTATGCCGCCATGCCATTCTATATTTATCTGCCGGATCTACCTTTAATCGTCGGGATAATTTATTATTCATGGCAATTTGATCAATTGACGGCACTACCTCCAATAAACAACAATGAAAGGCAAGACATTAATCATGAGAGCACAACCAAGCACAATGGCAATAAAATTCAAGCAATGGCATTGTCATCAACAAAAATTATCAAGGCACTGATTGTGACTCATGTTGCTCAATTTTATCCCACCAATCAATATTTTTATGCATCGTGGCCCAAAATTCATCAATGTCAATCCAAAATGAAAAAAAAAACCAACAACAAAACAACAATCAATATGCCATACCTCTATCACACTCACTAATGCATGCCAATGCAAATCACACAAACATGCCAATCATGTCCTAAAGCATGTGGTATGGCAAATATATGGCAATTATACAAACATACAACAAAACAAAAAACCACAGTAAACAAACAAAACAAAACTTAAGAAAATCAAAATAAAACCAAAAAAAAAAAGCCCAAAAAACCCAAAAAAATCAAAAAAAAAAGCACACACACATACAACTTAAGACATGTATAATACTTACAGTTAACATTTACATAAAAAAACACTAACCAACAAGCAAACAAAAGCACCATAAAAAACACTTAAATCATCATACAAGCACATACATATATAAATAAATAAAACTTATAAAATAAACCAAAAAAAAAAAAAAAACCCAAAAAAAAAAAACTCAATCAACAAAAAATCATAAAAACACACATGCAACACATACATACATGGCATGCATGGCATACAAAAAACAAAACACACATAAACAAAATACCAACAATGGCAAACTAAAAACTCAATAAGAGAGCAAAAGAAAAAAGCTAAAATAGGCAAACAAAAACAAACATAACACACAAAGCAAAAAAGCAATAAAAGAAATATAAAAGCAAAAAAAGGCAAATGCAACAAAGGACTGAAAACATGTTGAATTAAATAAAATAAAAAACAAAACACACCAATATATACAACCACACATGAGGCATACACACACAAACAACCACAACAACAAATACAAAAAACACAAATACAAAACATACCAAATGAATCAAGGCAAAAACAAGAACACAAGAAAATAAAAAGCAAAAAAAAGCAATGAATCATTAGGACCTAAGCCAAAAAAGCATGCCTAACTAGAATAAACAAACTAGCAATCAAAGGCATGCAAACAAGGTCATACAAAACGGCAATGTAGGTCAAAAAACAACAAAAACCAAAAAAAAAATCATATAATATGCATTAATAAGCATGAAATAATAAGCATGCATGCTCAACATGGCATAATACAACTCAACTTATACATAGGCAGAGGCAAAAACACAAGACAACAAGGAACAACAAGGGACAAAACTTCTCTTCCTTCTGGGCATCATCATGGTCTTCAAGTGGTGAACAACAAACACCAAAAAAATCAAAGAAAACAAAAATACAAAAAAATAAAGCACAAAAATGAGGCCTTTTCAAGGCCTAAGAGAACCAAACTTCCCCAAAGCACAAACAAAGGCCTTAATAAAACTATCAAGAGGAAAAAAAACTAGAACTTTGTATTAAGCACCCAGCACAAAAAAAGTTCAAAGATAGGTAAATGGAGTGCAAGGCGGGGTATATATAGCAAGTTTCTCACCCTTGTTGACCTTCTTCACAAGTGTTGATGTTGTTTAAGCTTCCTTGGGCTCAAATCCGCCAAGAACACCAAGAACAACCTCTTGGAACCTCAGTACAAGGGAAAGAAAGGTGAACTATGTGCTTGTGTGTGCAATAATGAGACACAAACACACACACAAGAGAAGAGAAGATATAGATATAGGTATAGATAGATAAAAGCAAACCCTAAAAACCGGAGCTCTTCCTTCTCCTCTCCAATTTTTTAACCCTAGCAAGGAGAGAAAAGCCTCCTCTTATAGGAGGCAATCTTGTAAGCAGTCACTAAGCAAAACAAGAGGCATCCCTCCATACACGTGTATGGATACTGCGTATGGAAGCCAAAATAATGTTTGCCTCAAAATATCTAAAAAACAATGCAAATAGTAGAAGAATGTCATTTTGACAAAATTTAGTGCCGGCAACAAACGTAGTGCCAACAAATAATATAGGCAATATATATTGCCGAAGAAAAAACCAACCCGGTGGCCTCTAGCTAGTGTTGTGTGGTGTGGGGATGCCTCAAAAGGCATTCCTTGCCCCTCAAGGCAAAACACAAGTGTTTGGTGCAAAACCAGACCAAAGCTTGATCAGAAATTCGAAATCACAGGCAAGGCGCGTAGTCGAGAACTCCGGGAACTCCAAACAAACACAAACATGGATAATCACCAAGTGTTCAAATGGTGACGTCCAAGTCTTGAGGACGGTCAAAAATGGGGTGTCTACAGATGCATAAGAAATCACTTTGCCATTCTGCATTAAAACACAACGCAATCCTCCGTAACAAGCATCACTAAAAATTATAAATCCCTCGGTACCTGGCAGTAGAGTAAGATATGGAGCCGTAGTCAGCCTTGCTTTCAACTCTTGGAATGTAGATTCCCTTTGGTTTGTCCACACAAATGCTTCTCCTTTTCAGGTCAATTGTGTTAATGGCACATCAATCTTTGAAAAATCTTTGACAAATCTCTGATAGTAACCTGTCAATCCCATAAAACTTCTAACCTCTATTATGTTAGTCAGAGTAGGCCAATCTATAATTGCTTCAATTTTCTGTGGGTTAACTGAAATACCATCTCTGTTAATAACATGCCCTAGAAATACAATCTCATTTAACCATAATTCACACTTTTTGAGTTTCCCATACAATTGTTTCCCTCTAAGTGTCTGTAAAATTATTCTCAAGTGTTATTCATGGCCATCTTTACTTTTTGAATATATCAAAATGTTGTCAATAAATACAACAACAAAATCATCTAAGAAAGGTTTAAAGGCTCTATTCATTAATTCCATAAATGCCATTGGTGCATTAATAACTCCAAAAGGCATGAATAAGAATTCATAGTGTCCATAACTGGTTCGAAAGACAGTTTTCTCAATATCTTCAACTTTAACCTTCAACTGATGATATCCTGATCTCAAACAAATCTTTGAAAATACCTGAGCCCCTTGTAACTAGTCAAACAAATCATCAATCTGAGGTAAAGGATATTTATTTTTGACAGTTACCGTGTTGAGTTCCTGGTAATCAATACACAATCGGAGTGTGCCATATTTCTTCTTCACAACAACACAGGTGCACCCCATAGTGATGTACTTGGTTGAATAAACCCCTTATCGAGTAATTCTTGCAACTAAACTTTCAATTCTTTCATTTCAATAGTAGACATATGATATGTAGTTTTGGATATAGGTTGAGTACTCGGCACTACATCAATTAGAAATTCAATTTCTCTATCAATTAGTTGTCTTGGTAACTCTTTTGGAAACACATCAGGGAAATCCCTTACTACAAAATACTATCCAACGTGATGTTCATGGTTCAATCATTTATCACACCGCACAAGTTCCCCTGAAATCCCTTACTAATCAGTTTACGGGCTTTCAATGCAGATATTAAATATGGTGGAGGAATTACACCCTTACCCTCAAAATAAAATTCATCTTGACCTAGAGGTTGAAATATCACTCGCTTAGATGCATAAGCAATAGTTGCATAATATTTAGATAGCCATTCCATATCCAAAATTACATCAAGTATATAAGGTGGCATTTCCCCGTGTTGGTGATGCAACACATAATATGTATCTTAGGGATTCCATAGGTCTATTCAATTTATTAGCAAATATCATAGAAACGAAAGAATGAGTGGAACCCGAATCAATCAAATCATATGCAGCTTGGTGTAGATCGCCCGAACTCCGCTCCGTGCGCAAGGGCGCAAATTGTAGTTCTTAGCTACTACAGTTCAGATTCCTGTCATGGTTCTGAATCTAATCTCACAAAGTGCAATTTAAGACTGATAAATCACCAAAGAATCCAAATCCGACAAATTTTTTTTGGAAAATCGATTTTAATCAAGAAGTGCCAAACATGGACTGCTTTGCCAGATTACAAAGTCGCCACCTAAATATTTTGTTTTAGGAAATTTAGGAAACCCTGACTCGTGCCTAAGGCCACGTGTTCGTCATCACCAAAGTTACATCGGCTCGGGAACTTGGGTACGAGGGGGGAAGGTCATGAAATGAGCACCCCCGCTCACCCGATCAAAGATCGGCCTCTACTAAGCATGATATGTTGTTTTTGAAAACACATGTATTCTTATCCGGTTTATTAGCTAAATTACTATGTGATGCGCACAACACACAAGTATAGACTAAACTGCTCAATTTGGAACAAAACATCTCATGTTTGTTTTTCAAAAAAAAGGTTTGAAGTTGCTATCCTCAAGTAGGCAAAAATACGGATTTGCCACCCTCAAGTGGGCTTAAGAAAACATGATTTTACCACTTCAAGTGGGCTTAAAACTCACATTTTGATGAATTGTTCCAATTCAAGCAATGAAGCGTTCATCCACAGGCATTCATGCAGTTTATCAACTAAGCAAATATCCTCATGGCAAGCATGCTAACATGGCAATATACACATCTCATGCAGTATGCTAAAGCGTGAACACTCACAGTGTACTCCAAGCCAAAACAGAAAACTAGTTAGAAATCATGCATGATCCTAGCTATGTTCAAGATGCCTAATGCAACGCATGCAAAATGCAACTAAATAGGCTCGGCTATCTACGATGGCATATGAATGCTACAATTTGATACATGTGCTCAAATAGGAATTGAAATACAATGCAGTTTGAATGATGCGCCGAGCCCGGTGCATGCAAGACGAATGAATGATGCACGCATGCAAAGCATAAGTATGCTAATTGAAACATGCCCTAAAACTAGCCATCAAAAGCTGATAAGTAAAATGGAGAAAGACGTGGGCTTGGAAGACATGCACACACACACACATGCACACTTATTACAACATTTGCCTTCCCGACGGAGGGTCCGAATAAATCAACTAACTGGCTATGCTAAGCTAGTTAATTACAAAACAAATTGAAACTAGCTATACTAAGCTACCTAGAATATTACAAAGATGAAATAAATTAGCTAAATACATTAACTAATTAATTACAAAATCAGCAAATTAACTAGCTAAACAAAGTAGTTAAAATGGCCTCGAGGGGAGGGAGATATGCATGCTCGATTGCCTCACTTGGAAATCCATTGCCATGCCACCAATTACCTCTATTTGCACTCTTTTTGACTTCTGAAAATTGTGCCAACTCCCAGATTGCTTTTGACCCATCTCTGGAACATGCTGAGGAATGATCGGCCAAAGATGGTGGCCATTGGCCAGAGTTGATGGCCATCGGTCACTTCTGATAGCCGATCGGCAGCCTTGGTGGTCGGTCGGTAGCTTTGATGGCCGGTCGGCCATTGCTTCTTGCAATTTCTCCTTTTGCTGCAACAGAGCACAAACAGGGACATGACAGCGTATTTGCAAGGGAATGTGTGTACCACCACACTCCTTATTTTGCCTCAAGCTCAAAGGAGTGTGGTACTCGACTCTCGGGTCACCAATCGAGTATCGCAATGCACGATGGCCGAGAAGCCAAGTTTGTACAAATTGATGAATGCATAAACAAGACTCGATGAACCTCCACCCTATCATGCACGATCAAGGATGTCGGTGACTAAGAAATGAGGCACGTTTCATCACTTCAAGTATGAAACGTCTCTCATTTCTTGTGTTTGGATTAACGTCCGATCCAAACACATGCAATGCAACACAAACATGTTATCTTGGCATGTTTTACATTGATTTATTTTGTTTACACATTTTAACATTACCAATCCATTCATTAATCAACTTGTCCAAATATGAGAGTCCTCTAATGAGAAAGAGGTTTATCAAAGAGAATGGTTTAAGGCATGGGAGAGATCAATGCCTTTCACTTGGAGTAACCCTCAAAAGAGGGTTGAAGCCATTTAAGCATAGGCCTCAATCCCAAGCATTAACCAATCCTTCAAACAAATCAAAAATGAAGAAATGAGGGAGATGGCAAATTTTTCTGTGCTAAAGTGGCATGATAAACAAGACTCTAACATGCAAACACTTCAAGTACAACGTGCTAGTAGGCTTAAACATTGAAAGTAGTGGAGAACACAACACTAGAACCATGCAATACAATGCTCAATGGACTAAACCAGCCCCTAAAAGACCTCATGCATGCCAAAACAGTGGCCAAAATGTGCTGAGATGATGGTTTGAAAGGCAAGAAAATGATGGTCATGCAATGGCTCACAAACAAGGCATAAAGGTGCAACTCTCAAGAGCACTTAAAGAGTGAAAAACATGGAAGTGTGACAACACTATATGTTCTATAATAACATACCAAATGATGCCAAGACATGCAAACACCTCAAGCCAAGCATGCAAGATACCTCAAAACTCAAAGCTAGTCAAGGTTATTGCACTACAAGCATGCATAAAAAGCATTATACGACCAAGAAGGCTCAAAACAGAGCTAAAGCATGCCAAAATATGAACAAAAGCAGGCTGGAGTATAGCCAAAATGAGCTAGAATAATAGGCTAAAGAGACAAGCATGCAAGGCTAGCTAGCATGGATTACACTACAAGTGTATAAAGCATGCAAGATGTGAGTCCACCAATCAAAATAAGAGTTATAACATGCCAAAATAACAACAAAAACATGCTTAAGCTATGCTAATTCAAACCACAAGAGCATGTTATTTTGTAAGGCTAACAAGGCTAGTGAGCAAGATTGCACTACAAGTGCAAGAAGCATGCAAGAGGTGACCAAGATGACCAAAAACAGAGTTCTGGTAGGTCCCAAAAGCCACAAAAACGTGCTCAAACTAAGCCACAAAAAGAGAGAAACACATGCTCATTTGGTGGGCCAACAACACATGCTAACATGACAAGAGGAGGGGGGACTCCCCCTCCTATTTAGGACCTCAAAATAGGGTTTTTACCACTGAAAATTCTCTAGATTTCAGTGGTTAAAAGGCCCAAAAATTTGGATTTGAAGGTGGTGAGAAGTTGCACAAAAGGCCTTACAAGCCAAGGAACAAAAAGGGAGAACAACCCCTTAGCCAAACAAGGCACAAACCAACACTTGTAGGACTGAAAAATAGAGGAAAAACAGAGGTTTTTGTAGTTCAACACCACCGCAAAAACAGCCCTAAAGTAGTTGAAAACTATGGCAAAACAATAGTGCACAAAGAGCTTAAAAGGGATAAGGTGTTACCTTTGAAGCACAGCAGCAAATCAGCCTCTTTTCTGAGCCAAACAACCTTCCAACAGCCCAAAAATAGGTTCCAAAGGACCTCAGCCCAATGGTGATCAACTTTGATGCACGAAGTGTATGCAAATACGTAAGGAATTCTCACTTTCAAGCTTAAAACAAGAGAAGAGAGGGAGAATTCTAGAGAGAGGGGAGAATTTGCTCACAAAGCTTCTAAAGAGAGAGGATTCTAGAGTGAGAAGCTCTCAAATTTTCTCTAAGCCTTCAAAATGTTCTAACCTTGCAAAATATGAGATATAGCCTCCATATATAGCAAAACGAAGAGCTTTGGTCGAAAATATCTGAGTTAAGACAGCTGGCACAAGCTGGAAACAGTTGGAGGAGAAATATCTTCAAAAAAACTGAATTTGGGTCACTCTTGGCCGACTGGAGATCTTTGGTGCCGACCTAGTACTTGTGATGGCCGGCCGGCCATCTCCATGGCCAACTGTGCACATTTGTGGCCGACTGCAAATTCTACTCTGCAGGTCCAATTTCAAATGGGAATAACTCCTTTATATGAACTCCTTTTCAAGTCATTCGTGTGTCTAAATTGAAGCCCAGGAAGTAAGCTTTCCAATGGTGGCAGCATCACATCCAAATTCCAACTGTGAAAAAAAGTTATGCATCTTTTAGTAAAGACAGCTCCGTTTCGTTCCAACCAGATTGATGCCCAACTTCAACCAACCATATCTCCCCCATCCGGACTCGGCTTTAGGAGCTTCTTGAGTGAAAAATGAAGCCCCGGAAGTCTTATTTCCAACGGTGGTGGCCTCATAGCTGAGATCCAAGTGTGTAAGTAGATAGGCTTGATTTGCCGAGGGCTGCTCAACTCTCTCTTAATGATTCATGCCCAACTCCTTCCCCAACTTGGTTTCTTCCCTCTCCTCCAATTTTCTTCAACTCCAAACCCATAAACAAGGTGTTTTGAAAGATTTTTCAAAGATTTCATCTCTCTTTCATTCATTTCCACTTTGTCCTTGCTCGGATTACCGAAAAACGTAACATTTAACAAAATGCAAGCGTCAAAACATCGTTGGAACTTTATTTCAAAAATATTTTGAAAGAGAGAGTTTTAAGGTCTAAAAACCATTTTAATCAAAAGGCTTTGGTCCAAAAAGGGGTGTGAAGTTGGGATTTGACTCTCCTCTTGCCAAAGAAATCGAACCTTTGCACTGTACATCTTTCATCACCAAGTAAACTATCAGTGGCGTCCAAGTCTTACGGGCAGTCAAAAATGGGGTGTCTACACTTGGCCATAAATAGAAAGTGTACCTAAAATTTCAGCCTATGTGTTTTGTGTATCCATTGGAATAAGTGCGAACACTCTTTCTTACCTTACATCATTTCGTGTTGTAGCTAGTGTTGCATTTGGTCACGTTGTTGGGAATGACCAGGTCAAACTTGTAGTACCTCAGTTACCATTCCGTCGTGGTTATGTACAATCTCTTGCCATGTGACCAATTTTCCAACACTGGTAGCAAGCTCCTGTAGTACGATAACAAACACCCCGATGCTTCTTTCCACATATAGCACAATTACGTTATGAGTTGCCACTTTAATTTGAACCTGAGTTACTAGATTTCGATTTCTTGCTCATTGATGACATTGCTCCCTTACTGAAATTCGGGCTCGTTCCTTTCCATTTGAAATTCCGGTTACGAGCAGCCAGGTTTGCCTCTAACATAAGAGCCCTATCCAATACATCAACATATTTGGGCAGCTTCAAAACATTGATCCTATCAAGGATGGAATCACAAAGACCTCCTTCAAATTTTTTTGGCTTTTTTGTAGTTTGTCTCAACCATATGCAGTGCAAACCATGCTAGTTCAGTAAACTGGACTTTATATTCCGCCACTGACTTATTTCCTTATTTTAGCTGCTCAAATTTTGTTACTCTCTTATCTCGAACACATTGTAGGAAGTATTTCTTGTAGAAGATTTTTAAAAACTGAGCCTAATTGATCTCCCTGTTGGTATCTCGCACTAACATCCACCACATTCTTGTATCATTTTCTAAGGTAAAGGCGGCCAATAGAACTTTTTGTGTCTTTGTGCATGGGAACACTTCAAACAATTTCTCAATTCCCAGCACCCAGGCCTCTGCCTTTAATGGATCAACTCCCCCATGAAACAAAGGTGACTTCATCTTTTTAAATTCCTTATTGAGAGTAATGGTTCAATCCTTTGTTTGGTGGTCCTGTTCTGGTGTTACGGCCACTGGAGGTGGAGACGGTGGTTGCTGTTGTTGCCATTGTTGTTATTGCCTTAGGCTTTCAGCCATATTGCACATTATTCTTTCCATCTAGTCAAGTCAGTTGGAGGTAGACTCCTCCAATTGATCCCCCTATCTTCTTACCATTATCTATATGAAACTTGTATTATTACAAATACATCATGTTCACACATTTACATGTACACATTTTGAAAAGTTACCACATTCTGATATTCAAATTTAAATGAATGCAATCCTCAAGCCTTTTTGAGACACCTTATTGCTCTATGGACTAGTGAGTGAGGTATAGCTCGTGCTTTGATACCACTTTGTCATGACCCAAACCCGCCTCTATAGGTTTAAGTCATGATCGGCCAGTAATCTTGGATTACCTTCGGCCTCAATAACAAATCAATCATAGTACAAGAATAGGGCTTAATCGAAGCAATAGTATAATATAACAACAGACCATTGAACAGTGTATACATGCCAAAAATTATAAATATTAAATACTTTAACTCCATAGAACTTATATACTATAGCTCAAAGTTAAACTCCTCACAAAACATCATCCACACAAGTCCAAAATATCAAAAATAAAATAAAATAAAATAAAAATAAAACAAAACAAAACAAAAACAAAAACAAAACAAAAGAGGGTTTAGAAAGCTTGACTCCTCTCGATTCCAAGCACGCCCCTTTATAGAGGCACTTTCCAAAACGGCTTCAAAGGGGTAGATATCGGGGTGGCCTTCAACTTGATGTTTCACTTGCTTACCTTCATATATATAAGGGAAAGGGGTGAGTTGAAGCCCAGTGAGTAATATCAGTGTAAAGGTTTTATATGAATGAAGTCCAACATGTTACAAAATATAACTTCCATTTTTGAAACAATTCACGTCGATAAACAATTCAATAGAAGACAATCATATCAATCTCTTCTTTGCAATAACAATATTCAATCATTCAATTACGTGGTACATCCAATAGGTATCAAAGAGACAATGTGCCAAAGCCAATAGGGCCACATGGGTCAATCGCATAGGACCATAATAGGTCAATCAATAATTCAATGTGGACCATTAAGGTCTAACATCAGATCTTTGTGTTTTAATTAATCCAATGGACCATGGCACTATTTCCCTCCGGCGAGGGCCTATTAATCAATGGGCCACGGTATTGTTTCCTCCAAGCGAGGGCCTCACTAATGGATGACACGATTACAATTTAAAACAAGACATTCAATCATAGATATCAAAATAGAATTCACAATAACAATCCTGAAAAAATTCCAAAATATATTTCGAACATCGCTTTATAAAGATATTATTGACAGTGGGTTAAATCGATACTAGGCCTCAGACGTCCATCTACACAATACACATTAAACACATGTTTGAAACAAATAACATATCTTAATTTGATTCTCTTACGTGTGTTCAAATGATGCAAAAGAATGCCTACAAGAGCATGAGGATGCAAATATGCACTTATAAGGGTTGGTGAAATTTTGCTGAAAATCGGGTTTTCGCTTGAGCGTACACTTGGTCGCTCAAGCAGTGTGGCCTATCTGTAAAAGTACTGGATGCCTTCGATGTTCGCTTGAGCCAAGGATTCTTCGCTCAAGCAAACTGGATGAATTCTTGATTTTCTAGATTTGTGTTTGAAGCTCAAACACACTCCTTTCAAGTTCAAAGCTTGCATGGTTAGTCTCAAAAACTTGGAAACACTTTATAAAACATGAATCTTTGGAAATTATGAAACCGTGATCTTAAATTCTCTTTCAATTCTTCATAACAAAGCTCGAAACGTCATGTTCTTACCGTGCATTTAGCAAATCCAACTCTTTTCTCTGCAAAAACATGTTTATATTAGGTGATGAGTGCAAAACCATGAAGGACCTTAAGAAATAACTCATGTAAGTCCCATGCATGTATGAATTTGTAGAAAACCAAGTTCAAAAGTGAAAAATTATGCATGCATGTACACAATTCACTCAAAGTCATTCCATTCATGATGATTCATGCTCATTCCTTTCAAATACATGCAAATGATCCTACAACTTGGTGAATTCATCTTCCTACACGAATTATCTTCAAGAATTATAGGTAGAGATCATACCTAGAGCTTGATTTTGGTCTTAGTTAAGCTTAATCTCTTTAATCTCCCCTTAATTATCTTGAATTCTTCTTCTCTTTCAATTTTCAGTGCAAAAGTCTGTTGAAATGAAGTCTTTAGTGTTTAACACATGTATATAAGTTGATTAAGGCCTCACTAATCACATATGATTAAGACTAACCAATTGGGCTTAAGTCTAATTAAGTATGATTATTTTATTCTAATTATTTTGATCCGAATCAAATTTTAATCAAACTTACCATATGGTTCTAAATATTCCTACTACCCTATTGAATTAATCAACTTTGGTTTCTGAATTCATTTGGGCTTTCAATTTCGAATTCTAAGTCCACAATTAGACAGATAATTCACAAATAAACAAATAAGTATCAAATAAACACATAATTATGCAAATTCTGTCCAATGAAATAATATGTAAAAATAATACGGAGGTTTGGATCATCACATTTAATTTGTCCATCAACCATATATGGGGAAATGAGAGAAAAAGAAAAGAGACACAAAAAGATTAGAGAGATGTAAAATAAGAGGAAAAAGTGAGTTAGGGTGCTAAAAAAAGAAAACAAGACAAAAGAATAGAGAGGTGAAAGATGAACCAAGTGAGATGGGTGGTACTTTAAGTAATAATGGACTCTCGCCAAATTCTGTGGCCTTACTAGCACAATTCTCATCCAAACCCATCAGGGTTTCTACCAAGACCAACCCAATGAAGCCTTTTCTTTAACCTGCTTGGCCACATCAACCAAGATAGGCTTAGCTACCCGATTACTCGACTCCACTAAGAACCGGGCAAGTAAGCAGATTCATAGAGCAATCCACCTATGCTCTTGAAATTTTCAATCCCTCAGATCCCTCCTACCAGTGAACTTATTGATCAAAGTAATGTTTCGTAGCTCACCATTCTTAACATAAGCCTTGGCTTCACTTGGAGGAAACCCACAGATCTCACCAAGCAACTTGGGATAGCCTATCAATGGGGTTGGCCACACCAAATCAACTCTTAGAGGGTGCTCCAACAAAGCCTAAAATTCTTCGAAAGTGGGGTAGAGTTCTTGATGTCCAAACCAGAAAACATGCATGTTAGGTCCCAAAACTGAGTCGCAGCACTAAGGACAAGCAAGTCAATGTTCAAATGGTTCAAGGAAAACATAGAGTTCAGTCTATACCTGTGAAAGTTAACTCATTCGGCATTATCTAGACTGTCCATGCATATGGACTAACCGTTCCAAGAAGACATGACTACGAGTTAAAGAGGAAGAATGAAGCCTAGGGTCAAAGGTTGATTGGAAAGGCGTTGTGTGAATAAACCTTCATGCAAGGTGGACTATTTATAAGCCAAAATAGAGTAACAGTGGCTCAAGAGACAAAACCCTAAAACTTGAATATTGCACAAGGACATGCGTGCGCACGTCTGAAGTGCATGCGCACATCCATGGTGCGAACACACCTCATGCATTGACAGAAAAGATTGGCTTATTCAGGGACATGACACACGACGTTCTAGAGATAATGGGGGCATTTTAGCATCATTGTTTGAGTTGTGTTAGGTTGGTAGGTTATTTGTTTAGAGTTTTTGATTTATAATTTTGGTTTTATTACTTATTTTTTGTTTTGTTCAAAAAGTCATTACCAAATCTTCGTAATAAATACAAAAGGCCAAGTATTTGAGAGAAATACTCAAAATTTTGACAAAAGGGAAATTGGAGTTCATTGCATACACTATAGATTTTCAAACTATATAAAAGCTTTTTTTACAAAAAATGGGGTATCCCTCAAATGGCATCCTAGATAATGTTTCCAAAAAAGAAAAAGAAAACACAAAAAGTGAAAAGCAAAAGAATCATAAGGCTATAGTGCATGGACCTAGGCGACCTTATCGAGGGTGCTTCGAAGCACACTGAGATGGATCCTTATCTCTATCATCATCATCGTCAATGTCGAGCTCAAAGTCATCATCAAAATCGCTCATTTCCATAACAGAGGTACCTCTTACATGCCTAGATTGGCCAGCATCCTGGAAATAATTGGGATCCTAGAATAGTTGGAATCACCAGCAAGGATGGAAAGTGAGATACCTCAATCGGGTCCATGCACCTATGGCAAACTCTTGGATTAGTATTACCATGCATGTCATCATCCTGTAGCAGTCATCAACATATGCACGAGGAACTTGTAAAGGAGGGAGACCAAAGATCGGTATGAAACATAGACAAGATACTGGGTCAAATATGGTAAAAACTAAAAGATACCTACTCGACTATAGTAGGAATACAATAGGGTATTATGGCTAGCTCCGAGATGGGTACTGTGATTGTGCCATGCCTCACTATCACTGATACGACAAGAGGGATCACCGGCAAGCCCTCTGCTATTGCAGCAACACCCAATAAACTCTCATGCCTCAATGATGCGAGCATGGAATGACACTCAATAAACCACTATGTGTCGTTGATACAAGCATGGAAAGACACCCAATAAACCTTCATGCCTTGCCGATACGAGTATGGAATGACACTCAATAAACCCCTATGTTTCATCGATATGAGCATGAAAAGGCATCTAATAAATCTCCATGTGTCGTTGGAAATAGCACCAGATAAACCCCCATGTCTCATCGATACGAGCATGGAATGACACCTAATTAAACCCTTATGCCTCGTTGATATGAGCATAGAATGACACCCAATAAACACCCATGTCTCGTCAATATAAGCATGGAAAGGAATTTAGTAAACTTGCATGCTCATCGATACAAGCATTGAATAACACCCAATAAAGCCCCATGTCTTGTCGATACATGAAAGGCATTTAGTAAACCCCCACACCTCGTTAATGCGAGCATGGAATGACACTCAATAAACCCTCATGCCTTGTCAATACGAGCGTAGAATAGCACCTAATAAATCCCCATGTCTCGCCAATACGAGCATGGAATGGCACCCAATTAAACCCACATGCCTCATCAATACGAGTATAGAAAGGCACGCAATAAACCCCTATGTCTTATTGATATGAGCATGGAAAGGCATTTAGTAAACACCCATGCCTTGTCGATACGAGCATGGAATGGCACCTAATAAACCTTCATGCCTAGTCGATACAAGCATGAAATAGCACCCAAGAAACTTCCATGTCTCGTCGATACAAGCATATAATGGCAGCCCATAAACCTCTATGTATCATCGATATGAGCATGAATGGCACCAATTCATAAATCGCCATCCCTCATCGATATGAACATGGAAAGGCACCTATCAAACCCCCACGTCTTATCTGACACGAGCGTGGAATGGTACTAATTTATAAATCCACATGCCTCATTTGACACGTGCACATGGAATGGCATACATTGGCATCATAGTGGCATCATTCTAACCACATTGTGGTGTGTATTATTACTTTGAATGACTTTCTTTGGAAAAATTTACAGGACTGGCACAAACTAGAAATAAATGGAAAGAAGCAAGGCATAGGCTTTAGCACAACAAGGTGAATGTGGCAGGTGTCACCCGTGCTCCTCTTTTTAGATTGCATGCTTGGATGAATGCTTGAGTTCTTGTTGCACACACTCACTCACATATGAATTGTCGCACAACTGCCATCTGATTCTTTGCATCAAGGATATGTAGGCAACCTGCAGGTTTGATCACTTGCATGAATGTTTGATAATGATTTAACCTTTAGGGTCATGTCAACTGGGATAGTCTCAGATCTTTGACATTGACTCTACATCATTTCATGATTACCTGAGTTTTGTCAAAGAGGGCCAACCGTAGACAGCCCATTTTGACTAACCTTCAGACTTCAGGCACTTGAAGCTTCCAATTGATGAAACGGTAATTAATTCATCCTTGAAATATTTAAAGTTGTTTAAAGTTACTATGTAAACCTGTTTTAGCCAAAAATTATTTTTTTTTGCAAAAATGACCATTTTACCCCTGGACCTGTTTTTAGCCAAAAACTAACCTTTTAACATTGAGAAAGAAAAAGAGGCCCATTTGTTCTTTGATTGAACATATTAGTGATCGTTTTTATTAAAAAAATTAATCAAAAAGCAATTTAGGATTACTTGTAAGCCAAGGGCATAGGACCCCACGGTTGTGCATGCATGCATGGCACATATACACAGGCAAAATGTGTGTGTGCACATTAGTTATGAGTGCACACAAGGTTTGTACGTGCGCACATCCAAGCGTGACAGAGTTATTTTGGTAACTCAACCCTAGTACATTTCTGGTGGGAGGTGGAAAAGAAAGCAGTGGAGGTTTCCTTATCATTAGATAAGCACCCTATCCCTCTCCCTCTCCTTTTCAAGGGGTTAAGAAATTGAACCCTTTTGTGAGCATCTGAGAGCCAAACACCCTTTCTCCCCTATCCTTGCCTTAACTCCAAAATACATACCCTCACAGCAACTCAAAACTTCTAAAAACATCTTAAGGCTTGAAGAACTCGACCGTAACTTGGAACATAAGCTTGTATTTTATGGATAATCATCATATTAGTAGCCTCAAACCTGGTCTAGGATCATTCTTGTATGTTTAGTTGTATGTATAGGTTCATGTTCATTTTATGCATGGATGAAAGATACTAAAAGTGGGCAAGCAAGAAAGTTCTCTCATCCTCTTTGTCATGTGCTTACTCCTTATATTGTCTTTCAATAATCCATGTCTATATGTTCTTTATATGAGAAGTTGTGTATTTTGTATGTTTTCATGAATATTGTGTATTTTAGTTTATGTTTAAGGTCATGGATTGTCAAAAATCCACTTTTAATGGAAAATCACTTTTTATGAAAATATATCTTTATTCATTTAATCTAAAATATATGATATTCACTTTTACTCCAATCACATAGTTTTAGGTTATTTAAATGTTTTAAGGCTTAAAATGAATTTATGTGAATAATTTACCACTAAATTATAAAATAGAAAGTGGGTAGAGACCAATTTTTAGGTTGGGCAAGAAGAAGTGCTATCATTTAATGACCTTTCCCTCTTGTACCTAAGTTTCTAAACCCAGAATTTTCTGGGTTGTGATGGATTGATCCTTCATTTAGTTTTCATTGTTAAAAGTTTCTTAATCCCCTTAAAAAATTAAGTGGCGATTCTTTGTTGGTCAAAGCAAGTCGGTGTGGGATGGATGCCTCGGACTCGAAAAAGGCACGACACCATAGTTGGTGACTCCGTTGGGGAATTAGGTTGGCTTGACTTGAAAATTTGGTTAACTCATTAAGTTGGGAAAGTTTATTTATTTTTTTTAAATTTTGCTCCTAAAAGTATGACACATGCCATATATTTGCTTCTTTCCCGTAAGAAACTACTACAAGTTCTAATTAATTGGATCAAATTTAGATAACGTCATAAATTGATGGTCAAATCTAACCAATTAGAATTGCAAGTATCAAAATAATAAAAGGGCTAAAATATAAAGACCGCTTGCGTAATTTTTCCTATTTGTTATGTGGTGTTCTTGTCAAATAAAAACTTGTAACACATAACAAGTGAGTTATTATTTATTTCTCGACTATCTTAAGAAGACAAATCACCATGTCCCACTTATAAAGTTTTTTACTTAATGATTATTTTGGAGCGCATCGTACTTCATTTTATGACATAGTGTTCTGAGACTGCTCAATAAATATACCATGGCTAAGCCAAGACCTTTGACTTAGTTTTTGTGTAGTACCCACCTTGTGCTATAAGTGTGACAACCCCGTCACATATTATGCTTTTAATCATTTAAGTATGAATGTGCTTATGTGTTTAGTGTAAATTTGAGCGCTAATTATGTGTTTAATATGATTCTTGGATTCATATCTGTTAGCCATAGGAATGTTTGTTGTGGTTTATGTTATAATCTAAAATTGAAGGCCTTAATGGTATCAGAAACCAAAATCAGTTAGTTTATTGAGATCGGCACAGTTTTTAGAGCTTAATAGGAAAATTGATCAAATTCTAATTTAGATTAAATTAATTAGATTAAACTAATTAGAATTAAGTGGGATTAATTAATGCTTAAACCTAATTAACACCCTAATCTAATTACATGTATATATGTCATGACCCGAACCCGCCCCTATGAATTAGAGTCATAACCGGCCAGTAATCGTGAGATTACCTACGACCTTAGTTAGAAAACAAGTCATATTTAATAATAGGGGGGCCAAAATTGCGGAAGTAGAATTTGCAAAGATTGTCCAATGAGCTGTGCATACATGGCTTAACCAAAAACTTTCCTCATACATGTAATTACTCACACCATACAAACATCCATAGCATGTATTATATAAGTCTAGGATCATTCAAAAGTCAGTGTTAAGAAAAACCAAGGTTACACACAAATTTGGTCACACATGACCACGAAAGGACAAAAAGAAAAGCAAAACAAACGTATGGCCTCTTGCGTGAGGCGACCTTGGTTGACTCCTCAAAATTTGATTTCTTATAGCTCACTAGGTTTGGGACTGGACATCCAGCTACTCACCTGCATACATATAAATAAAGAGTGAGCTAACAATCAGTGAATAATACCAAAGTAAAGGAGTTCATGAATGAGATTCTATGAAGAAGTGGTTTGGAAATACTCTTATGATCCTGGGGGACGCTAATGATCCTCTTCTAGTCATCTGAAAATAAATAAACACTCCAGTCGGGGATGCCAAAATTAGCACTCCGACGGGCAAGTCAATCTTTACACTCAAGTTTACTTACTTTCTCAGCTAAATACAGTAGTTCTCACATACCTTTCTCTAATGGGTGATCTCGTATTTATAGTATTTTCTTTGGGCCTTTGGGCTGGGCCTATCCTTGTTCCGTCACATGTACCTATACTCGGCGTCTGTTCTACTGGCTGGGATACTGATTATATTATTCGGCTCCTTGATTGGCTGGGGTATATGCTGAATAGAGGTTACGTTTCGAACTGGACACGCTCATCCGTCCCTATAGATCTAATATTATTCGGCTCCCACAATTGCCCCCCCAAACACCCTACTAGCATCAATTAGTCAGCGTGTTTGGCTCTTAGCCTGGGAAATTGAAAATTCGGCGGTTAACCCTCTTCCCAATGCGTGTCAGAATGCACACATGCTTCTTAGTCATTGTAACGATTTCCCGCCCCTTCGTACACTGCTTCCATTTAATATGATTTGAAATTGTCTCTTTGAGTGTATATCCTGAATGTTCAAAAGATATCTTGCTCGCCCTCAAGTACAGCTCTATCTCTTCGCGGCTTCTACAACTCTTTGTTTCTCGCTTCTCCTTTTATCTCTTGTAAGTCTTCTTCTCCTTCATTTTTGATCATGTGTCCTTATTTGCTTTTAACTTTCCGTAATCCTTGGGTTTGGCTTAAAAAGAATGGCAAAACATCTGAAAGAGCTCCTTTCGGCGGATCGAATCTCCGACTTTCGACGCCATTTCTCTATCCTTGATGATATCCATCTGTCACTTTTGGCAGACAGCATCACCGATATGCAGAGGGAAGATGAGAGCACAATCATCTTTCCTCTCCTATCAATTGCTGAGGGCGGAGTCCGCTTTCCTCTTCACCACCTTTTGAGGGCCGTTCTTAGATACTGGGGTCTAATCCCTTCGCAGCCCAACGTCAATTTCTTTCGCATCACAATGGGGATCGTAGAACTAAATCATTATCTTAGGACCAACTTAGGTATTCCTGCCATTCGACACTGTTACGCCCTAGCCAAGTCTACTGGTCGGCTAGGGCGCTACTTTCTTAGAGCTAAGGATATTGAACATCACTTAGTGACTATGCTCGCCAGCTCTGCCAAGCGTGTCGACGACGTGATGGTCGTTGTCCGCGGCAATTGGGAGTTCGGCGAAGGCGAAGATCGCCTAGACCTGGTGCCACGGAAAAAAGGCGAACCAGGTGGCCGATTTGATCACTTTGTTTTTCATATTTGCATGTGTATGTATCCGGTACTATGTTCATCTTATCGTTTCTTTTGTGCACGCAGTGATTTGAAGAGAGTGTTGGTTTCAGACGATGACATCGTGCTCGCAGAAATCAAAACCGCACTACTGTTCGTCGGCCGTCCAAACCTTAAAAAACAAGGGAGGGTAGCCCACATTCTCCTGCAGTATGAGCCGACTTACACAACGTTCTCGGCGGCAGACAACATTCCGATCGCGCGAGGTGACAATCAACATGCTGCCCTCATCTTTCCCAACTTCAAAAACTTGAGGAAGATTAGTTTAGAGTCATATGATTCTAAACACGTGGAAGAACAGGTGACCGAACTAGTCGCTGAGGATTCTGACTGGTTGGCCGCGGAAGTTGACGAAGTGATTAATTCGGCCTTTGAGGAACCCGGATTGAACTCTTCTGACCTTCTGTTTACATCAGGCCGAGGGGACACCTTCAAAGATATTTTTTCGAACTTGGGAGATCTTCCCGGCGATTACTCTAAAGATATGGCTGGGGAAAGTCTTACGCAGATGGCACGAAATAAGAACGCTGAAAGCATGGCTGCCCGAAAAAAGGCTGAGGCCATCCGTTCCGGACTTATCCCGACTGAATCTGTTCAACCTACTGTTGTAGAGGAAATGGCTCAGGTTGTCGTCGCCGAGACGGAAAAGGATGTTGAGCGCCCGGTTACAGAAGAGTGGACGATTTCGGAGGAGCGAGGCGAAAAAGAAGTGTCGAGGACAAGGGCAACTCCGAAGAGGGCCCTGTTGATAAGCGGCCACGCTTAGAGGAGTCGGCTTTGGTTGCTCCTTTCATCATTGAACCTAAGATAAAAAACATGCCGATCTCCTCTGAAGCGTCGGCTTTGAAAGATCCAGCTGTGGCATTGAGCTTGGCCACCGCGGTCTCCTTGCCGGCCGACAATCGAAAAGAAATAAACACACCGGTCAGGGGTGCCGGAATTAGCACTCCGACGAGCAAGTCAGTCTTTACACTCAAGTTTACTTACTTTCTCAGTTAAGTACAGTAGTTCTCACATACTATTCTCTAATGGGTGATCCCGTATTTATAGTATTTTCTTTGGGCCTTTAGGTTGGGCCCATCCTTGTTCCGTCACATGTACCTATACTCGGCGTCTGTTCTACTGGCTGGGATACTGATTATATTATTCGGCTCCTTGATTGGCTGGGGTATATGCCGAATAGAGGTTACGTTTCGGACTGGACACGCTCATCCGTCCCTGTGGATCTAATATTATTCGGCTCCCACAGATTCATTTAATCCAAATTCATAACTAAACTTGTTGATCGATATCAATGCAAAACAACCTCAGGTCCAACATATCATATATCGTATTCGCATATAAATCGTATCCATATACAAAATGACCTCGGGTCCAATTAGCATTTACAAAATGACCTTTGGTCCATTATATGCAAAACAACCTTCAGTCTATTACTTACAAAATGACCTTGGGTCCAATTTATATTCAAAATGACCTTAGGTCAATGTCATATTCAAAACGACCTTGGGACCTTTTTATGCAAAATAACATTGGGTCCAATCAATTCATATTCACATTTGTGCACACTTTTAGATCCATGATCATGTTCACATTGGCCTCCATATTCAAAATGACCTTAGGTCCAACCAATTCCTTATGCAAAATGGCCTTTGGCCCATTTAACAGTTATACAAAATGGCCTTAGGTCCATTATATCCTTTTCAAGTAAACCGAACGGCCTTGGGCCCATTTCATATTCATACATCCATCACTTCACATACTTCATTGCGAATCAAGCAAATGGAATACTCATTCATAGTATCAATTCGGAAGTTTAGAAACTTACCACACAGGTAACATTTAGAAAATAATGTATACACAAAAAAAAAAAAAAAAAAAATCTCTACTAAGACATTACTCACAGTGTTCTGGCGCTTGACTCGTCCTTGTACTTGACCCTACACAATTCATAACACATTGGGTCATAATGCAATTCAATCCGTTCTTTACTTTTCTTAATGTTCTTAGGTTTCTTTCGTGTCCTTTAATTCATTTAGGATGCTCATTGTGTACCTAAGAATACTCAGAAATGAAAGAGAATGGAAATTGGAACATGAAATGCCTTTTCAAAAATTTATGAAACAGGGCACTTCGCTTGGCGTAACTTTTGTCGCTCGAGCAATGTGCAAAACTCTGTAAAAGTGCTAGTTGCATGAATTTTACGCTCGAGCTGTGAGTCTCGTAAAACAGGACTCACTCAAGCGTCGCTTTGGATGCTCGAGCCACCGTGCAATTTTCTATAAAACTCCTGGGACCTCGATTTTTGTGCTCGAGCGACACTTTCTTCTATCGAGCGGACAGACCGAATTCTGGAATTTCTAAAACTATGTTTGAAGTTCAAAACATGATTCCAACTGGTTTTTCTTGCATGGTAAGTCCCATATCTTGGCCAATTAACTTCTAACATGAAAATAAAAGTTAATTTTACAAAAATTGAAGTTCAATTCTCCATGAATTCTTCATACAAGCTCAAATCATTTCAATTTCATGTTCATGACCTTAAGTCTCGTGCATTTAAATTCTATATCTACATGGATTGAGCATGCATGTGAGATATAGCTTCTTTCCTCACTTCAAATGCTACTAACAGTGCTCAATCTCATGAGATTGCTCAAAATTATGCATTTGGTACCATATTCCTCATGAATTTGTCAAAATGATATTCAAAACTCTCATGCATGTATGATCTGGCATGAATTCTTGTTCTATCATCTTCAAAACATGTATTTAAGCCTCATAACCTCATTATTCATGGATTCATGTCTCAAATGACTATTAATTCAACTTGTTTAACATGCCTTATGCTCAAATATGATGATTCATAGCATTTTGTTACATGCATATTCATGTTGATCACATTTCATCCATTTTTCAACTCAAATCTTATTCTTAACTTCATATAATCTATGAATTCACTTAGTTATGGATTCAAACCCATGGATTGAGTTCAATTACTTATCTAGAAGCTTCAATTTTCCAAATTCTAGCTAGTTCTTGAGTTAATCCCCTCAATTCTTGAATTCTCTTGCAAAATCTTCAAGGATGCTCTCTTCCTCTCTCTAGAATCGGCTCACTCTCTCTCCAGAGTGTATATTTCCATATTTTTGAGCTCATAAAGGGAGCTTAAGCACATTTAACTTCTGTATATATGTTTCCCTAATCATACTTAATTAGAACTAATTAATTATGCCCAATTTAATCTAATTATTTTGATTCGAATATTTTTTTTAATTGAATTTCACCGTAGGCTCTAAAAATCATGTCAATCACAATAATATAATCAATTTCAGTTTTTGTAGTCTCTACGGTCTTTAATTTCAAATTATATCACAAGTGTAAATATATTTCCCTACAGTGGACAGATATAAGTTCAAATTCACATATAATCACATAATTAGCATTCAAATTTACATCAAACACATAATCACAAGTATAATTGATGATTAACAATATATCACAGAGCAGGGTTGTCACATTCTTCCCCCCTTTAGGAAGTTTGGTCCCCAAAACTTATATTACCTTTCGTTGAAAATAAATGTGGTTAGTGTTGACGCATCTCTTCTTATTTCTCCCATGTAGCATCCTTCCCATAATGTTCTTTTCATTCCACTTTCACCATTGGAATGGATTTGTTCCTCAGTTGCTTTACTTGTCAGTCAATGATCCATTCTGGCATTCTCTGTACCCCATATTTTCATCAAGTGCTATTCGGTGATAGTCAATCACATGGAATAGGTCTCGGAGATAGCCCCTCAACATTGATACGTGGAATACGTTGTGCATTTGTTCCATCCCCAGCAGTAAAGCAACTCTATAAGCAGTTGGACCAACCCTTTCTAAAATTTGAAACGGCCTAATGTAACGAGGTGATAATTTACCCTTTTTACTGAACCTTAATTGACCTTTCATTGGATTCACACAAATAAATACATGATCACCAACCTCATACTCAAGGGGCCTTCTTCTAACATCTGTGTAACTCTTTTGTCAGCTCTGTGTTGGCTTAAGCCTTTCTTGAATGACTTTGATTTTATCGATGGTTGTCTGCACAAGTTCAGGTCCAAGCAAGACTCCATCCCCAACTTTAGTCCAGTATATCAGAGATCTACATTTTCTGCCATACAAGGCTTCATAGGGTGCCATGCCAATACTGAAATGAAAACTGTTATTATATGCAAATTCAACTAGTGATAGATAAATCTCCTAACTCCCTTGAAAATCCAAAGCCCACATTCTAAGCATATCTTCTAGAGTCTCTATAGTCTGCTTACGATTGTGCTGGGTTTGTGGATGGAATCTCAGACTAAATCTCAGTTCTGTTCCCATTGCTGCTTGAAGACTTTTCCAGAATCTAGATACAAATTTCGAATCTCTATCCAACACGATAGACACCAGAACTCCATGCAAACAAACAATTTCATCAACATAAACAGTGGCTAATCGGTATGCATCATATATAGTTTTCACAGGCAGAAAATGTGCAGATTTAGTTAGTCTATCCACTATAACCCAAATAGAATCCATACCTCTAGCAGTCCGAGGTAGGCCAACAACAAAGTCCATGGTTATGTGTTCTTACTTCCGTTTCGGAATAGGGAGAGGTTGAAGTAGACCTGCCAGCTTCTGGTGTTTAGCCTTAACTTGCTGACACAGAAGACATTTACACACATATTCTGCAATTTCATGTTTCATATATGGCCACCAATAACTCTGCTTTAAGTCCTGATACATCTTGTTGTTACCCAGATGCATAGAAAACATTGATTTATGGGCTTCATCGAGAATTCTCCTCTTTAGCTCGGGGAAATTCGGAACGCACAATCTGTCTTGGAATTTCAACACTTCATTTACAACACTATATCCCGATTTCAGATTTGCCTCAAATTCATCAACTATCTTCTTAAGGAATTCATTCTTCTTTTGTCTCTGCTTCTCATCGATAATTACTGGTTCGACTGAAATGACGGCTATCAATCCGCCTTGCTCATGTAATACCACTTCAATCTTGGATTTCTCAAAATCTAGTAAGATTTCCCAATATGATACTGAATCTTAAAATCATAATCTTTTATTAGTTCAAGTCATCTTCTCTGCCGCATATTCAACTCTTTTTTAGTAAAGAAGTACTTCAAACTTTTGTGATCCATGTAAACTTCTCATTTTTCCTCTTACAAGTAATGCCCCCAAGTTTTCAAAGCAAATACAACTGCGGCCAATTCCAGGTCATATGTTGGGTAGTTCTTTTCATGTGATCTTAGTTGTTGGGTAGGCATAAGTAATTACCCGTCCCTCCTGCATTAACACATAACCTAAACCCTTATAAGATGCATCACTATAAATCACAAATTTTTCTGTACCTGAGCGTAATGTTAACATTGGTACAGTAGTCAATCTCATTTTCAATTCTTAGAAGGCAGATTCCCTTTCATCATTCCATTCAAGTGGTTGTCCTTTGCATGTCTATTGAGTAAGAGGTATAGAAAATTTTGAAAAATCTTTCACAAATCTTCTGTAGTACCCAACTAAGCCCATGAAACTGCAAACTTCTGTTACATTCATTGGTATAGGCCAGTTTACAATTGCCTTTATCTTCTGTCGGTCTACTGAAATCCCATCTCTGTTAATGACGTACCCTAAAAAAATAACTTCATCCAACCAAAATTCATATTTCGTAAGTTTAGCAAAAATTTACTTTCTCTAAGCATTTGCAAGACGGTTTTCAAATGTTGTTCGTGTTCAAGTCTACTCTTTGAATATATCAGAATATCATCAATAAAAACCACAACAAATCCATCAAGATAAGTTTTGAAAATCCAGTTCATAAGGTCTATAAATGTTGCAGGTGCATTACTCACTCCAAACGGCAAAACAAGAAATTCGTAGTGGCCATACCTCGTTCTAAATGCGGTTTTCTCAACATATTCTGCCTTCACCTTCAACTGGTGGTATCTGGATCTCAAATCAATTTTTGAAAAGACTTGTGAACCCTAAAATTGATCAAATAAATCATTAATTCGGGGCAATGTGTATTTATTTTTGACCGTTACCTTGTTTAGTTCCTGGTAGTCAATGCACAAACGTGAGGTTCAGTCTTTCTTCTCTACAAACAACATTAGAGCACCCCATGGCGAAGGGTTTGGTCGGATAAACCTTTTGTCTAGTAAGTCTTGCAATTGTTCTTTCAGTTCTTTCATTTTGGCAGTAGACATTCTATAGGGAGTTTTCGAGATAGGCTGGGTGCCTGGGACAACATCAATGCTAAACTCTATTTTTCTATCAACCAATCCCCTTGACAATTCATCAGGAAATACATTCGAAAATTCTCTAACAATAGAAATGCTATTCAATTCAATATTCACAAACTGTTCAATTAAGATACTGCGTAAATAACCTTGACACCCCTTTCTGAGCAGTTGTAACTTTTTTTTGTGCTCCTTTCGGATACGCCTAGCCCTACAGTTCGAACTCCTATGGTTCTGAATCTGATTTCACAAATGCAATGTGAAATAGTGAAAACACAAAAAGAGTCAGGAACTTAAGTACAAGAGGGGAAGGTCATTTTTGGAAAATCGATGTTTGAATCAAAAGCCAAAAATGAATTTCTTTTTCCAGATTACAGAGTTGCCACCTAAATATTTTTGGAAAATTTAGGAAACCCGTGACTCGTGCCAAAGGCCATTACTCCGTCATCACCAAAGTGTCTTGGCTTGGGAACTTAAGTACAAGAGGCAAAGGTCATGAATTGAGCACCCCACTCGCCCGATCAAAGATTGGCCTCTACTAATCAGGATGTGATTTTTAATTATATTATATGTTCTTGTTCTGATTTATTAGGCTTTCTTACTATGTGTTGCACACACGTATAAACTAACTTGTAAAGATTGGAATACTTTGATTTCATGTTTGTTCGAAAATTGTTTCAGATATGCATCACTTAAAAAAAAAGTGAGTTGGTACATTAGTCAATTTTATCCTAATTTTAGCAATTAACCTTCATCCACCAGCATTCAAACAAGTATATCAATTAAGCAATTAGCCTCATGGAAATATGTTTGATATTATAACACTAACACGCAATGCATTATGCTAAAACTCAAAAATGCCCACCTAGTACTCCAAGGCAAGCCAAGCAAAGCAAAATGATTAGCAAAACATGCTTGCGCCTAACTTGATGCAAAAATGGTTAATGCGACACATACAAGCATGCAATTAATAGGCTCAGCTATGAGCATGGTATATGACACAATTCAAGACATGCGATAAAGCACGTATTCAAGCAATGAATTTGAATTTTGACATTGGGTTAGTATGATGAGCTGAACCCTAATGCGTGCGTCTCGATGGGTGCGAATCATAAAAATGCTAATTTGAAAAATGATATTGTATACTAACCATCGTAAGCAAATAAGTAAAAGGGAGAAAGACGTGGGGTTGGAAGATATATACATTATTACATATTCGCCCACACACATGAGGGTGTGAGTGAATGTCCGAGAATCCGAAATAAACTAACTATTACAAAATCGAATGAATGAATAAATAACTAACTAGCTAAGCTATAATTAACAAAGTAGCAAATTTATTACAACAAAATAAACTAACCATCTAACGAATCATTGTTACAACAATACTAATTACAATGATAAAATTACAACAATATTCAAATCATTAATTTACAATTTACAATGGAAGCACAAGGATGGCATGATCGTAGTGGTTTCAGAAGTAATTTTGTTTGCCTTCCTTGGAATCTATCCTGTTTTACCTTCAGTCACTACCCTCTGCTTCTACAAAAACACATTGCCTTACCAAACATTGATGGCCGGCCGGCCCCCAATGAAGCTCGACTGAGCCCAAATAGGGCTGACGGTGCCCTAATTTTATGCAAAACTCTATTTTTGTGCTCTGAGGTGAAAACAGTGCAAACAAAATTTTCTGAGCTCGGTTTGTCCCTTTGACACTTCTCTGTCATGGAAAGCCTCAAGAGAAGGATGGAGTTGTTTCCAAAATCATCAATTAGCAATTTGCTTGCTTGATGATTTCAGCCACAATTTGTACAGAGATCAATGAATGTAATGAATAACAACCATCCCTCCCCCTTTATCATGGAGTGAGATCAAAGGAGGGAGTAAAGACACTTCAAGGGTCGTCAAAACACCATGAATTGATGTGTGATAACTTTTGACACAATAGACTCGGCATAACGTCCAGCCGAGCCCAAGCAATATAACTCATGCTCTTTATGTTGGTTGGTTCATTTAAGCCAAATTCATTAGTCTTTGCCATTCTTTAATCCATTTGTCCAAGGTGGTGATTATGTCCACTAAGGATTATGTCCTCTAAACGAGAAGCATGTCAAACGGGAAGTGATTCTTAACATGAAAAAGAGACCATGCCGTTGACGATGAACCTCCATAGAGATTAAGCCATTAAGCATAGAAATGGAAGGTAGGTTGCTTGTTAAAATGAGGCTCTAAACATGGAAGTTAATTAAAGAAAAGCTAAGAACAACATGCAATAAACTATGTATAAGGACTTACGATACAACAAATGAACTAATGAAAGCTTCTACCAATTAAACAACCTACGACAGCCCTAAAATAGCCCGTAATAGGTGAAAAATAGTGGCTCAAAGTGCATGAAAAGAGCCCAAAAAGCTAAATAATAAGAAAGAAAATAAGGCTAGTAAGCAAGAATAAGGAGGGGTGGCTAACCCCTTCACCTTTGAAACCTCAAAGCATGATTTTTAGCCTCTTTTAAATTCTGAAAATCAATTTGGAAAACAATGAAAAGGGTGTAAAACAAGGGTTTGAGCTATAGGTGAAGGTACAAAAAAGAGAGTTAACTCTCTCTACCCTTTGGTAGCTATCCAAACCCAAGCTTAGACACTTGAAATCTGCTCAAGACAATATGTAAAAAGAAGAAATGGATAGCTAAAGAGAACAAGAGAAGAGGTAGTAAGCTTATACCTCTCAAAGAAGGTAAACTTTTTGTTGTGAATCAAACTAAGTCCAAACACACTCTCAAGCTTGAATTGTGATGCTCAAGGCTCAACTAAGGTTCCAAGACCAAGGTGTGTAGGTGTATATGGTGTATGGATATAGGTTAAAGGTGGTAATCTTGCTCAAAGGTTGCTTGCACAAGAAAAAGAAGCTCTCAAGAAGGTGCATAAGCTTTTTAGAATTTGTTCAACCCTCAAAACAGAGATACAACTTCGTTTTTATAAAATTTGAGCAAAAGAGGTCATAAATATCTTCAAAATTAGACAACTAGCAGGCTCCCGCCCAGAACAATGTTTCTCACTACTAAGGCACGGCCGGCTCCTAACGAGTCTGCAGTAGGCCTCAAATCTTCCTACTCTATCTATTTCAGGCTTAGTATAAGGTGACATAATGTGTAAAAAATGGATTTCTGAGGTATAAATAGTGGGAATATGGAAGACTTGGGATTGTTTTGGAGCCTGAACTTGGATCCTTTGTTGAGACCTCGAACCATGCACAACATCACTTTCATCATCGAGTGTACCGTACTAAGTGCTCAAGCCTTGCGGGCGGTCAAAAATGGGGTGTCTACAGTTGCCCCTCTTTGACCAAACTCGAAGTCATAAAGTGACGTGAGTGAATATCAAAGCTCAGAGATGACCCATTTGATGAGGCCAGACGGCTTGGGCAAGAAATCAGGACATAAATGCAAAGAGTGAACTCAAGGGCAAAGTGCGAAATGATATGCAAAAAATAACTTCTGATCATGGAATGAAACAATGCAATAAAACATTTGAATGCAAATTTTGCAATGAAACAACGCTACAATCTAAACAAGAATGCAACGTTTGAACGAAAACGTAAATCAGAGCAAAACAAATCCCGCCGTGTCTCACACTGAAAGAAGTGAATAAAGAGACACATCTCACATGGAAAGGATAACGAAAGCACAAACCAAACAAAATCTCACGTAGAAATGATGTAAGAAAATTTAGACCTTACTACGCCTCACGTAGGAAGGATAAAATACTCCAAGGGTGATGTGAACAAACAGGCGCACCTGATGTTTTTAATTGAGGAAAAAAATCCTAACGCATCTCAAGTGATAGGAGGAAAGGTGGTGTGAACACCGGGCACACCCGATGTTTTTAACTGAGACAAACAATTCTAATGCGTCTCACGCAATAGGAGGAGAGGTGCTACGAACAAACAGGTGCACATGATGTTTTAACTGATGAAAACAATCCTAACACGTCTCATGTGAGTGGAGGAGGATGGTGTGAACATCGGGCACAATCAATGTTTTTAACCGCTTTAGACAATCCTAATGCATCTTACGTGAGAAGAGGAGAATGGTGTGAACATCGGGCACTATAGCTCAACATTCTATGCCCCCTTTCAGAAGATGAATATGCCCTACAGTTCAGACTCTCATAGTTCTGAATCTGATTTCACAGGTGCAATGTAAAATAAATAAACAACAAAGAGTCCAAATCCAGCAAATCTTTTGAAAAATCAATTTTGAATCAAATTGCCAAAAATGGACTATTTTTCCAGATACAAAGTCGCCACCTAAATATTTTTGGGAAATTTAGAAAACCCATGACTCATGCCAAAGGCAATGTGTCCGTCATCACCAAGATTGTCTCGGCTCGGGAACTCAGGTACGAGAGGGGAAGGTCATGAATTGAGCACCCCCGCTCGCATGATCAAAGGTTGGCCTCTACTAATCATGATATGAATTTTATCTACATTATATGCTCTTGTTCTGATTTATTAGGCTAGCATTACTATGTGATATGCACACACACAAGTATGGACTAACTTGCAAAAATTGAAACACTTAATTTCATGTTATTTTTTGAAAATAGTTTGTGAATGTGCCACTTGAAAAAGTGGGCTTAAATGTACATGAGCCAAACTATCCCAATTCAAGCAACTAACCTTCATTCATAGCAATTCAAATAGTTTATCAGATAAGCACCTAGCCTCATGGTGAACATGCTTTGACATGCCAACAATCACACTCATGCAATTATGCTAAAGCGAAAATGCTCACCTAGTACTCCATGGTGAACGAAAAGAAACACGAGTTAGAAAAAGGCATGATCCTAATTATGTAATATAACTAATGCAACACGTGCGATATGCAATTAGTAGGCTTGGCTACTAATATAGCGTATGAATCAATTTGATAGCATGCAGTCTAAGCACATATTCAAAGAAGTATTTAACTATAATCCAAGTTAGAATGATGAACCGAGCCTCAATGTATGCAATACAAGTGGATGCAAACATGGAGAATTCTAAACAAAACATGATGCCCTAATCTAACCATCATAAGCTAGTAAATAAAAAGGAGAAAGATGTGGGATTGGAAGACATACACATTATTACAACATTGCGCCCTAACACAGGAGGGTCCAAATCAACTAACTACCTAACTAATTGAAGCTAAACTATTTAATTGACTATTACAAATCCAAATGAATAAATTAGCTAAGCTACTTAACTAATTATTACAGTTCGAATTAATTAACTATTCTAGCTAACTAATTATTATAACAAATCAAAATGAACTAATTATTTACATGAATATAACATGAAAAGGGTGCTAAACTAGCTATTCTATTTACTCCGCCTCGGGAAACGAGGAGTGCTCATGCATGCACGAACTTTCCACCCAAAAAAGCCACTATTTCTGCTGCCAAATGCCTTTGTTGCACAATAGTACACTTAGACTGATTTCCATCTCAGAACCAACTCTCTTCTTCTTCAAAAGTACACTATTGGATTTTGCACTAGTGGCCGACATATGGCCTGTTGTCCACTAATGATAGCCTGCCGGCCACTGATGACTAAATTGTCTTGCTGCAACAGAGAGCAAACAGAGTAAGGACAGGGTATTCTTAAGGGTTTGTTTGCACAACTCACCCCTCCACATCATCAAACAGTGCAAAGAAGTAGTAAGTTTGATTCACAAACCACCAATCGATTCAATTTCATTGCATGATGGCTTATGAACCAAGTGTGCAAGTTCAATAAATACAACAAAACAAAACTCTCAAAACCACCTCCCTATCATGAAAGATGAAGGGAAGTAGTTGACAATGAATCTTGAACCGTTTTCATCACTAATGGGTATAAAACGATTCAAGACTCAAGGGTTCAATTAACATCCAATTGAACCCTAACCAAATTATTATCTTGCACTTTTTTATTCACCAATTTTATTACACCATTTTAGTTAGCTTTCAATTCTTTAATCAATTAAGTCCACAAGTGAGTTTAAGTCCTCTAATGGAAAGAGGGCTCAAACCAAGTGTTGCTTTGGGCATGAAAGAGACATCATACCGTTGGTAATGAACCCCCAAAGGGATTAAACCATTAAGCATCACACCTCAATCTTATGCTTCAATAAACAAATAATTTGAAACCACTTTCAAAGAAAAGAAAAAGCCAAGAAATGCGGGAGGTTGCAGAGGTGATTAAAGGCAAAAACAAGAAAAACACAAAATAAATGCAATCAACTAAAATAAGGTGGTGTCTAAGGCCTAAAACACTAAACTTATGAGGACAATTACACTACAAGCATGCAATATAAGGCTCAAATGCCATGAACACTTAAAAAAAAGTCCTAAAACAGTGCTAAATAAGTTCTAAAATATGCTGGAATTAAGACAAAAATAGCTAGAATGATAAGCTAAAGCATGGATCATGCTAGGCTAGGAAGCAAAACACAAGGAGGGGGGGCTAACCCCTCCAGTTTTAGACTTCAAAACAACATTTTGGCCACTAAAATAACTGTGAAAATCAGCATTTAAAAGCTAAAAAAAAGATAGTGTAAATGTGGAAAACACAACGGTAAAGGCCTTGAGGGCAAGGTGCAAAGAAGGGTGAACCACCCCTCAACCTTCATTGGCCTTAAAACCTAAGCTTTAGCCCAAAAATACAAAGTTTATACAGCCCAAAAACAATTGGAAAATAGTAGGAAAAAGAATAAATAAAGCAAGTAGAGAAGCAAAGTTTTATACCTTTTGAAGAAAAGAACCAATTCTAGGCAACAAAACAAGGTAAACACATCCTCAAGAGCTTAAACAAGGCTCAAAGGTACCTTAGCTCAAAGATAGAGAGGTTTGATTAAAAGTGTACAGGCAAAAGCTTACAAAAGGCTAAGAAATTTCAAGAGAGATAGAGAATTGTAGAGAGAGAGAGAGAGAGAGAGAGAGAGAGAGAGAGAATTTTCGCTCTAAAAAAATTCCAACCTTAAAAATGGAAAGGGAGACCTCCTATATATAGAAAACCAAACAACTCCCTCAGAAATATCAAGACATACACGTATAGAAAGGTGCATGCATCTGTGCCAACAGTTGGCACAGCTGGCAGAAAAATATTTGCAAAACACCTTGGTTGTTGGCAGGCTACTAATGATGACCGCCAATCAGAAGCAATGGTCGGTAGCCCATATAATTGGCTGACAGGCCACAAAAGGTTGCAAGCTTGAAAATCTCTGGTTTTGGTCCAAAAATAAGGCAATAGGGGTGCATGGTCTGACGGCTTCAAAGCTGTGGCATTTCACTGAGGACTTCGAGCACTTGACAAGCATATACACTCATCATTGGGTGTGCAAGCGATGACGTCCAAGTCGTAAGGGCGGTCAAAAATGGAGTGTCTACAGTTGCCCCTCTTTGACAGAACTCAGAGTCACAAAATGACGTGAGTGAATGTTAAAGCCTGAAGACAACCCATTTTGACAAGGCTGTAAGACATGGACAAACAATCAAGATAGAAATAAATGGTTGCGCCCGCAGGCTGCCTATGTATCCCTTTGTAAGGAATCAAACCAGCGTAGTTCTGGGGCAAGATGCAAATGATATGCACAAAGATACTTTGAAGCTGGACTCACACGTTTCGCAAAGCTGGCTATTTTGAAAAGGCATGATCATGCAAGATGATGCAATAACCAATAACAAATACAACAAGCAAGAACAAGATAACAACATATGAATGAGCAGCTTCAAGCATAAAAGGAACATAAGTTCTCTACAAAAAGATCTAAAACACACTCTAACCACGCCAAAACACGAGACAAGGAAAGAAAACATTGCTCAGGGTTTGCGTTTCATGCGTCCTGAGAAACTGAGAAACTAAAACTGCTCGGGGTCGCGTTTCAAGCGTCCCAATACAAAAAAGAAACTACTCGAGCTCGTGCTATACACGTCCTGAGATAGGAGAAAAATTGCTCAAGCTCGCGCTTCACACATCTCAAGATAAAACACGCCTAGGGCTGTGCTTTACGTGTCTTGAGATACAACAAAAACTGCTCAGGATCGTGCTTTACGCGTCCTGAGATAAAACACACCCAGGGCCGCGCTTCACGCGTCCTGAGAAACAAGAGAAACCGTTCAGGCTCGCGCTGCACGCATCCCAAGATAAAACACACCCAGGGCCCCGCTTCATGCATCTTTGAGGAACAAGAGAAACTTCTCGGGCTCCCAAGATAAAACATGCCTAGGGCTACGCTTCACGCGTCCTAAGAAACAAGAGAAATCACTTGGGCTCACGTTTCACGCGTCCCAAGATAAAATAGAGAAGTGCGCGATAGATGCACAAAATAAACAAGTGCGATAGAGGCACAAAATGAAAGTTTGCGATAGATGCACAAAATGAACAAGTGCGGTAGATGCACGAAGTGAACGTGTGCGATAGATGTACAAATTGAACATGTGCGATAGATGCACAAAGTGAATAAGTCAATACAGTGATAACGCATATTCCATGCAAGATAGACAACCGTTGTATGATGTTAATTGAAGGCATGTTCCATGCAAGAAACAAAAACATATTCTATGCTTGAAACAAGAGCATATTCTATGCGAAATTGACAACATGTTCCATGTACGAATCATAAATGATGCAAGACAAGTGTGTAACATACGTATATGTGAAATGCACATTCTATGCAATGGAAGAAAACAAAGACATAATTTGACAAAACGAATACAACAATATTCGATGACAAACTCTGATTTACCTCTCGGAGGAATTACAACATGTTCAAAAAGGATACACCTCGTTCACAGTGGCTAGTGAGGGACGTTCCCACACCGGAACGCAGTTGCAAGCTCCCAAAATAGAACCTTCCATACACTACTTAGGAAGTAGAAGCACAAAACAGCACCAGGACTCAACTAAGAGCCACCGGCCACCTATGGAAGCCGTTGGCCATTTGCCGACCACCAGAAAACCTTGCTAGCCACCAATGTGGCATGTCGGCCACCCGTGGCAGTTTTGGGGGCAAATGAGTCTTTTTGCTTTGGGTCTTTAAATATACACCTCAAGGTTTCATTTTCTAACACCCACAGCCGAAATAGCTCTCCCTCTCTCTCCAGGTAATTTCTCTCTCTAGATTCATGCCTTATATGCATTTTTCAACACCCCACATGAACTTTTTTCGTAGAACCCTCTTGTTCTCAACACTTTGAACTGATCATAATTTGATTTTGTCACTTTTACTCAGATTTTCACCACTTTAGGCTTATTCTCCTCAAGTTTCTCTCGGGTTTCATGAACTTTCCCGAGTTTTGACTTTTTCTCCCATTATCTCTCTCCTAGGGTTGACTTTTTCCAAGTTTACCCTCATTTTCTCCATTTTTCTTCACTTTTTGCCTACTTTTCACCCATTTTCCAGATGACAGATGATATGCCTCACGACGGAGCCCCTCCTAAGGTTCCATTTGTGTTTCCACCCATTGTTGAGGTAGAGGAGCCAGCAGTTGCCGAGGCTGGCGGGACGGCAGAGGACATTGAGGCTGACCTTGAGGCAGAGTTTGCACCAGAGTTTGAGCCAAAGCCGTTACCACTGAGAGTACGACACTTTGATCTGGCGACATATCATCCCTGTACACACATATTACCGTCTGGAGGCATTAGGCATTTCAGCAATTTTGCTCACGGCGTACAAAAGGACCTCTTGTTGAGAGAGCCAGCCTCCTACCTTTCTTCCAGTGCTACTGTGGTATGAACTCTATTTTCATGCATTCCTGCCTTTCCTTTAACTGCATTTCTTGCACTACCTTTCATCTCACTATTCTTCTATCACTGCCTGATTCACTCTTTTTCTCTACCATAGGGAGACTCCCATGCCTACAGGGGTACGGAGCGATGACCGTGAGGGACTGGTATGACAAGCTTCCTACCGGGGTCCGCGACATCATTGATGAGGCTAGCTGTGGCCTTTTCTACTCCGGACTGACACCTGTCATAACGAGTCACCCCCTTCTAGCAGCGCTAGTGGAGAGGTGGTGGGACACCACCAACTCCTTCTACCTCTTTACTATCGGGGATATGACAATGACTCCCTATAACTTCGCCATGATCACAGGCTTAGGAGTAGGAGGCGATCCAATTCCTTTTGACACGGACATAAGCGAGTGGGAGGTTGCTTGGATTGACCTATTGAGAGTGCGCCCACTTCTGTACTGACCGACTATGTTGAGATACAGTTGGTTCGCTGAGCAATTCTGCGGGAGCGAGCCTAAGACATTGGAGGAGATGGAGCAGTATGCCCGAGGCTTCTTGATATTTGCTGTCTGTGCCACCTTGTTTTCGAACAAGTGAAACACCATGGGTTTGTATTTGTTGAGTGCCCTAGTGACCCTTCCCCGAGTGCGATTCTATTACTGGGGTGGAGCTAGCCTCACCACCCTTTACAGCTATTTGAGCTCCACCTCTCACATGAGAAAAGAGCTAATCGGAGGCTACTGGTGAGCTTGAGAGGTCTGCATTTCAGTTCCCTCTTCGCACTTATACTTTCTACTTCACATTTTCTATTTTATATCTGTTTAATACCTGTGCTTTTTGCTTTGCACTCTCTGTATCGATTCATGCTCTGTGCTTTTTGTTTTACACTTTCTATATCTGTTCATACTGTTCTTTCTACTCTGCATGTTCTATATTTGTTCATGCTGTGCTTTCCTTGCAGCTATGAGTTTATGCATATTTTTCTACCCTCGCTCCGGAGCCTATGGAGGAGCTCTCCTTTGTTGTCCCTTACTCGCGATGGTACGATGGTCGGTGTCAGCGATAGAGTCGTGAGTCCTTTGTCTTCTTCCGTCATTACTTTGATATAGTGGCCGCCTACGAGGTAATCCAAAACTCACAGTCATTTTTTCTTTACTACTGTTATGATGCATACTTTGGCAACTGATGACAACTAACAATCTGTGCATTCGCTGTTTGCAGATCACGTGGCAACCTTGGGCGATGATGCCGGCCGGGGTTAGAGACCAGCATGCGGGAGCTTGGGGTACATCGCACTTCCAGATTCTGCTAGAGGGCCCAATCTGCCGGGCATGGTTTTTGAGCGAGAGATTTCTACGCCAGACTATGGGCTTACCTAATCCGATCGTTCCGATGCCACTCCCGGAGTCTATGAGGATAGCGAATAGCCTATTAGTTGACGCAATCATACAGTTCATGGTAGGCATGCATGCTGACTTCTTCAGAGGAGAGGGCGATTACACAACATTTATTCAGACCCACCTTATGCCTCCTCTGACGGGCGCTCACGTAAGTGATGAAGTAGGGGCTCCTATGGCAGGGAGGCGACTCAGGTGACCAGGGCCCATACTAGAAGGGCTCCCACCATTGAGCAGACTATCCGTTGGCCAGAGCTTCCCATTGCACTCACATGCTAGTGGCCGACTGGGACTGCCTACCAGATTTCGATCGAGCCAGCAGAGGCTGGGTATGAGTATGTCGGAGTTCGAGGCACGTCTCAGTTATGGACCACACTTCACAACTTGCACTCTCATACTTCCATTTCAAATATGTTTATCCCAGACATTGATTATCCAAATGCACTTGCAAGCATCTAGAGAGTATACAGGGAGCCTCCTAGAGCTGGTGGCTTCTCTGATGGACATGGTGTAGAGGAGGGAGACGTTGCTTGGTCTCCACGATATCCAGGTGATTTCCTTCAGTTCAGCGTGCATTTCGTTACTAACTCTGTTTGTGCATCATGTTATCATATTTCCACTGATACACCGGCATTTCAACCGTAGTCTTTCCCAAACTACACTGATACACTACACTGATACACTGTACTCACACACTGTACTCATATTGTATTTGATTCTTGCATAATACTTCTTCTGCATACTATGCCTGTATCTGAAACACATACTGTAGCTAATATGTTGACAACTATTTTTTTTTCTAGATTCCATCTATACTGATGGCACTAAGTAAACAATGACCAAAGACTGCAAAGACTTCCTCTAGCAGCAAAGAGTAGAGAGAGACAGGCCCTAGCTCGTGACCGAGATGGGAGTCATGGTTGAGGCAGGGATAGGGGCACCTGAGGGTAGAGTAGTCCTTCAAAGCCCATTTTGAGCGATGATGATACTGAGACTAGTGACTCCGAGGAGGCAGTGAGTTGGCATTCTGAGTCATCTGAAAGTGGAGATGATGATGCTGGCTCGGGGTCCGAGAGCAGAGGTGATACCGAGGCAGGGAGCGGAGATGATACTAGCTCTAGTTCAGAGTCTAATTCGGACAATAGTGTCGACGGAGATAGTGCTCCCGAGTCCCCTCCAAGGAAGAGGATGAAGAGGGCCTCTCGAGCTTAAGATGACCGGTGCTGATGTTTTTGTACATTTTTGCTTAGTTTCTTCTTGTTTGGTAGCATTAGCACATGTATAGCTTTAGATAGGTTTTGTTTTTCTTTTGAAACTTGTATGCCTCTTTTGTAAAAACCATGATCGGAATAAAAGCTCGTAGTTTTTATGAAATGTGTTGTCATTTTTGCATCATGAGCACCATATTTGCATGAAATGGAAATGGAATTAAATTTTCCAAGAGAGTTCTTGATTGAAACAATGTCCTTATTTGGGTAATGAGCCAACTAACAACCAAAATACAAAATACAACTCGATAAACAAAGCAAAAACAGCTCAAATACAAATAAACACACTTGCAAAAACCAAAACACTCAAAACAAGACCTCAAAACACAAAGATCGAGACAAAACACATGCTGCCAACACTGCCCAGCACACAAGTGGATGGTAAGCTAGAGATGGGAGCTATCAGCCAAAGGAAGTGATTTGCCGGCCAGAGGAAGTGGCCTGCCGGCCACTAGTGTGAGTAACCTTTTGATTGTTGACAGCTGGCGTCCACTCACAGCCTTATCTTCTACAAACGGTTCTACTTCGTGATTTCTTCTCCAGAACCTCATTTCAATTGCAATTTCTTCCACAAATGGAGATATTTCTTGTTGAGAAGCTCACGAATTGGATAGCTGCTTTAAACGGCATGGAAAAGGTAAATTTTTGGGTTTTGGCATAATTGCACTTTTTTTGTTGAGCTGTACTCCACTTTGTTTTTCGTTCCTCCATGTCGCGGCTCAATGTTGGGACCCAATTACATATGTCTTTCACTTTAGAGCAAAAGAAATGTGCCCGATACTTAAAGAATTTCAAGCATTGATGGAAACCAAGTGCGATAAGGAAATCATGCCTCAGCCCCGTTTTGGCCACGCCCAAGCTTTGGGACGGATGTGTGGGCTCACTTTGCACGAGTCTCAACCTTTGGCCCACAATAGAGAGCTACATATACCCAGCTTGATTCATTGATTTCCTAACATCGGTGACAGAGGCGACCTTCTCTGGCGAGATTTTCGGCAAACATGCCCTCTGCTTACGTATGCTTGCTCATTTCCTTATTGCCCCTAGCTTTTAGCGGATCCAGCATTCGACTGGTCGAAGTGGCCCAAGGTTTTTAAGAAAGTAAGAGTTACATTGGTTTGGTGCTAGCCAAGACCTTGATGGGCTTAGATGCCTTTCATCGGCAAGAGACGACTAGGTTCATGGGGAGTCCACTACTTCTTCAGGTATTATTTCCCACCATTTCTCATATGTGTTTCTCACATCACTCACCAACTTATGCTCTATTTTTCTCTTAAAGCCCTTTTCTTACTTTTCTATCAACATACATTTGTCTATTCTTTAATCTCTCTTCTTTTTTTTTTCATCCCTTCCCAGGTATGGCTTATAGATAAGCTGAAGGTAGTGGACTCTTGCCCTGAGTACCCAACCCTAGGTTATTTCTTCTGCCATCGACTAGTGGATTTCCCCAATGAGGGATTGTGGTGCAACTGGATGTGCAGCAGGTATGCTGCTGACATAGCTTGGCACTGCCCCTAGTTTAATCTGGCCGAGATGAGTTATACCATGGCTCAGCAGCTTGGCATACAGTTGATCAGCCTCACCCACTGCCTGTTCTACTTTCCCTTCCGGTTCAAACATCAGTTCAGGCATGATCAGACCTGCCCAAAGGAGGGAGTAGAATATCCAATTTCATTTCCGATTTGTGGTTCACACTTGACTAGGTACCTCACTACCTCGAGGACGAGGAAACTTCTGGCCCCTACCCCTAATTCCAGTTATGCCCTTTTTGGTGAATGTTTGGCTTGGCTCGAGGATGAAGCACAAACTAGGCCCACTTTGGCTTCAGAAGCTTCCACAAGGATAAGCGGAGGACGCAAGAGCACCTGACTCGCCTATGCCCCTAGTTTATTGCTTTGACCTTTCTTTTCAAGTTTTATGATGTAATAAAACCAACTTTGATTTGTATCAAAGAGTTAGAGAACTTTATGTTGAAATCAATGAAATTAAAGTTGTGAGCACTAAAAATTTTCCTTTTGGTCAAAAAATGGTCTAAGTTGTAAAAGGTAAAATTTTGAACAAAATTACCTTTTATTAAAACTTTCCAAAACCATTTTTGAAAAGGATCACTACCTGACACGCACAGAATCAATCCTCAAGTTGTACAACCCCGAATCAAAAGATCGTAAATACCCCTGCTTGAACGCCACTACTTTGCATTGTAACCAGCTCTTTTCCCAGAATGAAGATCACAATTGAACTCTCAGATAAAGAACAGACAAAGATGACTTGGTTAGACACATGGATAGGACAGTTGATGTAATAACCCGACCCTCATATGTGACTCTGCTATATTTTAATTTTTATTCAGTGCTTTCAAATGTTTAATGTGGAATTGCATGAGAATTTAAGTTATATATATGTCTTATGAGTTGATGCCTTGTGAATTGAACATTATCTGTTAGGCAAGAAAAGTATCTGTTACTATTAGAGCATTAAAACAGAAATTGGAAGCCTTAACGGCTTAATTAACTGAAATAGATTATATATCTGTGATCAGCATAATTTTTAGGTAATATTAAGCATGTTTGCAAAATTTCAATTTCGGAATGATTAAACGATTCACTTTTGTCTTATTCTCTTATAAGGATTCATCTATATGTATATATATCTCTACCTAAGCCCTTGTTGACTTAGAAGCAATGAAAATATCTCCTTAGAAGGGGGGGGGGGAACGTGAGAGTTGGAGAAAAGCTCTCCAAGGGAAGAAATCAGGAGATTTGGTGAAGATTGTTTGAGATTGAATTCAAGGTAAGCTTAAGATCTTCTTTTCAACACAATTTAGAGTTTGTAATCTATGTTTATGTTTGATCCATGTATGCTTCATGTTTGATTTATGAGGGCTTCTCATCAATTGATTATTTTGACACTTAATTTGGGTGCTATATGAAATTATCCTTCAACCCTTGGTTTTATACCATCACTTCATGGAAGTATGTGTTTATCATGTGCTATGTTTCAAAAACATGACGAACTTGAATCCAAAAGTGAAATTTGAGAGAGAGATGGCTTGATTAAGTTCCTAATCTTGTTTAATTTGTCATGTTCAAGGTAGAATCCATATGATAGTGATGTTAGGTTGAAAAATGGTCTTAAATTCATTTGGAATTGCATGAAAGTGGAATGAAGTTGGCAAATTCAAGTTGGGATGGTGGATGGTCTCGTTCGGAAAGGAAAGCCCTTCGGCGGAAAAACCACCTCCCAAAGGCTTAGCATTTTACAGTCCGCTCGAGCGGACAAAGTGGCGCTCGAGCAGAGGACTAATTTTCAGAACGAAAATATGCTTGGTCAGTTTCGCGTGCTTGATTCCCTGATGGTTTTAGAATATTTTTTTGATGATTTTAAGTTGGTTATCAATTCATGTGGAGTGTAATGATGTAGGAAATGATTCCCCAACGATTTATGAAGAAAGAAAACTAATTTATAAGTTATGATTGTGTGCAGGGCACACTCCGGAAGAAACTAGCACGCCATCACAACGCTGTGAATAATAGTACTTCAATGTACCTCCATCCGTTAATAATTAGTATTATTGACGTTGTGATCCTTATTGGAAGAATCATGTTTGCATGAAGTTATGTGCTATATGAGGAATATTGTGAAATTATGGAAACATTGAAAGTGGTTGTGAAGCCATGTACGCTTTGTGTGAAATCTTGTGATTTATAGAACGCATCTAAGGAATTGTGAAGTTGTGAACCTATGTGGCCAAGGGCCAATTGTGAACTAAGAAGTTATGAGGCCAAGGGCCGATATGTGAAATATGACTGTGTGAACTTGTGAATTGTGAATATAAAGGGTGAATATGTGAACTCCTCAGGCCAAGGGCCAAATTGCGAATTGTGAATCAACAAGTTGTCCTAAAAGTTATACAGAGGCAGACTAACTACATGGTTATTGTATCATCTTTGTTTTACATGCATGTAAGTACTATTATTCACTGAGCTTGGCTCACCCTATGTTATGTCTGTTCCTGTAGGTAACCAATCAGGAGGTCGATCTTAACTCCCAAGATCACACTTTTGTCGCCTTAAGCAGCAAGCTTTGGAGAAACCGTACCTTTATGGACTTGCTAGACTATCGCTTATGCTCTAGCTTTTGGCCTAGACTGTCATGTACATAATATTTTGTTATACGCCCAACTGTGGGGCTGGACTTGTATATGCATGTATATGGTTAGCTCTCAAAAGTGTATAATGTCTGTGATCCTAGCATGGTATAGTCGCTCAATGGATGTCATATTTTCGTATTATATATTACTTGTTGTTACTGCTTCCGTTTAGGCCCCTACTTTCTATATATACAGCAGGTTAAGTGTCCTTTTCTGCTTAGGTCATGCCCAAACTTCCAGGGGCAAGTTGGGGGTGTGACAGTTGACTTGGAGAGGATTACGACCGAATTTCAGGATGAAGTAGCCTACCTATCCTGAAGATGGGAATCAGGCCTTACGTAGTTCGGTTCAAGTTCACTCGAGTATTAACTTAACCTTGCAAGCTCAGTTTTCTTTATTTCTAATTTTTCATGCTCTAACTTTTTCCTAGGTCGCCCTTTCGGGTTTTCGGCTTAGCGAGCCTCTCAGGGATAGTATTTCTTCAACTTGTCCATGTTAATCGGTTGGGAAAATTCCAAGCCACCTAAGTCCATGAGAATAATAGCTCCACTCCAACTAGATAGCTTTAATGATGTAAGAACCTATCCAATTGGGTTTGAACTTGCCCCTAGCGTCATGAATAGAAGCTCGGTTGTCTGTCAGCACCATGTCTCTCTCCTTGAGATTCTGGGACTTAACTTTCTTGTTAAAAGCCCTGGCAATTCTGCGTCGGTAGCCTTGAACATGATATAATGCTTTCAGCATTCTCTCATCAAATAACATTAACTCCTCAAATCTGCTCTGTTGTTAGTCCGCCTTTGCAATCTGACACTCAGCCATAACTCGCAGTGACGGGACTTCTATTTCAATTGGCAAAAATGGCTTCCATCCCGTAGACGAGAGAATAAGGAGTTGCCCCTGTAGACGTCCCGATTGAAGTTTTGTAGCCCCAGAGTGCGAATGGCAATTTATCTGGCCAGTCCCTATAGGTCTCAACCATCTTCTGCAAGATGTTCTTGATGTTCTTATTGGTGGCTTCAACAGCTCCATTAGTTTGTGGCCTGTATATAGATGATTTATGAATAGCCACATTGTATTTCTCTAACAAGTCTATCACCTCTTTTTTGAAGTGGGAGCCATTATCTGATATGATCTCGTTTGAGACTCCATACTGGCAACTGATATTGTTTCTGATGAACTTAGCCACATGCGATGCTTTCAACACTGCATAGGACTGAGCTTCCACCCATTTTGTAAAGTAATCAATTACCACCAAGATATATTCATGTCCATTCGATCCTTTTGGCGTGACTACACCGATGACGTCGATTCCTCAAACTGAGAAAGGCCATAGTGAAGTCATGTTGTACAGTTTTGACGGCAGCATATTCATGCAATTGGCATGAATTTGGCATTTGTCGCATCGTCAAACAAAAGTAATGCAATCCTCCTCCATGGTGGACCAGTAGTAACCTTGTTCGAGAATCTTCCGGGCTAGCATCACTCCATTCATATGTGCCCCGCACTCTCCTCCATGGATGGCCTCCATCAAGCGTTTTGATTCCTTTTCTTTGACACATAACTTGTGCATTCCCAGATGACCTCTTTTATACAGTTTACCACCACAGATGATAAGTTGGATGGCCATTCACCCTATTCCCCTTTTGTCCTTGGCATTTGCTCCTGGTGGATATGTCTCATTTTCCAAGAATTTCCAAATATCGTAGTACCATGGGTTTTTGTCTTGTGCTTCATCTATTGTGGTGATAGTTTCATAAGCTGGCGTGTATTTCTGCTCAATGATAATTGGACGCATCCAAACTCCACGTGGGATGTCTACCATAGAAGATAGAGTTGCTAAAGCATCAGCGAACCTGTTATTCTCTCTTAATAGATGCGTGACAGTCAGCTTTTCAAACCTAGGAATCATAACATCCAAGGCCTGGTGATAAACCTTCATCTTTTCTTCTTTGACTTTCCAGTCTCCATTCGCTTGAGAAACAACTAAGTTCGAGTCCCCGATAACATCCAATCTTTTTGCCCCTAGTTCCAGGGCGGCTTCTAAACCAACAATACACGCTTCATACTCTGCTTTATTATTGGACACCTTGAACCGGAGTTTAAAAGCTAAAGGTATATGGGAGTTGTCGGGTGCTATCAGCAACACACCTATCCCATAACCATACTAATTGGACTCTCCGTCAAAGTACATTATCCAAGTTTCCCCCTCAACTTGCAGAATGGATTCATTTGGGAACAAGTATTCCACCGCCTCATCTCCTTCTATGGGGTGGTCTGCCAAGAACTCCGCTATAGCTTTTCCCTTGAGCAACTTGTGGGTGGCATATTTGAGATCGAATTCGGAGAGAAGAAGCAACCAACGGGCTAGCCTACCCGTAAACGCTGGTTTCTCAAAAAGATATTTTATGGGATCTAATCTCGAAACCAGGATTAGAGAGTGAGCTAACAAGTAGTGTCTCAACTTCGTGGTAGCCCATAGCATGGCTAGGCAAGCTTTCTCCAACGGAGTACAGCGGGTCCCATAATCCAACACTTTCTTGCTCAAGTAGTAGATGGCTTTCTCCACCGTATCTTCAGATTCCTAAGCCAGCATACACCCTATAGTCGTGTTGGTCATTGACAAGTACAGAATCAAAGGCTTCCCCGGCTTTGGCGGTGACAACACAGGCAGATTCTGAAGGTATTGCTTAACTTGCTTAAAGGCGAACTGATAGCGGTCATCCCATCGAAATTTATTCCCTTTCTTCAGTAGACCAAATAGTGGTTCACAAGTCAATGTTAATTTGGAAATAAACCGTCTTATGAATTGCCCTTTACCCAAAAAGCCTCGCACCTCCTTTTTAGTCCTTGCTAGTGGCATTTCTAGGATGACCTTAATTTTGGAAGGATCCACTTCAATGCCCCTCTGTGTGATCAAAAAGCCCAATATTTTCCCTACTGTCACACCAAATGTGCATTTCTGCAGGTTTAACCTCAACGTGTATTTTCTGATCCGTTTAAAGAGTTTCTTCATGGCGGTGTAGTGGCCCTCTCTTTCTTTGAACTTGACAATCATGTTGTCCACATACACCTTGACCTCTTTGTGGATCATGTCACACATAATGGTGGTCGCAGCCCCTCTAATAGGTAGCCCCAACATTCTTCAGCCCAAACGGCATGGTAGTAGTAGGTACCCCATGGCATAGTGAATGCGGTCTTCTCCCTATCCTTGGGCGTCATCAGAATCTGGTTGTGCCTAGAAAACCCATCCATAAAGGATAGCAATGCATGGCCCGCAATGAAGTCCACTAACCCATGAATGTGCAGTAGAGGGAAGTCATCCTTCGAACTGGCTCTATTCAAGTCCAGGAAGTCCACACACACCCAGATTCTACTATCCTTTTTCAGCACTGGAACGATGTTGGCCAACCAAGTCAGATACTCAGATGCTAACAAGAAACCTACCTCGATCTGCTTGGAGACCTCTTCCCTGATTTTCAATGCTCAATCTAGATGGATTCTACACAACTTCTGCTTGATTGGTTAGGCCTCAGGGTCAAGAGGGATCCAATGCTGTACAATTACAGGATCGATTCCAGGCATGTCTTCGTAGGACCATGGGAAAACATCTTTGAAATCTTTTAACAAAATAACTAAGCGCTCGCGCTCATCCGAAGAAAACGTGGACCCGATCTGGACCAAACGCGGATCCTTCTAAGTACCCACATTAATGGTAATGATTTCATCAGCACAAGGTTTAGCAAACCTCTCATCTTCTCTATTAATCAAGTTCTTCAAAACCAGAGGAATTCCATCCTCTTCGTTTTCATTAAAATTCTGAAAATCTTTGTCAATACAACAAATCAACGGCATAGAGAAGCACACAGAATTCGCAGAGTTCTCATTCAAAAGGTCATGATCTTCAGTAACAGACTCTAAAGAAAAGTTGAATAAAGACCTAGACAGGACTTTGGTAGCCGGATTATCACACCCAGCAATACCAGACTCAAACTCAGAGGAACTGGAATCTGATTCCGACTCCACAGACTTAGTGAAATCATAATCTAGGTCATCACCTGACTTAGAACTAGATAGATAGCCTTCCTTCAGCTGCCAGATAAGAGATGGTGCCTCTGATGCATCCAAAATGTTGCTGATTGGGTTCGCATCTGGTTCTTCCCCGATCATGGAGATGGTAAGGTTATCTCCCAAGTTCTCTAAGTCGGCCGCAGCATCTATCAAGAGACAAGCCAGTGCTGCCCTGTAACACATCCGAGAGGGACCTCAATGCTACAGTTTGGACTCAATTTGTGCCACGGTTCGTAATCTGAACCAAAGAGTCCAAATCCAGCAAATCGTTTTTGAGAAAATAGATTTTTTGTAAAGAAGTTCCAAACATGGACTGCTTTGCCAGATACAAAGTCGCCACCTAAATATTTTATTTTGGGAAATTTAGGAAACCCTGACTCATTGCCTAAGGCCACATGTCCGTCATCACCAAAGTAGCCTCGGCTCGTGAGCTTGGGTACGATTGGGGAAGGTCAGCTATGAGCACCCCCTCTCGCCCGATTCAAAGATCGGCCTCTACTAACCATGATATCTTGTTTTGAAAACGTTATGTGTTCTTGTTCTGGTTATTGGCCTAGAATTACTATGTTATGCGCATAGCAAATAAGTATAGACCGAATCGCCCAAATTGGAACAAAACATTTCATGTCCGTTTTTTGGAAAACGCTTTGGAATTTGCTACTCGCAAGTAGGCTAAAAACACGGATTTCAACAAGTTGCTCCAACTCAAACAATCCAACCTTCACCCACAGGCATTCAGGCAGTTTATAACACATAAACATTTAGCCACATGGTAAGCATGCTGTCATGTTAACATTCACACTCATGCGAGATGCTAAAGCATAAAAAGCTCACCTAGTACTCCGCGCCAAAACAAGAACATCTTAGCAATCATGCATGATCCAAGTCCATGTTTAAGTGCCTAATGCAACGCATGCAGAATGTCACTAGAGTAGGCTCGGCTAGTCTATGAATGACATGTGAAAATGCTCAAATATCATGTATTCAAGTTAGATTTGAAGTATTTATGTGGTTAGCATGATGCGCCGAGCCCGGTGCATGCAATATTGATGAATGGATGCACACATGCATAGAATAAGGTATGCTAATTTAAATATGGCCTAATACTAACCATCAAAAGCAGGTAAGTAAAATGGAAGAAAGACGTGGGGTTGGGAGACATACACACACGCACCCACACTTATTGCAAATATGCCCTCGCTCGGAGAGACCGAAAGAATAATACAATTACTTAACCTACCAGCTAATTTCTTATTACAGACCGATTAAACTAGCTAAGCAAATTAACTAGTCTAATTTAAGCAATAAGCAGCCTCTGGAAGAGGGTTCAATACATGTGCGCTCGGTTCTGCTTGGAAGGCCACTGCCATGCACAAGATGCCTCTGTTTTGGCTATTCTGCTCCTCTGAAGACCACACAAGTCCCAGTATATGCTCTCTGCACACTGTGGAACACCACCGGCTGAGGGAATTGGTCACCGGCCATAGAGAATGGTCACCGGCCACAAATTGAGTTATCGGCCACTAATGGATGGCCTGTCGGCACTTAAGATGGCCGGCCGGCCAAATCTTCCTGCAGAATCCTATTTGACAGCAGCAGAGGACAAAGCAAAGCATGGTAGTGCATTTCAAGCTATGTATGCACCAACCACACCCCTTATCAAGTGAATGACTCAAAGGAGGATGGGCCTCGATTCTCGGACCACCAATCACGTATTTCCGTGCATGATGGCCCAAAGAATCAAGTGTCCATCTTGATATGGAATGCAATGCACATAAACAAACCAATGGAACTCAACCTCTATCACAAGCATTTCAAGAGGCCAAGCATGCATGCAAATGGAATGCAACCAAGACATGGAGGCTAAGTATGCAAAATGAGCATGCAAGGCATGTAACAACTATGCTAGTGACAAACATGCAACAACATGTAAAGTGGACTAAGCATAGTAACAATGCAAAGCAACTTAACCAATGAAATACATGCCAAATGCATCATGATTTCAAGCAAGCAATAACATGTAATAGGCCAAGTATGCAACAATGTACAAGGCAAGCATGCTATAGCACATGAAGGATGGACTTAGACTAATTTAGGCGGCCCTCAAACAAGCCTAAAACAAAGGGCTATAAACTATGGAAATGGGGCCAAATGCACATATAAGCATGCATGCAAACATGGTCCATGTACTTAAGACAAGCCAAGAAGGCTTAAACCAAGGCTAAGTCAACTAAGCCTCACAAGGCTGAGGGGACTTAAAACAGGTCCAATATAGACCTAAACAATGCCAAGGGTGTACGTAGATGGCATCTAAGTGGCCTAAACATGCAAGCATACAGAAAGGCCTAAACAAGGGGCATAAGACAATAACCTTTTAACATATTAAAGGGGCATCAAATGCAAGCATACAATCATGCTAAGAGGACTGAAATAACATAACAAGTGGTTCCAAACCACTGAAATATGACAAGTGAAGCATGCTACACACTCACACACCTAAGGCTAACAAGCCAAAATGCAAGGTGGCTACACTAAGCATGTTATGGTCGACCAAAACAACCAAAAACAAAACTTCAACATGCTAAAACAAGCACAAAAACTTTACAAAGCTAAGCCTAAATCATGCTAGAACAAGGATCAACACTTCAAGCATGTTAAGGCTAAAACATGGCATTACAAGGCATGTATGCTAAGCAAGCATGGTGTACCTAAACCAACTAAAAATAGAGGCATATTATGACATAATAAGCATGAAAATCAGCTAAGGCATGGCCAACATACACTTAGACTAGATGCTCCCTCAAGAGGCAAAAAAGGCCCTTTTCAAGGACAACAAGGAGAGAGGGTGGCCCTTTCCTTCCTAGGACCTCAAGGCACCATCCTCATCACTGAAATCCCTCAAGATTTCAGTGGTGAGGAGGCCCAAACGTGATGGTTCCGGAGCTCAACCAAAATGGCACAAAATGGAGCCTCTCAAGGCTTAAGAGGGGTCAAACAACCCCAAACCTTAAAGCAACCTTAACCAACTATTTAGAGCACTAAAAAATAGAACTTTTATATGTTATACAAAAAGCTCAAAGACAGATGCAAGGTAGGCAAAAATGCAATGCAAAAATGGAGAATAAAGGGACAAGTTTCTTACCCTTGTAGACCCTCTTCACCAATGGTGGACCAGCTGGTTCTTCAAGCTCAAACCAGCTTCAAAACTCCAAAAACAACCCTCAAGGGCCTCAGCTCCAAGAAAAGGTGTGATAGTGGGTGCTTGTGTGCAAAACTAAAGCAAAAACACTTACAAAACAAAGAGAGAGAGAGATATATAGAGATGGAGGACATATGAACCCTAACCCTAAAACTCAAAACCCTTAGAAAATTCTGTCTAAATTGTCTAACCTCTGAAAGAGGGAGAGAAGACCCCCTCTTATAGACAACTTAGTTTTGTAAAGCTTCCAAAGGAAGCTAACAAGAGGGCAATCCCTCCATACACGTGTATGGAGGGAGTGAAAGTGCACGCTAGTTGCAGAAAAATATCTGCAAAAGCAGATGCATAGTAGCCGACCGGCCAAACATGCAATTGACCAAAAAAAGATAGCTGGCCGGCCATCTATAGTGCCGGCTGGCCAAACATTTGGCCGGTGGCAACAAAACATGGCCGGTGGCCTCAAGCCAGGGCCGGTGATGGGTGGGGATGGTCTACAAGCCCTACCCTGCCCCTCAAAGGCAAACCACAAGTGTTTGGTGCAAAACCAGACACAAAGCAGTCGAGTCGAGAGGTCCTGAGGCGAGGCGCGCTGCCACGGCCTCCGGGAACTCAAGACAAACACAAACATGGATGATCACCAAGTGTTCAAGCGGTGACGTCCAAGTCTTGAGGACAGTCAAAAATGGGGTGTCTACATGCCCCTACTCCAAGTTCGCTGCTATCTGAGTCACTTTCCATGCTCTGCTCAACTTCAATACTTGGTTTAGCCTTTTTCTCAGTATCACTGTTCTGCAACTACAAGTCAAAAAAGATCTCGAACCGACACACTGATTCGAGGAATTCATCCAGGGCTTGGGAAAGTCACAAAAGGGGAAATCTTCTCCCTTCCGAACAAAGTGGCCATTTAGGATTCCCTGGATTGGCCTATGGATGAGCTCATAGTGTTTCCTGGCTTGCTTGGCCCTGGCTCTGCCTTTCATCTATTCTCTCTTCTGAATCCAGTCCTCTTTGGTGGCCACATAGCCCAGACCAAAGGCATGTGTATTGTGCAGCCTATCTGTTAGTGCAGCAATGCCTTTTTGGCTGCTTCTTCCAAGTCCCATTCCTAACGCATGCTACAGTTTGTTCATGAAATAGATAGATTGGGTGCTGACATACATTTCCTCATCGGTGACCAGAATGGTTTGCACTATTTGGGCTTTAGCCAGAGTGAACCTTGAGAAGAATACATCTTCCTCGCCATAAGTGATCTCCAGTACTGGTGTAGTTACCTTTGGCAATGGATGGATGGATGAATTCCCAAAAATAATCGCCGCTTCTTTCCCGTGAGGGTATTTCAACATTTGGTGGAGGGTAGAGGAGACAGCTTTCACATGATGCAACTAGGGCCACCCTAGTAGTAAATTGAAGGTAGCCGGCACATCCAAGACATGGAACTCGACATCTTGCACAGCTGGGCCACCTGGACTCTAATTTGCAATGTACCCATGACTTCCCTGCTCGTATTATCATATACCCAAATTACTTGGGTTATGGGCAGAAAGTTTGCTAGTCTAAAATCGATTGCATAAGCTATGGGGGAAGGACAGACATTAATGCCAAACTGGTGTCTATTAACACCACCGGCACCTATTTCTCCCTACACTCAACAAATGTGTACAAGGGTTTGTTATGAGCTGAGCCTTCCGGTGACACTTCTTTGTCAGAAAAGGTTAGGGTTGGACTGACGCCACTTGGAAGACCAATCCCACAAGCTGTTCGGGGGTAGTGTCAATGGACAATTTGGCCGTGTCAATGGATAATTTAGCCTTGTCCATTGCTGACAATACGGCTTGTCGGGAGGCCAAGAGAACACCCCAGATTGAGATGTCAGCTTGGATTTTCTTAAGCTATTTCAATACTGCCTCTTCTTCCAGCTGTTTCTCTTTCTGTTTCTCGACCTCTCTGTCTTTTCCAGATGCCTCAGCTTGATCTAAGTGCAGTGGCTTAAAATACCGCCCACTTCTCGTCATGTGATCTATTTCTTCCGCATGCCATGAGTTATCCGGAAGGCACTCATCCTAGTCTTCGGTAGTGTGGGCCAGATGCAGATCATCATTATCCCACCATTCACCTTCGGCAGCCGACAAACAGTTGTCTGGCTTTGTTTGTATTACCCTCACATCACAGGTATCCCCCACAGGGTGCTGGGCCAGTACTTCTTTATGGTTGCCTTCAACCCTCTCTTGTTCGAACTATTTCAGTGCAGCTTCCTGTTTTGTGTCCACAGAGCTTACAGTGCCAGTTCCTAAACTGAATTTTCCATGCCAGTGCTCTCTGGCAACTTTCCCTTCTCATCGGCCCTTCTGGACACTACATCAATTCCTACTTTCTTTTCCTCTAGTTTCATTTCAGTTTCTCCCTCCTTATCTGGCTCGTCACTTAGCCACCCAGAGTTGTCAGTTGATCCATTCAAATTGGACCAGCAAATCTGCACATCTCCTTGATCCTATTCGTCAAAGAACTATAGGTTGTCTAAATCCTCCTGTAGCTCTACCAAATCATCCAACCCTTGGCTCGGGCCTTCCTCCCTAACCACATTAACCTCTACCACAGTTGGCAATGCCAATTCTGATTTAATTTGACCAGTCGGCACAATGTAACAGCTTGGATTGTACACCCTTTTAGGTAAGTCCTATGAACTCTCCAGCAACAGACTCCTACCTTCCTTTAAGGTTAACCTCCCTTCCACTACAGTTGTCACCACCACAGGCTTAGGTTGAAGTGCAAATGTGTCCACCATGCACAGATCTGTGCTTTTAGAAATGAACAACATGGGTCTTGGTAGTTGGGAAGAGCTAATATATACGTTGGGGTCGTAGGGGATGGCCAGTGTATGGATCAGGTTTAGATTTGAGGTAGGGAAACTTGATTGTGGGCTGGGAGAGGGTTTGTGGTTACATTTGGTTTCTGGGGTGGTGTGATCACCTTGTTGCCAATGAGGTCTTGAATCTCATGATGCAGTCGAAAGCATTGGTCGGTATCGTGACCATGCGGTTGGTGAAATACGCAGTATTTTGTGGGGTTGTGTTTGAGTGGAAGAGGATCAGGCAATGGGTGGGGTTCTAATGGTTTAAGGTGCCCTTTTTTAACTAGCACCTTCATGGCTTGGGACAAGGTCATGTAGAGTTGGGTAAAGTCCTCTGGGATCGGACAGGGTTGCCTGAAGTTTATGGAGTTTTGTTGGCAAAGGGATTGTCAGTCTTGGTTGTGATGGCGATAACGCTCACATCTGACGGCCTCGTAGTTGTGCTACCACTAGAGGTAGCATTGGAATTGCACACAAAAGACCTTTTTGCCTACTCCTTTTCATCTGTAATTAGCCATTGTTTCATAGCGTCTTCAATCTACACCCCCATCTCATATAGCTCGGTAAATGTGAATAGAGGTAGGACAATCATCTTCTATAACAACTTCCCATGCAGGTTACGAGCTACCATCCTTATCTGATCCTTCTCAGAAGGCCTTGCGGTCATAATTGAGGCCTTAGCTCTCCACCTCATCACAAATTCAAAAAAGCCCCCCTTCGGCTCTTGGCATGTTGCTTTGAGATCACAAGTTGTGACTTTGATCTGCGTGTTATACGAGTACTAAGCAATAAAGGCCTCGGCCATCTCCTCCCGATTCTGTTTAACAAAATCCTCCAACTTCGCATACCATATGGCCGCTATACCAGACATGGTATGGCCAAAGAAAGACTACTTTTGCAATCTGGTCAGGCCCATCAGCCGCAAGATGTCCGAAAATAGCCGTAGATAAACCATGGAAACTCCAGAGCCGTCAAATCAATCAATGTGCAACATTTTGAACCAATTTGGCAATGTCACTACAGAATCGGTATAACCATCCCCTATGTCCGGGATAGAGTTAACACCTTATGCTCTCTTGAATAGCTTCTCCAACTTATTAAGCTTGAGTATAGTTGGGTCAACCTCAAACTCAAACGGAGCCTCAGTTTGATACACAGGTGCTTTGGAGGCTTGTACTGGATTGCCCTAATTCTCTTAGACATTGGCAAGATGGGCGATTCCGGTGTTGGGATATCCATGGGAGGTGCATGGTATACAGAGGCTGCTGCCAGCTGTGCTTGCTGTTGTTGTAACTTGTTTATTATCTCAGCCTGACGAGCTATGACTTCAGCCTGACGAGCAACATCTTGCTATAGGGTTTCAACTATTTGCTGAAGATGATCTATCAATTCCTCCATACTAATCGGGGATACTGTGTCATCGGAATAGGTGACTAATCGCATTTTGGACTAGAAGTAGAGGACTGTCCCTGAACTTGACTGGATACAGGTCAATTGAGGGGTGACTGCTGTAAAATTGAACCCGTGAATTCTACCTAACTCTCTTTTGTCTTGTAACCGGTTGGAGTGAAGTAAACACGGGCTATCCCCAAACAAGATCCCCGACTTTTGCAAAGCCTTCTAACTCGGGTCCAGAGTACTTGGGAGATATCCGAACTTTCTGAAGCTATGGGGTTAAACTACCTAGTAAAAAGAAATAAAGAAAAAAGAAAGCCGTAATCAGAAACCAAACAACACCTCAGCTAATGATGTTACCAACACAAATGTAATCAAAGCGGTAGAATTGCACTTAACACTGAATTCTACCCTCAAAACGGATACCAAACTTACAACCGATACGCACATTCCTGTACTGTTTCATTGTAAAGCACATACCAGTTTAGTAAGAGCCAAAACACCCCTAAAGGGAGTAGGGTTACCCTGTCTTAGTTTTGTCAGGAACTAAGGTTTGCTATTCACTCAAAGCAATTTCACGTAATCCTGTATTCGGGTGAGCATCTTATTGTAGACACCCCATTTTTGAACGCCCTTAAGACTTGGGTGCCACTGATTGGATCATTTGATGGTGCAGGCTATGCTATGCAAAGGTTCAATTTCTTCGGCAAGGGGAGCGTCAAATCCCAACCTCACACCCCTTTTTGGACCAAAATGATTTTGATCAAAAGATTTTAGACCTTAAAGCCCTCTCTTTCAAAATATTTTTACAAAAGTTTCTACGCTATTCTGAGGCTCACATTTCGTTAAATGTTGCGCTTTTTGGTAAACCAAGCAAGGACAAAGTGGGAATGCATGAAGGAGAGGTAAAATATTTGAAAATATTTCAAAACACCTTGGTTAGAGGTTTGGATTTGAAGAAATTTGGAGGATAGGGAAGAAACCAAGTTGGGGGAGAAGACGGGCATGAATCGTTAAGAGAGAGTCGAGCAGCCCTCACTAAATCAGGCCTATCCATTTTTAGACTTGGATTTCAGCTATGAGGCCACCACCGATGGAAATAAGACTTCTAGGGCTTCATTTTGCACTCAAGAATCTCCAAAAGCTGAGTCCGGATGAGGGATATATGGCTGGTTGAAGTTAGGCATCAATCCGGTTGGACCGAAACTGAGTAGTCTTCACTAAAAGAGGGACATCTCTTAGTACACTTGGAATTTTGGTATAAGGCTTCCATCATTGCAAAGAAGACTTCTGGGGATTCAGTTTAGGCTCAAGAATGATCTGAAAAGGAGTCCATATTAAGAAGTTATGCTTGTTTGAAGTCGGGGCCAGAACTAGTTTTTTCTGTCGGCCACTGGTGGAGTGTGCCGGCCACAAATGGAGCTTACCGGCCATAGTTTGGCCAGAAGTGGCCCTAGTTGGCCACCATTAGTGGCTGGTCGGCCACGGATGTGGCCGATCAGCCACAAATGTCCAAAAAGCTCAGAATTTGGAGATATTTTGCTCTAGCTGTCTTCCAAATGCTCCAGCTGTCTCTAAATCAGATATTTTTGACCAGGGCTTGTATTTTTCTATATATAGAGGCCATATCTCTCATATTTCAAGGTTAGAAAATTTTGGGAGCCTCTCTCTCTAAAAAATCTCTCTCTCTCTAGATTTCTCTCTCTCTAGACTTCTCTCTCTCTCTCTCTCTTGCCCTTTTGTGCATAGAAGTAGAGATACACCTCTTCTTTGCCTAAGCATCCTTAACCAAAGTTGCATATCTTTGGGTTGAGGTCCCTTGGAACCTATTTTGGACCGTTGAAAGGCTAGTTTTAGCTCAGATAGTGGTTGTTTTGTTGCTGTGCTTCAAAGGTATAGGCTTAACCCCTTTTGAGCTTATTTTTGCACACTTGTTTGGCCAGCTTTGCATGTTATTTTTGGCCTACTCTTCAACTACAAAAACATCTATTTTTAAGGTTTACAAATGATGGTTTAAGGCCTTTTTGGAGTTAGGGGTGGTCCACCCTCTTTTGTAGCTTGTTTGCTAAGTGTTGTGCCTTTTTTCAAAGCTTTCAAAACAACTCTTTTTTTGACCTTTTAACCACTGAATTCCAAGGGAATTTTAGTGGCAAAAACCTGGTTTTAAGATCCAAAATAGGAGGGGGTGGCCTCCCCTCCTTTTGTCTTGTTTGCAAGTGTAGATGCCCTAACATGTAAGCATGTTTTTCTACCTTTTTGTGGCTCTATCTCAGCATGTTTTGGCTACTAATTTGCCATGATTTAATTCTATTTTGGGCTGCTTTGATCATATGAGCCATCTTTTGTATAGCTATAGTGCAAATGCCTTCACTAGCCTTGTGTTTCGAGGCCTCTAACATGCTTTGCTTGTGTTGATTGCATGATATAACATCATTTTATATATGATTTCAGTGTGTATAGCCTTGTCACACTCTCACATACTTCACTCTTTCATTGCTTTTGAGAGCTGTGTTTTGAGCCTAGCTTGCGAGCCAACACATGAGCATGTTTTTATAGCTTTTTGTGCTTCAATTCTAGCATGATTTAGCCACTATTTTGCCATGTTTAAGCTTTGTCCAGAGCTAGTTTGGTCATTTAAGCTTGATATTGCATGCCTCTAGTGTGATGATCTACACTAGCTTTGATGTTTTTGGCTTTGAACATGTTGTACATGTCTTGCTTGCATGTTGTAGCATTATTTTTCATGCCATTTCAGCACTGAAATTCTGCAACCTCCCTCATTTCTTCATTTTTCCGTTTGTTTTGAGGGTTGGTTAACCTTAAGGTTGTGTTTAAGCTTCAAATAGAGCTTGTGCTCAATGGCTTTAACCCTCTTATGAGGGTTCCTCCTAGCCAAAGGCATGATCTCTATCATGTCTTAAACCATCCTTTGGTTGACCCCTCTCTTATTAGAGGACAATCACATTGGACTTAATTGACTAAAGAATGGCTTGGTAATGCTAAAATGTGTAAATAAAATGAGCAAAGTAAAACTTGTGCAAGATAAGCATTTGTCTTGCATTGCATGTATTTGGATCAGACGTTAATCCAAACACAAGAAATGTGGGACATTTCATACTCAAAGTGATGAAACGTGTCACATTTCTTGATCGCCAACACCCTTAATCATACATGATAGGGTGGTGGCCATTTGAGTTTTATGTACGCATTCATTAAGCTTGTGCAAGCTTGACTCTTTGGCCATCATGCATGAAAATGTTTGATTAGTGGCTTGAGGGCCAAGTGCCATACTCCTTTGAGCTTGAGACATGATAAGGAGTGTGGCAGTACACACATTCCTTGAAGAATACACTGCTTTGCCTTTATTTTCTCTCCATTGCAGCAAAAACAAGAATCCCAGTGAAAGGGTGGCCGACCGGCCACCAGTGGTGCCCGACAGCCACAAATTGTGGCCGACCGGCCAGTGGTAGTGGCCGACAGCCACCTATGGTAGCCGACCGGCCACCATTTGAAAAGTTGTTTAAAGTGTTCCTGTTTTGGAGCAAAAGCAGTCTGTTAATTGGTGTAAGGTTCAGATATCAAAGCAAAGTGCAAACAGAGGCATCCAAAGGCAAGGCGGTGGATTTTCGGAAGAAAGCCAATCGAGCATGCATATCTCTCGTGCCCGCGAGGCCACTTCATTGCGTTATTAGCTAGTTGTAGCTAATCAATACATGTGTTGCAATTAATTAGTTTAATCTGTTTTGTAATATTTTAATTAGCTTAGCATAGCTAGTTAATTTGTGTTGTAATAATTAATTAGCTAGAATAGTTAATTAGTCATTTTGTAATAATTAGCTTAGCTTAGTGTAGCTTAGCTTATTTATTCGGACCCTTCTTCGAGAGGGTGTATTGTTGTAATAAGCATGCATGTGTTTGTGCATGTCTTCCAACCCCACTTATTTCTCCCTTTTACTTAACCGCTTTCAATGGTTAGTCTAAGGCACGTTTTGATTAGCATACCTTATGCTCGCATGTTTTCATCCATTCATTTGTATCGCATGCACCGGACTCGACGCATCATTCAAACTGCATCGTATTTCAATACTTATTTGAATACATGTATCAAGTTGCATTCATATGCCATCTTAGATAGTCGAGCCTATTAGTTGCATTATTGCATGTGTTGCATTAGGCATCTTGTATAGTTAAGATCATGCATATTTCTAACTAGCTTTTGTTTTGGCTCGGAGTACACTGTAAGTGTTACGCTTTAGCATACTTGCATGAGTGTGAGTGTCGCCATGTTTAGCATGATTGCCATGAGGCTATGTACTTATTTGCTAAACTGCATGAGTGCCTATGGGTGAAGGCTTGGTTGCTTGAATTGGGACAATTCGATGATTGTGAGTTTTAAGCCCACTTTGAGAAGCGGCAAATCATGTTTTAAGCCCACTTGAGGGTGGCAAATCCGCGCTTTAGCCCAATTGAGGGTGGCACTTTCAAACCATTTTCGAAAATAAACATGAGTCGATTTGTTCCAAATCTTATAACTTAGTCTATACTTGTATGTGTGCGCCACATAGTAAAGTTAGCTAATAATCAGAATAAGAACACATGAGGTTTATAAAACAACATATCATGCTTAGTAGAGGCCGATCCTTTGATCGGGCAAACGGGGGTGCTAATTTCAGGACCTTCCCCTCTCGTACCCAAGTTCCCCGAGCCGAGGCAACTTTGGTGATGATAGACACGTAGCCTTTGGCACGTGTCAGGGTTTCTTAAATTTCCCAAAAATAAAATATTTAAGTGGCGACTCTGTAATCTGGCAAAGCAGTCCAGTGTTGGCATTATTTGATTCAAAATCGATTTTCCAAAATGATTTGCCGAATTGGACTCTTTGGTGTTTATCAGTCTCACATTACACTCTGTGAGATTAGATTCAGAACCGTGACAGGAGTCCAAACCGTAGGAGACCATTCACGACTCTCTGAAAGGGGGGAGCACGAAGAAAATCGGGGTCTACACTTGTCCTAGTTTGGAACTGTCTCTATGGCTTTTCGATATGCAACTAGGCCGAATAGTCAAAGGGGTACCTCAGCAAGACTACCTAATATACCTCTCACACCTAATACCGAGAAGTGAAAGGAGGATCAAACGGTACAGTGGTTGTCCAAATCCAAGGGTTGTGTTCCCATCATGGCAGAGCCCGTGACCGGTCAGCCTTTTGGCAAGATTTTGGGCTTGGTATAAAGTGACACAATGTGTAAAAAATGGATTTCTAAGGTACAAATAGTGGGAATATAGAAGACTTGGGCTTGTTTCGGAGCTTGAACTCGGATCCTTCATTAAGACCTCGAACCACGCACAACATCACTTTCATCATTGAGTGTACCAGACTAAGTGCTCAAGCCTTACGGACAATGAAAAATGGGGTGTCTACAGTTGCCCCTCTTTGACCGAACTCGAAGTCATAAAGTGACGTGAGTGAATGTCAAAGCCCAGAGACGACCCATTTGACGAGGTCGCAAGGCTTGGGCAAAAATCACGACATAAATGCAAAGAGTGAACTCGAGGGCAAAGTACAAAATGATATGCAGAAAATAACTTATGATCATGCAATGAAACAATGCAATAAAACATTTGAATGCAAATAAAGCAATGAAACAACACTACAATCTAAACAAGAATGCAACGTTTGAACGAAAATTTAAATTAGAGCAAAACAAATCCCAGCGTATCTCATACGGAAAGAAGTGAATAAACAGACACGTCTCACATGGAAAGGACAAAGAAAGCACAAACCAAACTATATCTCATATAGAAAGGATATAAGAAAATGTAGACCTAACTATGCCTCACATAGAAAGGATGAAAAACTCCAAGGGTGATATGAACAAACAGGCGCACCTGATATTTTTAACCGAGGAAAACAATCCTAACGCGTCTCACGCGATAGGAGGAATAGTGGTGTGAACACCGAGCACACCCAATGTTTTTAACCGAGACAAACAATCCTAATGCGTCTCACGCAATAGGAGGAGAGATGGTGCAAACAAACAGGCGCACATGATTTTTTTAATCGATGAAAACAATCCTAACGCGTCTCATGCTAGAGGAGGAGGATGCTGTGAACATCGGGCAACCCCAATGTTTCTAACTGCTTTAGACAATCCTAACGCATCTCACGCAAGAGGAGGAGAATGGTGTGAACATCGCACTATAGCTCAACTTTTCGTGCCCCCTTTCGGAAGATGAATAAGCCCTACAGTTCAAACTCCCATGGTTCTGAATCTGATTTCACAAGTGCAATGTGAAATAAATAAACACCAAAGAGTCCAAATCTGACAAATCCTTTGAAAAATCGATTTAAATGGACTGTTTTGCCAAATACAGGGTCACCAAAGGCCATGTGTTCATCACCACCAAGGTTGTCTCGGCTCGGGAACTTAGGTACGATAGGGGAAGGTCATGAATTGAGCACCCTTGCTCACCCGATCAAAGATCGGCCTCTACTAATCATGATATGAATCTTATCTACGTTATATGCTCTTGTTCTGATTTATTAGGCTAGCATTACTATGTGATGCGCACATCCACAAGTATAGACTAACTTGCAAAAATTGGAACACTTAATTTCATGTTTGTTTGTGAAAAGAGTTTGTGAATGTGCCACTTGAAAAAAATGGGCTTAAATGTACATGAACCAAACTATCCAAATTCAAGCAACTAGCCTTCATCCACAGGCATTCAAATAGTTTATCAAACAAGCACTTACCTCATGGTGAACATGCTTTGACATGCCAACAATCACACTCATGTAATTATGCTAAAGTGAAAATGCTCACCTAGTACTTCGAGGCGAGCCAAAAGAAACAAGAGCTCGAGAAATGAATGATCCTAACTATGTAATATGACTAATGCAACACATACGATATGCAATTACTAGGCTCAGCTACTGATATAGCATATGAATCAATTTGATAGTATACGGTCTAAGCACGTATTCAAAGAAGTATTTAACTATAATGCAAGTTAGAATGATGAACTGAGCCTTAATGTATGCAATACAAGTGGATGCAAACATGGAGAATGCTAAACAAAACATGATGCCCTAATCAAACCATCATAAGCTAGTAAATAAAAGGGAGAAAGACGTGGGATTCGAAGACATACACATTATTACAGCATCACACCCTCACACAAGAGGGTCTGATTGAACTAACTTGCTAACTAATTGAAGCTAAATTAACTATTACAAATCCAAGTGAATAAATTAGCTAAGCTACTTAACTAATTATTACAAACCAAATTAATTAACTATTCTAGCTAACTAATTATTATAAGAAATCAAAATGAACTAATTATTTACATGAATACAACATGAAAAGGGTGCTAAACTAGCTATTCTAATTACTCCGCCTTCGGAAACGAGGAATGCTCATGCATGCATGGACTTTCCACCTAAAAAAGCCATTGCTTCTGCTACCAAATGCCTCTGTTGTGCAGTAGTACACTTGTACCAATTTCCACCTTAGAACCAACCCTGTTCTTCTTCAAAAGTACACTGCATGATTTCCACCTCAATTCTTTAATCAATTAAGTCCACAAGTGAGTTTAAGTCCTCTAATGGAAAGAGGGCTCAAACCAAGTGTTGCTTTGGGCATGAAAGAGACATCATACCGTTGGTAATGAACCTCCAAAGGGATTAAACCATTAAGCATAACACCTCAATCTCATACTTAAACAAACAAATAATTTGAAACCACTTTCAAAGCAAAGAAAAAGCCAAGAAATGAGGGAGGTTGCAAAGGTGATTAAAGGCAAAAATAATAAAAGGACTAAATAAATGCAATCAACTCAAATAAGGTGGTGTCTAAGGCCTAAAACACCAAATTTATGAGCACAATTACACTACAAGCATGCAATATAAGGCTCAAATGCAATGACCACTTAAAAAAAGTCCTAAAATTGTTCTAAATAAGTCCTAAAACATGCTGGAATTATGACAAAAATAACTGGAATGATAAGCTAGAACATAGATCATGCTAGGCTAGGAAGCAAAACACAAGGAGAGGAGGCTAACCCCTCCAATTTTAGACTTCAAAACAACATTTTAGCCGCTGAAATAACTGTGAAAATTAGTTTTTAAAAGATCAAAAAAAGATAATGTAATGGTGGGAAACACAAGGGTAAAGGCCTTGAGGGCAAGGTGCAAACAAGGGTGAACCATCCCTCAACCTTTATTGGCCTTAAAACCCAAGTTTTAGCCCAAAAATACAGTTTATACAGCCCAAAAACAGTTGGAAAACAGTAGAAAAAAGAGTAAATAAAGCAACTTGAGAAGCAAAGCTTTATACCTCTCGAAGAGAATAACCAATTCTAGGCAACAAAACAAGGTAAACACCCTCAAGAGCTTAAACAAGGCTCAAAGGTACCTCAGCTAAAAGATAGAGAGGTTTGGTTAAGAGTGTACAGGCAAAAGCTTGCAAAAGGCTAAGAAATTTAGAGAGAGAGAGAGAGAATTGTAGAGAAAGAGAGAGAAAATTTTTGCTCTAAAAAAATTCCAACCTTAAAAATGGAAGGGGAGACCTCCTATATATAGAAAACCAAGGAACTCCTTCAGAAATATAAGGACATATACGTGTAGGAAAGTGCATATATCTCTACAAACAGCTGACACAGTTGGCAGAAAAATATCTGCAAAACACATTGGTGGCCAGTAGGCCACATCAGTGGCCGATAACCAGAAGTAATGGTCGGCAGCCCAAATCAGTGACCGGCAGGCCACAAAAGGTTGCAGGCTTGAAAATCTCTGGTTTTGGTCTAAAAATAAGGCAACAGGGGTGCAAGGTTTGAAGGCTTTAAAGCTGTGGCATTCTGCTGAGGACTTCGAGCACGTGACAAGCATATACACTCATCATTGGTTGTGCAAGCGATGATGTCCAAGTCGTAAGGGCGGTCAAAAATGGGGTGTCTACAGGCACAACCGATGTTTTTAACCAATTTAGACAATCCTAACGCGTCTCATGCGAGAGGAGGAGAATGGTGTGAACATTGGGCATAACCGATTAGACAATCCTAATGCATCTCACGCGAGAGAAGGAGAATGGTGTGAACATCGGGCACAACCGATGTTTTTAACCAATTTAGACAATCTTAACGCGTCTTACGCAAGAGGATGAGAATGGTGTGAACATCGGACACAACCGATGTTTTTAACTGATTTAGACAATCTTAACGCGTCTCATGTAAGAGGAGGAGATTCGATCAATGAAGAGCAAACAAATTTTCATAATTTGGTAAAGCGAAATTATCTCCTCCCAGGAAGACCTTGGAAAATGCATTCCATGGTGATAACTCAAATCAAGACACAACGCATAAACGTGAATTAGCGAAGTGACAAAAGAAGTGAACACGGATTCTACACAAAGACACATAAAATCAAAACAATCAAAGCGATGTAGTAAAATAATCAAAACGATCAAAACGATGTAGTAAAGTGAAAACCAATTTGTCAATGTGTAAGGGACTTTAATTTTGATTGTAAAATGGATGATGATTTTACTGTGGCACGAATGATTTTATCTTGAACTTCTCTAAATGAACTGTACACACAATATCGTGTGCTACGAAATGACGGGATAAATTAAAGCAACAAACCATGAATTCACATAGTAAAAGAAAACAGAATGAACAAAATTCCCCTCTTTTCCTTTCCTTCTCTTTTTTATATTTTTTTGCTCACTTTTTTCTTTTCTTTTCTTCTCTTCTCTTCTCTTTACTTCTTTTTTCATTTTTCTTGGTCCTTTCTTCTCTTTACTGTTTTTTTTCCTCTCATTTTATTATTATTTTTCTTCACTATTTTTTTTTCTTTTTTTTTCACTATTTTTTCCCTCTCTTTTTTTTTTCTTCTCTTCTTTACTATTTTTCTGTTTGCTTTTGGTTATTTGTTTTTTTTTTAGACCCAAATTAAAACTCCATAATACAACAAATAAAGTAAAATAAAAACTGACTAAATTCACGCTGAGAGTCAGCCAAGCCTCGATAGCGACAGGGGTAGTTTCGGGCATTCCGCGAGCCTCGGTTGTTTTAAACAAACTCAACCCTTATTTTCTCACACACTCCCATCTGAAACTCCCTCTCCTCTCTCTCTCTAACCTCCCTCTCTCTCTAGATTTCCCTTTTCCTTGAGTTACCTAACAACCCTTGCAATTTTTCCTTTGAAACCCTTTCCCTCCTTTATATTTTGAACCGAATAAAACTTGATTTAGTGAAGTTTGAGCTTTTCTTTTGATTTTTCTTACATTTTCCAACACTTTCCTTCTTTTCCCCTTTGATTTTTCACCCCCTCTTTACTTTGTCTCTTCTAGGGTTTGGATTTTGGGGTTTTTTTTCCATTTTCACTCATCCCTTCACTTTTTCTTCACTTTTTCCACTTTCTCTCTATGGCTAGTGATGAGGTTCCCATCCTGGACCCTACCATTGGTATTGGGGTCATCTTAGGTGTGGATATAGAGGCCAAGGACCTTCCCGCGTTTCCTCTCCTCATCGATAGGGTATTTGATGCACCTACTGCCCACACACACATGCTCTGCCCCCAGGTAGTATTTTGGGATTTGAGGGCCTCATCCCAGGGATAGATAAGGATATCCTGTTGCGAGAGCCCGCGGAGCGCTTGTCTGCTGATGCCTTCACAATAAGCAATCTTTCCTTTGTTTTGTACATATGTCAAATCTCATAAAAAAAACCACTCATCAGTGCTATACACATATTGATAATACTCCCAATTTACAGGTGATAGCTAGGAGGATTGGCGGTTATGGATCTATATCCGGCCCTCGGTACAGGTATGAGAGGCTTCCCGCAGAGGTCCGCACACTGGTTGATGCTACCAGCTTTAGGCCCTTTTGTTCAAGGCTCAAATACATGAGGGTTGAGTCACTGCTCTACGGGGCCCTGGTAGAGAGATGGTGGGACACTACAGATTCGTTCCACTTCTCATCGATCGGGGAGCTGACACTGACCCCATACGATTTCGCGATACTCACTGGCCTGTGGGTCGGGATTGGCGGCCCAATCCTATTTGATCCGAATATTACACAGTGGAGAGCCGCACAACGTCAACTTCTCGGAGCTATCCCGGACACTACCAGCCACGGGATGGTGAGGTACAGTTGGTTTTTGGAGCACTTCACTGACCTTCAGCCAGCTACGCCAGAGGAGGTCGCCTAGTACACCCGCGACTTCCTCATCTATCTCATCGGTACTACCCTATTTACCAACAGGGAAAACACCATGGGGTTATATCTCCTAGGAGCATTGGTGCACCTGTAGGTGGCAAAGTATGACTGGGGTGGCGCCAATCAGGCCACCTTATACTGCTATATAAGCTCCGTATCCCATTGCAAGGTGGATTCACTGGGGGGCTACTGGAGAGTTTGGAAAGTACACCTCACACTTACTTTTCTATTTTTCTTTACATTCTGTTCAATTTTGCATTTCCTGTTTATCTTTACTTTGCATTCCCTGTTTATTTGCTCACTTACTTCATCCAGCTCTTCCTGCTTGTAACTATGGGTTTAAACATATTTCACCTCTCTGGCTGCGGTCCCAGTGAGGCCGATTGAGTTGTTAGTACCCTGCTCCTAGTACTACAACTCTCGATTTGGGCAACGTTGTCGCATAGACCAAGACTTCCCTTACTTCCACTGTTTCTTTGACACCATCAGTATGGATAGGTAACAAAATACTAGTCTTTACATTTCCATGCTACTTTTAATGTTGTTTCTATACTGTTGATTACATACTGCACCACTCTTCTCATACTGTACAGCTATTATCATACTATTTAACCTTTGATGTTGATTTTTTTGCTTTGCACATTTTGTCCACAGGTTAACTGGCACCCCTGGGCAGGTATCCCTCAAGCAACGAAAGTGACTTATGCTGCTGCATGGGAGGCCTCCACCATGCAAATTCTCTTTGAGGGGCCTTTTGGCAGGGCATACTACTTAGGGGAGAGGTTTCCCCGCCAAACCCGAAGCGGAGTTGATCCTGACATGCCACATCCTCCTCCTTCTGGCATCAAGATAGTTGACGACCTCCACAACGGGCCCTAGATTGATCATCTTATGCGGGGAGAGAACATTGACCGATACCATGAGCCCGGTGACTTCACTACATTCTTTCACACTCGGGTGATGGCGCCTCTTACCCTAGTCGTGGTCCGTGTTGTTCCTAAGGTTGCTACTGCTACCGCTGCCACTAGAGGGGTTCTTGCTATAGTTCCCATCGTTGGGCTTCCAACGATTCCTACGAAGGTCGTATATATCGACCAGACAGGGTGAATGCACAGATCCCCCTTGAGCACATTGAGAAGAGGAACAGCCGATTGGTGATGGCTCCCAATTTTGAGCAGATATACACTTCTTTCTATTTATGCCCATTGTGTTGCTTTATGTTTTCACTGCCCTCTGTTTTTTATTTCCATTGTTCTCAAATCTTCTTCCCTTTTGCAAGTACCCACGACATATGCTAATGACCTCCTCCGAACAATTGGCCGATTGCTTCTGATGGTGCGGAGGAGGCAAACTTCTCTGGCCACTCATGTGATTAAGGTATGTTTTTGCCCCTAGTTTACAGTCATGACAGTCTCGCTCATAACTTTGTTGGTTTCTTATGATGTCTGTACTCTCTCTCTCTTTTCAGCTTGAGCCAGCACTAGTTGCACCTACAGGACCTCCTCCAGCTGGGAGACGGAGACGGGGCCCAGTGAGGGGCAGGGGAGGAGCTAACCCGAGAAGAGGTAGAGTGAGGTAGCACTTACCTCCCGAGGAGTCCTTTGAGGAGTACACAACCTCTGAGGAGGACGGGGAGGCAGTTGACGTGCAGTCTAGCAGCCTTAGTGATGACAACGATGCACCTCCTCTGCAAAATGAGGAAGAAGACACGATGAGCAGTTGAGGTCATGATGATGATGATGATGATGATTTTTGTTTTTGTTTTGCTTTGTATTTAAAGATTAGCTTCAAGTAGACCCTTTTGTTTTTGAAGACTTTTCTTTTCTTTTATTGTTTTGTAAAACAATGATCGGGTTAGACCTGCTAGTTTATAAAAGAACAAGTTTTTTTGGAAATGATCTCCTTGCATAATATGTGATGAATGGTGCAACTGTTGCATGGTAACGTTGTACAAGACTTAAAAATGGCGAATACCTGCTCTTACATTCATTTTTGAATTGGATAACAACCCACAACCGGACAAAATGTAAAATACAACTTGATAATAGGAAAACGAAATGAAAACAACTTGAAAATACTAAAAGCCACTTGGTACAAACAAAACAGGACTCAAAACAAGACTGCAGTACACCAGGGCAAAGGCCAGCCTTTTCTAAAATTGCTCTGATCTGGGCCACCACTTAGACCTGGCCGGGTCCAAATTGGCACGGTTGGGCCTAAATATGAGGTCGGCTAGTGCTATCTAGTTGTCATGCATGCTCCTTCTCAAGCTTTATAAATGGTGCTCCTATGCTATTTTTCTGGAAAAATAGCAAGTCTTTTGTATTTTGCTCTCAAGATGGAAACATTGCTCAACAATAGGCTTTGAGACTAGATAGCCACTTTGGACGGCTCGAAAAAGGTGAACTTTTACAGTTTCAACCTAAATGCCCTTTTTCCTTTGAGTCGCACTTCTCTTTGCTTTCCATTCCTCCACACCGCAGTTCGATGTTGGAACCCGGTCACATATGTCTTTCACTTCGGATCACAAGAGATGTGTCCAACACCCAAAGAATTTCAAGCATTGATGGAATCCCAGCACAACGAAAAAATCATGCCTTAGCCCCGTTTTGGCCATGCCTAGGCTTTGGGATGGATGTGTGGATTATCATTGCATGAAGCTCGGTCTTTGGCTTATGACGGGGAGCTAAACATCCCGGGTTTAGTTCATCAATTTTCTGCTATTGGAGATAGGAGCGATTCTCTGGCACAGCCACAAGCAACATGCTCTCTATTTATGCTTACTTGTGCAATTCCTAATTGCCACTAGTTTTGGCAGAGCGAACATCCGGTTGATTGAAGTGGCCCAATGTCTGAAAGAGGGCAAAAGTTGTATTGGTTTAGCACTGGCTGAGACCTTGATGGGCCTAGACACTTTCTGTCGATGAGAGACTACCCGGTTGGCAGGAAGTCCACTACTTCTCCAGATATTATTTCCCCCCCCCCCCTCCTTATTTATGATTCTCAAATCACTCAACACTCAATCTCTATTTTTCTCTCAAAACCCTTTTCTCACTTTTCTCTCAATGTACACCTCTCTATTCCTTAATCTCTTTTACTGTTTATCTCTTCCTAGGTATGGCTTATGGATAAACTGAAAGTAGTGGACACTTGCCCTGAGTACTTAGCCCAAGCTTACTTCTTTCACCAACGGTTAATCGATTTCCCTTCAGAAGGGTTGTGGTGTGACTGGATGTGTAACCGGTCTACAGTTGACATAGCTTGGCGTTGCCCTTGGCTTGATATGACTGAGATGAACTACAACATGTCTCACCAGCCAGGTATACAGTTGATTGGCCTCACACACTGCGTGTTCTATTTCCCTTTCCGATTCAGACGACAGTTTGGGAATGATCAGACATGTCCAGATAAAGGGGTGAAATACCTGGCTTCATTTTCCATTCACGGTTCACACTTGCCTCAGTACCTCAGTACTTGGGGGATGAGAGAACTTTTGGCCCCTGCTTTTAGCTTCAATTACACCCTGTCTGATGAGTGCTTGGCTTGGCTCGAAGAGTAGGAACAAACCGAGCCATCTTTTGTAGCAGAATCCTCCACAAGGGTGAGTAAAAGGCATAAAGCCACCTGACTTAGCTGTGCCCCTTGTTTTACTGCTTTGTTCTTTTCTTTTCAAGTTTTGATGATGTAAAAGCAACTTTGATTGAATCAGAAGTTGGAATGTGTACTTGTGTTGAAATCAATGTAATTAAAGTTGCAAGCACTAAATTTTTTCCTTTTGGTCTAAAAATGGTCGGAGTTGTAAAAAGATAAAATTTTGAACAAATTAACTTTTATTAAAACTCTTCAAAACAATTTTCAAAAACGGTCACCACCTGACACACACGGAATCAGTCCTCAAGATGTATAGTCCTGAAGCAAAAGATCATAACTGCCCATTACTGCATTGGCCACACCAGCCCTTCTGCCTATATGAAGACCACGCAACCAAGCTAATTGATAATGAAAAAGGATGACCTGATCAAATACAAACGAATAGGATAGTTGAGTTGGAAATGTTTACAACCGAACTTTAGGATGGAGTTGCCTACGTATCCCAAAGGTAGGAATCAAGCCTTACGTAGTTCGGTTAGGGTTCACTTGGGTATTTATTCTCTCCTTTTGCGCTCTAACTTTTGCCAAAGCCACGCTTTCAGGTTTTCAGCCTTGCGAGCTCATTTTTTCTTTATTTCTATTTTTTCCATGTTCTAACTTTTGCCTAGGTCTCCGTTTCAGGTTTTTGGCCTAGCAAGCCTCTCAAGGGTAATATTTCTTCAACTTATCCATGTTGATCGGTTGCGAGAACTCTAGGCCATCTAGATCCATAAGAATAACTGCTCCCCTAGACTAGATTGATTTGATGATGTAAAGACCAATCCGATTGGGTCGAAACTTTCCCCTAGGGTCGTGGATGAGGGTTCAGTTGTCCTTCAACACCATGTCCCCTTCTTTGAGGTTTTTGGACTTAACTTTCTTATTAAAACCCTTGGCAATTCTACGTTGGTAACCTTGGAAGTGATACGACGCCTTCAGCCTTCTCTCATCACATAACATTAATTCCTCAAATCTGCTTTGTTGCCAGTCTGCCTCTGCTATCTAACATTCAGCCATACCTCGCAGCGACGGTACTTTAATTTCGGGCGGTAGAATAGCCTCCATCCTATAGACGAGAGAATAAGGGGTTGCCCCTATAAATGTCTGAATCACCGTTCTGTAACCCCAAAGTGCAAACAGCAGTTTCTCCAGCCAGTTCCTATAAGTCTCCACCATCTTCTGCAGAATTCTCTTGATATTTTTGTTGGCAGCCTCGACAGCTCCATTGGTTTATGGCCTGTAGGTTGATGACTTATGGAAAGCCACGTTATATTTCTCTAACAAATCTATCACCTCTTTCTTGAAGTACAAGCCTTTATTTGAGATGATCTCGTTAGGCACCCCATACCTACAGATGATGTTGTTCTTGATAAACTTAGCCACATGCGATGCCTTTAGCATAGAGTAGACTGGGCCTCCACCCACTTAGTGAAGTAGTTGATCGCTACCAAGATGAATTCATGTCCGTTTAACCCCTTTGGCATGACTACTCCGATAACATTTATCCCCAAACAGAGAACGACCATGGTGAAGTCATGTTGTATAGCTTCAACGGTAGAATGTTCATGTGATTGGCAGGAATCTGACATTTGTGGCATCGCCGTACAAAACTAATACAATCCTCATCCATGGTTGAGTACTAGTAGCCTTGTCTAAGGATTTTTTGAGCGAGCATCACACCATTCATGTGTGCTCCACATTCTCCTTTGTGAATGGCCTCCATAAGGCGTTTTCATTCCTCTTCCTCAACACACAGCTTATGCATTCCCAGATGGCCTCTCTTGTACAACTTTCCCTCGTAGATAATATATTGGATGGCCAGACGTTGTATTCCCATTTTATCCTTCGCATTTGTTCCTGATGGATACTCTTCTTTTTCTAGGAATTCCAAATATCGTAGTACCAAGGGTTCTTGTCTAAAGCCACATCTATCACGGAAATGGTTTCATAAACTCGTATGTACTTCTACTCAATAATGATTGGACGCATCCTGACTCCCAACGGAATGTCTACCATAGAAGATAGAGTTGCTAGTGCGTCAGTAAACCGATTGTTCTCCCTTAACAGGTGGGTAAATGTTAGTTTTTTAGGCCTTGGAATTAGCATGTCCAAGGCTTGATGGTAAACCTTGATTTTCTCCTCTTTAACCCACCAATCTCTGTTGTCTTGAGACACAACCAAATTCGAATCTTCAATGACGTCCAACCTTATTGCCTCTAGTTCTAGGGCAGCTTCCAAACCAACAATACACACCCCATACTCTGCTTTATTGTTGGACACTTTGAACCGGAGTTTGAAGGGTAAAGGAATATGAGAATCATTACGTGGTATCAGCAACACACCGATCACATAACCGTATTGATTAGACACTCCATCAAAGTACATCGTCCATGTTTACTCCTTTATTTGTAGAATATCTTCATCTGGGAATAAGTACTACACAGCCTTATCTCCCTTTACTGAGTAGGCCGCCAAAAATTCCGCTATAGCTCTGCATTTAACCAACTTGCCTGCGACATATTTAAGATCAAATTCGGAGAGAAGAAGCAACCAATGAGCTAGCCTACTCGTAAGCGATGGTTTCTCAAAAAGATAGTTGAGGGGATCTAATCTCGAAACCAGGATTACAAAGTGGGCTAACAAATAGTGCCTCAACTTCCAGGTAGCCCATACCAAGGCTAAGCAAGCTTTCTCGAGGGAATGTAACGGGTCACGTAATCTATCATTTTCTTGCTCAAGTAGTAAACCACTTTCTCCACCTTGGCCTTTGACTCATGAGCTAACATACATCCCATGGTTGAATATTTCACTGATAAGTACAAAATCAGCGGCTTTCTCGATTCTGGCAGTGATAACACTAAGCGGATTCTGCAGGTACTGCTTGACTTGTTCACAAGCAAACTGACAGTGATCGTCCCACTGAAACTTTTTCCCTTTCTTCAAGAGACCAAACAATGGTTCACAAGTCAAGGTTAATTTTAAAATAAACTGTCTTATGAATTGCACTTTGCCCAGAAAGTCGCGCACCTCCTTTTCAGTCCTTGGTGGTGGCATTTCTAAGATGGCCTTGATTTTGGAATGATCTACCTCAATTCCCCTTTGTGTAATCAAGAAACCCAGCATCTTCCCTGTTGTTACCCCGAAGGTACATTTCTGCTTTTTCAACCTCAATCTATACTCTTTGATCCGTTGAAAGAATTTCTCCAATGCGGTGTAGTGGCCCTCTCGATCTTTGGACTTGACAATCATATCATCCACGTAAACCTCAACCTATTTGTGGATTATGTCATGCAAAATGGTGGTTGCAGCCCTTTGATAGGTGGCCCCAACATTCTTTAACCCAAACGACATGACTCGGTAGTAGTACGTACCCCACAGAGTAGTAAAAGTGGTCTTCTCTCTATCCTCAGGAGCCATCAGAATCTAGTTGTACCCGAAAAACCCATCTATGAAGGATAACAATGCATGGCCTGCGGTGAAGCCTACCAACTCGTCAATGTATGGCAAGGGGAAATCATCCTTCTGACTGGCATTATTCAGATCCCTGAAGTTGACACAGACTCTGATTCTGCCGTCTTTCTTCGAAACAGGAACAATATTGGCCAACCATGTCAGATACTCTGATACAAGCAAGAACCCTGCCTCGATCTGTTTGGTAACCTCTTCTTTGATCTTCAAAGCCCAATCTGGGCAAACTCTGCAAAATTTTTGTTTCACTAGTCGAGCCTTAAGGTCAAGAACGATCCGGTGCTTTACAATCTCAGGATCGATTCCAAGCATGTCTTCATAGGACCACGTGAAAACATCTTTGAAATTTTTTAATAATAATAGATTAAACACTTGCATTCCTCTGAAGACAACGTGGACCTGATCAAGACCAAGCGCAGATCCTTCTCAGTACCCACATTAATAGCAATGATTTCATCCGTACAAGGCTCAACACACCTCTTCTCCTCTTGGTCAACCAAGTTTTTCAAAGCCCGAGGAATTTCTTCCTCTTCATTTATATCAAAATTTTGAAAATTAAGATCAGTACAACAAACCAAAGGCACATAGAAGTACGCAAAGTCCACAGCATTCCCATTCAAAAAGTCTAGATCTTCAGTTAGAGTAGACTCAAAAGAAAAACTGAAAGACAACCTGGACATGACCTTTGTATCTGGGTTACCAATCTCAGAAGTACCAGACTTTGAGGAACTCAAATCTGACTTCGACGCAACAAACTCAGTGGAATCAGATTCGAACTCACTATCCGATTCAGAACTGTTGATGATGCCTTTCTCGAACTTCCAGACCAAGCGTGGAGCCTCAGATGCATCCATGATAAGATTGAAGAAATCTGCTGCTGGGTTATCCCTGATCATTAAGATAGTAAAACTATCCCCGAAGTTGGCGGTCTCGGCTCCAGCAGTAGAACTTGTCAGTAGGTCAGCCAGCGCTTTTCCCAACAGCTCATCTTCTTCCTGATCCACACTTGCAGCATTGCCTTGATTTGTGCCAATGCTCAAGTCTGCTTGCTCATCCTTATCTTCTCGCAACTAGTGTCTGAAGAAAAACTCAAACCCTGGATATCTCGTCTTCGTTTCCCAATCATACCAAGGCTCTGGAAATCCACAGAAGGGGAAATCTTCTCCTTGGCAGGCAAAGTGTCCTTTCAAGGTTCCCCGTATTGGTTTGTGGACTAACTCATACTGCTTCCCATCCCTCTTTGCTTTCAACCTTCCTCTCAACTCCTACCCTTTCCGTTGCCAATCATCTGTGGTAGGTTTGTATCCAAACCTAAAAGCGTGAGGGTTGTGACTCATCTCCTTGGCAATAGTGCCTCCCTACTTACCTACCTGTCACTTTAGCCTAGTCCTGATTCGGGCATATGCCCCTGTTTGTTCATCATGTAAATAGATTGTGCACTCATGTAGTTCCCATCACCCTCTGCCATGATGGATTGGACTACTCGAGCCTCTATTAAGGAGAAACCAGAGAGGAACAAATCTTCTTCCCCATGTATGATTTCTAACACTGGTGTGGTAGTTCCCTGGGACGGATGGATGGCAGAATTATCGTACACAGTGGCAATCTCGCCTTTGAAGGGGTACTTCACTAACTAATGGACTATCGATGATATGACCTTTACTTGATGTAGCCAGGGCCTTCCCAGTACGAAATTAAAGGTTACCGGTGGAATTCTACCTCATGTTCGGACAGGCCGATTAGGATGTGGCTCATGAACGTTCCCATAATATCCCGGCTTGTATTGTTATAATCCCGGACAGCCTGGGTCGTGGGTGTAAAATCATCCAGCCTCAAACCAATGGCATAGGCAGTCCTCACTAGACACACATTAATCGTCGATCCGATATCTACTAGCACCACCAAAATCCACTTTTTTTAGCTTTCCAAGGTCACATACAGGGGTCTATTGTGGTTGGCACCCTCGGTGGCAACTCTTTATTCGTAAAGGATATCACCGGTATAACGTCCCCAGACATAACTAACGACACCAATTGGTCAACGGTGGTGTCAATAGGAAGTTTTGTTTGATTCATTGCCTCCAGTAATGCTTGATTATGCTCTCGAGATGCCATTATTAGCCCCAGATGGATATGTCTACATGAATCTTCTTGAGCTATTTTAGGACCAGGTTTTCCTTGACATCCTTCTCTTTTGCTCTCTCAGCCTCCTTCCCAGAGGTTTCCGGCGGATCTAGTGTTGCAGGTTCGAAGTACCGACCACTTCGGGTCATATAGTTAATCGTGCCAGTATACCACGTATCTTCAAGGGTACCAGCTTTCCATCCTTCATCCATATATGCATGACTTAGACCATTATCTTTCCACCACTCCCTCGCAATCATAGCCAGACTATTATCTAGTTCCACCTGAAGCATATTTATATCTCGGCCTTCGTCATCATACCATTCCTTTTCCACCACAGCCTTAGTTTCTATGTTTCAGTACTTTCTGAGCTTTTTCAACTTTCTTTGCCTATCATTAGGCTCCCATTCTGGCTTACCCGAACTCTGGACATTATCCATTACTAACTCAGCCTCTATTTTTCATTTCCTTTTTCCTTGCTTCGAGGCTATCTTCCTTTGAATTTCTTCCACTCTTTCTCGCTGGAATTGTTCCAACACTTGTTTATTTTCAGCTCGAGGTGTAGCCGCAGCCTTTTCTTTCCCAGTCTCTCTTGTATGTTCCTCCTTATCTGACTCCTCATCACTCGACCACACATTGCTTGTTTCCAGCTGGCTTAGACCCCACCATCCCATTTGGACACTGATTGTATCCTCATCTTCGAAGAAGTACAATTTCTCTAGATCCTCCTCTAGATCTGCCAAATCCTCTTCTGAGTCAGCCAAGTCATTTACGCCTTGTTCAGGCCAATCGTTCTGATGTTGCTCTAACTGGTCTTCCCCAATAGCATTAATGTTGAGAAAGTCCAGCAAAATGACTACTGGCTTCGGCTGATCGACGACCACAATTTATAAACTGGGATCGTACTCCTTTGTGAGTGAGACCCCCTTCTCTATGACATGGGTGTCAGACGACCCTATCTTCAATCCATTCTCCTCTTTCTCCATTTCTGCTGCCACAGGCTTGGGTTGGGTTTGTGGAGTTAGATCCATCATGCACATGTCTGTGCCTTATGAAATAACCAACTATGATTTTGGTTGGTGGGATGCGGTAATGTATGTGCTAGGGCTGAAGGTGGGCAGTAGTGTATGGATGTGGTTACTGTTTTTGGGCGGGGGAACTTGGTTGTGTACAGGAAGTGGGTTGGTTGTTACATTTGGTTTAGCAGGTGGGGCGATGACTTTGTTGTCAATGAGATCTTGGATCTCATGACGTAAACGGCAACACAAGTCTATGGGATGGTCATGTTGTTGGTGAAAGAGACAGTACTGGGTTGGGCCATGCCCAGATGGCAGTGGGTTTGGGAGAGGTTGAGGATTGAGATGCTTGAGATGCCCCATTTCCATCAACATTTTGAGGGTGCGAGCTAGACTCATATGGAGAGGGGTAAAGATTCTTCGGTTTCGGGGTGGACTCGTGGTTTGCGAGGTTTGTAAGGTTGTGGCAACAAAGGGATCAACCATGTTAGCCGTCGTAGCAACGGTATTGACATTTGCAAGCCATGGAATAATGTTATTACTAGCATTGGTATTCCGAGAGAATGGCCTTCTTGCAGGTTCACTTGTTCTGTGGACAATGCCTTTTTTGAATGCACTCTCAGTCTAGATCCCCAACTCGTGTAGGGAAGCCAATATGGACAACGGCACCACTATCATTCCCTATAACATATCTGGTTCTAGGTTTTGGACCACTAGCCTGACTTGCTCTCTTTTGGAAGGTCTATTTGTCATTCGGGCTTCCTTGGCTCTCCACCTGGCGACAAAATCGATGAATGACTCCTTGGGATTCTGCGTAGTGGCCTCCAGCTCACTAATGGTTACCTCTATCTGTGTGTTATATGAGTACTGGTTAACAAATGCCTCAGATAACTCCACCTAGTTTCTCTTTATAAAGTCTTCCAGCTTAGCATACCAAATTGCCACTACATCAGACAGGGTTCTCCCAAACAACGAAAGCTTCTGTGCCCTAGATAAACCCATGGGCCTCAATACATCTGAAAACAACCGGACATGGACAATCGGATCTCTACTCCCGTCGAATCTGTTAATGTGGGGCATCTTAAATTTCTTCGATAATCTGACCGAAGCTTCAGTGTATCCATCCTCAATGTTGGGGGATGGAGTTGAACCCTTGGGATTTCTTTAGTGCCTTCTCAAGCCTAGCAATCTTAATTAGGGCTGAATCAATTTCATTGAAGTCAAAGGGGAGGATTCTCACAGGTGGTTGTACCATAGGTCTATAAGTCGAAGCAGGTGGGAACATGTCCTAAGGATCTGAGGCTTGCAGATTTTCAACCAGTGGGGGTGGATCAAGATTTGGCTGGGCAGCCGAGACTAAATGCACGGTTGATGTGGATGCCCCAGATGTGCATTGTAGATCAGCGATAATTTCATCCTGTGCAGCCATCCTTTGGTTTACAATATCCATGGTTCTTTGGAAAGCCACCATCATGGCAGCAAATTCTTCTGCGTTCTGTGCTGTATTCTATGCCATTGCTGGTCTGGGTGAACTAGATGTTGGCAAATTGATTGGGTGAGAACAGACAGGTGTTTACGGAGTGTTTTGTACTGGTGCTGCTGACTGTTAATTCCTTCTTTGTCGAGTAATTGATGGAAGTGAGACTAACACGAGCTGGCCACCAACAAGGTCTTGAGCTTTGCAAAGCCTGCTGAAGCGGGTCCACACAACTTTGGGAAAACTGGGTCTTTCTAAAGCTATAATGGTAAACTACCTAGCAAAAAGAAAGAAAGAAAAACATAATCAAAATCGGACAACACTTTGGCCCCAATTCACAACAATCATAACACACAGCTGAACTGTAATCCCCATTGAACTCTATTCTCAAACTACTACTCATTTGTACCGCTGATATGAACCATCCTGTATAGTTTCACTATAAAAGCACATACCAAGTAAAAGAACCAAAACACCCCTATGTGAGGTAGGGTTACCCTGTCCTAGATTTTTGACATGATCTAGGTTGCACTATTTCAAACAAGTGGTTTCATAACATCCTGTGTACGGGTGGCATCTTGTCCTATTTTGGAATAGTCACTAGAGTATACTACATGCACTAGGCCAATTGGTCCAAAAGGGCACCTCAGCAAAATTACCTAATATACCTCTCACACCAAACACCGAGAAGTGAAAGGAGGATCAAGTGGTACAGTGGTAATCTAGATTTGAGGGTTGTGTTTCCAACATAGCAGAGCCTATGACCAATCAGCCTTTTGGCAAGCTTTTTGGCAAGCCTCCAGCAAACCCGTCTAGGAATAGCAAATGGAAAACAGAGTGACTTAAAGTAATGATGCAAATGCAATGCAAAGAATATATAAGTGTGGATAAAATTTCACATCATGAGTTTGAGTCAAGTTCTCTAAATCTTTTCCCAGCAGAGTCGCCATAAACTGTAGCTTGCTTTTCGTGCTCCTTTCAGATACGACTAGCCCTACAGTTCGGACTCCTATGTTTCTAAATTTGATTTCACAAGTGCAATATGAAACAGTGAAAACACAAAAAGGGTCCAAATTTGGCAATTCTTTTTGGAAAATCGATGTTTGAATCAAATGCCAAAAATGGACTACTTTACCAGATTATGGAGTTGCCACCTAAATATTTTTGAAAAATTTAGGAAACCCGTGACTCATGCCAAAGGCCATTAGTCTATCATCACCAAAGTGTCTCAGCTCGGGAACTTAGGTACAAGAGGGAAAGGTCATGAATTAAGCAACCCACTTGCCCAATCAAAGATTGGCCTCTATTAATCATGATGCGATTTTTGTTTATATTATATGTTCTTGTTCTTGTTCTTGTTCTTGTTCTAATTTATTAGGCTATCTTACTATGTGTTACACACAAGTATAGACTAACTTGTAAAGATTGGAATACTTTGATTTCATGTTTGTTCGAAAATTGTTTTGTATACGCTTCACTTAAAAAAAATGAGTTGGTACATTAGTCAATTTTATCCTAATTTTACCAATTAACCTTCATCCACCAGCATTCAAAGAAGTATATCAATTAAGCAATTAGCCTCATGGAAATATGTTTGATATTATAACACTAACACGCAATGCATTATGCTAAAACTCAAAAATGCTCACCTAGTACTCCAAGGCAAGCCAAGCAAAGCAAAATGATTAGCAAAACATATGTGCTCATAACTTGATGCAAAAAATGGTTAATGCGAAACATACAAGCATGTAATTAATAGGCTCAGCTATGAGCATGATATATGATACAATTCAAGACATGTGATAAAGCACGTATTCAAGAAATGAATTCGAATATTGGCATTGGGTTAGTATGATGAGCCGAACCCTAATGCATGCGAGACAATGGGTGCAAATCATAAAAATGCTAATTTGAAAAATGATGTTTTATACTAACCATCGTAAGCGAATAAGTAAAAGGAAGAGAGGCGTGGGGTTAGAAGACATATATATTATTACATATTCTCCCTCACGCAAGAGGGTGCGAGTGAATGTCCGAGAATCCAAATTAAACTAACTATTACAAAACCGAATGAATGAATAAATAACTAACTATCTAAGCTATAATTAACTAGCTAGCAAATTTAGTACAAGAAAATAAACTAACCATCTAACAAATCATTGCTACAACAATACTAATTACAATGATAAAATTACAACAATATTGAAATCATTAATTTACAATTTACAATGGAAGCACAAGGATGGCATGCTCGTAGCGGTTTCAGAAGTAATTCTGTCTGCCTTCCTTGGAATCTATCCTGTCTCACCTTCAGTCATTGCCCTCTACTTATGCAAAAACACATTGCCTTACCAAACATTGATGGCCAGCCGGGCCCCAATGAAGCCCAACCCAGCCCAAATAGGGCCGGCCGTGCCCTAATGTTATGCAAAACTCTGTTTTTGTGGTCTGAGGTGAAAACAGTGCAAACAAAATTTTGTGAGCTCTGTTGTCCCTCTTACACTTCTCTGTCATGGAAAGGCTCAAGAGAAGGATGGAGTTGTTTCCGAAATCATCAATGAGCAATTTGCTTGCTTGATGATTTCGGCCACAACTTGGACAAAGATCAATGAATGCAATGAATAACAACCATCCCTTCCCTTTATCATGGAGTGAGCTCAAAGGGGGGAGTAAAGACACTTCAAAGGTCGTCAAAACACCATGAATTGACGTGTGATGACTCTTGACACAATAGACTCGGCATAACATCCGGCCGATCCCAAGTAATGTAAATCATGTTCTTATGTTGGTTGGTTCATTTTAAGCCAAATTCATTAGTCTTTGCCATTCTTTAATCCATTTGTCCAAGGTGTGATTACGTCCACTAAAGATTACGTCCCTTAAACGAGAAGCATGTCAAACGGGAAGTGATTCTCAACATGAAAAAGAGACCACACTGTTGACGATGCACCTCCGTAGAGATTAAGCCAATAAGCATAGATCTCTAGTTCATGTTTTGAATAACCGTTAACCGGTTGAAACAACTCTCAAAAGAAAGAAATTGATGGTAGGTTGCTTGTTAAAATGAGGCTGTCAACATGGAAGTTAATTAAAGAAAAACTAAGAACAACATGCAACAAGTTATGTGTAAGGACTTACAATACAACAAATAAGCTAATCAAAGCTTGTACCAATTAAACAACCTAGGACAGCCCTAAAATAGCCCCTAATAGGCGAAAAACAGTGGCTCAAAGTGCATGAAAAGAGCCCAAAAAGCTAAACAATAAGCAAAGAAAATAAGGCTAGTAAAGCAAGAATAAGGAGGGGTGGCTAACCTTTCCACCTTTGAAACCTCAAAGCATGATTTTTAGCCTCTTTTAAACTCTGAAAATCAATTTGGAAAGCAAAGAAAATGGTGTAAAACAAGGGTTTGAGCTATAGGTGAAGGAGCAAGAAAGAATGTTAACTCTCTCTACCCTTTGGTAGCTATCCAAACCTAAGCTTAGACGCTTGAAATAGGCTCAAGACAATTTATAAAAGGAAGAAATAGATAGCAAGAGATAGCAAAGAGAGCAAGGGAAGAGGTAGTAAGCTTATACCTCTCAAAGAAGGTAAGCTCTTTGTTGTGAATCAAACCAAGTCCAAACACACTCTCAAGCTTGAATTGTGATGCTCAAGGCTCAACCAAGGTTCCAAGGCTAAGGTGTGTAGGTGTATATGGTATATGGATATAGGTTAAAGGGGGTAAGCTTGCTCAAAGGTTGCTTGCACAAGAAGGAGCTCTCAAGAAGGTGTATGAGCTTTTTAGAAATTGTTCAACCCTCAAAACAGACATACAACTTCGTTTTTATAAAATTTGAGCAAAAGAGGTCATAAATATCTTCAAAAATAGACAGCTAGCAGGCTCCCGCCCAGAACAATGTTTCTCGCTACTAAGGCATGGCCGGCTCCCAATGGGGCACGACTTGGCCTCAATGCGTTGCCATGTCTCTCTGTTTCAAGCTTAGTATAAGGTGACACAATGTGTAAAAAATGGATTTCTAATGTACAAATAGTGGGAATATGGAAGATTTGGGATTATTTCGGAGCTTGAACTCGGATCCTTCATTGAGAACTCAAACCATGAACAACATCACTTTTATCAGCGAGTATACAGGACTAAGTGCTTAAGCCTTGTGGGCGGTCAAAATTGGGGTGTCTACAGTAGTTTACATGTTTTCATTGCTAAGATTAAATAGGGTGGAGGCACTACCCCATTACCCACAAATTCAAATTCAACATGCCCTGGCAGTTTAAAGACAACTCATTTTGTTACACAGTTGATGGTGGCACATTATTTAGACAACCAATCAACACCCAGAATTACTTCAAAGTGCCAAATGTCCAAGGGTAGTAAATCCATATACAAGATAGTATTGTCAATTCGCATATCACAAACACGATACACAGATCCACACAATATAGATTCCCCAGATGGAGCAGACACACATAGCAAATATGGCAATGATTGTAGGGTGCAAAGACTTTCCCTTGTCGCATTGTGTCTCTGGTAGGAGCAGGCCTTGTGGTGTTTCCCGATTTTGAAATGGACCTGGTCGAACTAGCAGTTGGTTTCCCACTTCTTGCTCAGTTTGGGTGCAATCCCTTGCCATATGTCCCATTTCACCACATCTATAGCACACCCCGAAAATGCAGTAACAAACCCCGCGATGCTTCAGTGGAGCTCGAGGTGCTTGAGGATCCCGTGTTTTGTTTCTTTGATAATTTCTTCCTTGAGAAAAAGCCTTCCATCTTAGCCTTCCAGTCAGTTGGTGGTTTACCCTGGTTAGCCATGTTAGTTTCTGACATTAAAGCTCAATCTAGCACATCAACATAAGTGGGCAATTTTAACACATTCACGTTTTCCAAGATGTCGTTACGAAGACCATTTTTAAACTTTCTCGCCTTTTTATAGTCGGTATCAACCATATGTGGAGCAAATCTAGCCAATTCAGTGAATTTGGCCTCATACTCAGCCACAATCATATTGCCTTGCTTCAGTCTCTCGAATTCCGACACCTTTCTATCGCAGACACATTGTGGAAAGTATTTTTCATAAAAGAGTGCAAGAAACCGTACCCAGTCGATGCCCTAATTATCATCACAAATTAGCATCCACTACCTTCTTGCTTTATCTTCTAGTGTAAACATGGCCAATTACACTTTCTATGTCTCAAGGCATGGGAATACTTCGAATAACTTCTCAATGCCAAGAACCCAAGCCTCGCCTTCAATGGATATACACCCCTGTGAAACAGTGGTGGCTTCATTTTCTTGAATTCTTTAGTGAGGGCTATTGTTCGGTCATTGTTTTGGAAATCCGGTATAGGTTATACCGAAGGTGGGGGTTGCTGGTGTTGCCACTACTATTGCCATTGCTATTGTTGCCTCAATGTTTCTACCATGTCTTGCATCATTCTCTCCATTCGGTCTAGCCAGGCGATGGAGGATTCTTTTAGTTCATCAGCTCTTGTTCTCACCACTATTTAACGAGACTTGAATTATAATTCATATAAAAGTATACACAATGTTCATATATAGAAAGAGCACGTACATACATTTAGGCAACAATTGTATATATCAAGAAGTTGCATATTCTGAATCACTTAGCAAATTCTCAATCCATTCAAACATATATTCATCCTATTAATGCAACTTAGATCCTTTCTAGACACTCTATTACTCATTTGGACAAGTGTATGAGTTATTACTCATGCTCTGATACCACTTTGTCATGAACCGAATCCGCTCCTATGGACTAGAGTCATAATCGGCCAGTAATTGTGAGATTACCTATGACCTTAGTCAGAAAGCAAGTCATATTTAATAATAGGAGGCCAAAATTGCAGAAATAGAATTTGCAAAGATTGTTCAATGAGCTGTGCATACATGGCTTAACCAAAAACTTTCCTCGTATATGTAATAACTCACACTATACAAACATCCATATCATGTATTATATAAGTCCAAATGTCATTCAGAAGTCAGTGTTAACAAAAACCAAGGTTACACAGAAATTTGGTCACACATGACCACAAAAGGACAAAAGGAAAAGCAAAAAAAAAGTAAGGCCTATTGCATGAGGCGACCTTGGTTGACTCTTCAAAACTCGATTTCTCATAGCTCACTTGGGTTGGGGTTGGACATCTTCCAGCACACCTACATACATATAAATAAAGAGTGACCTAACGCCTAGTGAATAATACCAAAGTAAAGGAGTTCATGAATGAGATTCATTTAATCCAAATTTATAATTAAACTTGTTGATCGATATTAATGCAAAATGACCTCAAGTCCAATATATCATATATCATATTCACATATAAATCGTATCCATATACAAAACGACCTTGGGTCCAATTCTCATTTACAAAACGACCTTTGGTCTATTATATGCAAAATGACCTTAGGTCCAATCCTTCGACAAAATGACCTTTGGTCCATCACACGCGAAACAACATTGGGTCCAATTCATATTCAAAACCACCTTCAACCCATTTCATATTCAAAACGACCTTGGGTCCAATCAATTCATATTCACATTTGTGCATACTTTTAGATCCATGATCATGTTCACATTCGCCTTCGTATTCAAAATGACCTTAGGTCCAATCAATTCCTTATGCAAAACGGCCTTTGGCCCATTTCAAAGTTCCACAAAATGACCTTAGGTCCATTATATCCTCTTTAAGTAAACCGAACGGCCTTGGGCCCATTTCATATTCATACATCCATCACTTCACATACTTTATTGTGAATTAAGCGAATGGAATACTCATTCATGGTATCAATTCAGAAGTTTAGAAACTTACCACACAGGTAACATTTAGAAAATAATGCATACACAATATATATATATATATATATCTTTACTAAGATATTACTCACAGTGTTCTGGCATTTGACTCGTCCTTGTACTTGACCGTACATAATTCATAACACATTGGGTCTTAATGCAATTCAATCCATTCTTTAGTATGCTTAATGTTCTTAGTCTTCTTTCGTGTCCTTTAATTCATTTAGGATGCTCATTGTGTGCCTAAGAATACTCAGAAATGAAAGAGAACGGAAATTGGAATATGAAATGCCATTTCAAAAATTTCTGAAACAGGGCATTTCGCTCGAGCGTAGCTGTTGTAGCTCGAGCAGTCTGCAAAACTCTATAAAAGTACTGATTGCATGAATTTTACACTGAAGTGAGATTTCCATCGCTCGAGCGGTGAGTCTCGCAAAACAGGGCTCCCTTAGGCATAGCTTTGGATGCTCAAGCCACCGTTCAATTTTCTATAAAACTTATGGGAGATTGATTTTTATGCTCAAGCGACACTTTCCTCGCTCGAGCGGACAGCCTGAATTCTAGAATTTCTAGAACTGTGTTGGAAGTTTAAAACATGATTCCAACTATTTTTTCTTGTATGTTAAGTCCCATGTCTTGGCCAATTAACTTCTACCATGAAAATAAAAGTTGATTTCACAAAAATTGAAGTTCAATTCTCCATGAATTCTTCATACAAGCTCAAATCATTTCAATTTCATGTTCATGACCTTAAGTCTCATGCATTCAAGTTCTATATCTATATGGATTGACCATACATGTGGGATATAGCTTCTTTCCTCACTTCAAATGCTACTAACCATGCTTAATCACATGAGATTGCTCAAAATTATTCATTTGGTACCATATTCCTCATGAATTTGTCAAAATGATATTCAAAACTCTCATGCATGTGTGATCTTACATGAATTCTTGTTCTATCATCTTCAAAACATGTATTTAAGCCTCATAGCCTCATTATTCATGGATGCATGTCTCAAATGACTATTAATTCAACTTGTTTAACATGCCTTATGCTCAAATATGATGATTCATAGCATTTTGTTACATTCACATAAATGTTGATTACATTTCATCCATTTTTCAACTCAAATCTTATTCTTAACTTCATATCATCTATGAATTCACTTAGTTATGGATTCAAACATGTGAATTGAGTTCAATTACTCACCTAGAAGCTTCAATTTTCCAAATTCTAGCTAGTTCTTGAGTTAATCCTCCCAGTTCTTGAATTCGCTTGCAAAATCTTCAAGGATGCTCTCTTCCTCTCTCTAGAATCGGCTCTCTCTCTCTCTCTAGAGTGTATATTTTTAGATTTTTGAGCTCATGAAAGGAGCTTAAGCACATTTAACTTCTATACATATGCTTTCCTAATCACAATTAATTAAAACTAATTAATTGTGCTCAATTTAATCTAATTTATTTGATCCGAATCAATTTTTAATTGAATTTCACCGTAGGCTCTAAAAATTATTCCAATCACAATAATACAATCAATTTCAGTTTATGTAGCTTCTACGGTCATCAATTTCAAATTATAGCAAAAGAGTGAATAGATTTTCCTACGGTGGACAGATATAAGATCAAATTCACATCTAATCACATAATTAGCATTCAAATTTACATCAAGCACATAATCACAAGTATAATTGACGATTAACAATATATCACAGAGCAGGGTTGTCACAATATATATATATGGGGTTAACTAAAGAGAATTAGCTCATTTTGAGCTCAAGAATTATGTTGAAAGTTTACATGGAGAGAGATAAGCTTCATTCTATAGAGAGATAGGACTAGAGAACATGGAATTTGACAAGGAAATTGGAGAATTGGGTAGAAAAACTCAAGAATTGGCTAATACAAGTGTAATTGTAGACCTTAGGTAACCTTTTTAACCTTAATTTATGAGTTTAAGTCAATAATTATGTGAATGCTAAGAGATTATGTGATTGATTACAAGAATTGAACTTAGAATGAAGAATTGTAGGTTAATTCATACATACATGCATAGTTTAGTAGAGTTTCATGATTTTGAGCATGATTCATGTCATACATGTTGAAATTAGAAGTTATATCATTCATGAACTCATGATTCATAAGAGGTTGAAGTTGGATTTCATGTTTTTGAAATCTTGGAAAAGAATTTGAAGACTACTGATACATGCATGAGAATTTGAGGTTCATTTTGAAGAATTCTTGAAGTTTTGAGCTAAGGGTTTGAAATTGAGTACATGATTATGTTTTTGAAAGAGTTTCTAAGTGTTCTTTTAAGTTGTCATGAGCCAAGTGTAGACACCCCATTTTTTACGGCCCTTCAAGACTTGGATGTTCTTGCAAATACTTCCAATGACAAGTCTATTTGCTCGCCGAGCACTTGAAGTCCTCAACGGAACGCCACAGCTTTGAGCCTTTCAAACCCTATATCCATTTTGTCTCATTTTTGGACCAGGCCTTTATCTTTCCAGCCTTTAATCTCTGGTGGCCTACCGGTCATCCTTGGAGTCTGCCAATCAACACTTCTTGTCTGCTAGCCATTGATGTGCCTTGTCGGCCATCAATGATGCCTTGCCGGCCACCAGTGTTTTCTGCAAATATTTTATGCCAGTTGTGCCAGCTATTTGCACAGATGCTTCCAACTATTTGCACAGATGCTTGCATCTGTCCACACTTGGGGTTCTGGATCTCCTTATATAGATTTTATGTTTTCTATATATATGGGGTGTCCTCTCCCATTTTGGAGGGTTAGAAAATTTGGGACCAAAATTGATCACCTTTGAGCTGAGGTCCCTTAAGGTCTTGTTGGAGCTCTTGAAAGTGGTTTTGACTTGTATTTGTGCCTAAAGTTTTGCTTGGCTTCAAGAGGTATAACACTTGTCTTTTAAACTTGTTTTAGTACACTTGTTTCTCTATCTTTTCCCACTGTCTTTGGGCCATTTTTGAGCTGTAAAAATATCTATTTTAATGGAATGGAATTGGTGTTTTAAGCCATTTAAGGTTAGGGGGGTTTCTCACCATTCTTTATTCCTTGCTTCTAAGTCTTTTGCACCTTTGTTTCCCACTTTCAAACCAACCTTTTTTGGGCTTTTAACCACTGAATTTCAGAGTATTTTCAATGGCAAAAAACATGTTTTGAAGTCCAATTTAGAGGGGTTAGCCTCCCCTCCTTGTGTCTTGTTTGCTAGCCTAGTTGATGCCATACTTGAGCTTATTTTTTTAGCTTGTTCTAGCTATATTCCAACATGTTTTTACCTTTGTTTTAGACTATTTTAGCTCTGTTTTGGGCTATTTGGCTCAGTTAAGTATTGTTCTGCATGGTTGTAGTGTAAAGGTTCTCACAAGCTCGGTGTTTTAGGCCATTAGACACCCCTTATTTAAGTTGATTATATGTTTTGGTGTTGTTTTGCACTTCATTTCAGCACTTAAAGCTCTACAACCTCCCTCATTTCTTAAATTTTTTAAATTTGCTTTGAGGGTTGTTTCAAACTTGGTATTCTTTAAGCTTGAGATTGAGGTTCATGTTTAATGGTTTAATCCTCTTTTGAGAGTTCATTACCAACGGCATGAAACTTCTCTCACACCTTAAACTACTCTTTGTTTGACACTTCCTTCCCTTTAGAAGACTTTAACTCACCTTTTGGACTTAACTAGATTAAGGAATGGTTGGTAAAATAAAATGAGTAATTAAAACTTAGAACTAAAGTGAGCCAAGACAAGAATTTGGTTTTTTTTTTTTTGATGTGTTCAATCGGATGTTAATTGAACACATGGAACTTGAACCATTTCATACTTGCTAGTAATGAAATGATCCAAGTCGCCAAGGTCAACTTCTTCCCTTGATTTTTCATGAAAGGGAGGAGGTTTGTGTCTTATTTTACATTTATTGAAGTTGCACTTGTTGAATCACAAGCCATTGTGCAATGAAATTACTTGAGTTGGTGGTTTGTGGCTTAAGTTTATAACTCCTTAGATTTGTCCACGAAAAGGACGGGTGAATTGTGCAGACAATCCTTGGAAATACCCTTTCTTTTCTCTGTTTGTCCTCTATTGCAGCATGATGATCCGATTACATCGAAATTGATTAGATGGCGGCGATGCACCATAGATGGCTGGTAGACCATTTCCACGGCGGCGGTGGCGTGACCTTACCGATGGCGGTGACCACTAATGCAAACCTCAGTAGAATGTTGGTAAGGTGGAGCAAAATGGTTCTGGAAGTGTTCAACTCTACAAACAGAGGCTTTGGACAGCAAAGCGGAGGTCTTTTCGGGTGATATCCGAGCATGTGCATCTTCCATTTCCTGAGTCAGAGTAGTGGCAGCGTAGTTAGAGACTTTAATTACTTAGTTTGCTTACATTTGTGTTGTAACTTAATTAGTTAGCTTACTAGTTAGTTCATTCAAGCGATGTAATGATTAGTTAATTAGTTTAGCTATTTATTTCATTTGATTTGTAATAATTAGCTTAATTAGCTTAATTAGCTTAGCCTAGTTAGTTTTGCTTTATTCATTCGGACTCTCCTTCGTGAGAACGTAATGTAATAATGTGTATATCTTCTAACCCCACGTCTTTCTCCCTTTTATTTATCCGCTTTTGATGGTTAGATTAGGGACATGTTTCAATTAGCATGCCTTATGCTTTATGCTTGCATCCATTCATTCGTATTGCATGCACCGAGGCTCGGCGCATCATTCAAACTGCATTGTCATTTCAATACTTTATTTGAATACGTGCTTAGACTACATGTTATCGAATTGATTCATATGCCATGCTTAGTAGCCGAGCCTAGTAATTGCATTATTATGTGTGTTGCATTAGACATCTTGTATAGTTAGGAATCATGCATATTTTTCTAACTCATATCTTCTTAGCTTGGAGTACTAGGTGAGTTTTTAAAGCTTTAGCAAACTTGCATGAGTGTGAGTGATTGCCATGACTAGCATGCTTACCATGAGGCTAAATGCTTACTTGCCAAACTATTTGAATGCCTATGGATAAAGGCCTGTTGCTTGAATTGGAATGATTCAATAAATGTGCGTTTAAGCCCATTATGTCTAATGGGAAATTCACAATTTTAAACCGACTTTGTTTGGTGGCAAATTCGCAAACTCTAAGCCCACTTGAAGTGACAAATTCAAACCCTTTTCCCAAAACAAACATGAAATTGAATTGTTCCAATTTGGGCAAACTAGTCTATACTTGCTTGTGCGCATCACGTAGTAAAGCTAGCTTAATAACTGGAACAAGAGCACATAATGTTGGTAAAAATCATCTCATGATTAGTAGAGGCCGATCTTTGATCGGGCGAGCGGGGGTGCTCAATCCATGACCTTCCCCTCTCGTACCTAAGTTCCCGAGCCGAGGCAACTTTGGTGATGACGGATACGTGGCCTTTGGCACGAGTCATGGGTTTCCTAAATTTCCCCAAAATAAAATATTTAGGTGGCGACTCTATATCTGGCAAAGCAGTCCAATTTTGGCATTTTTGATCCTGAAATAAATTTTCCAAAAGGCTTGCCGAATTTAGACTCTTTGGTGTTTATCAATTTTACATTACACTTGTGAGATTAGATTTAGAACCGCAGGAGTCTGAACTATAGGGCTTATTTCCGAGCTTCTGAAAGGGGGCACGGAAAAGTCGAGCTACAGTTTCTGGCAACTCTATTGGGGATTTAGAGAACTTGACTCTAACTCATGATATGATATTTTATTTACACTTATGTGTTTCTTTACATTTGCATCTGCATTGGTGCACCTAAGTCACTATGTTTGCCATCTACTATTCCTGAATGGTTTGACGGAGATTTGCTTGGAAAAGCTTGCCAAAAGGCTGACCAGTTGTGGGCTCTGCCACGATGGGAACACAATCCTTGGATCTGGACTATCGCTGTACCGCTTGATCCTCCTTTCACTTCTCGGTGTTAGGTGTAAGAGGTATATTAGGTAGTCTTGCTGACGTACCCTTTTTGACCAATCAACCTAGTTGCATATCAAAAGCCATAAAGAATGTTCCAAACTAGGACAGGTTGCTTACCCAAATGCAAGATTGTGTCAAACCACTTTGCTCGAATAACTAACTATAGACACCCCATTTTTGACCGCCCTCAAGACTTGGACGCCACCATTTGAACACTTGGTGATTATCCATGTTCGTGTTTCGTTTTGAGTTCTCGGAGGTCTCGGCTACGTGCCTTGCCTTAGGATCTCTCAACTCGACTGTTTTGTGTTTGGTTTTGCACCAAATACTTGTGTTTTGCCTTTGAGGGGCAGGGAATGGCTTGTTGGCCATCCCCACACCTCACCAGCCATGGCTTGAGGCCACCGGCCCTTAGTTTGTTGCCACCGGCCAAACGTTTGGCCGGCCGGCACTATAGATGGTCGACTGGCCATCTATTTTGGTCAAGTTACATTTTTGGCTGGCCGACCATTGTTCATCTGCTTTTGAAGATATTTTTATGCCAGCTGTGCTAGCTGGCATACACTTTGCTCCCCTCTATACACGTGTATGGAGGGATCTCCCTCTTGTTAGCTTGCCTTGAAAGCTTTACAAGATTGGATTGTCTATAAGAGGAGGTCTCTTCTCCCTCTATTAGGTTGGACAACATTTCCAGAGGAGCTCTGAGTTTTAGGGTTAGGGTTTACATATCCTCCATCTCTACCTCTCTCTCTTTTGTGTTTTGTGTGTGTTTTGTCTTACTTTTGTGCACAAACACCCACCATTACACCTTATCTTGGTTGTTGAGGGGCCAAAGGTCTATTCTTGGTGTTCTTGGGTGGTTTTGAGCTCAAACAAACAGCTAGACCATCATTTGTGAAGAGGGTCTTCAAGGGTAACATTCTTGCTCTTTTTACCCCATTTTTGCATAGCTTTTTTGACTACCTTGCAACTGTTTTTAGACTTGGTGTATAACACATAAAATTCTTGCTTTTGCCTACTCTAAATAGTTTTTTGAGAGTGTTTTGAGCTTTGAGGTTGTTTGACCCCTCTTAAGCCTTGTTAGGCTCTATTTTTGTGCATTTTTGGTGAGCTCCGGAACCATTGTGTTTGGGCCTCTCCACCAATAAAATCTTGAGGGATTTCAGTGGTAAGGATGGTGCCTTGAGGCCCCAACAAGGAGAGGGCCACCCCCTCTCCTTGTTGTCCTTGAAAAGGGCCATTTTAGCCTCTTGAGAGAGCATCTTGTTTAAGTGCATGTTGGCCATGCCTTAACTGATTTTTGTGCTTATTATGTCATAATATAGCTCTGTTTTTGCTTGGTTTAGGTACACCATGCTTGCTTAGCATACATGCCTTGATCCTTGTTCTAGCATGATTTTGGCCAAGCTTTGTGAAGCTTTTGTGTTGGTTTTAGCATGCTTAAGTTCTGTTTTTGGTTGTTTTGGCCGACCATGACATGCTTAGTATAGCCACCTTGCATTTTGGCTTGTTAGCCTTAGGTGTGTGAGTATGTAGCATGCTTTACTTGCCTTGTTTCAGTGGTTTGGAACCACTTGTAGCATCATTTCAGTCCTCATGGTATGCTTGTATGCTTGCATTTGATGCCCCTTTAATGCTTTACAAGGTTGTTGTCATATGCTCCATGTTTGGCCCCTTGTGTATGCTTGCATGTTTAAGCCACTTAGATGCCATCTAGGTGTATCCTTAGCATTGTTTAGGTCTACCTTGGACCTGTTTTAAGTCTTCTTAGCCTTGTGAAGCTTGGTCGACTTAGCCATGGTTTAAGCCTCCTTGGCTTGCCTTAAGTACTTGGACCATTATTGCATGCTTGGCTTGTTTTGATTAGTTGGTTTGGCACCTCTATTTTATGCAATTTCAGAGATTTCTATGCATGCCATATGTCCATGTTTTGTCTCTTTTAAGTGTGCTTAAAGGTTACTTGTTTGATGCTTAAGTGTTGGTCCATTTGCATGCATGTTTGTATGTATGATTGTCCCTCATTTCCATAGCATTGCCACTGTTTTAGGCTTGTTTGAGGGCTGCCTAAATTAGTTTAGGTCCACCCCTTAACATGTAGTTACATGTTTGCCTTATGCCTTGCATGCCTAAATACACATTGCATGTCCATGTTGCACACTTAGCCTCCATGTCTAGGTTGCATTCCATTTGCATGCACGCTTCACCTCTTGAGTGGAGTATGATAGAAGTTGACCCCCTTTGTTTGATTATGTGCATTGCATTCCATATCAAAATGCATACTTGGTTTCTTGGGCCATCACGCATTGAAATGCGCGATTGGTGGTCCGAGAATCGAGACCCATCCTCCTTTGAGTCATGAATATGATAAGAAGTGTGGTTGGTGCATACATTGCTTGAAATGCATTGCCATGCTATGCTTCTCCCTCTACTGCTGTCAAAAACAGATTCTACAGGAAGCTTTGGTCGACCGACCATTTTAAGTGCCGATCGACCATTCATCAATGGCCGATAACTTAATCAGTGGCCGGTGACCATTCCCCTTGGCCGGTGGCCATTCCTCCTAGCCGGTGGCGTTCCATAGTGTGCAGAGAACATATCCTGGGACTTGTGCAGCCTTGAGAACGAGCAACGTCAAAGCAGAGGCATCTTGTGCATGGCAATGGCTTTCTGAGCGGAACTGAGGATGCATTGCATTGGGCCTTCTTCCCGAGGCTGTCTACTGTTTTTAATTAGCCTAGTTAATTTTCTTAACTAGTTAATTGTCTGTAACATTTTAATTAGCTTGTTGGTTAATTAATTGTATTATTCTTTCGGTCCCTCCGAGCGAGGGAAAATTTGTAATAAGTGTTGGTGCGTGTGTGCATGTCTTCCAACCCCCACTTCTTTCTCCCTTTTACTTACTGCTTTTGATGGTTAGCATTAGGGCATACTTATTTTAGCATACCTTATGCTATGCATGTGTGCATCATTCATCAGTATTGTATGCACCGGGCTCAGCGCATCATGCTAACTGCATAGTATTTCAAATCTAACTTGAATACATGCTATCTGTGCATTCCACATGCCATCCTAAGATTAGCCGAGCCTATTCTAGCTGCATCCTGCATGTGTTGCATTAGCCTTCTTAACATGAACTAGGGTCATGCATATGATTACTAACTAGTTTCTATTTTGGTTTGGAGTACTAGGTAAGCTTTTATGCTTTAGCATACCGCATGCGTGCGAATGTTGTCATAATAGCATGATTACCATGAGGCTAGCTGCTTATGTGATATAACTGCTTGAATGCCTGTGGATGGAGGTCAAATTACCTAAATTGGAATAATGCATTAAAACTGTGAGTTTTAAAGCCCACTAGATAGTGGCAAAACCCTTTCTTCTAAAAAGCCCACTCGAAGGTGGCAAAACCTACATTTTAGCCTACTTGCGAGTAGCAAACCATTTTCAAAACAAACACGAAATGTTTTGTTCCAATTTAGGCGATTTGGTCTATGCTTGTTTGTTGTGCGCATAACATAGTAATTCTAGGCTAATAACCGAAATAAGAACGCGTAATGTTTTCAAAATCGGATATCATGGTTAGTAAAGGCCGATCTTCGGATCAGGCGAGAGGGGGTGCTCATAGCTGACCTTCCCCGATCGTACCCAAGTTCTCGAGCCGAGGCAACTTTGGTGATGACGGACACGTGGCCTTAGGCAAACAAGTCAGGGTTTCCTAAATTCCCCCATTAAAAATATTTAGGTGGCGACTCTGTATCTGGTAAAGCAGTCCATGTTTGGCACTTCTTTCAAAAATCTATTTTCTCAAAACGATTTGTCGGATTTGGACTCTTTGGTTTAGATTTAGAACCGTGACATATCGAGTCCGAACTGTTGTAGCATAAGGCCCTCCCTCGAGGCGCGTCCACACTAACCCTAGTTCCTGATGAAACTAGGACAAGGTAACCCTATCCCATCATAGGGGTGTTTTGGCTCTCACTTAACCGGTATGTGCTTTTAGAGTGAAACTCTATAAGAATGTATCTATCAGTTGCAAGTTTGGGTATCAGATCTGGGGATAGAAATCAGTGTTGAGTACAGTTCTACAGCTTATGATTACAACTGTGTCTTGTTCATATATGTGCTGAGGTGCTATACGGTTTCTGATTTTTTTCTTTCTTTTACTTTATTTCTTTTTGCAAGGTAGTTTATCACAATTGCTTCGGACGATTCTGTTTGCCCCCAAGCACCTTGGACCCGTGTAAGGAGACTTTACAGATCCGGGGTTCTTGTTAGGGGACAGCCAATGTTTGCTTTGCTCCCACCAGTTACAAGACAGAGGAGGGTTAGGCATAGTGCACCAATCCGGCAGTCACTTTTTACTTCACCTACACCCAGTCAGGTTCAGTTTTCTACTTCCACTCCAGTAAGAATTATTCACTAGTTCCGATGGCTCAACATCCCCCGGTTAGCATGGAAGACATGTTTCCTCATCTCCAGTAAACCATTAAAACAATGCAGCTAGATGCTACCCGCCAAGCTGAAGTTACAACCCATCAAGCGGAAGTGATAAATAGGCTCCAGCAACAGTAACCACCGCAAGTAGCGGCTTCTGCTTCCATGCACCTCCAGTGGGTATTCTAGCACCCGGAGTCACTGTCAATGTCCAAGAGAATCTGGGCATTCCAGTTGATCCGATCCCATCGCAAACCTCCAAGGCACCAGTGTACCAAACTGAGGCACCATTTGAATTTGATGTTGACCCCACTGCACTGAAGGTTAACAAGCTAGAAAACCTTGTCAAGTGGGCACAAGGCGTGAACTCAATCACTGATATCGAGGATGGATACACAGACTCCGCAGTAACTCTGCTGGACAAATTCAAGATGCCACACATAGACCGGTCTAATGGTTCCGGGGATCCCATGGTCCATTTGCGGTTATTCTCAGATATTCTGCGGCCAATGGGCCTCACCAGACTTCAAAAGTTGTCACTTTTCGACCGGGACCTTGTCAAGGATAGCGGTTATCTAGTATGCAAAACTTGAGGACTCTCTGAAATGAAGTTGGGAGGAAATGGTTGAGGGCTTTATAGCACAGTACTCCTATAATACCCAGATCGAGGTCACAACCCGTGATCTTGAAGCAATCCGTCAGGAGCCAAAGGATGGCTTCTCGGACTTTGTGACCTGATGGAGGGCTAAGACCTCGATGATGACTATCAAGCCATCTGAGAAGGATCAAATCAGAATGGTGGTCTGCAACCTGCAAGGAAAACAAATTTACAACTTATTTTAAACATTGCAAACTAATAATCTAAAAAATTACAATTACACAAAAATAGCTTACAAATTATTTCAAATGGGCCATTATGTGTCAATTGATATTGAATAATCACAAATATATATATATATATATATGATATTTGAGTTGGTTTGATGAATTTACTTTTAGCAAAATTTTAATCGTTTTTTTTTTTTACTTTTTTTGACAAGTTTATTGCTAAAAAAAAAAATCTCAAATATTCTTAGTTAAGTTTGGACAGAATAATACCAAATGTTCTGTAAGTAAATAAGAATTTTATTGGATTGGTTATAGATTAAAAATCTCAACTATGCTTCCTTAAGTAGCAACCTAAAAAATGATATATTGGTTGTAGATACTATTAGCCCTCTTCAGATTATTTTCCTTATTTATTCAACAGCAAAAATAATTAAATATTTTTATTGCATCTTAATTAAACACTATATAATAACAAGATCTAACCCTGTTATCTAATAGTAATGATATACAAATAGAACTTTATAAAAAGTTTCTACCGAATAATATAACTTCTTTTGATTCCTTCATTTTCAATCAAAATACAATCTATCATTGTCGTTATAAGTTTGAAATTGCCATTGACACTTCATTATGAATATTTGTTTTCTATATATACTTTTTGTTTGTAAATAAGTTTATTTTATATAATTTTTATCTCAACTATTTCCATTCAATTTCACCAGAGAATAATCTCGTTTTTAAAAAATAATTTTAACTAATGTATCATCTATTCCATTGTATTTTACCAACGAATAATCTTATTTTTTAAAAACAATTTAAGTAGTATTTGACATAGTGAAATAAAAATGAAATGTAATATAATAATATTATTTAGTTTCCTTTAGAACAATCTTATCTGTATTGTAGCATATCAAATACTATCAAATCCTAAAAGCAATTTGTGAAATTTAAATTTACCACAAAAGTTATTATATTTGTGAATTTTAAACTTATTAACATGTGCCTTGCACATACGTCTTTTTACTAGTATATATATATTAGTCGATATGTATTAAAATTCTAGACTTTTGATGACGATATTTATCTATGCTAATAGATATTCAAATACTAATATTTAAAAGCATATTCAGGGCAGAAGAATGCAAGAAAATAAGACAATCCTTTTAGATGCCAACTTTTTCAAAAAAAATGAGAAGTGTGGGGATGTATTTTGTGAAAGATAGCACGTCGCTAAGGTGATTCCGAAGTATCAGCCAAGGTGTCACGTGGCCTCGTCATGTTGCCGAGATGATCTCGGCTAGGCCGAGGTTATCTGCAGAGATGTCGAAATTAGAGATAAACGGATAAGGGACAAGAGTCCTATAATAGGGGAGGATCTCAGTCTAAATAAGGATAAGGCTCCAGAAGAGTTTATCTCTATCAAGCTGAGGGTCCAGGATAAGCATTGAGCCTGAGTCCCCTGAAGCTAGGCTTCTAAAGGGATCATGTTAGTGCTAGCTGTAAAAACAGAGCACCCCTGTGGGTCTCAGGTATGTGTGACAGACTATGAGCAGTAAATTGTGAGTTTAAGTACTATTTGATATCTCTGAGTAGGGATGTAATCGGTTCGGTATGGTCAGTATGCAGGTAAAAAATTACACCGAACTGATAATGTCAGTTTTATTATTTTGAATATTGATACAGACCATTTCTCTTATCAAACCGCACCAAACCGAACCAATTGAAACAGTTCGATTTGGTACGGTTCAGGATTTTTCAAACTTGAGCCACTTTTAAACATAATCATTAATCTATATAAAAATATTAAATTAGTTATTTGTCTACTATTTCAAATATATCCAATCCATCCATTTTAGATATAAAAATATGTAGACACCCCATTTTTGACCGTCCTCAAGACTTGGACGTCACCGTTGGAACACTCGGTGATTATCTATGTTTGTGTTCGTTTGGAGTTCCCGGAGTTCTCGGCTGCGCGCGCCTTGCCTCAGGACCTCCGAACTCGACCGTTTGTGTTTGGTTTTGTACCAAACGCTTGTGTTTTGCTTTGGAAGGGCAGGGAATGCCTTATGAGGCATCCCTACACACCACCGGCTGGGGATAGAGGCCACCGGCTGGCTGTAGCTTCTATCGGCACTTTATTGTGCCGACCGGCACTATTTTGTGCCGACCGGCACTAATTACCATTTGTTACTCTTTGCCGGCCGAGCACTGTACACTTGCTTTATCAGATATTTTATTGCAGCTGTAAAGTGTTTTGCTCCCCCTCATACACGTGTATGGAGGGATGAGCCCTTGTTTGCTTAGCTTGTAAGTCTTACAAGTTCTATAAGAGGGAGACCCTTCCTCTTGGCTCAAGGTTAGGGTTTTTAGAGACAAAAACCAGAGCTCATATACATATATCTCTGCCATATATCTATATCTCCATCTCTCTCCTCTTGTGTGTGTGATTTTAGGCCAAAAAGTGTAGTTTTACCTCACTTTTGCTCCTTTACACACACCTTTACACCTTAGCTCGAGATTGAGAGGCTTGGAGGTTTGTTTTGTTTGATCTTGGACTGGTTTTGATCACTAGAGAGTGGCTGGAACCTTTGTTCTTCAAGGGATCTTCAAGGGTAAACACTTTACTTTATATTCCCCATTCTTGCAATCTATTTCTACCCTCTTTGCTTTGTGTTTTTGAGTTTGTGTTTAAGATAAAAAAAACTCTTGTTTTTACTTGTTCTTGAACCTTCATTAAGGTCATTTTGTGGTTTGAACAAAGGCTCACCCTTTTAGGCCTTATTTGGCTATTTTGGTGACCTTTATCTTAGACCTTGTTGGCTTGGTGTTTTTGGCCTTCTCACCACTGAAAACCAGTGGGTTTTCAGTGGTGGGGAAGATGATTTTAAGTCTCATATAGGGGAGAGACACCCCTCTCCCCTTGACTCTTTGTTTGCCTTTGTTTTGGGCTTAAAGAATAGCATGAGTGTATGGTGAGTTTTGGCTTCATTTCAGAGTATATTTGTGCTCAATATGACATGTTATACCTCTGTTTTTGGTCGGATTTATGGCTCTTAACATGCTTCTTACACTTGCTTTGCAATGCCTCATTTGGCCTAGAATTGTGCCATATGTTTAGCCCCATATATCTCCATGTTTTGGCTTGGCATGGTGAAGCATTTAGCCTTGATTTGCCATGTTCTAGGGCTGTGAGCCACTGTTTTGATCATATTTTGCATGATTAGTATGGTTACTTTGCATGATGGTTTGTTGGCTTCAAGCATATAGTCCATGTGTATACATTGGTTAGCCTATTTAGAGGGTTTGGGGTCATTTGGCATGCCATTTCAGACCTTAATCCATGCTCACATGTCTAGATTTGTCATCTCTCTTCATGTTTTAAAGATGTGTCCTTTATGCTTTAAAATGTGCATTGTGTGCATTTATGCTTTTGGGATTGTTTTGAGGCTGCCACATGAGGGATTTGGGTGCCTTTTTGCATGATAAAAACCTATTTTGGTTGCCTAACATGTGCCATGTTTAGTCTTGTTGAGTGGTGGTTCAATGTCCCACTTTGTGCCTTAGCCTTATGCCTTATGGCTTGCATGCTTGTGCGGCATCTTGCTCTTGTTTTGAGGCATGATTCGCCACTGTTTTAGGGGAGTTTGGGGGCTGCCCTCTATGGCTTAAGTCCATTACTGCATGTTTGTATCTCGGTTGTTGCATATTTGATCAATGAGACCTTGAATGTAAGCTAATTCCATGCTTAATTGGTCCATGTTGCATGACATTTGTGACTTGCATACTTTAGCTCTTTGCATGCTTAACATGATAAGTTGCATTACATTTGAGCCTTGTTGCATTCATGCATTCCATGGCTTGGCTTGGGGATTGTCAAGCCAAGCATAGGATTGAGAGGAGTTCACACTTCAAGTGGTGCAACTCACCTCAATTCTTGGTCACCAAGGCCTTGGACCAACACATGATAAGGCTTTGGACTTCATTTGTTTGTGTTGCATGCATTTATATTAAAATGCAATCTTAGTTCTTAGGGCTACCATGCATCAAAATGCACCATTGGTGGCCCAAGAACCAAGGGTCATTACCTCCTTGAGTCCCCAAGCATGATAGGAGGCAATGACCATGCTTACATGTCCCCCAAAACCCATGCCATGCATTCTTTGTCTTCTTGTTCTTTGTCAACCTTTTCTTTGAGGGACTTCGGCCGGCGGCAGTTTATTGTGCCGATCGGCACTGTTTTTGTGCCGATAAACTCCACATGCAGCCGATGGTCAATCTCAGCAGCCGATGAGCCCTTCCCCTAGCCGGTGAGGCATTTCAGATCATTTGGGAGGTTTCCTGAAATTTTGGGAATTTTTGGAGAGGCAAGGCAGCAAAAACAGAAGCAGCAATGCCATGACACGGATTTTTTCGGGCAAAATGGATCGAGCATGCATCATTCGCTCGCCCCGAGGCAGGGCTGAGGCCCAATTACATTTATTTATTTATTTGCTTTAATTTTAATAAATTTGTAATAATTTATTTATTCATTTATTCGTTGGACTGTATTATTATTTTGGTCCCTCCGAGCGAGGGGAAAAATGTAATAAGTGTGCGTGAGTGGGTGTATGTCTTCCAACCCCCATTTCTTTCTAACCCTTTTATTTACCTGCTTATGGTAGATTAGGGCACGTCTATCTTAGCATACCTTATGCAACGCATGTGTGCATTCATGCATTTTGTTTACATGCACCGGGCTCGGTACATCATACAAACTGCATTGTATTTTCAAATTCCAAATTGAATACATGTTATTTGATCGCATTTCACATGCCATGTTTAGGGTTAGCCGAGCCTACTCTAGATTGCATCTATGCCTGTGTTGCACTAGCCACTTAACATGAACTAGGTCACGCATGTTTGCTAACTAGTTTACTGTTTTGGCGCGGAGTACGATGTAAGTATTTTACGCTTTAGCATATCGCATGCGTGTGAATGTTTACCATGACAGTATGCTTGCCATGCGGCTAAGTGCTTACATGATAAACTGTTTGAATGCCTGTGGGTGGAGGTTGGATTGCCTGAGTTGGAACAACTCGTTGAAATCTGAATTTTAGCCTACTTACGAGTAGCAAAAGAAAACAACACGTTTTTCGAGACAAAACGGATATGCAATGTTTATTTCCAAGTTAGGCGATCTGGTCTATACTTTTGTGTTGTGCGCATCACATAGTAATCCTAGGTTAATAACCGGAACAAGAATGCATAAAGTTTTCAAAAACGGATATCACGGTTAGTAGAGGCCGGTCTTCGGACCGGGCGAAAATGCTCATAGTGACCTTCCCGTCGTACCCAAGCTCGAGCCAAGACCACTTTGGTGATGACGGACATGTGGCCTTGACACAGTCGGGGTTTCCTAAATTTCCCATTTTAAAAATATTTAGGTGGCGACTCTGTACCGCAAAGATCCATGTTTGGCACTACTTTTCAAAAATCTGTTTTTCTCAAAGCGATTTGCGGATTTGGACTCTTTGGTTGATTTAGAACCGACACAAAGGAGTCCTAATCAGAGTCCGGCAGGCGTGCTACAAAATACTAAGCTTTCAAGAATAATGAGTTGGAGTTAAGATTATATATAATAAAAGTTTACAAACTTAGGTTATAAAGATGATAAGGTTAATTAATTAAGATTAATAATTTATTATACTTATTAATATCATTATATTATTAGATTATATATATATTATAAATACAATATATGTCGAAATGGCCGATTTCGGTTTAGATTGGTGCACAAGGTACTTAAACCGATACCGACCCGAAAATTGAAAAAATTCAAATTTAAAAACTGCACAGACCGATTCTTGTTAAAAAAACAGACCAAATATAGTCGGTTTAGTTCAGTTCAATCGGTTTGGTCGGTTTTTTCGATTTTTCTTACATCCTTATCTTTGAGAGATTACTGACTTGATCATCGGAGTTCCCCCGGGTGGACGAACCACCGCTGGATTCTTATCTTTTTATGACACGTTGTTCGGGCTCAATCTATTCTGCTAGTGCTCTCTAGCTGAGTTCTCCATTTCGTTGTGTGGTCAAAAGTCAACACTCACAATTTGGCACTGTTTGTGGGAACATAAGGAGAATAAATAGCCACCAATGGGCAGAAAGAACAGATTGGGGATGACATCTCTAGTGGGAGTAATAAACATGCAGATCCTAACGTCGGGGAGGAAAATCGTAATGAAGGAGCACAAGATCCCAATCCTGGGGAAAAGGACGTCAACAAAGAGGATAATGCTCCGAAGAAAGTAGGCCGAGATGAGTACTACAACGAAAGCGACCTCTAGGTATAGAAAGATAAATGCTTCAAGAGGGACGGCAAGATGAAGAGGATGGCAAACAAGTTGGCAGACCTACAATCAGTTGTCAACTTCATGATGTAGAACAACATAATGCAACCATCGTACCCGTTGCAGGACACGCCGATACCAATGGCCAAAATCGACGCCCAGAAAGGAAGGCAGAAAGCAATCTCAGTAGTCCCTCAACATAACAAGGAGAATGAAGGTTCACATCGGCCTTCACGGGATGTCTAGCGAGCGGAGTCAGTAAGAGGTGAGTCGCAGATGACACCACGAACAAAAGGGACCTATACCAAAGAACCTCGACATATCCAGAGGAAGGGCCTTTGCTTTGATACAGTGAATGAGGAGAAGTCCAAGAGGACGCACAATGACGCTGGGAGCAGCGCCCCAAAAGGGCTGAAATCTGTTGATAGCCAAGCTCCCGGTCGAACGAAGGAGGATTTTAGAGACTACCTCCAGAAGAAGTGACTCAACGCCGAGGTCACGTCCACCATCAAGCTGAGAATGCCATTCTCAATGGAGCTAGATAGGTTTGAGGCCACTAAAAGGTTCCACATGCTGAGGTTCCAGATATATGACGATAAGTCTGACTCGAACTTTCATGTCTGCTTGTACTTAAATTCAATGGCTTTTCTATAGCAAGAATGAGCAGTTGGTGTGCAAGGTATTCCTCTCATCCTTTGGGGAGATCGCATCAAATTGGTTTCATAAGTTACCAAAAGAAACTGTGAAGAATTGGGAAGGCCTGACCAAGATGTTTGTGGCCAGGTTTGTTACAAATAAGTTGCAGCCACTGAGGGTAGACTCCCTACTGGCTCTGAAAATTAGTGAGGGAGAAAGCCTCAGGGCTTATGCCGAAAGGTATTATGAGGTATTCAACCGAATACCGGCATGCAACCAAGAGTTGGCAGTCGTGTTATTCAAAAATGGCCTAGAAGATGAATGCCCGCTTCAGCATTCACTGGCAGAAACTCAACCAAAAAGTATAGAGGAGCTCATGGCCCGAATTGAGAAGTATGGAAGAGCAGAAGAGAATACACCAAAAACAACGACACCAAAGCAAGAGAAAATAAACCGCTCGCCTAAGCGAGGCCGAGGTAATTCTAGGACAAATAGACAGGAGACAGGGTTGAGAGTTGCACAGGCTGTCACCACTGTGTTCAGGATTTTGATTTACAATGTTCTAAAAAGGATCAGGAACCAACCATATTATAGAGCGCTGGAGAAGATCCCTGGCGAGTTTATGGAAAGGAGCCTAGGGAAGCACTGAGCTTATCACAATGAGGATGGGCACCTCACTCAGAGGTGCAGGGCCCTAAAGACGTACTTGGAGGATCTGGTTAGACAGGATCACCTGAGAGACCTAGTAGATGAGGCCAGGATGAGGAAAGAGCATGCAAGGCTTCCCCCGACATCAGCAGCACCTCGACCACCACCACCATAGCAAGAAGAACCTCGGGTGATCAATGTGATTCATTCGAAGGTTGATGAGAAAGATATACGAGAAAAGACCCAGAAGGTGAGGCACATGCGGCCCGTATATCAGGTCCAACAAAAGAAGCCTAAGTGTAGACGTCCCCGAACGTCCCGGGAGGGAATCCCGTTTTGTTCATTGGGCTCACTACAGTTCAGGACTCAATGTTACGGTCCTGTATCTAATCTCGCAAAGTGCAATGCAAGACCGATGAATCATCAAAGAGTCCAATTCCGACAAATCGTTTTTGAAAACAGATTTTTTTAAAAGAAGTGCCAACATGGACTGCTTTGCCAAATACAGAGTCGCCACCTCAATATTTTTTTTTGGGGGGGAATTTAGGAAACCCTGACTCGTTGCCTAAGGCCACATGTCCGTCATCACCAAAGTTGCATCGGCTCGGGAACTTGGGTACGATTGGGAAAGGTCACTTCGTGAGCACCCCCGCTCGCCTTATCAAAGATCGGCCTCTACTAACAATGATATCGAGTTTTGAAAAAATTATGCGTTCTTATTCCGGTTAATAGCCTAGATTTACTATGTGATGCGCACAGCATACAAGTATAGACTGGATTGACTAATTTGGAACAAATCATCACATGTCCACTTGTTTTGAAAATGGATTGAAGTTTGCTACTCGCAAGTAGGCTAAAACACGGGTTTCGACGAATTATTCCAACTCAAGCAACCCAACCTTCACCCACAGGCATTCAGGCAGTTATATCACATAAACACATAGCCACATGGTAAGCATGCTATCATGGTAGTCACTCACACGCATGCAAGAATGCTAAAGCATAAACACTCACTGAGTACTCCAAGCCAAAGAAAGAAGCCAATTAGAAATCATGCATGAATCCTAACAATGCTGAAATGCCTAATGCAACACATCCAAAAATGCAACTAAAATAGGCTCAGCTATTCTAAAATGGCATATGAAATGCAACAACTGATACACGTATTCAGCTTGGAATTGAAATACGATGCAGTTAGCATAAAGTGTCGAGCCCGGTGCATACAAGACAGATGAATGCATGCAAACATGCGAGCATAAGTATGCTAATTGAAACGTGCCCTAAAACTAACCATCATAAGCTGGTAAATAAAAGGGAGAAAGACATGGAGTTGGAAGTCATACATCATACACACGCACACTTATTACAACATTGCCCTCCTCAGAGGGTCCGAATAAATAATACACAGCCGAAAGAATAACTAATTATAGCTAATTATTACATAACCCTAATTAATTAACAAATTAACTAAGATAAATAAGCTAGCCTGTAGATTTAAATAAAAACGGACTGCCTCAGCTCTGTTCCGAATGATAGGGATGCATGCATGCTCGGGCCGCCTTGTCAGGAAATCCATCGCGATGCCCCGATTTGCCTCTGTTTGCGACCGGTCCCGAAACACTATACAAAGCTCCAGAAAGTCTTGACCAGTTTTTTCTTTGGTTTCGGTTTCTTTCGCAACAGAGAGCAAGAAAGGGGCATGGCAAAGTATTTTCAACATATGTATGCATGACCACTCTCCCGGTCATTGCATGAGCTCTAGGGAGTGTAGTCCTTGATCCTCGTGCCACCAATCATGCATCTTGATGCGTCATGGCCGAGGAGTCAAATTACACGACTCAATGTGAAATGAATGCACACATAAACACAACAAGGCCTAAACTCCATCATTGTAATCCGGAGTGTCAGCGACCGAGAATCGAGGCGCGTCTCGTCACTTGGAGTACGAAACGTCCCTCATTTCCCATGTTTGGACTAAACCCTATTCCAAACACAATGCAATATACATGGCATGCATGATGCGAGTCGGACTCTGCAACCTAAATGCAATGCGACTACATGATGCAAACATGCAGAGAATGACATGCAAACGTGCTACTAGCATACACAATGCTATGAACTACATGGCATACTCGATGCAAGACACCTTATGCAACAATATGACAACATATGATTAGCATACACAATGCGAATATCAAATGGCATACTTAATGCAACGAACTACATGGCATGCGCAATGCTATGACTAGAATGGTATACACAATGCAAGATGGACTTAAACCAAGATGGGTGAGCCTCAGCCCCACCCGAATCAGGGGCCAAACACAATGAAATTAGACAACAAAACACATGCAAACATGCACAAATGCAAGGGACCGAACCTAAGGCATCAAATGCAACTCTACCAAAGCATGGCAAGGGATGAAATATGGCATACAATCACACATTTTCCAGCTCAAACATGATATGCAAGATGGTCTCGAATCATGCAAATATGTCACACAATGCATGCTAGATGGCCCGAATACCGAAACTAGTGAAGTGCATTTCACTAGAGGTACACAAAGCAATGCACAAATGGAAAAACTAGCCCCAAACAGACCCTAGGCAGGTCCAAGACAGTGGGAAAATGGCCTAAAAAGATGGCTCAACATGCATAGAAATGAAGCTCATGCAATGGTCCAAAAACGAGGCAAACTAGCACGACTCTCAAACGCATTTAAAGAGTGAAAAACATGGGAATATGGCATACATGTAAGCTCTGAAATATGATGCACAATGGTCCTAAAACATGGAAACACCTCAACATAAGCATGCAATAGGCCCCAAAACACAAAGCTAAGCAAGAGTATTGAACTACAACCATGCATAGCAAGCATCATTTGACCATGAGGCATAAAAATAGAGCTAAGGCAGTCCAAAACATACACAAAATCAGTTTAAGGCATGGCCAAAAAGTGTTAGATTCATAGACCAAAATAGCATGCAATACAAGCTAGTGAAGAGGGTTTACACTACAAGTATATGAGGCATTCAAGAGGTCACTAAACCAAAAAATTCAGAGGTATGACATGCCAAATAAAGCCCAAAAACCCATGAAATATGGTCTATGCATGCAAGAATGATATGCTCCTTTGATAGGCTATGAAGAGGGTTGTTCTACACATGCAAGATGGACACCCAAAATGACAAAACCACCTCTAGAAAGAGCCTATGCTAAAACTCAAAAAAAAAAGGGCTAAAAATGAGCTAGAAAGCATGCAAGTAAAGGCCTTGATATGCTATGAAGAAGGTTATTTATACTGCACAGAGGGACACCTAATATAAAAAAAAAATTTTGGGACAGAGTCATGTAGGTCCTAAAACTCACCAAAAATGGCCTGAAACATGGCTTGGAAGTATGCAAATGAGGGCTCCTTTGTTAGGCCAAATATGCTAGTAAACAAGACAAGGGGTGAGAGGGTCACCCCTCTCTGATTTTGGTGCTCAAAAATACATAATAACCACTAAAAATCCACTGGATTTCAGTGGTCAAAAGGGCCAACAAAGCTCAACACAAAGGCCCTAATGCATGGCTCAAAACAAAGGGAAATGAAGCATGCAAGGGGTAGATGACCCCAACAGAAAAAATGGTCTTAAACAAACATGTTAAGAAGCTCAAAATAAGACTTTTTTCAGTTTATGACAAAGCCCAAATATGCTTGCAAATATGGCTAAGAGATGAAGCAAAATAATGACCAAAAAAGGGAAAAGAGTGTTACCCTTGTAGCCAAACTCCAGCAGCTTTTGGACTAAAAAAGCACACCTTCAACCTCTAAAAACCAGCTCCAAGGTGCTTAGGTTGATGTTGGAGGTGTTAGGCTAAGAGGTGTATGCAAAGGGCCAAGAACAAGGACTTTTGGAGGCAAAATAGAGATATAGAGAGAAGTGTATGTATGCCTCAGAACAATTTCTCAACCCTTGCAAGGGAAGAGGAGCCTTCCCTTTATAGAGCCAAAGGTCTAAAGCTTCTTCAAGAAGCTTAAAACCAAGGTTAAACATCATCCATACACGTGTATGGAGGATGCAATCTGTGGCTTCCAGCTGGCGCCAACTTAGTGAGACAGAAAATGAGAAAGCTGGCCAACCAGTTCAGGTGGTCAGCCGACCACTCCCCCTGGTCGGCCGACTATGGTCAAAAGGTTCAGGTGGTCGGTTGGCTCCTAGGGTGGTCTCCAAGCTGAAAGCAAGCTAGTGGTATGGTGGAGACCAGTCAAAAGTGGCTCAAAAACCAAGGAGATCAGCTTCCTGACAAGAAAACCAGCGGGCGGGAAGAAAATGTCGTCTCTAAGAGGAAAGGTGGTCTCCCACCCTTGTACCACCTTCCAAACAATGAAAATAGGGTCCATACCAAAAATGAACCAAGACGGATGCAAAACGAGGATTCGGGGGCCAAAACGCACAGCCGGGTGCCCAAAACCGATCATTACATCGAAAGTGGCGTGCGACCACGAAGGTGGTCTCCCGGGCCACAGTGTCCCTCTAGAGAGAGGAAACAAGGTGTGTGCCAAAAACCGGAGCAAACGGAGAAAGTTAAGCGGTCCCGAACCGAGGCGCACGGCCGACGGCTCCGAAAATCGAAAACTGGTCTCCAAACGGGAACAGTGGCCTACGACCACGAAAAGTAGCCTACGGCCACTGAGAGATGGTCTACGAGACCTCTCCCTCCCTTCGGGAAGAGAAAACAGAACCTGGTTCGCAAACCGAGGCAAAGCACAAAAGAGTCCCGAAGTCCGGAGGCAAGGCTCTCAGCCGAGACTCCGAAACCTCAGAACGAGCACAACATGCACAATCACCGAGCGCTCAATCGATGACGTCTGAGTCTTAAGGTCGATCAAAAATTGGTGTCTATAGTTGCCTCTCTTTGACAGAACTCGGAAGTCATACGTGACGGGAGTGAATGTCAAAGTCCAGAGACGACCCATTTTTGACAAGGCCGAAGACTTAGACAAACAGGCAAGATAAATGAAGAGATGTGCCCGCAAGCGTGCCCGCAGGCAGGGGCAAAATGCAAAACTACATGCACAAAGCCAAACGTAACTCATGATTATGCAAAGCAGCAAGCTGTAATGAAGCAAATATTCACAATAGATGCAATAGTTCTAAGCGAGAATGCAAAGCGAAACTACATTTCATGCAGTAAGGATGTAAGAGAATTACAATTCTCGCTACGTCTCACACGGAGCAGATACAATACCTGTGCGGCTCGTCTAGTCGCACCAGCTTCAAATGAACCGTACATACAATATCGTGCCTGCAAAAGAGAGAAACTTAACAAGCACAACATAGTTAGCAACATATGTTCAATGCTATATCAAACGCAAACAAACATGGTGCCGATGGAAAAGTGCATCGCAATGCGAGAAGAAACGTGTGTGACAACGCAAGTTAAGCATGGAGGGCATGACAGTACCAATGAAACGTGCGTGACAATGCAAGTGATGCGCATAATGATGCCAGTGACGTGCATAACAATGTAGGATGAATGCAACTTCAAAAGCGTATTTGAAACAAAACATCAAGCAAAGAAAAGTAAGCCTCGATAAGGGCAACTCAAATGTGACCTCCGGTTTACCTCTCGGAGGGGGCGCAACGTACTCAAAAAGGATACACCTTGCTCTTTGCAAGTAACAATGAACCACACGTTGAAGGTTGATTTGAAGTTCCGCGGAGGATTTCCGCCGAAAAGTGCACTTTCCTTGTACATTCTCGAGAGCCGGGGACTCCGATCACCACCAAAATTTACAGAGAGAACAAAGAGGGATTGGTAACCACCCAGGAGGGCCACCGTCCACCCTAGAGTCCCACCGACACGGTTTGGTGTAAGGGGTGGTCGGCCTACTGAAAAGGTGGTCGGCCACCACTTTGCCAAAAACAGGGGTAGTTTTGTCCTTTTGCACTTGTTTCTTTAAATACACTTGTACCAATCACTATTCCTCACTACCTTAAGGCCGAAATCAGCTCTCCTCCCTTCCTAGGCCATTTTCTCTCTCAGATTTGTTTTTTATACGCCTTTTCCCACGCCCCCCGCAAAGTTGTTTCGCGAAATCTTTCAGTTTTCTTCACTTTGGACCGATTAAAATTTGATTTCGAAGCTTCTTTCTCCATTTTCACCACTTGAGGTAAGTTTGTCTCGACATTTGGAACATTTTCTCAGGAGTTGACTTTTGTTGACTTTTTTCATTTCTTGAGAGTTGACTTTTGTTGACTTTTTCCAATTTTGGCTCATTTTGCTCATTTTTGCTCCTCTTTGCAGATTTCTCGACATGGCAGGTCATTTCCCGCATGGCGGAGGTCCTCCAGGTGCTGAGGGTGAGCTGGACATCATGTCCTTGCCTCCAAGGATCCGCCCCTTTGATCCCGAGAGGTACGACCCTCTGGAGCACATCCTTCCCGTGAGTACTTTCTACCATTTCACCGATTTTGATCGCCGGCGCGCAGATCTGCTATTACGAGCCGAGTCCCACCTCTCTCACCGTGCACGAGAGGTAAGTACTTCATTTTTACATTTTCGCAATGTATTCTCATTTCATGCATTTCATGCTTTCGCTATGTATGCTTATCCGCTCATTCGAACACATTTGCACACCATACTTCGCTTATTTTGGCACACAGCTTGTTCTGAACACTTAGTCTATAACATAGCATTCTGTTTGCATTTTGAACACACAAACACACTAAATTCTGAAACTTTTATGAACACACATTTTTGAATTTGAACACGCAGCCCAAACTCTTGATTATGAACACATTTTGAAATTTGAACACGCAGCCCAAACTCTTGATGGTGAACACACAGTTTTTGAAATCTGAACACTTTTTGAAAGTTGAACACAAACTTTGATTATGAACACACAACCCATAGTTTTTTGAATGAACACGCAGCCCAAACTCTTGAGGTGAACACACTTTTGAAAGTTGAACACTGAACACTTTTTGAAAGTTGAACACGCCCAAACTTTTGAGGTGAACACACACCACGCTTTTTGAAAGTTGAACACGCACCCAAACTCTTGAGGTGAACACACAGCCACGCTTTTGAAAATCTGAACACGCAGCCCAAACTCTTGAAGTGAACACGCAGCCCATGGTTTTCTGGAATCTGAACACACAGCCTAAACTTTTCATGTTGAACACGCAGCTCACACACTTCAATCCTGAACACACAGCTCATATACTTTATGTTGAACACACAACTCACATACTTCAATTCGAACACCATATACTTTGTATTGAACACGGATTTGCATTTCATACTTTCATTTTGAAACGAATACATGTGATCATTCTGCATGCAGGTATCTTCCCTTGTTACACTAGGCTATGGCTCGATCATCGCTAGGAGTGGTACGCAGAGCTCCCAGAGTCCGCTCGTGATCCGGTTGACCAGCAGGTTTGGACCCTTCGCGGGGATATCACGCTATCCTCGCGAAGGTGACCTTGATGGGGCACTCGTGGAGATGGTGGGACACCACCAACTCTTTCCACTTTTCTAACACCAGGATATGACGATGACCCCGTTCGACTTTGCGATGCTGACTGGCCTTGATGTGGCCGGCCGACCGGTCCCCTATGACGAGGATATGGGCGAGTGGGAGGCTGCCTGGATTTATCTGTTGGGAGCTCGCCCACCGATTGACAGATCTTCGGGCAGAGTCAGGTACACTTGGTTTTCTGCACATTTCAGAGAGACTGTGCCCGAGACTCTCGAGGAGATAGAGCAGTACACTCGAGGGTTTTTGATGTTCCTCCTGGGACCACTTTGTTCTCCGATAGGGGAACACCGTTGGACTGTATCTGCTCAGTGCCTTAGTGGACCTATCACAGGTCACCAAGATGATTGGGGTGGCGCCACCTTGCTACCCTTTTATTGCTACATGAGTGCGACCTCATGTGGGGGAACATAGTCGGCGGCTATTGGAGAGCTTGGGAGGTACTTTCTGCCCTCTTGATTTACATTTCTGCTTTTCATTATCTATACATTGCACACACGGCACACTTTACATTCTCAGACTTTGCACTCGCCTCAAAGATTCTACATTCTCTCAGACATTCTAGATTCACATTCTCGTGACTCAACATTCTCAGATTCTGATGGCTATTGCCCTGTTTTTCACAACTATGGGTTTTTGCATACTTTTCGACGCTAGCCCCAGAGCTCGAGGTGGAGGCGCCTCTTGTGATCCCTTACTCGTCAGATTTGAGGGCCAAGACGGCCGAGAGCTCGAGACTCGCCTCTACTTGCGGTAGTTTTTGACACAAAGGCGACGATCGAGGTAATTCAGAACTCTCAGTTCTCATGTTTTCATCTTTGATTCATCTTGCACATTTACGATTTCTAATCGGCTTATGCATTGGTTATCCACAGATCACATGGCAGCCCTGGGCGCCCTTGGGTGGAGATACCTGATTTCAGTTTTGTGGGGGGTGGGCCGCTTCTCTGTACAGGATCCTATTTGAGGGGCCAGTTGGCAGGGCGTGGTTTCTGGGGGACCGCTTCATGCGCCAGACGATGGGCTACCCCGAGTAGAGTGTCCTCAAGAAGACCTCTAGATGACATGCTGTCCACTAAGGGACTCACTCCCCAGGAGGTTGATTTGGCTATGCTGGGCACTGATGTAGTTCTACATTTGGAGGAGGGGGAGTACGCGACCTACCGTCATACATACTTGATGCCCCCATTGACAGGTGTCCGCACTCCCACGAGAAGGTTTGCTGGCATGCTATCATTGAGTCGAGTCCGGGCTACAGATGCTCCTGCGACCAGTAGGGCGGGTATATTGAGAGGTGGGGCCGGACTAGTTCCTCCGATTCCTCTGACTTATCAGCACACCGGGTGGCCAGATCTTCCGACCAAGTTGACTGGATGGCGATACGAGTCACCTTACCTGATTCCATTGGAGGCCCCAGTGCCTGATCACCGATACGTCAGAGACCCTGACTCGCCGCCAGTATGCTTTACAGTTTTGATTTATCACTCAGATATTCGGACATTTATTCATTCACTGATAACTTGCACTTGCATCTGCAGCCCCTCATCGAGTACATGGATAGGATGCTCAGAGTGATGGCCTCACTCGAGGGCATGGTTCTGCGGAGGGAGACACAACTATTCATTGCCGGCGTCCTTGCTTTTCAATTTTCTTGCATTTATCATACTTCGATGACATGTCAGATTTACCCATTTCATCGCATTGCTTGATCAGTATGTGTAGAGCACATCCGACACACACCACATTCATATACTATATCTCATGCATCCACTCTATGTAGCTTTCTTGTCTCTGCATCTGATATACATATTGGCTAATGTATTCAAATTGCACTCTTCCTTTTCAGATGCCTCCACTACAGACTGAGCCACAGGCCGGGCCATCTAGGCCTTCTCGAGGAGCTAGGAGAGGGGGTTCGACTCGCAGCCAAGGTGGACGTAGAGCGCCTGTCATAGAGGAGGAGTCCAATGAGGAGGAGGAGTCACAAGATCCTCAACAGAGACATCTGCTGACAGAGAGGATGACTCTGGGTCCGGTTCTGAGGGCGGAGGTGATGTCGAAGAGGGTTCCGAGGATAGCAGCTCCGATTCAGACGATGATGATGGTGCAGAGGTTGTTCCGCAGAAGAGGACGAAGACGGCCTCTTATTCCTGTGCTTGATAGCACTGATGTAGTTGTTCCTGCTTTATTTTTCTTTTTTACTAGTAGTTGTAGCACATTGTACATTGTTAGGCAGTTTTATTTTCTGTAAAAACTTGTACCCTTGTTGTAAAATGTTGTAGCAAAGGAAGCATGATGGAATGAAACAGCTTTTTGAAAAAGTGTTGTATTTTATGTTCTTAGCATCGCATCGCATCATTTTGCACAAAAATGAGATTGAATGAAAATTGTGCATTGAAAATTACCAAGTCAGGTAGTGAACCAACGCAACAAACTAAACAACCTAACTTACTAAGAAATAACAAAACCTAGCAAGTTTACAACTCGATAAGCAAAACATGAAAATGTTTGATAAACAAACAACAATTCAACGGACGAACTCGTCAACTCGACAAAACCTAATGACTCGATAAAGAAAACAACTTGATAAGCAAAACTACAACTCGATAAGCAAAACAACAACTCAATAAGCAAAACTTAATAACAACTCGATAAGCAAATGCATTTTGAGAAAAACGGACGATGGAATGCGTCTCAAACAGAGGGAAACGCGACCTTCAACACTCCCAACACATGGAAATGCTAGGAACTCTCTTCTAGAAGCTAGGACAAGACCAAAGCCCACTTTTCTCCATGGCCGACCACCCAAGAGGAGGCCGACCAGCTTTCCTTGAGACCAAAGGGGTGGTCGGCCTACCAGAAAAAGTGGTCGGCCGACCACCTGGTTTGGCGACCACCAGATTTTTGACACGTGTCCCCAAACAAAGGCTTTATCCTCTATAAAAGTTCCAGCTTCATGGTTCTTTCATTTCATCTCGCTTTTGCATCAAAATGGAGGCATTCCTCATTGAAAATCTCGCAGCCTTGATTGCTACTTTAGATGGCTCGAAAAGTTGAACTTCCGGCTTCGCTTGAATGCACTATTCACGTTGAGTCAAGACTCCAGATCTTCCTTTCTCCATGCCGCGGCGAGGTTTTGGAATCCCAGTAACACATGTCTTTAGCTTTTGGGCAAGAGATGTGTCCTACCTTCAAGATTTCCAAGCTTTGATGGAGTCCGAGCGCAATGAAGAAATCCTGCCCCAACTTTCTTCGCCACGCCCAAGCTTTAGGATGAATGTGGGCTCACTATGCATGACGCTAGGTCTTTGATTTGTGACGGAGAATTGGATATCCAAGTTTGATTCATCGCTTTTCCGATCGGTGACCGCGGTGACCATCATTGGCAAGGTTTTCGCGACATGCCCTTTGCTTGTGCATGCTATCTCACTTTTGCTTGCCTCAGTTCCCGGAGGATCTAGTGTCCTGTTGATTGAAGTTGCCCAAGGCTTGAAAGAGGGCAAGAGTTGCATTGCCATGACATTGGCCGAGACATTGATGGGCTTGGATGCTTTCCATCGCCGGGAGACGACCAGATTTATAGGGAGTCCACTATCGCAGTAATGTTTCCCACCTATCTCACATATATATTGCTCACATCACTTGGCCCTCAAGCTCGATTTTTTCTCACAAAACCCTTTTCTCACTTTTCTCTCATCGTACATCTCTATTCTTTAATCTCTCATTTTTCATCCCTCCCCGTGTGTGGTTGATGGATAAGTTGCAAGTTGTGGACTCTTGCCCAAAGATACTCAAATGGCTACTTCTTCCAACGCCTAGTCGATGCCCTCGATAAGGGATGGTGGTTTGACCGATGTGCAATTTGTCCGCAGACCGCATTGCTTGGCGTCCTTGGCTCAATCTACCGCAATGAGCTACAAGATGTCCCCTAACCCGGATTCAATTGATTGGCCGACACATTGTGTGTTTTACTTTCCTTTCTGTTCCCAAGTTCGCCATGATCGACTTGCCCGCCAGAGGGATAGAGTACCTGTCATTGCTAGTCCGAGGCACATTTTGCTCGGTATGCCACAAAGATGGAGGATGAGAGAACTCCTGGCCCCCGCTCCCACTTTCAGTTGCACTTTGTCTGATGAGTGCATAGATTGGCTCAATGAAGAGGCACAGATTGGGCCCAGCTTGGCATCAAGGCTTCACCACCCTGAGGGGGCGCAGAACACCGACTTAGCTATGCCCTGATTTATTGCTTTATTAGTACTTTCAAGTTTTCTTTATGAATGTAACCAAAAGCAACTTCAATTTGTATGCAAGAGCAGAGGACTCAGATTGAAATCAATAAAATTGAAGGTTGTGGGTACTGAAAATTTTCCGCTTTGGTCCAAAAATGGTCTAAGTTGTAAAAAGATTAATTTGAACAAAATCAACTTTTACTAAAACTTTTCAAAACCATTTTCGATATGGATCGAATCGACACGCCGAGATCTGTCATCGAGATGCACAACCTCGATCCCAAAGAATCGGAAAGTTGCCCCTAGTCCGAATAGCACTGCACCGAGATCACAACCAAGCTCTTGAATGTCGAATAGACAAAGATGACCGAGATGATCAAATGGACAAAGTTGATCGGGAAAAGTTTATGGTGAACTTCAGATGAAGTTGCCTACGTATCCCAAAGATGGGAATCAAGCCTCACGTAGTTCAGCTCAGTTCACTCGAGTATTTTCACTCTCCTTTTACGCCTAACTTTTGCCAAGGCCGCCTTTATGGTTTTCAACCTTATGAGCTCGCTTTTTATAATTTCAAATTTTTCATGCTCTAACTTTTGCCTAGGTCGCCTTTCGGTTTTCGCCCAGCGAGCCTCTCAGGGTAATATTTCTTCAACTTGTCCATGTTGATCGGTCAGGAGAACTCTAGGCCATCTAGGTCCATCGTAATCCATACTCCACCGACCAGATAGACTTGATGATGTAAGGACCAATCCAATTGGGTCTGAACTTGCCCCTAGGGTCGTGGATGGGAGCTCGGTTGTCTTTCAGCACCAAATCCCCTTTTTTGTGATTCCCGGGCTTAACTTTCTTGTTGAAAGCCCCGCAATTTCGCTACCGATAACCTTGAACATGGTATGTTGCTTTCAGCTTTCTTTCATCAAAGAGCATGAGTTCTTCAAATCGCTTCACGCTAACTGCTTCGCTATCCGACACTCACCAAAGACTCTCAATGACGGAACCTCAATCTCGATAGGTAGAACGGCCTCCATCCCATAAACCAATGAATATGGAGTCGCCAAAGAGATGTTCTAATTGAAGTCCCAGAGCCCCACAGAGCAAATGGCAACTTATCCGCCAGTCCTAGAGGTTTCCACCATCTTCTCGCAAAATGTGTTTGATATTCTTGTTGGCGGCCTCAATCGCCCATTGGTCTCAGGTCGATATGTGGATGACTTATGAAAAGCCACGTTGTATTTTTCCAACAAGTCAATCACTTCCTTCTTGAAGTGGGAACCGTTATCCTAAATGATCTCGCTCGGGACCCCAGAGCGACAGATGATGTTGTTTCGATGAATTTCGCAACATGTGAAGCCTTCAACACCGCATAAGATTGGGCCTCAACCCACTTTGTGAAATAATCTATCGTGACTGTAATGAACTCATGCCCATTAGACCCTCTTCGAGTGACAACCCCGATCACATCAATTCCCCAAACTGAAAATGGCCATGGCGAAGTCATATTATACAGCTTCGACGGCAGGATGTTCATGCGATTTGCATGAATTTGACATTTGTGGCAACGCCAAACAAAGCCGATACAATCCTCCTCCATGGTGGACCAAGAGTAACCTTGCTCGAGGATCTTCCGAGCTAGCATCACCCTGCTCATATGCGCCCAGACTTCTCCTCCATGGATGGCCTCCATCAGCGCTTCGATTCTTCGGCAGCAACACACAACTTATGCATTCCCAGATGACCTCTCTTATACACTTTACCCCCAGATGATGAACTGAGTAGCATTCTTCTGATTGCCCTCTTATCCTTGGCATTTGCCCCTGGTGGATACGCTTTTTCTCCAAGAAGTTCCAGACATCGTAATACCGTGGGTTCTCATCTTGAACCTCATCTATGGCAAAGAATCGACTCAGAGGTCGGGCAAATTTCGGTCAATGATGATCGGACGATCCGACTCCAAAAGGAATGTCTATCATGGAAGATAGAGTTGCTAGTGCATCCGCGAACCTCGTTGTTCTCTCTAATAGATGAGCAAAGTTTAGTTTCTCAAACCGAGGAATTAACAAGTCCAAGGTCCGTGATACATTATCATCTTTTCTTCTTTGACTTTCCAATCTCCTTTAGCTTGAGATACAACAAGGTTCGAGTCCCCGATGACGCCCAACCGCTTTTGCCCCTAGTTCTAGGGTCGCTTCTAAACCAAAGAATGCATGCTTCATACTCGCTTCGTTGTTCGAGACTTTGAACCGAGTTTAAATGCTAGAGGGATACGGACTTGTCGGTGCTATCAAGAACACCCCTATCCCATACCCGCATCGGTTTGACGCCCATCAAAATACATCATCCAAAACTCATCATCGATATGCAAAATGGCCTCATCTCGGGAATAAGTACTCAATCGCTTCACCTCCTTCCACCGGATGATCGGCTAAGAACTCCGCTACCGCTTTCCCTTGATCGACTTATGGCCACATATTTCAGATCGAATTCGAAAGCAACAAAGAACCAACGAGCTAGCCTACCCGTAAGTGCCGGTTTCAAGAGATATTTGATGGGATCTAATCTTGAAACCAACATTACAGAGTGAGCTAATAGTAGTGCCGCAGCCTTCGGTAGCCCATACCAAGGCTAAACAAGCCTTTTCCAATGGTGTGTAGCGGTTTCATACTCCAAAGATCTTCTTGCTCAGATAGTAGATAGCCCTTCCACCTTATCCTCTCGATTCTCGCAAGCATGCAGCCCATCGTAGTTTCAGTCACTGAAAGGTACAAAATCAATGGTTTTCCTGCTCAGGCAGTGACAACACGGGAGGTTCTGTAAGTATTCCTTGATCTGTTCAAAAGCTGCTTGGCATCACCATCCCATTGAATTTCTTTCCTTTCTTCAGGAGACCAAAAAGTGGTTCACAAGTCAAGGTTAATTTTGAGATAAACCGTCTTATGAATTGCACTTTACCCAGAAAGCCTCGCACCTCCTTTTCAGTCCTTGGTGGTGGCATTTCTAAGATGGCCTTGATTTTGAAGGGTCGACTTCGATACCTCTCTGTGTAATCAGAAACCCCTAACATTTTCCCCATCAGAACACCGAATGTACACTTCGAGGATTCACCGCAATCGAAATTCTCTCGATCCTTTGGAAGAACTTTTGCAAGGCGTGTAGTGGACCTCTCTTTCTTTGGACTTGACAATCATGTCGCCCACATACACCTCAACCTCTTTGTGGATCATGTCATGTAATATTGTGGTCGCGCCTGCTGATATGTAGCTCCAAAGATTCTTCAACCCAAATGGCATCACCCTATAAAGTAAGTCCCCACGGTGGTGAAAGCGCCTTCTTCCCGCCTTCAGTGCCATCACTATCCGATTATAGCCCGAGAATCCATCCATGAACGAAAGCAAAGCATGCCCCGCCGTGAAGTCCACTAACTCATCAATATGCGTAAGGGAAAGTCATCCTTCTGACCGCTCTGTTCAAATCCCTAAAATCCATGCATACCCAGATCCTGCATCCTTCTTCGGCACTGGAACAATGTTGGCCAACCAAGTCGGGTATTTGGATACCAGCAGGAACCCTGCATCAATTTGCTTGGTGACCTCTTCTTTAATCTTGAGGGCCCAATCCGGGCGGATCCTCCCGAAGTTTCGCTTTAACGGTCAGCCTCGGGTCAAGAGGGATCCGGTGTCAGACAATCTCAGATCGATTCTGTGCATGTCTTCGTGAGGACCACGCGAAAACATCTTTGAAATCTTTTAATAAAGCGACTAAGCGCGCTCCTCCGAAGACAACGTGGACCCGATCCGACTAGCCATGGGTCCTCCTCAAGACTAACATTAACAAGAGTGATTTCATCAACTAAAGGTTTAACAAATCTTTCCTCGCTCTTGATCAATTAAGCGTTGCAAAACCGGAGGAATTTCTTCCTCGTCGCTTTCATCAAAATTTTGAAAGTCCCGATTAATACAATAAATCAAGGGCACGTAAAAGTACTCAGAAACCACATCCATTCCATTCTCATTAAGCATTTCCAAATCATCCGATTCTTCAGTTACAACAGACTCAAAAGAGAAAGAAAAAGACGACCTAGACAGATCAGGTATCCAAGTTATCACCCCAGAATACCGACTCAGACTCACGAGCCGAACTTGATTCGACTCACAGACTTGGAATCAGATTCGCTCACCACCCGACCCGTGTCGCTGACAAAAATCCTCCTCAGATCGCCAGATGAGAGAGGGTGCGATGGATGCATCCAAAATGTTTGACGGTAGGCTCGCACTGCTTTCATTCCCAATCATGGACACCGAGAAGTTATCCCCAAGCACTTCAGACGATCGGAGGATCCGAAGTAGACAAGCCAGCTACCCCATTTCAATTTCGTGTCCTCGAATCCACTTTTTACACCGCTCAACCTCACCGATGGGTCTGTTTCGCTCCTCAGCAACATCATCCCTGATAACCGCAGTCAAAGAAGATCTCAAACCTCGCACGCGCTTCCTCTCCAGATTCAACCATGGCTCGGAAGCCACAAATGGAAAATCCTCCTCCCGGACGAAGCGTCCGCTTAGGGTACCCTGGATGGGTCGGTGCATCAACTCAAAAGGCTTCCCCACCCACTTTGCTCTGGCTCTCCCAGCCATCTCCTTACCTTTCCTTACCCAATCCTCTTTGGTGGGCAGATAACCCAAACCAAAGGTATACGGGATGTGCGGCATTTCGGCCGATACTGCAAGGCCCTTCTGGCCACTCTTCCCCAATCCCATCCCGGGGATGTGTTGAAGCTTGTTCATGAGGTATATTGATTGTGCACTGACATACACCCCCTTATCAACAGCCAAGATGTTTTGCACGACTCGAGCCTTAGCCAGAGTAAACCCCGATAAGAACACATCCTCCGTGCCGTGCTCGATTTCCAAGACTGGTGCAGACACTTCTGGCGGTGGATGGATTGACGAATTCCCGAAAACAATGGCCACCCCCTTCCCATGGGGGTATTTCAACATCCGTGCAAGGTGGAAGAGATCGCTTTTACCGGTGCAACCACGGTACCCCAAAAGTAGGTTAAAGGTCATGGAACGCCCAAGACATGGAAGTCAATCTCGTGTTGTCCCGACCAACCTCGGGTCTGAATTTTGACACCCCCATCACCTCTCGCTTGTGTTATCATATGCCCAAATCACTTGGGCAGTTGGCACGAAGTCCGGGCTTTAACCCGACATATGCCGCCCTCGACGGGCACACATTAATGGCGGATCCCGGTCGACAAGAACCACCCAGATCCATTTGCTTCTACATTCCACAGAGATGTAGAGCGGTTTGTTATGATTCGCGCCTCAGCGGTAGTTCTTGTCGAAAAGGTCAACGTCGGGAACCTCCTCCGGAAGACCAATCCCACCACTGCTCAGCGTGGTGTCTATCGAGAGCTTGGCCTTGTCCATGGCCGATAGAACAGCCTGTCTATGAACACGTGAAGCCATAAGCAGTCCCCAGATGGAGATGTCTGCTTGTATCTTTTTCAACTGTTTCAACACAGCCTCTTCTTCGAGTTGCTTCTCTTTCTGCTTTCTCCGCCTCCTTGTCCTTCCCGGACGCCTCTGGCTGATCTAGGTGTGGGGCTTGAAATACCGCCCACTCCTAGTCATATGGTCAACTTCACCAATGTACTGTATCATCCTGTTGATTGCTTCCCATCCTCATCCGTGTGGGCAAGACATAGATCATCGCCCTCCCACCACATTCCATCGCAAGAAATGACACACTGTCCGCCTCACATAAAAATCTCTGTACTCACAAAGACTCATGCACATGCTCGCAAGACATTCTGTTCTTGTGCACACAAAGACTTTCAACCCCCACAGAGCTTTGGCTTTTCGCTCTCAGAATCTTCGATCCCTTCTTGTTCTAACTGCTCAACACAACCGCTGTTCAACATTTCTCAGATTCAAAATGCCCAAGTCCCGAGCGAAATTCTTAGCACCGCGCTCTCGGCGATGCATTCGATCTCGCCCTTCCGCCACAATTGATGTCCTTGCCCTAACGCTCGGCCTTCCAGTTGAGATTCTTCAACAACGCTCGTTGGTCATCAAGCCACCCCGTGACCTCGCCGACTCTCAAAATCGAACCAGCTTGATCGACTGTCCCCCGGGATCTTGTTCGTTGAAAATATGGAGGTTAGCAAAGTCCTCTTCCAGAGTTGCTAAGTCATCTATCCTCTGATCAAATCCATCCCTCCGCAGTACGCAAATTCCTGCCCCCACCAGCAATTCCACATTTGGCCTAATCTGACCTGCTGACGCAATGCAGTCACTCGGATTGTACACCTCCTTAGCAAAGCTCCCCAATTCTTCAGAATCAACAATCCCACTTTCTTCCGAAATCATCCCTGTTCCATCTTCGATGGTCACCACCATTGGTTCGGGTTGGGTTCGGGAGATGTCCAACATGCACAAGTCAGTGCTGTCGGGAAGGAACACCTCCGGCTTGGGTAGGTGGGACAGGGTGATATATATGCTGGGGTCGTATGACATGACCCCAGTCTGGATAAAGTTGATCCGTTTGGGAGGTGGAGCTTGGTTGTGTGGTGGAGAGGGTTGGTTGTGACATTGGGTTTTTCGAGGCACAATCACCGCTTGTCAACGAGATCCTGAATCTCGTGACGCAATCTAAAACAGTGGTCGGTATCATGACCATGTTGTTGGTGAAAGGCGGAATACTTTGCCGGGTTATGAGAGGGAGGTAGTGGATTTGGCAATGGCTTTGGCTCCAGGGGCTTCAAGTGCCCTTTTCTGATTAATACCCCCAGAGCTTTGGACAGGCGCATATATAATGGAGTGAAGGTTCTTTGGCCTCAAGGTTGGTATTTGGTTGTTTGTGTGTTACTTCCGGACGCACCGGAGAATGGTGTAGCTGCCAGGGTTCTTGGAGAGGTGGTGGTGACCATGCTTACTTCCGAAGCTCTAGCAGTTGCAGCACTGCTCGTGCCTGCATTGTTGTTTCGATTGAAGGTTCTCCTAGGTTGCTCTTTGTCATTGTCAATCAAGCCCTGCTTCAAGGCATCCTTGATCTGTACTCCCATCTCATGCAAATCTAAAAAGGTGGGGAAGGGAGCACGTTCATTATCTACATAAGTTTGGGCTAGAGATTGCACACAATCATCCAAATCTGATCTTTGTCAGTGGGCCTAGTGGTCATCATTGAGGCCTTGGCCCTCCACCGGGCTACGAATTTAGAGAAGCTCTCCTTAGGCTCCTGCCTTGTTGTCTCGAGATCACGGGTTGTAATCTCGATTTGCGTGTTATAGGAGTATTGATCGACGAAAGCCTCGGCCATCTCATCCCAATTCCTCTTAACATCGTCTTCCAGTTTTGCGTACCAGATGGCCGCCACACCCGACAGGGTCTGGCCAAATAATGAAAGTTTCTGTAGTCTGGTGAGGCCCATCGGCCTTAGTATGTCCGAAAACAACCGGAGATGCACCATGGGATCCCCGGGCCCATCAAAGCGGTGGATATGTGGCATCTTGAACCGATCGGCAAGATACACAGGCCGGTATACCCGCCTCAATGTCCGATGGACTTTACCCCTTGGGATTTCTTGAACAACTTCTCAAGCTTGCTCAATTTCAATGCTGTAGGGTCCACCTCGAACTCAAAGGGAGAGTCTGGTTGATTGATAGGCGTAGGTGCCTTGGATAGTTAGGGTAGAATCAGGGGCGGAGTCGGCCCTGTCGGAATATCCGTATCTCCCTGGACATTTGGTGCCTCCCTGGGTGCTGGAACTCCTGGTGAAGAAGGAGCCTGGTGTGAAGCAGATGCCCTGGCTTGTTGTTGCAGCCTGGCAATTAACTCTGCCTGCTGGGCCATGATCTCGGCCTATTATTTGGCAAATTCATCTCGACGAACAACGTCCTGCTGCATGGCTCTCATACTTTCTTGAAGTTGGCGCACCATGTCCTCCATCCACGCCATGTTCTCATTGCTCCAAATTGACCGACCGTATATCTATCTCTATGGTAAAAACTGAAGCCTCAGCTTGATTGTCCACTGACAAGATAGACCATCGTTCGCAACCTCGCCGATACATCAAGGCTTCTCGACCTCCGCCTCGATAACCGGGGTAAGGAATAAAACATCGGTTGTCCATCGACCACATCCTCAGATCGATTGAGTCGACGACCTCTAGTCCAGAGTGCTTGGGGAATATCTGCTTGGTCTGAAGCAATTGTGCTAAACTACCTAGCAAAAAGATAAATAAAGCAATAATAAGGAAATAAACAACCAGACAAATGGACAGCATAACAGCTTTAAATAAACACACAACACACAGCTTGATAAGTCAATAGATCGTTTCTCAAACACCGATCATTGTTCCCAAATCATCGCTTCTAAAATCGATACCCGCAGATAATCGATTCCCAAAATATCGAATCGGTGCCCGCAGTTCGATACCCAAACTTGTAAACCGATACATGCATTCTGAGAGACGCACTCTAAAAGCACATAGCAAACAAGTGAGAGCCAAAACACCCCTATGTTGGGGTAAGGTTTCCGTCCTATTTTGTCGAGCTAGGGTTTCACTACGCACGCAATGTTTCAAACAACCTATAATCGGGTAAGCAACCTGTCCTAGCTTGGAATGGTCACTATGGATTCCGAATATGCACTAGGTCGAATGGTCAAAAAGGGTGCCCCGGTAAAAACCAGGGTTTGTGTTCCCATCGTGGCAGAGCTCAGAATCGTCACTTTTATGGCACGCAGCCTCCGGCAAACCGCTCAGGAATAGCAGATGGCAAACACGGTGTCCTAGGCGCACCAATGCAAATGCAATGCAAAGAAACACATAAGTGTAGTCAAAACAAGATATCATGAGTTCGAGTCAAGTTCTCTAAATCCCCAGTAGAGTCGCCAGAAATCAGAGACGCCCCTAACGCCCCGAGGGAATCCCGCTTTGTTCATTGGGCTCACTACGCTCAGACTCAATGTCACGGTCTCAGATCTAATCTCGCAGAGTGCAATGCAAGACCGATGAATCATCAAAGAGTCCAAATCGCAAATCGCTTTTGAAAATAGATTTTTGAAAGAAGTGCCAAACATGGATCGCTTTGCCAGACATAGAGTCGCCACCTAAATATTTATTTTGGGGAATTTAGGAAACCCCGACTCATGCCTAAGGCCACGTGTCCGCTATCACCAAAGTTGCCTCGCTCGAACTTGGGTACGATTGGGAAAGGTCACTTCGTGAGCACTTCGCCGCTCGATCAAAGATCGGCCTCTACTAACCATGATATCGAAGTTTTGAAAACATTATGTGCTCTTATTCTAGTTATTAGCCTAGAATTACTATGTGATGCACACAACATACAAGTATAGATCGGATTGCCTAATTGGAACAAAACATTTCATATCCGCTTGTTTATTTGAAAATGGATTGAAGTTTGCTACTCGCAAGTAGGCTAAAACACGGATTTTCGTGGGCTTAGGAAAAAACACATTGTGATTTGCCACTATGGGGCTTTAAAACCGTAATCAATGAATCGTTCCAATTCAGATAATCCAACCTCCACCCACAGGCGTTCAGGCAGTTATATCACATAAGCACTTAGCCTCATGGTAAGCATGCTATCATGGCAGTCACTTATACACATGTAAGGATGCTAAAGCATAAACACTTACCGAGTACTCCAAGCTAAAGAAAGAAGCTAATTAGAAATCATGCATGAATCCTAACTATGCTGAGATGCCTAATGCAACACATATAGGTACGCAACTAAGATAGGCTCGGCTATTCTAAGATGGCATATGAAATGCAACAACTGATACACGTATTCAACTTGGAATTGAAATACAATGCAGTTAGCATGATACGCTGAGCCCGGTGCATGCAAGACAGAATGAATGCAAACATGCAAGTATAAGTATGCTAATTGAAACGTGCCCTAAACTAACCATGATAAGCTGGTAAATAAAGGGGAGAAAGACGTGGGGTTGGAAGACATACATCACACACACTCACACACTTATTACAACATTGCACTCCTGAGGGTCCGAATAAATAATACATAACCGAAAGAATAACTAATTACTAATTATTACATAACCCTAATTAATTAACAAATTAACTAAGATAAATAAGCTAGCATGCAAATTTAAATAAAATGGACTACCTCAAATTCTATTCAATGATAGGATGCATGCATGCTCGAGTCGCCTTTGTCGAAATCCATCGCGATGCCCCGATTTGCCTCTGCTTGCAATCGGTCCCTAACATTGTACAAAGCTCCGTATACATCGACCGCTTTTTGTTGGTTTCGGCTTTGTTGCAACAGAGAGCAAGAAAGGGCATGGCAAAGTATTTTCAACATATGTATGCATGACCACTCTCCCCCTCATTGCATAAGCTCTAGGGAGTGTAGTCCTCGATCCCCGTACCACCAATCATGCATCTCGATGCATGATGGCCGGGGAGTCGAATTGCACGACTCAATATGAAATGGATGCACATATAAACACAACAAGGCCTAAACTCCATCATGGGTAATCCGAGTGTCGGCGATCGAGAATTGAGGCACGCCTCGTCACTTGGAGTATGAACGCCCTCATTTCCGTGTTTGGACTAAACCCTATTCCAAACACAATGCAATATACATGGCATGCATGATGCACTCTAACTATGCAACCTAAATGCAATGCAACTAAATGATGCAAACATGCAAAGAATGACATGCAAACATGCTACTAGCATACACAATGCTATGAACTACATGGCATACTCAATGCAAGACACCTTATGCAACAATATGACAACATATGATTAGCATACACAATGAATATCAAATGGCATACACAATGCAACGAACTACATCATGCAACAACATGACTAGAATGGCATACACAATGCAAGATGGACTTAAACCAAGATGTATGAGCCTCACCACACCCAAATCAGTGGCCAAACATGATGAAATTAGGCAACAAAACACATGCAAATATGCACAAATGCAAGGGACCGAACCTAAGGCACCAAATGCAACTCTATCAAAGCATGGCAAGGGATGAAATATGGCATACAAACACACATTTTCCAGCTCAAACATGATACACAATGGTCCTGAATCATGCAAATATGTCATACAATGCATGCTAGATGGCCCGAATACCGAAACTAATGAAGTGCATTACACTAGAGGTACACAAAGCAATGCACAAATGGAAAAACCAGCCCCAAAAAAATCCTAGTCAGGTCCAAGACAATGGGAAAATGGCCTAAAATGATAGCTCAACATGCATAGAAATGAAGCTCATGCAATGGTCTAAAAACGAGGCAAACAAGCACGACTCTCAAACGCATTTAAAGAGTGAAAAATATGGGAATATGGCATACATGTAAGCTCTGAAATATGATGCACAATGGCCCCAAAACATGGAAACACCACAACATAAGCATGCAATAGGCTCCAAAACTCAAAGCTAGACAAGGGTATTGAACTAGAACCATGCATAGCAAGAATCAATCGACCATGAGGCATAAAAACAAAGCTAAGGCAGTCCAAAACATGCACAAAATCAGTTTAAAGCATTGCCAAAAGGTTCTAGAATCAAAGGCCAAAATAGCATGCAATACAAGCTAGTGAAAAGGGTTTACACTACAAGTATATGAGGCAATCAAGAGGTCACTAAACCAGCATAAGGAAGAGGTATGAAATGCCAAATAAAGCCCAAAAATCCACTGAAACATGGTCTATGCATGCAATAATGATAGGCTCCTTTGATAGGTTATAAAGAGGGTTGTTCTACACATGCAAGATGGACACCCAATATGACAAAAAATAGCTCGACAGAGCCTATGCAGGTCCTAAAACTCACCAAAATGGCCTGAAACATGGCTTGGAAGCATGCAAATAAGGGCTCCTTGTTAGGCCAAATATGCTAGAAAACAAAACAAGGGGTGAGAGGGTCACCCCTCTCTGATTTTGGCTCTCAAAACATAATAGCCACTAAAAATCCATTGGATTTTAGTGGCTAGAAGGCCAAACAAAGCTCAATGCAAAGGCCTAATGCATGGCTCAAAACAAAGTGAAATGAAGCATGCAAGGGGTAGATGACCCCAACAGAAAAAAATGACCTTAAACAAACATGTTAAGAAGCTCAAAATAAGACTTTTTTCAGTTTATGACAAAGCCCAAATATGCTTGCAAACTAGGCTAAGAGATGAAGCAAAATAAAGACCAAAAAGGGAAAGAAGTGTTACCCTTGTAGCTCAAGAACTCCAAAGCAGCTTTGACCAAAAATAGACCTTCAACCTCTCAAGACCTTCCAATAAGCTTAGGTTGATGTTGGAGGTGTTAGGCTAACAGGTGTAGTGTGGATATGCAAGAACTATGAACTTTTGGACACAAGAGAGAGAGATATAGAGGGAAGTGTATGCATAAGCCTCAAAACAATTTCTCAACCCTTGCAAGGGAAGAGGAGCCTTCCGTTTATAAAGCCAAAGGTCTAAATCTTCTTCAAGAAGCTTAAAACCAAGGTTAAACATCCTCCATACACGTGCATGGAGGATGCAATCTATGGCTTCCAACTGGCACCAACTCAGTGAGACAGAAAATGAGAAAGCTGGCCGACCACACCCCCTGGTCGGCTGACCAGGGTCAAAAGGTTCAGGTGGTCGGTTGGCTCCTAGGGTGGTCTCTAAGCTGAAAGCAAGCTAGTGGTATGGTGGAGACCAGTCAAAAGTGGCTCAAAAACCAAGGAGACCAGCTTCCTGACAAGAAAACCGACCGGCGGAAGAAAAGGTGGTCTGCAAGAGAAAAGGTGGTCTCCCACCCTTGTACCACCTTCCAAACAATGAAAATAGGGTCCATACCAAAAATGAACCAAGACGGATGCAAAATGAGGATTCGGGGGCCAAAACGCGCAATCGGGTGCCCCGAAGACTGACTGTCAACCATCGAAAGTGGCGTGTGACCACGAAGGTGGTCTCCCAGGCCATAGTGTCCCTCTAGAGAGAGGAAACAAGGTGTGTGCCAAAAACCGGAGCAAACGGAGAAAGTTAAGGCCCCAACCGAGGCGCACGACGGCTCTCAAAAATCAAAACGGGTCTCCAACGGGAAAAGGGTTCACGACTAAAAAGTAGCCTACAGCCACTAAGAGATGGTCTACGAGACCTCTCCCTCCCTTTGGGAAGAGAAAACAGAACCTAGTTCTCAAACCGAGGCAAAGCACAAGAGAGTCCCAAAGTCCGGAGGCAAGGCTCTCAGCCGAGACTCCGAGACTCCGAAACCTCAGAACGAGCACAACATGCACAACCATCGAGCGCTCAATCGATGACGTCTAAGTCTTAAGGTCGGTCAAAAATGGGGTGTCTACACTAAGACAAATGAGTACCAGGGACCCGTGGTTTCTTTTACTAAGGCAAACCTAGATATGGTGCAGTATCCACACAACGATGCCCTGGTGATCACACTAAAGTTTGGTAAATGCCAGGTGAGGCTTGTGACATCATGTATATCAAATGTTACAAAGAGCTTGGCCTTCACCCTGATGATTTTGAGCAGTTTGACAGCCCCATGGTTGAGTTCAATAAGACGCTGACATGGCCTCGAGGAGCTGTAAATTTTGAGGTACAGGCAGGCACCAAGAAGGTTAGCACAGAATTTACAGTGATTGATACCCCCTCTCCTTACAATGTTATTTTGGGAAGACCATGGTTGCACGCGATAAGGGTTATTCCATCAACGCTACACCAACTATTGCGGTTTCCAACTGAATAGGAGATTGAGAAAGTTAGAGGGGATCAAGTGCAGACAAAAAATTACTCTATAACAGCAATGAAATCCAACTGCAATGTACGAAAGGAAGAAACAATAGAAATCGAGAACGAGGACATAGAAGTCCTAGATGATGTTGGCAAAGAACCGGCCGATAAGAGCAAGGAAGCCTTGAAGAAAATTTTGGTCCAAAAAGGGGATGAAGAGCACTTCTTCCTTCTCGGCTCAGGCTTGGCCAAGGAGGAAGAAAGAAAGTTAGAGGCTTTCTTATGGCCGAACATAGAAGTATTTGCCTAGACACCCTATGAGATGCCAGGCATTGACCCCAAGGTCACTTGCCATAGGCTCAATGTAGACAAGTCAGCTAAACCTATCATCCAGCGAGCAAGGAGGCCGACATTAATGCAAGTTGAGGAGGAAGTGGACAAGCTATTGGAAGCCAAGGCCATTCGAGAGGTGAATTACCCAACCTGGATGTCCAACACAATAGTTGTGAAAAAGAAGAACGGCAAGTCGAGGGTCTCCGTTGACTTCACCAACCTAAATAAGGCTTGTCCCAAGAATAGTTTCCCACTGTCCAAAATTGATCAATTTGTAGATGCCACTTCAAGGCATGGGAGGATGAGTTTTCTGGATGCATACAGAGGCTACCACCAGATAGCAATGTATGCCCCAGATGAAGAGAAAGCGTCACCCTGAAAGGACTCTATTGTTATAGAGTGATGCCTTTCAGGTTAAAGAATGCAGGAGCAACCTGCTAGAAGTTAATGACCAAGATGTTTAGCCATCTAATTGGGAAGACAGTAGAGGTCTACATTGATAACATGGTCGTGAAGACCAAAGAACCTAGGAACCATCTGGCCGACTTAAAGGCAGTCTTTGACATCCTGAAAACATATTGGCTTTGATTTAATGCTTCAAAATGTGCATTTGGAGTCATATCTGGCAAGTTCCTGGGATACTTGGTCACCAGAAGGGGCATCAAAACAAACCCAAATCAAATCAGAGCCATACTTGACTTGAAGAGCCCGACATCAGCCAAGCAGGTCTAGATTTTGACCCGCAAGGTAGCAGCTCTTAATAGATTCATCAACCGAAGTTCTGATAAATGTAAACCATCTATTAATTTGTTAAGAAAGGCCACAAATTTTTAATGGAAAGAAGAGTGCGAAGTCGCCTTGGCCAACTTGAAGAAATACCTGACAACAACTCTAATTCTGTCAAACCCAATACATAAAGAAGAATTGCTCTTATACTTGGCAATTTCAGACCACATACTGAGTGCAATGGTGATTCGAGAAGAAAAATAAGAGCAGAAGGCAATATACTATGTGAGTAAAACCTAAGCAAGTGTAGAAACTAGGTACCTGCCCCTGGAGAAGTTGACACTAGCCTTGGTGATGGCTTCCAAGAAATTGAATCAATATTTCCAAGCCCACAAGATGGTGGTACTAACGGAGCATCCACTAAAGTCCCCGTTGCAGCATGGAGATCTGATATGAAGAATAGCCAAATGGGCAGTGGTGTTGGACCAATACGACCTGCATCTGTGCCTAGAACAAAGAATCAAGGGCTGTTCGCCGACTTCGTGGCAGAATTCACACCAGGTGTAATCCCACGTCGGGCTCCAGTGAACCGCAGCTTAGGATGTCTAGAAGAACCAGAGGAAACCTATATGGGGCCAGAAGATCCCACCTTAGCAAAACAAAAGAAGACAGAGCAACCAAAACCCTGCGACATTTACATCGGTGATTCTTTCCGCCTGTTTGTTGATGGAAGTTCAAACTGTTAAGGAGCAGGGGCAAGAGTGGTTTTGGTATCACCATAAGGGCAGATAATAGAGCAATCAATCTGTTTGGGATTTAAGGCCTCAAAAAATGAAAAAAAGTACGAGGCACTGATTACTGGACTAAGGTTAGCAGCAGCCATGGAAATCGATGAGGAGGTAGTCTTCTGTGACTCCCAGCTTATTGTGAATTAGGCAACAGGGGAATATGCAACCCGAGATGAGAAGATGATTACCTATGTCAAAAAGGTTGTCAGCCTACTAGCACTATTCCAGGATTGTTGGCTAAAGTAGGTTAGCCGAGATGATAACAGTCATGCCGATGCCTTGGCCAACCTGACTAGCATAATAAGATCAGGGGAGCTAAGGACAATCATGGTGGATTATTTGACAATACCAAGTGTGAAGCTTGGCAATGTGTGGCGAAATGGGTCTAAGCTGGATGGACACGATAGTGTTATTCCTCAAAGATGGCACACTGCGAGCAGACAAAAAGGAAGCACATAAAGTCAGATTGAAGTTGGCTAGGTTCTGCCTGACAGAAGAAGGCCATTTATACAGGAGATCCTTTACTAGACCTCTTCTGAAATGTGTGCATCCATCCTAGGTTGAGGATTTTTTTATATGAAATACATGAAGATGTATATGGAAGCCATGCTGAGGGCAGATCACTTGCCCATAGAGCCATATCCCAAGGATACTGGTGGCCATACATGCAGAAGGATGTTGAAGCCTATGTTAGGAATTGTGAGAAGTGTCAGAGGTTTGCACCCTTGATACATCAGCTAGTAGTAGATTTGAACCCAGTGTCAAGTCCTTGGCCGTTTGCCTAGTAGGGAATGGATCTTGTTGGGAAACTACCCCAAGCAACCAAACAGAGGAAGTTCATGTTGGTAGCAACAGACTACTTTACAAAATGGATAGAGGCTGAACCCCTTGCAAAGATTTGAGACATTAATTTGAAGAACTTCATTTGGAAGAACATAATCACTAGGTTTGGGATCCCAAAGGCCATTATAGCAGATAATGGCACCCAATTTGATAGTGAATTTATCAAAAGCTTTTGTGCAAAGTACAAGATTAAAAACTACTATTCTACCCTCAGCTTTCCCCGGAGCAATGCTCAAATGACCAAAACACTGCTCGAGCTTTAGACACAAGGAACTGTTTAAGCGACCAAATCATGGCTCGAGTGCATAATGACCCCCTCTCAATGGTTTAGACTTACAAAGATACCGCTTCAGTGTCAGACACAGAATACTGCTCGAGCAACCAATCCATTGCTCGAGCAAAGAACAACCCACTCTTAGAAGTTCAGACTGCAAACACAGATACTGGGAGGAACCAAAGACCGATTGAGTGAAGGAAAGATCGCACGAGCAAACCCGAAAAGAACCAAAAGAATCCCTTTTGAAAAACTAACTGTCCATCTGTTTCAAACAATCTCACGACCATAACATCGACTCTCCAAACAACAATATAAGAAAAGAATGGGCACAGACAACCAAAATGAGCACCAGATTCCAAATCAAAGAGTATAAACAGTCGAGTCTTTACCCGGGCTGCTATAACCTAGTTTCACATACTTTTTCCTCTTTGTTTTTTTTTTTCGAAATCGCTTCCCAAATTCCCCAACCAACACAGGCTTAGAGTAATTTTAGCACTAGCAAACTTTCATGAATTTATATCCATATGATTTATCAACAGCAAAAGGAGTTACTTTTTACAGATAAAAAAAAAATCTTGATGAAAAACTTCTAATGCTACATGTGGTTCACTAAGATAAAAATTGCATGGAACGAAATGAAATATTCATTTATAACTTGCATGCAGAATGACTACTGAATGATAATTCCATTTGTAATATTTAGTAAACTAAAATTGAGAATAGATATTCATTCCACCTTCATTTTAATGAACCAACTACTACCCAAGAGTTTCATTCATTCAAATTAGTCCTTAATATGTTCTTTTCACTTTGCCTTGATGGTAATATTTTTCTATTCGTTTTGTTCACTTGATTTTTTTTTGTTTTAACACTTCCAAATAACAACAATAGATATTCCCATAAAGTGCGTCGGTTATGCTGAAACTAATAAGATTTCATTCTTTCATTAATTCAGTTGATAACATTACAAAAGGTACCACATGAATTATACATTTACATACCCTAGATTCTGAATTTATAACATGTGACACAAGGCGATATACAGAAAATGAAAGGAAATTCGGATACGTTCATGCCTTAATGGCTACATATTTCTAAGATGATGCTTGGTTACAACAAAAGTAGGTCTAGCCCCAAACAAATAAAAATTATGAGGCTTGTACAAAAGATATTTACAATAAAAGAAATACAAATGAGCCTTCACCTCCACAATTCTCCGAAGCTAAGTCCTTTGCGGAGGCATGCCATCAACACCTGAAAATTGGTTTCCACATAGGGTGAGCTAAAGTCTAGTAGAGAATGCCTTAACACGCTGCATGATGCTTAACAAAGTCAAATGGTGAATGCATATGCATGCCATTTACCAAAACGTTACAATTTCTCTTTCAAATCAATGCAATGCCATGATTATAAATCAATTCGTAAAATAATAGTTTTTAAATCAGAAAATAGGGCAGTGGATACACAATACTGGAATTATCTAGGTACATGTTTGCCAGTAGACTATACAAGCACTACCAAAACCATTTTACCGGTATTAATCGGAATGATCGGCACCTAACCGTGTGGGTTTCTAAACTATCACCAAGGACACACAGGCCAACATAGATAATACCACAACCATCTCCTAACCAGATTTACCAAAGTTTTCACCATTTTTTATCAAAACAATACATTTTCAATGTATAAATATGAAAAAAAAATGTTCAATGCAAGATGTATGAGTAATCAGTTTCATTTAACATAATCCTGATACAAATTCTACAACAATCAAAGCGATCCTCCACCGATAACCCAAAACAAATATCTCCATACAAAAGATAAGTCTCCAAACAATAAGTATAATTTCATTATCTCAAAATAGCAGTGATAATGCATATCCAACTCTACTCTCATCATCAACAGATATATTCATATTATTATTTCAAAACTCAACATATTTCCCTTTTTCCTTAGTTCAAAAACCAACAATTTTCAAGATTTCTAAGATTCCCAACAAAATATCTATTCTTTTCAAAACACATTTAAAGAAGAGATTTTCAAGATTTCAACACATCTTAATAATATACTCATCTCCATAATATTTTCTATGAATCCATTTGAAAATCCCTCTTTTATACTTCCAAAACCAAACTCAAATCAAACCCTAAATCAAACTCACTACTCCTAAATCACCACACTTTTTAAAGAACACATAACGAGGCTAAAAATCATATAAGGAGGTTGAAAAAATCCCTAAGGAGAGAAGAACAAGACCCAAAGTTTGACAAAAAAGAAAATGAAAACTTTTTCGATTGGAATGTTCACTTCCACGAGCTCTACATTTTTTCCGAAAGCACTACAATAGTAAGACCAACGGATTTGCATGTATATGGGTGTTTAGACAACAATTAGAGAGACAGACAGACAGACAGAGAGAAAGAAGAAATTTTGTAAAGTTACTTTTTAGAGAGAAAGAGAGATAAAAAAGTGAAGGAAAACATCTTTTTTCCATACTGATATAAGCACAGACCGCTCAAGCGACCAAAATACTTCTCAAGCGTCAGACACAAAGAACCACTCGAGCGATCAAGTTATAGCTCAATGGCACAATGACCCCATCCCAATAGTTCAGACCTGCAAAGAGACTGCCCAAGCGAAAGAAAGACTGCTCGAACGTAAGACACAAAATACCGCTCGAGCAACCAACACGTGGCTCAAGCGAAGAACGACCCACTCCCAGAAGTTCAGACTGCGAACACAGATATTACGAGGAACCAAAGACAGCACGAGCAAAGGAAAGACTACTCGAGCAAACTTGAAGAGAAACAAGTAGAAACTCTTTTGAAAAATTGACTCCTAACATGTTCAAAACACAATCGACAACTCCAAACAACTAATCCCAATTAACAAGAAGACCTCAAGAAGTCTAAACAATAATAATGAGTACCAAATTTTAGATCAAAGAATATAAAAAGGTTGAGTCTTAACCCGAGTCACTATATTTTTAATGTCTACATTTATTGGTCCAGATTATTCAACATTTGATTTTCATTGTCTAGATACTTTTTTTTTTAATTGACATATTTTGTAAAAAAAAAAAGGGGGTGGTTTGGCTTGTTTTCGGAAAAAAAAAAAAATCAAAAATTAAAAATCAAAAATAAAAAAATTATTGAAAAAATGAAAACTAGTTTAATAAAAATAAATATCAAAAAAAAATTAAAATTCAAAAAAAAATTAATTTTGACCTCCTAAAAGATAAAATTATATAAAATTGATAAGGTATCGTTTGGTAACACTTACGTTTTTAATTTTTTGTTTATATTTATAAAAATTTTAAAAACTCAAATAAAAACTTGTTTGGTAAATTTTTGATTTATAAATCAATGGTCTCAGTTTATAAATTTGGCCAAAAAATATAAACTCAAAAAATGTGTTTTCGTTTTGAGTTTTGAGTTTTATTTTTTTTACCACCCAACACCAGCTACCACCCGCCACCATTTTCCACCACCGTCTTCCACCATCACCACCCACCACCCACCTCCCACCACCACCACTCACCACCCACCTGCCAACACCACCCACCATCACCACCCACATGCCACCCACTCGCCACCACCACCACCCACTACCCACCTACCATCCACCACCACCACTCACCACCCACCACCGCCACCACCACAACCACCACCCACCCACCACCACCACCCGCCACCACCTCACCACCACCAACACCACCACTCACCACCACCCGCCATCCGCCACCCACCGCCACCACCACCACCACCACTCGCTACCACCCACCACCGCCACGTCACCAATCCATCAACTATCACCACCACCACCACCACCCGCCATCTACCACCCACTTGCCACCACCACGCACCACCCACCCACCACCACCCCACCACCCATCACCACCCGCTACCCACTACCCACAGTCACCACTTTCCACCACCGTCTTCCACCGCCACTTGCCACCACTTGCCATTTCTCACTCTTTTTTGTATTTTAAATTTTTTTTAAACATTTTGTCAATTACCAAACGCGTTTGTAGTTTATGTTTTTCTAAAAATAAACAAAAATCAGTTTATAAAATTTTTATAAATATAAACTGAAAACATAAACGTTACCAAACAGACCCTAAGTATTTTTGATTTTTTTTTATATATTTATTTCACCAAACTAATTTGTAATTTAAAATATATATATATATATATATTTAAACAAGCTTTTACAAATCAAATCAAACATGCGCAAGGTGAATATGCATAGGTTGGATTTATTTGATTCTATTTTTTTTTTTTTTTTTGGTGGTTAACACAATGAAGAAATTAGCATTTGCTCTCATTATACCCATTCAACCTAATCACTCAAGCAAGCCGCCAATGAACAACAATGCTCAAATAAGGTTACATATTTTTATGGTTAAACCAGATGACTGACCTATCAAATAAGACAATCTAATATGTGATTTTCTAGTTTCCAATTTTATTTTATTTTCAATATAGAGATGATATCTAAACGTGACCCCTGTATGCCCAGGGCCCAAAAACACACCCAAACAAGCAACCAAATAAGAACACACAAAGATTTACGTGATTCGGTGAGTTACCTATGTCCATGAGTAACATAATTTCACTATACTAAATAAAGAAATTATAGAGCTATTTCTTTCTCTCAACCTCACCTCACTCACTCACTCTCTTTCTACAACTCTTATTGAATACTCTTGCTTGCTCTTGCTTGGTACTTTATTCCCTCCTTGAATCCCTATTTATAGACAATGTTTTGGAGACAATTTGGTAACTTCCCCATGGCAACTTGCAAGTTGCTTCTGCAGATGCATTGTACATTTAACTTGCAAGCTTTTAGAATTGCAAGTTGCCCACTTGCATTTCTAGAATATGAACCAACTCACTGAATTAATTCAATGAGTTAACACAATTGAGTTAACTCTATGCAACAACCCCACACACTCTACGGAGATGCAACTAGTATATATATATCTTAGAAACCAACTTCGAGTCCTCCAAACAACATATATTCTAGTATATATAGTGTATGATGATGAAGAAAGAGCCATCCATTAACCATAAATTAAGCAGGAATCGGCTGCATTGAACCTGTCAAAAGGTGGACATTTGAAGTCAAATTTCGTTATAAAATCTCAACTTTTTTTAATTTTAAAACAAGTTTCTGTAATTTCCCAACGGTCGAATGCCCACGTGCAATTGGCTGTCACGCACCATACCATATGGCTTAATTTGAAAGTCATGAAACAGTAGATAAAATGGAATAAAATATTAAGGGACAATGTTTTCTTCGGCTTATAAACTGGATTTGACAATATTGTTCAAATCAATGAGGTCTATTATGAGTGTTATTTCAATAATTCAAATTATTAACTTTTTAAGTCACAATGTTTAGATCATTTATTAAAAAAAAAAAAAAAAAAAAAAAGAAGATCGATCTGATAAGAAAAAAAAATTAGGTCATTCATGAAAAATTTGATTGATTTGTTAAGAAAAAAATTAGGTTAATTTAATGAACATACCCATGATAGTTTATGACATTTATTTCCAAAAATAATAAATGATAAATATTATTTAAAAATTAAATCATTTATTTTTTGGGAGACAACGTAGTTACGGTTATCGGATCTATTTATATTTTTTACATAAATAATCAATAACAATTCAAATCATCAATTTGACACCCATGGTGGGCTCAAAGGCCCAAATAACAGATTAGAGAGAATCGGCTCCCAAATATTAGCATTACATTTATCATAATATTAATTTTATATGAAATAATATACTAAATGTGATATAAAAAGATAGTAAAAATAACATTATTGAGAACAAGACTTGTCTAATACAGTAGCAGGAGAGGTCAGGCCCAACAAAGGATGCACCATCTCAAATATTTATTAATTTATTTTTAAATTTTAATTTATGTAATCAATGTAGTATTGTTAAATTTCAAACAGACCTTAATCCTCTTACTTGGCAACAGTCAAGTTTGGGAGTAATTTTTGATGTGGGTAGGATATATGTCATATGATACCTTCTATTATTGTGATTGACTTTAACAGTAAAGTCTACTATATTTATGTTGGGTGTTTGGTGAACATTAGAAGGCATATGTCACGTGGTACTCTATTGACATACAAAAATTTCTCCAAAGTTAGGGTAACACAAATTTAATTTTATTTATTTTTATTTTGTTTTATCTTAATAAAAACTTTATTAATAACTTGTAAGATAAAGGGTCAAACAAGACCTAACCACAACATGGTTATGGGTTCACTTTATAATAATAAAATAAAGGCACAACATGTAGGTAATATTTAATTCACTAGAATGAAAAGGAATAGAATGATCATTCTATCAAAATATTCATTTTAATGTTTGGTTGACTAACAAAGTAATAACAAAATGCATTATAAATAAAATTATAATTCACCATTTCAATACAATGATCATTCCATATGAGAACCTAAAGAATAATCAATACTTAGTAATTCCATACGTTCAAAATAACACAAATAAAAAGGAAATGATATATCAACCAAAATTTTATACAGAGTGAGTATTCTAGAATGATATGATAATATCATACTCTTAAATTATGTTTATATGTTAGGCATTGTGATTTTAAATGAGAAGATCATCAATCACATTCTTTTTATATATATAATATATATTTATGCATACACAGTACTACTCCACAACAAATTGAAGTTGGACAACCCACACCACCAAGTGATGGCCCAAAGAACTCAAGCATCAGGCCGGCCCAACCCTTCTTGGGGGACACAATGAAGTCTCTGGGCCTATCCTACATAGAAGAATGGGCTAGAAACGAGATTCGCCCATCACGACAGATCTGAATTCTGAAGGGAAACCTGAAAATTCCTTTTAGGAAGATGTGTGCACTAATAAATCCTCTTAATTTGTTAGTGCATAAAAAAGTCCGATTCACTTTGAATTATTACTAAAAAATCTTTTTATTGTTTTAGCAGCATTTTCATAAAAATAAAATAAAATTTCACTAATTATTAGTTTTTAGTGATAGTTGAAAAATTCGATATAAAAAACATCACTAATTGTTATTTTTTAGCAATAGATTTAGAAAATTATTACAGAAAAATGTTACTAATTATCAATTTTTAGTACCAAATTTTAAAAATTGTTACAACAAAATGACACCAACACTTGTGAGACTTTTTTCAATATAAACAGTTGTGAAATTTAATAGTGCATAGATCCTTATAACAGGACTTGTGAGTAATTACTTCAATTCTGAACTGTCATTGGGCACCATATGTGCTCAACAAGCCGAAGTCTGATTTTGTTCACAAAATTAAAAAGTATGTAAACGATACATATTTTGTAATTGTTAGAAAATAGTGAGATCTACACATTTAGGGGAGATCATTAATCATAAACTATGTATTGTGTATTGTCAATAAGTCATCATCTAAATGATTCAAATTATGTGGGTTCAGTTATATGGACAATTTCCTTCTCTTTTTGGGTATTTCTATTTATACCACCAAAACAATTGAATACATTAAATTTTTAATTACACCACATACAAAAATAAAGAAATGAAAAAACCTTACTCCTACCATGCATCCCTCACCTTTTAGGAAACTTATTTGATGTGCAATGTACACTATATACAATCTTAACACAAAATTACATAGGTTTTTACAAATTTATATAAAGTGATCTCACAAAAATGCACAAGTTGAACACATATTCGCGTAAATTCACAAAATCATGTAGTTTCACCAACTTATGCTAATTTGTATTCAACTTATACATTTTTGTGAGATCACTTTTATAAGTTCGTAAAAACTTACATAATTTTGTGTTAAGGTTGCATACAGTGTGCATTACACACCAAAACATTTCCCCACATTTTAAATCCTAACTCTGTTCCAACGTTACCAAACCACCATCTCTAATTGTCACTTCCTCCATATCTGACCAGTAGCCCCTAGCTCTCTATCACTGTGACTCCCTCCCCAACTATCTTCCCCATAACAAAAGTGTTAATTGGCCAACTATTTGGGATCACACTGAGGTTAAAAAATGTGAACTGAAGGAAAATATGTGAGTAATCATATTACTGGAAGCAAAAACATTTTGGATTGGAATACTTGAACCATGAGCCTCATCCAGAAGACCATTCGTTGTCAATTGAGAAGCTACCGGAGTTTCTCAATATATTATCCACACTCCAAATCCCTAGGTTGTACAATGGTGACCTAGGAGAGAAGAATGGAGAGAAATAGTTTTTGCATAATTTTTTCCATGTAAACTCCCATTACATTAATACGTATATTATTTTCTCTATATCAGATATACAGAGATTCTCTGCTGATAGAAGTGGAGTTGTAGACTATAACACTTCCAAAGATAATCCCTTTAATTATTTTATTTATTTAATAAGTAAATTATCTATAACCCATGTGGACGCTCCATAGATAATGGGTCGGATCAAATCTGATCCAATTTCTAACATCTCTCACTCGTCCATATCATTAGTTACATTCACAGCCATCATTTCTCAATCTCTCATTCAGTCTACTCCTCATACAAAAAAATAGAGCATGCGACATGACGAGAAAATACTGGTATGACTGTTTACATGAACTGACAAGATATGCTATAAAGTTCTGATTCAAGAATTACTGATAAACTGAATTGTTTGAATTATTGATTTGGGACATCATTCATTAACCCTTTACCTTGTTGTTATTCACTGGGCTTTAGCTCACTGTTTTTATATATATGTATAGGTGAGCATTTTGGAGGACAAGTCTAGAAGGGGTCTTTAGCCGAGCCACCGTTTTGAAGCCTACCGAATTGTTTTGAGTGCCTCTGAATTGGAGCTAGGCCTAGAAGGCCGTTGTCAAGCTTTTTATCATGATGTACACTTTCAACATGTGCACATATTGTGTATAAGGTATTATATTATAAGTTATGTATTGTTATGTGGGTAAATTAACGTTTATATGTGTACATGTTTGTTCATATAGATGCACAGCTTATTGGACCATTGGTATTTTTGTGTAATGCTTCTACTAGCCCCGATTATTTTTTACTGTACAGGAAGGCCTTTGGAAATTTCGGATTACTGGCCATTCGGGTCGTGACACTTTGAGTATAGCCTTCACCATGAGATGGACTTTTAACCCATCAACCTTATGCTTAACTTTTTAATACCTACTTGTGGCCAATGGTCTTGCATCCAGGTGAAAAGTCAACCAACTCTAAAATTTGGTTCCGAGCCATAGAACTCATTTCATTCTTCATAATAGCCATCCACGTACTAGCATTTGATAAAACTAATGCTTCTAATGGGAAGCAGACTCATCATGATCCAATGGAGTACACATGAAAGATTTTCCTTTAATCTCATAAGATGATGATAAATGATTCCACGTTTACCTCTACGTAACTGGGATCCTTATTGAGTCATTTTCCAGTGAAACACTCTCATTAGAAGGTAAAGCACTCTCACTATCTTTGGCGATTTCAAGATGAGTCTCTAATTCTCCATCCTCGCAAAAGATGGTGTGACTTCCTTAGACTCCTACAACTCAAAGAGCACAATATATTTCTTTACTTCACCAATACTAGAAAATTCACTCTGAATGAAATTGACATCTCACGGCTCAGTTTTAGTCATTCCACTATAGGGATGTTCATTATACTTTACATAACCCTTTGAGCATTCTGAGTATCTAACAAACACTTGTTTATTTTCTCTAGAGCCTAACTTTCCATACTTATGAGAAGTATTGTGAACAAAACTCGCACAACTCTAGGCCACAAATGCTCCAAATCAGGTTTTGCACCTTTCTATAACTCATATGGAGTCATTGGAACTAACTTTGAAGGCACACGGTTAAGGATGTAGGCAGTAGTCATAAGAGCATCCTCCCAAAAAGATATAGGGAGGTTGACTTGTGTTATCATCAATCTAGCCATTTCAAGCAAAATGCAATTCTGTCTCTCTGCTAAAGCATTTTGTTTCAAACTGCCTAGAATTGTTAACTGCCTACATTCCCATTTTCCTCACATAGTCCCTAGAACTGATGTGATAAATATTCACGCCCTCGATCCATTTAAAGGATGTTCAATTTCCTGTCTGCCTGATTCTTAACCAATGCAATAAAGCACTTGAAGCAATCCAATGTCTCAAGGCGATATGAGATCAAATAGACATTATTGAACCATGAATAGTCATAAACAAATATAAGGAAATAAGAAGCGTCATGGCATGCCTTTACATTTATAGGTCTACAAATGTCAGAGTAGACTAACTCTAGAGGATATAAAATCCTAGGTGCCTTTCCAAAAGGCTTCCTACAAGCCTTTCCTGCCAAACAAGACTCACATACAAGAAGACTTACATTAGCAAGACGCCCCCAACGAGCCTTCTTTAGCTAGTTTAGTCATTTTATCTATTCCTATGTGACCAAGTCTAGCATGCCAATTAATAGAATTTTAATATATCATTATCATAAGACATATAAGAATATGAGAAAAAAATTCAAATCTAGCATAAATAAACCATTAGAAAGAAAACCTTGCCCATACAAACCTTTATTCAAATATGTATCCAACTAACTACCACTAAAACCAAATCCAAACAAAGTAATAATTGATATTAAAAAAAAAAAATTACATTAGATACCAGGTGCATAAAGCACATCATGGAGGAGTAAAGTGCACCCTAGACACGTCTTAAGCTAATAAGAACCAACTCCAAGGACGCCCTCTCAAGTTCCATTACCCAAAGTAATGTACTACTTGCCAACAAGTATCTTTTTGTAATTCACGAGCTCAACTCTTTCTTTGATTCTGTGGGTGATTGCTTCTAACTATAATCCGACCATGGAGAGAATTAGCAACACATACATGTGAACAAACACAAGTATTTATTGAGTTAAGTGAAAGGTTTACCTTCTTTGTATCAAGGCATTCCCGAGCAAAATGACCTCACTTCCTATAATTATAACACTTGACTTTAGTCTTGTTTTTATTTCCAGCGCTCCTACCTCGATGGCACTTTCCCACATTACCTTTCTTAGGACCAAGGTTACTAGTTACACCACCACGTTTTCCTTGTTTGTTGCACTTAGGCCTAAATACCTGACGTTGCCCTACTTGGGCAATAAGGACAGCACTATATGCGACCTTAAGTGCTTCACTTCAAGCCCAAATTGCTCAAATTTCAAAATAAGAGCAAGTAACTCGGTTGCAGGTGTGGTCCCATAGGTAATATTTAGTTGATTCCACATGTCTTAAGCAATAGGGTTTGTCTCAAACTCCCTTGTGAGATTATTATGTATGCTGCTAAATATAGTATAGCGCTCGCATTGATCTTCCTTGACCCAATTCTGATGGGTCTCCGTGTCATGACAATGTTGGGCAATGGTCATTTTTTCAGATTGAATCTTAAGGGTTGTCAAATTTTCTATGACTTCTAGTTCATTAAGAAAATATTAGATTTCATGTAACGCCCTGACAAATGAACTGCCATGTTCCCCCTTTTCATCTGGGCATTACAAACACAAGATCGAGAACACAGACAACACAAACAAAATAAAATAGTAATGACATAGCATTAACAACGTTCCTTCCCTTTTGAACTATTTCCAAGCTTTACAACATTGTTTCATTACACTTACAAACAAAATAAAATAGTTCAACTAGTAAGGAATGATATAACAAAATCAGCTACTGTTTATCTTTTCTTCAAAATTTGTTCCTTGTTACATCAAAATACATGTCTACACATAGTAATCCAAAATTGTCCCTGGAATACGCATAATATGATTTCAAACACGAGCTTTCATATCTCAAAAGTTTTCTTCAACACAAAATATTCATTTAGGAGGCACTTCGTCTTCATTTCCTCAAATTGGTTAGCTTTGCAGTGAGCGAAAGCTCAGTAGGTAATGCACTTAACAGGCTGTAACATTAACTGAAAAACACATGATCATGCAATGCAACATTTGATAAATTTTATTATGTATATGTATGGATGCCTTTATGCATGAATATGAGATGAGTAATATGTAGGTTAAGTTAACATTGCCTGAGTTCAGACGGGGTGGTAAATATACTATGACATTCCAAGTAAGAGTCGAAATTCAAAACACATACATAGATATCGGTTTTGTATACTTAAAATAGTCCCACATTTGCCGGCTCCAGAAACGGCGGGGCGATGGGCACCCAAAAACATTTTTCCCTACCGTATTTGCCGACTCCAGAAATGGCAGGGATGCGGACACCCAAAACCATGTTTTTCTACATTTTCCGACTTCAGAAATGTCGGGCTCATAGACACCCATAAACATTTTCCCACATTCGTCTGGCGGTATACGTAGATAGGGAAATTGGGTACCTTGACTCCCCGCCAGGGTACCAAATACAATACACAACTCAAAACCACCCGACTCACTACTCGGACTCATAGACTATTTACCCCCTCTCAACTTTCCACTGTTCACACCATTATTGTATCATAAAAGAAATTTGATAATGCATATGATGCATAAATTTATAAATTCTAGTTTTCTCCTAAAATGATTTCAATGCACACAATTCACTATTTCACCTTTCAATAATAACCATGGTTCATTTAACAATCATCACCAACACAAGGTGTATGTAGAAAAGGATTTCAAATCATACATTTCCACCTCAAAGTTAAGCAATTACCTTCAATTTCATACTTTTGAAATCAATTAAGAGAAATCCCTTTTGTAACACCCCAAATTCACCAACATAAACTAGGTACATCGACTAACATTCATTATAGAATAATAGCAATTCCCTAAATCATCATAACATTGATCATTAAAGTTTGTACAAAATAGTTCCACATGCGAATTATACATTCAATGATATGAAATACATGAATCAATAGCATGTAGAACGCCAACTCTGAAAAATAAATAAAATGCCCCCAAGGGCTTACAAATTCCAAGGCTTAAGCAAGGTTACACAAAAATAGTCTCTTGGACACAAATAGTTATAGCCCTAGGCTTACAAATATGATCACAACAAAACAAAGCCTTGTGCTCTATATACATTTATCCACGCCCTAGATTGGCGGGTTCACCATGTCTTTTCCTGAACCAAAATCCCATAAGAGTGAGCATAAAGCCCGGTAGAGAATTCTTAACAAAGTATATACATTTATGCAGGATTCCCAATATGAAATATGCATGCCATGATATGCCATTTAAAAGAAGATTTCATCTTTCATCTTTTGAAAACTACTATGCTCGAAAATAATTTGAAATCTCAATAATTCAAAAATTTACAATTTAGTTTAAGGGGCAGTAAATACGACTCAGGTAATCTCTAGGTTGGTGTCTGCAAGTAGGCATAACTAACGCTATCAAATCTCCATTTTCCCGGTAGCTAACCGGTAGGCACATGGTACCTCCTTCGCGCGTATTTTTGGTCTTTCACCTCGGACACTCAGGCCAACTTAATCAATTTCATCTACACCTCCTAACCAAACTTACCAACGTAGTTACCCCAAAACATATCAATGAAACTCATTTCACAATATTTCTTTCTCAATGTAAGGTTTCAAATCCCAATTCAAGATTTTATAACAAGCAATTTATTGAAATGCCCATGCAACAATTATCCATGTGATGCAATAGTTATCTATTTACAAAACTTCCACACAAATGCTCCATTTGTTATCAAAAATTTCCATTTCTCTATCCAATGCATTTCACAAGATCGTCACATATCTATATGAACCCTCCAAAAATAATAACATTTTCATACCCAAACATTTTCAACAAACTTATCATTTCATGATTATGTCACATTTTAGTGCATCAATCACCCAAAATCAATGATTCTCATATTTCAAGAAAATTTACCATTTACTAAGTAAAACAAGAGATTTCTCAATTACTCACTCATTTCAACATTGTAATAGATAAACATTCACAAATTCTCAACATCTCTCATAAAATCTCAAGTTCTAGGTTTTTGCCAAAACTCATCATTTCTTCATTTTTCAAAGAGGGAATCTCTTCCCAAATCATCCTTTCTCATAACATAGTCAAGCTATCAAATATTGTAAGAAAAACATGGTGTAAACCCTTTTTTTTTTTTTTTTTTTTGCAATCATCCTTTCACATGAACCAAAATCAAAATCACTACACTTTCCAAAGAGTGCCACATCAACATAATCTTGCAAAATATATATAACTCTAAGAAAAATCCCTACCTCAAGTTTTGAAGAAAAAAAGATGAGAAACCCTCAAATTTGATGGTGTTGAAATCAAATCTCCACTGCACAAGATGAAGCTCTCGGTTAGCACTCCAAATTTGACGAAGGAAGTTGGGTCAAAACTCCAATGAATCCAAAGAGATCAAACTTTTAAAATGTTTTGGTGGAGGTTTTAGAGAGAAGGAGAAGCAAAAGTTGATTTTAGAGTGAGAAAATGATATGCAAAAGTGATATACACACAGCCTAAGAAAGAAGAAAAAGACTGAATTTCGGGCTCAGCGTTGCCCGCACGTGCGGCGCCTATTCCCGCATGTGCGTAGCGTGCCTTCCACACGTGCAGCCTTCATCCCCGCATGTGCGGCCCTCTCCTTCCCGCACCTGCTGCTCCACGTGCTTTTATTTCAGTATGAACCCAGGTTTTTCCCCTGTATTCCGCACGTGCAGCCTCACCTCCCGTATGTGCGGCCCCTCTCCCGTACGTGCGGCCCAAGGCCCCGCACGTGCAACCTTGGTCCTTTAACCTAGAATTTTCTCACCTCAACTCCAAACCTCGCGGACCTGACCTCGCACCCTCCGAAACAAGTGAAATTCAACACCGGAATAAACAAGAACAAAATTTTGAGAAAAACTTCCGAGCACAACAAACCCAAAGTTAAACGAGGAAAAAAAAAACAAAACGAGTAGCACACCCGGTCATCACACCTTTTTATTAAACAATTTCCAAAACCAGGGTTTATATAGAATTTAGGAATTTTCCTCCATCTCATGAAATTGATGCTAGTGTTCTTCATAAACAACATTGGTCAACGATATTAAGTACAAATCCTTTCAAAACCTTAAAACATTTCACTATTGTCCAATCCCTTCACTAACACAATGGTCTATATATATACATATATGATGAGTATCTAATGAAATTATCACATATGAGTCCCAAACTAAAGGAATAGCAAGTTAAATACACTCCTACCTCAAAAATAGAAGCTAAAGATGAGAATCCACATGAAACTCTGACAGAAGTGTTAAACAATCGGTAGATATCTTGAACTAGTCTTGCTCTTCAATTATCTTGAAGGATCTAAGGTGGATTTAAGGTAAAAATTGAAGGAATCAAGTGTTTGGGGTGTTCAAGTTTCGAAATGGGTGGTAGAGAGAAAGAGAGAACAATTGGAAAAGTGAGGAAGGAATGAGTTAGATCAATTTTTAAGTGAGCTCTCCTGTAGCGATCCCGATTTTGACCCGTCTCTTGTGGTGTTCCGGGCTCGGATTGGTATGGTTTTGATCGGTGTTACATATCTTAATTTCCCTTGTATTCCCCTTATTTTTGGTTAACAGGTTATAGTGGTGTGTTTGGAACAAGAAATGTCTCCAAACCTTTAGATGCAAATCCAATCCGAATTGTGCCTTGCAGGGTTGTATCGGAAGTTAATTCTTTCATGTTTTGCCACTTCGTTGAGCATGTCAAGGGTCGAGTCACCCTATACAGCTTACAGGGGTCGAGCTGCCCGGTCAGCTCGCCAAAGCAAAAATGCAAAATGCATTCGAAGTTTCTTGTCCGCTCGAGCGGCCGTTTATGCGCTCGAGTGAAGAATGTATGGTTCCAGAAGTTTTACCTGTCTGCAAAAGTACTGGGAAAGTGTATTCGACGCTCAAGCGGGGCTTTCCACCCTCGAGCGGACCATGTTATATCAGTTCGTGAATCTGATATTTCAGATCACTTTTGTATATCTCTCTCAAAAAACATTTCTTCTCCCTTCTCTCTACATTTCTCTACACAAACTAGATCAAAAATCGTAATTTCTCAAGATCCATTTGAGTTTTGTCATTGTTTCTTCATCAAATTGGGTTATCATCTCAAGGGTTTCGTTGTGTGCGGTGAAGATCGAGTTTCGACACCATTGATTTTAGGGGTTTCATCTCATTTCTTCTTCAAAACTTGAGGTAGGGATTTTCTTAGAGTTATATATATATTTTTGCAAGATGTATATGATTTTCGAAATCATCTTTCGATAGCTTTGAAAATTGATTGTTGATTCAAGAAGTTGAGCAATTTTGAAAGTGGATTTGTCTCTTGTTCTTTAAAAATGATCTTATAGGTTTTAATCTTCGTTGATTGAAAAAAAGATGATTTTGGAAAGTTTTCTTTCAAAAGATTTAAGTTGTATAGTTTTGGTGAGAAAACATAGAATTTGGGGATTTTTTTTATTAAAAAAGACTGAAAATCCATGAATGATATTGTTATATTTATTTTGTGTGTCAAAATAAATGGATATTTAGAAAATTTCTTATTCATATTTATATAAATGATGAACTTCAGGGAATATGAGAATTGTTGTTCATTTTGGAAATTATTGTTCAAAACGTTGAAATAGTCTTAAAATGACTAATTATTGAGGATACTTGAGAAGAGGGAATTGTGTTATTTCTTGGATGATGAATTAGAATAAAAGTATTTATATTCATCATGTGTTATTGGCATAACAATTCATTTGATTATATTAAACTTTGGATGTTGATTTGAAAACTTGCATTGAGAAAATAATGTTGAGAAACAAGTTTTCACGAAATAGTTTTGGGGTAAATACGTTGGTAAGTCTTGATAGGTGGTGTAGATAATATTGAATAAGTTGTCTTGAGAGTCCGGGGTGAAAGACCGAAAACCCGCGCGGATAGGTGTCGAGCCTTCCGGTTAATACCGATAAAAATGACAATTTTGTAGTACTTGTATAGTCTACTTGCAGACACCGATCTAGGGATTACCAGAGTCGTATTTACCGCCCTTGAAATAAATTGTTAAGTTTTGAACAATTGAAATTGCATGACATCATTGAGCATGATGGCTTTCAAAAGATGAAAATGTGATTTATCTTCAAAAAAGGCATAGCATGGCATGTGCATTTCATCTCTTGAGACTTGTATAAAATGTATATACTTTGTTAAAGATTTCCTACTAGGCTTTATGCTCACCCTACGGGATTTTTGTGCAGGAAAAGATGTGGTGATGCCGCCTAACTAAAGGCGAGGAAATGTGTGTTGAGAGTACAAGACTCTCATTTTGTTGTGACTCTATGTGTAAGCCAAGGGTTGTGTATGTGTAGGTTTGAATAACTATTTTGTGCAACCAGGCTCAAGCCTTGAAAACTTGTAAACCCTTGGGGGTATTTACTTGTTGTTGGATTAAAGTATTGTTGCATAAAGAACTATTGTATCATGTAATGTAAGTTTGGAGATTTATATTCGGTTTTTCTTGAAAGAGCCATGATTGTTGTATTATCATTTGGACTAGAAATTTGGGGCATTACATCTCTCGAACAGACCGTTCAAGCAAATTTTCTTTTCTCGAGCAACCAACAAAATTTCAAAGAGATCGCTAGACCGGTAAATGTGAGGTCCCCGAAGTTTTGCAGAACTACAGTGAAAATACTTGGAGCATGAAATATATGCTCGAGCGACCACTTTCACCACTTGAGCTGTCTTGCCTATAAAATGGCAAACTATTGAGAGCTAAGAATCTTTGCTCGAGTAACAAAATGACCGCTCGAGCGATCTGCGAAAAACAACTGTCACATTTCATCTTTGGTGAGGTTGGTAACAACATTCTTAGAGGCTATTTCACTACATTGATTACGTAGGGTATGACATTAGCACACATTTAAAAAATTTATTCCCAAAAACACCACTGGTATGCAATATTTCCACTTGCATAGGGAGATTGAAAACTTCGTTAAGCTCGTAACCATCTCCACCTATGAGAGTTAAAATATAGTACCCAATTAATTTTTGAATTATTTAATAGGCAAAAACATATCTTAATTCCACAACATTAAATCATGCATGATATATGAGTCCAAAAATACGCCACACAATTTTGCTCGTGGGCTCCACTTGAATCCCTTTTGATAATATGGTGCAATATGTTAAAGCAACCTTGAAATGTATTGGTGACAATGAAACATATCCCCTTACATGGCTATTAAAAAATACATCTAAAAAATAAATAATTACAACCCAAAAGAATCCTATTACATTGATTCTAAGAAAAAATAACTTGGGGATGCTACTTCATCAATATATTTGTGGAGTCTACTTGTAACAATACAAAAATAAATTTACGAACATGTGCACAAAAAATTACCAACATTACCTCCATCCATCCATACATACAACATCAATCAATAAACAAATGGCCAAAGAATGGAGGTCAAATTACAATTCATACTAAGGAAAAAAGTGCAGTCATGAAGATCTAAGACTCAAAAATATATATTAGTTCTCAACTAATATATATTAATAAATTAATTTCACAATTTAATAACACAAAAATTAATGCTAAAACAACTAAAAGGAGTTAACAAATTATGCATGATTATTGACAAAACAGAAAAATAATTTTCTAAAATTTTCTTAATTTTTAGAATTTTTAAATTTTTTTTATAATTTTCATAATTATATTTTTAATTTTCTATAATTTTCAAAATTAAAATCTATATAAACATGTGAGAATATCCAAAGAAAATTCAATATAAATTAATTCCAAAAAACAATGGCCAAATCAATTACATAGAAAAATATAACAAATATCAGGGAATCTACACACGCCTCACGTGTACCACACGTGCCTCGAGAAACGTGCACACGCGCCACACATACGCTGTGGAAGCTGCTCTGCGTGTGTGGTAGAAGCTACATACGCCACGTGGCATGCGTACACACGTGCTCCCCTCACGTGTTAATGACGTCAACCACATGCAATGCACTGACATCATCGGCGCTGGTTGCAAAACCGTGCTGAGTCACGCCATGCTTGAGCCGCGCCGCACTGATTGCTGTAAGATACATCATGCTAACGTCAGGAAGCGCGCCGAGTTACGACAAGCCAAGCTAAGCCGCTCTTATCTAGTGCTAACATCAGGAAGTGTACCAAGTTGCAACGAGCCAAGCCGAGCCGCACTTATCCGGCTTCTGGAATCTCCTGTTTTCCCAAAAATTCTTAAAAACAGCGATTTTGGCCTAAAAATCTTTGAAATGCCATATCTTTTTCAATTTCATTCCGATTAAAGCCCATTTTATATGGATGGAAAGCTCATTTCAAAATATGTTAATTTTTGTTATTGAAAACAATTTTTTGTACTGATTTTTGAGTTAAAAAATCTACTGTAATGGAGTTTTGTAAAAACTAGGGTTTTCAAAAACCTTTTCGACATGCCATAATATTCAACAATAGTAAAATAGATAATATTGAATTAAATATGGATAAAACCAATAAATATGGATAAAACCAATCTCTGGCATGCAAATCACGAGGCGAAAACAAGCAATCATGGCTCTAATACCAATGGAGCAAAATATGTGGGTAATCATATTACTTGAAGCAGAAATGGTTTAGATTGGAATACTTGAATTACGAGCCTTGTCCATAAAACCCTTCGTCATCAATTGAGAAACTACCAGTTTCTCAATATATTATCCACTCTCAAAATCCCTTGGTTCTACAATAGTGACCTAAGAGGGAAGAACAAAGAGAGAAATATTTTTTGCAGAGATTTTTCTGGATAAACTCCCACACCAATAATATGTTTATTATTTTCTCTATATCAGATATATAGAGATTATTTGATGATAGAACTGAAGTTGTAGACTCTCACAACCACTGTAACACTTCCAAAGATAATCCTTTAATTATCTTATTTATTTAATAAGTGAATTATCTATAACCCATGTGGACACTCCATGGGTAATGGGTCAGGTTAAATCCGGCATAATTTCCAACATGAACAGATACATGTTAAAGCACTAGAAAGAAAGACCATGCATAATGAGCTATCTCATTGAAAGGATACATAAATTAAAAAGAACTACTTGCATTTTGGTGGCCAACATAGATTAGGCAGAGCTAACCAAACAACCAATGCTTTGCATTCATGACAATTGAAATTCTCAACACTTCAATAATTATTGTTTAGAGATGAAATACAATGGAGATTGCCAACCAAACAACATGCCTAAAACAAACTGGCAACCCTTCAGAAAAATGGAATAATATAATATCATTTTGGTTGCAGCAAGATTGTACATTTTCCCTTCTACTTCAAATTTTCCCAACAACCAAACAACCAAACAATTGACGAATATAACAAGATGGTTTGACTAAAGCAACATTACATCATCTGACTCAAAGGGGAATTGTTGAATATCTGCAGAATCCATTTCCCAAATCGTGAGCGATGCTGTGACGCTCACTCCTGTAGCGTTGTTGAACAAGAATGCTCGCGCTGCTCCATAAATTGCCTTTGTTGGGTAGATTCGCGATGTGATCACTGTTCTTCCTCCTTGAGCAAAGCTCTCCACAATGGAATGATCAACCTAATTTATTTATTTTTTAAAACCATTTAGGTTCATATATTAACCCCCCAAAAATGAAATTTTATAGGAAAAACAACTTAATAAGATTTGAAACTGAATTTTACATACAATTTAATGATTTTACATACCAATATTCTCATAGATAATTTTTCGCCATCTAGCACAGGGACCAAGCCTCCATAAATATTTTTGTCAACATCAGAAGCCTTTGATGACCTGCATACAATTAACACCATCTCGTGTAAAAAATAATTTCTTGTTAGCTTGATCATAATCAATATAAACACTAGGAAGCCCATTTGGTAATGCTTCTGTTTTTATTTTCAAAAATTTTGAAAATCAAAAACAAGAATACATTTCTTAGAAAATTAAAGAGATTCCAAATGGACCTACTTATATGGGACCCACTTTTGCGTTCCTAATATAGATGAAGAGACCAACCTCATTTCATCGGAACAAAAGAAGGTCTTATAAGTGCCATCAATGTCCTTAGAGATGTAGAAATACACCGGTGTAAACTCAGATAGCGAATCATCAGCAATAACCAAAAGGCCAAATGGTCCTAGAGTGCCTCTCACAACAGCACCAGTAGTACTACAATTGTAGCCGACATCGGCTTCAAGTGTCGCTTCCAATGCCTCCTTATCTACCTCAAATGTGGCAGTTATGTCCAACTGTCACCATTATCACATGGGTACGTGTAAGTGGACTATTATTAATTAATACATGTTTATGATAATAATCCAACAATTTTATTAAAATATATGTAGCATGAACCTGTGTAGCAGAGCTTATATTCAGTGGCACGATTGATCCGGGCCCAAGCTCCACGCCATTGAACTCAATACATTTCAATCTGAGTTTCTCCACTTCCTCCACAGGCCATTGAAGTATATTAGTTCTAGTTTTCTTGTCATACACTACAGTCCTTGGAATGGTCTGTGAAAACATAACAGGGAATTAATCTTCTCTATTCATGAGTTTTAGTAGAAGTCTTACTCTAATAACAAGCGTTTCAATCCAGACATGAACTAATGATTGGACATAGCTATCCAATGGGCCAGAACATAATCATTTTCTATTCTAGAAAAGAAAAACTTTAAAAAATAAAACAAACAAACAAACTTATTGTAGGCTTACGATGAACTTGCCTTTATTCTATACATCTACGACACAATGAAGTATTTAGTGGTTAAAACTCGATTATGAACTTTGAAGTTGTGAGTTCGATATGAAGGCATTTACTTTTTACAAATCATACCAATGTTAGGTCTATACTCAATTTACTCCTCTCAGATCTCATGCAATGGGATTAAGCTATGCATCCTTCCTGTGGTGGAGCCAATTTAGACCTAGCAGGGACACGCCCCTCAGCTTTTAAATGTTACACTTTCCTGCGATTTTTTTTCAAAATATCATTCAATTTATCACTTCCAAAATTATATACACCTTCTAAATTTGTTAAATGTATAGCCCATTTCTTTTATCATTTTCAAATCTACACTTACCTTTCCATTTTATTTTGCTATAAAATTTGTTTATATATAATTTAATTTTTTTTTATTGTTTGCTCAAATAAAATAGGCTTTATTTGATTACATATAGATCATTTGAAATTTTAAAATTATTGAGATTTTGTTAAACAATGGATTGATTTTTTGAATTACTAGGTTACAATTTTTTTTCATTCTTCTTCATCCAACTCGATACACCATTTGCTTGAATACAAACATAGATTGACTATTTATTTGTTCTGCATGGAAATTTAAAAAGGCATGTAATGACCCCCAAAATGTGTATCAGGAATTACCTTTATTTACTTGTGGGTAAATGTACTTTAATTTAATGATATCAGTTCGAATTGAAGAATTATCTGTTGAATTATGACTTTAAAACTAAAATTAACGACCTTTATGGGTTTAAAAATCAAAATTGAGTACACAGATATGTGAATGGGAATTTTTAAAGCCATTTGGAAAAGTTAATTGGAAATTTATTTTGTCTGATTCGTTAAGGTATGTTTGGGTGATTAACTTTGCACTGCAAATTGAAGGCCTTAGAGGCTTTAGAAACCAAAATAAAGTACATAATTATAATCAGCATAATTTTTAGAATCATCTGGGAAGTTTAATTGAAATTTGACTTCGTGCGATTCGTAAGAGTGCATTTGGCTCTCCCTATTTGTGATAAGCTTTTATATATATATACACATATAATATGAGTTGTTGAACTCATCAATTGAAGTCCAAAATATCTAAGGAAGAAGGAGAGAACCGTGAGAGAGAGAGAGAGAGAGAGAGAGAGAGAGAGAGAGAGAGAGAGATTAGAGAGAGAAGGGAGAAAGTGTAGAAATGAAAGAGGAAATCCAATATTTGGCTTGAGTTCATCATGATTATGCAAGACCAAGTGGTGTTAAAGGCTCAAGGTAAGATTTTCCCTCTCAATACTTGAAGATCATAAGTTAAAGAGTGAGTTTCTTGGATTATCCATGATTATATGAATGAGTTTTGTTTCTTCAAGCAAGAAGATGTTGAATCTTTGTACATGGCATGAATTTATGTTACAAATTAATTTCTTGTAGGAGTTTTATGGCTCTTAAAGAGGCTAAAGAGGATTTCACCATGTAAGTGAGCTTTGGACCCCCAACCATGTCTACTTTATGCTTTTGTGTTTTGATTCTTAATCTTGTTCTTGTAATTGGGGAAATTGAGTAGTCTTTTGGAGTTATGATTTTTGATGGAAGCTAAGAATGTGAAATTTAACATGTGTTAAAGAGTTTTGGGATTTTTGATTTACATAAAATTGAAGTTTAATTTTGAAAATGAGGGGTTCTAAGTCAAGAAGCCATTTTTGGACTGGTTTTCGCCCAGAGCCGCACGTGTGGCAGGGCTTCCCGCACGTGCGGCAGTCCATTCCAGCACCCAAAAATGAATCTGAAATAAAAGCACCTTGTCCCACACGTGCGGCTCAATTCCCACACGTGCGGCCCTGTTTCCCGTAGGTGCGGGACAGTCCTGTTTCAACCAACTTCAAATAAGCATATCTCTTGCATCTGGACTCCATTTTCAGTGGTTCTTGAGCCTAAATTCAAGCCCCAGAAGTCTAGTTTCCAACGGTGGTGATCTCACTCCCAAATTCTTAGTACAAAAATAGATATGCCCAAATTAGTGAAGATGGCCGACTTTCTGTCCAACCATTTCATGCCATTTTCTCAGCTAACCCAATCTCCTTTCATTTCTTCCTATCTTCCTTGACATGAATTATGATTTATTGAAGACTTATGAGTTTAGAACCAACATAACTAATTGATCAAGAGAACAAGTAAGGGATCGGTTATATTCTCATATTATGCTTTGCGCATGGTGTTTGTAGGTCAAAGCGAGGACATCGACCCATTGCTACCGGAAGCCCATCACTGTGAGTAATAGTAGTGTAACGATATGTTTTACTTACTTCTTGTGATCATGATTTATACATCGTAGTTTGTGAATGGCATATACTCGTCATTGTGCTTTGCTTGAATTAATGGATATGATTGAACGGTGGTATTGATATGGACCTAAGGTCGTTTTGTTCCCATTAATAAAAGTGGGCCCGAGGCCATTATGATGTGAATTTTTTATGACTCATGGCCCTAACGCCAAGGGAGATGGAGACATGCCGATGTTCCATCTTCCCTATATTGCTCTGGACAGCTGTCGTTATGTTGGGCCTAAGGCCGAGGGAGACGAAGACCTGTCGATGTTCTATCTACCCTATGATGATATGAATTGTACATGACTAAAGGCTCTAACGCCCAGGGGGATGGAGACATGTTAATGTTCCACCTTCCCTATATTGCTCTGGACAGCTATTGTTATGTTGGGCCTAAGGCTGTTTCGTATCATACATGGGCCCGAGGCTGCTCTGTATTACATGTGGGCCTGAGGCCGTTTTGAAATATGGTTATGGATAAGACTTGTATATGGTTCGATATATGTATATTTATATTCTCCAAGGCTATGCTCATTCACCTATCCTCCTACATTGCTGCTATGCTCATTCACCTAACCTTCTACATTGCTATTATTCACTGAGCCTTGCTTACTCCATTTTTTTATATACATTTTTGTAGGTGAACCATTGGGGATCGACACTAGAATAGATTGAGGTCCACCTCTCTGTCAAGCCGCCCGGGTTATGCCTCCGTGTCGAGGCTTTAATTTTGTACTGGAGAATTATGTAATTCATTGAGTCTTATGTAAATGTGTGTGAGATCTGTATAAGTTCTGTGATTATATGTAAATATGAAAAGTGTATTTAAATGCTTAAATTACTCTAAATTTTCACATATGCACAAGCTTAATGGGCATTTTATCTATGTTGGTATTTGCTTCCGCTTAAATTCCCGTATTTGAATAAATATTATTTTGAAATTTTGTTTTGAGGCCTAAGTATAGGCTGGTCATGAACCAAACTTTTAGAAACGGGTTTGGGTCGTGACAAGGCATCCCCATGTACTAGATGTATTGTACTCGCCTTTTATATTTTTACTTCGCACTCTTATTGGTTGAGAGTGCTCTAAACTCAAATGTTATGATAACTAATTATAGTAATATGTATTCTATTATGTTCCTTCTACTATAACACAACGAAGAAGCATATGCAACATTTTCCAGTTACAAATGTAGCATGTTCTTTTGTAATTACAATTCTATCACGCAACATTTGCCTCAAATGTAATAAAATGTTGCCTATAACCATAAGTTAAACTTATGGGTAATTTATAATAAACCCTCTTAAACTATGGCTCATTGCACTTTGCCCCTTTGAATTTCAAAACTCAACAGTTAACCATCTCGAACTATTATCTAACACTTTCCGTTAGGATTATGTTAAGGATTTAAATAGAATCAGGTCATATGTGAAGTACATGACACATTTATTGATTTTTTATGACAATAATACATGTTATTGATTATTTTAGGACAATAATACTCCTATCTAATAATCCCATTTGTGTTTTGTTTTCCTTATTTTAGTGGCAAACCATAAACATAGGATCATCATATTGGAGTATTATTGACCTAAAAATTCAATAAATGTGTCATGTACTTTACACATGATATGATTTTGTGTAAATTTCTAATAGAATTCTAACAGAAATAGTTAACTGCAACAAGATAATATTTTGATGTGGCAATATTGAATTTTAAAGTTTATGAAGCATTAATGAAATGGGTCGTAGTTTAAAAAGGTTTACTGTAATTTACCCTAAACTTATTTACATAATTTGAACACTTGGAATTGTAAATTAAATTTACTAAAATAGAGAAATTTTGTTACGATGATAGACAAGTATTATACCTGAACGGATGCCCAACCTTTCAAGAGGTCATCATTTTCACTATCAGTTTCTCCAATCCAAGCCCACAAAATCCTCCTCTGCTTGTTCTGATCATAAAATGTCTTTGATGCATAGTACTTTCCATAATCTACTCGCAACCCGATACCCACATCTAGTTCTGGGTTATCGGGCATCCATGTGTTATTATTCGGATCATATGTCCCCAATGCATAATAATCCTTCATCTCATCAAACAAACTTGCCTTAAGCACATGCTTAATATCCGGTCCATTAAATGATGTGTCCAACCCATGCACATTGGTAGTTGAAACTGGGTAAAAGTCCACACACTCCCAAATGCCCGTACCCCGAACCTCATGCATAATCCCATCCAATGGCTCATAGTTAATGAAGTTAGTGGTTTGGTACACAAGGATTATACCCGTTGTATTAATCTTTGACCCGATTGCGACGCGCCATTTACCATGCCCGGCATGCCACGCAGTGGTCGGGTCCCTAAAGTCCTCAAGACCAACACCGGGTGGAGGGACTATAACTGGGTTATCCTTATACTTGACCCAATTAAGAAGGAGAGGATCGGATAAGTTGGCAGGATATGCAAGGTTTTGCACTTGCACATAATTATCGGAAATACCAGTGTAAAGCATTATGATTCCTCCATCGGGGAGAAGTGTGGCGGACCCGGTCCAAACACCATTCCAATCGAACCAGTGATCGGGTACCATGGCAAGGGGGAGGTAGAGCCAGTGGATCAAGTCCCTTGATACTGCATGGCCCCATGTGATGTTGCCCCAAACTGGAGAAACTGGGTTGTATTGATAGAAAAGGTGGTACCACCCCATATGAAACAATGGACCTACAACCATGCAAAATTTAACATATATAAGCAGGTCATAAAACAGGGATGGGCTTCCTTCCTATCCATGATCTATAGTGAAAGATGCTATTGGGATTTGTAGGGCCCATTACAGGTTCTGTTTCAATAATCCAAACTATTACATTTATAGAACCCTTCATGGATATCTATAAAAAAAAATCAAATTGATCTGAAAATTGTAACATATTTCACTAATTGCATTTATCTAAAATAAAAAAATAGACGACAAGTATATTTTTAAAATAGACCATTCAATTTTTTGCTAATCAATTAAATATTATTAATGTTCATCAATATTATTATATAAAATAAACACTGAATTTAGTGTGGACACAGAATGTCACAATTTTCGCTTTTCGAAAATGTTCCTCTATAGCTTTAGCTACTACTACCACTACAACATATAAGAGTTTTAGAGACCAAATATTTTAATCTTTAAAAGTGAAAATTTTATTGCAAAAGATATTTAGGGACCAATTTCTATCATCATGAGGATAGTCGCTAAAAGGTCGTCCCGAAAAGTCAAAAACAAGGATTTTAGCGACAAAATTTTGAAAATGTCACTAATAAATAGAATTTTACGGACAAAATAATTTGATCTCAAAATGGTTTATTTTTTGAGACAAAAAATTTTGTCCCATAAAAATAATGATTCATCACTAATGTCTAATTTTCATTACTAAAAATATACTGACGACATTTTTCACAATAAAAATATTTGATCCTTAAAAAATAATTTTATCCCTAAATTTTGATCTCTAAAACCTCAATTTTTTGTGGTGATACTACTGATTCAACCATATCTACATCTGTAACTGCCGATTTCAATTGCCAACTATTGAATTCAATCATATCTACAAATTTGGTATTGTCGATTTCAAGCACACCCATATACACATATATGAAATGCAAGACTTACCATCATTATTGTATTCTTGAAATTTTCAGTCATTTTTCGACTTATCATCATTATTGTATTCTTGAAATTTCAGTCATTTTTCCTAGAAAATTCTGGACAAGAAAGGGGGAGTGGATTGTTTGGCCACAAAAAATAAAAAATAAAAAAATTCTGTTGGATTTGTTTGACTACAGAATATCATGAAAATTTTTGTTTTGTAAATAAGAAGAAAATGTTATTCTATGTATTAAACGCAATTAGGGGAAATTAAAGACAACCTTTTTAGATAACATGTCTACTTCTCAACTTTTTGAATTATTTAAAAAAAGTTTATTTTTTAAAACTTTTACTGTGTAACATATGATAAAATAATATTTTTGCAATAATATTACATATCAAAAACAATTCCCTAAAAAAGTACTTAGAAAAATATTTCTAGTGACAATATTTGTTTTGGGTGTGCCTCACATTATATCAACTTCAAATCTCTGTCATGCACTTCAAATTTGAGATAACATTCAAAATAAAATTTCATATTAAATATCATTTTTCATATATATATATATATATATATTTTTTATTAGACTGAAAAAATCAAATAATAATACTAGTAAGCAATTTTTAAGGGAAGCCTTGACACTGGTGCAATTTTATGTCTAAAATAATTGCTGAATGTAAACATTAATAATTTTTTTTCTCTTTATCATACTCTTTGTTGTATTATCCATTTCTTCTATGTTATGGGACTCTCTCTTTCGAATATACACAAAAATAAAAAATAAAAAAATTCATTCTAAAAGCACTATAACCAAAATCATTCTAAAGGATCTGAGCTCTTCTTTTGGATTGGATGGTTTGTATAAGATTGGTTGTTTCATCCTCATGGAATCATATTATATATACTGTCCTATTGATAAACTAATAAATAAATAAATAAAGTAGGTGATCCTCCAACATCGCCCAATAATTTTCCATGTGATCTTTGAAATTGCATTTTTATACCAACAGATGACACTGACTTGTTACATTACCAAAAGAATAATATTACAATCTCAAAAAAATTTATCCTCAATTTATTTAAAAATATTAATCTGTAACTTAAATTTATTTTATCTTAAACTCAAACTATATTAATTTAATTTTTACCACACAAATATCTCAGCAATAAAATTTCTGAACATGTAAATCTGGGACCGTAATTTTTTGTTACCAAAGGAATATAGAAATAGACGGGACCCACCACATCCCTTTTCATTGGCCCAAGAGCCTCTTAAAGCAAATGAACCATTCCACTTTTTCAGCTTAAATTGCATTGACACCCCTGCATATTTCTGAAATAATATTATCGCCTTTTTTATTCCCCGAAATCACATTGCATTCCCTTATAATCCATTTTTTTCAGCTTAATTTACATTGACGCCCCTGCATGCTTCTGAAATCATATTATTACCCTTTTAATTCTCTGAAACCACATTGTTTTTCGTTATTTTGAAAATTTTTATGATACTTTCTTCCAATCGTTAGTCTTCCATTTACAAACAGGATGAAAAAGTGTGAAATCAGCGAAAAATTTTTGTTCTTCCAACTCTCTTCTTCAAACTCTTTTTTTTTTTTTTGTGTGTGTGTGTGTGTGTGTAACCTACTACCCTTTACCCTCTTTTCCTACCTCAACTACTCCTTCCATGGAAAACCCATACATACTCATTCCCCAAAACTATTTTATTCCATTACAGAATTCAAACAACAAATTCAAAAAATTATATATATATATATGTATGTATGTATTGGTGGTTATGTATTGTAAGAAATGGTTTGGAAAAGAAAAAATTGTTGTAAAAAAAAAAAAAGATTTTTCATAAAACTTCGGTCTAATTTTTATGTGAGACCCATGCGCCGAGGATGGCAGGTATTGGTGGTAATGCGTTCTATGCCGCATTGTGATTCACGTAGTATATTTGACTGTTCAAAACCATTATCGGATGAATAGGAAATTGATGCCAAAATAAGATCCATAAAAATGGTGTTTTGGTGGATTTCCCAAATTGAAGGAAGGAAAGCTTGTCCCACATTACTTGACTAGGCTAACATTGTATGGGTTTATAAGCCTTGAATTTACAACTTGGGGAGGACTCCAAAGGGTACCCAAGTTTTGTAGAAGGGTGAGGTTATGAACAAAATGTGCTAGACTCATTGGATCCAAAACAAACATCTGTATGACCCTTAACCGTCCTGGTCGGACGGGTGCATGGTGTGAGGTTAGGCTGGGCTTGTTCGGCCCAATGCTTATCTTTTTTGGACCAAAAAGATTTGAATTTTATTTTTCTAAAATTAAATTCTTACCTTTTGGAATTTGTATTCTGAAATTAATTTCGAAGTGGCATTTGGTTCAGCACACTTGTTTAGATATTTTCCTCCACCCGAATTGGTTCATATCTATTTAAATTTAAACCGAACAGGTTCATATCTGTTTAAATTTAAACTGAACAGGTTTGTGTCTATTTAATTCCAACTGAACAGGTTTTGTACGTGTTCAAACCTATCCGAACAGGTTTTCTACCTGTTCTGAAAAGCCACCAGGTCTTCTATAAATAGACAGTCCCTAATTTGGATTTTGCACTCAATAATTTTTGTTCTTGCCTTTACTATTACTCTCTATATTTTGTTATATTTATTTTTCTGTGAGAAAGTGTATAAAAACAAAGTATATTCATTGTGTGAATAGTTTGTAGTGCTACTACAGTTCATTGTTGATCGTTTTATCTTAAGAGATAGACGTTCATAATCTGAAAGTACCGAGGAGATGACGAATCTGTCTTAAGGACACAGTGTTAAACACTGGACTTGATCAAAATTTTGGTCGAGAAAAGGTAGGTGATTAGTTTACTTTTCTGTTTTATTAATTTTTCCTTTTCAAATTTTGATTTTGTTTTTGTAACAAAATAAGAATCTGTTATTTTATTTTTTTATGTACTGTTTTGATTTTTATAATAAAACAATCTCTCCCATTTCTTTGAATATATTGAATATTGTCCAATAATCTTCAGACATAATTTGTTTCTTTAATAAGTCTTCATTGTATTAATAAAATTCATTTTATAAACCTGTTTATTTGAATCCAATAAAATAATTTTTTGGTTTTTGTAATAAGAAAATTCTTGTGTTGTATTTTATTGTTCTGGTTTTAGTAACTAGAAAATTAATTTTTATTTTGGTTTTGGTTTTTTTCTTATTTTTGTAATCAAATATTATGACTTCTGAAAGTAGTAGTTCAAATCCGATTGTCACAACGACTCCGGTCCTTACCCAAAACCATGTTCAAGTTCCAATGAGTCATGGAGAAAAAGGAAAAAAATTTAATGGCACCGAGTTTAAGAGATGGCAGTAGAAAATGTTGTTCTATCTTACAACTCTTAATTTTGTCTGGTTTCTCCATAAAGATGCTCCAGTACTAAAAGAGGTGAAAGTGATCGATAAGTTGTTGCCACTGTGGACGCTTGGAAGCATTCTGACTTTCTTTGCAGAAATTATATCCTCAATGGCATAGACAACATGCTTTATAATGTTTACAGCCATTTGAAAATAGCAAAAGAATTGTGGGATTCTTTGGAGAAAAAATACAAGACAGAGGATGTTGGCACAAAGAAATTTATTGGCAAATTTCTAGATTTTTTTATGGTAAACTCCCAATCGGTAATTTCCCAAGTTCAAAGTTTTCAATTAATTTTACATGATATTCATGTTGAGGGTATGTCTCTTAGCGAGTCTTTCCAAGTCGCTACGTTAGTAGAAAATTTACCACCAACTTGGAAAGATTTCAAAAATTATTTAAAACATAAACGTAAAGAGATGACCATGGATAAACTGATTGTAAGACTGAGAATTGAGGAAGATAACCATAAGGTTGAAAGGAGGAATGATAAAAATCTCATTGAGTCCAAGGCTAATGTAATGGAACAAGTGCCCAAACCACATAATAATAAGAGGAAGTTTGCTGGAGATGGTCCTAAACAAGGCGACAACAATGGCAATAAAAAGTTCAAAGGAAAATGCTATAATCGTGGCAAGACTGGATATCGTGCCTCTGATTACTGTCGTCCTAAGAAGGATCACGGAAGTACAAGCAAAAAGACCACCAATCAAGCCAATGTGACAAAAGTCAATTACATTTCTGACGTGGTAAATGACATCAATCTCTTTGTTGTGGTGTCTGAGGCTAATTTAGTTGGAAATCCCAAAGAGTGGTAGGTTGACACTAGGGCAACTCGATACATTTGCGCGAACAAAAAGATGTTCACTACTTATAATGAGGTTGCAAATGGTGAACAACTATTCATGAAAAATTTGTTTACTTCTGTTGTGGCTGGACAAGGGAAAGTAATCTTAGAGATAACATCGGAGAAGGAATTAACCCTCAACAACGTATTGCATGTACCAGACATTCGAAAGAATTTAGTTTCTGATTCGTTGTTAAGTAAAAATAATTTTAGGCTTGTATTTGACTATGATAAATTTGTATTAACAAAGAGTGATATGTCTATGGGTAAAGGGATACGTGAGTGATGATATCTTCAAGTTGAATGTAATGACCGTTGTTCCAAAATCTGCTATGAATAAGAATAACAAATCTTTTGCTTATATTTTTTAGTCAAATTTATGTCATGGTAGATTAAGACATGTGAATTTTGATATTTTGCGTAGACTAATTGGTTTGGATTATATACCAAAGTTTGAAATTTATCCTAATCACAAATGGGAGATATGTATAGAAGCAAAACTAAGGCTCCATTTAAATCGGTTGAAAGAAAAACCAAACCTCTAGAATTAATTCATACTGATGTGTGTGATCTGAAATTTGTTCAAACTAGCGGAGACAAGAAGTATTTCATAACATTTATCGGTGATTGCACAATATATTGTTATATATATTTACTTAGAAGTACAGATGAAGTCTTGAAAATGTTTAAGCTCTATAAAACTGAAGTTGAAAATCAACTTGGTAAAACCATTAAAATAGTTAGAAGTGATAGGGGTGGTAAATATAATGCACCTTTAAATGAATTTTATGCACAATATGGCATTATTCATCAAACTACAACACCTTATTCTCCACAGTAAAATGAATTGCTGAAAGGAAGAATAAAACCCTTAAAAAGATGATAAATGCTATGTTACTAACTTCAGGCTTACTGCAGAACTTGTGGGAGGGGGAGAGGGAAGGGAGCAATATTGTCCGCTAATTATGTTCTTAACAGAATACCCCACAAGAAAACAAATAGCACTTCTTATGAATTGTGTAAAGGTCGACCACCTTCATACAAATACTTAAAAGTATGGGGGTGTTTGGGAAAGGTAGAAGTTCATGTTCTACAAAAGACTAAGATAGAACCAAAAACAGTGAATTGTGTGTTTATTGGTTATGCGCATAATAGTAATACATATCGGTTTCTAACTTATAAATCAGAAATACCTGATATACATGTGAACACTATTATAAAATCAAGGAATGCTGTGTTTTTTTAACATATTTTTCCTTACAAGAAATGACATGAATTAAGTTCACAAAAAAGAATTTATGATTGTACACAAAGTCGAAAGACTAATGACAATCAAACGCAAGAAACTAATAATGGTCTCGACCAATCAGATTTAACTGATGATAAATCAAGACGAAGTAATAGCGAGAATATCAAAATCCTTTAATCTAGATTTTCTAACATATCTTTTAAAAAATAAGCCTTAGAGCTTTAAGAAAGCAATGGCAAGTCCTGAAACACCTTTGTGGAAAGTGACTGTTAATAATGAAATTGAATCCATTATGTAAAATCATACTTGGAAATTTGTGGATCTTCTACCCGGTTCTAAATCTCTTGGATATAAATGGACATTCAAAAGAAAAATTAAAGTAGATGGTTTAATAAATAAGTATAAAGCAAGACTTGGGGTAAAAGGTTACAGACAAAAGGAATGTATGGACTATTTTGACATATATTCCCCTGTGACAAGAATAGCATCCATTTGCATGTTTATTGTTATAGCAGCATTATATAATTTAGAGATATATCAAATAGATGTTAAGACAGCTTTCTTAAACGGTGATCTAAATGAAGAGATCTATATGGAGCAACCCAAAAGGGTTGTAGTGCCAGGGCAAGAAAAGAAATTTTGTCGGCTTATAAAATCTCTTTATAGATTAAAATAAGCTCCTAAGCAATAGCATGAAAAATTTGATCACGCTATGTTTACTAATAGGTTTAAGATAAACAAATGTGACAAATGCGTCTATGTTAAAAATACTAAAAAATGTTATGTCATTGTTTGTCTTTATGTGGATGACATGCTTATCATTGAAAGTAATCAAAACATGATCAAATCAACCAAACAAATGTTGAACAAAAGATTTGATATGAAAAGTATAGAAGTCGCAGATGTTATATTAAGAATGAAAATTACTAAATCATCTGATGGATATGCATTATCACAATCTCATTATATTGAAAAAATTGTTAGTAAATATATCAAGGATAATATGAATGTAGCAAAAACACATGTAGACATCAGTCTTTATTTATTGAAAAATAAAGATGATGTGGTGTCTTAGTTAAAATAGTCCCAAGTCATCGGAAGCCTAATATACCTAATGAATTGTACACGTCCTGATATAGCTCATGCTGTCAATAAATTGAATAGATACACTAATAATCCTAGAGAAGACCATTGGAAAGCGATCATTCGAGTTCTTAGATATCTAAAATTTACCCATGATCATGGTTTGAACTTTACTCGATATCCTACAGTATTGAAAGGTTATTGTGATGCCAATTGGATATTTGATACTAAAGATTCAAAATCCACTAGTGAATATGTCTTTACTCTATGAGGTGCTGCTATTTCTTGGAAATCCACAAAAGAAACATGCATCGCACGATTCACAATGGAATTTGAGTTCATCACTTTAGACACCACAGGAGAAGAAGCAGAATGGCTTCGCCACTTCTTAGAAGGCATTCCAATGGGGCCAAAACATGTTCCAGCTATTTGCATTCATTGTGATAGTCAATCTGCAATAGGCAGGGCACAGAGTCATATATCTAATGGTAAGTCACGACATATTCGTCATCGACATAATATCGTAAGGCAATTACTCTCAAGTGCAATAATCTCAATAGATTATATAAAATCTAAAGAGAATATAGCGGATTCTTTAATGGAAGGTTTGGCAAAAGAACAAGTGTATAGTTCAACGAAAGGGATGAGATTAAAGCTTATTACATGAGTCATCATAATGGTAACTCTACTTAGATAACTGGAGATTCCAAGAACTAAGTTCAAAGGGACAACTAAGTTATGTATGGCTCACCAGAAATCACCAAGGGATTAAAAAATCCCTACCCATTCCTATGGTGATAGTGATATCTGCAACATGTGTTGTATGCAGGAGTTTAAGAATAAACTTTGTTTTTAATGATTATTTATATCTTGATTTAGGCATAAAAATCAAGATGAGTATAAGAGGTACTCACAATAAGAATCACCTATATGAGTGTCGAACTAGCGTCAGTTCTATGAGAATAAAGAGGCTAAATTCTCTAGAAGCACTCACAAATAACCAAGAGCGTTCAAGGCCAAAATGAATACAACCGTGAGAACCATAATGTGTCAGAAGATATTTTGTATGAAATCTATTGTCTTGGCTTAGACTAACGGCTGAACAATTTAAGGCATTGTGTCCATTGGTTAGCTAGTAAGTCTGATAGGTTATCACTAGGGAAGGTTCAAAGTCGAAAGCTACCTATCCTCATGTACGATATTTTCAATTTATACTCTTTTGACAAATTCTGCATATTGTTGCATTTCTGTTGTCATCAAATTCCATTCATGTAGGGCATTGTAAGAAATGGTTTGGAAAAGAAAAGATTGTTTGGCAAATATACAGATTTTTCTTAAAACTTTGTTCTAATTTTTAGTTGGGACCAATGCGCCGAGGTTGGTGGGTATTGGTGGTAACGCGTTTTATGTCGCATTGTGATTCATGTAGTATATTTGATTGTTCAAAACCAGTATCAGGTGAATGAAAAATTGATGCCATATTAAGCTCCATGAAAATGGTGTTTTTGTGGGTTTCTCAAATTGAAGGAATGAAAGCTTGTTCCACATTGCTTGGCTAGGCTAACATTGTATGGGTTTATAAGCCTTGGGTTACAACTTGGGAAGGGCCCTAGGAGGTATCCAAGTTTTGTGGAAATGTGAGGTTATAGGCACAGTGGGTTAGACCCATTAGAGCCAAAACAAACACACGCGCGCGTTGCCGTCCATCTGTCTATGTAGGTGGACTGGATTGGACTGGGCTGGGCTTGGTCGCGAGTGCGTGATGTAAGGTTGGGTTGGGCTTGTCCGGCCCAATTCTTATCTTTTTTTGGGCCAAAAACATTTGAATTTTATTTTTCTAAAATTAGATTCTTACCTTTTAGAATTTGAATTTCGAAATTAATTTTGAATTAGCAGTTTGGTCCAACACACATGTCTGGATTTTTTTCTCCACTCGAACAGGTTCATATCTGTTTAAATTTAAACTAAACAGGTCCGTATCTGTTTAATTCAAACTGAACAGGTCTTGTACCTGTTCAAACCTATCTAAACAGGTTTTCTACCTGTTCTAAAAAGCCACAAAGTCTTCTATAAATAAACGGTCTCTCATTTGGATTTTGCACTCAATAATTTTCGTTCTTGCCTCTGCTATTGCTCTATACATTTTGCTGCATTTATTTTTTTGTGAGAAAGTGTAAAAACACAAAATGTGTACATTGTGCAAATAGTTTGTAGTACTGCTACTGTTTGTTGTTGATCATTTTATCCTGAGATATAGATGTCCATAATCTGAAAGCAGATAGGAGAGGACAAATCTGTCTTAAGGAAACAGTGTTAAACATTGGACTTGATCAAAATTTTAGTTGAAAAAAGGTAAGTGATTAGTTTACTTTTTTGTTTTATTAATTTTTCCTTTTCAGATTCTAATTTTGTGTTTACAACAAAATAAGAATTTGTTGTTTTATTTATTTTTTTTATATACTATTTTAATTTTTGTAATCAAATAATCTCTCTCCTTTCTTTGAATACATTGAAGATTGTCTAACATGTATAACTAACATCAATCCTGTTAGGATCCTTTGTTGTCAAAATCCGTGAATCAAAACCAAGGTTGTAATTTGATAAAGCTTTTCAGGTTTTCCAAGTTTGGCTTTCTCGCCGAAGGGAAAATAACTTCGCCGAGGAATTGCAAGTCCACAACATCTCTGCATAGCCTGTCAAAATACTGGATGGTGTGATTCCCCGCTCGAGCAGGGAAATGGACGCTCGAGCGGGAAGGCTATATGAATCACAAATTATGAAGTCTTCGCTCGAGCGAGAAGACCTACGCTCGAGCGGACCGCGCGAGATCAGATTCTATAAATTCGCTGGTTGGGTCTTTTTCTAGATTTACTTTTTCTAGATCTTGTTTAGGGTTTTCTAGGGTTTTGGTTTGAAGTTTTCTTTTGAGGTTTTGTGAGTTTTCTTTGATGTTCTTAAGAGAGTTATAAACTTATGAGTTGAGATTCATACATCAAAGAGTTTGATACTACATATTCAAGAGAGTTCTCTTCGGTGGAATCCGAAGGTTATCACGTAGAGTTTCAAAAGGCGTTTGATACTTTACGTAGTCGTTAATTCGACGAGTGAAGTTGTGGAATCAACTTCAGGATTGATCAGTTCCGTGACGAAGACGTGGAGAAAGAGTTACAGAAGATTCGAGGACAAATTGACTGTGTTGGGTAATTTGTGTGTTATCTTTGTAATCTTTTAGTTCTTCAGTAGTGGATTGATCAGTGGCGGTTCGCCCGTAGTTTTTGATTACAATTGAAAGTTCTTCAATTGTGGTTTTTTCCACGTAAAAAATCGTTTGTGTCGACTTATTGTTTATTCTTAAAAACAAACAAACTAAACTCACTCTCGTAACTGCTTGATAATTTTAGGTTGAGTGTTTTGAATTGTTGGGATTTGGAATAAGTTAATCTTGATCTAATCACGAATCACGTAAGATTTTCAAATCCTATAACTAAAACGAAGTTACAAGAATATGAAGTTCTCATAGCAATTTTTGTTGAGAAATTGTCTATTGGTCTCATCAAAATGTTCAATTCAAGATGAGCCGTCAATGTACTAAATTCTGAATTGAGAAGGAGTATTGGCAATTGGGCATGAAAGTGCATAGGTGCAAACATATTTTTCACCTATTCATCGATTGAATCCAAGAAGATAGTAGTTGCACATAGGAAATAGAGTTTGAATATAAAGAAAATCATCAAATGCATGCAACACATTTGCATGGGTGATTTCGTATAATAGATGGAGCTTCGTTCTAGGAGTCAAAATCTGCATAAGCAACAAACAATGAGGGATGCCAGACCGAGGTTGGGTAGGAAAACCCCTTTCGATGGTAAAGTTAGAGAACTAGAGAGAAGGAATGTGGAGAGAGAAAGTGTATTACTTAGAGAATGTAGAATGTCTTCCAAAAGAGGATTGAGATTACCTTATATAGGCTGTGCAAACTTGCTCTCCAAGTCTTGTTTATCTCTTCCTCTGCCTCTTTTATCCTCTTTGTCTTATCTATGATCGTTCCTTAGTTGAGGAGGACAACGAGTACGTCTGACGATTAGGCGTACAGACTTGCCATATGTGTGTCGTGTCCCTTTACACGTCCACGTCCCCGTCCCACTAGTCTATACTCGTAGTGGTGAAGAGGTAGGATGCCATGTCTCTTACTTGTGTGCCTAGATCAAGTATAGGGTTTTACTTTGGACATGCTTGGTCACGTCGTTCTATTCCTTGGCCGACCTCAAAGAGTAGCAAGCTAGCCTTTCTGTTGGGCCCACTACGGAGTAGTCAAGTAAACTCGGACTGGCCCTTTGCTTGATCCACTTTAGAGTGGCCGAGGGTCCTTGGGCTAAACATCTGCTAGGCCCAATGCAATAGCTCAACCTAGACCCAACTTTACCTTAGTTGGTTTGACCCTTTTCAATACATATATATACGTGTATATGGCTATTGCATGAACCCAATAATGGGTAAACAATAATATATATATATATATATATGTATTATGACATTCACAACCACCAATAAAATAGCAACTTCTACCACTCACCACACTCACAACTACAACCACCTCCTCTCAAAAGCCACATCATTTACCCACTACACCATACCCATACTAGTGCCTTTCACCGACCAAAATCATACCACCACCCATCACAAATATTACCACCACTATATAGCGACCATAAACCATTGCATTTTTCACTTACCCAAATGAAATTGATGTAGACATTGAAGGTTTGCCCAAGATCAATCTCGATTACAAATCTTAATTTCATAAAAAAAAATCTAAGAAAATTGAAGGAATTTTTGAAGAAGGGCATGAATTAGCAATGAACAATATCATAGAAGGATTCTTTCTTGAGAGAGAGAGATGATGATCCATTCCTATAAAGGTGGGGGCTATGATGAAAAATTTGAAGGAGTAGGTTGAGGCATAAGGAAGAAGATAGACAAAGAGAAGAATAGAAAGGAAATGCATTGGACGTGGGGTGATTGATGGTGGTTTTAAGAGAGAGCTGTCTGTATTAGAGAAACAAAAGAAAAATTATCATGGGCAATATAGTAATTGTACTATTAAATAGTGTTATTGACAAGTTGTGTCAGTATAACTTCAGATAATAAATGGGGTGACAATGTTAGTGCATGTAATTTATCTTCTTCTTCTTTTGTCTTTTCTTTACATCTCTACTTTTTCTTTTTCTTTTTTTCCACATCAACTGATAGACTTTTCAAGAACATAAATGACAAATGAAAAAAATAAAACTAATCCACTTATCACACATAACTAAAAAGGAAAAAAAAATTAAAAACATATATATATTTTACCAAAAAAAAAAAAAAAACGAAAGAAAAAAATATAGTAACAAGTGTAATTGCATAAACATACAGGGGTGTCACTATAATTTACCTTTTTTAAAGCTTTTCCACATCATCTGACGGACTCTCAATGAAAACACATTAAAAATTAAAAATTATTCCCCTTATCACCGGATTGAGTTTGAAATATATATATATATATAAGAAATGTATAATTTTTTTAAATGTTTCTGAAATTTTTATTATTTTTTCATCAAAATAATTTTGAATATTTAAAAATATATATTCCAAAAACAAACTTAATATTGTGCCCATGTATGTTTCATAAAGTAATTGACAAAAAAAGGTAAATTAAACTAACTTCTCCCAAGATTTAAAACAGAAACTTTTATAATTTTAACATATTTACATTGACTTTCATTTTAATAAAACTAGATAAAAGAATAAATTAAAAAAATATATAAATGTTAATGTAAAATAAATAACAACATCATTTTATATTCATATATCTAATAAATTATTAATGAAAATAGATTAAATATTATATAAAATAATATTTTAAAAAAATTTAATGTAATTATGTTAAAATTATAAAAATTACTTTAATTTTTTTAAACTTACAAAATGTGAGTTTAATTTATCCTTAATAAAATAATATTGGCCCAATTTTTTTGGTATGAGGCCATCTCTTGTGGTCCCCATAGTCTGCGTCAGTCCAACTAAAAAGTTGAGCCCACTGTTTGTAGCATGGGACTTGCACAAATGCACTAAACACCAACAGTCAATTTGAAATAGATAAGTCTTAAATCAATCATTTTGATGTAGACTACAAAATTTATTTACTAGCAATCAAACAAGGATTTTTGATGTTTTCATAATTAAGATTAGAAGTAAAAACCAGCACAAAATGAATAAGATTAATATATTTTAGTTTCCTAAAAAAATTTTCCTTAGCCACTTTTGGGTTGACCAAGACAATAATTTACAAGTAAAACATTACTATTTTGGTAATAAACACTACATAAAATATGGTTAGTATTAGGATTTTTTTTTTTTGGAAATCTAGAATTTTTCAAGGAAAAAGCAATAAAAATAAATTTTTATATTAATTCTTTTTCAACAAGTTAGTAAAAATAAATAAATAAATAACAACTTATTTAGAAACATCCATTTGATAAAAATACACAATATCTGCTGACATTTTTTATATATCAAAGAGACGTCTTGACATTTAGCAAAAAATACGTATGCACCCCTTAATATTTGGTGAAAAGATCTGCAGCCACCCCCCTTAACTTAAATAAATATATGTGATTGCAATATTATTAATTAAATTATTTATGTGTATTTTTATATGTCCATACATATATAATTGTTTTACAAATATTTTGCAACGTTTGCGATGCAGAAGAATAATTTTCACTCTATTGTGCTATGAAATTATAAGTTAAATGAATATATGTGATAATTTAAATTAGTTTATTTATGTGTATGCCTATATTTCCAAATATTTAACAAAATATTACAATATATGCAACGCAGAAGAATAATTTTAACCATATTGTGCTATAAAAATGAAATTTAAATAAATATATATGAAGTTAAATTATACCCAAATGTCAAGAAATGTTTCTAATCATTTTGTCAAATGTGAAGGCATGTTCGTGTATTTTTCATCAAACATCAATGAGTGTGATTTTTAACAATTTTTTTTTTATTATTTTCAATATAACCAAACAAAACAAGAAATAAGTTTAGTTTTTTTTATCTCATTTTGTTCTTATCTTTTTTATTTTAATTTATTTTTCTCTATATAAGGGGTTAACAAATGCTGACATAGAATTCGGTTGGATCATAGGACAAAGAAGACTGCTTCCTTCTCCGTCTAAGAGAAGGAAGAGATAGGAAGGAAAGGTCAGATTTACCCTATTTCGGACAAGGGTTGCATGTTGTGCCTATATGGCACAACACAGTGCTGTGTGGTTCTATGGATCTGTGTCTCGGGCTTATTTTGATGACTCAAATCGCTCATATTATAAAATTGGTCAAATATATTATTCATAAAATATCAAGTTAATTAGATATACATAACCCTATATTAAGTTCCAAGTGCTTAAAATAAAATATCAAAATTATGTTAACCGTTTATTTTTTTAAAAATCAATATGGTCTTGTTTTGAGATTATAGATATTCAATTAATCTAATTTTTTTTTTTAAATGATTTACTTAACAAACCTCGTAATATAAATTATACATGTTAACAATATCGGCCCGGAAAAAGGCCCCATGGGCCTCACAGTACCGTGTTGTGCCTATAAAGCACAACACACGCTGCTTCCTTATTATATTCCTTCCTATAGTCAGGAAGAGCGGGATTCAGAAGTAAAAGCATTACCTCCTTATTGAGCTTACAAACAGGCATTATAAGAAAAACAAATTCAGAGAGCTAATAGAAAGGAAATTAGACATACCATTAGGATCTGAAGTAGAAATTATCCGATGCCCCCAACAAACAGCCATGAAAATGATCAATATATTTTGTTAGTATCAAAATATATATACATAAAAATGTACATACAACAGATTTTTTTAAAGATTAATTGCATTTGTTATTCCTAAAATATGAGTCTTTTGTCAGTCTAGTTTTTAATGTTTAAATTGTGTCAATTTGATCCCTTTATATTTGAATTGTATCAATTTAATCCATAATATATTAAAAAAAATTTTAAAAAAATCAATTTAGTTCCTCAATAAGTCGGTTAATAGACACAATTAGAGATTAAAGTTGAAATACTCTTAAATACTCCTGTAGAGCAAATGACACAAAATATAGATCTCAAGTATTTATTTTTCTTTGTATCTAGCCATAAAAAAAAATATTTTTTTCTACAACATTATTTAAATATATACTATCATAAGCAATTAAATTAATGAATATATACTATCATAAGCAATTAAATTAATGAATTGACCCAGCTTAAAGAAAAAAATGAAACCAAAAAACAAAAACAAAAACAAAAAAGCAGAAGTGTTTGTGTACCTACCATTCATCCAATTCTTTACAGGTTGAAAATGGTAAGATGTTCTTTGCCAAGCTAACATAGCATCAGTCCAAGGGTACGCCGGACCGGTGCCGGAGGACTCCAGGAAAGTCTTCTCCGACTCCCCCCTCGACGGCGGCATTAAAGTCTCCGGCAACACCGCCTCCGTGGCCGAAGGAGAAGACTCTGATTGATTGCCAAAGTTTGAGAAGAAAAAGGTAATCATAGACGACATAAACAACATGGAGAGGAAGATTCCGGCGAGACCCTTAAAGGGTCGGAGGTGATCCTTCGCCGGAGAAGCTGCGGAGGAGGTGGGGTGGTCCGGCAGGGGAGTGTAAGGAGTTGAATGTTGAAGATCTTCAGGGGTGGTGATGGTGGTGGGAGAAGGGTTGGAGTCCATTTTTTGGTTGACTGGAGAATAGAGAGAAATAAAGATGTCCTTTTATACGAACATGTGTGAGACAGAAGGGTGAGATTGGAATTGAAGCGTTCAGATCCAGTAATTTTACAAACACATGACACCTACACCGAAAGGATCAGATAGGGGGAGACTGGGTCCGTTTGATTCTCTTTTTAAATTGTAATTCTAATTAAAAAAAATTAAAATTATTTTCAAAATTTATAACAAAATATACTTTTTAAAATTAAATTTAAATTTTTTTTTCAAAATTTATAATCAAACTCTTTTCAAAACTCTATTCAAAACAAGAAAAATTCATAAAAATATTATTTTATTTTATTTTTTAAAATTATTTTTAGAAACATGATTTAAGTGAGAAGTTGTATTTTGAGTTATCAGTTTTGAAAAAAGAAAAAATTTGTTTCATTATAAGTTTTGAAAAGAGTTTTAAGTTGCTTTTTTTAATGTGCACTTTATTTCATACAATTATGGGCTGTATTTTTTAAAATATTTGAGTTATATTTTTTTTAAAATATTTAAAAATTTTAAAAATTATATTTTTTATTGTAAATACATAATTTTTATTCTATATATACAATTTTTACTTTATAAATATTTTTTTTTTGTTTTTTTTAATTTAAAAAAAAATGGATCGCCATATATATCTATGGGGAATTTTTTTTTTTTTAAGATTCCTGATATTAAGATTTTATAATATAAATGACACAATATTTTCAAAGTAATTAAGGTCTCTCAACATTTTCACAAAAAAAAAATTCAACTTCGAAAAATTTTGCTCGACTAAGAAAGATTTGGCCCTAACTCAGAGAAGTTTTTCTAATCATACTTCGAAATTTCTCTATGAAAATTGAAATTTTTTTAAGTCGGGACTGAAATTTCTCTGAATTAGGTAAAAAAAATTTGAATCAAATTTTCTCTGTGAAAATATTGAGGGACCTTAACTAATAAAAAATATATATTGGACTTCTCTTACTACGCAAAGTTGAAGAGGGATGTTTCACTAATTTTTTTTATATCTAAATCATAACAAATTATTTTCCCAATACTTTAAAAATAATAAAAATTATTTTTCGAAAAAATAAAAAAATATTTTAAAAAATATATTTTTTTTAAAAAAAAATTAAAATAAAATAAAAAATTTAAAGAACAAAATGAAAAATATTTTTTTTGAATTTTTTTAATAGAATTTTGAAAAGAGTTTGGATTATAAGTTTTGAAAAGAATTTTTGAATTGAGTTTTGAATTATGTGTTTGGTTATGAGTTTTAAAGATATTTTTTAAATTGAGTTTTGAGTTATGTGTTTAGTTATGATATAACGCCCGAAATAAATACAATAAACCACCCAAGACAATAAGTAAATAATAATATGGATCAAAATATGATGTTCTTCTATTACATGAGATTCAATTGTACAAAAGAGTGACTTATGCGATATACATTCATAAATAGTATATCATGAATCTACAACATGTGTTACAAAACAGTAAAAATGAAACAAAAACTAAACAGATAATCATATGCTCTAAAGGCTTATATCTTTCCAAGTCAAGGCTTGAATACATCAAAAGTAAGTCTTAAATTTAATATATATAAAACGCTAGGCTTGTACAAAAGTACATACAAAAGAACAAAACTGAGCCTTTAGCTCCATAGTCCTACCAAGCTAAGTCCTTGGTAGATACATGTCACCAGTACTAAAAATGGTTTTTCCCAAATAGGGTGAGCTAAAACTCAATAGAAATAATCTAACACAATATATGAATCTTAACAAAGATATAAGGGTGAAATGCATATGCAATACCCATGTTAAAATAGTTTACATTTCTTTCTCAAAATCACCATGCTTAATTTATATCACAATTCTGAAATCATATCATTTACCATAGGAAACAAGGAGGAATTCTCAAACCGGTACAACCTTTCACGGATATTTCGTCCACAAGAAACCATCAAGCGGCATCCATGTAAATGTAGCATATACAAGCATTACTATTGCCATTTTACGGATATTTCGTCCGCAAGAATCAGCACCCATGTATACGCGCATTTTTCGAGACTTTCACCCTAGACATACAGGTCAACTTTGTTTGGTGATACATATCTCTTTCCAACTTTCATCCATTTTTCTCAAAATTGCATACATTTGCAATATATTAAATGAACAACAATATTCAATGCACATGGATGAGAAATTAGCTTCAATTCACCTAATCTTTATGCAATTTCTATAACAATCATAGCTATCCTCTACCAATAGCCCAAAATAAATATTTCTAAACAGATGTAAAATCTCCAATACAGATAACTTTCCAAATTTCAGGGTGAGTAATGATACATATCAAACTCCACCATCTATATCAATATCCATCCAATTTCACGTTTTCAATATTAATTTCATTTATTTATACTAAATAAATATATGAGACATTTAGGGTAAAACTCCTCTTTCTTCCAAAATCTATTTCCAAGTATAAAATCAATACTTTAGTCACTACTCATCCTCTCCGTATTTTGGAATGGAAATGAGAGCACGTGACCATGGACTTCATTGTTCGTCTACCTCGGACACCGAGAGGTATGAACTCTATATAGGTTATCGTAGTTGACTAAATTTGTGCATTTCCTATATGTGAGAACTAGTTATGATGCTTATAGATTGGCTATAATTTACATTGATGAAATTGTTCAGTTGCATGAAGTACCGGTATCCATTATTTCGGCTAGAGGTCCAAAATTTGTGCCTAGAATTTGGAAAAGTCTTCAAAGAACCATGGTAATGGAATTGAGGTTTAACACCACGTTAACTGACCGGTAATCAGAAGGAACTATCCAGACTTTGGAAGATATGCTCTGAATATGCACTCTAGACTTTAAGGGGAGTTGGGAAACTTTTTCCACTCTAGTAGTGGCATGGCACCATATGAAGCCCTGTGTGGCAGAAAATGTCGGTCTCCGATATGTTGGACTGAAGTTGGGGATTGCTTGAACCTAAAATTGTGCAAACAACCACTGAAAAGATTGAAGTCATTCAGCAAAGGCTCAAAACCGCACAAAGCCGACAAAAGAGCTATGCAGATCATGAAAAGAGAGCTCTTGAGTATGAAACAGGTAACCATGTGTTCACAAAGGTAATTCCGATGAAGGGTCAATCGAGATTTGGCAAGAAAGGCAAATTATCACCTTGATACATTGGACCATTTTAGATTTTGGAAAGGCTTGGTCCGGTTGCATACTGAGTTGCTATACCACCGGGAATGGAACAAATGCACAATGTGTTTCATATGTCGATATTAAGGGGCTATCTTCGAGATCCATTCCATGTTATTGACCATCACCAAATAGCTTTTGATGATGATATAGTCTATGAAGAAAAATTAATTCAAATTATTGATCGACAAGTCAAACAGCTGAGGAACAAATCAATTCCTATGGTAAAAGTAGAATGGAAGGAAAACTATGGCATGGAAGCGACTAGGGAAAAAGAAGATGAAATGAGGCAAAGGTATCCCGAGTTGTTTCTGAATCAAGATAACGTAAGTTTGAAGGACCAAACTTCTTAAAAGGGGAAAGACTGTAACAACCCCTCTCTGTATTATGCTTTTAATTCCTTAATTGTGCATATACTTATGCGCTAAGTGTGTGTATTTTAGTGATAAATATGTGGCTAATATGTTTTTGACTTTATGTCTGTTGATTGTAGAAAAATCTGATAAGAATTCTACTTTGATCTGAAAATTAAAGGCCTTAATGGCATCAAAAATCGAAATTGGTTAATAAACGTGAGTCCCTTATTTCCCCACCCAGGTGTTCGGTGTTGCTGCGGTAGAGTTTTTTGGTGGTGTGTCAGGGACCGTTACAGCTGATTCATCAGGGGTCGTCCAGGATTTTCATTCGAGCGCTCTCTTGCAAGTAGGAGCTTGAGGGGTGAACTCCGGTTCAAATTGGTGGAGTAGTTTTGATGCTCTGTTTGGGTGGAAACATGGGTGTCATTGGCGATCCAGTTCTGTCTGGTTTTCACTCGAGCGCTCCTCTTCGAGTGAGAGTTTGAGGGGTGAACTTCTTCCATTGTTTTGGAGGTGTCCCAAAGGGTGGTTAGTGTTTGGTGGGTGTATGGTTCCGCAGGGTGAGTAAGGTGAAGAACTGCTGGTTTCAAAGTTATCCTTTTAGCCTCAGCTGAGGAAACGCTTTTGATTGGTGAGGAGTTCTGGAAATACTATCACCACCACTGAAGAAGAGTTCGGTATTGCAACAAATGTTGGAGTTGCGCTATCAAGTTTAGCAGGGAAGTTGCAGTGGCAGGGTTGGTGTTTTCCGGTGTTGGCTTTGGTGTTGTTCTTGGTCGGAATAATAACATAGGTGTGGAATTGGGTGTGGCAGCAGCATAGGCGTGTGTGTGGGCAGATTAGCAGGGGATAGGTGAGGGCCTCAGAATAGCAGCATAGGTGAGGGCCTGGGGAGTTGTAGCTGAAGCATAGGCGTGGTTGGTGTGGGCTGAGGTGAGGTGTAGCAGCATAGGTGTGTGCTGCAGCAGAGGCGTGGTACGTGCTTGGGGAGTTGTAGCAGCATAGGTGTTAGGTGATTTTTGGGTTGATCAGTGGTGTTTGGTTGGTTGATTTTGTGGGGATTTATGTATTTTAATTTTCTAGTTAAGTCCTTCTTAACTTTTCTGTTTTAAACAAAAAAAATCGTGAAGTCAAGGGGTTGGTTGTATGGGTGCGAGTAGCAGTAGTAGGGATATTTTTATACTTTCTGAATCTTTCTCGATGCATGTCATATTCCTGTACATTTAATTTCATGTTGTTAATGAAATTTTTCTTTGCTAATAATAATAAAAAAAATAAAAAAAAACAAAAAAAAAACATGATTTTTAGAGCCTAATGATTACTTTGATTAAAATTTGATTCAGTTCAAAAATATTAAGTTTTAATTAATAAAACTTAAACATGATTATTCCTTTAATCCTTGATTAGGGTTAACTAAGCCAATTAGTATATATATGGGCTATAATTAAGGAGATGAGCTCAATATTTCATTTTGGCTGAAATTTTACAAGTTAGAGAGAGAGAGTAAGAACAATTTAGAGAGAGAAAGAGGCTCAAACTTAGAGAATTTTGCTTGTAGCTTGTGGAATTGTGTGAAGTAATTCAAGAATTAGCTTGTGGAGGTGTAATTGAAGACCTTAGGTAAGAGTATGAACCAAAATTCAAGAGTTTAAATCATCAAATTTGTGAATTCAAAGAGATTACGTGTTTAAAAGAAAGAATTGAGTTAGAATTGTTAGAATTGAAGTCGATTTATACATGCATGCATAATTTGGTAGAGTTTCATAAGTTTGAACACATGTTATCTATGTAGAGTTTTGAAGATATCTTTTACATGCACTCATGAATTATGGAGTTTTAAGCTTAATTCCCTGATTTACAAGATTTTGAAAAGAAATTGCATGTTGTTGTAAACTTTGGAAAAGAATTGAAGTTTAATCATACATGCATGATCATTTTAGTTTGAATCCATGAAATTTGCCTATAAGGGTTGAGAATTGATCGTGTATCCATGTTTATAAAAGAGTTTTAAGTCTTTGAGAAATAGTTTACAAGCCATGCAAGAGTTTGTGTTTGAATTACAAGCATTGAATCTCGATTATGTTCTGGATCTTCCAGAATTCTACCTCACCGCTTGAGTAAACAATCCATCGCTCATGTGCACATTGCATGCATTCAGTATTTTTACAGACAATTACAATTGGCTCGAGTAACCAAGTCACCGCTCGAGCGATCGCCTTTTATTTTGCACATTGGCTCGAGTGACCATCGAGCATAGATTTGGACCATCCAGTACTTTTGCAAAACCAAGTGGTCCGCTCAAGTGACCAATGTTGCGCCCGAGGAAAAAGCTCTGTTTCAGCAAAGTTTGAATGGACATATTCTGGTAAAATGTGCCTTCTCATTCCATTCTAAACATTCTTAGGCATGAATTGAACATCCTAAATGAATTATAATGATAGAATGAAGCCTAAGAGAAATGAATAACTTAAAGAACAATCCAATTTAGATAATGTGATTCAACATGTGTATGTCTTATGATTGTGTAGGATCATTCACAAGGATGAATCAACAACCAAACCACTGTGAGTAATATATTAGTAAAGATATTTTCTTAATTATTCAATTTTCTGTATGAAAAATGCTTGGGAGCACTAATTAGTGCTCCCACTAATTAGGTGGCAGTGGGTCCCGCCAGTAATGATGTGATGTTTTGGTCTTGGAGTTGTATTTTTTATTTTTTATTTTTTATTTTTTTAATGCATTAGTGCTATTAGTGGTGGTGTTTTTAGTGGGATGAATCATTGTTGTTTCTGTATATCCTACTGTGGTAAACTTTCTGAAAGTGTGAATTTGTAAAAGTGAATGAGTTTTTATCTGTCTAATCATTGTGATATCTCTAAATGTGATCGATGTGACACGAAAGTGTATGATGGACCCAAGGTTGTTTTGTATATTTGAATTAGACCCAAGGCCGTTCTGTACATTTGATAAGATAGATCCAAGGTTGTTATAAACATTTGATAAGTTTGACTATCTGTTATGAGTTGATCAAATGGTCATTATACAGTTGTAAATGATTGGACCCGATGTCATTCTGTTATGATATGATCAATTCCATTCTGTACATCTAATGGACCCAAGGTCATTCTATTCTCTGTTGGAACCAAGGTCGTTCCGCTATGAATTACTTATGATATAGAAATATTTATATCATTTACTAGATCTCATTCACATAATCCCTTTACTCTGATATTATTCATTAGGCGTTTTCAAAACCAACAAAAAGATTTCTCACCAAACTATTTCACAAATAGTGGACCTCTCACTAATAAAAAATATGTATTAGACCTAATACCTTATACATTAGACTTTTACATAATTTTCTCAATTTTAATTAACATAAAAATTACCAATTCAAAAACTAAAGAAACACTAATTTAATTTTTTGCTTGAATTTTTTAAAGAGAAATAACAATTCAGTGCATATTTTAAAAATTAATTATAAATTATTAATAAAATTTATAAATATTAATAATTTTAAATTTTTTCATGAATTTATAATAGTTGTGTGATAATTTTCCTATTTTTTAATAGAATTGGCCCGTCTCCACAGATGACTCAACTATCATAAACAAGGCCTTTACTTTTTTATTTTATTTTTTATTTATTTATTCCAAACTCCCAGTAAACTCAAAAAATTTATTGTATCCATCTATCTTTTAATTAATTTTTAGATTAATTATATCACGAATTCTTCAATTATTAGTTAATATTATTGTGGGGATATATTTTCTGAGTACCAACACGTGGCCAAGATGACGCTGACGTGTCAGTCGAGGTGCCACGTGTCCTGGTCATGACGCCGAGGTTATCTCCGAAGATATCGAAATCCAGGATAAACGGATAAGGGACAAGAGTCTTAGAATGAGAAAGGGACATCGCTTGGATAGGGATAAAGCTCTCAAGGGAGTTTATCTTTATCTACTAAAGAGTCCTGGATAAGCACTGAGCTAAAGTTCATTGAAGCTAGGTTTCTGTTGGGACAAGGATTGGGTTAATTATAAAAGAGAGGCACCCCCATTGGTCTAAGGTACGCAATTTATATTCTGAACAGTGAGTTTAGCACTATTGATTATCTTTGAGAGATATACTGACTTGATCGTTGGAGTGCTCCCGGGTGGACGAACTACCGCCGGAATCTTCTCTTTCTGTTGCAGGTCAGCTAGGTGCCATCTATTCTGCTAGTGCTTTCCAGCTGAATACTGAGGTAGCAGTGTGATCAGAAATTCACTCACACAATTATGTTACCTCATTTATGAATTTGTACATATTAATTTCTCAATTATAAAATCGTAAAAATATATCCCTTATGGAAGTGGTCTGAAGGAGGTTGAGAGGGATAAAAGTAATACATTTTTATAGTTGAAAGGGTTAAAATGTACGAATTCATAAATGAATAGAGTAAAGTAATATTTGCTAATAGTTGATGAATTTTGGTGTAATTAATCCTTAATTATAAGGGTAAATTATAAATACATCAGTTAGATTTATTAAAAGTACAAATTCCTCTACCACATTTGAGAAATTACATCCCAACTCCTAAAGTTTCTAATCACATAACAAATAGCGCATTTCATTAATTAACCTTTAAATCAAACTACCTTAGCAATTTATTTATTTATTTATTTTTATTTATTTTTTTTTAAGAAACACTTACATGAATCTTTATGAAATTAAACACTTTATTTATTTATTTATTTTCTTATCTCACATTTCTTGTTCCCTTTTTTTCTTTCAATTAGTAATACCACTTTACCCAACCATATTACCACCCTCTCCCATTCTCTATTAGAACTGCTGTTATTATTGTCTATAAACATTTGGTGTGTCGCAAAGGAGAATTAGAGAATATTGTGATAGTGTAAAGTCAAGAGACATTTGGTGGTAAGTGAATCAGGTTAAAATATTTCAAAAAATATTCACGTAAATGAATTTATTTATAAGAATGATATTAGCACATCATTCTTATGTAATTTTTTATATAAATTTTATATACAAGTAGAATTTTTCTTTTTTTGATTCGGTTCTACTAACTCAACACATCTATTTTCTACTTATAAATGCAGTTACAGAAATCGATGACAGATCTGTAATTATTTAATTCATATTTTTGTATTGCAACTAGTGAGTGATTTCGCATTAGAAAAGCCAAGTAATATGAGGTAAGATCTCAGAAATAATATTGAAATATTATCATGGGTATTGGACCTTCTAGGATAGAAATTAATTAAGTAATCAATCACCATTTTCAAGAAGTATTCCAACCTTCCAAGAAGGATGGCTCATTGTGAGAAGAAATTGTATTTTCTCCTTTTTCTTTGTGAATAAATATTAGGGAGACTTATTTATAAGTCATTTTTCAGAATCTTATGCTAGGTTAAGTCCTGTGTAATTTCTTATAGAGTCTCAAGTCCTATTTTCATAAGAATGTATTCCACAAGATCCTAATCTTTTTACCCCATTTTCACACCTTCCCAAGATGCCCACTCCCAACCACCGAATTGATATAAATCTAGTGCTGCTTCTCCGGCGTGGCATGGGAACAAATGCAGATGAGGGACGCCATTGAAGTCTGGAAGATGAGGAGGAGAGAGAGGAAGAAAAGGAGATTGAAAGAACCCTAGAAACTTGATCCAACAATTCATCTACTACTTTTAAAAGCACTTTGTGAAATTCGAGCAGATGTAATTATCCAACCTTCCTTTTTCTGGTCAATGTGCCCTTCTGATGGCCATGATGTCCAGAGAATTCTTTGATAGTTTCTTTTACTTTTCCAAAATTTATGTTGCTTACTTGGTACAGTTGAGAATGGGTTTCTTTTGTCTACAGCAAGATGATACAGTGTCTTATATTAATGATGCACTAAAAAATGGGACTGATAATTTAAAATTAATTTAAAATTATAATTTTTATTAATTAATTTAGATTTCACATATATTATTGATAATTTTTTAAATTTTACAATTAATAATACAAAATAAAAATATATTAAGATTATATATCTATTTCAAAACAAACGGATTAAAAAAAAAAAAACTTATTAAGTTTGCGAAACGTAACGTAACACATTACGTTACGTTTATGTAAATGTTACATTACGTTTATATATGTGTCACGTTACGTTACGTTTATGTAGGTGTCACGTTACGTTCATATTGGTGTCACGTTACGTTCATATTTGGTGTCACATTACGTTACGTTTATGTAGATATGTCACGTTACGTTTATATAGATGTCACGTTACGTTACGTTTATGTAGATATATCACGTTACGTTTATGTCGATGTCACGTTATGTATGGGTGTCACGTTACGTTCATGTAGGTGTCACGTTACGTTACGTTTATATCAATTTCCCTATATATGGTTTTATTATTAATTATGATATTAACAATTAATATTGAGGGTAAATATGTCAAGAAACTGCCCATAGGACTTATGGGAACATAAGTTTTTTTGTGGGACCAAATGTAGCACAAGTCTCCCTAATAGGACTTTTAAATAATTTTCCCTAAATATTATGCATTATTCCATGATCAGATAAGAAGGATTGTGTGTTAAGTGGTGATTAGGTAAGAAGAATTGTGTGTTAAGTAGTGTGATACTGTGTTTAAAAATTTTCGTCACATCCTTGTGAATATGAATCTTGACATAAATATGAAGATAAGAGTTGTGATGTTCCTAATTTAATTAAATACATAGCCCTTTGATAAAAAAAAAAAATATACTGAAAATTAATTCATGTAACATAGGACTTAATTTAATTTGATTTGATTCATTATTAATATATATATTATAAATGTGATTGATATTTTTATTTGCAAGAATTATACGGGGAAGTTGTATTCATGGACGACTTCATTAATGATGTTTAGGGTCAAGATTCCATATTTCCATTAGAGAGAAACAGAGATGGGCCTTTAAATATTGCATTTCAAAAAAATAAAAATAAAAAGTTGTGAAGTCAATGAAAGAAGAAAAAGAAAAGTGAAAAAAAAGAAATAGTTCTATTTTAATTACCTATTTTTTAGGATTTTATTTTGATAATTTGAATTGTTCATTTTGTAACGTCTCATTCCATATATATCACACACACACACACAAAAAAGTGAAAAAAATAGTTCTGTTTTAATTAAATATTTTTTAAGATTTTATTTCGATAATTTGAATTGTTTATTTTGTAATGTTTCATTCCATGTATTGTTGGAACAATCTTTTGTATAAAATAAATAACTTGAAACTAAATCAAACAAATAAAATAAATTACTTACATAATTTATTTACCGAAACAACTTAACAATAAAATGATCAAATCGAGTGTGTGACACTCTGTCCTAAAGAAAAATTCGCCCCACTTTGGTGTTTACAGACAAATGGCATCTATTTCCCAGGATATAATAATATTTACACAGATTGTAGTAGCACTCCAAGCAATCTGTACGGCGAACTAAACCTGTGTTATATACTCTCAGAAATTTCCCTAAACTAATATGTAGAATATGTATGCAAGAGAGCACAAAGGAAGGCAAGAAAAAATGAATTTTGGAATCCACAAACTACTGAAAATGGTCTGCTTTTATAGGGCCAAAAAGGTATGAGATTCAAGCCGAGCACATACAATTTCGAATTGAACAGGTGTAGTTCAAATTTTGAATAGATAACAGCTGGCAGTTTGAATATGTTTGAACAGATAACTGTTGGGTAGTTTAAATCTGTTAAAACTAGTTTAATTTATTGGGAATTTTGAACAAGAAAAGGTACGATGTTGAACAGAAAATTTGAATTCAAATTTGGCACAAAATTTGAATTAATTTCATTCAAAAATAATAATTTTCCTGCAAGAATTTCTAGAAAAAAATTCAAATAAATTTTGTCTAAAAATTAATATTAGAACTAACCAAACTCACACCCGTGCCCAGGTTGGCCGGCCGGACGGAAGGCGGCGCGTGCGCGCGCATGTGTGGTGGTTTGAGCCAAATGTCGCTTTGTCCATAACTCCTCCCTTCTACAAACTTGGGTTGCCCTTTGGGGTCCAACTCACGAGTTGCAACCTAAAATTTATATACATACGTAAGTTCTCTTAAGTTTCCAATGTGGGATAACCATTTCAACGAAACCCACATTTTACTTCTTGAATTGTCCATCCCACGAACCCAAAAATGACTTCAACTTCCTATTCACTCATAAATGGTTTTGACAAACTATCTTCACCGTGTGACTTGCCATGTGGCAAGGAACACGTCACATTTTTGGATCCACCTCAAAAGACGGGTGGGACCCATTCAAATTTGGGCTCAAAGTTAGCCCAAAATAAGCCTTATAAAATCATAATTCCAACAATCCTCCACATGAATGGAATTTGATGGAGAGAAAATACAACAACATGATCTAATTATAGAGCGTACAGAAATTGAAAATATTCTACAAATGATATGTAGCTTTTGGCTTTGAACCTTTCTTGTCAGACACTATTGAATTTACTAGCTAACCAGTGAACATGATGTCTTAAACTATTTAGCCATTTGTGTAAACCAAGATAATATAACTCACACAGTATATTACCAAACACAGTTTAGTTCTCACTATTGTGTTCATTTTGGCCCTGAACAATCTGGTCTTTCATAAGTGCTCTAGAGAATTGTAGCCTTTCACAAATCTCATAGAACCAGCCTAGTTCACACTCATATAGGTGAATCTTACGAAAAGTATCCTGCCATACTCCACTAGGTATTCCTAGATATAAGAATCATTAAAGTATTACTTAACCTGAAATGCTGCAGACATCACTATTTCATCATAGAAATGGGTAAGAGTTTTGACTCCCCAGTGATCCTTCTGAGTCATAAACAACTCGGTTGTCCCTTTGAACCTAGATCTTGGGATCTTTAGTCAACTAAGTTGGGTTACCGTTCTTGATGAATTCTCAACTAACTCTCTTGGTAACCCTTTGGTTAGGGGATTCGCTATGTTGTCTTTAGACTTCATATATTCAATGGAAATAATTTCATTAGAGAGTAGTTGTCTCACGGTGTTATGTCGACGACGAATGTGTCGTGACTTATCGTTATACATATGACCCTGTGCTCTACCAATTGCTGATTGACTATCACAATGTATGCATATAGCAAGCATCGGTTTTGGCCACATTGGAATATCTTCAAGGAAGTGGCGAAGCCATTCTGTTTTTTCCCCAGCTTTATCTAAAGCTATGAATTCCGATTCCATAGTAGACTTAGCAATGCAAGTCTGTTTGGAAGATTTACAAAATACAGTCGCCCCATTAAGAGTAAAGACATACCCACTGGTGGATTTTGAGCCTCTAGTATCCGATATCTAGTTTGCATCATAGTATCCTTCAAGCATTGCTAGATATCTAGTATAACTTAGCCTAATGTTACGAGTAAATCGGAGATATCTTAGAACCCTTATAATAGCTTTCTAGTGTTCTACTCCTAGATTACTCGTATATCTACTTAATTTACTTACTGCATAAGCTATATTCGGGCAAATGCAGTTCATCAAGTACATTAAGCTTCTAATAATTTGGGCATATTCTAATTGAGAAATACTTTCTTGTACATTTTTAGAAAGAAACCAATTAACATCCACAGGTGTTCTAGCAAGATGATCATCATCTTTGTTGAATTTGTCAAGTATTTTCCCAATGTAATGTGATTATGAAAAAGCATATCCTTCTGACATTTTGGTAATTTTCATACCAGGAATTACATTAGCAATCCCCAAGTCTTTCATGTCAAAATGTTTATTCAATATTTTCTTGGTAGTTTTAATCATGTCATTATTACTACCTATGATGAGCATATCATCCACATAAAGACATCCTATAAGATAACCGTTGTTTGTGTTTTTAATATAAACACATTTGTGACATTCATTAATTTTAAATCCATTTGACATCATTGCCTTGTCAAATTTCTCATGTCATTACTTTGGCGCTTGTTTTAAACCATATAATGATTTAACCAATCTATACACTTTTTTTTCTTTTCCTGGAATAGAAAATCCTTCTGGTTGTTCCATGTAAATTTCTTTAGCTAACTCACCATTTAAGAAAGTTGTTTAAACATCCATTTGATGAATTTCTAGATTGTACAAAGATGCAATGACAATTAGCATTCTAATGGATGTTATTCTAGTAACTGGTGAGTATATGTCAAAGTAGTCAAGACCTTCTTTTTGTCTATATCCTTTGACCACTAGTCTTGTCTTGTATTTTTCAATTGATCCATCCGCTTTCATTTTTGTTTTGAAAATCCACTTGTACCCAAGAGGCTTACAACCTGGTGGCAAATCCACAAATTCCCAAGTGTGATTTTGTAGAATGGATTCAACTTCGCTATTTACAGCATCTTTCCATAAAGGAGCCTCAAGACTAGACATAGCTTCTTCGAAAGTTAAATGCTCATTTTCTGACAAAAAAGTTAGAAAATTTGGACCAAAAGTTTTTGTGGTTCCAGCACGTTTACTATGCCTAGGTTCCTCTACCTCATTTTGATCTATCTCTTGCTCTCATTCTTGATCTTGTTCTTGATTATGACTGGTAATAGCATCATAAAATCTTTTATTAGTACTAGTCTCTTGCCCAGTTTTATTAGGAAACATATGTTCAAAGAAAGATGCATTCCAAGATTCAATAACAGTATTTGCATGCATTTTAGAATGTTCTGACTTATGAATTAAGAACAAATATGCACTACTATTCTTGGCATAACCAATGAATATGCAATCAATAGTTTTAGGACATATCTTAGTCTTTTTAGGACTAGGAATAGCCACTTTATCCAAACACTCCCACACTTTTAAGTATCTGTAGTATGATACTCTCCCATGCCACATTTCATAAGGTGTTTGATTCACTTTCTTCCGAGGTACTTTATTAAGAATATAATTAGCAGAAAGTATTGCTTTTCCCTACAAGTTCTGAGGTAATCCAGAACTTATTAACATGGCATTCATCATTTCTTTTAAAGTTCTATTTTTTCTTTCAGCAATTCCATTTTACTGAGGTGAGTAAGGAGCAGTGGTTTAATGAATTATTCCATGTTCTTTACAAAACTCACCAAAAGGTGATTAATATTCACTGCCTCTATCACTTCTAAGTTTCTTAGTTTTTTTACCAAGTTGATTTTCAACTTCATTCTTATATTGAATAAAAGTTTCCAAAGCTTCATATTTGGTTTGAATTAAATAAACATAACTATATAGTCATATATGAAAGTGATAAAATATTTTTTCCCACCTCTAGTTTGAATTGATTTAAAATAAAAAATGTCACTATGAATTAATTCAAGTGGCTCTGTACTTCGTTCAATTGAATGAAAATTAGTTTTAGTTAATTTTGCCTTAACACAAATTTTACATTTATGATTTAAATCAATATCAAATTTAGGTAAATATTCCATATTAATTAATCTACACAAAGATCCATAATTAACATGTCCTAGTGTACAATGCCACAAATTTGAAGACTCAAGCAAGTAAGAAGAAGATGTATTATTATTAATAACAAAGGGTACAATAATCATTACATTTATTTTGAAAAGGTCATTAGACATGTAACATTTTCCTACATACATCCCGTTTTTGGTAAGTACAAATTTGTCGCTTTCAAAAACTAGCCTAAACCTATTTTTACTCAACAGAGATTTGGAGACTAGATTCTTGCGAATGTCCGGTACATGCAGCATATTGTTGAGAGTGAGTTCCTTTCCAGATGTCATTTTCAGAATAATCTTTCCTTGTCCTTCAACTTTAGAAGTCGAGGAGTTGCCCATAAAAAGTTGTTCACCGTTGTCCACTATAGAAAAAGATGTGAACATCTTTTTGTCGGCACAGATGTGGTGAGTAACACCAGTGTCCACCCATTATTCTTTAGGATTTTAGCCAAGGTTTTCCTCGAAAACAACTACAAAAAGATTTATATCATCTACACCATTGGAAATTTTGTCCACTTCGGTCATATTGGCTTGAGCTGGTTTCTTGCTTGATCTTCCTTTGCCTTTGCATTTGCTATGACAATCTTTGGCCCGATGTCCCTCTTTGTCACATATGTAACACTTGCAATTGAACTTGTACTTGTTACTTTCCCCTCCTTTAGAGCCTTGTGTGGAACTCTCTCCAAAATACTTCCGTTTCTTTGCTTTTGGAGCATGTTCCACTACATTTGCCTTAAACTCCATTGGATACTTACTAGCCCGCTTCTTAGAATTGTGGTTTTCCTTCTCAATCCTCAAATGCACAATCAATTCCTCCAAAGTTATTTCCTTGCGCTTGTGTTTAAGGTAGTTCTTGAATTCCTTTGAGCTTTGCGGTAATTTTTCAATTAAGGAAGCAACTTGGAAGGATTCACTAAGAGACATACCTTCTACATGAATGTCATATAAAATGAGTTGGAGATCTTGAACTTGGCTGATCACAGTCTTAGAATCAACCATCACAAAATCCAAGAATTTGCTAATCACAAATTTCTTTGAGCCAGTATCTTATGTCTTGTATTTTTTCTCGAAAGACTCCCAATGTTCCTTTGCCGTCTTGATAGGACTGTAGACGTTATACAATGTGTTATCAAGCTCGTTCAAGATGTAGTTTCGACAAAGGAAATCATCATGATTCCAGGCATTGACCATAACAACCACTTCCTGGTTGGTTTCATTCTCGTTCAGAGTAGGAGCATCCTCACGCAGGAAACGCGCTAGGTTTAGAGTAGTAAGATATAAGAGCATTTTCTATTGCCATCTTTTAAAATCAGTTCCTAAGAACTTTTCTGGCTTTTTACCGTGATTGACTGGTACAGTCACAACAGGAGAAAGGGTTGGAGCAATGATAGCCACCATACCAGTACTTGTTTGAGCATTAGTTTCAGTAGCCATGAATTCTAAGTTATAAAACAAAATTATAATTAAAATTTTATACGACATAGAAAATTAAACCATCAATACAGAATTTAATTCTGTAAAAATAAAAGAAACAAGAATTGTAACTTTTATTTCCAATTATAAAATATTTATTAAACAAATTAATTTCACACAGAAAATTAAATTTTTGTAACACTTCAAAATTTAAAATACTGAAATAGAATTTTAATTAATGAAAACTCAGAAATTATTTCTAAAAATCAAATTAATTTCTGACCAACTTCAAAAATAAATATTCTGAATTGTTAATGACTACCAGTATATTATTACTAGTTGTCAAATAAAATATACAGTATATTACTACTATTTTTCAAATAGTATATTACTACTATTTGTATTTTTCAATCAAAATATTATTTTGTAAATGCACAGAAAATTAATTTCTGTAAGAAGAAGAAAAGAAGAAAAGGAAACAAATGAAAAATTCTTTTTAAACAGAATAATTTGAATCTATCTTAAGATTGTTCAAACAATTTTCTACGTAAAATAAAGAACTTGAAACTAAATCAAACAAATAAAATAAATTACTTACAAAATTTATTTACCGAAACAACTTAATAATAAAACTATCAAGTTGACTATGTGACACTCTGTCCTTAAGATAGATTCACTCTGTTTCGGTACTTACGGATAAAAGGCATTTATCTCCCAAGATACAATGATCTTTACACAGATTGTAGTAGCACTCCAAACAATCTGTATGGCAAACTAAACTTGTGTTCTATACTCTTAGAAATTTCCCTAAAATAATATGTAGAATATGTATGCAAGAGAGCACAAAGGAAGGCAAGAATGGCAGCGGCACACCTACGCCCGGCACAGTCGATATGTTAGACGAATGGCAGAGGCGGCGGCGTGCGACCATGTGTGGTGGTTTGAGCCAAATATCACTTTTTGTCCATAACTCCTTCCTTGTACAAACTTGGGTTGCCCCTTGGGGCCCAACCCAAGTGTTGCCACCTAGAACTTATATACACACATAAGTTCTCTTAAGTTTCCAATGTGGGATAACCATTTTAAGGAAACTCACATTTTACTTCTTGAATTGTCCATTCCACAAATCTGAAAACGACGTCAACTTCCCATTCACTCATAAATAGTTTTGACAAATCGTCTTCACCGTGTGACTTGTCATGTGGCAAGGAACACATCACCTCTTTGGACCCACCTCAAAAGACGTGTAGGGCCCACTCAAATTTGAGCTCAAAGTTAGCCCAAAATAAGCCTTATAAAACCATAATTCCAACATGTATATCATACACACACACACACACACACACACAAAAAGGTCAATTAAATATTGGTAACTGAAGAAGGTCGAACCAGCCAAGGCAAGGCCTAGGCCAAGCCAAGCTACTATGTTGGACCTAGCCTGACGAGCAACTCCGAAATGAATCGAGCCAGTAGTTGGGTCGAGCAGAGAATCAGTCCAAGACCAGTCGCCCACTCTAAAGTGGGCAAAGAGAATTGGTCCAAGACCAATCAATCACTCCGTAGTGAGTTGATCAGAGGACTAGTGTAGCCGAGCATGTCCATGGAAAAACCTTATACTTGATCTAGGTTTGGAAGCAAGAGACATGTCATCCTATTTCTCCATCACTACTAGTACAAATTAGGGGGGTTTGGACGTGCAGTGGGACATGGCACACACATGGCAGGTGTGTGTCCCTGAGCATCAAACGGACTCATCGTCCTCTTTCACTAAGGAATGATCACAAATAAGACAAAAGGAACAAGGGGGCATACATTCAACATTCCCATAGCATTACACATTCTCTTTGCTTTCTCTCTGGTTCTTGACTTTGGGTTTTCTAACCAAACTCCAGTCGAGCAGCCCTTATCATTTGTTCCTTGTGTAGAGTTTAGTTCCTAAATTGTCCAACTTGGCCATGGAGCTTCACTTGTTACTATAGTGTGAAATTAACCTGCCACAATAACCTATATAATTTGCCACATTTGTCACTAAAAAATGAATGATTTATTTGTATAAACACACTTGTCTATTTTTTTAAGAGGCACTTATGGATCAGTCTTATTAACCAGATTTATTTACCTACAATAAATTTATTACTTTAAATTTATTCATTAATATCCACTATCCTTATTCATTCAACATTCCCATAGCATTACACATTCTCTTTGCTTTCTCTCTGGTTCTTGACTTTGGGTTTTCTGACCAAACTAAGGTTGAGCAGCCCTTATCGTTTGTTCCTTGTGTAGAGTTTAGCTCCTAAATTGTCCAGCTTGGCCATAGAGCTTCGCTTGTTACTATAGTGCAAAATTAACCTGCCACAATAACCTATAAAATTTGCCGCATTTGTCACTAAAAAATAAATGATTTATTTTTGTAAATACACTTGTCATCTATTTTTTTTAAGGGCACTTACGGATCAGTCTCATTAACCAGACTTATTTACCTACAATAAATTTATCACTGTAAATTTATTCATTAATATCCACCATCCTTATTCATTCAACATTCCCATAGCATTATTGTTGGTTATATAGTTTGTATAAGTCAATCACAGCTTAACACGTAGTTCGTAAAGGGTGATTTGGGGAGTTAATACAAGTCTCCAATCAAAGATAGGCATGTGGCAGTTCATATTGGTAATAATGGATTTGCGTAGCATTGGAACAGTTAGAAAGCGCAAGATGACGTGGCTCAACAGTTACTCACAATTCAAATTCATAATTCAGGAGGGAAACCTAATTGCTAGAGTGGTGTAGTGGAAGCTAACTGTGCAAGGCCATGACCAGAGATCATGGAAGGGCATTTCGATTGTTAGAAGAGCACTTCGACGATTACCATTAGAAGGTATAAATAGAAAAGAAGGCTAAACAGAAGGGACCCAGACTCAAATCCAGAAACCAGTTACTTATTTCATATTTTTCTTTCCAGTTTTTACATTTCCAGTTCTTCAATTCCTGTACCTTCAATTCATGTACTGCACTTCATTTCTTAGGAGTAGTTTCCAGTAGTTTGTTGCTGTGAACCTCTTTAAGGCTTGGTCATTGTAAGTTCATTGTAAGTTCTCATTTACTTAATGAAATTCAATTTCTGAATTGTTTTGTACTTATTATTATTTATAAGTTTCTCCTAAGGAAAGCCACCAGTAAAAGTCCTCTTCATTGAGGCTGAAAAATTTTTAAACACTAGGTTAAAACTGATTGTACTCGCTTCATGTAGTGTGGGTTAATCCTATGAGATTGGATTGGGTGGCTTATCATAATTTATTTTCACAAAACTACTAGGATTTGTCTTCTTAATCTCTATAGCATATATTGGTAGTAGCACATATTCGCTACCATGATTACCCTCCATCTCATCTCTACATCCTTTTCTAGCTCTATACAATTGCATCTTTAAAGCATCAACCCCATACATTTTGTTCAACTTTCCTTGCATTGTATCCAACCTCATCTCTAGATTTTCTTTAAAACTTTCACTCAATTTTTTGCTATCCAATTTGAAGTTGCCTTAGTATTTTGGTTCATCCTACTACACGTGTTGAGGAACTAGGGTTTTTATCTTGTATGTTATCTCATATGGAAGAGTAGATGCATGAATCCTACAAGGACATCCATCAGCAGTGCAGTGAGCATTTACCATAGACTTCTGATTTTTGTCCTTCAGAATCTTGAAGCTAGTTTCCACTATATAATCTTTCAGTAAAGCTCTGAAGTTGTTTACATCTGCAAATATAACCTTGTTTTCCAATACCACTTCCCCTTGTGGATTGAAATATGGATTTTTTTTTATCATCATAGCCAGAATGAAATTGTTTTCCCTTGGAATTTCTCCTCTTAGGTCTATAATTAGATTCATCATCCAAATTAGCATCAGTACTAACATCATAGACCATTTCATCATCTCCAGATTGATAATCACTAAGTGTACCATCATCTTCACTTAAGATGTCATCACTACTTGTGTTATCAAATTCATTTTCAGCATTCACATTTTCATTCCAATCTTTATCTTCATCACTAATGCCAACAAAATCATCCTTGTGGTACTCATTATCCCCTATGCATCACCATTACCATCACCATCATCTCCTGAGTGATCCATTTCTACAGCATCCCTTCCACTGTAAAGACCCCCTCAAAAAAAGTTTGGATTTGTGTAATCCATGTTTAATTGTTTGATCCTTTTCATTTATGTAAACGGTAGGAGTTGTTATTATTTATTATAATGTATTATAATAAATGTTAAAAAAATAAATTTATGGTGTGTACCATAAAATGAAATATATATTTTATGATGAGAAAACTTATATCATTTTATGATATAAATATTAAAGTGTTGTTAAAATAAAATTTTAATTAATAGACATATATAGATATATGTATGTCTAGATGGACGATTAGTTGTGTGTACACACTACATAAAATAAAAATAAAATAATTATTGTGGGCAGCATGCCCACATGGGGCGGCTGCTCCCGTTTCCCCTTTTCCTTGTTTTGCTTTTTTCCTTTCTTCTTGTTTTCTTGAGTAGCAGAACATTTCTGCATTTCTCTCTTTCCCTCTCGACTCCCTCTCTCTTTCTCATTTTTTTTAATACACAAAATTCTTGATCCACCACATTTAGATTTAGAATCGCAACCTTGTCCTTTAGGCCAAAATGATGCCCTTGTCAAGGGTGTCGTATTGATTGATGGAGATCGATTTTCAGTGAGCTTGAAATTTGGGATTTTTGTTCTTGGTCCTCCTCTTCTTTTCTAAAGGTAGGGATTCTTTGCTTCTTTTCAATACCTTACTATAGATAGACATGTGCTATTTTTCTTATTGCATGGAGAAAAAAAAAATTTGTGAAGTGATTTTTAAAATACATGTGGGTTTTGAGTTAGGGTTTTGTATTTTTAGATTTGATCTCATATCTTTATTGTTGGTGTAACACCCCCAATTTATAACAATAGATAAACCCATAATCCATCAATAAATATATAGATACTCATCAGATTCAATCATTCATTAAGACAGTATTACCAGAATATTCCCTCTTTCATTAATTCATTTAATGTAGTACAAAGATGACATTGCATGTATTAATATATTCATTAACCCTAAGCTATGAATCTATAGCATGTAGCAGATACACATATAACAAAAGAAGAAAACAGAAGTTCTTGCCCCAAGGGCTACATATTTCCAAGATGATACTTGGTTACAACAAATGTGGGTCAAGCTCAATACAAAAAAAAAAAAAAAAGAAAAAAAAGAAAAGAAGAAGCATGAGGCTCGTACAAAAGATATTTACAATACAAAAATAAATGAGCCTTCATCTCCAAGATCCTCCCAAGCTAACTCCTTGGCGGAGGCATGACAGAAAAGTTGGTTTCCACATAGGGTGAGTTAAAGCCCTGAAGTCATATAGTGAATGCACATGAATGCCATTTACCAAAACGTTATATTTTTCTCTTTCAAAACAATACAATGCCATATTTATAAATAAATTCATAAATCGATACTTTTAAATCAGAAAACAGGGCAGTGGATACACAACACTAGGAATCTCTAGGTATGTGTTTGCCAATAGGTTATACAAGCACTACCAAAGCCATTTTACCGATACTAACTAGAAGGCTTGGCACCTAATTGCACGAGTTTCTAGACATTCACCAAGGACACACATGCCAACATAGATAATACCACAACCACACCCTCTAACCATATTCACTAAGGTATTCACCCATTTTTCTCAAAACGATACATTTTCAATGCATAAATATGAAGCAATGTTCAATACAAGATGTATGAGTAATTGGTTTCAATTAACCTAATTCTCATACAATTTCTATAAAAATCAAAGCTATTCTCCATCGACAACCCAAAATAATTATCTCTATAGAAGAAATAAATTATAACCAATAGATAGAAATGTCAAAATTTCAATGTAGGAATAACAATATATGTTTCATTCCACTTTCCAACTCAATAAGGTTCCAACATATCTTCATCATTCACCTCCTTATTCAAAACCAATGATTTTTAAGGTTTTTTTCCAACAAAATATCTATTTCCTTCAAAAATTCATTTAGAAAAGAGATTTTCAAGATTTCAACTCAACTTATCAATACAACCATTTCCACAACATTTTTCATGAACCCGGTTGAAAACCCCTCTTTTATACTCCCAAAATCAATCCAAATCATTCCAAATCAAAACCCTAAATCAAACCCACAACTCCCAAAATACTACTCTTTTCAAGGTACACATAACAAGATTAAATACTATACAAAATACTAAAGAAATCCCTACTTTAAGGTATGGAAAGAACAGGAATAAATCCCAAAATTGATGGAGACAGATCTTAGATTTTTTTTAGATTAAAATGATCACCTCTCTGAACTCTACCCTTTACCAAAGCGGCAAGATTCACGAATTTGAGGGTATAGAGTGATTTATATAAGAACTAGAGAGAGAGAGAGAGAGAGAGAGAGTGAGTGAGTGAAGGAAATGGCTTAGAAAGTTTTTAGAAAGAGATGAAAGAAAAAAGTTAAAGAAAAGAATTTTTTCTCGTACCTTTATACGCATAAACCACTCGAGTGACCAAAACATCGCTCGAGCGTAAGATATAGAACATCGCTTGAGTGACCAAACCATAGGTTGAGGGAAGAAACCAAATTCCCAGAACCTTAACCCTGCAAAGTATATCGCTCAAGTGACTAACCATCACTCGAGTGAAGAATAACCCTTCTCAGAATTTTAGACCTGTAAAGAGACTGCTCGTGTAAAGGAAAGAAAAGAACACCCCACTCCCAAAACTTTAGACTACCAACACTTATTCTAGAAGAAGCGAAATACCACTCGAGCGAAGGAATGATTGCTCGAGTGAACTTAACAACAATCAAATATAAATTCCTTTGGAATATTAACTCCCAACATGTTCGGAACATACTGTAGGCACCCTATTTTTAACGGCCTTTCAAGACTTGGATGTTCTTGTAGGTACATTCGATGACGAGTCTGATTGCTCGCTAAGCACTCGAAGTCCTTGATGGAACGCCACATGTTTGAACTTTTCAAACCCTGTTATCCATTTTGTCTCCTTTTTGGGCCAAGTCTTGGTCTTTCTCCCCTGTAGTTTTTGGTGGCCTACTGGCCATCTCTGAAGGCTACTAGCCAAAGATTCTGGTCTACCAGCCATTGATGTGCCTTGCTAGCCATCAATGATACCTTACCGGCCATCACCGATGGCCGATCGGCCACCAGTGTTTTCTATAAATATTTTGTGCCAGGTGTGGCAGTTGGTTGCACAGATGCTTGCATCTGTCCACACATGGAGGGCTGGATCTCCTTGTATAGAATTCATGTTTTCTATATATAGGGAGGCCCTCTCTCATGTTCTGAGGTTTGAAGAATTAAGACTCAAAATTTTCTCTCTCTAGATTTCTCTCTCTCTCTCTCTCTCTCTCTCTCTCTCTCTCTTGCATTTCTCTACACCTTTGCCTACTTACACTACACTTTTGCATATCAACCCTTAACCAAAAGTGATCACCTTTGAGCTGAGGTTCTTTGAGGCCTTCTTGGAGCTCTACAAGTTGTTTTTGGCTTGATTGGTTGCCTAGAATCACTTTTCTCTTCAAGAGGTACAATAATTGCTTTGTTAGCTTACTTTGTGCTCTTGTTTTCCTTTCTTTTCCTACTATTTTTGAGCCATTCTTGAGCTATAAAAACTCTGTCAAAATGGGCTAAAATTTGTGGTTTGAAGCCATTTTAAGGTAGGGGTGATTCATTCTTCTTTGTATCTTGTTTGTGAGGCTTCTCCACTACTGTTTCCCATTTTTTTAAACCATCTTTTTTGGGCCTTTAACCACTGAATTTCAGAGTATTTTCAGCGGTAAAAAACTTGTTTTGAAGTCCAAAATTGGAGGGGCTAGCCTCCCCTCCTTGTGTCTTGTTTGATAGCCTAGTTAACTCCATATGTTAGCATGTTTTTCTAGCTTAACTTAGCTCAAGTCCAGCATGTTTTAGCCTCTGAAATAACCTGTTTTAGCTCTGTTTTGGGCTAGTTAGTTCATTTGAGTCTTGTGTTGCATGATTGTAGTGTAATAGTCTTCACAAGTTGGTGTTTTAGGGTCTTTGACACCTCTTGTTTGAGTTGATAGGATCTTTTGGTATTGTTTTTTTTACTCCATTTCAGCACTATAAGCTCTACAACCTCCCTCTTTGCTTCACTCTTTCATGTGCTTTTGAGGGTTATGTCAAGCTTGGGATCCTTTAAGCTTGAGATTGAGGTCATGTTTAATGGTTTAATCCTCTTTGAGGGTTCATTATCAATGGCATGATCTCTCTCTTGCCTTACATTATCCCCTGGTTGACACTTCTTTCATCTTAGAGGGCACTCACCAATGGACAAATTGATTAAAGAATGATTTGGTAATTAAAATGTGTAAACAAAATTGGCAAGTAAAAGCGGTAAGATAAGCATTTCTTTGTGTTACATGGCATGTGTTCAACTCAAATGTTAATTTGAACACAAGGAAAATGGGCATTTCATACTCAAAAGTGATGAAATGTGCCACTTTCCTAGGTCTCCATTGCCCTTGATCATGCATGATAAGGTGATGGTTCATGAGTGTCTTGTTTTGTATTCACTGAGCTTGCACACCTTGAATCATAAGCCATCATGCAATGAAATTGCTTGGATTGATGGTTTGTGGTTTAAGTTCACAACTCCTTGGATTTGTCCATGAAAATGAGGGGTGAATTGTGCATACAATCCTAAAAAAAACCCTCTTTTTGCTCTGTTTGTACTCTGTTGCAGCATGGTGATCTAGTGCATCAGTGGCCAACAGGCAATCATTTATGGCTGATAGTGCACCATAGATGGCCGGCAGACCACCTTTTTGGCTAGCAGATGGCTGGCAGCATCCATCCATGGCCGGTTGGCCACTGATATAAACCTTAGTAGAATGTTGGTAAGGTGGAGCAGAGAGATTCTGGAAAGGTTCAACTCTGCAGACAGAGGCTTTCAAGAGCAAAACGAAGGTCTTTTAAGGGGAAAACCGGGCATGCGCATCCTCCACTTCCCAAGGCGAAGTAGTGGCAGCGTAGTTTTATTGCTTAGTTTACTTACATTTGTGTTGTTAATTAATTAATTAGTTTACTAGTTAGTTAAAAGTGTTGTAATAATTAGTTAATTAGTTTAGCTATTTATTCATTTGGCTTGTAATAATTAGCTTAATTAGCTTAGCTTAGTTGGTTAATTAGTGTTTAGTTTATTCATTTAGACTCTCCTTCATGAGAGCAAAATGTAATAATGTGTATGTCTTCCAACCCCACGTTTTTCTCCCTTTTATTTAATCGCTTTTGATGGTTAGATTAGAGACATGTTTCAATTAGCATACCTTATGCTTGCATACATTCATCTTGTCTTGCATGCACCGAGGGTCGGTGCATCATTCAAACTGCATTGTCATTTCAATACCTTAGTTGAATACATGCTTAACCACATGTTATCAAATCGATCCATATGCCATGCTTAGTGGCTGAGCCCAGTAATCACATTCTTTGCATGTGTTGCATTAGACATTTTGTACAGTTAGGAATCATGCATATTTTTCTAACATATGTTTTCTTAGCTTGGAGTACTAGCTGAGTGTTTATGCTTTAGCGTACTCACATGAATGTGAATGTTGCCATGATTAGCATGCTTGCCATGAGGCTAAATGCTTACTTGTTTAACTGCATGAATGCCTATGGATGAAGGCTTATTGTTTGAATTGGAACGATTCAACAAATGTATGTTTTAAGCCCACTTTGTTGAGTGGCAAATCAGTTTTAAGCCCACTATGTTTGGTGGCAAATTCGTAAACTTTAAGCCCACTTGAGGTGGCAAATTCAAACCATTTTCACAAACAAACATGAGTTGAATTGTTTCAAATTGAGCAAACTAGTCTATACTTGCTTGTGCGCATCACATAGTAAAGCTAGTCTAAATAACCAGAACAAGAGCACATAATGTTTATAAAAAATCATATCATGATTAGTAGAGGCCGATCTTTGATCGGGCAAGCGGGGGTGCTCAATTCATGACCTTCCCCTCTCGTACCCAAGTTCCCGAGCCGAGGCAACTTTGGTGATGACAGACATACGGCGTTTGGCACGAGTCATGGGTTTCGTAAATTTTCCCAAAAATAAAATATTTAAGTGGCGACTCTGTATCTAGCAAAGCAGTCCAATTTTGGCATTTTTTTGATTCAAAATCAATTTTCCAAAATGATTTACCAGATTTGGACTCTTTAGTGTTTATCAGTTTCACATTACACTTTTGAGATTAGATTCAGAACCACGATAGTCCAAACTGTAGGGCTTCTTTTGGAGCTTCTTAAAGGGGGCGCGAAAAAGGCAAGCTATACATGCCCAATAATTCAAACTACCAATCGCAATCAATAACAAGACTAAAACGAGTGTAAACAACAGCAATAAATACAGGATCCTGAATCAAAGAGCAAAAAAGGTCAGGTCTTAACCCGGGTGTGATAACTCAACCCATACTAAGCTTAATTATGCATGTGATTATGTGTTTGATATGAATTTGCAAGTTTAATATGTGAATTATGTGAACTTGGAAAAATATATGTTGAAAGTAGGAATATCTGTTGCAATTGAGACTTTGAACTAAAATTGAAAGCCTTAGAGGCGCGATAAAAAAAAAAACCCGACTTCATATCTATGATTAGCATGATTTATAGAGCTTACGGTGAAATTTTGAAAAATTATGATTCGTAATGAATAAATTAAGATTTATGAGTTAAGTTGTATATGTTTAGCCCTTTTTTTGTTCTTCATTGTTGGAGGAGAGCTCTAAAGAGTGAGTTAGAGAGAGAGGAAGAGAGAAAGCTCGGGATTTTGAAGAGAATCAAGGGGCAAACCTTAGATTTGAGTTAAGGTATGTTAATTCACTTACAATCTTTTTCTCTAACTCATCTTTGTCATGAAATCAAGCAAAAATTAGTAATTTTGAGCTAGGGTTTTGAGTTGTGTTGTGGCTTGAGCTAAAGGCATGAAATTGAATCGTAATCTCTTCATCTTTGTTTGATTTGAGTTCATTCTCATGATTGGCCCATGAAATAAACCATAAATGATTTATGAGAACAAGATTTGTTGGAAGATCATTCATGTATTATGTATTTTGAACTTGTTTATGTAATGCATGAATATGAGAAAGAAATAAGTCCATGAATTTGATGTTGATGCAAGATTGATATGTTTAATGTGAGATTACACTTGTATCATGCATATATACCATGTTTTTGAGTTTTTTTCTCTTGAATTTAGGCTTGGAAATGAGATGAGAGAGTTTGCATTTTTGAGCAATTTTCAGACTGTCTAGGTGAGCCCAGACCACTTGTATGGCCACGAGCTCTGTACAAGCGGCCTATGAACCAAGCCTGGACCAACCTCTCTTGTGCGTTCGAGCGGCTGCAATTTCCGCAAGTGAGGAGCCAGACCGCTCGAGCCGTTGGACCGGCCGCACGTGTGGCCAAGCAGGGAAAAATCTGTGTTGCTTTGTGTTGCTATTCCTGACCTCTGGAATGCATTCCCAACCTTATCTAAACCCTTTTAGGAGTGAAATGATGATCAGAAACTCATTAAAGAAGGTTGCGAATTATGAAAGATAAGTGTTTGAATTGAAATGAATAATTTATCGAATGTGTGTGTGAAATGTTTGTGTAGGTTGTGAGGCAGAGGAGACGCTATGAAATCAAACAAACTGAGTAGTGATATCGTACATTTAAGCTCTTTATTGCGTACCTTGAACCATGAATGGTTAATGGTGCCAACATTACGACTTGATTGGAAATGAAGAAACTTCATTAATATCATATAACATGTGCTATATGACTAGGCCCAAGGCTGCTTGTTATATGATTGGGCCCGAGGCCGCTTGTTATATGCTTGGGCCTAAGGCCACCTGGTTTATATGATTATGCATATTATGAGAACCTTATGATCATCTACTTACACTGCTTTACTGTATTATTACTCATTGAGATTCACTCACCTAATATTATGTATGCACATGTGGGTGATCAGTAGCATAGAGCACACCCCTAGAGTTAGCTTCAGGAGTTATTTTTGTGACCCAATTGAGTCAAGCCTCTGAGACGGAGTTTTGTCTTGACTCACATCTGTAGACACCCCATTGTTGACTGTCCATCATTGTTTGCGCACGTGATGATTGTGCTTGTTTGTGTTTGTTTTGAGCACCCGACATCCTTGGCGGAATGCCCTGTCTTTGAGCCTTTGAACCTGGTTTTTTCTCTGCCTTGTTTTGGACCAGAACTTAGTATATGGACCTATTGGTGACCTGTCGGGCATCCCCTAAGGCTGTCGGCCATGGGTTGTGCCTGTCGGCCATGGATGTGGCTGGTCAGCCACCAGTCTCTTTTTCCAGATATTTATTGACAATTGTGCCAGCTGTTGCACACAGAGCTGCATCTTCATACACATGTATGGTAGGATATATCTAAGCTCAAAGGGTGCGTTTCTATAAATGGGGGGTGTCTTCCCCCAATTTTGGAGGTTAGCATTTTTAGATAAAAAATCTCTCTCTCTCTCTCTCTCTCTCTCTCTTGTTATTTTGCATACACTTGCCTAGTTTCTCTTAGCTTTTGTACATCAACCCTTAACCAAACACTCTCACCTTTGGGCTGAGATAACTTGGGACCTTGTTTGAGCTCTAGAAGGAGGTTTGAGCTTGAATTTGTGGTTGTTTTGTGCTGTGCTTCAAAAGTATAAAACTTACCTTGCCTAGACTTGTTTTCAATACTTGCTTTGCCATCTTTTAAGGCTATTTTGGGGCTGGTTTTGGCATGTAAAAAGTTCTGCTTTTGAGATCTAAAAGTGGTGGTTTGAGCTCTTTTGAGTTAGGGGGTTGTTCACCTCTTTTGCTTTTTAGCTTGTTAAGCTTTCGTACCATTTTTTCATCACTTTGAAAACAACTTTTTTGAGCCTTTTAACCACTAAATCTCAGAGGTTTTTCAGTGGTAAAAACCTTGTTTTGAAGTCCAAAATTGGAGGGGTTAGCCTCCCCTCCTTGTGTCTTGTTTGCATGCCTAGTTAGCTTCATGAGTTAGCATGTTTTTCTAGCTTACCTTAGCTTTAGTCCAGTATGTTTTTGCCTCTATTTTGACTTGTTTTAGCTCTGTTTTGGGCTGGTTAATTCAGTTGAAGCTTGTATTGCATAGTTGTAGGGTTAATTACTTCACTAGCTTAGTGTTTTAATGCTTTCATCACCATTGTTTTGAGTGGAAAAAATGTTTTAGTATTGTTTTGCACTCCATTTCAGTGCTTAAAATCTCTACAACCTCCCTCTTTGCTTCACTCTTTTCTTTGCTTTTGAGAGTTATTTCAAATTTGGGATCCTTCAAGCTTAAGATTGAGGTTATGCTTAATGGTTTAATCCTCTTTAGGGGTTCATTACCAATGACATGATCTATCTGATGCCTTAAATCACCCCTTGGTTGACACTTCTTTTCGTTAGAAGAGACTCACCAATAAACTTAATCGATCAAAGAGTGAATCGGTAATGTAAAATGAGTAAACAATATGAACAAGTAAAAGAGGCAAGATAAACATCTTTCGTGTTACATTGCATGTGTTCGAATTGGACGTTAATTCAAACACGAGGAAAATAGGACATTTCATACTCAAAGTGATGAAATGTGCCACTTTACTTGGTCACCATCACCCTTGATCTTGCATGATAGGGCGGTGGTCTTTTTGAGTCTTGTTTTGCACTCATTAAACTTGTACAAACTTGGTTCTTTGGCCATCATGCATGGAAATTGCTTGATTGGTGGTTTGAGAGCCAAGAGTTACACTCCTTTGAGCTTGTTTGATGATAAGGAGTGTAACAGTACACACAAACTTGTGAGAATACACTGTTTTGCTCTATCTACTCTCTGTTACAGCAAAAAGAGGAGTTCATGTCATCAGTGGCCGACCGGCCACCAATGAAAATTGCACAGTGTGTTGGTAAGTTGAAGTGGAGGTGTTCTGGAAGTGGGCAGCATTCTCAGTGATCAAATGTGCAAATAGAGGCTGTAACGGCAAGGCAGTGGCTTTTCCGGGTGGAGGAACCGAGCATGCATGCATCCCTCGCTTCCCGAGGCCATTTAATTGCTTTGTTTAGTTAATTAGTGGTAGCTAATTAATTAGCTTAATTGCTTTGTTCTTAATTAGCTTAGTATTTAGCTAATTACTTTGATTTGTAATATTTAATTAGCTTAGAATAGTTAGTTAAAATTGTTGTAATAATTAGCGTAGCTAGTTAGTTAGCTTATTCATTCGGACCCTCCTTCGCGAGGGTATGATGTTGTAATAAGTGTGTGTGCGTGTGTGTATGTTTTCCAACCCCACTTCTTTCTCCCTTTTATTTAATCGCTTTTGATGGTTAGATTAGAGACATATTTTGATTAGCATACCTTATGCTTGCATGCTTGCATCCATTCATTTGTCTTGCTTGCACCGAGGCTCGGCACATCATTCAAACTGCATCGTTAATTCAACATCTTCTTTGAATACGTGTTTAATCGCATGTTGTTCAAATCGATCCATATGCCATATTAGTAGCTGAGCCTGTTAATTGCATTGTTGCATGCGTTGCATTAGGCATCTTGTATAGTTAGGATCATGCATCTTTCTAACTAGTTTTTGTTTTGGCTTGGAGTACTCAGTGAGTCTTTATGCTTTGGCATACTTGCATGAGTGTGATTGCCATGTTGCCATGTTTAGCATGCTTGCCATGAGGCTATGTGCTTAAATGCTAAACTGCATGAATGCCTGTGGATGAAGGCTTTGTTGTTTGAATTGGAACAATTCAACGAATGTGCGTTTTAAAACCACTTTGTTGAGTGGCAAAATCATGTTTTAAGCTCACTATGTTTTGGTGGCAAATCTGCATCTTTAAGCCCGCTTGAGGGTGGCAAATTCAAACCATTTTCGCAAAACAAACATGACTTGAAATGTTCCAATTCTTGCGATTTAGTCTATACTTGCTTGTGTGCGTCACATAGTAATGTTAGCTAATAATCAGAACAAGAACGCATAAGGTTTATAAAATGACATATCATGGTTAGTAGAGGCCGATCTTTGATCGAGTGAGTGGGGGTGCTCAATTCATGACCTTCCCCCCTCGTACCCAAGCTCCCGAGTCTAGGCAACTTTGGTGATGACGGACACATGACCTTTGGAACGAGTCAGGGTTTCCTAAATTTTCCAGAAAATAAAATATTTAGATGGTGACTCTGTATCTGGCAAAGCAGTCCAATTTTGGCATTATTTGATTTAAAATCGATTTTCCAAAAAGGTTTGTCGGATTTGGACTCTTTGGTGATTATCAGTTTCACATTGCACTTTGTGAGACTTGGTTTAGAACCACGGGAGTCCGAACTATGAGGCCTTCTTTTCAAACCCTTTCCAAAAGGTGAGGTGCGGAAAAAGGTGGGTCCACAGTTTCTGGCGACTCTGCTGGGGATTTAGAGAACTTGACTTGAACTTATGATATGTTGTTTTTATTTACACTTCTGTGTTTCTTTGCATTTGAATTTGCATTAGTGCGCCTAAGTCACAATGTTTACCATCTGCTATTCCTGAATAGTTTTTCGGAGGCTCACTTGGAAAAGCTTGCCAATAGGCTGACCGATTATGGGCTCTACTATGATGGGAACACAACCCTTGGATCTGGACTACCGCTGTAGCATTTGATCCTCCTTTCACTTCTCAGTGTTAGGTGTGAGAGATATATTAGGTGGTCTTGCTGAGGTACAATTTTTGACCAATCAACCTAGTTGCATATCGGAAACCATAGAGACTGTTCCAAACTAGGACAGGTTGCTCACGCAAATGCAGGATTGTATGAAACCGCTTGTTTATGTAGTGATCCCCTAGCCCTTGATGAAACTAGGACAGGGTAACCCTACCTCATCATAGGGGTGTTTTGGCTCTCACTTGCTTGATACGTTCTTTAGAGTGAAAACTTTACAGGAATGTATGCATCAGTTGCAAGTCTGGGTATCAGTTTTGGGGTAGAAATCAGTGTTTGAGTACAGTTGTCCAGCTTATGATTCCAGCTGTGTGTTGTTTCTGTCCAAGCCGAGGTGCTGTGCGTTTTATGATTTTTTGTTTCTTTTTGCTTTATTTTCTTTTTGCAAGGTAGTCTTTCACCATTACTTCAGACGAGCCTGTTACCTCCCAAGCACTCTAGACCCGAGTTAGAAGGATTTGTAGATCTGGGGATCTAGTTAGGGGATGACCAGTGTTTGTGTCACTCATGCCGGTTACTAGACGGAGGAGGGTTTGGCAGAATTCGCCAATTTAGTAGTCACCGTTTACCTCGCCTGCGTCCAGTCAGGCCCGATCATCTACTTTTACTCCAGACAGAAAGTATTCGCCGGTTCCGGCAGTTCAAAGTCCTCCAGCCAACATGGAAGACATGCTCCGTCAACTCCAACAGACTATTGAGAACATGCAGCTAGATGCTACTTGACAAGCTGAGACCACAGCTCGCCGAGCCGAGGTTGTAGCCCACCAAGCGGAGGTAATAGAAAGGCTTCAACAACAGCAACCACAACCTACAGTAGCCTCAGTATCCCATGCACCCCCAATGGGAATCTCGGCACCCGGGGTCACAATTAATGTCCAGGAAAATGCGGGCATATAGGCGGATCCTATCCCACCTCAGACCTCCAAGGCACTAGTTTACCTGATAGAGGCGTCGTTTAAATTCGAGGTCGACCTTACTGCACTAAAAGTGAGCAAGTTGGAGAAGCTCTTTAAACGGGCACAGGGTGTGAACTCGATCCCTGATATAGGGGATAGCTATACTGAGTCGGCATTGACATTGCCAGACAGATTCAAAATGTCGTATATAGATCGGTTTGATGGTTCTGGGGATCCTATGATCCATCTACGGCTATTCTCTGACATCCTATAACCTATGGGTCTCACCAAACTGTAGAAGCTGTCGCTCTTTGGTCGGACCCTATCAGGTATAGTAGCCATTTGGTATGCCAAACTTGAAGACTCTGTGAAGAAAAACTGGGAGGAAATGGCTGAGGCCTTCATAGCGCAGTACTCCTATAACACCCAGATCGAGGTCACTACCTGTGATCTCGAAGCAAATTGCCAAGAACCAAAGGAGGGCTTCTCTGATTTTGTGACTCAGTGGAGAGCCAAGGCCTTTATGATGACCATCCGACTGGCTGAAAAGGACCAAATTAGAATAGTGGTCCGTAATCTGCAACCAAGACTGTTACAGTAGATGATAGTCTTAACTCTGTCTACATTTGCTGACCTCCACAAAATAAGGGTGCAGATAGAGGATGTAATGAAGCAGGGTCTGATAGACCACAAGAAAGAGCAACCCAAGAGGTCTTTCACACGCGGTTCCAATGCGATTACGAGTGGTAGTGTAGCTGCAAGGCCTTCCGATGTGGGTATGGTCACCACCACACCAAAAACTACCAACCCCTTTACCGGTACATCCGATACAACTTCACAAACCTCGAAACACCAACCTCGAGGCCAAAAAGTCTTCACCCCTCTATACATGTCCTTATCCAAAGCCTTAGCGGTCCTGATAAAAAAGGGGCACCTTAAGCCGCTAGAGCCTCGCCCCTTACTCGATCCTCTTCCACAGAAACATAACCCGTCCAAATACTGTACTTTTCATCAACAACATAGTCACGACACTGATCTATGCTTCAGATTGCGTCATGAGATTAAAGATCTTATTAACAATAAGGTGATAGCACCTCCTGAAAAACCCAATGTGACTACAAATCCTCTGTCACCACATAACCAAGCCCCTCCTCCCCGACAAATAAACCTCATCCATACACTGGTCGTCCCTTACGACCCCAGTATATACATCACCCACTCTCACCTACCTAAGCCGGCGCTGTTCATCCCGAAAAGCACAGATTTGTGCATGATGAACTCGTCCACATCCCAACCCAAACCTTTGGTGGTGATCGTGGTAGATGAAGGCAGGGTCACCTTGATAGAGAATGGGAATATCAGTTCAATGCCCAAGGGCTCCATGGACTTATCTGAGGAGGAGTACAACCCGTGCCGCAACATTGTGCCAACCAATCAGGCCAAACCAAAGGTGGAGTTGCCAACAGGAATGGAGGTTAGTGTGGTCCAGGAGGATGGCCCAAGCCAGGGATTAGATGGCCTAGCCAACCTGGAGGAAGACATCAACAATCTATAGTTCTACAGTGAACAAGATTTGGGGAACGTATAGATTGACTGGTTCAATTTGAACTGGTCAACAGACAATTCGGGGTAGCTCAGTGATGAACCTAATATAAGGAAGAAACTTGAACCGAAGCTGGAAAAGAAGGAAGCGGTAACCGCTGCAAAGGCTGGAATAGCTAATAGAAAGGGTAAGCTGCCGAAAGACGTCGATCTGAAACAAGTGGCTCAGGAATTGAACATTGTTAGTACTGCTGATACAGAGCAAGAAGCCGTACTAAAGTGGTTTGAACAAGAAAGGGACGAGAATGATCAAAAGGCTAGAAAAGCCCAAGGCCCTGCAGGGAATGATTGTGATGTTGACGTGGGAGTAATTAGGACGAAACTGGACAATTGCTTGTTGGTTGCCAAAGGAATATGGTGGGAAGATGATAATCTGCATCTTGTCCACACTGATGAAGATCGGGGTTAGGAGCTGCCAGACGACACTTGGTACTTTGAGGAAGTGGATCACATGACTAGAAGCGGGCGGTACTTGAAGCCCCCACACCTGGACCAACCTGAAGCATCCAGAAAGGATAAGGAAGCTAAAAAGCAGAGGGAAAAACTATTAGAGGAAGAGGCTGTGCTGAAACAGTTAAAGAAAATTCAAGCAAACATATCTATCTGGGGGTTGCTTATGGCTTGCACCGCAAGTCATTCCCTGTCGAGCAATGGATAAGGCCAAGCTGTCTATCAACATAACTCTAGAACAATTAGTGGGACTTGTCTTCCTGGGAGGTGCTTTGCTGACTTTGACCTTCTCGGATAAGGAATTGCCGCTCGAGGGCTCTGTGCATAACAAACCCTTATACATCCCAGTTGAATGCAGAGAGAAGTGGGTGTCGGTTGTATCGGTTGACACTGGGTCTACTTTCAATGTTTGTTCGTCACGCACGGCCTATGCTATTGGCTTGAAGCCAGCAGACTTTGTACCTACGGCCCAGGTGATCTGGGCGTATGACAACACGAGTAGAGAAGTGATGGGAACAGTGCAAGTCAGAGTACAAGTTGGCCCGGCACAACAGGATATTGAGTTTCATGTCCTGGATGTTCCAGCCACTTTCAACTTACTCCTTGGACGGCCGTGGCTGCACCAAGTGAAGGTTATTTCTTTCACCTTGCATCAAATGCTGAATCTATACATCCTCCGCCTGAGGTCACTACACCAGTACTGGAGATTGTATATGGTGATGAGGATGTTTTTCTGTCTGAGTTTACCCTGGATGAGGCCCGGGTGGTACAAAACATCTTGGCTATTAATGAGGGCTTGTACGTCACTGCACAATCTGTATACCTTATGAACAAGCTACAATATATGCCTGGGATGGGATTAGGAAAGAGCAGCCGAAAGGGCGTTACTGCATTAGCTGAAGTGTCACATAACCCTCATGCCTTTCGCCTCGGCTACATGCCTACCAAAGAGGACTGGGTAAGAAAAAGGAAAGAAATGGCAGGAAGAGCCAAAGCTAAGCAAAGTGGGAAGTAGTATGAGCTTGTGCATAGGCCAATTGAGGGAACTTTGAACAGCTGCTTTGTCCGGGAGGGGGGAGACTTTGCATTTTACGGCTTTCCTAAACCGTGGTTGAACTCTGAGAAGCGGTGTCTACCCGGCTTTGAGATTTTCTTCGACTTACAACTACAAGAGGATGAATGTATAGAGCAATAGACTGAATTAACTGCTAAGGCTAAACAGAGCATAGAAAGTGAGTCCAACAACAGTGAACTTGAGATAGAAGCAGCGCTGGTGTGCCTCCTTTCGGATCCTCAGATCAAACTGGAGAGCTTGGGGGATGACTTCACCGTTTCCATGGTTGGAGACCAATCAGGTATGGACCATTCTGGTGGTATTCTGGATACATCTAATGCACCCTCTCTCATTTGGCTGCTGGAGGAGGGCTTTTTGTCCAGTAGTTTTGAATCAGGTAGTGAGCCAGAATCTGATTCCACAGAGTCTGTGGAGTCGGAATCAGATTCCAGTTCTTCTGAGTTGGAGCCTGGTATTCATGGGGTTGATAACCCGAATGCCGTAGTTTTGTCCATGTTGTCTTTTTCCTTTTCTTTTGAGTCAGCTGTAACCGAGGAATTGGATGAGCTGGATCTTTTGAATGAGAATGCTGCTATAGTTTCTGGGTACTTCTCTATGCCACTTGTGTATTGCATTGATCATGACTTTCAAAATTTTGATAAAAATGATGAGGAAGGAATTCCTCTGGTTTTGAAACATTTGATTGATCGAAAGAGGGAAAGGTTTGTAAAACCCCTTGTTGATGAAATCATTACAATTAATGTGGGTACTGAGAAGGATCCGCATTTGGTCTAGATCGGGTCCACGTTGTATTCGGAGGAACGCGAGCGCTTAGTCGCTTTATTAAAAGATTTCAAAGATGTTTTCGCGTGGTCCTATGAAGACATGCTTGGAATCGATCCTGAGATTGTACAGCATCGAATCGTTCTTGACCCCGAGGTCTAACCTGTTAAGTAGAAGCTTCAGAGAATATGCCCGGATTAGGCTTTGAAGATTAAGGAGGAGGTCACCAAGCAGATGGAAGCAGGGTTTTTGCTAGTATCTGAGTATCTGACTTGGTTGGCCAACATTGTTCCGGTGCTGAAGAAAGATGGCAGAATTCGGGTGTGTGTGGATTTCAGAGATCTGAACAAAGCTAGTCTGAAGAACGACTTTCCTCTACCGCACATCAATGAATTGGTGGACTTCACAGCAGGCCATGCATTGCACTCCTTTATGGATGGGTTTTCCGGGTATAACCAGATCTTGATGGCATCCAAGGATAGAGAGAAGACTGCCTTCACCATGCCGTGGGGAACCTATTGCTACAGGGTGATGCCGTTCGGTCTAAAAAATGCTGGGGCTACTTATCAACGGGCTACGACCACTATCTTGCATGATATGATCCACAAAGAGGTTGAGGTGTACGTAGACGACATGATTGTCAAGTCTAAGGAAAGAGAGGGCCACTACACCGCCTTGAAGAAATTCTTCCAACGGATCAGGGAATATCGGTTGAGGCTGAATTCACAGAAGTGCACTTTTGGTGTCACAGCAGGGAAAATGCTGGGTTTCTTGATCACATAGAGGGGTATCAAGGTTAATCCTTCCAAAATCAAGGCCATCTTAGAAATGTCACCACCAAGGACCGAAAAGGAGGTGCGAGGCTTTCTACGTAAAGTGTAATTCATAAGATGGTTTATTGTAAAATTAACCTTGACTTGTGAACCACTATTTGGTCTCCTGAAGAAAGGAAAGAAATTCCAATGGGATGACCGATGTCAGTTTGCTTTTGAGCAGATCAACCAATACCTCCAGAACCCGCCCGTGTTGTCGCCACCGGAGCCAGGGAAACCGTTGATTTTGTATCTGTCAATAACAGACACGATTATGGGGTGCTGTAGACTCGACTTTTTTGGGCCCCATTTTTTGGAGAGCTCGAATTGGTCCTACAGTTCGGACTTCTGTCATCGTTCTGAATCTAATCTCACAAAGTGCAATGTGAAACTGATAAACACCAAAGAGTTTAATTCGGTAAATCATTTTGGAAAATTGATTTTAAATCAAATAATGCCAAAATTGGACTGCTTTGCCAGATTACAGAGTCGCCACCTAAATATTTTATTTTTGCAACATTTAGGAAACCCTGACTCGTGCCAAAGGCCACGTGTCCGTCATCACCAAAGTTGCCTCGGCTCGGGAACTTAGGTACGAGAGGGGAACGTCCTGAAATGAGCACCCCCGCTCGCCCAATCAAAAGATTGGCCTCTACTAATCATGATATGTTGTTTTGTAAACCTTATGTGTTCTTATTCCGGTTATTAGCTAACTTTACTATGTGACGCACACAAGCAAGTATAGACTAAATCGCAAGAATTGGAACATTTTAACTCATGTTTTTTTTTTTAAAATGGTTTGAAATTGCCACCCTCAAGTGGGCTAAAATGCGGATTTTCCACCTCAAGTGGGCTTAAAACATGATTTGCCACTTCGCAAAGTGGGCTTAAAACATACATTTGTTGAATTGTTCCAATTCAAGCAACAAAGCCTTCATCCACAAGCATTCATGCAGTTCAGCATTTAAGCACATAGCCTCATGGAAAGCGTGCAAAACATGGCAACACTCACACTCATGCAAGTATGCTAAAGCGTAAAGACTCACTGAGTACTCCGAGCCAAAACAAAAGCTAGTTAGAAATATGCCTGATCCTAACTATACAAAATGCCTAATGCAACACATGCAATAATGCAATTAATAGGCTCGGCTACTAAGATGGCATATGAATGCAACGATCTGATAGCATGCTTTGAAAACACATATTCAAAGAAGTGTATTGAAATAACGATGCAATTTGAATGATGCGCTGAGCGTCGGTGCATGCAAGACAAATGAATGATGCAACATGCAAGCATAAGGTATGCTAATCGAAATACGATCCCTAATCTAACCGTCAAAAGCGGATAAATAAAAGGGAGAAAAACATGGGGTTGGAAGACATGCACACACGCACGCACATTTATTACAACATTGCGTCCTCGTGAAGGAGGGTCCGAATGAATAAGCTAAGCTACACTAAGCTAAGCTAATTATTACAACACAAAACTAATTACCTATTCTAGCTAATTATTACAACAATTGAAATAAATTAACCAAGTATTCTAAGCTAGCTAAAATATTACAAAATAGAGTAAGCTAATTAGTTACAACCCTTGCATTAATTGGCCACAACTAGCTAATAAAGCAATTAAGTGGCCTTGCGGGCGAGGGAGACATGCATGCTCGGTTGGCTTCCTCTTGAAAATCCATCACCTTGCCATCTGTTTGCACTCATGTTGATCTGTAAAAATTGTACCAACTTCTAGACCGCTTCTGCTCCAACACAGGAACACTTTTGCACAAAAATTCACTGGTCGCCGGTCGGCCACAAAAAGTGGCTGTCGGCCACCTTAACTGGCTAGTCGGCTAGTTTAAGTGGCCGATCGGCCACTTCAGGTGGCCGATTGGCCACTTTTTTTTCCAGACTTCTATTTTTGCTGCAATAGAGAGCAACAGAGGCAAAGCAATGCATTTTTCAAGAAATGTGTGTACTGCCACCCTCCTTATCATTTCTCAAGCTCAAAGGAGTATAACACTTGGCTCTCAAGCCACCAACCAAGCATTTTCATGCATGATGGCCAAAGAACCAAGCTCTTACAAGCTTAATGAATGCATAAATAAGACTCTAAGGACCACCACCCTATCATGCATGATCAATGGTGACAGTGACCAAGAAAAGTGGCACGTTTCACCACTTTGAGTATGAAACGTCCCACATTTCTTGTGTTTGGATTAACGTCTGATCCAAACACATGCAATGCAACACAAAGATGCTTATCTTACTCAAGTTTTACTGGATTCATTTTGTTTACACATTTTACATTACCGATTAGTCCTTTAACCGGTTAAGTCCAAAGTGAAAGTCCTCTAATTGGAAAGAAGGCCTAAGCCACAAGTGCTTTGAGCATGAAAGAGGCCTCATGCTGTTGATTAGTAGAAACCCTCAAGAGAGGATTAAAACCATTAGGCATGAGAGCCTCAGTTTCACACTCAAGCCAACAAGGGGCTCAAGGCCACTTTCAAAACAAATTGAAAAGTGAAGAATAGAGGGAGGTTGCAGAATTTTCAGTGCTGATATGGCATGCAAACAGACACTAAATCATGCAAGCAACAAATGCAAGACATGCTAAGAGCCCAAAAGCATCAAACTAGTGAAGATCACAACACTATGAGCATGCAACACAAGGCTCAGCTGATTAAACCAACTCTGGACAGAGTTAAAACATGCCAAAACAGTGGCTAAAACATGCTGAGATTGAAGCATAAAAGGCTAGAAAAACATGTTCACATGTTAGCCCACAAGCAAGACTCAAGACACAACTCTCAAAAGCAATGAAAGAGTGGAATAAGTGAGAGTGTGACAGAGCTATATACACTAAAATCACATGTAAAATGATGCTACAACATGCAATCATCTCAAGCAAAACATGTTAGAGGCCTTAAAACACTAAGCTAGTGAAGGCATTTGCACTACAACCATGCAAGACAAGGGTCATATGACCAAGACAGCTTAAAACAGAGTTAAATCATGCCAAATCATATCCTAAAACATGTTGAGATCAAGTCACAAAAAGGTAGAAAAACATGCTCATATGTTAGGCTATTTATACTTGCAAACAAGATACAAGGAGGGGAGGCCACCCACTCCTATTTTGGACCTCAAAACCAAGTTTTTACCACTGAAATTCCATTGGAATTCAATGGTTAAAAGAGCCCAAAAAGTTGTCTCAAAAAGCTTTGAAAGATGACACAAAAGGCTTCACAAGCCAAAGAGCAAGAAGAGGAGACAACTCCCTAACTCAACAAGACTTAAACCACCATTTTGAAACCTTAAAAACAGACTTTTTTATGGTTGAAAAACCAGGTCAAAACAGTGTAAAAAGATGGCCAAGCAATTGATTAAAACAAAGGTTAAATGAGGTAAGCCTTATACCTTTGAAGCACAGCACTAAACAGCCACAATTCTGAGCCAAAACCAGCCTTAAGAACTCAAACTAAGCCTCAAAGAACCTCAGCTCCAAGATGAAGATGTTTGGTCAAGGGTCTTAGTGCAAATGTGTAGAGAATTCTCACTTTCAAGCACAAAATAGGGAGAGAGAGAGAGAGAGAGAGAGAGAGAGAGAGAGAGAGATAGGAAATTTGCTCACAAAATTATCCAACCCCTCAAATAGGGAAGAGACCCCCCATTATATAGAAATACAAGCCAAAGGCTTGCATTCATCCCTCCATACACGTGTAGGGAAATGGCATTCAGTGATCAACAGCTGGCACAGCTGGCAAAGAAAATATCTAAAAAATAAGAAAAATGGTCGTCGGCCACTTTTGTTATGCCCCAAATTTTGATAATATAATACAACGATACACCGGGGTTTAACTAGCGAATACACATCATTTTTCAGCATAAAATACAAATAATTACACAAAAAAATATTAATAATAATTACAGATAAAATCCTTTAAGTCTTTAAATGCAGATAAGTTCCTTGATACAAAAAGATTATCCCAAATACAGGAAATATACAATCTAATCTCTAAGGCAGCCATGGTTTTGCAAAGCTTTTAGGGATTCTGTTCTCAGTGTAAAACTCGCTTTCACCTGGCATAAAACGCCATGAGCTTGGAATGCCCAGTAAACACACACACCCTGACCCTTTTCCCATTCCAAATACACAAGTAACATAATGCCACGATCATAACATACAGCGAAAGCAATAATTAAGCAGAGCTTATAATTAAATTTTAGTTCTTATGAATAATAGTCAATTAGTTAGTTCTAGGCAACTTCCCGCGGAATGCCGTTCCTACCCAACCACTAACAATGGCAATGGGCAATTCTGACTCCCCCTTGGTTAATACAATACCAATGCGTCGCTTACCGCATAACCACCAGTGCGTCGCTTACCGCACAATTACCAATGATGCCCATGCACCTAGGTTACATACCCAAGTGGTGACCTGACAGTTTGCCCCAAGGGAATGGGCTTCCAGGGATACTCTCCCTGTGTGAGACCCTCACTGCCACCCTTATGCCTCTCATTTCCGTTAAGCTACCAGAATACCTCTCGTGTCATGTTAGGGTTCGAAAACACACTTGCACAAGACTTCACAAAAATGGTACACATTCCACTATATCATACTCTTGAATCTATCATTCATTATCTTATAAAATTTAATACAATGATCGTAATCCATTACCATCCCATTTTATTTCCCCTTTATTAAGTGTATTATGTTCTCAGTTATGGCAAAGCATGGTCAGTACAATTATGAATCCAAACTAAACAAAAAGTAATTTATTCATGGTAAAGCAAATTCACAATTTATCATAGATTGCATATCGAGACTAAAACATTCAAGAAATATAGAATATAAGAGTTGCAAACCAAATAAGAGCATATTAACACAAATTTCCAGATTTCCATATTTGAACCAGTTTGAAAATAATTATGAAAAAAATACTTTTATTGGCCCTAAGTACCTGGCCTCATGTGAGTTTGTAGATAAGTAAGTCTAGTTTCAAACTCAATTTACGAAAGTAGGATAGGTATTTTAGATTTTAAGACAATTCAGAATTACCAAGATCTGTCCAGATTCGTTGACAGTTACGCAAATCGGTTTTTCTCTGAAACCCCTCACTCTCTTGAGTTTAAACAAATTTTAGTTAAAATATAACACCAAGATTAAGATTTTTACATAAAATTGGACTCAAGATTATTTTTCTAGAATTTTATAAAAATGGAAAAAGTTGATTGTTTTTCTAGTTCTGTGAGTAACAAACTTAGAAAAATTGTTTAGGTTAATACATCTTTAGGTCCTACCAAAATTATCACATACTCTAGAAATACCAAATATTTCACCATAAAAACATATTTTGAGTTTATGGAGTTTTGATAGGAAAATAAATTCAAGAGAGGGAAATGATTTGCTGCTGAAAATTTAAGAAAGAAAGAGAAGCATACCATTTCTTGATTAATACACATTTATACAAGAGTGTAGGCCTAGACTACACCATATATATACAAAGAGCATGTATTAGGAGAGGAAAAACAAGTGGTAAAAGAACTTGAGAGAATAGGTGATGTATGTTTACCTTTGTTGTACAAGACTCAACACAATTCTTGTTTTTCTTCTTCTCTCCTTTTTTTCCAAGATCACTCTCTCTCTCACTCCTCTAGTGCATGGCTGAAAATGTGTAAAATGAGGGGGAGAAGTGTGCATATATAGAGAAAGGATTGGAAGGTTTCTTAAGGGCCAAGTTCCATAGGTGTAATTGGTCAAAGTTGTCCATCAATGCCATCAAGGCCATTTCAACCCTCACATGACTAGCTACTTGGCTTCCAAGAAATATATATATATATATGAGATATTTGTATTTATAAACATAATATAATAGGCACAAGTACATTAATAAATAAAATATTACAATTAAGGGTTGGAATGAAATAAAATAAAAGTATATAGGGACAAAGTCTAAATTTATGAAACCTTGATATATGTTATTAATATACTAACATTAGAAAATAGTTAAAATAATAAATTTGGGTCTCGTTAAATTAAAGCGCAAACAAATGCGAGAAATTGAGCAAAAATGACATTACCGGGAATTAAGATTTTAAAGTGATTAATCTATAATTATAGGGTATAATAATTAATAATAGGGTTTTAAACATGATTATTAATCTACAGGATCGATTACGGTTTACTTGAATTAATTCACGATGCTTCCCAATTCTAGGGTTTAAAATGCAATTAAGTGAAAATTCAAGGGCTTTATTGAAATAAACTCAAGATTAGGGATTTAATAGTAATTACAAAAATTAGGGTCTTTACAACTTCAGGTGGCCGGCCGGCCGGCCACCTTCCCTAGCCAACCGACCACTTCAAGTGGCCGACAAGGCCCTTCCCCCCTCCAAGCAAGAGGTACCAAGGCTTGGTCCAAAAATAAGCATAAAACAAAGAGGGTTTCGAGGCTCAAAGACAAGGTGTTCCATCGAGAACTTTGGGCACTCAAAACGAGCACAAACAAGCACAATCATCAAGCACACAAATGATGACATCTAAGTCTTGAGGTCGGTCAAAAATGGTTTGTCTATAGTTGCCTCTCTTTGACAGAACTCGGAAGTCATGAAATGACAGGAGTGAATGTCAAAGCCCAAAGACGACACATTTTTGACAAGGCCGAAGACTTAGACAAACAAGCAAACAAAACAAAGAACGGTTGCACTCGCAAGCTGCCTACGTGTCCCTTTGCAAGGAATCAAACCAACGTAGTTCTGGGGCAAGATGCAAATGATATGCACGATACAGAACATAACTTATGATCATGCAATGAGGCTTGTAATGAAACATCTAGATGCAAATGTTATGCAAAGAAACGCTACAGCAAACTCGTACATAAGCAAGTTAACGTGAACCAAACCATATTTCATGCAGAAAGGATATAAGAAAATTATGCAATCTTAACTGTGCCTCACGCAAAAAAGGTAAAGAACAACAACCGTCGGGCGCACCCAAGGCGGCAAACAAGATCCCAATGCGTGGCACATGCGAGGAAAGAAGCAGTGATAACAAGTGAAACACATCCAACTGTTATGCAACCAAAACAAAGAGCAGTATAAGCATCGGAATCCGTCCAGATGCATTTAACCAAAACATCCTAAAGCACCATGCGCGAAAGGGAAAAGGGAGCGGTGCAAAGACCAGAGGGTGGTATAAACATCGGAGCACGTTCCAATGTTTCTAACCAAAAATAGAGAGGTATAAGTGTCGAACCACATTCCAAAAGCTTCTAACTGGGGGGGTGGTATAAACATCGGGCACACGTCCCACGTGTTTCTAACCAACGATGTGGTATAAGCGTCAGACACACATCCCAAACGCTTCTAACCGGGGAGGTGGTATAAATATCGGGCACACGTCCCAAGTGTTTCTAACCAATGGGGTGGTATAAGTGTCGAACACACATCCCAAACGCTTCTAACCGGGAGGGTGGTATAAACATTGGGCACACGTCCCAATGCTTCTAACCAACAGGGTGGTGTAAATATCGAGTGTACCCGAATGTTTCTAACCAAAACAAGGTGTGGTGTAAGCACCGGGCATACCCGAATGCTTCTAACCAAAACAAGGTGTTCAGAGGATAGAAATGATCTCACCTGGAATTCCTCTGAATGAACCGTACATACAATATCATCTGGTTGCACCAGCTTTGAATGAACCATACATACAATATCGTGCCTGCACAAAAAAGAAACTTTGACAAGTATAATACAATAGGAATGCATGTTCTATGCAAGACGAATAACCATGACACAACACTTAGAGAGGCATGCTTCATGCACATCATGCAAGAAATGCAGCATGTTCTATGCAACGAGAAATGGAGCATATTCTATGCAACACTGAATGCATGTTCAATGCAATAAGTACGGACATTTTCTATGCGAATGTAAGGGCATGCACAATGCAATACAATGCAACGTGCATATTCCATGCAAACATGAGAACATAGGTAATGCAATGCAACGCAACATACATATTCTGTGCACAATAACAATGCATATTCAATGCAACATCAATAGCATGTTCAATGCAAAACACCGAATAAAGAAACATGTGCCTTAACAAGACTAATTCAGTTGCAACCTCCGATTCACCTCTAGGAGGAGTTACAAAGTATTTCAAAAGGATACACCTCGTTCACGCCGTCTGACGATGAGTCATGCATCGAAGACATGAGTTGAAACTTCCGCAGAAACACTTTCAACTGAAAGTGGACTTTTCTTGCACTTTCTTGAGAGACAGGGACACGAAACAACCTGAAAACACATAGGGAGAACACTGGACACCTGCCGGCCACCCTAAAGCCATGTCGGCCACCTAAGTGGTCGGTCGGCCACAAAAACTGGCCAGTCGGCCAGTTATGGTAACTTTGGGCCATTTCGGTCTTTTTGCATGGAGATCTTTAAAAACACATCCCCAAGTCACATTTCCTCACACCCACAGTGCCAAAATCACTTGCTCTTCATCCCTAGACACTTTTTCCTCCTAGATCCGTGCTTTACACGCGTTTTCCAACGCCCTTTGCGAAGTTGATTCACTAAAACCTTTCGGTTTCCTTCATTTTAGACCGATCAAAATTTGTTTTCGCAGCTTTTTTCCTCTATTTTCACCACTTGAGGTTTGTTTCCCTCAAGTTTGTCTTGAGTTTGATGTCTTTTCCACGGCTTTGACTTTTTCTCCCATTTTCTCTCTCCAAGAGTTGACTTTTGTTGACTTTTGGCACTTTTTGCCCATTTTGCTCATTTTCACCTACTTTCTCACCTTCTTTCCAGATGGCAGACGACGCTCCACATGACTGGTGTTCTCCGGGGATGGAAGGGGAGCCTGAGTACATACTGTTGCTACCTAGAGTGTGACCTTTCGATCCAGAGAGGTACCACCCCGAGGCACATGCACTACCACCCAGCATAGTCCTTTACTTTATTGGATTTGCATGACGCACACCAACAGATCTCTTGCTACGAGCGAGTCTCATCATCTCCACGATGCCTCCGAGGTACATGCTGCATTCTTACATTTCCTGCGATGTACTTTATATTTCTTGTCTAGCTCGCACTTTTGCACTGTATTTCATCTACTCATTCTGAACACATTTACACACTGTATTTCTGCTCATTTTGAACACATTCACACACTGTATTTCTGCTCATCCACACAGGTAGACTCCCATTTTACCTGCAGATATGGGTCCACCACAGCGAGGGAGTGGTATATAGACCTCCCCGACGACATCCGGCAGATCATTGATGAGGCAGGATTCAGTTTTTTTGCATGGGGCTGTCACTCCTCGTGGCGAGCAGGACCCTCTTAGGTGTACTGGTAGAGAGATGGTGGGACACCACAACTCTTTCCATTTCTCTACCACCGGGGATATGACGATGACCCCATATGATTTTGCCATGTTGACAGGCCTTGAGGTGGGAGGCCGGCCGATCCCATATGACTCCGATATGGGTGAGTGGGAGGCCGCTTGGACCTATTTGTTGGGAGCACACCCGCCTATCTTGAGATCAAGTATGGTTCGATATACCTAGTTCGCAGACCACTTCAGAGGGATAGACCCAGTGACCATAGAGGGGACTGAGCAGTACGCTCGAGGTTTCCTGATGTTCTTCTTCGACACTACCTTGTTCGCCGACAGGGCGAACACAGTTGGGTTGTATCTTTTGAGCACCTTAGTGGACTTATCCTAGGTTCGGCATTATGATTGGGGCGGCGCCGGCCTTGCTACCCTATACTGCTACATGAGCTCAACCTCCCGCAGGAGCGGGAACAGAGTGGGCGGCTATTGGAGAGCTTGAGAGGTATGCTTTACTTTTCTGCTTTACATTCCCTGCCATGCTTTCTGCTTTGCACTTTCTGTACATTACGCACACATAGTCTAATCTCTGCATTTGTACTTGTACTTTCTATACACTGTGCCATGTACCTTACTTTCCGCATTTTCTGTATTCTCTATCCTTTGCATTCTACATTTTCTGTACATCATACACATACTCTGTTTTCCACATTATCTGTGTTTATTTGTATTCTCATTACCGCTGTCTTGCTTTTCACAGCTATGGGTGTACGCCTATTTCTCGGTGCTTACTCTCGAGCCGGAGGTCGAGACGCCTCTTGAGGTACCATACTCGCATCGATATGACGGTCGGTGCCAGCCGAGGACCCGGGAGACCCTCTCATACCTTCGCCCGTATTTTGACATAGTGAGGACGATAGAGGTAATTCAAAACTCACAGTTCTTCCTGCTTTCAGCTTCAATTCATTTTACATATCTAATGGCAACTAATCAATCTATGCACTTACTGTCTGCAGGTCTCATGGCAGCCCCGGGCGACGATGTCAAAGGGTGATTTTAGGGCTTTGGTTTCTTGGTGAGCGCTTCATGCACCAAACGCTGGGCCTACCATTACAGTCGGTTCCATTACTGCCTCCGTCTTCTATGCGAGCTACAGAGAGTCTCTTCCCTCAGGAGATCACGGACTTCATTCAGGGCATAGATATAGACCTGTTCATCGGGAAGGGAGACTAAACAACTTATCTCCAGACGTACCTCATGCCTTTACTGATAGGTGTTCGCGTTCACACGGGGAGGGCAGCTGATATCCCTTCATCGAGCAGGGCCCAAGCAGCAGATGCCCCTTCGACGAGCAAAGCCCGGGCACCGAGAGGTGGGGCTAAAGGGATGCCTCCTACCAGGCAGAGTATTGGATGGCCAGATCTTCCAACCGAGCTGATAGGTTGGCGGTACTCCAAGGTGCCTGATCAAATTTCGATTGAGCCCCCGTTGCCTGATCACCGATATGTTAAGACACCTGACTTACCACCGGTATACTTTACAGCTTTCATTTTTTTCACTTTCGCGATACTCATTCATTCATTCACTGATCGTTTCAACTTGTATGCTTAGCTCCCATGACATTCAGGTAATTTTTCAGTTTTCTTACATTTCGGTTATCATATCTCTGCTGATATACTGAAACTGACATCTCAATTGAACATTTTCCCACATTGCACCGATACATTTCATGCATAGATCACATCTGACACATTGCATTCACATACCGTATCTGACTTCTGGATGTACTCACTCTGCACACCATACTTGCATCTAATACACATACTATGGTTGATACATTCAAACTGCCTTTTCAAGTCACACCTTTACAGATAGGACCATCAGAGCCTTCTCCAGCAGTAGGGAGAGAGATTTCGGCACGTGGCCGAGGGAGACATCAGGAGCCTGTTATGCATGGTGACGATGATGAGTCCAGTGAGGATGAGGAGCCAGTGAGTCCCCAGTCAGAGTCATTTGAGGGTAGAGGTGACGGCACCGCCTCGGGTTTTGAGGGTGGTGACGATACTGAGGAGGGCTCCAAGGATGGGAGCGGAGACAGCTCTGAGTCTGCTCAGTTGAGGAATAGGACGAAGAGGGCCTCTCGATCCTGAGATGGGTGGCACCGATTTAGACGCTTTTTGCTTTGTTTCTCTTTTTGCTAGTAGTGTTAGCACATTGTACGGCCTTAGGCAGTTTTAGTTTCTTTAAAAACTTGTATTCTTTGTAAAAAGAAACCATAATTGGAATGAAAACAACTTTTTGATGAAAACGTGTTGCATTTCATATTCTGAGCATCGCATTGCACCATTTTACACAAAAACGGGATTTGAAAATTGAATATTGTACATTGTCTTGACAATTGCTTAGTCAAGTAGTAAATCAACCAAACACATAACAAACAAAATAAGACAACTCAAAGAACTAGTGCAACAACTCGATTAACAAAACAACAACTCGATAAGCAAATTGCAACACCTCGATAAATCGCGACAACTTGATAAACAAATTGAAACAAACTTGAGAATGACTCAACAATACCGCAGCAGAATGCATCTAGAGTAGAACAAAACACAGGTTCCCAACATTCTCAACATACATAGAGACCAAGGAAATTATGATGGAGACAAACAGTGGCTGTCGGCCACTTAGTGGTGATTGTCGGTCACTAAAGTGGCCGGTCGACTACCTTAACTGGTCAGTCGGCCAGTGATGTAGAGAGTCTCCAGATTGCTGCCACCTGTCTTCCACTCAGTGCCTTATCTTCTACACAAGTTAGGACTTTGTAGTTTCTTCATTCCAGCTCTGTTTTTTCCACAAATAGAGCCATTCTTTACCGAAAAACTCTCCGATTAGATTGCAAATTTAGATGGCTCAGAAAAGCTGAATTTCCGGGTTTCAGGATAAATGCACTATTCCCGCTAAGTCGTACTCCGCTGTGTTTTCCATTCCTCCATGCCGCGGCTAGATGTTGGAACCCGGTTACGCATGTTTTCATCTTTTGTGGACAAGAGATATACCCCACAATCGAAGAATTCCAAGCTTTGATGGCATCCCAGCACAATGAGGAGATCTTTTCCCAGTCTCGTTTTGGCCACATCCAAGCTTTAGGACGGATGTGTGGGCTCACTTTATATGATGCTCAATCTTTAGTTCACGATGGAGAACTTGACATTCCCAATCTCATTCACCGATTTTCTAACGCTGGCAACCGTGGTGACTGTCTTTGGCAAAGTTTTCGATAGTATGCCCTCTGCTTGTTTATGTTGGCTCATTTTTTTCTTGCCCCTGGCTTCAGAGGGTCTAGCATTTGCTTGATAGAAGTTGCCCAAGGCTTGAAGGAGGGCATGAGCTGTATTGGCTTGACACTAGCTGAGACTTTAATGGGTTTGGATGCTTTCCATCACCGGGAGACGACTAAGTTCGCAGGAAGTCCATTACTCTTACAGGTAATGCTTCCCACCCTTCCTCACATGTGTTTCTCACATCACTCGGCCCTCAGGCTCTTTTTTTTTTCTCAAAACCCTTTCTCACTTTTTCTCTCCATGTACACCTCTCTATTCTTTAATCTCTCTTATTTTTCATCCCTCCCTAGATATGGCTTACGAACAGGTTGAAGGTAGCAGACTCTTGCCCTACATATTTAGCACGCGGCTATTTCTTTCGCCAACGGCTAGTTGATTTCCTCAACGAGGGGTGGTCGTGTCATTAGATGTGCAACAGCTCTGCTGTTGACATTGCTTGGTGTTGCCCCTGGATTGATCTGCTTGAGATGAGCTATAACATGTCTCGACAACCCGACATTCAGTTGATTGGCTTGACACACTGTGTCTTCTATTTTCCATTTTGGTTCCGGCATTAGTTTGGACAGGACCAGACTTGCCCAGAAGAGGGGATAGAGTACCCAACTTTATTTCCAATCCGAGGCTCACAACTAGCTCGATATACCACTGCATGGAGGACAAGAGAACTTCTGGCCCCCGCTCCCAATTTCAGTTGCGCCCTTTCTGGCAAATGCATGGCTTGGCTTGAAGATAAGGCACAAACCGGGCCTACTTTGGCATCTGAAGCTTCCACAAGCTCTGAGAGGGGCCGCAGGAACACCTGACTCAACTATGCCCCAAGTTTATTGCTTTAATCTATACTTTCAAGTTTTCCTTTTGAATGTAATAAAAAGCAACTTCGATTTGTATCAAGAGGTGGAGAACTCTGTATTGAAATCAATGAAATTGAAGGTTATGGGTATTGAAAATTTTCTTTTTGGTTCAAAAATGGTCTAAGTTATAAAAAGATTAATTTGAACAAAAATCAACTTTTATTAAAACTTTTCAAAACCATTTTCAATAAGGATCACAATTGGACACACCCGGAATCTATCTTTGCGATGTATAACCCCAAATCCAATAACAAGAAAGTTGCCCCTTGTCTGAATAGCACTGCACTGTAACTAGCTCTAATAGCAAAGATCACAACCAAACTCTTGGATTCAGAAAAGACAAAAATGACCAAAACAATCACATGGACACAGTTGATTTGGAAGTGTTTATGGTTGGACTTTAGAATGAAGTTGCCTACGTATCCCAAAGATGGGAATCAAGCCTTACGTAGTTCGGTTTAGGTTTACTCGGGTATTAACACTCTCCTTTTGCGTTCTAACTTTTGCCAAGGCCGCCCTTTTTGGGTTTTCGACCTTGCGAGCTCAGTTTTTCTTTTTTTTTCAATTTTTTGTGCTCTAACTTTTACCTAGGTCGCCCTTTTGGGTTTTTGGCCTAGCGAGCCTCTCAAGGGTAGTATTTCTTCAACTTATCCATGTTGATTAGTTGGGAGAATTCGAGGCCATCTAAGTCCATAAGAACAACAGCTCCACCCGACCAAGTAGATTTGATGATGTAAGGACCAGTCCAATGGGGTCTGAACTTGCCCCTAGGGTCATGGATGGGAGCTCAGTTGTCTTTGAGCACCAAATCCCCTTCTTTCAGATTCCTGGACTTAACTTTCTTATTGAAAGCCTTGCCAATCCTTCGTTGATAGCCTTGGACGTGGTACAGTGTTTTTAGCCTCCTCTCGTCCAACAGCATAAGTTCCTCGAACCTGCTCTGCTACCAATCTGCTTCCGCTATTTGGCACTCAGCCATAACCCGCAGCGACGGAACCTCAACTTCAATCAGCAGAACAAACTCCATCTCATAAACTAGAGAATACAGAGCTGCCCCAGTAGAAGTTTGAATTGATGTTCTATAGCCCCAAAGAGCAAATGGCAGCTTATCTGGCCAGTCCCTATAGGTTTCCACCATCTTCTATAGAATGTGGTTGATGTTCTTGTTGGCAGCCTTAATAGCTCCGTTGGTTTGTGGCCGATATGTGGATGACTTATGAAAAGCCACGTTGTATTTTGCCAACAAGTCAATCACTTCCTTCTTGAAGTGGGAACCATTGTCTGAAATGATCTCATCCGGGACCCCAAAATGACAGATGATATTATTCCTGATGAACTTGGCTACATACGACGCTTTCAGCATTGTGTAGGATTGGGCCTCGACCCACTTTGTAAAGTAGTCTATTGCCACTAGGATATACTCATGCCCGTTTGACCCCTTCATAGTAACTGCCCCAATAACATCAATTCCCCATATTGAAAATGGCCCCGGTGAAGTCATGTTATACAGCTTCGACGATGGGATATTTATGCGATTTGCATAGATCTGGCATTTGTGGCATCACTGAACAAAACAAATAAAATCCTCTTCCATGGTTGACCAGTAGTAACCCTGTCTGAGAATCTTCTGAGCTAGCATCACTCCACTCATGTGCGATCCGCACTCTCCTCCGTGAATGACCTCTATTAGGCGTTTCGACCCTTCAGCATCAACACACAGTTTATGCATTCCCAGATGGCCTCGTTTGCACAATTTACCCTTGCAGATGATAAACTATGCAGCCATTCGCCGTATTGCCCTTTTATCTTTGGCATTTGCCCCCGGTGGATAAACCTCATTTTCTAAGAAATTCCAAACATCAAAGTACCATGGGTTCTGATCTTGTACTTCATCTATCACGGTGATTAACTCATAAGCCAGCACATACCTCTGTTCAATAATGATAGGACGCATTCGGACTCCCAAAGAGATGTCTATCATGGAAGATAGAGTTGATAAAGCGTCTGCAAACCTGTTGCTCTCTCTTAACAGATGCGTGAAGGTTAGCTTCTCAAACCTAGGAATCAAAACATGCAGGGTTTGGTGATAGATTTTCATCTTTTCTTCTTTAACCTTCCAATCTCCTTTCGCTTGAGACACAACCAAGTTCGAGTCCCCAATGACGTCCAACCATTTTGCCCGTAGTTCTAGGGTGACTTCCAAGCCAGCGATACATGCCTCATATTTTGCTTCGTTGTTTACTACTTTAAACCGAAGTTTGAAAGCTAAAGGCATGTGGGAATTGTCGGGCGTTATCAGCAACACCCCTATCCCATACCTGTACTGGTTAGATGCTCCATCAAAGTACATAGTCCAAATCTCTTCTTCAATTTGCAGAATGGCCTCATCTGGGAACAGATACTCTACTGCTTCGTCTCCCTCCACTGGGTGATTGGCTAGGAACTCCGCTACCGCTCTCCCCTTCACAAACTTGCGAGTCATATACTTCAAATCGAATTCAGAGAGAAGAAGCAAGCAACAAGCTAGCCTGCCCTTAAGCGCCGATTTCTCGAAAAGATATTTAATGGGATCCAATCTTGAAACCAGAATTATGGAGTGAGCTAACAGGTAGTGCCTCAATTTTCTAGTAGCCCATACCAAGGCCAAACAAGCCTTCTCCAGCGGAGTGTAATGGGTTTCATATTCCAGCATCTTCTTGCTCAGGTAATAGATAGCCTTCTCCACTCTATCCTCAGATTCCTGTGCAAGCATGCTTAGTAAATGTCGATTCCATTGATAGATACAAAATCAATAGCTTCCCCGGCTCTGGCAGTGATAACACGGGTGGGTTCTGTAGATACTGCTTGATTTGCTCAAAAGCAACCTGGCATCGGTCATTGTAGACACCCCATTTTTGACCGTCCTTAAGACTTGGACGTCACCGCTTGAACACTCGGTGATTACCCATGTTCGTGTTCGTCTTGAGCTCCCGGAGGTCTCGGCTATGTGCCTTGCCTCAAGATCTCTCGACTCGACTGATTTGTGTCTGGTTTTGCACCAAACACTTGTGTTTTGCCTTAGAGGGGCAGGGTAGGGCTTGTTGACCATCCCCACACTCCACTGGCCATGGCTTGAGGCCACCGGCTGTGTTTTGTTGCCACCGGCCAAATGTTTGGCCAGCCGGCACTATAGATGGCCGGCCGGCTATCTTTTTTTGGTCAATTGCATTTTTGGCCGGCCAACTACTATGCATCTGCTTTTGCAGATATTTTGGTGCAGCTGGCAGGCACTTGGCTCCCCTCCATACACATGTATGAATGGATCTCTCTCTTTAGAAGCTTGTCTTGTAAGCTTACAAGACTAAAAGCTCAACAAAGAGGAGCCTTCTCTCCCCTTTTGAGGGGTTAGACATTTTAGATAGCTTTTTTTAGGGTTTGAGTTCTAGGGTTAGGGTTTGTTTATATCCTTTATCTATATCTCTCTTGTGTGTGTTTTGTCTTACTTTTGCTCACAAACACCCACCATCGCACCATCTCTTGGAGCTGAGGCCCTTGAGGGTTGTTTTTGGAGGTTTTAGATTGATTTCAACTTAAAGAAGCTGCTGGAGCTCCATTGGTGAAGAGGGTCTTCAAGGGTAAGAAGCTTGTCCCTTTATTCCCCATTTTTGCACACTCTTTTTACCTACCTTGCAACTATTTTTGAGCTTTATGTATAACATATAAAAGTTCTATTTTTTAGCCCTCTAAATAGTTGGTTAAGGGTGCTTTGGCATTTGGGGTTGTTTGACCCCTCTTAAGCCTTGAAAGGCCCCCATTTTGTGCCATTTTAAGTGAGCTCCGGGACCATTGAGTTTGGGCCTCCTCACCACTGAAATCTTGAGGGTTTTCAAAGGTGAAGATGGTGCCTTGAGGCCCTAGGAAGGAGAGGGCCATCCCCTCTCCTTATTGTCCTTGAAAAGGACCATTTTTGCCTCTTGAGAGAGCACCATATTTAGGTTCATGGTGGTCATGCCTTGACTGATTTTCATGCTTATTATGTCATAATATGCCTCTATTTTTAGTTGGTTTTGGTACACCATGCTTGCTTAGCATACATGCCTTGTAATGCTTTGTCTTAGCCTTAACATGTCTTATGTTTTGAGTCCTTATTCAAGCATGTTTAGGCCTAGCTTTGTGAAGCCTTTATGTTTATTTTGCCATGTTTAAGGTCTGTCCTTGGCTGTTTTGGTCAATCATAACATGTATTGCATAGCTCCTTTGCATTGCTAGCTTGTAGCCTCAAGTATGAGTGTGTAGCATGCATTGCTTGCATCATTTCAGTGGTTTGGAACCACTTAACATGCCATTTTAGTCCATTTAACATGCTTGTATGCTTGCCTTTAATGCCTCTTTGATGCCTTGGAAGCTTGTGTTGTATGCTTCATGTTTTGGGCAATTATGCATACTTTTAGATTTGAGTCACTTAGATGCCATCTAGGTGTTCCTTTGGTATTGTCTAGGTCTGCCTTGAACCTATTTTAAGCCCCCTTGGCCTTGTGAGGCTTGGTTGACTTAGTCATGGTTTAAGTCTTCTTGGCTTGCTCCATGTTTTGGACCTCTAATTGCATACAATACTTGTCTTGTTCATTTGTTTTGGCACCATTTTAGCATGATTTCAGAGCTTTCCATTGCATGCTAATTTTCCGTGTTTGCATCTTCTTAAGTGTGCTTAGAAGTTGTTCTCTATGCTTGAATGTTGGTCCATGTTTTCATGCATGTTTGTGTGTTGGACCTCACTTCCATAGCATCTTGGCCACTGTTTTAGGCTTGTTTGAGGGCTGCCTAATTTAGCTTAAGTCCATCCCCTTGCTTGTTGTATGCTTGTATGCCTCCTTGCATTGTCCATGTTGCATACTAGTTGACATGCTTAGGATTGCATTGCATGGGCATGCATGCTAGACCTCTTGAAGTGAGTATGATAGAGGTTGGGCCTTTTTCTGTGCTTATTGGGTTTGTATTTCATTTGAAATTGAAGTTACATGCTTGGTCTCTTGGGCCATCATGCATTGAAATGCGCGATTGGTGGTTCGAGAATCGAGAACCATGTCCCTTTGAGTCATAAACATGATAAGGGATGTGATTGGTGCATACATCGCTTGAAATGCATTGCCATGCCAAGTCTTGCCCTCTGCTGCTGTCAAACACAGATTCTGCAGGAAGATTTGGCCGGTCGGCTATCTTGATGCGATCGGCCATCATGGTATGGCCGATGGATCAAAATTGTGACATTGACCATTCTATATGGTGGTGTTCTCCTTGATCGGTGGTGTTCCCTAGTATCCAGAGAGCAAACCCTGAGACTTTGGCAGTCATCAGGGGAGCAGAGCAAGGAAAACAGAGGCATCTTGAGCATGGCGGTGGATTTCCGGGCGGAACCGAGCGCGCATGCATTGAGCCCTCTGCTGAGGCTGCTATTTACTGCTTTCTTAGATTAATTAATTTGCTTAATTAATTTAATGGTCTGTAATATTTAATTAGCTTGTTGGTTAGTTAAATTGTATTATTCTTTCGGTCCCTCCGAGCGAGGGCAAATGTGTAATAAGTGTGCGTGAGTGTGTGTATGTCTTCCAACCCCACGTCTTTCTTCCCTTTTATTTACCTGCTTATGATGGTAGACTGGGGCATGTTTAAATTAGCATACAGTATGATAGCATGTTTGCATCCATTCATCTGTCTTGCACGCATCGGGCTCGGTGCATCATTCTAACTGCATCTATATTTCAATTCCAAATTGAATACGTGTTAGTTGTAGCATTTCACATGTCATTGTAGATTAGCCGAGCCTATTCTAAAGTGACATTCTGCGTGTGATACATTAGCCATTTTTAATATGAACTAGGATCATGCATGATTACTAACTAGTTTCTGTTTTGGCACGGAGTACTAGGTAAGATTTTATGCTTTAGCATACCGCATGCGTGTGAGTGTTGCCATAATTGCATGATTACCATGAGGCTAGCTGCTTATGTGATATAACTGCTTGAATGCCTGTGGATGGAGGTCAAATTCCCTAAATTGGAATAATGCATTAAAACTAAGAGTTTTAAAGCCCACTTGAGAGTGGCAAAACCATATTTTCTAAGCCCACTTGAGGGTGGCAAAACTCATGTCTTAGCCTACTTGCGGGTAGCACCATCAAACCATTTTCAAAACAAACAAACATGAAATGTTTTGTTCCAATTTAGGCGATTTGGTCTATACTTGTTTGCTGCATGCATAACATAGTAATTCTAGGCTAATAGCCGGAATAAGAACGCGTAATGTTTTCAAAATCGGATATCATGGTTAGTAGAGGCCGATCTTCGGATCGGGCGAGCGGGGGTGGTCATAGCTGACCTTCTCCAATCGTACCCAAGTTCCTGAGCCGAGACAACTTTGGTGATGACGGACATGTGGCCTTTGGCACCGAGTCAGGGTTTCCTAAATTGCCCCATTAAAAATATTTAGATGGCGACTCTGTATTTGGCGAAGCAGTCCATGTTTGGCACTTCTTTCAAAATCTGTTTTCTTAAAACGATTTGTCGGATTTGGACTCTTCAATTCAAGATTAAGAATTGTGACAAAATTGAGTCCGAACGGTAACTGTAGCGAGGTCCCCCCGCGGGCTTGTCACAGTCATCCCATTGGAATTTCTTTCCCTTCTTCAGGAGACCAAATAGTGGTTCACAAGTCAAGGTTAATTTTGCAATAAATCGTCCTATGAATTGCACTTTACCTAGAAAGCCTCGCACCTCCATTTCAGTCCTTGGTGGTGGCATTTCTAGGATGTCCTTAATCTTGGAAGGATTGACATCGATGCCCCTTTGTGTAATCAAGAACCCTAGTATTTTCCCTGTTGTGACACCAAAAGTACATTTCTGAGGATTCAGTTGCAACCAATATTCTTTGATCCGTTGGAAGAATTTCTTCAAGGCGATGTAGTGGCCCTCTCTTTCCTTAGACTTGACAATCATGTCGTCCACATACACCTCAACCTCTTTGTGGATCATATCATGCAAGATTGTGGTTGTAGCCCATTGATAAGTAACCCTAGCGTTCTTCAAACCGAGCGGCATCACCCTATAGCAGTAGGTTTCCCACGGCGTGGTGAAAGTAGTCTTCTCCCTATCCTCGGGTGCCATCAAGATCTAGTTGTACCCGAAAACCTATCCATAAAGGAAAGCAACGCATGGCTTGCTGTGAAGTCCACCAATTCCTTGGTGTGCGGTAGAGAAAAGTCGTCCTTCGGACTAGCTTTGTTCAGATCTCTGAAATCCACACACACCCAAATTCTGCAATCTTTCTTCGGTACCAGAACAATGTTGGCCAACCAAGTAGGATACTCAGATACTAGCAAGAATCCTACATCTATCTGCTTGGTGACCTCTTCCTTGATTTTCAGAGCCCAATTTGGGCGTATTCTTTGAAGTTTCTACTTGACGGGTCAGGCCACAGGGTCAAGAGGGATCCGGTGCTATACAATCTCAGGATCGATTCCAGGCATGTCTTCATAGGGCCACGCGAAAACATCTTTGAAATCTTTTAATAAAGCGACAAGGCGCTCGCGTTCCTCTGAAGACAACGTGAACCCGATCTGGACCGGACGCGGATCCTTCTCAGTACCAACATTAATTGAAGTGATTTCATCAACCAGAGGTTTTCTAAACCTCTCGTCCTCTCGATCAATCAAATGTTTCAAAACTAGAGGAATTTCTTCCTCGTCGTTTTTATCAAAGTTTTAAAAGTCCTGATTAATGCAGTTAACAAGTGGCACAAAAAAGTACTCAGAAACAGCAATGGTACCATTCTCATTCACAACTTCCAGTTCGTCCAATTCCTCAGTTACAACCGACTCAAAAGAAAAGGAAAAAGACGACCTGGACAAAACAACGGCATCCGGATTATCAACCCCAGGAATACCGGACTCTGACTCAGAAGAACTAGAATTTGATTCTAACTCCACAGACTCTGTTGAATCAGATTCCGGTTCACTACTTGACTCAGAATTACTGGACAAAAAGCCCTCATTGAACTAACGAGGGAGGGTGTGATAGATGCATCCAGAATGCTAGAATAAGGGCCCACAGCTGATTGATCTCCAATCATGGAAATAGAGAAGTCATCCCCTAAGCTCTCTGGTGTGATCTGAGGATCCGAGAGGAGACAAGCCAGCGCTGCTCCCATCTCAAGTTCTGTGCCATCGGACTCATCCTCTATACACTGTTCAGCCTCAGCTGGTAGGTCAGTCTACTCTTCTGCGACTTCATTCCCTTGCAATTGTAGGTCAAAAAAGATCTTGAAGCCGGGCAAGTGCCGCTTTTCTGAATTTAGCCACGGCTCAGGAAAGCCACAAAATGGGAAATCCTCCCCCTCCTGGACAAAGTGGTCGTTCAAGGTTCCTTGAATAGGTCTATGCACCAGCTCATAGTGCTTCCCAGTTTGTTTAGCCTTGGCCCTTCCTGCCATTTCTTTTCCCTTCCTTACCTAATCCTCTTTGGTAGGCGTGTAACCTAGACCAAAGGTATAAGGGTTGTGTGGCACTTCGGCCAATGCAGCGGCGCCCTTCTGACTACTCCTTCCCACTCCCATTCCGGGTACATATTGCAGCTTATTCATGAGGTAGACGGATTGAACACTGCCATATAATGCCTCATCAACAGCCAGAATATCTTGCACTACCCGGGCCTCGACCAAGGTGAACCCAGACAAAAAGACATCCTCCTTGCCGTGTACAATTTCCAAGACAGGTGTGGTAACCTCCAACGGTGGATGTATGGAAGAGTTCCCAAAAACAATAACTACCCCATTCTCATGGGGGGTACTTTAGTATCTGATGCAGAGTGGAAAAGACAGCTCTTACTTGGTGCAGCCACAGAAATCCAAGGAGTAAATTAAAGGTGGCTAGAACGTCTAGGACGTGGAATTCAATATTCTGTTGTGCCGGGCCAACCTAAGTTTTGATCCGAACTATCCCCATCACTTCTCGACTTATATTGTCATAAGCCTGAATCACCTAGGTTGTTGGTGCAAAATCTGCTGGGTTCAAACCGATAGCATAGGCCATGTGCGATGGACACACATTAATTGCAGACCCTGTATCAACCAAGGCAACTAGTATCCACTTCTCTTTACATTCCGCAGAAATGTATAGTGGCTTGTTGTGCTCAGAGCCCTTAGGCGGCAATTCTTTATCTATGAAAGTCAAAGTCAGTGAGGCGCCTCCCAAGAACACTAGTCGCACTAACTGCTTAGAGGTTATGTCGATGGAGAGCTTAGCCTTATCCATTGCTGATAGGACTGCTTGTCTATGTACCCGTGAAGCCATGAGCAATCCCGAAATGGATATATCTACCTAAATCTTCTTCAGCTACTTCAGTACAGCTTCCTCTTCCAACAGTTTATATTTATATTTCTCTGCTTCCTTGTCTTTCCCTGATGCTTCTGGTTGATCCAAGTGTGGAGGCTTAAAATACCACCCACTTCGAGTCATGTGATCAACTTCCTCAGCATACCACGTATCATCTGGCAGATTATGTCCCCAATTCTCATCCCTGTGGGCAAGATGCAAGTCTTCGTCTTCCCACCACATTCCCTCGGCAACCGACAAATAACTGTCCGATTCCATTGTAATCATTCATGTATTCACAACACAATCAGTCCCCACGGGGCCTTTGGCTTTTATGGCCTTCTGATCAGTCTCAGTTCTTTCCTGTTCGAACCGCTTCAGTGCGGCCTCCTGTTCTGTATTAGCTGTACACAAGCAACCTCATTCTTGAGCAAAATTCTCAGTACCGGTGCTCTCTGGCAACTTCCCTTTGTTGTCGACCGTTCTGGTCGTTGCAGACGTTCCTGTTTCCAATTATCCCTGCTTTGGTTGAGACCCTTCATCAACATCCGGCTCATCACTAAGCCACCATGTATTATTCGTTGATCCATTCACATCAAACTAGCCGATCTGTACATTTCCCAGATCTTGTTCATCAAAGAACTGTAGATTACTGATGTCCTCTTCAAGCTCAGCTAAGTCATCTAGCCCCTGGCTTGGCCCGTCCTTCCAGACTACATTAACCTCCATTCCCTTCAGCAATTCCACCCTCGGTCTGGCCTGGCCAGGCCAGTTGGCACAATGTAACAGCAAGGGTTATACTCTTCTTCAGTTAAGCTCATGAAGCCCTCAGGCATACCTTCTTCCATCATAGCCACCACCACGGGTTCGAGTTGGGATATGGACGCGTTCATCATGCACAAGTCTGTGCTTTCTGGGATGAACAGCACCAACTTAGGCAGGTGGGAGGGGGTGATGTATATGCTGGGGTCATATGGGACGGCCATTGTTTGGATAAGGTTTACTTGCCTGGGTGGAGGAGGGGGTTGGTTATGTGGTGAGAGAGGATTTGTAGTGACGTTAGGCTTCTCAGGAGGTGCTATCACTTTGTTGTCACTGAGATCTTGAATCTCATGATGGAGTCTAAAGCATAGGTCAATATCATGACCATGTTGCTGGTGAAGGCACAATACTTGGCCGGGTTGTGTGTAGGAGGGAGGGGATTAAGCAATGGGCGTGGTTCTAGGGGCTTCAGATGCCCTTTTCTCATCATGACCCCCAAGGCTTTGGATAGAGACATGTAGAGTGGGGTGAAAACCCTCTGGCCTCGGGGTGGGTACTTTGCAGGTTGTGAGGTGGCTCTAGATGTACCGGTAAAGGTTGTGGCTATTTTTGGTGTGGTGGTGACCATACCAACATCAAAGGTCCTTGCAGCTGCATTGTGTAGACCGTTCGAACTTTCTCCGCGCGCCCCCCTTTTCGGAGAGGGCGCAGATTTGGATTCTAGCTACTACAGTTCAGACTCCTGTCGCGGTTCTGAATCTAATCTCACAAAGTGCAATGTAATACTGATAAATCACCAAAGAGTCCAAATCTGGCAAATCGTTTTAAAAAATCGATTTTAATCAACAAGCGCCAAACATGGACTGCTTTGCCAGATTTCATAATCGCCACCTAAATATTTTGTTTTTGGAAATTTAGGAAACCCTAACTCGTGCCTAAGGCCACATGTTCGTCATCACCAAAGTTACCTTGGCTCGGGAACTTGGGTACGAGAGGGGAAGGTCCTGAAGTGAGCACCCCCACTCGCCCGATCAAAGGATCGGCCTCTACTAAGCATGATATGTTGTTTTTGAAAACACATGTGTTCTTATTCTGGTTTATTAGCTAACTTACTATGTGATGCGCACAACATATAAGTATAGACTAAATCACTCGATTTGGAACAAAACATCTCATATTTGTTTGTAAAAATGATTTGAAAGTGCTACTCGCAAGTAGGCTAAAGTGCGGATTTGCCACCCTCAAGTGGGCTTAAAACATGATGATTTGCCACTCCTCAAAGTGGGCTTCAAAACATACATTTGATGAATTGTTCCAATTCAAGTAATAAAGCCTTCATCCACAGGCATTCATGCAGTTAATCATTCAAGCACATAGCCTCATGGCAAACATGCTAAACATGGCAATCACTTACACTCATGCAAGGATGCTAAAGCGTAAAACACTTACAGTGAACTCTGAGCCAAAACAGAAAGCTAGTTAGAAATCATGCATGATTCTAACTATTCAAGATGCTTAATGCAACACACGCAGTAATGCAACTAATAGGCTCGGCTATCTAAAGTGGCATATGAATGCAACACTTGATACACGTATTCAAATAGGTATTAAAATACAATACAGTTTAAATGATGTGCCGATCCCAGTGCATGCAAGATGAATGAATGAATGCAAACATGCAAGAATAAGGTATGCTAATTGAAGAATGCCCTAAAACTAACCATCAAAAGCGGTTAAGTAAAAGGAAGAAAGAAATGGGGTTGGAAGACATGGACACACACACGCACACTTATTACAACATTGTATCCTCTCGCAGGAGGGTCCGAATAAAAGCTAAGCTAATCTAAGCTAAGCTAATCAACTAATCTAATTAAGCTAATTAGACTAATTATTACAAATCAAATTGAATAACAAGTAAACTACTTACTAATTATTACAACAATCAACTAATTAGCACACTAATTAATTAAATTACAAAGCCAAATGTACATCAAATAAACAAATAAAATGCTAACTCCACTGCCTTAGCACTGCTTTAAGAAGTTGAACATGCATGCATTCGGTTTCTGCCTCGAAACGCCTTCCGATTTGCTCTTGAGAGGCTCTGTTTGCAGGGTGTCTTTAGGAACTTTCTGCTCCACCTTACCAAACCAACTCTGAGGAATCAACCAGTGACCTGCCGGCCATTGGGGCTTGCTTCCGGCCAAGGATGGCCTCTACTGGCCAAAAATGGAAGGGTGCCAGCCATTTGTGAAGCACTGCCGGTCATTAGTGTGCTGTGACACCAAACTGCAACAGAGCACAAAACAAGGGAGGGTCAACCTAGGGCATGTATGTGCTGTGCCACTCCTTATCATCTCAAAACATCAAGGGAGAGAGGCACAATTAGATCCAAAACCATCAATCAAGCATGCAATGCATGATGGCCAAAGATCCAACTTGCACACATTTCAATAAATACGAGACAAACAAGACTCTAGGTTCATCACCTTATCATGAAAGATCAAAGCCAATAGAGACAGAGGGGAATGGCTCACTTTCATCACTTTGAGTATGAAGTGAACCAATCCACCTTGTGTTCAACATAACATCCGGTTGAACACAATGTAATGCACTCACGCAACATGCTATGCAAACAACATGCCAATCTTGGCATGTTTTACTTGATTGATTCTTGTTTACACCTTTTACATTACCAAGCCATTCCTTAATTGATTTGTCCGATGTGAAAGTCCTCTAATGAGAGGGAGGTCAACCAAGAGAATGGTTTAAGGCATAGGAGAAACCATGCCTTTGACTAGGAGGAACCCTCAAAAGAGGGTTAAAGCCATTTAAGCACTAGCCTCAATCCCATGCATTAAACTTAAACTCAAGACTAACCAATCCCCAAAACAAATCAAAAGCGAAGAAATGAGGGAGATGGTAGATTTTTCAGTGCTAAAGTGGCATGAAATACAAGACTCTAACATGCAAACACTTCATGTACAACATGCTAGAAGGCTTAAGCATTAAAACTAGTGAAGAGCTTTACATTAGGACTATGTAAAATCAATCACAAAGGACCAAACCAGCCCTAGACAGACCTCAAGCATGCCAAAACAGTAGTCAAAATGCGCTGAAATGATAGCATGAAAGGCAAGAAATGCATGCTCATGCATTGGCTCATAAACAAGGCATAAAGGCATAACTCTCAAACACAATGAAGAAGTGATAAAAGTGGGAGTGTGATAGAGGTACATGCTCTGAAATCACATACAAAATGATGCTATATCATGCAAACGTCTCAAGAAAAGCATGTTAGAGGCCTCAAGACTCAATGCTAGTTAAGGCATTTGCACTATAGCTATGCAATACAAAGCTCAATAGGGACAAATAGTCCAAAACAGTCTTAAAACAGCTTAAATGAAGTTCTAAAACATGCTTGAAGTAGGCTAAAAAGAGCTAAAATGAGAGGCTAAAACAATAGCACATGTTAGGCAATTTAGCACACTTGCACTACAAGCATACAAAGCAAAGCTTGAGTGATCAAACCAGCTCAAAACAGAGCTTAAACATGCCAAGACATTAGCAAAAACATGCTGGTGTGTAGCCAAAACAAACTAGAAAAATAGGCCAAAACACCAAGTACGCTAGGCTGGTGAGCAAGATTGCACTACAAGTGCAAAAACCAAGCAAGAGGTGACCCCACCAACCAAAATTAGAGTTAAAGCATGTCAAAATAACACCAAAAACATGCTTGAACTAAGCCACAAAAGAGTAGAAAGATGGGCTAACTCATTAGGCATGTTAAGCTAGTAAGCAAGATTACTCTACAAGTGTAAGACGCAAACAATGAGTGGCCAAACCAGCCAAAAACAGAGTTATAGCATGGAAAATCAGTAACAAAAACATGCTTAAATCAAGCTTTGAAAGGATAGAAAAGCATGCTCATTTGGTAGGCCAATAACACATGCAAACAAAACATAAGGAGAGGGGATCACCCCTCCTATTTTAGGCCTCAAAACAACCTTTCCATCACTGAAATTCCTCTGAATTTTAGTGGTTCAAAGGCCAAACAAAGATCATTTCAAAAGCTTTGAAAGGTGGCTCAAAAGGCTTTGCAAGCCAAAGAGCAAAGGGAGAGACAACCCCCTAACACAAACAAGGCTTAAACCAACATTTTTAAACCTTAAACACAGAGGTTTTTACAGTTGAAAACCAGCCTCAAAATTGTCCAAAACAATGGAAAAAGGATGGTGAAGCAAGTGTGCAAAACAAGTACAAAAGGGGAGAGTTATACCTCTTGATGCTTAGCAGCCAAACAACCACTTTCTTGGCTCAAATGACCCTTCAACAGCCCAAAATAAGTCCCATGAGGCCTCAGCTCCAAGGTGGTTCAATTTGGTTAAGGGTCTCTTTGCAAAAATATAGAGGATTCTAAGCTTAAGGCTTAAAACAAGATAAGAGAGAGGCTCCTTGAGAGAGAGGCAGAGATTTAGCTCTGAAAATTTTGTAGAGAGAGGGATTTTAGTGTGAGAAGCTCCCAAACTTGCTAACTTGTTCTAACCTCTCAAACCATAGAGAATGGCCTCTATATATAGCAAAACATGGCTTCAAGTTGAAAATATCAAGCCAAAGATAGCTGGAGCAATATGGAGACAGCTGGAGGTAAATATCTACACCAAAAAAAAAAAAAAAGAGTTTTCCACTGTTGGCCGACAGAGGATCATAGATGGCTGGAACTACACCATTTCTGGCTGGCAAGGACCATCAATGGCCGGCACTGCATCATCCATGGCCGGCACCCTTCACCAGTGGCCGGCAGAGAAAATCTGCTCTCCAAGTCCAACTTCAAATGAACATAACTCCTTCATCTGGACTTCTTTTCAGGTCATTCTTGTATCCAAATTGAAGCCCCGGAAGTAAACTTTCCAATGGTAGTAGCCTCACTTCAAAATTCCAAGTGTGCAAAACGTTATGCCTATTTTAGTGAAGACTGCTCAGTTTCGATCCTGCCGGGATTCATGCCAAACTTCTCCTCCAACTTGTTTTCTTCTCTCCTCTTTTCTTCAACTCCAAACCCCTAAACAAGGTGTTTTGAAAGATTTTTCAAAGAGTTCATCTCTCTTTCATTCATTTCCACTTTGTCCTTGCTCAGTTTACCGAAAGGCGCAACATTTAACAAAATGCAAGCGTCAGAACATCATAGAAACTTTATTTCAAAAATATTTTGAAAGAGCGGGTTTCAAGGTCTAAAATCTTTGGTCAAAATAGTTTTGGTCCAAAATGGGGTGTGAGGTTTGAATTTAACGCTCTCTTCTTGCCGAAGAAATCAAACCTTCGCATAGCATAGCCTACACCATCAAGTAAGCAATCAGTAATGCCCAAGTCTTAAGGGCGATCAAAAATGGGGTGTCTACACATTGCTACTCGTAGCTGCATTTGAACCACGTGTAAACGCCATCTTGGGCTACTCTTTTTCATGGTCAATTAGACCCTATTTCATCGCATCCTCTATCTATACCCCTATCTCATGAAGATCAGGAAATGTAGGTAGGGGTAAGACAATCATCTTCATGAGTTGATTTCTGCAGACACGACCATTCTTATCTGGTCCTTTTCAGTTGGTCGAGTGGTCATCATGGAGGCCTTGGCCCTCCACCGAGTGACGAAGTCGAAGAAGCCCTCCTTCGACTCTTCCCGAGTTGCCTCGAGATCACGAGTTGTGACCTCGATTTGAGTGTTATAAGAATATTAGGCAATGAAGGCCTCAGCCATCTCTTCCTAGCTCCTTTTCATAGAATCTTCCAGTTTAGCATACAAAATGGCCGCGATAGCCAACAAGGTCCGATCAAAGAGGGATAACTTCTGCTGTCTAGTCAGGCCCATCGGTCGCAGAATATCTGAAAATAGCCGCAAGTAGACCATGGGATCACCCGAACTGTCGAAGCGGTCTATGTGAGGCATTTTAAATCTATCCGGTAATGTCACCATCGAATCTGTGTAGCCGTCCTCTGTATCTAGGATCGAGTTGACTCCCTGAGCTCATTTGAAAATTTTCTCAAGCTTGCTCACTTTCAAGGTGGTAGGATCGACCTTAAACTCGAACGGTGTGTCTGTTAGGTAGGCCGGTGCTTCAGAAGTTTGAGGTGGGACTGGCCCTATTGGAATGTCCACATTCTCCTGGACATTAGCTGTATCCCCGGGTATTGAAACCCTAGCTGGAGGTGGATGTGAAGCGGAAGCTGCTGCTTGTTGTGGTTGTTGTTGCTGTTGCTGTTGCTGTTGAAGCCTAGCAATCAGTTCAATCTGCTGGGCTACAACCTCTATTTGGCGAGCGATAACTTCCGCTTGGCGAGTAGTGTCCCGCTGCATGGCCTCGATAGTTTGTTGAAGTTGACACATCATATCCTACATACTGTCTGAAGGGTGCTAATCTATCAGAACCGGTGTATATTCCCTTTCTGAGGTGGAAACAAAAATTTGGGCCCAACTGCGCACAGGTGACGCAGATAGTGACCGCCAAATTAGCGACTGTTGAACCGGTGATCTATGCTGACTGTCCTTTGTCTTGTAACCGGGGGTAGTGAAGCAAACACTAGTTGTCCTCCAATAAGATCCTCAAATCGGTAAATCCTCCTAACTTTGGTCCAGAGTGCTCGGGGAGAAACTGCCTCGTCAGAAGCAATTGTGAAATACTACCTCGCAAAAAGAAAAATAAAGCAAAAAGGAAACAGCAATCAACAAACGCACAACACCTCAGCTTAGATAGAGACAACACACAGTTGAAATCATAAGCTGGACAATCTGTACTCAAATACTGATTTCTATCCCCAAATTTTCTACCTCAAAACTGATATCCTCAAACTGATACCCAGACTTGTAACTGATACATACATTCCTGTAGAGACACACCCTAACAGCACATATCAAGCAAGTGAGAGCCAAAACACCCCTATGGTGGGGTAGGGTTTCCCTGTCCTAGTTTCGTTAGGAACTAGGGGTTCGCTACGCACGCGTGCGGTTTCATACAATTCTGCATTCAAGTGAGCAACATGTCCTAGTTTGGAACAGTCTCTAGGGCTTTCGATATGCAACTAGGTCAATTGGTCAAAAGGGTGCCTCAGCAAGACCACCTAATATACCTTTCGCTCCTAACACTGAGAAGTGAAAGGAGGATCAAACGGTACAGCGGTAGTCCAGATCCAAGGTTTGTGTTCCCATCATAGCAGAGCCCGCAACCAGTCAGGCTTATGGAATGCTTTTCCAAGCAAGCCTCTGGCAAATCATTCAGGAATAATAGATGGAAAACACTGTGACTTAGGCACACCTATGCAAATACAATGCAAAGAAACACACAAATGTAGATAAAACAACATATCATGAGTTCAAGTCAAGTTCTCTAAATCCCCAGCAAAGTCGCCAGAAACTGTAGACTCGGCTTTTTCGCACCCCCCTTTTCGGAGAGCTCGAATTGGTCCTATAGTTCGGACTCCTGTCACAGTTTTGAATCTAATCTCACAAAGTGCAATGTGAAACTGATAAACACCAAAGAGTCCAATCCGGCAAATCATTTTGGAAAATTGATTTTAAATCAAATAATGCCAAAATTGGATTGCTTTGCCAAATTACAGAGTCGCCACCTAAATATTTTATTTTTGGGAAATTTAGGAAACCCTGACTCGTGCCAAAAGCCACATGTTCGTTATCACCAAAATTGCCTCGGCTTGGGAACTTGGTTACGAGAGGGAAAGGTCCTAAAATGAGCACCCCCTCCCCCGATTAAAAGATCGGCCTCTACTAATCGTGATATGTTGTTTTATAAACCTCATGTGTTCTTATTCCGGTTATTAGCTAACTTTACTAAGTGACACACATATAGACTAAATCGCAAGAATTGGAACATTTCAACTCATGTTTGTTTTTGAAAATAGTTTGAAATTGACACCCTCAGGTAGACTAAAATGTGGATTTGCCACCTCAAGTGGGCTTAAAACATGATTTGCCACTTTGCAAAGTGGGCTTAAAACATACATTGTCGAATTTTTCCAATTCAAGCAACAAAGCCTTCATCCACAGGCATTCATGCAGTTTAGCATTTGAGCATATAGCATCATGGCAAGCATGCAAAACATGACAACACTCACACTTTTGCAAGTATGCTAAAGCGTAAAGACTCACATGCAATAATGCAATTAATAGGCTCAGCTACTAAGATGGCAGATGAATGCACTGATTTGATAGCATGCTTTGAAAACACGTATTCAAATAAGTGTATTGAAATAACAGTGCAATTTGAATGATGCGCCGAGCCTCGGTGCATGCAAGACAAATGAATGATGCACATACAAGCATAAGGTATGCTAATCGAAATATGATCCCTAATCTAACCATCAAAAGCGGATAAATAAAAGGGAGAAAGACGTAGGGTTAGAAGACCAGTACACACGCACGCACACTTATTACAACATTGGGCCCTCGCGAAGGAGGGTCCGTATGAATAAGCTAAGCTACACTAAGCTAAGCTAATTATTACAACACAAAACTAATTAACTATTCTAGCTAATTGTTACAACAATTGAAATAAATTAACTAACTATTCTAAGCTAGCTAAAATATTACAAAATAGATTAAGCTAATTAGTTACAACACTTGCATTAATTGGCTAGAACTAGTTAATAAAGCAATTAAGTGGCCTTGCAGGCAAGGGAGACATGCATGCTCGGTTGGCTTCCTCCCAAAAATCCATCGCATTGCCATCGGTTGCCTCTGTTTGCACTCACTTTGATCTCTAAAAATTGCACCAACTTCCGGACTGCTTCTGCTCCAACACAGGAACACTTTTGCACAAAAATTCACTGGTGGTCGGTCGGCCACAAAAAGTGACTGTCAACCTCCTTAACTGGCCGATCGACTAGTTTAAGTGGCCGGTCGGCTACTTCAGGTGGCCGGTCGGCCATCCCTTTTTCCAGACTTCTGTTTTTGCTGCAACAGAGAGCAACAGAGGCAAAGCAATGCATTTTTCAAGAAATGTGTGTACTGCCACCCTCCTTATCATTTCTCAAGCTCAAAGGAGTATAACACTTGGCTCTTAAGCCACCAACCAAGCATTTTCATGCATGATGGCCAAAGAACCAAGCTCGTACAAGCTTAATGAATGCATAAATAAGACTCTAAAGACCACCACCCTATCATGCATGATCATGGGTGACGGTGACCAAGAAAAATGACATGTTTCATCACTTTGAGTATGAAATGTCCCACATTTCTTGTGTTTGGATTAATGTCCGAACCAAACACATGCAACGCAACACAAAGATGCTTATCTTGCTCAAGTTTTACTTGATTCATTTTGTTTACACATTTTATATTACCGATTAGTCCTTTAACCGGTTAAGTCCAAAGTGAAAGTCCTCTAATTGGAAAGAGGGCCTGAGCCACAAGTGCCTTAAGCATGAAAAAGGCTTCATGCTGTTGGTTAGTAGAAACCCTCAAGAGAGGATTAAAACCATTAGGCATGAGAGCCTCAATTTCACACTCAAGCCAACAAGGGGCTCAAGGCCACTTTCAAAACAAATTGAAAAGTGAAGAATAGAGGGAGGTTGTAGAATTTTCAGTGCTGATATGGCATGCAAAGAGACACTAAATCATGCAAGCAACACATGCAAGACATGCTAAGAGCCCAAAAGCATCAAACTAGTGAAGATCACAACACTATGAGCATGCAACACAAGGCTCAATTGACTAAACCAGCTCTGGACAGAGTTAAAACATGCCAAAATAGTGGCTAAAACATGCTGAGATTGAAGCATAAAAGGATAGAAAAGTATGCTCACATGTTAGCTCGCAAGCAAGACTCAAGACACAACTCTCAAAAGCAATGAAAGAGTGGAACAAGTGGGTGACAGAGCTATATACACTAAAATCACATGTAAAATGATTCTACAATATGCAATTATCTCAAGCAAAACATGTTAGAGGCCTTAAAACACTAAGCTAGTGAAGGCATTTGCACTACAACCATGCAAGACAAGGCTCATATGACCAAGATAGGTCAAAATAGAGTTAAATCATGCAAAATCAGAGCCTAAAACATACTGAGATCAACTCACAAAAAGGTATAAAAGCATGCTCACATGTTAGGCTATCTACACTTGCAAACAAGACACAAAGAGTGGAGGCCACCCCCTATTATTTTGGACCTCAAAACCAAGTTCTTACCACTGAAATTCCCCTGGAATTCAGTGGTTAAAAGAGCCCAAAAAGTTGTTTCAAAAAGCTTTGAAAGATGGCACAAAAGGCTTCACAAGCCAAAGAGCAAGAAGATGAGACAACTCCCTAACTCAACAAGACTTAAACCACCATTTTGAAACCTTAAAAATAGAGTTTTTTATGGTTGAAAAACCAGGTCAAAACCGTGCAAAAAGATGGCCAAGTAATTGATTAAAACAAAGGTTAAATGAGGTAAGCCTTATACCTTTGAAGCACAAAGACTAAATGACCACAATTACGAGCCAAAACCAAATTTTAAGAACTCAAACTAAGCCTCAAAGAACCTCAGCTCCAAGATGAAGATGTTTGGTCAAGGGTCTTAGAGCAAATGTGTAGAGAATTCTCACTTTCAAGCACAAAATAGGGAGAGAGAGAGAGAGAGAGGAAATTTGCTCACAAAATTATCCAACCCCTTAAATGGGGGATAGACCCCCCATTATATAGAAATACAAGCCAAAGGCTTGCATTCATCCCTCCATACACGTGTATAGAGATGGCATTCAGTGATCAATAGCTGGCACAGTTGGCAAAGAAAATATCTGAAAAATGAGAAAAATGGCCGTCGGCCACTTCAGGTGGCCGGCCGGCCACCTCCCCTAGCCAACCGACCACTTCAAGTGGCCAACAAGGGGGAAAAGTGGCCAACAAGGCCCTTCGCCCCTCCAGCAAAGAGGCACCAAGCCTTGGTCCAAAAACAAGCACAAAACAAAGAGGGTTTAGAGGCTGAAAGACAAGGCGTTCCACCGAGAACTTCGAGCACTCAAAACAAGCACAAACAAGCACAATGATTGAGCGCACAAACGATGACGTCTAAGTCTTGAGGTCGGTCAAAAATGGGGTTTCTACAGCTACATGCTTGTATAGGAATCTAAGGATAGAGTGGAGAAAGCCATTTATTACCTGAGCAAGAAGATGCTGGAATATGAGGACCGCTCACGCCGTTGGAAAAGGCTTGCTTAGCTTTGTTATGGGCCACCAGGAAGTTGAGGCACTACCTGTTAGCTCACTCCGTAATTCTGGTTTCGAGATTAGATCCCATCAAATATCTCTTTGAGAAACTAGTGCTTACGGGTAGGTTAGCCTGTTGGTTACTTCTTCTCTCCAAATTTGATTTGAAATATGTGACTCACAAGTCTGTCAAGGGGAGAGCGATAGCTGAGTTCCTGGCAGATCACCCAGTGGAATGGGGTGAAGTGGTAGAATACCTATTCTCAGATGAAGCTATTCTGCAGGTTGAGGAAGAGATTTGGATAATGTACTTTGATGGAACGTCTAATCAGTACGGTTATGGGATAGGGGTGTTGCTAATAGCAACCGACAATTCCCATATACCTTTAGCCTTTAAACTCCGGTTCAAGGGATCTAACAACAAAGTAGAATACAGGGCATGTATCGCTGGATTGGAAGCCGCCCTGGAACTAGGGGCAAAAAGGTTGGACGTCATTAGGGACTCGAACCTTGTTGTTTCTCAAGCAAAAGGAGACTGAAAGGTTAAGGAGGAAAGGATGAAAATCTATCACCAAACCTTAGACGTTCTGATTCCTAGGTTTGAGAAGCTAACCTTCACGCATCTGTTAAGAGAGACCAATAGGTTCGCTAATGCTTTATCAACTCTATCTTCCATGATAGACATCTTGTTGGGAGTTCGAATGCATCCAATCATTATTAAACAGAGGTATGCTCCGGCCTATGAGTTGATCGCCGCAATAGATGAAGTACAAGATCAGAACCCCTGGTATTATGATATCTGGAACTTCTTGGAAAGGGAGGCTTATCCACTAGGGGCAAATGCCAAAGATAAAAGGGCAATACGATGAATGGCTGCTCAGTTTATCATCTGTGGGGGTAAGTTGTACAAAAGAGGCCATCTAGGAATGCACAAGCTGTGTGTTGATGCGGAAGAGTCGAAGTGCCTAATGGAGGCCATCCATAGAGAGGAGTGCGGATCGCACATGAATGGGGTAATGCTAGCCCGGAAGATTCTCCGGCAGGGCTACTACTGGTCAACCATGGAAAAGGATTGTATTGATTTTGTTCGGCGATGCCACAAATGCCAAATTCATGCCAATCGCATGAACATTCCGCCATCAAAGCTATATAACATGACTTCACCATTGCCATTTTCAGTCTGGAGAATTGATGTCATTGGGGCAGTTACGCCGAAATGGTCAAATAGACATGAGTATATCTTGGTGGCAATAGACTATTTTACAAAGTGGGTAGAAGCCCAGTCCTATGCAGTGCTAAAAGTGTCACATGTGGCCAAGTTCATCAAGACTAACATCATTTGTCGTTATGGGGTCCTGAATGAGATCATTTCAGACAATGGCTCTCATTTTAAGGGAGAAGTGATCGACTTGTTGGAGAAGTACAATGTGGCTTTTCATAAGTCATCCACATATAGGCCACAAACCAATGGAGCTGTTGAGGCCGTCAACAAGAACATCAATCAAGCACATTTTGCAAAAAATGGTTGAGACTTACAGGGACTGGCCAGAAAAATTAGCATTTGCTCTCTAGGGCTATAGGACTTTAATTAGAACATCTACTGGGGCAACTCCATATTCTCTGGTTTATGGGATGGAGGATGTTATGCCAATCGAAATAGAGGTTCCATCGCTGCGGGTTATGGCTGAGTGCCAGATAGTAGAAGCAGATTGGTAGCAGAGCAGGTTCGAAGAATTGATGCTGTTTGACGAGAGAAGGTTGAAAGCACTATACCGTGTCCAAGGTTATCAATGCAGAATCGCCAAGTCTTTTAACAAGAAAGTTAAGTCCAGGAATCTGAAAGAAGGGAATTTGGTGCTGAAAGGCAATCGAGCTCCCATCCGTGACCCTAGGGGCAAGTTTAAACCTAATTGGACTGGTCCTTACATCATCAAATCAATTTGGTAGGGTGCAGTTGTTATTCTTATGGACCTGGATGGCATGGAATTCTCCCAACCAATCAACATGGACAAGTTGAAGAAATACTATCCTTGAGTGGCTCGCTAGGCTGAAAACTAGAAAGGGCGACCTAGGCAAAAGTTAGAGCACAAAAAATTAGAAAAAAGAAAAAACTGAGCTTGCAAGGTTGAAAACCCAAAAAGAGCAGCCTTGGCAAAAGTTAGAGCACAAAAGGAGAGTGTTAATACATGAGTGAACCCGAACCGAACTATGTAAGGCTTGATTCCCATCTTCAAGATACGTAGGCAACTTCATCCTGAAGTTCAGCCATAAACACTTCAAACTCAACTATCCTATCTATGACATTGTTCAAGTCATCATTGTCTTTTCTGTATCCAAGAGTTTAGTTATGATGTTCACTATGAGAGCCCGTTACAGTATAGTGCAATGCTATTTAGATAAGGGGCAATTTTCTATTGTTAGATTCGGGGTTGTATATCTCGATGATAGATTCCATGTGTGTCAAGTTGTGATCCTTATCAAAAATGGTTTTGAAAAGTTTTAATAACAGTTAATTTTGTTCAAATTAATCCTTTTACAACTTAGACAATTTTTGGACCAAAAGGAAAATTTCCAGTGCCCACAATTTCAAATTCATTGATTTCAATAGAAAGTTCTCTAACTCTTGATGGAAATCAAAGTTACTTTTTATTATATTCAAAAGGAAAACTTGAAAGTATAGATCAAAGCAATAAACTTGGGGCATAGATAAATCAGGTGTTCCTATGTCCCCTCCTTGAGCTTGTGAAAGCTTCAGATGCTAAAGTAGGCCCAGTTTGCGCCTCATCTTCAAGCCAAGCCAGGCATTTGCCAGAAAGGGCACAACTGAAATTTGGAGCAGGAGCCAGAAGTTCTCTTGTCCTCCATGCAGTGGGATATTGAGCTAGTTATGAGCCTCGAATTGGAAATGAAGCCGGGTACTATACCCCCTCTTCTGGACAAGCCTGGTCATGCCCAAACTGACGCCTGAATTGAAATGGAAAATAGAAGACACAGTGTGTCAGGCCAATCAACTGAATGCCAGGTTGCCTAGACATGCTATAGCTCATCTCAGGCAGATCAAACCAGGGGCAACGCCAAGCAATGTCAACAGCAGACCTGTTGTACATACAATGGCACCACCACCCCTTGTTCGGGAAATCCACTAGTCGTTAGCGAAAGAAATAGCCTCGTGCTGAGTACGTGGGACAAGAGTCCACTACCTTCAACCTGTCCATGAGCTATATCTGGGGCCGGATGAAAGAAATGAGAGATTAAAGAATAGAAAGATGTATATGGAGAAGAAAAGTGAGAAAGGGTTTTGAGAGAAAAGCAGAGCCTGAGTGTCGAGTGATGTGAGAAGCACACGTGAGATAGGGTAGGAAACATTACCTGCAAAAATAGTGGACTTATTGCGAATTTGGTCTTCTTCTGCCGATGGAAGGCATCCAAGCCGATCAGAGTCTCGGCCAACGTCAGGCCAATGCAGCTCTTACCCTCTTCCAAGCCTTGGGCCACTTCAATGAGTTGAATGCTAGACCCTTCGAAACCTAAGGCAAGTAGAAAATGAGCCAACATGCACAAACAGAGGGCATGCTGCCAAAAACTCTTTCCAGAGACAGTCGCCGCGGTCACCGGCATCAAAAAATTGATGAATGAGGTTGAAGATATCCAGCTCTCCGTTGTGAACTAAGGACCAAGCCTCATGTAAGGTGAACCCACACATCCTTCCTAGAGCTTGGATGTGGCTAAAACGGGACTGAGGCAAGATTTCCTCATCACACCGGGATTCCATCAAAACTTGGAATTCTTCAATTGTAGGGCATATCTCTTGCCCCCCAAAGCTGAAAACATGTGTGATCGGATTCCAACACCTAGCCTCGGCATGGAGGAACGGAAAATGCAATGGAGAATGACTTAACTAAAATAGTGCATTTATCCTGAAACCCTAGAAATTCACCTTTTCCGAGCCATCTAAAGTTGCAATCCAATTTGAGAGTTTTTTAGCAAAGAATGGCTCCATTTGTGGCAAAAACAGAGCTGGAATGAAGAAACTACGAAGTCCCAGCTTTTGTAGAAGATAAGGCACTGAGTGGAAGACATGTGGCAACAATCTGGAGGTCCCTCACACTGATGGCCGACCGGCCAGTGCTGATGGCCGACAGCCACCTTTTGTAGCTAATCGGCCACCATTGGTGGCCAACAACTTCTGTTCATGGCCGACAGCATTCTTGTGGTCTTTTCGTGTGTTGAGAGTGTTGAGAACCTGTGTTTTGTTCTACTCTTGGTGCATTCTGATGTCTTGTTTATCGAGTTGTTTCAGTTTATTTATCAAGTTGCTGTGTTTCTTATCAAGTTGTATTTGTTTGGTTTTTGCTTGTCAAGTTGTTGCATTGTTTATCGAGTTGTTATTATTAGTCATTTATCGAGTTGTCTTATTTTGTTTGCTAAGTGTTGGTTGGTTCATTACTTGATTAAGAAAGTGCCAATACAATGTGCAGTTTTCAATCAAGATCAATCTCGTTTTTATGCTATGCGATGTTATGCGGTGCTCAAAATGCACAATTCATCTTTTTTTTCATCAAAAAGACTGGTTTTCATTCCAATCATGGTTACTTTTTACAAAAGAGTACAAGTTTTTAACGCAAATAAAACCAGTCTAAAGCTGTACAAAGTGCTAACACTACTAGCAAAAAGAAACTAAGAAAAAATGCAGAGAATCAACGCCAACTATCTCAGTCTCAAGAGGCCCTATTCATCCTCTTCCTGGGCAGAGCCTCAGAGTTGTCCCCGTCAGCACTACTGGCTGCACCTTCCTTTGAACCAAAATCAGAATCGTCGCTGCCATCTGCCTCGAAGCTTGATACAGCATCATCTCCACCAGCGTCATCATCTCCTCTCTCGGATGACTCGACATGTTGACTCGCCGCCTCCTCGCCATCGCTGGTCTCAGCCTCGTCATCACTCAGAATGGGCTCAGAAGGGCCACTCTCATCTCTACCTTGGCTGCGCATCAGAGCCTGTCTCTCTCTCCTCCCTACCGTCAAAGGGGCACTGATAGTCCTACTACAACTCCCGCTAGTATGCCCGGTATGTTTAGGATCTGAAAAGGGCAGTTGTCAATATATTAGTCTCAGTGTATGTATCAGATACAAAGATGGTATGCAGTATGGATGTAGGCAGAAGTCGAATACAATGTGCAGGTGCAGTGTATGAATGTAGTGTTTGAGTGCAGTGTATCAGATTAGTGTAGTATGGAACAAATTACAGTTGAAATGCTAATGTATCAGTAGAAAGTTTGATGGCATGAAACGTAAACTGAAGAAAATTACCTGAATTCCATAGAGGCTGAGCAGGCTCATGTTCCTCTGCACCATCCCCATTAGGGAAGCCGCTAGCTCAAAAGCGCCCCCGGGGTACTCTATAGATGCATGTAAGTTCGTTGAGGTGATCAGTATTTTTATAAGCATAACTGAAATGAATTTAACATGCAAAATGTAAAGTGTGATACCTACTGGAGTCGGGCCTCGAACCCCGACAAGCTCGTGCCTTGCTAGTGCAGGCTCAATAGGGATCTAGTAAGCCTCCCCGGTATGCCGCCAACAGGTAAGTGTAATGGGAAGCTCTGGCCAACCAGTCCTCTGTCTCGCCCGAGAAGCCCCTCTGCCGTAGGCCCTGGCTACCCTGGTCGCTCTAGGTCCCATTCTCGCAACAGAAGCCCTCGCTCCCTCGCTTCCGCAAACACTAGTCAGAGGTGGCATAAGGTGTGTCGAAATGAAGACTGCATAGTCACCCTTAACTCGGAAGTACTCCGCCTCCAAGCCCACTATGAACTGGGTAACTCTTTCAATAGATAGGCTATCTGCTGATCTCATGGATTCAGGTGGTGTCATCGATATGAACTGAGTAGGCATGCCCAGAGACTAGCGTACTACTCTCTCGCCAAGGTACCAAGCTTGGCAGACCGGACCCTCAAGCAGAATGCAATAACGAGACATACCCCAGGCTGCATTATACCAGCCTCCAACTCCTCTCGATAGCATGGCCCATGGCTGCCATCAGATCTACAAATGAAAGTTGTATAGATTGTCAGTTGATGTCAGTGGCTATAATGTGAATCAGAACAGTATGAAAGCAAATGACGACCGTGTTTTAGGTTACCTCGTGAGCAGCTACAGTATCGAAATAATACCTAAAGAAAGAAAATGGCTCACGAGTCCTGCGGTGAAGCTATCCATCGTACACCCGTGAATAGGGGACTGTCTATGGAACCTCCACCTTTGGCTCCGGGGCAAGAGTCAGGAAGTATGCATATACCCATAGCTGCAGAGAAAGTGCAAAGCAGAAAGCATACAGTGCATGAACAGGTATAGAAAGTACAAAGCAGAAAGTATATGCGTTGAACAGATGTAAAGCAAGAAATGCTAAATAGCAAATGCAAAGTGTAAAGAGGGAACTGAGATGTGTACCTCCCAGGCTCACTAGTAGCCTCCGACCAAGAGTCCAATCCCGCAGGAGATCAAGCTTAGATAGTCGTATAGGGTGGCGAGGCTAGCCTTGCCCCAATCGTAGAAGTTCACTCGGGAAAGGACCACCTGTGCACTCAACTAGTATAGCCCCACGATGTTCGCCATGTTCACAAACAGGGTGGTACCGAAGAGGAACATCAAAAAACCTCAAGCGTACTGCTCTATTTCCTCTACTGTCTCTGGCACGGTCCCCCAGAACTACTTCTCAAACCAATTGTATCTGACATGGACTGTCTGGAACAATGGCGGGTGCGCCCCCAGAAGCTCAATCCAAGTAGCCTTCCACTCCCCCCATATCAGGATCAAGGGGAATCGAATCACCCCCTATGGGCCTGTGATCATGGCACAGTCATACAGGGTCATCGTCATCTCTCCGGTAGTGGAAAGATGGAGAGAGTTGGTGGTGTCCCACCATCTCTCCATTAGAGCTCCAAGAAGTGGACGGCTCGCTATGACTCGTGGCAATCCAGAGCAAAATAGGCCAAAGCCTGCATCGTCGACAATAGCTCGTATTCTGTCAAGGAACTCGTCGTACCAATCTCTGGTCGTCATGGCCCCATAGCCCCTATATACGTGGGCGTCACCCTGTGGCAAATACAAGTGAATCAGTGTAAATACAGTTCAATGAAAAGGAAGTGTAAAACAAATGCAGCTGAATCATTGTACATACAGTGCAAGAGTGTGATTAGTGCTAGAAATGGAAGTAAAGAACATCAGATGTGCAAGTGCATAGAGTTTGTACCTCAACGAGAACGGCTGAAATATGGAAGTCCGGCTTCCTCGGTAAGAGATCCGCTGGTGCATCAGTGAAATCAGTGAAGTGCCTAACGCCACTAGCAGGCAGAATGTGAGTCTGGGGATGATATCTCACCGTGTCAAAAGGCCTCACTCCCAGTGGTAATGGCTCCAACTCTACATCAAAATCGAACTCTGCCTCGAACTCCACCTCTAGAGGAGCCCCATCATGTGGAAAGTCATCTGCCATCTGGAATATAGGTGAAGAGTAGATGAAAAGTGAAGAAAATGGGGGAAATAGGTGGAAAATGCCAAAAGTCAACTCAAGTCAAACCCTAGGAGAGAGAAAATAGGAGAAAAAGTCAAAGCCCAGGAAAAGGTGCCAAACCCAAGAGAAACTCAAAGGGAACAAACCTCAAGTGGTGAAAATGAAGAAAAAAGCATCGAAATCAATTTTCAATCAGTTCAAAACAAAGGAAATCAAGAGGATTTAGCAAATCAACTTCGCATGAGGCGTTGGAAAACGTGTATAAAGCTCATATCTAGAGAGCATGAAGGTCTAGAGAAGGAGAGGGAAGAATTTCGGGCATGGGGTGTGGCAAAAATGAGCCCCCATGCCCTATACTTAAACACCCGAATGCAAAAAGACCAAAATGGCCAAACCTGCCATCGATGGCCGGTTAGCCACCACTGGTGGCCAACAACCCTTAGCGGTGGCCGACAGATGGCCGACACCTCTCCCTGGTGGCCGTCAAGCTTCCAGTGCTCCTCCTTTGTGTTTTGCTGCTGTTTTGTGCTCTCAGTTCTTGAGAAAGTGCAAGAAAAGTTCACTTTTAAGCTCAAATTGCCTCTGTGGAAGCTCTAAACCGTGTCTTCAATGCATGATGATTCATCGCTGATCAACATCAATGAGGTGTATCCTTTTTAAACTTGTTGCAACTCTTCCGAGAGGTAAACCGGAAGTTGGTATTCAATCCATTGTTGCATAGAATGTGCATTCATCTATTATTGCATGGAATATGCATTTCTTCATTTTCGCATAGAACATGCTTCCAATTATCGTGCATAGAGCATGCATTTGCTAATCTTTGCATCGAATATGCATTTTTATTCCAATTATGTTGCATAGAACTTGCATTTGCTAATCTTTGCATAGAATATGCATTTTGTTCTATTGATAGAACATGCATTTTGTACTGTTACATTTAATATGCATTCCGAAGTTGCATAGAACGTGCTCCGGTTCTCGTTGCATAGAATATGCTTCTGTCTTGTTTCTCGCATGTTTTGCATGAAACATGTCTCTAACATTGTGTCATGGTTGTTCGCCTTGCATAGAACATGCACTCTTGCTATATTATGATTGTTGAGTTTCTTTCTTATACAGGCACGATATTGTATGTACGATTCATTTAGAAGAGTTCCAAGTAAGATCATTCTTGTCCTTCGATATACCCTATTTTGGTTAAAAGCATTTGGACGTGTTCCGATGTTTACCACCACTCCCTATTTTGGTTAAAAGCATTTGGACGTGTTCTGATGTTTACCACCATACCCTGTTTTGATTAAAAGCATTTGGACGTGTTCCGATGTTACCACCACTCCGTGTTTTGGTTAAAAGCATTTGGACGTGTTCCGATGTTTACCACCACTCCCTGTTTTGGTTAAAAGCATTTGGACGCGTTCCGATGTTTATCATCGCTCCCTTTGGTTAAGAACAGTCGGGTATGTCCTGGTGTTCACACCATCCCTTCTCTCCTTCTGCGTGCAACACGTTAGGATCTTGTTTGACACCTTGGGTGCGCCCGACGGTTGTGTTATTCTTTGCCTTTCCTCCGTGATGCGTAGTTAAGCTTGCATAATTTTCTTACATCCTTTACTTACTTCTGTTCATGTTTGAGTTTTTTATACCTTACTTCGGTTTGTTTTGACCGTAGCATTTCTTTGCATGACATTTGCATCTAGATGTTTCATTACAGCCTCATTGCATGATCATAAGTTATGTTTTTGCATCATGCATATCATTTGCATCTTGCCCCAGAACTACGCTGGCTTGATTCCTTGCAAAGGGATACGTAGGTAGCTTGCGGGCACAACCGTTCTTTGTCTTGCTTGTTTATTTGTCCAAGTCTTCAGCCTTGTCAAAAATGGGTCGTCTTTAGGCTTTGACATTCACTCTCGTCATTTAATGACTCCTGAGTTCTGTCAAAGAGGGGCAACTGTAGACACCCCATTTTTTACCGTCCTCAAGACTTAGACATCATCGTTTGCGCACGCAATGATTGTGCTTGTTTCTATTCATTTTAAGCACTCGAAGTCCTCGGCGGAATGCCCTATCTTTTAGCCTTTGAACCTTATTCTTTCTCTGCCTTGTTTTGGACCAAAACTTGGTGTCTGGACCTATTGGTGACCTATTGGCCACCCCCTAAGGCTGTCGGCCATGGGTTGTGCCTGTCGACCATGGATGTGGCCAGTCGGCCACTAGTGGTGGCCGACGGCCGCCAATCTCTTTTTCCAGATATTTATTGACAACTGTGCCAGTTGTTGCACACTAAGCTGCATCTTCATACATGTGTATGGTAGGATGTATCTAAGCTCAAGGGGTGTGTTTCTATAAATAAGGGGTGTCTTCCCCTATTTTTGGAGGTTAGCATTTTTAGAACAAAAATCTCTCTCTCTCTCTCTCTCTCTCTCTCTCTCTCTTGTTATTTTGCATACACTAGCCTAGTTTTCTCTTAGCTTTTGCACATCAACCCTTAACCAAACACTCTCACCTTTGGGCTAAGATAACTTGGGGCCTTGTTTGAGCTCTAGAAGGAGGTTTGAACTTGAATTTGTGGTTGTTTTGTGTTGTGCTTCAAAGGTATAGAAATTACCTTGCCTAGACTTGTTTTCAATACTTGCTTTGCCATCTTTTAAAATTATTTTGGGGCTGGTTTTGGCATGTAAAAAGTTTTGCTTTTGAGACCTAAAAGTGGTGGTTTGAGCTCTTTTGAGTTAGGGGGTTGTTCACTCCTTTTGCTTTTTAGCTTGTTAAGCTTCTGTGCCATCTTTTCATCACTTTGAAAACAAATTGTTTTGGGCCTTTTAACCACTGAATCTCAGAGGTTTTTCAGTGGTAAAAACTTTGTTTTGAAGTCCGAAATTGGAGGGGTTAGCCTCTCCTCCTTGTGACTTGTTTGCATGCCTATTTAGCTTCATGAGTTAGCATGTTTTTCTAGCTTACCTTAGCTTTATCCAGCATGTTTTTGCCTCTGTTTTGACTTGTTTTGGCTCTATTTTGGGCTGGTTAATTCAGTTGAAGCTTGTATTACATAGTTTTAAGGTTAATTCCTTCACTAGCTTAGTGTTTTAATGCTTTGATCACCATTGTTTTGAGTTGAAAGTATGTTTTAGTGTTGTTTTGCACTCCACTTCAGCACTTAAAATCTCTGCAACCTCCCTCTTTGCTTCACTCTTTTCTTTACTTTTGAGAGTTGTTTCAAACTTGGGATCCTTTAAGCTTAAGATTGAGGTTATGCTTAATGGTTTAATCCTCTTTGAGGGTTCATTACCAATGGAATGATCTCTCTCATGCCTTAAATCACACCTTGATTGACACTTCTTTTCGTTAGACACTCACCAATGGACTTAATCGATTAAAGAATGAATTGGTAATGTAAAATGAGTAAACAAAATGAATAAGTAAAAGAGGCAAGATAAGCATCTTTCGTGTTACATTGCATGTCTTCGAATCGGACATTAATTCGAACACAAGGAAAATGGGACATTTCATACTTAAAGTGATGAAATGTGCCACTTTCCTTGGTCACCATCACCCTTGATCATGCATGAGAGGGTGGTGGTCTTTTTGAGCCTTGTTTTGCACTCATTAAACTTATACAAACTTAGTTCTTTGGCCATCATGCATGGAAATTGCTTGATTGGTGGTTTGAGAGCCAAAAGTTACACTCCTTTGAGCTTGTTTGATGATAAGGAGTGTAACAGTACACACAAACCTGTGAGAATACACTGTTTTGCTCTATCTGCTCTTTGTTGTAGCAAAAAGAGGAGTTCATGTCATCAGTGGCCGATCGGCCACCACCAGTAGTCAACCGGCCACCATTGGTAGCTAACATGTCCCTTATCGGCCACCAATGAAAATTGCACAGTGTGTTGGTAAGTTGAAGTGGAGGTGTTCTGGAAGTGGATAGCCTTTTCAGTGATCAAATGTGCAAACAGAGGCTGCAACAGCAAGGCAGTGGCTTTTCCAAGTGGAGGAACCAAGCATTCATTCATCCCTCACTTCCTGAGGCCATTTAATTGCTTTGTTTAGTTAATTAGTGGTAGCTAATTAATTAGCTTAATTGCATTGTACTTAATTAGCATAGTATTTAGCTAATTACTTCGATTTGTAATATTTAATTAGCTTAGAATAGTTAGTTAAAACTGTTGTAATAATTAGTGTAGCTAGTTAGTTAGCTTATTCATTCGGACCCTCCTTCGCGAGGGCATAATGTTGTAATAAGTGTGCGTGCGTGTGTGTATGTTTTCCAACCCCACATCTTTCTCCCTTTTATTTAATCGCTTTTGATGGTTAAATTAGGGACATATTTCGATTAGCATACCTTATGCTTGCATGCTTGCATGCTTGCATCCATTCATTTGTCTTGCATGCACCAAGGCTTGGCGCATCATTCAAATTGCATCATTAATTTAATATCTTCTTTGAATACGTATTTAATCGCATGTTGTTCAAATCGATCCATATGCCATATTAGTAGCCGAGCCTATTAATTGCATTGTTGCATGCGTTGCATTAGGCATCTTGTATAGTTAGGATCATACATCTTTCTAACTAGTTTTTGTTTTGGCTTGGAGTACTCGGTGAGGCTTTATGCTTTAGCGTACTTGCATGAGTGTGATTGCCATATTGCCATGTTTAGCATGCTTGCCATGAGTCTATGTGCTTAAATGTCTGTGCATGAAGGCTTTGTTGTTTGAATTGAAACAATTCAACGAATGTGTGTTTTAAGCCCACTTTGTTGAGTAGCAAAATCATGTTTTAAGCCCACTATGTTTTGGTGGAAAATCCACATCTTTAAGCCCACTTGAGAGTGGCAAATTTAAACCATTTTCGCAAAACAAACATGACTTGAAATGTTCCAGTTCTTGCGATTTAGTCTATACTTGCTTGTGTGCATCACATAGTAATGTTAGCTAATAATCAGAACAAGAACGCATAAGATTTATAAAATGACATATCATGGCTAGTAGAGGCCGATCTTTGATCGGGTGAGCAAGGGTGCTCAATTCATGACCTTCCCCCCTCGTACCCAAGTTCCCAAGCCGAGGCAACTTTGGTGATGACGGACACGTGGCCTTCGGCACGAGTCAGGGTTTCCTAAATTTCTCCAAAAATAAAATATTTAGGTGGGAACTCTGTATCTGGCAAAGCAGTCCAATTTTGGCATTATTTGATTTAAAATCGATTTTCCAAAAAGGTTCGCCGGATTTGGACTCTTTGATGATTATCAGTTTCACATTGCACTTTATGAGACTAGATTTAGAACTGCAGGAGTCCGAACTGTGAGCCCTTCTTTTCAAACCCTTTCCAAAAGGCAAGGCGCGGAAAACGGCGGGTCCACAACATCACACCTTGATCTTATTATGTTTTTACTATTATGGTCTTGGGTTTGTAAACAATGTGTACAAATTTCCTTTGGCTCTTATATTATTTTTTTTTTTTTTTGGGCATATAAATGTATTAATGTGTTACGTGGTTAACTCTATAATTTTGCTCATGATTGGTGCAGCTCAATGGACTTCTCTTTATTATATGTTTCCGTTTATGGCCCCATTAGCATAAATATTTTGTATGTTTGCTTGAGGCCTTCAGTAATCTACGGATTACTGGCCGGTTATGACCAAAACTTTTAGGGACGGGTTCGGGTCATATAGACAATGTGCTCTAAGCAACTCAAGTACAAACCGCAAGTGTTCCTCGTGTTCCTCCTCAGAGGGTGAGTAGACTAAGATGTCGCCGACGAAGATAACTACGAGCTGATCCAAGAACTCATAAAAGACTCGATTCAACAAGTCTATAAACGAAGCCGGTATATTAGTTAGCCTAAAAAACATTACTAAGAACTCTTAGTGGTCAAACCATATACGGAATGCCATTTTTTGAATGCCTTCCTCCTTTACCTTTAACTGGTGATACCCCAATCTCAAATCGATCTTCAAAAAACAATGATACCCCTTCAACTGGTCAAACAAATCATCTATTTTCGACAATGGGCATTTGTTCTTAATAGTTACCCTATTCAACTTACGGTAGTCAATGCACAACCGCAATGTGCCATTCTTCTTCTTTGCAAAGAGAGCTGGTGCTCCCCAAGGCAATGTACTAGGGAAAATGAAGCCCTTATCTAATAAATCCTGGAGCTACACCTTTAACTCGCATAACTTGGCTGGCACAAACCTATATGGTGCCATAGAATTGGAGCCATGCCTGGCACCAAATCGATGGAAAACTTGATCTCTTTATGTAGTGGTAAATTGGTAAGATCCTCCGGAAAGACATCTGGATACTCTCGAACTACTATCAGCAAGTTACCCTGAACTATACTACACTCATCAGCGACTGAGATGGCAAAAGGAAACTCAACTCTTCTCGACCCTAAAGGTCATACAACAGAGGAATAAAACTATCACACCAGTCATACAAAAAGTAAAAACACTCTTCTGATGGTGTACACACAGACACCCTTCTATGATGGCAATCTATCAAAGCCTGAAAATAAGTCAACCAGTCTATACCCAAAATCACATCAAAAACATGCATATCAAGAACAACAAAATCAAAAGAGAGTTGACAATCTGCGACCTCAATCTCAGAGGAGCGGCATACTCGACCCTATGCCACTTTACCCCAAATAGATGTCTTAACAAACAAAGGAGACTCCAAGTGATCAAATTCTAACTCCAAAGCAGATGCAAAAGAAGATGAAATAAAGGAATGAGATGCACCCGTATCAATTAACACATTGGCTAAGGAATTGAATAGCAAAAACGTATCAATCAACACATTGGCTAAGGAATTGAATAGCAAAAAGTTACCTCTTACAACAGGAGGTACCGACAACAACTCTGGCATGGTAACAGCATATACACACCTCGGAGGCCTCTCATTGACTTGCTTACCCCTCAAAGCATAGGCCTGAAGAATTGACTTAGCTGAAGTGGCTCCTTGATTGGCCTTCAAGGCCTAAGCAGACTGAGCTAGCTGATGGGTCTGTGTCTGCCTTGAACCAGACGCACTAGATATGCTACCTGACTAAGGGTAAAACCTCCTCAAATGCCCAGATTTCCCACAATAACAACAGGTAGGCGATTGCCCCCTCCCTTGGCCCTAACTCTAAGAACGAGTAGAAACTTATGCAGACTGTTGCTTTCCACCTCTCTGCAGGCAAGCTAGAGACTTGTTGCTCGACTGACCACACTTGAAGCATGTGAATCAACCTTGGTTACCCCTCTCCGAACCAGAACTCGGCATAGGAAAGGTGGATCTAGACTGTAAAGCCTAGGACTATTGTGGGGTAAAACTTCTCTACCTTTTGTTGTCTCTCGTATCCCCTTGAGACTTATGTCCTCTCTGTTTGGACCCATTCATCCGTTCCTCATTTGTCTGAATTAGCACCTCCAAATGGACCGCCAATTTGATAAGGCATCTATAGTTTTAAATCATAGACTTGGTCACTTTGAAAAGGAGTTTGGTCCTCAATCTCTTCTTAAACTTGATACAATGGCGTTCCTCCATCACCATGAGTTTTGGTGCAAACTTCTAGAGGCTAGTGAAGACCACCTCATACTTGGCCACTGGTGTGCTCAACTACTCGAGCTTCAAAAATTGCTCTCTCAACTTTTCACTCGCTATGGGTGGTAGAAACTTATCCTAGAAGACATTAACAAAGGCCTCCCAAGTCACCCTGATACGGCCCCTCACAAACTTCCACCATTGACCCTCTTCGCCCTTAAGCTGAAAGGCTACCAAGGTCACCCTCAAACCATTGTCATTGATGCCAAGCATATCGAACGCCTTTAGCATCTGCTCGAGCCACTTGTCGGCCTTTAGTGGCTCTTTTGGATTGCCCACAAACTCATCCAGATTTGATCGGAAGAACTCTCTCTTCAGAAAAGACAGCCTTATATCTGTAACATGGGCATCAACTTGATTCTCAGCTCTGAGAATCTCCATGGATTCCTACAATGCTCTTGTCATTTCACAGTCTAAGGTGCCCATGGCTTGCTGGCCTGCTGGCTCGGCCACGTTTGCCTGACCAACCCCCTCCTCTTCTGCCAAAATTTTATCCGAAATCGGTACTTTTTGCAGTCCAAGCCTACCACGCCTACCACCGCCACATCTGCATCTTAACATACTAATAAAGGTAACACAAAATTTAGCATATTCACAACGTGCCATAACTAATTCACATGTCCTAATATAGTCGACAACACATAATTCACCCTACATAAGCACTGAATCACGTATTCACAAATAAATTTCCTTTCTAGATAATAAATATTCTGTGACATTGCCAGAGTTCCTGTTATAATTAGTAGTGATCAAAGTGCCCTTCTAATGGGACTTCTAGGAATTCGTAGACACAATCAATATCTTAGAAACTAAATTCTATACTCACTTAATTACATAAGTATGTTATCACATAGCATACCAGATATACTTCTATTACTTATCTAGCGAGACAAACCCATTGTGGTAATAACCATGTCCTACGAACCCAAAGTATTCAAACCCAGTAAGCTTTGATACCAAGTTGTAATGCTCTCAATTTATAACAATAGATAAATCCATAACCCATCAACAGATTTATGGATGCCCATCATATTTAATCATTCATTAAGACACTATTACTATAACATTTCCTCTTTTATTAATTCTTTTAACGTAGTATAAAGATGACATCATATGCATTAATATATTCATTACCTTTAAGCTATGAATCTATAGCATGTAACGGATATACATGTAACAAAAGAAGAAAAGAGAAGTTCTTACCCTAAAGGCTACATATTCCAAGACAATACTTGGTTACAACAAAAGTAGGTCCAGCCCAATACAAATATAAAGCCCAAGACTTGTACAAAAGATATTTACAATACAAAAATAAATGAGCCTTCAGCTCCAAGATCCTCCCAAGCTAGGTCATCGGCAAAGGTATACCATCAGCACCTAAAAGTTGGTTTCCACAAAGGGTGAGCTAAAGCCCAGTAGAGATTTATTTTAATATACTATATGATGCTTAAAAAGTCATATAGTGAATGCACATAAATGCCATTTATCAAAACGTTACATCTTTCTCTCTCAAAACAATGCAATGCCATGTTTATAAATCAATTCATAAACCGGTACTTTTTAATCAGAAAACAGGGCAGTGAATACACAACTCTTAGAATCTCTAGTTATGTGTCTGGCAGTAGGCTATACACCAATTTCATTTTACTGGTACTAGATGGAAGGATCGGCACCTAACCGTGCGGGTTTATGAACTTTCACTAAGGACACACAGGCTAACATAGATAATACCACAACCACACCCCCTAACCAAATTCACTAAGGTATTCACCCCTTTTTCTCAAAATGATACTGTAGAGATCCCATTGTGACTGGCCCTAAGATTTGGGCGCTTTCTTCTGAACACCTAATAATGAAAGTTGGAATGCACTATCTTATGAATTCCTCAGCAGGAGAGCCGGGTTCTTGCGTTAATCCTAACCATGGACTCGTTTTGGCCAAACTATTTTAGACCCTCTTAAAACCCTTTCAAAATGTTTTTTTGTGGATCCAAACATTTCTACAATGTTTTGAGGCTCGCATTTTCAAAATTCAAGCGTTATATTTATTTTTTTAATAAATTGAGCAAGCACAAAGTGAAAATGAGTGGAAGGAATGACAATTTTCTTGAAAAAGTCTTGTTTTCCCCTTTAAAAAATTGTCTGGCCAAATGTTTTTTTTGTTTGGCTAAACAATTTTTTGTCTAGTTAGATGATTTTTTGTCTGGCTAGATGATTTTTTCAAGAAACGGAGCAATTTTGGGAAATTTGACTTTTTTTTACAAGTTTCACACAAATAGCTTAGACATTTTGCCTTTGGGCTTCCTCTGCAAGTTTCTTAGATATTTTGTTTTAGCTCCAAGTCTATAAATATCACCTCTCTACTTCATTTTAAAGGGTTACAAAAAATTTCAAAAGGTAAGAGACTTGATTAAGAGAACTACACAACTACTTATCTTAAACCTTCTTTTTCTTGATTATACTATCTAAACACCATTAAACCTTAACTTGGAGCTCCTTGCTAAGGATTCCTGGACTTAATCAATAACTTTAAGGGTGCTAGGAAAAGAGTTTGACAACAAGAAAACTTATCCTCTTCTTAAGAGGTGAACTTTTGCACTTTCTCTCACTTTTTCTCTCTCTTTTCTGATTATGAAGCTTTGGATCTTATTGTTAGCTTGTTGTAATCATGTAATGAGTCCTCATGGATGTGGGGGGGAACTAGGATATAGCCACCCATCCATTAAGTTTATTGTTCTCTTTATTTTCTTGTGCTTTTGTATACTTTTCTTACTTTCTAGTGCTATAATTCATTATTGTTGTACATAGATGTATTAATTGAAACCTTGTAGATGTAGAGGGAACTAAAAAGTAGCCACCCATCCATAGTTTTGACTATGTAGTATACTTTCTTTCATTTTTATACACTTTCTTATCACCTATCTCATCATTCAAACATGTTGGCTCATGTGCTTCAATCCATGCTCAATTTTGATGAGTGGATGTGGTTGTTGCATGGAGCCACTTGCATGATTCCTGGGATTTGATGTTAGGGGCATTTGATGTTAGGAAAGTTGTTGGTTTTCATGTTTATTGATTTTTCTTGGAAGTAAAGTAAAAGATTTTGGGTCAAGGATATTGAAAACTCTCTTCTCAATCTTTTGTGAAGATGGAAAGGGATGGAAACATCCTTATTCCATGAATAGAAGAGGAGTCTTCAATAGTATTTGATGAATCTCTTACTTTAAAGACAAAGCTTCCACCATAAAATAGTAGAAATCTATTCTGTCCAATTAATAACATGAATTTAGGTATTAACGTGCCCTTATTCATAAAGAGATTAATGTAGGTTTCCATTTACTTCTTGAGCTTGAATTTCTTCTTACCCTAAATTGTTGTAAAATATCTATTGTATATAGTCATTTGTGTTGTTAATTGCGGGTTGAGGCCTCTCTACCTCTTCCTTGAGTGTCTCTGTAAGAGAAAGAGATAGAAAGGATGAACGCCCATTAGAAGGTGTGTTATTGTTCTATTTTGTCTTTGTTGCACCCAAAACAAAGTTTCTCTTAGATTTTAATCTGGTCAGCCAAGAAACAATATGGCCAGCAAAACTTTCAACTAGCTAACTAACCGTTCTCTAGGCAAAACAAAGCAGAATAGTGCAGGTTCTGAAGGGTGATTTCCTGGGTTCTTGAGATTGCTATTTGTAATTTATTAGCTAGTATTTGGTTATGATTTGTTAGATTAGACTTTAATTCGGCAGAATCAATTCATTGTTGTAATAACTTCTACAACCCCAAGTCTTTTTCTTTTCTTATTCATTCAGTAGTTGTAATAATCCCCCATAAGTCTTTCTTTTCCATTCAATTATTGTAGTAATTTCCAATCCCACATTTTTCTATCATTTTTATTTATACGCTTACGTTTCTGTTGAGTAGCATCATGTTTTGTTTGTCATGTCTATGCTTTGTATCCATCTTTCATGCATTAAGATTCGACTAATTTGCATCTGTAGGTTTCATCAATTTTTATGTGCCTTTGTGCGCTAATCCATGCCCTGAGATGATTCATGTACTGGATCTCTAGTTGCATTTTGTGTATGTATTGCATTACCTATTTGTATATAGGATCATACATATGTATATAATTTATTACTTTGGTTCGCCCTGGATGAATATTGGGCAAGCATTTCCAACTTTAGCATCTATTGTGTGTTTGTTATTCTACTATGTTTTCGGTATTATACCATGTAGCTATGTGCTTAACTGATACATCTCTATGAATGCTAGTGGATGGAGGTTCTATTACCCGAGTTCGAATGTTATTGATGACTATGTGTGTGAACTTACTTTGAGTTGTGCAAAAAGAATTTTTTTTTTTTTTTTCAATACATGAAGTCAAAGCATAACCAAAATGAGCAGCACGATCTATACTTGATTGCTTCACATAGTAATTTCTAACATTATTTAATAAATTAGAATATGAGCATATAGTATTCATAAAACTCATATCATGGCTTAATAGAGGCTGATCTTTTGATCGAGTGAGCGGGAGTGCTCAATTCATGACATTCCCTCTCATACCTAAGATTTCAAACCAAGGCATCTTTGGTTATGACGAACAGTGGCCTTTGGCATGAGTCACGGGTTTCCCAGTTTTCTCAAAAGATTATGTAGCGGCTCTGAGATCTGGTGATGTAGTCTATTTCTAGCATATTTTGCAATAAATGAATTTTTTTATAAAGTTGGAAGATCTGGACTCTCATTTTCTGTTTCGCACTACACTAGTGATATCAGATCATAAATCGGAGTTTGAACTATCAAGCGCGCTTTGGTACCCCCGGGGCATCCTACAGTTTCTGGCAACTCTACTGAAAAACTAAGTGTGATGACCCCGACCTCTGTGTTATTTTTATATATTATTTAATGAGCATATTTTCATGATTATGTGCTTAATTGATGCTTATCTGTTTATTTGTAAATTATCTGTTGGAATACCAACTTAGAATTCGAAATTGAAAGCCCAAACGGATTCGGAAACCAAAATTGAATAATTTTATAGGCTAGTTGGAATTTCTAGAACCATATGGTAAGTTTGATTAAAATTTGTTTCAGATCAAAATAATTAGAATAATTATTTATAATTGTTTAGATTTAAGCTCAATTGATTAGTCATAACCACACTCAATTAGTCTAACTCTAATCACTCTATATATATGCACTAATCAAGCTTAATACCTCATTTCAACCACTCTTTGAGTTGAAAATTGAGAGAGAACAAGAGAGTTCAACATTGTAGAGAGAGAGAGAGAGAGAAGTGGAACTCAAGAGAATTAAGGACGGATTGTAGAGTTTAAGCTCAACTAAGGTCCAATTCAAGCCCTAGGTATGATTCTCACCTGTAATTCATGAAGTTAATCCATGTAGGAAGATGAATTCACCAATTTGTAGGACCATTTGCATGTAATTGGAAGAATTGAGCATGAACCATCAAGAGCTTAGTGAGTTTGAGTGAATTGTATACATGCATGCTTAGTTCTTTATCTTTGAACTTGGTTTTCTTCAAAATTCATACATGCATAGGACTTACATAAGATATTTCTTGAGATTCTTCATGGTTTTGCACTCAACACTTCATATAAGCATGTTTTGTAAAGAAAAGAATTGCGTTTATTACATGCATGTCAAGAACTTGATGTTTTGACCTTTGTTTTGAAGAATTGAATGAGTATTTGAGGTCATGGCTTCTTAGTTTCCAAAGACTGTTGTTTTTATAAAGTGTTTCTAAGCTTTTGAGACCAACCATGTGTAGACGTCCCCGAACGCCCCGGGAGGGTTAAGTCCCGTTCCGTTCATATTGGGGTACTACAGTTCGGACTCGATTGTCACGGTTCTACATCTGAACCAAAGAGTCCAAATCCGGCAAATCGTTTGAGAAAACAGATTTTTTGAAAAGTAGTGCCAAACATGGACTGCTTTGTCAGATTACAGAGTCGCCACCTAAATATTTTAAAATGGAACCCCAACCCCCGACTTTGCGGCAAGGTGTCGCGAAATTGAAAAACTTTCCGACTCGCGAGAATACGTGTAAAATCATTACCAAAGTGGTCTTGGCGGGGAGCTTGGGTACGATCGGGGAAGGTCGACTATGAGTCCCCTTCTCGCCGGTCCGAAGACCAGCCTCTACTAACCGTGATATCCGTTTTTGAAAACATTACATGCTCTTATTCCGATTATTAGCCTAGAATTACTATGTGATGCGCACAACACAAAAGTATAGACTAGATTGCCTAACTTGGAAATAAACATTGCATATCCGCTTTTGTTTAAAAACGAAAAGCGTGCTGAATTTTGCTACTCACAAGTAGGCTAAAATACGGATTTTAATGAGTTGTTCCAACTCAGGCAATCCAACCTCCACCCACAGGCATTCAAGCAGTTTATCATGTAAGCATTTAGCCGCATGTTAAGCATACTGTCATGGCAACATTCACACGCATGTGGTATGCTAAAGCGTAAAGACTTACATCGTACTCCGTGCCAAAAACAATAACCCGGTTAGCAAACATGCATGACCTAGTTCATGTTAAGTGGCTAATGCGACACAGGCATAGATGCAATCTAGAGTAGGCTCGGCTGACCCTAAACATGGCATATGGAATGCGCGAGTAACACGTATTCAATTTGGAATTGAAAATTACAATGCAGTTTGTATGATGTACCGAGCCCGGTGCATGTAAACAATGCATGAATGCACGCATGCATTGCATAAGGTATGCTAAAATAAGTATGCCCTAATCTACCATCGAAAGCAGGTAAATAAAAGGGAGAAAGAAATGGGGGTTGGAAGACATACACCCACTCACACACACTTATTACAAATTGCGCCCTCGCTCGAAGGGACCGAAAGAATATACAAATTAATTAACTACGCAAGCTAATTAAAATATTACAAATCAACTAAATTAATTAAATAACATAATTAATCTAATTAAGCGAGAATCGCCTCGGGATGAGGGCCAAATGCGACGGCCAGATCGCTCGAAATCGCCTTGTCATGCATGATTTGCCTCTATTTCCTCTGCTATCCTCCTCTGAAGATTGCCAAAGTCCCAGGAGTGCCTCTCAGGGCACTGGGGAGTACCACTGGTTGGGGGAGAGAACCACCGGCTGAAGAAGGAGGCCACCGGCACTAGATGAAGCTATCGGCTGGCAATTGACTGCCGATCGGCACTAAATAGTGCCGGCACTTAATACTGCAGAACACGCAACTCACAAAGAAATAGAGGGCAACAACATGCATGGCAAGGTGATTCAAGTATTTATGCACTATACACACCCCTTATCATGTTATTCACTCAAAAGGGCATGTGCCTCGATTCACGGGACCACCAATCGCAAGATTTCCATGCATGATGGCCCAAGGAACAAAGTGTGCAACTTTGATTTCAAATGCATGCAAACCAAACAAATCAAAGTCCCAATCCCTATCACCAAGTCAAGGGACAAGGAATGCATGTTGATGCAATGCAACCTAGTCATGTTATCTATCATGCAACATGGGCTATGCAATATACCTATGCAAGCATACAAGCAAGTATACAAGGCAAGCATGCAAACCAATGAAAGGATGGTCTTATACATGACTTAGGCAACTCAAATAGGCCTAAAAATAGTGGCCAAAATGCTAAGTCAAGAGGGCCAAACACACATGCACACATGCAAGTGTTATGATCCAAACCTTAAACATGAACATGGCAAATCTCAAGCACACTTAAAAAGACCAAACATAGACAATGAGCATGCATTGTAAAGCTCTGAAATACATGCAAAACATGGTGCCAAACCAACTAACAAAGCAAGCCAAGCAAAGCATGCAAATGGTCCAAGCATTAAGGCAAGCCAATGAGGCTTTGAACTATACTTATGCAAGGCAATTAGGGCATGCATTGAACAACCTAAAACAGAGTTTTAGCATGTTAAAACGAAGTCAAAAGGCTACTTAGATGGCGTCTAAGAAGCTTGAAATCAAAGTCATGCAAAATGACCAAAACATGGAGCATGCAAGACATGCTTTCAAAGCACTAAAGGGGCGACTAAGGTAAGCATACAAGCACACCAAAAGGTCTGAAATAGCACACTAGGTGATTCCAAACCATCAAAATGAAGCAAGCATGGCATGCTACACCTTCATGCTTTTGAGGCCAACAAGCCAAATGTAAAGAGACTATATGATGCATGCCAAGATTGACCAAGACAACTTAGGACAGAGCTAAAACATGTCAAAATAAGCATACAAGCTTCATGGATCTAGGCCTAAAACATGCTAGAAAGAAGGCATACAAACCTAGAGCAAGTTAAGGCAATACAAGGCATTACAAAGCAACCATGCAAAACATGCAAGGAGTACTAAAACCAACTTAGAAACATGTTATATCATGGTAATATAAGCATGAAAAACAAACCAAACATGCTCAACACACAACCAAACATGGTGCCCCTTTGGAGGCCAAAACTTGCCCTTTTCAAGGACATCAAGGAGAGGGGGTGGCCCCCTCCTTTTGGAGACTTTATGGCACCATCTCCACCACTGAAATCCCTCAAGATTTCAGTGGTGGAGAGGCCCAAGCACCAAAGTCTCGGAGCTCTCACAAAATGGCCTAAAATGGGCCCTTTTCAAGGCTTAAAGGGGGTCAAACTTCCCCAAAGTGCAAAACACTCTTAATAAACAATAAAGAGGGTTAAAAATCAGAACTTTTATGTGTTAAAGACTAAGCACAAAAACAACTCTAAGCTAGGTAAAAACAAGGTGCAAAAATGGGGTAAATAAAGCAAGTTTCTTACCCTTGAAGCTTTTCTTCACAAATGTTGAAGTTGTTGGTTCCTTGAGCTCCAAACCAGTCAAGAACACTAAGAACAAGCCTTTGGACCCTCAGCAACCAAAGGAAGGTGAAACACTAGGTGCTTGTGTGCAATAGTATGAACTAAAGCACCTAGTGTACAAAATAAGCAAGGAAAAGAGAGATAGGATAGATATAGGGTTTCTAACCTAAAACCAGAGCTTCTTCTCTGTCTAAAATGTCTAACTCTCTAATTTTTTTCTAACCCTTGAGCCAAGAGAAGAGCCTTCTCTTGTATAGGCACAAAACTTACAAGTTAAGCAAGCCTAAAGGCTCATCCCTCCATACACGTGTATGGAGGGACAAGCACCGTAGTCAGCTCGGAAAATATCTCCAAAAACAGCTGTAAAGTGGTCGGCAGGGCAAAATGGTCATTTTGCCTAAAGTAGTGCCGACCGGCACAAAATAGTGCCGACCGGCACAAAATAGTGCCGACCGGCACAATATAGTCCCGGTGGCAACACCAGCCAGCCGGTGGTATGTGGGGATGCCTCACAAAGCATTCCCTGCCCCTCCAAGGCAAAACACAGGTGTTTGGTGCAAAACGAGACACAAAACGGTCAAGTTCGGAGGTCCTGAGGCAGGGCGCGTAGCCGAGAACTCCGGGAACTCCAAACAAACACAAACATGGATAATCACCGAGTGTTCCAGCGGTGACGTCCAAGTCTTGAGGACGGTCAAAAATGGGGTGTCTACACCATGCAAGCTTTGAACTTGAAAGGCATGTTTTTGAACTTCAAACACAAATCTGGAAAACTCAAAATTCATCTAGTTCGCTCGAGCGAAGGATCCGTTGCTCGAGCGAAAACTGAAGGTATCCAGTACTTTTACAGACATTTGGCCACTGGCTCGAGTGAACCCACTTTTGTTTAGCACTTCGCTCGAGCGACCATCGAGCGTAAAAATTGAGCATCCAGTACTTTGCAGTCTTTACAGATGGCTCGAGCAACCTAGTGTGAGCTTGAGCGAACGCTCTGCATATTGTTGGACCACTCGAAGCGGATACTCTATTTTCAACAAATTTTTCCTAACACTTATAAGTACATGTTTGCATTCCTATGCCTATATAGGCATTCTTTTGCACTGTTTGAATATCCTTAATTAAGGAATAAGCTAGAAAACACACATAAAGATAACGAATTAAGATACGTTGCTTGTTTCAAACTTGTGCTTCAATGTGCTTTGGTGTTATGTGTTTGTGAAGGTGGACATCCGGGGCCTAGTATCCATCTAACCCACTGTGAGTAATGTCTTTATAAAGCTATGTTCAAAATGTATTTGGAAATGTTCAAGATTGGTATTTTGAATTCTATTTTGCTATTTATGAATTGATGTCCATTTTTGAAACGTTTTCGTTCCATCCTTTAGTGTGGCCCTTGCCTAGGGGAAAAATACCATGGCCATTAGCCCTCGCCCGGGGGAAACAATACCGTGGCTCATTAGATTAATTGAAACATAGAGATCTCTGATATTAGGCCTTAAAAGTCAATGACCTATCCTGGTCCTATTGGATTGACCCTTGTGGTCCATTGGCTTCGGCACATTGTCTATTGAAATCCATTGGATGTACCACATAAATTGAATGATTGTTTATCATTATTGTAAGAAGGGATTGAAATGATTGAATTATATTGAATTGCTTATTGGCATGTATTGTTTCGATAATGGAAGATATGTTTATAATTTGTTGGACTTCATTCATATAACCTTTTATACTGATATTACTCACTGGGCTCTAGCTCACCCCCCTTCCTTATATATATGTAGGTGAGCAAGCAGAATGTCAAGTTTAAGGCCTCCTCGATGTCTACCCTTTGAAGCCTTTTGGAATGTGCCTCCGTGAAGAGGCGAGCTTGGACTCGAGAGGAGTCGAGCATTATCACCCTAACTTTTGTTTTGCTTTTGTGCTTTTGTGAATTTTGCATCTTGGATGTATGTAGTTGGGTGAGAAGTTAGACTTTGAGATATTGTATATAAGTTGTATAGAGTAGCACAGCTCCAATGCTATTACCAGCAGTAGCACAGCTGCCAATGTTAAGCCCTTAGAAGTCAATACAGTTACCACCATTGCCAAAACGGCCAAAACCTTTGCCAATGCCGACCCAAAAAGGGACAACTTAACTCGAGCCCAAAAAAGAACTTACCATCCTCTCTATATGTCCCTAACTCAGGCCATGAAAGTCTAGGTAGAAAAAGGGTACCTCAAATCCCTTGACCCCTAACCTCTCCTTGATTTTCTTCCAACCAAACATAACCCTACCAAATACTGTCCCTTTCACAAACAGTATGGTCATGACACCAATCGTTGCTTTCGCCTTCGTCATGAGATTTAAGATTTCATCGACAACAAAACAATAGCTCCACCTCAAAAGTTCAATGTCACTAACAACCTATTTCCTCTCTATGATAGAGTACCATTCGCTTCCAACCTCAACCTCGACCTCATCCATACGTTGCCATCAACCTACAATCCCAATATATACATCACTTCGTCTCATCTACCCAAACTTGAGGTGTTCATTCTAAAGGGCACCAACTTCTGTATGATGGACGCACCTGAACCCTAATCCTCTAAAACCCCAAAATGTGAACTCAGAAAAGTCTAGTTCATCCCATCCCAAAAAACCCATTCAAAAAAGCCCAGTTCAGTTCAATTCAAGTTCAGTCAACTTAAAAAAACGCAGCTTTGTCAATCCATCCAGACCAATCTAGTTCAGATACACCAAGTCCATCAATGGCCGAACTTACTATTTTTTAGATGTTGGGAATGATTGAAGACCTTTAGAGAATTGTAGTAGATTTAACCTGTCACGATCCAAGCCTGCCCTATAGGTTTAGCATTGTAATCGGCCAGTAATTCTCGAACTACCCAAGGCCTCTAAACATGATAAACAAAATACAGGGGCTAGCAGAAGAAAATAATAAAATATAGTGCCCATAGAGCTATGCAGACATACATGGGACAAAAATTTTAAACTTTAATTACATAAACATGCCATCATATAAGCAACAATCTTACGTCACTTCACTTACAGATAACCAAAATGGGACTTAGCCCAACATACAAACAAAACAAAAAAAAAAAACTTAAACAAAATTCTGGATCACAAAACATCGACCACAAGAAGGTTTCAGAACCTCCACGGGAGGCACTATGGTTGGCTGGACAAAACTGACCTTCAGGCAACAGCTTAGGCCTGGTCATGCGCTTGATCACCTACATCAATAAATAACATAGTGAGCTGGAGCTAGTGAATTGCAACAGAGTAAAGGTTTTATGAATGATGTCCAAACAATTTTTGAAATCAGAATTCATAAGCATTCATATGTGGTACATCCATTAGCCATCATATCATCTTGATCCTGGGACCCATATGTATAGTCGGTACCAACGACCCCAAAGGTCCATATCTTGTGCACAAGTAGCCATGGTATTGTTTTCCCCAGGCAAGGGCCATGTATAAACCACAGTATTGTTTTCCCCGGGTAAGGGCGATATATAAACCACAGTATTGTTTCTCCTAGGAAAGGGCCATATAATCATAAGCCACGGTATTGTTTCCCTTGGGCGAGGGCCATATAAACATATGCCACAGTATTGTGTCCCTCGGGCGAGGGCCATGTGAAATAAGGATGCCACAGATACATTTATGAAAATTGGACATTCATTCATGATTCACAAAATAGCATTTCAGAAAATAGGTCATATCATATCATTTCATCCAGAAATACTTATAGTCAGACATAGCTTTACAAAGTTGTTACTCACAGATAGCTCCAATAGCAGAAAAGTCAGAACAGTCAAATCAATGATCTATAGCGCGTGACCTACACAAACACATAACAGATACACATTAAAACACACGCTCGAAAAACACTTAACTTGTTTCTTTTGTATCTCGATGTGTTTCTACTCCTTATCTTCATCATTATGTCTTAATTAAGGTTTATGAATGCTTAAGGTGCAATGAGGATGCCAAAATATATGGTGTACCACTTAGTCAAATTTCTGAAAACAGGGTCTTCGCTCGAGCACAACTTTGGTCGCTCAAGCGGACTATAAAATTCTGTAAAATTTTTGGGAGCTGTCATTTTACACTTGAGCACAACTTCTGGTTGCTCAAGCTAAGGTTAAAAAATAGGTGCAGTCACTTGAGCACAGGTTCCCTTGCTCGAGCGGAGGCTAATGTCTACAAAAGTACTGTGAGCATGACTTTTACGCTCGAGCTAACTTTTGGTCACTCGAGCGAAAGTGCAAAACAAAGAGTGGTCGCTCGAGTGCAGCTTTTGTCGCTCGAGCAGTGATGTAGAATTCTGGAATTTCCAGATTGATGTTCAAGATACAAAACTCAATTTCAAAGCTTTAAAACATATCTTTTGGGCTCAAAACTTGAGAAAACATGTCTAAACTCATAGAACTTCATGATTTGAAAGCCATTTTGCAAAATCAAGCCCAAAAACTTTGCCAATTATACCAAAACCAAACTTGAAACCTTCAAAACATAACATGCATGTAGTAAATTGAATTCAAAGCCTCCAAATCATAATCAAATGAGATGTTTAGTTCAAAAACATGTTAAATTCTCAAACCCTAGGCTAAAAATAAACATGCACGTGGAAATTCTTGCAAAAACAACTTCAAAACTCATGATATGCACATGCATGCATGAATGGTTCCCAATTCCTATTCTTTAGCTCAATTCTCATGTTAATTCATCTCTTTCACTTGATTCCATGCATTAACCAACTAAATTACAAAACTAGAGGCTAGGATTCTTGACTAAAGTTCTAAATTCTTTAAGGTTTAGAGATAATCTGGAGCAGTTCTCCAAGTTCTAGCAAATTGTTTCCAAACCTCAAGCTTAATCTTAATCCTTCTCGTCTCTCACTCTTTCTCTCATGTTTTTCTCCTCAAGGGATGATGAAATGAGAGTGTATCTATGGTTTCTAGAATCCTTTGGCCTTATATAGGCTCAATTAGTGGAGCTTAATTAACTTGAGTTAAAGATAACTAATTGGGATTATTTTATTCGAATTATCTGATTCTAAATCGAATTTCAATTAAACCTACCTTATTGTTCTAAAAATTCCAAATTACACATAAACCAAGTCAATTTTGTGATCAGATGTCGATAAGGCCTTCAATTTGCATATCGAATTGGAAGTACAAATAGATCTTTCTACAACAGACATATATAAATGCAAATACCACATAACACATGCAATTAACATAGAATTTCATCTTAATTACTTATTAGGCCTTCTTAAACAAATTTCAAAAGCTAATCACAGCGCGGGGTTATTACAATCTCCCTCCCTAAAGAGTTTGGTTCTCCAAACTCAAATTACCTTCGTTTTGGAAGAATATCGGGTCCAAAGGGAACAAATCAGGGTCTCTCTTCATCATATGCTCTTCTGTTTCCCATGTTGCATATGTCCCTCCATGATTTTGCCAATCCACTTTCACTAATGGAATTTCTGTGTTCCTCAATCTTTTGATTCGGTGATTCACAATTTGAATTGGCCTCTCTTCATATGTATAGTCATACTTCAGAAGCACATGTGTTGGCTTAATAACATGGTGTGGATCCCATAAATATTCTCGAAGCATCGAAACATGAAAATCATTATGCATGTTCTCCATAATCAGAGGTAAAGCCACTCGGTATGTCACATAATTGATTTTCTCAATAATTTCAAACGACCCAATGTATTGTGGTACCAACTTTCCTTTAATCCCAAATCGAGTTTGCCCTTTTATTCGAGTCACTTTGATAAACACATAGTCACCGACTTCATATTCCCTCTCTCTTCTCCAGACATCCACATAACTCTTTGGGCGATTTTCAATCTTTATTGAGCCAATTTCACGTTTTCAGGCATTTCTTGCACAAGTTTTGGTCCTAATAAAGGTCTATCACCTACCTTGGCCCGACAGATCGAGAATGACATTTCTTACCATACAAAGCTTTATAAGGAGCCATACCGATACTCGAATGATAACTGGTATTGTACACAAATTCAGCCAATAGCAAGTAGATCTCCCAATTTCCTTGGAAATCTAACACACACATTCTGCGCGTATCTTCCAACGTTTGAAAGGTTCGTTCAGATTGGTTGTCGGTCTGTGGGTGATAAGCACTACTTAGTCTCAACTCAATTCCCAAAGCTTGTTGTAGACTCTACCAGAACCTCAAAGTAAACTTGGGGTCTCTTTCAGATACAATAGATACTGGCACACCAAATAATTTCACAATCTGATTTACATAAATGTTAGCCAATTTATCCACATTATAAAGATTTTTGACAAGTAAGAAATGTGCAGATTTAGTCAAACAATCAACAATTACCCAGATAGAGTCCATACCTCTAGAAGAACGAGGTAAACCGATAATGGAATCAATCATAATATGTCCCCATTTCCATTTCGGTATTAGAAGCGGCTTGTAGACCCGACTTTCTTCGCGAGCCCCCCTTTTGGAGAGGCGCGAATTGGTCCTCTACAGTTCGGACTCCTGTCACGATTCTGAATCTAATCTCACAAAGTGCAATGTGAGACTGATAAACACCAAAGAGTCCAATCCGGCAAATCATTTTGGAAAATCAGATTTCGAATCAAATAATGCCAAAACTGGACTACTTTGCCAGATTACAGAGTCACCACCTAAATATTTTATTTTTGAGAAATTTAGGAAACCCTGACTCGTGCCAAAGGCCACGTGTTCGTCATCACCAAAGTTGCCTCGGCTCGGGAACTTGGGTATGAGATGGGAAGGTCCTGAAATGAGCACCCTCGCTCGCCCGATCAAAGGATCGGCCTCTACTAAGCATGATATGTTGTTTTATAAACCTCATGTGTTCTTATTCTGATTATTAGCTAACTTTACTATGTGACACACACAAGCAAGTATAGACTAAGTCGCGAGAATTGGAACAAAACAACTCGTGTTTGTTTTCAAAAATGGTTTGAAGGTGCCACTCTCAAGTGGGCTAAAGCACGGATTTGCCACCCTCAAGTGGGCTTAAAACATGATGATTTGCCACTTCTCAAAGTGGGCTTAAAACTTATATTTGACGAATTGTTCCAATTCAAGCAACCAAGCCTTCACCCACAAGCATTCATGCAGTTAATCAAGTAAGCACATAGCCTCATGGCAAGCATGTGAAACATAGCTACACTCACACTCATCCAAGTATGTTAAAGCGTGAAAACTTACAGTGTACTCCGAGCCAAAACAAAAGCTAGTCAAAAATATGCATGATCCTAACTACGCTAGATGCCTAATGCAACACATGCAGTATGCAACTAAATAGGCTCGGCTATCTAAGATGGCATATGAATGCAACAATTTGATACACGTATTCAAAGAGGTATTGAAATACGATGCTGTTTGAATGATGCACCGAGCCCGGTGCATGCAATACAAATGAATGATGCAAACATGCAAGCATAAGGTATGCTAATCAAAACGTGCCCTAATCTAACCATCGAAAGCGGTTAAGTAAAAGGGAGAAAGACGTGGGGTTGGAAGACATGTATACACACACGCTTATTACAACATTATGCCCTCGCGAAGGAGGGTCCGAAAAAATAAGCTTAGCTACACTAAGCTAAGCTAAATTATTACAAAACAAAACTAATTAACTATTCTAGCTAATTAACTATTACAATACAATTGAAACTAATTAACTAGTTACACAAACTAATTAAAACATTGAATGATTAATTATAACACATGTAATAATCAACTACAACTGGCTAATAAAGTAATGAATTGGCCTCGCGGGCCAGGGAGACATGCATGCTCGATTGCTTCCTCCGAAAAATCCATCGCCATGATCTTCGTTGCCTCTGTTTGCACTTGCCTTGATCTCTGAACATCGAACCAACATTCCAAACTGCTTCCACCTCAAAACAGGAACACTTTGCACAAAAATTGTCTGGTGGCCGGTCGGCCACAAGAAGTGGCTGCCAGCTACCTCAACTGGCCGACTGGCCACCCATTTTTCCAGGCTTCTGGTTTTGCTGCAACAGAGAACAACAGAGGCACAAAAATGTATTTTCAAGGGAATGTGTGTACTGCCACCCTCCTTATCATTTCTCTAGCTCAAAGGAGTGTGGCACTTAGCTCTCAAGCCACTAATCAAGCATTTTCATGCATGATGGACAAAGAGTCAAGCTTGTACAGGCTTAATGAATGCGAAAATAGACTCGAATGGGCCACCACCCTATCATGCATGATCAAGGGTGATGATGACCAAGAAATGTGACACGTTTCATCACTTTAACTATGAAACATTCTATATTTCTTGTGTTTGGATTAACGTCCGATCCAAACACATGTAATCCAACACAAATGCTTATCTTGCTTAAGTTTTACTTTACTCATTTTATTTACACATTTTACATTACCGATTAATTCTTTAACCGATTAAGTCCAATGTGAGAGTCCTCTAAGTGGAGAGAGGTCAACCAAAGGATGGTTTAAGACATGAGAGAGCTCATGCCTTTGGCTAGGAGGAACCCTCAAAAGAGAGTTAAAGCCATTGAGCACAAGCTCTATCTCAAGCTTAAACACAATCATAAGTTTAACCAATCCTCAAAACAAATGGAAAGATGAAGAAATGAGGGAGGTTGCAGATTTTTCAATACTGAAATGGCATGAAAAATAGTGCTACAACATGCAAGCATCACGTGCACAACATGTTCAAAGTCAAAACATCAAAGCTAGTGAAAAGCACTACACTAGAGGCATGCAATATCAAGCTCAAATGATCAAACCAACTCTGGATAGAGCTTAAACATGCCAAATCAGTGGCTAAATCATGCTGGAATTGAAGCACAAAAAGCAAGAAAAACATGCTCATGTATTGGCTCACAAACAAGGCTCAAAGCATAACTCTCAAAATCAATGAAAGAGTGAAATATGTGAGAGTGTGACAGAGATATAAGCATTGAAATCACATGCTAAATGATGCTATATCATGCAATCATCTCAAGCAAAGCATGTTAGAGGCCTTAAATCACTAAGCTAGTGAAGCCATTTACACTACAACCATGCATAACAAGTCTCATATGACCAAGGAGGCTCAAAACAGAGCTAAATCATGGCAAATCAGTAGCCAAAACCAGTTGAGACCAAGTCTCAAAAGGGTAGAAAAACATGCTCACATGCTAAGCCATATACACATGCAAGCAAGACATAAGGAGGGGAGGCCACCCCCTCCTATTTTGGACCTCAAAACATACTTTTTGCCACTGAAATTCCCTTGGAATTCAGTGATTAAAAAGCCAAAAAAGAGTTGTTTGAAAAGCTTTAAAATATGGCTCAACACTTAGCAAACAAGCCACAAAAGATGGTGAACCACCCCTAACTCCAAAAAGGCTTTAAACTACCATTTTTAACCCTTAATAACAGAGGTTTTTGTAGTTGAAAACTAGGCCAAAAATAGCATGCAACGGTGGCCAAACAAGTGTTCAAAAATAAGCTTAAAAGGGGTTGAGCCTATACCTTTGAAGCACAGCAACAAACTGCAACTTTCTTAGCCAAAACCAACTTTGAGAGCCCAAATAAGACCTCCAAGAGCCTCAGCTTCAAGGTAGTCTAATTTAGCTAAGGGGTTGTATGCAAAAATGTATAGCAATCTCACTTTCAAGCACTAAATAGGAAGAGAGAGAGTGAAATTTTGCTCACAAAATTTCTGAACCCTCAAAAAGGGGGAAGGACCTCTCCTTATATAGAAATACAAGCCTAAGGCTTGTATTCATCCATCCATACACGTGTATGGAGGATGACTTCAGTGATCAATAGCTGGCACATAAAATATCTAAAAAAGGAAAAAATTGGCCGTCGACCATTTTAGGTGGCCGGCCAGCCACCTCCCCTAGCCGACCTACCACATCAAGTGGCCGACAAGGAGGACAAGTGGCCGACAAGTGCCAAAAGTGGCTGACAAGGCCCTTCCCTCCTCCAGGCAAGAGGCACCAAGGTTTGGCCCTAAAACAAGGCCAAAAAAAAAAAAAAGAGGGTTTAGAGGCTCAAAGACAAGGCACTCAACAAAGAACTTCGGGCACTCAAAACGAGCACAAACATGCACGATCATCGAGTGCGCAAACGATGATGTCTTAGTCTTAAAAATGGGGTGTCTACTGTTGCCCCTCTTTGACAGAACTCGGAAGTCATGAAATAACAGGAGTGAATGTCAAAGCCCAGAGATAACCCATTTTTGACAAGGCCGAAGACTTAGACAAACAAGCAAGATAACAATATAGATGCACCATAGGCTGGGGAAAAATGCAAATGACATGCACGATGCAGAACATAACTTTTGATCATGCAATGAGGGCTGTAATGAAACATCTAGATGCAAATGTTGTGCAAAGAAATGCTATAGCAAACTCGTACATAAGCAAGTTAACATGAACCAAACTACATCTCATGCAGAAAGGATGTAAGAAAATTATGCAATCTTAACCGCGCCTTATGCAGGAAAGGTAGAGAAACGTAACCGTCGGGCACACCCAGGGCGGCAAACAAGATCCCAACGCGTGGCACACACGAGGAGAGAAGTGGAGCGAACCTAAGGACACACCTTAAGATTCCGAGCCACAGAGAACAATGATAACATGTGAAACACATCCAACTATTATGCAATGGAACCAACAAGCGATATGAGCATCGAAATTCGTCCAGATGGATTTAACCAAAGCAACCTAACGCGCTGCGCGCGAGAGGGAAAAGAGAGCGGTACAAACACCGGAAGGTGGTATAAACATTAGAACACGTTCCAATGTTTCTAACCAAAACAAGGTATAAGCGTCGGACACACGTCCCAAATGCTTCTAACCAAAGGGCTAGTATAAGCGTCGGGCACACAACCCAACGTTTCTAACCAACGGGGATGGTATGAACATCAGGCACACAACCCAATACATCTAACTGAAGGGCTGGTATAAACACCGGACATACCCAAATGTTTCTAACCAAAGGGGATGGTATAAACATCAAGCACACAACCCAATGCTTCTAACCGGAGGAGTGGTATAAACACCAGGCGTACCCGAATGTTTCTAACCAAAGGGGATGGTATAAACATCAGGCACATAACCCAATGCTTCTAACCGAAGGAGTGGTATAAATACCGGGCGTACCCGAATGTTTCTAACCAAAGGGGATGGTATAAACATCAGGCACATAACCCAATGCTTCTAACCGAAGGAGTGGTATAAACACCGGGCGTAACCGAATGTTTCTAACCAAAGGGGATGGTGTAAACATCAGGCACACAACCCAATGCTTCTAACCGAAGGAGTGGTATAAACACCGGGCATACCCAAATCGTTCTAACCAAAGGGGATGGTATAAACATTGGGCGTACCCGAATGTTTCTAACCAAAGGAATGGTATAAACACCGGGCGTACTCGAATGTTTCTAACCAAAGTAAGGTGGTAGAAACACCAGGCGTACCCGAATGTTTCTAACCAAAGCATAGGTGTGGTGTAAGCACCAGGCGTACCTGAATGCTTCTAACCAAAACAAGGTGTTCAAAGGACAGGAGTGATCTTACCTGGAATTCCTCTGAATGAACCGTACATACAATATCGTCTGCACAAGAAAGAAACTTAACAGGTACAATGCGATATAAATGCATATTCTACGCAAGATCAACAGCATACACTATGCTAAATACCAAATGCACGTTCTATGCGAATGTGAGAAATGCATGTTCTATGCGAACATCGAGATGCGCATCCTATTGTAGATGCGCCCTTGGGCTTCACTCTATAGTTCGGACTCCCTTTTGTTGTCGGTTCTTAATCTGAACCAAAGAGTCCAAATCCGGCAAATCGTTTTGAGAAAAACAGATTTTTTTTTTTTTGAAAGAAGTGCCAAATATGGACTGCTTTGCCAGATACAGAGTCACCACCTAAATATTTTATTTTGGGAAATTTAGGAAACCCTGACTCGGTGCCAAAGGCCACGTGTCCGTCATCACCAAAGTTGCCTCGGCTCGGGAACTTGGGTACGATTAGGGAAGGTCAGCTATGAGCACTCTCTCTCGCCCGATCTGAAGATCGGCCTCTACTAACCATGATATCCGATTTTGAAAACGTTATGTGTTCTTATTCCGATTAATTAGCTAGAATTACTATGTGATGCGCACAGCAAAACAAGTATAGACTAGATCGCCTAATTTAGAACAAAGCATTGCATATCCATTTGTTTGGAAACGTTTTGAAATTTGCTACTCGCAAGTAGGCTAAAACACGGATTTCAACGAGTTGTTCCAACTCAAACAATCCAACCTTCACCCAAAGGCATTCAGGCAGTTTATCACATAAGCATCTAGCCACATGGTAAGCATACTGTCTGGTACCATTCACACGCATGTGGTATGCTAAAGCATAAATACTTACAAAGTACTCCATGCCAAAATAAAAACATGTTAGCGATCAATGCATGATCTAAGTCCATGTTAAGTGCCTAATGCATCACATGCAAAATGTCACTAGAATAGGCTCGGCTAATCTAAGGATGGCATGTGAGATGCACAGGAAGCATGTGTTCAAGTTAAATTTGAAATATAATGCAATTAGCATGATGCGTCGAGCCCGGTGCATGCAATACTGACGAATGATGCACGCATGCATAACATAAGGTATGCTAAAGTAAACATGTCTCAATACTAACCATCAAAGCAGGTAAGTAAAAGGGAGAAAGAAGTGGGGGTTGGAAGACATTCACACACTCACCCACACTTATTACAAACTTGCCCTCGCTCGGAGGGACCGAAAGAATAATACAGACTGAATAAATAATCAACTATCCTAGCTAATTACTTATCACAGACCAACTAAATTAATTAAGCAAATTAATTAATCTAATTTAAGCAATAAATAGTCCCGAGCTGAAGACCCAATGCAGTGCGCGCTCGCTTTTGCTCGGAAATCCGCCACCATACACAAGATGCCTCTGTTTTCCCTGTTCTGCTCCTCTGAAGACTGCCAAAGCCTCAGGGTTTACTCTCTGGATGTTGGGAAACACCACCGGCTGAAGGAGAACACCATCGGCCATGTAGAATGGTCACCGGCCATGAATTTAATCCACCAGCCAAAAATGATAGCCTACGACCTTGTATTTAATGAATCGACAAAAATTCCTGCAAAATCTAGTTTGACAGCAGCAGAGGGCAATACTTGGCATGGCAATGCATTTCAAGCAATGTATGCACCAATCACACCCCATATCATGTTTATGACTCAAAGGGACATGAACCTTGGTTCTCAGACCACCAATCGCGCATTTCCATGCATGATGGCCCAAGAAGCCAAGTGTGCACATTTAATATGGAATGCAATGCACATAATCAAACCAAGGGGAACTCAACCTCTATCATAAGCAATTCAAGAGGCCAAGTATGCATGCTAATGCAATACAACCTAAGCATGTTAGCTAGCATGCAACATGGAGATGAAAAGAAGCATACAAAACATGCAAGGCATGAGACAATGCAACCAATAAGCATGCAAGGTACAATGTGGGTGTTTAAACATGCAAGCAGGCATGTGACTTCATTCAATCATGTAAGTTCAAACATGCAACACCTTATCAATATGCTACAACATACAAGGAGTACATGCAACAAGCAAAGATGTGGACTTAAACATGGTTTAGGAAGCCCTTACTAGGCCTAAAATAGTGGCCAAGGTGCTCAAAAATGAAGGACTAATAGGCACACAAACATGCATGCAAATGATCTCCAACACTTCAAGCATTAAAGAGCAATTCTCAAGCACACTCAAGAGGATGCAAACATGGACATATGGCATGCATTAAGCTCTAAAATCATGTTATAAGATGATGCCAAATCAATTTAAACAAGACAAGCAAAACATGCCACAATGGCCCAAGTACTTAAGGCAAGCCAAGGAGGCTTAAACCAAGGTCAAGTCCACCAAACCTCACAAGGCTAAGGGGACTTAAAACAAGTCAAATGCAGACTTAAACAAAGCCAAGAGTGCACTTAGATGGCATCTAAGTGGTCTAAAAGTGCAAGCATACTCCGAGGCCTAAACAAGGGGCATAAGGTAACAACCTTTAAACACATTGAAGGAGGATTAAATGCAAGCATATAGGCATGTTATAAGGACTGAAATAACATGTTAAGCGGTTCCAAACCATTGAAATGATACAAACAAGGCATGCTACACACTTACACACTTAAGGCCAACAAGCCCAAAATGCAAAGGGGGCATGCAATGCAATCTATGGTCGACCAAAACAGCCAAGGACAGACCTTAAACATGGCAAAATAAACATGAAAGCTTCACAAAGCTAGGCCTAAAACATGCTTGAACAAGGGTTAAAACCTAGATGCATGTTAAGGCAACAAAATGGCATTACAAGGCATGTATGCTAAGCAAGCATGGTGTACCAAAACCAACTCAACTCAATGCTATTTCATGGCATAATAAGCATGAAAATCAGTTAAGGCATGGCCAACATGAACCTAAACTAGGTGCTCCCTCAAGAGGCAAAAAGTGCCCTTTTCAAGGACAACAAGGAGAGGGGGTGGCCTTCTCCTTCCTAGGACCTCAAGGCACCATCCTCACCTCTAAAATCCCTCAAGATTTCAGTGGTGAGGAGGCCCAAACATTATGGTCCCGGAGCTCACACAAAATGGCACAAAACAAGGGCCAAACAAGGCTTAAGAGGGGTCAAACAACCCCAAAGCTTAAAACACTCTTAGCAAACTATTTGGAGGCCTTAAAAACAAAAATTTTACGTATTATATGCAAAGCCAAAAAACAGTTGCAAGATAGGTAAAAGTAGTGTGCAAAAATGGGGAATAAAAGGAAAAAGTGATTACCCTTGTAGACCTTCTTCAACAATGGAGCTCCAGCAGCTTCTTGAGGTTGAAATCAACTTCAAAACTCTAAAAACAACCCTCAAGGGCCTCAGCTCCAAGGAAAGGTGTGGTGGTGTGTGTTTGTGTGCAAATCTAAGCCTAAACACACACAAGAGAGAGAGAGAGATAGGGAGATGGGAGATGAACAAACCCTAACCCTAGAACTCAAACCCTAAAAATGTTGCCCAAAAATGTCTAACCTCTGACCAAGAGAAGAAGCCCTCTCTTATAGGCAACTCCCTCTTGTAAGGCTTCCAAAACAAGCCATCCAAGAGGGAAATCCCTCCATACACGTGTATGGAGAGGAATAGAGTGGGTGCCAGCTATCACAGCTGGCACAAAATATCTGCTAAAAGCAGATGAACAGTGGTCGGCCAGCCAAAAGTGACTTTGGCCAAAACTTATGGCCGGTCGGCCAAACATTTGGCCGATGGCAACAAAAGACAGCCGGTGGCCTCAAGCCATGGCCGGTGGTGTGTGGGGATGCCTCAAAAGGCATTCCCTACCCCCTCAAAGGCAAAACACAAGTGTTTGTTGCCAAACCAACCACAAAACAGTCGAGTCGAGAGGTCCTGAGATGAGGCACGTTGCCAAGGCCTCCGGGAACTCAAGATGAATACAAACATGGATAATCACCGAGTGTTCAAGCGGTGATGTCCAAGTTTTGAGGACGGTCAAAAATGGGGTGTCTACACCTATGCAAAGTGAAAAGCATATTCAATGAGATATAATGCGATATGCATATTCCATGCAAACCTACGAGTGATGCATATTCAATCCAATCATAAAAACAATGCCTATTTAATGCAGCAGTGGATCAAATAGTAACCTTTGATTTACCTATCAGAAGAGTGAGAATAACCTAAAAAAAAGGATACAATTCATTTGCGTGGAATATCACACCAAAGACATGGTTCGGGGCTTCCACAGAGACCATTTATGCTTGAAAGTGCACTGTCCTTGCATTTTCTTGAGGGAGGAGGGCACAAAGCAACATAAAAGCATACAAGGAGGACACTGGAGGTTCGCCGGCCACCCTGGGGAGCCACCGCCCACCCACCGGCCATAAAAAAAGGTCAACGGCCACTCAAGTGGCCGGTCAGCCACAAAAACTGGCCGGCCGACCAGTTCAGGGAAATCGGGGGCAATTCGGTCCTTTTACATAGAGAACTTTAAAAACACAACCCCAAAACACTTTTCCTTACACACACAATGCCGAAAACTCTTCCTCTTTGTCTCTAGACCCTTTTTCCTCTTAGATCTGTGCTCCACACATGTTTGCCAATGCCCCTCGCGAAGTTGATTCGCTAAAACCTTTCAGTTTCCTCCGCTTTGAACCGATCAAAACTTGTTTTCAGAGCTTTTTCCTCCATTTTAAACATTTGAGGTTTGTTTCCCTCAAGTTTATCTTGAGTTTGGCGCCTTTTCCCGAGCTTTGACTTTTTTGACTTTTTCTCTTTCCGAGAGTTGACTTTTGTTGACCTTTGGCATTTTTCGCCCATTTTGCTCATTTTCGCCTACTTTTCACCTTCTTTTCAGATGGCCAATAATGTTCCACATGACGGGGGTTCTCCGAGGATGGAGGAGGAGCCCAAGTACATTCTGCTGCCGCCAAGAGTCCGGCCATTCAACTCAGCGACGTACCATCCTGAGGCACATGTACTACCACACAGTCCGCCACTTTACTAGATTTGCACAGCACATACTCGCAAACCTTTTGCTACGAGAGCCAGAGTTTCATCTATCCCACGACGCCTTCGAGGTACACATTGCACTCTTACATTTTCTGCGATGCACTTTACATTTCTTGCATAGTTTGCACCTTTACACTGCACTTCCTCTGCTCATTTTGAACATATTTACACACTCAATTTCTGCTCAAATTGAACACATTCATACACTACATTTTTGCTCATTCTGAACACATTCATACACTGCATTTCTGCTCATCCACAAAAGTTGACTCTCGTTTCACTTGCGGATATGGGTCGACCACAGCGAGGGAGTGGTATATGGACCTCCCCGATGGTGTCCGGCAGATGATTGATGAGGCAGGGTTTGGCTTATTCTGCATGGGGCACTCGTGTCTCATGGTGAGTAGGACCCTCTTAGGCGCATTGGTAGAGAGATGGTGGGACACCACCAACTCCTTCTATTTCTCTACCACTGGAGACATGACGATGACCCCGTATGACTTCTCCATGCTGACAGGCCTTGAGGTAAGAGACCAGCTAATCTCATATGATTCTGATATGGGTGAGTAGGAGGCTGCTTGGACCTATCTGCTGGGAGCACACCCGCATATTTTTCGAGAAGGTTTGGTCCAATATACCTGGTTCTCAGACCACTTTAGAGGGACTGAGCCTGCGACGATCGAGGCTACAAAGCAGTACGGCAGAGGCTTCTTAATGTTCCTCTTCGGTACTACATTGTTTGTTGATAGGGCGAACACAGTCGGGCTGTACCTTCTGAGCGCTTTAGTGGACCTTTCTCAGGTTTGCATCGTGATCGGGCAAGGCTACCTCATTACCCTTTACTGCTATATGAGCTCGACCTCCCGCAGAAGCGGGAATAGAGTGGGCGACTACTGGAGAGCTTGGGAGGTATGCTTTACTTTCAGCTTTACATTTTCTGCCATGCTTTCTGCTTTGCACTTTTCGTACACTACACACTGCACGCACATAGTCTAATCTTTGCTCTGCACTTGTACTTTCTATACACCATGCCACACTTTGCTTTCTGCATTTTCTATACTTTGTACTCTTTGCATTCTACATTTTCTGGACATTGCACACATACTCTGCTTTCTACATTATCTGTGTCCATTTGCATTCTCACTACTGCTGTCTTGCTTTCCACAACTATGGGTATTTGCCTATTTCTCGGCGCTTGCTCCCGAGCCGGAGGTTGAGACACCTCTCGAGGTACCCTACTCGCATCGATATGGTAGTCGATGCCAGCCGAGGCCCCGGGAGACCCTCCCATACCTCCACCAGTATTTTGACACTGTGAGGACAATAGAGGTAATTCAAAACTCACAATTCTTCTTACTTTCAACTTCCATTCATTTTGCATATTCAATAGCGACTCATCAATCTATGCACTTCGCTATCTGCAGGTCACATGGCAGCCTTGGGCGGCGATGCCAGAGGGGACCAGATTTCATTTTGCTGGAGGATGGGGCGCCTCCAGTTATTAGCTTGTGCTCAAGGGACCCGTAGGCCGAGCCTAGCTCCTTGGCGAGCGCTTCATGCGCCAGACACTAGGCTTGCCACTATAGTTAGTTCCCTTACTGCCCCCGCCTTCTATGCGCACTATAGAGAGTCTCTCCCCTCAGGAGATTATTGACCTCATGCGGGGAGTAGATGCAGATCGGTTCATCGGGGAGGGGAACTACTCGGCTTACCTCCAGACATACCTGATGCCTCCTCTGATAGGTGTCCGTGCTCCCATGGGGAGGGCAGCTAATATTGCTTCGTCGAGCAGGGCCCAGACAGCAGATGCTCCTTTGACAAGCAGGGCTCGGGCAACAGACGCTCCTTCGATGAGCAGGGCCTAGGCAGCAGATGCTCCTTCAACGAGCAGAGCTGGGGCACCGATGACTGGAGCTAGAGAGATGCCTCCTACCAAGCAGAGCATTGGATGGCCAGATCTTCCGACTGAGCTGACAGGTTGACGGTACTCCAGAGTGCCCCCTATTAGATTTCGCTTGAGCCCCCGTTGCCTGGTCATAGATATGTTAGGACACCTGACTCACCGCCAGTAAGCATCACAGCTTTCATTTATCACACAGATATTCATACATTCATTCATTCATTGATCATCTTGCATTTGGAGCCCTCCATCGGATACGTCGAGGGTTTACTCGATGTGTTGGCCTCCTTTGAGGGCATGATCCTGAGGAGAGAGACGATGCTTAGCTCCCACGACATTCAAGTAATTTTCAGTTTTCTTGCACTTTGGGCATCATATTTCTGCTGATATACTGAAACTGACATTTCAACTGAACGTTTCCCACATTGCACTGATACACTGCATGCATAGATCACATATAACACATTGCATTCACATATTGTATCTGATTTCTACATGTACTTACCCTGCACACTACACTTGCATCTGATACTCATACTATTGCTGATATATTCAAACTGCCTTTTCAGGTTACACCCTTACAGATAGGACCCTCAGAGCCTTCTCCAGCAGCAGAGAGAGAGAGACCCCGGCATACAGTCGAGGGAGACGTCGGGAGCCTGTCATGCGTGATGACGATGACGAGTCCAGTGAGGACAAGGAGCCAGCGAGCCCGCAGTCAGAGTCCTCTAAGAGTGGAGGCGATGTTGAGGAGGGCTCCGAGGATGGGAGTGGAGGCAGCTCTGGTTCAGGCTCCAGCTCAGATTCGGATAGCGGTGCAGATGGCGACAGTTCCGAGTCTGCTCAGCCGAGGAAGAGGACGGAAAGGGCCTCTCAATCTTGAGATGGGTGGTGCCGATTCAGATTTTTTTTGCTTTGTTTTCTTTTTTGCTAGTAGTGTTAGCACATTATGCTCAGGCTTAAGCTTTATTTTCTTAAAACTTGTACTCTCTGTAAAAAGAAACCATGATTGGAATGAAAATAATTTTTAGATTAAAAAGTGTTGCATTTTATATTCTGAGCATCGCATTGCACTATTTTACACAAAAACGGGATTTTGAGGGAAATTGAATATTGTACATTGTCTTGGCAATTGCTTAGTCAGGTAGTGAACCAACTAAAACATAACAAAACCAAACAACTCAACTCAAAGAACAACTAATGCAACAGCTCGATAAACAAAAACAACTCGATAAATGAAACAAATACAACTTGATAAACAAATTGCAACAACTCGATAAACAAATCAACAAAATTACTAAGCAAAAGAGCATAACGCATCCAGAGTAGAACACAACGTAGTTTTTAGCATTCTCAACACACAAGAAGGCCAAAAATATTCTGCTGAGGACAAAAAGGGGCTGTCGGCCACTTATAACCATTGTCAGCCACTAAAGTGGCCGGTCGGCCAAAAAAGGTGGCCGGTCGGCTACCTGAACTGGCTAGTCGGCCAGAAATTCTAAGAATCTCCAGATTGCTGTCACCTATCTTCCACTCAGCACCTTATCTTCACAAAAGCTCCAACTTCGTGGTTTCTTCATTCCTGCTCTATTTTTGCTCCAAATGGAACCATTCTTCACCGAAAAACTCTCCGATTGGATTGTAACTTTAGATGGTACAGAAAAGCTAAATTTTTGAGGTTTCGAGATGAATGCACTATTCTCGCTAAGTCGTACTCCATTGTGTTTTCCATTCCTCCACGCTGCGGCCAGATGTTGGAATCCGATTACACATGTTTTTAGCTTTGGGGGACAAGAGATATGTCCCACAATCGAAGAATTCCAAGCTTTGATGGAATCTCAATGCAACGAGGAAATCTTGCCCCAGTCTTGTTTTCGCCACATCCAAGCTTTAGAAAGGATGTGTGGGCTCACTTTACACGATGCTCGGTCCCTGGTTCACAACAGGGAGCTAGACATTCTAAGCTTGATTCATCGGTTTTCTAATGCCGGCGATCGTGGCGACCGTCTTTAGCAAAGTTTTCGACAACATGCGCTTTGCTTGTGCATGTTGGCTCATTTTCTGCTTGCCCCTAGCTTCGGAGGGTCTAGCATTCACTTGATAGAAGTTGCTCAAGGCTTGAAGGGGGGTAAGAGCTGCATTGGCTTGACCCTAGCCGAGACTTTGATAGGCTTGGATGCTTTTCATCGCCAGGAGACGACTAGGTTCGCAGGTAGTCCACTACTCCTATAGGTAATGTTTCCCACCCTTCTCACATATGTTTCTCACATCACTCGGCCCTCATGCTCTGTTTTTCTCTCAAAACCCTTTCTCACTTTTTCTCTCCACGTACACCTCTCTATTCTTTAATCTCTCTTATTTTTTTCATCCCTCCCCAGGTTTGGCTTATGGAGAAATTGAAAGTAGTGGACGCTTGCCTTGCATATTCAGCACGCGGCTACTTCTTCCATCAATGGCTAGTTAACTTCCCAAATGAGGGATGGTGGTGCCAATGAATGTGCACCAGGTCTGCTGTTGACATTACTTGGCCTTGCCCCTAGTTTGATCTACCTGAGATGAGCTACAACATGTCCCGGCAGCTTGGCATTCAATTGATTGGTTTGACACATTGTGTCTTCTACTTTCCATTCTGGTTCCAACATCAGTTCGGTCACGACCAGACTTGCCCGGAAGAGGAGATAGAGTACCCAGCTTCATTTCCAATCCGAGGCTCACAGCTAGCTCGGTATTCCAATGCATGGAGGACAAGAGAACTTCTAGCCCCCGCTCCCAATTTCAGTTGTCCCCTTTCTGGCGAATGCATAACTTGGCTTGAAGATGAGGCACAAGCCAGGCCTACTTTGGCTTCTGAAGCTTCCACAAGCTCTGGGAGGGAACGCAGGAACACCTGACTTATCGATGCCCTAAGTTTATTGCTTTAATCTGTACTTTCAAGTTTTCTTTTGAATGTAATAAAAATCAACATCAATTTCTATCAAGAGTCGGAAAACTCTATATTGAAATCAATGAAATTGAAGGTTGTGGGTACTGAAAATTTTCCTTTTGGTCCAAAAATAGTCTAAGTTGTAAAAAGATTAATTTGGACAAAATCAACTTTTATTAAAACTTTTCAAAACCATTTTCGGTAAGGATCACAACCGGACACACCTGGAATCTATCGCTGAGATGTACAACCTCAAATCCAACAACTGGAAAGTTGCCCCTTGTCTGAATAGCACTGCACTGGAGATCACAACCAAACTCTTGAACGCAGAAAAGACAAAGATGACCAAGACAATCACATGGACATAGTTGATTTGAAAGTGTTTATGTCTGAACTTCAGAATGAAGTTGCCTACGTATCCCAAAGATGGAAATCAAGCCTTACATAGTTCGGTTCGGGTTCGCTCGGGTTTTAACACTCTCCTTTTGCGCTCTAACTTTTGCCAAGGCTGCCCTTTCTGGGTTTTCAACCTTGCGAGCTTAGTTTTTCTTATTTCAAATTTTTTGTGCTCTAATTTTTGCCTAGGTCACCCTTTCGGGTTTTCAGCCTAGCGAGCCTCTCAAGGGTAGTATTTCTTCAACTTGTCAGTGTTGATCGGTTGGGAGAACTCAAGGCCATAAGAATGACAGCTCCACCTGACCAAATTCATTTGATGATGTAAAGACCAATCCAATTGGGTCTGAACTTTCCCCTAGGGTCATGGATGGGAGCTCGATTGCCTTTGAGCACCAAATCCCCTTCTTTCAGATTCATGGACTTAACCTTCTTGTTGAAAGCCCTGGCAATCCTGTGTTGATAACCTTGGATGTGGTACAATGCTTTCAGCCTTCTTTCATCGAACAGCATAAGTTCCTCAAACCTACTCTGCTGCCGATCTGCTTCCGCTATTTGGCACTCAGCCATCACTCGCAGCGATGGAACCTCAACTTCGATCGGCAAAACAGCCTCTATTCCATAAACCAGAGAATACAGAGTTGCCCCAGTGGAAGTGTGAATCGATGTTGTGTAGCCCCAAAGAGCAAACGACAGCTTATCTGGCTAGTCCTTGTAAGTTTCCACCATCTTCTGTAGAATGTGCTTGATGTTCTTGTTAGCGGCCTCAACTGCTCCGTTGGTTTACAGCCTATATGTGGATGACTTATGAAAAACCACATTGTATTTCTCCAATGAGTCGATCACTTCTTTCTTGAAGTGGGAACCATTATGCGAGATGATCTCATTCGGGATCCCATAATGACAGATAATGTTATTCCTGATGAACTTAGTTACATGCGACGCTTTTAGCACTGCGTAGGTGTAGACACCCCATTTTTGACTGTCCTCAAGACTTGGTTATGCTTGTAGGTATACCCAACAACTGGTTTGATTGCTCGCCCAGCACTCAACTATTGCGGCGGAACGTCACCGGTTCGAGCTTCTCGGACCTTGTATCATTTCTGCCTCATTTTTTGGACCCTGATTTGGTCCTTTCAGAGTGGCCATCCTGGTGCACTGCTGGCCATGGCTTTGTTCCTGCCACATCGATGAAGCCCCGCTGCCATCAATGTGCACATCACGGCCATTATGATGGCAAGACTTCTATCTCACCGGGGTTTTCCTCCAGATCTTTTGAGCCAGCTGGATTTTTGTTTGCTCCCCTCCACACATGTGTATGGAGGGATGAAAGCCTTGCAAAGCTTCTTGAAGAAGCTTTGGCTTTTCATTCCTCTATATAAGCAAGAGACTTCTCCCTAATACTAGGTTCTGAACTTTTGAAGGAGCAAAACCTCTCTTTCTCTCTATATTGCTTGTGTTTAGTGCTTAGAAATTGGATTTCCTTGCACTTTTACACTACAACACATAGATATACACCACCACTATTGGACTAAGCTTCTTGGGAGGAATTCTTAAGCTCTGAAAACTGGTTTCCACCCTCTGAAGTTGCTGGTTTCGAAGAGGGTCTTCAAAGGTGAGCATTTCTCCCATTTTTGCATTTTCTTGCACCTTGCTTTAGCCCTCTTTGCATATTGTTTTAGGCTTTTCTTATAACTAAAAAAAGTCTTTTTTTTAAGTGATTTTTAAGTTTTCTTAAAGTCATTTTGTTGTTTGGGGTGTGTAGCCCCCTTGCATGCTTTGTTTGGCTTTGTTTTAAGCCATACTTGGAGGCCTCCGAGCTAGTCTTGGTTTGGTCTTCCTACCAGTGAAATCCAATGGATTTCCAGTGGTAGAGGTGGGGTTTTGAGGTCCTAAATCAGAGGGGGTAGTCCCCTCTCTTTGTATTCATCTTTGCTTGCATTTTTGGCCTTCCAAAGGACCATCCCTCTACGCATTTTTGAGGTTGGTCTAGGCCTCTTTTTTCTGACTTCTAGGACCTACCTTGGCCCTGTCCAAGCCTGGTTTGGTCATGTCTTGCTTGCATCTAGCATGTGTAATGTAACTCTATCCATGGCTCATCAAAGTAGCACGTGTGCATAGTCTTTGTTGAGTCCATTTCAGTCCATTTTTGGTGATGTTTTACCATGCCATAAACCTTTTTTGGGTTAGTTTCATTACTCCATGTTTGCTTGATGCACTTGTAGTGTAAATCCCCTAAACTAGCTTCATATGCTCCATGCCATGCCGTGTCATTTTAGCTTGTTTGGTTTACATTTCAGCATGTATTTGGTCATCATTTGGCATGTTATGACCTTATCCATAGTTCGTTTGATCATCCTTTGCATGCTCCATATAGGTGTAGAACAAATCTTGTTTACTAGCCTTTTGTGCATGATGTTTGGACTCATCATACTAGCATATTTTGGCTTTGCTCAAACTTGATTTTATGCTTATTTTGAAGTGTTCTAGGACTGTTTTGCGCTGTCATGACCATATCCCTCATGCTTTGCATAGCTATAGTGTAAATGCTTAGGCTAGTCTTGGGTTTTGAGGCCCCTATCATGTCATACATGTGATGTTTGCATGCCTTGCCCTTATTTCACATGCTATTTCAGTCCATGAAATGTTTTCATACACTTGCATTTGACATGCCTTGAATGCTTTGTATAGCTTGTGCTTTATGCCTCAAGAGTGGACTTTTGTGCATGCCACTTAGCCTAAGCCTTTGGCTCATCATTTCAGTGCATTTTGGGTCCTAATATACCATGATGTAACTCTTTTTTTGGTTGTCTAAGTCATGCCATGATTGGTTCTCATAGGTGTATTGCATTGCTTCTTTGAAGCCTTGCATGCTCCATGCTTTTAGCCTTGTGTTCTAGCCTTTGTTGGCTAGCTTTGAGCTTGATTTTGGTCTTGTTTGGGCCTGCCCTAGGACTATTTTAGGTCCCCTTGGCCCTTTGGAGCTTGCCTTGTATGGCCATGGCTTAAGTCCCTTTGCTTACTTTGAGCCTTGAGCATCATAACATGCTATGCTTGCATTGTTGAGTTGATTTGGTATCAATTTACATGGTATTTCAGAGCTTACCTCATTGTCATATATCCATGTTTGTTGCTCCTTAAGTGTGCTTAAGAGTTGTCCTCTTTTGTGCCTTAATACTTGAGCCATTTGGCATGCATGCTTGCCTTGCCTTTCCATGCTTTTCATGCCATCAATTCCATCACTTTGGCTACTGATTTGGACCTAGTTAAGAGCCGTCCATCTTTGGTGTAAGCCCATCTTGCCATGTTGTCGCATGCTTGTTTCATTTCGTATGTTGTCGCATACTTGTTTAGCTTTGCATACCTTGTATGCTTACATGTTCATGTTGCATTTTGTCATGTTGCCCAAGGTTGTTGCCTCGCATCATGCTTATATGCTTGTTGCATGCTTGGGTTAGTTGCATGTTTGCACACTTAGGTTATATTGCATGTTTGCCATGCTTGTATGTTGCATTGCTTGGATTAAGTATTAATCCGAGCGCGAGAAACGAGGGGCATTTCATACTTTGAGTGATGGAACGCGTCTCAATTCTCGATTGCCGAAGCTCTTGATGATTCATGATAAAGTTCTTGGCTTTACTTGCTTTATTTGTGCATTCATTTTCATATCGATTTGCATAAGTTTGACCTTTGGCCATCATGCATCGGGATGCGTGATTGATGGTCGTGGATCCGACTTGGCCTCTCCCTTGACATTTTGAGGTGACTTGGAGTGCCATGGTGCGTACATGTCCTTGGGAAACCCTCCATTTTCTCTATTTTGTGCTTCGTTGCAGTTTGGTGTCACAGCACACCAAAGGCACGGTTCGCCATCGATGGTCGGCAAGCAGTGCCACCCTTGGCTGGCAATGGGCCATCCTTGGCCGGCAGATCTCCCTCCATGGCCGGCAGGCCACTAGTGACTTCCCCTGCAGTGTCTTGGTAAGTTTCAATAACAAACACTGGAAGACACCCTGCAAACAGAGCCTCTAAAGAGCAACCGAAAGGCGTTTCGAGGCAAGGAACCAAAGCGAGCATGCATACCCTCCTCTTCTTCAAATAGAGCCGGAGCAACTCTCTTTTACTGCTTACTAGTTAGTTAGCATTTGTTATTTGTAATAATTGATTCGTTGATTAATTAAGTTGTGTAATAATTAGTTGTAGCTAGTTATTCATTCGGTTTTGTAATATTTAATTAGCTCGTAAGTTAGTTAATTGGGCGGATTGTATTATTTATTCGGACCCTCCGAGCGATGGCACAATTGTAATAAGTGTGCATGAGTGTGTGTATGTCTTCCAACCTCACGTCTTTCTTCCCTTTTATTTACTAGCTTTCGATGGTTAGTTTAGGGCATGTTTCAATTAGCATACCTTATGCTTTGCATGCGTGCATCCATTTCATTTGTCTTGCATGCACCGGGCTCGGCACATCATGCTAACTGCATCGTACTTCAATTCCAAATTGAATACGTGTTATCTGTTGCATTTCACATGCCATCCATTAGAATAGTCGAGCCTATTTTTAGTTGCATTGTGTATGCGTTGCATTAGCCATTCTAGCATGGACTTGGATCATACAATTGATTACTAACAAGTTCTCTGTTTTGGCTTGGAGTACGATGTAAGTATTTATGCTTTAGCACCTTACATGAGTGTGAATGTTAACATGACAGCATGCTTACCATGTGGCTATATGCTTATGTGATATTACTGCCTGAATGCCTGTGGATGAAGGTTGGATTGTTTGAATTGGAATGATTCATTAAAATCCGTATTTTAGCCTACTTGCGAGTAGTAAATTTCAAAACATTTCCAAACAAACGGATATGCAATGCTTTGTTCCAAATTAGGCGATCTAGTCTATACTTGCTTTGCTGCGCGCATCACATAGTAATTCTAGCTAATTAATCGGAATAAGAACACATAATGTTTTCAAAACTCGATATCATGGTTAGTAGAGGCCGATCTTCGGATTGGGCGAGAGGGGGTGCTCATAGCTGACCTTCCCCAATCGTACCCAAGTTCCCGAGCCGAGGCAACTTTGGTGATGACGGACACGTGGCCTTAGGCAACAAGTCAAGGTTTCCTAAATTTCTCCAAAAAAATAAAATATTTAGGTGGCGACTCTGTATCTGGCAAAGCAGTCCATGTTTGGCACTTCTTTCAAAAAAGTCTGTTTTCAAAAACAATTTGCCAGATTTGGACTCTTTGATGATTCATCGGTCTTGTATTGCACTCTGCGAGATTAGATACAGGACCGTGACATTGAGTCCTGAACTGTAGTGAGCCCCAAATGAACAAAACGGGATTTCCCTCCCGGGACTTTCGAGGACGTCTACAATAGGATTGGGTCTCGACCCACTTTGTAAAGTAGTCTATCGCCACCAGGATGTACTCATGCCCGTTCGATCCTTTCGAAGTAACTGCCCCAATAACATCAATTCCCCAGACTGAAAATGGCCACGGTGAAGTCATGTTGTACAGCTTTGACGGCGGGATGTTCATGCGATTTGCATGGATCTGGCATTTGTAGCATCGCCGAACAAAACCAATACAATCCTCCTCCATGGTTGACCAGTAGTAACCCTGTCTAAGGATCTTCCGAGCTAGCATCACTCCGCACATGTGCGATCCGCACTCTCCTCCACGGATGGCCTCCATCAGGCGCTTCGACTCTTCAGCGTCAACACACAATTTATGCATTCCCAGATGACCCCGTTTGTACAATTTACCCCCGTAGATGATAAACTGAGCAGCCATTTGCCAAATTGCCCTCTTATCTTTGGCATTTGCCCCTAGTGGATAAGCCTCATTTTTCAAGAAGTTCCAGATGTCATGATACCAGGGGTTCTGATCTTGTACTTCATTTTTTGCGGCGATTAGCTCATAAGCCGGCATATACCTCTGTTCAATAATCATTGGACACATCCAGACTCCCAAGGGGATGTCGATCATGGAAGATAGAGTTGATAAAGCGTCCGCAAACCTGTTGCTCTCTCTTAACAAATGCGTGAAGGTTAGCTTCTCAAACTTGGGGATTAGAACGTCCAGGGTTTGGTGATAGATTTTCATCCTTTCTTCTTTAACCTTTCAGTCTCCTTTCGCTTGAGACACAACCAGGTTCGAGTTCCCAGTGACGTCCAACCGTTTTGCCCCTAGTTCCAGGGTAGCTTCTAAGCTAGCGATACATGCCTCATACTCTGCTTCGTTGTTTGATACCTTGAACCGGAGTTTGAAAGCTAAGGGTATGTGGGAATTGTCGGGTGCTATCAGCAACACCCCTATCCCATACCCATACTGATTAGATGCTCCGTCAAAGTACATAGTCCAAATCTCTTCTTCAACCTGCAGAATGGCCTCATCTGGGAATAGATACTCTACTGCTTCGTCTCCCTCCACTGGGTGATCAGCTAGGAACTCCGCTACTGTTCTCCCTTTCACAGACTTGCGAGTCATGTACTTCAAATCAAATTCGGAGAGAAGAAGCAACCAACGGGCTAACCTACCCGTAAGCACTAGTTTCTCGAAGAGATATTTGATGGGATCTAATCTCGAAACCAGAATTATAGAGTGAGCTAACAGGTAGTGCCTCAACTTCCTTGTAGCCCATACCAAGGCCAAACAAGCCTTCTCAAGCTGAGTGTAACGGGTCTCATATTCCAGCATCTTCTTACTTAGGTAATAGATAGCCTTCTCCACTTTATCCTCAGATTCCTGTGCAAGCATGCAGCCCATTGTCGTGTCTGTTACTGATAGATACAATATCAACGGTTTCCCTGGCTCTGGCAGTGACAACACGGGTGGGTTCTATAGATGCTGTTTGATCTACTCAAAAGCAACTTGGCATCAGTCATCCTATTGAAATTTCTTTCCTTTCTTCAGGAGACCAAATAGTGGTTCACAAGTCAAGGTTAATTTAGCAATAAATCGTCTTATGAATTGCACTTTACCTAGAAAGCCTCGCACCTCCTTTTCAGTCCTTGGTGGTGGCATTTCTAAGATGGCCTTAATCTTGGAATGATCGACCTCAATACCCCTTTGTGTGATCAAGAATCCCAGCATTTTCCCTGCTGTGACACCAAAAGTACATTTTTGAGGATTTAGTCGCAACCAATATTCTCTTATCCGTTGGAAAAATTTCTTCAAGGCGGTGTAGTGGCCCTCTCTTTCCTTGGACTTGACAATCATGTCATCCACATACACCTCAACCTCTTTGTGGATCATATCATGTAAGATCATAGTTGCAGCCCGTTGATAAGTAGCCCTAGCGTTCTTTAGACCAAACGGCATCATCCTGTAGCAGTAGGTTCCCCACGGCGTGGTGAAGGTAGTCTTCTCCCTATCTTCAAGTGCTATCAAAATCTGGTTGCATCTGGAAAACCCATCCATAAATGAGAGTAGCGCATGCCCCGCAGCCAAGTCCATCAATTCGTCGATGTGCGGTAGTGGAAAGTTGTCCTTCGGACTGGCTTTGTTCAGATCCCTAAAATCCGCACACACTCGAATTCTGCCATCTTTCTTCGGCACTAGAACAATGTTGGCCAACCAAGTAGGATACTCAGATACTAACAGGAACCCTGCATCTATCTGCTTGATGACCTTTTCCTTGATTTTCAGAGCCCAGTCCGGGCGTATTCTCCGAAGCTTCTGCTTGACGGGTCGAACCTCAGGGTCAAAAGGGATCCAGTGCTGTACAAGCTCAGGATCGATTCCAGGCATGTCTTCGTAGGACCATGCAAAAACATCTTTGAAATCTTTTAATAAAGCGACTAAGTGCTCACGTTCCTCTGAAGACAACATGGACCCGATCTGGACCAGACGCGGATCCTTCTCAGTACCAACATTAATTGAAGTGATTTCATCAACTAAAGGTTTTACAAACCTCTCCTACTCTTGATCAATCAAATGTTTCAAAACCGGAGGAATTCCTTGTTGTTTTCATCAAAGTTTTGAAAGTCCTAATTAATGCAATATACTAAAGGCACAGAAAATTACTCAAAAGCAGCAGCAGTACCATTCTCGTTAGCAATTTCCAGTTCGTCTGATTCTTTGGTTACAACCGACTCCAAAGAAAATAAAAAAGACGACCTGGACAACACAACAGCATCCAGGTTATCAATCCCAGGAATACCGGACTCTGACTCAGAAGAACTAGAATCTGATTCCAACTCCACAGACTCTGTGGAATCAGATTCTGGTTCACTACCTGACCCAGAACTGCTAGACAAAAAGCCTTCCTCATATTGCCAGACGAGGAAGGGTGTGATAGATGCATCTAGAATACTGGAAGAAGGGCCCACAGCCAATTGATCTCCAATCATGGAAACAGAGAAATCATACACCGAGCACTCCGGTATGATCTGAGGATCTGAGAGCAGACAAGCCAGCGCTGCTCCCAGTTCAAGTTCTGTGCCATTGGACTCATCCTCTTTGCACTGTTCAACCACAGCTGGTGAGTCAGTCTACTCTTCGGTAACTTCATTCCCTGGCAACTATAAGTCAAAAAAGATCTAAAAGCCGAGCAAACGTCGTTTCTCTGAATTCAGCCATGGCTCTGGAAAGCTACAAAATGAGAAATCTTCACCCTCCCGGTCAAAGCGATCGTTCAGGGTTCCTTGGATAGGTCTATGCACTAACTCATAGTGCTTCCCAACTTGTTTAGCCTTGGCTCTTTGAGTCATCTCCTTTCCTTTTCTTAGCCAATCCTCTTTGGTAGGCGTATAACCTAAACCAAAGGTATGAGGGTTGTATGGCACTTCGGCCAATGCAGCGACGCCCTTCCGGCCACTCCTTCCCAGTCCTATCCCGGGTATATGTTGTAGCTTATTCATGAGGTAAACAAATTGCGCACTGACATATAGTCCCTTATCAACAACTAGAATATCCTACACTACCCGAGCCTCAGCCAAGGTGAACCCAGATAGGAAGACATCCTCTTTACCGTGTGCAATTTCCAAGATCGATGTAGTAACCTCCGACGGCGGGTGTATGGAAGAGTTCCCAAAAACAATTGCTACCCCATTCCCATGGGGGTATTTCAGCAACTTATGTAAAGTGGAAGAGATAACTCTTACTTGGTATAGCCACGGCCCTCCAAGGAGTAAGTTGAAGGTGGCTGGAACATCCAGAACATGAAACTCGTTGTCCTGTTAGGCCAGGCCAACCTGAGTTCTGATTCGCACTGTCCCCATCACTTCCCAACTGGTATTGTCATAAGCCCAAATCACCTGGGTTGTTGGTACGAAATCTGCGAGCTTCAACTCCATAGCATAAGCCGTACACGACGGACACACATTTATGGCAGATCCTGTATCAACTAAGGCAATTGGTACCCACTTCTCTTTGCACTCCACAGAGATGTATAACGGCTTATTGTACTTGGAGTCCTCAAGCGGTAATTCTTTATCTGTGAAAGTTAAAGTCGGTGAAGTGCCACCCAAGAACACCAGCCCCACTAATTGCTTGGGGGTTGTATCAATAGAGAGCTTAGCCTTGTCCATTGCTGATAGGATGGCTTGTCTATGCACCCGCGAGGCTATAAGCAATGCCCATATGGAGATGTCTATTTGAATCTTTTTCAGCTACTTCAGTACAGCTTCCTCCTCTAACAGTTTGTCCTTCTGCTTCTTAGCTTCCTTGTCTTTCCCTGATGCCTCCGACTGGTCCAGGTGTGGGGGCTTAAAGTACCGCCCACTCCGAGTCATGTGGTTGACTTCTTCGGTATACCACGTATCATCTGAGAGATTCTGTCCCCAGTCCTTATCAGTATGGGCCAGACGCAAATCATCATCTTCCCACCACATTCCCTCGACAACCGACAAACAACTGTCTAGTTCCGTTATAGTTGTTCCTGTGTTCACAACACATTCTGTCCCCATAGGGCCTTGGCTTTTCTAGCCCTCTGATCAATCTCGATCCTTTCTTGTTCGAACCGCTTCAACACAGCCTCTTGTTCTGTGTCAGTTGTACAAATGCTACTCAATTCCCGAGCAAAATTCTTCATACTGGTGCTCTCCGGCAACTCCCCTTTGTCATCGACCGTTCCGGTCATTGCAGATGTTCCTGTTTCTGACTGTTCCTGTTTCAGCTGAGACCCCTCATCAATGTCTGGCTCATCACTAAGCCACCCTGTATTGTCTGTTGATCCATTCAGGTCAAGCCAGTTGATGCTCACATCCCTCGGATCCTACTTAGCAAAAAACTGCAGATTAGCAATGTCCTCCTCAAGCTTTGCTAAATCATCCAGCCCCTGACTTGGCTCGTCCTCCCAAACTACATTCACCTCAATTCCTTTCGGCAATTCCACCCTCAACTTGACCTGATCAGCTGGCATAATAAAGCGGCAAGGGTGTTATTCTCTTTCAGTTAAGCTCACAGAGCCCTCAAGCATGCCCTCTTCTATCACAGCCACCACCACAGGTTCAAGTTGGGATATAGACGTGCTCATCATGCATAAGTCTATGCATTCTAGGATGAACAACGCCGGCTTAGGCAAGTGGAAGGGAGTGATGTATATGTTGGGGTCATATGGGACTACCATTGTTTGGATCAAGTTTACTTACCTGGGTGGAGGAGGGGGTTGGTTATGTGGTGGAAGGGGATTTATAGTGACATTTGGCTTCTCAGGAGACACTATCACTTTATTGTCAATGAGATCTCGAATCTCATGACGAAGTCTGAAGCATAAATCAGTATCATGCCCATGCTGCTGATGGAAGGCACAATACTTGGCTGGGTTGTGTGTAGAGGGGAGAGGATTTGGCAACGGGCGTGGTTCCAGGGGCTTTAGATGCCCTTTTCTAATCAGGACCCTCAAGGCCGCAGATAGAGACATGTAAAGTGGGGTGAAAACCCTCTGGCCCCGAGGTGGATACTTTGGGTACTTTGATGAAAACCCGACTTTCTTCGTGCGCTCCCCTTTCGGAGAGGCCTGAATTGGTCCTCTACAGTTCGGACTCCTGTCACGGTTCTGAATCTAATCTCACGAAGTGCAATGTGAGACGGATAAACACCAAAGAGTCCAATCTGGAAAATCATTTTGGAAAATCAAATTTCAAATCAAATAATGCCAAAACTGGACTGTTTTGCCAGATTATAAAGTCGCCACCTAAATATTTTATTTTTGAGAAATTTAGGAAACCCTGACTCGTGCCAAAGGCCACGTGTCCGTCATCACCAAAGTTGCCTCGGCTCAGGAACTTGGGTACGAGATGGGAAGGTCCTGAAATGAGCACCCTCGCTCACCCGATCAAAGGATCGGCCTCTACTAAGCATGATATGTTGTTTTATAAACCTCATGTGTTCTTATTCTGATTATTAGCTAACTTTACTATGTGACGCACACAAGCAAGTATAGACTAAGTCGCGAGAATTAGAACAAAACAACTCGTGTTTGTTTTCAAAAATGGTTTGAGGGTGTCACTCTCAAGTGGGCTAAAGCGCAGATTTGCCACCCTCAAGTAGGCTTAAAACATGATGATTTGCCACTTCTCAAAGTGGGCTTAAAACTTACATTTGACGAATTGTTCCAATTCTAGCAACCAAGCCTTCACCCACAAGCATTCATGCAGTTAATCAAGTACACACATAGCCTCATGGCAAGCATGTGAAACATGGCAACACTCACACTCATGCAAGTATGCTAAAGCGTGAAAACTTACAGTGTACTCCAAGCCAAAACAAAAGCTAGTCAGAAATATGCATGATCCTAACTATACTAGATGCCTAATGCAACACATGCAATATGCAACTAAATAGGCTCAGCTATCTAAGATGGCATATGAATGCAACAATTTGATACACGTATTCAAAGAGGTATTGAAATACGATGCAGTTTGAATGATGTGCCGAGCCCGGTGCATGCAATACAAACGAATGATGCAAGCATGCAAGCATAAGGTATGCTAATCAAAACGTGCCCTAATCTAACCATCGAAAGCGATTAAGTAAAAGGGAGAACGACGTGGGGTTGGAAGACATGCACATACACACACGCATATTACAACATTATGCCCTCGTGAAGGAGGGTCCAAAAAAATAAGCTAAGCTACACTAAGCTAAGCTAAATTATTACAAAACAAAACTAATTAACTATTCTAGCTAATTAATAATTACAATACAATTAAAACTAATTAACTAGTTAGACAAACTAATTAAAACATTGAATGATTAATTACAACACATGTAATAATCAACTACAACTAGCTAATAAAGCAATGAATCGGCCTCGTGGCCGAGGGAGACATGCATGCTCAATTGCTTCCTCCTGAAAATCCATCGCCATGATCTCTGTTGCCTCTGTTTGCACTCACCTTGATCTCTGAACATCGAACCAACATTCCAGACTGCTTCTGCCTCAAAACAGGAACACTTTGTACAAAAATGGTATGGTGGCCGGTTGGCCACAAGAAGTGGCTACCGGCCACCTCAACTGGCCGGTCAGCTACTGTAAGTGGCCGGTCAGCCACCCATTTTTCCAGGCTTCTGGTTTTGCTGCAACAGATAACAACAGAGGCACAGCAATGTATTTTCAAGGGAATGTGTGTACTGCCACCCTCTCTATCATTTCTCAAGCTCAAAGGAGTGTGGCACTTAGCTCTCAAGCCACCAATCAAGCATTATCATGCATGATGGCCAAAGAGTCAAGCTTGTACAGGCTTAATGAATGGGAAAATAGACTCAAATGGGCCACCACCCTATCATGCATGATCAAGGGTGACGACGACCAAGAAATGTGACACGTTTCATCATTTTAAGTATGAAACGTCTCATATTTCTTGTGTTTTGATTAACGTCCGATCCAAACACATGCAATGCAATACAAATGCTTACGTTGCACAAGTTTTACTTTACTCATTTTATTTACACATTTTACATTACCGATTAATTCTTTAACCGATTAAGTCCAATGTGAGAGTCCTCTAAGTGGAGAGGGGTCAACCAAAGGATGGTTTAAGACATGAGAGAGCTCATGCCTATGACTAGGAGGAACCCTCAAAAGAGAGTTAAAGCCATTGAGCACAAGCTCTATCTCAAGCTTAAACACAATCATAAGTTTAACCAATCCTCAAAACAAATGGAAAGATGAAGAAATAAGGGAGGTTGCAGGTTTTTTAGTGCTAAAATGGCATGAAAAATAGTGCTACAACATGCAAGCAACACATGCACAACATGTTCAAAGCCAAAACATCAAAGCTAGTGAAGAGCACTACACTAAAGGCATGCAATATCAAGCTCAAATGATCAAACCAACTCTGGATAGAGCTTAAACATGCCAAATCAGTGGCTAAATCATGCTGGAATTGAAGCACAAAAAGCAAGAAAAACATGCTCATGTATTGGCTCACAAACAAGGCTTAAAGCACAACTCTCAAAATCAATGAAAGAGTGAAATATGTGAGAGTGTGACAGAGATATAAGCATTGAAATCACATGCTAAATGATGTTATATCATGCAATCATCTCAAGCAAAGCATGTTAGAGGCCTTAAATCACTAAGCTAGTGAAGCCATTTACACTACAACCATGCATAACAAGTCTCATATGACCAAGGAGGCTCAAAACAGAGCTAAATCATGGTAAATTAGTAGCCAAAACAAGCTGAGACCAAGTCTCAAAAGGGTAGAAAAGTATGCTCACATGCTAGGCCATATACACATGCAAGCAAGACACAAGGAGAGGAGGCCACCCCCTCCTATTTTGGACCTCAAAACATACTTTTTACCACTGAAATTCTCTGGAATTTAGTGGTTAAAAGGCCAAAAAAGAGTTGTTTGAAAAGCTTTAAAATATGGCTCAACACTTAGCTAACAAGCTATAGAAGAGGGTGGACCACCCCTAACTCCAAAAAGGCTTTAAACTACCATTTTTAACCCTTAATAACAGAGGTTTTTGTAGTTAAAAAATAGGCCAAAAACAGCATGCAAAGGTGGCCAAATAAGTGTGCAAAAATAAGCTTAAAAGGGGTTAAGCCTATACCTTTGAAGCACAGCAACAAATAGCAACTTTCTGAGCCTAAACCAACTTTGAGAGCCCAAATAAGACCTCCAAGAACCTCAGCTACAAGGTAGTCTAATTTGGCTAAAGGGTTGTATGCAAAAATGTATAGAAAACTCACTTTCAAGCACTAAATAGGAAGAGAGAGAGGATTCTAGAGAGAGAGAGTGAAATTTTGCTCACAAAATTTCTGAACCCTCAAAAAGGGGGAGGGACCTCTCCTTATATAGAAATACAAGCCTAAGGCTTGTATTCATCCTTCCATACACATGTATGGAGGATGACTTCAGTGATCAACAACTGGCACAGCTGGCATATAAAATATCTGAAAAAGGAAAAAATTGGCCGTCGACCATTTCGGGTGGCCGGCCGGCCACCTCCCCTAGCCGACCAACCACATCAAGTGGCCGACAAGGAGGACAAGTGGCCGACAAGTGCCAAAAGTGGCTGACAAGGCCCTTCCCTCCTCCAGGCAAGAGGCACCAAGGTTTGGCCCCAAAACAAGGCCAAAAAAAAAAATGAGGGTTTAGAGGCTCAAAGACAAGGCACTCAGCCGAGAACTTCAGGCACTCAAAACGAGCACAAACATGCACGATCATCAAGTGCGCAAACGATGACGTCTGAGTCTTAAGGTTGGTCAAAAATGGGGTGTCTACACGGCTGAAGTAATCCAGCGGGTCGTTAATGTTTGACTTTCACTTGTTAGCAATGTAAACATCTAGCTACAAAGTCAGCAAAACACTTTTTCATGCCAGGCCACAAGAAGTTTTGTTTCAAATCTGTGTACATTTTCGCGTTCCCTAGATGAATAACAAATTTGGAGTTATGAGCTTCGGTCATGATACACTTTCTCAATTCAAAACAATCTGATACACAAATTCTTCCTTAAAATTTCAGAACATTGTCTTCAAACACAAATCTGGGCCTCAGTTTTGAACCAATCTCATCAACAGTCTTTTTCATAAATTCATCTTGTAATTGTAATTGCCGGTTGTACAAAAATGGTAGCTAGAACTCCACCCTGTTCACGCAAATCCACTTTAATTTCATTTATTTCCAGATCACACAACAATTCTTTCTGGCCAGTGAGCAAACATGACAAATTCCCAATTGACTTTCTACTCAATGCATCTACAACGGTATTTACCTTTCCTGGATGATACAGAATTTGCAAGTTATTTTCTTTTATCAACTCAAGCCATCGTCTCTGTCTCGTGTTCAATTCCTTTTGAGTAAAGAAATATTTGAGACTTTTATGATCAGTGTACACTTCGTAAGTCACACCAGACAGATAGTGTTGCCAAATTTTCAAAGCAAACACTACAACTGCTAGTTTAAGGTTGTGAGTTAGGTAGTTCTTTTCATGAGGTCGAAGTTAACGAGAAGCATAGGCAATCATTTTCCTATTTTGCATAAGCACACACCTCAAACCCTTTTATGAAGCATCACAATAATTCTGGAATCCATCTGTACCGTTAGGTAGAGTCAGAATTGGTGCAGTCACTAACCTGGTCTTCAACTCTTGGAAAGCAGATTCTCTTTGGTCATTCCAATCAATTGGCATATTTTTCTGTGTTAGCTGTGTCAAAGGCATAGCAAGTTTGGAGAACTCTTTCACAAATCTTCGGTAATAACCAGCAAATCCTAGAAAACTTCTAACTTCTAACACATTTGTTGGTCTTGGCCAATTTACAATAGCTTCAATTTTCTGCAATTAGCCGATATGCCATCCTTGTTGATTACATGCCCCAAAAAAGTCACACTGTCAAGCCATAACTCACATTTGGAGAGTTTCGCATACAATTTCTTTTCTCTCAGAATCCGTAACATGGTTTTCAAATGCTTTTCTTGATCTTCCCTGCTTTTGGAGTAAATCAAAATGTCATCCATAAATACAACAACAATTTCATCCAGATATGGTTTAAACACCCTATTCATTAGGTCCATGAAGGCGGCAGGTGCATTTGTTACTCCAAATGGCGTCACTAGGAATTCATAATGTCCATATCTAGTTCGAAATGCAGTTTTTCTTGACATTTTCTATCTTAACCTTCAACTGATGGTACCTGGATCTAAGATCTATCTTTGAAAACACTTGGGCTCCTTGGAGTTGGTCAAACAAACCATCTATTCGGGGAAATGGATATTTATTCTTGACAGTTACTCTGTTCAATTCCCGATAATCTATGCATAACCTTAAGGACCCATCTTTCTTTTTAACAAACAGAACTGGGGCATCCCAAGGTGAAGTACTCGGACGGATCAATTTCTTAGCTAACAGTTCTTGAAGTTGGACTTTCAATTCTTTCAGCTCTAAGGTTGACATTCTGTAAGGGGTTTTGGAAATAGGTTGTGTTCCAGGTACTACATCAATAGTAAACTCAATTTCCCTATCAATTAGATCCCTAGGCAATTCATTTGGAAAGACATCAAGAAACTCACAGACTACAGGAATAGCTTCCACATTAGGGCTACCAGAAGTCACATTTAAAATACAACACAAATAACCCCTACATCCCTTCCTAAGCAATTTGGCGGCTTTCAAAGCATAAATCATACACGGAGGTGGAACTATTCCATTCCCAGCAAACACAAATTCAGTCAAGTCAAGTGGTCGAAAGGCTATAGATTTATTCACACAATCAATAGTTACACAGTACTTAGTCAACCAATCCATACCCAATATGCAATCAAAATGAGCAATGTCCAATGGTAACAAATCAACATATACTAACACATCCTCAATCATGATGTCACACGCAGGATATACATAGGCACATATCATAGTACCCCCAAAAGGTGTAGACACAGATAACAAATAATTCATAGGTTCTAGTTGTCTAGTCAATTTTCGAGAAAAAACATGTGACACGAATGAATGTGTAGAAGAACCAGAATCTATCAACACATACGCATTTTGAGCACAAATAGGGAGTATACCTGACACCACAGATTCAGTGTTCTGGACATTGCTAGAAACAAGTACAAACACTTGACCTTGTCTTAAAGTTTCTTTCCCAGCATTGGTTCTAACATTTGATTTTGGTGCAAAAACAGATCCAATCGAACTTGCCGTAGGACGGTTGGCATTTTCAGTTATGAATGGGCAATCTTTCATTATGTGCCAACCTTGCCACACCGGAAGCAAGCACAAGAGGCACGATAACAAACACCCTTATGTTTTATTCTACATTCTGAACAAACAAGTGTAGATCCACTATTCTAACATGAACTGCTAGTAGATCCCGTGTTTTGTTTCTTATTCACAACAAATGAACGGCCCTTTTTGAACTTGTACCCAGATCTTTTGCCTTTCCATTCAGTCATTAGGGCTTTCATTTGTTTCATTGCAACCAAATTGGATTCAGCCATTAAAGCTCTATCAAGCACATCAACGTATTGGGTAGTTTCAATACACCAACTCGATCAAACACATCTAGATACAGCCCTCCTTCAAATTGTCAAACTTTCTTATAATCTGTATCTACCATGTGTAGGGAAAAACAGGCTAGTTCAGTGAACTTGGCCTCATACTCGGCCACTAACATATTGCCATGCTTGAGTTCGTAGAATTCGGACACCTTTCGATCTCGGAAACACTAAGGAAAGTATTTCTCATAAAATATCTCCTTAAATTGATTCCAGGTTAAAGCCCCATTACTGTCTCGGATAAGCATCTACCAATGTCAAGCTTTATCCTTCAAAGTCTAAGTTGCCAGTAATATTTTTTAAGTTTCGAAGTACGGAAACACCTTAAATAATTTCTCAATTTCTGACATCCACGTTTTAGCCTTTAAAGGTTCAATTCCACCTAAGAAAGTCAGTGTCTTCAACTTATTGAATTTTTGAGTCAAGCTAATGATGTCATTATTTACCGATTATGCTTGGACCGAAGGGGAAGGAAGACGTAAAGGTTGTTGTCTTTGTTATTGCATCATTGCTTCTTTCGAAGCTTCAAGCATTCGCTCCATTTGGTTCATTCTAGCCTCAGAGGATTCAGCTGTACCATCACTTCTTGGATTTTCCATTTGCTTTAGGTAAACAGAGCACTAATAAACACAAGAATAATCTTTTCACCGTCTTCAATTTTAGTTCATTTCATTTCGGCGTCAATGTATATTTGTTCAGATACATTCACATGATGTCACACACTCACACATGCAGATGTAATGCCCCTACTTCTTTTCTAGGATATCTTATAGCTCATATGGACTCGTGTGTGCGGTATAACTCCTGCTCTGATACCACTCTATCACGACCCAACCTTGCCCTCAGCATCGTAATCAGCTAATAATCCTCAGATTACCCAAGGCCTCTGAACATGATAAACAAAATACAAGGGCTAGCGGAAGCAAATAATAAAATATGGTGTCCACAGAGCTGTGCAGACATACATGGGACAAAAATATTTTAAACTTTAATTATATAAACGTGCCATCATAAAAAAAACAGTCTTATGTCACTTCATGTAGAGACCCTAATTTTTGTAATTACCATTAAATCCCTAACCTTAAGCTTATTTCAATAAAGCCCTTGAATTTTCACTTAATTGCTTTTTAAACCCTAGAATCGGGAAGCATCGCGGATTAATTCGAGTAAACCCTAGTTGATTTCGATAGATTAATAATCACCTTTAAAACCCTAGTACTAATTATTAGACCATATAATTATAAATTAATTACTTTAAAATCGTAATTCTTGATGACACCATTTTTGCTCAATTTCTCACCTTTCTTTGCGCTTTAATTTAACGGGACCCAAATTTATTATTTTAACTATTTTCTAATGTTAGTATATTAATAATAAATATCAAGGTTTCATAAATTTAGACTTGGTCCCTATATATTTCTATTTTATTTCATTTCAAACCTTAATTGTAATATTTTATTAATTAATGTACTTGTGCCTATTATTTTATGTTTATAAATACAAATATCTCTTATATATATATATATATATATTTCTTAGAGCCCAAGTAGCTTGCCATGTGATGATGGATGAAAACGCTTTGATGGCACTTTGACAAATTTGCACTTAGGGAACTTAGTCCCCAAAAAACCTCCCAATCCTTTCTCTATATATATGCACATTTCTCCCCCTCATTTTACACAACTTTCAACCATGCACTAGAGGAGTGAGATAGAGTGATCTTGGAAGAGAGAGAGAGAGAGAGAGAGAGAGAGAGAGAGAGAGAGAAGAGAAGAAGAAAAATAAGAATTGTGTTGAGTCTTGTACAACAAAGGTAAACCTGCATCACCTCTTCTCTCAAGTTCTTTTACCACTTGTTTTTCCCCTCCTAATACATGCTATTTGTATATATATATTGTAGTTTGGGCCTACACTCTTGTATAAATATCTATTAATAAAAAAAATGGTGTGCTTCTTTTTCTTTCCTAAATTTCCAGCAGTAATTCTTTTCCCTCTCTTGAATTTATTTCCAAATCAAAACTCCATGAACTCAAAATCTATTTTTATGGGGTAATATTTGGTATGCATAGAGTATATGATAATTTTGGTAGGACATAAGGAAGTATTTTTATAACCTAAACAATTTTTCTAAGTTTGTTACTCACATAACTAGAAAAACAGTCAACTTTCTCTATTTTTAGAAAATTCTAGAAAAATAATCTTGAGTGAACTTTTATGTCAAAATATTAATCTTGGTGTTATATTTCAACTAAAATTTGTTTGAACTCAGGAGAGTGAGGGGTTTGAGAGAAAAACCGATTTGCATAACGGTCACCGAATCTAGATAGATCTTGGTAATTCTGAATTATCTTAAAATCTAAAATACCCATTCTACTTTCGTAAATTGAGTTTGAAACTTGACTTATTTATCTACAAACTCACATGAGGTCAGGTACTTAGGGCCAATAAAAGTATTTTTTTTATAATTATTTTCAAACTGGTTCAAATCTGAAAATCAAAAAATTTGTGTTAATATGCTGTTATTTGGTTTGCAACTCTTATATTCTATGTTTCTTGAATGTTTTAGTCTTGATATGTAATCTATGATAAATTTTGAATTTGCTTTACCATGAATAAATTACTTGCTGTTTAGTTTGGATTCGTAATTATATTGATCATGATTTGCTATAATTGAGAACATAATGCACTTAATAAAGGGGAAATCAAATGGGATGGTAATGGGTTGCGATCATTGTAGTAAATTTTATGAGATAATGAATGATGGATTCAAGAGTATGATATAGTGGAATGTGTTCCATCTTGGTGAAGTCTTGCACAAGTGTGTTTTCGAACCCTAACATGGCACGAGAGGTATTCTAGTTGCTTAACGAAAATGGGAGGCATAATTGTGGCAGTGAGGGTCTCACATAGGGAGAGTATCCTTGGAAGCCCGTTCCCTTAGGGTAGACTGTGATGTCACCACTCGGCCATGTAACCTAGGTGCGTGGGCATCATTGGTAATTGTGCGGTAAGGGACGCATTAATGGTATACGGTAAGCAACGCATTGGTATTGTATTAACCAAAGGGAGTCAAAATTACCCGTGGCCAGTGTTAGTGGTTGGGTAGAAATGGCATTCTGTGGGGAGTTGCCTAGAACTAACTTAATTGACTGTTATTCATGAGAACTGAAATTTATTATAAGCTTTGCTTAATTATTGTTTTTGTTTTATGTTGTGATCATCTTTGTCACAAGATTTTCAATGGGGCTATCTGATGATTCAAAGATTAATCGGATGTTCAAATGCTCAGAAGGTTGTCGAAGTTTTGATTAGGGGTTTTCTTTTCTTTTTGCTAAGTTGTCGTAGCACCATAGCTTCTGAAAGGTCTGATATCCCCAAAGTTTTATGGACTCGCATTGATAGACTTGGCAAAAATACAGATTTGGTTTAGGGTCAGCCAATGTTAGTTTCTCTTCCACCAATGGTTAGAAGAAGAAAGGTTAGACCGTCGTAGTCAGTTCAAAGCACCTCTCAGTCACCTCTCAGATCATCCCCACTTAGTTCCCCAGTTGCTAAGTCACCAAATTTCGTGATAGCACAAAACATAATATACATAGCGGACATACTTATGTCCCTTCAGCAAACTATGGAAGCTCTTAACCACGCAGTTGCCGCCTAAGCTGAAACAATTATTGTAGCACCCATCTAGGGTCTCCACTATTCATCCACCTCTAGTAAACCATCCAGTTCTAGATCCACATTTGCCAATTAAGGACCTTCAGGGTCCTAACCTATAAGAAGATCTCAGGGTTCTAGTACAATGAGTTGGAAGGGTTCCGGTGTAGCCAGTAGGAGGACTTTTCCCCTTTAATCTTAATGAATTTGACCTAGCCATGTTGAAAATACCCAAACTCGAGAAGCTATTTAAAAGGTAACAGGGAATCAACTACATTCCAAACATTGAGGATGGATACGTAGATACTACTATGAGGTTGCCAGAGTGGTTCAAAATGCCGCACATAGATAGATTTGATAAGGTCTTTGACCCTATAGTTCACATCCGTCTTTTCTCAAACATCTTGAAACCTATGGGCTTGACTCAGGCTCAAAAGGTTTCCTTCTTCAGAAGAACCATGTCAGGAGTAGCTACTAATTAACACGCCAAGTTAGACGATTTGGTCAAGCAAAATTGGGAGAAGTTGGCTAACGCGTTTATCACACAATACTCTTACAACACATAAATCAATATAACTACTCAAGAGTTAGAGGCAACCAGCTAAGAGCCCAATAAGAGTTTTGTGGCATTTATTACCAAATAAAAAGCGAAAGCGGCCATAATGACAAACTGACCCCTAAAAAAAGATCAAGTTTACCCTGTTGTGAGGAACTTGTATGGAAAATTGTTGCAGAAAATGATAATTCTCCTTCTTTTCAACACTTGCATGAGATTGGGGTTCAAATTGAAGATACCATCAAATAGGGAATCATTGTGGAAGGAAATAAGCCTATAAGAAAGTCATTCACTCGCAATTCCAATGTTGCTCTTAACAGTAGTACAGCTGCCAACACCAAACCCTCAAAAATCAATACATTCACTACCACCACTACTAAAATAACCGATCCCTTTGCCAATGCTGGCCCCCAAAACAGCCAACCCAGCCTAAGTCCAGAATAGAACCTTTAGCTATCTCCACATGTCCCCAACTCATGCCATGAAAACCCTGGTAGAAAAAGGGTACTTTAAACTTGACCCTCGATCTCTCTTTGATCCTCTTCTGGCCAGATATGACCCTACTAAATATTGCACCTTTCACCAATAACACGATCATGACACCGATCATTACTATCACTTTCGTCTTGAGATTCAAGACCTCATTGACAATGAGACTGTACCTTCACATCAACCACAAAAGCCCAATATCACTGCCAACCCATTGCCATCCTATGACAGACTACCACCCCCTTCAAATCTTAACCTCATCCATATACTGCCATCCACCTACAACCCCAATATATACATTACTCATCCCATCTACCCAAATCCATGGTGTTCATTCCATAAGGAATTGGCTTGTGCATGATTGATGCATCTGAACCCTAACCAAAACCCCAAAACCCCGTGGTGTCATTGGTAGCACAACTCTAGAAAGGAAAAGCAATAATAGATGGAGGAGAAAACCAAGCTAGTGAGAACCAAGAAGAGAAGTTGAGTGTAGAGGAGGTTGAAGTACCCATGATAGAGAGAGGAGGTTTACCAGAAGAGGTTAAAGTACCCATGTAAGAGGGTTGATCACAACAAGCCTTTGTATGTGGCTATGGAGTGTAAAAAGAAATGTATCCCTATAGTTCTAGTTGATACTAGGTTTGCCTTCAATGTCTGTCCTGCCAGGACTACTTATGTGATTGGGTTGAAACTGACTGACTTCATGCCAACAAGCTAAGTTGTCCAAATATATGACAATACTAGCAGAGATGTTATGGGGACTTTCAAAGTCAAAATATTAGTCGGTCACTCTAAGTGGGAGGTAGAATTCCATGTCATGGACGTCCCGACAACTTTCAACCTATTGTTGGGCAGGCCTTGGTTGCATTAGATGAGAGCATTTTCTTCAGCTGTATACCATTTGGTGAAGTACCCGCACATTGGAGGGATTGCCACAACTTTTGGTAATTCTACGAATCATTCTCCAGAAGTCACAACATTGTTGTTAAAGATACAACATGGAGGAGATGATATATTCCTCTTGGATTTTACTTTGGTAGAAGCATAACTGGTGCAGACAATCATAGTAGAAGGGAAGGGCAAATTTGTGAGTGTTCAATCAATATGCATAATGAGCAAGCAGGGACACATTCCAAGATCCAGATTGGGAAGGAGTGGCAGACAATGCCTTATAGAAGTGACCAAAATAATCACAATCTTTATGCATTTGGGTTAGGTTATGAGCCTATAATAGAATAATGAAAGAGGAAAGGAAAGGATATGAAAAAGAGAATCAATGTGAAGAAGACTGAAAAGCAACATGACTTGACATTCAAGCCAGTCTGTGGAACTTCGAACGGACGCATTGTCTGCCAAAGGGAGGACTTCCCTTTCTACAATTTTATTAAGCCATGGATTCATCAAGTGACAAAGAAGAGGTTTCCTAGGTTTGAGATCTTTTTCAGTTATCAGCTTTTTGATAGTTGTGAAAAATGGATGGATCCTAGTATCGATCTTGATCAAGGTAGAGATAGCAGCTTAGAGGACAACATGAAAGAAGTCCTAGGTCTGACATAGGCTGACTTTCTAGTAGATTTTGATGCTACAGCTGAACCGGTAAAGTTAGGGGATAACATGACGATTTTTATAATCAAGAAAGGATCACCTGTTGATTGCACCAATTTTATTCTAGATGTTGTGAATGGCACGTACTTAAACTGGTAGTAAAAGAAGGGTTTTATTTCAAGTTTTGAATCGGATGTTGAGTTCGAGTCTGATTTCACTAAGTTAGTGGAGTTGAAATCAAGCTCAGGTCAGTCCAGCGAGTCAACTATGTGTTCGAGGGTAATAACTCGGACATGATTGTCCTGTTTGTGTGTTCATTTCATTTTCAGTTTCTTTTGAGTCTATTGCGATCAGTAATTGGAGGTTCTAAATTAAAATGCCATAGATTTCGCCTACTTCTCTATGCCTTTAGTTCATTGCATTGATTAAAATTTTAAAAATTTTGATGAAAATGAAGAGGAAGAAATTCCTCAGGCTTTGAAAAGTTTGATTGATTGAGAGGAAGGGAGGCATGCTAAGCCCTTGATGGATGAGATTGTTTCAATTAAGTGGGTACTAAGAAGGATCCTCATTTGGTCTAGATTGTTTTCACGTTGTCTTCAGGGGAACGCGAGTGATTAGTCACTTTATTAAAAGATTTCAAAGATGTTTTCGTATGGTCCTACGAAGACATGCCTGGAATTGATTTTGAGATTGTACAGCATAGAATCCCTCTCGACCCTGAAGCCCGACCTGTTAAGCAGAAACTTCATCGAATTCATTCGAATTGGACATTGAAGATCAAGGAAGAGGTTACCAGGTAGATCAATGCAAGGTTCTTGATTGTATCAAAATATCTGAGTTGTTTGGCAATTATTGTGTCAATTCTGAAGAAAGATGGTAGAATTAGGGTTTGTGTCGACTTATGGGATTTGAATAAGGCTAGTCCTAAGGATGACTTTCCATTGTCGCATATTGACAAATTGGTGGATTTCACTGCAGGGCATGCTTTATTGTCATTCATAGATTTTTTTTGGAGTATAACTAGATCTTTATGGCATCAGAGGACAAGGAAAAAATTGCATTTACCACACTATTGAGGACATACTGCTATAGGGTTATACCATTCGGGTTGAAGAATGCCGGGACTACTTATCAGAGAGCCGCTACTATACTTTTACACGACGAAATTCATAAAGAAGTCGAGGTGTATGTGGATGAAATGATTGTCAAGTCCAAAGATCGGGAAAGTCATTACACCGCACTGAAGAAGTTCTTTAAGAGAATTAGGGAATACAAGTTGAGATTAAATTCACAAAAATGCACTTTTGGGGTAACTGCAGGCAAGATATAGGGATTTCTGATCACACAGAGAGGAATTGAAGTTGATCTATCTAAGATTAATGCCATCTTGGATATGCCACCACCGATAACTAAAAAAGATGTGCGAGGCTTTCTAGGAAAAGTGCAATTCATAAGACAGTTTATCTCAAGATTAACCTTGATTTATGAACCACTATTTCATCTCTTGAAGAATGGATAGAAGTTCTAGTGGGGCAATCGATATCAGATCGCCTTTGAGCGAGTCAAACAATACCTTCAGAATTCACCTTTGTTATTACCCTAGAAACTAGGAAATCATTGATCATGTACTTGTCAGTAACCGAATCAACTATGGGATGCATGCTTGCACAAGAGTCAAAGAAGAAAGTAGAGAAAGAAATTTACTGCTAGAGCAAGAACATTTTGGAATACAAGACCCGCTACACCCCATTGGAAAATGCCTGTTTAGCATTGGTTTAGGCCACCAGGAAGCTGAGGCACTACCTGTGAGGCCCGTAACCTTTGTAAACTCTATTAAGTCCTTGACTTTTGAGTTATTATAATAAAGCCCTTAGTTCCTTGTTTATTCACAAATTTAACCCTAGAACCAAAGACACATCGCGAACGAACCTATACGAACCCTAATCGACTCCGATAGCTTGATAATCGTCTCTACACTTTAATAGTAATGAGGCCTCTGATCTTGATAATTTTTTTTAGACCCTTACTTTTGAATTATTTCAATAAAGACTCTCAATTCCTTATTTGTTTTTAATTTTAACTATAGAGTCGAAAACACGCGACAACTAAAAACTTGCAAACCCTATTTGAATTCGGGAGCTCAGGGATCATTTCCAAAGCCCTAATAATAACTTAATTAATTCCCTAATTATATTTTCCACTCAAAACCCTAGGTTTCCAGCTCTTATTACAATTCGCCGATTAATTTGAAATAAAAGAACTTTAACTAAATTGAATTTTCAAATCCTAATTTAATTAAATACTACACTTAAATAATTGTTCCAATTTATAAATTAAGGCCTTAGACCTCACATTTTACCTGAATTACAAATTTACTCCAATTTGTCCCAATTTGTACATGAATATCTTTATAAAATATGCAATTGTACACAAAATAAATCAATAAAATCCCTCCAAATCTTCATGATGGCTGCCCCTCCTCCTAGGATACACTAGGATGTACAAATGGAACCAAAATCCCTTAAATCTTGGAAGAAATAATGACTTTGGTACCAATTTAGATTTTGATATATATATATATATGTATATGTACTTGTAACTAGAAGGTGTTTAATTAGCCCTAAACCTAACTAGATCATAATTAAGGTCTCTAATCATCCCTCGTTCCATTATATTCAAACTAAATTAAGACACTATTCAATTGAATTGAAACCAACGGTGAAATAGTCTTTTCCCACTTTTTCTATAAATATACCATCCATCCTCATTTGTTGAACACACATACACACTCACACACTACCCCAAGGATGAGAGGAGAAAGAGAGAGAGAGAGAGAGAGAGAGAGAGAGAGAGAGCGCGCTTGGTGGCTGAGGAGAGAAAGTGAAAGGAAGAAATTGTGCAAACACCTCACCTAGGCATTCAAGTAAGCCACAACACAACCCTCTCTTCTATTTTCATCTATCAAATACATGTTCTTAGAGGTTCTAAATATTATTTTCAGATGTATTTTAATGGTTCTCTTATGTTAAAATAAAAAGAATTAAGCCTTGTTCCACCCTTACTCGTATTTTCTCTTAAGCACTAAACTCTAACCTTGAATAGACTGGAAGCTATGCTACTGTGCTTTACTTTTAGTTTTTTTGTTGTTTCCTTTTTGTCTTGTTCAGCGACTAAGGCCGTTTTCATTTGTAAATTGACTTGTAAGAATGGTTCAATTTATAATGAAAACAATTCGTTTTGCACTTAATCTTTCTTGTTACAAATTCTAGTATATTTATGCAAAAGCTGTTTTGTGCCAAATTCTCTCTATGCAATGCCATACATATCGATTATTAAAACCCATTTTATGAACAAGTGTGCTTGCTGAATTGATTGTTTAGCATTTCATCATTGATGCAATCAGCGATACGATACCTAAAAAAATCGGCCCTAGCAAAAATTGCCATGTACATACTACTAAAGCGATCAGCGTCAACATTGATTTCGAAATTAGGGGAAAAAATGAGCTTCCAAACACCGAAAACAATATTCAGTTAATAGTGTTACCGTTACCCAAATTCTAGTATATCATGTTCCACTCATGCCGAGTGACACATGCCGAGATGCCCCTACTCCAATTGGGGAAACAAAACAGTAAACTAGTCGAAACTGACCAAGCAAAGTGACACTAGTAATCGACGGTGTGTAAAAGTGGGGGGCAGTGATGCCACGGATCTGGGACGTGGCAGTTTAATGATGACCTCTAAAAAGATGCTAAGAATAAAGGAACGCGTTCCTTCATTCGACACACTTGAGGTGTTGTTTGAATGAAAAGGTCCAATAGAACCATATCCCCCACGCACTCGTAGTCTAGACACCGGAAAAATTTAAGAATGTTAAGGGTCCGTCGGAGATGGCTGGAAGGGTGTTTGTGAACAACATGGGTGAAACGATGATTATGGAAGATTCCAACCACAGAGGTCTAGTAGAGCTGGAGGAGGAGAGTTGACGAGGGTCGCCTCATCAACTGCACCAAAGCTCTAGACGAAGAGAACTGCAGAGCAAATTGGCTAGAGGTAACGAACACGACAAGGAGATAAGTAGAACTGTTGATACTCCGACTGCCAGTGAGCCGAGTAGACCACCTCGACCTTTGAGCTTCAAAGTTTTCGTTAAGAATAGGCCAATGACTGAGGCAGACTCATTGGTCAATGATCTGAATGTTGTCGTTGATTTTGTGTGGTAAATTTTCCTTGAAAAAGTCAAAAAGTCATTAACCAACCTAATTGGCTACAAAGCTTTTCAGCAAGGTATTCATGGGTCCGTGATTAGGCTTTACAACTCATACAAGATCGACATGCACCTTCGTGCTGCTCAGGCTGAGATAATGCGCAAAGAGGGCTTAATTCGAAACTTAAAGCGCTGACTACACGAATTCGAGAAAAAGGCCTAGGTTGCAAGCCAGAAAGCGAGGGTAGCAGAAGAAAACCAACGAGAGCTACAAATTTGGCAATGTGCCATAGCCAATCTCAAAAAGTGCAATTTTTCTTATCAAACCATGTCCAAAGCTGAGTCTATAAGCGAAGGTTTATAGCAGAAAAGAGCTTGGTGTCAAAAACACTGCCTAGAAACTTACCGATGACATAAGCCAATGCAAAAATTATGGATTCAAACATGGATTGAAGAAAGCCCTCCAATAGGCAAGGGTAGCAGTCGAGTCCCCATTGTACCAGGACTTCTTAATATTGTTCGAGGCATATGATGCCAAGAAGACAGATGACGAGGAGGAGGGCCTTGTTTGATTCTTGCGTTCAAACGGGTGAGACTAGTCACTTGCTTTAGTGGATGTAAACTCATAATATATTTGTTGTTTATGTCAATTAGTTTATACTCATATATATTTTTAATGAAATGGTTTCAAAGTTACCTTGCTTTAAAAATGGCATTTATAGTTCAAGTTATTCCAAATGTGGAAACTGATTATTCGCGCACCGTGCCAGGCACGGAGATTGCTCTGAATTCAGAGACTTTTATTGACTTTATGAGGTGATCAATTTCAAACATAAAAAGGACTGCGAGTAATACAATCCATGTCATTGATTGCCTTTATAAAGTAACAAAAAGTCATTAGTTACAAAATAATTGGAAGATAGCAATACTTACATTCGTGGTAAAATTTATGCAAATGCGTAGAGTTCCATGGCCGAGGTAATTTCTTGCCGCTCATATTCGAGAGGTGATATATCCCTGCCTCGACAATAGACTTGACTTGATAAGGGTCGTCCCAATTTGGACTAAGTTTTCCGTTAGTGGGATTTTTGCTAGCGGGTACTCGACTTGATAAAGGTTGTCCCAATTTGGACTAAGCTTTCCATCAGTGGGAATTTTGCTAGCGGGCAGAACTTTCTTTAAAACTAATTCTTTTGGGACATATCGGATTTTAACCTTTTGATTATATAACCTAGTCAACTGTTGCTGATACCGGGCCAATTCAGCCAATGCCCTATCTCGGCATTCTTCGATTAAGTCCAAATCTAATGCTAACATCACATCATTCTATCTAGCGTCAAAGGCAAGAGTTTGGAGGGTGGGTAGGCCAATTTCCAAAGCGATAATGGCTTCATTACCGAAGGGCATTGTAGACGCGCCCGTGGGGCCTCACTTCTACAGTTTGGACTCCCCTGTTTTGTTTGTTGTGGTTCGTAATCTGAACCAAAGAGTCCAACCCTGGCAAATCATTTGAGAAAATAGATTTTTGAAAAGTAGTGCCAAACATGGACTGCTTTGCCAGATACAGAGTCGCCACCTAAATATTTTTAAAATGGGAAATTTAGGAAACCCTGACTCGGTGCCAAAGGCCACGTGTCCGTCATCACCAAAGTTGTCTTGGCTCGGGAGCTTGGGTACGATCGGGGAAGGTCAGCTATGAGCACCCCCTTTCGCCCGGTCCGAAGACCGGCCTCTACTAACCGGGATATCCGTTTTTGAAAACATTACGTGTTCTTATTCCAATTATTAGCCTAGAATTACTATATTATGCGCGCAGCAAACAAGTATAGACTAGATCGTCTAATTTGGAAATAAGTATTGCATATCCGTTTGTTTTGAAAACGTTTCAGAATTTGCTACTCGCGAGTAGGCTAAAACACGGATTTCAACGAGCTTTTCCAACTCAAACAATCCAACCTCCACCCACAGGCATTCAAACAGTTTATCTCATATAAGCATTTAGCCACATGGTTAGCATTCTGTTATGTTAACATTCACACGCATGCGATATGCTAAAACATAAATACTTACATCGTACTCCGTGCTAAAACAAAAACTAGTTAGCAAACATGCATGTCCTAGTTCATGTTAGAGTGACTAATGCATCACATACAGAATGTGATTAGGATAGGCTCGGCTAACCCTAAAATGGCATGTGAAATGCAATCATTTGACGCACGTATTCAAGTTAGATTTGAAAACACAATGCAGTTTGTATGATGTACCGAGCCCGGTGCATGTCAACAAATGTATGGATGCACGCATGCATTGCATAAGGTATGCTAAAATAAATGTGCCCTAATCTACCATCATAAGCAGGTAAATAAAAGGGAAGAAAGGAGTGGGGGTTGGAAGACATACACACCACTCACACACGCTTATTACAAATACTCCCTCACTCAGAGGGACCAAAAGAATATACAAATAATTAACTATGCAAGCTAATTAAATATTACAAATTAATTAAATTAACAAGTTAATTAATCTAAGAAAAACAGTAAACCGCCTCGGGGCGAGGACTCAATGCACGCGCGCTTGGATTCCGCTCGGAATTGCACTGCCATGCCTAGCTTGCCTCTATTTTCCCTGCCCTGCCCTTCTGAGAGCTGCCAAAGTCTCAGAACTACTTCCTTGGATATTGGGAATCACCATCAGCTAAATAGAATAGCCACCGGCTACTACATGTGGCCATCGGCATAGAATTCATCCATCAGCTGATAATTGATTGCCGGTCGGCACTAAACATTGCTGGCCGTCAATGAATTCCTGCAGAACCTGCAACTCACAGCAGCAGAGGGCAAAATCTGCATAGCAGCTCAATTCAAGCAATGTATGCACCAAACACATTCCTTATCATGTTTGTGACTCAAAGGAAGATGTGCCTCGATTCTCGGGCCACCAATCACACATTTCCATGCATGATGGCCAAAGAGTCAAGTGTGCATTATAATATCAAATGTAATGCACACAAAACATACAAGGGACCCAACCTCAATCATGGTTGATCAAGAGGCAAGGCAATGCACAACAATGCACATGCAACCTAAACATGCAAGCAAACATACAAACATGCAATGCAACTACATGGCACACACAATGCCAACAACATAACATGCACAACGCATTGAAACATGGCATACACAATGCATAATGGACTTACACCAACATGAGTGGACCTCAGCCGCACTCACATGAGAGGCCATCAGATGAAAACAAGACACCTCGAGATGCGTGCATGCATGCACGCAAACCGAGGATGGGCCCTCAGGCACCGAAATGCCACTCTAATGAGACATGGCAAAGACATGGAATATGATATGCAAACATGCAAAAATAAGTGGCAAAATGAGGGGCAAAACAGCCCCGAATCATGGCGAAATGGAACCCGATGCATGAAACGATCTCGAAATGCGAAGATAAGTGCACGAAATGGCTTACAGCTATACAATACATGCATAATTTGAACATGACATGAAAATACAGAAGAAAGGAAGCCTCGAGAAAAGAATTTTTACAGTACAAAACATGGCCAAACAGCAATCACGAGTAGGGCTAAAATGGCATACAAAAATGGCTCCGCAAGGGAGGTCATGAAGCAAGTGGTAGATGCAAAGCCCGAATGGAAAAAGACCCTTCTACAACACTAATGAGGGACCAAAAATATGACTACTCACAGTAGATGACAAGCCCCAAAACAGTATACAAATATGCTCAAAATGCAATGCAAGAAATAGGCCAACAAGAGGCTATAACATGAGGTATACAAAGCATTCACCAAACAGCAAAAGACCCTTAATGAGATATGCCAAGAAGGTCAAAATATGGCCATTTTCAGTTCTGATAATGGCCTAAAAATAGAAAAAAGACGGGCCAACAAAGCATGCAAAAATGACCCTTTCAGTTAGGGTCGGAGCCCAAAACAGCAAGCAAATAGGCTAGAAGAATGGTGCAAAAATGTGCTACAAAAGGGGGAAAATGGTCTTACCCTTGAAGATCACTTCTTTGCTACCTCTTGGACCAAAGAATGTTGCCTCCTAGCCTCTGAGAAGACCTCCAAGCTGCTAGAAATGGAAGTGGTGGTGTGGTGCTAGGTGGTGATGAAGAAATGGCCAAGGATTTGAGAGGTTTGGAACTTGGAAGTGTAGGGAGAGAGGGATTTTTTAGAGTGAGAAGCTCCCAAAACTTGCTTTTTTGTTCTAACCCCCCAATATGAGATATAAGGCTCTATATATATCAAAATAAGAGCTTTTGGTCGAAATATCCCAATTGAAAATATCTGATACAGTGTATAGTAGCTGGATGATAAATATCTGTCAAAAATCTGAGTTCTGGGCACTTTTGGCCGGCCGGCAATCTTTTGTGTCGGTCGGCAATCTTTTGTGCCGGTCGGATAAATGGATGGTCGGTAGGTAGCCAGTAAGGTCAAAAAGTGCCGGTGGATGTCCAGATTGAAGCCCCAGAAGTTAGCTTTCCAATGGCACAATCCTTGCATTAAAATTCCTCCTATGGAAAAAGTTATGCCCTTTTTGGTGAAGCCGCGCTGATTCGATCCAATCGGGATGATGCCCAACTTCAACGAATCATATCTCCCCCACCCGGACTTGGCTTTGAGAGATTCTTGAGTGCAAAATGAAGCCCCGGAAATCTTCTTTTCAACGATGATGGCCTCATAGCTAAAATCCAAGTATGTAGATGAATAAGCTCAATTCAGCGAGGACTGCTCGACTCTCTTCTACCCGGATTCATGCCGAACTTCTCCCAAACTAGTTTTCTCCCCTCTTCTCCTCTTTTCTTCAACTTCAAACCCCTAAGTAAGGTGTTTTGAAAGATTTTTCAAAGATTTCATCTCTTTTTCATTCATCTCCCCTTTGTCCTTGCTCTTTTGCATCAAAAGCTAACATTTACCGAAATGCGAGCGTCGAACATCGGGGGAATTTTATTTCAAAAAGGTTTTGAAAGAGCGGGTTTTAGGGTATAATATCCATCAAATGAAATTCTGGTCCACAATGGGGTATGAAGGTGAGATCTGCCTCTCCTTGCCAAGAAATTGAACACAATCGCACACCTTTCTCCAACAAGTAAACCATCAGTAGTGCCCAAGTCTTAAGGGCGGTCAAAAATGGGGTGCCTACAGGCATGCAAACAGAGTTTCACCAGTGGACCTTCTTAGTGTTGTCTGATGGATCCAAAGCACACTTGGCAATTCTTCTACCTACTTTCCCTTTACTTTCTCTAGGCGTTTCTTAATGCCGTCTAAAATGACTTTGTTTAAGGCCTTAGCTTGGTGTAGACACCCATTTTTTACCTCTCTTAAGACTTGGGCGCCACTGATCGCTTACTTGGTGATGAAAGGTGTGCAATGCAAAGGTTCGATTTCTTCAGCAAGAGGAGCCCTAAATCCCAACCTTACACCCCCTTTTTGGACCAAAGCCTTTTGACCAAAATGATTTTAGACCTTAAAACCCTCACTTTCAAAATATTTTTGAAAACGAGTTCCTACGATGTTCCGAGGCTCGCATTTCGTTAAATGTTGCGCTTTTCGGTAAACCAAGCAAGGACAAAGTAGAAATGAATGAAAGAGAGGTGAAATTTTTGAAGAAATCTTTAAAACATCTTATTTAGAGGTTTAGAGTTGAAGAAAATTGGAAGAGAGGGAAGAAACCAAGTTGGGGAAGAAGATGGGCATGAATCGTTAAGAGAGAGTCAAGCAGCCCTCGCTAAATCGGGCCTATCCATTTGTACACTTGGATTTCAACTATGAGGCAACCATCATTGGAAATTGAACATCCGAGGCTTCATTTTACATTCAAGAATCTCCTCAGCCCGAGGCCAGATGAGGGAGATATGGCTGGTTGAAGTTAGGCATCAAACCGGTTGGACTGAAACTGAGCAGTCTTCACTAAAATAGGGATATCTCTTAGAGCACTTAGCATTTTGATGTGAGGCTGCCACCATTGGAAAGAAGACTTCCGGGGCTTCACTTTAGGCACAATAATGACCTACGAAGGAGTCCAGATGAAGGAGATATGCCCATTTGAAGTCGGGCTTGGAAGCAGATTTTTGGTGGACGACCGACCACCATCAATGGCCGATCGACCACCACAAGTGGACGACCGGCCACTACTTTTGGCCATCGGCCACTTGTGAAAAAATCTCAAATTTTCCAAATAGTATCCTCCAGCTGTCTCCCACACTGCTCTAGATATTTCTGAATTGATATTTTTTACTTGAGCTCTTGTATTTCTATATATAGAGGCCATTCTCTATTGTTTTTAAGGTTAGCAAATTTTGGGAGCCTCTCTCTTCAAAAATCCTCTCTCTCTAAAATTCTCTCTCTCTAGATTTTTATCTCTCTTGGCCTTTTGTGCATACAAGTAGAGATACACCTCTCATTTGCCTAGACATCCTTGATCAAAGTGGTTCATCTTTGGGCTGAGGTTACTTGAAGCTCTCTTGGAGCTTCCTTTGAGCTCTAGAAGGTGGTTTAAGCTTAGATTGTTGATTAAGTTGTGTCCTCCCTTCAAGAGGTAGAAACTTCCCTTTGCTAGCTTAATTTCCATACTTGTTTTGCCATCTTTTGACACTGTTTTTGAGCTGGATTTCAACTGTAAAACCTCTATTTTTCAGTCCTAAAAATAGTGGTTTGAGCCTATTTCGTGTTAGGGGGTTGTCTCTCCCTTTTGTTCCTTAGCTTGTATAGCTTTTTGCGCCATCTTTCAAGACTTTCAAATCAAACTTTTTGGGCCTTTAAACCACTAAAATTCAGAGTTATTTCAGTGATGGAAAGTATGCTTTGAAGTCCAAAAAAGGAGGGGTTAGCCTTCCCTCCTTGTGTCTCACTTCCATGCCTAGTTAGCATCACATGGTAGCATGTTTTTGTGGCTTAGCTTAGCTTATTTCCAGCATGTGTTTGCCTCTGATTTGGCATGATTTAGCTTTGTTTTGGGCTGCTTTGGTCATGTGAGCCTTGTTTTGCATAGTTGTAGTACAAATGGCTTCTTTAGCTTGGCGTTTTAGGACTCTAACATGTTTTGCTTGGAATGATTGCATGTTGTAGTATCTTTTAACATGTAATTTCAGTGTATATAACTCTGTCACATGCTCATTTATTTCACTCTTTCATTGTTTTTTAGAGTTATGTCTTGAGTCTTGTTTGCGAGCTAACATGTGAGCATGTTTTTCTAGCATTTTGTACCTCAATCTCAACATGATTTAGTCACTATTTTGACTGGTTTTAACTCTGTTTTGAGTTGGCTTGGCCCTTTGAGGCTTGTATTGTATGGTTGTAGTGCAAACTATTTCACTAGCTTAGTGAGTTAGACTTTTTAGCATGTATTGCATGAGTTACTTGCATGTTTTAATGCCATTTTGCACTCCATTTTAGCACTGAAATCTCTGCAATCTCCCTCCATTCTTCACTCTTTCATTTGTTTTGAAAGTGACTTCGAACCCCTTGTTGGCTTGAGTGTGGAATTGAAATCCTCATGCCTAATGGTTTAATTCCTTCAGGAGTTCATTACCAACAGCATGAGACCTCTTTCATGCTCAAGGTACTTGTGTAAGGCCCCTGAAATATGTATTTACTTTTAAGACCCTAATGATGAATTATTTTAAAGCCCTCTTTTACTTGAATTAATTCGAATCTTGTCGGTTGGCAATTTCTATTTTTATTTTTATCAAAGCAGAAATTCCCTAACCTAATTTAATTCTACCTAGGTTACATGTATTTAACTTCAAGCCCTCATTTTTTTTTTTTTAAAACTTGCCCCAAAATAGTACTTGTATCTTGTACCTTGGTATGCCATCAATCTTGCAAAATATATATATGTGCATATACACCTTGAGGGATGTGCCTAGGACCTAAACTAATAAAATAATAGCCCATCACACTTCCCCAAGACCACCCTAGGGAGAAGAGAGGAGCAATTTTGAAGACTATGATTATGAAACTCTAGGGAAGCACAACCTAGTGACCTACCTAGGATGCAAAATCCAAGAATTAGTTTTATTACAACTAGATGTGGCCTAAACCAATGGAACAAGCCTCCTAAACCCCTTTTATTCCTTTAGAATTCAATCAAACCCTAACCCTTCCATCCAATTCCAACCAAAGGGCTTTTATGTCCTTTTACCCCAAATTTGCCTATATATACCACACCCTCCCTAGCTTGCAAACATACACACAACACAACTCACTCACACACATTTTGGTTAGAGAGAGGGAGGAGAGCAAGGAAGAGAAATCTAGAGGAGAATGAGGAAGAAGAGAGAGAGTTTCTTGTGCAAAGCTTGGAGGGTAAGCCACCAACACAACCCTCTCTTCATTTTCTTTTCTAATGCATGTTTTTAAAGATTCTAAATAAAGTTTCAGATATGTTATTATCAAGTTCCCATGTTAAAAATACAAAGATTTGAGTATATCTCCATATCTCTTGTATTTTACCCGTTTTGCCACAAAACCATCTTCTTTTTCACAAATCTCTCAACTTCTCAAGGGTACTCTTTCAAACAAATTTTCTGAGTTAAACATGTGATAGTTAGCACATTTTCTTCACAAAATAAATGAAACTTTCCCATGGTGGAACACCCTTTTTTATAAATTTTCTTGTTTTGGGCATTCTACCTTAAAATGTGTTTTTGTAGTCAACTTTCAAAAATTCCAGAAAAATGTAAAAAAAGATTCTGGAGCTCTATTTTATGTCAAAACCTTCCTTAAGGAGTTAGCGTTCAACTAAAATTGGTTTCATCGAAAAACATTGAGCGGTTTGCAAGAAAATCAAGTTTTCATAACAGTCGACCGATCTGGGCAGATTCTGGGCAGATTCTGGACAGCACTGGACTATTTTCTAAATAACTTAAAATTGGGAAAGGCAATCCCATTTCCAAAAAAATTCTAGAAACTAGATCAAATTCTCTACGAACCATAGGAAAACCGAGTCCGGTAGATGATCCTAAGTAGTCCTTTCATATTAACCTTCATGTGATGTCAAATCTGGAAATTTGTTATGTTTGGATGTTTTATGCCCTTGTATTCATGAAAATGTTTAATGGCTTATGATCATATCTTGGCATGATGTTGTATGTGTATGTTATGTTATTTATCTTCTTATCTTGAGGAGGCATGCTTATGTGGATTTTATTATATTGTTAGTTGGACTAACCTTGACTTAAAACACTTAATTTAACGGGAAACCTAATTGGGTGGGTATTGGGTCTTCGAACACGTGAGTAATGAAAAATGAGAAAATGTGATATATTGATTGTTGGGATGCGTTCCCTATTCGAAAGTTAAAGTCTTGCGCAAGTAGTTTTCGAAACCCTTGAACGGAGCGGTTGTATTCAGACCCTAGGTGGTTTGGTGTAAGGAGGGATTCGGGCAAGGCCCTATTTTTACCGTCTCTTTTGAGGCCCTGCGGTTGGCGCTACGCGGTATATAACCATTGGTAGGCATCCGAGGTTAGTTCTGCAACAAAGCAGCAAAAGAGAGGGCATACCGAATAATCCGCGTCTGATTCTTGTGGTTGGGAGGACGAAATCTCTTTGGGGGATTTCTAGTTTACTGACATCTAACTTAACCATCTATGTATTTAATTATCTATTGGCGTATCATGCTTTACTACTTGGTGCTATATGTAGACACCCCATTTTTTACCGACCTCAAGACTTGGACGTCACCGTTTGAACACTCGGTGATCATCCATGTTCATGTTCGTTTTGAGTTCCCGGAGGCCTCGGTTGCGTGCCTTGCCTCAGGATCTCTCAACTCGTTTGTTTTGTGTTTGGTTTTGCACCAAATTCTTGTGCTTTTGCTTTGAGGGGCAAGGAATGGCTTGTTGCCCATCCCCACACCCCACCGGCCACCCCTGTTCATCACCGGCCATTCATTGTTGCCACCAGCCATGGTTTCTTGATACTAATGGCCGGTCGGCACTTTATGCGGCCAGCCGGCACTTTGTTTGGCCGGTGACCTCTTTTGCTGGCCGGTATGTACCCTTTACACCCTTCAGCCATGGTGCATGCCAGCTGTGCCAGCTGGAATGTACCCACACTCTTCCCAGTGCATAGTGTGCTTGTTATGCACCTTTTGCACCCTTTTGGTCAAAGCTTCTTGAGGAAGCTTGACCCTTTGTCAAAGCTTCCTCAAGAAGCTTCCCAGCTGTCAAAGTTTCCTCAGGAAGCCTCCCCCCCTTTGCCCCATTTGACCCTTTTTTTATTTGGCTTCTTAGAGAAGCTTCAAGCTTTGTATTGCGTATATAAGGCCCTCTCCTCCTCCATTGTCAAGGGTTGAACAACTCCAGACCTAGAATACATATATATATCTGATATATCATCCTCTCTCTCTATATCTCCCTCTCTCTCATCCTTAGTGTGTGTTTGGGAGCCTAAAAGTGTGTTTTGGCCTTAGTTTTGCACTAAGACACACACCATCACACCTCACTTTGACCTTGAGGGGCTTAGAGGGTTTATTCTTGAGTTTTTGGACTGGTTTTGATCAAAAGAAGAGAGCTGCGTTGACTGTTCATCAAGGGTTCTTCAAGGGTAATCTCTTTACTTTAGATTCCCCAATTTTGCAACAGTTTTTTACCTATCTTGCATGTTGATTTGAGCTTTGTGTATAACTAGAAAAAGTCTTATTTTTGCATGCTTGAGATCTTTCATTAAGGTTGTTTTGGCATTTGGGGTCGACCTCCCCCTCTTGGCTTCATTTTGGCCTCTTTTGGTACTCTTTTGTTAAGCTTCGGTCAATTTTGCGTGTCAGACTTCTCACCACTGAAATCCAATGGATTTTCAGTGGTGAGGAAGGAGGTTTGAGGTTTTGAATAGGGGAGGGACACCCCTTTCCCCTTTGTGTTTCATTTTTGCAAATTCTTGGCTCATATGGTAGCATACATGCTTAGTTGTTTATGACTCCATTTCAGAGGCTTTTTGGGTGTTTTGGGTTATATTATATCTCTGTTCCATGTGGGTTTGTTGACCCTTAACATGTATTTTGTACTTGCTTTGTATTCCTTCATTTTGCCTAGAAATGTGTCATGATTTTTGATCACTATGCTCTCATATTTTGACTTTACTTTGTGAAGTTCTTGGCCATATTTTTTCATGCATAAGGTCTATTGGCCACTGATTTGGTCTTGTTTAGCATGTTTGATATAGTTGCTTTGCATTTTGGATTGTGAGCCGTGAGTGTATGGATCACTAACATGCCTAGCTTAGCCTATTATCATCATTTGGCATCAGTTGAGATCATATTTCAGTCCATATAATGTGGTCTTACATTGTCGTTTGTGTCTCTTTCAATGCTTTGAAGTGTTGTGATTTCATGCCTTGAAATGTGCATTGTGTATGCCTATGTGTTTGGGTCATTTGGGATGCCATGTGTGGGTTTTAGGGGCTTATTCTCACATGCTATAGCACTAATTTTGTTGGTCTAAATGTCCATGTTTGTCTTCCTTTAGGCGTGCTTGAGTTGGCTTTTATACCTTGGTCTTGGGCTCATTGATTGGCATGTTTGTCTTCTATGATTGGTACCTTTATTTTGGCATCCACCTTTGCATGAGCATGTTGCATTACATTAGAAGCATGTTTGCATTGTATCTTACTTGCATGTTAGTTTAATATTGAGCCATCTCACATACTTGCTGCATATTTGACATGCTTTGTGCCTTAGTTTCATTTGAATGTTTGAGCCATGCTTATATACTTGCATTGCATTGTTTGGCTTGGGGTGTCAAGCCAAACTTGAGGGGTGAGAAGTTTTCATACTACAAGTGATGTAGCACGTCTCAACTCTCGGTCGCCGAGGCCCTTGACTTTGACATGATGGGGTCTTGGTATTCATTTGTGTGTTGCATGCATTTTCATTGAATTGTAACCTTGGCCCCTTAAGCCATCATGCATCAAAACGCACAATTGATGGCCCAAGGATCGAGGGCCATGCTCCCTTGAGTCCATTGCATGATAGGGAGTGTGGCGATGCTTACATTTGCTTGAAATTCCATGCCATACACTATCTATCCTTTGTTGCTGTCAAAAACCAATTTCTACAGGGAGTTTTGGCCGGTCGGCTAAATTCAGTGCCGGCCGGCCATTAATTTTGGCCGTTAGTAAAAAAAGGTAGCCGATGGTTCCTCCTTTTGGCCGGTGGTATTTGTGCTTCGCTGGTGGCATTCCCCAACATCCATAGAGCATGTCCCAAGGCTTTTGCAATCTTTAGAGAAGCAGGGCAGTGTAAACAGAGGCAACAGTGGCATGGTACGGGTTTTCTGGGTGAGACGGACTCGAGCATGCATCATTCACAAGATTCGAAAGGTGGTCATGCCCCCTTCTTTCTATTTATTTGCATATTCAATTTGTTAATTGAGTTAGAAATTTTGTAATAATTAATTAGCTAGGGTAGTTGATTTATTTATTCGGACTGTAATATTTATTCGGACCCTCCGAGCGAGGGCAAATGTGTAATAAGTGTGCGTGAGTGTGTGTATGTCTTCCAACCCCACGTCTTTCTTCCCTTTTATTTACCTGCTTATGATGGTTAGAATAGGGCATGTTTCAATTAGCATACAGTATGATAGCATGTTTGCACTCATTCATCTGTCTTGCATGCACCGGGCTCGGCGCATCATACTAACTGCATTGTATTTCAATTCCGAGTTGAATACTTGTTAGTTGTAGCATTTCACATGCCATCTTTAGAGTAGCTGAGCCTGCTATAGTTGCATTTTTGCATGTGTTGCATTAGGCATTTCTGTATAGTTAGGATCACGCATGGATTTCTAACATAGCTTCTTTTTTGGCTTGGAGTACTCGGTAAGCTTTTATGCTTTAGCATACCGCATTCGTGTGAGTGTTGCCATAATAACATGATTACCATGAGGCTAACTGCTTATGTGATATAACTGCTTGAATGCCTGTGGATGGAGGTTGAATTACCTAAATTGGAATGATGCATTAAAACTGCAAGTTTTAAACCCACTTGAGGGTGGCAAAAATCTGCATTTTTAGCCTACTTGCGAATAACAAACCATTTTCTAAACAAACATGAAATGTTTTGTTCCAATTTAGGCGATTTGGTCTATACTTGTTTGCTGCGCGCATAACATAGTAATTCCAGGCTAATAACCGAAATAAGAACGCATAATGTTTTCAAAGCAAGATATCATGGTTAGTAGAGGCCGATCTTTGATCGGGCGAGAAGGGGTGCTCATAGCTGACCTTCCCCAATCGTACCCAAGTTCCCGAGCCGAGGTAGCTTTGGTGATGACGGACACGTAGCCTTTGGCACCGTGTCAAGGTTTCCTAAATTCCCCCAAAATAAAATATTTAGGTGGCAACTCTGTATCTGGTAAAGCAGTCCATGTTTGGCACTTCTTTTCTAAAATCTGTTTTCTCAAAACGATTTGCCGGATTTGGACTCTTTGGTTCAGATTAAGAACCATGACACAAATTGAGTCTGAACTGTAGTAAGGCCCTCACCCGGGGCGCGTCTACAGTTTCTGGCGACTCTGCTGGGGAGTTTAGAGAACTTGACTTGAACTCGTGATATCTAGTTTTGACTACACGTATGTGTTTCTTTGCATTGCATGTGCATTGGTGCACCTAAGACACCGTGTTGGCCATCTGCTATTCCTGAGCGGTTTGCCGGAGGCTTGACTTTGTCAAAGCATGCCATAAGGTCGACCGGTTCTGTAGCTCGCCAAGATGGGAACACAAACCCGGTTTACCGGCACCCTTTTTGACCATTCGACCTAGTGCATATTCGAAATCCATAGTGACCATTCCAAACTAGGATAGGCTGCTTACCCGATATAGGTTGTTTGAAACCGCTGCGTGCATAGTGAAACCCTAGCTCTTGACAAAAATAGGACAGGGAAACCCTCCCCCAACATAGGGATGTATTGGCTCTCATTTACTTGCTATGTGTTTTTAGAATGTATCTCTACAGGAACACACGTACCGGTTTGTGAGTTTAAGTATCAGGCCCGCGGGCATCAGTGTTTTTGGGAATCTGTTATCTACGGGTATCAGATTCATATTTAGGGGCAACGATTCGAGAACAAAGATCAGTGTTTGAGAAACAGTGTATCCAACTCATTGGCAGTACATTATAATAGCCAACCGTGTGTTGTATGTTTATTTTATGCTGTTACGCTATCCGATTGTCTGTTTATTTATACGCTTTATTTATCTTTTTACTAGGTAGTCGAGCACAATTGCTTCTAACCCAGTAGATATTCCCCAAGCACTCTGGACTAGAGGTCGTCGACTCCATCGATTTGAGGATCTGGTAGACGGACAACCAGTGTACCACTCTCTACCCCCGGTTACTAGACGGAGGACAGCTAGGCAGAAGGCATCGATTCAAAGATAAGACAGAGGGCTTTGTCTACCCCACCGTGTCAAGAGGGATCAGACTCGCTTCTCCCACGTAAAGGGAACATACACCGATAATTCAGTCAGAGCAGAACAGTATGGCCAGCTTAGAAGAGATGGTGTGCCAACTTCAGGAGAGCATGAAAATGATGCAGCAGGATGCTATCCGACAGGCAGAGTTTGCCAAACAGCAGGCCACGGTTATGAATGAACAAGCAGAGTTAATCGTGAGGTTACAACAGCAAAACGGAGCATCTGCTTCACAGCAAGTTCCTTCCCCGCCAGGAGTTCCAATCCTTGGGGAGACAGCTAATGTTCAGAATGATACGGAAATTCCCACAGGACAGCCTCCACCCCCGATCCTACCCCAAATCCAACCCCAGTTATCCAAAACACCCACCAACCTGCCGGACTCTCCCTTTGAGTTTGAGACAGATCCCACAGCGCTGAAGTTGAGCAAGCTTGAAAAGTTGTTCAAGAGATCCCAAGGAGTCAAGACCATCCCTGACATTGAAGATGGATATACTGACGCAGCCGTGACGTTGCCTGACAGATTCAAAATGCCTCATATCGACCGGTTTGATGGGTCCGGGGACCCCATGGTGCACCTAAGATTGTTTTCAGATGTTCTAAGGCCAATGGGCCTCACTAGACTACAAAAGCTGTCTCTGTTTGGCCTGACCCTGTCGGGTGTGGCGGCCATATGGTATGCCAAATTAGAAGATGACGTCAAGAGGAAGTGGGACGAGATGGCTGAGGCCTTCATTGCACAATACTCATACAATACACAAATTAAGATTACAACCCGGGATCTCAAAACAACAAGGCAAGAGCCCAAAGAGAGTTTCTCAGAATTCGTGACCAGATGGAGGGCTAAGGCTTCGATGATGACCTTAAGGCCCACAGACAAAGATCAGATTCGGATGATTGTGCGCAATCTCCAACCTAAGTTAATGCAGAAAATGATTGTACTCCCCTTTCCCAGCTTCGCCGATCTACATGAAATGGAGGTACAAATCGAGGACGCCTTGAAGCAAGGCTTAATTGAGAATGACTGGGAGCAACCCCGAAGAACTTTCAACCGCAACATTAATGCCGACCCAAGCGGTGCTATGACTACAAGAGCCTCTGAAGTGAATATGGTCACCACCAACCCCCCTCCAAGAACCATGGCAGCCACGCCATTCTCCGGTGCATCCGGAAGCCATCCACAAACAGCCAAATATCCACCCAAAAACACAAGAACCTTCGCTCCACTGTATATGCCCCTGTCCAAAGCTCTGGGGGTTTTAATCAGAAAAGGGCACCTGAAGCCCCTAGAGCCGCGGCCATTACCAGAAAAGCTTCCCCCTACCCACAATCCAACCAAATACTATGCATTTCACCAGCAGCACGGTCATGACACCGATCTATGTTTCCGATTACGTCATGAGATTCAAGATCTCATCGATAATGGGGTGATTATGCCTCCCGAGAAACCCAATGTCACGACAAAGCCTCTTCCTACACATAACCAAGCTCTACCTCCTAAAAGAATCAACTTCATCCGAACTGGGGTCGTGTCTTACGATCCTAGTATCTATATCACTCATTCTCACCTACCTAAGCCGGAGGTACTCCTTCCTGAATGCACCAACTTGTGCATGATGGACATCTCCATAACCCAACCTGAGCCAGTGGTGGTGGCTGTTGAAGAGGGTACAGGGGAGTTTGCGAAGGAGGATGGAACCGTTAAGTCGGGGTTCGAGCAGTCTAGGAATTTTGCTGGGGAAGCCTACGATCCGAGTGATTACATCTTGTCAGCAGGCCAGCCTGAACCAAGTATAGAATTGCCAGAGAGAGTAGAACTGTGTATGATCCGGGGGGATAGATTTGAGCAAGGGACAGATAATCTAACGGTTGTAGAAGAGGACCTTGCCAATCTCCGATTTTACAGTGACCAAGATCCAGGGGACTCAGTAGTCAACTGGTTCGATTATGAGGAATCGGCAGAGGCCACTGAATGGTTGGATGATCAACCAGATATAGTGGAAGAGTTCCAACCAGAACGGGCCCGGCAGGGGCGAGGGTATCAGTTGAGGCCAGAAGGGCCGAAAGTCAGAGTACATTGCCGGAGAGCACTGGTACAAAGAATTTCGCTCAGGATTGGAGCATTTTGACTACAGGGATTATTGAGCAACCAGCTATATTAACACAGTCGGAACAGGAAAGATTTGAAGATTCTGAGAGAATCAGGAAGGCTAAGGCTCATGTGAGGACTGAAATCGCTACGAGCACAGAAACAGAGGGTGCTATGAGCATACGGATCAAAGGTACTGCAAGTATGAGAACAGTCATGCCAGAGCCGAACAGGTGTCTGTCGGCTGCAGATGGAATGTGGTAGGAAGACGACGATTTATGTCTCGCCCACACGGACGAAGATTGGGGAAACAACCAACCTGACGACACCTGGTATATTGGAGAAGTCGACCATATGACAAGGAGCGGGCGGTACTTCAAACCCTCGCACCTGGATCAACCAGAGGCTTCTGGGAAAGATAGGGAGACTGAGAAACAGAAGGAGAAACAACTTGAAAAGGAGGCTGTGCTCAAACAGTTGAAAAAGATACAAGCAAACATCTCCATCTGGGGGCTGCTTATGGCATCACGGGTGCACAGACAGGCGGTCCTATCAGCCATGGACAAGGCCAAGCTTTCGATAGAAACCACGCTAGAACAGCTGGTGGGATTAGTCTTTCCAGGAGAGGCTACCCCGACGCTGACTTTTTCCGACAAGGAACTGCCACCTGAGGGGGCAAACCATAACAAGCCACTCTACATCTCTGTGGAGTGTGAGAATAAATGGATACCGGTGGTTCTTGTTGATACCGGATCCGCCATCAACGTCTGTCCGGCAAGAACAGCATATGCGATCGGTTTGAAAACCGCAAATTTTGTACCAACGGCCCAGGTTATTCGGGCTTACGACAACACGAGTAGAGAAGTCATGGGAACGGTGAAAATCAAACTAAAGTAGGGCCGGGACAGCACGAGATAGATTACCATGTCTTAGAGGTTCCTGCAACCTTCAACCTGCTTTTGGGACGGCCGTGGCTGCATCAGGTAAAAGCGATGTCCTCCACCTTACATCAGATGGTGAAATACCCCTATGGGAAGGAAGTAGCCATTGTTTTTGGAAATTCATCGATTCATCCGCCACCGGAGGTGTCTACGCCTGTTCTAGAAATTGAACACGGCATGGAGGATGTGTTCATATCAGGTTTTTCTCTGGCTGAAGCTCGGGTTATACAGAATATCATGGCTACTAACGAATGGATATATGTCAGTACTCAGGCAGTATACATCATGAATAAGCTCCAACACATCCTCGGGATGGGATTGGGAAAGAGCGGCCGCAAGGGTGTCGCAGCATTGGCCGAAGTGCCACACAACCCCCATACCTTTGGCTTGGGTTATCTGCCCACCAAGGAGGATTGGGTAAGGAAAGGAAAAGAGATGGCTGGGAGAGCCAAAGCGAAACAGATGGGAAAACCTTTTGAGTTAATGTATCGGCCCATCCGGGGTACCCTAAACGGATGCTTCGTCCGGGAGGGGGAGGATTTTCCATTCTGTGGTTTTCCAAAGCCGTGGCTAAACGCGGAGAAGAAGCGCGTACCGGGGTTCAAGATTTTCTTTGACCTACAGTTGCCCGAGAATGATGTTGCTAGTGAACAGATAGGTTCGACGGTTGAGATTGAGCAGAATAGGGCAATGGAGTCTGAAGACACTGAACTTGAAACGGGGGTAGCACTGGCATGTCTACTTTCAGATCCTTCGATCGACCAGCTGTGCTTGGGGGATAACTTCTCGGTGTCCATGATCGGGAATGAAACGGCTGCGAGCCTACCATCAACTATTTTGGATGCATCGATCGCACCCTTCCTCACCTGGCAATACGAGGAGGGATTTTTGTCGAGCAGCACCGGGTCAGGTAGTGAGCCAGAATCTGATTCCACCGAGTCTTGTGAGTCGGAATCAGGTTCCAGCTCAACCGAAGTCTCGAGTCCCAGATTCACGGGGTGATAACCCGGATGCCACAGTCCTGTCCAGGTCGTCTTTTTCTTTCTCTTTCGAGTCTGTTGTAACAGAAGAAATGGATGGTTTGAAAGTACATAATGAAAATGATATGGATGTGGTTTCTGAGTACTTTTCCGTGCCTTTGATTTATTGCTTAAATCAGGACTTTCAAAATTTTGACGAAAATGACGAGGAAGAAATTCCTCCGGTTTTGCAACGATTAATTGATCAAGAGCAGGAAAGATTTGTTAAACCTTTAGTTGATGAAATCACTACTGTGAATATTGGTACTGAGAAGGACCCGCGGCTGGTCCAGATCGGGTCCACGTTGTCTTCGGAGGAACGCGAGCGCTTAGTCGCTTTATTAAAAGATTTCAAAGATGTTTTCGCGTGGTCCTATGAAGACATGCCTGGGATTGATCCTGAGATTGTACAAAGACCGATCCTCTTGATCCCGAGGCCCGACACACAAACGTAAACTCGAAGAATCCGACTGGGCCATCAAGATTAAGGAAGAAGTCACCAAGCAAATCAATGCAGGCTTCCTGCTGGTATCCGAATACCCGACTTGGTTGGCCAACATTGTTCTAGTGCCAAAAAAAGATGGCAGAATCCAGGTGTGCGTGGATTTTAGGGATTTGAACAGAACAAGTCCGAAGGACGACTTTCCCTTACCTCATATTGACGAGTTAGTGGACTTCACAGCAGGGCATGCTTTGCTCTCATTCATGGATGGCTTCTCAGGGTACAATCAGGTAGTGATGGCACCAGAAGACCGAGACAAGACTGCATTCACCACCTCGTGGGGGACATACTGCTACAGAGTAATGCCGTTTGGGTTGAAGAATGCTGGAGCTACTTATCAACGGGCTGCGACCACAATATTGCACGACATGATCCACAAAGAGGTTAAGGTGTATGTGGACGACATGATTGTCAAGTCCAAAGAAAGATAGGGCCATTACACCGCCTTGTAAAAGTTCTTTCAAAGGATCAGAGAATTCCGGTTGCAGCTGAATCCACAGAAATGTACATTCGGTGTTACAGCGGGAAAAATGCCGGGGTTTCTGATTATGCAAAGGGGCATCGAAGTCGACCCTTCCAAAATCAAGGCCATCTTAAAAATGCCACCACCGATGACTGAAAAAGAGGTGCGAGGCTTTTTGGGTAAAGTGCAATTCATAAGACGGTTTATCTCAAAACTAACCTTGACTTGTGAACCACTTTTTGGTCTCCTGAAGAAAGGAAAGAAATTCCAATGGGACGGCCGATGTCAAGCAGCTTTTGAACAGATCAAAGAATATTTACAAAACCCGCCCGTGTTGTCACCGCCAGAACTGGGGAGACCATTGATATTGTACCTTTCGGTAACTGAGACTACAATGGGCTGCATTCTCGCGCAAGAGTCAGAGGACAAAGTGGAGGGGGCCATCTACTATCTGAGCAAGATAATGCTGGATTACGAGACCCGCTATACTTCGTTAGAGAAGGCTTGCTTAGCCTTGGTATGGGCTACTAGGAAGCTGCGGCACTACCTGTTAGCTCACTCTGTAATGTTGGTTTCACGACTCAATCCCATCAAATATCTTTTCGAAAAACCGGCACTTACGGGTAGGCTAGCTCGTTGGCTACTGTTGCTTTCCGAATTTAATCTGAAATACGTGACGTATAAGTCAGTAAAGGGGAGAGCGGTGGCAGAGTTTCTTACCGACCACCCGGTTGAAGGAGATGAAGCAGTTGAGTACCTATTCCCAGATGAAGCCATTTTGTATGTCAAAGACGAAACTTGGACGATGTACTTTGACGGAGCATCAAACCAATACAGGCATGGGATAGGAGTGTTGTTGATAGCACCCGACAATTCCCATATCCCTTTAGCATTTAAGCTCCGGTTCAGAGTCTCGAATAACGAAGCAGAATATGAGGCATGCATTGCTGGTCTAGAAGCAGCCCTAGAACTAGGGGCAAAACGGTTGGACGTCATCGGGGACTCGAACCTTGTTGTGTCTCAAGCAAAAGGAGATTGGAAAGTCAAAGAAGAAAAGATGATAATGTACCACCAAACCTTGGATTTGTTAATTCCTCAGTTTGAAAAGTTAAACTTCGCTCACCTAGCCAGAGAGAACAACAGGTTCGCAGATTCACTAGCAACTCTATCTTCCATGATAGACATCCCGTTTGGAGTCCAGATGCGTCCAGTCATCATTGACCAGAAGTTCATACCAGCGTATGAATTAATCGCTGCTATAGATGAAACTCAGGACGACAACCCCTAGTATTACGACATTTGGAACTTCTTGGAGAAAGAGACATATCCACCAGGGGCAAATGCCAAAGATAAAAGGGCAATTAGAAGAATAGCTGTTCAGTTCATCATCTGCAGGGGTAAGCTGTATAAGAGAGGTCATCTAGGGATGCACAAGTTGTGTGTAGAGGCTGAAGAGTCGAAGCGCCTCATGGAGGCCATCCATGAGGGAGAATGTGGCGCACATATGAATGGAGTAATGTTGGCTCGAAAGATCCTCAGGCAGGGTTACTATTGGTCCACCATGGATGAGGATTGTATTGGCTTTGTTCGGCGATGCCACAAATGTCAAATTCATGCAAATCGCATGAACATTCCGCCGTCGAAGCTGTACAATATGACTTCGCCATGGCCGTTTTCAATTTGGGGAATTGATGTGATCGGGGCTATCACTCCGAAGGGGTCAAATGGACATGAGTGCATCCTGGTGGCAATAGATTATTTCACAAAGTGGGTCGAGGCCCAATCTTATGCGGTGTTGAAGGCTTCACATGTTGTGAAGTTTATCAGAAACAACATCATCTATCGCTACGGAGTCCCAAACGAGATAATTTCAGATAACGGTTCCCACTTCAAGAAGGAAGTGATTGATTTGTTGGAAAAATACAACGTGGTTTTTCATAAGTCATCTACTTATCGGCCGCAAACCAATGGAGCAGTTGAGACCGCCAACAAGAACATCAAACACATACTGTAGAAGATGGTGGAGACCTACCGAGATTGGCCAGATAAGCTACCGTTTGCTCTGTGGGGCTACCGGACTTCAATCAGAGCTTCTACTAGGGCGACTCCGTATTCATTAGTTTATGGGATGGAGGTCGTTCTACCTATCGAGATTGAGGTTCCGTCATTGCGAGTACTGGCTGAGTGTCAAATAACCGAAGCAGATTGGCAGCAGAGCAGGTTTGAGGAACTCATGCTCTTTGATGAGAGAAGACGGAAAGCACTGTACCATGTTCAAGGTTATCAGCGTAGAATTACTCGGGCTTTCAATAAGAAAGTTAAGTCCAGGAATCTAAAGGAAGGAGATTTGGTACTCAAGGACAACCGAGCTCCCATCCACGACCCAAGGGGCAAGTTCAGACCCAATTGGACTAGTCCCTACATCATTAAGTCTATCTGGTCAGGTGGAGCTATGGTTCTGATGGATCTAGATGGCCTAGAGTTCTCGCAACCAATCAATATGGACAAGTTGAAGAAATATTACCCTTGAGAGGCTCGCTAGGCCAAAAACCCGAAAGGGCGACCTGGGCAAAACTTAGAGCACAAAAAATTTGAAATTATAAAAACTGAGCTCGCAAGGTTGAAAACCCGCAAAGGACAGCCTTGGCAAAAGTTAGAGCGTAAAAGGAGAGTGAAAATACTCGAGTGAACCTAAGCCTGAACTACGTAAGGCTTGATTCCCGTCTTCGGGATACGTAGGCAACTTCATCTTAGAGTTCAGCTACAAACTTTTCCCCGATCAACTTTGTCCATTTGATCATCTCAGTCATCTTTGTCAATCAGCATTCATCGTGGTCTCCGGTGCAGTGCTTTTCGGACTAGGGGCAACTTTTTGTTGCCATGCAGTGCCGCGGTGCTATTCAGACTAGGGGCAACTTTCCAGTTGCTGGGATCCGTGGTTGTGCATCTCAATGACAAATCTCGGGCGTGTCCGATTCTGATCCATACCGAAAATAGTTTTGAAAAGTTTTAATAAAAGTTGACTTTGTTCAAAATAATCTTTTTACAACTAAGACCATTTCTTGACCAAAACGGGAAATTTTTAGTACCACAACCTTCAATTTCATTGATTTCAATACAGAGTTCTCCTGCTCTTGCATACAAATTGAAGTTGCTTTCTATTACATTCATAAGGAAAACTTGAAAGTACTAATAAAGCAATAAATTCGGGGCATAGATAAGTCAGGTGTCCCTGCGCCCCTTCCCAGAGCTGGTCGAAGCCTCTGATGCCAAGCTGGGCCCGACCTGTGCCTCTTCGTTAAGCTAATCCAAGCACTCATCAGACAAAGTGCAACTAAAAGTGGGAACGGGGGCCAGGAGCTCTCTAGTTCTCCATGTTGTCGCATACCAGGTGAGCTGTGCGCCTCGGATCGGGAATGCAGCTGGATATTCTATCTCTTCTGGTGGACAAGTCTGGTCATGACCAAACTGACGCTGGATCCAAAACGGAAAATAGAAGACACGGTGAGTCAAGCCAATCAGCTGAATCCCAGGTTGGCGAGTCATGCTGTAGCTCATTGCTGGTAGATGAAGCCAAGGACATCACCAAGCAATGTGATCCGCGGACAAGCTACGCATCTGGTCAAACCACCAACCCTCATCAAGGGCGTCGACTAGGCGTTGCCTGAAGAAGTAACCACGGGCTGAGTATGTTGGGCAAGAGTCCACAACCTGCAACTTGTCCATCAACCACACCTGGGAAAGGATGAAAAATGAGAGAATAAAGAATAGAGAGGTGTACGATAAAAGAAAAGTAAGAAAAGGGTTTTGTGAGAAAAACCGAGCTTGAGGGTCGAGTGATGTGAGCAATACATATGAGAGATTGGGTGGGAAACTTTACCTGCAGTAGTAGTGGACTCCCCGCAAATTTGGTTGTTTCGCGACAATAGAAAGCATCCAAGCCCATCAACGTCTCAGCCAAAGTCATGGCGATGCAACTCTTATCCTTCTTCAAACCTTGGGCGACTTCAATCAATCGGACACTAGATCCTCCAGAACCCAAGGCAAGTAAGAAATGAGATAGCATGCACAAACAAAGTGCATGTCCCCCAAAACATTGCCAATGACGGTCGCCGCGGTCACCAGCATCAGAAAAACGGCAAATCAAACTCGGAATATCCAACATTCTGTCACAAATTAGAGATCGAGCATCAGGTATTGAGAGCCCGCACATTTGTCCTAAGGCTTGGGCATGGCCAAAACAGAGTTAGGGCAGGATCTCTTCATTGCGCTCGGACTCCATTAAAGCTTGAAAATCTTCAAAGGTAGGACATACCTCTTGCCCGCCGAAGCTAAAAACATATGTCACCGGATTCCAAAACCTTGCCGCGGCATGGAGAAAGGGAAAGTGCAGCGGGGTACGACTCAAGGTGAATAGTGGATTTATGCCGAAGCCTCGAAAATTCAACTTTTCCGAGCCATCCAAGTTGTGAGATTTTGGGCAAGAAACGCTTCCATTTGGGACAAGTCAGTGTTGAATTGAGAAAAACCACGAAGCTGAGGCCCTTTTGTAGGAGATAAGGTTGAGTGGAGGACAGATGTCAGCATTCTGCTGGTTCTGACAATTAATGGCCGGCCGGCCAAATATAGTGCCGAGCGGCCACCACTTTTGGCCGATGAATCAAAGCTTCTGGCCGATGGCCATTTCTCACGGCCGACGGCCTCTATCTCAGGCCGGCGGTCTCTCTCCTTATTCTCTGAGCTGTTTATGCTGAGGCTTGGGGAATTCCACCACTTCCAATGCCCTCCGGTGATCGATTCTTGCGGAGTCACGCCTATTTGCTTATCGAGTTGTTGTACATTTGCTTATTGAGTTGTATGTCACTCTCTTCAAGTCTCTAATTTGCTTATCGAGTTGTACTCAAGCTTGGTTGGTTATATCAAGTCTCTCTGTTTTGCTTATCGAGTTGTAATTTGGTTCACTACCTGATTATTACGATGCGAATGCTCTATTTTCAAACGAATTTCATTCACATTGTTATGTGATGCCATGCGATGCAATGCATAGGATGTACAAATGCAACAAATTTTGAACAAAATAGCAGTTTCACATACACAGTAAAACCTGCTTGAGGCAGTGCAATGTGCTTAAACTACTAGTAAAAAGGGAAAGTAAAGCGAAAAAGAAAGAACAAGGTAGTAAAGTATCAGGGTTGATACCGGTAGCCCCTCCCCTATGGTGAATGCATCTCTCGCACTCCTGTTTGATCAATTGTATGGCTTGGCACCTTCATTTCTTGAGGCAGTGCAAGGAAGTACACCCTCAGAACATTCATAGACCTCCGAGTTGACCTCAAGTTGTGTCTGCTATGAGCGATGCTCCATACTTACGAGGAATCCCCCCCTCCTGTATCCTTTTGTATCATGTGAACTCCACGAATCACTCCAATTATGCTGCATTGCAATACTTTGCGTTTCAATATCATGAATGACTTGTCTTTACCATAATGCCTCTCATACATCGTGCATTATGCATTTCACTTTACTTATGTCCAATTCTTCTTTTCTATACACATTGCATGCTGCAGCATAGCTTTACTTATATGTGTCCAATTTCTTCTCATACACATTGCATGCATGCGTGCATAGCTTTACTTATATGTGTTCAATTTCTTTTTATACACATTGCATGCATGCGTGCATAGCTTTACTTATATGTGTTCAATTTCTTTTTATACACATTGCGTGTGTGCGTGCATTGCTTTACTTATATGTGTTCAATTTCTTTTTATACACATTATGCGTGCATGCATAGCTTTACTTATATGTGTTCAATTTCTTTTTATACACATTATGCATGCGTGCATAGCTTTACTTATATGTGTTCAATTTCTTTTTATACACATTGTGTGCATGCGCATAGCTTTACTTATATGTGTTCAATTTCTTTTTATACACATTTATAGCTTTTTTACTTATATGTAGCTAGTTTTTTTTATTACATTAGCGTGCATGCGTGCATTGCTTTACTTATATGTGTTCAAATTCCTTTTATACACATTGCGTGCATGCGTGCATAGCTTTACTTATATGTGTTCAATTTCTTTTTATACACATTGCGTGCATGCGTGCATTGCTTTACTTATATGCGTGCTCAAATTCTTCTCATACACATTGCGTGCATGCGTGCATCGCTTTACTTATATGTGTTCAATTTCTTCTCATACACATTGCATGCATGCGTGCATTGCTTTACTTATATGTGTTCAAATTCATTTTATACACATTGCGTGCATACATGCATCGCTTTACTTACATGTACTCCAATTCCTTCACACACATTGTGCACGTTGTCGCGTGTTCTTTACTTACATGAATTGGCGCCTTCACAGCATTGTTATGCTTCCCACTTGCTTTGCGTTGTCACGAACTTTCAATTGCATTGTCATGCATGTTGCTAATGGCATCGTACCTGTTAAGTTTGCTTTCTTTTTAGGCACGATATTGTATGTACGGTTCATTTGAGGCTGGTGCAACCAGACGAACCGCACAGGTATTGTATCCTCCGCGTGAGACGTATTAAGAATTGCATAATTCTCTTACATCCTTTCTACATTGTAGTGTAGTTTGGTGTATGCTAGCTTAGAACTGTCGCATGTCATGTTTCGTTACAGTTTTCTTGGCATGATCATAAGTTATGTTCGGCTTTGTGCATGGTCTTGCATTTTGCCCCTACCTTCGGGCGCATATCTTGTTTGTCTTGCATGCTTTGTCTAAGTCCTCGGCCTTGTCAAAAATGGGTCGTCTCTAGGCTTTGACATTCACTCCCGTCATTGTTATGACTTTTGAGTTCTGTCAAAGAGGGGCAACTGTAGACACCCCATTTTTGACCATCCTCAAGACTTGGACGTCACCATTTGAACACTCGGTGATCATCCATGTTCGTGTTCGTTTTGAGTTCCCAGAGGCCTCGGCTGCGCGCCTTGCCTCAGGATCTCTCAACTCGTTTGTTTTGTGTTTGGTTTTGCACCAAATGCTTGTGCTTTTGCTTTGAGGGGCAGGGAATGGCTTGTTGGCCATCCCCACACCCCACCGGCCACCCCTGTTCATCACCGGCCATTCATTGTTGCCACCGGCCATGGTTTCTTGATACTAATGGCCGGTCGGCACTTTATGTGGTCGGCCGGCACTTTGTTTGGCTGGTGACCTCTTTTGCTGGCCGGTATGTACCCTTTGCACCCTTCAGCCATGGTGCATGCCAGCTGTGCCAGCTGGAATGCACTCACACTCTTCCCCGTGCATAGTGTGGTTGTTATGCACCTTTTGCACCCTTTTGGTCAAAGCTTCTCGAGGAAGCTTGACCCTTTGTCAAAGCTTCCTCAAGAAGCTTCCTAGCTGTCAAAGTTTCCTCAGGAAGCCTCCCCCCCTTTGCCCCCTTTGACCCTTTTTTTGTTTGGCTTCTTAGAGAAGCTTCAAGCTTTGTATTGCCTATATAAGGCCCTCTCCTCCTCCATTGTCAAGGGTTGAACAACTCCAGACCTAGAATACATATATATATCTGATATATCATCCTCTCTCTCTATATCTCCCTCTCTCTCATCCTTAGTGCGTGTTTGGGAGCCTAAAAGTGTGTTTTGGCCTTAGTTTTGCACTAAGACACACAACATCACACATTACTTCGACCTTGAGTGGCTTAAAGGGTTTATTCTTGAGTTTTTGGACTGGTTTTGATCAAAAGAAGAGGGCTGCGTTGACTGTTCATCAAGGGTTCTTCAAGGGTAATATCTTTACTTTAGATTCCCCAATTTTGCAACAGTTTTTTACCTATCTTGCATGTTGATTTGAGCTTTGTTTATAACTAGAAAAAGTCTTATTTTTGCATGCTTGAGATCTTTCATTAAGGTTGTTTTGGCATTTGGGGTCGACCTCCCCCTCTTGGCTTCATTTTGGCCTCTTTTGGTACTCTTTTGTTAAGCTTCGGTCAACTTTGTGTGTTAGCCTTCTCACCACTGAAATCCAGTGGATTTTCAGTGGTGAGGAAGGAGGTTTGAGATTTTGAATAGGGGAGGGACACCCCTTTCCCCTTTGTGTTTCATTTTTGCATATTCTTGGCTCATATGGTAGCATACATGCTTAGTTGTTTATGACTCCATTTCAGAGGCTTTTTGGTGTTTTGGGTTATATTATATCTCTGTTCCATGTGGGTTTGTTGACCCGTAGCATGTATTTTGTACTTGCTTTGTATTCCTTCATTTTGCCTAGAAATGTGTCATGACTTCAATCACTATGCTCTCATATTTTGACTTTACTTTGTGAAGTTCTTGGCCATATTTTGTCATGCATAAGGTCTGTTGGCCACTGATTTGGTCTTGTTTAGCATGTTTGATATAATTGCTTTGCATTTTGGATTGTGAGCCTTGAGTGTATGGATCACTAACATGCCTAGCTTAGCCTATTATCATCATTTGGCATCAGTTGAGATCATATTTCAGTCCATATAATGTGGTCTTACATTGTCCTTTGTGTCTCTTTCAATGCTTCGAAGTGTTGTGATTTCATGCCTTGAAATGTGCATTGTGTATGCCTATGTGTTTGGGTCATTTGGGATGCCATGTGTGGGTTTTAGGGGCTTATTCTCACATGCCATAGCATTGATTTTGTTGGTCTAAATGTCCATGTTTGTCTTCCTTTAGGCATGCTTGAGTTGGCTTTTATACCTTGGTCTTGGGCTCATTGATTGGCATGTTTGTCTTTTATGATTGGTACCTTTATTTTGGCATCTTTAGCCACTGTTTTTGGGATGGGCTGAGGTCTCCCTCTTCATGGTCTACATCCACCTTTGCATGAGCATGTTGCATTACATTAGAAGCATGTTTGCATTGTATCTTACTTGCATGTTAGTTTAATGTTGAGCCATCTCACATACTTGCTGCATATTTGACATGCTTTGTGCCTTAGTTTCATTTGCATGTTTGAGCCATGCTTATATACTTGCATTGCATTGTTTGGCTTGAGGTGTCAAGCCAAACTTGAGGGGTGAGAAGTGTTCATACTACAAGTGATGTAGCACGTCTCAACTCTCGGTCGCCGAGGCCCTTGACTTTGACATGATGGGGTCTTGGTATTCATTTGTGTGTTGCATGCATTTTCATTGAATTGCAACCTTGGCCCCTTAAGCCATCATGCATCAAAACGCACAATTGATGGCCCAAGGATCGAGAGCCATGCTCCCTTGAGTCCATTGCATGATAGGGAGTGTGGCGATGCTTACATTTGCTTGAAATTCCATGCCATACACTGTATGTCCTTTGGTGCTGTCAAAAACCAGTTTCTGCAGGGAGTTTTGGCCGGTCAGCTAAATTCAGTGCCGGCTGGCCATTAATTTTGGCCGTTAGTAAAAAAAGGTGGCCGGTGGTTCCTCCCTTTGGCCGGTGGTATTTGTGCTTGGCCGGTGGCATTCCCCAACATCCATAGAGCATGTCCCAAGGCTTTTGCAATCTTCAGAGAAGAAGGGCAGTGTAAACAGAGGCAACAGTGGCATGGTACGGGTTTTTCGGGCGAAACGGACTCGAGCATGCATCATTCGCAAGATTCGAGGCAGGTCATGCCCCTTCTTTCTATTTATTTGCATATTCAATTTGTTAATTGAGTTAGAAATTTTGTAATAATTAATTAGCTAGGGTAGTTGATTTATTTATTCGGCCTGTAATATTTATTCGGACCCTCCGAGCGAGGGCAAATGTGTAATAAGTGTGCATAAGTGTGTGTATGTCTTCCAACCCCACGTCTTTCTTCCCTTTTATTTACCTGCTTATGATGGTTAGAACAAGGCATGTTTCAATTAGCATACAGTATGATAGCATGTTTGCACTCATTCATCTGTCTTGCATGCACCGGGCTCGGCGCATCATACTAACTGCATTGTATTTCAATTTCGAGTTGAATACTTGTTAGTTGTAGCATTTCACATGCCATCTTTAGAGTAGCTGAGCCTGCTATAGTTGCATTTTTGCATGTGTTGCATTAGGCATTTCTGTATAGTTAGGATCACGCATGGATTTCTAACATAGCTTCTTTTTTGGCTTGGAGTACTCGGTAAGCTTTTATGCTTTAGCATACCGCATGCGTGTGAGTGTTGCCATAATAACATGATTGCCATGAGGCTAGCTGCTTATGTGATATAACTGCTTGAATGCCTGTGGATGGAGGTTGAATTACCTAAATTGGAATGATACATTAAAACTACAAGTTTTAAGCCCACTTGAGGGTGGCAAAAATCTGCATTTTTAGCCTACTTGCGAATAACAAACCATTTTCTAAACAAACATGAAATGTTTTGTTCCAATTTAGGCGATTTGGTCTATACTTGTTTGCCGCACGCATAACATAGTAATTCCAGGCTAATAACCGGAATAAGAACGCATAATGTTTTCAAAGCAAGATATCATGGTTAGTAGAGGCCGATCTTTGATCGGGCGAGAGGGGGTGCTCATAGCTGACCTTTCCCAATCGTACCCAAGTTCCCGAGCCAAGGTAACTTTGGTGATGACGGACACGTGGCCTTTGGCACCGAGCCAGGGTTTCCTAAATTCCCCCAAAATAAAATATTTAGGTGGCGACTCTGTATCTGGTAAAGTAGTCTATGTTTGGCACTTCTTTTCTAAAATTTGTTTTCTCAAAACGATTTACCGGATTTGGACTCTTTGGTTCAGATTAAGAACCGTGACACAAATTGAGTCTGAACTGTAGTAAGGCCCTCACCCGGGGCGCGTCTACAGTATACTTGTGATTGTGTATTGGACTGGAAAAATGGGTGGGGTGTGTGTGTGTGTTTACTGGGCATTCAAAGCTCACGGCGTATCATGCCAGGTGACCTAAGCAGAACTCATAGCTGGAGACGACGAGCCCAAAACCTTCGAGGACTTTTGGCTATCTAATTCCTTTTTGATTATTTTGTAAGACTCATGTAAAGTTTCAAACTTCCTTGTTGATGTAATGTATTGGAACAAGCTTTTGAAATTAATGATATTTGCAGTTGTTATGTACTTTCATTCTAATATTTATACGTATAAACCTTATCATTACTTATAAGACCTTGTGTCAATATCTCGTAAGATCTGTCAAAAGGGTAGTGCGCTGCCTATGAAAGTTGGACTTAGAAAGGAGGCCATTATGACTCCTCCGGCGATCTGGGATCTTACTTGGTTATTGACCATAGGACTCATTAGTGACTTCCCTTGACTGCAACCAATAGTGTAGAATCGGGGCGTCACAATATGGTATCAGAGCATAGGTTCAACCCTTACCCACGCGTTTCGATCTACGGTTAGAGACTACCTTTCCCCGACTATGTTAGAATCTCTCTTGACCTACCTTACGGAATTTCTTCGAATTTTGGGCACACTAACAACAACTCATGAGGACCTACTTCAGGATCGTGAAATGGTTTTAACCTTGAGTGCGGCCTCACATCGCGCAGTAGGGGGTACTATTAGTTCTACGCGTCTCCTATCGATTGTCGTGCCCTTATCTTTATTTCGTACCCTTTATTCAATGTCATCATTTTCCAAGATTAAATCTTGTCCATCTAGTCTTGTCTTATATACTACTATTTGTAAATTTGACCTCCTTTGACACTTGATTATTTAGCCCAAGACTTCTTGTAAATAATTTCAATTTCTTTACTCAGTGATGAATCTTGGATATTCAGTTTGAAACGCGGTTGGCCAACGCAGTTTCAAGTTAAATATCTAGTTTAGTCACTACATCTATAACCTTGATCACATTGAAGTTCGAAACCATAACATCATACCATTCATCCATATTTCAGCTAATCCTGATGTTATCACCATAACTGCTTCGTACTCTTCGTCTCCACTTCAATCCAATTTTAAGAATCTCGTAATTATTATTATGTATATGAGGTTGTGCTGTGTGAACACCCTAGGATAATTAAACTCTAAATTAGGAATTGCCTCTGTAGTTAGAATTTGACTTACGCCTTACCCCATTCAAAAACAAATGGTGGACCATACTTCGAGACAAGTAATAACATGAGCTTGCAAGCAACAATAGAAAGGCGGTACCAGCAAATCGAAACCTTAAGAATGGACTAGTAACCGTGGCTAAAATCCCGAACCCTATCAAGAATCAAATTTTGGAGGAGTCTTACCATCTTTGTGGAAATAATCGACACAACATTGACTTTAGAATGAAAGGAGGTAGAATCCAAGGGGATTTGAAGCTTGTGGAAAGAAAACCCAACTTCATGAAGGACCATAAAGGAGCAACCAGAAGGCAACTGGCAGAGTCTTTGCCTTGCAAGAGGAAGAAGCAGACCCGTCTGTAATCGAGGGTAATTTAGTGCTATACAATTCTTGGGTGCATGTTTTATTTGATATTGGTGCATCACATTCTTTTATATCATCTACTTGTGCTAAATCATTAGAACTGGTAGGAGAACCCTTAGAAACTGCCTTAGATGTAATGTCACCCATAGGAGGATGCATTCGGGTAAGATTGATCTGTAAAAACTGTAAGATAGGAATGTCGGACCTATACTTAACTTGCGACCTACGTGTCATGGAAATGTCAGACTTCGATATCATCTTGGGTATGGACTGGTTGTCCGCCCACCGAGCGGTGATCGACTCTCGTCAGAAGAAAGTGGTAGCTCACGCACAAAATGGAACACGTTTCCAGTTTAAGGGGGATAGACAAGACCCCATGGCTTCAACAAAACATCGAACGCAGTGGCGCGATCAACTTGCGGGTAGAATAGCAAGTCTGATTCTAAATGAGGAAGACCGAGGAGAGATAGAACTTCCGCGCGTAGTGTGCGATTATGCAGATGTATTTCCCATGGAATTGCCAGGATTGCCACCAACCCGAGAAGTAGACTTCAGCATCAAGCTGCAACCTAGAACTACCCCAATATCCATGGCTCCGTATCGCATGGCACGAGCAGAACTACGAGGATTGAAGACACAACTGCAGGAATTGCTCGAGAAAGGATTCGTTAGGCTAAGTACTTCGCCATGGGGAGCACCCATGTTGTTTGCTAAAAAGAAAGATGGGTCGTTGAGGCTATGCACCGGTTATCGTCATCTCAATCGAGTCACGATTAAAAACCGATACCCACTCCCGAGGATTGATGATCTTTTTGACCAACTTAAAGGCTCTAGGTGCTATTCAAAGATCGACCTCAGGTCAGGTTACCATCAACTATGAGTCAAGGAGGAGGATGTACCAAAGACTGCCTTTCGTACTAGATATGGCCACCATGAGTTTGTAGTAATGCCCTTTGTGCTAACCAATGCACCGACAGTATTCATGAGCCTAATGAATAAGATTTTTTAGACCATACCTTGACCAGTTTGTAGTAGTATTCATTGATGATATCTTGGTATATTCAAGGTCTGAAGAAGAGCATGAGCAACATTTAAGGATTGTCCTCCAAGTTCTTAGGGATAATCGGTTATACACCAATGCAAGTAAATGTGAGTTCTGGTTGAATGAAGTAAAATTCCTAGGGCACGTGGTATCAAAAAATGGGAATGCGGTGGATCCAACCAAGGTGGAGGCCGTATTAGATTGGAGACAACCAAAAACCGTGTCAGAAATCCGCAACTTCTTAGGATTGGCCGGTTATTACCGGAGGTTTATCCAAGATTTCTCCAAACTAGCTAAACCAATGACTCGTTTGACGCAAAAAGGAGTAAAGTATGAGTGGGACGAAGCTTGCAAAAAATCCTTCCAAGAACTAAAGAAGAGGCTAACTAGTGCACCAATTTTGACCATCCTAAAACGAGAATAAGGGTACACTGTGTATTGCGATACGTCTAAAGAAGGATTAGGTTGCGTGCTCATGCAAAATGGAAAGGTGGTTGCGTATGGATCCAGGCAGTTAAAACCTCACGAGCACAATTACCCCACACATGACTTGGAGATAACAGTCATAGTTTTTGCCCTAAAACAGTGGCGACATTACCTGTACGGGGAACAATTTAAGATTTTCACAGATCACAAGAGCTTGAAGTATCTATTCACGCAGAAGGACCTTAACTTGAGACAAAGACGATGGATGGAGTATCTTGAGGAATTCCAGTTCACTCTCTCATATCACCCCGGTAAGGCCAATGTAGTAGCAGATGCTCTAAGTCGTAAGAGCAGAGGGATGTTAGTTAAGATCTCCGTCAAGGAATGGGATAAGGCTAAGACACTCAGTGAGTTCAGGATCCAAGTAGAATCTCAAGATACGAAAGCATATCTTAGGGCGTAGAAGGTGATGCCTAAGTTGATGAATGAGGTCATGAAAGCCCAGAAGCACGATCAAGAGGTAGCCTACATCAAGGGACGTCTGGAATCAGGAGAGCCCATGCCCGATTGGGTAATTCACCCTGATGGGAGTTTAAGATACCAAGGTAGATTGTTTGTACCAAGACGAGTTACTCAGAGAAAAGGTACTGAAGGAATGTCATCATTATGCATTTGCGGTACATCCAGGAGGAACTAAAATGTACCAAGACTTGAAGAGGCAGTATTGGTGGAATGGAATGAAGAAGGAAGTGGCTAAATTTGTAGCAAAATGTCTGACCTGCCAACAAGTGAAGGCGGAACATCAGAAACCAGGAGGAATGTTGCAACCTCTGCCGATAGTCGAATGGAAATGGGAGTATGTGACGATGGATTTTGTGACAGGATTGCCTGAGTCACCTAGAGGGCGCGATGCTATATGGGTAATAGTGGATTGCCTCACCAAGTCAGCACATTTCTTACCTTATTAGATGACCGACACTTTAGAGTCTATGTGCGGACTCTACATTGGGGAAATCATTCGACTACATGGAATTCCAGTATCTATTATGTCAGATCGAGATCCACGATTTACCTCTCAATTTTTGGGGGAGCCTACAGGAAGCTCTTGGTACTGAGTTATGTTTTAGCACCACCTTTCACCCACAGACAGACGGACAATCTGAACGCACCATCCAGGCACTCGAGGATATGTTGAGAGCTTGCGCAATGTATTTTCAAGGAAGTTGGGAACGACACCTACCCCTAATTGAATTCGCCTACAACAATAGCTTTCAAGCTAGCATCAATATGGCACCCTTTGAAGCATTATACGGACGACCTTGTAGATCGCCGATTTGTTGGACGGAAGTGGGTGACGCAAATCTGGTAGGACCTGAACTTGTCCTAGAAACTACTGAGAAGGTCAAATTAATCCGACAACGGTTGAAGACTGCTTAGGAACGTCAAAAGAATTATGCAGACAGGAGGAGGAGACCGTTGATGTTTGAAGTAGGCAGTCACGTGTTCCTAAAGGTGCAACCCAGGCGTGGAGTTGTACGTTTTAGGAGAAAGGGAAAGCTATCACCACGATATATTGGACCTTTCGAGGTATTGGAAAAAGTGGGCGAAGTAGCATATAGACTAGCTTTACCCCCACAGTTAGCAGGAATCCACAACGTCTTCCATGTGTCTATGTTGAGAAAATACATCGCTGACCCGTCACACGTCCTCAAATGGGAAGATATCAGCTTTGACAAGGATGTTACATTTAAAGAAGGACCGGTAGCAATACAGGACAGTCAAGAGAAGAACCTCAGAGGCAAGACGGTTCACTTGGTGAAAGTGCTTTGGCGTCACCGGGGAATTGAGGAATCTACTTGGGAGCGCCAGGATTGGGTGAAGGCAAATTACCCCGAGCTTTTCGAAGGCAGTATGTAGCTAAATTTCGAGGAAAAAATTGTTTTAAAGGGGATAGGTTGTAAGGCCCCTGAAATATGTATTTACTTTTAAGACCCTAATGATGAATTATTTTAAAGCCCTCGTTTACTTGAATTAATTCGAATCTTGTCGGTTAGCAATTTCTATTTTTATTTTTATCAAAGAAAAAATTCCCTAACCTAATTTAATTCTACCTAGGTTACATGTATTTAACTTCATGCCCTCATATTTTTTTTTTTTAAAACTTGCCCAAAATAGTACTTGTATCTTGTACCTTGGTATGCCATCAATCTTGCAAAATATATATATGTGCATATACACCTTGAGGGATGTGCCTAGGACCTAAACTAATAAAATAATAGCCCATCACACTTCCCCAAGGCAACCCTAGGGAGAAGAGAGGAGCAATTTTCAAGACTATGATTATGAAACTCTAGGGAAGCACAACCTAGTGACCTACCTAGGATGCAAAATCCAAGAATTAGTTTTATTACAACTAGATGTGGCCTAAACCAATGGAACAAGCCTCCTAAGCCCCTTCTATTCCTTTAGAATTCAATCAAACCCTAACCCTTTCATCCAATTCCAACCAAAGGGCTTTTATGTCCTTTTACCCCAAATTTGCCTATATATACCACACCCTCCCTAGCTTGCAAACATACACACAACACAACTCACTCACACACATTTTGGTTAGAGAGAGGGAGGAGAGCAAGGAAGAGAAATCTAGAGGAGAAGAAGAGAGAGAGTTTCTTGTGCAAAGCTTGGAGGGTAAGCCATCAACACAACCCTCTCTTCATTTTCTTTTCTAATGCATGTTTTTCAAGATTCTAAATAAAGTTTCAGATCTGTTATTATCAAGTTCCCATGTTAAAAATACTAAGATTTGAGTATATTTCCATATCTCTTGTATTTTACCCGTTTTGGCACAAAACCATCTTCTTTTGCACAAATCTCTCAACTTCTCAAGGGTACTCTTTCAAACAAATTTTCTGAGTTAAACATGTGATAGGTAGCACATTTTCTTCACAAAATAAATGAAACTTTCCCATTGTGGAACACCCTTTTTATAAATTTTCTTGTTTTGGGCATTCTACCTTAAAATGTGTTTTTGCAGTCAACTTTCAAAAATTCCATAAAAATGTACAAAAATATTCTGGACCTCTATTTTATGTCAAAACCTTCCTTAAGGAGTTATCTTTCAACTAAAATTGGTTTCATCGAAAAACATTGAGCGGTTTGCAAGAAAATCAAGTTTTCGTAACAGTCGACGGATTTGGGCAGATTCTGGGCAGATTCTGGACAGATTCTGGACAGCACTGGACTATTTTCTAAATAACTTAAAATTGGGAAAGGCAATCCCACTTCCGAAAAATTTTCTAGAAACTAGATCAAATTCTCTACGAACTATAGGAAAACCGAGTCCGGTGGATGATCCTAAGTAGTCCTTTCATATTAACCTTCATGTGATGTTAAATCTGGAAATTTGTTAAGTTTGGATGTTTTATGCCCTTGTATTCATGAAAATGTTTAATGGCTTATGATCATATCTTGGCATGATGTTGTATGTGTATGTTATGTTATTTATCTTCTTATCTTGAGAAGGCATGCTTATGTGGATTTTATTATATTGTTAGTTGGACTAACCTTGACTTAAAACACTTAATTTAATGGGAAACCTAATTGGGTGGGTATTGGGTCTTCGAACACGTAAGTAATGAAAAATGAGAAAATGTGATATATGGATTGTTGGGATGCGTTCCCTATTTGAAAGTTAAAGTCTTGCGCAAGTGGTTTTTGGAACCCTTGAACGGAGCGGTTGTATTCGGACCCTAGGTGGTTTGGTGTAAGGAGGGATTCGGGCAAGGCCCTATTTTTACCATCTCTTTTGAGGCCCTACGGTTGGCGCTACGCAGTATATAACCGTTGGTAGGCATCCGAGGTTAGTTCTGCAACAAAGTAGCAAAAGAGGGGGTCTACCGAATAATTCGCGTCTGATTCTTGTGGTTGGGAGGACGAAATCTCTTTGGGGGATTTCTAGTTTACTGACATCTAACTTAACCATCTATGTATTTAATTATCTATTGGCGTATCATGCTTTACTACTTGGTGCTATACTTGTGATTGTGTATTGGACTGGAAAAAGGGGTGGGGTGTGTGTGTGTGTCTACTGGGCATTCAAAGCTCACGGCGTATCATGCCAGGTGACGAAGCATAACTCATAGCTGGAGACGACGAGCCCGAAACCTTCGAGGACTTTTGGCTATCTTTGGAAGAATAGAAATTTCCTTTTTGATTATTTTGTAAGACTCGTGTGAAGTTTCAAACTTCCTTGTTGATGTAATGTATTGGAACAAGCTTTTGAAATTAATGATATTCGCGGTTGTTATGTACTTTCATTCTAATACTTATACATATAAACCTTATCGTTACTTATAAGACCTTGTGTCAATACCTCGTAAGATCTGTCAAAAGGGTAGTGCGCTGCCTAAGAAAGTTGGACTTAGAAGGGAGGCCGTTATGACTCCTCCGGCGATCTGGGATCTTACTTGGTTATTGACCATAGGACTCATTAGTGACTTCCCTTGACTGCAACCAATAGTGTAGAATCGGGGCGTCACAACTTGTGGTTTAAGCCCTCTTTCTATTAAAGGACACTTACTCTTTGGACTAATCGATTAAAGATTGGATTGGTAATCTAAAATGTGTAAATAAAATGAACAGAGCAAAAGAGGCAAGATTAAGCATCTTTGTGTTGCATTGCATGTGTTCGGATCGGACGTTAATCCGAACACAAGAAAATGGGACGTTTCATACTCAAAGTGATGAAAGGTGCCACTTTTCTTGGTCATCGTCACCCTTGATCACGTATGATAGGGTGGTGGTTGTTTTGGTCTTGTTTGTACATTCATTAACCTTGTACAAGCTTCGTTCTCTAGCCATCATGCATTGAAAATGCTTGGTTGGTGGCTTGAGAGCCAAGAACTACACTCCTTTGAGCTTGAGAGATGATAAGGAGGGTAACAGTACACATATTTCTTGAAAATGCATTACTTTGCCTCTGTTTGCTCTCTGTTGCAGCAAAAGGAGAAGTCCAGAAAATGAGGTGGCCAACTAGCCACTTTTTGTAGCCAACCGACCAGTTGAGGTGGCCGACAGCCACTTTTTGTAGCCGACCGGCCACCAATGAATTTTTGCACAAAGGTGAGCAGAGGCATTCTTGAAGTTGGCACAATTTTCAGTGATCAATACGAGTGCAAATAGATGCATCCGATGGCAAGGCAATGGCATTTTCGGGTGGAGCAACTGAGCATGCATGCGTCCCTTGCCCTCGAGGCAATTTAGTCACTTTTGTTAACTTAGAATAAGTTAGTTATTTCACTCATACAAATGTTGTAGTTAATTAGCTTAATTCATTTTGTAATATTTTAGCTAGCTTAAAATAGTTAGTTAATTTATTTCAAATGTTGTAATAATTAGCTTAGAATAATTAATTAGTTTTGGTTTGTAATAGCTTAGCGTAGTGTAGGTTAGCTTATTCATTCGGACCCTCCTTCGTGACGCCATAATGTTGTAATAAGTGTGCGTGCGTGTATGCATGTCTTCCAATGCCACGTCTTTCTCCCTTTTATTTATCTGCTTTCAATGGTTAGATTAGGGATCATGTTTCAATTAGCATACCTTATGCTTGCATTTGTGCATCATTCATTTGTCTTGCATGCACCGAGGCTCAGCGCATCATTCAAACTGCATTGCAATTTCAATACACTTATTTGAATACGTGTTTCAAAGCATGTTATCAAAGTATTGCAAATGCCATATTAGTAGCCGAGCCTATTAATTGCATATTGCATGTGTTGCATTAGGCATCTTGTATAGTTAAGATCATGCATATTTCTAGCTAGTTTTTGTTTTGGCTTGGAGTTCTTGGTGAGTTTTATGCTTTAACATGCTTGCATGAGTGCGATTGCCATGTTGCCATGATAGCATGCTTGCCATGAGGCTATTTGCTTAAATGATAAACTACATGAATGCTTGTGGATGAAGGCTTGTTGCTTGAATTGGAACAATTCAATGAGTGTGAGTTTTAAGCCCACTTTGCGAAGTGGCAAATCATGTTTTAAGCCCATCATGTTTGATGGAAAATCCGCGTTTTAGCCCACTTGAGGGTGGCAAATTCAAACCATTTTCGAAAGCAAACATGAGTTGAATTGTTCCAAGTCTTGCGACTTAGTCTATACTTGCTTGTGTGCGTCACGTAGTTAAGTTAGCTAAATAATCAGAACAAGAACATATGAGGTTTATAAAACAACATATCATGATTAGTAGAGGCCGATCTTTGATCGGGCGAGCGGGGGTGCTCATTTCAGAACCTTCCCCTCTCGTACCTAAGTTCCCGAGCCGAGGCAACTTCGGTGATGACTGACACCTGGCCTTTGGCACGAGTCAGGGTTTCCTAAATTTTCCAAAAATAAAATATTTAGGTGGCGACTCTGTAATCTGGCAAAGCAATCCAATTTTAACATTATTTGATTTTAAATCAATTTTCCAAAATGATTTGCCGGATTGGACTCCTTGGTGTTTATCATTTTTACATTACATTTTGTGAGATTAGATTCAGAACCATGACAGGAGTCCGAACTGTAGGACCAATTCGAACTCTCCGAAAGAGGGCGCGAAAAAGTCGAGCTATAGTTTCTGGTGACTCTGCTGGGGATTTAGAGAACTTGACTCGAACTCATGATATGTTGTTTTATTTACACTTATGTGTTTCTTTGTATTTGCATTTGCATCGGTGCGCCTAAGTCACAATGTTTTCCATCTGCTATTCTTGAGCGGTTTGCCGAAGGTTTGCTGGAAAAGCGTACCATAAGGCTGACCGTTTACGGGCTCTGCTACGATGGGAACACAAATCTTGGATCTGGACTACCGATGTACTGTTTGATCCTCCTTTCACTTCTCGGTGTTAGGAGCGAGAGGTATATTAAGTGGTCTTACTGAGGCACCCTTTTGACCAATTGACCTAGTTGCATATCAGAAGCCATAGAGACTGTTCTAAACTAGGACAGGTTGCTCACCCGAATGCAGGATTGTTTGAAACCGCATGTTTACGTAGTGAACCCCTAGCTCCTGACGAAACTAGGACAGGGTAACCCTAAACCCCTCATAGGGGTGTTTTGGCTCTCACTTAACTGGTATGTGCTTTACAGTGAAACTATACAGGGATATGCATATTAGTTGCCAAGTTGGTATCTGTTTTGGGGCAGAATTCAGTAGAGAGCATAGTCATTCAGTTGTGATCATATCCGTTCTAATGAAATTGGGTTGAGATGCTGTCTGTTTTTTTTCTTTTGCAAGGTAGTCCTGGAACCATAGCTTCAGAAGGCTCCAACATCCCCCAGGTACTCTGGACTTGTATCGATAGACTTTTTTAGATCGGAATTGGTTCAAAAGCAACCTGTGTTTACCTCACCCCCACCAGTTACAAGACGAGGGAGGTTCAGGCAGAATTCACCAATGCAGTTTCTACAGTAGTCACCTCTCAGTTCACCCAGGTCTAGTCTGGTCTGGGAACAGTTGTCTGCATTCAGCTCAGCACGAGATCAATCACCCATTCCCATGGCTCAATATCTCCCAGCCAGTGTGGAAGAACAGATACAGCACCTGCAATAGACAATCGAGGCACTGCAGCAGGACGCAGTCCGTCATGCTGAAGTCACAGCTCGTCAGGCCGAAGTGATAACCCAGCTACAACAACAACAACCACAGCTGGCCCTAGCTTCTGCATCTCAAACACCTCCTATGAGTAACCCAACAGCCGGAGCCACTGCCCATATTGCTAATGTCAAAGAGACTCAAGGCAATCTGGTGGATCCAATCCCAAAACAGGCCTCAAAAGCTCCTGTCTATCAAACTAAAGCTCCGTTTGAATTTCAGGTTGACCCAACTGCACTTAAGGTCAATAAACTGGAGAAGTTATTCAAACGAGCACAATGAGTGAACTCCATCCCGGATTTAGAGGACAGGTATACTAAATCTGTAGTTACCTTACCAGAGCGGTTTAAAGTGCCACATATTGACCGCTTCAATGGCTCTGGAGACCCAATGGTACATCTCCGCTTGTTTTTTGATATCCTAAGGCCAATGGGTTTGACCCTAGCCCAAAAGTTGTCTCTCTTCGGCCGAACCATGTCTGGGATAGCCATAATTTGGTATGCTAAATTAGAGAACTCTGTGAAATAGAATTGGAAAGAGATGGCTGAGGCCTTTATTGCTCAATACTCCTACAACACATAGATCGAGGTCACAACTCGTGATCTCGAAGTCACCCGCCAAGAGCCAAAGGAGGATTTCTCAAAGTTCGTGACAAGATGGAGAGCAAAGGCCTCGATGGTGACTACAAGGCCTTTCGACAAAGATCAGATCGGGATGATTGTTTAGAATCTACATGGCAACATGCTGCAAAAGATGATCGTTCTACCTCTGTTTACCTTTCCAGACCTTCATGAAATGGAGGTTCAAATCGAGGATGCCCTCAGACAAGGGATCTTTGTGGAAGATAATAAGCCTTTCAAGAAGAATGTTGTTCACAGTTCCAATGCTACTACTGATGGTAGCACAGCTGCAAAATGCTCAGAAGTAAACACTATCACCACTTCCCTCAATGGCTAAAAACCAACCACTTCAACTCTGCCCCAAGCCCGAAATTTCCATCCTCTTTACATGAGTCTCTCTCAAGCTTTGAAAATGCTGTGAGAAGAAGGGCACCTAGAGTTTCTAGAACCTCAACCCCTTTCAAATCCTCTTCCACCAAGATGTGACCCAGCTAAATACTGTGTCTATCATCAACAACACGGTCATGATACAAACCATTGCATCCGCCTCCGTCATAAGATTCAGGATCTTATTGATGAAGAGACCATAGCTCTACCAAAAGGACCTCGGGCTAGTACTGACCCGTCACCTTCCCATCTCAATCTAATCCATACACTCCCATCTACCTACAATCCCAACATATACATCACCCCGGCTCAGCTACCCAAGCCTGAGGTGCTCATTCCGGAAAGCACGGACTTGTGCATGATGGATGCACTCAAACCCCAATCATCTCAAACCTATGAACCCACTACTTCTGAGCTAATGAGCATGATTGAAGATCTTCAGAGAACAGTGGCAGATTTAGCCTTTGGGGTTTTGGCTCCATCATCGACTACATCACATGCCAGAAATTTCACGCCAAAAGACTCTCCAATCTTGGGGTGAGCTGCAATTGAAAATGGCCAACCTAAAGCTATCTCAGGTCTGGGCAATGACATGTCGATGTTGACAACAACTTGGCTCCGCTCTGATATAGTGACCCAATCCCTTGGCAAAGTGGAGGCAAATGACAAGAACAAGCTATGGGCAGGCATTGGTCCCTATGAATATCTTCAGCAGGCTGTTGAGGCTTTGAAGGCTGAAAGACTGAACAAACAGCAAGTGCTTGCAGTTGTTGCAAAAATTGTAAATGACACTTTCACCACTCAAGTTGGGGGCAGTTTGAATCAAAGGGTAAGCCGGAAAAAGGGATATTGTACTAGAAACACCCCTTTCAGCTCCAATCCTACACTCGGAAGAGATCAACAAACCCAGTCAACACCTGCCAACCCCTTTGCTGGTACATCCAATATAACTCCACAAACCTCGAAGAACCAATCCCGAGGTCAAAGGGTCTTTACCCCGCTGTACATGACCTTGTCCAAAGCTCTCCAAATCCTTATAAGACAAGGCCATCTCAAACCCTTTGAACCTCGACCTCTCCCGGATCCCCTTCCAACCAAGCATAATGTTGCCAAATACTGCGCCTTCCATCAACAAACTAGCCATGACACTGACATTTGTTTCCGTCTTCGCCATGAAATACAAGATTTGATTGACAGCGAGGTCATTATCGCACCAGGTTCTACAAAGTCTATCGGCATTGGATCAATGAACTTGGGGGATAATATGATTATGTGATTGGGGATGAACCACCTGCAGATGGCGCTCAGTTTACTCCAGATATGGGGATGACACGTACTGTTTTGAGCAATTTGCGAATGCTATTTACTTTACTTTCTAACTTGGGTATTGAGTCAGTTCTATTGTGTTGTATTGAGTATGTCTTGTTCTATCACATCAGTCCGGTTATGTTGGAGTCGGGTGATTTCAGGGGTTTTACCTCGAGCATCACTTGCTTGTTTTGTGTTTGTCTTTTACACTCTTTCTTTTGAGTCTGTTTCTACCACTGAAGCCAATTGTGCCAGAAGTTCTGAATAAAACGGCAAAGATTTTCACCTACTTTTCTATGCCTTGAAATCATTGCATTGACCTAAGTTTATCAAAACTTTTCTAACTATGATGAAAACAAAGAGGAAGGAATTCCTCGGGATTTGCAAAAATTTGATCAACTGAGAGAAAGAGATGCATGCTAAGCCCTTAATAAATGAGATCATGTTTGTTAATTTGAGTACTGAGAAGGATCCTGGCTTGATCCAAATTGGTTCTACATTGTCTTCGACCTGAGCGACTAGTCACTTTCTTAAAAGATTTCAAAAAATGTTTTGCGTGGTCTTGCGAAGACATGCGTGGAATTTTATCCAGGGAATCTTCTACCTTGTCTAGATGGACACACTCAAGATACGGCCCTGACAGAGATTTCTTGTATAATTTTCCCTTAGAATCAAGATAATATCTTAAGGCCTTGTTGCATAGTTTGTGGGCCTCTTTTTGGTCCTCCAATAGTTACTCAGAAGCTAGAAATGTAGCAATAGGATCCATCCAACTTGGGCCCTGCTAGATTAGAAAAACCATTGGCTCCAGCGGAAAATCAAAGCTGGGCCTTTGAACAAAACTCATCTCAATGGTGCACTTCACCTCCGAGTTAACAGTTGATGTTAAGCATGCCAAAGCGTCAGCATGAGTGTTCTAATCTCCGATTATTTGATTTAACTCGTGGCTATCAAATTTTCCCAACAAAGCATTGGTCGTTTATAAATAGGCTACTATTCGATCATTTTTTTGCAGCATATTCACCTTTCAGCTGATTAATGACCACCTTAGAGTCATAGTACACTTGTAAATGCTTAGCCCCATCTGTAATGAATTATTTAGGCTGATTAAAAGAGCTTCATACTTAGTTTCATTATTTGAGGCATTGTAACATCGCCCAGGGGTACCCGTGCACGTTAAACAGTTCGGACCCTCGATCTCTTTGATCTAGTCTCACTAGTGCAATATGAAACATAGATGAGAGTCCAGATTTTGACAACTTTTATAGAAAATCCATTTATTGTAAAACCTTTGCCAGAAATGGACTGTGTCATCATATCTCAAAGTTGCCACCTAATATTTTGAGAAATTAAGAAACCTGTGACTCTTGTTTGTCGTAACCAAAGATGTCTTAGTTCAAAACCTTAGGTATGAGAGGGGAAGGTCTTTAATTGAGCATCTCCTCTCACCCGATCAAAGATCGGCTTCTACTAAACCATGATATGAATTTTATTAACTTTATATGTTAATGTTCCAATTATTAATAACCTTAAAAATTACTATGTAAAAACAAACAATTATAAACCGTGTCATTCATTTTGGAACAACTTGATTTTATTTATTTTGAAAGAGTTTGAATAATGTTCAACTCAATAGAAATTAAGCTGACAAACATGAAAATTGATATAATTCCAAATTAAACAACACAACCTCTATCCACTGGCATTCATAGAGATATATCAAATAAGCAAATGACCTCATGGTAGAATACTAAACATAAGAAAAACACACAAAAATTACATATTTACCGATGTCCCGCAAACAACTACAAAGTAAAGAAAAAATATGCATGATCCTATATACAAGATTCTGATGCAATTCACTCACAAAATGCAACTAAAGATTCAGCTTCTAATATATGGCATATGAATCATCTCAAGACATGAGGTAGCGCACAAAATCACATAATAATCAATTAAACCCACAGATGCAAAATTTGGTTGAATCTTAATGCATGAAACATGGATGCAAAGCATCGATATGATGAAAAGAAAAATATGATGCATATTTACAAATAAGGAAAACAAGTGAGAGAATGAGATAGAAAGAAGTGGGGCAAGGAATTATTACAACACTTGAATAATTACATATCTGTATAAGGGAGGAGAGGAAAGAAAATATTACAACAAAAATAAAAACCTCACAACTCTCTCAAATTAAAAGAAAAACAGAAACTTCATATGCCTGGGAGACCATCAGAAACTGTTCTGCTCATCATCATAAAATTGCTTTGTTCTGTCCCGGAAGAAGTTGGCTAGTTCGCCAAAAACTTAGCCGGCCAGCCAATTAGGCTTGGCCAAAATAATCTATTTTATTGCAACACCAAAAAGAGAAATAATGGGAAATATGTAGGTGGCTCAACTAACCACTTCTAGTTAGATTACAACAGATTTATAATATAAAATTGAAGCCAGAAAACCAAATATAAGATAGAAAATGTAAGAAAATGAAAGTTTATAAAATTCACCTTCCAGGAAATGATGAACTTCTTGATTTCCAAACTTCTTTTTGAACACTCTTAAGGTTATGAATTATGTTCTCAATCCTCAATTCAAAAACTTGGAATTCTAACCAAAATGGTGTTTTTGGGTTGTTTAACAATATGTGTGGGGAAAATTGATTAACTCACTGATTTTTCTCAAACTTGGCAAAGCTTACTCTTTCTTTGATCAAAGCTCTAGAATTTGATTACTATGAGTTTCTGGATGGTTTTGGTAATGAAAGTGGAGCTATAATAGTGTATAGCTACAAAATTGGAAGTTTACCACTAATACTCAATTTTCCCCAACTCTTTTAATTCAAAGCTTATACCCCATCTTTCTCTATCTCTCCTCATTCTCTTAACAATCTAATCTTGTTTGTGTAGGCAATGATGGAAGGCTTAGTCAAGAAGATGGTGGGAGACAAAGTGGAAGACAATGATCATAAGGTGACAAGAATAAAGCACTTGATCCTTGCTTTAGCTACTCCTTTTTTGAAGAGACAAGCTCTTTTGATAGTAGAGGGTTAGTGGATACATAGTGTATATCAGAAATATCTAAAGTGGCATGTCCCACACGCATTAAACAAGAATTTTGCCGAAGCTGCCCTATTCTTGGACAAATTAGCCGATCGGCTAATTTCTTGGCTGGGCAGTTAAAATATTGGCCTTAGCCTGACTATTTTGCACGAAACATGATTTTTCAATAGAATTATCATCTTTTCATCCTATTTCCACACTATTCTTTACTTAATTTCCCGATAAAACATTTTATTTTGAAATTTAAAAATGAGCCTTGGAACAATACGAAAATGCTCGAAACAAAGCATGGAAAGAAAGTTTCGAAAGAGAGTTTTGAACGGGTCGTAAACATTTGGCCAATACAAGCTCGGGTTGAGAATAAAACTCGAATTCTATCTTTCTTATTGAGGAAATTATGAGAAACACATTCTTGTTTTCATCATCTGGTAATCAAAAGAAAGTGCCAAAGTCTTAGGGCTGGTCAAAATGGGGTGTCTACAGACATCAAAGCCAGGTTTACTCGATTGCTCAATCACTGCTCCCTTCGGGGTTATAATAACTACCCCTACCCCATTGCTGTGTTGGTTTGATAAACATTGCAATGCAATTGCCATATATCGCCTATGTACATTCGTCATTCTTAAGGGGGTGACCAGTTGGCTTGGTGCACTCAGTTCGACATCAAGCACCAGTCTTGTGAACTTACCAATAAAATCAGCAATCACCTGTCCTTTTATTTCTAGGCTCATTAACATGCCGCGAAAAGTTATTTTCATTAGACAAATTCAAATCACCAACTCGATTACGTTTCTTGGGTTCACTTTGTGATGAACTCGTAGAACTACTTCATTTCTCCTGTCTTTGAGAGTGTTGTTGGTTAGTTTTTCTAACCGGGGATCGGCCACACTCATGGTGTCTTTCTGAGACTTCTCCAACTGTTGACGCAAGTGCTCATTTTCTACTGTCATGACTTCGAAACATTGTTCATTGCATTTAACCTAATCTATCAAAGTTTGCATGGTATCCTCTGTTGACGCTGGTAGTATGGATGGAGTTAGTGGATCAAAATTCAATACTTGTCATGCGGGAGTTCCATCAGAATTAGTGGAATCTCTTGCTACAACAGTATTAGCTTCGTTAATTGAAGTATCAATCATAGGATCTACCATGGATGAGTTTGAATATTCCCATAGACGATGCCAATTGTGAGAAGTGGTTCTAAAATATTCCTTTAATCCAAACAGTCCCTTTATGATGACCCCGACATGCATATTACTTTTAAGTATTATTTTATTGAGTATAATTGCATGATTAAGTGTTTAATTTGTGTTTATCTATCTATCTTTGGAATATCTGTTAGACTACCGACTTAGAATTCGAAATTGAAAGCCTAAACAAATTCAGGAACCAAAATTGGTTAGCTCAATAAACTAATTGGAATATTTAAAATCAATAGCAAATTTAATTAAAATTTGATTCAGATCAAAATAATTAGAATAAATCAATTAGACTTGATTAGAATTAAATAAGCTTAAACTAGATTAATTAACCTTAACCTCACTTAATTAACTTAACTTAACCTACTTATATATATGACTTAATCATGTTTTGAGCTCATTTTCATCAAAAGTGTGGCTGAGATTGTAGAGAGAGAGGGAGGCCAACTTCTAGAGAGAAAGAAGAAGAGAAATTGTAGAGATTAAGGAAGATTTGAGAAGATTTAGCTAATACACCTTCAATTCAAGCTCTAGGTAAGATTATTACCCATAATTCTTGTAAATAATCCATGTAGAAGTTAAGTTCATGAAGTTGTAGAATCAATTGCATGTAATTGAGAGGAACATGTTAGAATCACTTGAATTCTTGTAGAATTGAGTTGAAATTGGACATTCATGCATAATTCTTCATCTTTAAGCTTGATTTTCTACAAATTCATACATGCATAGAGCTTAGACACATCAACTTGAAGAATTTTTCATAAATTTACACTCCTCATCTCATTTAATCATGTTTTGAAAGAAAAGAAGTTCAATTTATTACATGTATGGCAAAAACATTGAGTTTTGAGTCTTGTTTTAGAAAATTGAAAGAGAATTTGAGAATGTGGTTTCATAATTTCCATGAATTCATGCTTTATAAAGTGTTCCTTCAAGTCCTTATAAGTCATGCAAGCTTTGAACATGAAAGGCACACTTTTGAACTTCAAATTGCAATTTGGAAACCTAGAATTCGCCTAGTTTGCTCGAGTGACAGATTCGTGGCTCAAGCGCACTTTGCATGCTCCCAGTATTTTTGTAGACATTAACGGTTGGCTCGAGCGACAAAGTGATGGCTCAAGCCTACTTTGACACCATCTAATACTTTTGCAATTAGGCCACACCGCTCAAGCGATCAAAGGTGCGTTCGAGCAAATACCCTATTTTTAGCAAATTTTTTGCAAACACTCATATATTCATATTTTCATCCTCATGCCCTTTTAGGCATTCTTAAGCATTATTTAGACATCCTTAGCCATGGAATAAGTTAGAAACACACGTAAGAGAATTGGATTAAGATACGATATTTGCATTGTATATGCACTTTAATGTGTACCTTTGTTATGTGTTTTGTGTAGGTGGTCATCCAAGGTCCAACACCTTTGCCAACCCACTGTGAGTAGTATCTTTGTAAAGATATGTTTAAATGTATTTTGAATTACTTCAAGAATGTTATTTTGAAATGCAATTTTGACTGAATAGATGATTGTCTCATTTGAAATGTAATTGTGGCACCCTTTAATGAAGCCCTCGTCTGGAGGGAGGAATAATACCAAGGCTCTTTGCTATTTGTTTGATACGGCCCTTGCTTGGGAAAAATGATACCAGGGCCCTTCGTTATTTGATTACAGAGATCACTGATGTTGACCCGAGTGGTTCCTTTGCTTGACCTAGATGGTCCCTTTGTTTAGACTCATGTGATTCTTATGTTGACCTCCAAGGTCCCTTTGATATATGCTTTCAAGCCCTTTTCTTTGCACTATTGGATGTACCACATATTAGTTATGATTTATGAACTTTCATATGACAAGTACTTAATTATGATTCATTTCAAAACTCATGAGATTTGGTTTGTATTATGCAAGACATCATTCATTTAATCTCTTTATACTGATATTACTTACTGGGCTTTAGCTTACCCCTTTTCCCTATATATATGTAGATGAGCAAATGGAACGTCAAGTCTAGAGCAACCTTAGGAGTCTACCTTTTCTTGAAGCCTTTATGAAGTGCCTTCATGATGGGACATACTTGGATTCAAGTGGAGCCAAACTGTGTCAACCCTTTTATTTTATGTTCTTTTGTTTTTGTTGTTTGGGGACTTATTTTGAATGGATAATATGTGTAAGAAGTTTAATTGGATGTGTTGTACCTATGTATGTATATAAGAATGGATGTATGAATTTTAAGTTTTAAATACTTGTAAAATTTGCATGTATACATCGCTCGATGGACATAGTTGTGTTTTATTATTGCTTCCTCAAAGCCCTAATTACTGTTATTAGTTATTTTTTTTGTCTTTGAGGCCGGGTAATTTGGGATTACTGGCCGGTCATGATCTAAACCTTTAGGGGCGGGTTTGGGTCCTGACACCCCCACTTGGTTCTCGCTACAGATGCCAGAAACAATAAGCACTCCGATCGAGAGTGTCGGAATTAGTACCCTGCCAGGTAAGTTAGTTTGAGTATGAGAAGAGGTGTGCAATCTTTTCTTGTCATTGTCTTTGTCTTCCATTGCCCAAAATGGAGTCTCTATATATAATTGTGGACTATATTTGGTTTAGAAGTAGAAGTTAAAGAATATTTGCTTATAATTTTTTTTTAAAAATTATATTCATAATATAAGTTATAGGGTTAATTACATTAATCACTCTTGAGATTTGAGAAAAATACAATAAACTCCATAGTTTTAGTATAATTATATTGTGCTATCTTAGAATTTTAATTTATATAACAATTAATCCATTTTCTTTATTAATAATTCATTAGTAAAATAGATTGGAAAATGATGTTGTCATATTTTTTATATTAAAATATATATTTTTCATTATTTATCTTTTTGTATTCATGCCATCTGTATTAGCTATGATCCATTTAGCCTTATTAAAAGATATGTCAATATATTTATGTCAAAAATGTAAGATTTACAGTATTTTTTTTCAAAATCTAAAGAGAGGTCAATATAATTTACACTAAATATTTTAACACAAAACATCACACAAAAAAGGGGGGGGGGGGGAATACTAAAATTTCTAAATGTTTTATCTACCATTTCTACTAAGGTCTCATTTGGCTAGGGACTATTTTAGCCAAAAAGTCAAAAAGTCACTAAAAAAACTAAAAAGCCTATATTTTTTACCCCACAACCCTATACACAATGCCATCACGTGTTCACTGGACAGATTTAGTGTAAAAAGACCCTTTTGCCCCTCGAAAATGTGTGGTTATTTCGTTTTGTGCCCCTACTTTATGTCAAACATTGATGGGAATATTATCAGAGCTAGAGGGTCTACTATCCAAAGTTCAGCTACTATCCAGTGTTTACATTAATCCCGGAAGATGAAGATGCCCCTTCATTCAAGGCCACAAAGTTGTAGAAGCTCTTATTTGAAGACAAAGACGAAGACGAAGATGAAAACAAAGCAAGTGACGATGACAGTCCACGCAAGCAGTCCCGCCGCCGATGATCGCCCCAATCGCAGGTATCCTCTTCTTATCTCTCTCTCTCTCTCTTTGTCTGTCTCTGTCGCTCTCTTCAGCCTCTATTGTTTCAGTTTCTGTATGTAACCATGAGACATATGTTTCACAAATTTGTATATATGTATGAACTCTCTCTCTCTTCTCCCCGCTCTCTTATTTCTGTTTGTATATGTAATCATGAGACCTATGCTTTGTTTTGTATATATGTATGAACTCTCTCTCTATGTCTCTGTCTATCTCTCTCTCTTTCTCTCGCTCTCAGTCACCACTTTCCAATCTCTTCCAAAATTAGACTTGTTTGGGTAATTAAAATGAAAGCCCCCTAAAAACAAGAAAGGGTGGTTTTAGGGTTTCCTTTTGAACTTTAGCAATAACCGAGTTTGTTGTGGTAGGGGTGTGTCGATCTGATAACAAATGGACATCAGATAACAAATGTGGAGTTTTGTTAAACTTTCTTTCCAACTGCTGTTATAAAAATCACCACGACATGTTTGAAAATTTAAGGCATTAATGTTCTTCATGTTCACATTTGTGAAATTTCTTTTTCTTTTTGAAATTTTTGGTGCACATCTGCAATTATGTTGGTACACAGTTTTGAATTTTTCTTTTTTTTTGGTTCTTCCTGTTCCTAGCCTGTTTCTGTTCTGCACTGCTTGTATTTGTTTTGGTTTGTGATCTGCAATTTTTCTGTGCTACTGTCCATACTAAATGTTCTGTTTCGAAAAATACAGTTTGTATGAATTTTTTTTATTGGCATGCAATGAAGCTGTAATGTTTTTCTAAAGGATCTGCACTTGTTTGTTAGCATTCATTCTCTATTTACAATCACTGTTTAACAAAATGGCTATAGGTTGGGATTTAAATGTTCTGTTGATGGGGGGGACTTGTTTGATTTTCTTACCCAGTTTCGTATAACAAAATTATGTCCATAACAAAAGTGTCACACCCATTCACCTATTCTTGTTGTGCACGTCATGTCCCAAAACAAGTCACGAAAGAAACCATGGCCTCATTTATGTCAACTGCCACATCAACACAACTAGCCCGTATGTGTGCGTATGGCTACGGGCACTGTGTTGTAAAGATTTCGCTCAAGAAGAAACCTGTCGTATGCATACCAATGCCCTCATAGAGTGGTAAGTACAAGCACGTTTACTTTTACATTTCCTTCTCAAATCATCACTAATATATTTTTTAACCTCAGCCATGTGTTAGTTGGATTGGGTGGCGTGACAAATATGGGCACCAAATGGCTGCTGAGAATGACACAAAGAATGTCGCTTGTTTTGAGGCTCATTTTGGTGACATTGAACAAACTCTGGGTGTGCTTACAGTAATGACATGTGTGTTGTGCATCGTCATTGTTATTTTGTTGTTTCGGATGTGATATATGTAACCATGCTGCAACCTTACCCTATTGTTATTAAAGGCATTATGTTTTGTGGCCCAAAAAAAATTCTGAAATTATGTTTTGTTCATAAACATGTAGTTATTATATATTTCCGCAACTGTTTGTTTTGGTTTCAAATACTAATGTCGTTAAATGAATCTATTGCACTATGTTTTGTTTCGAATATCACATTTCTGAAATAAAAGGTGTTCATGATTTTGCTAATGCTTGTATTGTGAGTGTATAAATATTTTTACGTTGGTTCCCTGTTGCACGATGTTGTTATAGTCGCTTGGTGTCACATCGATCTGCACCTCGTACCCCTTTTAGCAAAGGGAAACGGCAACAACCCTATCATAAAGCAACTTGGGATGGGGAGTCGACACGGATTTTCTTGGAACTAGTCGTTAAGGAAATTGATGTAGGAAACCGGCCACACATGTCAATCACTTCGAACGGGTACCGTTCATTGTCTAAGACATTTGAGGCAGCAACTAGAAGGCTGCATTCACTAAAACAACTTAAAAACAAGTACAATTTATTGAAGAGCAAGTGGCGTGCGTGGTCTAAGCTAATGGATTGCCGGAAAGGCCCAACTGGAATTAGCTTTGACCAAGTTACTGGGTTGTTCACTGCATCGGCTGATTGGTGGGCTAAAATAGAAAAGGTAACGCTTTACATTTTGTTTTTCCTATCCGTTATTACAGAACTAATATATCAATTTTTGTATGTATACCATGCTTTCCTATATAGTTTAAAACGTTGTATGTTTATAACTTTAAAGAATTTGGGATGGTGTGGTCAGGATTACGAAATATTTTTGGGATGGTGAAAAAGGTGATTTTTACTATGGCGCCATAACAGCTTTTATTTGTCAAAACACTTGTGTAAAATTCATGTGCTTCCTTCTTAATTTCTTTGAATCCCCATACAATATAGCAAATTGTGTTAGCAATTTACCACCCAAATTCACAAACCTTTTCTAATTAGTTCTCCTCTAAAGTTTCGAAATGAAGGTTATGGATGGAATGTGTCGATATTGTAAACAAGGAAATTAACATTTGTAGTTACGGGCAGAACATGAGCATTAGATTAGTGCTATTGACATATCACACTTGTCACACAAAAATATAAAAGAAAAACAAAGAAAAAGAAATTCAACATATCAAAAGTAAAAGTGATGATAATCCAAGAAGAAAATGAACATGGAATAATTCTAAGGTGTTCTTGCTCTTAAGAGTTGAGAGCTTCAAACATTCTTCTGAACTCCTTTCCAATATCATCACTAGTTATTGGACTTCACCAATAACATGTTTAAATTTTTGTTTAGGGGAAGCATTAGGGGAAACACAGTACCTAAACTGTATGGTTCAAAGATGGGTGATATGAGGTTTAACATTAGGGGAAACACATTTTACTAAACTTTATGGTTCAAAGATGGGTGATATGAGGTCGATTTTAGAGTTAGGCTATACAAATTAGGGGAAACACAGTAACTGGAATGTGTTTCTTCTCTGTATTTCAGAAAGAGTACATAGCAATAGTGCATAACATATGATTTTTTTTTTTAAACTACTTTTCTCCAATCAGGTGTATCTCTCCAAAACCTAACATAAACTGTAATTGAGGTGAGTTTAGTTGCTTTTTAATTTCTTCATTAAAATAGGAGATGAAAAAAAATTATTATATTTGAAAACTGATCTGCGTGTGGAGAATATTTTTCGAGTATATTTGAGATGAAAATGTATTTTTAGCTAAAAAAAAAGTTGTTATACTTTTTTTGAGCTGAAAAATATTAAATTTCAGTTTTTAGCTATTATACTTTCTTCAAAGGTTGTCAAATACATATTAACAATTAACTTCATTGCTGGTTGTAGTTAAAAAATAGCTACACAAAATTATTATTTTTCAATTTATTGTGATCCTAACAATTGCATTGCAATAGTATTGGATGAGTTAGAAGAAGACCTTGTTGAAGATATGCTGCCAAATAATGGTTTAGAAAAATTCATGGAAGCATTGTCAGAATTCAATCCAAAGAATCCAACTGACCAATCCAAACAATAACCAACTCTTGTTTAACTAAAAAAAAAAAACCACATAAGTAACAGAAAATAAAAGGAAAAAAATAGTTTTCAGATTTTGTGTCCTACAAAAAGAACTATGGTTTTGAAGTAGAAAGTCCAGTTATTTTCGACTTGCCTTGGGATCACACTTGTTTGTAATTGAAGTAAGTTTAATTGTAATGGAAACACATAAGTAAGCTGAATTACTCTAGGTTACAATGTACCAGATGCAAAACTAAAAGCAAAAACTTGTTTGTCTTACAGCAATTGTTCCACGGGGTCGGCATCTTCCTTTACTTTGTCTTTGCCTCTGGCCTCAGCCTGATGAGAGGTTTGGGTCGGTACTGGTACATCACTGTTGTGGGTGGAGGTCATCTCCGACTGATTGAGCTCGATCACGATCCGCCCAGATGTCGGGCTCGGGGTTCGAAATTTCCCAGATACGGTGCAACCGTGGCGAGGTTGACATTCCGTAAGCGAGATCCGCCACGGACCTCTGGAGATCGCCTATCATCCCCATTAACTCGAATGTAGTGGGCTCGCGAGCCTGATAGAACTGGGGGGTCCAGATTGGGTGTGCAGCGGGCGACCTAGGCGGGTGCGGCATGTCAACAGTAGCCTCATCTTGTGGGGTGGTTTCCTGACTCAACGCGGCTGTCATGACCACAATCTCTTCCGAGTTCTGCGTCATGTTCAGTTCTGCCTCAGCAAGAAGAAGGCACTAGCTGTTCTGGATCGACCTTCTGAATCTCTGAACTGAAACGGAAAACAAGCAGCATTTCAGCCCCAGACAGATCAAACACGGACGCGGTCGAACAACTGCACTCTACTACTGAACACTGTTCCCCAAAATCACTGCTCCAAATCTGAATCTGATACCCGCAGATATAACTGATTCTCAAAACATCGCATCGATGCCCTGCCCGACATTTAGATTTGCAACCGGTATGTGCATTACCGAGAGATACACTCTAAAAGCACATAGCAAGTAAATGAGAGCCAATACACCCCTATGTTGGGGTAGGGTTTCCCTGTCCTATTTTTGTCAGGAGCTAGGGTTTCACTACGCACGCAGCGGTTTCAAACAACCTAATATCGGGCAAGCAACCTGTCCTAGTTTGGAATGGTCACTATGGATCTCGATATGCACTAGGTCGAATGGTCCAAAAGGGTGCCCCGGTAAAACCGGGGTTTGTGTTCCCATACTGGCAGAGCCCGCAACCGGTCAACCTTATGGACATGCCTTGACAAGACAAGCCTCCGTCAAACCGCTCAGGAATAGCAGATGGCCAACACGGTGTCCTAGGCGCACCAATGCACATGCAATGCAAAGAGACACATAAATGAAATCAAAACAGGATATCACGAGTTCGAGTCAAGCTCTCTAAAATCTCAAGAGTCGCCAGAAATCGAGACGCGCCCGTGGGGCTTCGCTCTGATTCGGACTCGATTTTTGTCGGTTCTAAATCAACCAAAGAGTCCAAATCCGGCAAATCGTTTGAGAAATCAGATTTTTGAAAGTAGTGCCAATCATGGACTGCTTTGCCAGATTCCAGAGTCGCCACCTAAATATTTTAAAACGGGAAATTTAGGAAACCCTGACACAGTGCCGAAGGCCACATGTCCGCCATCACCAAAGTGATCTTGGCTCGAGCTTGGGTACGATCGGGAAGGTCACTATGAGCATTCTTTCGCCGGTCCAAGACCGGCCTCTACTAACCGTGATATCCGTTTTTGAAAACTTTACATGCTCTTGTTCCAATTATTAACCTAGAATTACTATGTTATGCGCACAGCAAACAAGTATAGACTAGATCGCCTAATTTGGAAATAAACATTGCATATCCGTTTTGTCTTGAAAAACGTGTTAGGTTTTGCTACTTGCAAGTAGGCTAAAATACGGATTTTTAATGAGTTGTTCCAACTCAGGCAATCTAACCTCCACCCACAGGCATTTCAAGCAGTTTATCACATGTAAGCAATTAGCCGCATGGCAAGCATACCGTCATGTTAACATTCACACGCATGCGATATGCTAAAGCGTAAAATACTTACATCGTACTCCATGCCAAAACAAGAAACTAGTTAGCAAACATGCATGACCTAGTTCATGTTAGAGTGGCTAATGCAGCACAGGCAAGGATGCAATCTAGAGTAGGCTCGGCTAACCCTAAACATGGCATATGGAATGCTACAAATAACACGTATTCAATTTAGAATTGAAATACAATGCAGTTTGTATGATGTACCGAGCCCGATGCATGTAAACAAATGCATGAATGCACGCATGCATAGCATAAGGTATGCTAAAATTAAACGTGCCCTAATCTACCATCGAAAGCGGGTAAATAAAAGGGATAGAAAGAAGTGGGGGTTGGAAGACATACACCCACTCACGCACACTTATTACATTTTTGCCCTCGCCCGGAGGGATCAAAATAATAATACAGGCCGAATAAATAATTAACTAAACTAGCTAATTAAATATTACAAATCAACTAAATTAATTAAATTAATTAATTAATCTAATTAAGCATTAAACGCCTCGGGATGAGGGCTAATCGCAGCGATGCGTGACTTTCGAGACTCGCCATGCAAGTATGCCTCATTTATCTTGCCATACTCCTCAAAACCGCCAAGTCCTGTGATTGCTTCTCGAGTGTCAGGAACACCATCGGCTAAGGGGAAGGGCCACCGGCCAAGGGAAATGACCACCGGCCACAAATTATGCTATCGGCCAGTCATTCTTTGCTGGCCGGCACTTAACAAAGGTTTGCCAAAAAATTGCTGCAGAACCTGCAATTTGACAGCAGCAGAGGACAAGCAGTGTATGGCAATGTAATTCAAAGCATGTATGCACCAAACACATCCCACATCATGCTATGGACTCAAGGGGGCATGTGCCGATTCCCGGACCACCAATCGCGCATTTCCATGCGTGATGGCCCGGAGAACCAAGAGTGCAACTTTGATTTCAAATGCATGCAATGCAAAGAAGCATGTAAGGGTGCCAAACCTCTATCACACACACTTCAAGGGGCCTAGCATGCATGTCAATGTGGTGCAACCCTAAGCATGTGATCTAGCATGCAATATGTACAATGCAAGGCATTTATGCAAGCATACAAACAAGCATATAATACAAGCATGCAAACCACAAGAGGGATGGACTTAGACACAAATTAGGCAACTCAAAAGGGCCCAAAATCAGTGGCCAAAGTGCCTAGAAATAGAGACTAAACACATCGCACACACATGCACATGTTAAGGTCCAAACCCAAGGCATACAAAGTCGACTCTCATGCACACTTAAGAGACACAAACATGGGCTAATAGCATGCATAAAAAAACTCTGAAATTCATGTTAAGCATGATGCCAAGACATGCAATGAAGCAAGCCAAATATACAACGAATGGCCCAAGTCTTGAAACAAACCATGAAGGCTTAAACCAAGGCCAAGTCCACCAAGCCTCACAAGGCTAAGGGGACTCAAAACAGGTCACAAACAGACCTAAACAAAGCCTAAGGAGTACCTAGATGGCATCTAAGAAGCTCAAGTACAAAGGCATGCAACATGACCAAAACATGGAGCATCCAACACATGCTTTTAAAGCATTAAAGAAACAGCTAAAGCATGCATACAAGCACACCAAAAAGTCTGAAATAACATGCTAGATGGTTCCAAACTATCAAAAATGAAGCAAGCATGGCATGCTATACACTCATACTCTCAAGGGCAACAAGCCAAATGCAAAGGAGCTACATAATGCATGATGGGATCGACCCAAATGGCTATGGGCAGAGTTAAATCATGGCAAAATAAGTACACAAGCTTCACAAACACAAGTCTAAAACATGTTAGAAACCAAGGCTAACAAGCTAGTCATGTTAAGGCAATATTAAGGCATTACAAAGTAACTATGCAAATCATGCAAAGAGTACTAAAACCAACTTGAAATCATGTTATAACATGGCAATATAAGCATGGAAAACAAGTCAAACATGCTCAACACACACTCAAGCATGGAACTCCTTAAGGAAGCAAAATTTGTCCTTTTCAAGGACATCAAAGAGAGGGGGGGCCCTCTCCTTCTTGAGACTTCAAGGCATGCTCTTCACCACTAAAATCCACTCAAGATTTCAGTGGTGAAGAGATCCTATCACCAAAATCTCGGATCTCTCCAAAATAGCACAAAATGGGGCCTTTTCAAAGCCTAAAGGGGGTCAAACTTCCCCAATCCACAAAACACTCTTAATGAACAATAAAGAGGACTTAAAAACAGAGATTTTATGTGTTAATCACTAAGCACAAAAACTGTTTTAAACTAGGTAAAAATGAAATGCTAAAATGGGGTAAATAAAGTTAGTATTTTACCCTTGTAGCCTTCTTCAACAAAGATGGAGTGATGGCCTCTTTGGGCTTCAAATCAACCAAAAACAGCAAGAACCAACCTTTGGAACCTCAGAACCAAGAGAAAGGTGGAACACTAGGTGTTTTAGTGCAATAGTAAGGCACAAAACACCTAGATTACAAAGGGAAAGAGAGAGATAGTAAGTGTATCTATTCTAACCCTAAAAAAAAACCAGAGCTCTAACTCTCTAACAATGTCTAAAGCTCTCAAGAAGCCAACCTTTTTAGCAAAGGGAAGAGCTTTCCCTCTTATAGGCCAAAAGCTTACAAGCTTAGCCACTAAGCAAGCTCATCCCTCCATACACGTATATGGAGGGGAAGACAATCGCACACAGCTGTCTGAAAATATCTCAGAAAGCAAGTGCACAGTGCCCGGCCGGCATAAAACGTCATTTTGACAAAATTTAGTGCCGACCGGCACAAAAGAGTGCCGACCGGCACAATAAAGTGCCGATGACAACTCTAGCCAGCCGGTGGCCTCTAGCCCCAGCCGGTGGTGTGTGGGGATGCCTCACAAAGCATTCCCTGCCCTTCCAAGGCAAACACAAGTGTTTGGTGCAAAACCAAACACAAACGGTCGAGTTCGGAGGTCCTGAGGCAAGGCGCGCACAGCCGAGAACTCCGGGAACTCCAAACGAACACGAACATGGATAATCACCGAGTGTCCCAACGGTGACGTCCAAGTCTTGAGGACGGTCAAAAATGGGGTGTCTACAGGCCGCTTCCGGTACGAATTGTGCATGCCCAAACATGTGTTCATTCGGTTATGTACGACATTGGTAAATGACTTCCAGTTGCGTGTACCCGAGCATCTGCACGGCTTGCACGTCGAGGAGAGTGTTGCAATATTCATTCATGTGCTTAAAAACTTGCCAAACTGGGGAGTTACAAGAACGATTCCAACATTTTGGTGAAACTATTTCATGCCATTTTCATAACGTCTTGAAAGCAATGAAAAAATTCATTGTCGCTCACTGTAGGCCCCCTGCTAATTTCCAGACGCACAGGGTTCCCCATCTGCAGTCTCAACCACAATACATGTCGTTCAAGGTGTGGAAAAATATTTTGTAATGTTTTGGAAAATGCTTGGTAAGAACATGGTCGGTAATCTTATCATTGCATTTTTTTTTTTATTAATATATAGGATTGCTTAGGTGCATTGGATAGGACACATATGCCGGCATGCATAAAGGAGTCAGAAGCAGCCCCATATTTTAGCCGAAAGGGGTGTCACACCCAAAATATTTTGGCGGTATGTGATTTCAACATGTGCTTTGTGTTTGTCTTGTGCGGATGGGAGGGCAGCATGCACGACAGCTGGGTTTTAAGCAATATAACCGAGGATCCACAATACAATTTTCCAACTGCAACTGACGGTACGTACACCCAAATCCACAATACAATTTTTTATTTTTATTTTTTTTTTAACATATGTATATAAATAAAATTTTTAAAAATAATAATATTTAGAATAAAATGTCAAGGGAATTTTTAAATTATAAAAAATAATAGTGATTTTTTTTTGAAAATGGAGTGACTACAACAAATTATATTTTTATATATGAAAATTTTATGAAACAATATCAATATAAAGGTAATATCCATCATTATTGATATGCAAATATAATTAATCTCACTAGTATATATGTAAAAATTTATAAGACTTAAATATATCAATGTTTTTACATTATATAATTTGATTTATCTTCTATTATAATTAACTTTAAATTTGATTTATCTTACCATTATATAATTTATTTTAAGATATGTGACTGTTTTTACATTGTCCATGATATATTAGTTACACGCAATATTTTGTTTTCGATTTTACTCGGAATTAATTATAAAATTTTATGTGAAATACTTTTGTAATAATTTAGGGTAGTTTTTGGATATATTATTTCAAAAATTATTGTTATCTTCTTATTGTTGTTATGGGAAAAAAAATAAAGTTGTAATCAATAAGTGCCCTTTCTGAGTTAGTTTCCTGGCTCTACCACTGCTTGTTAATACATAATTCAATTATGGAGATACAATTGTTGTGAAATAAATGTACGCAACTATGGATAAGTTAAAATTTATATTGTATGCAAAGTGAACATAGGTCATGAGTATTACATAATTTACATATTCACTTTGACAGGTCGCTATTACCTTGTGGATAGTGGATACAGCAATAAGAAGGGCTTTCTGGCACCATACAAAGGCAACAGATACCACCAACCGGAATTTCAAAGGCACAATCCATGGAACCGTGATGAGTTGTTCAATCGTGCTCATTCATCTTTGCAGAGTGTGATTGAGCGTACCTTTGGCGCTTGGAAGGCGCAGTGGAGATTTCTTAAAGACATGCCTCAATTTGATTTTCGTAAAATGCAGGTGCCATTGGTTGCAGCGTCCATGGCTTTACATAATTTTGTACGCAGAAATAGTGTGGATGACGAGATTGTTGTTGTTGTCAGCAGTGCGGTCGAGTACAGATACGTGGACATGCTTGACCGGGACGATTTGGTTGCCCTTGACGATGCAATGATGCCTGGAGATGATGACGTTGAGATGGCGCAGTTGCGGGCGCGTATCAAGGCAGAGTTAGTTGTAATTTGGCGAAATGCTCATTAGGCGGACATGTTATGTGATGCATGTTATCACTATGTTGTGTTCAAATTAATTGGAGAGGACTATTTGTGTATATTGCTTACCAATTATGTATGAGCATGTATGTCACTGTTTTTGTACAACTATGAAATAGAGACTTGGTTATGATTTCAGGTTGGTTATGATTTCAGGTTGCTTACCAATTATGTAAGGGCTTTCGTTAACTCATAAATTTCAGGTTGGTTATGATTTCCTGAAACAAAAATTTCCCCAAATAAAAACAATTAAATACTTGAGTTTTTTACAGAGTTTGGCTATGATTTGTTCATGACTTTGGAATAGAGACTTGTAAAAATTATTTTCCTATTTTAACGGAAATTTTTGTACTATTCACAATTACATCACATAAATTACAATCCATATGACTAGTCGTTTGGGAATATATTATTTTACTGAATTTTTGATTTTTGGACTAAATTATAAAGTAAAAAAAACTAGTATGTCTTGCTGCCCTTTGTAGACACCCCATTTTTGACCGTCCTCAAGACTTGGACGTCACCGCTTGAACACTCGGTGATTATCCATGTTCGTGTTCGTTTGGAGTTCCCGGAGTTCTCGGCTACGCGCCTTGCCTCAAGACCTCTGAACTTTACCGTTTTGTGCCTGGTTTTGCACCAAACACTTGTTCTTTGCCTTGGAGGGGCAGGGAATGCCTTCTGAGGCATCCCCACACACCACCGGCAGTGGCTAGAGGCCACCGGCTGGTTGGTGTTGCCATCGGCACTATATTGTGCCGGTCGGCACTCCTTTTGGCAAAATGACCATTTTGCCCTGCCGATCACTTTACAGCTGTTTTTTGAGATATTTTCGCATGCCTTTCTTGCTTGTTTCCTCCATACACGTGTATGGAGGGATGAGCCCTTTGATGCCTTAACTTGTAAGTTTTGGTTGCCTATAAGGAGAGGCTTCTTCTCTTGGCTCAAGGGTTAGAAGGATTGGAGAGTTAGACATTTTAGGAGAGGGAGAAGCTCTGGTTTTAGGTTAGGTTTTGTGTATCTATCCTATCTCTCTCTTTCTCTCTTGTTTTGTACACTAGGTGTTTGTGACTTACTATTGCTCACCAACACCTAGTGTTTCACCTTCCTCTTGGAACTGAGGTGCTAAGGGCTTGTTCTTGGTGTTCTTAGCTGGTTTGAAGCTTAAAGAGGCATCAAGGTCACCATTGTTGGAGTTGATCATCAAGGGTAAGAAACTACCCCTTTTTCCTCCATTCTTGCATCCCATTTTTGCATAGCTTAGAACTATTTTTGTGCTTAGTGTTTAACACATAAAAGTTCTATTTTCAAGCCCTCTTTATTGTTTGTTAAGAGTGTTTGGTGGTTTGGGTAGGTTTGACCACCCTTAGGTCTTGAAAAGGCCTCATTTTGTGCTATTTTGTGAGGGATCCGAGACTTTGGTGTTAGAATCTCTTCACCACTGAAATCTTGAGGGATTTCAGTGATGAAGATGATGCCTTAGAGTCTCAAGAAGGAGAGGGCCACCCCCTCTCCTTGATGTCCTTGAAAAGGGCAAGATTTGGCCTCTTAAGGGAGCATAGTTTTGATTGTTTGTTGAGCATGTCTTCGCTGCATTTTATGTTTATTATGCCCTAATATGACATTGCTAAGTGTTGGTTTTAGCACTCCTTGCATGCTTTGCATAGTTGCTTTGTAATGCCTTAATAGTCCCTTAACATGCCTAGGTTGTGTGCCTCTATTTCTAGCATGTTTTAGGCCTAGATCCATGAAGCTTGTATGCTTATTTTAACATGTTTTAGGTCTGACCATAGTTATTTGGTTTGATTTTAGCATGCTTAACATAACTCCTTTGTGTTTGGCTTGTTGGCCTTAAGAGCATGAGTGTGTAGCATGCCTTGCTTGCTTTATTTTTGATGGTTTGGAACCATTTAGCACGTCATTTCAGTCCCTTTGGTGTGCTTGTATGCTTACCTCAGTTGCTCCTTTAGTGCTTTAAAAGCATGTGTTGAATGCTCCATGTATTGGTCATGTTGCATGCCTTTGTGTTTAAGCCTCTTAGATGCCATCTAAGTAGCCATTTGGCTTTGTTTTAACATGCTAAAACTCTGTTTTAGGTTGTTCAATGCATGCCATATTTGTTTTGCATAAGTGTAGTTCAATGCTTCCATGACTTGCCTCAAGTGTTGAACCTATGTTGCATGCATTTGTTTATCTTGCTTAACATGATTTGGCATCATTTCATAGCATGATTTTCAGAGCCTTATATGCGTGCTAGTAATCTATTATTGTACCCCTTTAAGTGTGCTTAAGGGTTGTTTGTTATGCTCAAGTGTTGGTGCCTTAACTTGTGCATGTGTGCATGTGTGTTTGGCCCTCATGACTTAGCATCTTGGCCATTGGTTTTAGGCCTATTTGGAGCTGCCTAATCCATGTTTAAATCCACCCCATTGACTAGTTTGCACGCTTGTTTTGTATGTGTGTTTTCATGCTAGCATTCTTGCATTGCATTGCCATGTTGCATGCCTAGGTAACATGCTTAGGGCTTCATTTCATTGACATGCATGCTAAGCCTCTTGAAGTGAGTGTGATAGAGGTTTAGCACCCTTGTTTGTTTGTTTGCATTACATGCATTTGAAATCAAAATTGCACTCTTGGTTCTTTGGGCCATCATGCATCGAAATGCGTGATCGGTGGTCCGAGAACCGAGACACATCTTTCTTTGAGTCAAAAACATGATAAGGAGTGTGTTTGGTGCATACACGCTTTGAATTACATTGCCATGCAAGTTGTGTCCTTTGCTGCTGTGAGTTGCAGGTTTTGCAGGCATTTTGTGCCGACCGGCACTGTTTAGTGCCGACCGGCAGTCAATTGGCAGCCGACAAATTCTACTTATATACTTGTACCCAAATTAATTCATGACAAATTTTTATATTTCAGTGAGTCCTATTCTTAACCAATGGGGTCAACCTAATTGGCCAAAACTTCTGCATCGGTGATCAGTAGTTTGAATCTCCCCACCTGCATGTAGATGTTATTCCCCGTATATTAATTGGGGTTTCCACTTTGGGAGTTTCTTTGTAAAAGTTTATATAGTAATTTATTGGGCTTCATTGTAATATGAACATTAGCCCTAAATCCTAACCTAATTCTCATATTTGAAGTCTTCTCTGGGCAATTGTATCCTTATAGATATTTTTTTTAGCCTTAGCAACTTCATATACGCTTAAGGTGTGCGTTAATTTATAATATTCTTTATTTTTATAAATTAAATTTAAAAAATTCATAAATTTTATTGTACATAGTTATTTTTAATTAAATTTATATATTTGAAATCTATACAATGAGATCTATCAAAGGAGATATCACTTGAATATGTAATTATGTAAAATAAAATATAAAAAATAAGTAATTTTATGGTGTTAATGTTTATATCGAAATTATAGTACTCCCTCCGTCCCAAAATAATGGTCCCTTTGGGGAATCCAACTTTTTTTGGTAGTACAATTATTGCACTTTAAAAAAATTGATTTTCCACCCTTTGATAGTATATTTTTTGGAGAATATCAATGTCATAATTGTATTTTTATGTAATTAATAAATTTAAAAGAGGGGCAAAATAAGAAATTTATATTATTTTTGTACTTGATTTTTGAAAAGGGACTAATATTTTGGGACAATGAAAAATGGAATAAGGGACTAATATTTTGGGACGGAGGGAGTAATCAATATGAGATGATTTTGCACATTCGTGTTTGTATTTGTTTAAATTGGATTTCGATATTAAAAATTTACATTCTCTTGATTGCCATTGTGAATGTTAACATACTTCACATCTATGTTACACGGACTCTTTGGAATTTCGAAGGTACCCGTGTCAACACGACATGACACGGGTATGGGTGCGAGATACATCCGGGATACGGCTCCTTAGAAACGGATACAGTAGAAGAATTGAAAGAGGAGAGAGCAAGGAAAGAACCTGGCCTTCAACTTCAATTTGACTTGGTTGCAGAGCATCGATCAATATGTGAAGTTGATTGATTTGCGAAGCTTGATCTGCGAAGTCGATCTACTGTTCTTCTTCGTCTTCCCCTTTGATCTCAATCTCGATCTCTGTTCTTCCCGTCTTTTCATCACTCTCTCTCTCTCTCTGTCTCTTTTTTCTTTTTTGATCCGTCTCTCTTTGTCTCTTCTTTTTAATATAATTTGAATTATATATAATATAAACTATATTAATATAATATTATTCATATTATATAATATTATTTATTTAAAAAAAATATTATATAATATAATATATCATAAATAACATAACTTTTATGTCTAAAATTAAAATAATTTATTTTATGTCTAAAATAATTTTTATAATTTTTATTTATTATTTATTTGTTATTTTTTTAATAAAATTTGTTATTCCTTGAACTTTTTAAACTCATCTTCATATAATAAATATATTTAAAAATTAACTATTTAACGTATCTCCGTACCCGTATCCTAAATTGGATCCATATGCACGTATCTTTAATTTTTAATTTTAAAGTGCCCGACCCTTAGATACACACCCATACTCGATACCCGCACCAAAGTCCGTGTAACGTAGCTTCACATTCCAAATATCATCCACATCCATATTACGAATGCTTGACAATATGGATATTCAAAATACCATGACACGAGAAAATTGTCTACGGATTTCATAATGTGAACATTTATAAAATCATAAATAAAAGATAATGATGATATTCACATGCCGATGATGAAGAAAATGTCCATGAATTTTATGATACGAACATGTGCAGAAATCATAATATACAATGTGGATATTCAAAAAATCATGATTAATACATGATGAGAACGTGCACAAAAAATGTAATCAACAGTTAAATATCATAATACAATGTGAAGATTAACAACCTACATGCTATGTGTTCTACATTGCTACACATTTACACCACTAAAATTTTAGTTATGGTGTTTGATGTTTTCACAATCGAAATTAGAGATTTCAAAATAAAAACTAGGGTTAAATTCATTTTGCCCCCTTGTGCTTTGGGCCTGGAGCACTTTACTCTCTTATGGTTCAAATATAGCCAAAAAGCCCCATATGGTTTTGGACTAAAGTGCTATTGTGATGTTTTCCATCCAAACTAACGGAAGATGCATCACACCATTTTTGAGAGTGGGTTTGATTTTCTAAAAAAATAAAGTGAAGTTAATACAACAAAAAGACAATTTTACCCCCATTTTTACCAAACTTGAAATTTGATCAATATGTTAATTAAAATAAAATAATAAAAATATGATTAAGGATTGGTCTAAAATATAAAATAAAATAAAAATTTTATTTAAAATATTATTAAATAAAAATATGAAATAAATAATAATTAAGAATTAATCTAAAATATAATTAAGTTAAAATTAGATTAACATTTTAAAAGTTACAATAAATAATTAATAAATTGTGATATAAAATATCATTAAATCAAAATTAGATTAAAAAGTTAGGAGTTACAATAAATAATTAAATATTTAGAATTAATTGTGATATAAAATATAATTAAATTAAAATTAGAATAAAATGTTAGGAATTACAATAAATAATTTAAAATTATAATTATTGTGATTAAATTGAATTAATGTCAGACATTATAAATTATGTGTGTTGAAGAGAGAGAGAATAACAAAAAAAAGTACAGGATTTGAGGGTAGTACAGTCATTTTACATCTATTAATGGTTGCATTTTGGTGCAAAAGCACATGGGGGCTTTTTGACTATATTTGAACTATAGAGGAGTAAAGAGTTAATTTTATTTTCACACATCAAACCCTCTCAGTGCACATCTCTTCTCAACACATTTAATGATTTTTAAGTTTTGCTCAGTACACATCCTTTTTATATGAAGAGTTATGATGGATGCAATTTGAAAACTTTATAATTTTCTCATCTGTTTAGATTACAATGGTTGTTTCACAATACAGACATCTTGAAACAAACAAACCTGCTCCATCTTCTTCTCCACCCTCCCGTTGTTATTTTGTCTCACATATATATATACAAACTTTTATTTCAACCACAATAACTGATCAAAAATTAAGACCACCAGCACAGCACACACTTCTCCGACCACCCATTATTGAAGATGAATCGTGCTAGAATTAAGGATTTGATATGGCCAATATCCTTGATTGATATGATCAATATTCTTGATTAAGTAATTACCTTTATTTTCTACCTTAATTATAGGGTACTTCCTTGTATGTTTATTCTTTCGTTGTAAATGTTTGTATCTATATATATTGTAGAACTACAATGAATAGAATCATCAGAAAATTATTTGACAATTGTATTATCTTATATGGTATCAGAGCCTCCTTCAATCTCCTATTCTTTACCCTAGGAATTGAAGTTTGGTCCTGTATTCACAATTGTTGTTTCTGCTCATATAATTCCGCTACGAAGGTTTTTACCACTATGACTGACGGAAGTGGTGATGGTTCTCTAAAGAAGAATGAATCTACTACAATATTGGCTGGATTCCATATGCAGGAAACTTCTTTAATCACTCCTGAACGGCTTGATGGTACCAATTATGTTGAGTTGTCTTTGAACGCTCAAAATAAGATCTACGGGAGAAAACGTTGGGGTTTTATTTCGGATACGAAGGCTGCTCCAAAAGATGTTAGGTCAAAGGAATATGAAGCTTGGAAGGATGAAAATTGCTTGGTCAAATCTTGGCTTCTTGACGCGATGACCAAGGATATTCGATCTCTTTTTCTTTGATTGGCTATGATGAAGGAGATATGGGAGGCGGTTCAACAGACATTCAGTTGACCGGGATGCATCAAAAGTTTATCAACTACACTGCAAGGTATTTTTTGTCCGCCAGAATGGAGGTTCTGTTATTTCTTATTTTGGCAAACTACAGAAAAATATGGTAGGAACTTGATGATATTGATGCCTGTGTTATGGCTTGTGCCACGGATATTGCGACATATACCACAAAGGTTAATTCCCAACGTGTGTATATGCTTTTGGCTGGTCTTGACCCTCAATTAGATGGGGTTCGAGGCCGCATACTTGCTACAAAACCACTTCCCAATGTACCAGCTGTTTGTGCTATGGTTTGTGCGGAACCAGGATGCTATGCTTGGAGGAAAAATTGGAGAAGGGGCTGTAATGGCTTCTTGGAGGACGCTTTCCTCAAAGAAGGATCGGAAGTGTACTCACTACAATGGTATTGGTCATATGGTGGATACATGCTTTCAACTCCATGGGTATCCAGATTGGCATCCAAAGGGCAAGAAGGCATCTTATGTGGCTTCCAAGACTCAGAAGGAGGAGGGGAATCTAACCACACCTTCTAGATTTATTGCTAAATCTGGTATGTATTTTACTAGAAATTGTGAGGAAATTGACTTTGGTGCAACGGACCATATGACATGTGATGGATATAGGTTTAGTCACTTATCCCCTAAATGTTCCAACACCACCGTTACCAATGCCAATGGTGTATCATCTCCAGTGATTGGTAGAGGTACAGTTCCATTATCTCCTACATTCGCTATCAAAGAGTCTTATTTGTGCCATCATTGAATTGTAATCTTATCTCTGAAACCAACTAATCAAATCTCATAATTGTGTTGTTCATTTTTTCCCTACTCACTGTGTCTTTCAGAAAATTCATACTCAGGAGTTTGGCAATGGTAGACAAATTGGACGATTGTACTATCTAAAGGATGGGACCCGACATTCAGGAAAAAAAGGGCAAGCTTATGTGGTGAATAAGAAAAAGGAGGAAATTTTGCTGCGTCATAGGAGACTTGGACATCTCACCTTTAGCTATCTTAGGAGATTATTTCCTTCTTTGTTTAGTGGATGTAATTTTTTGGATTTTTGTTGTGAAACTTGTGTGAGGGCCGAAAGCCATTGTATGATTTTCCATTTGAGTAATAATAGAGCAAATTTACCTTTCTTATTAGTTCATTTGGACGTTTGGGGACCGACACCAATTTCTACTCTTAATGGGATGAGGTGGTTTGTAACCTTTGTTGATGATTGCACTCGAATGACTTGGGTTTATCAACTGAAGCACAAGAGTAATGTTTGTTCGTTTTTTCGCAAGCTCCATCAAATGATGACTACTCAGTTTGGCATTCCAATAAAAGTCCTTCATTATGATAATGGCGGAGAATACTTCAAGCAAGAATTGTTGGAATTCATGCACTTAGTCGGGATTATTCACCAAACAACCTGTCCGACTACCACTCAGCAAAATGGTGTTGCTGAGCGGAAAAACAGACATTTATTTGAAGTTACTTGGTCTCTCTTGATTGGGGGTCATGTTCCTTGTAACTTGTGAGGTGAAGCTTTGAATTCAGCGCCATCTGCAGTTCTCAATTTCAGAAGATTGTTGGATGCTCTCTCGGATCACTGCAGTCTCCCGTCGATAGTACTTTTGGCTCGAATTTTTGGGTGTGTGGTCTATGTCCATTTGCATCCGCATCAACAGACTAAGCTTGAATCTTGGGCTTTGAAGTGTGTTTTTGTGGGCTATGGGATCAACCAAAAGGGCTACAAATGTTTTGATCCATCTTCTCGGCAGCTTTATGTTTCCATGGATGTTACCTTTCATGAGAAAGAGCTGTTTTACCGGTCATCAACTACTGATTTACCATTTCTGGGGGTGAATCAAGATGAAGTGATAAATCATGAAGAACTAGAGGCATTTTTTCCAAGAATTTTGGAAAACGATTCTCTGTCTGTAGATGCTATGGATGAAAGAGAAGAGTTACTAATTGCTAAACCAGGGGAATGAGTTCAGGGGGAGTCTAGTGACTTACTCTTGGTGACAAATAGAACAGCCACCTCATGTGCTGTCCAGAGATGCTGCGGATGAAAGGGAAGAGTTACCAATTGCGGAACCAACGGCTTCAAATGCCAAAGATAATCCTCTCCATGACAATATATTGTCTCCTAACCATTCAACATAACCATTGGGCCAATCTTCTCTTGAGATTTCTTTAGAGGTACCCACTAATCCTAATTCTACTTTCGATGATGATATTATTTTTGAATCTCAAATGTCTCAATATCATCTTCTTGCTTGTTGTAATCGTGGTATACCACCCATTAATTATGAGCCTGATCCTAAATCTAAAAATATCCCATTAGTAATCACGTGTCTTTCCAAAAATTATCCAAGTCATATGCATCTTATTGTAAGTTTTTGAATGAAATTGCATATTATATTGATTTCATTAAACAAGAATACATCACTTATATAGAACTCTAATCCTAAGCCTAAAAGAATACATACTAATGCCTAAGCCTAAAAGAATACATACTGATATAGAACTCTAATTCCTAAGCCAAAAAGGAAAAAAGGAAAAACCTAATATAGGCAATATTCTCACACTCCCGCTCAAACTCAAGGTGTTTTAGCAGAAAACACTAAGAGTTTGTCAAGAAGAAACCGAAACCGAGCAATGGTGTGAGTCTTAGTGAAGAAGTCAACAAGTTGTAGAGTCGAAGAGACAAAGGAAGCGAGATAAAGCTAGACTGCAAATGCTGACGGACGAAGTGACAATCAATCTCAATGTGCTTTGTCCGTTCATGGAAGACAATGTTATGAGCAATTTGAATAGCACTTCGGTTGTCACAATAGAGAGAGGTCAGGGAAGACTGAGGGATGCTCAAGTCAGATAAGAGACCACAAAGTCAGACAATTTCAGTAGCAGTATGAGCTATAGCATGATACTCAGCTTCGGCAGTAGAACGGCCAACAACAGTTTGTTTCATGCTTTTCTAAAAAATCAGGGAATCGCCAAGAAACATACAGAAACCAAAAGTGGATTTACGATCATTAATATTACTAGCCCAATTAGCATCAGCATAGGCCACCAAGTCTAAGGAAGAAGTAAAAGAGAATAACAAGCCCTGAAAGATAGTATTGCGAAGATAACGAAGGATCTGAATCAAAGCAGCCCAATGTGTAGAGCAAGGAGTAGAAACGAATTAACTAACCACATGGACAGCATAGGCAAGATCAGGGCGAGTAACTGTAAGATAGACTAAGTAACCCACAAGCTCGCGATATAATGTAGAATCGTCCAGAGGAAAACCATCACTAGTGTTGAGCTTTACATTAAGCTCAACGGGAGTATCAGAAAGCTTAGTGTCAGTAAGATCGACGTGATAGATAACTTCGTTGTCATACTTGGCCTGGGACAGAAAGTAACCCTTGGGAGAAGAAGCCACCTCAATACTAAGAAAATACCACAATAATCCCAGATCTTTCATTTCGAAAGTGCGGAAGAGATGCTGCTTAACTTCAGAGATAGCAGAAGAGTTAGAGCCAGTGATGATCATCTCATCCACATATAATAATAAGGCAACAAAACCAGCAGAGGTGTGGAGGAGAAACAATGCAGAGTCGTGGGCATAAGGATGAAACCAAAGCGCAGTTACAACTGTCTAAAAGCGATCATACCAAGCACGGGAAGATTGCTTCAAACCATACAGAGCACGCTAAAGACGACAAACCTGACTAGAGGAATGGTGAAGGCCAATGGGAGGATGCATGTAAACCTCCTTAGTGAGATGGCCATTAAGAAAACCATTCTTAACATCCATCTGATAAAGAGGCCAATGACGAGCAACACTAACACCAACAGAGATCAAAGTACGGACAATAGTTATCTTGGAAACAGGGGCAAAGGTCTCCTCATAATCCATATCATATTCTTGTGAGAAACCTTTGGCAACCAGATGAGCTTTATAGCGCTCAAGAGAACTATCAGAATGAGTCTTGACTTTATAAATCCATTTGCAACCAATCAGATTCTTGCCAGCAAATAGAGGAACCAGCTCCCAAGTACTAGTTTTTTGTAATGCAGACAACTCATCCTCTATAGCTTGAATCCAATTAGGATCCTGACAGGCCTCCTTGTAAGACTGAGGTTTTGAAACAGAGCGAATAGCAGACAAAACTGTACAATATGAAGGAGAAAAACATATTTTAGCAAAATCAAGTTTGTTTACCTTTTTACGGATGCGAAGGGGATACTTACTATTAGCCAAATTAGGGTCAGCAGAAGCAGGAGGATCAACAGCAGGGGCATAGACAACTGGTGGAGGGAGAGCCTTGCGACAAGAATAGACTAACAACGGAGAAGGAGAATAAGCAGGCGGGGGAATAGACTCATGGGGTACAGTGGAGAGGGACTCAGTAGAAGGTGTAGTAGGAGAAGAAGAAGGAACAAGTTCATGGGGAACAATGGAGATGTACTCATCAGGAGAGACTTCAGAAGGAAATGGATCAATGTGAACCAAATCTTCTTTAGAAATCGGAGCATTGAGAGGAGGAAGCTGAAAGTAAGCTAGACGCTCTAGGAAGGCAACATGGCGAGAGACATAAAGGCAGTGGGAAACAGAATCGTAACAACGATAGCCTTTCTTAGTAAGACTGTATCCCAAAAAGAAACACAAGACAAATCGGGCACTAAGTTTTGTCCTATCTTTCCGGGAAAGGACAAAACATGCATACCCAAAAACACAAAGGAAAGAGTAATTGGGGAGTTGGGAAAATAGAGCCTCATAAGGAGAACGACAAGAGAGTAAGGGGGTAGGCATACGGTTGAGAAGAAAAGCAGCTGTAAGAACGGCTTCCCTCCAAAAGGGAGCCGGAACGAAGACAGAAAAGAGGAGAGATCTAGATATCTCAAGGAGATGACGGTGTTTACGCTCAACACAACCATTTTGGGCAAGTGTGTCAGTACAGGAAGTTTGGTGAATGGTACCCAATTTGGCCAGATAGTTACAGAACTCAGTTTTAAAATACTTCCCACCTAAGTCAGACCATAACAATTTAATGGTAGACCCAAGTTATGCAATGATCATAGACTGAAAGTTACAGAATATTTGGTAGAAGTCAGATTTATGAGTCATAAGATAAACCCAAGTATAGCGTGTGCAATCATCAATAAAAGACACATAGTAGTTGTTTGGCATGTGCTAAAGTAGTGCATACTATTTTAGCACATCATCTTATTTTAGTTACAATCATCTTATTTGGGTTACATCACCTTTTTACCACATCACTTCAAACCCAACCCATATTTCATTTTTTTTCGTAAAAAGTCAAAGTATACTAATCTACCACTTCCCAGACAACCCTATAGTATGCAGAACCCCCTTTAGCATGAACATGAGAGGGTCCTCAGACATTAGTATATGCATAATAAAGGAGGCTTAGTAGAAGCCAAAAAGACAGAGGGAGGCAGAGTCTGACTGGTTGTTTTAAGATGGGTTTCCTCGGAGAGGAGCTCACGAACAATAGCATCCACAGAGAGAAGAGGAGACCGGTGAAGGATGCCACCTCGAATGGCCTCATATTGAGGGGAGAGAGCTGTTAAGAACTGCACTAAACAACGCTGCTCCCGAAACTCAATATAAGCATCCAGAGACCCGTCATCTCAATATAGAAGTCCTGAATAGACTGATCCCGCTAACGAGCACTCTAAATAGCTGTTTCCAACTCATACTGCTTGGCAAAGTTGGGCTGTTGATAAACACTTTGTAAGTAATCCCACATCTCTTTGGCAGTGCTGTATTTAGAGAACATTATCACGATACGATCATCTATAGAATTATGAAACCAGGTTAAAACTTGGGCATTATCACAATCCCAAGTGTCATAGGAAGTCAGATATTCTTCTTGTTTTGGATCCGATGGACGAGGAACAAAACTAGAAACATATCCCCATTTTTTTTGACCGAGAAGAAAATTTTTCATGACACTAGACCAATAAGGATAGTTGTCACCAGTAAGTTTGCATTTAATGGCCTGAATTTTGTCTTTCGACATTGTGATGAACCAGAAGGAAAAGATGGGGCAAAGTGTGATAACCAGCAAAAATAAATAATCTGAGAGGTCGAAGTACAATAAATAAAAAAGGGAGAGCCAATTGACAATATATCATTAACCAGTGTTTAGTAGAGAGAACCAGACTCAGATAAGTGAGAGCGAGCGAACCATAGCAGACAGAGTGAGAGACGAAGAAGCTAGATGTTGCGATGACCCAACCTTGCGAGTCGAGGGATAGCCTGATGTCGCGATTTTGAAACCAAAGTGAGCCAGAGAGATCGTAACTCAGAGCACCGTGAGAGATCACAAACCAACAACTAGGGTTTTCGCGAATGGGTCACGAGGAGACAAAGCAACCAGATAGGTCTCGCAAACCAACCAAAGCAGACGACCTAACTACATGGATCGAACGAATTAGATGAATCAAATGCCTTAATAATTTACGATGAATAGAAGTGATGAATAGATGGGATGAACCAATAGGTTGAATTCCCAACGAACCAGTGTGGGTAATCTTGAGCAAACCAAAGATCAGAACCAAAGAAGCTCTAATACCATGTAAGTTTTCTGAATAAAATTGTATATTATATTGAATTCATTAAACAAGAGTACATCACTTATATAGAACTCTAATTCTTAAGCCTAAAAGAATATATACTGATATAGAACTCTAATTCCTAGTCCTAAAATGAAAAAAGGAGAAACCTAATATAGGTAATATTCTCACACTTATGTGCTATAGTTCTCATCTGTTCCTATTCCTAGTAAAATGCAGGAAGCTTTAGCAGATGATAGATGGATCCAAGCCATGGCAGAAGAAATGGAAGCACTTGAAAAGAATGCTACTTGGGAGCTTGTGCCTCCACTGAAGGGAAAGAAAACAGTGGGATGTAGATGGGTGTTTTCGGTCAAGCATAAGGCGGATGGGACCACTGAAAGGTATAAAGCTCGATTGGTTAAAAAGGATATACACAGTCATATGGGATTGACTATCAAGATCCGGTCGCCAAACTTAATAGACTTAGAGTGCTTTTGTCTTTGGCAACAAACCAGGATTGGCCGCATCTTCAATTTGATGTAAAAAATGCTATCTTGCATGGAGATCTTGCAGAAGAAGTATATATCGATCCTCCTCCGGGTATAGAGAAGTAGTCGAATGTTACAATGGTGTGCAACCTCAAAAAGGCATTGTATGGGCCAAAGAAATCTCCAAGAGCTTGGTTTGGCAAATTCACCAAGTCTATGAAGAACTTCGAATATAAACAAAGCAACTCAGATCATACCTTGTTCTTAAAGCATAGAAAGGGTAGACTTACTACTTTGATTATCTATGTTGATGATATGGTGGTAACAGGTGATGATCAAGATGAAATTGAGAGCTTATAGCGACACTTGGTGTTGGAGTTTGAAATGAAACAACCTTTCTTGGGATTGAGGTATCCTGCTCAAAGAATGGTATTTTCTTTTCTCAACGAAAATACATTCTTAACTGAAACAGGTATGCTTGAATGTAAACCTGTGAATACTCCTATTGAACAAAACGACAAGTTGTTTCATTGTTTGAATGTAACTTCTACTGATCAAGCAAGGTACCAAAGACTTATGGAAAAATTGATTTATTTGTCCCAACTCGACCAGATATTGCTTATTCAGTGCATGTAGTGAGCCAGTTTATGCATGATCCTCACAAACCTCACATGGATGCTGTGGAATGTATATTGAGGTATTTGAAGTTTGCTCTGCGTAAGGGTTTATTGTTCACCAAGAATAATCACCTAAAGGTAGAAGGTTACATTGAAGCAGATATGGCTGGTTCAGTTGATAACAGAAGATATACGTTAGGATATTTTACATTTGTAGGAGGAAACCTTGTGACTTGGAGGAGTAAAAGGCAACCGGTAGCAGAGAGGTCAAGTGCAGAAGTTGAATATAAAGGCATGGCTTTTGGAGTGTGCGAGTTACTATGGTTAAGGAACTTGCTAAGGGAATTGGGTGTTGACTCTCAGGGCACAATGAAGTTGTATTGTGATAACACTTCAGCTATGGCAATTGCTCACAATCTAGTTCAACACGATCAGACGAAGCATATGGAAATTGATAGACACTTTATTAAGCAAAAACTTGACGCTGGAATCATTACTTTTTTGTTCGTGAAGTCTGAACATCAACTAGTTGATGTTCTTACCAAGGCTGTAGCCAGCAATGTTTTTGATGATTCTTTAGGCAAGTTAGGCATGTGCGATATCCATTCTCCAACTTGAGGGAAAGTGCTAGAATTAAGGATTTGATATGGTCAATATCCTTGATTGATATCATTAATATTCTTGATTAAGTAATTACCTTTATTTTCTACCTTAATTATAGGGTACTTCCCTGTATGTTTATTCTTTCCTTGTAAATGTTTGTGTCTATATATATATATATATATTGTAGAACTACAATGAATAGAATCATCAGAAAATTATTTAACAATTGTATTATTTTACAATGATCCAACTTGCTCCATCTGTCCTAGTTATGATATTTTGGCCGAGTATTCTCTCCCTATCATGGGTAAATCCATAAAGTCCATTTTATCAATTAACAAGTTAAACTCTTTCATAGTTTTGCTTAATCTCATACATCCACTGATCAAAACCCGATTTCTGTCATGATCATCATTCGGGGCATAAACATTACCGATCACTTCTTCAACCGACCCCTTAAGCATGCCTATGATCAAAATAAAATTCATAGCTAAGACTTTAGATGTTAGCTTTAAAATATCATACAAATTGTGTGATTTAAATAAAATAAATAGATTCATGATAAATTAAATTGGAAAAACCACAGAACAAGAATTCATGGGAAAATTACATCTTGATGAATAGAAATACATGTAACAAATTAAAATACTGAAATGAGAAAAGAAAGCAAACCGAAGCCTGTGTGATACTATAGTCTCCTTAAAATAGATTCGCCGCCTCACCGTGGGTGCTGGAGATATGTCGGCGTCTGTCTCTCAGGATACGACGATTTAGAACCCGCTAACGTAGAAGCATCTTTTGCTTAGCTTCGGCGAACTGACAATGGCAGCACTCTCTCACACAGGAAGAATATATTATAGGAGCAGACTGACTATAATATGAGAGCAAAAATTTTTGTACTCCAATCAAAGAGGATGGTCTCTTTTTATACACAATGAGGGAAAGAGGAGAGAACTTAGCTTATTTTTGTGATGACATTCACAATGTTGAGCATGTCCTTTTATAGGCATCTTTGGCAAGACAAATGGCAAGGCCATGTGTACCTCATGGCTTCCAAAATCATGTGTCCCTCATGGCTAGGCCACGTGTATCTCATGGTCTAAGACACCATTAAGGTCACGTGTCCCTCATGGCCTAAGACACTGTTATGGCCATGTGTCTTTCATGGTTTGACCATGTATAAAATGCTCAATCATCATTCTCAATCTGTCATTCATGAGGCCAATTTTATGGGACAATTTTCATTCAATTCTCAAACCAAAAAACCATTTTTTTCCAACATAAAACTCCTTCCTCCCATATTCACTAAAGTCCTCCAGATGCACCCTCTGATTCCACAATTTCCCATTGGCAGTCCCTATTAAGACACCCTTCACCTTTCCAGCTAACTGTAAACCTTCATCATAAGGATTATTATGACACCCTTCTTGTAGCTGTTCTCGCTGATCTTTAGCATCCAAAACTCTAACCGAGATATTCAGTAACACTTTATTCAATTCCTTTAAAACAGGTTTCAATGTCCACAGCTTTACAGATAATCGCAACACAGAGACCCTTCCACAAATTGAAGCTATGAATTACGCAAGATAATTCCAAAATGCTTGTTTGCCATCCAAAAACCAAAGAATCTAAAGGGCCTTTTAGCCCTCCGTGCAAAAAGTATTAACAGAAATGGGGCAATGATCGATATTCTTGGATGGTTAAAACAAATTGACCTTCGGGGTATTTATCTTGCCGCACTAAGTTAACCAGAACCTTGTCTAGTTTACTTCTATGAACTTCTATTATTCCCAAATCCACCTCTTCTGTTACTCCATGCAAACCAGAAACCCTTAGAAGTTAGGTTCTCCAAATCTGTATCTTCCAGGCAAGAATTAAAATCATTAACAGCTCCCATAACCAAAGGTCAACACTCAATCTTTCATGAGCATGTCTAACCAAAGTTATTAAAGGGGAATGCATAAGGTTAGGAGTTTTACTCCTCATGAGGTGAGGTGTAAGCCTTAAGGCGTTGAGACATAAGCATTTCAAATTCTGAATTTTTATATTTAGTAAATAATTTAAATATTTTAAAATAATAAATAAATTCATCAAAATTAAATATAAAGGTATAAATACTTTTCTGCCCAAGGCCCATTGCAGAGAAGGAAACTTTGCTTTATTGAAAGTGAAATTGGTATTCTTAGCTTTAGTGATTGAGCTTCTCACTGAGCATTAATTTTGTATTTTTTCTTAATTGGTCATTTATTTATTTTTTTCTATGAAATATAGTCGCAAAAGGGGTTCTTTTTAGTTGTTACTTTTTTTATGTTTAAACCATCCACTAGACTAAGTTTAACAAAAATCTAGGACAAACTTTTCATTTGCGTACTCCTCACATGCTTATACTTAAAAGCATATCAGATGCACCTAAGGCGCATGTCTCAGACTGTGTGCGCAAGCCTTTGGGGAGTCAAGCCTAAAAATCAAAGCCTTGAGGCCTTTTGCCTTAGCCTAAAGGGATGGAAAGAATGGTTTGGCTTACTTATCAAATGAGGTAGAGGCCATGTATATATAATATATTCATGATATAGTTTAGGAAACAATATAAACAAGGAACCAAATCTACCAAAAATAAAAATATTCTAGTTCTTATATTCCTATATTCAAAATTCCTCCCAAGCTGGTGTTAAGACATTTAACAAACGCGGCTTGTCATTGGATGACTGGAGCAACATAGGTCCCATAGATTTTGTGAATATGTCTGCTAACTACTGAGAAGAAGAGACAAAGGATGGATTCACAATACTAGTTCGAACCTTTGCTCTAATGAAATGTATGTCAACCTCATTATATTTGGTACGCTCATGAAGCACATAATTAGAGGATAACATAATGGCAGATTTAGAAACAGTAGCTTGCTTTTTACTTTTTCACGATATAAGATGATCACCATAGAAAGTACAGAAGCCAGAAGTGGAACCCGATCAATCCTAGATCTTGCATAGTCAACATCAATGATACAGGAGGGCCTAAATTGAAGGTCAGATGTGAAGAACAATCCCAATTCAGGAGAAGTCTTCAAATACTTGGGGAATAGGCTTGGTGGGCATATCAGAACTAACACCAGGAGGTGTCTCAATCATGGTGAAATAATAGCGGTTGAATTATAGCAACACAGTTCAGAAAAAATGCGAGAAGCCGGAAAAACTCAACGGCTAATCTAGATAAATGCTACCGAATAAGGACAATAGTCCACGGAATGAGAAAGAACCATAAAAAGTGCTTAATACATCAGCATCACACCTTGGAAAGGGAAAAAGAGGGCCTGAACTACCCTAAAAAGGCTGCTGAAACACCTAAGGCCAGTAAACAGCCAGGTCAGCAGCAAATCTTGCCTGCAGAGGATGAACCCACCTGCCGATGGTCTAGGACAGACGGGTAAGGGTTGTCGAGGGGTGTAGGAGGGAGAGGTGAGGTGGTGGAGTGGTGTAGAGGGGCTGTTGGCACCTAAGGAAGAAGAAAGTATTGGAGATGAGATTATATTATCAAAAATATTAGAAGATATTAAAGATATCAAAATATTTGAAAATCTCATGATTTGTACTTATTATGATTTTTGTATCTTTGATTTATTTCAATTCCTTAACTAAAGGGATTTGATTGTATCTCTCACTCTATATATATCGTGTATCATGTAAACAAGAGTACCAAGTTGAGTGAAAGGAAGATATAGCCCTTTAGGGTTTTGTGTGTGTGGATGTAGGTCAATATTAACAGAACGTTAAACCTTTGTGTTTTTATTTTTCTCTTTTTTGTCTCTATTATCTCTCTATATTTAACCTTATTACCTTCTTACAAAACTCAATTTGGTATCGGAGCTTACCAAACCCTAGGCATGTTTCTCTATGGAGTGCTTTCTCATTCCACTTTTTTTTGTTTGTTATCAAGGTGTTTTTCCTTCTTCCTTGTGTTGACCACTAGTTTGCAGATGTGGCAACCAAACTCTGTGATTTTTATTTGTTTTGGGACTGCTGGTGTGTTTAATAGCATTATCATGTGATATGCTGAGTTTTCCAGCTACTTCTCTACCCTTTTGGGGTCCCTGTGTTGATGTGGTAAGCACATATTTGGTTTGTTTTATTTTTTATTTTTTATTTTTGGGCTACTGGTGTATTCAGTAGCATTCTTTGTGGGATGTCGTTTTTTCGGCAGTTCTGTTTGTGGTGATTTGCCATTGCTATGGCCTTGTTGCTTTCTCTCTTTTGGTTGGTTTCTCCTACTGCCATCATGATTGATTCAATACACACTTCTCAATAGCAAGATGTTGACTCCTTGCCTATGTTCATTGTAGTTGTCATTGAAGGGAGTTATTACAATTGTTGTTGTCTTTCAGCAACTTCATTGTAGTTGTTTGTAATAATCATTCTTTTTTCAAGTGGGATACTTCACTTCAACCGTTCAATGTTCCAACTTGAGAGCGAATGTTGGAGATAAAGATTATATTGTCAAAGATATCAGAAGATATGGAAGATATCAAAATATACAGAATCTTATGATTTGTGCTTATTATGATTTTTTGTATATTTGATTTATTTCAATTTCTTAACTGAAGGGATTTGATTGTATCTCCCACTCTATATATATAAACAAGAGTATCAAGTTGAATGAATGAAAGATGTAGCCCTTTAGGGCTTTGTGTGTGTGGATGTAGGCCAATATTGGGCGAACCACGTTAAATCTTTGTGTTCTTACTTTTCTCTTTTTTGTCTCGATTATCTCTCTATATTCAACCCTATTACCGTATTACAAAACTCAACTGAAAAGAGGGGAGGAATAGGTTGGGCAGTGGCTGGGTAATGGTGGCAGGAAGGAAGAGAAGGGCTAGGGTTTCCAAGCTTAGGCTCTGATACCAAAAAGGATGAAAATAATAGTTTGGCTTACCTATCAATGAGGTAGAGGCTATGTATATAATATATTTACAATACAATTTAGGAAACAATATAAACAAGGAACCAAATCTGCTAAAGATAAAAATATTCTAATTCCTATATTCCTATATTCATCAAGCATCGCCTTGAGGTGAGCATCAAGGCGAGCCTCAGTAAAGCTTTTTAAAACTGTGTCTAACCACATTAAAATCACTAAAATCCAAGCTTCAGTATTCACCAATCTACACACATGCTTCAGATTCAGAGTATTCCAAGGAGAAACCCTGCTAGAATAATTATTAGAGCCATATATGACGGAGATACACATATGATGATCAGAACCCTTATGAATAGTTCTGCAAGTGACAACTTGATCATGAACCACAATGGGAATGACCTACCAAACCAAAGTATTCCAAGTGAATATAATCCTCGCTACATTCCAAGACCGATATTATCCAGATACCCTAATCATTTGGTAAACTATGCTTCAAAATAGTAGGAATTTTAACCTTCCTAACCTTTGTTTCAATGATACCAAAACAAAAACCTATTATGGTAGATGATCTTCTTAATCTCGATTGCTTTATAGGGCCATTGAGACCGCTAATATTTCAAGCACCTATATTCATTATCTTTTGGAGTTAGCTTTCCCACCCCCAACTTTTCCAGAGGCCTCTTCTTTGCCTCCCTACCTGAACTAATCCCAAAGGTGTTATTGATCCGGATCTGTGAATAGGAGAATGAATCTCGCCCTCCAAATCATGTGTCCAAGATTGTCCGTAATGTTGATGCTATCGATGCAATCCCAAATTTAGAACAATCAAGCATAGTCATGGTATCCCGTTATTGCAGGAACTGGATGAACTTCAGTTGTACAACCCTCGCCACCCATGAATCCTGAAGAAGAGGATTCACCAACCCCTCTATATAGGTGACCACATGAATAGGAATAGGATTAACCTCAGAAACTAACTCCTCAAGAACCCTCATGTTGGGCCTGGCATCATCATGTACAACTTCTCATGTTGTTAACTCTACTAATGAGCCTTCTAGCTTCTCTGTTGCTTCCAAGTTTGAGCACCGGCGCTAGGCCATATCTCAAGAATTTTCACTTCAACGACAAGGTACTTGGGTCCCTTGTCCCGCCGGAAAGAATGTTGTGGGATGTGATGAGATATCTCGCCTAGCCAACTTGAGCACCCGGCAGCCTTTAGCTTAAGGCTTCTAGCAAACTTGAGCAAATGCAGCAGAATCACTTTTAAGGTGCTATGATTGTTCACCACATCACAGTGGCTCAAGTCACAAAAGTCACAAAGACGCAGTATGAATAGGAAATCAAGTAGCTACAGTTGTAAAGTAGTGGAGGCATTATTTATTATTTGATATTTTGTGTTCTGAAGTAGGGCGACACCATATTATGCTACCAACACAAATTTCAAAATACACTTTTTCACATAATTTCCTCTTTCTATTGAATCACACATAGATTAAAGGACTCCAGTTATGCATGGTATAAATATAAATATGTTACGTACTTATAGTGATATTGACCCTGCGCATTTTGTAACGACTCACAAGATCTGAATGTGAAAACAACCACAGAATATAGTTTTGTGTTATTATAAACATGTTATTTCTTGTAATGTCTTATATTTTTAAAAAACACTAACTCTCTTTCTATTTATATGAAGCATTTATTGATGATTCGATTTGTATGGCCACTTTATGAGGTTAGCAAGTCTTCTCTTGTTTATATAATTATTTTTATTTTTTGTATCACATCTAATAGAATAGTTGCTCACAGTTTGAGACATAATAATAGTTAACCTTGTCACAATATTGGAACCAAAGTTCGGAAAAGCAAAAAACGTATCACAAAAATTAGTAATATGAATAGAAAAAGTGTTAATCTAGTATGTCAGTAATCCCAAAAAAATCATATTACCAACAAAGCAAAAGTACACAAAATACACATTGCAAGGACACAAAATTAGTAAAAAGAAAATGATATGACAATACTTACACTTTGGTACTTTATATAACCATCATGGACAACTAGGATAAACTGGGGATTAAGGAGAGGTTTGTATTAATTGGCTAAATTACAAAATTGATAGGATTTTGTCAATCCCTTATAAACTTGGACAAAATACAAAATACACAAAATTACAAAAAATACACATGGCAAGGACACATAATAATAGATCCTTTTCTCTTTATTTTTAGTCTCTTAAGATCATGATAAAAAATGGGCAAACCGGCACAATGATTCTGAAACGATCATTCGATTAACCAGGAATTTCATGGCAGCCATTTATCGAATGATCGTTTCAGAATCATGGTGCCGGTTTGCTCATTTTTTTGGAATCATAAACCCTCCTCTGAAAGCCACCGTCCATGGACCTTTCCAATGTTTCTTTTGCTGGTCCCATTCATTTTTGAGTTCATCGGCCAATAAATCTAGCTCTCCCATCTGTTTGTCAGGGAGTTTCGATGCTTGAGGATGTTGCATGTGCATATGCACTGACATCAACACAGATTCGTGCTCCTCTGAGCTCCAGAAAAATGGATGGACAAAGAGCTCATTTAAATCTTTCTTGCACATCAAAAAAAAAAAAAACATTCCAAAATATATATATATATAGAGTCCACCATTTTGTCCCAAAACCCATTTAAGTCAATTGTGTTTGGCTTAATCATGTTGTTACTAATTTCTTATGTTCATCTTCAGGGATATTGATGTTGAGTGCTTGGTTGCTTAATTAAATTTGGTTGCCGTACACAAGATTCTTTTCCTTTTTCTTTTTTTCTTTCTTTCTATGCTCCACTAAATTTTTATCAACTGGCTTTGTTTTTTGAACAAAGATGCTTGCAACATGTATTTATACCCAGAGACTAAAGCGGTGATCATAAAACTAACAATGTGCCAAAATACTGCATTGATGGAGGTTCTACAGGGAACATTGTCAGACTCATCAAACATATTCGCAGCAAACAACTTACCTCCATTCAAGGTTCTCTAGACACTCTTGACGTGGTTTTCCTAAATTTTATTTCCCAAAAACTTGTTGAGTCCATCTTCCTCATTTGAAGCTGATAAATTGCTAATAACGACCAATAAAATATTCTAAAAAACTTAATCATTGGTGTTGAGCACCTATTTTTTGTGACCTTTATCTAATAAATGACCTAGTCCTCCTAGATATACTTCTCAGAATTAACAATATATATATACTAAAAAAATAGTGAAAAAAATGCAGTCCTTGATATAGCTCATAGGTTGTGATAGATTTGTCTGAGCTTAGAATGTCTACATGAGATTGAATAACTTTGCATTATCGTGTGATTTATAGTATCTGAAAAGAAATTTTTTGGTTTGTCCTTACCACCATTTTTTTGATTGTGCCCTTTTCCTTTTAAATCAATCAACTCATTGATTGGCGGAGCATTTGCCATTTGAAAGAGGCTTTCTATTACTTCTGCACAACGAACTACCACTGAATCTTTGATTGTTCCTACAAAAAAAAAGGGCCTACATAGTACACATTAAATGTTCCTACAAGTTACAAATAAATATTATCCAAGCAAAAACGCAATAAATATTTAAAATAACTAATAGCTAAATTTTATAAGGAAAAACACTTTTCCTTTTAATTGTATATAAAAAAATAGATATAGTTTGCCTAGTTAGCTTTTGAAGCAATGGACAGACATAAAAAAATTTCATTGCCCTCCTTGATGAAGAAATCATCGATGTGTTTTAAAAAATAATCATTTAAGCTCGTGTAAGGACCTTCATGGACAAGTTTAAAAAACTCAACATCAACAGTAAAATATCTCAATCCCACGAAGTGTGGATTACCGAGCTCGTTCAACTTGTTGCAATATTTAACTGTTTCCATCTTGAAGCATCTACTCAAAATGCTACAGGGATATGAATTGGTAACCCCTCCGTATTGCATGGTTACTGGGGTAAAGTCTACTGGCTTCAGCTTTTCAGAAACTTCAACGGTGAAATTAATTGTTTTTCTCCAAATCTAAACAATTAAATGTCAATGTCAATCCCAGCAAGTTACAGATAAAAAATAAAGTAAAATAAAATCAATAACAAAGGTTTAGTATTTTATGTTTCCGTCTGCACTTTTTTTATTTGAATAGAACAACTTGCTGTAAAATAAATGGCAGATTTTAAGTTCACTTATTTATCTACTTTAAAAACTAAAAAATAACTAATAATAAAGTTAGGTATAGCATACCTAGTTCTCCGTCTCCACCCTTTAGAGGAAACAAAAAAAACGTCGTAAATATCCACAAAAGATTATACGGATAATTCAAAAAAATTATAAGCAAACAAATGTTTCTAATGCAGTAACATATTTAGTAATTGTTATCTTCTTAAAAGAAAACAAATGTTTCTTTTATATGTAATTGTTTGCTTTGCACATTAGGTAATTGGACCAACATCAAGTACCTTTCTTTTGCTTTTCTTACAACATTCATTCTCATATGCCACTTTACAGTGAATAAGCCAATTACGAATCATCTTTCCCACCAACTCACATGTATAACGCTAGTTGGGAACCATCTCCTCAAACATTCAATTTTAATTCATCTTCAAAGCCTAATTAGTTCTAGGCAGTTTTATAGGCTTCATAAGACAACTAAGACACATCATGCCCTTAAATTTTTTCACATATGCTTATAACAATTAAATATTGAATCAAAGACTAACTAGACCAATAATTTAATATTTATAGTCTTTTGTGGGTCTCACATCATGTTGATGCCTTCTATGTCCTCGGGGACTATACAGCGTTCCTGCGGTCTCACATCATGCCACCTCTGACTGAGGGCGTGGCTAGCGCTATCGGAGTTGTTGATGCCCAAGTCGTTGGTGATGATGCTCCAGCTGGTGCTGCTCCTACTGCTAGAGGTCTTGCACCTCCTGCTGGTGACACTGCTCTTCCTCTTGGACATCCAGCGCTTCCCACATCGATCACATTTTAGCGCCTGGATGGCCTTCTCGATGAGCTGCCTCTAGAGCCTCTCGGATGATGATCTCTTGTCCTCACTCTAGAGATGTAACGACCCAGAAATCCTTTCCTCCGCTCGGCGAAGAGTAGCTTCAGCGGACTTTTGGGGTTTCGGCAATTTTTCAGATGGCACGAGATTCGGGAGTTGTGGTTCTCCGCTCGGCGGGAGTTTACGCCTTCGGCGACGACTTTGTTGGTCTGCTGGCTCGGCGCAAGGTTGGCTTCGGCGGTCGCTGGGTAAGTTTGATTCGAAGCATGTGGACTCATTTTGATGTTCTTCTTAGTGTATTTGAAATGTCCTTACCTTATTTTGGGATATTAATTGAGATGATAAGATGATGGTAAAGTAAGATTGGACCAAAAACTTTAGTTTGAATAATTAGTTTCGACCAACCGTCACTCGTTTGCCCTTTTCTTTTTCCACACTTTGAATTTGAATGTGAGGTTAGGACCATTGGAAAGTTTATTTTTGGGGCTTCAATTTGAGCACAAGAATGACCTAAAACGGAGTCCGAATGAGAGAGTTATACCTGTTCAAAGTTTTGGGATTTGTGCTGAAAACAGGTCCGCTCGAGCGGGAATTTCTCCGCTCGAGCGTAGATTACGGGACAGCAGCTTTTAAACCAGATTTTTGGATCATTTTTGCACATATTCTTTTCCCCTCTTCTCTCCTTTCCCCCTAGGACCGAAAACCCTAGGGTTTTGATCCCAAATCCTCACCATTTCTCTTTGTTTTGATCAAGATCTTCCACCAAGAAGTGAAGAAGACAAGAAGATGAACATTTCCAACGATGTGCTTTTGGAATTTCAAAGTGATACTCTTGACCTAGCTTCCTTGCTTTCAATATTGAGGTAGGAGATCTTATTTGTATTGATTGATGGATTTATGGTATTTTGGGTGTAGATTTATGGTATGTTGTGTATATAACTACAAATCTATAGTTTTGTATATATTATGTCCAATTTGTGATTTGGGGGTTTTGGGTTTATTATGTTAGAGATGCAATTGCTAGATTAAGGTGATGGATTATGAACTTTAGATGGAGAAAATTGGAAGAAGAAGTAATGGTTTGAGGAGTTTGGATTTTTGTCTTGAAACCCTAAGTTGATTAATGGTGATAACTAATGAATTGGCCCAAATTGAAGGTAGAATAAGGAAATTGAGATGTTGAATTGTATATGTATAAATTTAATTGGATTTACGAGATATTTGAAATTATGTAAAAATATTAGCGAATGAACTTTGTTATAAACATTAGAATTTATGCTATAATGGAAGGGAAAAATTAAGGAAATAATGTATTAAGACTATGGTTGACATGAACTTGGGTGTGGAATGTTGAAATGAGATTCAGAGATTTAATTTGATTCATGTTGTATTGCCAAATGATGTGTAAATGGGATAAAGAGAAATAAACTAGTTAAAAGCGGAATAATGATATGTGACCCGATTTTTATGTGTATTATGAATTGTGTAGGGTCAATTCTGAGGCGGATCAAGCGTCTAATCACTTTGTGAGTAATAATGCGCTACATGTACATTTTATTTTCGATAATGGTTATGGTATTAACGCTACATTACGTGTAAGTGATTTCATTAACATTAAGTTAATCGAAATCGATATGAATGTTGAGGAAGCTACATACAACGGTATGTTTATGGAACTAATACATTCTATTTATATGGTATATTAATCCTCGGCATCTGTAAGCAATTGGTATCATCTTTGTTAATTATGAGACAACTATTTCGATAGATAAAATGCACATTACATTGTCGCGATAAACAAGTGAAATGTGAGTACTACTCGTCGGATGTATGTTTAATTCTTGCTAATGTTTGTCGGTACTATTAATGTACATTTATAATGTTGACTTTACATCGATAATGATGTTGTATGTGTATTAATTGGGATTGTTACGCTTTCTGTTTATTATTACATTTTATGGTGCAGCGATATTGAGATGACTTTGGGATGGTTACGCTCTGTTTATTTATTACGGTTATACATCTTGTCTATTGATCCGTTCCGTTTAAGATTTAGCATGATATATGCATTGGTTTCCAAAACTTATTATCTTCTACTAGTTACGTACCCTCACGCTTTATGCGTTACATCACGCTTTATGCGTTACATTACGCTTTATGCGTTCTGTTATCTCTGGTGATAAGCCGTTCATTATATTTGGGCGAAGGCTGATACATGCTTGTTGGGATGATGGCTATTACATTGTTATTTGAAAATATGAACATTTTAAATCCTCTGTACATACTAAAGCTGCGTTGTTAAGGAAGCTGGACTCATGATATTTCTGAGTGTAAATAAACATATATACGCAATTATATACTTTATTATTTGAGTGGAACATTACATGATTTACGTACTATTATTCATGAGCTTGACTCACTTTATTTTATATGCATTTTACGTAGGCACTCAACACGGAGGTCAATCTTAACTGTGGCTTCGATACAGTTGCCAAGTCTTGAGTGTCTAAAATTTGTTAGGTGTTAACCGTTCAACTTTTGGAGTTTTATTAAGTTTTAAAGTTGTATTTAGTCGTACCCAAATGTCTATGAGGAAGATGTATATGTGCATAACTATCTTTAGATACACATCAACGTATAATTATCGCATTATGTTACATCTCACGGTCTGGCATAGTAGTGATAGCTCAATGGATGTTATTTTACGCTATTATATATTATTGAATGCTTAGTTCGGGCCCATATGATATGTATACTTGAGTTTTGTGTACATTTGCGAATGGGTCATGCCCAAACTTTTAGGGGCGGGTTTGGGCGTGACAAGTGGTATCGAGCACGAGTTGCTATCTCACCTACGGATCCATTGGTTTGTAGGATGTCTAGAAAAGATTTAGGCTTCATGCATGACATCCTTAGTGCATATGAAAAGTGATATAGCGTTAAGAGTAATTTGTTCGTTAACGATTATGAGCCATGTCTATTATACCTCTCATGCCTATTATCCGAAATGATTGATTTTTGAAAAGCCTATTTTGATGACATTATGGTTGTTCGCTATGATACTCGTTTTGCTTATGATATGACATGATGAGACTTATTGACTTACGGTGTGGAGCAAAGTCTTTGTCGGAACTAAGTGCTACACTTTAGTGGGAGCCACCTCTAGAATCCGTCTGAGCCACCTCTTGAATCCATACACATACGTATATTACGATATATCTGTGCGAAAGGCTATCTGAAATTTGAAGGCCAATCGATAGTCTGGGCCAACATGCCAATCTGTTAAAATGGTATAAGTAATTGTGGCACCATTGATTCCTATGACCCTCACCAGGGGGTAACATTACCGTGGTCTATGGCCTCGCCAGGTAACAATATCGTGGCTATTGGTATCAATTTTGTGGTCTTCGGACCTACATTTGTGGTCTTGGACCTACTGTTGTGGTCATTAGACCTACATTTGTGGTCTTCGGACCTACATTGTGGTCATTAGACCTACATTGTGGTCTTGGACCTACTGTTATGGTCATTAGACCTACATTTGTGGTCATTAGACCTACTGTTGTGGTCTTGGACCTACATTGTGGTCATTAGACCTACTGTTGTGGTCTTCGACCTACCTGTTGTGGTCATTAGACCTACCTGTTGTGGTCTTCGGACCTACCTGATCTGATAGTTAGCCATATATGATCTTATGCAAAATTAAAATCTGAATATGGTTATGAGCATATATCTGAATCTGTTTCAGTTGTCATAAATTGCTTAAACACTAAGTATAAAAGATTTAGTTATGATATATTTTGTCTTCCTTGTCATGGTACTGTTTAGACCAATGATTTGAAATGTTATTGTGATACGTACTTTGATAAGTTGTGTTTGTACGGTAATGACATGATATTCAAAGAATATGATAGGTCATGAATCAAGGAATGATGTTCCATATATGGAAAAGTAACCATGACATCTGTAGTACAAGGCCCTTACCTGGGGGTAATAATACCGTGGTTTAAATATGTTATAAGATATGTTTTGCCACCGACGGTCTTGTACGGGTGGGTTATGGTCGAGCATAAACTCGCTACATTTACGATTCAAGTATAACTAAGAGTATGTATGAATATGTTTCTAATTATTCATTACTTATGCTATGTTATAACATGATGAAAATTGATAATATCAAATGAGTGCAGTTCATGTGTAATCGGGATTTGTCTATAGACTTTGTGAACTATGATACACGAGATTTGTACAAAAAAAAAAGAGAGGCAGCTATTGACTACTTGGAAGTGTAAGTAGAGAATCTACCGCAAAAAAAAAATCCTGTCTTCGTATATTTGGAAACATTCCTGTGAAATGTTTATGTGTAACTATGTCAATGTTAGATTTTAAAAAAAAAAAAAATTTCTTCTATCACCTATATGGAAGTTGTGATGTGGACTATTCTGTTTGATATTGAGAATTTCGATGAAAACAAATGGACTTGAGAATATTCCCTTTTACTTATTACAAATTAATTGACTACCACATTGAATTATCCTACTACGAATTTCGTTTTATTAAGGATTATGAATTTTGATGTTATGAAATCAAATTATTTCTTTGTTATACTATTGCATATGTTTTTGACACTATAGAATCTGGAAGGATGTGATTCTTATGATTACTGATTTATGATTCTATGAACGAACCTAGTAGAATTTACGAATGAGGAATAACTGGAAACTCTATTTATATTAACTGATTGAGCGGATGGTTTGGTCTCTAAATTCTGTATGACCGTTCTTGACCCTCGATAATTACAAGTTGTGAATCTGAAACTCGTGATTGATCTCGTGTTTTCGGTAAGAAAAAGGAAGAATCGTCGAATAGTAGAAAACAAAAAGAGGCCAAATTGATTTGTACTATGGTGATTACTTAAGTAAGATTTTGAATGCAATTTCTGACCTTGTTTGATAGCTATAATTATTGTTCAGATTTGAATTTTTAACGGCATGATCAGGTATCTACAATGGGGATTCTTCTTCCCACTATTCAAATTTTGTTAAAAAGTAGAGAAGGTGGGTTAAATCTACATAATGATGTGATTTTGATATGTTTTCGTAAATGGAAGATGTGGTAACTCTCAAGCAGGCAGAACCTTATTTGATAGGTTTAATTATGAATCTGAGACCAGCATAACTTTTATGTAATCTTACGTATGTTTACGAGATTTGAATTTCGGAATGAGTAAATGATTGGATTTTGTCCTATATGTTTAGATGTATGACTATATATATATACATTTAAGTCTTCTTACGTATGGAAAGAAAAGGATTGAACAAAAGAGCATAGATCTTCAAGGAAGTAAAGGAGGAAGTGAAGGGTGGTAGAGCTTTTAAAGCTTAAGGTATGTTTGATCGTTTGATTGACTTCTCTTGAAGTTGAGTAGGAACTTCTCTATGTGAGTGTCTTTAAGACATACTTGTATGAAGGGCTCCACTATTCTATATCTATATATATATTTTGTTTTTGTTCTAAATGTCAAAGAAATAAAGAGTTGGTAATGCCGTTAATTGAAGTGCAAGTGAAAATTTTTGGTGTTGGATCATACAATGTGTATTGTCTTTGGAATTGAGTTTTGAGCATGCACTAGGTGTGGTGCGCTTAGTTGATGACTGAGAAGTTGTTATGAGTTTTGGGATTATAAATGGATGGTGTTGCTCCTTGCCCGTTGAAATTTTGATGCGTGTATATCGATCGGAAATATTTGTGACCCTTTCCTATTCCAAGTATGGATCTAGTTTGGACATTACAAGGTATGTTTACATTTATGTATAACCTACTTTCTATTTAGTTTTCTCAAATTTGAGGACGAAATTTTTGTAAGGAGGAAGGATGTAACGACCGAAATCCTTTCCTCCGCTCGGCGGAGGAGTGGCTCGGCGGACTTTGGGGTTTCGGCAATTTTGGATGGCTTTGAGATTACAGGAGTTGTGGTTCTCCTTCGGCGGGAGTTCTGCTTCGGCGGGCGACTTTGTTGGTCTGCGCTCGGCGCAAGGTTGGCGCTCGGGTCGCTGGGTAAGTTTGATTCGAAGCATGTGGACTCATTTTGATGTTCTTCTTAGTGTATTTGAAATGTCCTTACCTTATTTTGGGATATTAATTGAGATGATAAGATGATGGTAAAGTAAGATTGGACCAAAAACTTTAGTTTGAATAATTCGTTTACGACCAACCGTCACTCGTTTGCCCTTTTCTTTTTCCACACTTTGAATTTGAATGTGAGGTTAGGACCATTGGAAAGTTTATTTTTGGGGCTTCAATTTGTGCACAAGAATGACCTAAAGCAGTCCGAATGAGAGAGTTATACCTGTTCAAAGTTTCGGGATCTGTGCTGAAAACAGGTCCGCTCGAGCGGGAATTTCTACGCTCGAGCGTAGATTACGGGACAGCAGCTTTTAAACCAGATTTTTGGATCATTTTTGCACATATTCTTTTCTCCTCTTCTCTCCTTTCCCCCTAGGACCGAAAACCCTAGGGTTTTGATCCCAAATCCTCACCATTTCTCTTTGTTTTGATCAAGATCTTCCACCAAGAAGTGAAGAAGACAAGAAGATGAACATTTCCAACCGATTTGATTTTGGAATTTCAAAGTGATACTCTTGACCTAGCTTCCTTGCTTTCAATATTGAGGTAGGAGATCTTATTTGTATTGATTGATGGATTTATGGTATTTTGGGTGTAGATTTATGGTATGTTGTGTATATAACTACAAATCTATAGTTTTGTATATATTATGTCCAATTTGTGATTTGGGGGTTTTGGGTTTATTATGTTAGAGATGCAATTGCTAGATTAAGGTGATGGATTATGAACTTTAGATGGAGAAAATTGGAAGAAGAAGTAATGGTTTGAGGAGTTTGGATTTTTGTCTTGAAACCCTAAGTTGATTAATGGTGATAACTAATGAATTGGCCCAAATTGAAGGTAGAATAAGGAAATTGAGATGTTGAATTGTATATGTATAAATTTAATTGGATTTACGAGATATTTGAAATTATGTAAAAATATTAGCGAATGAACTTTGTTATAAACATTAGAATTTATGCTATAATGGAAGGAAAAATTAAGGAAATAATGTATTAAGACTATGGATGACATGAACTTGGGTGTGGAATGTTGAAATGAGATTCAGAGATTTAATTTGATTCATGTTGAATTGCCAAATGATGTGTAAATGGGATAAAGAGAAATAAACTAGTTAAAAGCGGAATAATGATATGTGACCCGATTTTTATGTGTATTATGAATTGTGTAGGGTCAATTACGAGGCGGATCAAGCGTCTAATCACTTTGTGAGTAATAATGCGCTACATGTACATTTTATTTTCGATAATGGTTATGGTATTAACGCTACATTACGTGTAAGTGATTTCATTAACATTAAGTTAATCGAAATCGATTATGAATGTTGAGGAAGCTACATACAGCGGTATGTTTATGGAACTATTACATTCTATTTATATGGTATATTAATCCTCGGCATCGTAAGCAATTGGTATCATCTTTGTTAATTATGAGACAACTATTTCGATAGATAAAATGCACATTACATTGTCGCGATAAACAAGTGAAATGTGAGTACTACTACGTCGGATGTATGTTTAATTCTCGCTAATGTTTGTCGTTACTATTAATATACATTTATAATGTTGACTTTACATCGATAATGATGTTGTATGTGTATTAATTGGGATTGTTACGCTCTGTTTATTATTACATTTTATGGTGCAGCGATATTGAGATGACTTTGGGATGGTTCTTTCTGTTTATTTATTACGGTTATACATCTTGTCTATTGATCCGTTCGTTTAAGATTTAGCATGATATATGCATTGGTTTCCAAAACTTATTATCTTCTACTAGTTCTGTACCCTCACGCTTTATGCGTTCTGTCACGCTTTATGCGTTCTGTTACGCTTTATGCGTTCTGTTATCTCTGAGCTGATAAGCCGTTCTCATTATATTTGGGCGAAAGGCTATACATGTTGTTGGGATGATGGCTATTACATTATTTGAAAATATGAACATTTTAAATCCTCTGTACATACTAAAGCTGCGTTGTTAAGGAAGCTGGACTCATGATATTTCTGAGTGTAAATAAACATATATACGCAATTATATACTTTATTATTTGAGTGGAACATTACATGATTTACGTACTATTATTCCTCGAGCTTGACTCACTTTATTTTATATGCATTTACGTAGGCACTCAACACGGAGGTCAATCTTAACTTTGTGGCTTCCGATACCAGTTGCCAAGTCTTGAGTGTCTAAGCTGTTAGGTGTTAACCGTTCAACTTTTGGAGTTTTATTAAGTTTTAAAGTTGTATTTAGTCTGTACCCAAATGTCTATGAGGAAGATGTATATGTGCATAACTATCTTTAGATACACATAACTGTATAATTATCTGCATTATGTTACGTCTCACGGTCTGGCATAGTAGTGATAGCTCAATGGATGTTATTTTACGCTATTATATATTATTGAATGCTTCCGTTCAGGCCCCATATGATATGTATAACAGGTTTTGTGTCTGTTTGCGAATGGGTCATGCCCAAACTTTTAGGGGCGGGTTTGGGGCGTGACAAGAGACTTGACCGGTATACCCTTTCCCTTACTGCTATCCATTTATTGCCCATTATTTCAATATCAGTGCTAATCTCTTTTGTCTGCAGTACCCCGAGATGGGCTATACTGATCAGTGCCTGTAGCTCATTAACACACTGATGGTCATGGTGTGAAGTAGGGAGGCAGCTCTAATCTCTGTCGGGGTTGAGGTAACCTTCTATTGCTTACCTTATCTCCTATGTAGTTCTTTTGCTTCATACAAGTATAGATTATGTCATTTATTTTGTAACAATTCAATTTCATGCATCTTTGAAAGGATTTTGAATAACTTGACAGAAATTTGAGTTTACGACATGAAAATCTATTTTGTTCCAAATTGAACAACACAACCTTCATCCATAGGCACTCATAGAGATATATCAAATAAGTACATAAGCACATGGTAGAATGCTTAACATACTAAGAAAAACACACACAAACAGGATGCTAAAGCATAAAAGCCTACATATTTACCGACATCCCACAAACAATTAAAAAATAAAGCTAGTAAAAATATGCATCATCCTACATACAAGATTCTAATGCAATTCATTAACGATATGCAACTAGTGATTTGGCTTCTAAAATATGACAAGTGATTCATATAAAGAACATGAAATTGCACACAAAATCACGTAATAATTGATTAAACCCGCAGATGCAAATTTAATAGAATCTAGATGCATGAAATATGGATGTAAAGCATGGATATGATGATAAACAAACTATACTGCATATTTATAGATTTGGAAAGTGAGTAAAAGAATGGGATAGAAAAAAGCGGTGCGGGAATTATTACAACATTTGAAATATTACATATCCGAATAGGGGGGAAAGAAAGAAAATATTACAACAAGATATATCCTCACAGATCTCTCTTAAATTAAAAGAAAAATAGGAAAAACAGAAGCTTCAGGGGGCTTCGGAGACCATCAGAGACTATTTTGCTCAACGTCGGAAGGCTGCTGGGTTCTGTCCAGGAGAGGTTCGCTGGCCGGCCAGAAAACTTAGCTGCCGGCCAATTAATTGGTCGGCCAACCAATAAATTGGCTGGCTGGCCAATTAGGTTAGGCCAAAACTATGTTTCATTGTAAGTTCAAACAAAGAGCAAACAAGGGGTGTGTGGGTGGCTCAACTCATCACGTCCTGTTAGATTACAACAGTTTATGATATGAAATCAAAACAAGAAAAGCAATATGAGAAAGGAAATGCAAAAAATTAAAAAGTGCAAAATTCATATTCCAATGAAAGGATTTGGTTTCCAAAGTTTAGGAAGTGTATTCTTAGCTCTCAGTTTGAAAATTCAAAATTTTGGTTTGAATGGTGTTTTTAGGTTGTTTAACAGTGTGTGGGGGGAACTCTCTATTTTTCTTTCTTTCAAAAACACTAACTATTTGTTGATCAAGGCTACTGGAATTTGGCTATATCAGAATTTTTGAAACGGTTTTGGTGTATCAAGGATGTAATATCAGTGTATGACGGTGTATATAGAAAATAAGAGTTTTTTTTTTTTTTTTTCTCTCTCTTCTCTGAATCAATCCACTTCTCCTAACAATTTGATCACCTCTACATAAGCAATGCAAGAATGCTTAGTGGAAAAGATGGTGGGGGACAAGGTTGAAAACAAGGGCCGTAAGATGACAAAGGCCAAGGACTTTGTTGAAGGGGCCAACTCTCTTGACAATGACAGATGGGTAGGTACACATCCTGCAAGGCTCAATCGAGCAGGTGGGAGGAGACAAGGTGGATGACAAGGATGATCGCATTGGATGCTCCTTTTGGGGTAAGAGATTAATGCTCTTTTGACAAAGGAGGCCAAAGGAAGATAATGGAGGATGAGCAGGTGTATATCTCGTGCATGAATATATCAAGAAAGATTTGGAATGGCACTTCTCACATGCATTCAACAAGAATTCTATCAAAATTGCCCTGCTTTTGGGCAAACTAACCGGCCGACCATTGAGTTAGCCTTGGCCTGACTAATTTGCACAAAATAGGATTTTTTTGACAGAATTATCATTATTTCCTCCTATTTTCACATTGTTTTTTGCTCAATTTCCTTAGAAAATGTTTTAGTTCGAAGTTTAAAAATGAGCCTCGGAACACAACAAAAATATTCAAAATAAAGTGTAGAAAGAAACTTTCCAAAGAGGGTTTTGAATGGGACTTAAATATTTGGCCAAAATTCCATCTTTCTTATTGAGGATGTTGTGAGAAATACCTTCTTGTTTTCATCATTAGATAATCAAAAGAAAGGACTCGAGTCTTAGAGCCAGTCAAAATGAAGTGTCTATAGTTGCCCCCCTTTGACAGAACTTGAAATCATTTCATGGCGTGAGTGAATGTCAAAGCCTGAAGACGACCATTTTGACAAGGCTGCAAGACTTTGGCAAACAAACAAGATGCAAATGCAGTTGGTTGAACCAGAAGGTTGCTTATGTATCCCTTTTGCAAAGAATCAAACTAGCATAGTTCAGGGGCAAAATGCAAACGACATGCTCGAAATACATTTGAAAGCTGGGCTTACACGCTTCGTGAAGCCGATTTTTTTTGAAAATTCATGATCAATGCAATGCAATGATGATAAAGCTGTAAAGATGACAACATGTGAGGCAAACCTCGTGCAAATAACTTGCTCGAAATGCAATTGAAAATTGGACTTACGCACTCCCGCACAGCCAGTTGACAGTTGGACTTACGCGTTTCTGCACAGCTGGTTAAAAGTTGGACTTATGCGCTTCCGCATAGCCAGTTCAAAGTTAGGCACGTCTCATGGAAGAGGAGAAAATATGAACTTGAGATCCAAACGCATTTCACGCAAAAGGAGGAAAGATGGTATAACTAACAGATGTACCTAAGTGTATTTCATATGAAAAGGGAGAAGGTTTTAACTAGGTAATCTAAAATCCTAGTGTGTTTCATGCAGAGGGAGGAGATGTGGTATAACCAACAGGTGTACCTAATTGTGTTTCATACAGAGAGGGAGAAGATTTTAACCGGGTAATATGAAATCCTAGTGCATATCATGCAAGAGGAGGAAATGTGGTGTAACCAACAGGCGTACCTAACCGTATTTCATACGAAGAGGGGGAAGGTTTTAACTGGGTAATATGAAATCCTAATGCGTTTCACGCGAGAGGAGGAAAGGTGGTGTAGGGGTAATCTGAAATCCTAACGCATTTCACGCGAGAGGAGAAAAGCTGGTGTAACCAATAGGCATACCTAACTGTATTTCATACAGAGAGGGGGAAGGTTTTAACGAGGTAATCTGAAATCCTAACGCGTTTCACGCGAGAGGAGGAAAGGTGGTGTAACCAATTGGCAGCGAGAAGAGGAAAGGTAGTGTAACCAATTGGCATACTTAACTGTATTTCATATGGAGAGGGAGAAGGTTTTAACTGGGTAATCTGAAATCCTAACGCGTTTCACGCGAGAGGATGAAACGCGGTGTAACCAATAGGTGTACTTAACCGTATTTCGTACTGAGAGGGGGAATGTTTTAATTGGGTAATTTAAAATCCTAGCATGTTTCACTCAAGAGGAAGAAAGGTGGTGTAACCAACAGGCATACCTAACCATATTTGATACAGAGAGAGAAAAGGTTTTAACCGCGTAAACTGAAATCCTAACGCATTTCACGCGAGAGGAGGAAAGGTGATGTAACCAACAGGCGTACTTAACCGTATTTTATATGGAGAGGGGGAAGGTTTTAACCGAATTTGAAATTAAAGTTGAAACACCAAAGCATACATTCTAAATGCCATTTTCGAGTTTCTAAGTACAGAGACGAGTTGGGCATGCCCTTTGATCATCATCAGATGAAAATAAAAACACTTAGGCTCATCACATGAATCTATCCGTACAAACATAGGAGTGGCCCGGCTAATTTTTGAAATTCCCGTACAAAATCAGAGCAATGCGGCCAAATTATGGCTGATCCAGACAAAAAATGACCCATTTGGCCAAAACATCTGTCGGCTGGCCGGCCAGCCAACAAAAAATCCTGACGGCAGAAAACTTAGCCGATCGGCCAAAAAAAGTGCCGGTTGGCCAATTTGTTCAAGCACGGGCAGAAAAAATGGGTTTAAGATCCAATTGGTTTAAAGACACATCTAAGGCTCATTTTCCTCACACACTTACGTCCGAAAACAACTCCCCTCCTTCCAAAGCTCTCTCTCTCTTTGGATTCTCTCTTCATTTCCTATTGCCCAAATCTACATCGACCCAAATCCGAGACAATCACTGCCCCCTCTTCGATTTGAACCGATTGGATTTCAAAAACGAAAGATTTTCTAATTCCTCTTTTGATTTTTGTGAATTTCTACATAGCTTTGAACAAATTTCTTTAGATTTTGATGTTTGCACGAATTGGGTGAAATTTCTTCAATTTCCAGTTGTATACTCATGGTTTGGACACCTACACCACAATCTTGGACTGATTTTGGGGATTTCTCATTACTTTCTAAATTTCTTGCTCACACTTCTAGAAATATGTGTTTTTGTGTCTATTTTTTTGTGATGGATTGTTTGACCGTCACAAAAAAACACTTTTTCTATCAAAAATCTCGTTTTACTTAAACCCCCAATGGCGTTCTTGACTAAAATAAATAAATAAACAATAAACCCCCCCAAAACCTTGCCCTATCTCAAAATCTCTCTCTCTCTCTCTCTCTCTCTCTCTCTCTCTCTCTCGCGCGCGCGCGCGCTCGACTCTCTCTTTCGACTTTCCACTCTCAAAATCGTGTTTCTTTGAAGATTTCGATCAATTGTTGATGAAGATTTGAAGATTTCGATCGATTCATAATTGGTAAGCCAAATTTCTATGAATTAATCCTCTCTCTCCCTCCCTCCCTTCCTTTCTCCCCTCCGCTGCGCCTCCTCTTCGTCACAGGCGCTTTTCTTTCTCTTTCTCGCTCGAGCAGACTATAGAGACCTCAAAATTTTCAATTCTAGGGTTTAATACAGTATTTATTCTTGAGATTTCTATCATTCTCATCTCTCTCTATCACTTGGGATTAACCATTGATCGAATTCCAGGGTTTTCAATTGACGATTTCGGATTGCTCATGAGAAAAGGGCGAATCAAGTAGTAATATTAGTAATAGTAGACGCAAATGCTAATGAAGCTCTCTCTCTCCCTCTCTCTCTATATATATATATGTACATGTATACCAATTAGTTCGCTTCTGATAAAGCTCTGATGCATTGCATTTTAAATTTGGTTTTGAGTTGCATGAAGTTCAATGTGACTCATGTAACTTTGTTTTCTGAATTGATTCAAACATTCTAATTTGTTATATTTTCTGTTAAAGACGCTTTGTGATTGATAGTTTGATTTGAATTTTAGGTGCGTTGTTTTGTTTTTGTATTGCTGTTTGTTATCTACTCCATTAGACGTAGTTGATTTCTATATTGCTCCGTTTAATTTTGATTTCAAGCTCTCTCTGCAGTTTTCAATTTCAATTTAGTTTGATGAAGCTCAGAAGTAATATAGATCTTGAATTAAAAGATACTCTGGTAATGCATCTATACAAGCCCTTTTATATCTTTTAGTTTTTTTTTTTTCTCTCTCTCTCTTCCCTTCCTTTGAATGCTGCCACATCTGTAATCTCCTTGTAAATTAAACACTTCCATCAATGAACAAAACTCTAAGGTGTGTCATGAGCTCAATAATTTGAAGCATAAATGCTTCAATTTAAAGAAAGCAAAAAGAAGCTTTATATCTATATCAATTTTGCTTTGATAATGCAAGTGGTAGCTTTGCATTGTTCTCCTTACTCTGTCGACGTGCAAGACTTAGCATTCTGCCCAATCAATAAGACACAGATGAGACACTGTCTTCATATGCTATAGAAAGATCAGCCGAAACATGGAAGAGTTCTATTATGAGGTCATTCTTCGAGTAGCATCTCAAGGGTCTATTGATTTTTGTTTTGCTTGGAACGTCTATGGCAATTGGTGATGGTATACTCACTCCTGCTGTATCAGGTAGCTGATATTGATATTGCAGTGCTTTCTTCTTTCTCGTTTTAAACCTTGATATTAGTAATGGATATAAAATTCTAAATTCAATCATTCAATTCAGTCAATCACCGAAAAAGATAAATAAATAAATAAATCTCTAGCCTAGTGGTTGGCTGGATTTTAACAGTGGATTTCAATTTGAGTTATATAATTATTTATTTACTAACATAAAAATCATATGCGTTGTTTAGCAAATGACAGGTCCAAACCTATACTTGGATGAACACTGCTCCTTAACACATACCTTCAGCAGAGCTCTATTTTGTATAGCTATATGTAATACATGTATTTCAAATCTACTTCTATCATTCTTTTACATTCATCACTCGTGGAAAGGAGAAAATGTGATTTTTCTTTTCTGTTTTTTATTTTTCCCTCAACAATAACATGGAAAAGTAATGGTTGGCCATTGTTGAATTTGAGTTGGCTTTAGATTTAATAGATTAAGTTCTCCATTTGGACTTATGAAGTTGAAAATCTCTCAATATTCTCTTAAAGTAGGTTGTCTGCCTATGTTCTTATTGATGATTTTGCTCATAGAGATAATAACGTAATTTAAATTTACTCTTTGACATGGACCAACTGAATTTGTGACAAGGGGTAAGCATATTCACGATGTAACAAAAATTATGGGGGTAAAGTAAAGAATCTTAACCAAAGATTGTGTTACTGGAATTATTTTTTTAGTGTGCAAGATTGAAAATGACAGTTCTTCTGTCTGTTTACATGCCTAACAGTTGTGTTTTACATGAGTTCTATGATGGAAATTTTTCTCTCTTTTTCCCCTGAATTCTAAATGATGAAACACAAATTCCAAGTCAAAACGGGTATGTGAAGGATTTTTCAATTCCATGTACAGGGACTTCTCTATCTGTTCTATTTTTAGAAAGGTTGTATTTTCAGGATTACAGTTCCATTATTTTAAGAGATTTGCATGTTTCCTGTTTTTTTTAGTTCTTTCAGCAATTTCAGGTGTTAAACTTAAATTCACAGGACTTCATGAGAGTAAGTTTAGTTCTTTGTTACCTTTATGTTATGTTTGGATCTTGGATGTGCAGGCAAAGGGGAAGAAGAAAAAAAAAAGCCTCTACTTCATTTAATTTTCCCTTACCTTTTCTTTTCTCACCAAAAATCTAAGGTCCAAACACAACCTTAAATATAACATTATCACGTGGAATCCGCGTATATTTCATGCACTTTTTCCAGTTTACATGTTGGAGTTCCTCAGAAGCACTGGTATTGAAGGTTGGGTGTCCCTAGGGGGCGTGGTTCTCTCAATCACAGGTATCGTTTTTGGTGCTTCTGATATAATTTAGTTTTATACTTGCTAATGAATAAGGCTACTGGAAACTTGTTTTCTTCATATTATTTACCAAATGCTGGTTGTTTCATGAAGTGTGTTTCAAAAACACTAGGCTGAATAAAAACAAGTTCAAAAGTGCTTGGTTTGTTAATTTGTTTAGAAAGACTTGGGTTTGGTTAAAAAAGAAAAAGAAACTCAATTATATTGCTCATCTTTTCCTATTGTTTGCTCCAACATTTCTTTATCTGAATTATGAATCTTCGAAGAGCAATATGTGAATTTCCGTATTCTAGAAGCCATATGTGTGTTAGATATCAATTTTAACAAGATAAACCTAGGGCAGAGTAGTGATTATATATACTTTTTTTATCCGTTCTTTTTCCCTTCCTTTCTCACTGATCATTAATCTCAAAATTTGGTTTCAATGGCCACAAGATACGAGGTCCTGAAAGTTGCTAGCAAACCAAAATACTGGACATTGGAATCTGATTGAAAGGTACAATATAATGCTTCAATCACCCATTCTATTGTTAATGGCTACTAACCTAGGAATACATATATTACATATATATATATATTTCCACAAATTACTATGATGATGATTGGATTGTAGATGAACAACATGAATATCTAGAAGTAACTTCAAAGTATAATGTAATAGTTAAGGCTTATATCAAGGAAATGGGAAATCTATGCTTTGTAATCATTTTGATGTATATGATCTTTTCTTGATTATTGTAAAACTAATAAAAATTAAAGGCACCTCATTTAGTATATGTTCTGATTTTTCTTTTTGCATTAATTACTACAGACTGAAAAGTGGAATGAGCAATAGGAGAATGGGATTTTCGTAGGGCCTCTTTAATTGAACATCTTCACTTGGCATGGAGTTTTTCAGATTGTATTTTTTTGCTTTATTTGAAGCTAGTTATTTGGTTTTATTGGAAACTTAATGGATTAATAAGGCTCCCGAGACTCTTCTTGAACATTGACACTTGATTATTGTTTGTGAGCAAGTTACTTAAGAGCTTGGAAGGGGTATGGTGTGTTTCTTCTTCTTTTTTTTTTTCTTTGTTATTTGTTTTTATTTATTTATTTATTTATTTTTCATTTTCAATGTTTTTTATGTTGCCAAGTCCCATTTCACCTCTTGAATGTTACATTGTTATGTTTCTTGTTGATGCTTAATGGATAGTGTTTTGGCCATTGCTATTCCCAGATTGTTTAATGTTATACTGTATTTTTTTTTTTGGTGCGATGGTAATAGGATGGTCGCTAATACATTGTAGGCATTTTTAAAACTTTTTTGTGATGGCAAAACATCAGTCGCCATAAGTAGGTTAGGCGGTCACAAATAGTTTGTGATTGTTGTTTTACGGTTGCAAAAAGTATTTGTCACCCCCATATTCGCGACCTCTATTTGCCGTTGCATGACCTATCACAAAAGATCTTTTGCGGCTGTATTTTTATTATTTGCGATGGCTTATAGCGGTTACAAAAAGTACTCTTAGTAGTGTCAATTGACCATGGATTTGAACAATAGCTGCTTTGAATTGCTTGAATTTTGGATGATTACTCATTGTTTGAACATTGATTCCATACCATGACTCATTGTTCTTTACAATTTTCCTTGAGTGCTTGATCAATTGCCCATGAATTGAACAAATCTCTTTGGATTATTCACAATTTTGCCACATGCCCCATTGATTGAATGAAACTTGAACCATGAATTTCAACTTGATTTGGGTATTGAATAAAATTTCCATGACTGAACACAAATTCCCTTAATTCAACCCTGAATTCACATTGTCGATTTTTTTTTTTTTTTTTTTTTTTCTTTTACACGACGTCCTCAGTTTAACATTGTTGAAATTAAATCTCTTGAGATTTTCTTCAATTTACCACTGATTTTGCATTTTTCTTCCAAAATTTTAACAATGTTAGAACATTTCAATCACTATTCCAAATTTTTCCTTTTGATTGATGTTTTGATTGCTATAACTTGGGTTGGGATTTCTCGTACTCTTTCTTTGATTCCACACATTGTCATGGCTAGTGACGATGCTCCGCACGATATTGTTCCACTTATTATCGTCTCAGAGGGTGACCTACCATCACCTGTGCCTAGAGATGATATTCCTGCGCTTGTCACGGATGTTGAGGGACACGATGAGGATATCATGGCCGAGGATGTTGATGCAGCACCAGAACTAGTCCTTATGAGGATAAGGCCATTTGATCATGTGGCCTACAAACCCCGTACACATACGATGGTCCAGGGGGAATGCGACGCTTTATTAAGTTATCCCGGTAAGTCGCAGAGGACGTGTTGCTCCGGGAGCGTTCGAGGCACCTCTTCTATGAGTCCACGATATTCTTTCTTTCTTTTCTTTTTTTGTTTAGTGTATCAATGCTTTAAACACATTTGATAGCTTCAATCTCTTGTGTGTTAACAATTATCTTGTCACAGGTCACTGGCAGGCGGATGAGTGGATATAGAAGCATCCATGGCCCTCGCCAGTGGTAAAGAGACCCCCACTGAGGTCCGTACCTTGGTGGACGGAGCCGAATTAGGCACATTCTACTTGGGCATCACATCATTGCAAGCGGATCGGTCGATTTTTAGCGCCTTGGTAGAGAGGTGGTGGGACACCACAAACTCCTTCCACTTTTCGTCTACCAAGGAGATGACGGTGACCTCTTATGACTTCTCTATGGTCACTGGTATCTTGGTGAGCGGTGATCCAATCCCTTTTAATCTTTGACTTGAGCCAGTGGCCGGCTGCTCAGATGTTCCTTCTTGGGGCTGTCTCGTCCCTCACTCGCCATGGAATGATCAGGTACAACTGGCTCTTGCAGCACTTCCACGGGTTAGTGCTAGTGACTCTAGAGGAGGTTGCCTAGTATGCCCATGGGTTTTTTCTTTATGTCCTTGGTACTACCCTATTTGCGAACAGGGATAATACCATAGGACTTTATGTACTGAGCAACATGGTGGAGCTCGAGCGGGTGAGGGAGGATGACTAGGGTAGAATTAGCCTTGCCACCCTCTATGGGTACATGAGCTTCGTGTCTCGCTGAAAGGCGAAGCTACTTAGAGGCTACTAAAGAGCATGGGAGGTACATTCTGCACTTTCTTTTTAATTCAGCTATATTTCATGTACTAGTTTCGTTTCCATTTCTTTTACCTGTTGATTTTTTGACATGCTTTTGTGCAGTTTTGACTTTACACTTACTTTTCTTCCATCGCCCCCGGTTCCAAGATTTGAGATACCCCTGGCAGTGCCTCGCTCCCTGTACTATGATGGGAGGCTTTGCCCTCGCTGTCGGCACATCCATAGCTTCATCACCTTTCGTCGCTTCTTCGATACAGTGATTGCCGACATGGTAATCATTCTAAGAACTCTCTTTTCCCCTTTACTGTCTTTTACATCAGGCCACTAAGTTGTTCATTCTTCATTTGCAGATTGAGTGGCACCCTTGGACGCCAATGCCCACCGCAATAAGAGAGAGATATGTTGCTACCCGGGAGACTTCCTAGACGAGGGTGCTGCTGGAGGGCCCTTTTTGCAGAGTCTGGTACTTGAGAGAGCAATTCACCCGCCAAACTTTGGGCCATGTCGACCCTCGCATTTCATTTTCTCTTCCTTATTGATGATATGATGCTGGGACAGCTGCTGATGCCTTCTATATCCTCGAAAACTATACTGCATTCTTGCGGTCTCACATCATGCCACCTTTAACTAAGGGGGTGACTCGCGCCATCAGAGTTGCTAATGCCCATGCCACTGGTGGCGATGCTCTCGCTGGTGCTATTTCTGCTGCTAGAGGTCTCCCACCTTCTGCTAGTGATGTTGCCCTTTCTCTCGGACATCCGACACTTTCCACAGCGGTTATATTTCAGACCCCGAATGGCGTTCTGGATGAGCTACCTTTGGAGTCTCTTGGACGATGATCGCTCGTCCTTACTCCTGAGACTCAACCGGTACACCATTTTCCTTACTACTTTCTCATTTATTTCTCATTATTTCATTTCAGTACTAATCTCTCTTTTGACTGCAGTACCTAGAGATGGGTTACACTAATTAGTGCTTAGAGCTCATCGACACACTGATGGTCATGGTGCGGAGGAGGGAGGCATCTCTGATCTCTGTTGGGATTGAGATATCGTTTTCTTTACTCATTTCATCCCTTATGCAGTTCTTTCTGTTTCATTCACTTTTGATATACTACTTATTTTATGCCGCATGTTCTGATATTATGATCTTTATCTTTTTCAGATACCCCTTTCTCCAACCATAGGGAGGAAAGGATGGAGAGCTCCAAGATGAGAAAGAGGAGGTCGGGTTGAGTGAGGTTATGGTAAAGATGGCCAGGGTAGGAGAAGGAGGAAAGCATCCTCTGAGGTTCTCGAGCCAGAGCTAAAGCCATTTGAGGAGCACTTCGAGGTGGACAATAGAGAGAGCATCGAGGAGAGTGATAGTGGCGGAGATGCTGGTGCTGACCCCAAGGTTTCTGAGAGCAGTGAGACTGCCAGTGAGTTAGAGGCTTTCCTACATCGGAAGAGGATGAGGCGGGCTTCACGTTGCTTTCTTTTTTTCTTTTATGATGTATTTTCTTCTTCATTTTTTCATGACGTATTTTCCATTTTCTCCTTTTCTTTTTTCTTTTCTTCTTCTTTTATTTTTTATTTTTTATTTTTTATTTTTTATTTTGATGTAAAATGATGACCTAAAACTTATGATGATATATATATGGTCTCTTTCTTTTATGTACATGAATGAGCAAATTACATGATGCATGTATATATACTTATCTCAAATCCTAAATGATATTATAAAATATACAGTATAAGATATACAAAAAACGGCTTAAATTTATACAAACATACGCCAATGATGTATTTATACATATGCAAGCCTATATATGCATATAGTATAGATCCATATACGTACCACACATATACTTATACGAACTATATATATACAAAATATATATTACATATACACTATATATACGTACGGACAATGTACAAGATAAGGATACATATGCATATTATATATGAGCAATGATTCATCCCCCTTTTTCCTCCAATCCCCTTTGACCCCCTTTCTCTCTCATTGGTTACATTTTCTTTTTCTTTTTCTTTTTTTTCTTGCTCCTCCAATCATCACCCGCCACGTGGCAAAGGGGGGTGAGGGGGTGACCCCCAAAAGGGGGTCTCAAGCATTATTCATTATATATATACACACAAACAAATTATATACCTATACAAATACATAAATATATATTATACACATATGGTATACGTATACATACACACTCTCCTCCCATGTTTTTGTCCCTCTCTTCCTCATTCGTCTTCACCGAGTGCCATGTCTGGTGCGCGATTTCAACAATCGCGACACCTAACCAGCAACATCTGGCCAGACCTTGATTGTCGATGATTGCATCGACAACCCCTCTTCTTTGGCGTTTTCTTCTCCTTTGTTCTCTTCTTAACCACAACTTGTGAGGGAGACATAGTAGAAACAAAAAGCTTGCCAAAATACACCCTTTGCCATAACCCAAACTTCTTCAGCCCTGACATGGCTCCTTCTGGTCGCCCTCTTTCTCTTTTCGCAAACCTTAACACTTTCCTAATTGAGAATGCCGACACTGGCTCCTCTAAGCCTCGACCAAGTGCCTCTACCCATGCCCCTATTCTTAGCTTCCTTGCGATGTCAGTCGAGTAAACAATGGCAGCGTAGTTTGACATTAATGCCAATCACTACACATTAAAGTCTTGTGTGGAGACGGTGACCGTGGTTTTCAATTTGTCCCACCGGCTACAAAATAGGACAACTAAGGTACATCTGTTAAACGCACAACTCTCTCTGCTCCAACGTATGTACAATGATGCCCGAGAAGAGATTGATGCACTGAAAAAGCATAACAAAGAGCTGAAACAACAGGCTACCTCCATGGCTCGATTCGGAGTTCCTTCATACTTTTCATTTGATGGCCGGTGGGGAGTAATCTCCTTTGAAAGCTTTACAAATGCTGAGGCAGAGTCTTCAAGAGCGTCTCACAAGTGATGCTGAAGTGAGGCAATTGACAATGGAAGCGGGTGGTGAAGCTAAGATGTCAGCCACAAGTCGCCGAAAACTAAAAACCATGCTTGCAATCTCTAGGTTTTATTTTTTATTTTTATTCTTTTTCTTCTTCTTCTTCCTCCTCTCTCTTTTTTTTTTTTTTTTTCCCTCGTGTCTCTTTTCTCTTTTACCCTGTATTTTGCTTAGGAATTGAGCATTAAAGCTTCAGATGTTTTTTTCCCCCTTTTTTATGTTTTTGAAATTTTCTTATTTTCAAAACTATAATTGGAAAGTTTAGACCCTCAATTTGAATAAAAGAGATTTTCATTCTGGACATCATGGCGTGAATGGCATGGCACATTTGTTTGTGAATTTGAAACTAAGAATGATTAATTTTCAATAAGTTTTGAATTGGTCATTGAGCTTTCAACTGTCCAAAATTCAAAATACAACTCAATAATAGAAAACAAAGCATAAACAGCTTAAACATGCCACAAGCCCTTAACAAACAAACCATTGAGCCTTTTCTTTTGCTGCAGCTTTCAAATCTGGGTAGAGAGCAATTTGGCCGACTAGCCAATTTATTGGCCAACCGACTAATTTGTTGGATAGCCGGCCAAATGATGAGAAGAAAAAGCGGCCGGCCGGCAGAAAAGTTGGTCGGCCAGCTGACCAGTTTGTGTGACACAGCTGGAAACAACTATTATGTATTTCCAAGCCACCATCTTCTATAAAGGGTGATCCTTACATGCTGTAATGCCACAGAAGTGTGAAGATAAAAGTTTTGCTCTTTCAAAATGGAGAATTCTCTCATTATGCTCAATGATTGGATGGCCACCCTAGTGAATTTCGCCAGAGTTGGCCTAAATGCACTTTTCTCTTTGAATCGTGCCCCGTTTCAATTTTCGTTTCTTCGTGTAGTTGGTTGTTGTTGGAATTCGGTCACCAATGTACTCCACTTTGGGACACAAGAGTTATGTCCGACTATTAAAGAATTTTGAGCGCTAATGAAGCTTCCTCGAGATGAGGAAATTATGCCCCGATTCAATTTTGGCTATGCACAGGCCCTTTTTCAAATGTGCGGTCTAGAATTAAATAAAACTTGGTCTCCAGCTTATAAGTTGAAGTGGACGTTTTTGCCTTGATTTGTCGATTTTCAAAAGTTGGTGATAGAAATGATCCTCTTTGGCGTGGACAGCGACAACATGCTCTCTGTCTATGTCTTCTGACACATTTCTTACTTGTTCCTAGTGGCCTTGAAGTTAGCATTAAATTGGTTGACATAACTCAACGCATTCGGGAAGGTCAGAGCTGTATTGGCTTGGCACTAGCCAAGACTTTGATGGACTTGGATACATTCCATCGACAAGAAACCTTCCACTTTGCAGGAAGTCCATTACTTCTGCAGGTACTATTTCCCATCATTTTCTCATTTTCTGGTGCTCACATCACTCTGGCACTCAACACTCTTTTTTTTTAACAATTCTATCACCCTTTTGCTCACTTTTCTCTCAACATACTCCTCTCTTTTCTTTAACCTCTCTGTCTTTTAATCCCTCCCCAGATATGGTTGATGGACAAGTTGAAAATGATGACTATTTGTACCCAGTATTTGGCCAGAGGCTACTTTTCTCACTACCAGCTGGTGAACTTTCCCTCAGAGGAAGTGTGGTACAACTGGATGCATCATAGGTTTGCGGCTGACATTGCTTGGCAATGCCCCTGGCTTGACTTGCCCCAGATGACTTATAGCATGTTCCTTCAGCTAAGCGTGCAGCTAATTGGCTTGATCCACTGCATCTTTTACTTCCCATTTAAGTTCAGATGACAATTCAGACATGATCAAACTCATCATGTTGGTGAAGTTAAGTACCCTGCTTTATTTCTATTTTGGGGCACACATCTCTCCCGATATACACTCGCTTGGAGGATGGGAAGACTTTTGGCTCCTGCTGACACCTTCGCTCATGCCCTATCCAATGAATATCTACTCTAGCTAGAAGAAGAGGCACAAGCTGGCGTTGTCCCATTGGAGAAGACCTCCGACAATGTAAGGAAGAGACAGGAGGCCTTTGGGAGTGCAAATAAGGGATAGAAGACTTGTGACTCGACTGTGCTCCTAGTTCATTGTTTTGACGTTTTTTCAGATTTCTTAAAAAAAAGGGTTGTAATCAAAATGAGAGATAGATTTGTGTGCTTATTCTATCATTTATTTCGAAACCATGTAATAAAACTTGTGAGTACTGAAAATTTCCCTTTTAGGGCATGTAAGAAAATTTTGCGAATTCAACCTTAGTCTGTACATACAAATCCTTCTGAAGAATTTCTTTAGAGCTATGCAATGACCCTCTCTTTTCTTAGATTTGACAATCATATCATCCACATACACCTCTACCTCTTTGTGAATCATGTCATGCAATAGCGTAGTAGTGTCTCTTTAGTAGGTAGCTCCAACATTTTTCAATCCAAATGGCATAACTCTATAGCAATACATTCCCCATGGAGTAGTGAAAGTTGTCTTTTCCCTGTCTTCTGGTGCCATCATGATCTAATTATAACCCAAAAATCCATCCATAAATGATAGAAGTGCATGCCCCGCTGTGAAATCTACTAACTCATCAATGTGTGGTAACGAGAAATCGTTTTTTTGGCTAGCTTTATTCAAGTCCCTAAAGTCAACGAAAACTGTGGTTCTACCATCTTTCTATGGGACCGAAAGTATGTTGGGTAGCCATGTTAGATATTCTAATACTATTAAAAATCTGACATTGATTTGTTTCGTCACTTCTTCTTTAATCTTAAGGGCCCAATTTGGGCAGATTCTTTTTAACCTTTGCTTCACAGGTTTAGCCTAAAGGCCTAGGGAATTTTATATTGTACAATCTCATAATCAATTCTAAATATATCTTCGTAAGACCATACAAAAACATCTTTAAATTCTTTTAAAAGAGCGACTAAGCACTCATGTTTCTCCGAAGACAGCGTGGATCCAATCTGGACCATGCAAGGATTTTCCATATCGCCTAGGTTTGTTGAAATTATTTCGTCTATGATAGGTTTAGCGCATCTCTCCTCTTCCCGTTCAATTAAGTCTTATGCTTTAAGAGATTTCTTCCTCGAAAATCTTTTTCATTTTTATCTTTAAAGTTGGTAGGGTCAATGTTGTTAACTAATGGCACTGCGGGTACTCAGAATAATCCATTATTTCATGAATTGAAGTAAGGGAACTTACATCTGACTCAAACTCAGAATAAATAGAAAATTTAGACTCAACCCCTACCCTTGGACTTATAACTTCCTTGTCATTGGACGCGTCGGATTCTGGCATGCCAAATTCTGACTCACTTGACCCACTGCTAGACTCATTGTCAGACCTATAAACGATACATTTTTTGATGAATCAGTTTTGTGCTTGACCCTCCATTACATCCACTATGTATTTGGTGACATCTTTCTCCGAAACTTCATTCTCCAGCATCATCACGAAATTGAAATTCTCCAAGTCAACATAACCAGTCTTAGTATTCAAACTAATCTCAATATCAGCACTAATCAAATTGTCTATCCAGTCTTCACTTTCCTCACTTGAACTGTTGTATCTATCTTGTCCAATGTCTATATTCGAGTTTATGAATTCTTATCTGTGAGCTCGTGGTCAAAGAATATTTCAAACCCTAGATATCTTTTCCTTGTCGTATGATCAATCTAAAGTTCTAGAAACCCATAAAATGGGAAATCTTTTCACTCTTTAACAAATGTCCATTGAGGGTTCCTTGGATGGGTTTGTACTTGAGCTTTTACTTTCTACCTTCTTTTTTTGCCTTTGCCTTATCTCGCACTTCAGTCGCCTTTGCTATCAAGTCTTTTTTTGTCAGTTGGTATCCCAACCCAAAAGTGAACAAATGATTGTTGACTTCTAGCACCTTCGTAATTCCTTGTTTACCATTCTTTCCTAGAACAAAACCAATAATGTATCCTTGTTTGTTCATCATCAGAATAAAGCACCAACATATCGATATTCCTCAAGAGCCATGATAGATTGTACTATCTGAGCTTCTGCTAAGGTGAAACCTGAAGGGAAGACATCCTCATCTCTATGGTGGATCTCAAGTAAAAGAGTGATTACGTTAGGGGGTCGACATATATAAGTATCACCATCTAAAGTAACTATATAATCCCCTTTAACATACTTGATTCTTTAGTGAACAGTTGAAGGCATGGCTCAGAGTCCGTGCATTCATGGTCTTTCTAATAGCATGTTGAATGTGGCTGGAATGTCATGATACACCCTTAATTTCACCATTCCCAAAACTTCCCGCAGAGTGTTGTCATAACCTTTAAAAGTTTGTGTGGTTGCAGTGTAATCTTTGGGTATTAACCCTTGAGCATATATAGTCCTGGCCGGGCACACATTTATGGCAGATCCATTGTCAACTAGCACCACCGACACCCATTTCTCTTGACACATTAGTGACACATAGAGGGATTTGTTGTAAGTTACTCCTTCAGGCGGCAAATTTTTGTTTGAGAAAGTGATGGCAGGGTTCTTCTTTACAGGTGCAAGCAACGCCACTAAATGTTCTGGAGTTGTGTCTACAGACAATTTGGCCTTGTTTAGTGCAGTCAACATAGCCTGGTGATGTTCACGGGAAACCATAAGAAGACCCTAAATAGAGATATCTGCCTGAATCTTCTTCAGCTATTGAAGCACACAATCTTCCTTATGCTCCTCTCCTTTCCCTTTAGATGCTTCTAAAATTTCACCTTGCTCAAGGAATGCAGATTTGAAATGTCGTCCACTATGTGAGAGGTGATCCACTTCCTATACATACCAAGTGTCATCCGACTTAACATTCCCCCATGTTTCATCAGTGTAAGCTAGGTGAAGGTCTTCGTCTTTCCACCACATGCTTTTTTCTATTTGGGTCATCTTCTCTGTTTGAACCAAACAATTGTCAACCATTGGGGTATCAGTTTGGCCTTCACCATCTAAGGACATTTTCTAAAGCAGCACAATTAGATCCCCTAATTCGTTTTGCTAAGACATGGCTGATAGTCGATGAGACTGGTAGAGCTTGCTTTAGTACGAGACACAGTAAATTAACTTAGAGCATTACTTTTCTAAGACTGATAGTTATGAACACAATCCTGAGAAGTATGTGGATGAGTTTAGTCAGACTCTGCTCGAACTTTTACGATAGGATGTCAAAGTCATCATCATTACCCATTAGGTGATAGTTGCCCAGTTAAGGAAAATTTGAGAAATTTTAAGAGTTCTTACTAGACTAATCATCTTAAACAATGGCCTTTTCATTATTTATTTTTCTTTACCAAAAAGTGTCCCAATTTATTTTTAGAAGTACATGATCAAATTTCAACTTCCTTTTATTTTTCAAAATAAAGTCTTTTTTTCTATTCAAATTTCAATGTTCTTCTTCTTCTTCTTCTTCTTCTTCTTTTTCTTCTTCTTCTTTTTCTCTCCAAAAATTTTGAGGAGTTTCGGATTTTATTCCAAGGAATCAATCAAACAATTATCCTTTAGCCAAATATCTTATAGAGGAACCATAATTTTATTCCAAAATGGAAGATTTGATAATCACTTCCTTGTCTAACATTTTTCCATAGAATTAGGGTTCCTTAAATTTATTTTCAGAAGTACATGATCAAATTTCATATTATCTTATAGAGGATTATCGTTATGTTTCAACTAGATGCAGTAAAGTGTATAAAGAATAAAATTGACTTGAAAGTATAAGGGGTTAGCATTTATTAGTTAAATTTGCGACTTAGGCGAACTTAATATCTCCATGACAGCCTTTTATGATCTAGTGAACATTAGTTAGTCATGAGTCATTACCTAGTTGAGTATAAACCTTTACACTTGTCTTCGAGAACTCACACATTAAGATGATTGGAATTAGTTTATGACATTGGTCATAAACCGGTGGCTTGTTGTACCTAATCACATTGATGAGAGAGGATGACATGGATGGTTTGAGTAGGCCCTCTTGGGCCCACTCGCTTGTGGCATCTTACTCATGTAAATGTGTAACTTTGTTCACAATGACTACATACAAGTAAGTTGGAAAGCTGCAAAAAGGCATCTGTATTGGCACATTAAGTCACATAAAGTTTTCTTATGGTGGTGATGTGAATAGAGTTTTGGAACTCTATAAGATAGAGAAATTCTAAGTATGGCGTTTTATGTAGCCTTGTTGAGAATGGAAAAAAATTTCCAATATCCTAAGGACAATGCGAGCATCGTGCTTACTAGCGGATTACTCCATTAGAGAATACTCTATATTCTTAGCTGCATGGTGGCGAATGTGAAAATTTTCTACGTCATCACTACTTGATTGAGAGGGAAACATTTATGATTGGTCCGCAAGATGGTAAAGAGCCTAGGATAATGACAAAGGCTCTCTAATCTACTGTTTTTAAGGAAATCGATCAATGTTGCTCATTTTAAGATGAAATCTTTAAGGATTAACTATTTCTAAGATTTGGTTGACTTTCGGCTGTGACGCGAAACTGTTCTAATGTTTTGTGTGATTTTGATAGTCATTTTTTGAGGCATAAGGCTTGCTAGATACTGAAATGTCGCACCATTAAGGAATGTGTAAACTCGGAGAAGACTTCCTCATAGGGAGTGAGGTTTAGTTCGACTTAGGCTATGATTGACACGAATTCAGAACTTTACTTTGTGGACATTGTGACCCAACATCTCATTGGAGAATTGGGTAAGTAGATCCATAAAGATTTACCTTCTACTTTTAGGGAAAAAAGTTAGGTGCATAAAATGTTGCTAGTTGCAATAAATCTTTTATAGCATGAAGTTGTTATTCAATTAGTGGTTCTTAGATTTCATTGAGTCATGATGGGCTAACGATGATCAATGGTCCAAAATAAGTTTTTTCCTTACTAAGTCATTATAAGCTAGGAATTTAATGGGATGTCACCACCTAGGGTTTGGCAGTCCTCTATTTTAGACGTGATGGACATGGGTGTTGCAATTTATATGCTCGGATGTACGATCTTTACGGATTGTTCTGAAAAAATTCTTGGTTTGTCTTTGATGACTTACGTAAGGAATACCCTAGAATGATTCTAGATGTGAAATTGAAAACCCATTTACTTACCTGTAGGTGAAAGTTAGAGACTCGACTATTAAGTGAATCCTCAGATTTTGTCGTGGGAGCTTGAAGTACGCTATGTGGGCGTATTCAACATAATGAGTGTTATATTTTGTATATGGTCAACTGAGTAGTTTAGACCTTGACTTAGACCTTGACCTTGCTCATTAGACTGTAAATATGATACTCTACTGGTAATGTATAAATTTGCTCCTTGTAAGATTTAATGCACTAGTTGGGCATCTTGAACCACTTCTCTCACATGCTGGATTTTATTGTATATGCTTTATCGCAAGAGGTGCTGATAGGGCCTATATTTGGAATTCAGAATTGTGCAAACTGTAGTTTTGTTTTTCAATCGATCGTTTCCCCTCCCTCCCTCTCAGATTATGGGATATTTATGCTATTATGGTTTGTGGTATAATGATTAGCATATGACGATGTCAGTAGACAAGATTGGCTTACTCACGCGAGCAATTGCCCTTAGCGCTTGGAAACGAGCAAGAATGAGACTAGTGGTTTATTTTATTAGGAGCCAAGAAAAGCTCAAATTATCCACTATATATGTCGCCTTGGTTGGAGCCAAAATAAGGTCATATTGAAGACCAAACATAAATGTTAGTACCCACTTCCTATATATTGCCTGTTATAATTACCCAAATGCCAGCTCTCATTTAGCACCTAAAAAGCAAGCACATAGATAATTCGGGTTAGGCACTAGAAAGTGACTCATGCGCTTAAGAGCTATACATGGTACGGAGTGTGACTAAGATCAGTACAAGGTATGGAGTGTGACATCACTCTTTGGAAGAGTTACTTGACCGTAGCATGTATTCATACCACATGTGCTTCGTGACCAAGTAATGAGGTGAGAGAATGGATCACAATTTCCTCACCGTGTGAGTCTTACATGTCATTGTTAATATGACTTTCACTTTTGTTCCCTTTTGTGACTTTTGACTATGTCATAAGGTGAAAAATTGATGTTTAATTACTTTGGTATGCTGCCTATGATAATGTATGATTTGGCCTTAAAGGACATTACTGGGAAAGTGATCAATCCTAACCTAAATAGCACGAGGGCGAAGGGAAAATCATCTAATATTACACCTTTGTTGTATATTCATTGTCGGCAACTCACATCGCTCTATATGAGAGGCAGATTGAGTGTGAATATATTACAAGATTTGAGAGTGTCAAACATGCTCTTTTGAGCGATTAGAGATGTTTTTGGACCGGTGTAATTAGATGGTCTGGGATACACAAGATGTTATTTTTATCTTTTGGTTGATGTCTCTATTCTGGCTAGTTTCGAGTTTCTAGTATATAGCTCCCACATGCAGGTGTTTTTAGTGGTCGCACAGTCTATTAGCTAGTATGCGTTTGTTCTATGTTTGTACAAATAAAGATAGAGATGCAGCAACGTTATGCCAACCCATGTGCGAGTGGGAAATGTTAGCAAACGGGTCGAGTTTCGGACTAGGGTTTGGACGCCCATGGTGGCATGACCCATGACTCATGTAAAACCCATCTGAATTTAAGTTTGAATTTAAATTCAAAGTTATCCTAATAGATAAGAATAGCTTACCATTGTATCTTATCTGGGATAAGGATGGGTGGTTATCTATCTCTCTATATACTGATCATATACATATCATTATGGGTGTGGAAAAGGAGAAGCAAAATGTAATATTGTGTGGGTAAAATATTTGAGTGCTTCAATCTCTCTGCCATTGAAGAACTAAACACAAGCCTTTGTATTGTGAGTTATGTGAGTGTTGCTCGCATTGTAATATCAATCCACTACCGAGATTTCGACTGGTGATTCGGAGGCACGTGATTTACCTACATGGTTCATTGATTCAGTTTGAGCATGCCCAAATCCATTTATTTATTTCTGCTATGTATTTCTTATTTTTCGTATAGATCTGAATGGTGTTACACCACCACCAACCAACCAAATGATTTGTTGATTTGGTAACCAATGTATTTCACTAAAATGACAGTATTTTGAATCGTCCTATTTGTGTGTGGATTTTACTCACTATATATTATTTGGGTTGTCTCTCATTTTGACAACTTTTTTATATGAATTATGTATTAGATTTGATATTCACCTTATAATTCATTGAGTCTGCTACCCTATCTACGAGTTAGCATCTCTTTTAAAATCTTAAATTAGTGGGAGCCTATTTAGCTACTCTATTTGATCTCCAGAATGCACATTTTCACGAGTAACTATTTAACAACCGCCACTAGTACACATTTAGCGTCTCAATTGATCATGTTCCAAAGGCTTGACCTCCACGGATTAGTTTTTAACTGTCCAAATATAAGACGATGTGGGTTAATTGAAATGTGTGGGCTGGAGTAACAGAACAAATTGAAGTTGGGCAAACCCACCACCACCATAATGAGCCGAAGAACTCAAGTATGAAGCCGACCCAACTCTTCTTGGGGAACTCAATGGCGTCTCTGGGCCTTTCCTAGATAGCAAGCTGTGCTACAAACGTGATTGGCCCATCAAAGAGAACTATGAATCTAAATTATTATTGGTCAATGGTCATCATCACACATGCTCAACAAGCTATGATCCAAATTATGTAGGTTTTGTTATATGGATTATTTCCTTTTCTTTTCTTTGTGATATAAGTTCTATTCAACATGAATTAACCACTTAATTAGTCATTCTTACACAATCTCAAATAAGAGATTAGGGGGACCAATTCTTATTGAAGACAAATATTGAATTCTTTTTTCTTTTTCTTTTTTTTTATCAGTCTTTCTTTAGTGGTTTATTTCTATCCTAATATGAAGTTATAGTAGATGATGTCGTTAAGCTAGTAGGGATGTGTTGTCGAACTTTCTTTGATAATTATTGTGTCCAATTTAATGTAAATATCTTAATATTTATAAATAATCTTTTACAGATTCACGACCAAAACAAAAAAACCATTCAACATGTTCTTTTCTCCTATATATGTTCCTTTATATGTTGGAGCTTAGAGTTGTTTTAATAAAGGGAAATTTACTTTAGAAGTTCTATCTGAGAAAAGTATGTATCGAAAAGTCTTACGAATTGTTTTGTAGATAATTAAGTCCCATTGAATTTGAAAATGTACACTGTGAGATTCTTTCACTATATTTTCTAGAGATCCTAAACATGGTGATACTTCATTTGTGCATTATTGTCTTATTAAATTTTTGTCAAATGTGTCATTTTTAAAATGTGACAATGTGGGTGTTTGGGAAGTGAGTTTTTTTGTAAATTTTTTTAGTTATAGGATATTATTAGAGATTTTTTTTTTTTTTTTTTCTGTTTGGGAAGATAGTTGAGTTTTTTTGTGATTGGATGTGATGTTTGTGAAAGAAAAAGTGAAATGATTATGGAATTTGATGTGATATTTTGTTTAGATATGTTTTTTTTTTATTTATTTTCTAACCAATTTGTCATTTAGTGAAAAAAAACCAAAAAAAAAAAAACCAAAAAACTTACTTCCCAAACACCCCTAATGGCACATAATTCTAGTGTATACACTATTGTCTTATTATGTTTCCAAATGTGAGTATGCTTCATTTGAGAAATTCTAATGTGAGCAATCTCACTGAAGGGATACAGAGATCAAATAGAACAACATGCATTTTGGTGGCCAACATAGAATAGGCAGAGCCAACCAAACGTGCAATACTTTGCATTAATGGCACAATTGAAATCTCAACACTTCCAAAATTATTGTTCAGATGTAATATACCAAACAACATATCTTGAAAATTGGGATAATACAATATCAGTTCAGTTGCAGCATGATTCTATATTTTCCCTCCTACTTCCAATTTTCCCAACAACCAAACAAACAACCAAAGAATGGAGGAATATAACAGGATTGGGTTGACTAAAGCGACATTACATCATCTGAATCAAAAGGGTATTGTTGAAGATCTACGGAATCCATTTTCCAAATCTTGAGCGATGCTGTGACGCTCACTCCTGTGGCATTGTTAAACAGGAATGCTCGCGCTGCTCCATAAATTGCTTTCGTTGGATAGATTCGTGATGTTATCACTGTTCTCCCTCCTTGAGCAAAGCTTTCCACAATCGAATGATCAACCTGATTTTTATTTTTTTTATTATAAAAAAACCATTTAGGTCCATATATTGACCCAAAATATGAAATTTCATACGAAAACTGAATTTTACATACCAATAATCTCATAGAAAATTTTTCGCCATCAAGGACAGGGACCATGCCTCCATAAACCTTTTTGTTAACATCAGAAGCCTTGGATGATCTGCATACGATTAACGCTATCTAATATTAAACACTAATAAACTCGGTAACATTTTTGTTTTCTGCTTTTTGTTTCATAAATACAGAATGAGGGAAACAAGCAAACCTCATTTCATCGGAACAGAAGAAGGTCCTGTAAGTGCCATCGATGTCCTTAGAGACGTAGAAATAGACCGGTGTGAACTCAGAGAGCAAATCATCAGCAACAACCAAAAGACCAAATGGTCCCAGAGTGCCTCTCACAGCAGCACCAGTAGTACTGCAATTGTAGCCAACATCTGCTTCAAATGTTGCCTCCAATGCCGCCTTATCTACTTCAAATGTAGCAATTATGTCCAACTGTCACCGTTACCAACAAGTATGGACTATTATTAATTAACATGCAATTATTGATTACCATAATAATCCACCATGTTTATTAAAATGTTAATGTAAGACGGACCTGTGTAGCAGAGCTTATGTTGAGCGGCACAACTAATCCAGGTCCAACCTTTACACCATTGAACTCAGTGCAGTTTGATCTGAGTCTCTCCACTTCCTCCACTGGCCATTGAAGTACATTGGTTCCGGTTTTCTTGTCATACACTACAGTCCTTGGAATTGTCTGTGGAAACATAACAAGAAATTAATCTTCTCCATACATGACTAAACAACTTACTATGAGCTTTCCATTTTTTTCTATACATATGTATGACACAATGAGGGGCTTTGATGCAACATTTGCCTCATAATCTTGTGTATTGTATGATATCTAACTTTGATTTTCTGTGTAAGCAAAAACCAATTGAATTGAAGCTAAAATTTTGGATACAAGTCTTGCTCTATGAACTAGACATAACTAAGAGGCATGCTTTATTATTAACATGCTAAAAGAAAGAGTGATGTGATGTCCATAATCAACAAATGAGGATGTGCTCTTTATAGTTTACTTGAAATTTGTTCATATTTCATAAATTATTAAGATATTGAAACTTTCCAAATGATTGTAGTTTGAAAATTAGATCTACCATAAGAGAATTCCAAAATTCATTTTGTGGTGTAATCCACATCACACCAAATTTAAATCTATATCTTAAAAACTAAAATTCTAAGAAATTTTTAAGTATTTTTTTAGGTATGAGAGATTTTTTTATTATTTTACGATGATATATAAGTGATATACCTGAATGGATGCCCAACCCTTTAAGAGGTCATCATTTTCACTATCAGTTTCACCAATCCAACCCCACAAGATTCTCCTTTGCTTGTTTTGATCATAAAATGTCTTTGATGCATAATACTTTCCATAATCCACCCGCAATCCAATACCCACATCTAGCTTCGGGTTATCAGGGGTCCATGTATTATTACTTGGATCATATGTCCCAAGTGCATAATAATCCTTCTTGTCATCATCCAAACTTGCCTTCAACACATGCTTAATACCCGGGCCGTTAAATGATGTGTCCAACCCATTCGTATCGGTAGTTGAAACCGGGTAAAAGTCCACACACTCCCACATACCCGTACCCGGAACCGCATGCATAACCCCATCCAATAGCTCATAGCTAGTGAAGTTAGTGGTTTGGTATACAAGGGTTATACCCGTTGTATTAACCTTTGATCCAATAGCAACCCGCCACTTTCCATCGTTGGCGTGCCACGCAGTGGTCGGGTCACGAAAGTCCTTATGACCAATGCCGGGTGGAGGGACCATAACCGGGTTATTCTCGTACTTGACCCAATTAAGGAGCAGAGGATCAGATAGGTTGGCAGGGTAGGCAAGATTTTGCACCTGCACATGATTATCGGTATCACCGGTGTAAAGCATTATGACTTGGCCATCGGGGAGGAAGGTGGCGGACCCGGTCCAAACACCGTTCACATCGAACCAGTGATCGGGTACCATGGCGAAGGGAAGGTAGAGCCAGCGAATTAGGTCCCTTGATACTGCATGGCCCCATGTAATGTTGCCCCAAACTGCAGAATCTGGGTTGTACTGATAGAAAAGGTGATACCATCCCTTGTGGTACAGTGGACCTGCAACCATGTAAAGTTCATCATATGAGGGCTATAAAATAAATGAGCTGAGTTCATTTGAGTTCAGTTTGTTCAAAAATGAATCAAACTATACTACATTTTAAGACTTAATTTTTTTGAGTTCATGTCTGTAAGATTATATATAATCACGAAAAACAAATGAAATTAAGTTAGAAATCAAATTAAAAAACTTACAATTTAATGCCTATAGATGCAATGCCTATCTTATAAAAAAATAAAAATAAAAAAAACCACAACCATAGATGCAATGAAAAAATTATAAATTTATTACTCTCCTAAATATCCAATATAAGTAAAAATGCATAACTGTTTGTATATAGGCAAAATGATGGATCAAGTTGTTAATATGATTTAATTTGGACCTGAACACTTAGATGCCAATAAGGCCCCGTTTGTTTTCAGATGTAGAATGGAGGGGATTAATAGTGAGGGAATTATAAGAAAAATTGTGTTTGTTTTTATAATAGTTGTTAGTGTAAGAATTGTTAAATTATTTTTATATAAAATAAATATAAAATAACAAAACAAATAAAAAAATAAAAAAATATTAAACAATAATGTTTTGTAAAAAAATGCCCAACATGTAAAAAATTTAAAAAAAATAAAATATAATATAAAAAATTTTCAAAAAAAAATAAAACAAATAAAATAATGACTTTTACTTAACAAAAAATACAAAAAATCAAACATTAATGTTCAAAAAAAAATAAAAAATGCCCAACATGTAAAAAATAAAATAAAAAAATAAAAAATAAAAAATTTATAGTCCAGCGGACTATTTTTCTAATACCAAGTCTTAGAGGCTCATCTGAATCCCTTCCTCAAGGGGATTCATAATCCGAAGTTCATTATCAATCCCCTCCCCATCTCTCAAAACAAATGCAATGTTAGTGGATCCCACATTACTATTATTCCCAATCCCCCTCTAACTCTCCAAACAAACGGGACCTACCTCAAGAGCAAGTTAATGGAATGACGTGGGCTTATTGTACCACGAGACCTAATGAAATGGAATTAAATGATCATTCTAATAAAATATTTATTTTCCTGTTTGGTTGGTTAAAAAAAAAAGGATAAATTACAAATACATCTTCTTAGATTTAATTAAAATATGAATCGCCCCCTGTGATTTTGAAAATTACATTCTACCTCCTGAGGTTTCTAATTTCATAACAAATTACTCATTTTATCAATAAATCATCAAGTTAATTAATAGTTTTTAATAATATTAGAAATATGTTTCAATTAATATTTTAGGTAATTTTATTATTATATAGAAGAGCAATTATTAATTTTATTTTTTAGTTAATTCTATTAAATAAAAAAATTCTAACAAGGGAGTATTTGTAATTTTTTAAACTACATGGAACAATCTGTATTTCAAGCAGACTTTAGGGGAGTTTGTAATTTATCCAAAAAAATAATGACAAAATATATTATCAAAGAAATCATCTTTCACCATTTTAAGAGAATAGTCTTTCTATATGAAAGCCTAATGTTGTGTTTGATTCATGAATTTGAATATAAATTTAGAAAATAAAAGAAAAAATGTGTACAAAACGTGATTATATTTCATTCACGTTTTACACACCTTTTCCCTTTTCATTTCTAAATCACTCACCAAATCCATAAACTAAAAACACCCTAAGAAACGATGGTTACATTTAATTACTTCTAGTGAATCAAAAAATTGGTGTAAAAGCCGCCTAAGGGTGATATCTCTTTAAATTAATTTATTACGTGTACTACTCAAATTTGGAGCATGTTTTTGTTTTGTTTTTGTCGTTTTACTATTCAAGGGATTAGGTGGCAACACACAGTCAGAGAAATTGTCGTGCACGTTTGTTGGTTTTTAGTGAAACACAATCACATGTTTAAGCCAAAACAAAGCCAAAATTATTTTTTTTCACATTTTAATTGAATACAGTTTTTTTTTTTTTTTTTTTTTTTTCAACAGTCTGAGATATGGTAGATATAAAATATCAATCCATTACAACAATATGATGTGATGGAGTTCGTATATGTTCATGAAATTGAGCTATGACCACAAAATTATTGTCAAAGAACTTGTTGAGCCTCATAATTTGTCAACCAAGTTATATAATATATATATATAGAATGCAAGACGTCTCATCAAAGTATTCTTGAAAGTTTCAGCCACTTTTCCTGGAAAATTATGAAGAAGAAAAGAGAGGAAAGGAAAAGTGGATTGTTTGACCACCCAAAAAAAAAAAAAAAAAAAAATTCAAAAACTGATTTGGATTTGTTTGACAATGAAATTTAATTTTGTAATAGATAAGGGAAAAAAAAGAAGAAGCCATTCTGTAAAATAATATTCCTTGTGTGTATTTCAATTATTATTTTTGTAAGCATCAAAGAGATATCGATATTATAAATGAAATGGAGAACTATGTTATTACACAATACAAACGTGTTTTTTTGATCTTAAAAGTAACTACATTATTTCACAATACGAATGTTAAAACTCGCGTGAAAGCAACCATGTTAAGCGTGGTAATAGCGACACCTTTCTATTTATCAAATTTTTTTTTTAAAAAGATTTAAATAGTGATTATTTTTATATTTTAAGATAAAGAGAATTTGGAGGACAAAAGGCACATGACCCTTCAACATCTCCCAATAATTTGCAGTGTGATCATCTAAATTGCATTTTATATACTTTTAGATTCTACACTGACTTGTTTAGATTACCAAAAGCATCCATATACAAATTGAGAGGGACCCAAAACAACCCCTTTCCATGAAACTCAACTCTATTATATTCAATTAATTATGGGCCCATCACACCGTCCATTTAAATCATGCCAGACTAGGAGAGGCTAAATTGATTGATTGGTCCACAAATCGACCAATCAAATTTTCCACGTCAGATGACAGAGTATTCATGACCCACATAAAAAACACAATTATTCCATTTAACACTAATTTCATTGACTAGAAACAAAATAAGAAAATAGTTAATAAGTCCTATTTTGTTTCACTCAGGAAAAAAAAAAAAATTCTTATTTTGTTGAGTTTTATTAAGTTTTAACATGGATGATTAATTTTTATTTGTTATAAAATATTTTCAAAAAGTTCATTCCTCCATAATAGTATATCTTATCCTAATTTTACCCTTTTCATTTAATATAAATATCAATTTTATAAACATTTTAAACTTAATTAAAATTAAAAATTTTAATTGTAAAAATTATTAATATTATATTAAAAAATCATATATAACCATTGCATCAAAACAATTATAGAATAAAAGGCATCATTTTTTATTAGTTAAAATTGTGAATTTTTTTAAGTGTAAGCAATTTTAAAAGGCTAAATTCTTAAAATTCCAAAGTGTTATGAAAAATAATATTATGAAAAATTTATATATTTTTCAATGCATGAAATAGTTGACGAATCTTATACTTATGCTTTTGTTTATGAAAATTCACTTAATTTCAACAATTAAAATATTTTTTTTATAAAATTGTATATAAAATAAATTATTTATGAAATCTATGGTTCATATTTTAATGAGAAAAATAAAATATACTATTATGAATAATTGAAATTTTTATAACAATTTATAAAATAAAAAATAAAATAAAACTTATTTATTAATATTGACATTTGATATAACTCAATAGTAATTTTGAAAACAAAATAGGACTTGTTGGTAATTTTTTCATTGTGATTTATGATTTGTTTTAATACAATATCATAATTTTTGCAATTAAAAATATAAGTTTATTTAGCTTAAAAATAATTATGAAATTACTTTTCATATTAAATGAGGGGTAAAAGTGGGATAAGATACATCATTATAGAGGAATAAACCTTTTGAGATTACTTTATGACAAATACGAATTAATTGTCTATATTGAAACTTGATAGAACCCAATAGTAATCTTAAGAGTAAAATAAAATTTATTAATTATTTTTCCAAGAAAATATATAGTAACAAGCTAATTTAAGTACGATTAAATATAATTTAAAAAAAAATTACGAAGAATATATATATCTATACAACAAGCTTCTATTTATTAAAACAATAAGCATATTAATAAACGAAGATATCTTTAATTATAAACGACATTTTTTTCTCTCACTCCCACTCCATGAGATTGAGTGGAGCAATTTCTTAATTATATTTATTAAATATATTTATATATATAATATATAATTTTATTCTCAGAATACAATAATATTAAAATACTAAAATATTACACTTATTTATTTATTTATTTATTTCATTTTACAGCTTTTAACTCTTACTATTATTAAATCACATTAAAAGTTTTTAAGCTACAAAATTAGTCCGTTGTCACCTCCTCAATCGGTCCCCTCCCGATATGATATGACACAGGAGACTACAAAATCACCCCGTTATCATTTATATCTTTGATGGTGCATGTTGTGCTAAACGTGCATCACTCTATTTGATTTTGATTTTAATTTTTTTCCCTTGAAAAATATTAAAAAATAAATTGGTAAATTTAAATATCAAAAAATATTTTAATTTATTAAAAAAAATAAATTGGTAAATTTAAATATCAAAAAATATTTTAATTTATTAAAAATTATTTTCACAGATTTTTTTTTAAATTTTATTAAATGATAAGTGTTATTATTATTATTTTTATCAAATTAATTTTAAATATTTTTCAAAAAATATATTCTAAAAAGTAGATGTAATTCTGTGCTCATTTATGTATCATACAGTAATTGACAAATGATGTGGTCCTATTCTTTTATATAAATAGCAAGACAGTCCCAATAATTAAGACTACGCCTGCCCAACATATAGTTGAGTCCAGTTTGTGGCATAGGAATTGACACACATGCATTAAATTGTAACATTATTAAAAAAAGTAATATTAAGTATTATGAAAAATCTTTCATGAAAATAATCATGAAAACTTTGTGACCCTTGAATTACACTTAGAATAAAGCACCACACACTAATCAAGGTAATCTAAGAATTATAAATTTTTCATAATCATTTTCATGAAAAATTTTTCATGATCCCTAATTTTTCTCTTAAAATAATATGATTTATATCTATCATTTTGATGTAGACTATAAAATTTATTTACCAGCAATCAAACTAGTATTTTGATTTTTTCGTAATAAAGATTACATATAACAACCAGAGAAATAATAATAATAATAATATTAAATATATTTTAGTTTCCTGGAAATTTCCTTAGTCATTTTTGGGCTGACCAAGACAACAATTTACTAGTAAACCATGCAATTTTGGTTTTTAAAGGCTGCAACATTGTTACAAGAGTTATAACCTATGGTTACTTTAACCAATTAGGCAGTATAATTGGCCATTCTAATTCTCTTAATGTTTTGTTTCATTCATGAATTTGAATAAAAATTTAAAAAGAGAAAGGGAAAAGATACCTTTTCTCTTCCCCTTTCCAAATTATTTCCTAAATTCATGAACCAAACGCAGTCTAACGGTTTAGTCTCAAGTGAGGAGGTCATTGATTCAACTTTTCGTAAGGAGAAGTTGAACTAAGGAGGTAAGCACTTAGTGCTTTACAATAATAAAGAGGCTATAACTCTCATATGTGTTAATTTAACAATTACCAACTGACTTTCATCGATAAAAAAATAAACCCATGGTTACTTTAGGAACTTCTATTGAATTTTTGGGATCTAGAATTTTTCAAAGAAAAAAATTAAAATAAAAATGATTTCTTATATTATTTGTTTTTCAATGAGTTAGTAAACAAAAATTAAATTTTCAAGAAATACGTATTTATTTTATTTTATTTTATTTTTCAAATATAACCAAACACAACAAGAAATTAGCTACTTTCTTTTATTTCATTTGTTTTCTGATATTATCTTATGTATTTATTTATTTTTGTTATTGTTATTGTTTTTCCTTAACAAATAACCAAGCAGAACAGGAAACACAAAATCAAAAAAGCAGTAGAAAGGAAATTAGACATACCATTGGGATCTGAAGTTGAAATTTGTCGACGCCCCCCAAAAGAGCAGCCATGAAAAATGACCAATTGATTTTGATTAGTACCAACATGATATATATTAAAATGAGTAACGTTACATCTATTGACTTTGGTGCCATTCGAATTATTTAAATTTGTTCATGCCAGTCGACCGGCCGATCATCCGGCCAATCATCCAAATGAAAGGGTGATGATAGACGAAAGTGAAGTCAATCGTCCGGCTAACACAAATTCAGACAATTCAAGCTACAACAAATTTGATAAATAAATCATTTCACTACTAAATAATATATATTTTATATATAAGTAAAAGTTTAAATATATTAGACAGTCAAGTCTGTATTTTCATGAGGGTGCAAGGCATAGATGCAAATCTTTTCTATACGCCTAAAGAGTCCCATTTATAAAAAGAATCCAATTTGTAATACAATTATTTTAGGATTATCTACTAAAATGCTATTTATGCTTGTATATAAATATATATATTTTTATACACAAAGTAATTTATTGATTTGTTTTATGAATAACATTATTCAAATATATTTAATGGATTGACCAAGTTAAAAAGCAAAAAGAAAGAAAAATAAAAAAATTGTTTGCAGCCCACCATTCATCCAATTCTTTTCTGGTTGAAAATGGTAAGATGTTCTTTGCCAAGACAGCATAGCATTAGTCCAAGGGTACACCGGACCGGCGGCGGAGAAGTCCCGGAAAGTCTTCTCCGACACCCCCTGCGGCACCCCCCTCGATGGCGGCATTAAACTCTTCGGCACCACCGAAGGAGAAGACTCGGATCGATCGTCATTGACTTTAGATAGGGACTCAGATTCAAGGTTTGAGAAGAACAAAGCAACCATAGAAGACACAAACAACATACAAAGGAAGATTCCGACAAGACTCTTAATGGGCTCGCGGTGATACGGCGGAGACGCGGCGGAGGTTGGATGGTCCGGCAGCCTGATGTACGGATTTGCATGTTCAAGATCTTCTGGGGTGGTGGTGCGAGAAGGGTTGGAGTCCATTTTTGGGTTGGCCGGAGTTTAGAACTAGAATGGAGAGAAATGAAGATGTCCTTTTAGACAAACATGTGAGAGAGAGAGAGAGAGAGAGAGAGAGAGAGAGAGAGGTGATGAGTTGGAGTGTGTCAGATAAAGTGGTGATGTGTCAGATATGGATTTGTTGATAAGTTGAGCTGGGTTGGGAGTGGTATGCTTGTCCAGCTTAGTTGAGAGAGAGAGAGAGAGAGGAAAAAAAAAAAAAAAAAAGAATGAATGAGAAAAATGTGGAGGGTGGTGTTGTGAATTTAAAGAGGGAGAAGGGAAGGTGGGGCATAATAGTTGGGGGAGTTTTGGATTATGTAAATAAGGGATAAGTTTGTGTTTGGCTTTGTGCTACTAATTGTTGGCCTATTTTGTGGCTGTGACTCGTACAAATCTGAATTGTCTTACAACACGAAGAAGTCCTTGCTTCATACTTACCCTTCAACTTTTGAATCGTATTTATAAAAGAGCACGTTTGAGACTTGTAAAATGTTCTTACAGTCGTATTTATAATAATGTGACATTATATATATATTATTTTTTTTATTTATTACATATTTAGGGTTAACTTTAAAAAAAGTCAAAAAATCAAAAAATTTATCAAAAAAAGTTATCATTATTCACAAAAAAAAAAATAAAATAATATACATAATATTAAAATATAAATCAACTTCATGCCGTTTTAAGGACTGATGTCAAAGTAAATGCAGTGAAAGGAAAAAAAAAAATAAATTAGATGTGTATATTCACTAAGTTGGATGGTAAAGTTGGGCCCGTGGGGGCCCACCATGAGTTCTGTTTTGATAATCCGAACCGTTCAATATGTAGAACTCGTCTAGTACTATATGTTTGTAAAAAATCACGTCTATCGGATATTACTAACTATATGATCAAATCAGTTTTGTATAAAAAGAGTAATGTTAGGAATCATGAAAAATATATCATGAAATACATCATGAAGATTTTTCATCCTTTTATTAGTTTTGATTAGTTTGTAGTGTTTTATTGTATGGGTAATCCAAAGGTTGAGAATCTTTCATGATAATATTCATGATATATTTTTCATGATCCCTAGTATTACTGGTATAAAAAATACATGGTGTTATAATTAATAGTTGACCCAAAAAAAAAAAAAAAAAACAACACGATCAAATAGCTATCGATATCCAATCAACGTGATTTTTTATAACTATATAGTATTTGACGAGTTCTACACATTGAAGGTTCCGATTAGAAAAAGGGACCCATGGTAGCCTCCACGGGCCGAACAATACCGTCCAATTAAAGCCCCAAAAGGAGGCAATCTTTTCCTATCTCATACCTAGCCGACTGCACTGCTCAACTCGTACGGCCTACTTCACTATCTTCTTCTACACACTTATTTATATAATTTTTTAATATATATATTTTCATAAAAAGTCAAAAAGTTAACCCAAACATCCATATTTTTTTTTTCTCAATTTTTTAGTCCAAAAAGATAAAAAGTACACTTATTTAGGACACCAAAAACAATCCATTAATGGTATAAGACTCAACTCCTTATCATATCATTGTGAGTAAATTTGTAAGTGTGAATTTCTAACATTACTCATGTATAAATAGATAATGTTATACATTAATAAATTTTAAATTATGGTGACATTTGAATTTAAAAAAAAAAAAAACTTTTTCTTTAAATTATTTTAGAATTAAAAAATGGATGCCATTGGTAATTATTAAAAAAAATACATTTTTGTTATGAATAAAGTTTTGTAGGTCTTTTCAAACATTTTCATTTTTGTGAGAAATTAATTATATGATCCCGGTAATGTTGTGCAACCTTTGTTAACATAACTAAAGAGGTACAATTGAATTTCTCAAGGTATGAAAATTAGAATCGCCTTTTTTAAGATTATATTGATATTTTTTAGAAAATAATTATGAAGAAATTAAACTTTAGCTGTGTCATGTCCCGACTTTTATCACCCGAAATTCATTACCAAATCTTTTATACTGTTGTCCTTTTAAATCATCTTCCATTCAAGAACATTAAAAATAATAAATAATAACATTCTCTCACGATAATGATGATCGTACATAATTGGTTTACATTGAATAACAATAAATAGAAACAAAAAAGATTTACCCTTATACAATACATGACACTCGGCCAACAAGTAAAGGAACTCGTGGCCAACAAATAAAATACTTTAAATCATGACCAATCCTCCAACCTTGTACCTGAAAAATTTGTCAATACGTGGGATGAGTACTAAGCCCAGTAGAGATCTTAAAGATCATAACTAATTACAACATATAGATGAAAATAATCATGCATGTACAATGATATACCATATAAGTAGTATGACAGTTAATATTCAAAAGTATATTCATATAAATATGCTTTTCCCAAAAATATCCTCCTGACATAATGCAGTATAAAATCAATCATTCTCTTCCAAATTTTCATTTTACTTCCAAAAACATTCAAAACCCTATTTTTTTGTTTTAATAAACCTTCCACGTTGACATAAAAGAATCTCACTTAAATATTCGTTCAGAAAACATAACCCTTCCAAATTTTCATTTTACTTCCAAAAACATTCAAAACCCTATTTTTTTGTTTTAATAAACCTTCCACGTTGACATAAAAGAATCTCACTTAAATATTCGTTCAGAAAACATAACCCTGTATGCAAGTCATAACCCAACCCTACATCTCAATGCACCATACGCACCTACGCACCAATACATCTGCTATCTTCCATGTCCATAGGCCCAACGACTAAAAGATAACCACAATATGAAAACCGCTAACACATATACATTACAAAAGAAATAATTGAAGTAATGCATATATACTACCCATTTGATCTCCACCGGCCTATAGTACGTATGGAAAATCCTATAACACAAATAATCTATAACACTTTACCGGCCTCACCTGGATGGGGGTGCCCCTCAAGTCACACTTTTTTGGGAGCCAACCGAAAGAGAGGAAACCTTTGTCAATGCGCCATGCTTTACTGGCCTCACTCGGAGAGAAATGGACCTCATTTCGCACTTCATCGAGTGCAAACCGGTAAGGAGAGAAAACCTCTGTCAATGCGCCACGCTTTACCGGCCTTACCCGGAAAGAAACGAACGTCCCAAACAATAAACAATTAAAAGCATAACACGCTAACCACACAAAATAATACACGGTGTAATACATACACCTAGTCCAATTATCACAATTTCGACTAGTAATAGTTAACTACATTAACCCACTTCTTTCAAAACGTGCTCCATGCACCACTATTCAACAACGGATTTTCCTAAATTTTAGAAATGTTCTCAAAACAAAATGTGGATTACTAAACATCAAAACCATAACTATCCAATGACTATCTCATAACATAAACACATCCACAAGCGTTACAGTTCCTTTTCTAACAACATAATCTACAACTCAACAATGGAATTATCTATTCACAATGTCCACTTACAGTCAACAGCATGCCATCCTATATTACATAGCCCATCCTAGTACAGTAGTACACATAACATATATCTAGCAACAATTAATACCATCCTCCACCAATGGCCAAAGACAAAACTTTAGACGCCAATTGTTTAATAGCAACAATAATTAAGTACAATTAAATTCTCTTTCTCTAGCTTATAAGAGAATTAACAAAATATCTATTTGTTTTGAAAACAATAATTTTCATATCTCCAAAGTCCCTACACACTCAAAACCCACAAATACTCATCTATTATTTATCCAAAGGACCTGGCTTCTCTCCAGTCCCAGATCGGACTGGAGGGTGCTATTGGGCTTGTGGAGGCCCATCACAGGTTTCGTTTCGATAATATGAATCGTTTAATTTGTAGAAATCGTTAAGTATTATATACTTGTAAAAAATCACATTGATCAAACATCGATAGCTACGTGATCAAATTAGTTTTGTATAAAAAAAAATAAACGGTGAAAAAATAAACGATTGAAAAAAAACTGATCCAATGAAATAACTATCAATATCCAATCAATGTGATTTTTTACAGACATATAGTATTTGACAAGTTCTATACATTGAACGGTTCAGATTATCGAAACGGGACCCGTGGTGGGCCTCTATGGGCCTAACAGCACCCTCCGGTTCGATCTGGGACTAGAGGGAATCCACTGCCTTATCCAAAACCGCCAATTTGTTTGTATAATACACAACTCACCAATTACATAACATTACTCATTTTCTCTTTCCACAATTCCTTGGTTAGAAACTAAGGCTTCCTAACCCCTCATTCCAAACATAATCTGCAACCCACAACCAACCACAAAACCGAATCCCAAACCCATAAACTCAATTCCAAACCAACCTAAACATATTTAATAAAAATTAAACATGAAAACCATACCTTTAATGCAATAAAAATTACCACAGATCTATCTATAGCGAAGTATTGAAATAAAGCTCAAGAATCCCTACCTCTTGAAGCGAGGAGGAGAAAAGCCGAAAATCCACCGGTGACAAAAACACGATCCGCTCAGATTAATGGAAGCCCTAGGCAATCTCTACGCTTTTTCCTAAAAGACAATGGTTGAGAAACCACTAGATCAACGTGTATCTGATGTGTAAAGGTGAGTCTTAGAGAGAGAAAAAAAAGATATGAGATTTTGAAATATTTAGAGAGAGAGAGAGAGAGAGAAAAGTGATCTAAAACGTGACTTTTACGGACTGATATACACGCAGATCGCTTGAGCGACCAAAACACCGCTGGAGCGACCAGCCTTAATAAGTGATACCACTCAAGCGAACAAAGTTACCTCTCAAGCGCACAATGACACCCTCCCAAAAGTTTTGCAGACCAAGGCTAGCCACTTGAGCACAAGAAGAACTGCTCGAGTGAAGAACACTACCCTTCCAGTATCTCTGCAAACCTGTAAAAATACTAAAAGTTCTCAAGAACCGCTTGAGCGACCAAAGTACCGCTCAAGCGAACTTACCAAAATCTAGGCAAAGATTCCTTTGAAAAAAAAGAACACCTAACCTATTTTAAAAGCAACTACAATGCTCACATAACCCAATTCAACAAGAAATAAGATGAACAAAAACATGGACAGTTATTAAGGATAAGGAAACCCAGATTGAAAACAATAAATTGGTCAGTTCTAAACCGGAATCGTTATAACCTCCCCCTTTAAGGAATTTCGTCCCCGAAATTAGAGAGAATGCCGACACATCGGTCATACCACGGAAAAAGGAAATACACCCACTAACCCGAAACTAGATCCATATACGGGATATGTTCCCCAGATCTCAATCTAACACCTCGGTGCCCCAAAGACTCCCGAGCAACACACAACAAGAAAGGAGTCACAACTGTCTTTTTGACACACATACTCGATAGGATCTATGAGACTAAACCAAACAAGAACCAAGTGTTCAACACTCGAACATCAGAGGAGAACCACACTCACAACCAAAAATTCTCAAATAACTCTCACCAAAAAGAGTACTACACCCACAAACCACAGTCCACGGAGATAGCTCTCCAGCACAACCAAAAACAATCAACGTCAAACCTGTTCAAACCCAAAACACGCCATTAACAACTAAAACCAGATCATAACACAATTCACCCCTATGAGGTTAAACATAACAATCACATAATTCAATTAAAGCTACAGTTTTCTTATTACTTTGAAAACTCTTTTATCGCTTATGCCATTTTCCCCAAAAATTATTCAAACTCATCTCATTTTCCAACAAAATTTGTTTCAAAAATCTAAGAAAACCAATTGTTTTGCAAACATTTTCTCCAAACGACTTGAAAAATTTCAACCCAAAGTTTTCAGTTGAAATGAAATGCCCCTAAGAGGCCATCAAACCAAACCTCCATTTCTAATTTGTTTCTCAACAACATTTGGTGAATCTCAATCATCACCTAACAACCTTTATCACACACTCGATGATATGACAATACAACTACACATTTCTATAACAACAATGAATAGAAATAAACACAGGGCTATGAGATATAATATAGCACACACAGTTTCCCAAATCCTGGAAGTTTCAAACCAATACAAACACTAATAATATTAATCAGCATAATTCAATGGTGCAAAAGCGCTTGCACAATCAACATACTAACACATTACCCCAACACGAGAGGTTCCATACGCTCCCACCAACCAAACAACACCCATAAGCAAGGTTCAACACCCTTAAATATAACCAGAAATACCCCTCAACCTTACAATCGTTCGCTTAATCCAAAAACAATTTCTGAGGTGACTATGTATCAACCAACTCCGAATACCATATAACCAACCCATAATTCTCTATTCTCACAACCCAATAGCCCAAAATAACACACTATCACTATACCACTTTATTCTTGCCACCCCAAAACTAAACACAACACAAGAAACACAGATTGCCGCTCAGCAAGCAATACGAAACCAACCTAAGACATCACAAGCTAACACACTCCCCCAAGACATCAATATGGCATAATAAAACTAGGATTTCTAATCTTTACAACATCTTTCAACACATTACAAATAAATGCAAAGTGAATTACATATCCACACCATTTAGGTTTACGACCACATATATATATACATAAACAACATTCGTAGGCATACAACCTTATATAAGATAACATCATACTACGTTACAAGGTACTCAAAAACTACATTAGAAGGCACCAAAACTCCTCCACACCTCCAACCGCACTACTGTTCTCGTTTGGACTACTGAAATTGACTCCCCTTCCGCAGAGGGCAACGACGCCGAACATGGCCCGTGTAACCACATCTAGAACAAATAGGTGGTCCCCTATTCCAAGACTGACTCGATGAAGTCCGTGCCTGACTGGACCGTCCAAAGGACAAGTCCGAAGAACCAAAAGTGGATTGAGATGTTAACTATGCCTGTGCTTGCAATCTTGCCAATCTCCAATTCTTACTAGGTCTACTAGCTCTCCGATCAGTCGAACTTGCCAGTATGGCCTCTTCCTCCTCATCCTGACCAACACTACTATTAACGACTTCCACGTGAGCTGCTACCTCTACCAAAGTGCGATAATCTCTGTACATTGCGTGGGCAATCTTTTCCTGAATAAGGTCACATAATCTACCCTCAAACATAAAACAACGTTGTTCCTCTGATGTGATCAACTTCGGAGCAAACCTTGACAAACTGGCGAACCTCGCCTCAAACTATGTCAAGGGAGTATCCTCCTAACGCAAGTCAACAAACTGGTTCTTCAATTTTCCCAAGCGAAAGGAGGAAAGTACTTAGCCAAAATGGCCTCGGTGAATGCAACTCAAGCAGTGCCCACAAAAACTCGCACCGTCTGTTACCAATAACCATAGTCTCTCTTCAATTGGAAACCAACCAACACAACCCTTAACTCATCGTCTTCGACTCTGAGGATATCAAGAGTCTTGGTAATCTACTCTAACCAGTTATCAGCCTCTAATGGCTTAGGCTTCCCCAAAAACACAGGTGGATTGGAATGAAGAAACTCCTTGGTCAACTTAAGGTTATGTCGATGGTCCCCCTCATTGCGAGCTAGAGTTTCTCTCACCGCCCTCATTGCAGGCCAAAGCGGCCATGGCTTGCTGTCCTGCTAGCTCAGCCACATTGGCCTAACCAACTCCCTCATCTTGTGCTGGAATATCACCTGGTAATGGCACCTCCTGTCGCCTAGGCCTGCCACGCCTACCACCACCACATGCTAACATCCTAATAAAGGTAACACAAAATATTAGGACATTTACAAATGTGCTGAAGCTAATTCACTTACGTTCTAATGTGCTGGACAAGAAATAATTCACTCCACATAAGCACCTAATCACATAAACACAAACGAACTTTCTTTCTAGATAATGATTGTCCTGCAACATTGCCAGAGTTCCAGTTAGAAATAGCAATGATCAAGTGCTTTTCTAACAGGACTTCTAGAAACTCGTACACTCAATCAATATCGTAGAAATTAAATCACATACTCATTTAGTCACATATGCATGTTATCACATAGCATACCAGATCTAGTTCTAACATCATCTAGGGAGATAACCCATTGTGGTAAGAACCACATCCTACAATCCCAAAGTATTCAAACTCGGTAGCTCTAATACCAAGTTGTAACGCCTCGAATAAGAACAATAACCCATCTCATAATATTCCTTACAATTGATCAATAAAATCATATTTTATATTCCATTTATAATCCTTGATCATACAAAAGATGACATATGCGTGTATACATTCATAAATCCTAGATCCTGAATCTATAGCATATGGCATTTGTACAAACATTGAAATAAAAAATAAATGAAAAAAACCCAAGTAGTTATATGCCCTAATGGCTATATCTTTCTATGTTGATACTTGGGTATATCAAAATGAGTTCAACTTAATACAATTAAAGCCCAATACTTATACAAAAATAATTACGTTAAATAAACAAAAGGAAGCTCTTGACTCCAAGTTCTCCCAAACTATGTCCTTGGTGGAGGCATATCATCAGTATCAAAAAGTTTTTTTCTACATAGGGTGAACTAAAGCCCAATAGATATACTTTAACACAATATATGAATCTTAACGAAGTCATAAGGTGGATACCTAGGCATGTCAATTGTTAAATGTCTTACATTTCTATCTCAAAAACAATGCAATGTCAGATTATAAATCAAATCATGAAAATAACCTTTTATATCAGAAAACATGACAATGGATACAAAACACTGGGAATCTTTAGATACGTATTTGCTAGTAGGCTATACAAGTATCACCAAAGCTATTTTATTGGTACTAACCGGAGGACCGACATCTAACTGTATGGGTTTTTGGACTTTTACTAAGAACACACAGGCCAACATAATAACCACAACCACACCCCCTAACCAGATTCACCAAGGGATTCACCTTTTTTTTTTTTCCTTGAAACAATACATTTTCAATGTTTAAGTATGAAACAATGCACAATACAAGATGTATGAGTAATTGGTTTCAATTCATTTAATCCTTATGCAATTTCTACAACAATCAAAGTTATCCTCCACTAATAGCTCAAAACAATATTTCCATTCAATAGATAATTTCCAACAAAAGATATAGTCTCATCATTTTCAAGATGTGAGTGATATTACAAATCCAACTCCTCCATCATCATCATCATCATCATCATCATCATCATACACATTAGTTCCATTCTTACCAAACCCAACATCATTTTCCATTTTCTTCCACAAACCCAAGTATCCATGATTTTAGAACAAAACCCCCTTTACTTTCAAAATAAATTTTAAGTAAAGAAATCTACTATTTAGCATATCTCAACCATAAACACATCTCCACAACCTTTCTCAAGAACCCATTTGAAAATCTCTCTTTTACATTTCAAAATCAAATCCTAGGTTTAACTCCAAATCACCAAATCACCAAATCACTAGATTCTTTCAATAGACAAATAACTAATGTAAAAATCATACCAAAGGTTGAAGAATTTTCTACCTCAAGATTAGAAGACAAGAGAGAGTAAGGGTTGAAGTTTGGTGGAGCCAAAAATGAAATTTTCTCTAATTAGAACAAAACTTGGGATAAGCTCTACCTTTTTCTCCAAAGGACTAGGGTGAAGAAATCAAAGGATGGTGGAGTATTTGGGACTTTAAGTCAAGAACTAGAGAGAGAGAGAGAGAGAGAGAGAGAGAGAGAGAAGAAATGGGGTTTTGGAATGTTTAGAGAGAGAGGAATGCAAAAAAGTGATTCAATTTTTTCTTTTTTCGGACTAATACATGTGCAGACCACTCAAGCAACCAAAACACCGCTCGAGCATCAGACACAAAAAGTGACACCGCTCGAGAGACCAAAAACACGACTCGAGCGCACAATGAGTCCCTCATAGAAACTCAGACTTATAAAAGACAACTCGAGCGTAGAAAAGACAGCTCAAGTGGACAAGCAAAAATATGGACAACAACTCTTTGAAAAACTACCCCCAACCTGTTCCAAACACAACAATAACTACTAAACAACCAAACTCAATTAGCAACAAGAAGAAAATGAAATGAGAAATAGTTAAGGTTATGTATTCTTGAATTCAGAAGTAAGAAATGGGTCGGGTTTAGGCTGAAATCGTTTTAGGTAGATCTTTGGTACAAATAGATGAAACAATGGTTGGAGGTTTAGGGTTTTCGAAAATGAGGAAAAAAAGAGAAGAAAGTGGGAGAAAAGTGACCAAAAAGTGATTTTTAAAGACCTGATCCCTAACAGATCGTTCGAGTGTTGGAAACACAAGACCACTTGAGCGGTCTGCTCGAGCGTAGAAATCACGCTCTTAGAATCTCAAACTGTACAAGGAACAGACCGCTTGAGTGAACAAACTATCGCTCAAGTGAATATTAAAATCTCACAAAATCTTGAACTGTGGACCAAAGTACTGGACAGTTCGAAAGACCGCTCGAGTGAACAAACCTTTGCTTGAAGAGGAAAATCTTAGAGTGCTACAAAATAAGTATGTCTTGATGGGTTGTAAATGAAAAAAAAGAAAAAAAAAAACATCTTATGATGAAGGATTATATGTTGAAAGAGTATTTTTTTTTAGAAGGACAAGGGATGTACAATAGTTGATTGAGTAGTTGAGATGGCAGGAAGAGTAGTTGAGATGGCAGGAAGGTACATACAAGAGATGAAAATGATAATGAAAGGGAGCGAAGGTTTAGGCATTGTGAAATATTTTTGTAGATGATGTGGCAGGCTATGATTGTAAGGAACTATTTTTTTTTTTTTTTTTTTTTTGTAATTAAACAACTTTTTGGAGGTTAGGAGCCAAGTTGAAAAAAATCTTATTCTTTAAGGACTAAGGGAAAAAAATACTTTACTTTAGAGGTGACGCCAACCCTGCCTAATATTTTTCGTCACATAAATATAACAATTGTTAAAATTTGTACCAAAGTGAAAAGAGAAAAAAAAAAAAAAAAAAAAAAAAAAAAAATCTAATAAGTTGGGGACTAAAAATGAGAAAATCTTTATTTTAAGGACTTAAAGTGAGAATAAAATCATCATTTGACACTTTGATAATAAAATACAATAGAACTCACGTGTTTATGTATATAATTTTATCACACTCACATATTAAAAAAACATACTTATTACCTTTTTATCATTTTTTTTTTTTTGAGTTATGTTATCTTTTTATTTTTTTTATATAAATATTAAAAAGTTATTAAAATAACTTATTCTCAAATAACTCCTAATTTGAAAAAGTAGACCGTCCTCAGCAGTATGATGGTCACTTGTTGTGTGACCAGAGATAATCCTTCTTTCTAATTTATTCTTTCATTAAAAATTATTGGATTGAAAAAAAAAAAAAAATCGTTAATTATAATTACATTAGATCGTAATTATCAATTTGAATTATTACTAAATATCATTGTAACCAAAGTTATCATGACGGATCATAACCAACACTACTACAAGACCTAACTAAATTCACAATGACATATAATTAATTTTAATTTGATAATTTATTAGCTCTGCCACAATAATAGTCCACATCTCAATAGCATAATAGTTTATAACCAATATTAATTTGGTCCATAACTAGCACATGATATGCACTATGCTCTATTTGATTAGCAAATTAATAATAATAGGATTAAAAATTTATATGATTAGTGTAGACTTGATTATTTAATTGGACTAGAATAAATAATCTTCTCTTGTCCTAATTAGTTTTGCAATGAATCTGAAAATATATAATCTTGATTTTTTTTTATTTTTTTATTTTTTTTATTTGCACTAAGTTGTAGTATTAAAAAAATTGCCAATTTTGTGGGAATGAATGTCCATGGAAATTTAATATAATTAACAAATATTGTAACAAAAAATTGAAATATGAGTAACATGAATTAATAAATAATATTCTCTTATCCTCGTTAGTTTTGCAATGAATCCACAAATATATAATCTTGATTATTTTTTTTTTATTTGTACTATTAGTCGCAATATTAAAAAAAAATTCAATTTTGTCAAAAAATTTAATCTAATTAACTAAAATTGCGACAAAATGCTGAAATATGAGTCTCATAAATTAATAGTCTTAATATTATATTATAATCCACCTAATCAAACAGATATATATCATAACATGACTAATATTGGTATTATATAAACATCAATTGCCAAAATTTTAACCTCCTCTCATCACTTCAAGAACTTGGAAAACTCTTGTTGGACGAACTTTCATTCAAGCAATTAGAATTAAAGCACTAAAATGTGAAAGGAAATTCTTCACGTCTTCAATAAGATGAATAAATAACTATAAATAAAGCAAAATAAAAAGAAAAAGAAAAGAAAACGTAATTGAGATAATGAAAGAAGTCTCAGCATACTGTCTGTATTATTTTTGGAATTATCTATCTAGTGGAATCCCTAGAGAGTTCTTCGCATGTGTCACCCTATAGTTCTTAACATGTCCAAGGAAAGCTAGCAAACAAACACCAAATCACCTATATTTCTATTTGATTTGGAATCTACCTTGGGGTTACACTTGAATGAACTAAACAATGAAAGGGTTTGGTTTTATTTTTTAAATTATAATTTGGATGAAAAAATTTCAAAACTTATAATCAAACAAGTTTTCAAAATATTTTTTTTTCATTTTTTTATTTTTTTGAAAAACATATTTTGTTATCTTTTTAAGTATTGACCAAATAATTTGTTATGATTTAGATATATATGGGTGCTTCAAATTTTTTTAAAATTTTTTAAAAAAAATTAATATTGGAAAAAATAAAAAAATATATATTTACAAAAGAATTTTAAAATAATTTAAAAAATTAAATAAAATATTTAAAATAAAAAATAAAAATTATTTAAAATAAAAATATATATTTAAAATTAAAAAAATAATATTTTTAAATTTTTAAATTTGTTTAGAATAACTTTTTTTCTAAAATTTTTAAAATAATTTTAAAAAATAAAAAATTATTTTGTTCAAAAATAAAAATAAATAAATAAATATTTTTTTACAAAAATAAAAAATAGAAATATTCAAAAAAATAAATTAAATAAAAAAATTAGTTTCAAAACTCATAAACAAACAAGTTTTCAAAATATACAACTCAAAAACTAGTTTCAAAACTCTTTTTAAAACTCATAACTAAATAAATTTTCTCTTTTCAAAACTCATTTAAAAAACTTATCTTTCAAAATATAACTCAAAACTTAAAATTCATTTCAAAAACTAAACCAAACGGATTGTTTTTTCTTAAGATGTGTTATGTTTCTAGTAGAGTTTAGTTTGTCATTTGTGTTAATTTGGTTATCTAATTTTAGTTGTATTAATTTTATTCTTAATTTTTTTTTATAACATGTTAATTTAGTCTAATTGATAAAGTTTTTCTAAAGATTCAACTGAAATCAATGGATAAAATAATTTATTTACTCTACTCAAAGTAACGATGGGTTGACATCCAAGTTAAAAGGGCGGCTCTATTTGCACCTCAAAAATTAAGTTATGCCATCCCAATTTAATGAAATTTTTTTATTACTATTATATCCCCATTTAAAATGATCAAAAACTACTTAATATTAAAAAAAATACAAATCAAAGTGTTTTGGACACCCCATTCATAATCAAACTCAATCTCCCCTTCTTTCTCCTATTATCTTCTTACTCTCTTTATTATACATATTCATACTCAATCATATTTTGCTTGAATCCATCATTTTTGTATTCTATTTTATATTGAAATTAACAATGGACAATGAAGAAGATTAATCCAACCAACTTTTTTCTAGAGAAGTTAAGATTTATATTCATTTTTGGCTGTTGGATTACAGAATTTGTTTGAAAATTTATTACCGAACAAATTACATTTATTCGAAAACTTATTTTTAAACAAAATTTATTATTTTAGAATTAAGTATCTGGACATATTTGATTTGTTCAACACTGAATATCCGAATGAAATAATTGTAACTAATTTTTTGTTGTTTCGAGTTGAGTATCTAGATATATTTAATTTGTTCAGCATTGAATAAAATGAAAAAGTTAGAACCAATTTTTGGTTATTCGGAATTGAGTATCCGAACATATTTCATTTATTTTGCACTAAATATTCGAAAAAAACTACAGAACTTACTTTTTTCAAAGAATCAAAATTGAAAAAATTCAAATTGACGGAATGTCAAAATACCCTAAAATGATGGGGGTTGAAGATGGTGAGTTGGAATGGCGGTTGGCAACAAGGGTGTTGGAGACGACGGGTTGACTCTGCCAAGAAAAATGTGTTTGTACCTCTCTTGTAACTATTAAACCTATGGGGTGTAGAAAGTAGGTTTCTAATATATTTCTATGATTTTTAGGGGCATAGTAGGTATTCTTTGGGTGTCCAAAAAAATAAATAAAAATTAAAATTTTCTATTTAGGTGTTCAAGGTAATAGGGTATCCAACATATTTTTTGGGTGCATTTAGAGTAGCTGATGGCTCATTTCTGTTGAAATTGACTATTTTGTCCTTAAATTTTGTCCAATTTCTCGACAAATGTTATCAATTTTATTAAATTGACATAATGCAAAAAATTAAAAGTTAAAATTGATAAAATTAAATATAAATGGATCAAATTGATGCAAGAAACAAATTATTAGGACCATAAATAATTTTTTTCCCTCTTTATTTATAAGAAACTAAATAGTAAAATTAAATTCAAAGTTTTGAGAATAAAAAAGAGGGTTGTTATGTGACGTGTACAAACCCACAAAGGCCATGAATCACTATAAACAACCCAAGCCCATCACTTGGAGCCCAATACATAACCCAGTTGGTGAGGTTCAAAGCAGTTGGAATCCAACATGGCATAAAGAGCCAATGGCATTCAGACACATGGCAGGTGAAGGACGAGCCACATCAGCAAACAAAGATCTGCAAAGTTATTGCCACTGCACATCACCATTAATGCAGCCCATCACAGCATTTATTACGACAACACCTCCCCGTCGGAACAGGACCCCCTTACTCTGAACAAGGTAAGCTACAACATAGACTTTCGGCGAGGAGGGCAGGTCGGAAGAGACAGCGAAATGATTACCAAAGGATATAAGCAAACATTGAAGACAAGAAGAAGGTTAAGCTTTCTATCTCTAAACTCTCCTTACACCCTACTTCTCCTTCTAACTTGCTCGTCGGAGGGTTCACTGGGGGACTACCCCGTTCTCCGTTGGACTTGTTTGTAGGTAATCCGGTGAGCTTGATCAACTGGACGTGGACATTGAAGAGCTTGGACTTGTTTGACCCATTCACTGAGACAAACTGTATCATCAGTTGGCGTCGTTTGTGGGAAGGTATTTGCTCCGCGCGCTAGTTGTGCTCATTGTCACCGGAGACCCTATCCCAACAACCTTTTCCTCCTACCCATCAAACTGTATGGTTACGACTAGATCCATGGCTTTTCACAATAATGCTTCCGACCATCAGACCGATCCCCCTATCCAAACAACCCACCGCAATATTTTATTGAGCTTACCAATAGCATTAACCATATGGCCGAGCAAAACCAGGCCCTGATAAATGCCTTACTCCAAAGAAACCTTCCGATGCCTCATCCACCACCTCTAGATATTCCACCCAACCAAGAAAGAGCCCCGAGCCATACTGTTCCGCAACCCTATCCACCCAACTTGGAAGGTTTGCAACCTCCTCCTCCACATATGAATCCTCCACCTCCACCCCCACGCCCGTCGGTCGTGGTACCAGCCCCTGAAGGGGAAGCCAGCAGCGTCCAGCCCCCATTGACTGACCATGGTGACAACATTCCCCTCTGGGACGCTGAACTCCGAGCAATGAAGCTCCAACTCCAAGGGGTCATGTAAAACATTCAGCATAAACCCTCTACCACGGCAAACTCACCATTTGTTGCCTCTATCCGGGACAAACCTTTGCCTGCCAAGTTCAAAATGCCCACAATTGACTCCTTTGACGGTACGACGGACCCAGTCGACCATCTGGAGACCTACCGAACCCTCATGATCCTCTATGCCTTCCCTGACGAGATCATGTGTCGGGCTTTCCCTGTGACATTGAAGGGGTTAGCTCGATTGTCGTTCAGTCAGTTACCAGCAGACTCTATCTCCACTTTTCAGCACCCCAACGACTCCTTTCTTAGCCATTTCATTGGAGCCCAACGCCAACGCCGCCGGGCAACGTAACTCCTCAACATTCGTCAGACCGAGGGGGAGTCGCTACGTAGTTTCGTTACCCGCTTCAACACCGAAGCCCTGCAAGTAGCGAAAAACGATGACAAACCTCCATGGCGGCCCTATTCTCCAAAGCCCAGAAGTACATGAATGCTGAAGATTCACTAGCCGCTTGGCAGGATCCAATAGCTAAAAACCCGACCCCCAGGGAAAAGAGAAAAGACACAGAACCCAGAAACACCCAGCATAATAGCTAAACACCCCACTATATAGACCGACCCCCCTGCGTTGACTGGTCGGTTCGAGCGGTACACCTCCCTTAATTCCCCCATGGAACAAGTCCTCAACTAGATCCAACGGGACTACCTCCTCAAATGGCCCCTATCCTCACGGAGCCCTTCTAATCGGAAAGATTAGTCTAAATATTGTCGTTTCCACCAGGACCATGGCCATAACACTGATGACTGCATCAACCTCAAGGATCAGGTCGAGGCCCTAATACGTCAGGAACGTCTTAGCTGCTTCACGGACACCCGCCCATAGTAGAGGCAAAGAACCGAGCCCCTCAGAAAAAACCGCTAGCGCACCCCACCCCGGCAGCCAGCTCAACCTAACCAAGACCATAATTGCCCTCCACAACAGCCTCGGCCGCCAGGTAATCCCCCTTCGCCAGTTGGTGAAATCCGAGTCATTTCAGGTGTCCTTGCTTGTGGGGGGCCATCCCGTTCGGCTCAGAGGGCAGAACTCAGAAAGATAAGGCAAGGCTTAGACAAAGCAGTTGCCACGGTAGACCGACCCTCCAAACAGCCTAAACAGTGGATAGAGCCCATCACCTTTACGGACGCCGATTGCACAGTGTAGACACCCCATTTTGACCGACCCTAAGACTTGGGCGCTTTCTTTTGATTACCCGATGATGACAATTAGAATGTGTTTCTCACAAAATTCTCAGTAAGAAAGATGGAATTTAAGTTTTAATCCCAACCTTCACCCATTTTTTTGGCCAAACTATTTTAGACCTTAAAACCCTCTTTTCAAAATATGTTTTTTTTTTTTATAAATGTTTCTACAATGTCCTGAAGCTCCTATTTCGATTAAAATGTTGCACTTTTCAGTAAACCGAATAACGACAAAGTGGAAATAAATAGAAGGGAGGTGAACTTTTTTTGAAAAATATTTAAAAACATCTTCTTTATAGGTTTGGAGTTAAAGGAAATAGGAGGGGATGAAAGAAAACTGGTTTAGGAAAAGAATGAGTATCAAATCATTAAGAAGGAAATGAGCAGCCTTTACTAAATTAGGCATTTCTCTTTGTATACTTGGAATTTAAATGTGAGGCCACCACCATTGGAAAGTAGACTTCTGGGACTTCAATTTAGACCCAAGAACCAACTAAAACCAAGTCCATATGGGAGAGATATGCCCATTTGAAGTTGGACTTCAAAGTAGATTTTGTTGACTCAGCCCAAAACAACAATAGCCTATTTTTTCTTGGTTTTGGTTCGGTTGGGACAACCCATTTACCTATTTTCTGAGCCATTCAAGTGCATCCACTCATTCTCCATTATACCTACTCATCCCCCATTGTCAAAAAGAGGTTTTGTTTGCATTCATAAAGGAGTATCCCATGCAACCACCTTGAAAATTTGCTCTCCTAGCACATTCTTGTCTCCCACCTTGTCTCCCACCTTCTTTTTGACCTTTACTCTTCCTCATTGCCTATATAGAATGATCATATTGTAAGAGAGAAGAAAAGACCACGAAATTGAAGAGAAAGGAGTGAGAAAAGAGTGAAAAAATAGAGAAAAATTGAGTTTTTGAGCCAAAAATATTCCTATCTTCCATATACACCCCATACCTTTCATAGCTACTGAAATTCCTCATTTCCATACACCAAAACCACTCCAAAAATTCTGATATAGCCAAAGATCAATTGCCTTGATCATAAGGAAGAGTGTTTAGTGATTGAAAGCGAGAAAAACTAGAGAGTTAGCCACTTTCTATACCACAAACTCCATAAAATCCATAATTTTGAATTGAGGATTTGAGAACACACTTCCTACACTTGAGGGTGATCAAGAGGAAGTTTGGAAATCAAAAAGTTCAATATTTCTTTGGAAGGTTTTGCTTGGCCTAGTTGGCCGGCCGGTTAGCTTCTTCCGAACAAGATAGCGTAATCTCCCAATATTGATCAATTTCCGCAGGCGGTTCTAAAGAACATGAAGCTTTTATTTTATTTATTTTATTTATTTTGAGTGTATTGTGAGGTTTTTATTTTGTTGTAATATTCTCCTCATCTCTCTCTAATTTGATTTGTAATTATTCTTTAAAATGTTGTAATAATTTCCTGCCCCGCTTCTTTTTATCCCGTTCTTTACTTGCTTTCTTTATTTGTACATAAACATCATATTTATTTTTCATCATAGTTATGCTTTGCATCCATGTTTTATGCATCTTGATTCGGCTAAGTTTGTATTTGTGGATTTAATCAATTCCTATGTGATTATGTGCGCTACTTCATGTTCTTGAGATGATTCACATATCATATTTTAGAAGCCGATTATTTAGTTGCATCTCATGAGTGAATTGCATTAGGATTTTGTATATAAGATCATGCATATTTTACTAACTTTGTTTTGTAGCTTGTTCATGGGACGTCAAACATGTAAGTTTTTATGCTTTAGCATCCCGTTTGTATGTGTTTTTCTTACTATGTCTAGCATTCTACCATGAGGCTATTTGCTTATGTGATATGACTCTATGAATGCCAATGGATGGAGGTTGTGTCGCTTAATTTGGAATGATGTTGATTTTTCATGCTTGTAAACTCAATTTATTTGGGTTGTACATCGTCAAAACTCTTTCAAAATGCATGATATCAAATTGTTCCAAAATGAATAGCATAGTCTATACTTGTATGCTTCACATAGTAAATTTTAGGATTTATTAACTAATCAGAAGATGAACATATAAAGAAAATAAAAGTCATATCATGGTTTAATAGAGGCCGATCTTTTGATTGAGTGAGCGGGAGTGCTCATTATTGACCTTCCCCTCTCATACTTAAGGTTCCGAGCCAAGCATCCTTGGTTACGACGAACAGTGGCCTTGGCACTGCGTCATGGGTTTCCTAATTTTCCAAAATGTTAGGTGGCGACTCTGAGATCTGATAACGCAGTCCATTTTTGAGAAAATTGCAATAAAATGGATTTTCACTAAAAGTTTCCAAATCTGGACTCTTATCTACGTTTCACATTGCACTCGTGAGACTCTAGATCAAAGAGAGCTCGGGAGTCCGAACTATTTAACGTGCGCGGGTACCCCCCGGGTATGTTACAGTTTCTGGCGACTCTGTTGGGGATTTTATGAAACCTTGACTCGAACTCCATGATAAGACCTTTATTTTTAATTATATGTTTATTGCATTGCATTCATTGGTGCACTTCAAGTCCCTGTGTTGCCCAGATACTGGTGGGAGCACAGGCAAGCTTTTTGTGACACTATACCTATCTTTACGATACTTTAGAGGCCTTGTGTTGTAACCTTTTGAGATTTGTCAAAAGGGTAGCTTTGCTATGTAGCCCTGCTATCTAGCTTTGCTATCTAAGGTTCTCAGACTTCGAAGAGAGGCTATTTGACTCTTCTGATTTCCTGGGATCTTTATTGGTTATGACCCAAAGGACTCTTTGGTAACGTCACCTTGACTTCAACCCTTAGAGTAGAGCTAACCTTGTGCATATAATGAGCTATAGTACCTTCCAAAATTAGGACAGGATGCTCTCCCATTTCTAGGATGTATGATGCCACTTGTTTGAATAGTGAAACCCTAGATCATTTTAAAGATAGGACAGGGTAACCCTAGCCCCCATAGGGGTGTTTGTTCTCTTTCCTACTGTGTGTTATGTGCAATGTATGGGAATTCTCAGATTCAGATGAGTGGTTCAGTCATTTCAATTTGTGGGGTTGAGTTCAGTTTTTCATGAGTTAGCAGTAATCAGTTGAGCTAGGATGCAAATAAAATTCTGATCGGGGGTCCCGTTTTGTTTCAGCAAGGTAGTTGGGCACTATAGCTTCCGAAAGGTCTGATATCCCCCAAGTTCTATGGACTTGCGTTGGTAGACTTTGCAAAAGTGCAGATTTGGTTCAGGGTCAGCCAGTGTTAGTTTCTTTGCCACCGGTTACACTAAGAAAAGCAAAAGCTTCATCAACTGTCCAGAATACCCCTTCTTCACCTGCTAGATCATCACCACTCAACTCATCAGAATCAGTGATGGCTCAGATTCCAGAAAATATAGCGGACATACTACTGGGCCTCCAACGGAGCATGGATACCGTTGCCACTACGGTTGCTGCCCAAGGCACTACTCTTGCTGCTCAAGGCAATACTCTTCTTTGAACGTTCATGGGCGTTCATAGGGCGTCAGATTACTCAGCCACCTCCGGTGAATCATCCACTTCCACCTCCACCTCCACCAGCTGACGAGTTTCCTGAACTTAATTCACCAGAAGATCTGAGGGTTCCTGCACAAACTTCAGGAGGATCATTTCCTCTTCCACAACCAGTAGGAGGGCTCCATCCCTCTGAAGCACCTGAGTCTGACTCAACTATGTTGAAGTTGGCCAAGTTGGAAAAACTTTTCAAAAAGGCACAAGGAGTGAATTCAATCCCAGTCATCGAAGACGGGTACACTGAGACAGCTGTGAAGTTGCCAGAACGGTTTAAAATGCCACACATTGATAGGTTTGATGGCTCCGGCGACCCAATGGTGCACATTCGCCTATTCTCTGATGTCTTAAAGCCTATGGGTTTGACTCGTCCGCAAAAGCTCTCTTTATTCGGACGAACTTTGTCAGGAGTGGCTGCCATTTGGTATGCCAAGTTTGAGGACTTGGTAAAACAAAGTTGGGAAGAGTTGGCCGGGGCCTTTATCACCCAGTATGCTTATAACACCCAGATTGAAGTGACTACTCGGGAATTGGAGGCCACCTGTCAAGAGCCCAATGAAAGTTTCGTGGCCTTTATCACCAGATGGAGGGCAAAAGCAGCAATGATGACCAACAGACCACTTGAAAAAGACCAAATCCGTATGATAGTCAGAAATCTGCATGGAAAGATGTTACAAAAAATGATAGTCCTCCTGCTCTTCACTTTTAATGACTTAAATGAGATAGGGGTCCAGATAGAGGATGCCATCAAACAGGGAATCATTGTAGAAGATAAGGAACCTGTTCGGAAGCCTTTTGGTCGTAGTTCCAATGCTACCACCAATGGTAGCACAACTGTGAATCCCTCTGAAATCAACTTGGTTGCCACCACCACTAAAATAGCCGACCCATTTGCTAATGCCAGTCCATAAACCACCAACTTCACCCGAACCACAGTCAAAACCTTTAACCCTCTCTACATGTCCCTAACCAAAGCTTTGAAAATCTTGATAGAAAGAGGGTATCTTAAACCTCTGGACCCCCGACCTCTTCTCAAACCTCTCCCAGCCAAACATGACCCTACCAAACACTGTGCTTTCCACCAACAACCCGGACATGACACAGACCAGTGCTTTCGTCTCCGTCATGAGATCCAAGATCTCATAGACAATAAAGTCATAGCTCCCTCACAACCACCAAAACCCAACGTCACTACAAACACGTTGCCGCCCCATGACAAAGTTCCACCACCTCCTCATCTTAACCTTATCCATACACTTTCATCTACCTTTAACCCCAGTATCTATATCACACCCACCCATTTACCCAAGCTTAAGGTGTTCCTTCCAGAAAACACGGACTTGTGTATGATGGATGCACCTGAACCCCAATCGTCTCAACCCCAGAAACTTGAACTCCCTAATAGTCTAATTCCAGTCCAACCTACTCCAAAGAGCCCGGTCCAACCAGTTCACGAGGACTAAGTCGGTTCAAATACCTCGCAGGCACCAATAGCCGAACCCATTACTTCTAAGTTGTTGAGCATGATTGAAGATCTTCAGAACATTGTGGCAGACTTAGCCTTTGAGATCTTGGCTCCGTCATCGACCACATCGTGTGCCAGGAATTTCACGTCAAAAAGCTCCCTAATCTTGGGGCAAGCTGCAATTGGAAAGGGCCAACCCGAAGGTATCTTAAGTCTGGGTGATGACATGTCAACAACAAGTGGACCTCACTCCGATACAACCACCAAATCCCTTGGCAAAACTGAAGCAAGTGGCAAAAATAAAGCCAGGGTAAGTATTGATCCTTATGCACATCTCCAATGGGCTATTGAGGCTTTAAAAGTCCAAGGGTTAAACAAACAGCAAGTGTTTGCAGTTGTTACAAAGACTATGGATGACACTTTTGTCGCTCAAATTGGGAGCATTTTGATCCAAGGGGTAAGCCATAAAAAAGGATGTTGCACCAAAAACACCCCTTCCAGCTCCAGTCCTACACTCGTAAGAGATTATCAAACCTAGTCAACACCTGCCGACTCTTCTGTCAATACTTCCAAGACTGGTAACCGCATCTTCAATCCCCTTTACATGACCTTGTCTAAAGCTCTCCAAATCCTCATAGGAAAAGGCCATCTCAAACCCTTTGATTGTCGACCCCTCCCTAATCGCCTTCCAGCTAAGTATGATGCTACCAAGTATTGCGCCTTTCATCAGCAACTTGGCCATGACACTGATCGTTGTTTTCGCCTTCGCCATGAAATTCAAGATCTGATTGACAACAAGATCATCACTTCACCAGGTTCTACAAAATCTAACAGCATTGGGTCAATGAACTTGGGGGATAGCTGGTCTGGTGATCAGAGGTGAACCACCTGCTGATGGCATGCATTTTACTCTAAGCATGGTTGATGGCACACATTGAGCAAATTGGAAATGCTTTTTGTTTTACTTTTTGAACTGAGTGTTGAGTCATTCTAGTGAGTCAGAGTCTGCTGATTTCGAGAGTGCTGACCTAGACATTTCTGTCCTATCTAGGTCTTATTTGTCTTTTGAGTCTGTTATCATCGCTAAGTTGTTGTTTCTTTTCAAATAAAAGTGCCATAGAGTCTGCCTACTTCTCCACGCCTTAATTCATCGTATTGACCAAAGTTTTACAAAACTTTTTCAAAAACTCTGATAAAAACAAAAAGGAAGAATTTCCTCAGGATTTGTAAATTTTGATCAACTGAGAGGAAGAGAGGTGTGCTAAGCCTTTGATGAATAAAATCATTTTTGTTAATGTGGGTACTGAGAAGGATCCTAGCTTGGTCCAAATTGGATCTGTCTTGTCTTCGTAAGAGTACGAGTGATTAGTCACTTTGTGAAAAGATTTCAAAAATTGTTTTTGCATAGTCCTATGAAGACATGCATGGAATTGATTATACAACATAGGATCCCTCTTGACTCGAGGTCCGACCTCCTTAGCTCATTAGCTCTCAAACCGTGATTTGAAGTATTTCATGATCAATCAAAGTGTGAGGCTTGCATAGTCGAAGTGGAGGCATCCCTTCAACTAGGGGCAATAAAGTCGAATGTGATTCAGATTTGAAACAGCCCTTGAACTTGGGGCAAAAGTGTGAGGCTTGCATAGCTAAAATGGAGGCAGCCCTTGAACTAGGGGCAATAAGGTACCACCCTTGAGAGGCTTGTTGGGCTGAAAGCCCGGAAGGGCGACCTAGGCAAAAGTTAGAGTAAAAAAAAGAAAAAAAAAGAAAAAGAAAAAGAAAAAGAAAAATGAAAAGCTCGCAAGGTTGAAAACCCGAAAGGGCGGCTTTGGAAAAAGTTAGAGTGTAAAAGGACAGAGTCAATACCCGAGTGAACCTTAGCCAAAACCATGTAGGGCCTGGGATTCAGATTGGAAGCAACCCTTGAACTAGAGGCAAGAAGGTTGGATGTGATTTAGATTTGAAGCAGCCCTTGAACTAGGGGCAAAAGGTTGGATGTGATCAAAGAGTTAAAACTGAATTGGTTCCCAATGAAGACCGCCCAGAAAGGCAAAACCTAGAATTTGAGAGAATTTTATTATTAAAGGACAGTCGAAAACCTATCCACTACACTAGGGGCAACACTAGGGGCAAATTCAGACCCAATTAGCTTAGTCCCTACATCATCATATCTACTGATCAAGTGTAGCAGTCGTTCATAGATGACCCAAAAATTTCACACCCAATCAACATGGACAAGTTAAATTGAAAGTAACCCTTGAGAGGCTCGCTAGGCTGAAAACCCGGAAGGGCAACCTGGGCAAAAGTTAGAGCAGAAAAACAAAAAAAATAGAAACTCAAAAGAAAAAAAAAATGAAATAAACAAAATGAAAAATATATATATACATAGAAAAAATCAAAAAAAAAAAAAAAATCAAAAGCTCGCAAGGTTGAAAACTCGAAGGGGCGGCTTTGGCAAAAGTTAGAGCACAAAAGGAGAGTGTCAATACCCGAGTGAACCTTAGCCGGAACTACGATGGTCTGATTCCTATTTTTAGGATACGTAGGTAGCTTCATCTTGAAGTTCGACCCCAATAATTTTTTAACTCATTCATTTTGTCCATGTTTGATTGGTGTATCTTTAGTCGACTTGGTTGTCCTATCCGTGTATGATTGGTTTATCTTCGTTCTGCTCAGTTCAGTTGGTTTCGATTCAACTTGGTTCGGTTTGGTTCAGCGGTTTGGTTTGGTCCAGTTCTGCTCGGCTTTATTCGGTTCGGTTCGGTTTGGCTTGGTTCGGATATCACCATTGATTATCTGGCTTGGGACTATGCACCCCAATGGTTGATTCCATGTTAGTTGAGTAGTGGCCATTTGCAAAAATAGGTTTTGATTAATTTGAATGAAGCTGACTAATTTTTCTCGAAAATTGTTCCATTTTTGCCAAACTTGGACCATTCTTTGGATTTGAAAAGGGAAAATTTTCAGTGCTCACAGTTTAGCTTACATGATTTGAAACAGAAAATGGAATAAGTATGCTAATCTGACTCTCATGTTGATCAAAACATGTTTACAAAAAATCAAGAGACAAAAAAGGGTCAGGCTAATGAACTAGGGGCATAGTCGAGTTAGAGATTTTGTCTTCTCCACCGCTCGAGTCAACTATTCAGTGTATCTAAGTGTGTATTCATACCAGTCAAGGTATTCATACTAGTCAGTGTATATAAGTGTATTCATACCAATCAGGGTATTCATACCAGTCAGTGTATATAAGTGTGTTTCTTTCATACCAGTTAGTATATTTATACCAGTCGGTATATTTATACTAGTCAGTGTATATAAGAATGTTTGGGTCGTTTTGCTTCGTTCTTTTTTCATTAAGTCATTCTTTGATTTAGGTCAGTATAGAATCAATGTTCCATTCAGAGTTCAAAATTCAATCATTGTCAAATTCAAACCCCTTCTCTCATTTGTGTGGTATGCACATTTGAATGCGATGCAACCCCTTCTCTCATTTGTGTGGTATGCACATTTAAATGCGATGCACTTTTCTCTCATTTGTGTGGTATGCACATTTGAATGCGATGCAACCCCTTCTCTCATTTGTGTGGTATGCACATTTGAATGCGATGCACTTTTCTCTCATTTGTGTGGTATGCACATTTGAATGCAATGCAACCCCTTCTCTCAGTTATGTGGTATGCACATTTGAATGCGATGGAACCCCTTCTCTCATTTGTGCAGTATGCACATTTGAATGCGATGCAACCCCTTCTCTCATTTGTGTGGTATGCACATTTGAATGCGATGCACTTTTCTCTCATTTGTGTGGTATGCACATTTGAATGCGATGCAACCCCTTCTCTTATTTGTGTGGTATGCACATTTGAATGCGATGCAACCCCTTCTCTCATTTGTGTGATATGCACATTTGAATGCGATTCACTTTTCTCTCATTTGTGTGGTATGTACATTTGAATGCAATGCAGCCCCTTCTCTCATTTGTGTGGTATGCACATTTGAATGCGATGCACTTTTCTCTTATTTGTGTGGTATGCACATTTGAATGCGATGGAACCCCTTCTCTCATTTGTGTAGTATGCACATTTGAATGCGATGCAACCCCTTCTCTCATTTGTGTGGTATGCACATTTGAATGCGATGCACTTTTCTCTCATTTGTGTGGTATGCACATTTGAATGCGATGCAACCCCTTCTCTCATTTGTGTGGTATGCACATTTGAATGCGATGCAACCCCTTCTCTCATTTGTGTGGTATGCACATTTGAATGCGATGCACTTTTCTCTTATTTGTGTGGTATGCACATTTGTATGCGATGCACCCTATTTTTTCATGGTCTAGGAGACCTTAAATCCTCTAAAGGTGTAATTCCTTTGGTGTTTGTCATGCCCGAACAACTTCAGGTGGTCTGGTATAGCCACCTGCCTGGTTTGCAATGAGTTCCTAGGAGATCAACTGCGACGGTGAAAACTAGAGTTCGAATGGCGATGCCTAGAACGTAAAAGGTTCAGGATTTCCGAGACTAAAGTCTGGTTTAAATACCCAGGGTTGTATCCCTGGCTTGAAATCTGTATGGTAGCCCCATAGGTTGAGGTAGCTTGTATGCGCCTTAATTCTGGATATTGAACCAACCTAGTCTGTCACCCCGTTAGAGAATAGGGAAAGTTGTGTATGAAATACAGTTAGGTGTGCCTGTCTGTTCACGCCACCCCCTCTCTCATTTGTGTGGTATGCACATTTGAATGTGATGCACCCCCTTCTTTCATTTATGTATGCAATGCACCCCCTGTTATGTTTCCTATCATTTGCATGAGGCTTGCCTCCCATGTTGCCATCTTCATATCTTTATCATCACTCCATGACATTGCATTGTATTGCATACATCATGAAGTTTCAAACAACCGGCTTCACGAAGCGTGTAAGTCCAACTTTCAAACTGCATTTTGAGCATGTCACTTGCATTCTGCCCCTGAACTACGCTGGTTTGATTCCTTGCAAAGGGATACGTAGGCAACCTTCGGGTTCAACCACTTGCATTACATATTGTTTGTTTGCCCAAGTCTTACGGCCTTGTCAAAAGGGTCGTCTTTGAGCTTTGACATTCACTCACGTCATGAAATGACTTTGAGCTCTATCAAAGAGGGGCAACTGTAGACACCCCATTTTGACCGACCCTAAGACTTAGGCGCTTTCTTTTGATTACCCGATGATGACAATTAGAATGTGTTTCTCACAAAATTCTCAGTAAGAAAGAAGGAATTTAAGTTTTAATCCCAACCTTCACCCATTTTTTGGCCAAACTATTTTAGACCTTAAAACCCTTTTTTCAAAATATGTTTTTTTTTTTAACATGTTTCTACAATGTCCTGAAGCTCCTATTTCGATTAAAATGTTGCACTTTTTAGTAAACCGAGTAAGGACAAAAAGAAAATAAATGGAAGGGAGGTGAAATTTTTTTGAAAAATATTTAAAAACATCTTCTTTATAGGTTTGGAGTTAAAGGAAATAAGAGGGGATGAAAGAAAACTGGTTTAGGAAAAGAATGAGTATCAAATCATTAAGAAGGAAATGAACAACCTTCACTAAATTAGGCATTTCTCTTTGTACACTTGGAATTTAAATGTGAGGCCACCACCATTGGAAAGTAGACTTCTGGGGCTTCAATTTAGACCCAAGAACCGCCTAAAACCAAGTCCATATGGGGGAGATATGTTCATTTGAAGTTGGACTTAAAAACAGATTTTGTTGACTCGGCCCAAAACAATAATAGCCCATTTTTTCTTGGTTTTGGTTCGGTGGGGACAACCTATTTACCTATTTTCTGAGACATTCAAGTGCATCCACTCATCCTCCATTATACCTACTCATCCCCCATTGTCAAAAAGAGGTTTTGTTTGCATTCATAAAGGAGTATCCCATGCAACCACCTTGAAAATTTGCCCTCCTATCACATTCTTGTCTCCCACCATGTCTCCCACCTTCTTTTTGACCTTTACTCTCCCTCATTGCCTTTATAGAATGATCATATTGTAAGAGAGAAGAAAAGACCACGAAATTGAAGAGAAAGGAGTGAGAAAAGAGTGAAAAAAGAGAGAAAAATTGAGTTTTTGAGCCAAAAATATTCCTATCTTCCATATACACCCATACCTTCCATAGCTACTGAAATTCCTCATTTCCATACACCAAAACCACTCCAAAAATTCTGATATAGCCAAAGATCAATTGCCTTGATCATAAGGAAGAGTGTTTAGTGATTGAAAGCGAGAAAAACTAGAGAGTTAGCCACTTTCTATACCACAAACTCCATAAACTCCATAATTTTGAATTGAGGATTTGAGAACACACTTCCTACACTTGAGGGTGATCAAGAGGAAGTTTGGAAATCAAAAAGTTCAATCTTTCTTTGGAAGGTTTTGCTTGGCCTAGTTGGCCGGCCGGTTAGCTTCTTCCGAACAAGATAGTGTAATCTCCCAATATTGATCAATTTCAGCCGGCGGTTCTAAAGAACATGAAGCTTTTATTTTATTTATTTTTTATTTTGAGTGTATTGTGAGGTTTTTATTTTTTTATAATATTCTCCTCATCTCTCTCTAATTTGATTTGTAATTATTCTTTAAAATGTTGTAATAATTTCCCGCCGCGCTTCTTTCTATCCCGTTCTTTACTTGCTTTCTTTATTTGTACATAAACATCATATTTATTTTTCATCATAGTTATGTTTTGCATCCATGTTTCATGCATCTTGATTCGGCTAAGTTTGCATTTATGGATTTAATCAATTCCTATGTGATTATGTGCGCTACCTCATGTTCTTGAGATGATTCACATATCATATTTTAGAAGCCGAATATTTAGTTGCATCTCATGAGTGAATTGCATTAGGATTTTGTATATAAGATCATGCATATTTTACTAACTTTGTTTTGTAGCTTGTTCATGGGACGTCAAACATGTAAGTTTTTATGCTTTAGCATCCCGTTTGTGTGTGTTTTTCTTACTATGTCTAGCATTCTACCATGAGGCTATTTGCTTATGTGATATAACTCTATGAATGCCAGTGGATGGAGGTTGTGTCGCTTAATTTGGAATGATGTTGATTTTTCATGCTTGTAAACTCAATTTATTTGGGTTGTACATCGTCAAAACTCTTTCAAAATACATGATATCAAATTGTTCCAAAATGAATAGCATAGTCTATACTTGTATGCTTCACATAGTAAATTTTAGGATTTATTAACTAATCAGAAGATGAACATATAAAGAAAATAAAAGTCATATCATGGTTTAGTAGAGGCCGATCTTTTGATCGGTGAGTGGGGGTGCTTGTTATTGACCTTCCCCTCTCGTACCTAAGGTTTCGAGCCAAGCATCCTTGGTTACGACGAACAGTGGCCTTGGCACTGCGTCATGGGTTTCCTAATTTCCCAAAATGTTAGGTGGCGACTCTGAGATCTGATAACGCAGTCCATTTTTGACAAAATTGCAATAAAATGGATTTTCACTAAAAGTTTCCAAATCTGGACTCTTATCTACGTTTCACATTGCACTCGTGAGACTCTAGATCAAAGAGATCTCGAGAGTCCGAAGTATTTAACGCGCGCGGGTACCCCCCGGGCATGTTACACACAGGCATCCGTTATCCTCATGATGACCCCCTCGTCATTTCTGCCCTTCTCTCCAACTATAAGGTCAGACGGGTTCTCATCGACAATGGCAGTTCTTCAGACATCATATTCCTCAACTGTTTCCGCCATGTCAAGATTGGGGAGGAAAGTCTGTCGCCCCTCCAAACCCCTTTGGTCGGTTTCACTGGCGACCGGGTGACCTCCATCGGCTCCATCGATCTTTCCATTACCATCAGCGAATAGCCACGGTAGACTACGAAGTTGCTCACTTTCCTTGTGGTCGACTGCCCCTCTGCCTACAACATCATCCCTGGTCGCACCGCCCCCAACGCTTTCCAAGCTATCACTTCAACCTACCACCTTGCCATAAAGTTCCATACCGACCTGGGTGTCAGGACAGTAAGGGTGGAGCAGACCGTAGCCAGGGAATGTTATGTCGCCTCACTCAAGGTAGTCAAGCTGAAGGAGGTCGTGATCATTGAAGGACTTGATGTATGAGATGAGGACAAGCTGGTCAGAGGGGAACTGGTGGAGGAGCTCGTTGAAATTCTCATCGATCCCACCAACCCAATGAAAATGGCCAAGATCGGCAGCCAACTATCCCCCCAAGCTAAGGCCGACCTCACTTCCTTTTTGATCGAGCACAATGATGTATTTGCCTGGACTCACTTAGACATGCCAAGCATTGACCCCTCTTTTATAACTCACCGCCTCAGCATTGAACCTCATTTCCGTCCTTACCGTCAGAAGCAGCGTATTTTTTATCCGAAGCGCAATATTCTTATAGCCGTAGAGGTTGACAAACTCCTTGAGGCCCAATTCATCAAAAACGTAGACTACCCTAAATGGTTGTCAAATGCGGTCCTAGTCCACAAGAACAATGGCAAATGGCGACTTTGTGTCGATTACTCTGACCTGAACCGAGCTTGCCCCAAAGACAGCTATCCTCTTCCCCGCATAGATCTGCTAGTCGACGCCATGGCCGGTCATCAAATGCTCAGCTTCATGGACGCTTTCTCTAGATACAACCAAATCCTGATGCACCCGTCTGATCGGGAACATACATTTTTTTATTATTGATCGAGGTACCTACCATTACCGTGTGATGCCATTCAGATTGAAGAATGCTGGTGCCACCTACCAACGGTTGGTCAATGCTGTTTTCCATCACCAGAAAGGTCAGAATATGGAAGTATATGTCGACAACATGCTGGTCAAGAGCAAACTCTCCATTGATCATCTGACCGACCTGCGAGAAACCTTCGCCACCATACGCAAGTACCAAATAAAGCTCAACCCAGAGAAGTGTGCCTTCGGCGTAGGATCTGGGAAGTTTTTGGTTTTATGGTTAGTCAGCGGGGCATTGAAGCTAACCCTGAAAAGATCACGGCCTTGATCGAGATGCAGTCACCCAGAACGGTTAAGGAGGTCCAAAGACTCACTGGCTGAGTTGCAGCTCTCAACCGCTTCATTTCCTGCGCAACGGATAAGTGCCTACCATTCTTTAAAGTTCTTCGGCAAACTTTTGAATGGACGGCTGAATCCGAAGAGGCCTTTCAACAGTTGAAGCAGTGCATGGCCAATCCCCTTCTCCTTTCACAGGCAATCACGGGCTAGCCCCTCTTCCTCTATTTAGCCGTATCAAGCACCGCTGTTAGTGCAGCTCTTATCAGGGAAGACGGCTCCGTCCAACGATCGGTCTACTACATCAGTTGGGACCTCAGGGGAGCAGAGCAAAACTACCCACTATTAGAAAAATTATCCTTGGCCTTGGTCACCGCCTCCAGACGACTCCGTCCTTATTTCCAAGCCCACTCCATGGTGGTCCTCATCGACCAACCCTTGAAGAAAGTCATGCAGCAACCATAACTTTTCAGCAGAATCATGCAATGGTCAATGGAACTCAGCCAGTTTGACATCTCTTACCGGCCTTGAACAGCAATTAAGGGGCAAGCTATCGCCGATTTCATCTTGGAATTCACTAATCCTACCCCAACCACTGCCTCTACACCCCCACCAGGTCCCATCGAGCCAGAAGACCCTCATTCTTGGACTCTCAACGTCGACGGATCATCCCATAGGGAAGGTAGTGGGGCTGGCCTCATCCTCACCGCCCCTGAGGGTGGTTATTTCAAATGCGCTCTCCGTTTCCTGTTTGAGAGTAGTAACAATGAGGCTGAATATAAGGCATTGATTGCAGGTCTTCGCCTAGCCAGGGATATTCATGTCAGCCACATCCGAGTGTTCTGCGACTCCTAGCTCATCGTTGGACAGATCACAGGAGAATTCGATGCCAAGGAGGACACAATGCGGGCTTACAGGGATATTGCACTTCCCCTTGTTTGCCTCTTCAATACCTTCCACATCAAGCACATTCCTCGGGCGGAAAACTCTAAGGCAGATGAGATGGCTCAATTGGCTTCCGCAGACTAGTCTGACCTCAGCCGTGGTGTCCGCCTAGAATACCTATCCCACCCCGCCATTTGCCCCGACTAGCACGAAATACAATTCCTCCAAAATGAGCCCATCCTTTGGGCGTCGGACATCTTCCTATTTCTGACAACAGGGGAACTGCCAGACGACCACCAGCAAGCCGCCAAAGTCAGGGCCCGGTCGTCCAATTACATCCTCATCAGTGGCATTTTGTACAAACGTGGTTTCTCACGCCCCTATCTGCGGTGCCTCAATCCGACTCAAGCAACTTATGTGATGCAAGAAATTCATGAGGGTATCTGTGGCAATCACTCAGGCATCAGGTCCCTAGCCCACAAGATACTTCGCACTGGATATTTCTGGCCTACTCTCAACCAAGATGCGGCTGACTTCGTGCTCAAATGTGATAAGTGTCAGCGTTTTGCCAATATCCCCCATGCTCCTCCTACTGAATTGATCACACTTTGCAGCCCCCTACCCGTTCGCCAAATGGGGGATCGACCTAGTTGGCCCTTTACCCACCGGCCGAGGCCAGACCAAATTTGCCTGTCGCCATTGATTATTTTACTAAGTGGTTAGAGGCAGAACCCCTAGCCACCATTACCGAGCGGAACACAACCAAGTTCATCTGGCAGTCGATCGTTTGTAGGTTTGGCATCCCTCAGGCCATCGTCTCCGACAACAGCAAACAATTCGACAACGCCAAGTACAGGAAGTTCTGTGCAGACCTCCAAATTCAACCATGTTTTTCTTCCCCCGGTCATCCCCAAGCCAATGGCCAAGTTGAGGTCACCAACCGTTCTCTTCTGAAGATCATCAAAACCAAGCTAGAAGCTGCTAAGGGGCTTTAGGCTGAGGAACTACCAAATGTACTCTCGGCTTACCGAACTACAGCTCGGACTCTCATTGGGGAAACTCCTTTCCGCTTAACATACGGCGCTGAGGTGGTTATTTTGGTAGAAGTCGGTCTGTCTATCCTTAGAGTTTTACATCCGGATCCAGCACTAACGAAAGAACTCCGTCGGGCAGACCTGGACCTAATTGAAGAACTCAGAGAAACCACTGCTGTCAGACTGGCCTCATACCAACAGAAAATGAGAACATACTACAACCGCTAAGTCCGACCAAGGGAGTTCGCTGTAGTTGAGAGAAGCAACCCTTGCCACCAAAAATCCGACTGAGGGTAAACTGGCAGCCAAATGGAAGGGACCTTACGTTGTGAAAGCTCGACCACGTCTGGGCACTTACCGACTTCAGGACATGGAAGGTCGAGATCTCCCCCACCTCTAGAACGCTGAACACCTGAAGCGTTACTTTCAATAAGTTCCTACTGTTGTATTGCTCAGTTGTTGTATTTTCTTTTTGATACATAATGTAAACTTGGATCGACTAAATTACACTGTCTATGACAACAATTCTATATCTTAGCTATCTGTGTGTTGTCTCAATAACATGCTCATTTGCAGCACTTCTTACAAGCCTCAGCCAGACCGAGCATCACTCCATAAGCCTCAGCCAGTCCGATTGTCAAAAGCCTCAGCCGGTGAAGGCTAAAGAACCTCGGCTAGGCCGAGGCACTAAAAGCCTCGGCCCGGTGAGCACTAAAGGAGTCTCAGCCAGATTGAGCACTAAAAGCCTCAGCGAGACGGAGCACTAAAAGCCTCAGCCAGACTAAGCACTAAAAGCCTCAGCCAGACTGAGCACTAGAAGCCTCGGCCAGACTGAGCACTAAGAGCCTCTGCCAGTCCGAGCGTGAAGCACTCGGCCAGACCAAGCCTCAATCAGCCTAAGCATAACAAGTCTTAGCCAGACCAAGGACCACAGTTTCAGGGTTAGACTCAGTTACCCACAATGTCAGTAAATCATAGCTTTGCCCCAAATGAGCACGCATGCAGGGCTCAATCAAGGCCACCTATGCAAATTTCATGCTTGTGGAATTAGTAGATACGCCTAGTCACAATTCCAGCTCCAAATCTTTACACCACTCTTTGCTCAGTCGAATTCCAAAGACGTTCTTACATGTCTTCTTTACAAGACAGGTTATTTTCCTCTTAATCAAACTCCCACAAGTCAGCCTTTCTCCTCACAAACCAAGCCTCACTCCATAAACCACTAACCTACTTGAGCAGTGTGGCAAATGCAAACTTGTAATTTTACTACATTTCAAACTTCACTCTGCATTATTACGAGTTCAACTTCACTCTGCATTATTGCAAGTTCAACTTCACTCTGCATTGTTACAGGTTCAATTTCACTCTGCATTGAGGAGTTCCTAACTTTACTCTGCATTGAGTTTTCATTACAAGTCCAATTTCACTCTGTATCAAGGAGTCCCTAACTTTACTCTCTACTCATTTTTTTTATTACAATTTCAATCCCACTTTGTCTTGAGGAATTCCTAAATTCAGTTTTTATCACAAGTTTATCACAAGTTCTTATCACAAGTTTTCATCTATTTCAAATGCATAAGCAAAAACAGTCAGATGCAAAACACAATTGAAATTTTATTTATCCACAACTTTGTACATAAGTTTATTACAGCAATTCAAAAAAAAAAAAAAAAAAAAAAAAAAAAAAAAAAAAAAAAAAACACAAAACAAGAACAATTCCCTCATTCCTCCTCACTGGAGACGAGGTCTTTTTCTTCAATATCCTCGTCTAGGGGGGTTTGGGCCACATCGTCCTCACCAATTGTTACACTACTAAGGTCTTTTTTTTGGAACAGTTCTTCAGCTCTACGTTTGAACATCTTCCAGCCACTGTCCTAGAACTCAGCCATTTCGTGTTTGTAGAAGTTTGACTGCTGGAAGCTCTCAATAACTTCTGCTTCAGTTCTGCCTCCAGCGGTCGTTCTCGATGGGCCAGCCCCCCAGACTCTTGCCTAGCCAAGCTGCTGGCGACCACAGCATCAACTGCCATATGAAATTCAGCAGACCCTTTGAACTGCTCCACTGCTGCGACGCAAAGATCGGGGTAAGCCGCCCTTTCAGAGGCTGCCTTCGCCCTCTCTTCGTCCAGCTCCTTTTGCAGGTTCGCCCTTTCAGACGCAGCCTTAGCCCTCTTTTCCGCCAACTCCTTCTCCAGGCTCTCTTTTTTCGCTATTTATTACAGCTCATTACCTCTTCATGTCGTTCGACTGCGACTGCGACTGCGCAGGCTTTTTGGGCCTCATCCAACCTCTTCTGCTCGCCAGCCAGCTGGAACTCGAGCGACACAACCTGGTGGAGTGTGTCCTCCAGCTCCACCTTGACCGCTTGCAGATCAGCATGGGCAGTCTCCTAACTTGCACTCTCATTCTTCAACTTTGCAAGCTGAGTCTTGGCCTCATCTGCCTTTAGTTTTGCAGCCCCCGCCTTCCTCAGCAGAGCCCCTGCTAGGGTGGTTACCTCCATTTGAGCGGAGCATAACCCCCTCAGTAGTTTAGCATTGTTGAATCTGGATGCTGAACGCAAGGCTGCCTCTTCTACGATCCCCATCAGTGATGCGCCCCTTACTGGTGGGCCTTATTCTCCCTCCGGCCGCCCACTTGCGCCACCGCCTGGCGTGGTAGATCACTATGGTCAGATTGACTCCCCCTCCTTGGGGTGCAAGACCCCCCTGGGGCTGTTCTTCCTTTCTTGGCCCAGGGCCAATTGCCCCATCTTCTGCTTGCACTTCAGGGGCAGCCCTCGCGATCCTTGCGGCGATCGCCGCCACTACTGGAACCACTTCCATGCCCTCTGAGGCGATGTCCACCACTTCTGGGGCAATTACTTTTCCTGGGGCCTCCTCCACTTCCCCCCTCTCTGCTTTCTTGGCCATACTAGTCTTCTCTACCCTCGCTTCCCTCCTCCTCTTCTGGGCAGGCCCTTCTTCACTTCGCCTCACTCTCTTCTTCTTCTTTCCCACGCCCAACACCTCCATCTCCTTCAAAGACCTCTCCTTCAAAGGGTCTATTGGGGGCGGTCGTGGCACAAATTCGCCTAAGTCTTTCTCCCCCAAGGGTTTGGGGCGAGGTCGAATCCTCTCTCTTGCAACCGATTTTGGCGGTCGGTCGGCCAGGGACTCTTTGAATTTTTGGGCTTTTGCAAGGATGGTCTGATCCTCCGCCTTTTGAGCCCTCCTCCTTGCCTCCAACCCCATTCGGTCGAGGTCCCCAACACTCGACTGTGGACCTAACCCTGCCTCAAACAATGCAGATGGCTGAACGAGCTCGTCCCATTTGGCCCCTTCTTTCTCCCTCCACTCCTTTATCCTCTTCACCCTCTCCTCTACTGCTGCTCCCAACTTTGGCTCCATCGACTTGGTGGGCACCTTCCAAATGGTGCGCACTCCAACTCCTCCACTGGCAGACACATAGAACCACCGTGGTCTCCACCCATTGATCGACAACGGCAGCCCAGCCACCAGCTCTTTCCCTGTTGCTGCTTGCAGAGTGCCCAAGTCTCTTACTACCCTGAGGCCTTGTAGCATGCGAAGAATTCATCCACTGTCATGGCCGCCCCTTCGTTCGCCTTCGGCCAGGCACTTGCACATGACAACAAGATCTTCCACACATTGGGCATTAGTTGGCCCGGTGCCACCTCCAAACAATTTAGGATATCTACTACCACCTGCCGCAGGGGCAGCCTCAGTCCTCCTTTCAATGCCTCATAATAAAGGGCAAACTGCCCTGGCCTGGCATCGGATGGCCTCTTCGTCGACATCGGCAACGACAACTTTATTTCGGCAGGCACCTGGTATTTTTCGTAAATAGCCTCCAAATTCGCTGCAGTAACCGTTGATTTATCTGCCTTTGTATGCCAGTGATCAGGTTCTGCTTAGTTGATTGGCTTTGGAGCTGCTACCATGGTGGAACCGTGGGATCGTACTATCGACTCCCCCACCCTCTCTATCTTGTATTGCTGCGCTAACTCCACCGCATCATCATCTCCAAGTGGATCCACCCTGACATTCGCTGTTTCTTCTTGGGCCATTTCTATGGTATGTCTGCGAATTGCTTCGGAGGCAGGTGCAAGGAAATCAAAAAAGTGTTGTAGAGGTGTATCGTGAGCAACAAAGGAATTCACACTTGGAATATTTTGATTTTTCGTAAACAAGTATGTGAATCGAATAATGCCAAAAGCCCACGGTTTGCCCGTATTCCAAGGATCTCAATTAATTTTCGCCAGTTTGACAACTTTTCAAAATCATCCGCCAAAACTGTCTTTTCAACACCCATAATGACCTAACGTTTCATTTCTGATCCAACGCCTAATCTTCCCCCCCACGGGATGTTGCCAGGTGTACGACCACGATCCACTGTCTCCTGCCCTTACCCTATCTTTTCCACTTCGAATCACCATGTGACACGCCACCTCTTGAGCCCCACGCCCCTCCACCTCACCCTTCGCAGTTGGCCCTCCCCATGGTCGGCCCTCCCGCCCGGCCAACATTCGCGGTCGGCCCTCTTCGCGATCGCCCTTTTCACGGATGGCCCTCCCGCTCGGCCAACCTCCATGGTTGCTCCTTCTCGTGGTCGACCCTTCCACTTGGTCACCCTGCACGGTCGGACCACCTCCCGGTCGGTTCACCCGGTCGGTCACCCCCACCGGTCGACCTCCATACTACCACTCCCTAACACCCTCACCTTCTTCATTACTATTCCCTTCGCTGGACTAAAGTTGCACTCGGGAATGGGGGACTACTGACGTGTACAAGCCCACAAAGGCCATGAATCACTATAAACAACCCAAGCCCATCACTTGGAGCCCAATACATAACCCAATTGGTGAGGTTCAGAACAGCTAGAATCCAACATGACATAAAGAGCCAATGACATTCAGACACATGGCAGGTAAAGGACGAGCCACATCAGCAGACAAAGATTTACAAAGTTATTGGCACTGCACAGCACCATTAATGCAGCCCATCACAGCATTTATTACGACAACACCTCCCCGTCGGAACAGGACCCTCTTTCCCTGAACAAGGTAAGCTACAGCATAGACTTTCGACGAGGAGGGCAGCTCGGAAGGGACAGCGAAATGATTACCAAAGGATATAAGCAAACATTGAAGACAAGAAGAAGGTTAAGCTTTCTATCTCTAAACTCTCCTTACATCCTACTTCTCCTTCTAACTTGCTTGTCGGAGGGTTCACTGGGGGACTACCCCGTTCCCCATTGGACTTGTTTGCAGGTAATCCGGTGGGCTTGATCAACTGGACGTGGACACTGAAGAGCTTGGACTTGTTTGACCCATTCACTGAGACAAACTGTATCATCATTATGTACTTCCGTAGTACAAATTACGTACGTAATTTTTTCAGTACAATTGTGATAATTTCTAATAGAGTTACGTATTACTATAAATATGCATAACTCTATTTTTTAATTATAAACTATCTTAACTTTACTAGAAAAATATGTAATATATATCTCAAAAATATATAATATATACCATAAAAATATATGATAAGAATACATATGATACAAACTTCGTGTACCATAACATGACAACATCAAAGTAATTTTGGAGTAGATGTTGGGTTTGATTTGGAGTGTAAAAATGGCCCGCAGTGCGTGGGCAGCCTGAAATCCGTCCGCGACCCGAGATGGGCCCGAGCCTGAGCCCATCTCGAGCCCCTGGGCCTAGACCATTATTTTGAAGCTTGGCCCAGCCCGTGGGCCCGGTCTGCCTGGCCTGGCCAGTGGCCCAACCCATCGGCCTACTTAAGGGCCACTCAAGGCCCGGCCCACCTGAGACCCAGTGTCTTTTTTAGTAGAAAATAATAAAATTTTGGTGGAAAAAATTAAAAAAAATGATTAGGTCCGCCCAAATCCGGCCCAGGCTCGAGTCCAAGCCCACCGGCCCGCCCAAGGCCCGAATACTTGCTGGGTTGGGCTTGGGACTAATTTTTTGGCTTGTGGGCCGGCCAGGGCTAGAATTTTGGATGGAGCCTACGAGGCTCGACATGGGCCGGACTAGGTCAGGTCAGATTTACACCCCTAGGTTTGATGGTGACACCACTCGATAGTGTTATATGGTGTCGCTAGGGTAAATTAGACTTTGAAATTTTTTAAAAAATATAATTAATTTTATATTTTCTTATACAATTATATTAATTTTTATTTTAGTATATCTATAGTGACTAAAATTAATATAGATGATAGGCAGAAATTGAAATAAATAAACATAAATGTACATTTTAATTGAAAATAGATGACAATTAATATTGTTTTTGTTCATACTTTTTTGTTTTTTAATCAACGAAAGTTAGTTGTTAGATTACTATCTATGTGAGTTAATCTTTCCACCCTTTATAAAGTATATTTATCCCCTAATTCAACTCTCCCTAAAGAGAGTTGAACTCGTGACCTCCCATTAAGTACTAAACATTTACGCTGTATTTGGTTGGGAGATTTGAGAAGTGATTTAAAAAGGAAAAGAAAAAAGTAGATGAAATGTGAATAAAATATACATGCATTTCATTTAGTTTAACTCATTTTTTCTCTTTACTTTTCCAAATTTCTTCCCAAATGTTCTATCCAAACACAACATCAAGAAAGTCATAGCGACTAAACTAGACTAGGCCTAGTTAATTCATTTTTTTTTTGGACCGTGCTAGGGAGCTCGAAAACGAGCTCTCCCGAATCCCCCTAATTTTTTTTTTTCAACAGAAGGAAGAAGACAGCAGAAGGAAGAAGAAGACGGGGGAGGAAGGAGGAGGAGGAGGAGGAGAAGGAGGAGGGAGAGGAGGAGGAAGAAGGACTGGAGGGGGCCTAAAAAATGGGACTGGAGGCGGATGCGGAGGCGGGCAGCGGGGGGCGGAGGCGAGGCAGAGGCATGGCAAGCCAGGCGGAGGCCGCAAATCGGTGGAGGCGATCACGATCGTGGTGAGGCGGCGATCTGCTTCCCCTCTCTCTCTTTCTCTCCCTCTCCCTCTCCCTCTCTTTCTCTTTCTCTCCCTCTCCCTCTCCCTCTCTCTCACGCCGTTTCATACTGGAGGAAGGAAGAAAAAAAAAAAAATTGAATTGCTGAAACGACGTCGTTTCAGCAATTCGGGGCATTCGGGGGATGCCAATTCGAGCTCCCAAACTTTATTCTTTTTTTTTTTTCCCTTCATATAATTATTGAATTACTAATAAAAGAAATGACTCAACTATTATGTAAACTAAAAATCACAAAAAAAAATCTGCACAATTATGTGAAACGTGCAAAACTAATTATATTTTGTCCAAATCATAGAGGTGAGTGTAAGTCACACAGTACTAAATAAAGGTGAGAGACAGTCAATCCTGTCCATCTCATTAGAGACTTCCTATTGGTCAATTACACCACAAAATGTTCACGGTTTGAGAGATGCACTTGTGAAATGTATTCAAATGAAATTCACTATTTGGCCACATGCCCATGGGACACATTCACATGAATGTATTTCGTAGTTTAGTTTGTGTGGTCCTCTCATTCATCAGAGCAGACAGATCATTCAATTTTAGGGACTTTCCTCCTTTTTTTTCACCAATTTTTTTTTAATTTTTTTTCTTTCTGAGACCTACTTTGATTAATGACTACTCCCTTTGGCATGCATGTCTATCCACATCAGTTTGTGGTACATTTGATTCACAATATCATGAGGTATTAGGTTCCATTTATTGCATAGTTTGCACTGATCTAGGTCAAGGAGGAAGATTGACCAAGACATGACAGAACGAAACATAGAGTCAAGTACATCTATATAGCTTTGTTTAAGTATATCTTACCAATGTGAGATCTTATATGTTCCTTGTCACATATTTTTATAGTATATGTTACGTATTTTTATGATGAGTGGTATGTTAATTTGTGATTGAAAATAAAATTATACATTTTGTGGTAGTGTAAAATATTTTTGTGACAATATTACATATTTTTTTTTTATCAAAACACTTTATAACTACAAAATGTGTAATAATACCACAAAATACATAACATTACTGCATAAATGTGTAACCTTATTTCTCAATCACAAGTTATTGTAACTCCTACCAAAAACAGATATAACATTTATTACAAAAATACGTAATACACACTATAAATATATATATAATAAGGTACATGTGTGTTGGCTTATTTTTCCTACGAAGAAAAATATTATAAATGCGAGCGTGCCAGCAAGGATTGAAAAATCCTTACAGATTAAATTCAAGCCAATTATCAAGCGATTGTGTTGATGGTTCTTTTGCCTCAACAAAGAGGACTTTAAAATTGCCAAAGTGTAGAGAAAAGAGAAGAAAGGGAGATGGAGAAAGACCATTGAGTGAACAATCAAAGTAATAATTACTTACCTCTACTCCTATGCTTCGAAAAGGAAGTGCAAGAAATGCTTCGAAATGAAAGTGCTGAAAATAAATGCTTTGAAATATAAATCTATGTTAAACTACTCCTAAGATAAGGAAAATGACAAGAAATATTGAAATCAATTGTCTTTAATTTAAGTTCTGGATGCTTTACAATGTAGCCATTAATGGCTATTTATAGAAGAAAAAATACAGCAATAACTACTTAGTAACTACCCATTTCTTCCATCTTCATTCTTGTCTTGCCATGTGTCCTTTCACTCATCCATTTTGTCCTTCATATTCTCCATCATCTCTATAACTTCTTTTAACTTCCAAATGAATAAGAGGATGCCATGTGTCCTGCAATTTATATAAATAATAAAAATTGCAGATTTATGGTGCTAACATTACCCCCCGCGGCCCTTAAAAATAATATTTACTTGAATTTTTGAAGGTCCAAACCAAGTACATGACTAATCTAAGCAACAAAGTGCTTCGAATGATATAACAACACCAATAAGGTGCTTCAAATGAATATGAAATTATAACTAGATGACCAATAACAAGCTTCGAAGGTGGTATAAAAAACCAAATTCATCGTTCGAAGGTCTTGCGGCATAGTTTTGAAGGAACATCACCTCTCGAGGGTTGGAAGCATTGATATAGGATGATGATACTTACAATGAAGTTTCAAGGTTTATGCTTGACGCTTCAAATGTCTCTTCGAAACTTTATACCGTTTCGAAGGTGAAGTAATCAACCTTTGAAACAACTCTTGATGCTTCGAATGTATCTTCAAAACTTTATACAGTTTCGAAGGTGAAGTAATCAACCTTCGAAATAACTCTTGATGCTTCGAATGTATCTTCAAAGCTTTATATAGTTTCGAAGGTGAAGTAATCAACCTTCGAAATAACTCTTGATGCTTCGAATGTATCTTCAAAGCTTTATATAGTTTCGAAGGCGAAGTAATCAACCTTCGAAATAACTCTTGATGCTTCGAATGTATCTTCAAAGCTTTATATAGTTTCGAAGGTGAAGTAATCAACCTTCGAAACAACTCTTGATGCTTCGAATGTATCTGCAAAGCTTTATGCTGACTTCGGTAGTAATCAACCTTCGAAACAACTCTTGATTCTTCGAATGTATCTTCGATGCTTTAACTGTGTACATACAAACAACTGGCCATCAATTTGAAAAGATGAGCCATTCTCAACCACTTATTTAAATGCATAGGCTTTTTTTAGCCAAATTCATGCATTTTAAATGGTCATCCCTTGTTCTTAGTGCTTCGAACTCATAAGAACAATTTGTTAATTTTATTAGCCACATCATTAGAATTATATTTTGATGTGAACCACAAATCCAAAAAGGATTTTGAACACCAAAAGTCATGGTATAGTGTGACCATGAAAATTCATACTTTTTGACATTGTCAAAAATTTTGAATTCATGAACAGTGGCTTGTTCATCATTCTTGACCATGTTTGTTTTAAAAACAAAACTTTCGCCGAATTGATTTTCATAATTATTTAGCAAAGTGGATTGTTTTTCCAAGTTAGCCATTAATGGCTTATGAAAATCACCCATAAATATGTTATTTTCATGACTTGACTCTCTAAAATTTGGTTCTTGGACCCCTCGAGTCATACGTGGAACATCATTTTTAGCCAAATTTGGCTCAAGAACATGCTCTTTCGTTGTGTTAATTTCATAACTTGGCTCTTTAAAAACGGACTCTTGAACCCCCCGAGCCATTGATGAAATCAACTCTTTGCTTTTGCTATTTTCAACCATGGAAAAATTCTGAAAAAATTTACCAATTCCGGCCATTAAAGCCTCAGTTAAAGACTTGATAGTGAGAGTTGATAACTCATCATTCCATTGGCGAATTTTCATATCAAGTTGATGAATTTCTCTAATTAAATGGTGTCTTTTTTCTTCCACCAAATAATATTGCAATGGATGAAAGTTTATTTCATCAAGAAAATGGATCTCTTCTTGAAGATTCAAAATTTTTCTTTCACGCCAATATATTTCGAATTGACAACTTCGAATGGCGAAATCCAAATTGTTTGTCATTTCTTACACTTGGCTGTCCCACTGGGCGTGCCAAAAATGTTGGCTTATTTTTCCTATGAAGGAAAATATTATAAATGCGAGCGTGCCAGCAAGGATTGAAAAATCCTTACAGATTAAATTCAAGCCAATTATCAAGTGATTGTGTTGATGGTTCTTTTGCCTTAACAAAGAGGACTTTAAAATTGCCAAAGTGTAGAGAAAAGAGAAGAAAGAGAGATGGAGAAAGACGATTGAGTGAACAATCAAAGTAATAATTACTTACCTCTACTCCTATGCTTCGAAAAGGAAGTGCAAGAAATGCTTCGAAATGAAAGTGCTGAAAATAAATACTTCGAAATATAAATCTATGTTAAACTACTCCTAAGATAAGGAAAATGACAAGAAATATTGAAATCAATTGTCTTTGATTTAAGTTCTGGATGCTTTACAATGTAGCCATTAATGGCCATTTATAGAAGAAAAAATACAGCAATAACTACTTAGTAACTATCCATTTCTTCTATCTTCATTCTTGTCTTACCATGTGTCCTTCCACTCATCTATTTTGTCCTTTATATTCTCCATCATCTCTATAACTTCTTTTAACTTCCAAATGAATAAGAGGATGCCATGTGTCCTGCAATTTATATAAATAACAAAAATTGTAGATTTATGGTGCTAACAATGTGATACACACTATTGGAGATCAATACACCTCACTAACTCTGAACCTCATAAAAATACATAATGCACATTACAAAAATATGTTTTAAGATACATATAGTACACACCTTATAGTGATTCCCCCAACCAATAGTTATCCATTTGTCAAGAGTCGATACATCTTGACTTTAGGGTTATTTTTAGAAGTTTGTTAAAAGTTAATTTTTTGATTTTTGACTTTTTGACTTTTTTTTTTTTTTTGAATATATAAAAATGTAGAGAGATGGTATAATCCCAAAAAGCCAAAAAATTTAAAAAATTAACTTTTAACCAGCTTGTCAAAATGACCCGTAGACCCCACAATAAATGATCAAATAAGGGGTGCAAACAGGTGGATTTATGCTAGTCAAAATGATTTAATCTAGTACTAATTAGGTTTAGGAAGTGATATTTAAATTGCCCTTTTTTTTTATTTTTTATTTATTTTTATTTTTTATTTTTTCATTTCAAACCCAAAAAAAGAAGGATATTGATAAAGGGCAGAAGACATAACAAAGAAATAGTGAAAGGGATCCTGAGTTTTCATTTTTGTCTATTCTTACAAAATTAAATGTTATTAATTCCATCTCAATTATATATACACGTATATGAATATAATATATGTAATATTATTGGGTAGCGGTAGAGTATATACACGTATGTTCAATTAGAGTAATATTATACATAATTTTTTTGTTTATATCATTTTTTCACTTCTAAATGCAAAGTAATGAAACTCACATTAAAAAATGTATGGGTAAATCGCATTGATACCTTCTGAGATTTCTGTTTAATACAAATCTTTCCTTCACATTTGAAAAATTATACTTATTCCTTGTCATATTAAAATGGCATATTTGCCCTTTGACCTTTATACATATAAAATAATAAAATAATGCATATATTTTGTTCATGTCATTTCAAAAGAAATAACAATCATCTTCTTTGGTTTAACTCACACAAAAAATTGAGTTTTTTCTTCTTCTTCTTCTTTTTTTATTTTTATTTTTTTTAATGTTTGCTAAATTTTTTAAATATTTTAAGCAATTTCTTTTAATTTTTAGATACATCTAATCTAGATGTACTTAAAAAGTATAATATTTTTTGATTTTTTTTAAATTCACCAAATACAAAAAAATACAAAATATAAAAATTCAATACATTATCTTATTTTGTTGTATTTAATGGATTTTTTAAAAAGGTTTTGTACAAATTTTATACTTTTTAAATATATCTAAATTAAATTAATCTAATTTAAATATAAAGATGGAAATAAAAATGCAAAATTATATTCAAATATAAAAATTCATATAAAAAATATTATAAAAATATTGTAATAGTGATATTACTGTAAATATAAATCATGTTTATGCGTGTTTTGTTTTAAAGTAAAATATCACCATTAAACTGCGGGGACATAATTTTGAGTTGTCCACGTGGCCTAGGTGGTTAGTCGAGGTGCCACATGGGTGATTCTGATTGGCCGAAGTGTGATCAAACCACATCTGAATCCGAGATGTTCAAATAAGGCACTAAAGTCCTAGATGATGACAAACTCTCTATTTGAATAAGATTGGACTCTTGAGAGGGTTGATATTAATCTAAATAAGAGGAGTCTTAGATAAGTGATATCCTTGTGAAGGATAGAATCCTATGAAGTCAGACTTCAAAGAGAAGTTAGACACTGATCATTATCTAAAGAGGGCACCTCATGGGTCGAAGGTATGCTTTAATTGAGAACTGTTTTACTTGTGCTGATATCTTTGAGAGATAAGTGACTGACTTGATTGTCGGAGTGCCCTTGGGTGGACGAGCCACCATGGTGTTCTTATCTTCTTGTTTGCAGGTGTTTGGTTTAATCTATTCTGCCATGTGATCTTCAGCTAAGTTCCCTATTGGGTTGTGAGGTCAAAAATTAACATTCACAATTTGGTGCCGTATGTGAGAACTTAGTAGGGATAGATGGCCAACCTCGGACAAGAAGTGAGAGTCAGGACGACATATACAGTGAGGAGGAGGAGTACATCAATCCAAATATTGGAGGAGAAAACAATGAAGAAGAAGTGCAAGAGGTGAACTCGAAAGCAGACAATGCTGCCAGGGGCCGTAATGGTCCAAGGAGGGACAACCGAGAGGAATATTACAATGAGAGCGACTTCCAGGTCTGGAAAGAACGATACCTGAGAAAACAAGACGAGGTGAAAGACTTTGCGGCCAAGTTAACGAACTTACATATCGTGGTGAACTTCATGATGTAGAACTGGGTGATGCAACCCGTGTTATTGTTGCCAGCAACGCTGACACCAGTAGCAAATGCCGACACCCAGAAAGAATGACAGGCTATGGTGCCAACTGTCCCAAAACATGAAAAGAGACTTGGGCACTCACATCGGCGATCACAGAACGCTGAGTGAACGAAGTCTCGGCGAGAGAATTCTCAAAGAACTCCAAGAACCAGAGGAGCAAATGTCGGGGTATCTCGGCAGAACAACGAACATGGCCACAGACTCAAGGAAATAGTGGTCATGGAGAGGTCTAAGAAAACACATCAGAGCACGAGAAGTAGTGCGCCAAAGTGCCTGAAGTTAATAGATAGTCGAGCTCTCGGTTGGACAAATGAAGACTTGCGGGACTACCTCCAGAGAAAGAGGAATGACACGAGGTCATGTCCAGTGCCCAGCCGAGAACACCTTTCTCAGAAAAGTTGGATGCGTTCAAGGCACCGAAGATATTTAGTGTGCCAAGATTCCAGATCTACGATGGTAAGTTAGACCCAAACTTTCATGTTGGCTTATACTTGAATGCAATGTCCTTGTGGAGTGGGAACAAGTAGTTGTTGTGCAAAGTGTTCCCGTCGACATTTGGAAAAATAGTATCAAACTAGTTTCTCAAACTGCCAAAGAGATGTATAAAGAATTGGGAAGGCCTGGTCGAGATGTTTGTGGCCAGGTTCGTTGTGAATAGATTGCAGCCATTGAGGGTTGATTCCCTGTTAACCTTGAAGATTGCCGATAACGAAAGCCTTAGGGCTTATGTCAAGAGGTACAACGAGGTTTACAACTGGATTCTGGCATGTAACCAGGAACTTGTAGTCATGTCTTTCAAGAACGGTTTGGAAAATGATTGCTCACTTCGGTAATCCCTTGCAAAGGCCTTCCTGAAGAATATGAAGGACGTCATGGCAAGGATTGAGAAATACGCAACGGTAGAAGAGGACAAGAAGACAAAGAAATGACTTACAGTGAAGTAGGAGAAGCGAAATGGCTTGCCAAAGCATAGCCGAGGCAATATCATTGCTGACAAACTAGAACCAAGATTGAAGGCCATGCAGGCTGTGAGCACAGTCTTCAAGATCCTGACCCACTTCGGTAATCCCTTACAAAGGCCCTTCTGAAGAATATGAAGGACGTCATGGCAAGGATTGAGAAATACGCAAGGGTAGAAGAGGACAAGAAGGCAAATAAAGGACTTACAGTGAAGTAGGAGAAGTGGAATGGCTTGCCAAAGCATAGCCGAGGCAACATCATTACTGACAAACCAGAACCAAGATTAAAGGCCATGCAGGCTGTGAGCACAGTCATCAAGATCTTGATCTACATGATCTTGGAACGAATCAAAGACCAGCCTTACTTCAGGCCACCGCAAAAGACCTTGGGGAGTACATGGGCAGAAATCTCGGGATGAATTGCGTCTACCATGACGAGAAAGGGCACATAACTCAAGGGTGTTGGGCTTTGAAGCAGTATTTAGAGGACCTTGTTAAACAAGGACACTTGAGAGATCTGATAGATGAGGTAAAGACCAAAGAAGAACATGCGAAGTTGGCCTAGGCACCAATAGCAGCACCGCCACCCCTGGTGGCACAGACAGATAGACCATGGGTTATCAACATGATCCACTCAAAGGTGAATGCAAATGAAATTTGAGAAAAGACATAGAGGGTAAGGCATTTGTAGCATGTCTTCCAGGTACAACAGAAGAAACCCCCGGATAGAGGGACACTGACGGTCGATGATCTCATTCAGGGATGAAGACCTGGATATAGTGCACCATCTACATAACGATGCTCTGGTGGTGACCCTGAAGATCAAAGACTGCCAGGTAAGGTGGATACTAATTGACCAAGGCAGCTCTTGTGACATCATGTATGTCAAATGTTACAAAGAGCTCGACCTTCATAAGAACGACTTGGAACAGTCCGAAAAGCCCTATGGTCGGATTTAGTGGAACACCGATGTGGCCACTAGGAACCACAAACCTAAAGATTCAGGCAAGAATAAAGACTGTAACCATGGAGTTCATCGTGATTGACACCCTTTCCCCATACAACATCATCTTGGGAAGGCCTTGGTTGCACGCCACAAGGGTTGTTCCTTTAACTTTGCATGATTCCCAACTGAGTTCAAGATTGAAAAGAGGAGAGGAGACCAAGTGCAAGCAAAAAATTTCTTCATGGCAGCAATGAAGTACACCTGCAATGTCAAAGAAGTGAAAATGGCTGAAGTAGAAAACGAAGACTAAGAGGTCTTGGACAATGTTAGCAAAGAACCATTGACAAGGGCCTAAAACCTTTGAAAAAGGTTATGGTACAAGAAGGGGACAAAGAGTGATTCTTAAGAAAAAATATAGAGGTGTTTACTTGGATATCGAACGAGATGCCGAGGATCATCCCCGAAGTTACCTACCACAAGCTCAACGTGGATAGGTCGGCCAAATCTGTGTTACAAAGAGCTAGGCGATCAACCATTGTTCACATCGAAGAGGGAGTGGAAAGCTGAGAAAGCGAGCAATTTGAGAGGTGAATTATCCAACCTGGCTGTCGAACACGGTGGTAGTAAAAAAGAAGAATAGCAAATGAAGGGTATGCGTAAACTTCACATGCCTGAATAAGGCTTGCCCAAAGGACTGTTTTCCTTTCCTGAAGATAGACTAACTTGTGAATGCCACATTGGGACATGGAAAAATGAGCTTCCTTGATGCATAGTATACAAAGGTTATCATCAGATAGCCATGTACGCACCAGATGAAGAGAAGATGACATTCATCACTCCAAAGGGACTTTATTGCTATAGAATGATGCCCTTCGAATTGAAGAATACAAGAGCAACATACTAGAGGCTAGTGACCAAGATGTTCAAACATCTGATTGGAAAGACTGTGGAAGTTTACATCGATGATATGGTCATAAAGAGTAAGGAACCTTCAGATCACCTAGCCGATTTGAAGGAGGTTTTTGATATCTTGAAGGTATATTGGCTTCATTTAAATGCCTCCAAGTGTGCTTTCAGGGTAGGGTCTAGTAAGTTCTTGGGTTATTTGCTGACTAAGAGAGGAATTGAAGCAAGTCCCGATCAGATCAAAACCATCCTTGATCTAACAAGCCTGACAACAACAACAAATGAGGTCCAATTTTTGATCGGCAAAGCAGCCAGGCTAAACAGGTTCATCAACCGAAGTTCGGAAAAATTTAGGCCATTCTTCCAATTGATAAACAAGGTCATAGATTTCTTGTATACAGATGTATGCGAAGTCGCCCTGGCTGACTTAAGGAGGTATTTGACAACCCTACCTATATTATCAAACCCAGTTCTAGAAAAGGAACAATTTTTTCATTTAGCAATATCGGACCACTTTGTCAAGAAGAAGGAGAATAAAAGGCAGTATACTATGTGAGCATAACCTTGGCAAGCACAGAGACAAGGTATCTGCCCCTAGAAAAACTGACACACGCTCTGGTAATGGCTTCAAAGAAGCTGAACCATTACTGTCACGCCCCAAACCCGCCCCTAAAAGTTTGGGCATGACCTACGCATAAACGGACATAAATCCTAATATACATATAGAACATACGGGGCCTTAACGGAAGCATAAAGTATTAATATAATATAAATACCAGAAACATTCCATTGAGCTACTGCTAGCATGCCAGGATCTCATAAAACGTAAACGTTCTCATTAAACTAATAAAGTGGGAAACTATATCCTGAAACATTGGTTACAACCATATATATATACAGTCCCAGCCCAAACGGGCATATAAAAGACCACAAAAGTTATATACAAGAACTTGGGTGGCACTCAAAAGACAAGCAACCATCTCCACGGTTACATCAAAATAAGTAGCTTGGGTTAGTGCCTGGACACGTAATGGTCGACCCAGGAAAACGGCGTCCGGAGTTAGGATTGACCACCTGATGAATGACCTACAGAAACAGACATAATTGAGAGTGAGTTGGGCTCAGTGAGTAATAATACATAAATAAAATACTGCTAACTTGATCATATTACGTATCAATACGTGAGTCTGTTTCTGTGTCACATACATAATGGCCTTAGGCCCAATCTTGTAACATAGCTTGGTGGCTATAAGCCCTTAGAAGTGGTGTACGAGGCCCTTGAAAGTGTGGCGTAAAGCCCTTGGTAACATGTTGGCACTACGGCCCTTGAAAGTGGCGTGATGCCCTTGGAAGTGGCATATAGCCCTTGTAAACTTGTTGGCACTTCGGCCCATGAAAATGGCACTCTGACCCTTGAAACCATGTGGCATTAAGCCCTTACAATCTTTACATGCTTTATATGGACATTAACATTTACATTCTCATCGTTGAACACTAGCTTATATAGATTACATGCTTAGAACATGAACATATTTGCCTTGATACATAGACATAATTGCATAACGCGTAGAGAGGTATTACTACTCACAGTATTGAGATGGCGTGTTACTTCCTCCTGGAGTGTGTCCTGCACACAGTTAAACTTGCACATTAGTTTCCTTTTCTTTCTTACTTTATTTCCTGAATCCTTACATTTCATATGCATTTATAACCATTCTAAAATCATCAGAAAAATATTCTAAAAAATACCAGAGGAATAAGCATGTAAAACTGAACAATACACTTTGAAACAGTCTTCCGCTCGAGCGCAAGATTGTCCGCTCGGCGGGACGACACAATATTATCAAAAATGCTGAGAGGTCGAGACTTACGCTCGAGCGTACATTTTCTCCGCTTGAGCGGACAGGGTAATTCCGAGAAACTACTGAGAGATGCATTTTCCGCTCGGCGTACGACCTCCGCTCGGCGGGCGTCAACCAATTGAGGCGGCAGAGCTTTAATCCAAAATTCAGCAACCCAAACTCATTTTTCATGCAATCAAGGACAAAATTCATGCAACATGTCAACTCAACAATACCATAACAAAGATTCTAGCTTGATTTTAATGATTTAAGTTAATCTAAAGGCTTCAACAAGTCATCTCTTCCTCAAATCCCACTCTACATTCAAATTCAACAAATATATCCCATGGCACTATCATGTTTCCATGAAATGATAATCATAAAACCAAGGATTTAAGTGTAAATTCATACATCACTTAATTTAAGTGTCAAAATAGACAATCATTGAGAAACCCTACATCATCAACATAAAATACAACAACTCTTCTTCACAATTGAAATGATGATTCTCATAGATATATAAAATTGAACATACCTTAAGTTTGATCTCCTAATTTCCCCTCAATTTCCTTCCTTATGAACCTTTTCTTTGTTCTCCTTCTCTCTTCTCTCAAACCCTTAGTTCCTCCCCAAAAGATGCTCCACGTTTTTGCCCCAAATCTCACTAAGACTCAAGTATAAATATTCTTAACTAAGCACATAAAGACAAAAAATGAATCGTTTAATCATCCCAAAATTAAAATTTCACGAACATGCTTAAAATTACTTAAAAATTATGCTAATCATAAATATATAATCAATTTCTGACAATTAAGCCATTAAGGCCTTCAATTTCTGATTTAAGCATTCCAATGAAACAGATACTTCCCTTGAGCAACAGATAGACATTCTTACATAGGCATTTCATGTTCTTAACCATAATTTTCATAACATTTTTCAGCAATATATTAAAAGCGCAAATCAAAAACATAGGCGAATTAGGTCGTTACACTCTCCCCCCCTTAAATAAGTTTGGTCCCCCAAACTTGTGTTACCTTAGGATTGAAACAGGTGTGGGTATTGATGTTGCATTTCCTCCTCTCTTTCCCACGTTGCGTCAGTTCCATAATGTTCTTGCCACTCAACTTTTACCATGGAAATTTCACGGTTTCGTAATTGTTTTACCTGTCGGTCCAAAACGCGAATTGGTTTTTCTTCGTAACTCAACTTGTCATCCAATTCAATCTGATGGTAATCAATAACATGTGACGGATCCGGAAGGTATCCACGAAGCATAGAGACATGAAACACGTTATGCACTTGACTCATATGTGGTGGGAGGGCAATTCGGTAGGCCACAGAACCAATTCTCTCCAGAATCTGAAAGGGACCGACATAGCGGCGTCAATTTACCCTTCTTTCCAAATCTTGAATGTCCTTTCATCGGGGTGACTTTCACAAAAACGTGACTATCAACCTCAAACTCCAAATCCCTCCTTCGGTTATCTGCATAACTTTTCTGCCTACTTTGAGCCGTTTTCAACCTTTCTCGAATAACTCGAACCTTTTACATTGTCACTTGAATAATTTGAGGCCCTAACGAGGATTTATCTAACCCCAACATATCTGAGGAGAAACGACATGGTCTTCCATCTGAGCCTCATAGGGGCCATGTCTATACTCAGTGGTAGCTATTATTATCATAAATTCTATCAATGGCGGTGAGTTTCCCAACTTCCTTGATAATCCAACACACACATTCGAAGCATATCTTCTAGCGTTTGGATTGTTCTCTCGGATTGACCATCGGTTTGGGGGTGAAAAGCCGTGCTAAACTTTAAGTCTGTACCCAGTGCTTCTTGTAAACTCTGCCAGAATTTGGAAACAAACTTAGGATCCCTATCCGACACAATCGAGACTGGAACACCATGAAGCTTCACAATTTCATTCACATAAATTTCTGCCAATTTATGCGCATTATCTTGAGTTTTCCTTTGGTAAGAAGTGGGCGGACTTAGTTAGTCGGTCTACAATGACCCAAATTGAACTCATACCCCGGGGAGTCCGAGGTAACCCCACAACAAAATCCATAGTCAAATGCTCCCATTTCCACTCCGGAATGGGAAGAGATTGTAACAGTCCGGTAGGTTTTTGATGCTCCGCTTTTACCTGCTGACATTGTAGGCACTTGGCGACATATTCTGCGATCTCTTTCTTCATACTTGGCCACCAAAAATTTTGCTTCAAGTCTCGGTACATTTTCGTACTCCCTGGGTGCATCGCAAACCTCGAGGCGTGTGCATCTTCCATCGACCTTAAGCTTAAATTCATCACATTGGGAACACATATTCGGTTTTGAAACTTGAGCACTGAACCTACTACGTGAAATCCCAGTTTTGGTTTTGTTTTTAACTCATCATATATCTTCCTCAAAGTGTCATCTTCCATTTGGTGCACCTTCATTTCTTCAAGCAAGGTGGGTTGGGCGACCACTGCTGCCACTAAAGCTTTTTGACCATACAACACAAAATCCAGTTCCATTTTCTCTAATTCAATCACTAATTCCTTTTGCTCTGTCACCATACTTGCCATACCTCCCATATTTTTCCGACTAAGCGCATCTGCAACCGTGTTGGCTTTACCAGGATGGTAACAGATCTGTAGATCGTAGTCTTTAAGTAATTCCAACCATCGTCGCTGTCGCATGTTCAACTCTTTCTGAGTAAAGAGGTACTTAAGACTCTTGTGATCAGTATAGACTTCGCAGGTAGTGCCATACAGGTAATGTCTCCATATCTTCAAAGCAAAAACTACAGCTGCTAGCTCGAGATCATGTGTGGGATAATTCTTCTCGTGGGGTTTCAACTGCCGAGAAGCATAGCGATGACTCTTCCATGTTGCATCGACACAACCAAGCCCTTTGTGCGGCGTCCTTTGTAAATTACAAATCCCTACATTGGGATGGTAGGGCTAAAAGCTGGTCTTTGTTGTCAACCTTGTCTTCAATTCTTGAAAGCGAATTCTCGTTCTTGACCATTGAATGCAACCCCTTTTTAGTCGGTTGTGTAAGTGGCACGACAATTTTGAAAAATCTTGAACAAATCTCCGATAATAACCACCAACCCCATAAAACTCGCACCTCGGTCACATTTGTAGGAGTCGGCCACTTTATGATTGCCTCAATCTTGTATGGGTCATGAAACTCCTTCCTTCGTGATAATATGCCCCGAAATGCCACCTCTTGTAGCCAAAATTCACATTTCTTGACTTTGCATACAATTTCTTTTCGGGAGGGTTTGAGTATCAATCGAAGATGAGTCTCATGAGCTTTACATCCCTTGAGTAGATGAGAATATCGTCAATAAAGACCACTACAAAATCATCCAAATAGGGCTTGAAAACACGGTTCATCAAATCCATAAAAGCTGCCGGCGCATTAGTGACTCCAAAGGGCATAACCAAAAATTCAAAATGACCATACCGAGTTCGAAAAATTTTCTCAACATCCTCGGCCTTAACTTTCAGCGATGGTACCGGACCGTAGATCAATCTTGGAAGACACATGCTCCTGAAGGTGATCAAAGAGGTCATCGATCCTTGGTAATGGATACTTGTTCTTGATGGTAACTTTATTGGTTCCTATAATCAATACAAAGCCGAGTGTTCCATCCTTCTTCTTAACAAACAAAACCGGCGCACCACGGCGATACACTTAGACGGATGAATCCCTTGTCTAATAGATCTTGCAATTGCGGTTTTAATTCCTTCATTTCAATGGCGACATTCTATCTGAGTCTTTGAAATGGGTTGAGTTCAGTACCACTTCAATTATAAATTCAATTTCGGTCTATCAAGCGCCACAGCAACTCTTGAGAAAAGCGTCAGGAAATTCACAAACCATTGAAATGTTGACATCTTCATTCACCACTTGGTCTTCCAAAATCTTGCATAAGTATCCTCGACACCCTTACGAATCAATTTACACGCCTTTGCCTTGAAATCGGGTAAGGTGGGAGGTCACTTCGTCACTGAACCATAGACTCTGGTTGGCGGGAGGTGGAAACCGTCTGTTTAGTCAAACAATTGATAGTTGCACCATTCTCGCTTAACCAATCCATTCCCAGAATGATATCAAAATGAGTCATGTCAAGTGGTAGCAAGTTGGCATATACCCGAATATCCCCAAGTTCAAGTTCACAATTAAAGTAAACTGAAGTACAAAACATAGAATCTCCCAAAGGTGAAGATACACACAACAGATAAGACAAATTATTTTCAGGTTTATCTAAGTTTGGTGCAAACAATTTTGACACATAGGAATGAGTAGATCCGGAATCAAATAAGACAGAAGCAGAATGACCATGAACCATAAATGTACCTGACACCACCGTTGTTGCATTCTGAACGTCCCCTGGAACCAATGCAAACACTCTGCCTTGTCTTGTTGTGTCTTTGTTGTTGTTAGGTTTCACCGGTGCCTTGGTGTTAATAGTTGGTGTAGACCCCGCTGAACTAGTAGCAGCTCTGTTGCCATTTCGTTGAATTCTTTGGGGGCAATCCTTGATCAAATGACCCGTTTTGCCACAGTGATAACAAGCTCCAGACTTCCATTGGCATACCCCACGATGTTTCTTTCCACATTCTGAACAAGTAGGGATCGCATCCTGATTAGGGGCAGAACTATTTGTCGCCCCTGAATTTTGTTTCTTGTTTGGTGGAGTAATCACTCCCTTTGACCATTGATTATTTTGCCTTTTTCCCTTCCACTCGGCAACCCGATTACGGCGGCAAAGATTTCCCTCGGCTATATGACCCTCTCCAAAATTTCTACGTAAGTGGACAACTTTAGCATACTGTCTCGAACCCGAATTGCTCCACGTAATCCCCCTTCAAATTTTCGTGCCTTTTTGTAATCCGTGTCCACCATGTGCGGCGCAAACCGAGCTAGCTCATAAATTGGGCCTCATATTCCATAGATCTTGCTCCTTGTGCGAGAGTCTCAAATTCCGTCACCTTTTATCCCGCATGCTTTGAGGAAGTATTTATCATAAAAAGCTCGAGAATCATCCCAAGTTAGCCTGGATGGGTCGTTCTCGTGAGCATCCACCACCTCGTGCTTCATCTTCTAGGGTGAAGGCGACCAATTGCACTTTGAGCTTGATTGCAAGGAAAACTTCAAATAATTTCTCTATGCCCAACACCAGGCCTCCGCTTTCATCGGTTCTATTCCTCCCTTGAAATGGCGGTTTCATCTTTTAAACTCTTTGGTAAGGGTAATAGTCCGGTCTTGGTGTGTCTGGTGCTACCGGGTGGAGGTATCGGTGGTGGTGGTTGTTCTTCGCGGTTATTCTTCTTTGTTGTGTTATTCTTTGTTATTCTTTGTCGTAAAGTCTCGACCATCTCCATAATCATTCTCTCCATCCTATCCAATCGTCTTTGAAGTGGCGTCTTGGTTAAATACGCCCTTGTTCTCACCATTTCCTGCACAACAAATAATGATATACAGGAAATCTAATTTAAAATTGTTAGCACTATCAGAGTTTACGTAACGTTGCCATCGCTCTCTCATATACTTTCAGGATGTCATGCAAATGCCTAAAGCTTTCTAGACACCCTAAGCTCAATGGACCCGTGTGTGAGATAGCAACTCGTGCTCTGATACCACTTGTCACGCCCCAAACCCGCCCCTAAAAGTTTGGGCATGACCTACGCATAAACGGACATAAATCCTAATATACATATAGAACATACGGGGCCTTAACGGAAGCATAAAGTATTAATATAATATAAATACCAGAAACATTCCATTGAGCTACTGCTAGCATGCCAGGATCTCATAAAACGTAAACGTACTCATTAAACTAATAAAGTGGGAAACTATATCCTGAAACATTGGTTACAACCATATATATATTTACAGTCCCAGCCCAAACGGGCATATAAAAGACCACAAAAGTTATATACAAGAACTTGGGTGGCACTCAAAAGACAAGCAACCATCTCCACGGTTACATCAAAATAAGTAGCTTGGGTTAGTGCCTGGACACGTAATGGTCGACCAAGGAAAACGGCGTCCGGAGTTAGGATTGACCACCTGATGAATGACCTACAGAAACAGACATAATTGAGAGTGAGTTGGGCTCAGTGAGTAATAATACATAAATAAAATACTGCTAACTTGATCATATTACGTATCAATACGTGAGTCTGTTTCTGTGTCACATACATAATGGCCTTAGGCCCAATCTTGTCACATAGCTTGGTGGCTATAAGCCCTTAGAAGTGGTGGCACGAGGCCCTTGAAAGTGTGGCGTAAAGCCCTTGGTAACATGTTGGCACTACGGCCCTTGAAAGTGGCGTGATGCCCTTGGAAGTGGCATATAGCCCTTGTAAACTTGTTGGCACTTCGGCCCATGAAAATGGCACTACGGCCCTTGAAACCATGTGGCATTAAGCCCTTACAATCTTTACATGCTTTATATGGACATTAACATTTACATTCTCATACGTTGAACACTAGCTTATATAGATTACATGCTTAGAACATGAACATATTTGCCTTGATACATAGACATAATTGCATAACGCGTAGAGAGGTATTACTACTCACAGTATTGAGATGGCGTGTTACTTCCTCCTGGAGTGTGTCCTGCACACAGTTAAACTTGCACATTAGTTTCCTTTTCTTTCTTACTTTATTTCCTGAATCCTTACATTTCATATGCATTTATAACCATTCTAAGATCATCAGAAAAATATTCTAAAAAATACCAGAGGAATAAGCATGTAAAACTGAACAATACACTTTGAAACAGTCTTCCGCTCGAGCGCAAGATTGTCCGCTCGAGCGGACAGCACAATATTATCAAAAATGCTGAGAGGTCGAGACTTACGCTCGAGCGTACATTTTCTCCGCTCGAGCGGACAGGGTAATTCCGAGAAACTACTGAGAGATGCATTTTCCCGCTCGAGCGGCCCTGACCTCCGCTCGAGCGGACGTCAACCCAGATTCAGGGCAGCCCGACTTTAATCCAAAATTCAGCAACCCAAACTCATTTTTCATGCAATCAAGGACAAAATTCATGCAACATGTCAACTCAACAATACCATAACAAAGATTCTAGCTTGATTTTAATGATTTAAGTTAATCTAAAGGCTTCAACAAGTCATCTCTTCCTCAAATCCCACTCTACATTCAAATTCAACAAATATATCCCATGGCACTATCATGTTTCCATGAAATGATAATCATAAAACCAAGGATTTAAGTGTAAATTCATACATCACTTAATTTAAGTGTCAAAATAGACAATCATTGAGAAACCCTACATCATCAACATAAAATACAACAACTCTTCTTCACAATTGAAATGATGATTCTCATAGATATATAAAATTGAACATACCTTAAGTTTGATCTCCTAATTTCCCCTCAATTTCCTTCCTTATGAACCTTTTCTTTGTTCTCCTTCTCTCTTCTCTCAAACCCTTAGTTCCTCCCCAAAAGATGCTCCACGTTTTTGCCCCAAATCTCACTAAGACTCAAGTATAAATATTCTTAACTAAGCACATAAAGACAAAAATGAATCGTTTAATCATCCCAAAATTAAAATTTCACGAACATGCTTAAAATTACCTAAAAATTATGCTGATCATAAATATACAATCAATTTCTGACAATTAAGCCATTAAGGCCTTCAATTTCTGATTTAAGCATTCCAATGAAACAGATACTTCCCTTGAGCAACAGATAGACATTCTTCCATAGGCATTTCATGTTCTTAACCATAATTTTCATAACATTTTTCAGCAATATATTAAAAGCGCAAATCAAAAACATAGACGAGGGTCGGGTCGTTACAATTACTTTCAAGCCCACAAGATTGTAGTGCTTATAGAGCATCCACTGAAGTCTCTATTATAGCATGGAGACTTGTTAGGAAGAATAACACGATGGGTTGTAGTTCTAGGTCAATACGACATAGAATACAGGCCAAAAACAACAATCAAAGGTCAAGTTCTGGGGAACTTTGTTGCTGAGTTTACACCGAGTGAAAACTCGAAGCCAAGACCCGTGAACCTCAGCCTAGGGTGTGCAGAAGAGCCTAAGGAAACATAATTAGTGGCAAAGAACCCCAAACCAACAAGACAGAAGCAAAAATAAGAGAAGTTGAAGCCTTGTAATATTTACATCGACTAGTCCTTCTGTCTCTTTGTCAATGACAATTCAAACCGATAAAGAATAGGGGCAAGAGTGGTGCTGGCCTCACCAGATGGGCAAATGGTAGAACAATTAATCTGATTAGGGTTCAAGGCCTCAAATAATGAAGCAGAGTATGAGGCATTGATTGCTGGATTGAAACTAGTAATAGTCGAAGTCGATGATGTAGTAGTCTATTATGACTTCCAACTTATCGTGAGCCAAACGACGGTGGAATACGCAGCCTGAGATGATAGAATTGTGGCCTATGTCAAATAGGTTATCAAACTGCTAGCCCAATTTCAAAATTATAGGCTACCACAGGTTTGCTAAGAAAACAATAGCCATGTGAATGCATTGGCCAACCTTGCTAGTGCCATAAAGTCTAACATGCTAAGAACAATCATGGTAGACTACCTGTTAGGCCCAAGCGTGGAACCTCTAATAATAGAATATGAGGCAATGTGCATAAAGTTGGGCCCAAGTTGGATGGATGCCCTAGTCAAGTTTATTGGAGATGACAAATCTCTTGCCAATAGAGCCATATCATAGCAGTACTGGTGGCCTTGCTTGTAAAAAGATGTAGAAGCTTACGTTAAGAAGTGTAAGAAGTATCAAAGGTTTACAGCCTTGATATATTAGCCAGCCAGAGACCTCAATCCAGCATCTAGTCCTTGGCCATTTGCCTAGTGGGGCATGGATCTAATTGGGTAGTTGCCCAAGGCAACCGGACAACTGAAGTACTTGCTGGTAGCTACGGACTACTTCACAAAGTGGGTGAAGGCTGAACCCTTGGCCAAAATATGAGATGTGGACGTAAGAAGTTTCATCTGGAAGAACATTATTACCAGATTTAGGATCTCAAGAGCCATTGTGGCAGACAATGGCACCCAGTTTGACAGAAAGTTGATCAAGAACTTTTGCACGAAATATAAGATCAAGAACCACTATTCAACTCCCAGCTTTCCACAAAGTAATGGCCAAGTCGAGGCCTCTAACAAGGTCATATTGGATAGAATAAAGAAGAGACTAGAAGCTGCCAAGGGCAAGTGGGTGGAGGAGTTGCCTAATATTTTATGGGCATATCACATTACACCAAGAAGATCAACTAACGAGTCACCTTTTGCCATGGCTTATGGCACTGAGGCTGTTATACCACTTGAGATAGGCATTCCTGAAGCTAGAACCCAGAGAGTAGAGAGTGAGAAGAATTAGGCATTTCTAGCTTGAGATCTGGATTTCATCGAAGAAAGAAGTTAACGAGCAACAATTCGACTGGCCATAGCATACAACAAGAAAGTAAACCCTAGAGAATTCTAAGTTGGGGACCTTATCCTAAGGAAGGTTGTCGGCAACAAGAAAGATCCTAAGAAGGGGAAGCTTGGCCCTAACTAGAAAGGCCCATACATGATCATCTTGGTCATCGGCAATGGTGCGTATTGACTAGAGAACTGTAATGGCAATGAGTTGCCAAGGCCATGGAATACTTGCAATCTGAAGTTATTTTATTATTAATTTTTCTTATGTAAATTAGATGACTTTTAGCTGAAGTATTGATTAATAAAATACTAGTCCAATTTTGTTACTTAAAAAATGTTGAAATTCAAAATTGTTAGATAAGACAGAAGGTCTTAAGCCAATATTTCAAAAAGGAACAAGAAGTTTGACTTAGAATTGCCAGGATGGCAGAATTGAACTAAGTCAAAGAGATGTTTCAAAGAAAAACAAGACAAAACCAGCCATGATCTGGCTAGCTTGTACGAAAAGCCAAGGTATGCAGTACTCTCGGTGCACTGAGGTTAAGCCTTAAGTGTTTTGTTTAGACGAGCTAAACTTGATGACCTCGGTCACGAATGTCTAAGTCAGACTTAGGCAAGATTTAGACAATGAATCCTTAATATGAACCTAAGTTAAACTTACATTCACATCAAGGGGCAGAGAGTATGGATAAGTTAAGTGAATGTGATACTTGTTAAAAAATTTCAGAAAAAATTTATGAGTTATTCGAGATAAGTCACAGTTTCATCTGAGATGTTGTAACCCAGAATGGTTATGTTACCTGAGATAAGGTGTTAACAAGATGGTATACTTAGAAGATTTCATAAGAAGTAAAGCATAAAGATAGAAAGGGCATTCAAGGTATATGAAAACAACATAAAGTAATAAGCACCCAACACTTGGTAAAAAACAAACATGCAAAGAACTTGTTTCAGTACATAAGAAGGAACTTCGGCCTAGCAAAAAATAGAAAAGTGTACAAAGAAAGACTGAAAGAAAAAGTACAAGTGGAAGAAGAAAAAAAATTGTAAGTGCTTGATGATAAGGTAGTGTTCTCGGTTTGTTCTACCTCAGTAGTTGGCGGTGTGATGGCCTAGGTGAATAGTGCAGTCGCCTTCTCAGCCTCGAAGTTGGCTACTATCTTGTCATCAATCTCCTTTAGACTCTCGTCTAGGCTCATGTCAGGAGTAGCAATCTTGACCTTAGAAGTGTCGACTTCTTCGAAGAGGTACTCTTGGAAACCTCATCCTTATTCTTCTCGGTCAAGTCTGGGACTTGGTCATTGAGGATTGGAGACTTGGCTCCAGCAGCTACAGCGTCAGCCTCTTCTTCTTCTCTTTTCCCTTCCTCATCGGATTGGACTAGGGAAGGGAGAAAAGGTACCTTGAGCTAGCTGAGATCTCTCAAAAGGGAGTCCTCAGGGACAGAAAGTTTCTTTAAGGTTACAATCTAACCAAGATAGTAGCCTTGGTTGCAGGTTTGACTGACTTCCTTCTGATATTGCTCTTTCATGTCTTCTTGGCCCTCAGTGTAGGCTTTTTCATCGCCGACCTTGATCTTGGTCTTCTTCATTTCAAGGGCTTCCTTCAATTTGTTATCATCATTAGCAGTCCATTCTTCAATGGCCTTAGCAGCAACCTCAGCAGCTTTAGCAGTGGCCTCGGCCTTGTGTTCGATAGCCCCGGCTGTGTTGATCTTGTCCATTTGATTTTTATTCTAGACTCGACCTTGTTGAGTTGAGAGAGGAATTTTGCTACTTCTTGTGTCTTCCAAGTTAAGTCCTTTTTCATCAACTCGGCCTTAATGACATGCAAGTGAGTATGTTAAATGGCCTGCAACAAAAGAAGTGAAGTAGTAATATCTTTGTTAAGTATGAAAGACTGAATATAAAAAGAAAAGTGAGAAATGTTACCAGAATAGAATGCCTCATCATCAGGGCAAAGTTTTCGTATTGGTTGTAATCACTAATCTGGCCCATGTCGGCAGACAAAATAAGTAAGTGCGGCTCTAACCTCGAGGTCCTTAATGGCACTATTGCTGACTTTCAGATGTCAGTCACCTTCTCGAATCTTGGAGGCCAGGCGTCCTTGGGAAGAATGTCCATCTCACCCCCAGGATCGATGAACTTTGGCTTCTTTGTAGGTGGGGCATCGATGTAGTCAGTTGAGGCTGGCCTTTTCTCAGCTTTGGCCAACTTCGAGATTAACATTGTATCTTCAGGATCCTTCTCCTCATCAGAAGGAATGGCTATGACTTTGGCCTTTGCCATGACCTTTTTCATTGTCTTTAGTTTTTGAATACATTAAGGGAAGGGTGTCTATTGAACTGTAACGATGTCGGGTAGATCGGGAAGAAGGTCTTTGGTAACTGCTGGTCTGTGACCTATTTCTTCTGAGGTGGTGGCGATGGTCACTTCGGTGCCAAGTCTAAAGGCTAGGAGAGCAAGTGGAGAGTTCTCTGGATTGTACGCTAGTAAGTAAAAACCTTGGTGTTTCTTACTTTTGGTTCTACCTACGGAGGTGTTAGAAGGAAGTTGACGCTTAGAGGATGGAACGTGTTGAGATGGAGCTAAAGTGGATGGTTGGTCAACTAGAAATGATGTTGACCCCTGATCTACCCTTGATGAAGCAGTTGATGTGGTGGCGGATGGCGGAAACTTACTTCTCGAAGGGATATTGAGGAGTGGGGACTTGTATGTTGCGGTATAATCCAAGAGGAAGGGGTCTTTATGGATTTTAATAGGTAGGGCCAATAGCCTTTGCAGATCAGCTCTCGGAATGTAGTACTTTCAAAAATTTTGTCGATCTGGGGGAGATCTAATTTTTCTTTAAGTGATCAGCAATGTGATGATGTAAAATACTTAGGTAGATAATAGACAACAAATGCGTGGTCTAAGGACGACTTACTTTTATTGTCTCCTAAGATGCTTTTAGGGAGTGGAAAATGGTGGAGATGGTAGTCTTGAGCAAACTCCCAGTTGCCCGAGACAATAAGATAATCATCTCCTGCACCCTTACTAGAATCAAGGAGGTCAGCGATCATCTTATAGGCAATGGACCTTAATTTCAGATAGTAAGTTACGCTGTTTTTGGATTGAATGGTACACATTGTGTAGAAGTATTGGACATCTTGAAGGTTTAGTTGGGCTCTATGTTGGTGACTGAGTTCAACTATACCATTGCTTATACATAAGGTATTGAGAGCTAATTGCATGGGGTTCAATTTGTAGAAGTGGAGCATTTCCCTAAATAGGATGTTAAGGCGGGAATCTAATTCCACCCTCAAAGATTGACACTACGGGGAAAGGCTTGAAGTTATCTCTCGGCATAATAAAATCATTTTCACTAGCGAGTCTGATGTAGACGTTGGCTAGGATGTTGTATTCTCAGCCAAGATTTTCCATCTTAGCGGGGTTGTCTACTCTCCACATTTGTATGCCCATTACCCCAGCTAGATGGTTTTGGTATTGTTTTCTATTGAGGAATGTTTTGTGTTTTATGTGAATCTAGGGACCTCGGCGTCAACCTAGAGGGTACTGGGTTGAAGATTTTGAAAACCAAAGGAAAATTTTAGGGCACAATTTGTTTTGGTCTCCCTAGTGTAGTGTTTTAGCAAATCCCATTCCTAAATCTAAACAATGCAAGAAAAGAAGCAGAGATAAGAGGTAGTGATCTAAAATAATGAGAAAATAAATTGAATCAGAGCATAAATACAAAGGCTTAAAGAGGAAGACTTGTGATAATCAAGTGCTAGTGTGCAAGAACTAGAAAATGGATATGCAGGGGACATATACAGACATAGAAAAGAAGGAAGCATGCTTAAGAACATAAAAAATAAGGGAAGATCGAAATTCAAAGAAAAAGAATGGTCGACTTACAGAGTATGATCGGAGAAATAGTCGTTGGAATCTAGTTCGCCAGAGTCAAATGGTGCTTTCCATTGAAACAGAGTGGTTAACGACTCGTCGAAGAAGATAAACAAAGGCTGTTGTAGAAAGCTTTGAGGTTTGACAATGGAGGTGTAGAGAGAGAATCTCTGAGAAAAAATAGAGAGAATTGCAAGTGTAGAAGTGAAGAGAGAGAGAGAGAGAGGGAAAAGGTTTTGATAAAAAACTGAAAAGGCAACAAGGGCGATAATTTCAAACCCTTGGGCGACATGCCTGGCTAACGTTAGGTGATGCCAGGCAGTGTGGTTCAGAGATGAAGCGATGCATCTAATGCTTGATGAGTACAAACTAGTCTGGTGATGACATGTGGATGAAATAATTGGGGCAGTTATGGTGTGACAGCTCACGCGTAATTGGGATTCTTGATATTCTTGAACATGCAAGTCTTGATCTTGGCTAGTAGTGTGATCTCGGTAGAGATGTTGATCTCGGACAAGGAGGATCATCTTGACTCTTGGTTCTTGGGTTTTGATGAGTGGACATTTGAATCCTTGTTTCTTGACGCCAACGAGTCATGATCTCGGTTGGAGGAATATTTTTAGTATGTTGTTTAGCCGACATATTTGATGATCAGATGATATAAGTTCCATCACCTCAGGTTATCGAGGTAATAAAACCTAGGAGGCAGTTGTTGGGAACGTCTTTTTAGGGTTGTGCCACGTGGTCAAGATGTTGGCCAAGGTGCCACGCGGACAAACCAGATTGTCGAGGTGATTGTGGTATTGCCAAGATATGGTGCGGTAATACCGCTACCCAAGATATTTGGATAGAGAACAAGAGTACTAGTTAAGATGAGGAGCTTAGTTCGAATAGAGATGAGGCTCTTAAGGAGTTCATCCATATCAACCAAGAGTCTGAGATAAGTATTATTCTTGAGTCCTATGTAGTAAGACTTCTAGGGGACGAAGGCATCGTTAGCTATAAAAGTAAGGCACCCCCGTGGGTTTAAAGTATGCTTTTACTTGTGCACTATTGATTGAGTTGATATCTTTGAGAGATAAGTGACTTACTTGATTGTCGTAGTGCCCCCAGCTAGACGAGTCACTGTGGTATTTTTATCTTATTGTTTACAAGTGCTTGGTTTAATCTATTCTGCCGCATGTTCTCCAGATAAGTTCCCTGTTTAGTTGTGAGCTCAAAAATCAACACTCAAATATATCATTGTGTTTGAAAATTCTATATAAAATTTATGTTTGTATATCATCACTCAATAAGAATATGTTCATGTAAAATTTAACGATGGAAAGTTATAGAATGTAATCATGATGATAGGAAAAAGAAATGGTAAGAAAAAGGCCAAGATGGTCATTTAGAAAATTTTAGGACATGACATCAATAATCCAAGGGGCAATTTGTAATGAGATTACAAACCTCAGGAAGGGGAATGTAATTTTTCAAATATGAGAAGAGAATTTGTATTAAACAAAAATCTCATGGGGTGTCAGTGTAATTTACCCAAAATATATGTGAGACCCACTTACTTGTATCTTGGAATGAGAAAATGAGATAAATAATAAGATTATGTGTAGCATTTTCCATTCAATTATATATATACATATGTATTTTTGAGAAGATATTTTTCATAAAAAACATTATCTTATATTTGATTGTGATATTCAAACTAATGTGCAAATGATTGTATTTATGGAAGTGGCGGTGATAGAGTGGCAATGGCAAGTGTAGTAGTGATATGGTGGTGATGGTGGTGGTATGGTCGTGGTGATGGAGGTGGAGTGACAACAATGGTAGTGGAAAGAGACTAAGTGGTGGAGGAGGTGATGGTGGTGAGACGAGAGTATTAGAGTAAGTTGAACTAATTCAAATGAGTTTAAAAATGTATTCATGTTAAACCCATTTAAATTCAATCGTAATTGGATTCGTAAGGAGCCATTGATTTATAGATTTAGGTGGGTTTAAACCGATTTTAAATATATATAATTTTACTAGTTTAAGGATTCGGTTTCAATTGACTACCTCTACTATTTTGTTTTCTTATGTGAGCAATTTTTGTCTCTCTAGTTAACAGTAAATTAACAAAATGATAAATTTGTAATAAAAAACCAAATCTCTAGAACTTATTGTTGTTTTTATAAATTTTGAGGGAATTTTATGAAATAAACCCAAAAAATTAAGCTCTAATCATTTATTTATAAAGAAAATTTAACAAATAAGTTATCATCCAACTGATGAGTTTTGTTTTTTGATTTTTGTTTTTTTTTTTTAATCTCGGCAATGTTATGTTAATCAGACTAGTGGTGGTGTACACGTGCATTGCATGAGATATTTCATCTAATGTAATTATATTTTTTAAATAGAAAATTTCATAATAACATAAAGGAAATAGACATTAGAAAAATAGTATTTCATGGTGAATTTATAAATTATGCGGATTTATCAACCAAATACAAAAAATAGTATTTCATAGAGGATTAGAAAAGTGCGAGCAAGAGGTTCGTATTTGAAAGCTATAGAACCATTGATATAAAGTAAACTGATGATGTATAAATTTGATTTGGTCGATGAATAACTAAGTAGAAATTGTAAGAAAGAAGAAACTTAAGCAATGTGAAAATAAATAAAAAATGTTGTGAAAACAAAGTTGATTGAGAGATAATACGATCGATTGTTTGGTTTTCATCATTAATATTATCATAGTTGGTTCATATATATTGGGTTTTCTCTACAAAAGTGAAGTACATGATAAGTGAACTCAGGCAATTAAAAATCAATATACTAGAACTATGTACAAAGAAAGCAAATACAACAAAAAAGGATGATGAAAATTTTACGCAAATCAATTAAGTAGATGATAAAGAAACTTAAGTAATTAAAAATCAACATATCAAAACTATGAATGGAGAATGAAAATAAATACAAAAAGGTTTTTAAACATAATTAATTGAGAGACAATATGATCGACTGTTTGGTTCTGAAATAAAGTGGGTTGTTATATTTTGATTTAAAACCATTGCGATATGTAACAAATTTGGTCCGAAACATCCAAAATAAAAGGGATAATGCTGATAGTAGAATATATTTTGGATTGTGAAACAAAGTTGTTCCGAACCCTCTGGAGCAGAGTCGATGATTATTTGTAGAAGTGTTGCAGTGGATTGTGACTAGCGGTTATTCCGAACCCTCTGAAATAGAGTCTATTATTAATACACAAAACCTCATTGGAAAAAAAACAATCCAATGGCTATCGGTTTGCCAGCAAGGCCACTTCGAATCATCACCGCTCATTCAAAATAGATCAATTACAAAAATATTTATTTTATTTATATATTTTCATGATTTTTCTTGATTTGAATCTCACATAATTTCTCTCACTCACTGTTCATGAGAAAGTAATGGAGGAAACAAATATTGAACATGCCATAGTAATAGAATCGTTAAAAAAATAATCATATTATGGTGTTTGAAGGTGTTTGATATTTGAATGCTCACCATTTATGAGAAAGTAGTGGAGGAAACAAATATTTAACAGGCGACATTAGTAGAATTATTAAAAAAAATAATCATATTATAATATTTGAAGGTGTTTGATGTTTCAAAGTGCACTACTAAAAACCTGAACTTTTGCGACGGTCTTAAACGTCGCAAAAGACTTTTTGCGATGGAGTAGCAATGGGAAATGGGGGGTGGTAGGAAGGGGCGCGACAAAAAGTATTTACGACGGTTACAAATCGTCCCTTTTCTTGTAGCGACGACTAATCAATGATTTTTGCAACGGTTACTTCACTTTCAATGATGATGTTGGTTGCCGTTGCCAAAAACTTTTTAAGCAACGATATTTGACATTACGAAAAGTATTATTAGCGATGGTCTAAAAGGTCGCCAAAAAAGTAGAATTAAATTAATACCGTATTTGCGATAGTTTAAACCATTGCTAAAGATTTGAACTAATATGTATATACGACAAGTTAACCCGTTGCTAATAAAATGTAAAAAAATGATGATTACATTAGCGACGGTTTATTATTGTCGCAATAAAATTATTCTCATAAAATCAATATATAATTTATTAATTTATTCTTTGTACAAATTATTAATATTTTCTAAAATAAAATACATCCACATTCACATTCACATTCACAAAATCATACGAAGAATAATATATATGTACCATGTAACAATTGTCAACCAAATATTCTTTACAAAAATATATAACAAATCCTCCAACAATACTAATAATTTTTGATATTCAAGAACTCAAATTTTTGTATCTAAAACAAAACAAAAGTATCGACAATACAAATAAAAAAAACATTTATGTTATAGCGTGTTTTAACATCAGCATTAAGCTCCAATATTGATATGCGAAGATATCATCAAGTATTCAAAAGGGTTGTATCTGCAAAAAGAAACCAAAAAAAAAAAAAAAAAAAAAAATCATTTGCAATATAATTAATTTTAAAATTACAAAAAATATAAAACATTTGATATTTATTTCAATAAATAAATAAATAAGATTGTAAGCCCCAATATCGATATCCAAAGCTATCATCACATACCCAAAAGGGTTGCATCTGCAAAAAGAAACCAAATATATATATATAATCATTTATAATATAATTAATTTCAAGCTTACAGAAAATGTAAAACTTTTGATATTTATTTAAATAAATAAATAAATACAAAAATAAGATTGTAACATATACATGAATCAAGTGCTATACAATGTATCTTCCAACAGCTTCTCCAACTATTTTTAGACCTCAGGATGTTGTTTCCAAAAGAGTATTGTACTTTTTCTCTTTTAAGACAGATTTTGTAATATTTAGGGCCAATTGGAACACCATCAATTTCACACAACAGATCGTCACTAATAAGAAGTTCCTCTACCAATTGGACTATTGGTATGCATGAACTATCCAAAGAAACTTTAATTATATCCTACAATGATGATAATACTATTAAAATCAGGTAGTGATGGAACACATTGTGTTGTAATCTAACTGTGGGAGCCGAATAAATAGAGGAACAAAATCTGGTATACCTGAGGAGCCAGGAACAGAACGGCTCCATTCTGCTCAACTGGGACGCCGAACACGTTCTTAAGGCCGAATAGACTTGAGAGGGCATGTCAGGACAAATGAAAGAATAATAAATAAAAAGTAGACTCTGGCCCCGAGGCCCAGAAAATAGATATAAATACAAGAGCTTCAGATTTGTAAAGGTATGTAAGAATCACTTCTAAAAACTTAGTCAACAAGCTTTCTTGAGGAGAAGAACTGACTTGTCCGTCGGAGTGCTAATTCCGGCACCCCCGACCGGAGTATTTGTATCTTTGTAGGTGACTAGCTGAGGATCATTGGCGTCTTCCAGGATCTGAAGAGTATTTCCAATCCACTTCCCGACACTAACAATAATCGAGAATAAACACAAAAGATGAAAAGAGTTTCTAAAGGACTTATTTTCAAAAGCGGGAATTTGGCTGTAGATTCAAAATTGGAACCGGTTTTGAGTTCTATCTTTTCCTACAAGTCATTTGGGCCTAGTTATTTAAGTGTGTCATGTTTCGGTGATATTCGAAGTTGTTTGAGCATTTTAGTGTGTCAACGGTTTGAAAAAAGTTTGTAAAGGACAAATTTTTACAAATGGAAATTTGTCTCCAAATTCAAAATCAAGAATCAGTTTTGAGTCCCATCTTTTACTACAAGTCATTTGTGCCTAGTTAGTCATGTGTGTCAAGTTTTATTGACATCCGACGTCGTTTGAGCTTTTTAGTGAGTCACACGGTTGGAAAAAGAGTTTCTAAAGGACAATTTATACCATGCAGTGCAAAATATTCTAATCAAAGTCTAAATATCAAAGCCTAAATATTCCAATAAAATTCAATGGCCGCGGCGTCGCATCCACCTCGATTCCCGGTCGAGGGCATGGGGAACCTCCCCGTTGACTGCCCCTTTGAGGGGACCTGCTTCGACGACTAAGGCGCTGCTGTTTTTCCCGATCCTTGGACGTTCTTCTTCCCCTACCAGTGGGCTCATTTGCCAATTTTTACTGGCCACCTTTTCAAAGAATGCCTCGGCCGACACAGTATGAACCGTTCGGCTCTTCACTTCATACCGCTGGCCAAGGCAAGGGCGGTTATTAATCTAGTCGGCCAATTTTACTCGCCACCTTTTCAAAGAATGCCTTGGCCACCACGAGTATGAACCGTTCGCTCTTCACGCTCGCCACGGCAAAACAGAAGGATTATTAATCTAGTCGGTCAATTTTTACTCGCCACCTTTTCAAAGAATGCCTCACCATTACAGTATGAACCGTTCGGCTCTTCACGCTGGCATACTGCCAAGGCAAGGGCAGATATTAATCTAGTCGCCAATTTTTACTCGCCACCTTTTAAAGAATGCCTCGGCGACCCACAGTATGAACCGTTCGCTCTTACGCCGCATACCGCCAAGGCAAACAGATTATAGATCTATTATGAAATATCACCATAAAGTCATGGAAACATCAAAGACATTGAAGCGAAATTTATAACATTTTACAACTACAAAAAAGTATCGAAGTCCATTCATAACTTTTATAATATCAACCCGCATGAAAAATGCCCGATAAACAAATACAAAATAAGAAAAACAAACGGAAAAAGTGCTCTCTCGAAATCATAACAAATTGTGTATCGTAAAGATCAACCCTCGGAATCAGTCTCCAACGGATCGATGTCCACTTGCTCATACGGTATTGGCATATTCAGCGAAACTCCAGCTGCAGCAAGGGCCTTGTGCCAACCATGTTTGAAGCCCCAATTCTCAAACCGAGAGACCTGATCCACATACTCGGCGAGTCCAGCCTCTTTCCCGGCTTCGAAACTTTTTGAATCGGCAATCTCCTTCGCCGCCCTCATTTCAGCCAACTCAGCCTCTAGGCTGGCAACTGCCTTTTGAGACAAGCCAAGTGCAGCTTCCATATCGTCGGCCTTCTTCTCGGCCTCCGCTCTCAATTTATCCGCATGACGAGCTTTCTCTACCTCGTCCTCTGCCCGAGAAGCTTCCTGGTTCGCTCTTAAAAATTCGTCCTCGGCCCTTTTCCTCTGGCCCTCAACTTGCTTTCGTAAATGACTAATCTCCTTGACGGCGTCGAGATAACGGCGGCCTTCATTGGCTATCCTACCAACGGTCTGCAAAAGAAAAATTCAAAAAACGTAACGCGAACAATGTTTGGATGAGGTGATGGAAAAGTAAGAACACGCACCAAGAGGGCCATTGCGAGGCTAACATTGTCGCATTCAAATCCGCTCCAACCGAAAGCCTCCATATCACGCAGCGACAAAGACGCGTTGCCACGCTAACGACCTCTGGTCTTTAAGTGCCGAGGCATCCGAAAGACCCGGCATATTTCTTCTCATCGGTCGAATCACACAGGGCACACCCTCCTTCGATCCCCCCCTTCGAGGACGTTTGCCGCCGTGATCTGCTAAACCGACCTCATGACCCCTAGCGCGTTTCTCCGCCTCTCCCTCAACATCCTGAACGGCTTTCCCAACCAATGCGGGTTCGCATTCTTATTTCTTTGCCGCCTCATCAACAATTCCCAAGGATTTTGATTGAATCGGGAGGAATGTTGAGATTCCTTTTGGCGGTTGATTGAAAGGCCCTCCGCTCTTCGCCGTGCGACTATCCTCTCCGCATTCGCCTTCTTAGCAAGCTTTGTTGGCAACCCTTGACCATGTTAGTGGGTCGAGATGGGATGATTATGCGTACATCGAGGAACGTCGTCAACGAGAGGTTCCCCGCCCAAGTAGAGGAGGATCGTGAATCAATACCTCCTCAGATTCGGCCTCGGACTGATCTGATTTGGCAGTATCGGACACTTCAGTATTCTCCGAATCGGACCCTTCAAAACCTACCTGTCTCAAGTTTTTGAAGTTGGAAAAAATACGAGCCACGAGAAAATCTTCCCCCTTCAGAATCGGTATGTTTTTCGCAGCCGAAAAGGTTGTATATGTAGGCTCGTAGCAAAGCAGAACGTGAGCCGCTCTTCCCTGCTTATCAAGACTGCGACGGTCGAAATAACTAAGAGCAATCCTAATGTCTGAAAGAACGGCGTCGTTAGTTGAAGCTTGGACTTTTTTCAAATCGTTCCCTGCACAAGACAAGTCGTAAGACTCAAAATATATATATATATATATATATGAGCACACAATACAAGCAAGAAAGCATTCGGCGACCTGGTTCGCCCCTACGTCTAGGAATAGGATCGCTACGATCCTCCCCTTCGCCGAACTCCGATTCGCGGACAATGACCATGACATCATCAACTCGTTTTCCAGAGTTGGAAAGCATAGTGATTAACTGATGATCTGTATCCTTAGCTCTGAGGAAGTAACGCCCGTGCCGCCCAGAGGACTTGGCCAAAAGCATAATGATGCGAATGGCAGAATGCCAAGATTAATTCCAAGGCAATGGTTCATTACACGACCCCATTATAATTCTAAAGAAATTCACATTGGGTTGGGAAGGATCAAATCCCAATAGCGAAGAACAGCCCTAAAAAATGGGTGAAGGGGAAAGCGGACTCCACCCTCTACAATTGACAAAAGGGGAAAGACAATCGTGTTTTTGTCCTCCCTCTCCATGTCAAGAGTGCCGTCCGCCACAAACGACAGGTGGACATCGTCAGGAATAGAGAAATGGCGTCTAAAGTCAACAATTCGATCTGATGAAAGGAGGTCTTGCAAATGTTTCACCATAACCTACTGTCTATAAGAACATGCGACGGAATAAACAAACTAGGAAAAGTTTCAGAGCAGGGGAGAGGAAGACTTACAAAAATGAAGAGAGTATCACAGACGGAAGAATTGCAAGAACGATTCGAAAAGCAACCTAGCAACCAGCGTCATAGAGCACGGATTCGAAAAGATATCAGATTTTAAATCATAATAAATAGGCGTGTACGAAGGGTCGGGAAGTTGAGACGACGATTAAAGGGGGGTAATTAAATGTCCGTATGATAAGACTAACCCCTAAACTTCGGTTCAGAATATTTGAAAATCGGAACCAAGCATTTCACCCAACTGTCATTGTGGGCAGCAGGGCAATTGTGGGAGCCGAATAAATAGAGGAATGAAATCTGGTATACCCGAGGAGCCAGGAACAGAACGGCTCCATTCTGCTCAACTGGGACGCCGAACACGTTCTTAAGGCCGAATAGACTTGAGAGGGCATGTCAGGACAAATGAAAGAATAATAAATAAAAAGTAGACTCTGGCCCCGAGGCCCAGAAAATGGATATAAATACAAGAGCTCAGTTGTAAAGGTATGTAAGAATCACTTCTAAAAACTTAGTCAACAAGCTTTCTTGAGGAGAATAACTGACTTGTCCGTCGGAGTGCTAATTCCGGCACCCCCGACCGGAGTATTTGTATCTTTGCAGGTGACTAGCTGAGGATCATTGGCGTCTTCAGATTTGAAGAGTATTTCCAATCCACTTCCCGACACTAACAATAATCGAGAATAAACACAAAAGATAAAAAAAGTTTCTAAAGGACTTGTTTTCACAAGCGGGAATTTGGCTCTAGATTCAAAATTGGAACCGGTTTTGAGTTCTATCTTTTCCTACAAGTCATTGGGGCCTAGTTATTTAAGTGTGTCATGTTTCAGGGATATTCGAAGTTGTTTGAGCATTTTAGTGTGTCAACGGTTTGAAAAACGTTTGTAAAGGACAAATTTTTACAAATGGAAATTTGGCTCCAAATTCAAAATCAGGAATCAGTTTTGAGTCCCATCTTTTACTACAAGTCATTTGTGCCTAGTTAGTCATGTGTGTCAAGTTTTATTGACATCCGACGTCGTTTGAGCTTTTTAGTGAGTCACACGGTTGGGAAAAGAGTTTCTAAAGGACAATTTTTACAAATGGAAATTAACCTCCATATTCAAAACCGAAAAACGGTTTCATGTCTCGTCTTCTCCTACAAGTCATTTGTGCCTAGTTAGTCAAGTGTGTCAAGTTTCATTGACATCCGACGCCGTTTGAACATTTTAGCGTGTTAACGCGTTCGTAAAAGAGTTTGTAAATGACAAGTTTTCAGAAATGAAAATTTGACTCTAGATTCAAAATTTGGAATCAGTTTCAAGTCCCGTCTTCTTTTACAAGTTATTTGTGTCTAGTTAGTCAAGTGTGTCAACTGTCGTTGGCATCCGACACCATTTGAGCATTTTAGTGTGTTAACCCGTTCAAAAAAGAGTTTATAAAGAACAAGTTTTCACAAACGCAAATTTGTCTCTAGATTCAAAACCAAGAATTGATTTCGAGTCCTGTCTTCGCCTACAAGTTATTTGTGCCTAGTACGTTGTGTGTATCAAGTTTCATTGGTATCTGATACTGTTTGACCATTTTAGTGAGACAACTGGTTCCCAAAAAAAGTTTCTTAAGAACAAGTTTTCAAAAATGGAAATTAGGCTCTAGATTCAAAACCAGGAATCAGTTTGGAGTTCTGTCTTCTCTTACAAGTCATTTCTGCCTCGTTCATTGTGTTTATCAAGTTTTGTTGACATTCGATGCTGTTTGACCATTTTAATGAGTCAACCGGTTAAAAAAAAAAAAGTTTCTAAAGAATAATTTTCATAAACGAAAATTAGGCTCTAGATTCAAAACTGAGAATCGGTTCCAAGTTCCGTCTTCTCGTATAAGTCATTTGTGCCTAGTTCATCATGTGTGTCTTCAAGAATTTCAACCAAATGTGTGTTACATCACTATAGCCAAAACATAGCAATTAAACAGCATCCTAACTACTTGACTTCTTTCATACTCTCCCTAAGGCTACCCAAAATTATATTCAAAGCATAAGTAGCTCAAACCACAAGTCTCTAGGAATGACAACTTCATTTTAGTAAATGACATGAAAATTAGAAGAAATTGCTTACAGTAAGCTCCAGAAACAATACTAGTTTACAAACATCTGAAGGACAAGAAATAACTAAGTGAAAGACAATGTGTGCAATAATTTTCTATGACAATAAACATAAGGATTTCTTACCTTGAGCATCTAAAAATAACATCTTTATCTGAAGATTCTTTTTTATATATGACATTTGTAGTTCTCTTTGAGACTTGTAATCCAGAAGTGCAGACAAGTAGATAAAGGAACATCCCTTGGAACATTAGCTACTCTGAAAAATAGAGCACCATAATAGTGGCAAAAAAATATACAGTTTTTGGATATAAAGGGGGATTCCAGAGGACAGAGCTTTTGACCAGAAAGGCTACCATCATTCTGAATCAACTCCATTGTTGGTAGTTTAGCAAGTTCATAAACTATAGGAAAAAGATATGTTTCAGATGAACAATATGATGTTAATGCATGTGATAAAATATTGCAGTTAATAAGCACACATAAGCGCGCACACTCACACACATAGATTAAAGCAATTGAAAATGGTTTCTAAGAAATCATCATAAACCTCATATTTGAATGTTAGAAAGATAATGTATACAACTATTGAAGTGTTTCATCTAGAAACCAATATTACATTGGTAGCACCATGAGAATTTGAACTTGAGTTGTAGAATGAAAGCAGAAATGGTAAATAATTACTCAAAAGACCAAGATTTATGAATGGGTATCGTCGTTTGACCATGACCACATGAAAAAGGCATCCTATAAATAACTACAATGAATTATGGTCATTGCCCCCCTCCCCCCCTCTTCCAAAAAAAAAAGTAAATAAATAAATAAAAATCTTACCATAGCATGTTCAGAGGGGTTTGCAGAAGTTGCAGTACAAAAGATAAAAAGAAGAATCACTACCATATACTGCACAAATAACCAGGCTAAGAAGATAAGAGCTTTCCAAGAAATAAAAAGGGAAGAATTAAGTGGAAGGAAAAACCCATATATTTTCCAAACCATATAGGGAAAAAGTACCATGAGAACAGAGCCGCTGAAGTCTCCTCAATATAAAAGCAATATGACATCCAAGTCCTCCTTTATATGTATGGGCTTCATCAATGACAACAAACCTGATTAATAAGAATAGAGGGGAAAGGAAACCAAATAAAAAACAAAGTAAAAGTATGTAACATTGTGATTGAGAAATAATATAATGATATTCTCTATGAATGAAAAGCATTTTGAGGAAAAATACAAGTTTACGAATAGGAATTATATCAGTCACTTCCAAAGCAAAACTAGAGATCACTGTAAAACAGATTTGATAAAATCCACCTGAATTACCAATGGAATGGCAAGATGGACATGTGTAACATATATGGATTTGTGATCTAATGCTCTAAAATAATTACAATAAACTATCCACAATATTAATAAATAACAACAATGTGTAGATATAGTTTTTTGAAAAGGTAACCTTTCATTTCGTATAATCTTGTGGTAGAAAAGGTAGCACATGTAGTTATACATTTAGAAGTCCTAACCCTGAATCGATAGCATGTGCTACAAGTTAAAGATATGAAATAAGATTTAAAACAATTAAGAAATGCCCGAAAGGCTTACAACTTTCAAAGACAATACTTGGTTACAACAAAAGTGAGATTAAACTCAATACAAATAAAGCCCTAGGCTTATACAAAATAAATACAACAAATAAACAAAATGAAGCTCTTGCTCCAAATCCTCCCAAGCTACTGCCTTGGTGGAGGCATATCATCAGTACCTGAAAATGGTTTTCCCATATAGGGTGAGCCAAAGCCTAGTAGAAATACTCTAACACAGCTTATAAATCTTAAAAAAGATATAAGGTGAATGCATATGCAATGCTCATGCCAGAAAACATTTTATATCTCTTTCCAAAACCATGCAATGTCAGGTTTATATCCCACTTCATGAAATCATTTCCTTTACAATTGAAAATAGAACCATGAATACAACACTGTGAATCTCTAGGACGTGTTTGCAAGTAGGCTACAAGCACTACCAATTTTTCATTTTTATTGGTATTAATAAGAAAGTTCGACACTTAATCGTGCGGGTTTTTGGACTTTCACCAAGGACACACAGGCCAACATAATATCATAACTACACTCCTACCCAGATTCACTAAGGTATTCACCCATTTTTTTTCAAAGCACTAAACATTTAAAATGTGTTAAATATGCAACCATGCTCAATGCAAATGGATGAGAAATAGTTTCAATTCTCCTAATTCTCATGCAAATTCTACAACAATCATAGTTATCCTCAATCGACAGCCCAAAACAGATATCTCTAAACAAATAAATAATTTCCAATAAGGATGTACTTCCCAAATTCTCAAGATGGAAATGATAATACATATCCAACTCCACATTTTCATCAACATTAATCCAATTTTACAATTCTAACAAAAATTTCCATTTCTCTTTATGAAATCAAAAATTTTGAGATTTTAGGGCACAATCCCCTTTCTTCCAGAAATCAATTCCAAGTGTCAAAACCAACCATTGTATCACAACTAAACATCATTTACAACCCCACAACCATTTTCAAGAATCCATTTGAAAACTCCTTTTTTAATTTTTAAACCAACCTAAATCAAAACCAAAACCCTAGGTTTGTTTAAAAATTGTCAAATCCCAATATTGTTTTAGAAAAACAAATAACTAAGTTAAAACTCATAAGAAAGTGCGGAGAAATCCCTACCTTATGAGTTGAAGAGGAGAACCTGAAAAACTCAACGTTGATGAAACCACGAAACTCTTGGATCAAGAGGAAGCCCTTGATAAGATCTACATTCTTCCTCCAAGGACCAAGGGGAAAAGATGCCTCTAGGTGAGTAGATCTAGAGATCTGAGTGATAAAAGTTGAGTTTATAGAGAAAGAGAGAGATTCATGGCTCAAAGAGGGAAGAAAGAGAGAGAAAGAAAGAAAAGAAATGAATGAGAAAAGTGTGTTTGAGGTCTATTTATAGTGGTAGAATAATAGCCCTAAAGTCAATGAAAAGAATGAGTCAAAAACCCCCAAAAGTAGGGCGCAAGCCGAACCCAAAATTTTGGAAATAAGTCGCAGGGGTCGACACCCAAGGCAGTGGTGTTGACCCTCAAGAATAAACACTGAGACACTAATGTTTGCAGCAGATAAGAAGGTCGACCTCAGAACCCATGGTGTCGACCCCAAAAATTAGTAGCAACACCCAAAACACAGTATCAAGTGGTGTCGACCCTAGGAAGGTTGGTGTCGGCCTCAAAAAACAGTATAGACACCAAGAATAAGAAAACAAGGTGGTGTCGACCCCAGGAACCCATGGTGTCAATCCTAAAAGCAAAACCAAACATGAAAAGAAAGAAGAACAACTGCTACAGATATGGTTTCCCAGATTCAAAGGTAATAAATGAGTTGGGTCTAAATCAGGATCGTTATAAACTGAACATGAATTAACAAATTTCAGTATGACAAAGTAAGGCAGCCATCTTAAGGAAAACTGACTGTCGGAGAGAACCAAGACTTACGTTGACATCCAACACTGCTTGACCGTTTTAGTTTGTTAAACGGTTCGAAATATTATAAAAATATATAGTTTATGTTGTCTATTTTAGCGTTCTTTGCAATGACATTGAAAGTTAATGCTCACTATTTTAGTTTGGTTATGGTTTCAACTTTCAAGAGTCAAATATTTTCATAAATGTCAATAACTATTTATAGAATTTGACTTTCTAAGTTTTTGACTTAATGAGAACTATAGACAACCATGAATAGCAGCAATTAGATAGTACTATAGCTATAGTAGATAACCATGAACCAAAGACAACCATCTATATATATTATGTACATGCATGGCTTTTTTTAGCCATTTATAAGGGAAGGAAAGGAAGGGAATTCTAAGTGCACAAAACTAAAAAAAACCCTCTTACATGAAGTGGATTCCATTTGCTTATTCTTAGCATCAACAAAAAGTAAAACGAATTTCTTAAGGACAATAAAATAAATCCTAAGTAAGTGTGGCAATGTATCTGCTTCTATTTGAACTAGTGATTATGCAACCATGATAAAATGTGGTTATATGTTTAATAGCAAGGTAAAAGCAAATAATTAAATACAAAAAGCATAAAGCAAAGTCGGAAGATGTGATACCTTGATATACAAAAATGATGGAAACAAATACCATTAAGATTTCTTCTACAATAATAAGGCTTTAATAAATTGGGATGAGTACAGTGCATCGGAACCTTTTTTGCTGAAAAAACTTTGCCATCTCACAAAACAAACCTTGAAATAAAAAACTTTTGCTGTAAAATTACTCCTACAGGCTATAACCACGATGACAAAAATCAAAAATCAAATTCCGATAATACAGAAGGTCGATCAAATTGTTCCATAGTCAAAACCCATGAGTACAATATTCCAGCAAGCAAACAAACAACATTTCTCAGTCCTTCCCAGAAGTTTAATAATATGAGGCGACGCATTTCAATATAGATTCATATAATTTCCATATGTCACACACACAAGTCATTCATGCCGTTCACAACTCTCATTTCCCATAGTATCAAATTCTAATTACAGTAATATGGAAGCAACCATTTTCTAAACGACCAATCCCACGATAGTAGAAGTAGTACCCAAGCAATTTTTTCTTTATCATCATACTTGTGTTTCCAAATTGTCAAAAGTACGAGTTCAAGTAATGTTCATAGTCAAATTTCAAAGCAAGGTAAGTGTTCAAATCATATGTACGTTCTCAATTAGAATCCATGCATTCAGTTGTAAGAAAATCTTGCCCCCCCTTCCGGTAAACAGGCTCAAATCAGATATAGGTTCATCAGGTCTCACAGTTATATTCATACTGTCTCGAGTCATATCAAAATTATATGAATTAGTATCATGTCATTTGCCCATCACAATTTTCCAAAAAGTCATGGTTTCAAATGTACACATTAGTTCCATATCACAGTCAATCACAGTATGTTCCCAAGTCCATTCATTTCCAATATAGTGCAAATTGTCATGCATAAAATTCGCAAAATGCACAAGTCCAAACAGTTTTCGTAGTATGGGTAATTTATCAAAGTCATAGCGTTTCAAAGCATCTCATATACGTTACACCAGTTGTAAGGCTTAAGAGCATTAATTCTCTACAAATCAACCTCATCATTTTTCATTGCATACGTGTTACCCTTTAAAAATTTTCTTGATTAAATCAAACAAGTCAATTGTAACCTGATAGCCAAATAAGAATCAAAACATAAAGCATAGGTTCACAAGTCCAATTAGTCAATAAGTTCAGTCAACATATGTAGGATTCTCACACTAGTTGCCACATAAACATTTTGCACATAAGTAGGATAATACCTGCAGCCGTTTTCTCAATATTCTGTGTATTCTTTGAAACTAGGGTGTAAACCCTTCCTTGCCTCAAACTGCTCCCCTCAAGAGTAGATGTTGCAATTGTTCTCGGTGTCATTGCTGATCCAACCCCACTAGGAATGGGTTTACCACGTTCTGGGTGGGCTTGTGGACATGATTTAGCTAGGTGTCCTTTTTGTCCACATCGAAAACAGGCTCCAAATAGGTGGCAACAAATGCCCCAATGTTGCTTCCCACATTCTCTACAAGTGGGTATGCCATTGTTCCAACTACTTTCTCGACTTGTGGTGCCAAGAGTTCTAGAATTCGCTTTTTCATTCATAGAGGTCACTAAATCACCGGTCCTTTCAACTTTATGTTTATGTTATTTCTTACTCTCTCATTCGGTTGATGATACTAACTTGGACATCTTTAAAGCTGCTATATTTGCCTCAGACATCAAAGCCCTATCAAGGACATCCACATACTTTGAAAATTTCAAAACATTGACACGATCAAGCACTTCAACATCTAACCTGCCCTCAAATTTCCTTGCCTTTTTGTAATCGATGTCGACCATATGGGGTGCATATCGGGCTAACTCAGTGAATTTTGCTTCATACTCAACCACAATCATGTCACCTTGCTTTAGTTGCTCAAATTCAGATACCTTTCTATCTCGAATGCATTACGGGAAGTATTTTTCATAGAAAAATTCTTTGAATTGATCCCATATCAAGTCTCTATTACCATCCCAGACAAGCATCCACCATCGTCTAGCTTCCTCTTATAAGGTAAAGGTTGCCAATAAAACCTTTTATGCCTCAATGCACGGGAAAACTTCAAACAATATCTCAATTTCCAATACCCATGCCTTGGCTTTCAAAGGTTCAATGCCATCCTAGAAGGTTGGCGACTTCATTTTGTTGAACTTCTGCGTTAGAGCTATAATGTCATCATTGTTGATCAGTTCCATTTGGACAGGTGGCGGAGGAGGAGATGGGAATGGTTGTCTCTATTGTTGTTGCCTTAAAGATTTAGCTAATAGTTCAACCATTCTTTCCAACCGGTCTATTCTAGCATCAGAAGATCCAGTATCTATATTTCTTGTGTCCTCCATTGGTCTATATAAGACATGGTAATAATAAACATAGGAAGCTAATTCTCGTAGATTTCATGTTCATTGAGATCAACTTACAAGTTAATTCACATATTTTCTTGGTTCATGCTCATAGTTTTCATTTTCATTTCCTTATCAGACATGTATAGAAAAATGCACACATACTCACATATGACAATGTAATGTCCCTATGTCTTTACTAGGACATCCTATATCTCAATTGGATATGTGTATGGGTAAATTAACTCTTGCTCTATTACTATTCTATCACGACTTGAACCTCGCCCTGTAAGGGTCGGTGAAGTGACCGACCAGTAATCCGCGATTACCAAAGGCCTTCCTGTACAAATCAAAATAACTGGGGCTAGCGGAAGCTTAATATAAAAATAAATAGCGCGTAGTCCAATGAGCTGTGAATCTATATGAAAAGACATATGCACATAACGTTAATTTACCCATTTGGTATTACGTACATAATATCTTATACAAAACATCTTTATATACATAGACACCTGTATCAAAAACATAAATAGGAGCAAATTTGACAGCGGTCTTCCAGACCTAGCCTCAACTCAGAGGCACCAAAATGGAATTTCAAAGACTTTACATGGTGGCTTGGCTAATCGGTTCCTTCTGGGCTTGTGTTTCTTAACGCTCACCTATACATATACATACACATAGTGAGCTAAAACCCAATAAATAACACTAAAGTAAAAAGGTTAGTGAACAAATTCCAAATCATATCATGCACAGAAAATTGATCATACATATCTATCATATCAATCTCATATCAGAACATAATAATGGTACATCCAAAGGAACATTTCGTAACGTCTTCCGACTAGAGTAATCGGTCCTAGACACTGATTAAACCCATATCACTGTAGCTGGCTTTTTGTGCTCCTCGGAGGGATTTAGTCTCCTCAGATATGATAGAGCTATAGTTTGGACTCCGGTGGTTCTAAATCTGGTTTCACAAGTGCAATGTGAAACAGAAGATACAAATGAGAGTCCAAATCTGGCAAATCTTAGAAATCAATTTATCATCAAAGATGCTAGAAATAGACTGCATTGCCAGATTTCAGATTCGCCACCTAAATATTTTTGGAAAATTTAGGAAACCCGTAACTAGTGCCACAGGTCACTTGTTTGTCATAACCAAAGTGTCTCGGTTCGGGAACTTAGGTATGAGAGGGGAAGGTCATGAATTGAGCACCCCCATCACCTGATTAAAGATTGGCCTCTAGTAATCATGATATGATTTTACGTACATTATATGCTTTTATCCTGATTATTACACTAACTTACTATGTGAGGCACACAAGTATAGCCTAAGTCATCTACTTTGGAATGCTTTGATTTCATGTTTGTTTGAAATGAGTTTCGAATATGTGCTACTTGAAAAAGCGAGCTCATATGTACATTAATCAAATCATCCCAATTTAAGCGAAATAGTCTTCATCCACAGGTATTCAACGAGGTATATCAAATAAGCACTTAGCCTCATGGTAATATGCTTGATATAGCAACACAAACATATATGCAATATGCTAGAGCTAAAAATGCTTACCTAGTACTCAAGGCAAGCCAAAGAGAAGAAAATAATTAGAAAAATGCATGCTCTAATATGCAAAGTGACTAATCGACACATACAAAATGCAACTACTAGATTTGGTTTTAACATGTCATATGAATCAACTCAAAGCATGCGATTGTACATATTCAAGTAAGAGATGACAACAATGTTGGAATTAAGATCCGATCCCAATGCAGGCGAAATTGAATATTAAGTAGGGCAATGATATGAAACGAAAAATATGATGCTACCACGATAAACATGTAAATAAAAAGGAGAAAGAAGTGGGGGTTGGAAGACATACACAATATTACAATTGTTACAAATTTTCCCTCGCACAAGAGGGTCTGAATGAATATCCTAATTGAACTAATTATTACAAACATCAAATGAATTAACTAAATTAACTAGCTATTACACATTTGAATGAAGCCAACTAACTAATTACAACATACTAATATTAAAAGCACTAATCTAATCGAACAGGAGGCTAGGAGCCACACGCGCACAATCGAGAACATCTTCCCAGAAACCTCTCTGTTTTGCTGCCAGAATCTGCTTTATTTGCAATCAGAAAATTATTTTGTTTTGGCCTCAGGTTCTACCCTATTCTGCCATAAAAATGCCACTACCTGGACAAAAATGGGTAACCGGCTAGCCTTGAGAAGTGGTTGGCCATGCAGACTGGTGGCTGGCCGGCCACTATTTTTGGGAAATGCCCTGCTGCTACAGAGTTGAAGATGATCAAGGGAGAAGTAGATTCGGCTCACAAATCATCAATTGTCACAAATTTGTTGTGTGATGATCTATGAACCAATAGGACAAAAGTTCAATAAAAGGAAATGAATGACATTAACACCTCCTCCCTATTATGGAGTTACCTCAAGGGAAGAGGTGGATATTGTTTTTTGAATCATTGAACAACACTAAAGAGTATGCAATGAGTCAAGACGCAAGAGGTCCAATATAACGTCCGATTGAACCCAACTCAATTTTATTACCTCTTTTGACCTCTTTTTATTAGCCTTTTTTACATTACCTTTCAATTTCTTATGTTTTATTCATTTTTGTCCACTAAGTCCAAATGAACAAAAAAAATAAAAAATAAAAAAAAATCAAGCATTGACTTAACCCGAGAAATGAGCTTTTCAAGCCCTTTTCTACGAGGGAAATTATAAAGGAGGAGTCAAACTCATTTACGAGCAATAATGAATTCGGAGTCAAACCCAAAAGGGGTGATAATGACCCTAAATCCAAACCCGATAACAAGCTATAATGAAACCTTCCTTTATGATTTCCAAAGGTCTAAACTAGAAAGCTAGTCCCTTAGAAGTAAATGTACCGGTGATAAAGAGGAGTGTCAAATAAGAGATTGTACTTAGCATGAGAAAGATGTAATGCCTTGGTAATGAACCTCTGAAGAGATTAAACCATTAAGCATGGAAAGTCTCTTTCTTATGCCTTGAGCATCAATCTTTTGTTTGATTCAACTCTTTATCAAAATAAAAAAAAAATGAAGAGAGGTTGCAGAGATGATTACAATGGTAATTACAATAGTATGAACATGTATGAAAGCTATAAAAAAGTGCAAGAAAATACTATCAACTTAAATAGATTGAAAGTTATATCCATGAGGACTTACAACAACACATCTACAATATTCAAAGCACAATTTAAAACACAAAACATCACTGAAACAACGCAAAAACAGTGCTGAAAATTAGGTTTTTGAGGTGGAAAAAGTGAGGAAAAATAGGCTAATGCCAAGAGGTTTCAAACAATCAACAAGCCTAATGAAGGGTAGTTAACCCCTCATCTTTTGTGACTTAAATCACATTTTTGAGTTAAAATAAACTCTGAAAAATAGTATGAAAAAGCAACGAAAAGAGATAGAAAAGATGGTGTAAAAGCTCAAGGTATACCTCTTTCAACGAGAGGATGCTCTTCTAGTTCACAAACCACAAGTTGAATACTCTCAAGAGCTTAAATTTGTGTTCGAGAATCTTAGCCAGAGGCCTCAAGTTTAGGCTTAGGAAGTGTATGTATAGTGTATGTGTATTGCAAGAGAGAGAGGTAATGTGTTTGGCAAGTCTTTGGTTCTTAGCAAAATTTTCTAACCCCAAACCATGAGGGGAGGGCTTGTATTTATAGAAAAACAGGCCCTCACATTGGAAATATCTGTAATGAGACAGTTAATGCACGACATGCACATGGGGACAGCTGGCAGCCAAAAATATCTATTTGTCGTTGAACATGGCCAGCCGGCTATGAAGGGTGCCGGCCAGCCAACCAAAAATGGTTTGCCGGCCACTTGTTGGCCAGCAAGTCTCTGAGTGGTCAGGTTAGAAAAAGAAAGAAAAAAGGTTTTGGTTCAAAGGGGGTGGAAGGTTTAGGTTTTAAAGCTCAAAAATCGAAGCCTTTCCTTGAAGAAATTGAACAATTGCACGACGTAACATTTCATCATTGAGTGTTCAAAACGAGGCGCGCAAGTCTTTAGGGCAGTCAAAATGGGGTGTCTATAGTTGCCCCTCTTTGATAGAGGTTGAAGTCATGAAATGGCGTGAGTGAATGTCAAAGCCCGAAGACGACCCATTTGACGAGGCCTTGGGCGAGTAATCAAAATGTAAATGTAATTGCTTAAACTCGAAAGTTGCCTACGTATCCCTTTGCAAGGAATCAAACTAGCGTAGTTCAAGGGAAAGATGCAAAATGATATGTATAAGAATACACTTGAAAGCTTGATTTACATGCTTCGCGAAGCTAGTTATTTTGAAAATCCATGATCATGCAAGATAATGCAATGAGCAATAACAAGATGACAACATATGAATGAAACAAACCTCAAAACAAATCTAACCATGCCTTACACAGAAATGAGTAAGCAAACAACAATTCCAAACACGTTTCACGTCAAAGGAAGGAAAACGGTGAAACCAACAAGCATATCTCACCGTATTTTATATTGTGAAAGAGCAGGTTTTAACCAAGGAGAGCAAGGGTGGTGTTACCAACAGACATATCTCACCGTATTTCATATGGTGAAAGGGAAGGTTTTAAATGGGTAAAAGATGCAAAGCAACTATGTATTACGTAGAAGGGACAAAAGGTACAAGCCAAATCACACTCGCGTGATCAGGGTGAAGGGATACAAACCAAACTATGCTTTGCGCAGAAAAAGTGGAGGGTGCAAGCCAAACTATGCTTTGCACAGAAAGGGGAAAAGCTCCATACCAAACTACATTTCGCGTAGCAAGGGTGGAGGGTGCAAGCCAAACTACGCTTCGCATAGAAAGGGAAAAAGCTTCATGCCAAACTACGTTTCACGCAGCAAGGGTGCAAGCAAAACTACACTTCGCGCAGAAAGGGTAAAGGCTCCATGCCAAACTACGCTTCGCGCAACAAGGGTGGAGGGTGCAAGCCAAACTACGCTTTGCGCAGAAAAGGGAAAAGCTCCATGCCAAACTATGCTTCACGTAGAAAAGGTGGAGGGTGCAAACCAAATCACATTCACGTGATAAGGGAAGCGGTACAAGCTAAATCACACTCACGTGATAAGGGGAGAGGGTACAAGCCAAATCACACTTACGTGATAAGGGGAGGGGTTACAATCCAAATCACACTCACATGATAAGGAGAGGGGGTACAAGCCAAATCACACTCACGTGATAAGAGGAGTGGGTACAAGCCAAATCACTTACGCAATAAGAGTGAATACAATAGGTATGATGCACATGGCTGCAACATAATATAATTGTTGTAATTGATGTGGAATATAATACGATGCATGCTCCATGCAACATAATAGGCAATAGAATTGAAAATATAAACAAAAAGCAGTATTTCAAAAAACCTCATAAGATCTTCGACGTACCATTCGAAGGTCCTTAAATGCTAAAAAAGGATACAATTTGCTCAAGCTTGAAATTGGGGCACTTTCCCACTTCGGAGAAATGACGGGACTTGACGGAATGTAATTTCGAAATTTTCTGAAGCATGAACGAACCCAATTTCTTCAATTCTTCACTTTACAAATGAATACAAGACCAAATATTCACAGAATAAGCAAGGCCTTAGCAAAAATCAACCTTGGGCCACTTGAAGAGTCTGCCGGTCAAAAGAGAGGGTTGGTCAGCCAAACAATTGGATGGACAGCCGGCCACCCATGCCAACAGTGGGGCAGTTTTGAGTTTGACACTTGAGGCTCTATTTAAAACATGTTTTAACTCATTTTTCACACACACCCCAGGTCGAAATCACTCTCCCTCTCTCTCTAGGTGTTCTCTCTTTTTCTCTCTCTCAATATTCACCTTACGCGCGTTACCCAACAAACCACGTTACTTTTTTTTTGTAAAACCCTTTTGGTTCTCTTCACTTTGAACCGATTGGATTTTGATTTGGTTGAGTTTTTCGGCTTTTCATTGTTTTGGGCTCATTTTCACGGGTTTGTCTTGGCCTTTGGTACTTTCTCCCGAGTTTTAACTTTTTCCTCTCTTTTTCTCTCTCCCAGGATTTGACTTTCATAATTTTCACCTATTTCCCTCATTTTTTCCTCATTTTCTCTCACCACCCACTATTTTCTCTGTGGCAGATGATATTCCACATGATGGTGCCCCTCTCGAGGTACCCGTGCTTCCACCCGCTGTAGGTGTTGAGAAGCCTATGATAGATGAGGCTAGCGGAGCAGTAGAGGACATCACTGCTGACATTGCTGCGGAGGAGATCTACCCTCCAAAGCTTGAGCCTGAGCTACAGCCGTTGAGGGTGAAGCCATTCGACCCTAGTACCTATCACCCACGCATGCATGCGATGGCTCCTAGAGGCATGCTGCGCTTTGAGGACTTTGCCGGGGCCATGCCTGAGGACTTTCTTTTGAGGGAGAGCGCCTCTCATCTCTCCCACGATGCCGCTGAGGTAAAAAAATTTACTCCTTTTATGGATTTTGTTTTCTTTCATATTTCATTACAATCTTTCATCTACCATGTATTTATCAAATTCCTCTTTCAACACTAGGTGATACTCTCACTTGGAGAGGCTACGGAGTAGTGACCGCTAGAGATTAGTACCAGGAGCTTGCTCGAGTTAGAGAGCTAGTGGACAAGGCAGGCTTCGGCCTATTCTACTCAGGGCTCACGCAACTACAGGCAAGTCGAGCCTTACTCAGTGCTTTGGTGGAGAAGTGGTGGGACACTACCAACTCCTTTCACTTCTCCTCTATGGGAGAGATGACGATGATCCCGTACGACTTTTCCATGATCATGGGACTGAGAGTAAGGGGTGATCTGATCCCCTTTGACATCGACATGGGCCAGTGGGAGGCAGCCTGGATGCATCTACTCAGAGCACGCCCTTCCCTGGATAGGTCGGCCATGGTGCGTTATAGCTAGTTCTATGACTATTTCCACAGGAGGTAGCTGGAGACTCAGGAGGAGATCAAGTAGTACACTCACAGATTTCTAATCTACCTCTTTAGTACCACCTTGTTTACGAATATGTGGAATACTGTGGGTCTATATCTACTGAGTGCCTTGAGGGTCCTGCCACGGGTACGATTCTATGATTGGAGTGGTGCTGGCCTCGCTACCATGTACGGATATAGGAGCTTTGGTTCCTGCAAGAAGGGGAACAAGGTCGAAGGCTACTAGAGAGCTTGGGAGGTACACACTACACTTTCTATTTATTTCTGTTTATACATTATGCTTTCTGCTTTGCACTTTATGTCTTTATTTCTTCTTCTGTATGTTGACTCACAAACTGATCTTTTCTTGCAGCTATAGGTCTATGCATATTTCCCCACCCTTGTCCTCGTGTCAAGAGATGAGATAGAGGTTGTTGTACCTTACTTCAGGTGGTACGACGGCATATACCATCCCCAACGCTGCGGTGTTATTGTCTTCGCCTATTATCGTCATTTCTTTGATACGGTGATAGTGCGAGAGGTAGTCACAAACTCATATCCATTTCTTCTCCATTTCTATTTTCAATTTTATTGCTTCGGCCCATACTCTGACAACGGAGACAACTGACAACTGCTATGAATTCTTTATTTGCAGGTGACCTGGCAGTTGTGGGTGATGATGCCACTGGACAAGGATGATTCGCCAGTCTTGGGACACCTCAGTGCATATCTTCTTTGAAGGGTTCTTTATGTAGGACACGGTATTTGGGAGAGGTTCATACACGGACCACAGGGCCTACACGCCCTATTGTTCCTACCTCTCCTACATTGATGAGGACACCGATGGTCTACGCCGAGGCCATTGTTGATTCATGGCGGCAGGCGCCGATCTTTTTCGAGGGGTTAGAGACTACGCTGAGTTCATTAGGACCCATCTGATGCCGCCTCTGACTGGACCTCGTGCGGGAGGCGCTGTAGATATGCTTGCTACTGGAGGTGTCATTCCTGCGGCTGAGCCTCATGTTAGAGGGGCCACACCTACTATACATGTTGTGGGTTTGCTAGTCCCAACTTTGATCACATATTACCGGCCGAGTAGGACGGCCCACTAAATTCCGATTGAGTAGCCGGAGGATGATGAGTATGTTAGGGACCTTGATATCCAACATATATGTATTTTGTCTTGCAGTTTGTATTTCACATTCTCTTTTTCCTGTATGCTAATGCGCAAACTGACTTGTAAGTGCCAGTAGAGAACGTGGATGGCCTCCTTGAGTTGGTCAACTCCTTGGTCTAGATGGTGCGGAGGAGGGAGGCACTAGTTGCTTTGCACAGTTATGAGGTATTCTTACTTTTCTCATTCATTTGACTACTTTTTCCATATTCATATTGTTCTGCACCGATACTATTCTAATTTTCCATATTCATATTGATTTTGCACTGATACTATTTTCATACTCTGTTTCTTGCTTTCAGCCTCCACCTGTACCTACAGCACCGGTAGCACCAGCGACACCACCTCCAACTGTAGGGACGAGAGCTAGACAGGCTCCTGTGCGCAGCAAGGGCAAGGGTAGATGTCGTGGCAGAGGTAGGGGTGCCTGAAGTTAGAGTGAAGAGTCGCAAGCGCCGAAGACTTCCTCATCCTTAGAGCTGATTTTGAACGAAGATGATGCTGAGACCAACAACAACGAGGAGGCAGGTGAGCGGGCTCCGAGTTTGGGAGCAAGGAGGATAAGGCTGGTTCTGGGTCAAGGAGTGGAGAGGATGACATCGGCTCTGAGTCCCACTCCTTTGATGATAGCGGTGACGATGGTGACAGTGCTCCTGAGTACCCTCCTCACTCATATCCATTTCTTCTCCATTTCTATTTTCAATTTTTTTGCTTCGGCCCATACTCTGACAACGGAGACAACTGACAACAACTGACAGCTATGAATTCTCTATTTGTAGGTGACCTGGCAGCCGTGGGTGATGATGCTAGCTGGGATGAGGGATGATTACGCCAGGTCTTGGGACACCTCCAGGCTACAGATCTTGCTGAAGGGTTCTTTATGTAGGACCTGGTATTTGGGGAAGATGTTCATACACCAGACCCTGGGCCTACCTACCCCTGTTGTTCCTGCTACTCTCCCTGCATTGATGAGGACAGCCGATGGTCTACTCGTCGAGGCCATCATTCAGTTCATGGCGGGGCAGGATGTCAATCTTTTCTGAGGGGTTAGAGACTACGCTGAGTTCATTAGGACCCATCTGATGCCGCCTCTGACTGGAGCTCATGCAAGAGGCGCTGCAGATATGCCTACTACTGGAGGTGTCATTCCTGCGGCTGAGCCTCATGTTAGAGGGGCCGCTCCTACTATACATGTTGTGGGTTTGCTAGTGATCCCAACTTCGATCACATATTACCAGCCGAGTAGGACGGCCCACCAAATTCCGATTGAGCAGCCGGAGGATGATGAGTATGTTAGGGACCTTGATATCCAACATATATGTATTTTGTCTTGCAATTTGTGTTTCACATTCTCTTTTTCCTGTATGCTAATGCGCAAATTGACTTGTAAGTGCCAGTAGAGAACGTGGATGGCCTCCTTGAGTTGGTCAACTCCTTGGTCTAGATGGTGCGGAGGAAGGAGGCACTAGTTGCTTTGCACAATTATGAGGTACTCTTACTTTTCTCATTCATTTGACTACTTTTGCCATATTCATATTGTTCTGCACCGATACTATTCTAATTTTCCATACTCATACTGATTCTGCACTGATACTATTTTCATACTCTGTTTCTTGCTTTCAGCCTCCACTTGTACCTACGGCACTGGTAGCACCAACGACACCACCTCAAACTGCAGGGACGAGAGCTAGACAGGCTCCTCTGCGCAGCAAGGGCAAGGGTAGATGTCGTGGCAGAGGTAGGGGTGCCTGAAGTTAGAGTGAAGAGTCCCAAGCGTCGAAGACTTCCTCATCCTTAGAGCCAATTTTGAACGAAGATGATGCCGAGACCAACAACCGAGGAGGCAGTGGCGGCGCTCAGTGCAGGAGCAAGGAGGATAAGGCTGGTTCTGGGTCAGGGAGTGGAGAGGATGACATCGGCTCTGAGTCCCACTCGTTTGATGATAGCGGTGTCGATGGTGATAGTGCTCCTGAGTACCCTCCTCAGAACAGGACGAAGAGGGCCTCTCGACACACTTGATGTGACTAACACCGATTTTTGCACTTTCCTTTTACTTTTTTCTTTTGTTTTGTAGTTTTAAACTTTATATAGCTTTAGATAGGTCTATTACTTTTTGCTTTGAAAACTTGTATTTTCTCTTTTGTAAAAACTATGATTGGGGTCAAATCCTATAGTTTTATAAAAGGAGTTTTATTTTTGTACAACATCTCGAGAATGGCACCAGACTTGCATAAAATGATTGTACTTGAATTGGAAACTGAGTTCTTAACTAAATATTAAGCCTTCAACTGACCAAAATATAAAATATAACTCAATAAAGGAAAAACAAAGTAAAAACAACCTAAACACAGCTATTTGCACTTGTTATAAACAAAAGACTCAAAACAAGGCTAAAAAGCAAAAATGGCCAACATAGCATTGCTGCCCAGTTGTTTGGCCAGCTTTATTGGTCAGCCGGCCGGCGAACATAAAGGATGGCTGACTAAGAAAGGTAGCCAGCAGGCCAATAATTATGGCTGGACAGCTGGCAACAACTGTCATTTACTCATACAACCTTATCTTCTATAAAGGTCTTCTCTTGCTCTTTTTTTGACAGAATATCATCTTTTCTGCTATTTTCTTTGAAAATTGAGATATTTTTTTGTTGAGAGGCTTAATGATTGGACGACCACTTTGGATGTCACAGAAAAGGTAAATTTCCACAGTTTTGACATAAACGCTCTTTTTCTATTGAGTCGCACGCTGCTTTGTTTTCCATTCCTTCATGCCGTTACCCGATATTAGAACCCGGTTACTCATGTGTTTCGCTTCAGATCACAGGAGATGTGTCCTACTCTCAAAGAATTTCAAGCATTAATGAAGTCTCGGCGTAATGAGGAGATTATGCCTCAAACCTGTTTTGGCCATGCATAGGCTCTTGAACGAATGTGTGGGCTTACTTTACATGAGGCTCAGTCCTTGGTTCATGAGGGGGAGTTAGATATACTCGGCTTGATTTATCAATTTTCCTGTATTGGAGACAGAGGTGACCTTCTCTGGCAAGGTTGTCATCAACACACCCTTCGCTTATGTTTACATGCACACTTTCTATTTGCCCTTAGTTGCAGTGTGTAGACGTGCCCTAGGAACTCTCCGGGATCTGTGCTGCGAAGGGCGCGAAATCCATTTTGTTCTTTAGGCTACTACAGTTCGGACTCAATGTCACAGTTCTGAATCTAATCTCCCAATGTGCAATGTGAGATCGATAAATCACCAAAGAGTCCAAATCTGGCAAATCGTTTTGGAAAACTGATTTTTATAAAGAAGTGCCAAACATGGACTGCTTTGCCAGATACACAGTCGCCACCTAAATATTTTAATTTGGGAAGAATTTAGGAAACTCTGACTTGTGCCTAAGGCCACGTGTCCGTCATCACCAAGTTGCCTTGGCTCGGGAATTTGGGTATGAGAGGGGAAGGTCATGCAATGAGCACCCTCGCTCACCCGATCAAAGATCGGTCTGTACTAAGCATGATATTTTTTTTTTTGAAAACACATGTGTTCTTATTCTGTTTATTAACCTAGAATTACTATGTTATGTGCACAGCAAACAAGTATAGACTAGATCGCCTAAGTTGGAACAAAACATTGTATATTCGTTTGTTTGAAAATGGTTTGAAGTTTGCTACTCGCAAGTAGGCTAAATCGGGGATTTGATGAATTGTTCCAATTCAAGCACTCCAACCTTCACCCACAGGCATTCAGGCAGTTATATCAAATAAGCAGTTAGCCTCATGGTAAGCATGCTTTCATGGCAACATTAACACATATGCAGTATGCTAAAGCATAAACACTCACAGTGTACTCCAAGCCAAAACAAAGAACTAGTTAGAAATCATACATGATCCTAGTTCATGTTAAGATGGCTAATGCAACACATGCAAAAATGCAACTATGATAGGCTCAGCTACCTAGAATGGCATATGAATGCGGTAATTCGATACATGTATTCAACTTGGAATTGAAATACAATGTAGTTAGTATGATGCGCCGAGCCCAGTGCATGCAAAACAGATGAATGATGCACGCATGCAAGCATAAGGTATGCTAATCGAAATATGCCCTAAAACTAACCATCGTAAGCGGTTAAGTAAAAGGGAGAAAGAAATGGGGGTTGGAAGACATGTATCACACACACGCACGCTTATTACAACGGTTGGCCTACTCGACAGAGGGTTTGAATAAGAAGATAACTAGCTAATCTAAGCTAATTAAACTAATTATTACATCACAAAACTAATTAATTGACAAGCTAACTAATTAAGCTATTACAACACAAATCGAATAGTTAAGTGCATTAACTAATTAAGTACAAACCAAAGCATAAACTAGCTAAGCAAATTAGCTAAGTAAAGCAGTAAAGCAATGAGCCTCAGGGGGAGAAGAGTGCATGCATGCCTGGTCACCTCGTTCAAAAATCCAACGCGATGCCTCAACTTGCCTTTGTCCACAAAGCTTCAACTCCACCATGGGAACCTGTAGCAGGGTGGCCGACCAGTTGTTGATGTAGGAGACCACCTGCCGACCACTTTTCTTTGCTGTAGACCAGATAAAGTGGTCGGCCAGCTAGTTTTTCTGGCTGGCCGGCCGGCCACTTTTTGTAGCTGGTCGGCTACTTTTTGCTGTACTTCTCCTGTTTGCTGCAACAGAGAGCAAGAAAGGGCACGGCAATGTATTTGCCAGATATGTGTGCACAACCACCCTCCCTATCATTTCATGAGCTCAAGGGAGTGCGGTTCTCGACCCTCGGGCCACCAATCACGCATCTCAATGCATGATGGCCAAGAAGCCAAATTGCACAATTCAATGTAAAATGAATGCACACATAAACACATAAGGCCTAGAACTTTATCATGTATGATCAAGAGCATCGGCGACCAGGAATTAAGGCACGTTTCATCACTTCAAGTATGAAACGTCCCTCGTTTCCCGTGTTTGAACTAAACACAATGCAACATAAGCATGGCATATACAATGCGACTCAAGCATGCTGTAGACACCCCATTTTTGACCATCCTCAAGACTTGGTTGTGCTTGCAGGTACATCTAGCCACAAGTTCGATTGCTCGTCGAGTACTCGACTTTCGCGGCAGAACGTCATAGGTTTGAGCTTTCCAAACACTGTATCCTTTTTGCCCCATTTTTGGACCATATGTTGGCCCTTTCTGCATGCTTCTTGTGAGGCATTGCCGACCACATTTTGGCCCTGCCGGCCATAACTGATGGCTGGCAAAACCCTTTGTCTTAGCTGATTTCAAGCCAGATCTTTGGAGCCAGCTGGTTTTCACTCATCCCTCCTCTATATGTATGGAGGGATGAAGCCCTTTCCAAGCTTGTTTAACAAGCTTCTCATTGCATTCCTCTATATAAAGAGAGGCTCTTCCTCCCTTATAGAGTTGTATCTCTCTCTCTATCTCTCTATTTCTCATTCTCTCTCCCTCTCTCTCTATATTGTGTTTGTGCTCTAAAGTGCATTTTTCTTTCACTTTTGCACTACAACACCTAGTGATACACCACCACCTTTGGGCTGAGGTTCTTGGGAGTGTTGTTTGAGCTCTGAAAGTTGGTTTTTGATTCCTGAGGTTGCTGGTTTCAAAGTTGAGCTTCAAGGGTGAGTATATTCCCTTTTTTAGCATTTATTTGTATCTCATTTTGGCCATCCTTGCATATTGTTTTAGGCCTTGCTTTCAACTGAAAAAAGTTCTATATTTAAGTGCTTTTGATGATTGTTTAAGGTCTTTTTGGTGTTAAGGGTGTTCTACCCTCTTGTATGCCTTGTTTGGCTTTGTTTTGTGCCATGCCTTAAGGCCTTTGGGTTAGTCTTTGTTTGGCCTTTTAGCTACTGAAATCCAGTGGATTTTCAGTGGTAGGCATGTGGTTTTGAGGCCTCAAATCAGAGGGGGGTGACCCTCTCTCTTTTTGTTTTGTTTGCTTGAGTTATTGGCCCATCAAAGGAGCCTGTATCCCTTTACTTTTGAGGCTTAGTTCAGGAACTTTTTTTGTGCCTTTTAAGACATGCCTTAACTCTATCCATGGCTGGTTTGGTCACCTTATGCATGCTTCTTGTATGTGTAGTGTAATCCCATTTGTGGCTCATCAAAGTAACATGTCTTGCTAGCATGTATTGGCCCCATTTTAGTGGTTTTTTGATCATCATTTGACATGTCATAACTCTGTCTAAAGCTGGTTTGGTTGTCTCTTGAGTGGCTCATGTTTAGTATAGCTATAGAGCAAATGCTTTGACTAGCCTTGAGTTTTAAGGGAGCTTGCATGCTTAACTTGTGATGTTGGCATGCTTTGGCATCATTCGAAGTGTTATATCAGTGCATATTTCATGGTCATACACTTGCCTTCGTCATGCTTTCAATGCCTTGAAGAGTCAGTGTTTTATGCCTCATGAATGGATCATTGTGCATGCCTCTATGCTTTGGTCTTTAGGAAGCCATCTCAGTAGGTTTGTGGGCTTATTTTGACTTGATGTAACTCTGCTTTATGTTGTCCAAGTCATGCCATGTTTGGTTTTAATAGGCGTAGTGTAATACCCCTTTCCTAACCTTGCATGCTCCATGTTTTTTTGGCCTTTTGTTCTAGCTTGTAATGGCTAGGTTCAAGCATGTTTTTAGACTTACCTTGACCTGCCTTGAGACTGTTTTTGATGCCCTTGCCCCTTTGAGGCTTGCTTTGCATAGCCATGGCTTAAGTCCCTTTGGTAGTTTTGAGCTTTGAGCTCTCTTGTTTGCTATGTTGTCTTGCTAGGGTGGTTTGGCACCATTCCATGCATGTTTTCAGAACTTGTGGTGTTGTCACATATCCATGCTTGTCACTCTTTAAGTGTGGTTAAAAGTTGCATTTTTGTGCTTTGATCCTTGAGCCAATTGGCACGCATGTTTGCCTTGCCTTTTCATGCTTTTTATACCATCTTTTTAACATTTTGGCCACTGATTTGGGGCACGACTGAGGTCTACCCCTTTTGGTTTAAGTCCATTGTGTATGTCATGTATATTGCATTGTGCATGCCACGTAGTTATTTGCATTGTGTATGCCAAGTTATTTTGCCTTGCATTGAATATGCATGTCTCTAACATTGCTAATTTGCCCTTGTAGCATTGCATTGTGCATGCATGCATTAGCATTGTTCGCATATCATTAGCTTTGTTAAGATAATCATATCTCATTGCATTGAGTATGCTATGTAGTTGCATGTTTGCATGTTTGCCATGCTAGTGTTGCATTGTTGTTTGGATTAAGTATTAATCTGAGCACGAGAAACGAGGGACGTTTCATACTTCAATTGATGAAACATGCCTCAATTCTTGGTCGCCGACGCTCTTGACGATGCATGATAGAGTTCTAGGCATTTATGTGTTTCTTGTGCAGTCATTTTACATTGATTTGCACAAGTTGGATCTTTGGCCATCATGCATCGAGATGCGTGATTGATGGTCCTGGATCTGATTATACCTCTCCCTTGATGTTTCGAGGTGATATGGGGTGGCATAGTGCGTACATATCCTTGGGAGACCCTCCATTTCCTCTGTTTTGTGCTCTGTTGCAGCTTGGTGTCACAGCACACCAGTGGCCGACAGCCTATCATCCTTGGCCGGCACCCCCCTCATCTGTGGCCGGCAGTATGCACTCTTGGCCAGCAGGGTGGTCGGAAAAAGCTCCTTATGGCTGGTAGGCCACTGGTGCACTCCCTAGCATGTTTTTGGTAAGATCCAGCAGCTAGTTCTCAAGGACACCCTGCAGACAGAGCCTCTAAAAAGCATTTGGAGAGCTTTCGAGACGGGAATCGAGCATGCATCTTCAACTTCTTCAAGGAAGAGCTGAGGCGGCCTAGCAATTTTATTTTAAAGGCTTTACTTGTTAGTTAGCTTTAATTTGTAATTTATTTAGTTAATTAATTAAGTGTTGTAATAATTAGTAAGTAGATTGCTTATTATTTAATTTGGTTGTGTAATAATTAATTAGCTTATTAGTTAGTTAATTAGTTTGATTTGTATTATTTCTTCGGACCCTCCGTCGAGAGGGCGAACTTTGTAATAAGTGTGCGTGCGTGTGTGCATGTCTTCCAACCTCCATTTTTTTCTCCCTTTTACTTACTTGCTTTCAGTGGTTAGTTTTAGGGCATATTTCGATTAGCATACTTATGCTTTGCATGTGTGCATCATTTATCTGTCTTGCATGCACCGGGCTCGATGCATCATACTAATGTAACAAGCTCGCGGGGGACCTCGCTAGAGTTCAGACTCAATTTGTGTCACGGTTCTCAATCTGAACCGAAGAGTCCAAATCCGGCAAATCGTTTTGAGAAAAACAGATTTTTGTAAACAAGTGCCAAACATGGACTGCTTTGCCAGATACAGAGTCACCACCTAAATATTTTTTAATGGGGAAATTTAGGAAACCCTGACTCGGTGCCAAAGGCCACGTGTCCGTCATCACCAAAGTTGCCTCGGCTCAGGAACTTGGGTAAGATTGGGGAAGGTCAGCTATGAGCACCCCCTCTCGCCTGATCCGAAGATCGGCCTCTACTAACCGTGATATCCGATTTTGAAAACGTTATGTGTTCATAATCCAGTTAATTAGCTAGAATTACTATGTGATGCGCACAACACAAAAGTATAGACTAGATCGCCTAATTTGGAACAAAACATTGCATATCCGTTTGTTCGGAAAACGCTTTGGAATTTGCCACTAGCAAGTAGGCTAAAAAACACGGATTTCAACGAGTTGTCCCAACTCAAACAATCCAACCTTCACCCACAGGCATTCAGACAGTTAATCAAATAAGCATCTAGCCTCATGGTAATCATGCTATCATGTCAACATCCACACTCATATGAGATGCTAAAGCATAAAAAGCTCACCTAGTACTCCGCGCCAAAACAAGAACATATTAGTGATCGTGCGTGACCCTAGTTCATGTTAAGTGGCTAATGCATCGCATACAAAATGTCTCTAGAGTAGGCTCGGCTAATCTAGGGATGACATGTGAAAATGCACAGATAGCATGTATTAAAGTTAAATTTGAAATGTCTATGCAATTAGTATGATGCGCCGAGCCCGGTGCATGCAATACTGATGAATGATGCACGTATGCATAGCATGAGGATGCTAAAGAAAATATGCTCTGATACTAACCATCAAAGTCGGTAAGTAAAAGGGAAGAAAGAAGTGGGGGTTGGAAGACATATACACACGCACCCACACTTATTACAAATTTGCCCTCGCTCGGAGAGACCAAAAGAATAATACAATTTAACTAACCAACTAGCTAATTAAATATTACAGGCAATTAAATTAATTAAGCAAATTAATTAATCTAAGAAGGCAGTAAACAGTAGCCTCGGGGAGAGGGCTTAATGCACGCGCGCTCCTTTTCGCCAGAAATCCACTGCCATGCTCAAGCTGCCTCTGTTTTCCTTGCTCTGCTCCTCTGAAAATTGCACAACTCCCAAGGTATGCTCTCTGGGAACTGTGGAACACCACCGGCTGGGAGGGATGGCCACCGGCCATGTATGATGGTCATCGGCCACAAATTGAGTTATCGGCCACTGATGGATGGTCGGTTAGCACTCTATATGGCCGGTCGGCCAAAACTCCCTGCAGAACCTGCAGTTGACAGCAGTAGAGGGCAAAACATGGCATGGCAATGCATTTCAAGCAAATATATGCACCGACCCACTCCTTATCATGTTTATGACTCAAAGGAGTTTGGGGCTCGACCCTTGGACCACCAATCGCGCATTTCGATGTGTGATGGCTCAAGATGTCAAGTTGTGCAATTTGATATCAAATGTAATGCACACCAAACAAATATATAAATCCCAATCTCTATCACTTGGTCAAGAGACAAGGCATGCATGCAAGATGCAATGCAACCTAGGCATGCAAGCTAAGGATGCATTATGAACATGAGGGCAAGCAATGCAAACATACAATGCACACTAGGTACATAACACTTAAGCATGAAGAGCCAACTTTTAAGCACACTTAAAAGGAGATAATCATGAACTAATGGCATGCATATCAAGCTTTGAAAACATGTAGAAGATGATGCCAAATCAACCTACCAATGCAAGTATGACATGCAACCAAGCCTAAGGACTCAAACTAGGTTCAAATGACACATGAAACAAATGACCAAAGTGAGTCAAAACAGCCCTAAATCATGCAAAAGTAAGCCCTAAAAACCACTTAGATGGCATCTAAAAGGTCTAAGTATGGAAGCATACACGAGGGTTCAAGTATGGAGCATAAGACAACAACCCTATAAAGCATTAAAGGGGCATCAAATGCAAGCATACAAGCATACCACAAGGACTGAAATGACATGGCAAGTGATTCCAAACCACTAAAATGATGCAAGGATGGCATGCTAGAGGGGTCAATGCTTAAGGCATACAAGGGGGATTACATGGTAGCTATACAAAGCAAAGCATGGATGACCCAAATGACCGAAAAACAGACTTCAAGCATGTCAAAACTAGCATAAAAGCTTCACAAAGCTAAGCCAAAACATGCTTGAATGAGAACTCAAAGCATAAGATATGTTAAGGCAATTTCATGGCATTACATGACAAGTATGGAAAGCAAGTATGGTGTGTCTAAGCCAACTAAAAGTAGAGGCATATTATGACATAATAAGCATGAAAATCAGCTAAGGCATGGCCAACACACACTTAAACATGGTGCTCTCTCAAGAGGCAAAAATGGTCCTTTTCAAGGACAACAAGGAGAGGGGGTGGCCCTCTCCTTCCTAGGACCTCAAGGCACCATCCTCACCTTTGAAATCCCTCAAGATTTCAGTGATGAGGATGCCCAAACTCAATGGTCCCGGAGCTCACTCAAAATGGCACAAAATGGGGCCTTTCAAGGCTTAAGAGGGGTCAAACAACCCCAAATGCCAAAGAACCCTTAACCAACTATTTAGAGGGATAAAAAACAAAACTTTTTTATGTTATACACTAAGCCCAAAAATAGTTGTAAGGGAGGCAAAAATACAATGCAAAAGTGGGGAATAAAGGGACAAGCTTCTTACCCTTGAAGACCCTCTTCACCAATGGAGCTCCAACAACTTCTTTAGGTTGAAATCAGTCTAAAACCTCCAAAAATAACCCTCAAGGGCCTCAGCTCCAAGGGATGGTGTAATGGTGGGTGTTTGTGAGCAATACTAAGACAAAACACACACAAGAGAGATATAGAGGTAGGATATGAACAAACCCTAACCCTAGAACTCAAACCCTAAAAAAAAGCTGTCTAAAAATGTCTAACCCCTAACAAAGGGAGAGAAGGCTCCTCTTTATAGAGCTTTTAGTGTTGTAAGCTTACAAGACAAGCCTCTAAAGAGAGAGATCTCTCCATACACATGTATGGAGGGAAGCCAAGTGCATGCTAGCTGCACCAAAATATCTGCAAAAGTAGATGCACAGTAGTCGGCCGACCAAAGATGCAATTGACCAAAAAAAGATAGCCGGCCGGCTATCTATAGTGTCGGCTGGCCAAAGATTTGGCTGGTGGCAACAAAACACAGCCGGTGGCCTCAAGCTATGGCCGATGGAGTGTGTGGATGGCCCACAAGCCATTCCCTGCCCCTCAAAGGCAAAACACAAGTGTCTGGTGCAAAACCAGACACAAAACAGTCGAGTCGAGAGATCCTGAGGCAAGGTGTGCAGCCGAGACCTCCGAGAACTCAAGACGAACACAAACATGGATGATCACCGAGTGTTCAAGCGGTGACGTCCAAGTCTTGAGGACAGTCAAAAACGGGGTGTCTACAGTTGCCCCTCTTTGACCGAACTCTAAAGTCATGACAATGACGGGAGTGAATGTCAAAGCCTAGAGACGATCCATTTTTGACAAGGCCGAAGACTTAGACAAACATGCAAGACAAACAAGATATGCGCCCGAAGGCAGGGGCAAAATGCAAGGCAATGCACAGAGCCAAACATAACTTATGATCACGCAAAGAAAGCTGTAACGAAGCACATACAATGCAACAGTTCTAAGCAAGCATACACCAAACTACACTACAATGCAGAAAGGATGTAAGAGAATTATGTAATTCTCAATACGTCTCACGCGGAGGATACAATACCTGTGCGGTTCGTCTAGTTGCACCAGCCTCAAATGAACCGTACATACAATATCGCGCCTGAAAAGAAAGCAAACTTAACGGGTACAATATTGTTAGCAACATGCATAACATGCAAAATGAATGCAAAATGATATGCAATATATACAAAACTATGTATAATAATGTAAATGAAAATGCAATGCAATTGAATCATGATTCAATCATGAGCGGTTCAAAACCACACAAATGTCAAATAGATTGATGGAAGTAACAAGTCCATCTACCATAGAAAAGGTGCCGCAACCCTCAAAGCGCGTACACATGCAGAACTATGAGTGATATAGACAGACACAAGAACAAGTATTGGGTGGAATGACATAAGTGGGGAAACGACCCGCTGGGGAAAGAACAATGATCCTAATGCTGGATGCAAAAATTACACTACAATGTAATATATACAATGGATATGGCATGCAGCCAAACCAAATCTTGCCTAGGAAGGGCATGTACACATACAAGCCATGTTTAACACAGAAAAGGTGCTGCCAAACTCAAACCAAGTTCATCAAGGAATAGGCGCGTACACATGCAGAACTGTGCTTCAATGTGAAAAATATGGGCACATACCAAACCAAGCTCAACAAGGAAAGGTGTAAGCCAAAGATGGAGGTGATGCAATGGATGCATGCAAGCTACAATGCAATATTTACAATATGCAGTGGAATGAAATAGATACGATGGATAAAGCACACAAGCCAAACCAAATCTTGCCTAGGAAAGGCATGTACACAAACGAACCGTGTCTAACACAGAAAAGGTGCCGCCACCCTCAAACCAAGTTCATCAAGGAATAGGCGTGTACACATGCAGAACTGTGCTTCGACGTGAAAAGTATGAGCACATACCAAACCAAGCTCAACAAGGAGAGGTGCGAGCCATGGATGGAGGTGATGCAGTGAATGCATGCAAGCTATAATGCAATATTTACTAGAATGGATGCTTACAGAAAATGCATGACATATGCAATATTTTTTTTTTGATGCATGACATATGCAGTATTTACAATGATGCATGACATATGCATTATTTTTGCTTTTTGAAATGCATGACATATGCAATATTTACAATGGGATGCATGACATATGCATGTGTTTTTTTTTGCTTTGAAATGCATGACATATGCATGTGTTTTTTTGTTGGTTTTTTTTTTTTTTTTTTTTGTTTTTTTGTTTTGGCTTTGAAATGCATGACACATGCATGTGTTTTTTTTGTTTTTTTTTTTTTTTTTTTTGATCTTTGACAAACTAGAGATGATGAATGCATGGAAATGCATTTTAAACCACAAGCAACACGCGGCTTTTGAAATGCATGGTAATGCGAATGAACTGTGCACACAAATGCACCGAAGGACTTGCACCTTCCAAGGATTTAATGTCTCCTAGACCGTACGCTGGGGAAATGCATAACAAAGCAAATGAACTTAGAACGCGTGACAACGCGTGACTTTGAAATGCATGACAATGCATGCGAGTTTGAAATGCATGACAATGCATGAATTTTCTAATGCGCGGCGGCGCGCGGCTTGAAATGCATGACAATGCATGTGAGCAGCATTCACAACAATGCAAGTTGTACGTGTTACGATGCGTGTATGCATGCACAACGATTCGGGAGATGATGAGCGCTACAACATATGCAGACATGCAAGCACCAAAGGTTTTGTACCTTCTGAGGATTTAAGGTCTCCTAGACCGTCGAGTGCACAAGACGGCGATGTGCTAGACAGCGCAATTGGATGCATGCCAAATGCAATGAGATGAACGCAAAAGCAAGATAGTGCACAAGATAGTGCGATTGAATGCATGCCAAATGCAATGAGATAGCGATTGAATGCATGCCAAATGCAATGAGATAAAGCAGGCGATGGCGCGTTAAACAACGCGAGTGCACAAGATAGTGCGATGCGCTAGACAGCGCGATTGAATTGAAATGCACATGGGGAAACTTTTGGATCTTTCAGAGGTTACAGAAAGGATACACCTTACACGAATTTGAGTGTCACACACAGAAGACATGGTCCGAGATCAAAATGGAGGCCGGTTGAGCTTCGGAAATGCCTTTTCTTGTACTATCTTGAACAATAAAGGTGCCAAACCACAGATATGATCCAAAAAAGGTTGTAGGAGGCTTACCGGTCAGAAGAGAGAGCCACCGGCCATCCACCGACCACCAAAAAAAACATCACCGGCCAAACATTTGGCCGGCCGGCCAAAAATGTAGCGAACCGGCCAAAAATGCCTGGTTCGGGATAGTTTTGACTTTTCGCCTTGGGTCTTTTAAAATAGGGTTTCACACCCTATTTCTTTCATTCCCCCTAGCCGAAATCTCACTCTCTTTCTCTCTAGAGCTTTTTTTCTCTTCATTTCACCGTGTTCTTGCATTTTAGCCCCCGTTCCGTCGTTCGATTCGCGTATACTTTCGCGTTTCGAACGTTTTCGTCCGATCGAAACTTTGTTTCGGTACTTCCTTTTCGATTTCCGCTTCTTGGGGTTTGTTCCCCCAAGTTTTCCTTGATTTTCCCACGTTTTCCATACTTTGGCTTTTCCGGCCATTTTCCACCCTCCCGGGGGTTGACTTTTCGTTGACCCTTTGCATTCTAGCTTTGTTTTCCTTTTCCGACCATTTTTCTCGACACATTTGACATGGCCAAAGATATTCCATAGGGCGGGACTCCCCCGAATCACGAGATGGATCCCGAGGTCGAGCTACTCCCCCTGAGCGTCCGTCCATTCGACCCGGCGACCTACCGGCCGGCGATCCATGTGCTACCCCCGGATGGACTTCGCCAGTTTCGGAGCTTCGATAGGGCGATGCCTCTAGAGCTTCTTTTGCATGAGCCTGCATCTCACCTGTCCTTTGGCGCTTCCGAGGTAACATTCCTTCCTCTGTTTTATTTTCTGCATTGTAGAATATAAAACTGCCATAGCTGATTATACTCTTTAACTGCTTAACTCAGACACACTGATGCACTGTACACCGTAGTTGATCGCAACCACTCTTGCAACTGATATCTGTTTGAGATCGACACGTGCACACCTTGCAATCGCACCGCTTTGAATCACTGAATCAATCAAAAACTTGCACACATGCTACACTTGTACTGAACCATGCAAACACACTGACACATCACACGTTGTAGTTCACTGTAAGCACACCAGTACCTGGCATCTATTTGAATCTGAAAACATGCACACATGCTATATCTGTAATGAACCACTCAAACATACTGACACATCACACGTTGCAGTTCACTGTAAGCACACCGGCACTCGGCATCTGTTTGAATCTGAAAACATGCACACATGCTATATCTATCTCAATTATGAATGCCTTTCAAAACTAGTATATTTAGCATTGCTTCGCAATTGTTTGCTTGAAAACAGGGAGATTCCCATACCGTTCGGGAGTATGGGAATATTGCCGCTCGTGATTGGTATGTCGAGTTACCCGATGCGGTTCGCCACATCGTGGACCAGGCCGGTTTTGGCACATTCTGCAGAGGACTGTCCAGACTTACCGTGAGCAGGCCTCTCCTCGCTGCTCTAGCGGAGAGGTGGTGGGACACTACCGACTCGTTCCATCTTTCTGCGACGAGAGATATGAGACGATGACTCCCTATGATTTCTCGATGCTCACAGGCATCGGGGTAGGGGGTGATCCGATCCCCTTCGACACCGATATGGACGAGTGGACTGCCGCTCAGGTCTATCTGCTTAGCGAGGTGCCACCTCTCGCGCGTCCAGGCTTCGTTCGTTACTTCTGGTTTGAGGTCCAGTTCCGGGTCTAGCCAGCTTTGGTTAAGGTGGCTCCGATGACTCAGGAGGCCGTGGAGAGATACGCGCGCGGCTTTCTCATGTTCCTACTGGGGACGACTATCTTCGCCGATCGGGCGAACACCGTGCCCCTTTGCTTGCTCAGCGCCTTAGTGGATGTCACTCAGATCTTACACTACGACTGGGGTGGCGCCGCTCTGGCTACGCTTTACGGATATATGGGCTCGACTTCCCGCGGCAGCGGACAGTTGCTCGGGGGCTACTGGCGCGCCTGGGAGGTACATTTGTTCTCTGCTCTACATTTTCTGTACTCTGTACTGTACCCTGTACACACTATGGTCTACTTTACACTGACTATATACTGTACACATGGCACACACATACTCTGCTTTACATTGTACTCGCACATCTGCTCACCATACACTACTGCACAATACATTATTCGCGACAATTCTATTATTATTCCGCATTTTGCTTTATCTGATAAGCATACTGGTATTTGCTCTGCAGTTGTGGGTTTACGCCTACTTTCCCAGGCTTGCACCTGTGCCAGACGTGGAGGCCCCTCTCGTCATCCCGTTCTCACGTGGTTTTGACGGGAGATGCGTGCGGAGGCCCCAAGAGACGTTTAGCTTCTTCCACCGCTACTTTGACACCATCACTCCCGCAGAGGTACGTTCAACTTTATAGTTTATTTAAGCTTCGCTTTTCACTGCGTATTTTCAACAACAATAGAAAACAAACCGTATTTCATTTTCAGATCACCTGGCAGCCTTGGGCTCTGTTGCCAGTGGCGATTCGAGACCGATTTGCGGTCTTTGAGAGACCTCGCGTTTGAATTCTCTGGAGGCCCGATTTCGGGCTTGGTACAGGCGGCGTTTCCTACGCCAGACCCTAGGGTTACCAGAGTAGATAGTCCCGGCTCACCCTCCGGAGGACATGAGGGAGACCGAGAGATTCACGGCCGACCAGATGGCCGAGTACACTATTAGTTGAAAGGCGATCCGTTTCAGAGGCATTGGCAATTACAGAGAGTACGTGTAGATGTACATCATGTGGCCTTTGAGCGGTGGCCGTCGAGCTGAAGGAGAGGCCCGTGGTGGCAGCAGCCAGGGCAGGAGTGGGAGCCGGAGCAGGGGCATCGAGGAGGGCCTGGGTTCGTGGTAGGGGTAGAGCTCAGAGAGGGCGGGGGGCTGGTTGGCCCGCACTGCCTTCCTCGCTGACATACAGAGGGCAGGGTGGGGCGACCTACCAGATTCCCTTTGCTCGTCCTCCGGCTGATCACGAGTTGGTCGGTGTCCCCGACTTGCCTCCGGTATGTATTATTGCATTCGTATCTTGCATTGTCATTTCATTTCATTTCATTTCTTTGATATTCTGCGGAATACTGATGCATCTAATACTTTTGCAGGCTTCCTCCGAGTACACCCGGCAGTCCCTGGAGTTGAATGCCTCCATGATGGGGATGTTGCAGCGGACTTTCGACCTTCTGGCCCTCTACAGTATTTCGGTATGTTCTTCTGACCACGGTCTCAAACCATTCACAAACTGCTTCACGTAATCCGATGCACAACACAACACTTGACACACTGATCTCACAGCATTCATACACTGTATTCATACACTGCATTTTGCACTGATAAACTGCTCACGGCATTCGCACACTGTACTCATACATTGCATTCTGCACTAATAAACTGCTCACCATATACTGATGCATTTGCCTCTTATGTACTTTTTCAGCCCCCTTCCAGATTCCCACTGTAGGAGGTGCTCCAGCTGGACCTTCCATTCTTGTTCGAGGGAGAGATGAGGAGGGCAGAGTATTTCCCCGCACCAAGGCGGGGCGCACTCATGTCGGGAGTAGCTCTCGGGCGCCGGTTCTGGATGATGACGAGGAGTCGTCTGAGGTGGAGGCAGAGGCAGAGTCATCTGAGGAGGAGATCGGAGGTAGCACTGACTCGGGCTCTGATGACGATGCTGATGATGCTCCTGGACCTTCGTCCAGGAAGAGGACTAGGACGGACCCCTAGGCCTGAGGCTACTTGACCCAGATTTTTGCTGTTTTTCTTCTTTTTCGTACTTTTTCCTTTTGTTAGTAGTTAGGGTACCTTGTATTGCCATAGGCAAATTTTTGTTTCCAAAACTTATGTACTTGAAAAGATGATGAAATGAAACAAACTTTTTTGTCTGAAAAAGTGTTACATTTTTTATATCTTTACATTGCATTGCCTCACACCATATTACACCTCAATGTAAATGAAATCGATTTGTTGTCTGAAAATTGAACACTTGCACTGTAATAATCAGATAACGAACCCACTAATAGTAAAACAACCCAAGCAACCCACTGCCCGATTCTGAACACACAGCCCTTACTTCTACTGAGGGCTAATCGGCACACAGCCCATAACACAGTACTCGGTTCATTCTGCGCACGGCCAATCCTGAACAAACAGCCCAATCTGACAAGACGTAATGCAACGCCGGAATCAGTTGAGACTGAAACGCACTCAGATACCCCAAATTTTTCTTTTCTCCTTTTGGTTTACACAAATGTAGAGAATGTCACAGCACTCTGAGCATAAGCGATTTTTTTGAAATTAAAAAAAAGAGTTTTTCAATCTGGGTATTGAGCCTACAACTGAACACAGCGGAAAAAGACTCAAACGAAAGGCACACGACCTAATCACAACGAGATACACTCGGAAAAGACCCAAAACAAAAGTTGGGCTAAACAAGACGAAAGACACGACACACGGACATGTTTACAAAAATGAAAGACCTTAGATCTCGGGGAGCCAGTCCCTCCGGGTATGTTTCCCATCCTTTTTGATTTGTGATTCTCACATCAGTTGGCCCTCAGGCTCGGTTTTTCTCTCAAAACCCTTTCCTTACTTTTTCTCTCATCGTACATCTCTCTATTCTTTATTCTCTCATTTTTTTTGTCCCTCCCCAGGGTTATTAATGGGTGAATAGGAAGTTGTGGGTTCACGCCCAATACTATTGGCTCGCGGCTATTTCTTCCGGTGACGTCTAGTCGATGTTCCAGACAGGAAATGGTGTATCTTGATCTGTTCCGATTTGTGCTTCGCACTTGGCTTCATACCTCGTCGTTGGAGTATGTTAAGAGCTTTCAGCCCTTTACTGACAACTTCAATTGCGCCTTTTCTGGCGAATAAAGTGCCCTTCTGGCAAGTATGTTGACAACGGGGGAAAGACAGAACACCTGACTCGACTGTGCCCCTAGTTCATCATCTTGACCATTTTTTAGTTTTCTACTAAAACAGTTTTGACCAAAATGAGAGTTAAATTAGCGTGCTTGTTCGATTTTTGATTTGAAAATCATGCAAGTTGGACTATGAGCACTAAAAATTTTCCCGTCTGGGTCTCAAAAATAGTCTAGTTTTGGAAAATGAAATAGTTTTCGAGAAAATAGTCAACGTTAGTAAAAATTTTCAAAAACTATTTTTACAAACGGTCGATACTCAACGAGCACGGAACCTACCCTCGAGATGCGCAATCTTGGATTGGAGGCAATGGAAAATTGCCCCTTGCTTGAAAGGGATGCATGGCAACGGAAAGTTGCCCCTGGTTTAAATGGTGACTCATGGCAACTCATGGCAACGGAAAGTTGCCCCTCGTTTGGATGACGCCGCAGCATGTTGAAAACCAGTCCTCGTCGGTGATGATTACAAATGAATTCTCAAACATGGAGAAGACGGAGATGGTCTGGACCAATATATGGACACAGTCACTGTGACAGCATTGGAGGCTGGACTTCACGAGGAAGTTGACTGCGTAGTTCCAGTTGTCACAACCGAACTATCGGATTCGGAGGAGGCAAAGGTGATCAAAACCATTACATGGACTGAGACGCTATGAAAGCGTTGGGGGCTGGACTTCAAGATGAAGTTGCCTACGTATCCCAAACATGGGAATCAAGCCTTACATAGTTCTGGTTAAGGTACACTCGGGTATTTTAACCTTCACTTTTTAGGCTCTAACTTTTGTCGAGGCGCCCGTTGCGGGTTTTTGACCTTGCGAGCTTCCTTCTCTTTTTTTTTTTTTTCTCTCTTTCGTTTCTTTTTGCATATATTTTTTTTGCTTTTATATATCTTTTTTGCATTTTTTGTATGTTTCTTCTTCTTTTTTTCTTTTTACTTTTCTCTTTTTTTTTTCTTTTGTATATTTTTTCCTTGCTCTAACTTTTTCCTGGGTCGCCCTTCCGGGTTTTCGGCCCAGCAAGCCTCTCAAGGGGTAAAAGTGTAACAAGTCCATGCCAAATGGTTTTGAAATTGAAGCCCTCTGTATCCAGGAGAGTGGCTGTTATATTGATCTGCAGAAGGATTCATCACGGTTGCTTCACGAGCTTCTTGCGGTGAGATCCGACCTTCTTGATCTGATTTTGGTGCCTCTTGCTTGAGAGCTACTTCAAATCTGGCCACACAGGCCTTACGTGGCGGTTGACCGTTGAACGTTCTGCTTCCAATCTAGGGTTCGAGGTTCGAAAACAAACGAATTGAGCCTTGAGGCTGAGAGTGATCATAGGCTGCACAATCTCAAGAGCGATTCCACACAGGTCTTCACAAGACCGCGCAAAACATTTTGTTTTTAAAAGTTTTTAAGAAAGCGACAAATCACTCGCGCTGAAGATAGTGTGAAACTAGTCTAGGTCAAGCCAGGGTCCTTTTCAGTATTCACGCTAACAAGCACGATTTCATTCATTAAAAGCTTAGCATGCCTATCTTTCTCTCAAATGTATCAAAGTTTTGCAAAACCCGAGGAATTCCTTCATCTTCGTTTTTATCACCGCAGTGTTCAAAAACAGCTTTGAAAAAACTAAAGGTCATTACAATGATTTTCAAGATATGAGAGAGCCAGGTGGAATGCACAGCCGTTCAATCCAAATCCTCTGGCACAACGAGCCCAAAATAGAAATAAGCACAGGAACATGATAGCCGCAGCTGTTTCATTCGAATTTCCTGGTTGCGACTGGCTCCACAGCAGAGACAGACTCAAAAAGAAAGCAAAAGGAGTAATTATAAAACAAAACGGTGTTTGAGGCGACAACCCCGGAATCACCTGGTATTCTATATAAGGGGACTGACTCGCTACAACAAGACAGACCCTTAAGCAAAAAGGACTGACTTACGACAATAAGACAGACTGAAAACAAAACAGAAGACTGACTCGACACCCAAGCCAGAATTTACAAAACTAGTAGTCGCAGATGCTCAAAAATGCGTGCCAGACACCGGATCCAAAAATATACCAAGCGTCACCATGGTGGTTCACTTCACGATTACATACTCATGATGTCGGTATCCTCAAAATCCAATAGCTGAGTAGTAACGGACTTGGCTGAGGTAGGCGAGAGGATAACCTCGTTGTCGATCAAATCTTGCACCTCATGACGGAGGCGGAAACAATTATCGATAGCATGACCTGTTTGCTGGTGGTACGCGCAGTACAAGGCAGCATCATGTGTGGGAGGGAGATTCTTTGGGAGAGGCCTGGGCTCCAGGGGTTTAAGGTGCCCTCTTTCGGCCAGGATCTGAAGTGCCTTGGACAATGGCATGTAAAGAGCATGAAAGACCCTGCGCCCTCGGGGCAGGTACTTCGAAGTCTGAGTATTCTCGCTAGACGCACTAGCGAACGTGTCGGCAGGCACTGCCTTAACTTTCTGATCCTTCCTAGGTACAAGGTTGGGAATGGGAGGAACTGTTCTGGCATGACGGGGCCTATCCCAGTTTTCTGATTGGCTGGTACTGCCTTCAGTTGGAGCGGGAAAAACATCATCCACAATCTTGGTCAGGACTGCGAATACTTGCTGTTTACTCATCCCCCCGGCTTTCAAAGCCTCGACTGCCCACAGCAGTTGTTCAATGGGATCGGTATCCGCCTTCATTTTGTCCTTACCTTTGGCCTCAGCCTGATCGAGGGTTTGGGTTGATGTTGGCATGTCGTTGCCATAGTTAGAGGCCATCTCCGGTTGGCTAAGTTCGATCACAATCCATCCCAGTAATGGGGGCTCCTGGGGTACAAAATGCCCGGCATATGGTGTAGCTGGTGGCGAAGCTGACATTCCGTAGGCGAGATCCGCCACGGACCTCTGAAGGTCACCTATCATCTCTATCAACTCGAATGTGGTGGGCTCACGGGCCTGATACAACTACGGGGTCCAGATCGGGTGCGCGGCAGGCGACCTGGGTGGATGTGGCACATTGACATTGGTCTCACTTTGCAGAGTGATTTCTTGATCTAATGCGACTGTCATAACCACAATCTCTTTCGAATTCTGCGTCATCATAGGTCTTGCCTCAGCAAAGGGGGAACACTGACTATTCTGTATCAACTCTTCGAACCTTGAAAGGAAAAAACAAGCCGCATTTCAACCCAAACAGATCAAACACAGGTGTAGCCGAGCAACTGTACTCTACTACTGATCACTGTTCCCCAGAATCACTGCTTCAAAATACTGAATCGGATACCCACAGGTATAACTGATTCTCACAAATACTGACACTGGTGCCTTCAGGCCTGATACTCAAATTTGTAAATTGATATGTGCGTTCCTGTAGAGATACACTCTAAAAGCACATAGCAAGTAAAAGAGAGCCAAAACACCCCTATTGTTGGGGTAGGGCTTCACTGTCCTATTTTGTCAGGAGCTAGGGTTTTACTACGCATGAAGCGGTTTTTCAAACAACCTAACATCGGGAAAGCAACCTGTCTTAGTTTGGAATGGTCACTATGGATTTCGATATGCACTAGGTCGAATGGTGGAAAAGGGTGCCCCGGTAAAACCGGGGTTTGTGTTCCCATACTGTCAGAGCCCACAACCGGTTAGCCTTATGGTCATGTCTTGACAAGACAAGCCTCCGGCAAACCGTTCAGGAATGGCAGATAGCAAACACGGTGTCCTAGGAGCACTAATGCACATGCAATGCAAAGACACACATAAATGAAATCAAAACAGGATATCACGAATTCGAGTCAAGCTCTCTCAACTCCCCAGCAGAGTCACCAAAAACTGTAACAAGCCCGCGGGGGACCTCGCTACAGTTTGGACTCGATTTGTGTCACGGTTCTCAATCTGAACCAAAGAGTCCAAATCCGGCAAATCATTTTGAGAAAAATAGATTTTTGTAAAGAAGTGCCAAACATGGACTGCTTTGCCAGATATAGAGTCGCCACCTAAATATTTTTTAATGGGGAAATTTAGGAAACCCTGACTCGGAGCCAAAGGCTACGTGTCTGTCATCACCAAAGTTGCCTCGGCTCGGGAACTTGGGTACGATTGGGGAAGGTCAGCTATGAGCACCCCCTCTCGCCCGATCCGAAGATCGGCCTCTACTAACCGTGATATCCGATTTTGAAAACATTATGTGTTATTATTCTAGTTAATTAGCTAGAATTACTATGTGATGCGCACAACACAAAAGTATAGACTAGATCGCCTAATTTGGAACAAAACATTGCATATCCGTTTGTTTGGAAAGCGCTTTGGAATTTGCTACTCGCAAGTTGGCTAAAAAACACGGATTTCAACGAGTTGTCCCAACTCAAACAATCCAACCTTCACCCACAGGCATTCAGGCAGTTAATCAAATAAGCATCTAGCCTCATGGTAATCATGCTATCATGTCAACATCCACACTCATATGAGATGCTAAAGCATAAAAAGCTCACCTAGTACTCCGTGCCAAAACAAGAACATATTAGTGATCGTGCGTGACCCTAGTTCATGTTAAGTGGCTATTGCATCGCATACAAAATGTCGCTAGAGTAGGCTCGGCTAATCTAGGGATGACATGTGAAAATGCACAGATAGCATGTATTATAGTTAAATTTGAAATGTCTATGCAATTAGTATGATGCGCCGAGCCCGGTGCATGCAATACTGATGAATGATGCACGCATGCATAGCATGAGGATGCTAAAGAAAATATGCCCTAATACTAACCATCAAAGGAGGTAAGTAAAAGGGAAGAAAGAAGTGGGGGTTGGAAGACATGCACACACGCACCCACATTTATTACAAATTTGCCCTCGCTCGGAGAGACCAAAAGAATAATACAATTTAACTAACCAACTAGCTAATTAAATATTACAGACAATTAAATTAATTAAGCAAATTAATTAATCTAAGAAGGCAGTAAACAGTAGCCTCGGGGAGAGGGCTCAATGCACGCGCGCTCCTTTTCACCAGGAAATCCACTACCATGCTCAAGCTGCCTCTGTTTTCCTTGCTCTGCTTCTCTGAAAATTGCACAACTCCCAATGTATGCTCTCTGGGAACTGTGGAACACCACCGGCTGGGAGGGATGGCCACCGGCCGTGTATGATGGTCACCGGCCATAAATTGAGTTATCGGCCACTGATGGATGGCAGTCCGTCGGTAAGATGCCAAATTGTATATGGTCGGCAGAGGGCAAAACATAGCATGACAATGCATTTCAAGCAAATGTATGCACCGACCCACTCCTTATCATGTTTATGACTCAAAGGAGTTTGGGGCTCGACCCTCAGACCACCAATCGCGCATTTCGATGCGTGATGGCCCAAGATGTCAAGTTGTGCAATTTGATATCAAATGCAATGCACACCAAACAAACATATAAATCCCAATCTCTATCACTTGGTCAAGAGACAAGGCATGCATGCAAGATGCAATGCAACCTAGGCATGCAAGCTAAGGATGCATTATGAACATGAGGGCAAGCAATGCAAACATACAATGCACACTAGGTACACAACACTTAAGCATGAAGAGACAACTTTTAAGCACACTTAAAAGGAGATAATCATGGACTAATGGCATGCATATCAAGCTTTGAAAACATATAGAAGATGATGCCAAATCAACCTACCAATGCAAGTATGACATGTAACCAAGCCTAAGGACTCAAACTAGGTTCAAATGACACATGAAGCAAATGACCAAAGTGAGTCAAAATAGCCCTAAATCATGCAAAAGTAAGCCCCAAAAACCACTTAGATGGCATCTAAAAGGTCTAAGTATGGAAGCATACACGAGGTTCCAAGTATGGAGCATAAGACGACAACCTTATAAAGCATTAAAGGGGCATCAAATGCAAGCGTACAAGCACACCACAAGGACTGAAATGACATGGCAAGTGATTCCAAACCACTGAAATGATGCAAGGATGGCATGCTAGAGGGGTCAATGCCTAAGGCATATAAGGGGGATTACATGGTCACTATATAAAGCAAAGCATGGATGACCCAAATGACCAAAAAACAGACTTCAAGCACGTCAAAACAAGCATAAAAGCTTCATAAAGCTAAGCCAAAACATGCTTGAATGAGGACTCAAAGCATAAGATATGTTAAGGCAATTTCATGGCATTACAAGACAAGTATGCAAAGCAAGCATGGTGTGTCTAAACCAACCAAAAACAGAGGCATATTATGACATAATAAGCATGAAAATCAGCTAAGGCATGGCCAACACACACTTAAACATGGTGCTCTCTCAAGAGGCAAAAATGGTCCTTTTCAAGGACAACAAGGAGAGGGGGTTCTCTCCTTCCTAGGACCTCAAGGCACCATCCTCACCTCTGAAATCCCTCAAGATTTCAGTGGTGAGGAGGCCCAAACTCAATGGTCCCGGAGCTCACTCAAAATGGCACAAAATGGGGCCTTTCACGGCTTAAGAGGGGTAAAACAACCCCAAATGCCAAAGCACCCTTAACCAACTATTTAGAAGGCTAAAAAATAGAAGTTTTTTATGTTATACACTAAGCCCAAAAATAGTTGTAAGGTAGGAAAAAATACAATGCAAAAATGGGGAATAAAGGGACAAGCTTCTTACCCTTGAAGACCCTTTTCACCAATGGAGCTCCAGCAACTTCTTTAGGTTGAAATCAGTCTAAAACCTCCAAAAATAACCCTCAAGGGCCTCAGCTCCAAGGGATGGTGTAATGGTGGGTGTTTGTGAGCAATACTAAGACAAAACACACACAAGAGAGATATAGAGGTAGGATATGAACAAACCCTAACCCTAGAACTCAAACCCTAAAAAAAAGCTGTGGAAAAATGTCTAACCCCTAACAAAGGGAGAGAAGGCTCCTCTTTATAGAGCTTTTAGTGTTGTAAGGTTACAGGACAAGCCTCTAAAGAGAGAGATCTCTCCATACACGTGTATGGAGGGGAGCCAAGTGCATGCTAGCTGCACCAAAATATCTGCAAAAGTAGATGCACAGTAGTCGGCCGGCCGAAGATGCAATTGACCAAAAAAAGATAGCTGGCCGGCTATCTATAGTGCCGGCCGGCCAAACATTTGGTCAGTGGCAACAAAACACAGCCGGTGGCCTCAATCCTTGGCCGGTGGAGTGTAGGGATGGCCCACAAGCCATTCCCTGCCCCTCAAAGGCAAAACACAAGTGTTTGGTGCAAAACCAGACACAAAACAGTCGAGTCGAGAGATCCTGAGGCAAGGTGCGCAGCCGAGACCTTTGGGAACTCAAGACGAACACAAACATGGATGATCACCGAGTGTTCAAGTGGTGACGTCCTAGTCTTGAGGACGGTAAAAAATGGGGTGTCTACAACTAATTGCATTGTATTTCAATTATGATTTGAATACATGTTATCAAGTTGCATTTGATATGCCATCTTAGAATAGCCGAGCCTATTTCTAGTTGCATTTTTGCATGTGTTGCATTAGCCATCTTAACATGAACTGGGATCATGCATTGATTTCTAACTAGTTCTCTATTTTGGCTCGGAGTACACTGTGAGTGTTTATGCTTTAGCATCTTGCATGAGTGTGAGTGTTGCCTTGATAGCATGCTTGCCATTAGGCTATTTGCTCAAGTGTTTAACTGCCTGAATGCCTGTGGGTGAAGGTTGGATTACTTGAATTGGAACAATTCATCAAATCCTCGTTTTAGCCTACTTGGGAGTAGTAAACTTCAAACCATTTTCAAACAAACGGATATGCAATGCTTTGTTCCAGCTTAGGCGATCTAGTCTATACTTGTGTGCTGTGTGTATCACATAGTAATTCTAGGTTAATAACCGGAATAAGAACGCATGTGTTTTCAAAAACAAGATATCATATTAGTAAAGGCCGATCTTTGATTGGGCAAGCGGGGGTGCTCATTGCATGACCTTCCTCTCTCGTACCCAAGTTCCCAAGCCGAGGCAACTTTGGTAATGACGGACACGTGGCCTTAGGCACGAGTCAGGGTTTTCTAAATTCCCCCCAAAATAAAACATTTAGGTGGTAACTCTGTATCTGGCAAAGCAGTCCATATTTGGCACTTCTTTACAAAAAATCAATTTTCCAAAATGATTTGCCAGATTTGGACTCTTTGGTGATTTATCGGTCTTGCATTGCACTTTGCGAAACTAGATTCAGAACCGTGACATTGAGTCCGAACTGTAGTAGTAGCTCAGAACAAAAGGAGATTCGCGCCGCCCCCTTACGAGCACGGATATCAGAGAGTTTCCGGGAGCACGTCTACACATGCACAATGCGAACAAGAACATAACACGCACAATGAGATGTAACATGGCATACACAAGGCAATGTGACCTAAGTATGTAAACAACATGGCATACACAATGCTATGTAATAAAAGCATGCACAATGCAGAGTATATGGCATACTCAATGCAATGGACATGGCATACACAATGCGATGTAACCTAAGCATACACAATGCAAAGTATATGGCATACACAATGCAATGGACAACATGGCATACTCGACGCAATGTAACATGATCAACTTAACAAAGGTAATGACATGCAAAGAAGGCTAATGCATGCATACATAAAGCAAGGAAACATAAGCATGCAACAACATGAAAATGTAAGCATGCAAATAACATGAAAGCAAACATGCTCAATGGACTTAAACCAAAATGGGCAGACCTCAATCATGCCCAAATCAGTGGCCATATCACCAAAACAAAGCATGCACATGCATTGGCCCATCAACTAGGCCTAAGAGCACAACTCTCAAGAGTGCTCAAGAAGTGATAAACATGGGAGTGTGACAACACTAAAAGCTCTAAAACAAGGAATGAAATGATACCAAATCATTCAAACAACACAAGCAAGGCATGCTAGAGTCCTTAAGGCATGAAGCTAGTAAAGAGGACTACAAAGGGGGCATGCAATACATGGCACAAATGCATGAACAAACTATGGACAAAGCTTAATTAGGTCTAAACAAAGACCAAAACATACTGAGATGGGGGCCCAAAGATCTAGGCATGCAAACATACAAGCTAGGCCATAAACAAGGCAACAATGCATAACACTTAAAGGTATTCAAAGCATGAAAGAAGTGGGAACATGGCAGTCCTATATGCTCTAAAATGTCATGTTGAATGTTGCCAAATCATGTACATGATGCAAATGAAGCATGCTATGGTACCCAAAGCTTGAAGCTAGCATAGGCATTTGTACTACAACCATGCAAAACATGAAGCATATGGCTAAAGCAACCCAAAACAGTCCTAGAACATGTCAAAATGATACTAAAACATGTATGGAAGGAAGCCAAAACAAGCTAGCATGAAGGGCATATGGCATGATGAATGCAAGGCAAATAAGGTGGATTACACTACACCTATTAAGACCAAGCATGAGATGGCTTCGTCAACAAAAATTAGAGTTATATCATGGCAAAATAACCCCAAAAACACATTGAAATGATAGCTCGCAAGCTTAGGCATGAAGGCATACGCAATGACTCATGTTAAGGCATAAAGGGCAAATTCTCCAACGCATTAAATAAGTGAAAGATGCAAGTGTAGGACCACACTACATGGACTGAAATCACATTTCAAATGATGCCAAATCATGGAAATAGGCCAAGCAATGCATGCTAGTAGACTTGATACACAAAGCTAACAAGTTAGAATGCACTATAACTATACAAAGCATGGCTTGCATGACCAAAACAACACAAATCAGAGCTAGAGCATGCTAAAACATGGACAAAAGCTTTTTGAAGTTAAGCCAAAATCATGCTAGAATGACATATTAAAGCATGATACACATTAGGCTAGTTCATGGAATTGCACTACAAGTGCATGGAGCATGCAAGGGGCCATCAAACCCACCCAAAATAGAGTCATGGCATGTTAAAACAACACTAAAAACCTACTAAAATGGAGTCAACACATGCTAGAATGACATGCTCAGACATGAGGCATACAAGACTAGTTTATGAGATTTACACTAGAAGTGTATTAGGCATGCATGAGATGACAAAACCAAGTGAAAATAGTGGTATGCCATGCTGAAATAAGCCCAAATATATGCTAAGATATGGCCAATATAAGCTTAATAAAGATGCTCAAACATGAGGCATATATGGCAAGTATACAAGACACAAGGAGAGGGGATGACTCTCTCCTATTTAGGACCCCAAAACCACCTTTACACCACTGAAAATCCTTTGGATTTCAATGGTAGAAAGGTCATGCAAAGGCTAGAACAAGAGCCAAAAGGGATGGCTCAAAACAAGGCCTAACAAGGCCTAAGAGGGGGTAGACCATCCCCAACACAAAAATGACCTTAAACAAACATTTTAAGGACTGAAAAGAAAACTTTTTACAGTAGGAAGTTAAGCTTAAATCAGCATGAAAATAGGTCTAAAAGCTTAAGCAAAACAAGGGGTTAAGGGGTTAAAGGCTCACCCTTGTAGAACCTCTTCAAGGCTGCAACTCCAGCAGCTTTCTTAGATCAAACCTAGTCCAAAAGCACCAAAAACAACCTCAAGAAGCCTTAACAACAAAAGGATGGTGTTTGAGTGTGTGTTTGTGTGTTAAAGTGTGGTAAAACTACACTTTTAAGGCACAAAATGAAGACCAAGAGCAAGATAGATACAAATATGTATGTATATCTCTCAAGCCTCAAGAAACTCAACCTGGAGGAGGAGGGGGGAGGTTCTCTCTTATAGAGAACCAAGCTCAAGCTTGTTGGACAAGCTTGGGGTCCAAGGCCATCCCACCATACACGTGTATGGTGGATGGCTCTGGTGCCTTCCAGCTATGCCAGCTGGAAGAAAATATCTCCAAAAAGGTGACAAAAAGCAGCTGACCACTTAAAGTGGTCGGCCAGTGTAACAAGCCCGTGGGGGACCTCACTACAGTTCGGACTCGATTTGTGTCACGGTTCTCAATTTGAACCAAAGAGTCCAAATCCGGCAAAATGTTTTGAGAAAAACAGATTTTTGTAAAGAAGTGCCAAACATGGACTGCTTTGCCAGATACAAAGTCGCCACCTAAATATTTTTTAATGGGGAAATTTAGGAAACCCTGACTCGGTGCCAAAGGCCACGTGTCCGTCATCACCAAAGTTACCTCGGCTCGGGAACTTGGGTACGATTGGGGAAGGTTAGCTATGAGCACCCCCTCTTGCCCGATCCGAAGATCGGCCTCTACTAACCATGATATCCAATTTTGAAAACATTATGTGTTCTTGTTCCAGTTATTAGCCTAGAATTACTATGTTATGCGCACAGCAAACAAGTATAAACCAAATCGCCTAAATTGGAACAAAACATTTCATGTTTGTTTCGAAAATGGTTGGCTACTCGTAAGTAGGCTAAAATGCAGGTTTTGCCACCCTCGAGTGGGCTTTTAGAAAAGATGGTTTTGCCACTGCCTAGTAGGCTTAAAACTCATAGTTTTGATGCATTATTCCAATTTAGGTAATTCAACCTCCATCCGCATGCATTCAAGCAGTTTATATCACATAAGCAACTAGCCTCATGGCAATCATGTTGTCATGGCAACACTCACACGCATGCAAGGATGCTAAAGCAAAAGAACTTACCTAGTACTCCAAGCCAAAAAATAAACTAGTTAGTAATCATATGCATGATCCTAGTTCATGTTTAAAAATGGCTAATGCAACACATGCAAAGATGCAATCTGGACAGGCTCGGCTATCCTAAACACGGCATGTGAAATGCAACAGATAACACGTATTCAATTTGGAATTGAAATACTTATGCGGTTAGCATGATGTGCCGAGCCCGGTGCATGCAATATTAATGAATGATGCACGCATGCATAGCATAACGTATGCTAAAGTAAATATGCCCTAAATCTAACCATTGTAAGCGGATAAATAAAAGGAAAGAAAGACGTGGGATTGGAAGACATGCACATACTCACGCACACTTATTACACAATTGCCCTCGCTTGGGGGGACCGAAGGAATAATACAGTCCGAATAAATAAATTTAAATTAATTATTACAAAACTCCTAATTAATTAACAAATTAATTACAAAATGGATTAAATATGAAGCTTAAAGAGACTGCCACAGCTCTGCCTTGGAATGCGCGAATGATGCATACGACTCGCCGCTTCGAAACTTCGCCATAGCATTATCGCTTCGCTTTTCGCTTAGCTCCTTTGAGGACTGCACTAGTCTTAGGACAGATTCTATGCACACTGTGGAGCACCACCGGCTGAGAGGAATGGCCACCGGCCATGGGAAATAGCCACCGGCCATTGATGAAGCTATCGGCCATTCATTGATAGCCGGTCGGCACTAGAGATGGCCGGCCGGCCAAAACTTCATGCAGAAGCCAGTTTTGACAGCAACAGAGGGCAAGCAGTGTATGGCATGGAATTTCAAGCAAATGTAAGCATGGCCACACTCCCTATCATGCAATGGACTCAAGGGAGCATGGCCCTCGACTTTCGGGCCATCAATTATGCATGATGGCCTAAGAGGCCAAGTTTGCCGTTCAATGTAAAGATGCATGCAACAAAGAGGAGATGAATGTCAACACCTTATCATATTGAGATCAAAGGTATTGGCGACCGAGGGTTGAGACATGTTTTGTCACTTGAAGTACAAACACTCCCCACCTCTCAAGTTTGGCTTGACACCCCAAGCCAAACAATGCAATGCATATACGACAACTTGGCTTGAAGATGCAACATGAAGCTAAGTAAGCAAGGCATGCCAAATGCGATACAAACTGAAACATGCTAATGTATAATGTACTAACGCATGCAACATGCAATGTAGTAAACATGGTCGAATACGCAATGGGACTAGCATGTGGTGGCACATAATGAGTGAAATATGCAATGAACATATAACAAACATGTAATGGTGGACTTAAACCATAAAGGGCAGACCTCAGCCTTGCCATAAACAGTGGCCAAAAGTATAAAAAATGGTGGACAAGTGCCCATGCAATCAAGCACACCAATGAGCCAAACACCCAAGCATGGAAGGCTACTCTTAAGGGCACTCAAAGGTGGTAAGCATGGGTACTAAATACTCATGTTAATTTCCAAAAAAAAGTGCGAATGATGAGGCCAAGCTTGCTAGAGAATAGATGCAAGATAAAAGGCATTCAAGGCTACAAATGGGAGCATGACTTAACACCCACCCCAACCACTCATGGCATGGACTAATCAACCAAAAATAGAGCTTTAACATGCAAAAGGGACCCCCAAAATCCACTGAGATGACATCTCAAATGACTTAAACACAAGGCATGCACTATGACCCCTTTCAATGCACAAAAGAATAACCCTTCAAGGCATGAAAGTGATGATGAATGTAAGCATTCAAGCATGTATTAGGGATTGAAATGGCATATGAAATGACTCCAAAGCATTGAAACAACCTAACTAAAGCATGCTTATAACTCACACACTCAAGACCTACAAGCCCAAATGCAAAGAGACTATACCAAACATAGCAAAGATGGTTAAAATAGCATCTAACAGACCTTAAGCATGGAAAAATAGGACTAAAAACTCCACAACACTAGGCAAAAATATGAGGGCATGGTAGGCTACATGCATGATGCATTTCTAGGCCAAATAAGGGAATACAAGGCAAGTATATTAAGCATGCAAGGGGTTATGAATCCGACTATGAAGAGAGGCATAATATGACCCAACAACACCCAAAGACCTCAGAAATGAAGCCAAGAACAACCAATCATGCATGCTACCCTTAAGAGCCAAAACATGCACAAATGAAACACAAAGGGGAGAGGGGTGTCCCTCCCCTATTCAGAACCTCAAACCCTCTTCTTCACCACTGAAAATCCACTGGATTTCAGTGGTGAGAAGACCAATACACAAAAGTAACTAACACTCAAAAAGGAAGGCACAAAAAGGGCCAAATAAGGCCTAAGAGGGAGAGATCGACCCCCAATACCAAAACAACCTTAATGAAGTATCTTAAGCATGAAAATAAAAGACTTTTTTTAGTTATACACAAAGCCTAAATCAGCATTCAAGATAGGTAAAAAACTAGTGCAAGATTTGGGAAACTAAAGTAAGATTGTTACCCTTGAAGAACTCTTGAAGAAAAGCAAGCTCAACCACCTTCCTCTGGTCAAAATCAGTCCAAAAACTCAAGAACAAGCCCTCCAAGCCCCTCAAGATCGAAGTATGGTGTAATGGTGTGTGTCTTAGTGCAAAACTAAGGTAAAAACACACTTTTTAAGCCTCCAAACGCACACAAAGGATGAGAGAGAGGGAGATATAGAGAGAGAGAGTATATGACAAATATGTATATGTATAAGCTCTGGTTTTTTGTTCTAACCCTAACAATGGAGAAGAAGAAGGCCTTAAATAGGCAATACAAAGCTTGAAGCTTCTTCAAGAAGCCAAACAAAAAAAGGGTCAAAGGGGGCAAAGGGGGAGAGGCTTCTTGAGGAAATTTTGATAGCTGGGAAGCTTCTTGAGGAAGCTTTGACAAAGGGTCAAGCTTCCTCAAGAAGCTTTGACCAAAAGGGTGCAAAAGGGTCAAAACAGCCACACTATGCACGGGGAAAAGTGTTAGTGCATTCCAGCTGGCACAGCTGGCATGCACCATGCCTGAAGGGTGCAAAAGGTGCATACCGGCCAACAAAAGAGGTCATCGGCCAAACAAAATCCCGGCCGGCCACATAAAGTGCCGACCGGCCATTGGTATCAAGAAACCATGGCCGGTGGCAACAATGAATGGCCGGTGAAGCAAAGAGAAGGCCGGTGGGGTGTGGGGATGGCCAACAAGCCATTCCCTGCCCCTCAAAGCAAAAGCACAAGAATTTGGTGCAAAACCAAACACAAAACAAACGAGTTAAGAGATCCTGAGGCAAGGCGCATAGCTGAGGCCTTCGGGAACTCAAAACGAGCACAAACAATGATGATCACCGAGTGCCCCAACGGTGATGTCCAAGTCTTGAGGACGGTCAAAAATGGGGTGTCTACAGCCAGCTACTTGAAGTGGTCGGCCAACCACCATAAGTGGCCTCCCAGGAAAACAACTGGTCGGCCATGGTGGGAGAAGGTCTAGAGCATGAAAACAATGTAGTGGTGTGGTGGCCGACCAGAAAAGATGGCCCAAAAGACCAAAGAGACCAGTTGACTGACCAGAAAACTAGCTGGCGAGAAGAAAAGTGATATCCAAGGGGAAGAACTGGTCTCCCACCCTTGTACCACCTTCCAAACAAGGAAAACAAGGTCTGTACCAAGAACAAACCAAAATGAATGCAAGACGAAAGTTCAGGAGGCAAAGCGCGCAACCGAAAGCCTCGAAAACTAGTCTACGAGCACCAAAAGTGGTTTACGACCACAAAAGTGGTCTTCTAGACCACAGTGTCCTTCTAGGCAGAGGCAACAAGGTGTGGTTCAAAAACCACATCAAATGGAGAACGTTAAGCGGTCCCGAGACAAGGCACGCGGTCGAAGGCTTCGAAAATCGAAAACTGGTCTGCAAACGAGAAAAGTGGTCTACGACCACGAAAAGTGGTCTACAACCACAAAACGATGGTCTACTAGACCTCTCCCTCCCTCAAGTAAGGAAAACAAGGCTTGGTCCGCAAACCAAGCCGAAACACAAAGAGTTTAGAGCCCCGGAGGCAAGGCTCTCAACCAAAACTCTGAAACCTCGAAACGAGCACAACTTGCACAATCACCGAGCGCTCAATCGATGACATATGAGTCTTAAGGTCGGTCAAAAATGAGGTGTCTACACAGTGGAACTAGCATTAGGTTGATCGAAGTGGCCTAATGTCTCAAGGAGGGCCGGAGTTGCATAGGTTTGGCATTGGCTGACACTTTGATGGGTTTGGATGCTTTCTATCTGTGGGAGACTTCTTGGTTTGCGAGGAGTCCACTACTTCTCTTGGTATTGTTTCCCACCATTCTCTTATTTATGATTTCTCACATCACTCTGGCACCCACTCTTTATTTTCTCTCAAAGCCCTTTCCTTACTTTTTCTCTCAACGTACATCTCTCTATTCTTTAATCTCTCTTCTTGTTTTTATCCCTTCCCAGGTGTGATTGATGGATAAGCTGAAGATCATGGACTTTTGCCCTGACTATTCAGCTAGATCCTACTTCTTTCACCCATGGCTAATGGACATTCCCACTGAGGGACTGTGGTGCAACTAGATGTGTAGCAGATCTGTGGCTGACATTGCTTGGCATTGCACCTGGTTGAACTTGATTGAGATGAGCTACAGCATGTCCCACTAACCGGGTATTCAGTTGATCAGCCTTACACATCATGTCTTCTACTTTCTCTTCCGATTTAGACGCTAGTTTGGACATGATCAGACCTGTCCAAATGTGGAGGTCAAATACCGTGCTGCATTTCCAGTTCATGCTTCGCACTTGGTTTAATTCCTCGCTGCTTGGAGGATGAAAGAGCTTCTAGACCCTGTTGCTAGCTTCAGTTACGCCCTTTCTGATGATTGTTTGGCTTGGCTTGAGAACAAGACACAGGTTGGGCCATCCTTGGCCGCAGAGACTTTCGAGAGTGCGAGCAGGAGGCAGAGGACGATCACCTCACTTATCTGTGCCCCTAGTTTATTGCTTTCATTTTTATTTTCAAGTTTTTATGATATAAAAGCAACTTTGATTTAACCCGAGAGTTAGAGGATGTATTTGTGTTGAAATCATGTAATTAAAGTTGTGAGTATTGAAAATTTTCATTTGTGGTCTAAATAATGATTTGTGTTGTAAAAAGTAAAATTTGAGAAAAAATCAACTTCATTAAAACTTTTCAAAACAATTTTCGTAAATAGTCATTACTTGACACACATAGAACCAATCCTCAAGACATACAACCCCAAATCAAGAAGGTCACACAACTATATTCACCATCACTGCTCTATCTTGCAACTAGCCCTTCTGCCACATGGAGGTAACACAACCAAGCTAACAGATCACGAAAAAAGATGGACCAATCAAACAAATGGACAGGACAACAGAATGGAAAATGGTTATGGCCAAACTTCGAGATGAAGTTGCCTACGTATCCCAAGGATGGGAATCAGGCCTTACGTAGTTTGGTTAAGGTTCACTCGAGTATTAACTCTCTCCTTTTGCGCTCTAACTTTTTCCAAAGCAGCCCTTTCGGGTTTTCAACCTTGCCAGCTCTATTTTTCTTTGTTTCCAATTTTTCATGCTCTAACTTTTGCCTAGGTCACCCTTTCAGGTTTCGGCCTAGCAAGCCCCTCAGGGATAGTATTTCTTCAACTTGTCCATGTTAATCAGTTGCGAGAACTCCAAGCCATCCAAATCCATGAGGATAATTGTTTCCCCTAACTAGATAGATTTGATGATGTAAGGACTAGTCCAATTGGGTTTGAACTTGCCCCTAGGGTCATGGATGGGAGCTTAGTTGTCTTTGAGCCCCATATCTCCTTTTTTGAGGCTTCTAGACTTAACTTTCTTATTGAAGGCCTTGGTAATTCTGCGCTGATAGACATGATATGATGCCTTTAACCTTCTTTCGTTAAACAACATTAGTTCTTCGAATCTGTTCTATTGCCAATCCGACTCTGTTATCTGACACTCGGCCATGATTCTCAATGATGGTACTTTGATCTCGATTGGTAGAACAACTTTTATCCCATATACTAGAGAATAAGGGGTGGTCCCTGTAGATGTTGGAATTCATGTTCTATATTTCCAAAGTGCAAAAGACAATTTATCCAGCCAGTCTTTGTATGTCTCCACTATCTTTTGTAGGATGTTCTTGGCATTCTTGTTTGTGGCTTCAACGGCTCCGTTGGTCTGTGGTCTATATGTTGATGACTTGTGGAAAGTCGCGTTGTATTTCTTAAGTAAATCTGCTACCTCTTTCTTGAAGTACGAGCCATTATTTGATATGATTTCATTTGGAACCCCATACCTACAGATGATGTTGTTCCTGATGAACTTGGCTACATGTGATGCTTTCAACACTGAGTATGATTGTGCTTCCACCCACTTGGTAAAATAGTCGATCGTTACCAAGATGAATTCATGTCCATTTGTGCCCTTTGGTGAGACTGACCTAGATGCCCTTTGTTGTACAACTTATTTCCATAGATGATGAATTGAACAGCCATACACTGTATTTTCCATTTGTCCTTGGCATTTGTCCTTGGCATTTGCCCCTGGTGGATATACGTCATTCTCTAGAAAATTCTAAATGTTGTAATACCAAGGGTTCTTGTCTTGAACTTCATCTATCACGGCTATTGTCTCGTAAGTAGGTATATATTTTTGGTCAATGATGATCAAATGCATCTTAACCCTGAGCAGTATGTCTACGGATAGAGTTGCCAATGCATCAGCAAACCAGTTGTTCTCTCTTAGTAGATGTGTAAATATCAGGTTTTCAAACCTTAGAATCAGAATGTCCAAGGCTTGATAATAAACCTTCATTTTCTCTTCTTTGACCTTCTAGTCTCCATTGGCTTGAGAAATAATCAAATTTGACTCTCCAATGACGTCCAAACTTATTGCCCTTAGTTCTAGGGCAGCTTCCAATCCAGTGATACACGCCTCATATTCTGCTTCATTGTTTGACACTTTGAATCGGAGTTTGAAAGCTAGGGGTATATGGGAATCATTGAGTGCTATCAGCAACACGCCTATCACATAATCGTATTGGTTACCCACTCCCTCAAAGTACATTGTCCATGTCTCCTCTTCGACTTGCAGAATGTTTTCATTTGGGTATAGGTACTCTACTGCTTCATCTCCTTCTACAAGGTGGTCTGCCAAAAATTCCATTATTACTCTCCCTTTGACTGACTTGCATGTGACGTACTTGAGGTCAAACTTAGAGAGAAGAAGCAACCAACGAGCTAGCCTATCCATAAGTGCTGGTTTCTCAAAGAGATATTTGATGGGATCTAATCTCGAAACCAGAATTACGGAATGAGCTAACAGGTAGTGTCTCAACTTCCTAGTAGTCTAAACCAATGCTAAGCAAGCTTTCTCTGGAGGAGTGTAACGGCTCTTGTAATCCAACGTCTTCTTGCTCAGGTAGTAAATGGCCTTTTCCACCTTAGCTCATGACTCTTGTGCAAGCATGCACCCCATGGTTGAATCTGTCATCGATAGGTACAGGATTAGTGGCTTCTCCGGTTCTGGTGGCGACAACACATGCGAGTTCTGAAGGTACTGATTGATTTGCTCGAAAGCAAACTGACATCGATCATCCCATCAGAACTTCTTTCCTTTTTCAAGAGACCAAATAGTGGTTCATAAGTCAAGGTTAATTTTGAGATAAGCCATCTTATGAATTGCACTTTGCCCAGAAAGCCGTGCACCTCATTTTTAGTCCTTGGTGGTGGCATTTCTAAGATGGCATTGATCTTAGATGGATCTACTTCAATTCCCCTCTGCATAATCAGAAATCCCAGTATTTTCCCTATAGTCACCCCAAAAGTGCATTTTTGTGGGTTCAACCTTAGTCTGTACTCCCTGATCCGTTCAAAGAATTTTTCCAGCATAGTGTAATGGCCTTTTTGCTCTTTGGTTTTGACAATCATGCCATCCATGTACACCTTGACATTTTTGTGGATCATGTCGTGTAGGATTGTGGTTGGAGCCCTCTGATATATAGCCCAAAGTTCTTTAACCCAAATGGCATAACCCTGTAGTAGTAGGTACCCCAAGGTGTGGTGAACGTAGTCTTCTCTCTGTCCTTAGGTGCCATCAAAATTTGGTTATACCCCGAAAACCCATCCATGAACGATAGCAACGCATGGCCGACAGTAAAGTCTACCAATTCATCAATGTACGACAGTGGAATGTCGTTCTTCGAACTAGCCTTATTCAAATCCCAGAAATCAACGCAAACTCTGATTCTGATGTCCTTCTTTGGAACTAAAACAATATTGGCCAACCAAGTTGGATATTCAGACACCATTAGGAATCCCACATCGATCTGCTTGGTTACTTCTTCTTTAATTTTTAGTGCTAAATATGGACGAATCCTGCAGAGTTTCTGCTTGACTAGTCGGGCCTCGGGGTCAAGAGAGATTTGATGCTACATAATGTCAGGATTAATTCTTGGAATGTCTTCATAGGACCACGTGAAAACATCTTTGAAATCTTTTAATAAAGCGATTAAACCCTCGCGTTCCTTTGAAGACAACGTGAACCCGATCTGGACTAAGCGGGGATCCTTCTCATTACCCACGTTAATTGCAATGATCTCATCTATATAGGGCTTAGCATGTCTCTTCTCCTCTTGGTCAATCAAGTTTTTCAAAGCTCGAGGAATTTTTTCCTCTTCTTTTTTATTAAAATTTTGAAAATCTTGGTCAATAGAATAAATTAACGGCATAGAGAAGTAAACGGAATCTGCAGCATTCTCATTCAGAAGTTCTAGCTCCTCAGTTACAACAAACTTAAAAGAAAATGCAAAAGAGGACCTAGACAGGACCTTGGCACCCGGGTTACCACCCTCGAAAGTGCCAGACTTAGATTCCTCTGATGGACTCAAATCTGATTTTGACTCAACAGACTCAGTGGAATCAGATTCAAGCTTATCATCCGATTCAGAATTGGCAATTAAGCCTTTCTCGAGTTGCCAAACTAGGCATGGCGCCCCGACTGCGTCCACAATGAGACTTGAGTAATCTACCACTAGTTCATGGTAACACTATCCCCCAAGTTAATGGACTCAGCCTCGACATTAGAGTTCGTTAGTAGGTCAGCCAGTGTCATCCCTAACTGTTGCTCTTCATCGTTATCCGAGCTTGCGTTTCTACCTTGCCCTATATCGATGCTTGGGTTGATCCTCTCCTCTTCGCTATCTAACAACTGGACATTGAAAAAGATCTCAAACCCAGGGTATCTCTTCTTTGTCCCCCGGTGGACCTATGTCTCTAGGAATCCATAGAAAGGGAAGTCTTCTCCTTAGCAGACAAAGCGTCCGTTTAGGGTTCCCCTAATCGGCTTGTGGATCAAGTCAAATTGCCTCTCGACTTTCTTTGCTTTAATTCTCTCCTTCCGTTTGTAGACGTCCCCGAACGTCCCGGGAGGGAATCCTATTTTGTTCATATGGGCTCACAACAGTTCAGGACTCAAATGTCACGGTCCTGTATCTAATCTCGCAGAGTGCAATGCAAGACCGATGAATCATCAAAGAGTCCAAATCCGACAAATCATTTTTGAAAATAGATTTTTTTGAAAGAAGTGCCAAACATGGACTGCTTTGCCAGATATAGAGTCGCCACCTAAATATTTTATTTTGGGAAATTTAGGAAACCCTGACTCGTTGCCTAAGGCCACGTGTCTATCATCACCAAAGTTGCCTCGGCTCAGGAACTTGGGTACGATTGGGAAAGGTCACTTCGTGAGCACCCCCACTCGCCTGATCAAAGATCGGCCTCTACTAACCATGATATCGAGTTTTGAAAACATTATGTGCTCTTATTCCAGTTATTAGCCTAGAATTACTATGTGATGCGCACATCATACAAATATAGACCGGATCGCCTGAATTAGAACAAAACATCTCATGTTTGTATTTGAAAGCAGTTTGCTGCTCGTAAGTAGGCTAAAATGTGGATTTGCCACCCTCAAGTGGGCTTAGAAAACATGATGATTTGCCACTCTCAAGTGGGCTTAAGACTCAAAGTCAATGCATTATTCCAATTCAAATAATCCAATCTTCACCCACGGGCAGTCAGGTAGTTATATCACATAAGCACTTAGCCTCATGGTAAGCATGCTATCATGGCAGTCACTCACACACATGCAAGGATGCTAAAGCATAAAAACTTGCCGAGTACTCCAAGCCAAAACAGAAACTAGTTAGTAATCAATGCATGATCCTAACTATACATAAATGCCTAATGAAACACATGCAGGATTGTAACTATAATAGGCTCGGCTATTCTAAGATGGCATATGATGATGCTACAGCTAACACGTATTCAACTTGAAATTGAAATACAATGCAGTTAGTATGATGCGCGGAGCTCGGTGCATGCAAGACAGATGAATGGATGCAAACATGCGAGCATAAGTATGCTAATTGAAACATGCCCTGATCTAACCATCATAAGCTGGTAAATAAAAGGGAGAAAGACGTGGGGTTGGAAGACATACATCACACACACGCACACTTATTACAATTGTGCCCTCGCTCGGAGGGTCTGAATAAATAATTACAGTCCGAATAAATAATTAAATATTACAAAACCCTAATTAATTAACAAATTAACTAGGAAAGCAAGTAAATTAGCATGTAACCTGAATGGACCGCCTCAGCTTTGTTCCGAATGATGAAAGATGCATGCATGCTCAAGCTGCCTCGTCGGGAAATTCCTCGCGATGCCCTGATTTGCCTCTATTAGTAATTAATCCCGGAATGCTGTGCAAAGCTCTAGAAACGCTGCCAATTTTTGGTTTGCTGCAATAGAGAGCAAGAAAAGGGCATCGCAAAGTATTTTCACATATGTATGCACACCTCGATCCTTGTGCCACCAATCACGTATCTCGATGCATGATGGTCGAGGAGCCGAATTGCACAACTCGATGTGAAATGAATGCACATGACAACACAACAAGGCCTAGACTCCATCATGGGTAATCCGGAGTGTCGGCGACTGGGAATTGAGACACGTTTCGTCACTTTGAGTACGAAACGTCCCTCGTTTCCCGTGCTTGGGCTAACTCTTATCCCAAACACAATGCAATGAGATGGCATACACAATGCGACTAACATGCAACCTAGCATACGCAATGCTATGGACTAAAATGGCATATACAATGCACGTGACATAACATGGCATACGCAATGCTCTAACATGCAACCTAACATACGCAATGCTATGGACTGAAATGGCATACACAATGCACGATGGACTTACACCAACATGAGTGGACCTCAGCAACACTCACATCAGTGGCCATATGATGAAAATGAGACAACCGAAATACATGCAAACATGCACGAATGCAATGGACCGATCCTAAGGCACAACATGCAACTCTAACAAGGCATGGCAAGGAATGAAATATGGCATAGGGTGGCGCATGATACAGCTCTGAAATGACATAAAATATGGCCCCGAAACATGCAAATATGGCACACAATGCAAGTTAGGGGGCCCGGGTACCGAAACTTGTGAAGTGCGTTACACTAGAGGTACCCAAAGCAATGCACCAAAGGAAAAACCAACCCCAAACAGACCCTGGGTAGGTCTGAAACAGTGGGGAAATGGCCTAAAATGATGGCTCAGAATGCAACGAAATGGAGCTCATTTAATGGTCCGAAAACAAGGCATACAAGTCCGACTCTCAAACACATTTAAAGAGTACAAAACATGGCAATATGGAATTCAAACAAGCTCTGAAATATGATGTATAATGAGCCCAAAACATGAACACGCCTCAGTATATGCATGGAATGAACCTCAAAACTCAAAGTTAAGCATGGGTATTGAACTACAAGCATGCAAAACCAACATTATTCAACCATGAGACCCAAAAACAGAGCTAGGGAAGTCAAAAATAAGCATAATATCAGTTTAAGGTATGGCCAAAAAGCGTTAAAATCAAGGGTCAACAAAGCATGCAAAGAAAGCTAGTGAACCATGAGTTACACTACAACTATATGGAGCATATGAAGGCTCGCCAAACCAGCCAAAAATAGAAGTATGCCACACCAAAATATTCCCAAATAACCACTAAAACTCAGTCAATGCATGCAGGAATGATGGGCTCCTTTGAAAGGCAATAAGGGGGTTGTTCTACACATGCATGATAGACACACACAATGGAAAAACCACCTCTGGAAAGAGGTTCTGAGGGTCCTAAAACCCACTAAAAAGAGCCTAAAATGGGTCTAAGAAACATGCAAATAAAGGCTCCTTTGAAAGGTCTCGAATGGGATTGTTCTACACATGCATCAAAGACACAAAATATGGCCAAAAAGGCTCTGGACAGAGTCAAGGTAGACCTTGAAACTCACAAATAATGGCTTGAAACAAGACTTCTCAACATGCAAAATGGAGCTCCTTTGGAAGGCCAACAAAGCTAGTAAAGAGAACAAGGGGTGAGAGGGTCACCCCTCTCTGATTTTAGGGCTCAAAAACACATCTAAGCCACTGAAAATCCACTAGATTTCAGTGGCTAAAAGGTCAAACCAAGGCCAACGCAAATGCTGAAATGCATGGCTTAAAGCATGAGGAAATGAAGCATGAAAGGGGGTAGATGACCCCAAACAGAAAAGAGTCCTTAAACAAACATGTTTAGAAGATCAAAAAAAGACTTTTCCAGCTTATGTCGAAACCCAAAAATGCTTGCAAATCGGGCTAATTTGTGAAGTAAAATAATGCAAAAATAGGGAAATGATGACTTACCCTTGTAGCACAGCAATGCAACAAGTTCTGGACCAAGAAGGTGAGCCTTCAACCTCTGAAAAATAGCTCCAAGGTGATCGAATAGATGGTGGAGGTGGTAGGCTATGAGGTGTAGTGTAAATGGCCAAGAATATTAGGGTTTGGAGCTTGAAGAAGAGAGCTATGGAGGGTGGGGTGTATCTATCTCAGCCAAATGTTTCTAACCCTTGCAAATGGAGAGGGAAGGTTTTTTTTATAGAGGAAGAGAGCCAAGGCTTCTTGGAGAAGCCTCAAGAAAGGGTTAAAGCTTCTCAAAGAAGCTTAACCAAAAAGGTCAAGCTTCTTGAGGAAGCTAGACCAAATGGGTCAAGCTTCCTCAAGAAGCTTGACAAAAGGGTCAAGCTTCTCCTTGAAGCTAAGCAAAAGGATCAAATCTTCCTTAAGAAGACAAACAAAGGGGCAAAATCTCGGAGGAATAGTCAAGTGCTTCACAGCTGGCACAACTGTGTTGCACTCAGGAGGGCCGAAAAGGAGATGGTTGGCCGACCAATTCAAGTGGTCAGTCGACCACTTGCCCTGGTCGATGGACTAGGGTTCAAAAGGGTCAAGGTGCAAAGCTGGTCGGCCATACCAGAAAGGTGGCCTCCCAGATGAGTAGAATACAGCTGTATGGTGGAAGACCAGAAAATGTGACCTAAGAGAGAGGAAAACTAGCTTTTTAGCAAGGTTCAAAAGGGTCAAGAAGAAAAGCTGGTGGGCCAACCCATATTGGTGGCCTCCCAGATGAATGCAACACAATGGTGGTATGGGAGACCCAAAATTGTGGCTCAAAAGTAAGGGAGACCACCTACCTGCCAAGAAAATCGGCTGGAGGAGAGAGAAATGGTCTCCGAAAGAATTGCTGGTCTCCCACCCTACTACTACCTCCCTAACAATGAAAATAGGGTCCATGCCAAAAATGAACCCACATCGATGCAAAACGAAGGTTCAGGGGCCAAAACACGCAGTCTGGGGCCCCGAAAACTGACTACGAAGCACTGGAGGTGGCATACGACCACGAAGGTGGTCTCCCGGTCGACAGTGTTCCTTTAAGGAGAGGAAACAAGGTGTGTGCCAAAAACCGGAGCTAACAAAGGTAGTTAAGCGGTCCCGAACCGAGGCACACAGCCGACGGCTCCGAAAATCGAAAACTGGTCTCCAAACGGGAAAAATGGCTTACAACCACGAAACGTAGCCTACGGCCACTAAGAGATGGTCTATGAGACCTCTCCCTCCCTTTGGGAAGAGAAAACAGAGAAAACAAGACCTGGTTCGCAAACCGAGGCAAAGCAAAAAAGAGCCCCGAAGTCTAGAGGCAAGGCTTGCAGCCGAGACTCTGAAACCTCAGAACGAGCACAATATGCGTCATCACCGAGCGCTCAATCGGTGACGTCTGAGTCTTAAGGTCGGTCAAAAATGGGTTGTCTACAGTGGCCCCTCTTTGACAGAACTTGAAAGTCACACGTGACAGGAGCGAATGTCAAAGCCCAGAGACGACCCATTTTTAACAAGGCCGAAGACTTAGACAAACAAGCGAGATAAACAAAAATGTGCCCGCAGGCATGCCCGCAGGTGGGGGCAAAATGCAAAACGGTATGCAACAAGTCGAACATAACTCATGATCATGCAAAGCAGTAAGCTGTAATGAAGCAAGTATTCGCAATAGATGCAACAGTTTTAAGCAAGAATGCAAAGCAACAACTACATTTCATGCAGTAAGAATGCAGAGAATTATTCAATTCTCGCCACATCTCACACGAAGAAGATACAATACTAGTGTGGCTCATCTGGTCGCACCAGCCTTAAATGAACCGTACATACAATATCGTGCCTGCAAAAGAGAGAGACTTAACAAGCACAACATAGTTAGCAACACATGTTCAATGTTATATCGAATGCGGATAGACACGATGCCGATGGAAAAGTGCATCGTAATGCGATTAGAAATGTGCGCGACAATGCAAGTTAAGCGTGAGGGTATGACAATACCCATGAAACGTGCACAACAATGCAAGTTGTATGCATGAGAATACAAGTGACGTACATAACAATGCAGGATAAGTGCAAACTCGAATGCATGTTTGACACGAAACAATGAGCAAAGAAATGCAAGTTTCGACGAGTGCGACTCAATCGCGACCTCCGGTTTACCCCCCAGAAGGGTCACAACTTACTCAAAAAGGATACATCTTGCTCTTGATGAATAACGATGAAACACGCATTGAAAGTTGGAGTTGAAGTTCCCGCGAAGGGATTTCGCAACGAAAAGTGCACTTTCCTTGTACTTTCTCGGGTGCCGGGGACTCCGATCATCACCAAAATTTGCAGGGAGCTCAAAGAGACCTTGGAGACCACCTTGGGAACACCACCGACCAGGTAGGGAAGCCACCGGCCATGGTTGGTGAAGAGGGGTGGTCGGCCTACCAGAAAAAGTGGTCGGCCGACCACCTAGCCCAAATCAGGGGCAGTTTTGTCCTTTCACCCTTGTTTCTTTAAATACACATTGCCAAACACCTTTTGGCTCACACCTTCAGATCCGAAATCACCTTCTCCTCCTTCCTAGACCATTTTCTTCCTCAGATCTGCGCTCTATACGCGTTTTCTAACGCCCCACGCAAAATTGTTTCGCGAAAACTTTCAGTTCTCTTCACTTTGAACCGATCAAATTTTGATTTCGGAGCTTCTTTTCTCATTTTCACCACTTGGGGTAAGTTTGTCTCAATATTTGGAACACTTTCTCAGGAGTTGACTTTTGTTGACTTTTTCATTTCCCGAGGGTTGACTTTTGTTGACTTTTTCTAATTTTGGCTCATTTCGCTCATTTTTGCTCCTTTTTGTAGATTTTTTGAGATGGCAAGTCATTTTCCTCAGGGTGAAGATCCTCCAGGTGCCGGGGGTGAGCCAGACATCATGTCCTTGCCCCCGAGAGTTTGGTCGTTTGATCCCGAGAGGTACCATCCTCAGGAGCACGTCCTCCCTCGGGCAGTTTTCTATCATTTTATCGATTTTGATGATCGAGCACCTGTGGATCTGCTATTGCGAGAGTCGAAGTCCTACCTCTCTCATTAGGCATGAGAGGTATGTACTTCACTTTTTACATTTTTTTGCAATATATTCTGCATTTTCCGCACATTTCATGCTATGTATGCTTATCTGCTCGTTCTGAGCACATTCGCATGCCATACTTCTGCTCATTCTAGCACACAGCTTGTTGTGAACACTTAGTCTATAATGTAGTATTCTGTTTGCATCTTTGAACATACAGCTCAATCACTTGAATTTCTGAACCAGCAGCCTATATTTGATTGTGAACACGCAGTACACATTTGTTGAGGGTTGAACACACAGCCCAAACTTTGAATTTTTGAACACGCAGCCCATATTTGATTGTGAACACGTAGCACACACTTGTTGAGAGTTGAACACACAGCCCAAACTTTGAATTTCTGAACACGCAGCCCATATTTGATTGTGAACACGCAGCGCACACTTGTTGAGAGTTGAACACATAGCCCAAACTTTGAATTTCTGAACATGCAGCCCATATTTGATTGTGAACACGCGGTAGACACTATTTCTGAAATTTGAACACACAGCCCAAACTTGTTGATTATGAACACACAGCCCACTATTTTTGAAAATTGAACACGTAGCCCGAACTTTGAGATGAACACACAGCCCACTGTTTTTGAAGTCTGAACACACAGCTCAAATACTTGACGTTGAGCACACTCTCGAACTTTGAAATCTGAACACATAGCCCATTCTTTTAGATGAACACACAGCCCAAATTTAAGGTGAACACACAACACACACTTGTATTTGCACACAGCTCATACACTTCCATTCTGAACGCACAGCTCATATACTTCATGTTGAACACACAGCTCATTGCATTGTATCTGATTTGGTTTGCACATAGCTCATACATTTCATTTGCACGCAGCTTATTCATTTCATTCTGAAACTGAATACATGTGTTCATTATGAATGCAAGTGTCTTCTCGTGTTACACGAGGATATGGCTTCATCGTTACGAGGGAGTGGTACACAGAGCTCTCGGAGACCGTTCGTGATTGGGTTGAGCAGGCAAGGTTCGGACCCTTCTGCATAGGGATATCTCGCTATCCTGCTAGTACGACATTGATGGACGCCCTTATAGAGAGATGGTGGGACACCACAAACTCCTTCCATTTCTTAACTACCAAAGACATGACTATGACCCCGTTCGACTTTACTGTGTTGACAGGCCTTGACGTGGGAGGCTGGGCGATGCCTTATGATGAGGATATGAGCGAGTGGGAGGCCGCCTGGATCTATCTATTGGGAGTTCGCCCTCCTCAGGCAAAGTCCGGTATACCTGGTTTTCCTTACATTTCAGAGAGAGGGTGCCCGAGACTCCTGAGGAGATAGCGTAGTACACTCGAGGGTTTTTGATGTTCCTCTTCGGGACCACTCTGTTCTCCGATAGGGGGAACACTATTGGGCTATATCTGCTGAGTGCCCTGGTAGACCTCTCGCAGGTTAGTCAGTATGACTGGGGTGGCGCCGGCTTAGCTACCCTTTATTGCTACATAAGTGCGACCTCTCGCGGACAGGAGAACATAGTTGGCGACTATTGGAGAGCTTGGGAGGTACTTTCTGCCCTCTTGATTTACATTTCTACTTTTCATTATCTGTACATTGCACACACGGCACACTTTACATTCTGTACTTTGCATTCCGCTCTCAGCATTTTGCATTCTCTCAGATATTCTCAGATTCACATTCTCGACTCAAGATTCTCAGATTCGATGGCTTTTGCCCTATTTTCTATAGCTATGGGTTTTCGCGTACTTCCTGACGCTAGTGTAGACACCCCATTTTTGACCGACCTTAAGACTCAGATGTCACCGATTGAGCGCTCGGTGATGTTGCATATTGTGCTCGTTCAGAAGTCTCAGAGTCGCGGCCGTGCGCCCTGCCTCCGGACTCTCGAACTCTCTTCTATGCCTTGTCTCGGTTTGCGAACCAGGCTCGTTTTTCTCTGTTTTCTTTCCTGAGGGGAGGGAGAGGTCCCGTAGACCATCTCTCAGTGGCCGTGGGCTACATTTCGTGGCCGTAGGCCATTTTGCCCATTTCGGAGCCCGGTTCCCGGTTTTTGGAGCCGTCAGGCCGTGTGCCTCGGTTCGGGACCACCCAACCATCTCCGATTCCTCCGGTTTCTGGCATGCATCTTATTTACTCCCTTTTGAGGGACACTGGGGTCTTAGATACCCACTTCGTGGCCAAACACCACTTTCGGTGCCTAACGGCCGGTTTTCGGGACCCCAAACTGCGTGTTTTGGCCCCCGAGCATTCGTTTTGCATCGGTTTTTGTTCATTTTTGGCAGGTACCTCTGTTTTATCATAAGGAAGGTCACTGGAGGGTGGGAGGACAGTAATTGTCTCAGAAACCAGTTATGCTCCTCCGGCGCCTCCCGGCGCCCGTTTTTCTCACTTCCGGGCAAATGTTGAACTCCCTAGGGCCATTTTCTTCGAGCCAAAACCACATATTTGTCTTGTACACACATGGGAGGACCCTAAAAAATGGTACTCGGCCAGTAATTCTTCTTTTCATTTTTGGACCTCTCCTAGAGGTGGCTTGTTGTCTCTCTTGCTTCAGGGTTGTCAAATTCCAACCACAGGGCTTTGTTGTACATGCATGGGAGGACACTACCCTTTGGTGCTCGGCCAGCAATTTTCACTTCCCATTTTTACCCCTAGCTGGCCGGCCATGGGGGGTGGCCGGCCGGCCACCTCCAGCAAAAGCAGCTAGCCGGCTTGCATCCTCACTCTGTGTTCATTACAACTGTATAACTGTTTCTTCAAAATATCTTGGCATCCGGGGGATATTTTGGGAGGGAAAGCTTGGGTGCATTTCCCTCCTCTTTTACACCCCCTTTTTGGCCTTTATAAGTGGCTGGCCAACTCCTTCTTTAGGGTTACAAAAACTTCCTAGAAGAGCTCCTAAGCATTGGCCTTCATCTCCCTATCCAAAAACCTCCAAAAACTTCAAGTGTTAGCCTCATTTGTTCATCAACACCAAGCCTCACCATCACCACTTCCATTCCAGCAGCAAAGGAAGGTTTTTCAAAGGCTAAGAAGCAACAAATTTAAGCCAAGAAGCAACAAAAGTGTTGTCTTCAAGGGTGAGTACTCTTTTACCCTTTTTGAGCTTATTTTTGTTTCATTTTTCTACCCTATTTTCTTGAGGTTTTGGGCTCCGACCCTAACTGAGTTTAGGCTTATTTTGAGTCCCTCTACAACATTTTGGAAGGGCTCAACCTTTTTTGGAACTTCTACATACCACTTGCTTCAATATCCATCATATTTACCGTAAACTTGCATGCTATTTTTAGCTTATGTACATTTGTTTTTGGAGCATGACATAAACTGAGTTTAAGCTTATTTTGAGCTCCTCTACAATATTGTAGAAGGGATCAACCTTTTTTGGTGCTTCCATGCATGACCTCTCTTTATAGCCCCTATTTGGTCCATATTTTTCATGCTATTTCTAGCCTATGAGTGATCTGTTTTCGAGCATAATATAAACTGTTAGTGGGCCTATTTTGAGCCCCTATTCAACATTTAAGAAGGGCTCAACCCTGTTTGGCCTCTCTATCATTCACTTGCTTCACAATCTCTCATATTTACCGTAAATTTGCATGATTTGTTTGGCTTATATGAAATCTGTTTTGGAGCATGTCATGAACTGTGGGTAAGCTTATTTTGTGTCTCTCTACAACATTGTAGAAGGGATAAACTTCATTGGGAGTCTCCATGTTGTACTTTCCATTGTATCTCTCTTTGACCCCCATTTTGCATGCTTTTTTTAGGCCTATCTAGCTTCTGTTTTCGGCCACCATCAGTACTGAAAATATCCATATTTTGGCCTTCTTGTCATGTTTTGTTAAGGGTCCAAGCCTATTTGATGAATGTAAGGCATAGTTCATGTTTTAGCCTTTGTTGGCTTCATTCTTGCATGACATTTTTAGCAAGTTTGCATACTGATTTGAGGGTTTTAATCTACTGTAAATGTGCATATTTTTGGCCCCTATTCAATGTTGTAGAACTGTATTTTTCAGTTTGAGCATTGTATATATCACTTGCTTCATTGTTCCCCTCTTTTCCCCCATTTTTGCATGCTATTTTTGCCATACTTGTGATTGTTGTTTGGCCATGCTTTGTACTGGAAAAATGCTAGTTTAGGAACTGCCTGGCATCTGTCTTTACACTTCATGTCCATATTGTGCATGTTTGGCATAGCTGCAAGTCATTTTGGGTACTTAGCATAGCATTTCGGGCATCGGGTGTAATTTTGCTACAATTCGGGGGCTATTTTTGCATCATTTTGGCTGCTGAAATTTGCATTTTCCATATGCCATATGCTACATCTCATTTGCATGCCATTTCATGCCTTAATGCCATTGCTTCGATTTGCGTGCCAGCGTGCACGCATTTCGAGGCACTCCATTTTCATCTCCAACGGCATCTCATGTGAGTGTGGCTGAGGCCCCCCTCATGTTAGTGTAAGCCCAATTTGCATTTCATGCCATTTCGTGCCTTTATGCCATCGCCTCGGTTTGCGTGCCCGTATGCACGCATTTCGAGGCACTTCATTTTCATCCATTGGCCTCTTATGTGAGTGCAGCTGAGGCTCTCTCATGTTAGTGTAAGCCCATTTTGCATTCTATATGCCATTTTAGCCATATTGCATCGAGTATGCCACCGCCTCATTTTGCGTGCCCGGGTGCACGCATTTCGAGGCACTTCTTTTTATCTTACGGCCTCCTGTGTGAGTGTGACTGAGGCTCGCTCATGTTGGTGTAAGCCCGTATTGCATCGCATATCTCATTTCAGTCTTGTTGCATTTCGTATACCATTTTCTCGGTATGCGTGCCCGTGGGCACGCATTTCGAGACATCTCATTTTAGTCTCATTGTATATCATATTTCATGTCACTTCATGCCTTTATGCCATTGCCTCGGTTTGCATGCCCGTGTGCACACATTTCGAGGCACTTCACTTTTATCCGTCGGCTTCTTATGTTAGTGTGGCTGAGGCCCTCTCGTGTTAGTGTAAGTCCAATTGCATTGTGTATGTCATTTTATGCCTTAGGATCATTTTCTCAGTTTCCGTGCCCGTGGGCACGCATTTCGAGACATCTCATTTTCATAGCATTGTGTATGTTAGGATTACATTTCATGCATATCATGCATATTGCATCGTGTTTGGGATAGGAGTTAGCCCGGGCACGGGAAACGAGGCACGTTTCATACTCCAAGTGATGGAACGGGTCTCAATTCCCAAGTCACCGACACTCCGGATTACCCGTGATGGAGTTAGGTTTTATTGTAGCATTCATCTGCATTCACCCTATATTGAGTTGTGCAATTCGGCTCCTCGGCCATCATGCATCGAGATGCGTGATTGGTGGCACGAGGATCGAGGCATGCATATATCTGTGAAAATACATTGCTATGCGCCTTTCCTGCTCTCTGTTGCAGCATATCAAGAATCAGCAGTCTTCCGAGGCTTGGCGCGCTTTTCAAGAAACATTACAAAACAGAGGCTAATCGGGGCATCGCCGTGGATTTCCGCGCAAAGCAGCCCAAACATGCATCATTCCATCATCTGGAGCAGAATCAAGGCAGTCCCTGGCTTGCATGCCAGTTTTATTTTTCTTAGTTAATTTGTTAATTAATTAGGAATTTGTATATTTATTATTTCGGACTGTACTATTCTTTCATTTCGGACTGTATTATTTTATTTGGACCCTCTGTGCGAGGGCATAATTGTAATAAGTGTGGGTGAGTGTGATGTATGTCTTCCAACCCCACGTCTTTCTTCCCTTTTATTTACCCGCTTACGATGGTTAGATATAGGGCATATTTCAATTAGCATCTGATGTAATGACATGTTTGCATTCATTCATCTGTTTTGCACGCACCGGGCTCGGCGCATCATACAAACTGCATTTGTATTTCAATTCCAAATTGAATACTTGATAGTTGTAGCATTTCATATGTCATGTTTAGAATAGCCGAGCCTGCTATAGTTTGCATCTTTGCATGTGTTGCATTAGGCAATTTTGTATATGTAGGATCATGCATGATTCCTAATCAGTTTTCTATTTTGGCTTGGAGTACTCGGTGAGTTTTATGCTTTAGCATCCTTGCATGCGTGTGAGTGTTGCCATGATAGCATGCTTACCATGAGGCTAAATGCTTACGTGATATAACTGCCTTGAATGCCTGTGGGTGGAGGTTGAGTTATTTGAATTGGAACAATTCATCGAATGTTTGTTTTAAGCCCACTAGATAGTGGCAAAATCATATTTTCTTAAGCCCACCCGAGGGTGGCAAATCCACGTCTTAGCCTACTTGCGGGTAGCACCATCAAACCATTTTCAAACAAACAGACATGAAGTGTTTTGTTCCAATTCAGGCGGCTCAGTCTATACTTGTATGCTGTGCGCATCACGTAGTAACCTAGGCTAATAACCGGAATAAGAATTCATAATGTTTTCAAAATCGGATACCATGGTTAGTAGAGGCCGGTCTTTGACCGGGCGAGCGGGGGTGCCCACGAAGTGACCTTCCCCAATCGTACCCAAGTTCCCGAGCCGAGGCAACTTTGGTGATGACGGACACGTGGCCTTTGGCACCGAGTCAGGGTTTCCTAAATTTCCCATTTTAAAATATTTAGGTGGTGACTCTGTATCTGGCGAAGCAGTCCATGTTTGGCACTTCTTTCAAAAAATCTGTTTTCAAAACGATTTGCCAGATTTGGACTCTTCGGTTCAAGATTGAGAACTGTGACATTTGAGTCCTTCGAACTGTGGTGACCCAATATCGAACCAGAACGGGGGGGGGGGGACTCGCACTCCTTTCCCCCGGGATGCGTTCGGGGACGTCTACAGCTAGCCCAGAGCTTGAGGTGGAGGTGCCTCTTATGATTCCGTACTCGCTCGTATTTGAGGATTGGTACCAGCCGAGAGCTCGGGAGACCCTCCCCAACCTATGGCAGTTTTTCGACACAGTGCGGCCGACAGAGGTAATTCAGAACTCTCAGTTCTTCATGTTTTCATCTTTGATTTATCTTACACATTTGCGATTTCTAATCGGCTTATACGTTGGTTATTCGCAGATCACATGGCAGTCCTGGGTGCCTTTGGGTGGAGACATCCGATTTCAGTTTGCTGGAGGATGGGCTACTTCTTGGTATAGGATCCTATTTGAGGGGCCAGCTGGTAGGGCCGAGTTCCTAGGGGACCACTTCCTTCGCCAGACCATGGGCTTCCCTGAGCAGAGTGTTCCCTCAGCACCTCCGGATGATATGCGATCCTCTGAGAGGCTCACTCCCCAGGATGTCGACAGCGCCATATTGGGTACCGATGTATTGCTACACTTGGAGGATGGAGAGTACACGACTTACTGTCATACATACTTCATGCCTCCATTGACAGGTGTCCGTACTCCCACGAGGAGGTTCGCTGGCATGCCATCCTCAAGTCGTGCCCGAGCTAGAGACATTCCTTCGACCAATAGAGCTGGCACATCGAGGGGTGGGGTTGGACTGGTCCCCCCGATTCCCCTGACTTATCATCACGCCGGATGGTCAGATATCCCAACTGAGTTGACGGGATGGCGATACGGGACTTCCTACCCGATTCCAATAGAGCCTCCTATGCCTGGTCACGCAAACGTCAGTGATCCTGACTCACCACCGGTATGTTCCATTGTTTTTCATTTATCACTCAGATACTTAGGCACTCATTTATTCATTGATGATTTGAGCTTGTATCTGCAGCCACCTAGAGAATACATGGAGGGGATGCTCGGCATGGTCTTGCGGAGAGAGGCGCAGCTGTCCATCATCGGTGTCCCAGTACTCTTTGGTTTTCTTGCATTTATCATACTTCTGATGACATGCTGAACTTGAACATTTTACTGCATTGATCGACCGACTGTATGCGTAGAGCACATCCGACACATGCCACATTCATATACTATATTTGCATACACCCACTCTATATAGTTTTCTTGCATCTGCATCTGATATACATACTTTGGCTGATGTATTCAAATTGCACTCTTTCTTTTTAGATGCCCTTGCTATATACTGACCCACAGACCGGGCCATCTAGGCCTTCTCGAGGAGCTGGGAGAGGGGAGTCGTCTCGCAGACGAGGCGGACGCAGAGCGCATGTCATAGAGGAGGAGTCTGCACATCCTTAGTCAGAGACATTTGCAGGCAAAGAGGATGACTCTGAGTCGGGCTCTGAGGACGGAGGTGATGCCGAGGAGGGTTCCGAGGACAGCAGCTTCGATTCAGATAGTGGTGCTGGCAGAGATGGTGCAGGGACTTCTCAGCCGAAGAGGAGGAAGAGGGCCTCTTATTCTTGCACTTGAGAGCACTGATGCAGATGTTACTGCTTTATTTGCCTTTTTTATTAGTAGTTGTAGCACATTGTACATTATTAGGCAGTTTTATTTTCTGTAAAACTTGTACCCTTGTTGTAAAATGTTGTAACAAAGGAAGCATGATGGAATGAAACAGATTTTGTTCAAAAAGTGTTGTATTTTATGTTTCTTAGCATCGCATCGCATCATTTTGCACGAAAATGAGATTGAATGGAAATGTGCATTGAAAATTGCCAAGTCAGGTAGTGAACCGACGCAATAAACTAAACAACTTAACTTACTCAGAAATAATAAAACCTTAGCAAGTTTACAACTCAATAAGAAAATCCCGGAAATGTTGATAAACAAAGAGTAACAACTTGATATACAAAGCTCGACAACCCGATGAAACTTAACGACTCGGTAAGCAAAACAACTCCTCGATAAGCAAAAATGACAACTCGATAAGCAGGACTTAACAACAACTCGATAAACAAATGCATTTTAGACGATCGGAGTGACGGAACGCATCCAAAACGGAGGAAAACTAGCACCTTCAACACTCCCAATGCATGGAAATGCCAGGAACTCTCTTCCAGAGGTTAGGACAAGACCAAACCCCCACTTATCTTCATGCTCGACCATTAGAGGGAGCTGGTTGACCAGCTTTTTTGCATTGGAGACCAAGGGGTGGTCGGCCTACCAGAAAAGGTGGTCAGCCAACCACCTGGTTTGGCAACCACCAATTTTTCGACATGTGTCCCCCGAACAGTGCCTTCTCCTCTTTAAAAGTTCCAACCTCGTGGTTCTTTCATTTCATCTTAGCTTTGCATCAAAATGGAAGCATTTTTCACCCAAAATCTCACAACTTGGATTGCTTCTCTAGATGGCTCTGAAAAGTTGAACTTTCGGGGCTTCGGCTTGAATGCACTATTCACGCTGGGCCGTACTCCGCTGCATGTTCCTTTCCTCTATGCCGTCGAAAGGTTTTGGAATCCGGTAACACACGTCTTTAGCTTTAGCGGGCAAGAGATGTGTCCTACTTTTGAGGATTTCCAAGCTTTGATGCTATCTGAGCGCAATGAAGAAATCTTGCCTCAACTCCAATTTGGCCACGTCCAAGCCTTAGGACAAATGTGCGGCCTCACTTTGCATGATGCTCGATCATTGATTCATGACGGGGAGCTGGACATCCCCAGCTTGGTTTGCTGGTTTTCTGATGCTGGTGACCGCGACGACCATCATTGGCAGGGCTATCGGCGATATGCGCTTTGCCTATGCTTGCTATCTCATTTCTTGCTTGCCCCGGGCTCCGGTGGATTCAGTGTTCGGTTGATCGAGGTTGCCCAAGGTTTGAAGGAGGGCAAGAGCTGCATTGCTATGACATTGGCTGAGACATTGATGGGCTTAGACGCTTTTCATCGCCGGGAGACAGCTAGGCTTGCGGGGAGCCAACTACTATTGCAGGTAATGTTTCCCACCCAATCTCATATATGTATTGCTCACATCACTCGGCCCTCAAGCTCGGTTTTTCTCACAAAATCCTTTTCTTACTTTTCTCTCATCATACATCTCTCTATTCTTTATTCTCTCATTTTTCATCCCTCCCCAGGTGTGGTTGATGGACAAGTTATAGATTGTGGAGTCTTGCCCAGCATACTCAGCTCGCGGCTACTTTTTCTGACAATGCCTGGTCGATGCCCTGGATGAGGGGTGGTGGTATAACTGGATGTGCAGTTTGTCTGCGAACCGTATTGCTTAGCGCTGCCCTTGGCTCAATCTGCCAGCAATGAGTTACAACATGACCCGTCAACCTGGGATTCAGTTGATTGGCATGACACACTGTGTCTTCTACTTTTCGTTCCAGTTATGGCACCAGTTCGGACATGATCAGACTTGCCCGCCAGAGGGGATAGAGTACCCTGCTGCCTTCCCAGCCCGAGGCGCACAGCTTGCCCGGTATGCTACAGCATGGAGGATTAGAGAGCTCCTGGCCCCCGCTCCCACTTTCAGTTGTACATTGTCTGATGAGTGCATAGATTGGCTCAATGAAGAGGCACATGAAGGGCTCACTTTGGCATCAGAGGCTTCAACCAGCTCTAGGAGAGGGCGCAAGAACACCTGACTTATCTATGTCCTGGATTTATTACTTTATTAGTACTTTCAAGTTTTCTTTATGAATGTAACCAAAAGCAACTTGAATTTGTATGCAAGAGCAGGAGAACTCTGTATTGAAATCAATGAAATTGAAGGTTGTGGGTACTAAAAGTTTTCCGCTTTGGTCCAAAAATGGTCTAAGTTGTAAAAAGATTAATTTTGAACAAAGTCAACTTTTAGTAAAACTTTTCAAAACCATTTTCGATATTGATCAGAACTGGACATGCCTGAGATCTGTCACTGAGATGCACAACCCCGGATCCTAGCAACTGGAAAGTTGCCCCTAGTCTAAATAGTACCGCGGCACTGCACAGCAATGAAAAATTGCCCCTAGTCTGAAAAGCACTGCACCGGAGATCATAACCAAACTCTTGAATGCTGAATAGACAAAGATGGCCAAGATGATCAAATGGACAAAGTTGATCGGGGAAAGGTTTATGGCTGAACTTTAGGATGAAGTTGCCTACGTATCCCAAAGATGGGAATCAAGCCTTACGTAGTTCAGGCTTGGGTTCACTCGAGTATTTTCACTCTCTTTTTACGCTCTAACTTTTGCCAAGGCCACCCTTTGCGGGTTTTCAACCTTGCGAGCGCAGTTTTTATAATTTCAATTTTTTTGTGCTCTAACTTTTGCCTATGTCGCCCTTTCGGGTTTTTGGCCTAGCGAGCCTCTCAGGGGTAATATTTTTCAACTTGTCCATGTTGATCGGTTGGGAGAACTTTAGGCCATCTAGGTCCATCAGAATCACAGCTCCACCTGACCAGATAGACTTAATGATGTAGGGACCTGTCCAATTGGGTCTGAACTTGCCCCTAGGGTCGTGGATGGGAGCTCGGTTGTCCTTGAGCACCAAATCTCCTTCCTTTAGATTCATGCACTTAACTTTCTTGTTGAAAGCCCTGGCAATTCTGCGCTGATAACCTTGAGCATGGTACAAGAGTTTAATCAAGGCCACAAAGAGCATAAGTTCTTCAAATCTCTGCTTAACTGTTCGCTATCGACGCTCAACAAGACTCTCAAAGATGGAACTTCAATCTCGATAGGTAGAACGGCCTCCATCCCATAAACCAATGAATATGAAGTCGCCCTAGTAGAAGTTCGAATTGACGTCCGGTAACCCCACAGAGCAAACGGCAGCTTATCTGGCCAATCCCGGTAGGTTTCCACCATCTTCTACAATATGTGTTTGATATTCTTGTTGGTGGCCTCGACCGCTCCATTGGTTTGCGGCCGGTAGGTGGATGACTTATGAAAAGCCACGTTGTATTTTTCCAACAAATTAATCACTTCCTTCTTGAAGTGGGAACTGTTATCTGAAATGACCTCGTTTGGGACCGCATAATGACAGATGATGTTGTTTCTGATAAACTTTGCAATGTGCGACGCTTTCAACACCGCATAGGATTGGGCCTCAACCCACTTTGTGAAATAATCTGTCGCGACTAGAATGAACTCATGCCCATTCGACCCCTTTGGAGTGACAGCCCCGATCACATCGATTCTCCAAACTGAAAATGGCCATGGCGAAGTCATATTATATAGCTTCGACGGCGGGATGTTCATGCGGTTTGCATGGATCTGACACTTGTGGCATCGCCGGACAAAGCCGATACAATCCTTCTCCATGGTGGACCAATAGTAACCTTGTCTGAGGATTTTCTGAGCTAGCATTACCCCGTTCATATGCGCACCGCATTCCCCTCCATGGATGGCTTCCATCAGGCGTTTTGATTCTCCAGCTTTAACACACAGCTTATGCATTCCCAGATGACCTCTCTTATACAATTTACCTCCGCAGATGATGAATTGAACGACCATTCTTCTAATTGCCCTTTTATCCTTGGCATTTACCCCTAGTGGATATGCTTCCTTCTTCAAGAAATTCCAAATATCGTAATACCAGGGGTTCTCATCTTGAACCTCATCTATCGCGGCAATCGACTCGTAAGCCGGCACAAATTTTTGGTCGATAATGACCTGACGCATCCGGACTCCAAACGGGATGTCTATCATGGAAGATAGAGTTGCTAGTGAATCTGCGAACCTATTGTTCTCTCTTAACAGATGAGCAAAGTTTAACTTCTCAAACCGAGGAATTAACAAGCCCAAGGTCTGGTGACACATAATCATCTTTTCTTCTTTGACTTTCCAATCTCCTTTCTCTTGAGATACAACAAGGTTCGAGTCCCTGATGACGTCCAACCGTTTTGCCCGTAATTCCAGGGTTGTTTCTAGACCGGCAATGCATGCCTCATATTCTGCTTCGTTGTTCGAGACTTTGAACCGGAGTTTGAATGCTAGAGGGATACGAGAGTTGTCGGGTGCTATCAGCAACATTCCTATCCCATACCCATACTGGTTCGACGCTCTGTCAAAGTACATCGTCCAAAACTCGTCGTCGATATGCAAAATGACCTCATCTGGAAATAAGTACTCAACTGCTTCACCTCCTTCCACTGGATGATCAGCTAAGAATTCTACTACTGCTCTTTCCTTGACTGACTTGCATGTCACATATTTTAGATCGAACTCAAAAAGCAACAGCAACCAGCGAGCTAGCCTACCCGTAAGTGCCAGTTTCTCGAATAGATATTTGATGGGATCTAATCTTGAAACCAACATTACAGAGTGAGCTAATAGGTAGTGCCGCAGCTTTCTGGTAGCCCATACCAAGGCTAAGCAAGCCTTTTCCAACGGTGTGTAGCGAGTCTCATACTCTAGCATCTTCTTGCTCAGGTAGTAGATGGCTCTCTCCACTTTGTGCTCTGATTCTTGCGCGAGCATGCAGCCCATTGTAGTCTCAGTTACTAAAAGATACAAAATCAACGGTCTCCCTGGTTTTGGCAGTGACAACACGGGCGGGTTCTGTAAGTAATCCTTGATCTGTTCAAAAGCAGCTTGGCATCAGCCGTCCCATTGGAATTTCTTTCCTTTCTTCAGGAGGCCAAAAAGTGGTTCACAAGTCAAGGTTAATTTTGAGATAATTCGTCTTATGAATTGCACTTTACCCAGAAAGCCTCGCACCTCCTTTTCAGTCCTTGGTGGTGGCATTTCTAAGATGGCCTTGATCTTGGAAGGGTCGACTTCGATACCTCTCTGTGTAATCAAACCCCAAAGATTTTCCCTCAGAACACCGAACGTACACTTCGAGGATTCACCAAGAACCGAAATTCTCTGATCCTTTGGAAGAACTTTTGCAAGGCGGTGTAGTGGCCCTCTCTTTCTTTAGACTTGACAATCATGTCGTCCACGTACACCTCAACCTCTTTGTGGATCATGTCGTGTAATATTGTGGTCGCGACTCGTTGATATGTAGCTCCAGTGTTCTTCAACCCAAATGGCATCACCCTGTAACAGTAAGTCCCCCATGCGGTGGTGAAAACAGTCTTCTCTCAGTCTTCGGGTGCCATTACAATTTGATTGTAGCCTGAGAAACCATCCATGAACGAAAGCAAAGCATGCCCCGCTGTGAACTCCACTAACTCATCGATATGCGGCAAGGAAAAGTCGTCCTTCGGATTGGCTCTATTCAAATCCCTGAAATCCATGCATACTCGGATCCTTCCATCCTTCTTCGGCATTGGAACAATGTTGACCAACCAAGTCGGGTATTCGGATGCCAGCAGGAACCCTGCGTCAATTTGCCTGGTGACCTCTTCCTTGATCTTGAGAGCCCAGTTCGGGTGGATCCTTCTGAGTTTCTGTTTAACGGGTCAAGCCTCGGGGTCAAAAGGGATCCGGTGCTGTAAAATCTCAGGATCGATTCCAGGCATGTCTTTGTAGGACCACGCGAAAACATCTTTGAAATCTTTTAATAAAGCGACTAAGCGCTCGCGTTCCTCTGAAGACAATGTGGACCCGATCTGGACCAGCCGCGGGTCCTCCTCAATACCAATATTCACGGTAGTGATTTCATCCATTGAAGGTTTAACAAATCTTTCTTGCTCTTGTTCAATTAAGCGTTGCAAAATCGGAGGAATTTCTTCCTCGTCGTTTTCATCAAAATTTTGAAAGTCTGAGTTAATGCAATAAATCAAGTGCACAGAAAAGTACTCAGAAACCATAGCCACATCATTCTCATTAAGCACATCCAAATTGTCTGATTCTTCGATTACAATAAACTCAAAAGAGAAAGAAAAAGACGACACGACAGATCAGGTATCCGGGTTATCACCTCGGAATACGGACTCAGACTTCGCTTGAGCCGAACCTGATTCCGACACAACAGATTTGGAGGAATCAGATTCTGGCTCACTACCTGACCCGGTGCTGCTTGACAAAAATCCCTCTTCATACTGCCAAATGAGAGAGGGTGCGATAGATGCATCCAAAATGTTTACTGGTAGGCCCGTAGCCGTTTCATTCCCGATCACGCATAACGAGAAGTTATCCCCCAAGCACTTCTGTTTGATTGGAGGATCTGAAAGTAGACATGCCAGCGCTACCCCCATTTCACTTTTGGCGTCCTCAGACTCCACTTTCTTGCTCTGCTCAGCCTCAGCTAATGGGTTTGTCTACTCTTCAACAACGTCATCCACGGATAACTGTAGGTCAAAGAAAATATCAAACCCTGGCACACGGCGCTTCTCTTCGTTTATCCACGGCTTTGGGAATCCACAAAATTGAAACTCCTCCCCCTCTCGGACGAAGCGTTCGTTTAGGGTACCCTGAATGGGTCTATCCATCAGCTCAAAAGGCTTCCCCGCCTGCTTCGCTCTGGCTCTCCCAGCCATCTCCTTACCTTTCCTTACCCAATCCTCTTTGGTGGGCAGATAACCCAAGCCAAAGGTATGTGGGTTGTGTGGCACTTCGGCCAATGCTGCGACGCCCTTCCGGCTGCTCTTTCCCAATCCCATCTCGGGGATGTGTTGAAGCTTGTTCATGAGGTATACTGATTGAGCACTGACGTACACCCCCTCATTAATAGCTAAGATGTTCTGCACGACCCGGGCCTCAGCCAGGGTAAAACCAAATAAGAACGCATCCTCCATATCGTGCTCAATTTCCAAAACTGGCGTAGATACTTCCGGCGGTGGATGGATCGATGAATTCCCAAAAACAATGGCTACTCCCTTCCCATGGGGGTATTTCACCATCTGATGCAAGGTGGACGAAACTGCCTTCACCTGGTGCAGCCACGGCCGCCCCAAAAGTAGATTGAAGGTCGCAGGAACCTCTAAGACGTGAAAGTCTACCTCATGCTGTCCCGGCCCAACCTTGGTCTGAATTTTGACTGTTCCCATTACTTCTCTGCTTGTGTTGTCATATGCTCGAATCACCTGGGTTGTCGGCACAAAGTCCGCGGTCTTTAAACCGATTGCATACGCAGTCCTTGCCGGGAACACATTGATGGTGGACCCTGTGTCGACAAGCACCACGAGTATCCATTTGTTTCTACACTCCACGGAGATGTAGAGTGGCTTGTTATGGTTTGCACCCTCAGGTGGCATTTCTTTGTTAGAGAAAGTCAACATCGGGGTAGCCCCTCCCAAAAAAAACTAAGCCCACCAGCTGTTCGGGCGTGGTGTCTATTGTGAGCTTGGCCTTGTCCGTGGCCGATAAGACAGCTTGTCGATGCACTCGTGATGCCATAAGCAGTCCCCAGATGGAGATGTCTGCCTGTATCTTTTTCAACTGCTTCAGTACAGCTTATTCTTTGAGTTGCTTCTCTTTCTGTTTCTCCGTTTCCTTATCTTTCCCAAACGCCTCTGGCTGATCAAGATATGGGGGCTTGAAGTACCGCCTGCTTCTAGTTATATGATCGACTTCGCCGATGTACCAGGTATCGTCTGGCTGGTTGCTCCCCCAATCATCATCCATGTGGGCAAGACATAGATCATCGTCTTTCCACCATATTCCGTCGGCAGCCAACAGACACCTGTTCGGCTCTGGTACAATTGCACTTGTAGTACTTTCCGTCTACATGCTCGCAGCATTCTCTATCCTCGTGCACACAGCACTTTCAGTCCCCTCAGGGGCCTTAGCTTTCCTGATTCTCTCAGAATCTCCAAACTTTTCTTGTTCCAACTGCATTAGTACAGCTGGCTATTCAACACTTCCCGCATTCACAATGCCCAAGTCCTGAGCGAAATTCTTAGCACCGGCGCTCTACGGCGATGCACTATGATTTCCGGCCCTTCCGGCCACAACCGATGTTCTTGCCCCTGCCGGGCCGTATTCCCACTGAGATCCTTCGACAACGTATGGTAGGTCATCAAGCCACCCGATGACCTTTACTGACTCATCAAAATCAGACCAGTTGACTGCCATGTCCCGTGGATCTTGTTCACTGAAAAATTAGAGGTTAGCAAAGTCCCCTTCCACAGTTGCCAAGTCATCTATCCTCTGACCAGATTCATCCCCCTGTATCACATACAGCTCTGCCCCTACCGACAATTCCACATTTGGCCCAACCTGGCCTACTGATAGAATGTAGTCACTCGGATTGTATGCCTCTCCAGCAAAACTCCCAGATTCCTTAGATTCTGACTTGACAATTCCATCCTCCCATGAAATCTCCCCTGTTCTATCTTTGACAGTCACCACCATTGGTTCGGGTTAGGTTCTGGAGATGTCCAATATGCACAAGTTGGTGCAATCAGGAAGGAGCGCCTCCGGCTTGGTGTAGACACCCCATTTTTTACCGTCCTCAAGACTTAGACGTCATCGTTTGAACACTCGGTGATTATCCATGTTTGTGTTCATCTTCAGTTCCCGGAGGTCTTAGCCACGCGCCTTGCCTCAAGATCCCTCGACTCGACTGTTTTGTGTTTGGTTTTGCACCAAACACTTGTGTTTTGCTTTTGAGGGGCACAGAATGGCTTGTTAGCCATCCCCACACCTCACCGGCCATGGCTTGAGACCACCGGCCATTATTTTGTTTCCATTGGCCAAATGTTTGGCCGGCCGGCACTTTTTGTGGTCGGCCGACCACTGTTTTGGCCAATTTGTCTTTTTTGGCTGGCCGACCACTATGCATTTGCTTTTACAGATATTTTTATGCCAGCTGTGCTAGTTGGCATACACTTTGCCCTCCCTCTATACACATGTATGGAGGGATTTCACTCTTGTTTAGCTTGTTTTGTAAGCTTTGCAAGAGTGATCCTCTATAAAGGGAGGGCCTCTCCTCCCTCCTCCAGGTTTACAAAAAAAGCTCCAGAGGTTTGGTTTTAGGGTTAACATAGTGTATCTATTCTATCTCTATATCTTCCTCTCTTTGTGTATAAGTGTGTGTTTGTCCTTACTTTTGTCCACAAACACGTAGTGTTACACTATACCTTTAGTTGCGGAGGCATTAGAGGGTTGTTCTTGGAGTTCTTGGGTGGATTCAAGCTTGAGGAAGCTACTGGAGCGTTGTTCTTGAAGAAAGTCTTCAAGTGTAAGAACCTTGCCCTTTATTCCCCATTCTTGCATAGGCTTTTAGCCATCTTTGCTTGTTGTTTTAAGCTTAGTATATAACATATAAAAGTCTGGTTTTTACTTGCTTAAAATAGTTGTTTAAGGTTGTTTTGGTGTTTGGGGTCTTTTGACCCCTCTTAGGCCTTGTTTGGCCCCCATTTTGTGCTATTTTGGTGAGCTTCGAGACCACCTTGTTTGGGCCTCCTCACCACTGAAATCTTGAGGGATTTCAGTGGTGAGGATGGTGGTTTGAGGTCCTAAGAAGTAGAGGGCCATCCCCTCTCCTTGTTGTCTTCAAAATGTGTCATTTTTGCCTCTTGTGCGAACATCATTCTTGAGTTCATGTTGGCCATGTCTTAAGTGTTATTTGTGCTTATTTTGCCATAATATAGCACTATTTTTACTTGGTTTAGATACACCATGCTTGCCTTGCATACTTGTCTTGTAATGTCATGAATTGCCTTAACATGTGCCTAGCATTTAGACTATCATGCTTACTTGTTTTGGCTTAGCTTTGTGAAGCTTTTATGCATGTTTTAGTATGTTTGAGGTCTGTTTTTGGTTGCTCGGGTCATCCATGCTTTGCTTTGTATAGCTACCATGCAATTCCCCTTGTGAGCCTTGAGTGTTGACCCCGCTAGCATGCTTTACTTGCTTTGTTTCAGTGGTTTGGAACCACTTACCATGTCATTTCAGTCCATATAGCATGCTTGTATGCTTGCATTTATGGCTCCTTTGATGTTTCAAAAGGTTTGTGTGTTATACTCCATGATTGGTTCATTTTGCATACCTTTAGATTTAGGCCATTTAGATGCCATCTAGGTGTGCCCTTGACCTTGTTTTGGTCTGCCTTGGGGTGGTTTTGAGTCCCCTTGGCCCTTTGAGGCTTGGTTGGCATGGCCATGGTTTAAGCCCCCTGGCTTGCCTTGAGTTTTGGACATTGTTGCATGCTTGGCTTGTCTTGTCTACTTGGTTTGGCACCTTTTATAACATGATTTCAGAGTCTAGTATTGTTTCCATATGTCCATGTTTATCCCTTTTAAGTGTGCTTAAAAGTTGCTTCTTTATGCCTAAGTGTTGGACCATGTTTGCATGCATGTTTGTATGTGTTTTGGCCCCCATTTCCTTGGCATTTGGCCACTGATTTTGGCATGCTTGAGAGCTACCCATGTTAGTGTAAGTTCATCCCACAATGTTATTGCATGCATGCCTTGCATATTGTCTCATGCTTGCTCCATTTTACCTTGTGTCGCATGCCTAGGTTGCATGGCATCTTGTGCTCATGCCTTGGCTCTTGAGTCACCATGATAGAGGTTGGATCTTTATGTGTTTGTTCGGTTTGCATTACATTTGAAATCAAAATGCACAACTTGGCCTCTTTGGCCATTACGCGTTGGAATGCAGGATTGGTGGTCCGAGGGCCGAGTACCAAACTCCTTTGAGTCATGAATATGATAAGGAGTGTGGTTGGTGCAAACATTGCTTGAAATGCATTGCCATGCCATGTTTTGCCCTCTGCTGCTGTCAAAATAGGTTTCTGCAGGCATACATGATCGGCCGACCATCTCTACTGCCGACCGACCAAACATTTTTCGCCGAGAGCTATACAAATGGTTGATGACCACTCCCTTATGGCCGGTGACCATTCCTCATGGCCGGTGGCATCCCCCAGTGTCCATAGAGTGTACCTTGGGACTTTTGCAGTCTTTAGAGGAGGAAAACAGTGAAAACAGAGGCAGCTTGTGCATGGCATTGGATTTCCGGGCGAAGCCAATCCGAGCATTCGTGCATCCCTCTTCTCGAGGCCCCTTTACTGCTTTCAGTAGCTTAATTGATTCATTAATTAGTTAAGTGTTGTATAATTTAATTAATTAGCTTGTACGTTAATTAAATTGTATTATTCTTTGGGTCCATCCAAGCGAGGGCGAATGTGTAATAAGTGTGGGTGTGTGTGTGCATGTCTTCCAACCCCCACTTCTTTCTCCCTTTTGCTTACCTGCTTTTGATGGCTAGTATTAGGTCATATTTAATTTAGCATCCTTATGCTATGCATGCGTGCATCCATTCATTTGTATTGCATACATCGTGCTCGGCACACCATGCTAACTGCATAGTATTTCAAATCTAACTTGAATACGTGCTATTTGTTGCATTCCACATGCCATCCTAGGATTAGCCGAGCCTATTCTAGTTGCATTTTGTATGCGATGCATTAGTTATTTAACATGGACTTGGATCATACATTGATTACTAACAAGTTCTTTGTTTTGGCTCGGAGTACTCGGTAAGCTTTTTATGCTTTAGCATCTTGCATGAGAGTGAATGTTAAACGTGACAGCATGCTTACCATGTGGCTATATGCTTATGTGATGTAAACTGCCTGAATGCCTGTGGGTGAAGGTTGGGTTGTTTGAGTTAGAACAACTCGTTGAAATCTGTGTTTTAGCCTACTTACGAGTAGCAAATTTCAAACTGTCTTTCAAACAAATGAATATGCAATGCTTTGTTCCAAATTAGGCGATCTAGTTTATACTTGTGTGTTGTGCGCATCACCTAGTAATTCTAGCTAATTAATCGGAATAAGAATGCATATGTTTTCAAAACAAGATATCATGGCTAGTAGAGGCCGATCTTTGGATCGGGCGAGACGGGGTGCTCATAGCTGACCTTCCCCAATCGTACCCAAGGTCCCGAGCCGAGGCAACTTTGGTGATGACAGACACGTGGCCTTAGGCAAACGAGTCAGGGTTTCCTAAATTCCCTCATAAAAAATATTTTGATGGCAACTCTGTATCTGGCAAAGCAGTCCATGTTTGGCACTTCTTTCAAAAAAATCTGTTTTCCAAAACGATTTGCCGGATTAGGACTTTTTGGTGATTTATCAGTCTTGCATTGCACATTGCGAGATCAGATTAAGAACCGACACAAATCGAGTTTGAACTGTAACATGAGGCCCACACGGGCGCGTCTATAGTTTTTGGCGACTCTGCTGGGGAGGTTAGAGAACTTGACTCGAACTCATTATATCTTGTTTTGACTACACTTATGTGTTTCTTTGCATTGCATGTGCATTGGTGTGCCTAAGTCATAGTGTTTGCCGTCTGCTATTCCTAAACGGTTTGCTAGAGACTCGCTTCAAAAAGCGTGCCATAAGGCTGACCGGTTACGGGCTCTTCCACGATGGGAGCACAAACCCCGGTTGTCACCGGGGCACCCTTTTGACCATTCGACCTAGTGCATATTCGGAATCCATAGTGACCATTCCAAGCTAGGACAGGTTGCTTACCCGATTATAGGTTGTTTGAAACCACTACGTGCATAGTGAAACCCTAGCTCCTGACGAAATAGGACAGGGAAACCGTACCCCAACATAGGGGTGTTTTGGCTCTTGCTTGCTTATTATGTGCTTTTTGAGTTGACCTCTACAGGGAATGCATATATCAGTTTACAAGTCTGAGTATCAGGCCTGAGGGCATCAATATTGAAATTTGAGAATCAGTTATATTTGCGGTATCGATTGATTCTTGAGGCGATGATTTTGGGGAAACGATGATCAATAGTAGAAATCTGATTATTGATTATGCTCGTGTATGTTCTGATTGGGCCGAAATGCTGCGTGTTTTCTCTTTCAATTCAGAGAGTTAGTACAGAATAGCTAGTGTTCTTCTTTGCTGAGGCAAGATAGAGATCTGGTCCGTCAGTCACCGTTCAGTATAGCGAACTTATGCTGATGCACAGTTCAGAGGAAATAGTGATTATGGCAGCCGCATTGGATCAAGGAATCATCTTACAGAATGAAACCAATAATGATGTACCGCATCCGCCCAGGTCACCTGCCGTGCGCCCGATCTGGGAACCACAATTGTTTCAGGCTCGTGAGCCCACCACATTCAAGTTAATGGGAATGATTGGCGATCTTCAGTGATCGGTGGCTGATCTCGCATATGGAATGTCGACTTCTCCACCTACCACGTCATATGCCGGGCTTTTTGTACCGCAGGAGCCCCCACTACTGGGGCGCATCGTGATCGAGCTCAGCCAACCTGAGGTTGCCCCGAGCTATGGCAATGATGTGTCAACGACAACGGGGTTCCGCTCTAATGGAGCAACCCAAACCCTCGATCGAGCTGAGGCTAGAGGTAAGAACAAAGTGGGAACATATGCTGATCTCGTTGAACAACAGCTGTGAGCAGTCGAGGCTTTGAAAGCTGGGGGATTAAGTAAACAACAAATATTCACAATGGTGGCCAAAACTGTGGATGATGCTTTCCCCACTCCAACCGAGGGGAGTTCCCGCCAAGCAGAAAATTGGGATAGGCCCCGTCATGCTGGAACAGTTCCCCCCAATCCCAACCCTGCACCGGGAAAGGATTAGAAAGTCAAGGCGGCACCTGCCGATCCTTTTGCCAGTGCGTCCGGCAAAAGTCAGCAAACTTCGAAGTATCTACCCTGAGGACGCAGAATCTTCCATGCCCTTTACATGCCTTTGTCTAGGGCACTCCAGATCCTTGCCGAAAGGGGGAACCTTAAACCCCTCGAGCCCCGGCCTCTCCCGAAGAATCTCCCTCCCTCACATGATGCTACCTTGTACTGCGCGTACCACCAGCAAACCGGTCATTGCACCGACAACTGTTTCCGTCTTCATTATGAAGTACAGGATTTGATCGACAATGAGGTCATCCTCCCACCCACCTCAGCAAAGTCTGTCACTGCTGAGTTGTTAGATTTCGAGGATACTGCAAGTATGTGATTAGGGGTTGGACCACCTGCGGGCGACATTCGATTTATCTCAGATGTGGCGTCTGGCACGCACCACTTCGAGCATTTGCGAATGCTATATTTTTTATTTTTTTTTTTGTAATTTTTGGCTTGGGTGTTGAGCCAGTTCTTTGGTTTTGTTTTGAGTCTGTCTCATTGACTTGAGTCAGTCTTTTTGCTTAAGGGTCTGTCTTGTTGTATGGAGTCAGTCCCATTGTATAGAAATCAGGTGATTCCAGGGTTGTTGCCTCAGATATCATTGTTTTGTTTTTGTAATTATCCTTTTGTTTTCTTTTGAGTCTGTCTCTGCTGTGGAGCCAGTTGCAACCAAAGGTTCTGAATGAAACAGATGCGGCTATCATGTTTTCGTGCTTATTGCTACTTTGAGCTAGTTGTGCCAGAAAGTTTAGAATGGAATGGCGGAGCATCTCACTTACTCTTCTGTACCTCGAAATCATTGCATTGACCTAAGTTTTTTTTTTTTTAAATTTTTTTTTTGAACACTGCAGTGAAAATGAAGAGGAAGGAATTCCTCAAGTTTTGCAAAATTTGACTAATTGAGAGAAAGAGAGGCATGCTAAGCCCTTAATGAATGAAATAATGTTTATTAACATGAGTACTGAGAAGGACCCTAACTTGATCCAGATTGGTTTCACACTATCTTCAACGCGAGTGATTTGTCGCTTTCTTAAAAACTTTCAAAAGCAAAATGTTTTGCGCAGTCCTGCGAAGACCTGTGTGGAATTGCTTTTGAGATTGTGCAGCTTAGAATCGCTCCCAGCCTCAAGATTTAATCCCTTTGCTCTCAAAGCCTTGACCTTGAATTCAGAATGATCAACAGTCAACCGCAACGTAAGGCCTGTGTGGCCAGATTTGAAGCAGTCCTTGACCAAGAGGCACCAAAGTCAGATCAAGAAGACTAGATGTTGCCAAAAGAAGCTTGCAAAGCTAAATCAGAAGCACCCCTCAAACTAGGGAAAAAAATGTCCGATGTGCTCGAAGAGCCGAAGATGGATCTTTCTGCAAATCAATACAACAGTCATTCTCCTTGATTCAGATGACTTCAGGATCTCAAAAACCATTTGGCATGGACCAAGCTACACTTTTACCCTTGAGAGGCTTGCTGGGCTAAAAACCCGGAAGGGCGACCCAGGCAAAAGTTAGAGCAAGAAAAAAATACAAAAATGCAAAAGGAAAGAGAAGCAAAAAAGGAGAAAAATGCAAAAAAAAAAAAGAAAAAAAAAGAAAAGATAAAAAAAAGAAGAAGAAAAGAAATGAAAAAAGAAAAGAAAAAAAAACATAGCTCGCAAGGTTGAAAATCCAGAAGGGCGACCTTGGCAAAAGTTAGAGCATGGTGAGGGTTAATACACGAGTGTATCTTAACCGGAACTACGTAAGGCTTGATTCCCATGTTTGGGATACGTAGGCAATTTCATCCTGAAGTCCAGCCAAAAACACTTCCAAATCAAGTGCGTCCATATAATGGTTTTGATCATCCTTTCCTTCTCTGAATCCGATAATTCGGTTGTGACAACCTGAACTACGTAAGGCTTGATTCCCATGTTTGGGATACGTAGGCAACTTCATCCTGAAGTCCAGCCACACGCACTTTCAAGTGACTGTGTCCATATATTGGTTTTGACCATCTTCGTCTTCTCTATATTCAAGAGTTCGGTCGTGATCATCGCTAATGAGGATTGACTACAAAATGCTGCGGCGCTATCCAGACAAGGGGCAACTTTCCATTGCCATGAGTCGCCATTCAAACCAGGGGCAACTTTCCGTTGCCATGTAGCTCTCTTCAAGCAAGGGGCAATTTTCCATTGCCTCTGATCCGAGGTTGTGCATCTCGAGAGTAAGTTCTGCACTCGTTGAGCGTTGACCGTTAGCAAAAATAGTTTTTGAGAATTTTTACTGAGGTTGACCATTTTCTCAAAAATTATTTCATTTTCCAAAACTGAACCATTTCTTTGGACCCAAAAAGGAAAGTTTTCAGTGCTCATAGCCTAACTAGCATGATTTTAAATCAAAAATTGCACAAGCATGCTGATCTAACGCTTATGTTGGTCAAAATTGTTTTAGTAGAAAATGAAAAAAAAAAAAAAAAGTCAAAATGATGAACTAGGGACACAGTTGAATCAGGCTTCCTGCCTTTTTCCTCATCGTCAACATACTTGCCAGAAGGGCACTCTACCTGTCAACAAGGGCACAACTGGAGCTGTCTGTAAAGGGCTGAAAGCTCTCAACATCCTCCAAGCAACGAGGTAACACGATGAGTGTGAAGCACAAAATTGGGGTGGATCAAGACACTCCACTCCCTCATCCAAGGCATCGATTAAATGTCACCAGAAGAAATAGCCGTGAGCTAACAGTGTTGGGCATGAACCCACGACCTTCAATTTATCCATCAACCATCCAGGGGAGGGATATAAAATGAGAGATTAAAGAATAGAGAGATGTAAGTTGAGAGAAAAGTGAGCAAAAGGGTTTTGAGTGAAAAAACCAAGCTTGAGGCCCGAGTGATGTGAGAATCACAAATAAGAAAGGGTGGGAATAATACCCGAAGAAACAGGCTCCCCGTGCACGTCTGTGTGTCGTGTCTTTTCTTTTGTCTCGATTTTTATTTGGAGTCATTCCAAGCGTGTCTCGTCATGTTTAGGTTGTTTACTTTTTATTTTTCGTTATTGAGTCTTTTTCACTATGTTCAGTCGTAGGCTCAATACCCGGTTGAAAACCCTTTTCTCAAATCGTTTTGTGCTCAGAGTGCTGTGCCATTCTCCACATTTGTGCAAAACATGATTTGGTTCTTTTGTAAAATCGTAGGGGTTCAACCTGGGTCACTTGGAAATAGTGAACATATGGGTTCCGGATTGCATCTGAGTGTGTTTCAGCTTCAGCAGCTTCCACCTTTGGATTCCGTCTTTTCATATTGGACTGTTTGTTCAGGATTCGCCGTGTGTAGAATGAGCTAAGAATACTGTGTTATGGGCTATGAGTTCAGAATGAGCAGTGTTCAGAACAAGCAGTGCGTTGTATGAACTGTGTATGGGCTGTGTGCCGAGTAAACCGAATACTGTGTTACGAGCCGAGAGTTCAGAATGAGCAGCGGTTTGTATGAGTTGTTTTGTCGTTGGCCGAGTCATTATCTGATTATTACAATACAAGTGTTTGATTTCCAGATAGGAGATCAATCTCATTTACATTGAGGTGTAATATGATGCAATGTGATGCAAAGTATGAAATGTACAAATGTAACACTTTTTTATGACAAAAAGTTTGTTTCATTTCATCATTTTTCAAGTACATAGCTTTGGAGAAAATAAAAACCTGCCTGTGGTAGTACAAGGTACTCAAGCTATCAATAAAATGTAAAGCAAAACAAAAAGAAGAAAAGTAGCAAAAATCTAGATCAGCCTCAGTGGTCTCGGGCCTACAAGTCTGTCCTCGTCCTCTTCCTGGACGAAGGTCCAGGAGCATCATCATCAGCACCGTCATCTGAGCCCGAGCCATCTTCGGTCTCCTCCTCGGATGACTCTGTCTCGGCCTCGGACTCATCATCATCGGGAACTGGTGCCCGTGAGCTACTCCTAACATGAGTGTGCCCCGCTTTGGTGTGAGGATATACTCTGCCATCTCGCCCTCCTCCTCGAGCAGGAACAGAAGGCCCAGCTGGAGCACCTCCTGTAATAGGAATCTGGAATGGAGGCTGAAAAGCACGAATGGTAAACGCATCAGTATACTACGCAAAGCAGGGTATGAGTACAGAATACAGTGTTTGAGTACAGAGTATGAATCTTGTGAAAGTATGTCGAGACATAATACAAGAATCGAGTGCGGTGCGAATGTATGAGTAATGCCATAGTATCACGGTCGTGGAGTCTGTAGGATGAGATCGATGTCGGAATCGTAGTGGTCGTGTATCAAGTGTTGTGTTGACAGTGCAATGCATCAGATCATGCGAAACAGTCTATGTATGGTTTGAGATTGTGGTCAAAAGAACATACCGGAATACTGTAGATGGCCAGAAGGTCGAGGCTCCGCTGGAGCATCCCCATCACAGAGGCGGTCAACTCCAGGGACTGATGAGTGTACTCGGAGGAAGCTTGTAAAAGTGTTAGAAGCATTAGTATTCTGTGGAATATCAAATGAAATGGAATGACAATGCAAGATGTAAAATGCAGTAGTACATACCGGGGGCAAGTCGTAGAACCCGACTAACTTGTGATCAGCCGGAGAGGGAGCGAAGGGGATCTGATAGATCTCCCCACCCTGTCCTCGGCATGTCATCGTCGTGGGCAGTGCTGGCCAACTAGCCCCCAGCCCTCTCCGAGCCCCACTCCAGCCATGGACTCGAGCAGTCTCGATGCTCCTGCTCCTGCTCCCGCTCCTGCCCTAGCCGCTGACGCCACGGGCCTCTCTCGCTCAACTCGACGGCCATTCCTCAAAGGTCGCATGATGTAGGTCTGGACGTACTCTGTGTAGTCGCCCTCGCCCCTGAAACCCTCCGTGTCCCAGCCGATCGTGTAATCAGCCATCTGCTCGGGAGTAAACCTCTCTGTGTCCCTCATGTGGGTAGAAGGCAGACCTGGAACCATCTGCTCTGGTAAACCCAGGGTCTGGCGTAAGAAGCGCTCACCCAGGTACCAAGCGCGACAGACCGGGCCCTCCAACAAGATCCTGAACCGAGCGGTCTCCTCAGCACCGGCAAACTGCTTCCGAGTCGCAGCTGGCAATGGAGCCTAGGGTTGCCAGGTGATCTGAAAATGATATGCAGTCAGTTATCTACTGTTATTAAAAATATAGTGCAAAGCGAAGCTTGAAATAAACTCTAAAGTTGAACATAGTTCTACAGCGGTGATGGTGTTGAAATAGTGGCAGAAGAAGATAAAAGACTCCCGGGGTCTCCGCACACACCTCACATCGAAGCGGCAGGAGAAAGGAACGCTGAGAGGGGTCTCCTCGTCGGGTACTGGTGCAAGCCTTGGGAAGTAGGCGTAGACCCACAACTGCATAACAGATATCAGTATGCTTATCGGATAAAGCAGAATGCAGAATAAAGCAGAAATGGCAGAACCGTGTGTTGTGCAGTGTATTTGTGGACGCGCCCGCGTGGGGCCTCACGCCACAGTTCGGACTCGATTGTCACGGTTCTTAATCTGAACCAAAGAGTCCAAATCTGGCAGATCGTTTTGGAAAACAGATTTTTTTGAAAGAAATGCCAAACATGGACTGCTTTGCCAGATGCAGAGTCGCCACCTAAATATTTTTTATGTGGGAATTTAGGAAACCCTGACTCATTTGCCTAAGGCCACGTGTCCGTCATCACCAAAGTTGCCTCGGCTCAGGAACTTGGGTACGATTGGGGAAGGTCAGCTATGAGCACCCCCGCTCACCTGATCAAAGATCAGCCTCTACTAACCATAACATCTAGTTTTGAAAACATTATGCATTCTTAAACCGGTTATTAGCCTAGAATTACCATGTGATGCGCACAACAAAAACAAGTATAGACTAAATTGCCTAAGTCGGAACAAAGCATCGCATTTATGTTTGTTTGGAAAATGGTTTGAATTTTACTACTCACGAGTAGGCTAAAATACGGATTTCGATGAATTATCCAAATTCAAACAATCCAACCTTCACCCACAGGCATTTATGCAGTTATATCACATAAGCATATAGCCACGTGGTAAGCATACTATCATGGTAACATTCACACTCATGCGAGATGCTAAAGCATAAATACTTACATCGTACTCCATACTAAAACAGTGAACTAGTTAGTAATCATATGCATGATCCTAATTCATGTTAAGGTGGCTAATGTATCGCATACAAAATGTCACTAGAATAGTCTCGACTAATCTATGAATGGCATGTGAGATGCGACATATAACATGTATTCAAGTTTCATTTGAAATACTATGCAGTTAGTATGCTGCGCCGAGCCTGATGCATACAATACTGATGAATGATGCACGCATGCAAAACATAAGGATGCTAAATTAAATATGCCCTAGTACTAACCATCAAATTAGGTAAGTAAAAGGGAGAAAGAAGTGGGGGTTGGAAGACATGCACACACGCACCCACACTTATTACAAATTCGCCCTTGCTCGGAGGGACCGAAAGAATAATACAATTTAACTAACTATCAAGCTAATTAAATATTACAGACAATTAACTAGTTAACCAAATTAACTAAGCTAATTAAGCAGTAAAAATCAGCCTCGGGAAGAGGGTCCAATGCATGCATGCTCGGTTTCGCTTGGAAATCCGCCACCATGCACAAGTTGTCTCCGTTTTCCCTGCTCTGCTCCTCTGAAAATGGCACAATTCCCAAGGAACACTCTACGGACATTGTGGAACACCACCGGCCAAGGGGAACGGTCACCGACCATGGCAAGGTGGTCGTCGACCATCTATGGAGCTATCGGCCATCCATAAATGGTCGATCGGCACTTGGGGTAGTCGACCGGCCAAAGCTTCTTGCAGAACCTGTTTTTATAGCAGCAGAGGGCAAAACAAGGCTTGCCAATGCATTTCAAGCAATGTTTGCACCAACCACACTCCTTATCATATTCATGACTCAAAGGGGCATGGTACTCGATTCCCGGACCACTAATCGCGCATTTCATTGCATGATGGCCCAAGAAGCAAGTATGCATTTTCAATGTGGGATGAAATGCACACAAACAAACAGTGAGCTCAACCTCTATCATACTCAATTCAAGAGGCAAAGCATGCATGCCAATGCCATGCAACCTAGGCATGTGAGCTAGTATGCAACATGACAATGCAAACAAGCACACAAGGCATGAAGCATCAATGCTAACCAACAAACATACAAGATGTAATACGGATGTTAAAGCACACAAACAAGCATGTGATGGGCCAAGTATGCAACAACATACAAGGCTAATGGACATGCAAGACGTGATGCAATCACAGCATGCAAAGTGTAAGACATGTAACAACATATAAAGAGTGGACATAGACTAATTTGGGCAGCTCTATACTAGGCCCAAAATAGTGGCCAACATGCTAAGGAATGAGAGGCAAAACACACACAAACATGCACATGTTAACCTAAACACTTAAGCATATGGAGACTACTTTTAAGCACACTTAAAAGAGGATAACATAGACATATGGCATACATTATAAGCTCTGAAATCATGTTATAAAATGATGCCAAATCAATCTAAACAAGGCAATCAGAGTATGCAAACAAAGTCCAAAGTCTAAGACTCACCAAAGAGGTATTGAATTACCCTTAACAAAACCAAACATGGCATGAATTGAACGACTAAAATTAGAGTTTTAGCATGTTAAAACAAAGCCAAAAACACAATGACATGGCATCCTAGAGGCCTACACATGATGGCATACGCAATGGCACAAACATGGAGCATGAAACACCAACCCTTTAAGGCCTTAAAGGAACACCAAACGCAAGCATACAAACACACCACAAGGACTGAAATGGCATGGCAAGTGGTTCCAAACCACTGAAACAAAGCAAGGATGGCATGCTAGAGGGGTCAATGCATAGGGCATACAAGGGTGATTACATGGTAGCTATACAAAGCAAAGCATGGATGACCCAAATGACCAAAAACAGACCTTTAGCATGCTAAAACAAGCATAAAAGCTTCACAAAGGTAGGCCAAAAACATGCTAGACACAAGGCTCAAAGTATAAAGCATGTTAAGGCAATTCATGGCATTACAACACAAGTACGCAAAGCAAGAATGGTGTGTCTAAACCAAGTAAAAACAGAGGTAAAACATGGCAAAATACTACCAAATACCTACTGAAACGTGGCCAACATGGTCTCAAAAATGGTGCTCACACATGAGGCTTAAATGGCACGTATATGGAGGGGGGCAAAGGTGCATGCCAGCTAGCACATGTGGCATAAAAGTATCTGCAAAAGCAGATGCACAGTGATCGGCCAACCAAAAATGCTATTTTGACAAAATAAATGGCCGACCGACCACAAAGAGTGCCGGCCGGCCATAACCAATGGCCGGTGGCAACAAAACATGGCCGGTGGCCTCAAGCCATGGCCGGTGAGGTGTGGGGATGGCCAACATGCCATTCCCTGCTCCTCGAATGAAAAATACAAGTGTTTGGTGCAAAACTAAACACAAAACAGCTGAGTCGAGAGATCCTGAGGCAAGGTGCGTGGCCGAGACCTCCGGGAACTCAAGACGAACACAAACATGGATAACCACCGAGTGTTCAAACGATGACATCCAAGTCTTGAGGACGGTGAAAAATATGGTGTCTATAGTTGCCCCCTCTTTGACAGAACTAGAAAGTCATAACAATGACGGGAGTGAATGTCAAAGCCCAGAGACGACCCACTTTTGACAAGGCCGAAGACTTTGACAAAGCATGCAAGACAATAAAGATATGCGCCCAAAGGCGGGGGGAAATTGCAACTGACAATGCAAGAAGCCGAACATAACTTATAATCATGCACAGAAAGCTGTAACGAAGCATGACAATGCAACAGTGTTAAGCTAGCAAATGCAAATCCGACTACATTACAATGCTGAAAAGATGTAACAGAATTATGTAATTCTCACTACGTTTCACGCGGAGAATACAATACCTGTGCGGTTCGTCTAGTCGTGCCAACTTCAAATGAACCGTACATACAATATCGTTCCTGTAAAAGAGAGAAACTTAACAGGTACAATGTTATTAGCAACATGCATAACAATGCAGTTGAAAGTGCGTGACAACGCCAGTGAAGGGGTGCATAACAACGCAACCCGAGTGTGTACATAACAATGCGATTTGAAACGTAAGCACATATGAGTAAAGCACACGCGACAACGCATGCAATGTGTGAAAAAGGGACTTGAACACATATAAGTAAAGCATAATGTGACAACGCATGCAATGTGTGAAAAAGGAACTTGAACACATATAAGTAAAGCATAACGTGACAACGCATGCAATGTGTATAGGAACTTGAACACATATAAGTAAAGCATAATGCGACAACGCATGTAATGTGTATAGGAATTTGAACACATATAAGTAAAGCATAACGCGACAACGCATGCAATGTGTATAGGAACTTGAACACATATAAGTAAAGCATAACACGACAACGCATGCAATGTGTATGGAAACTTGAACACATATAAGTAACGCATAACACGACAACGCATGCAATGTGTATGGGAACTTCAACATATATAAGTAAAGCATAACACGACAACGCATGCAATGTGTACAACAATACAAAAGGGGAGAAAGGGGGTTTGCAAGGGTTAGTAAGGGTTAGTTACGTCCACACGCAGCACACGAATGGAGAAGAGTTAGATATGTCCACACGCGGCACGAGAGTGGAGAAAGGTTAGTTACGTCCACACACGGCGCGCGAGTGGTGAAAAGTTAGTGACGTCCACACGCAGCACGCGAGTGGAGAAAAGTTAGTTACGTCCACACGCAGCACGCGAGTGGAGAAAAGTTAGATACGTCCACACGCGGCACGCGAGTGGAGAAAAGTTAGATACGTCCACACGCGGCACGCCAGTAGAGAAAACTTAGAGACGTCCACACGCGGCACGCAAGTGGAAAAAAGTTAGAGTTGTACACACGGGGCACGCGAGTAGAGAAAAGTTAGAGACGTCCACACGCGGCACGCGAGTGGAGAAAAGTTAGAGATGTCCACACACGGCACACGAGTGGAGAATAGTTAGAGACGTCCACACGCGGCACACGAGTGGAGAAAAGTTAGAGTCGTCGGAACATGTTCCGAATGCTCTTAACCAAAGAAAGGGAAACATAGGGACATATCCCGTTGTTCCAAAAAAAGAAAGTGCAAAACAATGAAAGTTAGAGGGGTGCAAGACAATGCACATGAAATATGCAATAATACGAGAGATTGACATGCATGATAAAGCAAATGGAAGATGCATGACAATGCGAGTTGTTTGAAATGCATGACAATGCAAATGAAAGATGCATGACAATGCGAGTTGTTTGAAATGCATGACAATGTAAGTTACTGAAATGCATGACAATGCAAATTTTTGAAATGCATGACAATGCAAACTATTGGAATGTACGACAATGCAAATGAGGCACGCATGACAATGCATGAATTGAAATGGATGACAATGCAAGATCATTAAAATGCACAACAATGCAAATTATGACACGCATGGCAATGTATGAACTGGAACGCATGACAATGCGTGTAATCGAAATGCATGACAATGCATGATTTTTGAAATGCTTGACAATGCAACTTATTGGAATGCATGACAATGCAAATGAACTCAAATGTGCGTTACAACACACGTTTCTTGAAATGCATGACAATGCAAATTATTGGAATGCATGACAATACAAATGAACTCAAATGCGCATTACAACGCACGTTGCTTGATATGCATGACGATGCATGTGAAGTGCGCATGACAATGCGACATCAGAATGTGCATACTAATGCAATTATGGTGTGCACATGACAACGCGAGTAGAATGACGTATAACTCAATGCGCGTTTCACGACAAAATGTTGTAACGTATGCATGTGGGGGCAACTGTTGAATCTCTCAGGAGACAAAAGGATACAAAAAGGATACGCCACGCATGTACTCGAGTGCTTCGCACAGAAAACACGGTCCGAGGTCAAAACGGAGTCCAGTTGAGCTTCAGAAATGCACTCTCTGGCATTGTGTTAAGCAATGGAGGCCCCAAACCACATATTTGACTCAAACAAGAGTGTAGGAGGTTCACCGGCCATCGGGGGAGGTCGCCGGCCATCCATCGGCCATCAAAAACTTCCATCGGCCATCTATTTGGCCGACCGGCCAACAGTGTGGCCGACCGGCAAATCTGCTTGAATCAGAGCAGTTAGGACATTTGGCCACGGGTCTTTTAAAATAGGGGCTCTAGCCCTATTCTTTTCACTTCCTCTTGTTCAAAAATCCTTCCCTTCTCCCTCTAGGTCATTTTTCCTCCTTTATTTCCCTGTTTTCCTCGGTTTTAGCTCTCGTTTCGTCGTCCGATTCGCGAATACCTTCACGTTTCGAACGTTTTGAACCGAACGAATCTTCATTTCGGTGTCTCTTTTTCGATTTCCGCCACTCGGGGCTTGTTTTCCTCGAGTTCATCTCTATCTCTGTACCTTTTCCATATTCTGGCTTTTCCGGCCACTTTTCGCCCCCCTAGGGGTTGACTTTCCGTTGACCTTTCGCATTCTAGTACGGTTTTCCCTCTTCCGGCCATTTCACACTACTCTTGGCATGGCAGATGATCTTCCACAAGGCGGGACTCCCCCAGAGTATGAGATGCATCTCGAGGCCGAGCTCTTGCCCTTGAGCGTCCGCCTGTTTGACCTGGTGACCTACAGGCCGGCAATTCACAAGCTGCCTCTTGACGGTCTTCACCAGTTCAGGAGCTTTGATAGGAGGGTGCCAGCGGAGCTGCTTCTATGTGAGCCCGAGACACACTTTTCACATGGCGCTTCTGAGGTATATTCTTTCCCCGGTTTCACTTTCTGCAAAGTAGAATACACAACTGCCATAGTCGATTCTGCCTTTAACTGTCTGACCCGGATACACCGGTATATCATATGTTTGAATCTGAACATATGCATGCACGCTACATCTGTACTAAACCACTCAAACAGACTAACACATCATATGTTGTAGTTCATTGTGAGCGCACTAGCACCCGATGTCTGTTTGAATCTGAACACGTGCACACACTCGATATCTGTACTGAACCACTCAAACAAACTAACACATCATATGCTGTAGTTCATTGTGAGCGCACCGGCACCCGATGTCTGTTTGAATCTGAACACGTGCACACACGCGATATCAATTTTGAATATTCTTCAAAACTGTATATTGAATATTGCTTTGCAACTGTTGTTTTGGATACAGGGGGATTCCCATACCTGCCGGGGGTATGGGAATGTCGCTGCCCGAGGATGGTATATAGAGCTGCCGAACGCTGTTCGTCATATCGTAGACCAGACCGGCTTCGACGCCTTCTGCAGGGGACTTTCCAAACTTACTATAAGTAGGCCTCTCTTTGCCGCTCCGGTGGAGAGGTGGTGGGACACCACCGACTCCTTCCACTTCTCTGCCACGGGAGACATGACGATGACTCCCTATGACTTCTCGATGCTCACTGGCATCGAGGTAGGGGGTGATCTGATCCCCTTCGACACTAACATGGATGAGTGGGAGGCCACTCAGATATACTTACTCGGCACCCTACTGCCTCTTGCTCGGGCAGGGTTCGTTCGATACTCGTGGTTCGAGGACCACTTCAGGATTCAGGCGCCGACCACTGAGGAGAAGGTGGAGCAGTACTCGCGCGGCTTCCCCATGTTCTTATTGGGGACGACCATCTTCCCCGACCAGGCGAACACTGTGCGCCTCTGTTTGTTGGGCACTCTAGTAGACGTGACCCGGATCCTGCATTATGACTGGGGTAGGGCAGCCTTGGCCACACTCTACGGGTACATGAGCTCATCCTCTCGGTGCAGCAGGTAGTTACTCGGAGGCTACTAGCGAGCTTGGAAGGTACATCTTCTTCCTCTTTGACATTTCTGCTTTACATTTTCTGTACTCTGTACACTGCACACACTGCGGTCTGCTTCACGCTGACTGTATACTGCACACACGACACACATATACTCTGCTTTACACTGACTGTACACTGCACACACTGTACACTCTGCACAATACACTGCACAACACACGGTTCTACCATTTATGCATTATTCTGCATTCTGCTTTATCTGATAAGCGTACTAATATTTGCCCTACAGTTGTGGGTCTACGCCTACTTCCCGAGGCTTGCGCCAGTGCCCGACGAGGAGACTCCCCTCAGCGTTCCATTCTCTTGACGCTTCAACGTGAGGTGTGTACGGAGACCCCGAGAGACGTTCATATTCTTCCACCGCTACTTCGACACCATCACCCCCGTAGAGGTATGTTCAACTTTAGAGTTTATTTCAAGCTTCGCTTTGCACTATATTTTCAATAACAGTAGATAACAAACTGCATTTCACTTACAGATGACCAGGTAGCCTTGGGCTCCATTGCCAGTCGAGATTCGGGAGCGATTTGCCGGTGCGGAGGAGACTTCCCGGTTTAGGATCTTGTTTGAGGGCCCAGTCTGTCGGGCTTGGTACCTAGGTGAGCACTTCCTACGCCAGACCTTAGGTTTACCGGAGCAAATAGTTTCAGGTCCGCCTCCTACACACATGAAGAGGCAGAGAGGTTCACTCCCGAGGAGATGGCTGATTACACGATCGACTGGGAGGCGGAGGGCTTCAAAGGCGAGGGTGACTACGCAGAGTACGTCCGGACCTACATCATGCGGCCTTTGAGCAGTGGCCGTCGAGCTGAGAGAGAGAGAGAGGCATTCGGTGCCGGTAGCTGGAGCAGGAGCAGGGGCAGGGACATCGAGGACGGCACGAGTTCGTGGCAAGAGTAGAGCTCGGAGAGGACGGGGGGCTAGTTGGCCAGCACTGCCCACGACGATGACATGCCGAGGGCAGGGTGGGGAGACTTACCAGATCCCCATCGTTCCCCCTCCGGCTGATCATGAGTTGGTCGGATTCTACGACTTGCCGGTATGTACTACTGCATTTTGCATCTTGCATTGTCATTTCATTTCATTTGAATATTTCGCAGAATACTGATGCTTGTAACACTTTTGCAGGCTTCCTCCAAGTACACTTGTCAGTCTCTGGAGCTGACCGCCTCCATGATGGGGATGTTCTAGTGGAGCCACGACCTGCTGGCCATCTATGGCATTTTGGTATGTTCTTCTGACTACAGTCTCAAACCTTACACAATCTGATGCATTGCACTGTCAGCACAACACCCGATACACGACCCTCACGACATCTAATACACTGTAGCCCACAAACTGTTCACCGTATTACTCACGGCAATCGTACATTGCACTCAGTCACTGCATTCTGTACCAACACACTGTTCACATCATTCATACTTTGTACTCAAACACTGTATTCTGTACTAATACACTGCCCACAACATTCATACTCTGTGCTCAAACACTGTAATCGGTATTCATACTCTGCTTTGTGTAGCATACTGATGCATTTGCCATTTGCACTTTTCATCCTCCATTCCAGATTCCAGATGCAGGAGGTGCTCTGGCTGGTCCTTCTATTCCTGCTTGAGGGCGAGATGGCAGAGTATACCCCCGCACCAAAGCGGGGCGCACTCATGTGGAGAGTAGCTCACGGGCACCGATCCCAGATGATGATGATGAGTCCAAGGCAGAGGCAGAGGCAGAGGCCGAGTCATCTGAGGAGGAGGCTGGAGACGACTCAGACTCTGGCTCAGATGGTGGTGCTGATGACGATGCTCCTGGACCTTCATCCAGGAAGAGGATGAGGACAGATCCTCAGGCCAAAGACTACTGATGCTGATCCAGATTTTTACTGTTTTTCTTCTTTTTGTTTTACTTTACTTTTTGCTGGTAGCTTGAGTACCTTGTACTGCCGCAGGTAGGTTTTTGTTTTCTCCAAAACTTTGTACTCCAAAAGATGATGAAATGAAACAAACTTTTTATCTGAAAAAGTGTTACATTGGTACATTCATACATTGCATCACATTGCATCATATTACACCTTAATGTAAATGAGATTGACCTTTTGTCTGAAAATCAAACACTCGTATTGTAATAACCAGATAACGAACCAGCTAGCGACAAAACAACTCATACAACAAAACTGCTCATTCTAAACACACAGCCCATAACACAGTACTCAGTTTATTCGGCACACAGCCCACACACACAGTTTAATTTGATTCTGAACATTGCTCACTCTAAACTCTGCTCATTCTGAACTCTGCTCAAGTTGAAACACACTCAGGTGCTCCAAGGGTTCTTGCTTCGCAATTCGGAACCCAAAAGCTTCGGATAGATTCAGGTTTTCTTGTTCACACTTATCGGGGGTGGACCCTGTAGTTTTATGAAAGAACCAAATCATGTTTTGCACAAATGTGGAGAAAGGCATAGCACTCTAAGCACAAAACGTTTTGAGAAAAGGAGTCCTAACCGGGTATTGAGCCTACAACCGAACACAGTGAAAAGACTCAACAGTGAAAAACAAAAGGTAAACTACCCTAAACACATCGAGACACGCTCGGAATCGACTCAAAACAGGAGTTGAGGTAGACAAAACAAAAGACACGACACACAGACACGTTATAAAGATGAGAGACCTCAGAAATCGCGAGGAGCCAGTTTCTTCGGGTATTTTTTTCCCACCCTTCTTATTTGCGATTCTCACATCACTCGGCCTTCAGGCTCGGTTTTTCTCTCAAAACCATTTTGCTCACTTTTCTCTCAGTGCACATCTTTCTATTCTTTACTCTCTCATTTTTTTATCCCTCCCAAAGGTGGTTGATAGATAAACAAGAGGTTGGGGGTTCATGCCCAACACTATTAGTTCGCGGCTATTTCCTCCGTTGATGATTAGTCGACATTTCGGATGAGGGAATGGAGTATTTTGATCCATTCCAATTCCTGCTTCGCACTTGGTTCGATACCTCGTTGCTTGGAGGATTTTGAGAGAGCTTTCCGCCCTTCATTGTTAACCTCAGTTGTACCTTTGTTGGCAGGTAGAGTGCCCTTCTGACAAGTATGTTGACGACGGGGGAAAAGGCAGGAAGCCTGACTCAACTGTGCCCCTAGTTCATCATTTTGACCATTTTTTTTTTTTTTTGGTTTTCTACTAAAACAATTTTAACCAAATTGAGAGTCAGATTAACATGCTTGGTCGATTTTTGATTTGAAATCCTGTAAGTCAGGCTATAAGCACTGAAAATTTTCCCTTTTAGGTCCAAGAAAATGGTCCAGTTTTGGAAAATGAAATGGTTTTCGAGAAAATGGTCAACCTCAGTAAAAATTCTCGAAAACTATTTTTTTGCAAACGGTCAATGCTCAACGAGCACGGAACTTACTCTCGAGATGCACAACCTCAGATCGGAGGCAATGGAAAACTACCCCTCGTCTGGATGGCACTGCACGGCAACGGAAAGTTGCCCCTGGTTTGAATAGCAACTCATGGCAACAGAAAGTTGCCCCTTGTTTGAGTGACGATTCACGACAATGGAAAGTTACCCCTTGTATGGATAATGCCGCAGCATACTGTGAACAGTTCTCATTATTGGTGATCACGACCGAACTCGCGGATACAGAGAAGATGAAGATGGTCAAAACCAATATATGGACACAGTCACTTGAAAGTGTTGGGGGCTGGACTTCAGAATGAAGTTGCCTACGTATCCCAAACATGGGAATCAAGCCTTACGTAGTTCCGAGTAAGGTACACTCATGTATTAACCCTCACCATGCTCTAACTTTTGCCAAGGTCACCCTGCTGGGTTTTCAACCTTGCGAGCTCAGTTTTTCTTTTCTTTTAAATTCTTTTCTTCTTCTCTTTTTTGTTTTTTATCTTTTCTTTTTGCATTTTCATCTCTTTTTTCCTTTCTTTTTTTTTCTTTTTATTTTTTTCTTTCTTTTTTGTATTTTTCTCTTGCTCTAACTTTTGCAGGTTGCTCTTAGGGTTTTTACCCAAATGAGCCTCTCAAAGGGTAAAAGTATAACAAGTCCATGCCAAATGGTTTTAGGGTTTTGAAGCCATCCGTAACTAGGAGAGTGGTTGTTGTATTGATTTGCAGAAAGATCCATCTTCGGCTCTTCGAGCACATCAGACGTTTCTGCCCCTAGTCCGAGGGGTGCTTCTAATTTAGCTTCGCAAGTTTCTTTTGGCAACATCTGGTCTTCTGGATCTGACTTTGGTGCCTCTTGGTCGAGGACTGCTTCAAATCTCGCCACACAGGCCTTGCATTGCGGTTGATTGTTGATCATTCTGAATTCAAGGTCAAGGCTTTGAGAGTGAGGGGGCTTTGAGAGTGAGGGGTCGAGTCTCGGAGCTGAGAGCAATCCTAAGCCACACAATCTCAAGAGCGATTCCACACAGGTCTCCGCAGGACGTCGCGAAACATTTTGTTTTTGAAAGTTTTTAAGAAAGCGACAGATCGCTCGTGCAGAAGATAGTGTGGAACCAATCTGGATCAAGCCAAGGTCCTTCCCAGTACTCACACTAACAAGCATGATTTTATTAATTAAAGGCTTAACACACCTCTCTTTCTCTCAATTAGTCAAATTTTGCAAAACCCGAGGAATTCCTTCCTCTTTGTTTTCACCACAACGTTCAAAAAGTTTTGAAAAACTTAGGTCAATGTAATGATTTCGAGATATAGAAGAGTAAGTGAGATGCTCCGCTAGTCCGTTCTAAACTTGCTAGCACAACTAGCTCAAAGTAGCAATAAGCACAGAAACATGATAGCCGCAGCTGTTTCATTCAAAACCTCCGGTTGCAACTGGCTCCGTAGCAGAGACAAACTCAAAAGAAAACGAAAGGATAATTACAAAAACATGATATCCGAGGCAACAACCCCGGAATGACCTGACATTCTATACAATGGGACTGACTCAGGACAACAAGACAGACCCTTAAGCAAAAAGACTGACTCAAGAGAATGAGATAGACTCAAAACAAAATCAAAGAAATGGCTCAACACCCAAGCCAGAAATTACAAAAAAAAAAAAAACATCTGCAAACGCTCACAACAGTGCATGCTAGACGCCACATCTGAAGTACACTCAACGCCGCCCTCAGGTGGTCTAACCCTTTGATCACATACTCATAGTATCCTCAAAATCTAACAACCCAGCAGTGACAGACTTCGCTGAGGTGGGTGGGAGGATGACCTCATTGTCGATCAAATCTTGCACTTCGTGACAAAGACGAAAACAGTTGTCGGTGCAATGACCAGTTTGCTAGTGGTACGCGCAATACAAAGAATCATCATGTGTGGGAGGGAGATTCTTTGGGAGAGGCCTAGGCTCGAGGGGTTTAAGGTGCCCCCTTTCGGCAAGGATCTGAAGCGCCCTAGACAAAGGCATGTAGAGTGCATGGAAGACTCTGCGCCCTCGAGGCAGATACTTTGAAGTTTGCTGACTTTTGCCGGACGCACTGGCAAAAGGATCGGCAGGTGCCGCCTTGACTTTCTGATCCTTTCCCGGTGTGGGGTTGGGATTGGAGGGAACTGTTCTGGCATGACGGGGTCTATCTTGATTTTCTGTCTGGCTGGAACTCCCCTCAGTTGGAGTGGGGAAAGCATCATCCACAGTTTTGGCCACCACTGCGAATATTTGTTGCTTATTCATCCCCCCGTCTTTCAAAGCCTCAACTGCCCACAGCAGTTGTTCAACGGGATCAGCACCTGTTCCCACCTTGTTCTTACCTCTGGATTGCTCGAGGGTTTGGATTGCTCCACCAGAGCGGAACCCAGTTGTTGTTGACACATCAGGGCCATAGTTTGAGGCAGCCTCAGGTTGGCTGAGCTCGATCACAATTCGCCCCAATAGCGGGGGCTCCCGCGGTACAAAATTCTCGGCATATGATGTGGTTGGTGGCGAAGCAGACATCCCATAGGTGAGATTAGCCACGAACCTCTAGAGGTCGCCAATCATTCCCATTAACTCGAACATGGTGGGCTTACGAGCCTGGTACAACTGGGGTTCCCAGATCGGGCGCGCGGCAGGCGACCTGGGTGGATGCGGTACATCAACATTGGTTTCATCTCGCCAGATGTTCCCTTGATCTAATGCGGCTGTCATAACCACTATTTCCTTTGAGCTTTGCGTCATCATAAGTCCTCCTGAACTGTACGGAGATGATGGATCAGATCTCTATCTTGCCTCAGCAAAATAGAACACTGGCTATTCTGTACTAACTCTCTGAACTGAACGAGAAAACATGCAGCATTTTGTCCCAATCAGAACATACACGAGCATAGCTGAATAACTGTACTCTACTACTGATCACAGTTCCCCAAAATCACTGCCCCAAAAATTGAGTCTGATACCCGCAGATATGACTGACTCCCAAATATCGATACTGATGCCCTTGGGCCTGGTACTCATACTTGCAAACTGGTATATGCATTCCATGTAGAGATACACTCTAAAAGCACATAGCAAGTAAATGAGAGTCAAAACACCCCTATTTTGGGGTAGGGTTTCCCTATCCTATTTCGTCAGGAGCTAGGGTTTCACTACGCACACAGCAGTTTCAAACAACCTAAAATCGGGTAGCAACCTGTCCTAGCTTGAAAGGGTCACTATGGATTCCGAATATGCACTAGGTTGAATGGTCAAAAGGGTGCCCTGGTAAAACCATGGTTTGTGTTCCCATCATGGCAGAGCCCATAACCGGTCAGCCTTATGGCACGCTTCTCGAAGCGAGCCTCCAGCAAATCGTTCAAGAATAGCAGACGGCAAATATTGTGCCTTAGGCGCACCAATGCACATGCAATGTAAGGAAACAAATAAGTGTAATCAAAACAAGATATCATGAGTTCAAGTCAAGCTCTATAAAATCCCCAGCAGAGTCGCTAGAAACTGTGGACGCGCCCACATGAGGCCTCACGCCACAATTCAGACTCAATTGTCACGGTTCTTAATCTGAACCAAAGAGTCCAAATCTGGCAGATCGTTTTGGAAAATAGATTTTTTTGAAAGAAGTGCCAAACATGGAATGTTTTTCCAGATACAGAGTCGCCACCTAAATATTTTTTATGGGAGAATTTAGGAAACCCTGACTCGTTTGCCTAAGGCCACGTATCCGTCATCACCAAAGTTGCCTCGGCTAGGGAATTTGGGTACGATTGGGGAAGGTCAGCTATGAGCACCCCCACTCGCCCGATCAAAGATCAGCCTCTACTAACCATGACATCTAGTTTTGAAAACATTATGCGTTCTTAAACTGGTTATTAGCCTAGAATTACTATGTGATGCGCACAGTAAAAACAAGTATAGTCTAAATTGCCTAAGTCGGAACAAAGCATCGCATTTCCGTTTGTTTGGAAAATGGTTTGAATTTTGCTACTCACGAGTAGGCTAAAATACGGATTTCGATGAATGATCCAAATTCAAACAATCCAACCTTCACCCACAGGCATTCATGCAGTTATATCACATAAGCATATAGCCACGTGGTAAGCATGCTATCATGTTAACATTCACACTCATGCGAGATGCTAAAGCATAAATACTTACATCGTACTCCATGCCAAAACAGTGAACTAGTTAGTAATCATATGCATGATCCTAATTCATGTTAAGATGGCTAATGTATCGCATACAAAATGTCACTAGAATAGTCTCGACTAATCTATGAATGGCATGTGAGATGCGACAGATAACATGTATTCAAGTTTGATTTGAAATACTACGCAGTTAGTATGTTGCGCCGAGCCCGATGCATGCAATACCGATGAATGATGCACGCATGCATAACGTAAGGATGCTAAATTAAATATGCCCTAGTACTAACCATCAAAGCAGGTAAGTAAAAGGGAGAAAGAAGTGGGGGTTGGAAGACATGCACACACGCACGCACGCACACTTATTACAAATTCGCCCTCGCTCGGAGGGACCGAAAGAATAATACAATTTAACTAACTATCAAGCTAATAAAATATTACAGACAATTAACTAGTTAAGAAAATTAACTAAGCTAATTAAGCAGTAAAAATCAGCCTCGGAAAGAGGGTCCAATGCATGCATGCTCGGTTTCGCTTAGAAATCCGCCACCATGCACAAGTTGCCTCTGTGTTCCCTGCTCTGCTCCTCTTAAGCACACAAACAAGCATGTGATGGGCCAAGTATGCAACAACATACAAGGCTAATGGACATGCAAGACATGATGCAATCACAGCATGCAAAGTGTAAGACATGTAACAACATGTAAAGAGTGGACTTGGACTAATTTGGGTAGCTCTATACTAGGCCAAAAACAGTGGCCAACATGCTAAGGAATGAGAGGCAAAACACACACAAACATGCACATGTTAACCTAAACACTTAAGCATATGGAGACAACTTTTAAGCACACTTAAAAGAGGATAACATGGGCATATGGCATACATTATAAGCTCTGAAATCATGTTATAAAATGATGCTAAATCAATCTAAACAAGGAAATCAGAGTATGCAAACAAAGTCCAAAGTCTAAGACTCACCAAAGGGGTATTGAATTACCCTTAACAAAACCAAACATGGCATGAATTGAACAACTAAAATTAGAGTTTTAGCATGTTAAAACAAAGCCAAAAACACAATGACATGGCATCCTAGAGGCGGACACCTGATGGCATACGCAATGGCACAAACATGGAGCATGAAACACCAACCCTTTAAGGCCTTAAAGGAACACCAAACGCAAGCATACAAACACACCACAAGGACTAAAATGGCATGGCAAGTGGTTCCAAACCACTGAAACAAAGCAAGGATGGCATGCTAGAGGGGTCAATGCTTAGGGCATGCAAGGGTGATTACACGGTAGCTATACAAAGCAAAGCATGGATGACCCAAATGACCAAAAATAGACCTTTAGTATGCTAAAACAAGCATAAAATCTTCACAAAGGTAGGCCAAAAACATGCTAGACACAAGGCTCAAAGCATAAAGCATGTTAAGCCAATTCATGGCATTACAAGACAAGTATGCAAAGCAAGCATGGTGTGTCTAAACCAAGTAAAAACAGAGGTAAAACATGGCAAAATACTACCAATTACCTACTGAAACGTGGCCAACATGGTCTAAAAAATGGTGCTCACAAATGAGGCTTAAATGGCACATATTGAAGACAACAAGGAGAGGGGATGGCCCTCTCCTTCTTAGGACCTTAAACCACCATCCTCACCACTAAAATCCCTCAAGATTTCAGTGGTAAGGAGGCCCAAACAAGGTGGTCCCGGAGCTCACCAAAAATGCACAAAATTGGGGCCAAACAAGACCTAAGAGGGGTCAAACAACCCCAAACAACAAAACACCCTTAGACAACTATTTTAAGCAATGAAAAAAAAGACTTTTATTAGTTATATGAAAAGTCTAAAAAAAGTTGCAAGATAGTCAAAAAAGCTATGCAAAAATGGGAAATAAAGGGCAAGAACACTCACCCTTGAAGAAGACTTCCAAGATCACAAGACTAGACCTCTTCTTGGATCAAAACCAGCTCAAAAAGTCCAAGATCAACCCTCTAATGCCTCAGCAACTAAGGGAAGGTGTAATGGTAGGTGTTTGTGTGCAATAGTAAGGACAAACACACACTTAACTCACAAGGGATGGAGGTATAGAGATAGAATAGACACACACTTCTAACCCTAAAAACCAGACCTCTGGAGCTTTTTTCTAGCCTTAGAGGAGGGAGGAGAGACCTCATCTTTATAGAAGATCACTCTTGCAAAGCTTACAAAACAAGCTTGGCAAGAGTGAAATCCCTCCATACACGTGTATGAAGGGGGGCAAAGGTACATGCCAGCTAGCACAGCTGGCATAAAAATATCTGCAAAAGCAGATGCACAGTGATCAGCCAGCCAAAAATGTTATTTTGACAAAATAAATGGCCGACCGACCACAAAGAGTGCCGGCCGGCCATAACCAATAGCCGGTGGCAACAAAACATGGCCGGTGGCCTCAAGCCATGGCCGGTGAGGTGTGGGAATGGCCGACAAGCCATTCCCTGCTCCTCAAAAGCAAAATACAAGTGTTTGGTGCAAAACCAAACACAAAACATCCGAGTCGAGAGATCTTGAGGCAAGGCGTGTGGCCGAGACCTCCGGGAACTCAAGACGAACACAAACATGGATAACCACCGAGTGTTCAAATGGTGACGTCCAAGTCTTGAGGACGGTCAAAAATGGGGTGTCTATAGTATTGTGCAGAGTGTACAGTGTGTGCGATGTCTGATCGTAAAAAGGATTATATGTGTACCGTTATGCATCTGATCGGCGTGAAGCAGACCGCAGTGTGTGCAGTGTAGAGAGTACAGATAATGTAAAGCAGAAATGTAAAACAGAAAAGAAGATGTACCTCCCAAGCTCGCCAGTAGACCGCGAGCAACTGTTCGCTGCAACAGGAGGATGAGCTCATGTATCTATAGAGTGTGGCCAAGGCTGCCCCACTCCAGTCATAGCGCAGGATCCGTGTGACATCCACCAAAGCGCTCAGCAAACAGAGGGGCACGATGTTCGCCCGGTCGGCAAAGATGGTCGTCCCCAATAAGAACATGAGGAAGCTGCGTGCATACTACTCCACCTCGTCCTGAGCCATCGGTGCCTCCTCAGCTAAAGCTGGTTGAATCCGGAAGTGGTCCTCGAACCACGAGTATCTGATGAAGCCTGGACGAGCGAGAGGCAGCAGCTCACCAAGCAAATATATCTGAGCGGCCTCCCACTCATCCATATTTGTGTCAAAGGGGATCGGATCACCCCCTACCCCGATGCCAGTGAGCATCGAGAAGTCATAGGGAGTCATCGTCATGTCTCCCATGGCAGAGAAATGGAAGGAGTCGATGGTGTCCCACCACCTCTCCACCAGAGCGGCAAGAAGAGGCCTGCTCGCGGTAAGGCGTGAAAGTCCCCTGCAGAAGGCGCCGAAGCCGGCCTGGTCGACAATGTGACGGACCGCGGCCGGTAGCTCCATGTACCATTCGGGAGTAGCAACATTCATATACCCCCGGAAGGCATGGGATTCCCCCTGTATTCAAAATCAAACAGTTGCAAAGCAATATTCAATGTACAGTTTTGAAGAGCATTCAGAATTGGTAACAATACAGCTTGTGTGCACGTGTTCAGATTCAAACATACATCGGGTGCCAGTGTGCTCGCAGTGAACTACAGCATATGCTGTGTCAGTGTATTTGAGTGGTTCAGTACAGATACAGCGTGTGTGCACGTGTTCAAATTCAAACATACATTGGGTGCCAGTGTGCTCCCAGTGAACTACAGCATATGATGTGTTAGTGTGTTTGAGTGGTTCAGTACAGATATGGCGTGTGTGCACGTGTCCAAATTCAAACATACATTGGGTGCCGGTGTGCTCGCAGTGAACTACAGCATATGATGTGTCAGTGTGTTTGAGTGGTTCAGTACAGATACAACATGTGTGCACGTGTGCACGTGTTCAGATTCAAACATACATTAGGTGCGGTGTGCTCGTAGTGAACTACAATGTATGATGTGTCGGTGTGTTTGAGTGGTTCAGTACAGATACGACGTGTGTGCACGTGTTCAAATTCAAACATACATTGGGTGCCGGTGTGCTCGTAGTGAACTACAACATATGATGTGTCAGTGTGCTTGAGTGGTTCAGTACAGATATAGCGTGTGTGCACATGTTCAGATTCAAACATTGGGTGCCGGTGTGCTCGCAGTGAACTACAATATATGATGTGTTAGGGTGTTTGAGTGCTTCAGGGCAAATACAGTGTGTGTGCGCGTGTTCCAATTCAAACAGATGCGAATGCAGTGCATTCACAAATAACTTCTGATATGGGGTATCGGTGTATCCGGATCAAACAGTTAAAGGCAGAGTCGACTATTGCAGTTAAGTGTTCTACTTTACAGAAAATGAAACGAGGAAGAGTATACCTCGGAAGCGCCATGTGAAAGGTGCGTCTTTGGCTTGCGCAGAAGCAGCTCTGGTGGCACCCTCCTGTCAAAACTCCTGAACTGGCGAAGTCCGTCAGGAGACAGCTCGTGAATTGCCGGCCTGTAGGTCGCCAGATCGAACGGACGGACGCTGAGAGGCAAGAGCTCAGCCTCGGGGTCCATCTCCTACTCTGGAGGAGTCCCGCCTTGTGGAATATCGTCCGCCATCTCGAGAATGGTGCAAAATGGCCGAAAGAGTGAAAACTGGGCGAGAACGTGGAAAGTCAACCGAAAAGTCAACCCCCGGGAGGGTGAAAAATGGCCGAAAAGGTCGGGGTGCAGAAAAGGCACAGGAATCGGGGTAAACTCGAGGGAAACAAACCTCGGGTGGTGAGAATCGAGAAAAAGATGCCGAAATGAAGTTTTGTTCGGTTCAAAATGTTCGAAACGCGAAGGAGATCACGAATCGAACGATGAAATGGGCCCTAAAACCGAGGAAAACGGAGGATAGGAAGGAGGAAAATGACCTAGGGAGAGAGGGGAAGAAATTTCAAGCAAGAGGAAGTGAGAAATATAGGGCTAGAAGACCTATATTTAAAGACCCGTGCCGATTTGACCAAACTACCCCGATTCAGGCATATTTGGCCGGTCGGCCACATTGTTGGCCGGTCGGCCAAATAGATGGCCAGTGGACCTTTTGGGTGGCCGATGGATGGCCAGTGACCTCCCACGATGGCCGGTGAACCTCTTACACCTTTGTTTGGGTCTTTGATATGGTTTGGGGCCTTCATTGCTCGGGATAGTGCTTCCATTGCTCAACACAGTGCAAGAAAATGCATTTCTGAAGCTTAACCGGTCTCTGTGCCGTGTCTTCTGTGCGTAGCACTCGAATACATGCGAGGTGTATCTCTTTTGTATCCTTTTTGTCTCTTGCAAGATTTGAAAGATGCCCCACATGCATACGTTACAACGTTTTGTCGTGAAACGCGCATTGGTTATACGTCATTTCACTCGCATCGTTATGCACACATCTCGCATTGTCATGCGCATGTCATACTTGCATTAGCATGCACATTCTTTAGGTCACATCGTCATGTGTACCTCACATGCATTGTCATGCATATCAAGCAACGCGCGTTATCGCGCATTCGAGTTCATATGCATTGTCATGCATTCTAAGCAACATGGGTTGTCGCGCATTCAAGATCACATGCATTGTCATGCATTTCGAAAGACATGCGTTATCACGCATTCAACCTCATGTGCATTGTCATGCATCTCAAAAGACGTGCGTTGTCACACATTCGTTTCATGCACTTTGCATGCATAAAAAAAAAAACATGCATTTCAAAAAAAAAAAAAAAAACATGCATCATTCGCACTTTGCATGCATTTCAAAAAACAACAAACATACAGCATCATGCACTTTGCATGCATTTCAAAAAAAAAAAAAAATAAAAATAAAAAATAAAAAAAAAAACAACAACAACAACAAACATACATTATCATGCACTTTGCATGCATTTCAAAAAAAACAAACAAAATATATATATACATCATCATGCACTTTTCATGCATTTCAAAAAAAAAAAAAAATGCATTGTCATGCATTTTTCTTCCTTTTGCATTGTCATGCATTTCAAAAAAAAAAAAACAAAAACAACATATATATGTCATGCATTCCGTTGTACATATATTGTAAATAGCGCATATGTCATGCGACATTGTAAATATGGCATTTGCATACATTCATTGTACATCGCATTGTACATATCCATTGCATATTGTATATATTGCATTGTAGCTTGCATGCATTCACTGCATCACCTCCATCTATGACTTGCGCCTTTCCATGTTGAGCTTAGTCTGGTATGTGCCCATACTTTTCGCGTTGAAGCACGATTATGATATTATGTGTACGCATCCATTGTTGAGGGTGACGACACCGTTTCCGTGTTAAACATGGTTGGTATGTGTCCATGCATTTCCTAGGCAAAATGTGTTTTGGCTGCATGCCTTATCCCCTACATCCACTGCGTTCTAGCTTGTAAATATTGCATTATAGCTTGCATTGTCATGCATCTTTCCTTATATGCGTTGTATTGCATTCTTCCTTACTTTGCATTGTCATGCATTTCCTTACTACATCATTTAGTATGTAGGTTTCATTGTACATAGCTTGCATTGTCATGCATTCATTGTATTGTACATAGTTTAGCTTGCATGCATTTGCATCATTCATCAATGGCTTGCGCCTTTCCATGTTGAGCTTGGTCTGGTATGTGCCCATACTTCTCATGTTGAAGCACAGTTATGATATTACGCACCTAGGGTTGTGGGTGACGGCACCGTTTCTGTGTTAAACACGGTTGGTATATGTCCATGCTTTTCCTAGGCAAGATATGTTTTGGTCCCACGCCATATCCACTGTATATACTGCATTGTAGTGTAGTTCGATTGCATCCAGCATTTAGGATCATGAGCTGTTCTGAGTATAGCATGCCTCACTTATGTCATTCCACCCAATTACTTGTTCTTGTGTTCTGTCTACATCACTCATAGTTTTGCATGTGTACGAGCCTATTCCATGACTGGTATTGTGGTTTGAGGGTTGCGGCACCTTTTCTATGGTGAACGGACTTTGCATCTCCATCATCTTTATGACATTTGTGTGGTTTTTGAACCGCTCATGATTTGATCATGATTCAATTGCATTGCATATCATTTGCATTATTTATACGTAGATTTGTAAATGTTGCATATCATTTTGCATCCATTCCGCATTGTTTTGCGTTGTCACACATAGGTTGCATTGTCATGCACTCCTACACTTGTGTTGTCACGCAGCTTTCGATTGCATCGTTTTGCAAGTTGCTAACAATATTGTACTTGTTGAGTTTTCTTTCTCTTTCAGGCACGATATTGTATGTACGGTTCATTTGAAGCTGGTGCAACCAAACGAGCCGCACAGGTATTGTATTCTCCGAGTGAGACATATCGAGAATTGAATAATTCTCTTGCACTCTCTCTGCATTGTAGTGTAGTTTGGTTTGTGCTAGCTTAAAACTGTTGCATTGTTATGCTTCGTTACAGCTTTCTTCGCATGATCATAAGTTATGTTCGGCTTCTTGCATTGTCAGTTGCATTTTGCCCCCGCCTTCGGGCGCATATCTTTATTGTCTTGCATGCTTTGTCTAAGCCTTCGGCCTTGTCAAAAATGCGTCGTCTCTGGGCTTTGACATTCACCCCCGTCATTGCTATGACTTTCGAGTTCTGTCCAAGAGGGGCAACTATAGATACCCCATTTTTTATCGTCCTCAAGACTTGGACGTCACCGTTTGAACACTCGGTGATTATCCATGTTTGTGTTCGTCTTGAGTTCCCGGAGGTCTCGGCCACGCGCCTTGCCTCAGGATCCCTCGACTCGACTGTTTTGTGTTTGGTTTTGCACCAAACACTTGTGTTTTGCTTTTGAGGGGTAGGGAATGGCTTGTTGGCCATCCCCACACCTCACCAACCATGGCTTGAGGCCACCGGCCATTGTTTTGTTTCCATCGGCCAAATGTTTGGCCGGCCAGCACTCTTTGTGGTCGACCAACCATTGTTTTGGCCAATTTGTCTTTTTTGACTGGCCGACCACTGTGCATCTGCTTTTGCAGATATTTTTATGCTAGCTGTGCTAGCTGGCATACACTTTGCCCTCCCTCCATACACGTGTATTGAGGGATTTCACTCTTGCTTAGCTTGTTTTGTAAGCTTTGCAAGAGTGATCCTCTATAAAGGGAGGGCCCTCCCCCAGGGTTACAAAAAAAGCACCAGAGGTCTGGTTTTAGAGTTAACATAGTGTATCTATTCTATCTCTATATCTTCCTCTCTTTGTGTATAAGTGTGTGTTTGTCTTTACTTTTGTTCACAAACACCTAGTGTTACACTATACCTTTAGTTGCTGAGGCATTAGAGCGTTGTTCTTGGAGTTCTTGGGTGGATTCAAGCTTGAGAAAGCTGCTGGAGCATTGTTCTTGAAGAAAGTCTTCAAGGGTAATAACCTTGTCCTTTATTCCCCATTCTTGCATAGGCTTTTATCCATCTTTGCTTGTTGTTTTAAGCTTAGTATATAACATATAAAAGTCTGGTTTTTACTTGCTTAAAATAGTTGTTTAAGGTTGTTTTGGTGTTTAGGGTTGTTTGACCCCTCTTAGGCCTTGTTTGGCCCCCATTTTGTGCTATTTTGGTGAGCTCCAGGACCACCTTGTTTGGGCCTCCTCACCACTGAAATCTTGAGGGATTTCAGTGGTGAGGATGGTGGTTTGAGGTCCTAAGAAGTAGAGGGCCATCCCCTTTCCTTGTTGTCTTCAAAATGTGTCATTTTTGCCTCTTGTGCGAGCATCATTCTTGAGTTCATGTTGGCCATGTCTTAAGTGTTATTTGTGCTTATTTTGCCATAATATAGCACTATTTTTACTTGGTTAGACACACCATGCTTGCCTTGCATACTGGTCTTGTAATGTCATGAATTGCCTTAACATGTGCCTAGCATTTAGACTATCATGCTTACTTGTTTTGGCTTAGCTTTGTGAAGCTTTTATGCATGTTTTAGTATGTTTGAGGTCTATTTTTGGTTGCTCGGGTCCTCCATGCTTTGCTTTGTATAGCTACCATGCAATTCCCCTTGTGAGCCTTGAGTGTTGACCCTGCTAGCATGTTTTACTTGCTTTGTTTCAGTGGTTTGGAACCACTTACCATGTCATTTCAGTCCATATAGCATGCTTGTATGCTTGCATTTATGGCTCCTTTGATGTTTCAAAAGGTTTGTGTGTTATGCTCCATGATTGGTTCATTTTGCATGCCTTTAGATTTAGGCCATTTAGATGCCATCTAGGTGTGCCCTTGACCTTGTTTTGGTCTGCCTTGGGGTGGTTTTGAGTCCCCTTGGCCCTTTGAGTCTTGGTTGGCATGGCCATGGTTTAAGCCCCTTGGCTTGCCTTGAGTTTTGGACATTGTTGCATGCTTGGCTTGTCTTGCCTACTTGGTTTGGCACCTTTTATAACATGATTTCAGAGTTTTGTATTGTTTCCATATGTCCATGTTTATCCCTTTTAAGTGTGCTTAAAAGTTGCTCCTTTATGCCTAAGTGTTGGACCATGTTTGTATGCATGTTTGTATATGTTTTGGCCCCCATTTCCTTGGCATTTGGCCACTGATTTTGGCATGCTTGAGAGCTACCCATGTTAGTGTAAGTTCATCCCACAGTGTTATTGCATGCATGCCTTGCATATTGTCGCATGCTTGCTCCATTTTACCTTGTGTCGCATGCCTAGGATGCATGGCATCTTGTGTGCATGCCTTGCCCCTTGAGTCACCATGATAGAGGTTGGATCTTTATGTGTTTGTTCGATTTGCATTACATTTGAAATCAAAATGCACAACTTGGCCTCTTTGGCCATCACGCATTGGAATGCACGATTGATGGTCCGAGGGCCGAGTACCAAACTCCTTTGAGTCATGAATATGATAAGGAGTGTGGTTGGTGCAAACATTGCTTGAAATGCATTGCCATGCCATGTTTTGCCCTCTGCTGCTGTCAAAACAGGTTTCTGCAAGCATACATGGTTGGCCGACCATCTCTACTGCCGATCGACCAAACATTTTTGGCCGAGAGCTATACAAATGGTCGATGACCACTCCCCTATGGCCAGTGACCATTCCTCATGGCCGGTGGCATCCCCCAGTGTCCATAGAGTGTACCTTGGGACTTTTGCAGTCTTTAGAGGAGGAAAACAGTGAAAACAAAGGCAGCTTGTGCATGGCATTGGATTTCCGGGCGAAGCCAATCCGAGCATGCGTGCATCCCTCTTCTCGAGGCCCCTGTACTGCTTTCAGTAGCTTAATTGATTCATTAATTAGTTAAGTGTTGTATAATTTAATTAATTAGCTTGTAGGTTAATTAAATTGTATTATTCTTTCGGTCCCTCCAAGCGAGGGCGAATGTGTAATAAGTGTGGGTGCGTGTGTGCATGTCTTCCAACCCCCACTTCTTTCTCCCTTTTGCTTACCTGCTTTTGATGGTTAGTATTAGGTCATATTTAATTTAGCATCGTTATGCTATGCATGCGTGCATCCATTCATTTGTATTGCATGCACCGGGCTTGGCACACCATGCTAACTGCATAGTATTTCAAATCTAACTTGAATACGTGCTATTTGTTGCATTCCACATGCCATCCTAGGATTAGCCGAGTCTATTCTAGTTGCATTTTGTATGTGATGCATTAGCTATTTAACATGGACTTGGATCATACATTGATTACTAACAAGTTCTTTGTTTTGGCTCGGAGTACTCGGTAAGCTTTTTATGCTTTAGCATCTTGCATGAGTGTGAATGTTAAACGTGACAGCATGCTTACCATGTGGCTATATGCTTATGTGATGTAAACTGCCTGAATGCCTGTGGGTGAAGGTTGGATTGTTTGAGTTGGAACAATTCGTTGAAATCCGTGTTTTAGCCTACTTGCGAGTAGCAAATTTCAAACTGTCTTTCAAACAAACGAATATGTAATGCTTTGTTCCAAATTCGGTGATCTAGTCTATACTTGTGTGTTGTGCGCATCACGTAGTAATTCTAGCTAATTAATCGGAATAAGAATGCATATGTTTTCAAAACAAGATATCATGGTTAGTAGAGGCCGATCTTCAGATCAGGCGAGAGGGGTTGCTCATAGCTGACCTTCCCCAATCGTACCCAAGTTCCAAAGCCGAGGCAACTTTGGTGATGATGGACACGTGGCCTTAGGCAAACGAGTCAGGGTTTACTAAATTCCCCCATAAAAAATATTTAGGTGGTGACTCTGTATCTGGCAAAGCAGTCCATGTTTGGCACTTTTTTCAAAAAAATCTGTTTTCCAAAACGATTTGCCAGATTCGGACTCTTTGGTGATTTATCAGTCTTGCATTGCACATTGCGAGATCAGATTAAGAACCGACACAAATCGAGTCTGAACTGTAGCATGAGGCCCACGTGGGCGCATCTGCACTTGGGTAGGTGGGACGGGGTGATATAGATGTTAGGATCATAAGACACGACCCCAATGTGGATAAAGTTAATACGTTTGGGGGATGGAGCTTGGCTATGCGGTGGGAGAGGGTTTGTTGTGACGTTGGGTTTTTTTGGAGGCACAATCACCTGCTTGTCAACGAGATCTTGAATCTCATGACGCAATCTAAAACATTGGTCAATGTCGTGACCATGTTGTTGGTGATATGTGCAGTATTTTGCTGGGTTATGAGAGGGGGGGAGTGGATTTGGTAATGGCCTCGGCTCCAGGGGCTTTAAGTGCCCTTTCCTGATTAATACCCCCAGAGCCTTGGACAGGGGCATGTATAAAGGCGTAAGGGTTCTTTGGCCTCTGGGTTGGTATTTGGTGGTTTGTGTGTTGCTTCCGGACGCGCCGGAGAAAGGCGTAGCTGCCATGGGTCTAGGAGGGGGAATGGTAGTGATCTTGCTTACTTCCGAAGCTCTAGCATTTGCAGCATTGTTGGTGCCTGTATTGTTGTTGCGGTTGAAGGTTCTTCTGGGTTGCTCTCTGTCTTGGTCAATCAGACCTTGTTTCATAGCATCCTCAATTTGTACTCCCATCTCGTGCAAATCTGAAAAGGTAGGGAAGGGGAGCACGATCATTTTCTACATCAGTTTTGGCTGGAGATTGCGCACAATCATCCGGATTTGATCTTTATCAGTAGGCCTTAGGGTCATCATTGAGGCCTTGGCCCTCCACTGGGCTACAAAATCTGAAAAGTTCTCCGTAGGCTCCTGCCTTGTTGTGTCAAGATCACGGGTTGTAATCTCGATTTTAGTGTTGTAGGAGTACTATGCAATGAAAGCCTCGGCCATCTCATCCCAGTTTCGTTTGACATCGTCTTCTAATTTCGCGTACCAGATAGCGGCCACACCCGACAAGGTCCGGCCGAATAATGAAAGCTTCTGCGGTCTGGTGAGGCCCATCGGCCGTAGTATATTTGAGAACAACCAGAGATGCACCATGGGGTCCCCAGATCTATCGAAGCGGTCAATTTGTGGCATTTTGAACCTATTTGGCAGCGTCACAACCATGTCAGTATACCCGTCCTTGATGTCTGGGATGGACTTTACCCCTTGGGATTTCTTGAATAACTTCTCAAGCTTGCTCAACTTTAGCGTTGTATGCTCCACCTCGAACTCAAAGGGAGAGTCCGGTTGATTGACAGGCGTAGGTGCCTTAGATAATTGAGGTAAAATCGGGGGCGGAGCCGGCCCCGTTGGGATGTCCGTATCTCCCTGGACATTTCGTACCTCCCCAGGTGCTGGAACTTCTGGTGGGGGAGGAGCTTGGTGTGAAGAAAATGCCCCGGCTTGTTGTTGCAGCCTAGCAATTAACTCTGCCTGATGGGCCATGATCTCGGCCTGTTGTTTGGCAAACTCATCTCGACAAACACCGTCCTGCTGCATGGCTCTCATGGTCTCCTGCATCTGACGTATCATTTCCTCAACTCCTGTCGTTCCTGCCATACTGCCCTGATTTGTCTGAACTACCGGTAAGTCTATCTCTATGGCAACAATTGAGACCTCAGTCCAACTGTCCACTGATGGGGTAAACCACTGCTTTGGCAACCTCTACTCGGATACACTACGTTTTCTCGACCTCCGTCTGATAACCGGGGGTAGGGAATGATACACTAGTTGTCCATCGACCAGATCCTCAGATCAATGGAGTCGACGACCTCTTGTCCAGAGTGCTTGGGGAATACCTGCTTGGTCTGAAGCAATTGTGCTAAACTACCTAGCAAAAAGATAAATAAAGCAATAATAAGGAAACACACAACCAGATAAATGGACAGCATAACGGCTTAAAACAAACAACACACAGTTGGGCATCACAACACAGTTGATAAGCTGAAAATATACTGTTCTCAAGTACTGATCATTGTTCCCAATTTACTGCCCCCAAAACTGAATCTGATACCCGCAAATAACTGATTCAAAAAATAATGAACTGGTGCCCGCAGGCCTGATACCCAAACTTGTAAACTGATACATGCATTCCTGTAGAGACGCACTCTAAAACCACATAACAAACAAGTGAGAGCCAAAACACCCCTATGTTGGAGTAAGGTTTCCCTGTCCTATTTTGTTAGGAGCTAGGGTTTCACTACGCACGCAACGGCTTCAAACAACCTAAAATCGGGTAAGCCGGTAAGCAACCTGTCCTAGTTTGGAATGGTCACTATGGATTTCGTTATGCACTAGGTCGAATGGTCAAAAGGGTGCCCCGATAAAGACCGAGGTTTGTGTTCCCATCGTGGCAGAGCCCGCAACCGGTCAGCCTTATGGCACGCTTCGCAAAGCGAGCCTCCGGCAAACCGTTCAGGAATAGCATACAGTAAACACGGTGTTCTAGGCGCACCAATGCAAATGCAATGCAAAGAAACACATAAGTGTACTCAAAACCAGATATCATGAGTTCGAGTCAAGTTCTCTAACTCCCCAGCAGAGTCGCCAGAAACTGTAGACAGCCCCGAACGTCCCGGGAGGGAATCCCGTTTTGTTCATATGGGCTCACTACAGTTCAGGACTCAAATGTCACGGTCCTGTATCTAATCTCGCAGAGTGCAATGTAAGACCGATGAATCATCAAAGAGTCTAAATCCGGCAAATCATTTTTGAAAACAGATTTTTTTGAAAGAAGTGCCAAACATGGACTGCTTTGCCAAATACAGAGTCACCACCTAAATATTTTATTTTGGAAAATTTAGGAAACCCTGACTCGTTGCTTAAGGCCACGTGTCCGTCATCACCAATGTTGCCTCGGCTCGGGAACTTGGGTACGATTGGGAAAGGTCACTTCGTGAGCACCCCCACTCGCCCGATCAAAGATCAGCCTCTATTAACCATGATATTGAGTTTTGAAAACATTATGTGCTCTTATTCCGGTTATTAGCCTAGAATTACTATGTGATGCGTATAGCATACAAGTATAGACCAGATCGCCTGAATTGGAACAAAACATCTCATGTTTGTTTTTTAAAGCGGTTTGCTACTCGTAAGTAGGCTAAAATGTGGATTTCCCACCCTCAGGTGGGCTTAGAAAACATGATGATTTGCCACTCTCAAGTGGGCTTAAGACTCACAGTCAATGCATTATTCCAATTCACATAATCCAACCTTCACCCACGGGCATTCAGGCAGTTATATCACATAAGCACTTAGCCTCATGGTAAGCATGCTATCATGGCAGTCACTCACACATATGCAAGGATGCTAAAGCATAAATACTTACTGAGTACTCCAAGCTAAAACAGAAACTAGTTAGTAATCAATGCATGATCCTAACTATACAGAAATGCTTGATGCAGCACATGCAGGAATGCAACTATAATAGGCTCGGCTATTCTAAGATGGCATATGATGATGCTATAGCTAACACGTATTCAACTTGAAATTGAATTACAATGTAGTTAGTATGATGCGCCGAGCCCGGTGCATGCAAGACAGATGAATGGATGCAAACATGCGAGCATAAGTATGCTAATTGAAACATGCCCGAATCTAACCATCATAAGTTGGTAAATAAAAGGGAGAAAGACGTGGGGTTGGAAGACATACATCACACACACGCACACTTATTACAATTGTGCCCTCGCTCGGAGGGTCCGAATAAATAATTACAGTCCAAATAAATAATTAAATATTACAAAACCCTAATTAATTAACAAATTAACTAGGAAAGCAAGTAAATTTGCATGCAAGCTGAATGGACCGCCTCAGCTCTATTCCGAATGATGAAAGATGCATGTATGCTCGAGCTGCCTCGTCGGAAAATTCCTCACGATGCCCCGATTTGCCTCTGTTAGCAATTAATCCCAGAATGCTGTGCAAAGCTCTAGAAGGCTGCCGATTTCTGGTTTGCTGCAACAGAGAGCAAGAAAGGGGCATGGCAAAGTATTTTCACATATGTATGCACACCTTGATCCTCGTGCCACCAATCACGCGTCTCGATGCATGATGGCCGAGGAGCCGAATTGCATGACTCGATGTGAAATGAATGCACATGACAATACAACAAGGCCTAGACTCCATCACGGGTAATCCGGAGTGTCGGTGACCGGGAATTGAGACGCGTTTCATCACTTTGAGTACGAAACGTCCCTCGTTTCCCGTGCTTGGGCTAACTCCTATCCCAAACACAATGCAATAAGATGGCATACACAATGCAACTAACATGCAACCTAGCATACGCAATGCTATGGACTAAAATGGCATAAACAACGCACGTGACATAACATGGCATACGCAATGCTCTAACATGCAACCTAGCATACTCAATGCTACGGACTGAAATGGCATGCACAATGCATGTGATGTAACATGGCATACGTAATGCTCTAACATGCAACCTAGCATACGCAATACTATGGACTGAAATGGCATACACAATGCATGATGGACTTACACCAACATGAGTGGACCTCAGCCACACTCACATCAGTGGCCATATGATGAAAATGAGACAACCGAAATACATGCAAACATGCACGAATGCAATGGACTGATCCTAAGGCACAACATGCAACTCTAACAAAGCATGGCAAGGAATGAAATATGGCATAGGGTGGCGCATGATACATCTCTAAAATGGCATAAAATATGGTCCCGAAACATGCAAATATGGCACACAATGCAAGCTAGGGGGCCCGGGTACCGAAACTAGTGAAGTGTGTTACACTAGAGGTACCCAAAGCAATGCACCAAAGGCAAAACCAACCCCAAATAGACCCTAGGCAGGTCTGAAACAGTGGGGAAATGGCCTAAAATGATGGCTCGGAATGCAACGAAATAGAGCTCATTCAATGGTCCGAAAACAAGGCATACAAGTCTGACTCTCAAACATATTTAAAGAGTATAAAACATGGCAATATGGCATTCAAACAAGCTCTGAAATATGATGTATAATGAGCCCAAAACATGAACACGCCTCAGTATATGCATGGAATGAACCTCAAAACTCAAAGTTAAGCATGGGTATTGAACTACAAGCATGCAAAACCAACATCATTCAACCATGAGACTCAAAAACAGAGCTAGGGAAATCCAAAATAAGCACAATATTCGTTTAAGGTATGGCCAAAAAGTGTTAAAATCAAGGGTCAACAAAGCATGCAAAGAAAGCTAGTGAACCATGAGTTACACTACAACTATATGGAGCATATGAAGGCTCACAAAAACAGCCAAAAACAGAAGTATTCCATGCCAAAATATGTCCAAATAACCACTGAAACTCAGTCAATGCATGCAAGAATGATGGGCTCCTTTGAAAGGTCAATAAGGGGGTTGTTCTACACATGCATGATGGACACACATAATGGCAAAACCACCTCTGGACAGAGGTTTTGAGGGTCCTAAAACCCACTGAAAAGAGCCTGAAATGGGTCTACAAAACATGCAAATAAAGGCCCCCTTGAAAGGCCTCGAATGGGATTGTTTTACGCATGCATCAAAGACACAAAATATGGCCAAAAGGGCTCTGAATAGAGTCAAGGAAGACCTTCAAACTCACAAATAATGGCTTGAAAGAAGACTTCTCAACATGAAAAATAGAGCTCCTTTGGAAGGCCAACAAAGCTAGTAAAGAGAACAAGGGGTGAGAGGGCCACCCCTCTCTGATTTTAGGGCTCAAAAATACATCTAAGCCATTGAAAATCCACTGGATTTTAGTGGCTAAAAGGCCAAACCAAGGCCAATGAAAATGCTCAAATGCATGGCTCAAAGCATGAGGAAATGAAGCATGAAAGGAGGTAGATGACCCCAAACAGAAAGGAGTCCTTAAACAAACATGTTTAGAAGATCAAAACAAGACTTTTTCCAGTTTATGTCAAAACCCAAAAATGCTTGCAAATAGGGCTAAGTTATGAAGCAAAATAATGAAAAAATAGAGAAAATGATGACTTACCCTTGTAGCACAGCAATGCAGCAAGTTCTGGACCAAGAAGATGAGCCTTCAACCTCTAAAAAACAGCTCCAAGGTGATTGAATGGATGGTGGAGGTAGTAGGCTATGATGTGTAGTGTAAATGGCCAAGAATATTAGGGTTTGGAGCTTGAAGAAGAGAGCTATGGAGGGTGGGGTGTATCTATCTCAGCCAAATGTTTCTAATCCTTGCAAATGGAGAGGGAAGGTTTGTTTTATAGAGGAAGAGAGCCAAGGCTTCTTGGAGAAGCCTCAAGAAAGGGTCAAAGCTTCTCAAAGAAGCTTAACCAAAAGGCTCAAGCTTCTTGAGGAAGCTAGACCAAAGGGGTCAGGCTTCCTTAAGAAGCTTGACAAAAGGGTCAAGCTTCTCCTTGAAGCTAAGCAAAAGGATCAAATCTTCCTTTAGAAGACAAACAAAGGGGCAAAATCTCGGAGGAGGGTCAAGTGCTTCATAGTTAGCACAACTGTGTTGCACTCAGGAGGGCTAAAAAGGACATGGTTGGCTGACCAATTCAAGTGATCAGCCGACCACTTGCCCTGGTTGGCCGACCAGGGTTCAAAAGGCTCAAGGTGCAAAGCTGGTCGGCCATACCAGAAAGGTGGCCTCCCAGATGAGTGGAATACAACTGTATGGTTGGAGACCAGAAAATGTGACCCAGGAGAGAGAAAAACTAGCTTTTAAGCAAGGTTCAAAAGGGTCAAGAAGAAAAGCTGGTCGGCTAACCCATATTGGTGGCCTCCCAGATGAATGCAACATAATCGTGGTATGGGAGACCCAAAATTGTGGCTCAAAATGAGGGAGACCACCTACCTGCCAAGAAAATCAGCTGGAGGAGAGAGAAATGGTCTCCAAAAGAATTGCTGGTCTCCCACCCTACTACCACCTTCCTAACAATGAAAATAGGGTCCATGCCAAAAATGAACCCACACCGATGCAAAACGAAGGTTCAGGGGCCAAAACGCGTAGTCTGGGGCCCCGAAAACTGACTATGAAGCACCGGAGATGGCGTACAACCACGAAGGTGGTCTCCCTGGCCACAATGTCCCTCTAAGGAGAGGAAACAAGGTGTGTGCCAAAAATCGGAGCAAACAGAGGTAGTTGAGCGGTCTCGAACCGAGGCACACGGCCGACGGCTTTGAAAATCATAAACTGGTCTCCAAATGAGAAAATGGCCTACGACCACAAAACATAGCCTACGGTCACTGAGAGATGGTCTACGAGACCTCTCCCACCCTTCAGGAAGAGAAAACAAAGAAAATAGGACCTGGTTCGCAAACCGAGGCAAAGCACAAAAGAGCCCCGAAGTTCGGAGGCAAGGCTCGCAGTCGAGACTCTGAAACCTCAGAACGAGCACAATATGCATCATCACCGAGCGCTCAATCAGTGACGTTTGAGTCTGAAGGTCAGTCAAAATGGGGTGTATACACCGTTCATTCCCCTTTCTCTTCCAATCCTCTACATTTGCCCCAGCCAAAAAGCATGGGGGTTATGGCTTACTTCTCTGGCAACAGTATCTCTCTACCTCCAACTTCTACCCAATCTCGATCCTAGAAGGTGTCCTTGTTTATTCATCATATAGATAGATTGGGCGCTCACATAGTTCTCCTAATCCTCTGCCATAATAGACTGCACCAACTGGGTCTCTACTATGGTGAACCCGGAGAGGAACACATCTTTTTCTCTGTGTAGCATTTCCAAAAAGGGTGTGGTGATTCCAGGGGGAGGATGGATCGAAGAATTTCCATAAACAGTCATAATCCCCCATTTGAAAGGATACTTCACCAATTGGTGCACCGTTGAAGAAACTGCTTTCATTTGATGCAACCAAGGTCAGCCTAAGAGTAGATTGAAGGTTGCTGGCACATCCATCACATGGAATTCAACCTCATGTTCGGATGGACCAATCAGTATCTAGTTCTTAAAGGTCCCCATGACATCACGGCTGGTATTGTCATAAGCTCAAACGGCATGTATCGTAGGCATGAAGTCAACTAGCTTCAAGTCTATGGCATAAGTGGTGTCCTCGCTGGACATACGCTGATTGCAAAGCCGGTGTCCACCAATGCTACCGGGATCTACTTTTTTTTGGCTTTCCAAGGTTACTTACAGAGGTTTGTTGTGGTTGGCCCCCTTGGGCAGCAACTCTTTGTCTGTAAAAGACAACAATGGAGTAACATCCCCAAATGTGACCAAAGACACTAGTTGGTCGGTTGTGGTGTCTATAGGCAGCTTGGTCTTGTTTAGTGCCTTTAGCAATGCTTGCCTGTGTTGCCGAGAAGCCATCTGTAGCCCCCAAATTGAAATATCTACCTAGATCTTTTTAAGTTGCCTCAATACCAAGCCATCTTTTATATCCTTCTTCTTCGACTTCTCAACTTCTTTCCCAGAGGGTTCTACTTGATCTAGGGATGGGGGTTTGAAATAACGACCATTTCTTGTCATGTGGTTGATTTCATCCATGTACCATGTATTGTTAAGGGCACCGATCTTTCATCCCTCATCAGTGTACGCAAGCCTTAGATCACTATCCTCCCATCATTCTCTCACAGTCATTGTTGGGCCATTATCGGCTCTACCCGGATCATGTTCACGTCACGCCCTCTGTCGACACGCCGTTCCTCCTCTGCGGCTGATTCAATCTCTGTCTTAGATACCGTCTGAGTTTGTTTGGCATCTTTTCCGGGTCACCAGATTCTCATTTAGGCTTTTCTGTAGTTTGGACATCATCTACCTTTGACTCGACATCTTTCTTTCTTTCTTTCTTTTCCCTTTTCTCCTGCTCTCGGCCTATTTTTCTTTGTATTTCCTCTGTTCTCTCTCTCTCTCTCTTTGGAATTGTTCCAACATTCACTCATTCTCAATGATGGGCTTGCCCTCAGCTTTGCTATTCTCGTCAATTTCCTCTTCTTTCAAATTCTTCTTCCTCTGCTCTTCTGTATTGGATTCCTCTTCACTACTTAACCACTCATGGCTAGATTCAGGCTGGTTCAGATCCCACCACCCGATTTGAACAATGCCCACATCTTCTTCTTCAAAGAAATAGAGGTTCTCTCAGTCTTTCTCTATTTCTGCTAGGTCATCAAGGCATTATTCAAGCCAATCATCCAGATTTTGTCCAGACCCATTTTCTCTAATGGCATTAAGGCTAAACGAATCTGGTACTATGATTGCAGGCTTTGGTTGGTCAGAAGCCACAATATACCGACTGCGGTCATACTCTTCCACGGGTGAGGGCCCATTCTCCACAACTTGGGTGTCAGACAACCTTTCTTTTGGTGAATTTTTCTTCTCTTCAACTAATGCCACCACAGGCTTTGAAAGGGTTTTGAGTGTTATCATGCACAAATCTTGCTTTTAGGAATAACCACCACAGATTTAGGCCAATGGGACGGGGCGATATATATATATATATTAGGGTTGAAGATAGGCGGTAGTGTATAGATAAGGTTGATATTTCTGGGTGGGAGGACTTGGTTATGGACAAAGAGCGGGTTGGTGGTCATATTTGGCTTTGAGGGGGGGGGGGCTATGATCTTATTGTCGATGAGATCTTGGATCCCATGACAAAGGCGATAGCAATGATCAGTGGGGTAACCATGCTATTGGTGGAAAACACAATATTGGGCGGGGTTGTGTTTAGCTCGGAGTGGGTCAGGGAGAGGTCGAGGATCAAGGGGCATAAGGTTCCATTTTTCCATTAGAAGTTTGAGAGCACGGGCTGGACTCATATGAAGGGGGGTGAAGATTCTATATTAGTTTCGAGCTAGACTGGCGGATTGTGAGGTTGCATTAGCGAAGGGATCGGCTATCTTAGCCATTGTGGTGATGGTACTGATCTCGACAGGCCTAGGAATAGTGCCATTGCTAGCATTGGTACTCCTAGTAAATGACCTCTTTGTCGATTCACTTGTTTTCTAGTCACTTGTTCTGTGGATAATGCCTTTCTTGAAAGCACTCTCAATTTGAACCCCCAGCTCATGTAAAGTAGCAAAGGTAGATAGTGGCGCGACTATCATCCTCTGTAACATGTCTGGTTCGAGATTCTGAACTACCAACCAGACTTGTTCCCTTTCTGAGGGCCTATTTGTCATTCTGGTTGCCTTTGCCCTCTATCTTGTAACAAAATCAATGAAGGGTTCCTTGGGATTTTGAGTGGTTGTGTCTTATTCGCTGATCATTGCCTCTATCTAAGTATTGTAGGAATATTGATTAACGAATCCCTCAGATAGTTCTTCCTAGTTCATTTGGTCGAGTCCTCCAATTTGGCATACCAAATAACTGTCACGTCTGATAAGGTTCTTCCAAATAATGACAATTGCTGAGCCTAAGTCATGCCCATTGGTTTTAGGACATCCGAGAAGAGACGGACATGAATAATAGGATCTCCACTTCCATCAAATCTGTCGATGTGAGACATTTTGAACTTTTCTAGCAATCTTACAAAAGCCTCGATATAACTATCTTCAATGTCCATGATGGAATTGAAGCCTTGAGATTTCTTGAGCACCTTCTCCAGCTTGGCAATTTTTATCATAGCAAGATCATTGTCATTGATGTCAAAAGGAAGAAGTCCCCCGTGAGGCTGTGCCAGAGGCCAGAAAGCTTGAGCTTGTGCTAACATTTCTTGGGGATCCGGGACTTGAGGGGTTTCAACCGGTGGAGGTAGATCAGGGTTCGGCTGGGCAGCCAGGACCGGATGTACAGTAGATGCCGATGTTACAAATGGGCGTCGCATTTCAGCAATAGTCTCACCTTAAGCGGCAATTCTTTAGTTCAGTGTATCCATGGTTCTTTGAAAAGCTACCATCATAGTAGCAACCTCCTCTGGACTGCTGTGTGCCATTGCGAGTCAGGGAGAGTTAGCTATTGGCGAATTGAGTAGGTAAGAATGGATAGGCAACTACTGAGTGCTCTGTGCTAGCAAAAACTAACTGGTTCTTCTCCTCCGAACAACTGGTGGGAAAGAGACTAACGATGGTTGACCATCAACTAGATCTCGAATTTCGCATAGCCTACCGGCGCGAGTCCACAAAACTTGGAGAATATCAGATCTTTCTGAAGGTATGATTGCAAGACTACCTAGCAAAATAAATCAAGAAAAAGAAAACAATAATAAAAAATCGAACAGCACCTATGCGCAAATTTGCAATAGATATGATCATAGCTTGAAGGACTGTATTTCCCACTGAATTTTACCCCCACAAACTGATATCAACTTTACCACTAATATGAAGCATTCCTATACAATTTCACTATAAAACACATACTAGGTAAAGAGAGCCAAAACACCCCTATGAGGGGGGCAGGGTTACCCTGTCTTAGATTTGACATGATCTAGGGTTTTACTACTTCAAGCAAGTAGTTTCACAAAATCCTGCACACGGGTGAGCATCATGTCTTATGTTAAAACAGTCACTATGGCTTTACTATATGCACTAGGTCGAATGGTTAAAAAGGGTACCTCAGCAAAATTACTTAATATACCTCTCATACCTAACACCGAGAAGTGAAAGAAGGATCAAGCGGTACGGTGGTAATCTAGATCCGAGGGTTGTGTTTCCAACAAGGCAGAGCCCACGACCGGCCAACCTTTTGGCAAGCTTTTTAGGCAATCCTCCGGCAAGTCATCCATGAATAGCAGATGGAAAACATAGTGACTTAAGAGCACTAATGCAAATGCAATGCAAAGAACATATATATGTAGATAAAATTTCACCTCGAGAAGTCCAAATCAAGTTCTCTAAATCCCCAGCAGAATCGTCAGAAACTATAGCTAGCTTTTTGTGCACCTCGGAGGGGTTTAGTCTTCTCAAATACGATAGCCCTACAGTTCGGACTCCCGTGGTTCTGAGTCTGGTTTCAGAAGTGCAATGTGAAACAGAAGGCACAAATGAGAGTTTAAATTCAACAAATCTTAGAAATCCATTTATCATTAGAGATGCCAGAAATGGACTACATTGCCAAATTTCAAAGTCGCCACTTAAATATTTTGAAAAATTTAGGAAACACGTGTCTCATGCCAAAGGCCATTTATCCGTCATAATCGAAGTGTCTCAGCTCAAGAACTTAGGTACGAGAGGGGAAGGTCATGAATTGAGCACCCCCCTCACCTGATCAAATATCGGCCTCTACTAATTATGATGTGATTTTTATGTACATTATATGCTCTTATTCTGATTATCATGTAACTTACTATGTGAGACACACAAGTATAGACTAAATCACCCACTTTGGAATGCTTTGATTTCATGTTTGTTTGAAAAGAGTTTCGAATATGTGCTACTTGAAAAAGTGAGCTCATATGTACATTAATCAAATCATCCCAATTTAAGCGAAATAGCCTTCATCCACCGACATTCAAAGAGGTATATCAAATAAGCACTTAGACTGATGGTAATATGTTTGATACAGCAACACAAACATACATGCAATATGCTAAAGCAAGAAATGCTTACCTAGTACTCAACTGAGGCAAGCTAAAGAGAAGAAAATAATTAGAAAAATGCAAGCTCTAATATGCAAAATGACTAATGCAACACATACAAAATGTAACTACTAGACTCGGTTTTTAACGTGTCATATGAATCAACTCAAAGCATGCAGTAACGCACGTATTCAAGTAAGTAAGAAATGACAACAATGTTAGAATGATGAGCCGAATCCAATGCATGCAAAAATGAATATTAAGTATGTTGCCAGAATCTGTTTTGTTTGCAATCAGAAAATTATTCTGCTTTGTTTTGCCCCAAAAATGCCACTGCTTGGACCAAAATGGGTGGCCGGTCAGCCTTGAGAAGTGGTAGACTGTACAGACTGGTGGCCGGCCGGCCACTATTATTGGGAAATGCCTTACTGCCACAGAGTTGAAACAAAGCAAAAATAGAGTGCTTCTAGGAGATGTTTATCCTCTATGCCCTTCCCTATCGTGAAGATGATCAAGGGAAGAGTAGATTCGGTTCACAAATCATCAATTGTTGTAAATTTGTTACGTAATGATCTATGAACCGAAATGACAAAAGCTCAATAAAAGGAAATGAAAGACTAATAACACATCCTCCCTATCATGGAGTTACCTCAAGGGAAGGGGTACACATTGCTTCTTGAATCACTGAACATCACTAAAGAGTATGCAATGAGTCAAGATGCAATAGGTTCAATATAAGGTCCGATTTAACCCAACTTAATTTTATTACCTTTTTTTACCTCTTTTTATTAGTCCTTTTTACATTACCTTTCCATTTCTTATATTTTATTCATTTTTGTCCAAAAGTATTGATTACGTCCACTAAGTCCAAAAGCAATAAAGAATATCAAGCATCGACTTAACCCGAGAAATGAGCATTTCAAGACCTTTTCTACGGGGGAAATTATAAAGGTGGAATCAAACTCATTTAAGAGCGAAAATCAATTTGGAGTCAAACCCAAAAGGGGTGATAATGACCCTAAATCCAAACCCGATAACAAGTTATAATAAAACCTTCATTTATGATTTCCAAGGGTCTAAACTAGAAAGCTAGTCCCTTAGAAGTAAATGCACCGGCGATAAAGAGAAATGTCAAACGAGAGATTGTGCTTAGCATAAGAGAGATATAATGCCTTGGTAATTAACCTCTGAATAGATTAAACCATTAAGCATGGAAAGTCTCTTTCTTACGCCTTGAACATCAATCTTTTGTTTGATTCAACTCTTTGTCAAAATAAACAAAGAATGGAGGGAGGTTGCAAAGATTATTACAATGGTAATTACAATAGTATGAACATGTATGAAAGCTATTAAAAAAAAAAAAAAGTGCAAGAAAATGCTATCAACTCAAATGGATTGAAAGCTATATCCATCAGGCCTTACAACAACACATGTACAATATTCAAAGCACAATTTAACACACGAAACTACACAGAAACAGCACAAAAATAGTGCTGAAAATCAGGTTTTTGAGGTGAAAAAAGTGAGGAAAAATATGCTAAAGCCAAGAGGTTTCAAACAATCAACAAGCCTAAGGAAATGTGGCTAACCCCTTCTCCTTTTTGTCACTTAAAATCGCATTTTTGAACTAAAATAAACTCTAAAAAACAGTATGAATTTGGGTTAAAGAATCTTAGCAAGAGGCCTCAAGTTTAAGTTTAGAAAGTGTATGTGTCGTGTATGTATATTGCAAGAGAGAGAGAGGTAGTGTGTTTGGCAAGTCTTTGGCTCCTGGCAAAATTTTCTAACCCCAAACCATAAGGGGAGGGCATGTATTTATAGAAAAATAGGTCCTACGTCGGAAATATCTGTAATGAGCCAACTGGTGCAAGACATGCACATGGCGACAGTTGGCAGCCAAAAAATATCTATTTGTCACTGAATATGGCCAGCTAGCCATGAAAGGGGCCGGCTGGCCAACCAAAAATGGTCTGCCAGCCACTTGTTGGCCAACATTTCTCTAAGTGGTTAGACTAGAAAAAAAAAAAAAAGGTTTTGGTTCAAAGGGGGTGCAAGGTTTAGGTTTTAAAGCTCGAAAATCGAAGCCTTTTCTTGAAGAAATTGAACAATTGCACAGCGTAATATTTCATCATCGAGTGTTCAAAGTGAGGTGCCCAAATCTTAAGGGTGGTCAAAATGTGGTGTCTACAATCACCACAATGTAGTGGCTAACGAAATCTCGTAATCACATGTATGTCATGGACCCGCACTAACGTGTCGTCCCCCATGACTTGGGACTATCCTTGGATGACATACTAGATTCGCAAACCGGATTCGTTCACAAAATCAAAATCATATTTCAGAAACATATCATATCATATAGCATTTTGTATAACATTTCAAGTATAGTACATATCAATATATCTTTACAAAAATGTTACTCCCAGTGGCTTCTAGAATTAGTTACTCAGTCTACGAACGTTTACCTACAAAAGCAAACATACATAGCACAACAATTTAACACATTGTCAATTCATTCCGTCAGTTCTTACACCTATTCGGTTCTATTCGTTGATACTTGTTCGTTTGTTCGTTAAGTTCCAATCATTTTCTCATTTATTCCATGCTTATGCTATGCGAATGCATGTGAAAAACATGTGAAAACCATGCAAATAGAAGCCCGAAAGTCCGAAAAAAGGAAAGAAAACAAGTCCGAGCCTGCCTTAAAAACCGTAGTGCCGAAAACCCACCGCACGTGTGTTTGCATGTGCAATTAAAGCAGAATGCTAGCTTTGGTCTGTTTTGTGTACTGCATGTGCGGGGCTCTCCGCTGCACGTGCGGTTCTGGGCTAAAAGTTGCCCGAAAATCTATCATGATTTTGAAGCTCAAATTTCGCAACTCCAACTTCATTTTCATGCAATTCAAGACCCAAGACCTTCAAGAACATGTTGAGTTTACCATCTATAGCTTCAAACAAAATCATAACTTGAAATGGATACTCAAATTCCATGAAAAGAGTTCAAACCCGTGTATTCAAACAACAAATCATAATCTTAAGCTTTAATCTTTGAAATTTAGGAGTTTCTTTCCTCAAATCACAAAAGCAAGCAAGGAGGTAAGTAATGAAAAATGATTTCCCTGAGAACATGCATGCATGTCAAGATTTTGAGTTCAAATCTACCAATTCTTCACCATAGATGCTCATATAGCTTTTAACTCAAACCTTTCCGACAAAACCCTTAATTACACATGATAGTTCTTCACAAAGCTTAAATTCAAGAGGATATGCATGTAGATGACTCAAATCAACGAAATTATGAGGAAAATCATACCTTAGATAGATGATTTATGGGGATTTGCCTCTAAGTTTCTTTGTTCTTCTTCTTGCCCTTTGCTTCTCTCTTTCTCTAGAACTTTCTCTCTCTCTCTCTCTCTCTCTCTCTCTCTCTCTCTCTCTCTCTCTCTCTCCCCCAGATTTTTCTTTCTTCTTTTTGTTGAGTCAAAGTTATGCTCACAGATATATATATACATATATTTAATTAAATTCTTGTTTAATCAAATTTTTATAAAACTTCATATTAGGCCCTAAAAATCATGTTGATCACAAATCTGTAATTAATTTTTGTTTTTGACGTCTCTAAGGCCTTCAATTTCCATTTTAAAGTTGTAATTTCAATAGGTTTTCCTACAATCAACAGACATAAATTCAAATCCTTATACTTGACACCAAACACATAAGCAATCAACACATAAAAATGCAATTAGACAATTATTTAATCGAATACATGTCTAGGTCGTCACATTCTACCATCTACCCCTCCTCTCTCTGCATCCTCCTGCAACTGCCCCACTCCTCTCCATCATCTCTGCAACTACCCTGGTCTCAGCCTTGCTCCCTAGTCATGAACCCCCTTTCTTTCTCACCTTCATCTTCCTCCTACTTCCTTCTAAATAATAGATCTACGGTTTTAGGGAAAAAAAAAAAAAAAAAACCTCTAACAGTAGATCAAGCGCTTTTTGAAGAATAAAAAGAAGAAGATGGAGGGATTGCGATAGTGACGGCGGCAATTGCAGCTCCAATGTATGATAGAGAAGAGAGTAGAAGGCTAGGTCAAAGGAGGAAGGTGTAGTGGAGGGGAGTCGCCAGTGGAGAACGAAGCTAAGGGTTGGTGGTAGGAGATGACAGAAGTAATGAAGAGAAAAGAAATGGAGGCGTCGCACTGACAATGGTAATGGCGACGTTGCACCAGCGATGGCAGTGGTTGGCGCCGACAATAGCAATGGAGAGTGGCTGGGACAAGTAGGGTTAGGGTTGGAATTATGTGGGGTGTCCAAAAAAAGTTTATCACGATTCAAATTTTTATTTAGGATGCCCTAAAAAATGGAGTGCTCAACCAAAAAAATAGGTTGCATTTAGAGTCACCCTCAACATCCATCTCTACCCCTTTCTTTCTTTCAATTTAATGCCATAGCTCTATCTATTTTTTTCGTCCACCTGGGCTTCTTCCGCTCACTACACTCATTTTCTTATTAATCAATAGTTAATACTGTTGTCCAACACTACCAACAAAAAGTATTTAAATTGTCTAAATTATTTAATTTTTCAACACATCTAACATAAATACACTTAAAAGGTATAATTTTCGTGAAAAAAATCTTTAAATAATTCCCTAAATACCAAAAATACGAATATATATATATATATGAAAATTTAATATATTTTTCGTATTTTTGTGTATTTATTAATTTTTTGAAATATTTATTCACAAATATTTTACTTTTTAGATACATCTAAGGTACATCTAAAAAACTAAAAAAAAAAAATTCCGACTGTGGGGATGTATTTTCTGAGTACCAGCACATGGCCGAGGTGGCACCGAAGTGTTAGCCGAGGTCCCACGTGTCATGGTAGTTACGCCAAGGTTATCTCGGAGTTGCCGAGGTCACCTCCGAAGATATCGGAATCCGAGAAGATCAGATAAGGGGCAAGAGTCCTAGAATGAAGAAAGACTTCAAGATAGATAAGGATAGTATTCTTAGGGAGTCTATCCTTATCTCTTGTAGAGTCCAAAGTAAGTACTGAATGAGAGTCCATAGAAGTAAGACTTCTAGTGGGGATTAGGATAGAGAGACACTATAAAAGAAGGGCACCCCCGGCGGGACTAAGGTACGCAATTTGTAGTCTTGAGCAGTAATTTTAGCACTTGTTATCTTTGAGAGATATTGACTTGATCGTCGGAGTGCCCCCGGGTGGAAGAACCACCGCCGGAGCCTTTTCTTTCTAGGCAGTTACAGGAGCCATCTACTCGCTGTGTTCTACAGCTGGATTACTAAGGAGGGCAGTGTGATCGGAATATCACTCACACAATTTGGCGCCGTCTGTGGGAACGAAAGAAGAGTAGATGGCCAGTAACACGCAGAAGGAAAGGATTGGGGACGACACTCCAACTGGGAGTGGAAGACCTGTCGACCCTAACGCTGAAGGAGGAGACCACAGCGAAGAAGCTCGTGATCAGAATCACGCAGAGAAAGGTGTCGGCCAAGATGGCGACACATCAAAGAAAGCGGACCAAGGCAAGTACTATAACAAGGACAGCCTCCAGATCTGGAAAGACAGGTGTCTGAGGAGGGATGAAGAAGTAAAGGAGATGGCAAACAAGTTGGCAGACCTTCAGTCGGTCGTCAACTTCATGATGCAAAATAATGTCATGCAACCACCGTACCCGCTACAGGACACGCCAATGCTGGCAGCAAACACCCAGAAGAAGGGGCGGAAAGAAATCCTCAAGCCCTCAAAGACACGAGAGTGGAAGGCACTCTCACCGACCCTCCAGGGAAGTCGGCCGAGAAGAGCCGAGAAGAGAAGAGTCCCGGCGACATATCGCGAGAAGGAAGCAGACCCCAAAGAACATCGGCATGTTCCGGCGGATATTGTGCGATGCGCCCCGCGGAGAAGGATCAAAAGGGGCCACCATGAGGCCGAGAGTAGCGCCTAAAAGGTTGAAGTCCAATGACAAATGTCCGCAGGGAGAAGTAAAGAGGACTTGAGAGATTACCTCAAGAGGAAGCAGAGAATGCCGAGTCAAGTAACCTCCCTGCTAAGCCGAGGACGCCATTCTCGGTGGAATTGGACAAATTCGTCGCACCGAAAAGATTCAGTATGCCGAGATTCCAGATATATGATGGTAAGTCAGACCCCAACTTCCATGTTGGATTATTTTTGAATTCAATGGCATTATACAGTGGGAATGAGCCGTTGCTCTGCAAAGTGTTCCCTTCATCCTTCGGGGAGATTGCATTAGATTGGTTCCACAAATTACCGAAGGGCAGCATGAAGAGCTGGGAAGGCCTGGCCGAGATGTTTGTGGCCAGGTTCATAACAAACAAACTGCAGCCATTGAGGCTGGATGCATTGATGGCCCTAAAAATTGGCAAAGATGAAGGCCTTAGGGCCTATGCAAAGCGGTACTATGAGGTGTTCAATCGAATACCTGAATGTAACCAGGAGGTGGCGGTCGTGTCTTTCAAGAACGGCCTGAAGGATGACTGTCCTCTGCGGAAGTCCTTGGCAAAAACCCTGCCAAAGAGTATGGAAGAGCTCATGGCGAGAATCGAGAAGTATGCCAGAGCCGAGGAAGATACATCGAGGAATAAGGAGACGAAGCTAGAAAAGGGCAACGGCTCACTGAAGCGAGGCCGAGGTAACAATGGACAGAACAAACAGGAGACAGAGTTGAGGGCTAAGCAAGCAGTGATGACGGTGTTCCGAATTCCGGTCCAAAAAGTCCTTGATCAAATTCGAAATTAGCCCTACTTCAGTATGCCAAGAAGAGCACCAGAGAATTTATGGAGAAACCTTGGTAGGCGTTGTGCTTACCACAATGAGGAGGGCACCCAACTCGTGGTTGCAGAGCCCTTAAAGCCCACTTAGAAGATTTGGTGAGGCAAGGCCATCCGAGAGACCTTGTGGATGAGGCCAAAACAAGGAAGAACAGCACGATTGCCTCAAGCACCAAGCCTCCCCCAAAGCAAAGAACCACAGTGTGTGGACCTCGGTGGTTAATGTGATCCACTCAAAGGTGAATGAAAACGACATACCTGTTGGGAGACACAGAGGGTAAAACACCGCAAAGACGTCAACCGTGTCGGATCGAAAAGACCTCGCCCAAGATTGCCAAGGACCGATGATAACCTTCACAGAGGCCGACCTTGATATGGTTCAAAGACCCGCACAATGATGCCCCGGTAGTATCCCTCCGTGTGGGGAGTGCCAGTGAAACGCATCTTGATTGATCAAGGCAGCCTCGCGACATCATGTATGTCAGATGTTACAAGGAGTTAGGCCTTCACCCTGATGACATGGAGCAGTCCAATGGCCCGATGGTCGGCTTCAATGGAACGCCGACATGGCCTTTAGGCGCAACAAGCTTGGAGGTACAAGCTGGCACGAAGAAGATCAAGACAGAATTCATTGTGATTGATACGCCTCGCCTTTACAACATCATCTTGGGAGGCCGTGGTTGCATGCAATGGTGGCGCTCTCAACATTGCATCAATCGCTACGGTTCCCAATGTAACATGGGATCGAGGAAGTCGAGGAGATCGGCCAGAAGTAAAAATTGCTCCATGGCAAAGAATGAAGTTAACTCGCAGATTCGGGAACCAGAGAAGGCAGAAAGTTGAAAAAGAGGACATGAAGGTCCTAGATGACGCTCGGCAAGGAGCCGACCGAGAAAAGTGAAGAAGCATTGAAGAAAATCTTCGCCCAAGAGGGCGATGAGGAACGCTTTTCTTCTCGACATGATTAGCCAAGAAGAAGAAAGGGAGTTGGAAGCCTTTCTAAGGAAAAATATTGAGGTGTTCGCCGACACCATATGAAATGCCCGGCATTGACCCCGAGGTCACATGTCACAGATTTAACGCTGACAGTCGGCCAAACTCGTGATACAACGAGCTGTAAGACCGACGTTGATGCATGTCGAAGCAGTGGAGGAGAAAGTAGACAGACTTCTAGAGGCCAGGGCCATCAGAGAAGCCAATTATCCGACATGGTTATCAAACACCGTGGTAGTAAAGAAGAAGAATGGCAAGTGGAGGGTCTCACAGAGATTTTACAAATTTGAACAAAGCTTGTCCCAAAGACAGCTTCCTCTCGCCAAAGATCGACCAGCTTGGTGGACGCCACATCCGACATGGAAGGATGAGCTTTTGGATGCATATAGGGTATCACCAGATAGCCATGTACCCCTGATGAAGAGAAGACAGATTTATCACTCCCAAAGGTCTCAGATTGTTACAGTAGTCATGCCTTTTGGGAAGAACGCATGAGCAACTTACCAAAGGCCGGTAACCAAGATGTTCAAACACTTGATTGGCCGAATCAGAGAAGTCTACATTGATGACATGGTCGTGAAGACCAAGGAACCAAAGGATCATCTTGTCGACCTAGAAGAGGTCTTTGACATACTAAAACATATCGGCCCGACTAAACGCATCGAAATGCGCTTGGAGTCTGATCCGTAAGTTCTTGGGATACCGGTGACTAGAAGGGCATTGAAGCCACCTGCATCGATCAAGGCCATTCTCGAATTACAGAGTCCGACATCGCTAAACAGTTCAAATGCATCGAAGGGCCGCAATTTCTAAACAGTTCATAAGTCAAGTTCGACAAATGTAAACCTTTTTTCAATCTGTGAAAAAGGCCACGGATTTTCTATGGACAGAGGAATGTGAGGCCGCTGGCCGACCAAGAAATACCTTACCTCGGCCCACCTCTCAACACCTCAACCCGGGAGGAACTGCTTTTATACTTAGCAGCTTCAGAGCACGCAGAAGTCTGGATAATCCGAGAAGAGAAGGGAGAGCGTAGGGTTTACTATGTAAGTAAAACCTGGCCGATGCGTAAACAAGGTATCTACCATCGAGAAATTGATGCCGCCTTGGTAATGGCCTCAAAGAAGCTAAACCATTATTTTCGTGCTCACAAGATAGTGGTTCTAACAGAGCACCCACTAAAATCCTTGTTGCAACAAGGAGACTTGATCGAAGAATAGCAAGATGGGCCGTAGTTTTGGGCCAATATGACCCGGAGTTCGTGCCGAGAACAAAGAATTAAGGGCCAAGTCTTGGCCGACTTCGTGGGCCGAAGTTCTCGCTGAATACATCGAACATCGGCCCGCTGGAGCCGAGATGAACGATGTCCAAACAAGGAAGGAGAAGCCCACCAAAGGCTAAAGAACCAAGGAAGGAAAAACTCGACCGCAAAGATTTACATCGGCGACTCCTTTCAACTTTTTGTTGATGGGAGCTCAAACCGCAGGGGCAATGAGTAGTGTTAATTTCCGATGGGGAGATATTGAGCAGCCTATTCGATCGGGGTTCAAAGCCTCGAACAATGAGGCGGAATATGAAGCATTGATTGTCGGATAAAGCCGGCAATAGTAGCAGAGGCGATGAGGTAATAGTTTTTGTGACTCACAACTTATAGTGAATCAAACTACGCGAGAGTTTGTCGCCCGAGATGAAAGGATGTCAAGATACGCAAAAAGAAGTCATCAGCCGCGCATATGTTTCAAAACCGCCGACTTCTTCAAAGTTAGCCGAGAAGATAACAACCACGCCGACGCTGGCCAATTTAGCAAGCTCAATGCAAACCGGAAAGACGAGGACAATAATGATCGACCTATCGTGCCCGAAAGATAGAGTCACCACACACAATGCAAGAAGCATTATGTGTGGACATGGGACCAAGCCGATGGATGCAATTGTTGCATTCTCGAAAGAGGAAAGCCGCCAAGATCGAAGGAAGCACACAAGGTCGATTGAAGTCGACAAGATTCACCGACAAAGAAGGACATCTCTACGTAAGATCCTTCACTAGACCTCTTTAAGGTGTGTACACCCTCTTCGTGTCGAAGACTTTTATATGAAATTCATGAAGGAGTTTGTGGAAGCCACGCAGGGGCAGATCGTTAGCTCATAGGCCATTACCCAGGGTATTGGTGGCCCTACATGCAAAAAGATGCAGGTTTATGTGAAGAAGTGTGAACAATGCCGAGGTTTGCACTGCTGATACATCACCACCGACCAACCCTGCTTCAAATTTCTGGCCATTTGCCCAATGGGGCATGGATCTCGTTGGACAATTGCCCCAAGCAATTGGGCAACGGAAGTACCTACTGGTAGCAACAGACTACTTCACAAAATGGATAGAAGCAGAGCCTCTTGCCAAAATCCGAGATGTGGATGTGAAGAACTTCATTTGGAAAAACATCATCACCAGATTTGGGATTCCAAGAGCAATCGCTGTTTACAACGAACACGCTTTGACAAAGAAACTCATCAAGAATTTTTAAGAAAGTTCAAGATAAAGAATTACTTTTCAACACCAAGCTTTCCCCAAAGTAATGGGCAAGTCAAGCATCCAACAAAGTCATTCTCGATGGAATAAAGAAGAGGCCGCAGCAAAGAAAGGAAAGTGGGTAGACGAATTGCCCAACGTGCTCGGGCATATCGCACTACGCCGAGAAGATCAACAGGAATCCCCTTTGCCATGGCTTATGGCACGTATAGCCATTCCATTGGAGATCGGCATCCCAGTGATCGTAACACAGGAGTTGAGAACGGATCTAATGATGTGCTCTAGCCCGAGATCCGGATCTACCGGAAGAAAGAAGAGAGAAAGTTGCAATCCAAATTGCAAAGATACCAAAGAACTTGCCAAAGCTTACAACAAGAAGGTCAATCCAAGGATTTTCAAGTCAACGACTTAGTCTTGAGAAAAGTCGTCAAGAATAAGAAGGATCCCGAGAGGGCAAGCTTGGCCCAAATCGAAGGACCCTATGTAATTACTTCGGTGTTAGGAAATGGGGCATATCGGCTCGAAGATAATGAAGGCAAAGCATTGCCTAGACCATGGAACACTTGTAATTTAAAGTTTTTCTATCATTAGATGTTCTTTGATTTTTTGCCGATATGATCAATAAAATCTTTGCAGAAATTTTCCGAACTTATACAACTTTGCATGTTGTCTTTTGAATAATGAGAACCCAAGAGGAACTTAGGTTCACATTGGGGACAGAGAGAAGACATTAGTAATGCTTAGCCGAAGTTAAGCCGAGATTATGTGAAAAAACGGTTAATCTGAGATAAATTCCTTATCTTTACTTGTTGAAATTTGTAGCAATTTACAAGTTAAAGTTAAGCTGAGATAAATTCCTTATCTTTACTTGTTGAAATTTGTAGCAATTTAAAAGTTAAAGTTAAGCTGAGATAAATTCCTTATCTTTACTTGTTGAAATTTATAGCAATTTACAAGTTAAAGTTAAGCCGATATAATTGTTTATCTTCACTTGTTGAAATTTGTAGCGATTTACAAGATGAAGTTAAATTAAGTTTATATGCTTTATACTTGTTGAAGTTTATGGAAAGTTTACAGGTCAAGTCCTAGCCGAGGTAAATCTTCAGGTAAACATACCCGAGGTATGTAACCCCGAGGAGATTATGCAAGGGAAGAATTATATGAATCATGTGAAATATTCTATGTATACAGAAGCAATAAAGAACTAAAGACTGAAGCATAAAGATAAAAACAGTTGTATATGAAGAAGGCACAATGGCCTAGTTGAAGTGAATTGTTCTTAAACAACAAAAAGGAACATCAGCCACAAAACAAAGCTTACATTGTTCAGAAAACAAAAGAAAGTACAAAAGTTAAAGAAAAAATGAAAACTAAGTTTCTTCAGCCTCATGAGTGGTTTGAATCTGACCTCTAAGTCTCGGAAGAACAACCTCGGCGCTTTTTGTACCACAACTGCCGGCATGCTTTTCCACTTCAACCCCGGCCTCCTATCCGCCGCCGCAATCTCGGCCTATCTCGCCAGAGTCTTCAACACTTCCTCACCAAGAAGGTTGGATGATGATCGGATGGTTGAGTTTCCTGGATACCTCCTCAACCTCATCACCCTCTTCGCCTTGGGTTAAGTTGATAACCCGCCATTGGAGGAAGGGACTTGGTCTCAGTGGCACCCTTGGATTTCCTCATCAAGGCTTCATCATTGTCTTCATCTTCATCTTCGGCTTGAGATTCAGACTCAGCTTCTTCAGTCTGTCTTGGAGAAGGAGGGGGAAAAGGCAAAGGGACAGCATCAGCCTTGCGCCATGGCGAGTCATTTAGGATGTTCAGCTTTTTGGCCAGGGACATCCAACCAAGGAAAAATCCCCTGTTGCATGCCTCCCTGACTTGGAGCTTGTAGTCCTCAGCGACGTCGGCCATCCCCTGGTTGTAGGCCTTTTCGTCGGCATCCTTGATTTCGGCTACCTTGGTGGCCAAGGCTTTGCGCCTTCTACTGGGCCATTTTTTTCCTACCTCTTTCTTCGGCTTCAAAGAACGCTTTTTATGGCTTCAAAGACGCCTTTCATCACCTCTTCTCGAGCTGAGTTGCAGCCTCGGCTTGATCTTCCAAGGTCTTCATTTTATTTCTAAGACTCTTGTTTTGTTTCTGGAGGGCAGCAAACTCCTTCTCCATCTCGGACAATCTCTCCTTCGCTTCAAATGCTTGCATGGAGAAGGCGTGGGCGTGTTGAATGGCCTGAAAGTTCACAAGGCTGAGGTTATCACAAAATATTACAAGACTTTACAAGTATGAAGAAAAGTGGCAGTAAGAAAAGTTATCAAACTCAAAGACTTACTTGGACAGAGCGCTGCAGCATGAGGGCGTAGTTCTCGTACTCGTTCATCTTGGCATTACGCTCAAGATCACCCTCAAGGAGAATCAAGATCTGAAGTGCCACGCCGATGTTGACATCGGGCGCTGCTGGCATAGAGACGCCTGTTTTCAAGAGTAATTTTGGGCTCCCAGGGAACTTTGGGAACCCTGGACCCCGAAGTCGTCGCAGACGACGACCTTAGCCTTTTTGGCTGAGTTGACCCCGATGGCTGGGCCTCGGCAGATCTTTTGGCAAGGACAGAAGTGGTCTTCACAGTTGAGGTTAGTTGGGAGATGGGCAGAGCATCTTCAACCTCGGCCTCAGTAGCTTTGGCCTTTGGCTGGGCCTTTTTGACTCTTTTTGGTTTTGGTGGAGGCACCGCTTGAGACGATACAGCATCCACGTCGGTTGGAAGGTCGGCCAAAAGATCCCGCACGACTGGCTTCGGGCGTACCATTTCGGCTGTTTTAACAAGTCGTCGCCGACGTTTTCTTTCAGGAATGGGAATCAAGAATGGTGCCGAAATAGATGGCAAATCCGCTGGGTCAGATGTTGATCCTTGGTCTGTTCATGATGTGGACGCAGTCTGGGCTGTGACAGACGATGGAGAGTGACTTTTCTTCTTTCATTTGGGGACGCCGGGCAGAACGGACTTATATGTTGGGATGAAATTTAGCAGCAAAGGAGCCTTCTTTTTGGCTACAGGAAGATCAAGAAGTTTCTTTAAGCCTTCGCCGGGGACGTAGAATTGGCGAAAATTTTTCAGTGGTTGATGCAGATCTGCAAAAGAAAACTAGCATTAGAAACAGACAAAGTTTTGAAGGCCTAAAAAAGAAGCAGGTCGTTAACAGTGGACTCTTACCCTTGCCCTCTTTTACAGTTCGAGGAAGAGGGTATAAATGGACATCTTCATCTGGGGCAAACTCCCAATTCCCTGAAGCAATGACATAGTCCTCTCCAGCTCCCTTGTTGGAGTCTGGGAGGTCGGCTACAATTTTGAACTCGGTGGACCTCGGCTTAAGGTAGTATACATAGCCTTTTTCTTTCTGATTCAGGGCACACATGGTATAACAGTACTGAATGTCGGCTAGAGTGATTCTAACGTCTTCCCCGCAGCTAAGGTTATGATACCGTTAATTATTCGATAAGAGTTAATGGTAAGCTGCATAGGGTTCAACTTGTAGAAATGAAGAACCTCACGAAAAAGGGTAGAAAGTGGCAGCCGAAGTCCACACTCAGTGAAAGCTACTATGGGAAAAGGCATGGTATTGTCGGTAGGCATAATGGAATCATCATCCTCGGCTAGCCTAAGCTGAACATCGGCAGGAATAGAGAATTCTTGCCTAAAATATTCTAGTTTGGTTGGGGTGTTAACCCTATTCCTCCACATACCCATGATTTTTGGTGTGAAGGTACTAGGCTACAGAAACAGGTTACTTTCAAAGGGTTATTAGGACCTCGGCTTAAACCTAGGTGTATATTGGTGAAGTTGGTTTCAGTTTTTTCTAAGGGTTGATGGATCTATGAGCAAATCCCAAACCTAAATCTACGAAGAACGAGTATGGAGGACAGAAAATCTGGAAAACAAAAAAGCAAGAGCGAAGTCTCAGATTCAAGAACACAAAGGGTGGAAGACCAAGAATCGAGGAAAAACAGTACAGTTGCGCATAGCATGTGCAGAATCGTTAAAAAAGACGTATTCAGGTGGATGATTCGCAAATTAAATACGAGAGTAGAACAACAATAGCAAGAGATTTCAGGGATAAATCAAGAAATGGAGGAGAAAAGCCAGTTGCTTACCAGAAAGGGTAAAGGCCGGAATGAGCTACGCCGAGGTCGGATGGCGGACGCTACAGTGGCAAAAGCTTCGCAGAAATGGCGGATGCAAGACAGTAGCAGAGTCGAGAGCTTCGAGCAATGGCGGATTCGAAGAAAAAGCTTTAGAGAGAGAAAGTGTAGAGTATTCAAATGCATAAGTGAAAAGAGAGAGAGAGGCAAACGTTTTTGTCCAAAACATGAAACAACGGCAATTATTGCGCCTGGGATAACGCATGCGTCAGACAGCGCAAGCAGAGAAAAGACGGCTTGCAAGCGTGTCACCAGCACGGACCAATAAGGGAAAAATGCGTCAGTGAAACGGTTGAAAAGTGGTGCATGACAGCTCATGCACAAAGTAAGATTGATCTGAATTCTTGTTCTTGGATGAAGACATGTTGGCCTGAAATGAATGATCTCGGCTAGAAAGTTCTTAAGCCGATGTATGAGAAAAAGTTCAGTATAGGTTCCATCACCTCAGTACGCCGAGGTAATAGAACCTAGGGGGCAGTTGTGGGGATGTATTTTCTGAGTACCAGCACGTCGCTGAGGTGGCACCGAAGTGTCAGCCGAGGTCCCACGTGTCGTGGTAGTTACGCCAAGGTTATCTCGGAGTTGCCGAGGTCACCTCCGAAGATATCAGAATCCGAGAAGATCAGATAAGGGGCAAGAGTCCTAGAATGAAGAAAGACTTCAAGATGGATAAGGATAGTATTCTTAGGGAGTCTATCCTTATCTCTTGTAGAGTCCAAAGTAAGTACTGAATGAGAGTCCATAAAAGTAAGACTTCTAGTGGGGATTAGGATAGAGAGACACTATAAAAGAAGGGCACCCCCGGCAGGACTAAGGTACGCAATTTGTAGTCTTGAGCAGTAATTTTAGCACTTGTTATCTTTGAGAGATATTGACTTGATCATCGGAGTGCCCCCGGGTGAAAGAACCACCGCCGGAGCCTTTTCTTTCTGTGCAGGTTACAGGGAGCCGTCTACTCTGCCTGTGTTCTACAGCTGGATTACTAAGGAGGACAGTGTGATCGGAATATCACTCACACACCGACTATATACTGTCGCTACATTTGTTAATTTCAAAAAAATATTTCATGCGATTTGTCTCTAAATAATCGGGGCCATTTATTTATGCGGAACTCACAAATAAATAACTTGAATTATTTTGTAGCATAACCACGTCAATATCCCATGGCCAATGAATAATTGCTCGTTAGTATCATTTCGTATAGTACAGTTTTGCAAGATGTTCTTTTACATTTCCAATGCCAATGTCTTGTAACATACCATTACAAACGGAAAATTATATTTTGCTCCTGGTATATGATGATGGTGATACTCCAATTTATTTTTAATGGATGTAATTGTGGGATTCATTATTTTTGTTGGGTCTCTTTTTAAGAGATACTTAAATAAGCATTATAGAGTAATATTTCATGACCAATTAATAATTTCTCGCTACAAAGTTGATGATAAATGATAATGTAAAGTGAAGTTGACACTACACATCACATTATAATTTATACTAACATAAGATACGTACTATGCACGATATAATATAATACATTATTTATATATAAAATATATAATGTGAAGGCCGAGAATTGGGAGTCGTACAAATCCCGGATAGTCGAATCTGGGAGTCGGGATTCGAAGCACTCGCTAATTGGCTCGAAAGCTCAAATCCAACCCTACTCGGCCAAATAACTGATTAAGCAAGTAGCCGAGTGAAGAGCGGTCTATTATAAAACGTGCCGAATATGAGATGGGAAATGGATCTAATCTCGAGGCGCAAAGAAGAAAAGATATAAATAGAAGAAACATCAGCTAGAAGGAGGTATGTAAAAATTGTTGTGCTTAACTTAGAATACAAGCATTCTTGAGTATGGATACTGACTCATTCGTCGGAGTGCTAATTCTGGCACCCTCGACCAGAGTGTTTATTTCTTTTCAGGTGACCAAAAGAGGATCACGAGCGTTCCCCAGGATCAGAAGAGTATTTCCAAACCTGTTCTTCACAATTGGCGCCGTCTGTGGGAATACTCAAGCACATCCATGGCGAGCATGACAGAAAATCCTCCGACAGTCACTGTCGACCCTATACCGCAAAATGAAACCACCCCAACAAACATGCTTGAAACAGAGACAATCGCGCACAAGACGTGTCTTGAATTTTGCCTCGCCCTCGACTTCGGAGCACGAAGCAATGCAAGCGATCCTGGAACAAGCAAAGAAAAACAAACAAAGATTGGAGAACATGGTCGCAGAGAACGAACATCTCTGTCAGGATTTGGCCTTGGAGGTGGCAAAGTCCAAACAAGCTACATACCAAGGCCCAGAACGACCCGTGAGGGCAGTTGGTCGACGATCTCGAGCCTAACAACAAGATACCGATAGCGATTATGACTCATTATCCTCGGAGCCTAAGAAGAAGCCACGATCTAAAATTTCCAGTTCTTCTGCGGAGAGTCCCCGTACAAGGCGTAAGCGAAAAAGAAACAGCTTGGATAACGATCAACACGATCCTTTTGCACGACGGATTGCAAAGGCAGTGCTATCCAAGAAATTCAAAGCACCTTCATTCACCTTGTACGATGATAAAGGCAACCCAACCAAAGCAATAGCCTTGACACAGGATTCACATTCGCTCTGCGTGATCCACATGATATACAGCCTGCCAATATCATCGACGGTGCATGCGATTCAGTCGAAGTCTAACCCTCAAGAGCAACTCACTCCGGCTAAATGGCCCCATGAAGCCGAGGTTATCACTTTTGATGATTCGGATTTGGCCGAAGTAACACTGCCCCACACTTATCCCTTGGTAATTGAGTTACGCGTGAACTGATTCACAGTTGAGCGCGTACTCATTGATCCGGGGAGCACATCGGAGATTATGTACTACAAGACATTCACCAAACTCGGCTTCTCCGAATCAGATCTCTCTCCGGCCCCTTATCCACTATTCAACTTCAATGCCAATCTAGAGTACCCGTTGGGAAAAATCAGACTTCCCATTCGAGCAGGTTCCCGAACAGTGGATGTGGGATTCTTGGTCGTCAAGCTGTCGCCCCTGTATAATCTCATCATGGGGCGATCCTGGTTGCATACTATACGAGCCGTGCCCAGCACCTATCATCAGCTACTCCGCTTCCTGACAGAACGCGGTATTGAGCAAATCCATGGCTCTCAGAAATCGACACAAGCATGTTATCTCCTTGCTGAGAAAACGCCAAAGGAACTACAAGTGAATTCCATTGAGTTGCCGGATCGAGAAAGCCTCGACGATGTTGAGCAAATCCCAAAAAAAAAGGCAACGGAAGACTTAGAACGAGTTCAAATCGATGGAAGCCCAGACAAGTTCTTCATGGTTGGCGCCTCCTTGAATTAGGCTGACAGATAGCAGCTAATATCTTTCCTGCTCAGCAACCTCGATGTCTTTGCATGGACTCCATACGAGATGCCGGGTATAGATCCGTCAGTTTCACAGCACCATTTGAATGTCGATCCTAAGTGCAAGCCGATCATTTAGAAAAGCTGGTGGTCAACCGCAGAGCACACTACCGCCGTTGTTGAGGAGGTTGACAGGCTGCTTGACGCCGGAGCAATTAGGGAGGTGACCTACCCTACATGGCTCTCCAATACAATGGTGGTGAAGAAGAAAAATGGGACTTGGCGAGTGTGCATCAACTTCACGGACCTAAACAAAGCCTGCCCAAAGGATTGTTTTCCTCTTCCCAGGATAGACCAGCTTGTAGATGCTACGGCACGCCATCAGCGTATAAGCTTCCTTGATGCCTATAGAGGTTATCATCAAATCGCTATGCATTCTGAGGACCAAGAGAAAACTACATTCCTCACCTCAAGAGGAAGCTACTACTATAAGGTAATGCCTTTTGGGTTGAAGAATGCAGGGGCAACCTACCAGAGACTAGTCACCACCATATTCAAGGAGAAACTCGGCAAAACTATGGAAGTGTACATTGACGATATGGTGGTCAAATCCAATGAAAAGAGCAAAATCATATAGCCAATCTAGAAGAGACATTCGGCATCCTACGCAAATATGGAATGAAGTTGAATGCTTCCAAATGTGTGTTTGGTATCGGCTTTGGCAAATTCTTGGGCTATATTGTCAACCACAGAGGAATCGAAGCCAACCCAAGGCAAATCACAACCATCCTGGAGCTCGGCTCCCATCGTTCAGTAAAGGAGGTTCAAAAGTTAATGGGAATGGCTACCGCACTCAATAAGTTTATCAGCCGGTCTACAGATCGTTGCCGACAATTCTTTCATACACTACGGCAGGGTAAGGCCTTTGAATGGTCCTTCGAATGCGAAGCCGCTTTCAACGGCCTGAAGACCTATCTCCGCCAAGACCACTCTCGTTCTTGGCGACCCGCTCATTTTGTACCTGGCAGTTTTTGACTGAGCCGTTAGCGCCATATTGATAAAGGAAGAGATGAGGAAGCAGCGGCTAGTGTATTATGTGAGCAAGGCAATGGTTGACGCCGAAACACGCTATCTTCCGTTGGAAAAGCTCATCCTAGCCCTAGTTGTGGCAGCAAGGAAGCTCATGCATTACTTCCAGGGGCATAGCATTAGAGTGCTGACAGATTATCCCCTCCGATCAGTACTACGCAGTGCGGAAGCATCTGGACGTGTTTCAAACTGGGCTCTGGAACTTGGCCAGTACGATATTCAATTTCTACCCAAAACCTCAATTAAGGGACAGGTGCTTGCTGACTTTATCGCCGAATTCACTGGGGGCCTTGCTGACTTCAAGTTTGATGTCGCTGAATTCAAGTGAGACAAAATTCGACCGAAGCCGAACTGGAGGATTTATGTTGGGGACATCTGACAATTGTATTGTGATGAATCATCCAATCAGCAGGGCAGTGGAGCTGGAGTTGTAATCATGACCCCCGACGGCGCAATAATTGAGCAGGCCATCAAGCTCAGCTTCGAGCCATCAAATAACGAAGCTGAATACAAAGCCCTTTTAGCTATTTTGCGGAATGTGCATATTCTGGGTGCTCGGCGTCTGCTTGTGTTTTGCGACTCAAAACTGGTGATCAATCAGTTAAAGGGGGAGTACGCGGCAAGAAACGACCGTATGGCAGTCTACATGAAAACAGCCAATTCCCTGTTGGCAAAATTTGACCATCATGAGTTGAACCAGATAACACATGATCAGAACACCCATGCAGATGCCTTGGCTTGCCTAGCCTCCGCAATCAACTTAGAGATTAAACGGATCATCGAAGTAGGATTCATCCCAGAGCAAGCATTGGCCCCTTGAAGGAATTCCAAATCAATGTTATAGAATTTGCACCAAGTTGGATGGATCCCATTGTTGCATTCCTATCTTCTGAAAAACTCCCAAAGGACAAGAAAGAAGCACACAAGCTGCGAAACAAAGCCATGCGATACTGCTTGGATCCGCAAGGAAGGCTTTATAAAAAATCACTCTCTAGCCCATATTTGGAATGTGTGCACCCGGACAAAGTCGGGGAGCTTCTGACTGAGATACACGAAGGAAGTTGTGGCACCCATTCTGGCGGACGCTCTTTGGCTCATCGAGCTATAACGCAGGGGTATTATTGGCCGACAATGAGAGCAGACGCTGAGTATTATGCAAAAAAGTGTGAACAGTGCCAGAAATTCTCCCCATTAAACCATCTTCCTGCTGAAGAGTTGAACTCTATCACCAGTCCTTGGCCGTTCACCCAGTGGGGGCTTGATATCGTAGGACCATTGCCAAGGGCCCCAGGGAACAAGCAATACCTAATCGTCGCAACAGATTATTTCACGAAATGGATTGAAGCGGAGGCATTAACACACATTCGAGATGCTGGCATTAAGCGTTTTGTGTGGAGGAACATCATAACACGATTCGGCATTCCCAGAGCTCTTATCTCAGACAATGCCACCCAATTTGATTGTGGCGTATATCGAGAGCTGTGCAGCAAATACGGTATTCGGCCTTATTTTTCTATGTTGGCTTACCCCCAAAGCAATGGCCAAGCTGAAGCCTCTAATAAATCTATCTTGGACGGCATCAAGAAGAGGCTGGAGAAAGCCAAAGGCAAATGGGTCGAAGAATTGCCGAGTGTACTGTGGGCTCATCGAACTACACCGAGAAGATCGACTGGAGAAACGCCGTTTGCCCTATGCTTTGGAACCCAGGCAATCTTACCCCTGGAGATCGGCCACTCGACACTCAAGTCGCAAGTTTTTGATACGGACCGAAACGACATAATGCTGGCTTTGAATTTGATTCTAATCGAAGAACGAAGAGACTGAGCCCTTGCGTCCATGGCACGGTACCAGCAGCAACTGGCAAAGTCGTATAATCAACGGGTTTAGCTGCGCCGCTACACACCAGGAGAATTGGTCCTGAAGAAGGTGCTTCCAGCTAACAAGAAACTGGCCGATGGAAAATTGGGTCCTAACTAGGACAGCCCCTACCAGATTGATTCGATCACCAGAGTAGGGGCATATCGGCTCAAAGATATGTCAGGAAGGAGTCTGTCACGGCCCTGGAATTCCACGCATTTTCTCAAATTTTATCATTAACCCGACTTGTGGGACATGATGCTTGTTCTGAACTGTTCGCTATGTACATTTTTTCTTTTCTGTAGTACAAAGATTCACATTCACCTACTATAGAATGTAGTTCAAAGATGTTCTAATTAAAGCCTTTGGATTCGGAGCGCCCTTCATGGATATCACAATTGGCCAAATAAAGTCTCCAGATTCGGAGCCCCATCGGCGAATGACGTCTTTGGGCCGATCAAGCCTCCAGATTCGGAGCGCCCTTCGTGGATATCACGATTGGCCAAATAAAGTCTCCGGATTCAAAGCCCCATTGATGAATGACGTCTTTGGGCCAATCAAGCCTCCAGATTTGGAGCGCCCTTCGTGGATATCACGATTCGCCAAATAAAGTCTCCGGATTCGGAGCCCTATTGACGAATGACGTCTTTGGGCCGATCAAGCCCCCGGATTCGGAGCACCCTTCGTGGATATCATGATTAGCCAAATAAAGTCTCTAGATTCAGAGCCCCATCGGCAAATGACGTCTTTGGGCCGATCAACCCTATGGATTCGGAGCGCCCTTCATGGATATCACGATTGGCTACATAAAGTCTCCGGATTCGAAGCCCCATCGCCGAATGACGTCTTTGGGCTAATCAAGCCTCCGGATTCGGAGCAACCTTTGTGGATATCACGATTGGCCAAATAAAGTCTCCGAATTCGGAGCCCCATCGACGAATGACGTCTTTGGGCCGATCAAACCTCCAGATTCGGAGCACCCTTCGTGGATATCACGATTGGCCAAATAGTCTCCGGATTCAGAGCCCCATTGACGAATGACGTCATTGGGCCGATCAAGCCTCCGAATTCGAAGCGCCCTTCATGGATATCATGATTGGCCAAATAAAGTCTCCGGATTCGAAGCCCTATCGGCGAATGATGTGTTTGGGCCGATGAACCCTTCGGGTCGTGCGTAACACAATGATGTCGATTAAATCAGGCCGAACAATGTCCATTCAATTGTCTGAAATATGTTTATTCAAAACATTTATATAATAAAACGCATGCAAGCACGTGTGTGCCGAACAAAACTTGTAACAAAACATTGAAAATAAAATGCTTTTTTATTCGACCAACCAATAATCACATAATCTTAGACGCAATCCACGTTTGAACATTTATAACGAATATTTTTATTCGGCGTCTTCCTCATCATCGCTCTTTTCAACTTCAAAGGCGGAAAAGGGAAAATGATCGCGATGATCTAGGCCACATAAGTTGAAATTGACACCCTTTGCTCGGAGAGCCTCTACGGCCTGAAGAGCTGCGATCCAACCATGCTTAAAACCGTGATTCTCACATCGGCAGACCTCCCCAGCACATGTCTTTCGTTTTGTCGATCCCAACCTTCCGGCCAGCATGGAAACCCTGCTCGTAACCCTTGGCCCTCGTATTTGCTACGGCAAACATGCCTACCGTATCTCGGTCGGCAAGGGCATGACTCAATAGCTGTTGGGTCACCCTCTTGTCCACAATCGGGTTAGATTGACCCGCCACATGCGGATCGGCGACTTTAACCTTCCTAAGCTCTCTAAGCTCGCCCTCGGCCTTCTCCGCACGAGCCTCCGAACTGCGGACCCGTTCATCCATTTTCTCTATCTCCCACCGCGCGGCGCGCAGACGCATGCCGACTTCGTAGGCGGTATGCAGCCCCTTCACCACCCCATGAATACTTTCTCGAAACACTTCGAAATCTCGTCGTCCAACCATCGATTGTTGGACTTCCGATGGAAAGATCTGTCGAGCGAACTCGACCGCTACTCTCGAATCATTGACGATGGAATCTACCTCAGTCATCGGTTTATTCCCCACGAACACCGCAAAACTCAATGGTCATGGCGTCATGTTTGACTCATTTCTCGATCGTGGTCGCAGGGAGCTTCCCCGTTGATGCTTTTCTCTTCGGGGTGATCTGCTTTGACGGCTTGAAGGTTGACGTTTTTTTCTTTCCTTGGACGTCCTTCCTCCTGTACGCGCAGGCTCACTACTGCGATTCATCGCAGTATCTAACTTAGCCAGTGTTCGTCCCTCTCCTCTACTATTAAAGAACAGTATGTTTGACATTCGCCCTCACCTCAAGCTAGTTCAAATCGAGTCTGAATAAGAATAAGTGGACCCACTGGCGCGAACTCACCCCATTTATTTGTAGGTATGCAACGACCCCGAGGCAATTTCATTAACGCTTTTGGCAATCTCCAAACGACGGATGCCAATTGATATGTGCCACAGCCACTTCATGCACTAATTTTTGGCTTGTTAAAACGGCCCAATTATCTAAACGGCAATTATGGGAGAATGCCTTGAAGTCCATGTACTGGCTGGGGCAAGGGCAGATTTAGTAATCTAACCGGCCGAGCATCTTGGCCCCATGCCGATTGATATGTGCCACAGCCACTCTATGTACTGATTTTTGGCTTTCTAAACGGCCCAATTATCTAAACGGCAATTATGGGAGAATGCCTTGAAGTCCATGCACTGGCTGGGGCAAGGATAGATTTATTAATCTAACCGCACAAGCATCTTGGCCCCATGCCGATTGATATATGCCACAGCCACTCCATGTACTGATTTTTGGCTTTCTAATGGCCTAATCATCTAGTCGGCAAATATACAAAATGTTTTATCCAAAACAGCAACCAAACAATTCCGTTCATTAGTAACAACAAAGTACAAAATGAATTTTCATTAAGTAAATTGGGCACAAATTGTAACCATTTTACATATGAAATTACTAAACAAAAAGCTGTAAAAAGCTGAAAATTACATGCAAATCCTAAAACAAAAACAGGAGCCGCCCAAATTAGCCCTCGAAGTCAGACTCCAGTGGCTCAACATCCACTTGCTCGTATGGAATTGGCGTAACCAATGTCACATTAGCAACAGCAAGGGCTTTTGAGCCAGCCGTGTTTAAATCCACGATTTTCAAATTTGGAGACCTCGTCTACATATTTATCAAAAGCAGATTTTTTTCCCAGCATCGAATGCGCTGGAAGCCTTCAGGTTAGCTGTTTCCTTTGCCGCCTTCATCTCTTCCAACCCAGCCTCCAATTTAGAGATCGCCTCTTGGGCCAATTTAAGCGCATCGTCGCTCGCATCCGCCCTCTTCTTGGCGACTGGTCTCAATTCTTTAGCATTGCGGGCTCTCTCCATCTTGGCCTTGGCACGGGCGCCATCCGACTGCGCCCTACTCCTTTGGCCCTCAACCTCGGCTTGTAAACGTCCAATTAGCTCGACGGCATCGTGATAGCGACGGCCCATATCGGCTATCTTTTCGACGGCTTGCAAAATAGGAAGTTAAGAACAAAATAATATTTGCGTAAAGAGAAAAGCCAAAGTCCAGATATATACCAAAAGAGTCGATTGCACGGCCAACCCCATTGCAACCAGATCAAGCTTTGCCCGAAAAGTCGCCTTGTCAGTAGGCAGTGAAACGGACGTTGCCAAGCTGAGTGCAATGGCTGGATCTTTGATTACCAAAGCGTCGGAGGAGATCGGCGTATTTTTTATCTTGGGCTAAATAACAAAAGGTACAATCACATCCGACTCCTCCAAACAAGGTCGTTTGTCGGCACGGTCTTCTTCTGAGCCGGCCTCGACATCAGTAGGGCATTTCTCCACCCTTTGCTTAGCTTCTACACTTGCCTGCACAAAAAGTTCCACCTCGGTACTTCCGTTCCTTGTCGTTTCCTCAATAACAGAAAAGGAGGTCTGGGACTGAGATTCGGCAGCCCAAATCTCCTGCGCCCTTCGCCGTACGGCCATCCTTTCCGCGTTCGCCTTCTTGGCAAGTTTAGTGAGGCTCAACCCAGCCATATCTTCTGGGAACGTACCGAGAAGGTCCTCTAGGCCGTGAAAAATATCGTCAAGCAAACGGTCCTCTCGACCCGAAATGGACGGAGGATTAGCCGAATTGAGGCCGGTTTTTTCAAATGCTACCTTCAAAGCCTCGTCAACCTCAGTTTCGGATTGGTCTGACTCAACGGCCTCAGCTGCTTCCGGTCGCTCCGAATCTGATCCCTCACAACCGACTTGCCTCAAATTTCTGAAATCAGTCAAGATAAGGGCGATAAGAAACTCCTCACCCTTCGGAATTGGGATGTTTTCCGCCATCGAAAACGTCATATAAGTCGAGTCGTAGCGAAGTATAACGTGAGCTGCCCTCTCCTGCTTTTGAAGACTCGGTCGGCCGAAATACCTGAGCTCAGTCTTGATTTCCGAAAGGACGGCGTCGTCGGTCGAGGTCAAGGCTTTCTTCAAATCGTTTCCTACAAAAGCAAAACCATGAGGTCCCGAAAATAAAGTTTTATAAATATAGCATAAATAAATAAAAGAAGATACTCGGCCACCTGGTTCGCCCCTCCGTCTAGGAATACGATCAAGGCGATCCTCGCCTTCGCCGAATTCCCAATTTCCTTGGACGACGACCATAACATCGTCGATTCGCTTCCCAGAGCTGGAAAGCATAGTCACTAGTTGATGGTCGGTGTCTTTGGCCCTAAGGAAATAACACCTGTGCCGACCAAAAAACTTGGCCAAGACGTAGCAATGCCGAATAGCAAGAATGCTAAGGTTAAGTCCAAGGCGGCGGTTTAGTGCGATAATCCCTAACACGATCCTAAAGAAGTTAACATTGGGTTGGGAAGGGATTAACCCCCAATGGCAAAGCACGGCCCTAAGGAATGGGTGAAGGGGGAAACGGACCCCACCCTCTGCGATTGGTAGAAGAGGGAAGACGATCATGGTTTCATCAACCCTCTCCATATCGAGGATACCATCTGCCACAAATGACAGACGGACGTCATCAGGAATGGAAAAATGACGTCGGAAGCCAGAAATTCGATTCGGTGAAAGGAGATCTTTTAAATGTTTCGCCATTCCCCCCAACCAGTAGGATTATGCTAAGCCAAAAAAAAACAAAGTAGAGAAGGAGAGAACTTACAAGAGGTGAAGGAGATAGAGAAGAGTAGGAAGTTGCAAAGGTAGTTCGGGAGGCAGTCCAACGACGGGCGTCTAAAAGCATGTATGCATTTGAAAAGACGTCCAAATTTTAAATCACAATAAATAGAAGTGCATGAAGAGGCAGGAAGTTCAAATGATAACCGAGAAGCATGTGTACAGACATTTGCATTGGAATACGTTCAGCCGCCGAATTTTGGCTCTGACTCTTCGAGTTCGAAGCCAAACGCTCCAGCCAACTGTCGTCAGTAGAGTGCTTGGGGGGCAATTGTGGGGGCCGAGAATTAAGAGTTGTAAATATCTTGGATAGTCGAATCTGGGAGTCGGGATTCGAAGCACTCGGCAATTGGCTCGAAAGCTTAAATCCAACCTTACTCGGCCAAATAATCGATTAAGCAAGTGGCCGAGTGAAGAGCGGTCTATTTTAAAACGTGCCGAATATGAGGTGGGAAATAGATCTAATCCCGAGGCCCAAAGAAGAAAAGATCTAAATAAAAGAAATATCAACCAGAAGGAGATATGTGAAAATTGCTGTGCTTAACTTAGAATACAAGCATTCTTGAGTGTGGATACTGACTCGTCCGTCGGAGTGCTAATTCCGGCACCTCCAACCAGAGTATTTATTCCTTTTCAAGTGACCAGAATAGAATCACGAGCATTCCCCAGGATCAGAAGAGTATTTTCAAACCTGTTCTCCACATATAATTTTTATTTTTATTTTTTTATTAGTTTGACTCTTGTAAAAAAAAAATTATTAACAAATTTATGTATAGTATATAAAGTAATGAAAAATTATAAATTTCATGTCACATAATTTATTAATTTTATAAAATTAATAAAATAGCTAATTTTCTCTCATCCTACTTGAGAAAAAAAAAAGTAAATCATCATTTTTAGCCTCAAAAGTTATATAAAAATACAAAATACAAAAAATATTTTAAATAGATAATTATAATTAAAAAATAATCAATAAAATAAACATTGACAAAAATAGTAACCAAACAATCAAAACAAAGTTTAATATATACTTCTGAACTACAATCACCAATAAAAAAGTGTTACACCTTCTAATAGCATCAATAAGTCAAATCTTAAAAAAAAAACAAAAAAACAAAAAAACAAAAAAAAAAAAACAAAACAAAAAACAAAAAAGGAATGAAAATTTAAGATATTTTTGTTTGCCCACGTATTAATGTCCAAAAGTAGTGATACGAGTGATTCAATGTGACTACATCAACTTGTGAGAAAATATCTATAGCTTCGAGAATGTTATGCCACTCTAGATATTCGTAACCATTGAAATGGCATGGAAATAATTGCATCTAATATATCGATGTGGATATCGAGAGTGTTTACAAATGAAAAATAATATGAATAGAGATAATTATAGATATATATATATATATATATTTGAGATATGTAGTTTATTATCTTTTTGGGATATGTATAGCTCAATCGTAACCTTTTTTATTTAAATATTTTGTTATTTTAAATCTAAATAGTTGTGTTTTTATTTTTGTATATGTTTTAACTAGTAATAAACTGTGTTATGCACAGGATTTTATAAATTTAAAAAAAAAAAAATCATTATAATTATTTACAAGTAATTTAATATTTTATTTTGTGGTATACATGAAATTTATAAGTTAACTTTTATGTTTATAACTTTTTAAATTATCAGTTTAAAAAAATTAAATATATATAAATCTATTTAGTGCAATTTTAGTAATTTGTATTTAAAAAAGCTAAACTTAAATGAGATTAATTGAGTTATGACATATCTCTTCTTGCTATGAAAATATGCAAATTTAAAAGTTACAATTAACACAAATATACAATTTTATTATTAAATATGAAGTGATATTTAACACTAATTAATATGATATTTATATTATTAATCTAATATTTTAAATTACATTTCTTTCGATTTTAATATCATAACTAAAAATATAATATAAATATAATACACACACGGATTTCTAGTCTTTAAGAATAAGAAAGTTTCAAAATATTTTCAAACTTTCATCATTTTCTTTTAATTTTTTTTATCTAATTTGATTTTAAATTTACATAAAATTTTTGATTTGATATGAATTACTTTAACTTTTTCATTAATTTTTTATTAATTTTTAAAAGAATTTTCATTCTTATCCCAATTTTATTTTTATTTTTTTCTTTTTACCAATTTTGATAGAAAATATAATAATTTTTAACGTTTTATCTTTTTAAATTTTTATCAGATTATAATTTGATAAAAAAAATATTAAGGGTTGAATATTCTCTTAATTGGAATTATAATAAAATAACATCTTGAAATAGTCAAAATTTGAGTATGTGGTTGGTTGAAATGTATAATTTAATTAATTATCTTCTCGTATTTGTATAAAAATTAACACTTATAACCACATCATTATAAGTCGGATTATGGAAAAAAAAAATTGAGGTGTCAAACATTTTCCATTTGTACATATCCTACATATTAAAAAAGAAAAAAAAAAGAAAAAGAAAAAAAATGTATAGCTTTTGGATATGTGTTTATCAGTTTTGTTTTATAGACATAAATAATTGATGTTTCAATTTAAAAAATTAAATAGTAAAAAAAAATAGATTGGGCCTTTTTAGAGATAAAAGAAGCTATCTAACTTTTCTATAATCTATTTAAGATAGACTATTTTAATCACTTAAAAAAATAAAAATTATATTTAGAGATTATCCATATATATTATGCTATTATATACAACTATAGCTGTAACAAATTAACTATTATATATATATATGAGAAGTTATATTAAGCTTTCATTTTTAATTAATTGAATTATAATTAACAAACTAACAAATAGTAGTAATGACAAAATGGGATAGAAAAAGAATAAAAAAACACAATGATATTTAAAAGTTTTAAATTTACCTAACTATATAAAAATCTAATACTATAGTAAAATATTGAATTCTCAATAAATTTTCACATTTTCTATAAAATAAAATGACAATAAAAAAAAAAATTGATATCCATTTTTTTTTTACTTCAATTTTAAGGTCTTCATTGAAGGAAACAAAATTTGATCTAGCATAGAATGGACATAGATACTTTGATTACAATTATAATCACCAATAATTCTTCCACCATGTAAACCTCTAAACAAATACATAAACCTCACTAAAACCGACACCAAAACAAAACCAATAGCAAAGAAAAAGAATCATACGAGGAAAAAAGAAAAATAAAAAACAAATAAATTAATGGAGTGGGAGAATGTTACCTCCAACAACTTGGACCTCACCTAATCTTTTTTTTTTTTTTTTGCTTACTATTTGCTTTTCCTTACTTTCCCTTTAATAGTGTTGTGGTACCATTGGATTGGCATCTTCATCTAAGGATTCCGATTATCGCTAGACTTTGGTTGGCCTGTAAATAATTTTATGGTGTTATGCATATAATAACTTTCATAATCCAAAATCGTGAACTATCATGATTTTCATAAATAATAATATAATGCGAAAAATAAATAACATACACGAATCAGCAATGCGAAACCTTCGAGTAACCCAAAATTGATTGAACATAAACCTAATAATAATATTAGTGGGAAAAGGTTTCTCTCTCTTGACCCTCTTTAGAATACATTGAATTCAGAATTAATTTGATGGATAGTCTGAATATCCTTTTATAAGTAGAGAGGAGAGCAGTTTCCTTATTCAACAATGATTCCACTTTTCCATCAAAGTAGGATACCTAGAAAACACTTTTATTTATTTATCAATTAATTATAGCAAAAAATATGGAATCATAATCCTGTCAAATCTCTAATTCATATTACCATATCATGTGAGTCAATATAATGACGAAATAAATAATTTAGTTTTACATTCTCCCACTTGGCCCATATGAGAACTTACGTCAAGATTTAATAAAGTAATCATTAGGCGCACAATAAACCATATTCAATATTACCTTTAATTTGGTCATCATCATAATGCTATAATTAAATAGTTCACTAATATGAGTCATAACAGTTCTATACGAATAGTGCGATATAGTCTCTTCTATGTACTACAACATTAGAAACTAATTTAACATAGCCCTTTAAGTAAAGAGTATAAAGAGGTCCAACGATAATGTCTTTTATAAAAGACCATTCCTATTTTCATTCATTCATTCATTCTCATATATGTACGTACTCATTTCACAGTAGGAAATATATCAGAAACACAATTAATGAGATCTCAATGTGTCAAATAACACAATCAATCATAAACAGCTATTATGGATTACATTCAAGACCCAATTGGCAAGTTTCTTAATTGTCTTTAAGAGTAATCCTTTCATCAATAGATCTACACTTAAAAGTTATATACTTATGTGCTTTATTAATACTTTCTGTTTCTGAAATTCTTCTTTAACGACAACGTATTTCAATTCTATGTGTTTAGCATCATTAGAATACTTGTCATTCTAAGAAAATAAAACAACTGCGAAATTATCACAATAAATTCTCAACAACTTGGCAGCAAAAGTCGACAATCCCAAGTCCTGAGATAAAGTTTCGCAACAGGAATTCATGAATTGTGGTCTCAAAGCACACCACAAATTCAACTTTGATAGAGAATACTTATGATAGTTCGTTTTATGCTTTTCTTAATATTGCTCCTCCATATAATAGAAACAAAGAACCAAAAGTGAATTTTTTACTATTAATATATCATCTAAAATTTGAATCTAGGCAGCCAATCAATTCAAGATTATCAGACTTCATAAATGTGAGTAAGTAATCTTTTATTCCTTATGATTACCTTATCACTTCCTTATTTGAGCATTAAATTTCATACAATAAATGTATAAAAATACGTTTCTATTCTAATTGATTTTATAAAAATTTGCATAAGACTGGATTTATTTCCTTTTGGAGCATGGATAGCTTTATGTTAATATTCTCTCATTCTAAATCTCTATAAAACTTTTAATATATACCTTCTGAGACAATCTTAACAATTCATGTAATTCTTTTAGAAATATTTCAATTTCTATCCCATAGATTGTCTTACTAATATATTTCATTTCAAAGTTCTTAAAGAAAAATTTCTTAACTTGTGCAATAAATCACGTACATTATTGACAAGCAAAATATCATCAACAAACAAAATCATAAATATAAACTTGCTACCACTGATCTTTGGATATGTACACTAATAAAAAAAATTTACATATTTTCTTTAAATTCAAAGGAAAAATAGTATCGTAAAACTTAAGATACAATTTTTAGAAAGCTTGTTTAAGTCCACAAATTGATTTTTTTAAGTTTGCAAGTCAAATTTTCATTTTTCTCAATAGAAAAACCTTTGAGTTGATTTACACAATTCTTCACCTAAACTCTCTTTCAGAAAATTAATTTTCATATACATTTAATACAACTCAATAGCATAATGAGTTACTAATGCCATAATGATTCTAAATCGGCCTCTTAAGATATAAGTGAAAAAAGAATATCTCATTGTAATCATTGTCTACTTTATGAGTAAAATCTTTGGCCACATATCTAGCATTATATCATTTTATGTTGCTCTTAGAATATAGCGATCCCAGTTTTACCCCGACCTTTATTGCATTTCAGACTCTGGTTTCGTGATTGTATGTTGTTGTCTACGTCTTGTTTCTTTTCTTTAATTCTTTGAATTTGAGTTTTGGAACTTGTTGGGCGAGTTTGGAATAGGCTAGTTGTTGGTTGGTTCAAATGGTTGTTGCCCAGATTTTGGCCTCTTTGCTCGAGCGAGACTTTTTACGATCGAACGAGCCTTGTGTAATTTGCTTCTTCGCTCGAGCGAGGTTTATTACACTCGAGCGAGAACTGAGGGTTTTCAGGTTCCTTTCCCAGACGCATTTTTTCTAGGAAGATGTAAGTTCTTCGCTTGAGCGAGGCTTCTTGCGCTCGAGTGAGCTTTGTGGAATTATTTCTTCGCTCGAGCGAGACTTCTTGCGGTCGAGCGTGCGTCTGCGTCTATGGCAGACCTGAAGCTTTATATTCTGCGCTTGAGCGATGCTTCTTGCGCTCGAGCGAGGTTACTTGTTGTATCTGGTCGCTCAAGTGACAACTCCTTCGCTCGAGCGAAGGTCGCGTATATCAGTTCGCAGCAGAGTGATTTTACTTCACTTTTTGATTTCTTTTCACCTAAAAACCCTAGATCGGTTGTCTCTCTCTCTAAAACACCCCTCTCTCTCTACAAATAACCCTAGATCTAAGCATCTCTCAACCCTAGTCCCTTTGTTAAAGTGTTGGAGCATCTCAAGGGCTTTCCTTTGATCCGAGAAAAATCGAATTTGGGGAATTCTTGAAGCTCTTCATCATCTCCTTTGGTCTCCTAGCTTTGAGGTAGGGATATTCTACTCTTTGATATGGGTTTTAACCTAGATATTTGTCATTTGTATAAATGGAGGGATTTGGGAGTGATTTAGGTAAAGGTTAAGGTTTGCGCTCTAAACTAAAGAGGGGTTTTTATGTGGATTTACAAAGTAACCTTGGGGGTTTGTGTATGAGGTTCTTTGTTGTTGAAATGGTGAGATTTAGACCTATGGGTTGATGTTTTGGAATAGGGGGAAAATTGCCCTAAGTTGAGTTGAATTAACTATTTGTGTAAATAATGAAATTGGTTTGGAAATTATGAAATTAGGGGAATATGTGATTGAATGGTGTAGTTTGGTTTGATAAATCACACACCTATGGGAATTTGATAAATTATACGTTGATAGATTTATTTATTTGTTTAGAAATATCTGTTTTGGGCTATCGGTGGAGGATAGTTATGATTGTTGTAAAAATTGCATGAGGATTAGGAAGATTGAAACTAATCAATTGAATTATGTCGTTGAATATGACGGTTTGATTAAACCATTGAAAATGTTATTTGATTAGTCATTGTATATGACAATGTGTTTAAATACATTGTATATCTATCATTGTTTAGGAAGAGATAGGGGATGGACTCCATTGAGAATTAAGTTGGCCAGAGTATCCAGGGTGAAAGTCCCAAAATCTTATATGCATATGGGTGTCAGTTCCCTCGGATGTGATTCCATAAAACGGCAAGAAAATGGAAGTATTGAATAATGTTTGTTATCGAAGTGTTGATAAATGAGTTATAGTCTTGTTTTAAATTGTTTAGATGACAATGAACTATGTCAATGAATTGATTTGGGTAAATGAATGAAAACAGATTGAAATACAAATGTCAATATTGACTGGTCATGAAAAAGGTATAAGTTGGTTTATTAGTATTGAACATTTATCTGATGCTGATAGCTTAGGTAATTCTCATATATTGTTTAGCATGTCTCTACTGAGCTTTGGCTCACCCTACTTGGGAAACCATTTTTAGGTACAGGTGACATGCCACCTCCAAAGGACATAGCTTGGGAGGCTTAGGGGCTGAAAACTCGACTTTTGTGATTTCGTTTTGTGTTGAATGTTTATTCAAGCTGAGGGCTTTACTTGTATAGAGACTAGACTCTTCTTTTGTTGTAACCAAGTGAAGACTTGGAAAGATATAAGCCCTTAGGGCGTTTATTTTTTTGTTCTCAATTAGAGTTACATGCTATAGTTTTAAGATGAACGTTTATGAAAGTGTAATGCACGTGATATCTCTTGTAATATTAACTCTGATAAATGAAAATATAACATTTCTATTATGTCTATAGATCTTATGAATGATTGATTATATCATATTTTGAGGGCGTTACAACTTGGTATCAGAGCATACCGAGTTTGAATACTTTAGGTACGTGGGAAGTGGTTAGTACTACAATGGGTTTGTCTTGCTTGTTAGAGACTTAAGTATGATGTTATGTGCTTATATGATAACATGTTGATGTGACTATATGGGTATGAGATTTAATTTTTGGGATATTGATCGGGTCCATGAGTTTCTAGGAGTCTTGTTAGAAAGGCACTTGATCACTGCCGTTTCTAACTAGAACTCTAGCGACGCCACGGGACGATGATTATCCGGAAATGAAATTCGTATGTGTTTATGTGGTTATGTGCTTAAGTGGAGTGAATTACGGTTGTCCATTGTATTAGGACGTGAGTAAGATAGCTTTGGCTCATTTGTAAATGTGCTAATCTCTTTGTTACCTTCATTAGGATGTCAGGATGAGGTCGTGGTGGCAGGCGTGGTAGGCCTAGGAGGCATGAGATGTCTACATCGGATGAGTTTTCGGTGTAGGAGGAAGGAGTGGGTCAGGCCAATGTGGCCGAGCCAGTAGGTTAACAAGCCATGGGTACCTTAGCCCGTAAAATGGCAGGAGCATTGAGGGAATCTATGGACATTCTCATGGTTGAGAATCAAGTCCAAGCCCAACTAGCTGAGGCAAGGCCGTCTTTTTTGAAAAGGGAGTTCTTCCGGTCGAATTCATACGAGTTTTTGGGTGATCCTAAGGAGCCACTAAAGGCTGATGAGTGGTTTGAACAGATGACGAAGACATTTGAGATACTCGGCATCGAAGATGGAGGTTTAAGGGTGACCTTGGCATCCTTCTAGCTGAAGGGAGATGCGGGTCAGTGGTGGAAATATGTACAGGGGCGCATTGGCGGGACTTGGGAGGCCTTTGTTGAAGCCTTCCAGGATAAGTACTTACCTGCTACGGTAAGGGAAAAGTTAAGGGATCAGTTCTCCAAGTTGGTGCAGTTAAATACACTAGTGGCTGAGTTTGAGGCCACCTTCACCAGTTTGTCGAGGTTTGCACCTGAGTTAGTGGCAATTGAGAAACGTCGATGTTTGAAGTTTGAGAAGAGGTTGTGGACCGAACTCATGTTTCGAGCAGCCGAGTCCATGATTAGGGAATATGGACGCCTTGTGGAGGCTGCAGCCCATCTTGAGACTATTATGCATACAGAAGAGGAGAGAATGAGGGGCTCCAAGAGGAGTCAGGATGGTCAGGGGGACAATAAGAGGCAGAGGGGTTCTAACCCTCAGCAGTCACATGGAGCGCATTCGAGATCTACCTTTCCAGTGCCGAGTTTAGGCTCTGGAAGAGGTGGTCAGGGAGACATCACTTGTTACAAATATGGTCAGTTGGGCCACAAGTCTCCATCTTGCCTACAGAGGGGAGGAGGGCAGTGAGCAACATCATCTTCGGCTCGTTCTCAGGGCCAGAGTCAGGGCAGAGGCCAGTCGCTTACTTGTTATCAGTATGGGCAGGCGGGGCACTTGAAGAGGTTTTGCCCACAGTTGGGTGGCACATCTGGTGTGTCTGATTCAAGATAGACACAGAGTCACCAGCTAGCTCAGTCAGTACAGGCCTCGAGGGCCAATCAAGGAGCTTCTTCAGCTCAGTCAGTACAGTAGTCTTATGCTCTGAGATGTGAGCAAGTTGATTAGAGGCCTATGGAGCGCGTGTATGCTGTTACAGCGCCAGATCTTTTACCTGCTCCATCTGTAGTGAGAGGTACCTTTTTGTTTTGCAATTCAGTTGCTAGCGTGTTGATTGATACGGGTGCATCCCACTCTTTTATATCTTCTGCATTTGCATCAGTTTTGAGGTTGGAGTTGGCACAGTTAGCATCTTCTAGTCGTGTTGTATCACCTATTGGGGGCGGGATAGTTTTAAAACAGAGGTGTCGGGGCTGTGATATAGAGGTCGCCGATCGTTGGCTCCCTTTTCTTTTGTATTGACGGATATGTTTGGTTTTGATGTTATTTTGGGTATGAACTAGTTATCGTCATCCCAAGCTGTTATAGATTGCTACCGTCAGAGGGTTAATGTATGTACCTTCAGTAGTGATTGCTTTTATTTCTTGGGGGACCAGGTGGATAGAGTCTTATCGCCAGTATATGATTCATGTGGGCGGAACGAACTTAGTTGTCTTCTTGCTAGCTTTATGAGTAGTGAGTGTAATGAGGCTCGGGTTGAATTGCCAAGAGTGGCCTGTAAGTACTTAGATGTCTTTCTTGAGGATCTTATTAGTTTACCACCTCACCGAGAGATTGAGTTCTCTATCGATTTAGTGTCTGGCATGACACCGATTTCCATGGCATCATATCGCTTTGCGCCAACTGAGTTGAGTGAGTTGAAGGTTCAGCTCCAAGAACTACTAGATAAGGTCTTTATTCGCCCTAGTACTTCGCTTTGGGGAGCACTGACCCTCTATGCTAAAAAGAAAGATGGGGCCTTGAGACTTTGTACCGATTATCGAAAGTTGAACCAGGTTACGGTTAAGAACAAGTATCATATGCCTCATATAGATGATCTATGTGACTAGTTGAAAGGATCCTATTGTTTTTCTAAGATAGACTTGAGATCGGGTTACCACCAGTTGAGGGTAAGGGAGGATGATATCCCGAAGACAGCATTCTATATGCGATATGGCCATTATGAGTTTCTGGTGATGCTTTTTGGGCTAACCAATGCACCAGCTGTGTTTATGGACTTGATGAACCAAATATTCCAAGAGTTCTTAGACCATTTTGTAGTCATCATTGTGGATGACATTTTGATTTACTCACCCTCTGAGGAGGAGCACGAGGAACACTTGTGAGTGGTGCTTGAGTTTCTTAGAGCCCATAAGCTGTATGCTAAGTTCAGGAAGTGTGAGTTCTGGCTGAAGGAGGTTAAGTTCTTTGGCCATGTAGTATTCGGGGAAGGGGTAACTGTAGATTCATCCAAAATAGAGGCAGTGCAAGATTGGGCACAGCCTAAGAATGCCTTTGAGATCCGTAGTTTTCTGGGATTAGCCAGGTATTACCGTCAGTTTGTGAAAGATTTCTCCAGATTAGTTTCATCTTTGACTAGATTGACGAGGAAATGGATCAAATTTGTGTGGAGTGAGACTTGTGAAAAGTCATTCCAAGAGCTTAAAGTTAGACTTACCACGGCTCCAGTCTTGATTATTCCGGAGAGGGATTTGGACTATTTAGTGTATTGTGATGCCTCACGAGAGGGTTTGGGTTGTGTATTGATGCAAGAGGAGAAAGTAGTAGCCTATGGCTCACGGCAGTTGAAAACACACGAGAGGAACTACCCTACTCACGATTTAGAGTTAGCAGCTGTAATTTTTGCCTTGAAGACTTGGAAGTACTATCTGCATGGTGAAAGGTTTGAGGTGTTTTCTGATCATAAGAGTCTGAAGTATCTGTTTACATAGAAAGACTTAAATTTGAGGCAGAGAATGTGGATGGAGTTCATAGAAGATTATGATTTCGAGTTGCATTATCATCCAGGAAAAGCCAATGTGGTGGCCAATGCCCTAAGTATGAAGTCCATCAGTAGTGTAACTTGTATAGCTATTCGAGAATGGGAGATGTTGGGTGCTCTTGGCGAGTTTGACTTGCATTTGAGCGAGTCTGTTGAGTCTGCAGCCTTGTTTTCTGTAATCGCACAACCTACCCTTGTGAACCGAGTGTTAGAGGCACAGAAGGGTGACTTTGAGGTAGAATTCCTCCGGGAGAAGATCTCTAGTAGGAAGGTAGAGAAGGGTTTGACTGTGTATCCCGATTTGAGTATGAGGTACCATGACCGCTTGTTTGTGCCAGAGTCTTGCCGAGAGGAAGTACTCCGAGAGTTTCACCATTCACGCCTTGCGGTGCATCCGGGAGGCACAAAAATCTATCATGATCTGAGTCACCAGTTTTGGTGGAGGGGTATGAAGAAGGATGTGGTGGTGTTTGTATCGAAGTGCCTTACTTGTCAGGAAGTGAAGGCCGAATATCAGAGGCCAGTGGGTTTGTTGCAACCCTTGCCTATAGTTGAATGGAAATGAGAGCATGTTACGATGGACTTTGTTGTGGGTCTTCCGATGTCACGACCCAAACCCGCCCCTAAGGGTTTAGCAATGTCAGAATCGCCAACTTGATGTCTGATAAAAGCAGTACAGGGGCATGGCAAAAGCCAGAACAATAAATAAACAATGTCCAATAAGCCGTGATAGTCTGTATGCAAAAAGACTTTTCATACATATATGCAGTCGGTGACAAAACAGTATGTACATATATACAGTCATTCAAAACAGGGACTTAACCCCTATTAAACAATACAGTAACAGTCTATACAGATACAATACGGTTACAGAGACAGACGAGGGAGATTAAAACACCCCTAAGCCAAAGCTTGAACAAGTTTGGAACCTCGCAGTGAGGCACAATGGTTGGCTTGACAAAACTGGAGTTTACCCCGACGCTTCTAGCATTGGTCCGGTGCCTATACACCTACATATATATATGAGCAGTGAGCTAAAGCCCAGTGAATAACATAATGCGTAAAGAGGTTAAGAATGAATGTCCTTACAGTAATGAAAACAGTTCATTAAATCAATTTGATTTTCGGGAGCAGTCATTCAGTCATATGTGGTACATCCATTAGCATAGCAGTACAGTAAAAAGTAGGTCTTAAAAGACTGAACAGTAAATGATGGCCATCAATCAGTAAACAGTAGTGGTTCCAACGAGGGAACCGATAGAGATCTCTATGTAATAACGATCAAGAATGAGTTGCTAAGGATGCCACAATACGATTGAACATAAGAGATACATTCATTGATTAACGATAGCTTTAGAAAACAAGATATTCAAGATTCAAAAGATAATCATTTTGAACATATCTTTACACAATTGTTACTTACAGAGTTCTGGGCTACGGTAAGCTAGAGCGTCCCCCCGGAAAGCCAACCCTACACAGTTTACAGATTGAACACACAATAAGCTACACAGTTGGGAAAGTAATAACTTAATCCCTAAATTGCCTCGGTGTGGTTCTACATCTATATCCTCATTAAGATGCCTTAAACTAGGCATAAGAATGCCTAAGATGGGATGGGGATGCAAAGATGCACTTAGAAAACATTTTCAGAATTTTTCAGAAAATAAGGGTCTCGCTCGAGCGTGGCTTTCTTCGCTCGAGTGAGCTTGTCAAAACAGTAGGGTCGCTCGAGCGTGTACTTCCTCACTCGAGCGGTCTGCGAAAATGCAAAAAGTGCTGGATGTTGGAAAACTCGCCGATGCTCGCCGACGCCGCTCGGCGTGAAGACACGATCATCGCCGGCGAGGTTCTCTCGCTCGAGCGTGCGTCTGTGTGCACCAAGATTCTGAGAGCTTGAAATTTACGCTCGAGCCACCATTCCTTTGCTCGAGCGGTGCTCAGAGTAAACGGTGGTCGCTCGAGCATAGAATCCTTCACTCGAGCTTAGAAGCCAAATTATGGAATTTTTCAGATTTGCCTCCCAAGCTCAAACCAAGCATTCCTTAGCTCAAAACTCGACCTCTTGGGCCCAATTTCTGGAAAACACATCTAAACTCAATATACAACAAGTTTTAAAGCTCAATTTGTGAAATCAAAGCCCAAGGGTGAGTCAATTAAATCCAAATTTCAAACCCAAATTCATGAACAAGATTAACATGCAAACATGCATGAATTAAACTCAATTCAAAGCTTCAATCTCATGCTCTAGTGAGCCAAATCTTTCAAAAATAGGGTAAGTTCTTGGTCTATTGTAAAAATATGAGCGTGCATGTCCAATTTATGAAGAACTAGCTTAAAAATGCAAGAGTATGCCATGCATGCAACAATTAAGCTTCAATTCAACAACATTGAACCAATTCTTGACTTATCTTTTTAAACTACCATGATCCATGCTAGGAGGAACTCAAATACACAATTAAGAGGGTGAAATTCATACCTAGGTTCCTCAGTTGCAAGTCTAGAGGCTCAATGATGCACTTAAGCTTCAATTCCTCAAGATTCAATCCAATTCTCTATGTTGAATTCACTACTCTCACTTCCTCTCTCTCTTTGGTCAGTTGTGTGCTCAAATAGGCTGATGAAATGTTTGTTGTAATGCATAATGAGCTCAAAGTGTTTAGATAGTGGCCACTAAGTGGCATTTTGGCAATTAAGTCCAACTAATGCAATTTATCAATATTTAATCTAATTTAATCATACAAAAATCAATTTTCAATTAATTACACCATAAAATCACATAAATTATGACGATCATAAAATATCAATCAATTTCTGGTTCGGCCGCCGATAAGGCCTTCAATTAGCAATTTAAACACAAAAACATGAACAGATAATTTGGCAAGCAAACTGATAGAATACAATTTAGCTAACATATACTCAGTCCATCAGTTTTAGATTTCAGTATGTCAGTTCAGTATTTTGATTACTTCAGTTATCAATCATAATCAGTCTCGATTTAACAGTAATGAGTAATTAATCAGTGATCAGTGATTAATCGGTGAACAGTAACGAGGGTTGTTACATCCGAGGACTCAATGAGGTAGTGATGCCATTTGGGTGGTAATTGACCAGTTGACCAAGTTAGCACATTTTATTCCTATGCGTGTGAGAGATTTGGTAGATTACCTTACTGACTTGTATATTCGGGACATAGTGAGGTTGCATGGGGTCCCTATGACGATCGTTTCGGATAGAGATCCGCGTTTCACAGCTAGGTTGTGGCAGAGCTTGTAGAGTGCCTTGGGCACTAGATTGACTTTTAGTATGGCTTACCATCCTTAGACTGACGGGCAGTCTGAGCGTACTATTCAGATCCTTGAGGATATGCTTCGGGGCTATGTCCTTGACTTTAAAGGGTCGTAGAAGAGACACTTACCCTTAGTGGAGTTTGCCTACAATAATAGTTTCCAATCGAGTATTGGCATGGCACCGTTTGAGACCATGTATGGTCGACCGTGTAGATCTCCAGTGTGTTGGGCCGAGGTAGGTGATGCACCTTTGTTAGGTCCAGAGTTGGTTCGGGAAACGACAGAGAAGGTGACACTTATTCGTAAGAGGTTGGTTACGGCCTAGAGTCGCCAAAAGAGTTATGCCAACCATAGAAGGAGACCTTTGTCATTCGAGATGGGTGATCATGTCTTTTTGAAAATATCACCTAGATGGGGTTTGATGAGATTTGGGAAGAGTGAGAAGTTATCTCCTCGGTTTATTGGTCCTTTTGAGATCCTTGACCGGATTGGGGAGGTTGCATACCGTTTAGCGTTGCCTCCACAACTTTTCAGAGTGCATGACGTGTTTCATATTAGTATGCTTCGGAAATATGAGCCAGATCCATCACATGTGTTAGATTGGATCGACTTAGAGGTGGATGAGGATGCCTTGTATAAAGAGAGACCGGTGCGAGTCTTGGACAGGCGGGATCAAGTCTTGCGAGGCAAGACAATTCCCTTGGTCAAAGTATTGTGGAAACATAACGGTGTTGAGGAAGCAACTTGGGAGCGTGAATTGGAAGTTCGAGAGAAATATCCGGACTTATTTGTTGATGTTTGAGTGTATGTTGAAATTTTAGTTTTGTTTATGAACCATAAAAACATTGCATATGTTTTGGATTTTGAAGACATTATAAATGTTGAATGTGTTTCGGGAATGCAAGTTTAATATGAGCATTGTATATGTTGTTTGAGTTTTGGACATGTAAATATATTATAAACATTGAATATGTTCAGGGAAAAACTTGAAAATTGTTAAATTTCGGAATATGCATATTGGTAATATATGTTAAGCTGTATTTTGTGAAATTGATCTCTTGAGAAGGGATGGAATGACCGGTGGGCTAGTCATGATAACGAGAATTGAATTGTCATCATTTTGAAAATTGGAACATCATGGTTTTGAAACTTGTACAAAATTTCGGGGACAAAATTCTTTAAGGGGAGGAAGTTATAGCGATCCCGGTTTTACCCCGACTTTTATTGCATTCCGGACTCGGGTTTCGTGATTGTATGTTGTTGTCTACGTCTTGTTTCTTTTCTTTAGTTCTTTGAATTTGAGTTTTGGGACTTGTTGGACGAGTTTGGAACAGGCTGGTTGGTTGGTTTAAATGGTTGTTGCCTAGATTTTGGCCTCTTCGCTCGAGCGAGGCTTCTTGCGCTCGAGCGAGCCTTGTGTAATTTGCTTCTTCGCTCGAGCGAGGTTTACTACGCTCAAGCGAAAACTGAGGGTCTTCAGGTTTCTTTCCCAGACGTAGTTTTTCTTGGAAGATGTAAGTTCTTCGCTCGAGCAAGGCTTCTTGCACTCAAGTAAGCTTTGTGGAATTGTTTCTTCGTTCGAGCGAGACTTCTTGCGCTCGAGCTTGCGTCTGTGTCTATGGTAGACATGAAGCTTTCCATTCTGCGCTTGAGCGACGCTTCTTACGCTCAAGCGAGGTTACTTGTTGTGTATGGTCGCTCGAGCGAAGGTCGCGTATATCAATTCGCAGCAGAGTGATTTTACTTCACTTTTTGATTTCTTTTCACCTAAAAACCCTAGATCGGTTGTCTCTCTCTCTAAAACACCCCTCCCTCTCTACAAATAACCCTAGATCTAAGCATCTCTCAACCCTAGTCCCTTTGTTAAAGTGTTGGAGCATCTCAAGGGCTTTCCTTTGATCCGAGAAAAATCGAATTTGGGGAATTCTTGAAGCTCTTCATCATCTCCTTTGGTCTCCTAGCTTTGAGGTAAGGATATTCTACTCTTTGATATGGGTTTTAACCTAGATATTTGTCATTTGTATAAATGGAGGGATTTGGGAGTGATTTAGGTAAAGGTTAAGGTTTGGGCTCTAAACTAAAGAGGGGTTTTCATGTGGATTTACAAAGTAACCTTGGGGGTTTGTGTATGAGGTTCTTTGTTGTTGAAATGGTGAGATTTGGACCTATGGGTTGATGTTTTGGAATAGGGAGAAAATTGCCCTAAGTTGAGTTGAAATAACTATTTGTGTAAATAATGAAATTGGTTTGGGAATTATGAAATTGGGGGAATATGTGATTAAATGGTGTAGTTGGTTTTGTAAATCACAAACCTATGAGAATTTGATAAATTATCTGTTGATAGGTTTATTTATCTGTTTAGAAATATCAGTTTTGGGCTATCGGTAGAAGATAGCTATGATTGTTGTAAAAACTGCATGAGGATTAGGAAGATTGAAACTAATCAATTAAGCTATGTCGTTGAATATGACGATTTGATTAAACCGTTGAAAATGTGATTTGATTAGTCATTGTATATGACAACATGTTTAAATACATTATATATGTATCATTGTTTGAGAGGAGATATGTGATGTACTCCATTGTGTGGGAGGAGACAGGGGATGGACTCCATTGAGAATTAAGTTGGCCGGAGTGTTCAGGGTGAAAGTCCTAAAATCGTATATATATATATATATATATATGGGTGCCAATTCCCTCGGATGTGATTCTGTAAAATGGCAAGAAAATGGAAATGTTGAATAATGTTTGTTATCGAAGTGTTGATAAATGAGTTGTAGTCTCGTTTTGAATTGTTTAGATAACAATGAATTATGTCAATGAATTGATTTGGGTAAATGAATAGAAATGGACTGAAATACGGATGTCAATATTGACTAGTCATGAAAAAAGTGTAAGTTGGTTTATTAGTATTGAACATTTATCTGATGTTGATAGCTTAGTTAATTCTCATTATTGTTTAGCATATCTCTACTAGGTTTCGGTTCACCCTACTTGGGAAACCATTTTCAGGTACAAGTGACATGCCACCTCCAAAGACATAGCTTGCGAGGCTTAGGGGCTAAAGGCTCCACTTTTGTGATTTCGTTTTGTGTTAAATGTTTATTCAAGCCAAGGGCTTTACTTGTGTAGAGACTAGACTCTTCTTTTATTGTAACCAAGCGAAGACTTGGAAAGATATAAGCCCTTAGGTCATTTATTTTGTTGTTATCAATTAGAGTTATATGCTATAGTTTCAAGATAAACGTTTATGAAAGTGTAATGCATGTGATATCTATTGTAATATTAACTCTGATGAATGAAAATATAACATTTCTATTATGCTATAGATCTTATGAATGATTGATTATATCATATTTTGAGGGCGTTACATAGAATAATAAATGTTTTTGTATCCTTAGACAATTCAATGAAATTCCAAATTTCATTTTGGTCCATTGATTTCAACTCATCATTCATGACATCAATTCATTTAGTTGAATCCATACTTTCTAGGGCTTGTGACAATAAAACCGAGTCTTTACTTATCCGAATATTATAATAAGATTGTTATAGATATACCACATAATCATTTGAAATGACAAATCTCTTTACCTTATGAAATCTTCTTAATATTATTTCTTGTGATTCTTCTATAACTTTTCATTGGTGATAATTACATTATGGAGTAATTGATTATTCATTTGTTGTTCCAAGACATTAAGTTGTTTAACAACTACAGGAACAACAATTCCTTCAAATTATGGATAATGATACTTGTATCCAAATTTATTGAATTATCACATTTCATGATTTATCACCTCCACTGATTTCACCATTTTTATTAAATTTGATATTATCGGTTTCTACAATTCTTGTACTATGGCCAAGATAGTAAAACTAATACCTTTTGAATTTTCAAGATAATTAACAAAATAACCGCTGATTATTCTGAAATCCAATTTCTTTTCATGTGGATCAATAATTCTAATTTTCGTAGACAACCCAAAACATGTAGGTGTCTTAAGTTTGGTTTCCTTCCTATTCACAGTTCAAAGTGAATGTTTGGAACTGCCTTACTAGAAGCCTGATTTTATATGAAAACAATAGATCAACGACATACATCCACAATGTTATTGGTATTTAGAAATTATTTAACATATTCTTAGTCACATTCATTAGAGCACAACAATATTTCTTAGCTACATCATTCTGCTGAGGCATTCACAAATATTATGTCTTTTATAAAATTTAGCAAATAGACTTGTATTTTACACTATCTTTACGATTTTCACATTTTTGTTTAATTGCATTTCTTCCTTGATAATGTATACCTCAATGATATCAATTTACTAGAGATCTTTTATGCAATAAATAAACAAAATCATGAAGTGAAAATTCATCTATAAAAATGATAAAATAATTTTATTTACCAAACATGAAGTGCCAAAAAGGTACATTAATGTCTATTTGGGTAATATGAAGAAGTCATTTATATCTTGTGGCACTTTACATAATATTATTGAATTGTTTTCCTTAATGCAACCCACACTCCCACTAAAAGTAATAAAATCTAAATTCAAAAGAATCTCATCTTTACTACTCTTTGTAGCTTTTTTTTTTTTCCAAAAAAATAGTACAATCTTTTATGCCACAAGTTTCACAAGTTTTCATTTATCAAGCTATATTTAGGACCAACATAATGATGCAAGATAGATTAAATTTTTGATAAATCCTTAAATTTTAATTTATACAAACAATCATAAATAATACCAAAATTAACAGAAAAAATGTATTATCAATAAATTAAACCTTTATTCTAAATTTTTGAAAATAACAGTCAAGGTTAATTAAGTTTGGACAAATCAATAAATAATTTTCAAAATTAGAATTAACATAAAAATTCTTTTGAACAAAGTCTAAGTAATGGTCAATGCCAAAAAATAAATAAACGATAAGACCCAATAATTTCAATTGGAGATTTTAACATAATCGGTTTGAAAATAATCTTGCATTGAATTAAAAACATGAGTAGCCATTTTCTTTCTTATGAGACTAAAATCTTGAGCAGACTCATTTTCTTTATGTGACTATTTCTTTATATCCTTTTATAAGCATTCTCCATTTCTTTTTAGCTCCTTGAATTACAAGATCAATAAATGATATCTCAATTACCTAAGTTTTGTCTCTTCTTAAATAAATATACTAGTCAATATAAATGACTCATACTGAAGAAATAAATAATTCAAAATAAATTGCACGAAAACAAACTTATTCACAAATATTCTTAAATTCTTAAATTGAGTAGTCAAGTTAGATAATTCAATGACATGATCATACATCTCATGCATACCATCAAACTTTATGTTGGTAAACTTAACCATAAGTGTCCCAGCAAAAAAAACTTATTAACAGTTCAGAAACATTATTTCACATTATTTAGCATTATCAATTTAAGGAAGTTAAAACTTAATGTTTGCTATATTCATTTGCATAAAAACATAAACTTTATTTGTTCAATCTTTTTATACTTTATGGAAAGTCTTTTCTTTCTTGTATACTACTTGAATCATAATAGTAGTAAATTTTTCAAATAGTAATACTAAGTCAAAATTCAAGACATCGAGATGAAATTGAACTTATTTTATTTATTTTAAGAAATCTTTTTCATTTAAAATTGAAACAAACAAGGTATAAAGATATAGTGAAATAAAACTTTAATCAATAATTCATGCTCACTACATTAACGCTAAGAGTAATCAATAATTGACAATTAGTCAAGATAAACACATGTTTAAACAATCACAAATAGTATCACCGTGATCTACCTTTGAGATAATCTAATGGCATACTATTTAACAATTATGGTGATTCTCTTTCACCAATAGGACTAGTTAATAAAATATTCATAATTAAGTAGGTCTGTTACCTTTGGGCATTTATTCCAATATCAACTATGAATACCCATTAGCTATCCTATTCTAATTCAACAATTACTTAAAAGTGATGCACCTTTGGGCCAACCTAATATCTTTGTAATTAAAGAATTGCGATTTGCAAAGTCATTATTTTTTAACACTTGGGAAGAGCATTAAATTTAAATTATTTGATTTGTTATCTATGTGTCATTCCGATTGGGTCACTTTGGCAACTACCAATCGTATCATAATTTAGATTTCAAATCAAAATAAAAACTGTGTAAACATTTTTGAATAAACACTAAGTTATTCACAATTATTCATCATCATAATCATAATGCATATTACTAAATCATAAAAATAATATTAACACAATAAATATTAACACAATTCATATTCTATGTCAGATAAGAATATATACTTTTGTACCTCATCAAACCACCTATAAAAATCAAGCTTATACATAATGGTGGTAATAATATCATATTGAAATAATTTTTTTAGAGGTTACAGTTAGATCCATAAATAGCAATATGATTGGTACTATAAAGATCACAATAAAATTTTAATATGTTTTCTCATACTAAAATTTAATAACACTTTAATATGCCTCACAGTAAAATTTGATAATATAAAACTCGGCAAAACATGAATAATTATCACCATCGTGATTAGTAAAATTACAAGTTAACAATTCTTTGCTACCATGCCACATCCAAAAATTTATAAGCATATATAAAAAATAAATTTTATACATAAAATAAGAATGCATCTGTTGAGACTTTGAAAAGACGCATGCTCAGTATATTAATATAAAATTTAATTTTGATCATCTCACACTACTACCGGTCTATTACTTAGATGAACTTCAATCACGACAAAGGAATTTATAATACAATTTTAATAACGAAAATTCCAGCAATAATTTATATGTGCAAGACACATGCAAGCAAAACCCAATTCAACATACTATCGGGTTTTGAACCAAATTTTGCAATTAAAAAAATTTAACTAAATTTATTTACAAAAAAAAAAAAAAAAAAAAAACATGATAATTCATGAAGACAGTCTCTGATACCACATGTAAATAATTTTATGGTGTTATGCATATAACAACTTTCATAATCCAAAATCATGAACTATCATGATTTTCATAAATAATAACATAATGCAGAAAATAAATAATATACCCAAATCAGCTATGCGAAACTTTTGAGTGACCCAAAATTGATTGAATATAAACCCAATAATAATATTAGTGGAAAAAGGTTTCTCCCTCTTGACCCTCTTTAGAATACATTGAATTCAGAATTAATTTGATGGGTAGTCTGAATATCCTTTTATAGGTAGAGAGGGGACCAGTTTCCTTATTCAACAATGATTCCACTTTTCCATCAAAGTAGCATACTTAGAAAACACTTTTATTTATTTACCAATTAATTGTAGTAAAAAATATGGAATCATAATCCTGCTAAATCTCTAATTCATATTACCATATTGTGTGGGTCAATATAATGACTAAATAAATAATTTAGTCTTACATGGGCAAGTGGCCATGTTGCTTCGATCTTTTGCCATTGGATTGCTTTGCTATGTGTAGCTCAGATTATGTTAGGCTTCTTAGGGACAGCCTGCCAATTGCTTTATCCATCCGATCATGTTCATCGGATGGCCATTTCCTTTATATAGGCTAGGCCTATTCATCTATCTCTGGCGATTATGATCTTCACCGTTTGTTGTGGATTAATCTAACGGCCCTCATGCATTCTACAAATCTTCTTCTAGAATGCGATTAGGTGAGGTCTAAGTTGTTGGGGGTAACATTCTCCCATGCCATTAATTTATTTGTTTTATTTTATTTTATTTTATTTCTTATGTGATTCTCTTTCTCTGTTGTTTGTTTGGTTTTGGTTTCGGTTTTGGTTTTGTGAGGTTTATGTGTTTGTTTACTGGTTTGCATAGTGGAGAAGAATTATTGGTGATTATGATTGTAATCGAAGTATCTATGTCCATTCTATGCTAGATCGAATTTTGTTTTCTTCAATGAAGACCTTAAAATTGAAGTAAAAAAAATGGATATCAAATTTTTTTATTTCTTATTGTCATTTGATTTTATAGAAAATGTGAAAATTGATTGAGAATTCAAGATTTTACTATAACATTAGATTTTTATATAGTTAGGTAAATTTAAAACTTTTAAATATCATTGTGTTTTTTTATTCTTTTTATATCCCATTTTGCCATTACTGCTATTTGTTAGTTCGTTAATTATAATTCAATTAATTGAAAATGAAAGCTTAATATAACTTTTCATATATATTATAGTTAATTTGTTACAGTTATAGTTGTATATAATAGCATAACATATACGGATAATCTCTAAATATAATTTTTATTTTTTTATGTGATTAAAATAGTCCATCTTAAATAGAATATAGAAAAGTTGGATAGTTTCTTTTAACTCTAAAAAGGCCCAATCTATTTTTTTTTTTACTATTTAATTTTTTAAATTGAAACATCAATTATTTATGTCCATAAAACAAAACTGATAAACACATATTCAAAAGCTACACATTTTTTTTCTTTTTTTAATATTTAGGATATGTACAAATGGAAAATGTTTGACACCTCAAATTTTTTTTTCCATAATCCAACTTATAATGATGTAGTTATAAGTGTTAATTTTTATACAAATACGAGAAAAGAATTAATTAAATTATATATTTCAACCAATCACATACTCAAATTTTGATTATTTCAAGATGTTATTTCACTATAATTCCAATTAAGAGAATATTCAATCCTTAATATTTTTTTTATCAAATTATAATCTGATAAAAATTTAAAAAGATGAAACGTTGAAAATTATTGTCTTTTCCATCAAAATTGGTGAAAAGAAAAAAATAAAAATAAAATTGGGGTAAGAATGAAAATTCTTTTTAAAAATTAATAAAAATTTAATGAAAAATTTAAAGTAATTCATATCAAATCAAAAATTTTATGCAAATTTAAAATCAAATTAGATAAAAAAAAATTAAAAGCAAATGATGAAAGTTTGAAAATATTTTGAAACTTTCTTATTCTTAAAGACTAGAAATCCAGTTGTGTATTATATTTATATTGTATTTTTAGTTATGAAATTAAAATTGAAAGAAATGTAACTTAAATTATTGGATTAATAATATAAATATCATATTAATTATTGTTAAATATCACTTCACATTTAATAATAAAATTGTATATTTTTCTTAATTGTACCTTTTAAATTTGTATATTTTCATAACAAGAAGAGATATGTCATAACTCAATTAATCTCATTTAGGTTTAGCTTTTTTAAATACAAATTATCAAAATTGCATTAAATTGATTTATATATATTTAATTTTTTTAAACTAATAATTTAAAAGGGTGTATATATATCTTATAATTAAAAAAAATGACATAATTTTACACTTTTTGAGTCTAATTATAAATAAAAAAATTATCATAACTAAATACAATACGAGGTATAACTAAAGATCTTATGAGTCATACAAAAATAATGTCATAATTTAAAACATTAATTATAATTAAAAAAAATGACATAAGTAAAAATACATATAATATGATATAAAAAGTATGTATATTAAAATTTTCTCTAAATTTATAATTTTATTTTCGAATGGTGGGGCCAAAGAAATTATGTGGGGACATTTAGTAGGTCCTATATAATAAATGCAAATGGCTCGAAAAAAGAAAAAGAAAAGAAATATCATGCGTAAATTATTTTTTATGATTATGGCTTTATGGATTATTTGCTTACAAAGCATTAAAAGATAGGAAAAATGATTCGTGTGCATAATGTTTTTTTCTTTTCAAAATGTCTCAAATCACGTGATAAGTAAAATTTGAAAAATTAATTTGTGTTTTAATTTTTTTTTGTTTTAAATTCTTCTAATATGTATTATGTCTTGTCATTTTATTTGGGGGATTATGAAGGAGAGAAATTATGTCAATATAACACTCTTGTAAAAATAAGGATCTATTACACTTTCTATGCCTAAATTATTACTAAATTGTCTATTTAATTTCTGAATTATTAATTGAGTCTACTTACTCCCAAAAGTATATAAATTAAAATATATTTAGTCACCAAACTATCAACTAAATCTATTAAATTCTTAAAACATTTAATTCAAACCTATTTAATCCCTAAAAGGATTATAAAAATAAAATATAAGCCCATAAGTATTATAAATTAGTAAAAGATAATATCTAGTTAAAATTTTATTTCAAAAAAAATCTTAAAGTTTTATACTATCTGTAGACGTCCCCGAACGTCCCGGGAGGGAATCCCGTTTTGTTCATTGGAGCTTACTACAGTTCGGACTCAAATGTCATGGTTTTTAATCTAATCTCGCAAAGTGCAATGCGAGACCGATAAATCACCAAAGAGTCCAAATCCGACAAATCGTTTTGGAAAACAGATTTTTAGAAAGAAGTGCCAAACATGGACTGTTTTGCCAGATACAGAGTCGCCACCTAAATATTTTGTTTTGAGGGAATTTAGGAAACCTTGACTCGTGCCTAAGGCCACGTGTCCGTCATCACCAAAATTGCCTCGGCTTGGGAACTTGGGTATGATTGGGGAAGGTCACTTCGTGATCACCCCCGCTCGCCCGATTGAAAATCGGCCTCAACTAACCATGATATCGAGTTTTGAAAACATTATGTGCTCTTATCCCGGTTATTAGCCTAGAATTACTATGTGATGCGCGCAGCATACAAGTATAGACTGGATCGCCTGAGTTGGAACAAAACATTTCATGTTTGTTTTTTAAAGCGGTTTGCTACTCGCAAGTAGGCTAAAATGCGGATTTTGCTACCCTCAAGTGGGCTTAGAAAACATGATGATTTGCCACTATCTAGTGGGCTTAAAACTCGCAATCAATGAATTGTTCCAATTCAGATAATCCCACCTCCACCCACCGGCATTCAGGCAATTATATCACATAAACACTTAGCCTCATGGTAAGCATGCTATCATGGCAGTCAATCACACACATGCAAGGATGTTAAAGCATAAACACTTACCGAGTACTCCGAGCAAAAAAAGAAGCTAATTAGAAAACATGCATGAATCCTAACTATGCCGAGATGCCTAATACAACACATGCAAGAATGCAACTAAGATAGGCTCGGCTATTCTAAGGTGACATATGAGATGCAACAATCGGTACATGTATTCAACTTGGAATTAAAATACAATGCAGTTAGCATGATGTGCTGAGCCCGGTGCATGCAAGACAGATGAATGGATGCAAACATGCGAGCATAAGTATGCTAATTGAAACGTGCCCTGAAACTAACCATCATAAGCTGGTAAATAAAAGGGAGAAAGACGTGGGGTTGGAAGAGATGCATCACACACGCACACTTATTACAACATTGCCCTCCTCGGAGGGTCCGAATAAATAATACACAACCGAATGAATAACAAATTACAGCTAATTATTACATAATCCTAATTAATTAACAAATTAACTAAAATAAATAAGCTAGCATGCAAAACATATGAAATGGACTGCCTCAGCTCGGTCTTGAATGATGAGGAATGCATGCATGCTCGAGTCACCTTGCTGGAAAATCCATCGCGATGTCCCGATTTGTCTCTGTTTGCAACTGGTCCTAGAATACTGTACAAAGCTCCAGAAGGCTGAAACTCCACCATGGGAACTCAGGGATATCGCCGACGGTTTTGCTCTTGGTTTCGGTTATTCGCAACAGAGAGCAAGAAAGGGGCATGGCAAAGTATTTTCAACATATGTGTGCATGACCACTCTCCCCATCATTGCATAAGCTCTAGTGAGGATAGTCCTCGATCCTCGTGCCACCAATCACGCATCTCGATACATGATGGCCGAGGAGTCGGATTGCACGACTCAATGTAAAATGAATGCACATATAAACACAACAAGGCCTAAACTCCATCATGGGTAATCCGGAGTGTCGGCGACCGAGAATCGAGGCACGTTTCGTCACTTAGAGTACAAAACATCCCTCGTTTCCCGTGTTTGGACTAAACCCTACTCCAAACATGATGTAATACACATGGTATGCATGAATGCAACTCTAACATGCAACCTAAACATAATTCCACTAAATGATGCAAACATGCAAATGATGATATGCAAACATGCTACTAGCACACATAATGCTATGAAATAATCAATGGCATACTCAATGCACATGAAAACTATATGGCATATGCATTGCACACATGGAGACTAACAATGAAATGATCAAGGCATACACAATGCAATGGTTAATCATGCAACAACATGGACTAAATGGCATATACAATGCAAGATGGACTTAAACCAAGATAGGCGGGCCTCAGCCACACCCAAATCAGTGGCCAAACATGATGAAATGAAGCAACAACACTCATGCAAACAAACCCAAATACAAGGGACCGAAACTAAGGCACCAAGTGCAACTCTACCAAGGTGTGGCAAGCATGTAATATAGCATACAACAACACATTTCCCAGCTCTGAAAAGACATACGAAAGGCTCCGAATCGTACAAATGACTCACACAATGCACGTTGGAAGGCTCAAGTACCGAAACTAGTGAACCACATTACACTAGATGTATGCAAAACAATGCTCAAATGACCAAACTAACTTCTAACAGACCTTATGGAGGTCCAAAACAGTGGCAAAATGAGCTAAAATGATGGCTTGACATGCACCAAAATGAAGCTCATGCAATGGCTCACAAATGGGGTATAAAAGCACAACTCTCAAACATATTTAAGGCATGATAAACATGAGAATATGGCACACCTATAAACTCTGAAATATCATATTCAATGATGCCAAAACACTAAAATGCCTCAAGCAACACATGCAAGGGACCCCAAAACTCAAAGGCAAGCAAGGCTATTACACTACAACCATGCATGGCAAGCACCAATCGACCAAGCAGCCTAAAAACAAAGCTAAGGCAGCCCAAAATATGAACAAAACATGTTTGGAGTGTGGCCAAAAGGTGCTAGAAAAGAGGGCCAAAACAACATGCAATGTGAGCTAGTGAAGAGGATTTACGCTACAAGCATGTGAGGCATTCAGGAGGTCACTAAACCAGAAAAAGTCAGAGGTATGACATGCCAAATAAAGCCCCAAAAAACCACTAAAACATGATCTATGTATGCAAGAATGATAGGCTCCTTTGATAGGCTATGAATGGGATTACATGCTAGATGGACACCCAATATGACAAAAAAAACTCTAGACAGAGCTTATGCAGGTCCTAAAACTCACTAAAAAGGGCCTGAAACAAGGCTTGGAAGCATGCAAATAAGGGCTCTTTTGATATGCTATGAAGAGGGCTATTCTATACATGCAAGATAGACACCCAAGATAGGCTCTAGATAGAGCCTATGCAGGTCCTAAAACCCACCAAAAAAGGCCTGAAACAAGGCTTGGAAGCATGCAAATAAAGGCTCATTTGATAGGCCAAATGTGCTAGTAAACAAGACAAGGGGTGAGAGAGTCACCCCTCTCTGATTTTGGTGCTCAAAATAGCATGCTAGCCACTGAAAATCCATTGGATTTCAGTGGCTAAGATACCAAACAAAGGTTAATGCAAAGGCCCTAAGGCATGGCTCAAAATAAGATGAAATGAAGCATGCAAGGGAGTAGATGACCCCCAACAGAAAAATGATTTGAAACAAACATGTTAAGAAGCTCAAAATAAGACTTTTTTCAGTTTATGACAAAGCCCAAATATGCTTGCAAACTAGGCTAAGAGATGGAACAAAACAATGCCAAAAAGAGGGAAATAGAGTGTTACCCTTGTAGCTAAAAGGACTAGCAGCTTCTGGACCAAAAAAGCAAGCCTTCAACCTCTAAAAATGGGCTCCAAGATGCTTAGGTTGATAATGGAGGTGTTGTGCTAGGAGGTGGTATGCAAAAGGGGCAAGAACTATGGAGCTTTGAAGCTAAAATATAGAGACAAAGGGAGAGATATAGTGTATGCCCAAAACCAACTTCTGAACCTTTGCTAATGAGGGAGAGGCCCTCCTTTATAGCCAAAGAGGTTCAAAGCTTCTCCTAGAAGCTTAAAAACAAGTTTGAAGTTCCTCCATACACGTGTATGAAGGATCCCTTCTGTGCCTTCTAGTTGGCACAACTGGCACACACTCACAGAGACAGAACTGAGGGAAGCTGGCTGACCAATTTAGGTGGTCAGCCGACCACTTGCCCTGGTCGGCCGACCAGGTCAAAACGGTTAGGTGGTCAGCCAGCTACTTTTTGTGGTCGGCCGGAAAGAAAGGTGGTCGGAGGGTGGTCTCCAAGGCCAAAAAGTGGTTGGCTAGTGTCCAAAATGAAGCCCCAAAAGTTAGCTTTCCAATGGGACCAACCTTGCATCAAAATTTTAACTGTGCAAAAAGTTATGCATGTTTTGGTGAAGCCGCGCAGATTTGGTCCAACTGGATTGATGCCCTACTTCAACCAATCATATCTCCCCCGTCTGGACTTGGCTTTAGGAGATTCTTGAGTGCAAAATGAAGCCCCAGAAGTAAGATTTCCAATGGTGGTGGCCTCATAGCTAAAATCCAAGTGTATAGACAGAGAGGCGTGATTTAGCGAGGACCGCTCGGCTCTCTCTCTTAGCGATTCAAACCCACCTTCTTCTTCAAATTGGTTTCTTCCCTCTTCTCCAATTTTCCTTAACTCCAAACCCCTAAACAAGGTGTTTTGAAAGATTTTTCAAAGATTTCAACTCTCTTTCATTCATTTCCACTTCGTCCTTGCTCGTTTTACTGAAAAGCGCAACATTTAACGAAAGGCGAGCGTCGGAACATCGTAGGAACTTTATTTTCAAAACATTTTGAAAGAGAGGGTTTCAAGGTCTAAAATCTTTCGATCAAGATTGTTTTGGTCAAAAGGGGTATGAAGTTGAGATTTGACTCTCTTTTTGTCGAAGAAACTGAACCTTTGCCCTGCACACCTTCATCATCGAGTAAATCATCAGTAGCGCCCAAGTCTTAAGGGCGGTCAAAATTGGGTTGTCTACACTATCTTCGAAAAGTGGTCGTCAGTTCTTCTAGTGAATTTTCTTTATAAGGATAAATGTAATTATCTATAATATTTTGTCACTTATATGCTACAATGGCTACTTATTTTCCTTTATCTAGTATTATATACTGAATTTCGTTTATAATTTTTTATTGATTGTTTTTAAGTTTTTTGATAAATTCTTTTTATAACTTAATTAATATATTATTTTGTTCTATTATAATTTGTAGCAAAATGTTATTATTTAAATTATCTAATTCTACTTCTTCTGTATGTCTAATACGTAATTTTATTGACAAGATTAAGAAATCAGAATCTAATACTAATTTAAACACAGAACAGAAAGAAAAGGGGAAAAAAAAATTTTAAAGATAAAATAGAAATTTAAGATTTTTATAGAATAAAATATTAAGTTGGTAGGATTTTTTACTAATTTATTATACTTATAAGTTTATATTTATTTTTGTAATCATTTCAAGAACCAAATAAATTTGAATTAAATACTTTAGCGATTTAATAAATTCAATCGATAGTTTAAGGTCTTTAATTTATATACTTTAGATACTAAGTAGACTTCATCGATAGTTCAAGGATTAAATAGATAATTTTGTGATAATTTAGGGATAGAAAGGGTAATAAACCCTAAAAATAAATTGTAATCACTTCAGTGCAATGCCAAATATTAATGTGTTATTTTGGCATCCAGTTTAAAAGTCAACTTTTTGACATTTTAACTTTTTTAAATCATATTGCCTCTTTACTTTTTACACATAAATGTGAGTTGTTTTCCGGTTTGGTTGTTGTCTATGATAAATTTCTATACATTTAATATGTCCTATGTTCTGGGAAATTCTATAAGCTTGATTTATTGTAAACATTATTTGATTATGATCCAAAAACATTTGATTATACTTGTATTGTTTGGTTATACAATTTTATTTTTTTTGTTTTTTTTTTGGGGGGGGGGGGAAGGGGGTTTATAACTCTCATAAGATTGAGTGATGAAATTTGTGATGATCAATTCTACAATTGTCATAACTTGTAGTATGTAGTATACACCCATAGCATTACCCATATGTCTTACATATTTTTGCATATATGCATGTACCTATATTTATAAATTTGAAAAATGAGGAGAGATAAAATAGATATGAAAAATGAGTATTATATAGATATATATATATAAACGGAAAAAGAAAAACAAAGAAAGTAGGTTAGAGAGGAGGTGTTGAGGAAGATGTTGTGGATGGTGGTTTTGAAATGTGATGTTGATATTTGTAACATCCCAAAAAAAATACAAATCATCTAACTCATAAGAGAAATGAATACAATAAAGTTAAGGTATTTCCATTCATCAGAGTTCGTATTACAAAAGATATTACATGCATCACCCATTCATAAATGTTCATCCTGAATACATAACATGTAATACTAGTTAATAACAACAAACTGATGTCCTACGGGCTTACATCTTTCCAATACATTACTTGGTTACAACAAAAGAGAGTCATAAGCTCTATACATATAAAGCCCTAGGCTTGAATAAACATTTAAACACAAATTAACAAAATAGAGCCTTCAGCTCCTAAGTCCTCCCAAGCTACGTCTTTGGAGGAAGTATAGCGATCCCGGTTTTGCCCCGGCCTTTGTTGTATTTCGGACTCGGGTTTCATGGCTTAGTATTGTATCCATGTCTTGTTTTTCTCCTTTGACTCTTTGTGTTTGAGTTTTGGAACATGTTGGGCGTGTTTGGAATAGGTTGGTCGTTAATTGGTCTAGAATGTTGTTGCCCAGATTTTGGCTTCTTCGCTCGAGCAAGGCTTCTTGCGTTCGAGCGAGCCTTGTGTAACTTGCTCCTTCTCTCGAGCGAGATTTCTTGCGCTCGAGCAAGGATTAGGAGTTCTCAAATTTCCTCGCAGTCGCAGCTTTTCTGGGAAGGATGAAGTTTTTCGCTCGAGCGAGGCTTTTTATGCTCAAGCGAGCCTAGTGTTATTTATTCCTTCGCTCGAGCGAGGTTTCTTGCGCTCGAGCGAGGGTGTGCATCTGAGAAATACCTGAAGGTTTGTATTCTTTGCTTGAGCAAGGCTTCTTGCGCTCGAGTGAGCGTGTGCGTCTATGACAGACCTGAAGTTTCACATTTCACGCTCAAGCGATACGTCTTGTGCTCGAGCGAGGTCATTTGTTGTGTCTAGCCGCTTGAGCGAAGGTCGCATATATCAATTCACAGCAGAGCTTTTCTACATCACTTTTGTATCTCTTTCACCCAAAACCCTAGCCCAACTCCGTCTCTCTCTAAAATACTCTCTCTCTATGAATACATCTTGATTTGGGAGTCACTCAACCCTAGTCCCTTTGTTAAAAAGGTAGAGCACCTTGAGGGCTTCGTGTTGATCCGAATAGATCGCGGTGTCTGCGTGTTTGAAGTGTCTTCACTTCTCCTTTGCTCTCCTAACGTTGAGGTAGAGATATTTTATACCTTAGGCCTCATTTGGGAACAGGCTAATTTAGTAACTTTTTGACTATTTGGCTAAAATATGAGTAAAATAAAAACTAGTATGTTTGGGATGACTTTTTTGACTTTTTACGAAAATATGTACAAAAAGTAGAGAGAAAAGAGAATCTTTGACTTTTTGGTATGGGTTGTTGGCATTTTGGCTAATTTAATAACTTTTTGACTTTTTAGCTAAAAGGGAAGGTTCCCAAACGAGGCCTTAGTATGATTTCTAACCCAGGTATTCGTCGCTATGATTGTTGTAGAAACTGCATGAGAATTAAATTAAAACTAATCATATGAATTGTGCCATTGAATATGACAGTTTGATTAAATTGTTGAATGTGAGGACTTTGGTAGTCATTGTATATGACAAGCTTTTAAATACATTGTATATGTATCATTGTTTGAGAGGAGATAAGGGATGGACTCCATTGAAAATTAAGTTGGCTGGAGTGTTCTGGGTGAAAGTCCTGAAATCTTATATATATATATATATATGGGTGCCGATTCCCTTGGATGAGAGTTCCGTAAAATGGCAAGAAAATTTAAAATTTTGAAGAATGATAGCTATTGAAGTATTGATAAATGAGTTGTAGCCTTGTTTGGGATTTGTTTAGATAACAAGGGATTGTATCTATGAGTTTATTTGAATAAATGAATGGAAACGGTTTGGAACATTTATGTCGTTATTGTTTGGTCTTGAAAATAAGAGGTCAATTGGTTTTAAGTGTTGAACATTTGTCAAATGCATATATCTTAGTTAAATTTCATATATTGTGTTAGTATATCTCTACTGGGCTTTGGTTCACTCTACTTGAGAAACCATTTTCAGGTACAGGTGACGTACCACCTCCAAGGGTGTTACTTGGGAGGACTTAGGGCTGAAGACTCTATTTTGTTGATCTTCTTTTTATGTTAAGTGTTTATTTGAGCCGAGGGCTTTACTTTTATAGAGACTTACACTCTTCTTTTGTTGTAACCAAGTGAATTCTTAGAAAGATGTAAGCTCGTAGGGCATTTATTTTATTGTTATTAGTTAGAGTTACATGCTATAGTTTCAAGATGAACATTTATGAAAGTGTAATACGTGTAACACATTTTGTAATGTAGATTCAGATGAATGGAAAATATAACATTTCTACTATAGTTATATATCTTATGAATGCTTAATTTACATCATATTTCGAGGGCGTTATAGGAAGCATGTCACCGGTACCTGAAAATGGTTTCCCAAGTAGGGTGAGCCAATGCCCAGTTGAAACAGTCGAAACAATCTAACACAATATATGAGATTTAACTAAGATATAAGTGTCTATCTTAGTGTCAAATGTATTCCATGTTTATGACAGATGCACATTCTTCACATGATCACACGATATCGGCATTCATATCTACCTTTATTCTCATTTATTCATGTCAAATCAGTTCATTTCATTTCAACTCATAGACCACATTTATACTTTTCCAAAAAACCCAACTGCGACTACAACCCAGTGGTTTTCAATCAACATAACTATTACATAAACACTTCAATCTTGCCATTTTACGAAAATTTCGTCTGCAAGATCAGCACCCATGTATACATAAGATTTCGAAACTTTCACCCTGGACTCTCCGGCTAACTTAATTTTCAATGGAGTCCATCCCCTATCTCCTCCCAAAACATGAAGTATATCCCATTTCTTCTCCCAAAACGTTATACATATACAATGTATTTACAAGTATCGTCATATTCAATGATAGTCAATTATACATACTCAATGCCTTAACATACTGTCATATTCAATGACATAACTAGGTGATTAGTTTTAATTCACCTAATCCTTATGCAATTTCTACAACAATCATAGTCATCATTTACTGATAGCCCAATACAGTTATTTCTAAACAGATATACAATCCTTATAACAGATAATTTATCAAATTTCCATAGGTGAGTGATTTAAACAAATCCAACTACACCATTCTTTCATACATCTTCAAAATTTCACATTTTTCATATCAATTCCATTATTTATACAAAATAAATTATTCCAAACATTTTAGGGCAAAACTTCTCATTTTCCAAATATTGACCCAAAGGTCAAAATCATCTATTTTAACACAAAACAACCTCGCATCCAAACCCCATGATCAATTATATAACACCATATCGAAACCCCTCTTTCTAAATCATGAACCCAAACCCTAGGTTTTCTCCAAACACCCCAAATCTCACCATATATACATAACAACAAATAACTAGGTTAAAGCTCATAACAAAGTGTAGAATATGCCTACCTCAAGTGTAAAAGTCCAAAGGAGAAATGGTGAAACTTCAAAAATGACGAAATCAAACTCTATTCGGATGAAACGGCAACTCTTGAGATGCTTCAACTCTTTATCAAAGGGAGTAGGTTAGAGAGACCCTTAGATCCTAGGAGATTTGTAGAGAAAAGTTGGGTTTTAGAGAGAGAAAGAGCCGATTTAGGGTTTCTGAGTGAAAAGATACAAAAATTCTTTGTAAAAATGAGCTGCTACGATCTGATATACACAAGGCTCGCTCGAGCGAAGGAGTTGTCGCTCGAGTGACCATATACAATAAGTGACCTCGCTCGAGCGCAGAAGACACACCTTCCGAAGTTTTACAGACGCACACCGTCGCTTGAGTGCAAGAAGCCTCGCTCGAGCAAAGAACACTACCCTCCCAGAATCTCTGAAGCTCTGCAAAAATGCTGGGAGTTCACAAAGCTCGCTCGAGTGCAAAAAGCCTCGCTCGAGTAAAGAAGCCAAAATCTGGACAACAACATTCTAGACCAACTACCAACCAACATGTCCCAAACATGCCCAAGACTCAAATAGGAAAGGAAAAAGAGGGAAAGAGAAACTAATAGCAATATTAAGCCACGAAATCCGAGTCCAGAATACAATAAAGGTCGGGTCAAAACCGGAATCGCTATAATATTTTTAGGATAATTTACACCATTTCTTTTAAATTCTGGATAAAATATATTAAGTTCTGTAAATTTGACTTAATTATATTTGCTTCTTTTAAAATTTTAATTTACACAGTCTCATTTTGATTAAAAATTCGTTAGTAATATAAATGAAAAAATGATGTTGTTATATTTTTTACATTGAAATATATGTTTTACTTTATTTTTTTTGTTGTCTTCATATCATTTTTATTAATTTTGATTTATTTAACTTTATTAAGAAGGGGATCACTATAATTATATTAAAATTATAAGTTTTATTATATTTAAAAAATGCTAGAGACTTCAAAAATTCTGCCAAAAGTTTTACCAAATGTCTTACATGGGTGTGAGACCCATATGGGACCCATATTGTGTGAGTCCCACACCCATGTGAGACATTTGGTAAAACTTTTGATAGAATTTTTGGGATCTCTAGCATTACTCATTATATTTTTTTCTAAATTTCAAGAGTGTAGTTTACACATTTTTAAAAGGTTGGTAAAGGGCATCTTAGACATTTTACTTTTGCCATTAAATGTATTTCATTTTGTATGGCAAAAGGTATTAATGACAGACTTTAAGTTACAAGGAACACTTATCTCGTTGTTCCATGGGGTTGTTAGTACTTAGTTGTAACAAACTCCTAAATAAACAATAATTGTTATGATAAGAACTCAAAAAAACTGAAGATTTGTTAGTTACAACAATTATTATTTATTTAGCAATATTAGAGATTTAAATAAAATTATTAAAAATTTTATACAATACTAATATAGTGTGAGAGTAATAAATTGGAAAATGCATTATACCTTTGGGTCGACTGATGAGGTGGAGGCATGATTGGCGAAAGAAGTCTTTTTTTTTTTTGTCGGCCAAGGGGGCGCCACTTCACTGGGGGTATAAGGCACTGCCATATGGGACCCACAGATTTTGTTGGGCTCATTAGGCTTATTTTCCAGAGTAGCTTAAAAGCAGATTTTTTAAATTGCTAACATCATTTGTATCGTACAACATTTAGGAAAGTAAAGTGCAAGATAGAGAAGGAAAAAGAACATGAAAAAACAAGAACTAAACATAATTTTATTCTTAGATTGTCAAATTTGAGTAATATAAACAAGAAATTAAAAAAATATATGTATATATTTTATACATTTCAAAACATGTTTTATTTGTCAAAATTGCTAGGGTTTTGGAATTTTTCGTTAGAGTTATACACAATGTACCAAATTGAGATTCCTTTACATCAAAAACAAAAAAAAAAGTTCCGAAACCACATTAAAATTTTGTCTATTCCATTTTTCTTATTAGTTTACTGAAATTGCTTTTTTGGATCTTATAATAGGTGTGCTTTCCATGCAGAACAATGTGTACAACGTAAATTATGCCCATAGTCTTTATAGTTTTAGTGATGGAGAATGATCACTTGTATGTCACATGCATATGTGTTTTTAAGAGAGCAATTTAATTAGTAATTTCACCCTATTTTCATCTCTCCAAATATGCATTCTCTACAAAATATCTGTAAAATCAAATTTGCGTCAATGTGCACATGCCTACATTGATATTGTAACCGTTGAAATTGGAATTACAGGGACATAAACGCGATTTTTATCAAATTTAATGACAAATCGGTATGATTTACCTATGTATGTAAATGTGAAATCAATTAATGATACAGTGTGAGATTAATGTAATAACATTCTTTTCCAGTCGGTAGAAGGGCAATGACACAAATTAACCTCATACAATTCAGTCACAATGTCAAAATAAAGAACAAACTTTATTTCAAACACTCATGACAAATATCGAAAGGATTACAATGATATAAGACCTTGCATCCAACAAACTAAATGAAGAAAACAAATGCAGAAACAAACAATTAAAGAAAACCAAAGATTTAGGACAAAGATGTGGTAATAAAATGAAAATTTTGAACATCTAGAGCCTTAAGGTTAAATCAAGCCCGTTCCAATTGAATCCATCATCGCCATAGTTGTTTCCTTCCTCCATCTTCTCAATCGGATGATCTAACTTGTTGATTAATGGCTTTGTGAAATCGCTTGACCAATGTGCCTGAAACGCAAGATTAGCTTCTAGGGCAAGCGCATAGTTTGTCATAACCAATGGATGTGGTGGTGGCAGCACTAGGGTTAACGGAGGCCTTAACATACAGTAGCCGCCACTACTACCACCACCACCATCGATATTCATTGTGTGGTAGTGGAGTTGGTTGTGTCATCGGCTGAGCCACCACCACTGTATGCGCATGCGATGACAAGGATGGATTTGGAAAGAAAGAATGGTTGTTTCTGGAAGGCACTTGTGGTGCAGCAGAAACAAGTTGTGGTTTTTTGGAATTAGGGTTTTGGTTCATGGGTTTGTGATTGAATTATTGTCTTATTTCATGCGACAACGATGGTGTTTGTGAGGAAGAACTAGGACGGATAGTGGTTTCAGTCATTTCTATGAGGATTATTACGATTCACATCACATTATCTTTCAGGAAAAATAATCATGTTACTCTCCATGTGAGATTCTTCAAAGTGCCTCAACAAGCGTCGTTGACCAAAGCATACCTTACTGCATACTCGGTATGCCATCGGTGAATTAGGGTGTAACATCTGCATCTCATTCTTAAAATGAGAATTCATATCGCTGCTTGTGAATTTCATATTAGGGTTATGAGAAAGGAAAAGAGAGATGGGTAATGGAGATGAGCATTGAGGGCTTTCCACCACAAGGTATTTATAGTAGTGTAGGACTACTGAGGAGCCAAGTAATAAATTATTTAAGTTATTTAACGAATTTAAAAATGTATTCAAGTTTAACTTGCTTATATAACGTGCTAATTTCAAACGAATTTTTAACGAGTTAAACTAAAAATAAAAATAAAAATTGGTAGTGTATATAGATTTATCGAACGACTTATTTTGGGAAATAGGTTAAAAGTTGATTTTTCACTTTTTTTTTGAATTTTTTTTTAAAAAAAAAAACATGTAAAAAAAATAGAGAAGTGATGTGACTGAAAAAAACCAAAAAGCTAACTTTTAACCCAGATGCCAAAAATTAATAAATTGTTTAAAATTGACTTAAAAACTTGACAAACTTTAAAATATGTTGAAGTTTGAGTTATTTATATAATGAACGCAAGTCGAGCTCGAGCAACTTAGTTCATTTTATGGCCATATTTATGGGATTGATTAATTATAATTACTATGGAAAGGTATAAAATTAATAGGGAGTCATTATATTAAATGTTTGATTACCTAATTCCAGCATTAATGGCATATTTGAATTCAAAATACTTGAACCCAAAAGTGTGAAATGACCTAGGGCTGGGCAATCAGCCCACCCGCCTGCACAAACCGCTCGACCCTACCCTACCCGCAGTGCTTTGGGCGGTTTCGATGTAGGTAGGCGGGCGGGTGCGGGTCAAGAAATTCACAAAAGTTCGGGTTCGGGTCGAACCCGACCCGCCCAAGAACCCATGATTTTTTAAAGAAAAATAACTAGTTTTTTTTTTTTTTTTTTTTTTGCGTTTTGGATAGATGGAGATAACTAGTTATTATTTTTATTTTTACATTTTGGATGAAAGTAAAATTTATTATATGGGTACTTATATACATTATCATGATCTAATGATATTTAAATTAGTGTTACTAGTTTGACTTTTATTTATATATATATATATATAAATCATTATATTCCATTAGTCTAGTAGACACAGTTAAATATGATATTTTGAATTGTCATTCTATTATCACATTATTACATATTAAAAACTAAACAGTGAAGATTAATCCACTATTAAAATTAGTGTTACTAGTTTGACTTTTAAGGGTTTGTTTTTGCATATTTAAATTAGTGTTACTAGTTTGACTTTTAAGGATTTGTTTCTGCAAGCTAAGGAGGAAAGATTAAACCACTATCCTCAAGCATGGTTCCATATCATCTTATCTAACATGTGGACTATTTATTATGATCATGAATTGTATATCTTGTAATTTAATTTATAACTCTTTTATATATATAAAAAAAAAAAAAGTGTTTAGAAAGTAACAAAAAATGTCAAATTTGCTTAAGTTTAAAAAAAAAAAAAAAAAAAAAAATCTAAACTGCAAACCGAACCGCACCCGCACAAACCGTGAACTGCATCGTGGGCGGTTGCGGGTCTATTTTTCCCCAACCGCATAAGTGCGGGTCGGATCGGTTTTGACCCGCAACCCGCCAAAACCGACCCGTGAGCAGCCCTAACTTTAGATAGAATTTGATTTCAATTGTTTTATTATTAAAACAATAATACTACGTATTGAAAAAAATACTCAAAAAATTAAATATGTGGACTATTCTAGGTATAGAGCTCACTCATTGTCAAATTTGAATATACAAATACACTTTATTTTCTTTACACTTTTTTGGATTTGCTACTTTTAAAATTAAGATGACGTTTGTTAACATTGACAGTTTCTCAATTTTTAATCATATATAAAAAAAAGAAACCATTTTATTTATTTACTTTTTGATCAATTATCCGTCATCAAGTTTGAGACAAATTCAAGAAAAAAAATGTTAGGGGCACATAATTATTTTGAGATTCGTGTGTACTATACTGAAAATAAATAAAGTCACATAATGTATTTTTTGCACACTTTTTTGCATTTTAATTTTATACATTTTAATATTTTTAAAATTTTAATATTAAATTTTGCATCTTGCGATACTGACTTCAACGTGAATCTACTTTAGTGTCATCCTATGCATTATATATCTAATGTTTATTTAACATTTGTGCAAATTAGAATGAGTTTACATTAAAAGGTTCGTTTCGTCATAAAAATCCTTTTAATAAAATGATTTTTAATTCAAATCCTTATTTATTATCTCATCAATGAGTGCACCTATATATATATATATATATATTTGATTTTGAGTCGTTTAATGAATTTTTTTTATGTTTAATATGCCTTATCTACATTACAACAAATAAAGTGAAAATTTTGTTATAAAAAATATACTTAGGAATGAATTTCTTCCGTCGCAACAATAGTCACTAAAAAATTAAAAAGTTAAAAATATAAAAACTTTTAGCAACAAAATTTTGAAAAGAATAATGTGAGGAATCTTTTTTTAAAAAAAAAAATAAAAAAAATTGGGTGTCTGGACCGACTTATGCACATTTGAAATGAATACCAAATATTTGACACTATATGAGTGTCAGACCCACATGAATCTCACACTCATATGAGTATTTTGGTAGAATGATTGGTAATTCATTTGGGATCTCTAGCATTTTTATTTTGAAAATATCGCTAATAAATATATTTTTAAGGACAGAATAATTTGGTTTATTTTTTTAGACAAAAAGTTTGATCCTAAAAGAAAAGTAATTTATCATTAAATGTCTAATTTTGTCATTAAAAATATAATAATGACATTTTTAATAACAAAAATATTGTCTCTAGAAAATGATTTTATTTTTAAATTTTTGTCTCAAAAGTCTTAATTTTGGTGTAGTGCTAGCACCTTTTTTTGGTAAGTTAGTTCCCATAACACACGCTAATCAATTTAAAAATATTTTATATCTTTTATCATATGAATTTTCAAGCAAAATATATAATCTTTTTAAATTTCCTAACATGTAACAACATCAATTTAAATTTAAAAATCAATGAAAATTTTAAGTAATAAATGTATCCAATTTAATAAAAGGTTAAAAAAATAATAACTCACCAAAACCAAGACAAAGTTAGCAAGGCCGTTTGTTTTCAAAGGTAGAATGGAGGGGATTTTATAGTGAGGAGATTAATAGTCAAGGGATTGTTAGTGAGTGGATTAAGTAAAATTGTGTTTGTTTTGATGATAGTAGTTAGTGTAGGGATTGTTAAATTGTTTTTATATAAAATAAAAAAAACAAATAAAAAATATAAAAACATTAAACATTAATGTTCAAAAACACAATGCCCAACATGTAAAAAATTAAAATAAAATTAAAAAAATAAAACAAATATAACAATGATTTTTACTTAACAAAAAAATATAAAAAATTAAATATTAATGTTCAAAGAAAAATGCCCAACATTTAAAAAAATAAATAAATAAATAAAATAAAAAATTTCTAGTTCTTGGGACTATTTTTTTAATATCATCTACACCTCCTCCATTCCAATCCTCCTTCCAAGGCTTATCCTAATACCAAGGAATTAGGAGTCCCCTCCCCATTTCTCAAAACAAACACCCTATATACTATATAGCGGGTCTCACTTCACTATCAATCCAAATCCCCTCCCTATAACCCTAAGCAAACGGGGCCTAATACACATCTTACTTAGCACCCAAGGAAGTGTTAGTATTAGCCTCCCAAAATATGGTGGTGTTACATGTACCAATTAACGTACTAACTAGTGTACTAACACTAGTTATGATATTATTATTTACCCAACTAATTATACAAATTATAAATATTAAAAACATCTTAAATTATGTCACATCATCAATTGGTACATTAATTAATACCCTACACTAAGGAGTTTTCTTAGGTGTGCAACCCACAAAAGGTGTAAGTGGGTTGCACACCATGTGCCACTCACACAAAAAGTGTAAGTGTAAGGTGTAAGTGTAAGTGGAAGGTATAAATGAAATGTATAAGTTGCACACCATGTGCCACTTACACAAAAGGTGTAAGTGTAAGGTAAAAAAGGTGTAAGTGTAAGGTGTAAGTGAACACAAAAAGGTGTAAGGTGTAAGTTGCACACTATAGCATTACCCATACACTAATTCGTGCATATAGCATTATTTACCAAAATAATAATAAATAAATAAAAAGAAAAGAAAAGACCTACCTTTAAAAATGTGATTACCACAATCTTAGTTGTATTACCAACTTTAGATTCTCTTATAGCCATTTACTGGCATTTCATTTATTGCCTTTTGATAAAAAGGTAAGTGCATATAATGCTTAATTTAATTTGCAAAATAATAAATGCCACACACCAAAATATTAGTGTCACACACTTTTTTCTAAATACATATTAAAAATAAATATATATATACTTCAATGAGAGAAAAGTGTATGATCTCAACATTTAGGTACTTGACATTGGAAGTATCTTTTAAATAAAAAAAAAAAAAAAAAAAAAAAAAAAAAACTGGGGAGAGTTGACTTATGATTACCATAAAATGAAAGTGTATATATTTATCAATTACTTATTGTCTTAAAGTAATAATACATAATTAAATGAACAATGCTATATATTAGAAGAATTTTATACGAAATCTTGTTTCAACATTATGTGATAATGATATACTTGTACATTATAATCATAATCATGGACCTTGTGTTTTTTGATAAAAGAACCACGATATTAAATATAAGAATTATGTATAATTTTTTTTAATTTTTTTTTTTTGTTCTTTTGTGGGTCTTGGTGGTGGGGCACAGGTACAAAATAATTAATGTCATATCTTAAAATTTAATGCATTGTAAATTAATTAAATTGTAATTAATGACATTAATTTTGTGAATTAAATGAATAGCCTTTCATACAATATGTTACAATTTTTTTAGTTTCCAATATTATCCTTTTAACTTATGGTTTCATGATAATTTCAAATAAAGGAACTTTAAGGATTGGGTTAATGGGTGCAACTTGGTTTTGGTAGTGTGCTCCCTCCAAGTCTCGATGTTCAACTCTCAATAAATGTTATCAACTCTTTGAGGTCATGCTCGTGGACTCTGCCTGATCTATGTGGAGTGCTTTGCGTGAGTTTTAAAATTAGTTGAATTGTGCATAAACTAACCCAAACCCGGTCATACAAAAAAAAAAAAATTCAAATAAGGGTATACTTTGGTAAGAAAAATTTAATAGCAAATATAATAAAGAACTTCCTACACAATTTTTTTGGACCCCCATCTCTCAAAATTATTTTTAAATTTTTTACTTTAAGCACCCACCATAATCCCAACTTTACCCTTTTTTTGAAACCTCACCCTTGCAACTCTGGCAAAATGAAGTAAACGCCACATATATGGATCAAATGAACAAACTGGAGAACTTTTTCTTCAAAGAAGGATGGAGGGCGGCAATGAAGAAAATAAGGGTAGCCGAATCATCTGTGTCATACTCCCAAGGACCCCTGCCGAACCCTGACATCCCAATTGCTCTCGAGCTGGATAGTTTGTGAAAAAATAGCTAGCCCTTTGTTGTTTGTTGTGGGTTTTTTTTTTTTTTTTTTCTTAAATTTTTTTGATCGGCAGCTTGGCTTATTGTAAAACATTGATTGTATTTTGTTGTAATGTTTTTGGTAGTTAATGAAACAATCTTTCTAAATGTATAACATACCTTGTATTTATTTATTATGCTCCATGTTCAACCATTAATACAAAACAGCTACAAGGTTAGCCTCATATTCACATTCATTGTTGGTGGCCAAGAAGTCTAGCCAAGCAGAGAATTCTACAACCTCTTCATCAGGCGTAGTTAACATAAACCCTATTCTTGCTCCTCTATGATTGAAGGCCCCATTGCAGCGCATTGTCCATAACTTACCTGGTGAGTCCCCACTTCTTCCCATAGCTTCTTCTTTTCGGGAGAGTTCTGCCACAAAATCTGCCAAGACTTGTCCCTTGATTGCAATTTGCGGTTTGAAGTGGATGTCGAATTGCTCGAGTTCGACAGCCTATTTGGAAATTCTTCACGATGAATCTGGCTTGTGAAGGATTCGTTTAAGTGGATGTTCAGAATAAATGATGATGGGATGGAACAAAAGTAATGTCACAGTTTCCTGGACATCATGACAAGAGCCAAAAGGAGTTTTTCTATAGGAAAATACCTAGTTTCTGTATCGGGCAATGTTTTACTTACGTAAAAGACCGGTGATTGTCCATTTGATGATTCCCTAATGAGTGCTGAACTTACAACATGGTTGGATACAATTAGGTATACATATAATGTTTCCCCCACCTCAGGGCTTGTAAGTAAAGGTGATTTGGCTAGATAGACTTTCAATTGTTATAGTGCAAGATTGCATTTGGGGGTCCACTCAAACTGAGATTTTTTCTTCGTTAATTGGAAGAATGGTCGGCACCTGTCTAGTGCGCTGCTGTCATCCCGGTGAGCATCTACGTCGCTTTTACGGATGTGGTAGGAGATAAATTGAATAGTGCTTAAATCTGGTCGGGATTGGCTTCTATTCCTCGATGAGTAACAATATACCTAAGAAATTTTCCAAATCCAACCCCAAAGGCACATTTTGTTCCACTGAGCTTCATTCTATATTTTTGAAGCACCCCAAATGCTTCCTGGAGATCGGCTCAGTGATCTTTGGTGTCCCGTGACTTGACCACTATATCATCGATGTTAGACTTCGAGGTTGCGTCCGATTTGTTTACCGAACATCTTTTTCACCAACCACTGATATATAGCCCCTGCATTTTTTAATCTAAACGACATTACCTTATAACAGAACTGTCCTAGAGGGGTGATGAAGGAAATTTTTTCTTGATCGTTCGAATGCATAGCTATTTGATGGTAATCCCTATATGCATCTAGGAAACTCATCCTTGCATGCTTGGACATTGCATCTACCAAGTGGTCAATTCTGGGTAATGGGAAATTGTCTTCGGGGCAAGCTTTGTTCAAATTAGTGAAATCCACACAGATTCTCTATTTCCCGTTCTTCTTTTTGACAACAACAATGTTGGATAGGCATTCCGGGTATTGTACTTCACAAATGGTGTCAGCTTCAAGTAACTTCGCAACTTCCTCTTTTATGGCCTCTACATGCTGTGGTACCGACCTTCTACTCCGATGTATCACTGGCTTCAAGCTGTGACTTAAATTGAGCTTGTGGCAAACCACATGCCAGTCGATTCCTTCCATTTCATATGGGGTCCATGCAAAAATGTCCTTGTAACGAAGTAAAAAATGAACTAGTTGCTCTTTTTCTTATGAGGGAAGACCTTTTCCTATGAGAAAGAACCTTTCCTTGTCAGTGGGGTCGATTGGTATCTTCTCAAGTTCTTTGGCGCTTTTATCACCAGGTTGGGCACCATCTTTCTCCTCCTTAGCCTCGGATTCTCGTGTTTAGAATTCTTGGATTACTTTCCTTATACCATTTCCCTCAGGAAAGTGTACAATCAGGTGAAATGTGGATGGAACTGCCCTTCATTTGGTGAAGCCATGTTCGTCCCATTATGGCATTATATGGGGAGGGCACATTTACCACTTGAAATTCAATGCGCTAAATTGTTGCTCCGGCTTTGACTGGTAAAAGGAATTTTTCCAAGGAAAAAACCAGACTTGAATTGAAACTATTGAGTGGAGAGTCTATTAGGAGTAGGGCTTCTAGGGACAACCCTATTTGTTTGAGAAGTGCATAGTACCTGATTTTCGAAGAACTTACCTAGTCCTATTAGTATCCTTTTGACCTCAAATCCCCTGATCTGTAAGGTTACCACCAGAGCATCATTGTGAGGCTGATAAATCAATGCGAGATCATCATAGAAAAATGTGATCCATGAATTTGAACAACACGCTCTTTTGGTAGGGACTTTGGATAGATTCATTACTTCTTCATGACATGTTGTCCTCCTTATTGTATGCCATTTATGAGGGATTGAATATATCATACTAATCATTGCCATTGGTTTATTGCCTTTGTCCTTTCCTTTCTCTTTTCGATCAGGAGAGTGGTTGATGTAAGATTGTAGATGTCCGCTTTGAGCCAGCTCTTCTAGAAATTGCTTCAATGCCTTGCAATCTCTTGTGCGGTGCCCATAGTCCTTGTGGTAGGAACATCGTAATCTATGATTTCAAAGAGATGGGTCTCCAATCATCTTTGGTGGCCAAGAAAAGTAGGGCTCGTTCTGAATCTTTGTCAACAAACGATATATGGGTTTGGTGAAAGTGGTGATAACCGCTCGAAAAGCCTTATTTCTTGGTTTTGGTTGTTTGGTGATTGAATTTGATTCCTTTCTTTTGGCATCAGAAGACTTTTTCTTGTATTTTCTCAAAGCTCTCGGTAGGAGCTGGGCAGATTTTGGCTTTTCACTATTTCGTAGGTCATCTTTGATTTTGCAATGCTGTTCTACTCGCCTCATTAAACTACCCACATCAGTAAGTGGTTTCTTGGTTAAGGACTGTCGAAGCTTACTTGTGGGCTGTAATCTGAATTTGAATGATGCCATTGCTAACTGTTCGTTGCAGTTATCAATCTTGTTATAGGTTGCCCAATATTTACTAGCATACTCTCATAGGCTCTTTTTATTATCTTTCTTTATTGTGAGGAGTACATCTACTTCTTTTGGTGGTTAGCTGTTGGTGATAAAGCATGAGACAAACGCTCATTGCAACTGCTTCTAATCATTAATTGATCACGCTTCTAGTTTATAATACCACCAAAGTGTCATTTTTTCTAGGGTTGAGGAGAACATTCGATACATGATAGGACTGTTACTGCTCCATAATGTCATGGTTTGGGTATAATGCTGAATGTGGCTAGTTGGATCCCCTTTTCCATCGTATAGGATGAATTTTGGCAGGGTAAACCTCTTTCGTGGGTCGGCACGTTCTATTGCCTGAGAGAATGGTAAAGCTAGTTCTTCTGTGAAGAGCTTTCGTTCGTCTATCAAGCCAGCTTTGCAAGTCATCTTTCTAATAATCCTGGGAGTCCTCTCTTCTGGTGACCTGGCATTTTCTCTACATCCGATCTGGGTGGCTGCTAGCCATTTGGCTGGCTGCTTCGTAAAGACCGACCTTTTCTGACCATTGATAGTTCTTATTTGGGCATCAGGTCTTCCTCGGGACAAGCGTAGTTCTTCTTTGAGGGCTTCGACTTGTGCCACAAGCCGATCTATGAGTGGATTTTATTGGTCATTATCTAGCGGAGGAATCGGCTTTTCGGAGTCTTCGGATGCCATCTTAGAATCATGGCCGAAGTTTAGGCTGGCTATGTTTCTAATCTGTGCGTTTGGACGATTGCTTGGTATCTCTTCTAGAGCAAGATGGTTACTCATCTTCATAGTTCCCACAGACGGCGCCAATTGTGGAAGGTAGAAGATTCTCCACTGGAAATGTGAGATGAAATAGTCCTTCCTGTACTCTACAAAGATAAACTAATTGGTTAGTGATCTCTCCGACCATATATGGTCTGGAGGACCCTTCGACGATAGGCTTTATACTTCTTTCGTTTTTGTTTGTTTGTTTGTTTGTTTGTTTGTTTTTTTTTTTTTTGGTGCTTATCATTTGCTTTTCCTTACTTTCCCTTTTATAGTATTATGGTCCTGACTTTGATTGTTGGATTGGCATCTTCATCTAAGGGTTCCGGTTATCGCCAACCTTTGGTCGGGCAAGTGACCAGGTAGCTTCGATCTTTTGCCGTTGGATTGCATTGCTGTGTGCGGCTCAGATTATGTCAGGCTTTTTAGGGGCAGCCTGTCAATTGCCTTATCCGTCTGATCATGTCCATCAGATGACCATTACGTTTATACCTTCTAGGCCTATGCACCTATCTCTGGCGATTATGATCTTTACTGTTCATTGTGGATTAATCTAATAATAGGCCTCTTGCATTCTGTAGATCCTCTTCTATAAGGCGATTATGTTCAAGCTTTAGTCACGTGACATTGTCCTTTCCTCCATCGGACCCATCAACGATTTGGGCCTTCCATGATTTCAGGTTCCTGGCCTAGACTTGACTTTTGGGTCTTGGGCTTAACATGTCTAGTCCTTGGGCCAATATTTTCATCCCTCCATAGTAACTTTTTGAATTTTTAACTAAAATATTGTCTTTCCAAAATAGGCCTTTGTCTATATTTATTTATTATATTTATTGCATACATGTATTACTATGAGCATTCAAATATTTTTTTTAAACAATTTTAAATTTTCAAAAAAAAAAATTATAAGGGAAATTAAAAAAGAAAAAGAAAAAAAAGAGAGCAGAGTTTGAGCCTTGCAACAAAAAATATCTTAAGTTTTTAATTTTATCAATTTGAACCATAATATTTTGATTTGTTTTCAATGTAAGCCATTTATGTATTTTTCATAAGTAAAAATAGTATTTTAGTTATTATAATAAATGTAGGTGTACAAAAAGCTTCTAAAATAATTTTTTTTATTGAGTATAATGATTAAAATATTCTTTTTTTTTTTATTAATTTTATCTAACAAAAATAGAAATATAATTTAAATTAAAAATAAGTCAAAATATTATAATTTAAATTGACAAGATTAAAAATTTAATACTTATTTTCATCAAATCGTGAGTTTTTTTTTTTTTTTTTTTTTTTTTTTTTTTAATTTTCCCAAATTTATATATCATACCATATCATATATATATATACATAAGTAGTGTTTTTTCTTTATTTAGGTGGCACATTCTAAAAGCTTATTTATTATTTTTTTTCTTCCAAAAAAGTCGTATCAGCATGCTTTCTCCATTTACATATAAAGTTCTACACAAATTCAATTTCAATTATAATAACCAATTTTATATGATTAAGTGCTTATGTGGAGTGAATTAATTGTTGTCTATTGCATTAGGACGTGAGTGAATTAGTTTCGGCACATTTGTGAATGTGCTAATCTATTGTATTACCTTTATTAGGATGTCAAGACGTGGACATGGTGGCAGTAGGCGTCGTAGGCGGCAAGAGGTAGCATTATCGGATGATATTCCGATGCAAGAGGAGGGAGTTGGTCAGGCCAACGTAGCCGAGACAGCAGGTCAGCAAGCCATGGGCGTTTTGGCCAGGGAAATGGCTAGTGCTCTGCGAGAGTCTATGGAAATGCCTAGGGCTGACAATCAAGTCCAGGCCCATGTTGCCAAGACAGGGTTGTCCTTTCTGAAGAGGGAGTTCTTCTGGTTGAATCTGGATGAGTTTTTGGGTGATCCGAATGAGCCATTGAAGGCAGATAAATAGCTTGAGCAGATGTTGAAAAGGTTCGAGATGCTTGGCATTGAGGACAATGGTTTGAGGGTGACTTTGGTATCCTTACAGCTAAAGGGAGATACAGGTCAGTGATGGAAGTATGCGTGTGGGCTGATTGTGGTGACTTGGGAGGCCTTTGTCAACATCTTCCAGGATAAGTTTTTGTCTCTTACTACTAGGGAAAAGTTGAGGGATCAATTCTTAAAGCTCAAGCCACTAAACACACCTGTACCAGAGTTTGAGGCCACCTTTACTAGCCCCTCCAGATTTGTATCGGAGCTTGTGGCGACATAGGAATGTCGTTGTGTTGAGTTCGAGAAACAACGGAGGACCAAACTCCTTTTCAAGGTGGCCGAGTCTATGACTAGGGATTACGATCATCTTGTGGAGGTGGCAACTCATTTAGAGACTGTGATTCATGTAGGGAATGAGAGGATGAGAGGCTCCAAGAAAAGAAGTTAGGAGGTTTAGGGGGAGACTCGGGAAACAAAAGGTAGAGGGGTTCCACCCCATAGCAGTCCCCGATAACACAATTCAAATCCACTTTTTCTATATTGAGTTCTGGTTTAGTGAGGGGTAGTCAAGGTGGGATCACTTGCTTTAAGTGTGGTAAGTTGGGCCACAAGTCTCTAGGTTGCCCGTAAAGAGGAGGAGAGCAATAGTCTACGTCGTTTGCAGCTCGTCCATAAAGCTAGAGTCAAGGGAGAGGGCAACCACCTACCTGTTATTAGTATGGGCAGTCAGGGCACTTGAGGAGGTTTTTCCCTCAGGTAGGTGGCACACTTGTTGCATCTGGTTTGAGACAGACACAAAACAATCAGCCTACTCAGTCAGCACAGGCCTCAAGAGGCACTTAGGGAGCCCCTTCGGCTCAGTCAACTTATAAGTCTTATGCTTTGAGGGGTAAGCAAGTAGAATAGAGACCTGCGAGGCATGTATATGCTATTACCACGCCAGATCAGTTGCTAGAACCCTCTGTTTTAAGAGGTAGCCATTTGTTGTTCAATTCTATTGCCAATGTGTTGATTAATATTGCTATATCTCATTCCTTCATTTTGTTTGCATTGGTATCAGTTTTGGGGTCAGAGGTGGCTCAGTTAGCATCTCTGCTTGGGGAAGAGTCACCGGTTGGGGGTAAGGTTGACTTGGACTAGGGATGTCGCAGTTGTGAGGTTGAGGTTACCGGTCACCAACTTCCTTTTGCATTTGTATTCTTAGATATGTCAAGTTTCGATGTCATCTTAGGTATGGATTGGTTGTCTTTGTACCGTGCTATTAAAAATTGTTACTGTCAAAGAGTTGCGATGTGCACCTTGAGTGGTGACTGTTTTTATTTTTTGAGAGACTGAGCTGATAAAGTCTTGTCATCAGTTTGTAACTCGCGTGGCCAGGCCGAGCATAGTTGCCTTCTTGCAACTTTCTTAGATAGTGAGAGTGATGTGGTCCGAGTTGAATTGCCGAGGGTAGTTTGTGAATACACAAATGTCTTTTCGAAGAATCTTACTAGTTTGCCACCCCACCGAGAGATTGAGTTCTCCATTGACTTAGTGCCCGACACAACACCGATTTTCATGGCATCGTATAGATTTGCACCCGATAAGTTCTATGAGTTGAAGATTCAATTCCAAGAGTTCTTAGATAAGGGTTTCATTCAGCCTAGTACTTCACCTTGGGGAGCACCGGCTCTCTTTGCTAAGAAGAAGGATGACACTTTTCGGCTGTGCATCGATTACCTAAATGTAAACCGGGTAACTGTTAAGAACAAGTACCCATTACCTTGTATAGATGATCTGTTTGACCAGTTGAAGGGGTCTTGTTGCTTTTATAAGATTGACTTGAGAACAGGTTATCACCAGTTAAGGGTGAAGAAGGAGGATATTCAGAAAATGTCATTCCGTATGTGGTATGGCCACTATGAGTTCTTAATGATGCCTTTTAGGCTAACCAATGCACCGACTTCATTTATGGACTTGATGAATCGAATTCCATGAGTTCTTAGACTGTCTTGTGGTTTGCTGACGACATCTTAATCTACTCACCCTCCAAGGAGGAACACGAGGAACACTTGCGGGTCATACTTAAGTTGCTTAGAGCCCATAGTTTATATGCTAAGTTTGGAAAATGCGAGTTCTGGTTAAAATAAGTTAAGTTCTTTGGCCATGTGGTATTTGGAGAAGGGGTGGTGGTAGACTCTTCTAAGATAGAGACAATGTAAGATTGGGAAACAACCTAAGAATGCCTTTGAGATCTGGAGTTTTTTGGGCTTAGTCGGGTATTACAGACGTTTTGTGAAAGACTTCTCTAGATTGGCCTCACTATTGACTAGATTGACGAGGAAGGGAGTGAAGTTTGTGTGGATTGAGACTTGTGAAAAGTCATTCCAAGAGCTTAAGGTTAGACTCACCATTGCTCTAGTATTGATTATTTCGGAGAGGGGTTTGAGCTATTCAGTTTATTATATGCATCTCAAGAAGGGTTGGATTGTGTATTGATGTAAGAGGGGAAAGTAGTAACATATAGTTCGCAGCAGTTGAAAACACATTAGAGAAATTATCCTACTCACGACTTAGAGCTAGCGGCAGTGGTTTGTTCTTTAAAGATCTGGATGCATTACTTATATGGTGAGAAATTTGAGCTGTTTTTTGATGACAAGAGTTTGAAGTATCTGTTCTCACAAAAAGATTTGAATTTGAGACAGAGGAGGTTGATTGATTTTATGGAGGATTATGACTTTGAGTTGCACTATCATCTGGAGAAGGCCAGTGTAACTAGTATTGCCATTTGACAATGGGAGATGTTGAATCTTAGAGAGTTATTGGCGAGTTCGACCTGAATCTTAGAGAGTCTGTTGAATTTTCCATTTTGTTCATTGTAGTTACACAACCTATGCTGGTGAGTTGAGTTATAGAAGCATAGAGGGGCGATCATGAAATAGAGGTTATCCAAGGGAAGATAGCTAGTGGAAAGGTAGAGAAGGGCTTGAATGTGTATTCTGACTCGAGTGTGAGGTATCTAAACTGTCTTTTCATGCTATCTTATAGAGAGGAGGTACTCTAAGAGTTCTACTATTCGCGCCTTGCGGTACACCCGGGAGGCACAAAGATATACTAAGACCTTAATTGCAATTTTTGGTGGAGGAGGACGAAGAGAGATGTAGCCTTGTTTGTTTTGAGGTGCCTTACTTGTCAACAAGTGAAGGCCAAGCATTAGCAACCAGCGGGTTTGTTGCAACCCTTACCTATAGCAGAGTGAAAATGGGAGCATGTCATGATGGACTTTGTTGTGGGTTTTTTGAGAACTCAATGGCATAATGATGCCGTGTGGGTGATAATCAATTGGTTAACTAAGTCAGCACATTTTGTACCTATGCGCACAAGTGACTCGGTAGATTATCTTACCGACCTTTATCTTAGGGACATAGTTTGACTTCATGGGGCCCCTGTGACTATCGTTTCAGATAGATATCCTGGTTTCATAACTTGGTTTTGGCAAAGCCTACAGAATGCCTTAGGCACTATATTGACGTTTAGCACCGCCTATCATCCTCAGACTGACAGGCAGTCGAAGCGAACCATTCAGATCTTAGAGGACATGCTTCGGGGTTGTGTTCTGGATTTTAAGGGGTCGTGGAAGAGGCATTTACCTTTAGTGGAGTTTGTCTACAATAATAGTTTCTAAGCAAGTATTGGTATGGCGCCGTTTGAGGCCTTGTATGGCCAACCATGTAGATCTCTAGTGTGTTAGGACGAGGTGGGTGACACACCTATGTTAGGTCTTGAATTAGTTCGGGAAACGACTGAGAAAGTCGCGCTTATTCATAAGAGGTTTGTTTCGACTTAAAGTCACCAAAAGAGCTATGCTGACTGTAGGAGGAGACCTTTATCTTTTGAGGTAAGAGATCATGTGTTCCTGTAGTTATCATCGAGATGAGGTTTAATGAGATTTTGGAAGAGTCGAAAGTCGTCTCCTAGATTTATTGGGTCTTTTGAGATTCTAGAATGGGTCGGGGAGATAGCTTATCGTTTGGCCTTGTTGCCCTAACTTTTCAAGATTCATGACGTGTTCCATATTTGTATGCTCTGGAAGTACGAGCTTGATCCTTCACATGTGTTGGATTGGACCAAGTTAGAGGTAGATGAGGATGCCTCGTACGAGGAGAGACCGGTATGAGCTTTAGACTCTCGGGACCAAGTCTTGCGAGGCAAGACTATTCCATTGGTTAAGGTGTTATGGCGACACCATGGTGTTAAGGAGGTGACTTGGGAATGTGAAACAGAAGTTCGTGAGAAGTATCTGGACCTATTTGTTGATATTTGAGACTTGTGTTAGAAATCTTATTTATGTTGTAATATATAAACATTGTATATGTTTTGGGGAAATTGAACTGCAATGGTTGGCGTTGAACAACTCGGTGTATTCTTGTTACAAGTCTGGATGATATATGAATTATTTTACTCTCAATGAATGTTGAATGATTTTAAATTTTGGGGACAAAATTCCTTAAGGGAGGACATTATAACAATTTTTGGATCCAAGAACCCATGTATTTAGCTGTTTTTTATCTCATTTCCATCTTGTTAATTGCTGACTGTGGCTATTGGGAGTTTTGGTTGCATTTGAAACAGGTTGGGAAATTAGTTTTTCTATGAGTTGTTGCCCAAATTTTTGCCTATTCGATCAAGTGGTATTTTTTTGTGGTCGAGTGGTCTTTTACAGGTCTGCAAAACTACTGAGAAGGGGCTATTATGTGCTCGAGCGGTGTCACTTATTGTGTCTGTTCGCTCGAGCTATTTTTTGGTCACTCAAGCAGTCTGTGTGTATATCAGTCTGAGAGAGAGCCATTTTGAGTCACTTTGTCATCCCACTCTCTCTCTAAATATTTCAAAACCCTAGATCCACACACACACACACACACTCTCTCTCTCTCTCTCTCTCTCTCTCTCTCTCTCTAAGTTCTTACCTTCTATCTCAAAATACTCTTAATCATTTAATTTCTTCACTCTACTCCTTTGGAGTAAGAGGTTGAGCACTTCGAGGTCTTCATTTTAATTGTTGAAGTTATTGTTTTCAGCTCCGTCAAGTTCTACCCCTTGTTTCCTTACTATCTTCTACTTTGAGGTAGGGATTTCTTTGACCTTTGACATGGCTTTTAGCTTAATTATTTTCTCTTTGAAAGGTTTAATGATTTGGAAAATTTTGAGAAAACCTAGGGTTTGAGTTTGAAATAAAAAGAGGGGTTTTCTAAATGGATTCTTGAGAATGGTTGTGAGAATGTGTTTATGGGTGAGATATTTTAAAATGATGGATATCTTTTCTTAAAATTGATTTTGTAAGAAAATGGGGTTTTATTCTAAATTTTGGATATTTGAATTTATAAAAGGAAATGGAAAATGATGTAGGTTTTTGTAAGATTAGAATAATGATTATGTTGATGATGATGGTGGAGTTGGATATGTAATATCACTCCCATTGTAAAAGATTGGAATTATATCTTTTGGTTGAAAAATATCTATGTATAGAAATATCTGTTTTGGACTATTGATGGAGGATAGTGTTGATTGTTGTAGACATTGCATGATGATTAGGTTGAATTGAAACTAATTTCTCATACATTGTGTATTGAGCATCATTTCATATTGAACATTGTAAATGTATTGATTTTGAGAAGAAAAAAAAAGGTGGATACCTTAGTAAATCCGGTTAGGGGGTGTAGTTGTGGTTATGATGTTGACTTGTGTGTCCTTGGTGAAAGTCCAAAAACCCATGCGGTTAGGTGCCAATTCTTTCGGTTAGTACAAGTAAAATGGTTTTGGTAGTGCTTGTATAGCCTACTGGTAGACATGTACCTAGAGATTCTCAGTGTTTTGTATCCATTGCCTTGTTTTTTGTTATAAAATGATTATTTTCATGAATTGAATTATAATCTGGCATTGCATTGTTTTGAGATGGCAAATGAGGAATGTTTGACAAATAGCATGCATATGCATTGACTTTATAATTTTGCTAAGATTCATACTGTGTTAGAGCATATCTATTGGGCTTTCGCTCACCCCATGTGAAAAACAACTTTTATGTGCTGATGATATGCTTTCTCCAAAGATGTAGCTTGGGAGGACTTGGAGCTAAAGGCTTTATTTTTGTTTATTGATGTAATTGTTTTTGTTTAAGCCTTAGGCTTTACCTATATGGAGTTAAACTCATTTTGTTATATCCAAGCATCGACTTGGATAGTTGCAGCAATTGAGGCATATAATTATTTGGTTTCACTTTTACTTTATTTCATGTATCCATGCCATATGCTATAGATTCAAAATCTAGGGTTTTTTTTTTTTTAATGTATATTGCATATGTCATCTTTTGTATTGATCAAAGTTATGGATGAAATAGAATGTATGATGTTTATTGATCATTTGTAAGTAATGTTTTGAGTTGGATTATTGTTATTTATTTGGGGCGTTACAATCTATACCTTACACTATTTGCCAACATCAACACAAAATAATTTATTCTAATTTAGAGTTCGTAACCTCTTCCCACAACATTTCCAAAGTTTGTACCGAACTCTCCGAGACTAGATGCATACTAAGGCTATTCCGAGACATTCCACTTTGAAACTCGACTCAAACTAAATCACATTTCTAAACTAATTCACGATAACATTTGTGTCTAAATGGTGATCCAACACTTTACACCAATGCCGAAGGAACCGATAAGGTTGTATACAAACTCACCCCATCAAGCTAACACAAGCCCCAATCAATGAATAACATGGATGCCACTCTAACGGCCAACTATTCTAGGTCCAAACACCACTTCCCAATAACCCAAAACTTAACTATAAGAAGCACTCATATAACTCGTAGACTCCCTAGGAGTTATGCTACTCCAAACCATACACATTCAAGTAAGCAACATCAAATTTTCAAGACTATTGTAATCAATCACAATGATACAAACTATCAATACAACAAACAATTTCATAATTAAAAGGGACTTCCAAGTAAGTCCATACTCAATTCTTGAGGCAATTACACATACATAGGTCATAGTCCAACACGGTGAGCTTGCATGTATCTACATATTCACAACAATGCCAAAATTACCAACATTCAATAATAACCTATCAAGTCAAAAAAATTCAAAATTCATTACATGCCCCACTCTTTGGGAAAAATATACAGTCATACATACATATCAAAAGTTGGCATAATGCCCCATACATCACAATAATATAATGCCACAATAGCAAGACCACAAAATATTCCACAATTCTCCAATACCGTCTTTGCCCCTACCTGGGCTACTTAAACTGGGTTCGTCTAGAACCCGAAGCATTCTAGGAGCTTTTACGACGTGGACAATGATGCATGATGTGCCCTAGATGGCCACACTTGAAACAAACAGATACCTCTCCACTTTGAGACTGACCTAAAGCTTGAATAAGTAATGGTACTAGTGACTACTCCGCCTTGAGCAACTAACGGCCCTGTGCCCCGTCTGACCAAATGGTCTATGTAGTGCAAGTGTTGATTGGGTCTAAAACCCTACCCACCTTTGTTGCTTACTAGGTCTATTGTACCCTCGAACTGTAGAGATTGCCGATACGGCCTCTTCCCTCTCATAACCAAACTTCAAAATGGTGGCCTTAACGTGGGTCGTTGCCTCTATAAGCGTGTGATAAACCCGATGCATGGATCTGGCCCCCCTTCCTAATATCATCATGTAACCTCAACTCAAACTCAATACAACAATGCTTCTCTGTTGCTACTAACTCTACAGCGAACCTCGACAAACTGGTAAACCTCGCCTCAAACTATACCAAAGGAGTATTATCCTAGCGCAACTCCACAAACCATTTCCTCAATCCTTCCTAATGAAAGAAGGAAAGTACTTGGCCAAAAAGGCCTCAGTGAACACAACCTAAATCGTATCTACTGTGGTTTTAGCACACCTCCACCAATACTCAGCATCTCCTTTAAGTTGGAAACTTGACAATGCAACCCTCAGCCCCTCATCTTTGACTCTGATCAAATCAAGAGTCTTCGTAATTTGTTCTAGCCAATCATCTGCCTCCAACGGTTTAAGCTCTCCTAAAAACTCGAGTGGGTTGGAACGAAGAAACTTCTTGGTAAGCTTGAGGGTATGCCCGTTGTCCCCTTCATTATGAACTAGAGCATCTCTTACCACTCTTACAATCTCGTGTGCAACTTCCTCTCCTGTAGCCGATGCTGTATAGGCAGGTGCTCCTGGAACTGTTGTGCCTTTAACAACACTTCTATTCCCTACACAACTTCTACTCCCGCATGTAGACATCCTATAAAAGTTAAAAACCAAAAATTAGTAAACAACGACAAGGCCTTTCCCGAGGCGCTCACTCACCATCACTAAACCAGAAACTCCATTTAGTACAGAATTGCATAAACCCAACACACATAAACAATTGAAACACTTGGTCACATCATCGAGTTATGTTCACAAAGATGGCTACTCATCCCGGAACTCTCAAGGAATTCTCATAAGAAACCATGTTGATCAAGCATGTTTTCCAATGAGACCTCAAAGCGAGTTCACTGTCTATAAGCACCATCCGTGAAACTTAACCCCATGCTTATACAAATGCACACATAAAATCCTAAGACTTAACTTAACTATATGCAAATGTCCTTCCCAAGCAATGAAAACCTGTTGTAGTAAAAATCACTTCCCAGAAACCAAAAGTATTCAAACCCGACTCGCTCTGATACCAAGTTATAACGTCCAAATATTAATACTCGAATCCACTGCCAAAATCCTTTAATTAAGTCCACTTACTATATATGGAACAAAACAAATAAAAAGGTTCGATCAACGTTCTCTCTCTCTCTCTCTCTCTCTCTCTCTCTCTTATATAAATATATAATGAAGATAAATCCGATATAATTAAATCACAACAATACCCTTAGGCTTACATTGAAAGTAACATGAATTAAATGGAGGAGATTAACCCTCTTTACATAACAAGGCAACTTGCCTAATAATAGGCCTCTTGGCCTGCAAATAAGAGACACTTTGGTCTTGAAGAATTCTTTAACTTTATACTTGAAAAATAATTAACAATGTGGGATGAACAATAATGTCTAGTAAGAATCCCAATGATTCTAAATAATAACAATACATAGATAACTATGATCATTAATGCTACAAATCATAATTATATATGTAATGTGACTTTTTTTGTGTCCAAAATACATCTACATGAATATATCTTTTATCAATAGAATCATATTTTATTATTTCATAAAATCCAATTTCTTAATCTTTTTACTCACTAATTTCCATTTAAAAAGATTTCTAAATCTAAGGTGAGTTAGGATTTCAAGTTCATTGGGTTTGATTTCTTATTTGTTGTTGATTTAGTGAGTTTTGAGCTGGTTAAAAATATTCATGAGGTTTGTGATGAAAAGCCCTAATTTTAATTATATATTTGTTTAACAATCTTGAGAATGATGTAAATTAGTGACATTATAATATTTGAACCACATTGATTATTTGTGAAATTGGAGCAAAGAGAAAAATGAATGGGTTGCCATTAAATATAACTATATAGAATTTGTTGGGAAATTGAGTTAATGAAATGAAATTATTGAAATTGTGGGATATAAAGAGACAAGGAAAGATTAAGGATTTTGTAATGAATTTGCTGTAAGCTAGGAATGTAAAACCAGGAGAGGAAAAAAAACATGTAATGGTTTTGAAATTTGTCTTATGTCGAAATTATTGATGATTGGCAATAGTTAAGTCAAGAGTGGAAACTGTTATGAGAATTTTATTGTCCTAAGATGAGATTTTTGAGATAACGTGATAGTTGAGTTATCTCTAAACAACTTGCTAAAGATGAAATATGGAAATCAATTGATAATTGTATTGTGTTATCTACGAAAATTATGTCTTTATTGTTTAGTGGTTTTGTCCGTAGCCATCGGTGAAGGATGATATTGCTTGTATTGAATAGAATACATGTGTTTTGTGTAATGTTAAGAATGTGTAACTTTGAATAATGTGTCATGTGATAAAGTGATGAAAGTGCTATATAGAAGTAATGCATTTCTTCCAGTTAGCACTCGGTAAAGCAAGCAGATGTGTTATATAGAGGTAATGCGTTTCTTTTGGTTAGCACCCAGTAAAACAAGTTGTGCTATATAGAGGTAATGCGTTCATTTTGGCTAGCAACTGGTAAAGCAAGCAGATGTGGGGCTTGGTGAGACCACGGTAGTAATGTGAGGCTTGACAAACCCTTCAGTTGTTCATTAGATTGCTAATGTGTATATCTGTAGAGATAATTTTTGATAAATATATGTATTGAGAATATTGTTGAATTTACATTATGAGATGAATACGAGCTGGGGAATGATGTGAATATTGTTTAATGTAAATAAGTAGCACAAGGATGTAAAGGATTAACTGTGAACTGGTTTCTTCTTCTTTTTTTTTTTTTTTTTTAGGAAGACAACGTGATGAAATTATTGGATTATAAAAGATGAACAATAGAAATGCCAAAGTGATTAATGTGCTGGCGATGTTCGAAATGTGATTGAGATGTAGAAATCTTTTTAAAAGGAAATTAGTGAGTACAAAGATCAAGAAATTAGATTTTATGAAATAATAAAATATGATTCTTTTGATAAAAGATATATTCATGTAGATGTACTTTGGATACAAAAAAAGTCACATTACATATATAATTGTGATTTGTAGTATTCATGATCATAGCTATTTATGTATTGTTATTGTTTAGAATCATTGGGATTCTTACTGGATATTATTGTTCATCCCACGTTATTAATCATTTTTCAGGTATAAAGTTGAAGAATTGTTCAAGACCAAAGTGTCTCTTATTTGTAGGCCAAGTGAAGTGTTATTTGTAGGCAGATTGTCTTCTTATGTAAAGAGGATTAATCTCTCCCATTTTATTCATGTTACTTTCAATATGAGTCTAATGGTATTGTTGTGATTTAATTGTATCAGCTTTATCTTCATTGTATATTTATATGAGAGAGAGAGAGAGAGAATGTTGATAGTACATTTTTATTTTTCCTGTTCCATATAGGTGGATTTAATTAAAGAATTTTGGTAATGGATTCGAGTATTAAAATTTGGGCGATACAGGCACAAACAGATTTGTGTTGAGGCACTTCAAATCTAATACAATTCCTACTATTCAATTTTGATCAACACAGATTGTTGAACTTGCTCAAACTAAGGCCATTCCAACTAGATCTTACCATCAAAACAATAACAAAACAACTAAATAAAATAAAATAAAAACTATTGGAGAACACAGATCTGTATATAGAGAGATTCAGAGAGATAGAGATGGAGGGGGGGAAGATTTAAGGGTAGAATCAATAAATCCATCAAGAATAGTTGAAATTTGAAGGTAACAAGAAAGAATAGATCATCCATTCCATGGCAAAAGGTAGCAGTCAAAGGTTTTATAAGGAAGACCAAAACTAGAACCAGAACCAAATCATGATGAGTACTAGTACTAGAGGTAACATCCCTTTCTCTTCTTACTTCTCCACTCCATCTGTCACGACCCAAACCCACCCCTAAAAGTTTGGTCCATGACCGGCCTGTACATAGACCTCAAAACAGAATTTTAAAATAATATTTAACCACATACAGGGCCTTAAGCGGAAACAATACCAAAAAAGACAACATCAATTGAGCTTGGGCATACATGATGGCTTAATTAGATTTAAGCATTTAAATACATTCCCAGAGTTACATATACAATCATAGAATTTATATAGATCTCACACACACTTACACAAGACTTAATAATTTATACGACTCCCAACACAATTAAGGACTCCACACAGAGACATACCTCGGACGGCTTGGCAGACAGGTAGACCTCAATACAATTATATTGTCAATCCCCGATGGCTCACCTACATAAATATACATAAAAACGGAGTGAGCAAAGCTCAGTGAATAATAGCAATGTAAGGAGGTTAATTAATTGAGTATAGACTTAGAGAATGTAAATATGCATATCAAACCATACACAGATCTTATACGTAATCATACTTTAAAATGGCCTCAGACCCACATGTAATACATAACGGTCTTAAGCCCAGATATGATGCAGAACGGCCTTAACCCAGATATGATACAGAACGGCTTTAAGCCCAGATATGCTACAGAATGGCTTTAAGCCCAAATATGCTACAGAATGGCTTTAAGCCCACAGATAATACAGAACGGCCTTAGGCCCAACATATTATGCAGAGCGGCCTTAGGCCTAACAGATTATACAGAGCGGCTTCAGGCCTAACAGATTATACAGAGTGGCCTCAGGCCCAGATATCAACAGATTGGCCCCGGGCCCATCATTAGCAAAACAGAATGATTCCAGATACACAAAGATATCATTGTTCCATAATGCACATATGTTCCATTTGCTCATCATGAATTCAGATAGTTAACTTGTAAATAACAGAACGTCAATATTAACCATTAATAGTAAGCAAAACATACTGCTATGAACCATTACTCAATAGTGCACAAAGGTTTTCCCATGGTTTATTACAAGTCGACATAGTTGTCTTGCGAATAACAGAACGTTAATAATAACTATTAACAGAAGGCAAATGTATCACTGCATTAATAGGGACAGAACAATTCACATCATAACGGCCTCAAGCCCACTTTTATTAACAGAGACAGAACGATCTTAGGTCATAACAGTGTCATTGTTCAATTATGTCCATTAATCCAATCAAGCATTCTAGCAGTTGTATATGTCATTCTCAACAACCATATATAGATCATAAGCACTAGAAGTAAATATAACATATCGTTACACTACTATTACTCACAGTGATAGGTTTCTGACAACAGTGGGATGATGTCCTCGTTTGGACCTTAGTTCAAATCCTTGAATTTCCCCTTTAAATCTCTTCAATCTCCAAGCTTTCCTTCAACATTTCCAAAACTCTCTTGTTTCTCTCCCTCTCTCACGTGGCTTCCCCTTTTCCTTAGATATTTTGGTTGTAAGAGATGAGTTCAATAACTTATAAGGCATCAATTTATATAAATACACACACACACAAGCTTAACACAATAGGGAGAGCCAAACGTGGCCTTACGAATCGTACGAAATCAAATTTCAATTAAACTTTTCAAATGACTCTAAAAATTACGCTGATCATAAATATGTCCTTTGTTCTGGTTTCTGAAGTCTCTAAGGCCTTCAATTTACAGTACAAAGTTAACTACCCAAAAGTGCATTATTGAATCAGACAAATTAAATATCCAATTAATTTTCCCAAATAGTTCTAAAAATTCCCATTAACATACCCAAGTACTCAATTTTGATTTCTGAATCCGTAAAGGTCGGTAATTTCAATTTTAAAGCCGTGACTCAACAGATAATTTCTCAATTGAACATATATCATTAAATTAAAATGCATAACCCACAAGGACATAAAAGTAATTTCGGATACGGATTTTGGGGTCGTTACACCATCACCATCATCTTCTTCATTTCAACCCCACAAGAACATTATTGAGGTGTTTCAAATGGTGAAGGCGGTTGATTATGGCCTAAACATCATCGATGGTGGTGTTGTCTTCCTTTTGGAACTCAATCAAGAATCTATGGAGGTGATCAATGTCCATGACTCCATTCTTCGAGTCGATTGAACAATGCCTTGACATCTGCTAGAGCTTCGGCGGCTGTGAGGTTGAATCGTCACTGGAAACACCAGCAGATTCGGTAGGTCTGCCTGGATTTCATTTTTCAGAGGGAGAGAATGTGCTAGAGAGAGTTTGGTATGGATATGATCTAATGTGGTTTAAACAGTTAGGAAGCAATGTATTGTTAGATTTGATTGTCACCCTCTGATATGACTTGGCGGATCAAGACATCTACGGCAATGGCGATACGACGGTAGGGGTGTTATGCGGAATGAAAGAGGCGAGAATGAGACGATGGAGGGATGTGAGATGCTTGACAAACCCCTCGACAAACCCAAGAACACGAAGAATAATAGTAGTTGAAGCCGAAGAAGCCAAAGAGAGAGAGAGAGAGAGAGAGAGAGAGAAGAGAGAAAAAATAGAGAAAAAAAAGTAGGTTCGGTTTGATCTGTATAATTATTTAGTAATTTTAGAATATAAATTTGTGGTATTTTATAATATTATGATTGGTGGAGAAGGTGAGTAGGTGAGGTATTGCGTTAGATAATTAGAAAATGTAAGAATATATTGAATGATGATTGATTAGTAGTACAGACAAGGGTTTTTCCAAAAAATTTAAATAATTTCCCTCATCGAAGATAGAGAGAGAGGGGGTTTGATTTGAACAGATAATGCGTAAAAGAAGAATGCAGAGTAGAATGAAAAATGGGTTGGTCATTTTGTCTACCTTATATTTATATTTAAAATTTTTTTTAACACGATAATTTAAATTATATATATACAATACATATGAATAATTCAAAAAGAATATTTAAGAAAAAATCCATACTCTATAAAATTAATTTAAGCATTTTCTTCTTCATCCAATCACAATATATTTATATTTAATTTTTTAAATAAATTCTTGTAGTCTTATTTTTATATATTTTTATTTTCTAAATAAAAATAAAAATAAAAATAAAAATAAAAATAAAAATAAAAATAAAATTAAATAATTAGAATCACTTTTATTTTTATATTATTAATTCTCCTTCTAATTTAACTATTATTTTTAATATCAAAATGAGTGTTTATTTTACTATCTTATAATTTAATATATATTATTTTAAATTATTATATAATAATTACACTTTTATAAAACAATAGAACTAAAATTATCAAAATAAACAAATAATTTAACTAAATTTATCGTATATAAGAATATAAGTAAGACTTTTATAGAACGGAAATGTTAAGATTATTAAAATAAATAATCAAAATTAAAATAAATATTATTATTTTGTAACACATATCATAATATAAAATATAATTACATTAATTAAAGTTAACTTCATTATACTTTTATGTAAGACATCATATTTCTAGAAATGATTTATATACACGTGTAGTGTCCAATTTAATATTGATTGATCAAATAATGGAACCCAATACTTTTTTGTTAAGTTTTTATAAAATAAACTGACAAATGTTAAATGATAAATAGTGTAGAGTATTGTTTTAAAGAATAATGATTCATTGAAAATCATTGTATATATTTAAGGCACTTATTAATATTTTTTGAATAATTTTTAAATAAAAATTTTGAATTTATAATATTACTAATAATGCACCTTCATGAGTTCTACCAGAAAAGATATGCAAAAATAATTTGGCTGAATTTTTTTTTTTTTTGCGATTATTATGATGTGTCGCATAATTAATCAGAACCTCTTTGAGAATTAAAATTATTAAAGTTATAGAGATTTTGTGTCTGATTCTCCTTTTAGGACAATGTTTATGATTTTAATTTATAATTTTTTTATATATCAATGTCAATGACTTTTATGATATTACTGGTATAAACATAAATTTTATCTTTGAATCAATCCACCTTAAGGACTTTTTGGTATAATAAAATATTTAAATATTATCATATAAAAATATTATAATATATCATAATGAAATACCACTTTAAGTTTAATCAAAGGCCTATGCGCCATTTTAGATGTAACAAAAATCATAAAAAATTAGTAAAGACCTTTTCAATTAATAACTAAAATAATATACTACGAGTTATAACTAAGTCATAATTTGTATATTCTAAAATTTTTCGTTGTTTTTATTTTTTTCAATAAATAAATAAATATATATTTTGATACCTGTGGAATTCATGAGTTTTGGTATATTTGATTAACACAAATGAGGATTTGATTTCAGTTTGAGAATAAACATTTTTTTTCTAAATTTTGAAAGAAATTATTTTTATGAGTGTAACGCCCTCAAAATAAACCCATAAATCATACATTCTTGACATGTTTTGATATAAAGGAATAAAGCATAATTATATATCATTAGAGTATTTATTACAAAATGTATTACATGTTGACAACAAAAGTAAATGCCCTATAGGCTTACAACTTTTCAAGTCAACACTTGGTTACAAAAGAGAGTGCTAACTCTACACAGAATAAGCCCTTGGCTTAATATACATGTAATACAACCAAAAATTAACAAAAGAGTCCAATAGCCTCAAGCCTTCCAAGCTACGTCCTTGGAGGTGGCATACTACCTGTACCTGAAAATGATATCCCATATAGGGTGAGCCAACGCCCAGTAGAGATATGCTAAACATATTATGAGCAATAACTAAAACATTAGCATTTGACAGATGTTTAACTCATATGAACAAATTCATGACCCATTTCAATTACACGATAAATGTGTCCATGTTTCATTTCGTTTTCAATACTTATCCAATTTCTCAATTCATAATCTTGGCTCAGAACCTGGCCATATACTTTAAATGAGATTACATCTCTTATCAACGGTACTTCCATTTCAATTGAGATAACAACTCAAATTAAACACGTCACACTTAACCAAAGATACATATAATTGCTGTATCAATCTCAAACCAAACACTTCCATACTTCATATATGATATACAAATTTGCTATATCAATACTTCAATAGATACACAAAATTGCTGTATCAATGGAGTCCATCCCCTATCTCCTCCCAAATAATATCCGGTTTAGGAGTCCATCTCCTATCTTCCCCTAAACCGTGGAGTACATCCCCTATCTCCTCCTACACAATACAATGTATATAAACACATATCATATACAAGATCAATCAATGCATAAATTCAACGTATTATTCCAACCGTCATATTCGATTACATATTCAATTGATTAGTTTTAGTTTGCCTAATCATCATGCATTGTCTACAACAATCAAGACTATCCTCCTCCAATAACCCAAAACAGTTATTTCTAAACAAATAATAAATGCCTCAACAGATATAAAATCTCAACATTTTCAAAGTGAGCGATTAATAAATCCAGCTCAACCATTCTAATTCATAATGAGCCATTTCCATTATTTCCAACTCAATTTCACATTTTTATAACAATTGTCATTAATTACGCTAAAGACCCAAATATACCCAAACATGGCATTTTCCCCCTTTTTCTTAATATCGACCCAAAGGTCCAAATATTATCAACATCAATAGTATCATTTTAAGACCAAAAATACATATTTATGAGTCAAAATAACAAAACCCCTCTTTTGAAAATAACACATTTCAAATCTTAACTTTCCAAATCAACCCATCTATACAAATAACTCAATGTCTATGTTAAAACACATAAGAATGAGTAGGAATCCCTACCTCAAATTTCGGAGCTCAACGGAGAAGAAGATGAAAACTCAAAGTGCTCCAAATCACGAGATTCTCGGATCAAAAGATAGCCCTCGACAAACTCAACACTTTTTGTAAAGGCTCAAGGGTAAGAGATCACTCTAACTAGATCAAATCTAAGAGAGAAGGTGAGGTTTTAGAGAGAGGTGGTCTCCAATGGTGTTTTTCGAAAAGTAAGAGAGAGAAAGGAAACCAAAAAGTGATCCAAAAAGTCAAATCCTGAAGTTATATACTAGTCGCCTCGCTCGAGCGTGGAAACCCCCGCTCAAGTGTCAGACACAAACTCACGCTCGAGCGTCAAAAGAGCCGCTTGAGCGTAGATTGCACACTTCCAGAAGTTTTGCAGACATGGTCCCCGCTCGAGTGTCAAACTCCCCGCTCGAGTGGAGGAACAAAAACAAAGGTTCACGCTCGAGTGTCAAAACTCCCGCTCGAGCGTCTGAAGACCTGCAGACAAAAGTACATGGAGATGGAAAAATACGCTCAAGCGTCAAAATGCCCGCTTGAGCGGAGAAGCAACAACGAAGGTCCCACTCGAGCGTCAAAAGCCCCGCTCGAGCGTGAAGGCCAAAATCTGGCATCAACTCTAGGTTTCAAAACACAACCAACCTGTTTCAAACCTGCCCAACACAACCCAAGACTCAAATACAAAGAGTAAAGGAAGTAAATGAGAATGAGACAACAACACAACCACGGAACCAAGTCCGAAATACAATATATAAAGGAAAGGAAAACCGGGATCGCTATAATGAGCCTATTTTACATAGAATCACACATTAACAAAAAAAAAAAAAGATTTATCAGTCATTAGCAAATTTGTTTGTATTTGACTTTTAATTATTAAAATTTTCTACATATAAAATATTAAGACTCAAAATTAATTTTTTATTTAAAAATAAATTCTAATGCATTGCACGAATCACTTAATAATATACATTTACATCATAAACATATACTTGGAGAACACAAACTTTTCATAAACATTTTTTTAATATTTATAACACTTTAAAAATATACATTTAAAAATAGAAAACAACACTTTAAAAATATATGTGCATGGTATTATGACATATTATGTACAAATAATACAATTTTTTTTTTTCATATTATTAGTTATTAGAAATTATAAAAGTTATGAATTATAATTCAAAAAAAATGTCCAAAATTTGTAAAGTCCAAATTGCTAAACTAATCACATCCATCTGCTAACCCGCATGGCCCGCTCAATCCGCATCCAATAAACTGATGGATGGACATAGATTGATTTTTTTCAGTCTGACCAATTTTGGACAAATGGTGAATGACATACCACCTTACCCAACCCGATCCGCGATCACCCCTAACCATTTTACATGTGTTCAAATTTTAAAGAAAAACAATATCATTACAATGATATTTGTAAATAATAATTACAATCCAGTGGTTAATTTTATAAGCCCTCATTTGGGGTGAGCTAATTTAATATATATATTTTAATTTTTTTTGATTATTTTAACCTGACTAAAAAAGTTATATTTGTGATATTTTTTGACATTTTTTTTTTGGTAATTGATTTAATGGTTGTAAGAAAAAAAGTGAAACGATTTTAGTTTAGATGTGACATTTTATCTTATTAACTTTTTTAGTTTGTTTTGTCTTTATTCACTAATTTAGCCAAGAACAATTTCAAAAAAGATCTGTAGCTTGAAATAAATGAGCTTGAATGGCTCAAAGCAATGACTATTCTCTCTCTTCAAGCTCCAAAAGCATCTCTTTCTACTTATTCTCTCCTCAGACTCTAAAAGCATCTCTTTCTTTTGGGAACATGGTAATAATCTGATTTTCAGATTATTACCAACTCCCTCTCTCAGAAAAAAACTGCTTATAAGCTGCTTATAAGCAGCTTTTTACCAAAAAGCTGATTATTACCAACTTCCCAAAATAGCTTTACTCACTCCAAACTCAAGACTCCAAAAGCATTCGATCCCATCATCTCTTCGAAATCCGCTCATTCGTCATCACTCTTGTATCCTCTCATCCTTCATCCCTCTGTGAAACATCCATCTCTGTGACAGTGTAGAGAAGGTCTTCAGCTACCAGTGTCGACTTGCAGAAGACGAATGACGACCAAAAATGCTTCACATACCAGATGCGCGATATGTCTCATAGTATAACGATGCCGAAAAGTCGTTTACCTACCAGAACAAAAGGTAAAGACAGAATCGCAAAAAAAAAAAAAAAAAAAAAAACTAGGGTTTATATGCTGGCTTCAATTTCAGAACAAATTCCTTGCAGCAGATTGTTTGTGTTTGGATTTTTCTTGCAATTTGTGTTGGGGTTTTGGTTTTATCTTGAATTTTTAGAATATGATTTTAGGGCTTATGAATTTATGATTGTTGGGGTTATGATTGTTTGGGTTTGGGCATTATGGGTTTTCCCTTCAATTTTTGATTGTTATTTTGATTTGGATTGTAAACTAATATTCTAACTTATGAAATCTGTACATGTGAAATGTGGATATCTGTTGATGAAAGCTGTTCTTTACCCATTATTCTCTAACTCAATTTGATGGCCAATATGAATGAACATTCCTAAATGGTTGAAATTTGGAAATGTTCAAATGTGGTTAACTTGAGTTCATATATCTGTTGTGGGGTTATCTTTACTTTTTAATTACATCAATTTACGTCCTAAGGTTCAATTACAAAAGCATGGACAATATGATGCTTTGAAATCTGTGCATTTGAAATGTGGATATCTGTTGATGAAATTTGTTCTTTACCCATTATTCTCTGACTCAATTTGATGGCTGATGTGAATGAACATCCCTAAATGGTTGAAATCTAGAAATGTTGAAATGTGGTTAACTTAAGGTGATAAAAGCTGTTATAGGTTTGTCATTACTTTTTAACTACTTTTTAGTGTCTTTGTTGAATTGTATGCTATCATTAGGTTGAACTGGTATCATAGTGTTGGGTTAGAGACCATAGTTATAATTAGGAAACATGTTTTTTTTTTTTTTTTTTCGTTGTTTAGTTAAAATTTCAACAATAGCTATTTCAACAATGTCTCAAATTAAGATATTCAAATAATTATTTCCTAGTTTGAATCTTATAGCATATTAGTATATTCAAATGTGCTTTAGACTCCATTAGAACAAGTTTATGAATTTTTCACTGATATTGAGCATATTTCAATTGAAAGGTATTATCATAGTTTTCCTTTTCTGGGTCTTAAATCTTTATATATATTTTCTTTTGAGGGTTGAAATAAAACTGAAATGTTCAAAGTAAACATGGATGATAAAGAATGCTTACCTTTCTTACTTTAAGTTCTTGACCAATAGATAAGCTGTTGGGTTCAGAGTTCTGTATAAATTTGTGTTTGACACTGTAATTCCATGAGTTCTATATAATTTTGTGCATGCTATTTAGTAATTCAAAGGTTTGGTCATTAGTAAATTCAGTTCTAGCTTGTTAAAGGATTTGAAATGCTAAGGAATTTTGAAATCTAAATTCAGTTCTAGTATTTCACAATAGAAGTTTACAATGGAGTAATGAATACTCTTGGTTTGAACATGTAGGTTAGAAGGCCAAGTGCAGTCAGTCAAGCATATCTAGCATGCCAATGCCAAGGCAAAGGCCTACTTTATCAAGCAAGGCAGTGCCAATTCACCCAAATTCCAGTCAGTCAACCAGGGGTAGTAGGCTAGTGCCCACGCACCTATATTCCAATCAACCAAGGGTAGCAGCCCAAGAATTTTTCTTTTGTTTTGTTTATCTATCAAGGGTAACAGAGAAAGACAATTGCTTTTGTGGGATTTTATTTTGTGGACCGTTGCTGCTACTACTTTATATGATCAATTGAATGTCAGTTTATATTCTTACTATTTTTTTTGTCATTGCCCATGGTTTATCTATGATGAATTTGTTTAATTTAGTTAGTGTTTAGTTGTCAATACATGTTCATTTTCATGTCACATAACTTTACATTACAAATTACCTGTTTGTTTTCATTACATTAGAAAACATTTTGTGTTTAATTGATTATGTTAGTTTTTCATTCCACATTTCAACCAAAACATCACAAAAAAGAAAAAAAAAAAAGAAAAAAAGAAAAAAAAGAGAGAGTTAATATTCAATTCACATAACATAATAAACATCACAAAAAACATATTCATTTTCAATTCACGTAACAACATAAATATACACAACACAAGTTTATTCTCATTTCACAAAAAACGAAGTTTCACCCCCATTACAAGGCATTTTCAATTCAGGATTTCAGGTTTTTGTATACTTAAGAAATATATACACAAAAAATTTAAATAAAAAACACACTAACAGCATACTAAATTCTTGCCAAGCTTCACATTTTCTTTTTGATCTTAATAGATTTTCCAAATAAAAGCAAATGAGGTACCATATTTCAATAAATTCAGGATTAAACAGGTTCAACGGAAAGATATAGGAGTTAAAGGGGTTTTGAAGATGCATTTCTTTCAATCTCAGAAAAAATAAAGAAAAAAAAATCCAGCTTAAGAATAGAAGAAAGAAAAAATAATATGATTATGGCATCAATATGAAATAGCATCAATCAATTAAAGTGGTACTCATCACAATCCATCATGCCCAACACATATACAAGCAAAATCACACAAACCCAGAAATCTATTCAAAGAAATCAGAACTAATTGAGAGCTAATTGAAAGAGAAAGAGGAATAAAAAATTTAATTTGCGTTTTCTTTGAGTTTACCTAATTGGAGAAGAAAGAGAATGAAGAAGAAACAACGAGGAATGAAAATAGTAAGGTCCTAACAACAACAAGAAGGTTGCTGGTCAAAAGGAAAGAGAGAGTGGTGAACGATGGTTCATGGTTGCTGGTCGATGGTAAACACCATGGTTGGTCGCTCGACTTTAGAGGCAACACAGCTTTGTTCTCACATTCAACTTCGTGGTCCTCTCTCTCTCTCTTTCTCTCTCTCTCTCTCTCTCTCTCTCTCTCTCTCTCTCTCTTATGTTTCTTTGTTTTGTAAACACGTGGGTTTCACGCTGACTTGGGGAAATTGGGTTAGACCCTACAATAATAGATTCCAACTCATTTGAGCCATTTGTGGCGAGCCTTATTCGAGCTACGTAGCGGAACTGAAACAATTTATGCCAAACAAGGCCTAAATATTAACAATTAAAATTTTAAATCTTTTTAGGAAACATTGCAATTCAATGGGATCTTCTCAAAATAATTACAAATTAGTGAAATAGTTTATCAATTTTAATAATTAAAGTCATAAATTTTCTCATTATCTAAATGAATGAGTGATTATTTTCTTAAACCAATTTGTAATTTTCCCAATTTTAAATGGCAATAATGTGACTAATGTAAGGAAGATTATCTAGTTTCATTCTTCTTTTTTTTGGTTACATATGGGGGCAAAAGTCGAAAAAAAAAACCCTACGAAGTAACTGGATTAGGGGTGTTAATAATAACCGATCTAGCATGATTAGAGGAAGGATAGAGGTTGGAGGAGTTTGAAGAATTTGCTGAGAAGTTGCAAATACCTGGCTTTCATTGGCTAAGGAATCAGCACAAGCATTGGTTTCTTGCCCAATCCATTGAAGGTGACATTTCCAATCATGCGAGAGGAGATTCCCAAAGTTCTTCACACATATTAAAATTTGGGTTCACTTTGCTCGATCCATTAACAACATGGATGACTTCTGATGAGTTGGTTTCAGCAATAATGACTTGCTATCCTTTGTTCTATGCTAATTGGAGCCTAATGCAGAGGGCCCATAGTTCCGCCATGTAACAATCCGTTCCGGGTGACCACTCGAGCGATCATTCGGTCGCTTGAGCGTAGATGCGAAGCTCCCATTATCTTGCCTGTTGCAGGCGAGACTGCTTGAGCAATGAAGTGGTCGCTCAAGCATAGAATTTATGCTTCCAGGTTTTTCACTGTACCTTTGCAAAACTTCTAGAGCCTTGCATTTACCATTCAAGCGATGGAAAGTTTGCTCGAGCAGTCTGGTTGGCACAACACACTTATAAGTCGATCAAACACTTTTCTCTCTCACTTTTTCTAACTCTTCTTTCTCTCTCTACCACCCATTTCCAAACCCTAACCCTAAAAACACTTGATTTCCTCAAGTTTTATTAAAAGATTCACCTTAAATCCTTCAAGAAAAGTGATGAGCAAGTTTAATTTAAGATTCTCACTGATTATATCGTATTTTGTCAAATTTCTTGTTGGGGTCTTCAACTCTTAGCCATCATTTTCGAGGTATGGGTACTGTAAACTTGTTATATTCTTGATTGAGATACGTATGCGGTAATTTCTTAGTTATAATAATGTATGAGATAATTTGTTAATTAAAGTGGGTTTGTTAAACTAATGGGGGGCTTGTGCCTGATGATTTTGAAAAAGATTGTAAATGTTCTTTGTGGCTTTTGATGTTGATGATGAATATTGACTTTTTATATGCAAATGAGAGGAAAGGCCCAAATTTTATGAAACCTTAGTTTTCAAATTGAATTGATAAAGGATATTTTGTTCAATTGATTCTTGAATGGTGAAATTGAATGCATTGAGTTCACTTTGACATTGAGATATAGACTTTTCATAACTTGTGGAAATAAATCCTTGAGATTGGGAGATGATGAAATTGTGAAATTGAAGAAATTATTATGTGATAAATATTATTATTAATGTTGTTGTGGATTAAACAAACCTTAGGGAAAATTTATTTGAAAACTCATGCAACATGTGCATCCTAATTTCTTATGTGATTTAACCATCTTGTGGATGTTTGGAAAATGTCAAAGGGAGTAAATAGTGTATCAGTCCGGATAGTTGAGTCAGTTTTCAGGAATTGAGTTTGTGTGTTGTATTTGGTACCCGTGCGGGGCCCAATTGCCTTGTCTTGTGCATATCGCCGGATGAATGTAGGAGAGGTTTTTGGGTGTCCACGAGCCTGCCATTATAGAGTCGGCGAATATGGAAAAATTGATTTTGGGTGTCCACAAGCTCGCCATTTCAAGAGTCGCCGAAAGTAGAGAGGGAAAGATTTTGGGTGCCCATTGCCTGCCCTTTTTAGAGTCGGCAAATGTGAATTTTTTTTTCTATATATGTATGAATGGTTTTGCGGCCCTTGCTTGGGACATCATAGTGGATTTACCACTCCATGGTTGTGGATGAGACTTTGAATGGAAATCATGCATTGAACATTTTTGGTTTTAAAAGAGGAAATATGAATTTTATCCTAACAAGTGCATGTCATGATCATATGCATCTCGATTATTTATATAACTTGTTAAATGTATTTCTTACTAGGCAATAGTTCACCCCAAAACTAACCACCTTTCAAGAAATAATGTTGATGCGCTACCTCAATGATTGGCTTGGGAAAAGATTTTGGATGGGGGCACGAAGGCTCTCTTTTGATGTTATATGTTTAAGCATCAGGCTATTTTTGTATGGAAATTTAGAATTTCATTTGTGTATTCAAGGACATTCCTTGAGAAGATGTTTGCCTTTTGGCTCTTTTCTTTTACGTTACTTCCTGTCTTTTGGACTATTTTTATTTTGTTGATAGATGTAAACAAACAATGATGTAATCATCGGAATAGTTCAATAGGGAAGAGGTAGTCTTGGAATTTATTTTATTGTTATGGATTTACTTCTCTTTCTCTCTCTCTCTCTCTCTCTCTCTCTCTCTCTCTCTCTCTCTCATTTCTATATTGGGTAAAACCCAAGTAAACATGATTTATGAAGGCATTTTCCTAGGGTGTTACAATTTGGTATTAGAGCTAACCGGGTTTGAATAACTGGAGCTCATGGGATGTGGCTTATGCCACAATGGGTTATCATGTTAGGTTGGGATGATAGTACTTTATATGTTTATGTGCTTATGTGACTATGTAGGTATAGGGTAAAGTTTCTAAGATACAATTTGCGTCCATCACACTTATCGATTTCCCATTGGAAAGGCACTTGATCAATGCTTTTTCTACTTGGAAGTACTTCAGTGTCATGGAACGAGTCGGTATCTTAGGAAGATGACCCGTATGTGCTCTACATGTTAACGTGCTTATGTGGATTGTTTTATGTTTAATGAATATATGGATATAGTCGTGATTATTTGAGTGCGACGCTTGGATTGGCGTGTGGGTGCATGAATTGTGAGTTAATTTCATTCTCTCTTACTCTTATATAGAATGTCTGGATGTGGCAGATGTCATGGTAGACCTTGCTGGGGTGGTCGGGTTATTCCGACCTAACAATATCTTTCTCCCCAAGAAAAGGGGTAGGACAAAATAGTGTGGCCGCTCCTTCGGCCATATGGGCACTAGCTTGAGAAATGGCTGGGGCTTTTTGAGTGTCCATGGACATACTCCGAGCAGAGCAAGCGACAAGGACAATAGAGGGAGAAACTTGAACCTCCTTCTTGAAGAAAGAATTCTTTCGCTCCAACCCTATCAAGTTTAGTGGTGGGCTCAATCCGATGAAAGCTAATGAATTGTTAGAGCAAATCATTAAGTCCTTTGAGATCTTGGACATCCGTGAGGGAGAGCTTTGAGTAGGGTTGGCGGCTTATCAACTAAAAGAGAAGGCTGGTCAGTGGTGGAAATTTGTTATGCTTAGGGTTGAGCACACTTAGGAGGAATTCACCTATGCCTCTAGGAGAAGTTCATGCCTTCCACGGCCAGAAAGAGGTTGAGGAAACAATTTTTGAGGAGCTTAGACAACTAGATACCTTGGTGGTAGAATTTGAGGCCATTTTCACTAGCTTGGCATGCTTTGCACCCGAGCTTGTGTCGACCGAGGAGCGCCAATGCTTGGAGTTTGAGAAGAGATTGAAATCCAAGATCTTGATAAAGGTGATGGGCAATATGTTCAGAGAGTATGATAGGCTAGTTGAGGTCACGACTCATGTAGAGATCATGTCTGAAGCTGAGGAATCTAGGCTGAAACATAAACGGTCGAGTTATGTGGAATCTTGGGGTGATACGGGATCCTCTAAGAAGTCCAGGAATTCTTCTTCTTCTTCATTCTAGTCCTTGTCCCAACAGACCAAGTCTTCGGGGTCGGTTTCTATAAAGAGTTCGAGGAATACAGGTCCTAGTTGTATTACTTGTTTCAGGTGTGGCCAATAGGGTCACAAGGATCGGAGTGTAAGCAAAATTTCAACCATCAGCAATTGACTCGTTCTCAGAGCCAATCCCCAGGGAGGAACCAATCGCCCGCATTTTATTATTGTTGTTAGTCGGGACATATGAAGAGGTCTTACCCACAATTAACCGAGACGAGGAATGCTTCAAGGCCCTGACAGTCTGGAGGTTATCAGGCAAGCCTAGGTCAGAGACAGAATTATCAGCCAGTTCAGTCTAGGTAGGCATCTAGGGCTGTGCAAGAGGCCAGATCTGCACAGTTAGTGCAATTAGCCTACATTCCGAGGGGTGATTGGAGCGAGCAGACGCCATGAGGGCGAGTTTATGCTATCACTGCTTTTGAGCAATCTTCTGGACCATTGGTGATGAGAGGTACATATCTTATCTATAATAATTGGGCCAACATATTGATAGATACCAGAAAATCTCACTCATTCATAGTATCTGCATTTGCATCCATGTTGGACTTAAAGATCGAACAGCTAAAGTCTTCACTTATAATAGAGTCACCAATTGGGGGTCATGTTGTCTTGAATCGAGGCTATCGTGGGTGTGTGATTGAAGTCACTTATTATTGACTTCCTTTCAATCTTGTGCTATTAGATATGTCCGGTTTTGATGTCATCCTTGGTATGGACTGTTTGTCATTTTATCATGCCATCATAGATTGTTACTGAAAAACCTATGTGATTTGTGATTCATGATTCAAAACAGATTTAATTGCAACAATACCAAAACAATCAAAACTAACAATCTAAATCATCTAGCATGTACGAAAGTGATTTAGATTGTTGTTCCACAATCGATAAATCGACACAAATGAATTTTACGTGGAAAAGACCACAGTTGGAGCATCTCCAATTGTGATAAAAAAACCACAGGCGAAACGCCACTAATCAATCCACTTTGAAGAATGAAAATATACAAGATTACCAAACAATTTACCTAACACTCTGTAAAATTGTCTTCAACAACTTGTGCCTATTTCACCAATGCCTTCGTCTTGGAATTGATTAGTCTGATATTGAATCCATAATACCCATGTTGAATCCACGACAACGAGCTTCTTTAAACCCCTTTAAAGCCTTCACACTTGAATCTTTGGAATCCACCGAACAAGAACTCTTTGATATGAATGATCAAACAACCCTTTGATCTAAACAATTTAGATCATGAGATAAACTCACCAAGACATCAAAGGAAATAACTAAAGAACCATCAGAGAAAAACCCTAACCCTCAAGAATAAGATCTGGAAGCTGTAACCCTAAAATCTGACTTCTAAATAGCATTATAGGGAACAGGGTCGCTAAGACTGCTCGAGCCATGGAACGGCCACTCGAGCGGTGTGACTCAAGTGCATGAAATCTATAAGTGCCTTTGCTCGAGCGGTAAAAGGCTTCGTTGCAGCGTAAAATCGGAATTTCTAGTATTTTTGCAGGTGCCTGAAACTACTGAGAGATCAACTTCTTTGCTCGAGTGATAAAAGTTTCGCTCGAGTAGTGAGGTAAAACAAGTCAAGCACACATTACATTTGAAACCATGTTTGTTCGTGGAATTGACAACACAAAGGGACCTAACAATCTCCTCTTTGTCAATTCCTAGACAAAACATTCTAACAAATATTCCTAATTGACATACGCACTAGACACAAACTCCTAATCACTTTAAACACAGTGCGAAGCAAGCCACTTGCAGAGATTTTAAAACACCACACAAAAAATAGCAAAAATAACAAATGGCCAGAAAGAAATGATAAACGTAAACCAAATATCGAGAAATGATAGATAAAATCCAATATTCCAATTCATAATTTGAAATGATAGACATAATAGCAAAAAAAAAAAAACCCAATACCCCAATTCACTCCCCTTTTTGGCCGAGAGAGAGAAAGTTGCACAAAACTGTCAAAATACTGTCCAAGAGATTAAGAAAAGAGACAAAACATGGTAGAGATAAAGAAAAAGAGGCAAAACAAGTCCATAGACTAAGAAAACAAAGATACATAAAACCAAAGTATGTATATAGATAGAAGAGAGCACAACCAATCAATGATATGGTGGAGGTGGAGGCTCTGCATCTGGAGAAGGGATAAGATCTGAGCGAGCTGTAAGGATGACTGATCAACAGTATGCTCAATACGACCAAGTCGATCATCAAACACATTAATCTGAGCATCCATCCGATTGAGGAGCTGGGTCATAGTGTAAAGCCCCCAAAATAATACAATAAATACAACCCAAACATATATTAATAACAACATGAATCAGAGTAAATAGTCCTTTCATTACATGAAGTTAATAATACAAATGAGTTTAACATAATTAAATGCCCTATTGGCTTACATCTTTCCAAGCCTTGACTTGGTTACAACAAAAGTGAGCTTCGCTCATTACATCTTAAGCCCTTGGCTTTACAAAAATATATAATCAAAATAAGAAGCTCTTGTTCCCAAAAATCTCTCCCACACTATTTCCTTGGAGGAGGCATTCCATCATTACCTGAAAAATGTTTTTCGCAAATGGGGTGAGCCACAGCCCAGTAGGAATCATCTAACACAACATATGAGGTTTAGCAGAGATATAAGTCCAAAGTGCATATACAATGCTTGTGGTAAAACTTTCACGAATTTATATACTTATAATATATCAAATTCAAGTCTTAACCCATACTTTCTCAATTTATATGCCGTTCACTTATCTTTCTCAATTCATGAGTCAATTTCATTAATTCTCAACAACCAAATTGAGGCTACAACTCAATGGTTTTCAAATCATACAACACATACACATAAACATTTCAAACTTCCATTTCACGAATATTTCGTCCACGAGCAACCGTCAAATGGGACCCATGTAAATGTAAGCTATACAAGCACTACAATTCCCATTTTACGGATATTTCGTTCACGGGCTTGGCACCCATGTATTATTTCGGGACTTTCACCCAGAACTTTCCAGTTAACTTAATTATAATGGAGTCTGTACACGTCACCGAACACCCCGGGAGGATAACTCCCCGTTCCGTTCGTTTTGTGGGTCTACTACAGCTCGGACTCAAATTTGTCACGGTTCTTAATCTGAACCAAAGAGTCCAAATCCGACAAATCATTTTGAGAACAACAGATTTTGAAAGAAGTGCCAAACATGGACTACTTTGCCAGATACAGAGTCGCCACCTAAATATTTTTTAATGGGGGAATTTAGGAAACCCTGACTCGGTGCCAAAGGCCACGTGTCCGTCATCACCAAAGTTGCCTCAGCTCAGGAACTTGGGTACGATTGGGGAAGGTCAGCTATGAGCACCCCCTCTCGCCCGATCCGAAGATTGGCCTCTACTAACCATGATATCAAGTTTTGAAAACATTATGTGTTCTTATTTCGGTTATTAGCCTAAATTTACTACGTGATGTGCACAGCAAACAAGTATAGACTAAGTCGCCTAAATTGCAACAAAACATTTCATGTTTGTCTATTTAAAAATGGTTTGATGGTGCTACCCGCAAGTAGGCTAAGACATGAGTTTTGCCACCCTCAAGTGGGCTTAGAAAATAAGGTTTTGCCACTTTCAAGTGGGATTAAAACTCGCATGTAATGCATTATTCCAATTTAAGTAACTCAACCTCCATCCAAAGGCATTCAAACAGTTATATCACATAAGCAGCTAGCCTCATGGTAATCATGCTATCTTGGCAACACTCACACTCATGCAAGGATGCTAAAACATAAATGCTTGCCGAGTACTCCAAGCCAAAACAGAAACTAGTTAGTAATCATATGCATGATCCTAGTTCAGGTTAAGATGGCTAATGCAATACATAAAAAAGGCAACTATAACAGGCTCGGCTATCCTAAAGATAGCATGTGAAATGCTGCAACTAATAAGTACTCAACTTGGAATTGAAACACAATGCAGTTAGTATGATGCGCCGAGCCCGGTGCATACAAGACAAATGTATGGATGCATGCATGCATAGCATAAGATATGCTAAGTTAAATATGCCCTAATGCTAACCATTGAAAGCATGTAAATAAAAAGGGAAGAAAGAAGTGGGGGTTGGAAGACATACACACACTCACCCACAGTTATTACAAATTCGCCCTCACTCAAAGGGACCAAAAGAATAATACAAATTAATTAACCTACAAGCTAATTAAATAATTACAGACCACCTAATTAATTAACAAATTAATTACGCTAAGGAAAGCAGTAAAAGGCCTCGGGAAGAGGGTCCAATGCATGAGTGTTTGGGTTTGCTCGGAAATCCGTCGCCATGCACAAGTTGCCTCTGTTTACCCTGCTCTGGTCCTCTGAAAATTGCACAAGTCCCAAGGTGCACTCTCTGGACATTGGGGGACACCACCGGCCATGTGGGATAGTCACCGGCCAAAAGTGAGTGGTCACCGGCCACTTGTGAAGCCATCGGCCACTGATGGATGGCCGATCGGCACTGCAGATGGTCGACCGGCCGAAGCTTCCTGCAGAATCCTGTTTTGACCGTAGTAGAGGGCAAAACAAGGCATGGCTATGCATTTCAAGCAAATGTGTGCACCACCACATCCCTTATCATGTTTATGACTCAAAGGGGTATGGTACTCGATTCTCGGACCACCAATCGCGCATTTCAATACGTGATGGCCCAAGAAACCAAGTGTGCATTTTCAATGTGGAATAAAATGCACATAAACAAAACACATCAAAGGCCCCAACCTCTATCATGCTTGATCAAGAGGCAAGGGATGCATGCACGATGCAATGCAACCTAGGCATGGAGGCTAAGTATGCAACATGAACATGCAAATGAGCAATGTATACTAGGCACGCAACCTAAACATGTAAGCAAACATGTCATGCAACAACATGCGATGATGGACTTAAACTAACATGGATAGCTCGCAAGCATGCCAAAATCAGTGGCCATAATAAGGCAAGTGAGGCAACAAAATACATGGAATGCATGCACAATGTATTAACCAAGCTTGAGGCACAAAAATACAACTCTACCAAAGCATGGCAAGGAGGAAATATGACATACAATGCTGCATGTTCCAGTGTTGGAATGGCATACAAAATGACCCCAAAATGACTCCAAAGCATGCAAACACTCATGTGACGCATTGCCAAGGACTCAAGCACTAAAGCTAGTGAAATGCAATACACTATAAACATGCAAAGCGATGCTCGAATGATGAAACCAGCCCCACACAGTCCCTATACAGCCCAAAATAATGCTAAAACATGTATGAGGTGTAACCAAAATAAGCTAGCATGCTTGGCCAAAACATCATGCAATATGAGCTAGTAGGCATGGTTTACATTACATGTATATAAAGCACAAGAGAGGTCACCAAACCAGCCCAAAACAGTAACATGGTATGTCAAGTAAACCCCAAAAACCCATGGAAACAAGGTCCATCCATGCAAGAATGGTGTGTTCCTTTGAAAGGCCAATAAGGGGGTTACTCCACACATGCAACAAGGACACTTAACATGGAAAAACTAACTCTGGAAATGGGTTATGGAGGTCCTAAAACCCACTGAAAAATGTCTGAACCGAGCTCAAGAAGTGTGCAAATATAGGCCCCTTTGTAAGGCCAAAAATGCAAGTAATCAAGACAATAAGGAGAGGAGATGACCCTCTCCTTGTTAGGACCTTAAGACACCATCCTCACCACTGAAATCCCTCAAGATTTCAGTGGTGAGGAGGCCCAAACGAGGTGGTTCCGGAGCTCACCAAAAATGCACAAAATTGAGGCCAAACAAGGCCTAAGAGGGGGTAGACAACCCCAAACACAAAAGTGTTCTTGAACAAACTTAAAAAGGAGCTAAAAAAAAGACTTTTTTTAGTTATACACAAAGCTTAAATCAGCATGCAAGATAGGTCAAAAGCTAATGCAAGATTGGGAAACATAAAGCAAAAGTGTGACCCTTGAAGAACACTTCAAGAACAGCAGGTCCAGCCACTCTCTTCTGACCAAAATCAGTCCAAAACCTCAAGAACAAACCCTGAATGTCTCTCAAAGTCGAAGTAAGGTGTAATGCTATGTGTTTTAGTGCAAAACTAAGAACAAACACACACTTTAGGCCCTCAAACACACACAAAATGAAGAGAGAGAGGGAGATATAGAGAGAGAGGATGATATATATCAGTTATATATGTGTATAGCTCTGGTTTTTTGTTGAACCAAGACAAAGGAGGGGATGGTTCTCTTATATAGGCAAAGGAATTGTGTAAAGCTTCTCAAGGAAGCTAAGTGAAAGGGTCAAAGGGATCAAGCTTCCAATGGAATCTATCCCCAAAGGTGCAAGCTTCCTAAGGAAGCTAAGACAAGGGGTCAAAGCTTCCTCAAGAAGCTTTGAGCAAAGGGTGCAAAATAAGTGGTCAAAGGTGCAAAGCAACCATACTTATGCACGGGGGAGAGGGTCTGTGCACTCCAGCTGGCACAGCTGGCATGCAATATGCTTGAAAAAGGCAAAGAGGTGGTATCGGCCAGAAAAGGAGGCAATCGGCCAAATATTTGGCCGGCCGGCTACTTTTTTGGGCCGGCCTGCTACTTATTTGGCCGGCCGGCCAAATTGATGGCCGGTAGGTGCTACCAAGGCCAAAAAGTGGCCGGTGGGTGTCCAGAGTGAAGCCCAAGAAGGTAGCTTTCCAATGCCGTAAACCTTGCATTAAAATTCCTCCTGTGCAAAAAGTTATGCCCTTTTTGGTGAAGCCGCGTAGATTCGATCCAATCGGACTGATCCCCTACTTCAACGAACCATATCTCCCCCACTTGGACTTGGCTTTAGGAGATTGTTGAGTGCAAAATGAAGCCCCGGAAGTAAGCTTTCCAATGGTGTGGCCTCATAGCTGAAATCCAAGTATGCAGATGAATAGGCCCGATTCAGCGAGGGCTGGTTGACTCTCTTCCACCCGGATTCATGCCGAACTTCTTCTCCAACTTGTTTTCTCCCCTCTTCTCCTTTTTTCTTCAACTTCAAACCCCTAAGTAAGGTGTTTTGAAAGATTTTTCAAAGATTTCATCTCTCTTTCATTCATTTCCACTTTGTCCTTGCTCGGTTTATCAAAAAGTGCATTATTTGACAAAATGTGAGCCTCGAAACATTGTAGAAACTTTATTTCAAAAATGTTTTGAAAGAGAGGGTTTTAAGGTCTAAAAACCATTCAAAATAGCTTTGGTCCAAAATGGGGTGTGAAGTTGAGATTTGTCTCTCTCATTGCTGAAGAAATTGAACCTTTGCCCTACACACCTTTTACCACCAAGTAAACCATCAGTAACGCCCAAGTCTTGAGGGCGGTCAAAAATGGGGTGTCTACAGTTGCCCCTCTTTGACAGAACTCGGAAGTCAAGAAGTGACGTGAGTGAATGTCAAAGCCTAGAGATGACCCATTTTTGACAAGGCCGAAGACTTGGACAAACAAACAAAATACCGATAAATAATTGGCTGTGCCCGCAGGCTGCCTACGTATCCCTTTGCTAGGAATCAAACCAGCGTAGTTCAGGGGCAGGATGCAAATAATATGCAGGAAGACTTTGATAATTGGACTTATACGCTACGCAAAGCCGGTTTGAAATTTGTGAAATCTTCACGAATATGTGCGATAGATACACAAAGTGAGTAAGCATGGGTGATAGATACACTAAGTGAGCATAGTGTGAAGATACACAAAGCGAGCGTGTGATAGATACACAAAGTAAGTAAAGTGTGATAGATACAAAGCGAATGTGTGATAGATTCATTATATGAACAAAGTGCGATTGATACAATAAATGAAAGAAGTGAGCAAAGTGTGATAGATACACAAAAGGCAAACACAAAGTATGATAGACGCACTAAGTGAACAAGTGTGATGGATACACAATAGGTGAACACAAAGTGTGATTGATGCACTTAGTGAACAAGTGTGATGGATACACTAAAGGTGAACACAAAGTGTGATAGATGCACTTAGTGAACAACATATGATTGATATACTAAAGGTGAACACAAATTGCGATGGATGCACTTAGTGAATAAGTATGATGGATATACTAAAGGTGAACACGAAGTGTGATAGATGCACTTAGTGAACAAAGTATGATGGATATACTAAAGGTGAACACGAAGTGTGATAGATGCACTTAGTGAACAAGTATGATTGATATACTAAATGTGAACACGAAGTGTGATAGATGCATTTAGTGAACAAGTATGATGGATATACTGAAGATGAACACGAAGTGTGATAGATGCACTTAGTGAACAAGTATGATTGATATACTAAAGGTGAACACGAAGTGTGATAGATGCACTTAGTGAACAAGTATGATGGATATACTAAATGTGAACACGAAGTGTGATAGATGCACTTAGTGAACAAGTATGACTGATATACTAAAGATGAACACGAAGTGTGATAGATGCACTTGGTGAACAAGTATGATGGATATACTAAATATGAACACGAAGTGTGATAGATGCACTTAGTGAACAAAGTATGATGGATATACTAAATGTGAACACGAAGTGTGATAGATGCACTTAGTGAACAAGTATGATGGATATACCGAAGGTGAACACGAAGTGTGATAGATGCACTTAGTGAACAAGTATGATTGATATACTAAAGGTGAACACGAAGTGTGATAGATGGACTTAGTGAACAAAGTATGATGGATATACTAAAGGTGAACACAAAGTGTGATAGATGCACTAAGTGAACAGGTGTGATGGATACACGAAAGATAATGACGTGAATATGTGCATGATAGATACACAAAATGAGGATGTGTGTGATAGATACACAAAATGAGAATGTGTGTGATAGATACACAAAATGAATGAAGTGTGATTGATACACTAAGTGAAGAGAGTGTGATTGATACACTAAATGAGAATGTGTGTGATAGATACACAAAATGAGAATGTGTGTGATAGATACACAAAATGAATGAAGTGTGATTAATACACTAAATGAATGAGAGTGTAATAGATACACTTAGTGAATGAAGTGTGATTGATACACTAAATAAATGAGAGTGTAATTGATACACTTAGTGAATGAAGTGTGATTGATACACTAAATAAATGAGAGTGTAATTGATACACTTAGTGAATGAAGTGTGATTGATACACTAAATAAATGAGAGTGTAATTGATACACTAAATAAATGAGAGTGTAATTGATACACTTAGTGAATGAAGTGTGATTGATACACTAAATAAATGAGTTTAAACGGAACTTCTTTGAATGAACCGTACATACAATATCGTGCATGAATGAGGAAGAAACTTGATAGGTATGATGTATTACAATACATGATGCTTAAGGAAAGCAATAAATGGACAAAGTGACGCTTAAGAAAGCACCTTATGAGGTGAGTGGCGGTGAACCGCTCTTCTCCGATGGGGACCTCCCCTTCTTGTGTTCTTTGAACACTTAGCTTCAACTCACAGTACAAAGGTTATGGAATGCTGACGAGTAACAACATCTGTATGTAGGATCTACGGCTGCCGCTTTTCTTCCTGATCATATTCACAACTTCCCTATTGTCCAACGGGATGACAGACTAGGTTGGTTTAGTATCCAAAATTGAGGTGCATACACGCTATCTCAACCTATGGGGCTTCCATACAAATTTCAAGCCGGGGATACACCCCTGGGTATTTAAACTAGACTTTAGTCTCGGAAATCCCGAACCTTTACGTTCTAGGCATCATCCATTCGAACTCTAGTTTCCACCGTCACAGTTGGTCTCCTAGGAACTCATTGCAAACACGGCCAAGATGCCTCTGGCAGGGACCGGTACTCAAGGAGAGCACTGCTAATCACCATTCTGGGTTGAAGAAGACTTGATCTTGAGCTTGAGATAGAGGCACACTCATACCTCGGAGCATTGACAAGGCCTGACAAGGTGCATACGGAATGCAATCTCGGAGCTTACTGAAGTTGGAACAAACTTAGATGCCCAACATTTTCCTCTTTTGCTTTTGCTTTGCAGTCCGGAACCATTATAGCTTCAGATAGGTCCTGGTTCTACTGTTCTCACATGACCTGGGTCGAACCCTGCAGTTTTATGAAAGTACAAATTCTATTTTGCACAAATGTGGAGAATGACACAGCACTCTGAGCACAAAACGATTCTTTTTTTGAAATTGAGGGTGAGAATAAGTTCTCGACTAGGTATTGAGCCTATGACTAAACACAGCACACCACGACTCAACAACAGAAAACAAAAGGTGGACAACCTAAACACATCGAGTAACACTCGAAATGACTCAAAACAAGAATCAAGGTAAAACAAAAAGACACGACATTTAGACGTGCACAGGGAGCCTGTTTCCTTGGGTAGTGTTTCCCATCCTTTCTTATTTGTGATTCTCATATCATTCGGCCCTTAAGCTCTGTTTTTCTGAAAAAAAAGCCTTTTTCTCACTTTTTCTCTCATTGCACATCTCTCTATTCTTCAATCTCTCATTTTTCAATCCCTCCCCTAGGTGGTTGATGAATAAACAGGAAGTTATGGGCTCTTGCCCCTGGTATTCTACCAGATTCTCATCCTTGTTCACAACAGTGAGTTTCTTCCATAGAGGGGTTGCGCTACAACTGGGTGTGTAGCAAATCTGCAGCTGACATCGGTCGATGATGCTCTACCGGGGAGTTTGGACATGATCAGATCTGTCCAGACAAGAAAGTGGAATATCTTGATCCATTCCAGTTTGTGTGTCGCACTTGGCTTGATACCTCGTTGCTTGGAGGATGAGAGAGCTTTCGGCCCTTTGTTGTTAGTTTCAGTTGTGCTCTTTTCCGGCAGGTAGAGTGCCCTTCTTGGCAAGTATGGTGCCCTTTCTAGCAAATGCATTGACAACAGGGAAAAGACAGGAAGCCTGACTCAACTGTGCCCCTAGTTCATCATTTTGACCATTTTTTTGTTTTGGTTTTCTACTAAAACAATTTTGATCAGCATAAGAATTAGATCAGCATGCTTGTTCGATTTTTGATTTGGAATCATGCAAGTTTGGTTATGAGCACTGAAAATTTTTCTTTTTTTGGGTCCAAGAAATGGTCCAGTTTTGGAAAAAATGGAATAATTTTCGAGAAAATTAGTCAACCTTAGTAAAAATTCTCAAAATCTATTTTTGCAAATGGCCAATGCTCAACAAGCACGGAACCTACTCTTGAGACACACAACCTCGGATCTGGAGGAAAATTGCCCCTTGCTCAAAGAGAGCTGCATGGCAACGGAAAGTCGCCCCTTGTTTGAACGGCACCGCAGTGCATTGAATGGCAACAGAAAGTTGCCCTGAATGGCACCGCAGCGCATTGTAATCAGTCCTCGGAGCGATGATTACAACCGAACTCTCGGATACAGAGAAGGCAAAGATGATCAAAACCATTACATGGACACAATCGAATTTGAAGTGTTTTACGGCTGGACTTCAGAATGAAGTTGCCTACGTATCCCAAAGATGGGAATCAAGCCTTACGTAGTTTGGGGTAAGGTATACTCAGGTATTTAACCTTCACTTTGTTTTGGGCTCTAACTTTTGCCAAGGCGCCCGTTGCGGGTTTTCGACCTTGCGAGCTTTGTTCTTTCTTTTCTTTTTCAATTCTTTTTCTTTTCTTTTCTTCCTTTTTCTTTCTCCTTTTTTGTATCTTTTCTTTTTTTCTTTTCTTGCTCTAACTTTTGCCTAGGTCGCCCTTCCGGGTTTTCGGCCCAGCGAGCCTCTCAAGGGTAAAAGTGTAGCTTTGTCCATGTCAAATGGTTTTGAGATCCCGAAGTCATCTGAATTTGCCCCTAGTGTTGTGGATCAAAACTCAGTTTTTCTTCAGCAATACTTTCTTCTTCCTCCCTTTGGGATTTGGCATTCTTGCCGACCTTTTTTGATTTGTGGAATGATCCATCTTCGGCTCTTCGAGCACATTTGAAATTCTTTGCCCCTAGTTCACAGGCTGCTTCAAATCTGGCCACACTGGCCTCACATTGTGGTTGACCGTTGAACACTCTGAATTAAGGTCCAAGGTTTGAAAGCAAGGGGTCGAGTCTCGAGGCTGGGAGCGATCCGAGGCTGCACAATCTCAAGAGCGATTCCACACAGGTCTTCGCAGGATTGCGCAAAAACATTTTTTTGAAATTTTTTTAAGAAAGCAACAAATCGCTCGTGCTGAAGATAGTGCGGAACCAATCTGGTTCAAGCCAAGATCCTTTCCAGTACTCACACTAACAAGGATGATCTCATTCGTCAAGGGCTTAGCATGCTTCTCTTTCTCCCAATTGATCAAATTTTTGCAAATCCTGAGGAATTCCTTCCTCTTTGTTTTCACCGTAGTGTTCCAAAAAGTTTTGAAAAATGTAGGTCAATGCAAATGACTTCAAGGCACAAAAAAGTAGGCAAAAAGCACTGCCATTTCATTCAGAACTTCTGGCACAACTGGCAGAAGGCAGAAGCGAACACAAGAATGTGAAAATCACTGCTGTTCATTCAAAATCTGTTGGCACAACTGGCTCCCTGGCAGAAACAGACTCAAAACAAAACGAAAAGACAAACGCAAAACAAAATGGTGACGCCCGAGGTAACACCCCCGGAATCACCCAACCTTTGTACAACATGACTGACTCGATACAACAAGATAGACCCTTAATCAAAAAGACTGACTCAAGACAAAGAGAAAGACTCAAAACAAAACTATAGAACTGACTCAACACCCAAGTCAGAAACTTCAAAACTAGCATTCGCAAATGCCCAAAACAGTGCGTGCCATTCCCACGTCTGGAGTAAATCGAGCACCACCCGCAACAGGTTCATCCCCCAATCACATAACATTATCCCCCACAAGTTCACTGATCAAGTGCCGATAGACTTTGCGGGACCTAGTGCGGCAATGACCCCGTTGTCAAACAGATCTTGTACATCATGGCACAGACGAAAGCAACTGTCGGTGTCATGATCGGTTTGTTGATGGTAGGCACATTATTTAGTCTGGTCATGCTTTGCAAGGATAGGATCAGGTAGGGGCCGTTGTTCCAACGGTTTCAAATGTCCTTTCCGGAGTAAAACCTCTAGAGCCTTTGACAAAGGCATATGAAATGGGGTAAAAACCCTCTTGACTCGAGGTGGATATTTGGTTTTTTGCAAGCTACTTCTGGACGCACCGGTGAATGGGGTAGCTGCTTTTGATGTGGTGGTGGTGGTGACCCTGCCCACTTCAGAAGATCTTGCAGCTACATCACCACTGGTGGTCGCATTCGAACTGCGGGAAAACGCCCTCCTAGGCTGCTCCTTCTCCTGGTCAATGAGGCCTTGCTTCATAGCGTCCTCGATTTGCACCCCTATCTCATGCAGATCTGAAAAGGTAGGGAATGGGAGAACAATCATTTTCTGCATTAGTTTGGGCTGGAGGTTGCGCACAACCATCCGTATTTGATCCTTATCCGTTGGCCTAATGGTCATCATTGAGGCCTTGGCCCTCCAGTGGACCACGAATTCTGAGAAGCTCTCCTTAGGCTCCTACCTCGTCATCTCAAGATCATGGGTCGTAATCTCGATTTGCGTGTTATACGAGTATTGTGCAACGAAGGCCTCGACCATCTCATCCCAATTCCTCTTGACATCATCTTCCAATTTTGCGTACCAGATGGCAGCCACTCCTGACAAAGTCCAGTCGAATAAAGAAAGCTTCTGTGGTCTGGTGAGGCCCATCGGTCGTAGTATATCTGAGAACAATCGTAAGTGCACCATGGGATCCTCGGACCCGTCAAAGCGGTCAATATGTGGCATTTTAAAGCGGTCTGGCAGCGTCACGGCCACATCGGCATACCCATGCTCAATGTCTGGGATGGACTTGACGCCCTGAGATTTCTTGAACAGCTTTTCAAGCTTGTTCACCTTCAATGCTGTGGGGTCCACCTCGGACTCAAAAGGGGAATTCGGCAGGTTGGTGGGTGCTTTAGATAGCTGCGGTAGGATCGGAGGTGGAAGTGGCCCTGTCGGAATGTCCGTATCTTCCTGAACATTAGCTGTCTCCCCGAGTGTTGGAACTTTGGGTGGGGGAGGAGCCTGTTGTGAAGCAGATGCTCCGGTTTGCTGTTGTAACCTGGCGATCAACTTTGCTTGTTGAGCCATGACCTCGGCCTGTTGTTTGGCAAATTCTGCTTGGCGGACAGCATCTTGCTGCATGAGCTTCATACTTTTTTGGAGTTGGCGCATCATTTCCTCCATCCCTGCCATGTTCTACTGTTCTGGCTGACTGACTGGTATATCTATCTCTGTGATAAAAACTGAGGCCTCAGCCTGACTGTTCACTGGTGGGGTGGATAAGGGCCACTGATCTGGTAACCGCTGAACTGGTGATCTGTGCTTGACTGGCCCTTTTACCCTACCTCTGGCAAAGGGACACTAATTCCTCTTGAATCGAATCTTTGACCTGACAAAGTCTATCAGCACAAGTTCGATGAACCTCGGGGGATGTTGGAGCCTTCTGAAGCTATAGTTCCACGACTACCCCTAGCAAAAGAGAAAATAGACAGCATTTCAGCCTGATTTCACCTGAACAGATACGGGCATAGTTGAATGAGTGTGCTCTCTACTGAATTCTGCCCAAAATTCTGCCGATAAACTAATACCCTTAGGTAAAACTGATTCTTCCAAATACTGATGCCCGCAGGCCTGATACCCAGACTTGCAAACTGATACATGCATTCCCTGTGGAGATACACTTTAAAAGCACATAGCATGCAAAAGAGAGCCAAAACACCCCTATGTTGGGGTAGGGTTTCCCTATCCTATTTTGTCAGGAGCTAGGGTTTCACTACGCACGCAGCGGTTTTAAACAACTTATATCGGGTAAGCAACCTGCTCTAGTTTGGAATGGTTACTATGGATTCCGAATATGCACTAGGTCGAATGGTCGAAAAGGGTGCCCTGGTAAAACCGGGGTTTGTGTTCCCATACGGGCAGAGCTCGCAATTGGTCAGCCTTATGGCATGCTTTGACAAAGTCAAGCCTCCGGCAAACCGCTCAGGAATAGCAGATGGCCAACACGGTGTCCAAGGCGCACCAATGCACATGCAACGCAAAGAAATACATAAGTGTAATCAAAACAAGATATCATGAGTTCGAGTCAAGTTCTCTAAGTCCCCAGCAGAGTCACCAGAAACTATAGACGTCCCCGAACGCCCCGGGAGGATGACTCCCCGTTCCGTTCGTTTTGTGGGTCTACTACAGCTCGGACTCAAATTTGTCACGGTTCTTAATCTGAACCAAAGAGTCCAAATCTAGCAAATCATTTTGAGAAAAATAGATTTTGAAAGAAGTGCCAAACATGGACTGCTTTGCCAGATATAGAGTCGCCACCTAAATATTTTTTAATGGGGGAATTTAGGAAACCCTAACTCGGTGCCAAAGGCCACGTGTCCGTCATCACCAAAGTTGCCTCGGCTCGGGAACTTGGGTATGATTGGGGAAGGTCAACTATAAGCACCCACTCTCGCCCGATCCAAAGATCGGCCTCTACTAACCATGATATCAAGTTTTGAAAACATTATGTGTTCTTATTCCGGTTATTAGCCTAGATTTACTACGTGATGCGCATAGCAAACAAGTATAGACTAAGTCGCCTAAATTGGAACAAAACATTTCATGTTTGTCTATTTAAAAATGGTTTGATGGTGCTACCCGCAAGTAGGCTAAGACATGAGTTTTGCCACCCTCAAGTGGGTTAGAAAATAAGGTTTTGCTACTTTCAAGTGGGCTTAAAACTCGCATGCAATGCATTATTCCAATTTAAGTAACTCAACCTCCATCCACAGGCATTCAAGTAGTTATATCACATAAGCAGCTAGCCTCATGGTAATCATGCTGTCATGGCAACAGTCACACTCATGCAAGGATGCTAAAACATAAATGCTTACCGAGTACTCCAAGCCAAAACAGAAACTAGTTAGTAATCATATGCATGATCTTAGTTCATGTTAAGATGGCTAATGCAACACATACAAAATGCAACTATAATAGGCTCGGCTATCCTAAAGATAGCATGTGAAATGCAGCAACTAACAAGTACTCAACTTGGAATTGAAATACAATGCAGTTAGTATGATGCGCTGAGCCCGGTGCATGCAAGACAAATGTATGGATGCACGCATGCATAGCATAAGGTATGCTAAGTTAAATATGCCCTAATGCTAACCATTGAAAGAAGGTAAATAAAAAGGGAAGAAAGAAGTGGGGGTTGGAAGACATACACACACTCACCCACATTGATTACAAATTTGCCCTCGCTCGGAGGGACCAAAAGAATAATACAAATTAATTAACCTACAAGCTAATTAAATAATTACAGACCACCTAACTAATTAACAAATTAATTACACTAAGGAAAGCAGTAAAAGGCCTCGGGAAGAGGGTCCAATGCATGCGTGTTTGGGTTTGCTCGGAAATCCGTCGCCATGCACAAGTTGCCTCTGTTTACCCTGCTCTGGTTCTCTGAAAATTGCACAAGTCCCAAGGTGCACTCTCTGGACATTAGGGGACACCACCGGCCATGTGGGATGGTCACCGGCCAAAAGTGAGTGGTCACCAGCCACTTGTGAAGCCATCAGCCACTGATGGATGGCCAGTCGGCACTGCAAATGGCCGGCCGACCGAAGCTTCCTGCAGAATCCTGTTTTGACAGCAGTAGAGGGCAAAACAACGCATGGCAATGCATTTCAAGCAAATGTGTGCACCACCACATCCCTTATCATGTTTATGACTCAAAGGGGTATGGTACTCGATTCTCGGACCACCAATCGCGCATTTCAATGCGTGATGGCCCAAGAAACCAAGTATGCATTTTCAATATGGAATGAAATGCACATAAACAAAACACATCAAAGGCCCCAACCTCTATCATGCTTGATAAAGAAGCAAGGGATGCATGCATGATGCAATGCAACCTAGGCATGGAGGCAAAGTATGCAACATGAACATGCAAATGAGCAATGTATACTAGGCATGCAACCTAAACATGTAAGCAAACATGTCATGCAACAACATGCGATGATGGACTTAAACTAACATGGATAGCTCGGAAGCATGCAAAAATCAGTGGCCATAATGAAGCAAGTGAGGCAACAAAATACATGGAATGCATGCACAATGTATTAACCAAGCTTGAGGCACAAAAATACAACTCTACCAAAGCATGGCAAGGAGGAAATATGACATACAATGCTGCATGTTCTAGTGCTGGAATGGCATACAAAATGACCCCAAAATGACTCCAAAGCATGCAAACACTCATGTAACGCATTGCTAAGGACTCAAGCACTAAAGCTAGTGAAATGCAATACACTATAAACATGCAAAGCGATGCTCGAATGATGAAACCAGCCCCACACAGTCCCTATACAGCCCAAAATAATGCTAAAACATGTATGAGGTGTAACCAAAATAAGCTAGCATGCTTGGCCAAAACATCATGCAATATGAGCTAGTAGGCATGGTTTACATTACATGTATATAAAGCACAAGAGAGGTCACCAAACCAGCCCAAAACAGTAACATGGTATGTCAAATAAACCCAAAAAACCCATGGAAACAAGGTCCATGCATGCAAGAACGGTGTGTTCCTTTGAAAGGCCAATAAGGGGGTTACTCCACACATGCAACAAGGACACTTAACATGGCAAAACTAACTTTGGAAATGGGTTATGGAGGTCCTAAAACCCACTGAAAAATGCCTGAACCGAGCTCAAGAAGTGTGCAAATATAGGCCCCTTTGTAAGGCCAAAAATGCAAGTAATCAAGACAATAAGGAGAAGGGATGGCCCTCTCCTTCTTAGGACCTTAAGACACCATCCTCACCACTGAAATCCCTCAAGATTTCAGTGGTGAGGAGGCCTAAACAAGGTGGTCCCGGAGCTCACCAAAAATGCAGAAAAATGAGGCCAAACAAGGCCTAAGAGGGGGTAGACAACCCCAAACACAAAAGTGTTCTTGAACAAACTTAAAAAGGAGCTAAAAACAAGACTTTTTCCAGTTATACACAAAGCTTAAATCAGCATGCAAGACAGGTCAAAAGCTAATGCAAGATTGGAGAAAATAAAGCAAAAGTGTTACCCTTGAAGAACACTTCAAGAACAGCAGGTCCAGCCACTCTCTTCTGACCAAAATCAGTCCAAAACCTTAAGAACAAACCCTCAATGTCTCTCAAAGTCGAAGTAAGGTGTAATGCTATGTGTTTTAGTGCAAAACTAAGAACAAACACACACTTTAGGCCCTCAAACACGCACAAAATGAAGAGAAAGAAGGAGATATAGAGAGAGAGGATGATATATATCAGTTATATATGTGTATAGCTCTGGTTTTTTGCTGAACCAAGACAAAGGAGGGAATGGTTCTCTTATATGGGCAAAGGAATTGTGTAAAGCTTCTCAAGGAAGCTAAGTGAAAGGGTCAAAGGGATCAAGCTTCCAATGGAAGCTTTCCCCAAAGGTGCAAGCTTCCTAAGGAAGCTAAGACAAGGGGTCAAAGCTTCCTCAAGAAGCTTTGAGCAAAGGGTGCAAAATAAGGGGTCAAAGGTGCAAAACAACCATACTTATGCACGGGGGAGAGGGTCTGTGCACTCCAGCTGGCACAGCTGGCATGCATTATGCTTGAAAAAGGCAAAGCGGTGGTATCGGCCAGAAAAGGTGGCAGTCGGCCAAATATTTGGCCGACCGGCTACTTTTTTTGGCCGGCTTGCTACTTATTTGGCCGGTCGGCCAAATTGATGGTCGGTAGATGCTTCCAAGGCCAAAAAGTGGCCGGTGGGTATCTAGAGTGAAGCCCCAGAAGTTAGCTTTCCAATGCCATAAACCTTCCATTAAAATTCCTTCTATGCAAAAAGTTATGCCCTTTTTGGTGAAGCCACACAGATTCGATCCAATCGGACTGATCCCCTGCTTCAACGAACCATATCTCCCCCACCCGGACTTGGCTTTAGGAGATTGTTTAGTGCAAAATGAAGCCCCGGAAGTAAGCTTTCCAATGGTGTTGGCCTCATAGCAGAAATCCAAGTATGTAGATGAACAGGCCCGATTCAGCGAGGGCTGCTTGACTCTCTTCCACCTGGATTCATGTCGAACTTCTTCTCCAACTTGTTTTCTCCCCTCTTCTCCTCTTTTCTTCAACTTCATACCCCTAAGTAAGGTGTTTTGAAAGATTTTTCAAAGATTTCATCTCTCTTTCATTCATTTTCACTTTGTCCTTGCTCGGTTTATCGAAAAGCGCATTATTTGACAAAATGTGAGTCTCGGAACATTGTAGAAAGTTTATTTCAAAAATGTTTTGAAAGAGAGGGTTTTAAGGTCTAAAAACCATTCAAAATAGCTTTGGTCCAAAATGGGGTGTGAAGTTGAGATTTGTCTATCTCATTGCCGAAGAAATTGAACCTTTGCCCTGCACACCTTTTACTACCAAGTAAACCATCAGTAACGCCCAAGTTTTAAGGGCGGTCCAAAATGGGGTGTCTACAGAGTCCATCCCCTTTCTCCTTCCAATCAACCATTCATACATATGCAATGTATATAAACACAAAGTCAAACAATTGAGTATATCCCATTTCCACTCCCAAATAACCATACATATACAATGTATATAAACATAGTCATATTGAATGACAATCATCAAAGGATTAGTTCCAATTCGCCTAATCCACATGCAATTTCTACAACAATCAAAGCTATCCTTCACCGATAGCCCAATACATTTATATCTAAACAGATATTAAATTTCAAACTGATGGTTTATTGCAAACTTTCAAAGGTGTGAAGTAATGCATATTCAATTCCACCATTTATATCAAAGATCATCAAATTTCATATTTTTAATGTCAATTTCAACTATTTATACAAAATAACAAATTGATTCAATTAGGGCAAAACCCCTCTTCTCCAAATATTAACCCAAGCACCAAAATCCACCATTTTGACAGCACATGAACATATTTTCAGCCTCCAAACTCATTTATTTCATATTCACCAAAAACCACTCTTTTTCACTTCACTCCCAAACCCTAGGTTTGTTCAAACTATTCCCCATTACCACCATTGTTACACAATAATAACTAACTAAGCTAAAAATAATATGAGAGTGTAGAAAAATCCATACCTCAAAGAGGGAAGACGAGCCAAGTAAGAATGAAACACCGAGAACACCGAAACCCACTTCTATTCGAATCCACATGAAGATCTTGAAGCGTTCTACCTTTTTCTCAAAAGCACTAGGCTGGAAATCCCAATGGATCTCGATGAAATCTTAGAGAGAAAGTGACTTTTAGAGAGAGAATGTGTAGATCTGAATATTTGGGAAGTTTTAGAGAGAGAGAGAGAGAGAGAGAGAGAGAGAGAGAGAGAGAAAGAAAAAGTGATTCAAAATGTCATTTTCATGGACTGTTATACACACAGTCCGCTCGAGCGTGGAAAGTGACGCTCGAGCGTCAGACACAAAGTTCTGTGCATGAAAGCTGGCGCTCGAGCATGGAATGCACATTTCCAGAAGTTTTGCAGACGAAAGACCCCGCTCGAGCCTGAGACTGGACGCTTGAGCGTCCAATGCACTTTCCCAGTATTTTTAGCACTGCAAAAATGCTAAGAATTGACAAATCCCACTCAAGCGCAAGAATGCCCGCTCGAGTGGATGAGCAAAATTGTGAAGCTCGCTTGAGCACAAGAATGCTCACTTGAGCAGAAGAGCCAAAATCTGGACAACAAAGTTTTGGAAAAACAAGCAACCAACCTTTCCCAAAAAGACAACTATGACCCGATAGCCAAAATATGGGGGAAACAAGGGAAATAAGACATGAATAATCATTCTAAACCATACCAACCTGAGTCCGAAATACAATAAGCAACAGGTCAAAGCCGAAATCGCTATAACCTCCCCCCCTTAAAGAATTTCATCCCCGAAAGTACAAATCAAGTTCAAAATCAATATTAAATCATTCACAACAACGTTATTTTCACAAGTTCAATACCATGACCCATTCTCCGGTCATCAATTTTTATCGACTCGATACACAAGTCCCATATTAGAGTGAAATTTACAATTTCCCAAAACATTTGAAATGTTTAATCAAATTCGAATTTTAAAAGTTTCACAAAGTATACAATGTTTCCAAAAGCAATACAACATCCACAATATCCCATGTTCTCAAAGCATATACAATACTTATATTGAATCCATGTTTCCAAAATGCCTATAAAATATACAATGTTCTCATAAGTTAAAACATATACAATGCTTATACTTCTCATTAACATAATGAAAACCTCAATACATGTTCAGGCACCAATAAGCAAGTCCAGATATTTCTCTCAGACTTCCAATTCACATTCCCAAGTCGCTTCCTCAACCTCGTGATGTTTCCACAATACCTTTACTAAGGGAATTGTCTTGCCTCGCAAGACTTGGTCCCTTCTATCCAAGACTCTCACCAGTCTCTCCTCGTATGAGGCATCCTCATCTACCTCTAAGTCAGTCCAATCCAACACGTGCGAGGGATCCGGCTCATACTTCCGAAGCATACTAATATGAAACACGTCATGTACTCTGGAAAGTTGTGGCGGTAACGCCAAATGATAAGCAACCTCTCCAATTCGTTCAAGAATTTCAAAAGGGCCAATAAATTAAGGGGATAACTTTTCACTCTTTCGAAATCTCATCAAACCCCGCCTAGATGATATTTTCAAGAACACGTGATCTCCCACCTCAAAAGACAAGGGTCTCCTCCTACGGTCGGCATAACTTTTCTGGCGACTCTAAGTTGTAACCAACCTCTTATGAATAAGTGTTACCTTCTCCGTCGTTTCCCGAACCAACTCTGGGCCTAACAAAGGTGCATCACCCACCTCAGCCCAATACACCAGAGATATACACGGTCAGCCATACAAGGCCTTAAACGGTGCCATACCAATACTCGATTGGAAGCTGTTATTATATGCAAACTCTACTAAGGGCAAGTGCCTTTCCCATGAACCCTTGAAGTCAAGGGCACAACCTCGAAGCATATCCTCAAGGATCTAAATAATACACTCAGACTGCCTATCGGTTTGAGGATGATACGCAGTACTAAAGGTCATCCTAGTGCCCAAGGCACTCTGCAAGCTCTACCACAATCGAGCTGTAAAATGCGGATCTCTATCAGAAACAATAGTCACAGGGGCCTTGTGCAACCTCACCATGTTCTTGATATACAAGTCGGCAAGATAGTCTACGGAATCACTTACACACATAGGTATGAAGTGTGCAGACTTGGTTAACCGGTCAACTACCACCCAAATGGCATCACTACCCCGTTGAATCCTCAGAAGGCCCATAACAAAATCCATCGTGGCATGCTCCCATTTCCACTTTGCTATAGGCAAGGGTTGCAACAAACCCACTAGTCTCAGATGCTCGGCCTTCACTTGCTAACAAGTAAGGCATTTCGATACAAACACGACTACATCCTTCTTCATACCTCTCCACCAAAACTGGCGACTAAGATCGTGATACATCTTTGTGCCTCCCTGATGCACTGCAAGGTGAAAATGGTGAAACTCTCGGAGTACTTCCTCTTTGCAAGACTCAGGCACAAACAAACGGTCACGGTATCTCACAATCTAGTTGGGATACACACTTAAGCCCCTCTCCACTTTCCTACTGGAGATTTTCTCTCTTATGGTTTCTACCTCAAGATCACCCCTATGCACTTCTAACACCCGGTTCACAAGTGTAGGTTATGCAACTACCGAAAACAAGGCCGCAGATTCAACAGACTCACCAAGATGCAGGTCAAACTTCCCAAGGGTGCCCAACATTTGCCACTCCCAAATGGCGATACAAGCCACACTACTAATAGATTTCCTACTCAAGGTGCCGGCCACAACATTGGCTTTACCGGGATGATAATGCAACTCAAAATCATAGTCCTCTATGAATTCCATCCATTTCCTCTGCCACAAATTCAAGTCTTTCTGAGTAAACAGATACTTCTGACTCTTGTGATCAGAAAACACCTCAAATTTGTCCCCATAAAGGTAGCGCCTCCAAATCTTCAAGGCAAAAATCACTGCTGCTAGTTCTAGATCATGGGTAGGGTAGTTCCTCTTGTGTGTTTTTAACTATCATGAGTCATAGGCTACTACCTTCCCCTCTTGCATCAAAACACAACCCAAACCTTCTCGTGAGGCACCATAATATACTGAATATAGCAATCTCGGTTTTTTTTCCTTCTTTTGTTGTATTCCGAACTCGGGTTCCATGGTTGGTTGTTGTTGTCTATATCTTGTTTCCATCTGTTAATTCCTTGTATTTGAATTGTGGGATGTGTTGGGTAAATTTGGAACAGGCTGGTTTTGAGTTGAAACAAATGATTGCTGCTTGGGTTTTTCCTTCTTCGCTTGAGCGAGGATTTTTGCGCTCGAGCAAGCTTTGGGTAATTGCTTCCTCACTCGAGCGAAGGTTCTTGCACTCGAGCGAGCTTTGCTTGATGTGTCTCTTGGCTCGAGCGAGAACTCTTGCACTCTAACATGCGTTTACATCTAGATTAGACCTGAAGGTTGGTATTCTTCGCTCGAGCGAGCTTTCTTGCGCTCAAGCAAGCGAGCCCTATGTTTTGAGTTTCTTCGCTTGAGCGAGAACTCTTGCGCTCGAGCGTGCTTCTGCATTGCAGACCTAAAGCTTTACATTGTTCGCTCGAGTGACGCTTCATCCGCTCGAGTGAGGTTCTTTTGTGTCTGGTCGCTCAAGCAACCACACCTTCGCTCGAGCGAGCCTTGTGTATATCAGATCACAACAACGTGATTTTACATCACTTTTTCATCTCCTTTTTACTCCAAACCCTAAATCTGGCTGTCTCTCTCTCTCTCTCTACAAATACACCTTGTTCTCGGGTCTCTTTACCCTAGTCTTTTTGTAAGAAAGCTAGAGCATTTCATGGGCTTCACTTTGATCCAAAAAAAATTGGGATTTGGAGCATCTTGGGTTTCTCTCTTCATCTCCTCTGAGCTTCTCCTTTTGAGGTAGGGGTAATCTACTCATTTTTATGAGCTTTAACATAAATATTAGTCATTTTGTATAAATGGTGAGATTTGGAAATTTTAGAAAGTTAGGGTTTGAGATTTGAAATGTTTGAAAGGGGGATTTTATATTGTTGGGCTTCATGTGTATATGAGACCTTGAAAATAGGAATAATGGTGTTTAATGGGTGAAACTTGGCCTTGGGTGCACTATTTGAGAAAATGGGGAAAAATGCCCTAATTGAATTAAGAAAATTATTTGTATAAGTATGAAATCGACGAGGAAATATGAAATTGGATTGGGAATCATGAAATTTAAGGAAATTGTGATTGATTGGTGTAGTTGGATCAATGAGTCACTCATCTATAGAAAATCTGACAATCTAATCTGTTTGATGGATTTAATTACCTGTTTAGAAATAACTGTTTTGGGCTATCAGTGGAGGATATCTATGATTGTGTGGAACTGCATGATGATTAGGTAAATTGAAATTGACTGAATTATGTCATTGAATATGATGGTTCGATTAACACATTAAATATGTGCTTTAATTGATCATTCTATATGATAATGTGTTTAAATACATTGTATATGTATCTTTGTATGGAAGGAGATAGAGGATGGACTCCATTGATAATTAAGTTGGCCGGAGTGTCCAGGGTGAAAGTCCCGAAACCTTTTATACATCTGAATGATGTTGATAATTGAAGTGTTAATAATATGAGTTGTAGTCTCATTTTGAATTGCCTGGATAAATAGTGTATCATGTTAATGAATTGAATTGGATAAGGAAATGGAAATGGATTGTAATACGGTTGTAAATGTTGATTGGTTATGGAAAGGATATACGTTGGTTTACCTATGTTAAACATTTATCGGATGCTGATGTTTTAGTTATTTCTCATATTATGTTTAGCATATCTCTATTGGGCTTTGGCTCACCCTACTTGGGACACCATTTTTAGGTAAATGTGATATGCCACCTCCAAGGATGTAGTATGGGAGGTTTTGGAGCTGAAGGCTTCATTTTGATGCTTTGTCAATATTTGTATTTAAATGTAAATCTAAGTCAAGGGCTTTACTTGTAAAAGAGTTAGAACTCTTCTTTTTTGTAACCAAGTAACAACTTGGAAAGATGTAAGCTCGCGGGGCACTTTATTATTTTGTAAATATTTGTTACTTATATGAAATACCCTTTTGTAATATTACTCTAATGAATGGAAATGTGATTTATCTATCATGTTTATAAGAACTATTAAATGGTGGGTTTATGTATTATTTTGAGGGCATTACATTGAATAACCCAAACCCCTCTTCGAAATAATCAAAACTGGAGCAGTGGTAAGTCTAATCTTAAGCTCTTGGAATGACTTCTCATAAGTCTCGTTCCACACAAACTTAACTACCTTCCTTGTCAATCTAGTCAAAGGTGAGGCTAGCCTAGAGAAATCCTTCATGAACCGATGGTAATACCCAGCCAATCCCAAGAAATTACAAATCTCGAAAGCGTTCTTAGGTTGTGCCCAATCTTGCACTCCTTCTATTTTGGATGAATCTACAATCACCCCTTCCCCAGATACCACTTGGCCTGGGAATTTGATCTCTTTCAGCCAAAACTCACACTTCTCAAACTTAGCATACAGCTTATGGGCTCTAAGCAATTCAATCACCACTCGCAAGTGTTCCTCGTGTTCCTTCTCAGAGGGTGAGTAAATCAGGATGTCATCTACAAAGACGACCACAAAACGATCTAGGAACTCTCGAAAGATCCGATTAATCAAATCCATAAATATAGCTGGAGTATTGGTTAGCCTAAAAGGCATCACTAGGAACTCGTAATGGCCATACCGCATACGGAATGCCGTCTTCGGGATATCCTCGTCTCTTACCCTCCACTGATGGTAACCCAATCTTAGGTCTATCTTGGAGAAGCAACAAGACCTTTCAACTGATCGAACAGATCATCTATATGAGGCATTGGGTACTTATTCTTAAGAGTTACCTGGTTCAACTTTCGGTAATCGATACAAAGTCGCAAGGCTCCATCCTTCTTTCTAGCAAAGAGAGTTGGCACTCCCCAAGGTGAAGTACTAGGGCGAATAAAACCCTTATCTAACAATTCCTGGAGTTGAACCTTCAACTCACTCAACTTAGCAGGTGCAAACCGATACGGTGCTATAGAAATCGGTACCGTGCCCGGCACTAAATCAATAGAGAACTCTCTTGGTGAGTTAGTAAACTAACAGGATCCTCGGGAAAGACATCCAGGTATTCACAAACTACCCTTGGCAACTTAACCCAGACTTCCTCACATTTACCACTCAAGAAGCTAGCAAGGAGACAACTAAGTTCACTCCACCCACGCGGATCATATACCGGTGATAAAACTCTATCCACCCAATCCCCAAAGAAATAAAAACAGTCACCGCTCGAGGTACATACTATAACCCTCTAACGGTAACAATGCATAACAGGCTGGTATGACAATAACCAGTCCATACCCAAAATAACGTCAAAACTAGTCATAACGAGCAATACAAATGCAAATGGAAGTTGATGACCAACAGCCTCTATGTCACAGCCCCAACACCCCTGTTTCAGGATAACCTCACCACCAATAGGTGACTCTACACAAATAGGAGATGCTAGCTGTGCCAACTCCAACCCCAAAACTTATGCAAATGCAAATGAGATAAGTGAATGGGATGCACCCGTATCAATCAACACATTAGCAACAAAATTGCAAAACAAGAAGGTACCTCTCATTATCGAAAGAGCAGGCACAAGATCTGGCATCGTAACTACATACACATGCCCTGTCGGCCTCTGATCTACCTGCTCACCCCTCGGAGCATAGGCCTGTTGCACGGATTGAGCCGAAGAGGCTCCCTGATTGGCCCTTGAACCTTATGCTGATTATCCTGGCTGGTGGCTTTGTGTTTGCCTCGAACTAGACGCACCAAGTGTGCCACACAATTGTGAGCAAAACCACTTCAGGTGCCCTGCCTAACCGCATTGATAACAAGTGGGCAGCTACTCTCTGCCCTGACTCTAGCCCTGAGAACAAGCCGAAGATGAAGTTGCTCGTTGCCCCCTCCTCTTCACGGGCAAGCTAGAGATTTGTGGCCCAACTGGCCACACTTGAAACAAGTCACATCCCCCTGGCCACCTCTCCTAGAACCCAAACTCGGCACTGGAAATGTAGACCTCAACTGCACTCCCTGGGACTGCTGAGAGTTAGAATCGTTCTGCTTCTTACTGTCCCCTTGACTATCTTGACTCTTCCTGGAGCCCCTCATCCTTTCCTCCTCAGCCTATATGACAGTCTCAAGATAGGCTGCTGCCTCCAGCAAGCATCCATAGTCTCTAATCATGGATCCAGCCACTCTAAACATGAGCCCGGTCCTCAGTCTCTTCTCAAACTCCAAACAACGGTGCTTCTCAGTCCCCACAAACTCAGGTGCAAACTTAGAGAGGCTAATGAAGGTAGCCTCAAACTCGGCTACTGGTGTATTCAGCTGCACTAGCTTGGAAAACTGGTCTGATAACTTCTCCCTAATAGTGGGAGGCAAAAACTTCTCCTGAAAGGTACTGACAAATGCCTCCCAAGTCACTCCAATGCACCCACGCACATAGTTCTACCATTGACCCGCATCCTTCTTCAACTGGAAAGACACCAAGGTCACTCTTAACTGGTTGTTCTCGATGCCAAGCATCTCGAACGTCTTCACTATTTTCTCAAGCCACTCATTTGCCTTCAGTGGCTCCTTAGGATCGCCTAAAAACTCATCCAGATTCGACCGGAAGAACTCTCTCTTCAGAAAAGATGGCCCTGCTTTAGCTACCTGGGCCTGGACTTGATTCTCTACTCTGAGAATGTCCATAGATTCTCACAATGCTCCGGCCATTTCACAGGCTAAGGCGTCCATAGCCTCCTGACCTACTGGCTCGGCCACATTGGCTTGGCCAACTCCTTCCTCCTGTTCCGGAACTTCATCCGGTATAGGCACCTCGTGCCTTCTAGGCTTACCACGCTTACCTCCACGACTACATCCTGATATCCTAATAAAGGTAGCACAAGAGATAAACACATTTACAAATGTGCCGAAGCTAACTCACTCGTGTCCTAATGCATTGGACATCAATAATTCAGTCCATATAATCACGTAATTACATAAACACAGGAATTTCCTTCCTAGATAAAGATCATCCTGTGGCGTTGCTAGAGTGTCAATTAGAAACAGCAGTGATCAAGTTCTCTTCTAAAAAGGCTTCCAGGAACCCGTAGACCCAATCAATATCTTAGGAACTAAATCCCATACCCATATAATCATATAAGCACATATCATCCATACTTAAGCCTCTAACAAGCGAGACAAACCCATTGTGCTATTAACCATTTCCCACGTACCCAAAGTATTCTAACCCGGTATGCTCTGATACCAAGTTGTAACGCCCCCAAAATAATACAATACATACAACCCAAACATATATTAATAACAACATGAATCATAGTAAATAGTTCTTTTATTACATGAAGTTAATAATACAAATGAGTTTAACATAGTTAAATGCCCTATTGGCTTACATCTTTCCAAACCTTGACATGGTTTCAACAAAAGTGAGCTTCACTCATTACATCTTAAGCCCTTGGCTTTACAAAAATGTACAATCAAAATAAGAAGCTATTGCTCCCGAAAATTTCTCCCACGCTATTGCCTTGGAGGAGGCATTCCATCATTATTTGAAAAATGTTTTTCCCAAATAGAGTGAGCCACGGTCCAATAGGAATCATCTAACACAATATATGAGGTTTAGCAGAGATATACGTACAAAGTGCAGATACAATGCTTGTGGTAAAACTTTCACAAATTTATATACTTATAATATATCAAATTCAAGTCTTAACCCATACTTTCTCAATTCATATGTCGTTCTCTTATCTTTCTCAATTCATGAGTCAATTTCATTAATTCTCAACAACCAAATTAAGGCTACAACTCAATGGTTTTCAAATCATACAACACATACACATAAACATTTCAAACTTCCATTTCACGGATATTTCGTCCACGGGCAACCGTCAAACGGGACCCATGTAAATGTAAGCAATACAAGCACTACAATTCCCATTTTACGGATATTTCGTTCATAGGCTTGGCACCCATGTATAATTTCGGGACTTTCACCCAGAACTTTCCAGCCAACTTAATTATAATGGAGTCCATCCCATTTCTTCTCCCAATCAACCATTCATACATATGCAATGTATATAAACACAAAATCAAACAATTGAGTACATCCCCTTTCCACTCCCAAATAACCATACATATACAATGTATATAAACATAGTCATATTCAATGACAATCATCAAAAGATTAGTTCCAATTCGCCTAATCCATATGTAATTTCTACAACAATCAAAGCTATCCTCCACCGATAGCCAATACAGTTAAATCTAAATAGATATTCAATCTCAAACTGATGGTTTATTCCAAACTTTCAAAGGTCTGAAGTAATACATATTCAATTCCACCATTTATATCAAAGATCATCAAATTTCATATTTTCAATGTCAACTTCAACTATTTGTACAAAATAACAAATTGATTCAATTAGGGCAAAACACCCCCCTCTCCAAATATTAACCCAAGTACCAAAATCCACCATTTTGACACCACATGAACATTTTTTCAGCCTCCAAACTCATTTATTTCATATTCACCAAAAGCCACTCTTTTTCACTTCACTCACAAACCCTAGGCTTGCCCAAACTACTCCCCATTACCACCATTGTTACACAATAACAAATAACTAAGCTAAAAATCATATTAGAGTGGAGAAAAATCCCTACCTCAAAGAGAGAAGACGAGCCAAGCAAGAATGAAACACCAAGAACGCCGAAACCTACTTCTATTCAGATCAAAATGAAGATCTTGAAGCGCTCTACCTTTTTCTCAAAAGCACTAGGGTGGAAATCCCAACAGATCTAGATGAAATCTTAAAGAGAATGTGAGTTTTAAAGAGAGAATGTGTAGATCTAGATATTTGAGTAGTTTTAGAGAGAGAGAGAGAGAGAGAGAGAGAGAAGAAAAAGTGATTCAAAATTTCATCTTCACGGACTGTTATACACGCAGTCCGCTCGAGCGTGGAAAGTGATGCTCGAGTGTCAAACACAAAGTTCCGCTCGAGCATGAAATTTGGTGCTCGAGCATGGAATGCACATTTCCAAAAGTTTTGCAGACGAAGGACCCTGCTCGAGAGTGAGACTGGACGCTCAAGCATCCAACGCACTTTCCCAGTATTTTAAGAACTGCAAAAATGCTGAGAATTGACAAATCTCACTCAAGCACAAGAATGCTCGCTCGAGCGGAGGAGCAAAATTGTGAAGCCCGCTCAAGCACAAGAATACCTGCTCGATCGGAAAAGCCAAAATCTGGACAACAAAGCTTTGGAAAAACAAGTAACCAACCTGTCCCAAATGTACAACTACAACCCAAAGCCAAAATATGGGAGAGACAAGGGAAAAAGAACATGAATAACCATTCTAAACCATACCAACCCGAGTCTGAAATACAATAAGCAACACGTGAAACCGGAATTGCTATACATAGCATACTCAAACTGACATAGCTAGCCCCGAATAGTCCGTGGCCAGAGCTCTCATTCATTCTCACTGGTAGTCGTAGTATCGAGCTCAGCCTTCATGGCCAATTGGTCCTCAACTGCATCAGAAGTACCTGCCCTAGAAGAATTCCCTTTAACATGTGCCCGACTTTGAGAGACAGTCTTTTTGGTAAACGATTTGATTGGGGTTGCATACTTATCATCATTGGAAGTTGGAGTCTCGAGGATTGTGAGAAGGTGATTAAGCAGGAGACCATAAGGAAGACCCAAAGACTTTTCACCCCCAAAAACTGCTATCATTTTTTGGATGACGAGAGTTATGAGATTAATGGGTAGTCAGTGGTCTATGCAATATAGGACATAACCTTGTTCTTGGGTAATGTCAAAACTATGGGTGGTAACAATGAGGTTGGCACAAACAATTGGGTTAAGTAGCCTAAAACAAGAGAGGAGCTCATACTGTTTGATCAAAGTCCCTTTAATCCAAACTTTCAGTGTACCACACAAATCATATGCTACTAAGTTGAAATCACAGGTGTGGGAGACAAGGAAGGAATAATGGAAGTTTCTAAACGGTGGAAGTCCTAGCAAGTCACGAATCTTGTCTTGATCAATTTGAATTTCCTTGGACCGGACTCAAGTACTAAAGGAGAGACCGATATCATCAACTGCGTGAATATTTCAGTAGAACTCCCTAACCCAATCTAGGTATTAACTCCCCAAGAAAGAAAGCACCTTGTCCCCACCCAAAGGATCAAAAATAGGTCAAATGGGAATGGACTCAAAGGTATTAGATTGGACATTGCACTCTAGGTGAACAATCTTAGACTTGTAAAAGTCTCTAAACAACTTGGTCTTCTCTTTACACTAAAATTTGTCGGTATTACAACTTAGACGAATAAAGGTATTTATTGCTTGAGCGTAAGAACATTCGCTTGAGCGGTATAAAAAATTGCAGAAGGCTTGCAAGAGACTCAAAAACAACCTGCTGAGCAAATAAAATCACTCATACAACCAAGTATCACCTGAAACAAGGATGGATTAGTATGATGGCGATGATGGACACTAAGATGAGATAATCCACACATCATGAATCTCACAATCTTGCAAGACAGACAATATGAACCTAATATCATGAGCAAGTCAGGCAAGATATATCAATGAACATAGGTAGCATATGAATGCACATCTCAAGGACAAACATAAGAGCTCACATATTGTGTGTGTGTGTGTATGCGCGTGCGCGCGTGCAATCCTTGAGGGCCACAATTGCTAGAGTTAATCCGAGTAGTGATCAAATGGCTGGACCTCCGGCAAGCGAATCTACACACGATTAAGAAAAGTCAAACCACTAGGAATCAAGGGGTAATTATTGAGTAAAGGTGGAGGCTCCTCTTCAATCAAAGAGTCCTTTTTTTTTTTAATTACTTTTTTTTTTTTTTGCGCACTCATTGGTGGCTTGCACGCTCAAGAGTATGGAAACCAATCAAGAGAAGCATATGGAGAAAATAAGGATAGCCTGGTTAGTGCCTCTGAGGTAGCCTTTCCTCAGGCCTTGACTACAAATAACTAAGGGGAAAGCCGTGGAGATGCAAAAATATGGTAGGTGGTTAAGAGACTCAACATCACCCATGATATGCTAGCATAGGTCAATTCCTCTAGTAATGCATAAGACACAAATGCTAGTAGTTCATAGAGAAATTTGATCACTTATGCAGAAACCCCTACAACAGTTTAATTCAAGGATGTGTACATAATCAGATCATGAAAGCAATGAGCTTGTACATTCAAAACGAACCAAAGACAAGGACACATAAAACCTTGCAAGTAGCATGAGAGGTGTTCAAATAAGTATGTGCACAGATGACAAGTATCAATGATAATAAGATTATCACATCTAAGCACACAGAACGCCAATCATATACAACCACTCATGCAACAAGTCATACTCTAGTCTATGAGCATTATTCCCAAGGTCTTTCTAAGGAACTCTAACCTAAGAAGATCAAGGGGTTTTGTAAAATATTAGCTCTTTGATGCTCAGTGGGTACATGTTCAAGAACAACAAGGTCCTTCTCAACTAACTCTCTAATAAAATGGTGACGAATGTCAAAATGTTTAGTGCGAGAGTGTTGGACTGTATTTTTGGAGATATTGATGGCACTAGTGTTATCACAAAAAAGAGTGAGTGTGTCCTAGTCTATACCATAATCATGAAGCATTTGCTTCATCCAGATCATTTGAACACAACAATTCCCTACAGCTATATACTCAGCTTTAGCAATCAAAAAAGAGATGGCATTCTACTTTTTGCTATGCCATGCAACCAAATTATTCCCAAGGTAAAAACACCCTCCAGATGTGATTTTACGATCGGCAACACACCTTGCCCAATCGGCATTAAAAAAGTTAGTGATATTAGTTGCAGTGTCAGACAAGAACCAAATCCCATACCCTAAAGTCCCACTAACATATTAGATAATTCATGTGACAGCTAGAAGATAAGACTCTTTAGGACAGGCTTGATAACGGGTACAAACACCTACACTAAATGCAATGTCAAGTCGATTGGCTATGAGGTACAAAAGACTCCCTATCATACTCCTATAAAATGTAGGATCAACATTAGTGCCAGAGGAGTCTTTAGAGAGGTGAAGACTCTGCTCATGGGGGTTCATGCATGTTTGACCTTTCTAGACTGAACTTGGACACAAGGTTTTTGGCATACTTGATCTGGGAAACGAACATACCCGATGGCAACTGCTTAATTTGAAGCCCCAAGAAAAATGATAATTCCCCCATCACGCTCTTTTCAAACTCATGTATCATGTAATTCGAGAAACATTTCACAACAGATTCATATGTGGATCCAAACACAATATCATCAACATAAATTTGAGCAACTAGGATATGAGACTTAGTATATTTCACAAATAAGGTCTTGTCCACACTACCCCTTTGAGAGTCATTATCAAGAAGAAAGGTAGTAAGCCTATCATGCCAAGCCCGAGGGGCTTGTTTCAACCCACATAAAGCCTTGTTTAACTTGTAGACATGATTTGAAAATTTAGGGTCTTCAAACCCCAATGGTTACTCAACATAGGCCTCTTCCTTCAAATACCCATTTAGAGAAGAACTTTTCACATCCATGTGAAACAATTTAAATCCAAGAAAGCATGCAACAACAAATAAAATATGAATAGATTCGAGACGTGTAATAGGGGCAAATGTCTTATCATAGTCAACGCCTTCTACTTGTGTATAACCTTGAGAAACCAGCCTAGCCTTGTTCCTAACCACTATACCATTCTCATTAGATTTATTTTAAATTCTCATTAGATTTATTTTAAATACCCATTAGGTACTTATTACATTCGTATCTCTAGGTCTAGGAACAATGGTCCAAACTTTGTTACGTTCAAATTGACCTAATTCTTCATGCATTGCATTAACCCAACTATCATCTAGTAAGGTCTCTTTTATGTTCTTAGGTTTGATTAAAGAAACATAACACATATGAGATACATCTTCCTAAATTTGTTTTTGGGTTTTCATTCAGTCCAAGACACTTCCAATCACTTGTTGTATTGGATGATTCAGCTTCACCCTTGTCGATGGCTTCAAGATAAAATTGGTAGTGACCTGAGTAGTAGTGGTGGTATCTCTTTGTGCACTTTTTGGACTAGGGCTTGCCAAAGGCATTGGTGCTTGTTCGCCTTCTTGATCTTTTCCTTTCTCCTTGCCTTTATGGTGCCATATCCGAAATTTGAGGGTCACCATCTTCTTTTTCATGTAAAGATGCAATTGGGGAACCTATGCCATCTAAAACCATAATGATAGATTCCATTATAGATAAAGTACAAAGATTATAGACACAAAAGGCTCTATTGGTGGTTGAATACCCTAGAAAAATACCTTCATCACTACGAGAGTCAAATTTTCCCAAGGGCTCTCTATCTTTGAAAATATAACATTTACTCTCAAAAGTTTTGAAGTATTTGATATTGGGTTTCAATCCCTTCCACAATTCATATGGAGTTTGTAATGTGTCGGGCCTTAGATACACATGATTCACCACATAAATAGCGGTATTTAAGGCTTCAGCCCAAAACTTGGAAGGAACTTTCTTACTAAGGAGCATGACCCTAGCCATCTCTTGAACAACCCTGTTTTTCCTCTCAACAACTCCATTTTGATGTGGGGTAATGGGAGTAGAGAATTTGTGCTTAATGCCATGTATATCACAAAAGTTTGAAAATGAGTTATTTTCAAATTCACAACCATGATTAATTCAGATTCTTATGATACGTCTGATAGAAACTCCCTATTCATTTTGGATTTTAAGGACTAAGGATTTGACAACATCAAACATGTTAGATTTTTCTCTTATAAAATTTACCCATGTAAAACAAGTATAATCATCAACAGTTAAAAAAATATATCTTTTACCTCCAATGCTTTCAGTACAAGTGGGTCCCATAAGATCCATATAAACAAGCTTAAGAGGATGCTTGGTTATGATGCTATTCACTTTCTTGTGAGGGGCTCGAGTTTGCTTCCCTAATTGACATGGCTCGTACACTTGGTTCACATACTTACCCTTTTGGGCACTCCTCTCACAATCTCTTTGTTGGCTATCTTAGTTAGGTCTTTGAAATTCATGTGACCTAATCGTTGATGCCATAGGTTAAGATTACTTATGATGGCCGAGGGACAAGTGAGATGATTAGTAGTAACGATCCCATAGCAGTTATCATATGTGCAAACCACATGCATGATAGTATTTCCTTTTCTATCCAAAATCTCATATTTATGTTTTGAAAATAATACCTCATGATGTGAATCACACATTTGACTAATGCTCAAAAGATTAGCTTTAAGGTTGTCAACAAGTAAAATATTTTTTAGATTAGGAACACCGGGGACACTTATAGAGCCCTTACCAATGACTCTAGAGGTGCCACCATCTTCAAAGGTAACAATTTCTCCTTCATATTTTTCAAGGGATGTGAAGTAGGATTTGTCACCTGACATGTGACGAGAGCACCCATGGTCAAGATACCACATGTGCGAGTCACGTGCTTTCAATGCAGTATGAACAACAAAACAAGTCAGGCCACTCTTTCTTACCCATATCTTGTTGGTCTTCATAGAAGGGGGATTGGCATTCTTGGTAAATGTCTTAGCATTGTGAACACAATTATAAATCCTGGTATTCCACCTTGACATGTAAGGTTGTCTCCTAACCCATGAAGTATTAGAATTTCTAACTTTTTGGGAGACTACCAAATAATTGAAAACAATAAGGGCAAATGTGGCCATACCTACCACAATGATGAAAAATAAAAACAAGTTTTACCTCCCTTTGTTTGGTCATACCACCTTTAGGTTGACGGAGAGGCTTGTCATCCAGTTGGATCTTCAGTTTTCCCTTGGCTTGAGTTCTTTTGTCATAAGCTGTAGGAGCTTTTTCGTTTTGCTGTGTTGCATCACCATAGCCTATTCCATTTTTTTTTCACTGCCCATTTGTTGAGAGCCAATGATGTCTTCAAGTGTCTTTGATCCTATATTTCACATATCAATTGTGGCTCTCGCATTTTTGAGTTCTTCATATTTCTAACTGACCAACTCTTCCAGGACAACTTGAGACATCTCGAGGGATTCGATCTTTTCTTCATATGTAGCATAGATTTTCAGAGGTTCATTCCCCTCGGTCTCATAGGTCAGAAGCTTTGCACAGAGAGCTTAACTATCGCTTGAAATCTTGATGACATCCTTTTTAGCTCCAAAAATCTTCTTTTTTAATTTGACATTCTCACTTTCACAGAGTTTAAGTCTGATAGTGAGTTTGTCATTCAACTTAGATAAGTTTAGAGATTCGCTGTGTAGCTTTTCATAAGCTTGTTGATGTTCTTCACCATCCATCTCATCATTATCCTCTGAGGTTTCATGATTTTCTTTTTGTTCTTCTTTCTCTTCAAGAGTATCTAGTTGAGCAACTAAGGCACTAATGTGGGTATTACTGGATGGTTGTGAAGATGACTCTGTTCTTTCATGGAATTGCATAAGAACAACCTGTGTATCTTTGGCATTCTTGCAATGAGAGATCCGATCTTGTTCTTCTTCAGAAAGTGCTTCTTGAATGGTGTTCAAGCTCTTTTATTGCTCTGTCAGCCCTTTCAACGTCACTTCATTCCTCAGTCGGCTTGGCAATCTTTTGACTAGTGTCTGGATCGATCACAAATGGTGCTTCAACATTCTCCTTAATTGTGTGCCAACCTTCAGGATCCCAAGCTCTGAGATAAACTCTCATTCTACACTTCTGGTACAGATAATTACTTTCATCAAAGGTAGAAGCACGATGTAGACTACGCCCACGAGCAAACTCAACTAGCGTATGAGTTGATTGAGTGAAGCTAGAGTAGAATGCCATGTAGGTACTATCATCGTCTTTACCAGATTTGGTTTCCTCGGCTTCTTGTTCTAACCTGCTTTCATCATCCCAAGTCACTGTGTAGACTTTCTTTTGGTTCTTTTTCGAAGGACATTCGAGAGCAATATGCCCAAACCCTTGGCATTCATAGCACTTGACTCATTATCCTCTCATAGTCTTCTTTTCAGTCTTTGGAGCAACTTTGGGTTTATTATTACCCTTCTCTTTAGAGCTAGAGTCCTTGAAATTAGGCTTTTTTTTCTTTAATTTAAAAAAAAATTTGTTTAGTAAACATAGCCGTTACGTTGGACTCCAGATCAATTTCTACCACGGGGTTCTTAGCAGTCTCATGAGCACTAGTAAAAGTCACACTATCTTTTTGTTTTTCTTTGAAATCAAATGGGCTTCATAAGTCTATAGGTTTCCAGCCAACTAATCAAGCTTGAGGTTCTCAACATCCTGAGCCTTCATCATAGCCGTCACTTTTGATTGGAACCTATCGGGTAAGGACCTTAAAATTTTTCCAACCACTTTAGATTCAGGGATTTTTTCACTGAGTATGAAACAAGAATTCATGATGTCACTAAGTTTAGCATAAAAATCATTAAACGTCTCATCCTCACACATAAAAAGTGTTTCAAAAGAGGAGGTGAGATGTTGAAGTTTTGACCTTTTAACATCAGTAGTACCCTTGTGAATATTTTCAAGAATGTCCCAAGCCTCTTTTGCTACATCACACATACAAATACGATGAAACTCTTCAGGTGTGATGGAGCAAAATAGAGAATTGAGCACTTTATTGTTCCAACTCAAATTTTGATAATCAATTGTATCCCAATTATCAATTGGTTGGGAAATATCGACACCATTGATGGTAACCACAGGTTCACTCCACCCATCGATAACAGAGTGCCAAACTTTCTCATCAATTGATTTTAGAAATGCCCTCATACGAGCTTTTCCAATAAGAATAGTTTTTCCCATCAAGTAAAGAAGGTCTGTGGGTCGAGTTACCTTCATGAATCAAATCCATTAAAATCACACTCCTATAGTTTTTTTTAAAAAAAGAAAAAGAAAAAGAAAAAAGAGTGACCCTGCTCTAATACCAAATGAAAAACCTACATGATTCGTAGTTTGAAATAGATTTAATTGCAACAATCTCAAAACAATCAAAACTAACAATCTAAATCACTTTTAGATTGTTATTCCACAATCAATAAATTGACACAAACGATTTTCATGTGGAAAAAATCACAGTTGGAGCACCTTCAATTGTGATAAATAAAAAAAAAAAAAAATCATAGCGAAACGCTACCAATCAATCCACTATGAAGAATGAAAATACACAAGATTACCAAACATTTTACCCAGCACTTTGTAATATTGTCTTTATCAATTTGTGCCTCTATTACTAATGCCTTTGTCTTGGAATTGAATTGTCTAATGTTGAATCCACAACACCCATGTCAAATCCACGACAATGAGCTATTTCAAACTCCTTCAAAGCCTTTACGCTTGAATCTTTGAAACCCACCGAACAAGAACTCTTTGATTTGAATGATCAAACAACCCTTTGATGTAAACAATTTAGATCATGAGATAAACTCACCAAAACATCAAAGGAAACAAGTAAAGAACGTCTAGAGAAAAACCCTAACCCTCAAGAATAAAATCTTGAAGCTGTAACCCTAAAATCTGACTTCCATGTAGCTTTATAGAGAACAGGGTCGCAAAGACCGCTCAAGCCATGGAATGGCCACTCGAGCGGTGTGACTCAAGTGCGTGAAATCCATAAGTGCCTTCACTTGAGTGGTAAAAGCTTCGCTGAAGCATAAAATCAGAACTTCTAGTATTTTTGCAGGCACCTGAAACTACTGGGAGATCAACTTCTTCGTTCGAGCAGTAAAAGTTTCACTTGAGTGGTTAGGTAAATAGCTCAGGCACACTTGACATCTGAAACCATGTTTGTTCATGGAATTGACAACATAAAGGGACCTAACAGTTACCGTAGAAGACTAATTGTGTGCATAGCAGGTAGGGACTGTTTTAATTTTGTGGGAGATATATGACCAATGGTAGGTTGCCGCCGTTATATGACCCACGAAGTCGAGGAACACTTATTTTTCTTCTTGCACCCATTGTGAATTATGGAAGTAGGGTGGTTCAGGGGGTATTTCCTAGAGTGATTTGTGAGTATTCAGATGGATTTCCTAAGGATCTCACCTAATTGCCACCTCACCGTGAGGTTAAGTTTTCTATAGATTTGGTACCTGGTACGGCACCCATCTCCATGTCAGCTTATAGATTTGCACCAACATAACTGCTTATTTTGAAAGAGAAATTGTAAGAGTTGTTAGATAAGGGTTTTATACACCCTAGTGTCTCGCCATGAGGAGCACCAACTCTCTTTGTCAAAAAGAAGGATAGTTCGTTGCGGTTATGCATTGACTATCACTAGCTGAATAGAGTCATGGTTAAAAATAAGTAGCTGTTACCTAGGATAAATGATCTTTTCGATCTACTTAAGGGTTCCTGATGTTTCTTAAAGATAGACCTAAGATCAGGTTATCATTAGTTGCATATGAAAGAGGAAGACATTCTGAAGATGACTTTTTGATCTTGGTATGGCCACTATGAATTTCTTGTGATGCCATTTGGTTTAACCAATACCATTGCCACTTTTATGGACTTAATAAATCAAGTCTTCTCAGATTATCTTGATAAATTCGCAGTGGTGTTTGTGGATGATATTCTTTTTTGAGGAGGAGCATGAAGAGCACCTCTGCATTGTCTTTCAGCTGCTTAGGGAACACCAGTTGTATGCTAAGTATGAGAAATGTGAGTTTTGGCTTTTCGAGATGATGTTTTTGGGTCATGTGGTCTCCCTTATGGGTTACTGTAGACTCTTTGTGTCACGACACAAACTTGTCCCCATAGGTTTAAGTCACGACCGACTAATAACCCTGAATTACCTTTGGCCTCAATGACAAAATCAATCATAATATAAAATGTGGCTTAGTGGAAGCACTACCATAATATAAAAATAGACCATTGAGGAGTGTGTACATGCCGAAATCATAGATATTAAAAACCTTAAACTCCATACAACTTATCTACAAGATCTCAAAGTTAACTCCTTATATAACATCATCCATAAAGTTCCAAAATATCCAAATAAACAAAACAAAATGAAAGATGGGCTAACAAACCTTGACTCATCTCCAATCCAAGCATGCCTCTTCACGGAGGCACCTTCCAAAACGGCTTCACAGGGGTAGACAACGAGGTAGCCTTAAACTTGACGTCCCACTTGCTCACCTAAATATATATATATATATATAAGGGAGAGGGGTGAGTTGAAACCTAGTGAGTAATATCAGTACAAAGGTTTTATATGAATGAAGTCCAGCATGTTACAAAATATATCTTTCGTTTTCGAAACAATTCATGCCAATAAGCAAACCAATAGACTACGTTCGTATCAATCTCTTCTTTGCAATGGCAATAATTAATCATTCAATTTACGTGGTACATCTAATAGAGTAACAAAGAGACAATGTGCCGAAGCCAATAAGACCACAAGGGCCAATCCAATGGGACCACAACGGGTTAATCAATAATCCATAATTCAATGTGGACCATTAAGGTCTAGCATCAAAGATCTCTGTGTTTTAATTAATCCAATGGGTCATGATATTGTTTTCCCAAAGCGAGGACCTATTAATCAATGCACCATGGTATTGTTTCCCTCAGGCAAGGGTCTCACTAATGGATGCCATGATTACAATTCAAAAGCAACATTCATTTATAAATAGCAAAATAGAATTCAAAGATACAAATCTTGAACAATTTGCAAATACATTTCAAACATAGTAGGTTAAATTGATACTAGGCCTTAGACATCCACCTACACAATACACATAACAATACATACATTGAAGCTCAGGTTCGAAATAGATAAAGTATCTTAATTTGATTCTCTTACGTGTGTTTCTAACTTATTCTGTGATTAAGGATGTCAAATGATACAAATGAATGTCTAAAAGGACATGAGGATGCAAATATGCATTTATAAGTGTGTCAAAATTTGCTGAAAATAGAGCAGTTCACTCGAGCGGTGCGGCTTATTTGCAAAAGTACTGGATGGTCAAAATGTGCGCTTAATAATCGCTCATGCCAAGTGATGAACAAAGGGGAGTTCTCAAGTGCACACTTAGTCGCTCGAGCCAACAGCCAAAAGTCTATAAAAATATTGGATGCCTATGATGTTCGCTTGAGCCAAAAGCCAACAATCCTTCGCTCGAGCGAACTGGCAAATTCTGGGTTTTCCAAATTTGAATTTGAAGTTCAAAAACACCCTTTTCTTGTTCAAAGCTTGCATGGTTAGTCTTAAAAGCTTAGAAACACTTTATAAAGCATGAATACTTGGAAATTTTGAAGCCATGAACCCCAACTCTCTTCCAATTCTTCAAAAAAAAAAGTTCAAAACACTATGTTTTTGTTACGCATGTAGCAACTCAACTCTTTTCTTTACAAAACATGTTTATATGAGATGTTGAGTGTAAAATCATGAAGAATCCCAAGAAATAACTTGTATAAATCCCATGTATGTATGAATTTGTAGAAAACTAAGTTCAAATATGGACAATTATGCATGCATGTACACAATTCACTCGAACTCACTACATTTATGGTGATTCTAACTATTTTCTTTCAAATTCTGGCAAATGGTCCTACAACTTGGTGAATTCATCTTCGTACATGGATTATTCTTATGAATTAAGGGTAAAGATCTTAGCTAGAGCTTGAATTTGGCTTTAGGTTAGCTTAATCTCTTCAAACACTCTTGAATTCTTCCCCACTCTCTCTAAAGTGTTGTGTAGACACCCCATTTTTGACTGCCCTTAAGACTTGGGCGCTACTGATTGCTTACTTGATGGTGCAGGGTATCTTGTGCAAAGGGTTCAATTTCTTCGGCAAGGAGAGCGACAAATCCCAAACCTCACACCCCTTTTTGGACCAAAGCCTTGTGACCAAAATGATTTTAGACCTTAAAACCCTCTCTTTTAATACATTTTTGAAAAAAGTTTCTACGCTGTTCCGAGGCTTGCATTTCGTTAAATGTTGCGCTTTTCGTTAAATCGAGCAAGGACAAAGTGGAAATGCATGAAAGAGAGGTGAAATTTTTGAAAAATCTTCCAAAACATCTTGTTTAGAGGTTTGGAGTTGGAGAAATTGGAGGAGAGGGAAGAAACCTAGTTGGGGGAAGAAGTTGGGCATGAATCGTTAAGAGAGAGTCAAGTAGCCCTTCCTAAATCAAGACTATCCGTTTGTATACTTGGATTTCAGCTATGAGGCCACCACCGTTGGAAAGTGGACTTCCGGGGCTTCATTTTTCACTCAAGAATTTCTTAAAGCCATGTCTAGATAAGGGAGATATGGCTGGTTGAAGTTAGACATCAATCCGATTGAGCTGAAAATGAGGACACTTCACTAAAATGAGCATAACTTCTTGCACACTTGGAATTTTGATGTGAGGCTGCCACCATTGGAAAGAAGACTTCCAGGGCTTCAAATTAGGCTAAACAATGACCTACAAAGGACTCCATATAATGGAGATTTACCGGCTTCAAGTCGGGGCCAGAAACCAGTTTTTGCTTTCCAGCCACCAGTGAAGCTTGTCGGCCATGTGTTGGCCACAAATGGAGTTTTTCGGCCATAAGTCAGCCAAAAGTGACCCTTGTCGGCCACTATTGGTGGCTGGTCAGCCACCAATTGTCACGCCCCAAACCCGCCCCTAAAAGTTTGGGCATGACTTACCTAGACACGGATGCATAACCTGATATACATATCATATGGGGCCTAAACGGAAGCACTTAATTCCATATAATAACGTAAACTAATATCCATTGAGCTACCACTACCATGCCAGGATCACAAACATAACATAATGCAGATAAATAGACAGTACTATGCCTCTGAAGATAGCCAAGGGCATATATATATATACAGACTCGGCCCTCAAGGTCGGGCATACAACGAAAACATGGGAAGGTAACGAATTACATACACTTCAATCTTAATAAACTCCATAACTTGAACGTCAACATCTAAAAGCTTAGATACTCAGGGATTGACAACTGAGTGACGAAAGTCACAGGTTAAGGTTGACCTCCAGGTTGAGTGCCTACAGAAACAAACACAAATTAAAGTGAGTCAAACTCAGTGAATAGTAATACTTAAATAAAACAATGCTTAACTCTTAACTTGAAACATAAAACATATCAATGCTTATATAAATAAAGAGAGCATTTAATTTAATTCTGTCTTAAGTTCAGATTGATCTTGTGGGTTACTAGGTCATAGATTGGCTCTCGGCCTAAAGAGTTCACACATTCACACATTGGCCCCCGGCCTAACAGATCCATAACTTCATAGCTTCTCAAATTGGCCCTCGGCCTCTTAGATTCATAAGTTCACAAATTGGCCCTCGGCCTCACAGATTCACATTTCACATAGTTCACAAGTTGGCCCTCGGCCTCTTAGATTCATAAGTTCACAAATTGGCCCTCGGCCTCATAGGTTTGTAGCTTCATAATTTCTTTTGATGTTTTCACAGTTTCACAATGTTTCTCACATAACATTCATAACTTCATACTCTTTGGATGTTTCCATAAGTTCATAAATTCACAAGGTGGCGCTTAGCCTCATAAGTTCACAAATTCACAAGGTTATGCCTTTCATATCTTCACAAATTATATCTTTCATAATTTGACATATTGTATTTTTCACATAACGGCGATAGGCTTCATAACTTTCATATCGGCTTCCAGCCTAGTTCACATATGTATGGACTCAAGAGGTGGCTCGTACGGATTCTAGAGGTGACTCGCATTGCAGCACTTAGTTCCGTACAGCACTTTGCTCCATACCGATAATTCATAGGTTTTACAGACCAAACCACACATATCATGTCATATATAACCGAAAACAAAGTCATGCATAGTCATTAAGCTTGAATCATAAACACAATCAGAATTCATACTTATTTCTACATGGTACATCAATAAGGAGTGTTTCTTGTCATATCTTGTCATTATCGTTCACTTAACAAAGGGAGAATAATTCTCATTCTCATGTGGGTCACATAATGATGTTAAATCTTTGCGTTGGTGTCGTAGGTTCTGAATGTCAGTTCATACGTAACACAACAAAATAACTTCAAGTTCATATACAGAATACTAATGGTAATCATTAGCAATATGTATAACGTATCTCACAAATTGTACATGTGCCATCACAATGCTATTGTAGAGATAAAATAATTACCTCGTAACAGCCTTAAACTATCCTTGATAAAACTGAATAGTTCGGGATACATAAGCATCATTGTTCCATTTGTTCACCATAAATCATTAAGGTTAATTTACGGATAACAGAATGTTAATAATGTCTTGTAACAGTAAATAAAACACACTACTATATAGAATATAGTACATTACCGATAACCATTCATCGTAGGCAGAATACAGAATAGTTTCAGAGACATATCAATGGGTGCCAAATCCTTTCACGTTCACACCAATTCTCAAACACAAACATGTTAACATAATTACCATGGAAAAACAGAATGTTAATAATAATACCAATTATTAACGATGATAATTGATGTACATTTATAGTATTACTACTCACCGAGTTACAATGGAGCGCTTGTCCCTCCCGGAGTGCGTTCTGCACACAATCATAACTTACAAATTGACTCCCTTTCCCTCTTAAATCATTAAGAAATTCTTTCCTGAGCCATTACATTCGTATGAATTTATACTCATCTTAAAGTCATCAGAAAATTATTCTAAACATACCAGAGGGCTGATCATTCAAAACTGAACAAACAATAATTTTGCCTGAAAATGGGTTCCCGCCGGCGCCACTTTACGCCGAGTGATCGCATAAAATACAAAACCGCTGAGGTTGTTTTCCCGCCGAGCAGACTTCCGCCGCCGGCGTGCAGCAAATTTCTGAAAAATCTGGATTTCCAATTTGAGTTCCAACTCTACATTCAACCTTCAATCTTACTTTTAGCAAAACAACTTAATTCAAACCAAATCTACATGCAATATACATTCCTTCAACATTTCAATATCAATTTCATACTTAAAACAACCATAACCTTCCAAAATCCCCATTGTTCAAACCCGAAATTCCCAAAATCTCATAATTTCTTCTATATACTTCAAATATATAAAATTTGCACAATTAAACAATGGAAATAACTCAAATCTGACTATGGATGTAAATATTGATGAGTAGTAAAACCCTTACCTCAATAATCAAGCAAAGGGGTGAGCTTGAGAAGGAGCCTTCACAAATCCAAGTTCTAATCGGGTGAAAACATTGATCCTCCCTTACTCTCCCTCCTTGATGCCAAAAACCATGGTGGGTCATGATCAAAGTGAAGGAATTCAAAGGTTTAGGGCTAGGGTTTCGGACTAGGAAGAAGAGGAAAGAAGAGGGGAAAAGAAAATATCAAGAAATGATCCAAAATCACGATTTTATAGCTGCTGTCCCGAAAACCCCGCTCGAGCGGATCTATTCCCGCTCGAGCGGACCTACTCACAGCATAGATTCCAAAACTTCAACCAGGTGTAACTCTCCCATCCGGACTCCGTTTTAGGTCGTTCTTGTGTCCAAATTGAAGCCCCGGAAATAAGCTTTCCAATGGTTTTAACCTCATATCCAAATTCAAAGTGTGGACAAAGAAAAGGGCAAAAGAGTGGCAGCTGTTCGTAAAATAACTATCCAAATTAAATTCTTTGGTTCAATCTTACTTTAACCATCATATTACCACCTCAATCAAAATTCCCCCAGTCCAAACTAAAACATGAGATCCTCCACAAACATTCACCAAACCTTTAACAACTTTCCATTACACCTAGCTTCAACTCCAATAGATATAGTTGAATCTACGCCTATTGGGGTCATTACACTAATGGTGGCCGGTCGGCCACAAGTGTCTAGGAAGCTCAAATTTTGCAGATATTTCTTCTCCAGTTGTTCTACACTGTGCCAACTGTCTCTAAATCAGGTATTTTCGACCAAGGCTCTCTTTTTTCTATATATAGAGGCAATATCTCTCATATTGCAAGGTTAGCAAATTTTGGGAGCATCTCTCTCTAAAAATCCCCTATCTACAATTCTCTCTCTCTAGATTTCTGTCTCTCATGCCCTTTTATGCATAGAAGTAGAGATACACTTCTCCTTTGCCTAGAGATCCTTGATCAAAGTTTCTTATCTTGGAGCTGAGGTTCTTTGAGGCTTAGTTTGAGCTTCTAAGGGTGGTTTAAGCTCAGAATTGTGACTATTTTTGGGCTGTGCTTCAAGAGGGAAAAGTGTAACCTTATAGGCTTTATTTTAATCACTTGCTTTGCCATCTTTTTACACTATTTTTGAGCTGGTTTTCAACTGTAAAAACCTCTATTTTTCAGTCCTAAAAATGGTGGTTTGAGCCTATTTTAAGCTAGGGGGTTGTCTCCCATTTTTGCTCTTTCGCTTGTGAAGCCTTTTGTGTTATTTCTTACCATCTTTAAATCAAACTTTTTGGCCCTTTTAAAAACTGAAATCCAGAGTTATTTCAGTGATAAAAATCAACTTTTGAAGTCTCAAATAAGAGGGGTTAGCCTGCCCTTCTTTTGTCTTGCTTCCATGCCTAGGTTGCTTCACATATTAGCTTGATTTTGTAGCTTGTGTTAGCTTAGTTCAAGCATGTTTTAGGCTCTGTTTTTGCTTGTTTCAACTCTGTTTTGGGTTGGTTGGAGCATTTGTTGCTTGCTTTTTATACTTGTAGTGAAATTGTGCTTATTTGTCTAGTATGGCTAATGGTTTAGCCTATTTTTGTAGCTTGTGTTAGCTGAACTTCAAATTGTTTTAGCTACTATTTTGGCCTACTTTAACTCTATTTTGAGCTGGTTAAGTCCTTCAAGGCTTGTGTTGCATGGCTATAGTGTAATGGTCTTCACTAGCTCATTGTGTTAGGGATTTAAGCATGTTATGCGTGAATTGTTTGCATGTTATAGCAGCATTTTACATATGATTTCAGTGTATATAGCTCTGTCACACTGTCACTTATTTCACTCTTTCGTTGCTTTCGAGAGTTATGTTTTGAGTCTTGTTTGTAAGCTAACATGTGAGCATGTTTTTCTAGCCTTTTGTGCCTCAATCTCAACATGTTTTAGCCACTGATTTGGCATGTTTTAACTCTATCTGGAGTTGGTTTGGTCAGTTGAGCTTTGTGTTGCATGCTTATAGTGTTGTGATTTTCACTAACTTAATGTTTTAGGCTCTTAGCATGTCTTGCATGTGTTGCTCGCTTGATTTAGTGTCTTTTTGCGTGCCATTTCAGCACTGAAATATCTACAATCTCCCTTGTAGACACCCCATTTTTGACCGTCCTCAAGACTTGGACGTCACCGTTGGAACACTCGGTGATTATCTATGTTTGTGTTCGTTTGGAGTTCCCGGAGTTCTTGGCTGTGCGCGCCTTGCCTCAGGACCTCCGAACTCGACCGTTTGTATTTGGTTTTGCACCAAACGCTTGTGTTTTGCTTTGGGAGGGAAGGGAATGCCTTGTGAGGCATCCCTACACACCATTTGGGGCTAGAGGCCACCGGTGGTTGAAGCTTCTATCGGCACTTTATTGTGCCGGCCTTTTGTTGCCGTAGGCACTAAATTTTACCATTTGGTACTCTTCTTGCGGCGAAACCTTTGTACACTTGCTTTATCGGATATTTTATTGCAGCTATAAAGTGTTTTGCTCCCCTCCATACACGTGTATGGAGGGATGAGCCCTTGGTTTGCTTAATGGCTAAGCATTCTTTGCCTAAAAGAAGGGAGCTCTTCCTCTTGGCTCAAGGTTAGAGTTTTTAGAGACAAAAACGAGCTCATATACATATATCTACGCCATATATCTATATCTCCATCTCTCTCCTCTTGTGTGTGTGATTTTAGGCCAAAAAGTGTAGTTTTACCTCATTTTGCTCCTTTACACACACTTTTACCTATAGCTTGAGATTGAGAGGCTTGGAGGTTTGTTTTGTGTGATCTTGGACTGGTTTTGACCACTAGAGGAGGCTGGAACCTATGTTCTTCATTGGATCTTCAAGGGTAAACACTTTACTTTATATTCCCCATTCTTGCAACCTCTTTCTACCCTCTTTGCTTTATGTTTTTGAGTTTGTGTTTAAGATAAAAAAAAAAATCTTGTTTTTACTTGTTCTTGAACCTTCATTAAGGTCATTTTGTGGTTTGAACAAAGGCTCACCCTTTTAGGCCTTATTTGGCTATTTTGGTGACCTTTATCTTAGACCTTGTTTGCTTGGTGTTTTTGGCCTTCTCACCACTGAAAACCAGGGGGTTTTCAGTGGTGGGGAAGATGATTTTAGGTCACATATAGGGGGGGGGACACCCCTCTCCCCTTGGCTCTTTGTTTGCTTTTGTTTTGGGCTTAAAGAATAGCATGTGTGTATGGTAAGTTTTGGCTTCATTTCAGAGTATATTTGTGCTCAATATGACATGTTATACCTCTGTTTTTGGTCGTATTTATGGTCCTTAGCATGTCTCTCATACTTGCTTTGAAATGCTCTTTTATGCTTAAAAGTGTGTCATATGTCTAAGCCTCAATACTTGCATGTTTTGGTTTGATTTCATGGGGATAATAGCATCATCTTGCCATGTATAAGGGCTGTGAACCACTGTCTTGGACCCATTTGGCATGCTTGGTTTGGTTGTCTTGCATTTTGGCTTGTAGGCTTTGTTTGTATGTATGCTTGCTTGCATTTGGCCTCATTTCAGAGCTTTCTTGAGTGTTTTAAGTCATGTTTAACCTTTGTCTGATGTGGGTTTAATGGCCCTTAGCATGCTTCTTACACTTTCTTTGTAATGCCTCATTTGGCTTAGAATTGTGCCATATGTTTAGCCCCATATATCTCCATGTTTTGGCTTAGCATGGTGGAGCATTTAGCCTTGATTTGCCATGTGCTAGGGCTGTGAGTCACTGTTTTGATCATATTTGGCATGGTTAGTATGGTTACTTTGCATGATGGTTTGTTGGCCTCAAGCATATAGTCCATGTGTATACATTGGTTAGCCTATTTAGAGGATTTGGGATCATTTGGCATGCTATTTCAGACCTTAATCCATGCTCACATGTCTAGATCTGTCATCTCTCTTCATGCTTTAAAGGTGCGCCCTTTATGCTTTAAAATGTGCATTGTGTGCATTCATGCTTTTGGGATTGTTTTGGGGCTGCCTCATGAAGGTTTTGGGTGCCTTTTGCATGATAAAAACCTGTTTTGGTTGCCTAACATGTGCCATGTTTAGTCTTGTTAAGTGGTGGTTCAATGTCCCACTTTGTGCCTTAGCCTTGTGCCTTATGGCTTGCATGCTTGTGTGGCATCTTGCTCTTGTTTTGAGGCATGATTTGCCACTGTTTTAGGGGAGTTTAAGGGCTGCCCTCTATGGCTTAAGTCCATTATTGCATGTTTGTATCTCGGTTGTTGCATGTTTGATTAATGAGGCCTTGAGTGTATGCTAGTTCCATGCTTAATTGGTCCATGTTGCATGACATTTGTGCCTTGCATACTTTAACTCTTTGCATGCTTAACATGATAAGTCACATTGCATTCGAGCCATGTTGCATTCATGTATTCCATGGCTTGGCTTGGGGATTGTCAAGCCAAGCATAGGATTGAGAGGAGTTCACACTTCAAGTGGTGCAACTCACCTCAATTCTTGGTCACCAAGGCCTTGGACCAACACATGATAAGGCTTTGGATTTCATTTGCTTGTGTTGCATGCATTTACATTAAAATGCAATCCTAGTTCTTAGGGCTATCATGCATCAAAATGCACTATTGGTGGCCCAAGAACCAAGAGTCTTGCCCCCTTGAGTCCCCAAACATGATAGGAGGCAATGGCCATGCTTACATGTCCCCAAAACCCATGCCATGCATTCTTTGTCTTCTTCTTCTTTGTCAATCTGTCTGCTGCGGGGACTTTCTGCGGGCCGGCAGTTTATTGTGCCGATCGGCCCTGTTTTTATGCCGATAAACTCCACATGCAGCCGGTGGTCAATCTCGATGACCGATGAGCTCTTCCCCGGCCGGTGGGGTATTTGAGATCATTTGGGAGGTTTCACGAAACTTTGGGAATTTTGGAGAGGCAAGGCGGTAAAAGCGAAGCGGCAATGCCATGACCGGATTTTCGAACCGTCGGATCGAGCATGCATCATTCGCGCCCCAAAGGCGGTGAGGCCCAATTATATTTATTTATTTATTTGCTTTAATTTTAATAATTAAATTTGTAATAATTTATTTATTCATTTATTCTTGATTTGTATTATTATTTTGGTCCCTCGGCGAGGGCAAAAATGTAATAAGTGTGTGTGAGTGGGTGTATGTCTTCCAACCCCATTTCTTTCTCCCTTTTATTTACCGCTTATGTTGGTAGATTAGGGCACGTCTATTTTAGCATACCTTATGCAATGCATGCGTGCATTCATGCATTTGTTTACATGCATCGGGCTCGGCACATCATGCAAGCGCATCGTACTTTCAATTCCAAATTGAATACGTGATAGTTGTTGCATCTCATGTGCCATGTTTAGGGTTAGCCGAGCCTACTCTAGATTGCACTCTGTATGTGATGCATTAGCCATTTAACATGAACTAGGTCATGCATGTTTGCTAACTAGTTTCTTGTTTTGGTACAGTCTGATGTAAGTTTTATGGCTTTAGCATACCGCATGCGTGTGAATGTTTACCATGACGGTATGCTTACCATGCGGCTAAGTGCTTACATGATAAAGCTGTTTGAATGCACTGTGGGTGGAGGTTGGATTGCTGAGTTGGAACAACTCATTGAAATCCGTATTTTAGCCTACTTGCAGTAGCAAAAACAACACGTTTTCGAGACAAAAGCGGATATGCAATGTTTATTTCCAAATTAGGCAATCTAGTCTATACTTGTTTGTTTGTCGCATAACATAGTAATTCTAGGCTAATAATTGGAATAAGAGCATGTAATGTTTTCAAAAGCGGATATCACGGTTAGTAGAGGCGGTCTTGGATAGGCGAAAGAAGTGCTCATAGTGACCTTCCCGTCGTACCCAAGCTCGAGCCAAGACCACTTTGGTGATAGCGGACATGTGGCCTTGACCTTGAGTCGGGGTTTCCTAAATTTCCCATTTAAAAATATTTAGGTGGCGACTCTGTGTCTGCAAAGCGATCCATGTTTGGCACTACTTTTCAAAAATCTGTTTTCTCAAAGCGATTTGCGGATTTGGACTCTTTGGTTGATTTAGAACGTGACACAAAGAGTCGAAATGGCAGCGAGGTCCCCAGCGGCGTGCTCTGATTCTGGCGACTTCTTTGGGGATTTTAGAGAGCTTGACTCGAACTTCGTGATATCTGTTTTGACTACACTTATGTGTTTCTTTGCATTGCATGTGCATTAGTGCGCCTAGGACACCGTGTTGGCCATCTGCTATTCTGGCGGTTTCTTGGGAGGCTTGTCTTGTCAAGGCATGTCCATAAAATTTGACGGTTCGAGCTCTGCCGATATAGAACACAAACCCGGTTTTACGGGGCACCCTTTGACCATTCGACCTAGTGCATATTCGGATCCATAGTGACCATTCCAAACTAGGACGGGTTGCTTACCGATTTTAGGTTGTTTGAAACCATTGCGTGCATAGTGAAACCCTAGTTCGACAAAATAGGGCGAAACCCTACCCCAATATAGGGGTGTTTTGGTTCTCATTTATACGCTATGTGCTTTAGAGTGTAACTCTGCGAGGAACGTCTGAATCGGTTTGCAAGTTTAAATGTCGGGCTGAGGCATCGATGTCGATGTTTTGAGAATCGGTTATGCGTGGATATCAGTTGAGCCTAGGGGCAATGGTTCATGATCGGTGATCGATGGTTGAAAGCAGTGTATCCGACATTCGATCGTTCATTTTAAATACCGGCCGTGTGTTGTGTGTTTATTTACTTTATCTTGTTATCTTTGTCGATTTTACCTTATTTATCGCTTTATTTATCTTTTTATTAGGTAGTTGAGCACGATTGCTACCGACCCGATAGATATCCCCAAGCACCACAGGTCGGTAGTCGACTCCTTCGATCGAGGATCGATGAGCGGACAACGATGTACTACTCACTACCCCGGTTACTAAGCGGAGGTCGATAAGGCGAAGGACATCGATTACATGATCGATTCGAGAGGGCTTTGTCTACCCCATGCTTGCTCGATAGAGATCGGGGTTTTGTGTTACCAATGAGAGAATTTATACGATAATCCAACGAGCGAGGATAGTATGGCGGTTTGGAGAGATGGTGCGCCACCTTCAAGAGAGTATGAAAGCAATGCTGAGGATGCGTCCGTCGGCGATTCGCCGAACAGCGAGCCTGATTGTGAGAAAACGGCGAAGACCATTGCGGTGGAGCGACAAGCCGGACATCTGCCGCATCAAGCTCCTTCCCCACGGGGAGTTCCCAGCGTCGGGAGGCGGCCAATGTTGAAGCGTCTGAGCTACCCACAGGACCACCCCCTCCAACTCTACCCCAAATTCAACCTCGGCTATCAAAAACACCCACCAATCTCGGACTCTCCCTTTGAGTTCGAGCTGATCCACCGCACTCAAATTAAGCAAGCTTGAAAAGTTATTCAAGAGATCCCAAGGGGTCAAGACTATCCCGATATTGAAGATGGTTACAGCAGCCTTGTGTGTATTTGCCCAGCAGATTCAAAATGCCTCATATTGATCGATTTGATGGGTGCAGGGACCCCATGGTACATTAAAATTGTTTTCGGACGTTCTAAGGCCAATGGGCCTCAGTAGGCTCCAGAAGTTGTCTCTATTTGGTCGGACCCTGTCAGGTGTGGCGTGTGCATGGTATGCTAAGCTAGATGATGGCGTTAAGAGGAATTGGGACGAAATGGTGAGGCCTTCATCGTGATACTCATACAACACCAGATTGAGATCACTACCCGTGATCTCGAGACAACCAGACAAGAGCCTAAGGAGAGTTTTGAGTTCGTAACGGATGGAGGCCAAGGCTTCAATGATGACCTTGAGGCCCACGGACAAAGACAGTCCGGATGATTGTGCGCAATCTGACGAAATTGATGCAAAGATGATAGTAGTCCCATTTCCCACCTTTTCGACCTACATGAAATGGGGTGCAGATTGAAGATGCCTTGAAACAAAATTTGGATTGATAATGATCGGGAGCAACCCGAAGGACCTTCAACCGCAACACTAATGCGGGCCGAGTGGTACATACGCCACGAGAGCCTCCAAAGTGAGCATGGTCACCACTAACCCCCACAAAAGAAATCTGGCTGACCGCCATTCTCCGGTGCGTCAGGAAGCAACCCTAAACAACCAAATACCCACCCAAAAACTCGAACTTTCGCTCCACTCTATATGCCCCTATCCAAAGCTCTGGGGTGTTGATCAGAAAAGGGCACTGAGGCCCTGGAGCGCGACCCCTACGGAAAAACTCCCTCCTACCCATAACCTGGCCAAATATTGTGCATTTCACCAGCAGCACGGTCACGACACCGACCAGTGCTATCGGTTACGCCATGAAATTCAAGACCTTATCGATAACGGGGTGATTTTGCCTCCTGAGAAGCCCAATGTTACTACAAATCCCCTCCCTGCACATAACCAAGCTCCACCACCTAAAAGACTTAATTTCATCCATCTTTGGGGCGTGTCTTATGACCCTAGTGTCTATATCACACCCACCCACTTGCCTAAACGGAGGTGTTCCTCCCCAAGTGCTTGACTTGTGCATGAAGGACAACACCGTGACCCAACCTAAGCCATCGGTGGTGACCCCGAAAACGGAGAGAGAGACCCCGAAGGAGAAAGGGTTGTTGAATCGAGTCTGCGGAATCTGGGAATTCTGATGGGAAGACATCTGATCAAGTGACTACATCTCGTTGATAGGCCAAGATAGGCCCAGGATGGAAGCCTTAGCGAGAGAATTGTGCATGATCAGGAGATAGTGCAGGACGAGGAATCGATGATGTAACAAGTAGGGAGGACTGGCCAATCTCAACTTTTCTGACCAATACCCGGAAGGGCCAGCGGCGATTCGTGGTTCAATTATGAGGATTGATAGAAGCTCTGGGTGGTTGGACGGCGACCCGATGTGGTAGGAGAATTTGAGCGAGCGAGCTTCGGCGGAATGAGAATATCGGACGGCGGAAGGGTGAAGAAGCGAGCATATTATTGAAGCGCCGGTGTTAGAAATTTCGCCCAAGATTGGAACATTTTGAGTCTGAAATGAATGAGCAATCAACTATGTCAAAACAAGCAAGTTTTGAGGATTAGAGAATCGGAAGGCAAAGGCCCATGTGGGAGGCGGAAGGCTGTGTGCACCTGAGCAAGAATCTTTGCGGGTATGTGGATGGAAAGTCTGCAAATGCGAGCAGCCATGCGAGCCAAGCGGATGTTTGTCGATTCTTGATGGGATGTGGTGGGAAGATGAGGATCTTTGTCTTGCCCATCTGATGAAAGGGGAAATGATCAACTGCGATAACACTGGTACACAGAAATCGACCATATGACTAGAGTGGGCGGTATTTCAAGCCTCACTTTGGATCAACGAAGGCGTCCGGAAAGGATAAGGAGGCGAGAGGCGAAGAAAAAGCAACTCGAAGATGAGTAGTGTTGAGACAATTGAAAAAAGATACAAGCGGAACATCTCCATCTGGGAATTGCTTATGGCTTCTCGAGTGCATAGGGAGGCATTTTATCGACCATGGATAAAACAAAGCTTTCAATAGAAACAACACCGGAGCGACTAGTGGGGTTAGTCTTTCGGGAGGAGCTACCCGATGTTGGCGTTAGCGATAAGGAATTACGCTGAGGGCACAAATCACAACAAGCCACTCTACATCTCCGTGGAGTGTAGGGATAAATGGATCCGGTAGTCCTTGTTGATCTGAGGTCCGCCATCAACGTCTGCGGCGAGGGCGACTTCTGCGATTAGTGCGAAAGTCGCGGACTTTATACCAACGATCCAGTCATCGGGGCATATGACAATACAAGCCGAGAGGTGATGGGAGCAGTTAAAATCGAGACCAAGGTTGGGCGGGACGGGAGATAGATTTTCATGTCTTGGAAGTACTGCAACTTTCAATTTGTTGTTAGGGGCGGCCGTGGTGCATCGAAAGCGATATCATCTACTTTGCACCAAATGGTGAAATACCCTATGGGAAGGAGTAGCCATCGTTTTGAGAATTCATCGATTCATCCACCACGGAAGTATCACGCTGATGCGGAGATAGAGCATGGCCTGGAGGACGTGTTCATATCAGGTTTTACCTTGGCTGAGGCTCAGGTCGTACAGAATATCATGGCCGCTAATGAAGGGATATATGTTAGTGCCCAAGCAGTGTACCTCATGAACAAACTCCAATACATCCCCGGGATGGGATTAGGGAAAAGTGGCCGTAAGGGCATTGCAGCGTTGGCCGAAGTGCCGCACAATCCTCATACCTTTGGCTTGGGTTATCTGCCCACCAAGGAAGATTGGGTAAGAAGAGGAAAAGAGATGGCTGGAAGAGCCAAAGCAAAACAGATGGGGAAACCTTTCGAATTGATGCACCGGCCCATCAAGGTACCTTGAGCAGACGTTTCATCAGGAGAAGACTTCCCGATACGTGGTTTTCGAGCCATGGTGAATAAAGAAAAAGCATCTTGGGATTTGAGATTTTCTTTGACTTGCGATTATCTGGGGATGATGTTCTTTGAAAGCGAGCAGAACCCGACAGTTGAAATTTGAACATAGCAAGGAATTGGAGTCTGCGGACCTGAGTTTGAAATGGGGGTAATGGCATGTCTACTTCGGATCCTTTGATCGACGGTTGTGCTTGGGGATGACTCCTCGGTGTCCATGATTAGAGATGAAAGCAGTGTGGGCCAACCGGTGACTATTTTGGATGCATCCATCGCACCCTCCCTCATCTGGCGATCTGAGGAGGATTTTTATCAAGCGACCGGGTCGGGGTAGTGGCCGAATCTGATTCCACCGAGTCTTGTGAGTCGGAATCGGGTTCAGCTCGTCTGAGTCTGAGTCCGTATTCTGGGAGTGATAACCGGATGCCTGATCTGTCGGTCGTCTTTTTCTTTCTCTTTTGAGTCTGTTATATGAGAAGAATTGGACGGTTTGGAAGTATCTAATGAGAATGAGGTAGCTGTGGTTTCAGAGTACTTTTACATGCCTTTGGTTTATTGCTTAAATCGGGACTTTCAAAATTTTGATGAAAAGCAGCGAGGGCGAAATTCCTCGGTTTTGCAGCGACTAATTGAACAAGAGCAAGAGGTTTGTTAAACCCTTAATGGATGAAATCACTCTAGTGAACATTAGTCTTGAGAAGGACCGTGGTGGTCGAGATCGGGTCCACGTTGTCTTCGGAGGAGCGGCGCTTAGTCGCTTTATTAAAAGATTTCAAAGATGTTTTGGCGTGGTCCCACGAAGACATGCAGGAATCGATCTGAGATTATCTGACCGGATCCCTCTTGACCGAGGCTCGACACATCAAGCGAAACTTCGGGAGGATCCGCCCGATTGGGCCATTAAGATCAAGGAAGAGGTCACCAAGCAGTTAGCCTTGGGCTTCTGTTGGTATCTGAATACCCGACTTGGTTGGCCAACATTGTTCGATCTTAGAAGAAGGATGGCGAATCCGGGTATGTGTGGACTTGAGGATTTGAGCGAGCGGTCAGAAGGATGACTTTCCCTTGCCGCATGTCGGCGAGTTGGTGGATTTCCGCGGGGCATGCTTTGCTCTCGTTCATGGATGGCTTCTCGGGCTATAATCGGATAGTAATGGCACGAAGGCGGGAGAAAGGCGGCTTTTACCACCCGTGGGGTACATATTACTCTGAGTGATGCCATTTGGGTTGAAGAATCTTTGGGGCTACATATCAGCATTTGCAACCACAATATTACATGACATGATCCATAAAGAGGTCGAGGTGTATGTGGGCGACATGATTGTCAAGTCCAAAAAGAGGGCCACTACACGCCTTGCAAAAGTTTTTCAAAGGATCGAGAGAATTTAATTTGCGGTTGAATCCTCAAAATGTCGTTTGGTGTTCTGTTGGGGAAAAATCTTTGGGATTTAGATTACACAAAGGGGCATCGAAGTCGACCCTTCTAAAATCAAGGCCATCTTAGAAATGCCACCACCAATGAAAAGGAGGTGCGAGGCTTTACGGGTAAAGTGCAATTCATAAAGGCGGTTTATCTCAAAACTAACCTTAACTTGTGAACCACTTTTGGTCTCTTGAAGAAAGGAAAGAAGTTCAATGGGACGGCCGATGCCAAGCCGCATTTGAGCAGTTAAAGAGTATCTCTGAGAATCCACCGTGTTGTCACCACCAAAGCCGGAAAACCGTTGATCTTGTACCTATCGATGGCTTGAAACTACAATGGTGCATGCTCGCACAAAGTCGGAAGATAAAGTGGAAAGGGCCATCTACTATCGAGCAAGAAGATCTTTGGATTCTGAGACCGCTACACCCACTAGAGAAGGCTTGTTTGGCCTTGGTATGGGCTACTAGGAAGCTGCGGCACTACTGTTAGCTCACTCTGTAATGTTGGTTTCACGACTTGATCCCATCAAATATCTTTTAGAAACCGGTAACTTCTGGGTAGGCTAGCTCGTTGGTTCTTTGTTGCTCTCGAATTTGACCTCAAGTATGTGACACGCAAGTCCGTAAAAAGGAGAAGCGGTGGCGAGTTCCTACCGACCACCGGTTGAAGGGATGAAAGCGGTTGAGTACCTATTCGAGATGAAGCTATTTTGCACATCGAAAATGAGACTTGGGCGATGTACTTTGTGCGGGCGTCAAATCAATACGGATATGGGATAGGGGTGTTCTTGATGGCGCTGAGCGACTCCGTATCCCTTTAGCATTTAAGCTCGGTTCAAAGTCTCGAACAATGAGGCGATCTGAGGCGTGTATTGCGGTTTAGAAGCGCCCTAGAACTAGGGGCAAAGGCGATTGGGCGTCATTGGAGATTCGAACCTAGTTGTGTCTCAAGCGAAAGGAGATTGGAAAGTGAAGGAGGAAAAGATGATAACTTACCACGGACCTTGGATTTGTTAATCCTCGGTTTGAAAAGCTAAATTTCACTCACCTAGTGAGAGAACAACGAGGTTTGCGGATTCGTTAGCAACTCTATCTTCCATGATAGACATCCCATCTGGAGTCGGATCGTCCGGTCATTATTGACGAAATTTGCACTGCCTCTGAGTCAATCTACGCCATAGATGAAGTCTGGGATAACAACCCTTGGTATTACGACATATGGAACTTCTTGGAGAAGGAGGCCTATCCACGAGGAACAAATGCCAAAGACAAGAGGGCCATCGGAAGAATGGTACATTCGGTTTATCATCTGCGGGGTAAGTTGTACAAAAGAGGTCATCTGGAATGCACAAGTGTGTGTGGAAGCGAAGAGTCGGCGCTGATGGAGGCCATCCATGGAGGAGAATGTGGTGCACATATGAATGGGGTGATCTTGTACGAAAGATTCTCGAGACAAGGCTACTCTTGGTCTACCATGGAGGAAGATTGTATCGGTTTTGTTCGGCGATGCCACAAATGCGATTCCGCATAACCGCATGAACATCCCGCCATCAAAGTTATACAACATGACATCACCATGGCCGTTCTCGGTTTGGGGAATCGATGTGATTGAACATTACTCGAAGAAGTCGAATGGGCATGAGTATATCTTGGTAGCAATAGACTATTTCACAAAGTGGGTGAGGCCCAATCTTATCTTGATGTTGAAGGCCGCAAGTCGCATAAAGTTTATCGAAACAACATTATCTGCCGTTATGGAGTCGAATGAGATCATTTGGACAATGGTTCTCACTTCAAGAAAGAGGTGATTGATTTCTTTGGAGAAGTATAATGTGGCTTTTCATAAGTCATCACGTATCGACCCGCAGAGACCAGCGGAGGCGATTGAGGCCGCCAACAAGAACATCAAACACATCTTTGCGAAGATGGTGGAAACCTATCGGGTGGCGGACAAGTTGCCATTAAGCTCTGTGGGACTCTGGGACTTCAATTAGAACTTCATTGGAGCAACTCCTTATTCCTTGGTCTATGGGATGGAAGCCGTTCTACCGATTGAGATTGAGGTTCCGTCATTGCAGTCTTGGTGAGTGTCGGATAAATGATTGGCGATTAGCGAGTAGGTCGAGGAACTCATGCTCTTTGATGAAAGAAGAAATTTGAAAGCAACGTACCATATCCAAGGTTATCAGTTGAGATCGCAGGGCTTTCAACAAGAAGGTTAAGTCTAGGAATTTGAAGGAAGGAGATTTGGTGCTCAAAGACAACGAGCTCCCATCCACGACCCAAGGGGCAAGTTCGAGACCTAATTGAATGGTCCTTATATCATCAAGTCTATATGGTCGAATTGGAGTGTGGTTACGATGGACCTAGATGGCCTAGAGTTCTCCCAACCGATCAACATGGACAAGTTGAAGAAATATTACCTGAGAGGCTCGCTGGGCGAAAACCGGAAGGCGACCTAGAGCAAAATTGAGCACAAAAAATTAGAAAATATAAAAACCTAGCTCGTAAGGTTGAAAACCCGCAAAGGGCGGCCTTGGCAAAAGTTAGAGCGCAAAAGGAGAGTGAAAATACTCGAGTGAACCCAAGCCTGAACTACGTAAGGCTTGATTTCCATCTTAGGGATACGTAGGCAGCTTCGCCCTGAAGTTCAGCCATAAACATTTTCCCCGATCAGCTTTGTCCGTTTGATCATCTTGGCCATCTTTGTCCATCGGTATTCATCGCAATCTCCGGTACAGTGCTATTCAGACTAGGGGCAACTTTCCGTTGCCATGTAGCGCCGCAGTACTATTCAAACTAGGGGCAATTTTCCAATTGCTAGGAATCTGGGATTGTGCATCTCAGTGACAAATTTCAGGTGTGTCCAGTTCTGATCCATATCGAAAATGGTTTTGAAAAGTTTTAATAAAGATGACTTTGTTCAAATAAATCTTTTTACAACTAAGACCATTTATGGGCCAAAAACGGAAAATTTTCAGTACCACAACCTTCAATTTCATTGATTTCAAATAGAGTTCTCTTGCTCTTGCATACAATTGAAGTTGCTTTTTATTACATTCATAAAGAAAACTTGAAAGTACTAATAAAGCAATAAATCCGGGGCATGGTCAAGTCAAATGTCCCTGCGCCCCCTCCAGTGGTGAAGCCTCACGATGCCAAAGTGGGCCCTTCCTGTGCCTCTTCATTAAGCCAATCCAAGCACTCATCAGACAAAGTACAACTGAAAGTGGGAGCGGGGGCCAGGAGCTCTCTCGTCCTCCATGCTGTGGCATACCTGGCCAGCTGTGAGCCTCGGATTAGGAATGCAGCCGGGTACTCTATCCCTTCCGGCGGGCAAGTCTGATCATGACCAAACTGGCGCAAGATACGGAATGGGAAGTAGAAACCTGATGAGTCAAGCCAATCAATTGGATCCGGGTTGACGGGTCATGCTGTAACTCATCATTGGGAGATTGAGCCAAGGGCACCGCCAAGCAATGCGATCTGCGGACAAACTGCACATCCATTCAAACCACCAACCCTCATCAAGGCGTCAACTAAGCGTTACTGAAAAAATAGCATGTTGAATATCTTGGGCAAGAGTCCACGACCTTCAATTTATCCATCAACCACACAGGGAGGGATGAAAAATGAGAGAATAAAGAATAGAGAGAAATACGATGAGAGAAAAAAGTAAGAAAAAGGGTTTTGTGAGAAAAACCGAGCACGAGGCAGTGATGTGAGCAAACCTAAATGTGAGATGGGGTGGGAAACATTACTGCGGTAATAGTGGACTCCTGCTAATCGATCGTCTCTCGGCGATAAAAGGCGTCTAAGCCCATGATGTCTCGGCCAAGACCATGGCAATGCGACTTTGCCCTCCTTCAAGCCTTGGGCAATTTCAATCAGCAGGACCTTTGCCTCCTCCGGGCAGGAGGCGAGCGAAAATGAGATAGTATGCATAGGCGGAGGCGTGCTTGAAAGCCTTACCGTGATGGTCGCCACAATCACCGATCTCGGAAAAAGCACGAGACCAAGCTCGGAACATCTAATGTCCGTCACAAATCGAAGAACGAGCCTCGGTATTGAGCCCACACATTTGTCCTAAGGCTTGAGCATGGCCAAAATGAAATTGGGCGGGATTTCCTCATTGCTTGATTCCATTAGAGCTTGGAAATCTTCGAAAGTGGGACATACCTCTTGCCCGCTAAAGCTAAAGACATGTGTCACCGGGTTCCAGAACCTTGCCGCGGCATGGAGAAACGGAAAATGCAGCGGGGTGCGGCGCAAAGTAAATAGTGCGTTTATGCCAAAAGCCCGGAAATTCAGCTTTTCCGAGCCATTCAAATTGTTAATCCAAGTTGCGAGATTTTGAGCAAGAAATTCCTCCATTTGGAGTAAATCAGTGTGGAAATGAAGAGAACCACGAAGTTGAGACCCTTTTGAAGAAGATAAGGTTGAGTGGAGGACAGGTGGCAACATTCTGCTGGTGCTGACAATTTAGTGCCGACCGGCCATTTATAGTGCCGACCGGCCATCTATTTTGGCCGATGAAGCACCATTTCGGCCGATGGCCATCCCTCACGGCCGGTGGAATTTTGGCTTGACCGGTGGGTCTCTCCATTGTACTCTAAGCTGTTATGTTAAGAATTTGGGAGAATCCCACCACTTCCAATGCCCTTCAGTGATCAATTCTTATGAAGGCGCGTCCATTTGTTTATCGAGTTGTTGTATATTTGCTTATCGAGTTGTATGTCACTCTCTTTAAGTCTTTGTAATGTTTATCGAGGTGTACTCGCGCTTGACTAGTTTGTCGAGTCCTCTATTTTGCTTATCGAGTTGTAATTGGTTTACTACGATTATTACGATCACGATGCTTTGTTTTCATAAACACAAGTTTGATTTGATCGCATTGTGGTGTGAAGCCTTGCGATGCGATGCATAGAACATGCAAGTACAATACCTTTTGAACAAATATTTGTTTCATTTCCATCATGTGTTTTGTAAAAACTCGCAATTTCAAAAAAATTTAAACACTGCCTAGGCGGTAGTAATGCTTAAACTCCTAGTAAAAGGAAAGTAAAAGCAAGAAAATAGCGGTAGCGAGTCTTTGGGTTTGACACTAGGTAACCTCCTCCTTTAAACCGTCGTACCTTTTGCGCCCTTGTTCGGGTCAGTCGTGTGATTTGGTATCTTCATCGCTTAAGGCAGTCCAAGAAATGGCGCCCTCAGAATATAAGCGGAGCTTCGAGTTGACCTCGTACCACAACTTTTGAGAACGATGCTCGGAACTTGCGAAGGGTGTCCCTTCCCGTATCCTTTTATATTTTGGAAATTCCGTTTCAATTATACTGTGTTGCAGTACGTTGCATTTCAACATCATGTTTTACCATGTTCAATTTCAAATTCCTTTTTTTACACATTGCATTGTATGCGTGCTTTGCTTTACTTATATGTGTTCAAGCTCCTTTTTTTATACACATTGCATTGTATGCGTGCTTTGCTTTACTTATATGTGTTCAAGTTCCTATTATACACATTGCATTGTATGCGTGCTTTGCTTTACTTATATGTGTTCAAGCTCCTTTTTTTATACACATTTCATTGTATGCGTGCTTTGCTTTACTTATATGTGTTCAAGTTCCTATTATACACATTGCATTGTATGCGTGCTTTGCTTTACTTATATGTGTTCAAGTTCCTATCATACACATTGCATTGTATGCGTGCTTTGCTTTACTGATATGTGTCCAAGTTCCTTTTTCTATACACATTGCATTGTATGCGCGCTTTGCTTTACTTATATGTGTTCAAGTTCCTACTATACACATTGCATTGTATGCGTGCTCTGCTTTACTCACATGTGTTCAATTATTTGCCTATACTGCGTTACATCGCCACACACCTCAATTGTGCAACATGCATATTGCTAACAATATTGTACTGTTAAGTTTGTTTTCTTTGAGCCGCGATATTGTATGTCTGATTCATTTGAGGCGGTGCAACCGACGAGCCGCCAGTATTGTATCCTCCGCGTGAGGCGTTTTGAGAATTGTATAATTCTCTTACATCCTTTCCGCATTGTAGTGTAGATTGGCGTATGCTAGCTTATAAGCTGTATCGTGCTTCATTCTGACTTTCTTTGCATGATCATAAGTTGTACGGCTTCTTGCATTTTCGATTGCATTTTGCCTTGGTATATATCTTACTTGTTTTGCATGATTGTCTAAGTCTTGACCTTGTCAAAAATGGGTCGTCTACGGGCTTTGACATTCACTCCGTCATTCTTATGACTTAGAGTTACATCAAGAGAACAGCTGTAGACACCCCATTTTTGACCGTCCTCAAGACTTGGACGTCACCGTTGGAACACTCGGTGATTATCTATGTTTGTGTTCGTTTGGAGTTCCCGGTTTTTATGCCGATAAACTCCACATGCAGCCGGTGGTCAATCTCAGCAGCCGATGAGCTCTTCCCCCAGCCGGTGGGGTATTTCAGATCATTTGGAAGGTTTCCTGAAACTTTGGGAGTTTTTGGAGAGGCAAGGCAGTAAAAACAGAAGCAGCAATGCCATGACACGGATTTTCCGGGCAAATCGGATCGAGCATGCATCATTCGCGGACCCCAAGGTAGGGCTGAGGCCCAATTACATTTATTTATTTATTTCATTTAATTTTAATAAATTTGTAATAATTTATTTATTCATTTATTCTTCGGACTGTATTATTATTTTGGTCCCTCTGAGCGAGGGCAAAAATGTAATAAGTGTGTGTGAGTGGGTGTATGTCTTCCAATCCCCATTTCTTTCTCCCTTTTATTTACCCGCTTATGTTGGTAGATTAGGGCACGTCTATCTTAGCATACCTTATGCAATGCATGTGTGCATTCATGCATTTGTTTACATGCATCAGGCCAGGCACATCATGCAAACTGCATCGTACTTTCAATTGCAAATTGAATACGTGATAGTTGTTGCATCTCATGTGCCATGTTTAAGGTTAGCCGAGCCTGTTTAGATTGCACTCCTGTATGTGATGCAGTAGCCATTTAACATGAACTAGGTCATGCATGTTTGCTAACAGTTTCTTGTTTTGTACGAGTGCGATGTAAGTTTTTATGGCTTTAGCATACCGCATGCGTGTGAATGCTTACCATGACAATATGCTTACTATGCGGCTAAGTGCTTACATGATAAACTGTTTGAATGCCTGTGGGTGGAGGTTGGATTGCCTGAGTTGGAACAACTCATTGAAATCCGCATTTTAGCCTACTTGCGAGTAGCAAAAGAAAACAACACGTTTTTCGAGACAAAAACGGATATGCAATGTTTATTCCCAAATTAGGCGATCTAGTCTATACTTGTTTGCTGTGCGCATAACATAGTAATTCTAGGCTAATAACCGGAATAAGAACATGTAATGTTTTCAAAATCAGATATCACGGTTAGTAGAGGCGGTCTTGGACCGGCGAAGAAGGTGCTCATAGTCGACCTTCCCGATCGTACCCAAGCTCCCGAGCCAAGACCACTTTGGTGATGACGGACATGTGGCCTTCGGCACTGAGTCAGGGTTTCCTAAATTTCCCAATTAAAAAATATTTAGGTGGCGACTCTGTAATCTGGCAAAGCAGTCCATGTTTGGCACTACTTTTCAAAAATCTGTTTTCTCAAAACGATTTGCCAGATTTGGACTCTTTGGTTCAGATTAAGAACCGTGACACAAAGGGAGTCCGAACTGTAGCCGAGGTCCCCCGCGGACGTGCTACATCCCTCAATTCTTCACTTTTTACTTTGTTTTGAAAGTGGCTTTGAGCCCCTTGTTGGCTTGATTGTGAAATTGAGGCTCTTATGCCTAATGGTTTTAATCCTCTCTTAAGGGTTTCTACTAACCAACAGCATGAGGCCTCTTTCACGCTCAAGGTACTTGTGGCTTATGCCCTCTTTCCAATTAGAGGACTCTCACTTTGGACTTAATCGATTAAAGTACTAATCGGTAATGTAAAATGTGTAAACAAAATGAACCAAGTAAAACTGGAGCAACATAAGCATATTTGTGTTGCATTGCACGTGTTTGGATTGGACGTTAATCCAAACACACGAAAAATGGGACGTTTCATACTTAAAGTGATGAAACGTGCCACTTTTCTTGGTCACCAACACGCTTAATCATGCGTGCTAGGGTGGTGGTCCTTCAAGTCTTATTTATGCATTCATTAAGCTTGTACAAGCTTGGTTTTCTAGCCTTCATGGATTGAAAATGCTTGGTTGATGGCTTGATAGCCAAGAGCTACACTCCTTTGAGCTTGAGAAATGATAAGGAGTGTTGCAGTACACACATTCCTTGAAAATGCTTTGTTTTGCCTCTGTTGCAGCAAAAGCAAAAGTCCAGAAAATGGGGGTGGCCGACGGGCCACTTGAAGTAGCCGACCGACCACTTAAACTAGCCGACCGGCTAGTTGAGGTGGCCGATCAGCCACCAATGAATTTTTGTGCAAGTGTGTTGCTGTGTTGGAGCAGAGGCAATCTGGAAGTTGGTGCAATTTTCCAAGATCAAATGAGTGCAAAAAAAGGCATCTGATGGAAAGACAAGGGCATTTTTGGAAAGAAGCCACCGAGCATGCATGCATCCCTCGTCTCTCGAGGCTATTTAAATTGCTTTACTAGTTAGTTAGCGTAGCAAATCATTCAATTCGTTTTGTAATATTTTAATTAGCTTAGCATAGCTAGTTATTCAATTGTGTTGTAATAATTAATTAGCTAGAATAGTTAATTAGTTCGTTTAGTAATAATTAGCTTAGCTGATTTATTCAGACCCTCCTTCAAGAGGGTGCAATGTTGTAATAAGTGTGCGTGTGTGTTTGCATGTCTTCTAACCCCACGTCTTTCTCCCTTTTATTTATTCGCTTTCAATGGTTAGCTTAGGGATCATGTTTCGATTAGCATACCTTATGCATGCATGTTTGCATCATTCATTTGTCTTGCATGCACCGAGACTCGGCGCATCATTCAGACTACATTGTATTTCAATACACCTATTTGAATACGTGTTTCAAAGCATGTTATCAAATTGTTGCATTCCTATGCCATCTTAGGTAGCCGAGCCTATTTAGTTGCATTATTGCATGTGTTGCATTAGGCATCTAACATAGTTAGGATCATGCATTGTTTCTAACTAGTTTTTGTTTTGGCTTAGAGTACGCTGTAAGTTTTACGGTTTAGCATACTTGCATGAGTGTGGGTGATGCCATGTTTCGCATACTTGCCATGAGGCTATTTGTTTATATGATTAACTGCTCGAATGCCTGTGGATGAAGGCTTGATTACTTGAATTGGAACAATTTGATGATTGTGAGTTTTAAGCACACTTTGTGAAGTGGCAAATCATGTTTTAAGCCCACTTAAGGGTGGCAAATTTGCGTTTTAGCCCACTTGAGGGTGGCACCTTCAAACCATTTTCGAAAACAAACATGAGTTGAATTCGTTCCAATTTTTGCAATTATAGTTTATACTTACTTGTATGTGTGTCACATAGCAAAGTTAGTCTAATAAGTGGAATAAGAACACATGTGTTTATAAAACAAGATATCATGCTTAGTAGAGGCCAATCCTTTGATCGGGCGAGTGGGGGTGCTCATTTCAGGACCTTCCCCTCTCGTACCCAAGTTCCTGAGCTAAGGCAACTTTAGTGATGATAGACACGTGGCCTTTGGCACGAGTCAGGGTTTCCTAAATTTTTCGAAAATAAAATATTTAGGTGGCGACTCTATAATCTGGCAAAGCAGTCCAGTTTTGGCATTTTTTGATCTAAAATCCAATTTTCAAAATGATTTGCCGGATTGGACTCTTTGGTGTTTATCATTTTCACATTGCACTTTGTGAAATTAGATTCAGAACCGTGATGGGAGTCCAAACTGTAGAACTGATTCGAGCTTCTTCGAAAGGGGAGTGCGAAGAAAGTCGAGTCCACAGTTTCTGGTGACTCTGCTGGGGATTTAGAGAACTTGACTCGAACTCATGATATGTCATTTTGTTTACACTTATGTGCTTCTTTGCATTTGCATCGGTGTGCCTAAGTCACAATGTTCACCATCTGCTATTCCTGAACGGTTTGCCGGAGGCTTGCTTGGAAAAGCTTGCCAAAAGGCTGACTGGTTGCGGGCTCTGCTGCGATGGGAACACAACCCTTGGATCTGGACTACCGTTATACCGTTTGATCCGCCTTTCACTTCTCGGTGTTAGGTGCGAAAGGTATATTAGGTAGTCTTGCTGAGGCACCCTTTTTGACCAATCGACCTACTTGCATATCGGAAGCCGTAGAGACTGTTCCAAACTAGGACAGGTTGCTCACCCGAATGCGTGATTGTATGAAACCGCTTGATTATGTAGTGAACCCCTAGCTCCTGACGAAACTAGGACAGGGTAACCCTGCCCCATCATAAGGGTGTTTTGGCTCTCTTTAATTGGTATGTGTTTTATAGTGAAACTGTATAGGAATGTGCATATCAGTTGCGAGTTTTGTATCTGATTGTTGGGGCAAAATTCAGCAAAAATTATAGTCATGTAGCTATGCTCATATCTATTATGGTGAAAATCAGGCTAAGGTGCTATTTGTTTTCTCTTTTTCAAGGTAGTCCTGGAACTATATCTTCAGAAGGCTCCAATATCCCCCGAGTACAATGGACTTGGGTTGATAGACTTTGTCAGGTCAGAGATTCAATTCAAAAGAGCAACTAGTGTTTCCTTCGCCGATGGCAGGGCAAAGAAGGGCGAGACAGGGCTCATTGGTTCAACTGATCTGACAGTCACCAGTTAGATCACCTTTGTTCAACTCAGCAGACCCTTAATGACACAGAGTCTGGAAGAAGTTGCGGCCATGATAGCAGCATTAAACCAGGGAATCGCCACATATCCAGCCTCGGGACCCTAGCCGAACTTTGACCCACTTCTGCTAGCTAAAGATTTGCAAGGTCCAGATCCTCAAGAAGGGTTGGCTCAAGCTCAGGTTTTCAGACCCTTGGTGGAGCCTAATGAGAGGCTTTATCCCTTTGGTACTAATGATCTCGAACCGACCTCGGTGAAAATTGCGAACCTTAAGAAGCGATTCAAAAAGGCACAGGGCCTTAACTCCATTCCCGACATTGAGGATGGGTACACTGAGGATGCCGTAAGGCTCCCAGATAGATTCAGAATGCCACACATTGACGGTTTCGACGTGTCCGGAGATCCTATGTTATATATCCGGCTTTTCTTGGATGTTCTGAAACATATTGGTCTGACTAAGCCGCAGAAACTCTCTTTGTATGGAAGAACCCTGTCGGGCATAGCAGCCACTTGGTACGCTAAGTTGGAGGATACAGTGAAGCTGAACTGCGAAGAATTGGCTGAGGTATTTGTCGATCAATATTCTTACAATACTCAAGTAGAAATAACCACTCAGGGCCTTGAAGCAACCCACCAGAATCCTACAGAACCTTTTGCGGAATTTGTTACAAGGTGGAGAGCAAAGGCAGCACAGATGATAGATCGACCTTCTGTGAGGGATCAAGTGCGGATAGTGGTGCAGAATCTTGAGACTGATATGTTGCAAAAGTTAATAGTGGCTCCACTGTTCACTTTCAAAAGTTTGCATGAATTGGAGGTTCAAATCGATAATGCGTTCAACATAGGGATTATTCCCAAAACAAGTGAACCGACAAGGAGGGTGATTTCTGGGAGTACCAATGCTAGCGGTAGCACTATTCCCAAACCCACTGAAATCAATACAGTCCCCACAGCTGACCCTTTTGCCAATACCAACCCACAAATAGCTGGCCCAGCCCGAGCTCAAGGCAAAGCTTTCACCCCTCTCTATATGAGCCTAACTAGCGCACTAAAGGTCTTGATGGATAAAGGGTGTCTCAAAGCCCTTGATCCTCAACCTCTGCCTGACCCACTCCCTGCCAGACATAACCCCACTAAATACTGAATATATCATCAGCAGCGCGGTCATGGCACTGATTGTTGTTACCGCCTTCGTCATGAGGTCCAAAATCTCATCGACAACCAGACGATAGCTCCACCTCAAGACCCCACTAACCAAGTATCTCATCCACACCTTAACCTCATCCATACACTGCAATCCACCTATAACCCCAGTATATACATCACCCCGGCTCATCTACCCAAGCCTGAGGTGTTTATCCCAGAAAGCATGGACTTATGCATGATGGATGCACTTGAACCCTAATCATCTCAAACCCATGAACCCACTACTTCTGAGCTAATGAGAATGATTGAAGATCTTCAGAGAACTGTGGCAAATTTAGCTTTCAGGGTTTTGGCTCCATCATCAACCACATCACATGCCAGAAATTTCACGTCAAAAGGCTCCCCAATCTTGGGGCGAGTTGTAATTGAAAATGGCCAACCTGAAGCCATCCCAGGTCTGGGCAATGACATGTCGACAACAACTGGACTCCGCTCTGATATAGCGACCCAATTCCTTGGCAAAGTGGAGGCAAGTGGTAAGAACAAGGATAGGGCAGGCATTGGTCCCTACGACTATCTTCAGTGGGTTATTGAGGCTTTGAAGGCTGAAGGACTAAACAAACAGCAAGTCCTGGCAGTTGTTGCAAAAACTGTGGATGACACTTTTGCCACTCAGGATGAGAGCATTCTGAATCAAGGGACAAGCCAGGATAAGGGTTGTCGTACTAGAAACACCCCTTTCAGCTCCAATCCTACACTCAGAAGAGATCATCAAACCCAGTCAACACTTGCCAACCCCTTTGCTAGTACATCCAATACTCCACAAACCTCGAAGTACCAACCCCGAGGCCAGAGGGTCTTCACCCCACTTTATATGACCTTGTCCAAAGCTCTCCAAATCCTTATAGGACAAGGCCATCTCAAACCCCTTGAGCCTTGGCCTCTCCCAGATCCCCTTCCGGCCAAGCATGATGCTGCCGAGTACTGTGCCTTCCATCAACAAACCAGTCATGGCACTGACAATTGCTTTCATCTTCGCCATGAAGTACAAGATTTGATTGATAACAAGGTCATCGTCGCACCAGGTCCTGCAAAGTCTATCGGTATTGGATCTATGAACTTGGGAGATAATGTGACTATGTGATCGGGAGATGAACCACCTATTGATAGTGCTCATTTTTACTCCAGATGTGGTGAATGGCACGCACTGTTTTGAGCAATGTGCAAATGTTGGTTGTTTTACTTCTTGACTTGGGTATTGAGTCAGTTTTGTTGTGTTGTTTTGAGTCTGTCTTGTTGTATCGAGTTAGTCCTGTTATGTTAGAGTCGGGTGATTTCAGAGGTGTTACCTCGGACATCACTATCTTGTTTTGTGTTTGTCTTTTACACTCTTTCTTTTGAGTTTGTTTATGCCATTGAAGCTAGTTGTGCCAGAAGATCTGAATGAAACAGTAGAGATTTTCACCGACTTTTATGTGCCTTGAAATCATTACATTGACCTAAGTTTTTCAAAACTTTCTAACACTATGATGAAAACAAAGAGGAAGGAATTCCTCAGGATTTGTAAAATTTGATCGATTGAGAGAAAGAGAGGCATGCTAAGCCCTTAATGAATGAGATCATGTTTGTTAATGTGAGTATTGGGAAAGATCCTGGCTTGATCCAGATTGGTTCTGCATTGTCTTCAGGGGAGCTCAAGCGACTAGCTGCTTTCCTACTTTCTTAAAAGATTTCAAAAAAATATTTTGCGTGGTCCTGCGAAGACATGCATGGAATTGCTCTCGAGATTGTATAGTATAGGATCACTCTCAGCCTCGAGACTCGACCCCCTTTGCTTTCAAACCTTGAACCTTAATTCAGAATGTTCAACGATCAACCAAAACATAAGGCTTGTATGGCTGGATCAGAGGCAGTCCTTGAACTAGAGGCAAAATGGTCAGATCAAGATGGTCAGATGTCATTAAAGGAAGCTTGCAAAGCTAGATCAAAAGTAGCCCTCGAACTAGGGGCAAAAATGTTAAATGTGCTGAAAGATTCAAAAAATGGGTCATTTCGCAAACCAATGAAGACCGGCAAGAAAGCCAAATCCCAGAATCTGAGAGAAGAGAAATTATCGCTAAAGGACAATCGTGTTCCTATCCACAACACTAAGGACAAATTCCGACCTGGTTGGATGGACTCCAACATCATCAATGAACAACAACCATTCTCCTAGATTCAGATGGCTTTGAGATCTTAAAACTGATCAACATGGGCAAGTTAAACATTTTTATCCTTGAGAGGCTCGCTGGGCCAAAAACCCAGAAGGGCAACCCGGGCAAAAGTTAGAGCCAAAAAGAAGAAAAAGAACAAAAATGAAAAAATGGAAATGAAGAAAAGGAAAAGAAAAGAAGAAGAAAAGAACAAAAATGAAAAGAAAAAAGAAGAAAAAGAAAAGAAAAACAGAGCTCGCAAGCTTGAAAACCCAGAAGGGCGGCCTTGGCAAAAGTTAGAGCGCAAAAGGAGAGCGTCAACACCCGAGTGAACCTCGACCCGGAACTATGTACGGCATGATTCCCATCTTTGGGATACATAGACAATTTCATCCTGAAGTCCGACCCCAATCATTTTCAGCCTACTTGGCTTATCCATGTTGATTGGTTTATCCTTGTTCAAACTCGGCTATCTTATCCATGTGCAAATTGGCTTGTCTTTGTTCAGACTCGGTTGTCCTATTCCGTTGGAAGATTCAGGTGGAAGACAATTCAAGTTCAGATCTGAGGTTGTGCATCTCAAGAGTAGATTCTATGTTGGTCGAGCAATGGCCATTTGCAAAAATAGTTTTTGAGAATTTTTAATGAGGTTGACTAATTCTTTCAAAAATTATTCTATTTTTCCAAAACTGGACCATTTCTTGGACCCAAAAAAGGGAAATTTTTCAGTACTCACAACCTGACTTGCATGATTTTAAATTACAAAATTGGATAAGCATGTTAATCTAACTATCATATTGGTCGAAATTGTTTTAGTAGAAAGCCAAAACAAAAAATGGCCAAAATGATGAACTAGGGGCATAGTTTGAGTCAGGCTTTCTATCTTTTCCCCGTTGTCAGCATACTTGCCAAAAAAGAGGCACCACATACTCGCCAGAAAGGGCACAACTGAAGCTAACATCAAAGGGCTGAAAGCTCTCTCATTCACTAAGCAGCGAGGTATCAAGCTAAGTGCGAAGCATGAATTGGAAATGGAGCTGGATATTTGTTTCCCTCATCTGGGACGATCACGCTCAAACTGGCGTTTGACCCAGAATGGGGATGTAGAAAATGTAATGTGTGGAACTAATCAATTGAATACCTAGCCCGTGAGATGTATTGTAATTCATCTCGGTCAGGCTAAGCCAAGGGCATTGTCAACTTACGTCAAATGTTGATCTGCTGCGCATCTGGTCGCACCATAAGCCCTTTGTGTGAGAAGTTCACAAGTTGTGAGCGAAAGAAAAAGAATCTAATAGAATACTACGGGCAAGAGCCCACAACTTCCTATTTATCCATCAATTGCGCAGGGGAGGGATACAAAAATAAGAGAGATTAAAGAATAGAGAGATGTGAGTTGAGAGAAAAAGTGAGAAAATGGCTTTTTCAGAGAAATAGAGATTGAGTGCCATAGTGACGTAATAATCACAAATGAGAAAGGGTGGGAAACAATACTTGGAGAAACAGGCTCCTCGTGGATCGAGAGGTCTCCCATCGATGGATAGCAGAATGTCCGAATGTTGTGTTTGTTGTTTTTGGTTTGTCTCGATTCTTGTTTTGAGTTGTTTTGAGTGTCAATAGATGTGTTTAGGTTGTTTTACCTATGTTTTTCCTTTGTTGAGTCATTTTGATTGTGGTTAGTCGTAGACTCAATACCCGGTTAAGAACTCATTCTCACTCTCAATTTCAAAAAATTCGTTTTGTGCTCAGAGTGCTATGCTATTCTCCACATTTGTACAAAGGAAGATCCTTTCTTTCATGAACTACAAGGTTCAACCCAGGTCATGTGTGAACAATAAAACCAGGACCTATATGAAGTTGCATAGGTTCCGGGCTGCAAAGCAAAAGAAAAGAGAGAAAATTTGGAGCATCTTAGTGTGTTTCAACTTCGGCAAATTCCAAGAATACATTCCAGGTGCACCTTCTTAGGCCTCACCCTTCTCTGGAGTATGAGTGTATCTCGACCCCAAGTGTAAGCCTACTTCAAGTCAGAATGGCAGTCTAAGCAGTACCCGAGGTTTTCACATACAGATGTTACCCCTCGCCAATATGAACGGGATATATCCTTTTTGAGCTGAGCATGTTGCAAAGTCCTCCGAGAGGTAAAATTGGAGGCACCAAAGTACATATTTGATGCCCCTCTATTGCATAGAATGCGCATTTTTACATACACTTCTGTTGCATATGTGCCGCACATTGTTATGATTCATGCATAGAATATGTTTGCTTTCAATTCCGCATAGAATATGCTTATGTTTCATGCACGGAACATGCTTTTGATCATGCATAAAATATGCTTTTATTCATGCATAGAACATGCTTTCAGTGAACATCCTGCATCGGTTGTTTATCTTGCATGGAACATGCATTGTCAATGTATTGCATTGTGAACCAATAATCTCACTCTGTGCATCTATCGCACAATAATCTCACTCAGTACATTTATCACGCCAATCATTCACTTTGTATCACACTCGCACTATTTTGTGCAATTTACACTTGTGCTTTCTTGCGCATCGCACTTTCTTGTGCAATTTATACTCGTGCTTTCTTGCGCATTGCACTTTCTTGTGCAATTTTACACTCGCGCTTTCTTGCGCATCGCACTATCTTATGCATTTCATTACATGCTCTCATCTTGCATAGAAAATGCTCATATCTTTTGCATAGAACTTGCATCGCGCTATTTTGTGCTCCTTACATGCACTCATTATCATGCGCGCTATTTTGCGACCTTTACTTCTGTCGTTAGTGCATTGCATCGCGCTATTTTGCGAACCTTACCTGCACTTGTTTGTGCATTGCTCGCGCTATTTTGCACACCTTACCTGCACTCGTTAGTACATTGCATTGCACTATTTTGCGCACCTTACCTGCACTCGTTAGTGCATTGCATTGCGCTATTTTGCGCACCTTACCTGTACTCATTAGTGCTTTGCATCGCGCTATTTTGCGCACCTTACCTACACTCCTTAGTGCATTGCATCGCGCTATTTTACGCACCTTACCTGCACTTGTTAGTGCATTGCATGGCGTTATTTTGCGCACCTTACCTACACTTGTTTGTGCATTGCATCGCGCTATTTTACGCACCTTACCTGCACTTGTTTGTGCATTGCATCGCGCTATTTTGAGCACCTTACTTGCACTTGTTTGTGCTTTGTATCGCACTATTTTGTGCATTCACATTGTTGTCACTATGTTGTGCATTCACATTGTTTACATTGTCATGTGCACCTTGCATCGCACTGTCATGTGCACCCTGCATCGCACTATCTTGTGCACCTACATCACACTATCCTGCGCATTCACCTGTGTGGCATTGTCTTTTGCATCCCCTGCATTACACTGTCTTGTGCACCTGTATAGCACTGTCTTGTGTACCTGTATAGCACTGTTTTGTGCATTCCTTCATCGCACTATTTTGTGCATTTCAAATCACTCGCATTATCTTGTGGATTTCATTGCATCGCGCTATTTTTGTGCACCTTGTAGCGCACTATCTTGTGCATTCACATCTGCTTCGTGCATTCACTTGCATTGCACTGTCTTGTGCATTCACACTCTTTTGTGCATTATACGTATTTTCTCGCACATCGCACTGTCTTGTGCACCTACATTGCACTGTTTTGTGCATCTTGTTAGCACTGTCTTGTGCATTTCAACCTGCATCGCACTGTCTTGTGCACCTGTATAGCACTGTTTTGTGCATTCACGTTGCCTCGCACTGTCTTGTGCACTCCCCGGTCTAGGAGACCTTAAATCCTCTAAAGGTGCAATTTCTTTGGTGTTTGTCGTGCCCGACCGACTTCCCGGTGGTCTGGTATAGCCACCTGCCTGTGTTTGTAGTGAGTTCCTAAGAGATCAACTGAGACGGTGCAAACTAGAGTTCGAATGGCGATGCCTAGAGCGCAAAGGTTCAGAATTTCAGAGACTAAAGTCTGGTTTAAATACCCAGGGGTGTATCATTAGCTTGAAATCTACATGGCAGCCCCATAGGTTAAGGTATCGTGTGTACGCCTCGATTTTGGATACTGAACCTACCTACTCTATCACCTTGTTGGAGAATAGGGAAAGTTACGAAGATAGCCAGGGAGAAAAGTAGTACCTACAGTTCGGAAACGCAAGATGCAGAAGAGAAAGAACCCCAACAGCATAAGGTGAGTCATCACCAATTGCCTCTGTAAGGTACCTTCACTTCCTAGCTAATACATCATCTATTACGTCTATTGCATTGCATATAGCATTTATCACATGCATCTACTACATTATCCATTTTATCGCCTGCATCCTTTCCATGTTAAGCTTAGTCTGGCATGTGCTCATACATTTCCTTTGTTGAAGCATGGTTCTATGATAATGTGCAGGCATCTATTCCACTAAGAGAATTGTGGTCTGAGGGTGTTGGCATCTTTTCTGTGTTAGACGTGGTCTGTTTTGTGTCCATACCTTTTCTAGATAAAATGTGGTATGGCCTGCGCCCTATTCTATGCATCCATTGCATCGTATTTTGTTTTGTTGCATTCAACATTAGGATCACGATCTTTCCTCAGCAGATTATTCCTCACTTATATCATGCCACCCAATTACTTGTATTCTTTCTATGAAACACACAGTTCTGCATGTGCACACGCCTATTCCACTAAGATAATTGTGGTTTGAGGATTCCGGCACCTTTTTTGTGTTAAATGTGGTTTGATGTTGCATCTCCATCCCTTTATGATATTTGTGTGGTTTTGGACTGTTTGTGGTTTGATGTTTGAATTATGTTGCATATCATGTGCATTGTTTCATTGCATTGCATATTGTTTGTATTGTTTTGTTGCATTGCGTATCATTTTGCATTCTGCTCCTGAACTACACTGGTTTGATTCCTCGCAAAAGGATACATAGGCAACCCTTGGGTTCAACCAATTACATTTTCATTTTGTTTATTTGTCCAAGTCTTCAGCCTTGTCAAAAATGGGTTGTCTTTGGGCTTTGACATTCACTCACGTCATTTCCTGACTTCGAGCTCTGTTAAAGAGGGGCAACTGTAGACACCCCATTTTTGACCGCCCTTAAGACTTGGGTGCTACTGATTACTTACTTGATGGTGCAGGCTATGTTGTGTAAAGGGTTCGATTTCTTCAGCAAGGGGAGCGTCAAATCCCAAGCCTTACACCCCTTTTGGACCAAAGCATTTTGACCAAAATGATTTTAGACCTTAAAACCCTCTCTTTCAAAACATTTTTGAAAAAAGTTTCTACGTTGTTCCGTGGCTCGCATTTCGTTAAATGTTGCGTTTTTCAGTAAACCGAGCAAGGACAAAGTGGAAATGCATGAAAGAGAGGTGAAATTTTTGAAAAATCTTCCAAAACATCTTGTTTAGAGGTTTGGAGGTGGAGAAAATTGGAGGAGAGGGAAGAAACCTAGTTGGGGGAAGAAGTTGGGCATAAACCATTAGGAGAGAGTCGAGCAGCCCTTGCTAAATCAGGCCTATCCGTTTGCACACTTGGATTTCAGCTATGAGCCCACCACCATTGGAAAGTGGACTTCCAGGGCTTTATTTTGCACTCAAGAATCTCTTAAATCCATGTCCGGATGAGGGAGATATGGTTGATTGAAGTTAGGCATTAATTCGATTGAGCTGAAAATGAGCATACTTCACTAAAATGAGCATAACTTCTTGCACACTTGGAATTTTGATGTGAGGTTGGAAAGAAGACTTCCAGGGCTTCAAATTAGGCTAAACAATGACCTACAAAGGAGTCCAGATAAAGGAGATTTGCCTGCTTGAAGTTGGGGCCAGAAACTAGTTTTTACTTTCCAACCACAAGTGAAGCTTGTCGGCCACAAATGGAGTTTCCCCGCCATAGGTCAGCCAGAAGTGACCCTTGTCGGCCACCACTGGTGGCTGGTCAGCCACCAATGGTGGCCGGTCGGCCACAAGTGTCCAGGAAGCTCAAATTTTGCAGATATTTCTTCTCCAGTTGTTCTACACTGTGCCGGCTGTCTCTAAATCAGATATTTTTGACCAAGGCTCTCTTTTTTCTATATATAGAGGCCATATCTCTCATATCGCAAGGTTAGCAAATTTTGGGAGCATCTCCCTCTAAAAATCCCCTCTCTACAATTCTCTCTCTCTAGATTTCTGTCTCTCTTGCCCTTTTGTGCATAGAAGTAGAGATACACTTCTCCTTTGCCTAGAGATCCTTGATCAAAGTTTCTTATCTTGGAGCTGAGATTCTTTAAGGCTTAGTTTGAGCTCCTAAGCGTGGTTTAAGCTCAGAATTGTGACTATTTTTGTGCTGCGCTTCAAGAGGTAAAAGTCTAACCTTATAGGCTTTATTTTAATCACTTGCTTTGCCATCTCTTTACACTATTTTTGAGCTGGTTTTCAACTATACAAACCTCTATTTTTCAGTCCTAAAAATGGTGGTTTGAGCCTATTTTAAGCTAGGGGTTTGTCTCCCCTTTTTGCTCTTTGGCTTGTGAAACCTTTTGTGCCATTTCTTACCATCTTTACATTGATTTTTTTGGCCCTTTTACACACTGAAATCTAGAGTTATTTTAGTGATAAAAATCAACTTTTGAAGTCCCAAATAGGAGGGGTTAGCCACCCCTCCTTGTGTCTTGCTTCCATGCCTAGGTTGCTTCACATATTAGTTTGATTTTGTAGCTTGTGTTAGCTTAGTTTAAGCATGTTTTAGGCTCTATTTTTGCATGTTTCAACTCATTTTTGGGTTGGTTGGAGCATTTGTTGCTTGCTTTTTGTACTTGTAGTGCAATTGTGCTTACTAGTCTGGCAAGCCTAATGGTTTAGCCTATTTTTGTAGCTTGTGTTAGCATAACTTCAGGTTGTTTTAGCTACTATTTTGGCCTACTTTAACTATATTTTGGGCTGGTTAAGTCCTTCGAGGCTTGTCTTGCATGGCTATAGTGTAATGGTCTTCACTAGCTCATTGTTTTAAGGCTTTAAGCATGCTATGCTTGAATTGTTTGCATGTTATAGCATCATTTTACATATGATTTCGGTGTATATAGCTCTGTCACACTATCTGTTATTTCACTCTTTCATTACTTTTGAGAGTTGTGTTTTGAGTCTTGTTTGCAAACTAACATGTGAGGATGTTTTTCTTGCCATTTGTGCCTCAATCTCAGCATGTTTTAGCCACTAATTTGGCATGTTTTAACTCTATATGGAGCTGGTTTGGTCAATTGAGCTTTCTGCTGCATGCTTATAGTGTTGTCATCTTCACTAGCTTAATGTTTAAGCTCTTAGCATGTCTTGCATGACTGAAATATCTGCAATCTCCCTCAATTCTTCACTTTTTACTTTGTTTTGAAAGTGGCCTTGAGCCCCTTGTTGGCTTGATTGTGAAATTGAGGCTCTCATGCCTAATGGTTTTAATCCTCTCTTGAGGGTTTCTACTAACCAACAGCATGAGGCCTCTTTTACACTCAAGGTACTTGTGGCTTACGCCCTCTTTCCAATTAGAGGACTCTCACTTTGGACTTAATCGGTTAAAGTACTAATCGGTAATGTAAAATGTGTAAACAAAATGAACCAAGTAAAACTTGAGCAACATAAGCATATTTGTGTTGCATTGCACGTGTTTGGATTGGACGTTAATCCAAACACACGAAAAATGGGACGTTTCATACTTAAAGTAATGAAACGTGCCACTTTTCTTGGTCACCGACACCCTTAATCATGCGTGCTAGGGTGGTGGTCCTTCAAGTCTTATTTGTGCATTCATTAAGCTTGTACAAGCTTGGTTTTCTAGCCTTCATGGATTGAAAATGCTTGGTTGATGGCTTGAGAGCCAAGAGCTACACTCCTTTAAGCTTGAGAAATGATAAGGAGTGTTGCAATACACACATTCCTTGAAAATGCTTTGTTTTGCCTCTGTTGCTCTCTGTTGTAGCAAAAGCAAAAGTCCAGAAAATGGGGGTGGCTGACCGGCCACTTGAAGTAGCCGACCGGCCACTTAAACTAGCCAACCGGCTAGTTGAGGTGGCCGACAGCCACTTTTGTAGCCGATCAGCCACCAATGAATTTTTGTGCAAGTGTGTTCTTGTGTTGGAGCAGAGGCAATCTGGAAGTTGGTGCAATTTTCTAAGATCAAATGAGTGCAAATAGAGGCATCTGATGGAAAGGCAAGGGCATTTTCGGGAGGAAGCAACCGAGCATGCATGCATCCCTCGTCCCTCGAGGCCGTTTAAATTGCTTTACTAGTTAGTTAGCGTAGCAAATCATTCAATTCGTTTTGTAATATTTTAATTAGCTTAGCATAGCTAGTTATTCAATTGTGTTGTAATAATTAATTAGCTAGAATAGTTAATTAGTTCGTTTAGTAATAATTCGCTTAGCTTAGTATAGCTTAGCTGATTTATTCAGACCCTTCTTCAAGAGGGTGCAATGTTGTAATAAGTGTGCGTGTGTGTTTGCATGTCTTCTAACCCCACGTCTTTCTCCCTTTTATTTATTCGCTTTCAATGGTTAGCTTAGGGATCATGTTTCGATTAGCATACCTTATGCATGCATGTTTGCATCATTCATTTGTCTTGCATGCACCGAGGCTCGGCGCATCATTCAGACTACATTGTATTTCAATACACCTATTTGAATACGTGTTTCAAAGCATGTTATCAAATTTTTGCATTCATATGCCATCTTAGGTAGCCGAGCCTATTTAGTTGCATTATTGCATATGTTGCATTAGGCATCTAACATAGTTAGGATCATGCATTGTTTCAAACTAGTTTTTGTTTTGGCTTAGAGTACGCTGTAAGTTTTACGGTTTAGCATACTTGCATGAGTGTGGGTGATGCCATGTTTCGCATACTTGCCATGAGGCTATTTGTTTATATGATTAACTGCTCGAATGCCTGTGGATGGAGGCTTGATTACTTGAATTGGAACAATTTGATGATTGTGAGTTTTAAGCACACTTTGCGAAGTGGCAAATCATGTTTTAAGCCCACTTGACGGTGGCAAATCCGCATTTTAGCCCACTTGAGGGTGGCACCTTCAAACCATTTTTGAAAACAGACATGAGTTGAATTTGTTCCAATTTTTGCGATTATAGTCTATACTTGCTTGTGTGTGCGTCACATAGTAAAGTTAGTCTAATAACCGGAATAAGAACACGTGTGTTTATAAAACAACATATTGTGCTTAGTAGATGCCGATCCTTTGATCGGGCGAGCGGGGGTGCTCATTTCAAGACCTTCCCCTCTCACAGCCAAGTTCCCGAGCTGAAGCAACTTTGGTGATAATAGACATGTGGCCTTTGGCATGAGTCAGGGTTTCCTAAATTTTCCAAAAATAAGATATTCAGGTGGCGACTCTGTAATCTGGCAAAGCAGTCCAGTCTTGGCATTAATTGATCTAAAATCAATTTTCCAAATCGATTTGCCGGATTGGACTCTTTGGTGTTTATTAGTTTCACATTGCACTTTGTGAAATTAAATTCAGAACCGTGATGGGAGTTCGAACTGTAGGACCGATTCAAGCTTCTTCAAAGGGGGGTGCGAAGAAAGTTGAGTCCACAGTTTCTATCGACTCTGCTGGGGATTTAGAGAACTTGACTCAAACTCATGACATGTTGTTTTTTTTACACTTATGTATTTCTTTGCATTTGCATTTGCATCGGTGTGCCGAAGTCACAGTGTTCGCCATCTGCTATTCCTGAACTGTTTGCTGGAGGCTTGCTTGGAAAAGCTTGCCAAAAGGCTGACTGGTTGCGGGCTTTGCCACGATGGGAACACAACTCTTGGATCTAGACTACCGCTGTACCGTTTGATCCTCCTTTCACTTCTCGGTGTTAGGTGCGAGAGGTATATTAGGTAGTCTTGCTGAGGCACCCTTTTTGACCAATCGACCTACTTGCATATCGGAAGCCGTAGAGACTATTCCAAACTAGGACAAGTTGCTCACCCGAATGCGGGATTGTATGAAACCGCTTGATTGTGTAGTGAACCCCTAGCTCCTAACGAAACTAGGACAGGGTAACCCTACCCCATCATAAGGCTATTTTGGCTCCCTTTAAATAGTATGTGCTTTACAGTGAAATTGTCCTGGAATGTGCATATCAGTTGCGAGTTTTGTATCTGATTATTGGTGCAGAATTCAATAAAGAGTACAGTCATTCAGCTATGTGTAGACACCCCATTTTTGACCGTCCTCAAGACTTGGACGTCACCGTTCGAACACTCGGTGATTATCCATGTTTGTGTTCGTTTAGAGTTCCCGGGGGGCTCGGCTACGCGCCTTGCCTCAGGATCTCCAAACTTGATCGTGTTGTGTCTGGTTTTGCACCAAACACCTGTGTTTTGTCTTAGAAGGGCAAGGAATGGCTTATTAACCATCCCCACACACCACCGGCCCTCCCCTACCATCACCGGCTACGCACTGGTTACACCGGCACTTGTTTGTTAAAAGCTTTGGCCGATCGGCACTTTATGTTGCCGACCGGCACTATTTTGTGCCGATGATCTTTTTTTGTGGCCGACGTGCATTTTGTACACCTCTGAGGCATGGTGCATGCCAGCTGTGCCAGCTGGAATGCACCCTCACACTCCCCCGTGCACAGGTGTGACCATTTTGCACCCTTTGCACCCTTGAACCCCCTAAGCTTCTAGAAGCTTGACCCTTTGGCCAAAGCTTCTTGGAGAAGCTTGGCCAGCTATCTTGGCTTCTCCAAGAAGCCAAGACCCATTTGCACCTCTTGCCCATTTTCCTTTGCTTAGCCATTAAGTCTTAGGCTTGCCTTGGCCTATATAAGAAACCCTTCTCTCCATTTGTTGGAGGTTAGCCATTTCCAACACAAAAACCAGAGCTTATATCTATATATCTCTGATATATATCTATCTATATCTATATCTTCCCTTCCCTCATCCATTGTGTGTGTTTCTTGGCCCAAATAGTGTGTTTTACCTTACTTTTGCACCATTACACACACTATTACACCTAGCTCCGAGATTGAGGGACTTGGAGGGTTGTTTGTTGTGATTTTGGACTGGTTTTGATCATTAGAGGAGGGCTGCACCACTGGTTCTTCAAGGAGTCTTCAAGGGTAAGCATGTTGCTTTAGTTTCCCCAAACTAGCACTAGCTTTCTACCTGTCTTGCTTTGTGTTTTTGGCTTTGTGTTCAACATAAAAAAGTCTTATATTTTCTTTCTTTAGAACCTTCATTAAGGTCACTTGGGGGTTTGAGCACAAACTCACCCTCTTAGGCTTTGTTTTGGCTATTTTAGCCCCTTTTCTTGAAACCTTGTTTAACTTGGTGTTTTTGGTTTTCTCACCACTGAAAACCAGTGGGTTTTCAGTGGTGAGGGAGGTATTTTGGAGTCGTATATAGGGGAGGGACACCCCCCTCTCCTTTGTCCCTCTTTGGTCTTTACTTTGGCTCACATAGTAGCATGCATTTTTAGCCTTATATGCTTTCATTTCAAAGCTTATTTGGGTGTTTTGGATCATATATCATCTCTATTTTTGGTTGGCTTTGTGGTCCTTAGCATGCTTCTTATACTTGCTTTGTAATGCTCTAGTTTGCCTAGAAACGAGCCATGAGTTTAGGCCATGTTTCTTGCATGTATGAGCCTCACTTCATGAAGATATTAGCATCATTTTACCATGCCTAGAGGCTGTAGGCCACTGATTTTGCCATGTTTGGTATGTTTGATAAAGTTTTTTTTGCATTAAGGCTTGTTAGTCTTAAGATGTGAGTTCTTAGCATGCATTTGGTTAGGCTATTTTAGTGATTTGGAATCATCTAATATGCTATCTCAGTCCTTATGCCATGCTTATATGCCTCCATGTATCATCTCTCCCATCTTTTGAAATGTTGGTCTCTTATGCTTTAAAGTGAGCATTGTGCATGCTTGTATGTTTAGAGCATTTGGGCTGCCTTGTTGTTGGGTTTTGGGGGCTCCTCATTTCATTTGTCAAAATCTATTTTTGGTGGTCTAATATATCCCATGAGTGGCCATGTTAATGGTAGCAAGGAATGCTCCCCTTGTGCCTTAACCTTAGGCCCTTTGACTTGCATGTTTGCATAGGTAATTGGTCACCATTTTGGGCATGTTTTGCCACTGTTTTGGGTTGGTTTGAGGGCTGCCCCATTGTGGTCTAGTCCACCATCACATGCTTGCCTCATGTCTATCGCTTAATTGATTCATTAAGTGTTGTAGTATGTTGGTCTTATTGCTTGATTGGTCCATGTTTACATGACATTTGCACCTTGTATACTCTAGCATTTTGCATGCTTAACATGGTAGTTGCATGACATTTGGTGTGCTTGCATCCTAATTCCCATGTTGCATCATTTGAGCTATGTTGCATACATGCATTTCATGGCTTGGTTTGGGGTTGTCAAACCAAGCATAAGGGTTGAGGGACGTTCACACTACAAGTGGTGCAACTTATTTCAACTCTTGGTCCCCAAGGCCCTTGACCAACACATGATAAGGTCTTGGTTTCATTTGTGTGTTTGCATGCATTTTTACATTAAAATGCAATCTTGGTTCCTTAGGCTATCATGCACCAAGATGCATAGTTGATGGCCCAAGAACCAAGGGTCATGCTTCCTTGAGTCCCATACATGATAGGGAGCATTGACCATGCTTACATTTGCTCTAAAATCCATATCATGCACTGTCTGCCTGCTGTTGCTGTCAAACTGTCCTCTGCAGGAATTTTGTGCCGACCGGCAGTATAGAGTGCCGACCGGCACTTTATGGGTAGCCGATAACCTCTCAAGAAGCCGGTGATCATTTTACATGGCCGGTGGCCATTCCATCCAGCCGGTGGTGTACAGAAGCATGCAAGGAAGGTGTTCTGGGACTTTGGCAATTTTTGGAGAGACAGGGCAGTAAGAACAGAGGCAGTAGTGTCATGATGCGGGTTTCCGGGCGAGTCGGATTCGAGCACGCATCATTCGCGCATCCCGAGGCAGGGCTGAGGCCCCTCTTTTTTTGTTATATACTGAATTTAATTTGATAATTAGAAATTTCTGTAATAATTTATTTATTCTGTATTTGGACTGTACTATTTGGGACTGTATATTCTTTTGGTCCCTCCGAGTGAGGGCATATTTGTAATAAGTGTGGGTGAGTGTGTGTATGTCTTCCAACCCCCATTTCTTTCTTCCCTTTTATTTACCTGCTTATGATGGTAGATTAGGGCATGTTTAAAATTAGCATACCTTATGCAATGCATGCGTGCATCCATGCGTTTGTTGACATGCATCGGGCTCGGTACATCATACAAACTGCATTGTATTTCAATTCCAAATTGAATACATGTTATTTGTAGCATCCCACATGCCATGTTTAGGATAGCCGAGCCTGCCTAGATTACATCTTTGCATGTGTTGCATTAGACATTTCAGTATGCTTAGGTCCATGCATGGATTTCTGATGAGCTTCTGTTTTGGCTTGGAGTACTATGTGAGTTTTTTATGCTTTAGCATCCCTGCACGTGTGTAAGTGTTGCCATAATAGCATGACTATCATGAGGCTAAGTGCTTATGTGATATAACTATTTGAATGCCTGTGGATGGAGGTCAAATTACCTAGATTGGAATAATGCATTAAAACTGTGAGTTATAAGCCCACCAGATAGTGGCAAAACTGTCTTTTCTAAAAGCCCACTTGAGGGTGGCAAAACCTGCATTTTAGCCTACTTGCGAGTAGCAAACCATTTTCAAAACAAACATGTAGTGTTTTGTTCCAATTTAGCCGATTTGGTCTATACTTGTTTGCTGTGCGCATAACATAGTAATTCTAGGCTAATAACTAGAACAAGAACACATAACGTTTTCAAAAAGGGATATCACGGTTAGTAGAGGCCGGTATTCGGACCGGGCGAAAGGGGGTGCTCATAGCTGACCTTCCCCGATCGTACCCAAGCTCCCGAGCCAAGACAACTTTGGTGATGACGGACACGTGGCCTTCGGCACTGAGTCAGGGTTTCCTAAATTTCCCATTTAAAAAAAAAAAATATTTAGGTGGCGACTCTGTATCTGGCAAAGCAATCCATGTTTGGCACTTCTTTCAAAAAATCTGTTTTCAAAACGATTTGCCAGATTTGGACTCTTTGGTTCAATATTAAGAACCGTGACATTTTGAGTCCTTTGAACTGTAGTGACCCAATGTCGAACCAGAACGGGGGGGACTCGCACTCCCTCCCAGGGATGCGTTCAGGGACGTCTACACTATGCTCGTATCTATTCTGGTGAAAATCAGGTTAAGGTGCTGTCTGTTTTCTCTTTTACAAGGTAGTCTTGGAACTATATCTTCAGAAGGCTCCAATATCCCCCGAGTACATTGGACTTGTGTTGATAGACTTTGTCAGGTCGGAGATTCAGTTCAAAAGAGCAACTAGTGTTTTCTTCGCCAATGGCAGGGAAAAGAAAGGTGAGACAAGGCTCATTGGTTCAACTAATTCGACAGTCACCAGGTGGATTACCTTTGTTCAACTCAGCAGACCCTTGATGGCACAGAGTCTGGAAGTAGTTGTGGCCATGATAGCAGCATTAAAACCAGTGAATCGCCATGCAGGATGATACCAATGCTGAAATGCAACGCCCATTTAGGGCACCTACCACACATCCAGACTCGGGACCCCAGCCGAACTTTGACCCACTTCTACCAGCTGAAGATTTGCAAGGTCTAGATCCTTGAGAAGTGTTGGCTCAAGCTCAGGTTTTCAGACCCCTGGTGCTGCCTAATGAGAGGCTTTATCCCTTTGGTACTAATGATCTCGAACCGAACTCAGTGAAAATTATGAACCTTGAGAAGCAATTCAAAAAGGTACAGGGCCTTAACTACACTGAGGTTGCCGTAAGGCTCCAAATAGATTCAAAATGCCACACATTGACTGTTTCGACGGGTCTGGAGATCCTATGGTACATGTTCGGCTTTTCTTGGACGTTCTGAAATCGATGGGTTTGACTAAGTAGAAATAACCACTCAGGACCTTGAAGCAACCCACCAGAATCGTACAGAACCTTTTGTGGAATTTGTTGCAAGGTGGAGAGCAATGGCAGCACAGATGACAGATCGGCCTTTTGAGAGGGATCAAGTGCGGATAATGGTGCAGAATCTTGAGCTTGATATGTTACAATAGTTAATAGTGGCTCCACTATTCATTTTCAAAAGTTTGCATGAATTAGGGGTTCAGATCGAGTATGCGTTCAACAGAGGGATTATTCCCAGAACAAGTGAACCGACAAAGAGGGTGATTTTCGGGAGTACCAATGCTAGCGGTAGCACTATTCCCAAACCCACTGAAATCAATACAGTCGCCACAGTTGACCCTTTTGCCAATGCCAACCTACAAATAGCTGGCCTAGCTCGAGCTCAAGGTAGAGCTTTCACCCCTCTCTATATGAGCCTAGCTAACGCACTAAAAGTCCTGATGGAAAAAGGGTGTCTCAAGTTGAAGAAATATTACCCCTGAGAGGCTCGCTAGGCCGAAAACCCAGAAGGGCAACCTAGGCAAAAGTTAGAGCACAAAAAATTAAAAAAAAGAAAAACTGAGCTCGCAAAGTTGAAAACCTAGAAAGGGCGACCTTGGCAAAAGTTAGAGCGCAAAATGAGAGCGTTAATACCCGATCGAACCCGTACCGAACTACGTAAGGCCTGATTCCCATCTTCAAGATTTGTAGGCAACTTCATTATGAAGTCCAGCTGTAAACACCTCCAAATCAACTATGTCCATGTGTTTGATCAAGGCATCCTTGTCTGTTCATTATTTGAAAGATCGGATGTGATCCTTACCCTGAGAGAAGAGCTGATTAAAATGCTAAGCAGTGCTATTCAGTCAAAGGACAATTTTCCATTTCTGGATTCGGGGTTTGTACATCTCGACGACAGATTCCATATGTGTTAAGTTGTGATCCTTATCGAAAATGGTTTTGAAAAGTTTTGATAAAAGTTAATTTTGTTTAAATAAATCTTTTTGCAGCTTAGACCATTTTTGGACCAAAAGGAAAACTTTCAGTGCACACTGCTTCAATTTCATTGATTTCAATACAAAGTTCTCCAACTCTCAATACAAATCAAAGTTGCTTTTGTTACATTCAAAAAGAAAGCTTGAAAAGTTAAATCAAAGCAATAAACTTGGGGTATAGATAAGTCAGGTGTTCCTACGTCCTCTCCCTGTGCTTGTGAAAGCTTCTGATGCTAAAGTAGGCCAGGTCTGTGCTTCATCTTCAAGCCAAGTCAAGCACTCACCAAAAAGAGCGCAACTAAAATTGCGAGCGGGAGCCAGAAGTTCTCTTGTCCTCCAAGCATTGGGGTATCGTGCCAATTGTGAACCTCGGATTGGGAACAAAGTTGGGTACTCTACCCCCTCTTCTGGACAAGTCTGGTCATGTCCAAATTGATCCCTGAACTGGAACGGAAAGTAGAACACACAGTGTGTCAAGCCAATCAGCTGAGTGCCAGGTTGCCGAGCCATGCTGTAGCTCATCACAGGCAGATCAAACCAGGAACAACACCAAGCAATGTCAGCAGCAAACTTGTTGCACATCCAATGGCACCACCATCCCTCATTCGGGAAATCAACTAGCTGTTTGCGAAATAAATAGCCTCGTGCTGAATATGCAAGGCAAGAGTCCACTACCTTCAACCTGTCTATGAGCCATATCTAGAGAGGGATGAAAGAAAAGAGAGATTAAATAATAGAGAGGTGTGTGTTGAAAAAAAAAAGTGAGAAAAGGGCTTTGAGGGAAAAGCAAAGCATGAGTGCCGAGTGATATGAGAAACACATATGAGAAAGGGTGGGAAACATTACCTGAAGAAGTAGTGGGCTTCCTACAAATTTGTTTACCTCTCGCCGATGAAAAGCATATAAGCCCATCAAAGTCTCAGCCAGTGTCAAGCCGATGTAGCTCTTGCCCTCTTTCAAACCTTGGGCACTTTAACTTGCCAAATGCTAGACTCGCCGAAACTAGGGGCAAGAAGGAAATGTGCTAGCATGCACAAACAAAGGGCATGCTACCGAAAACCCTGCCAAAGACGGTCACCGTGGTCATCGGCATCAGAAAATCGATGAATGAGGCTGGGAATATCCAGCTCTCCGTTGTGAACCAACGGTCGAGCCTCGTGTAAAGTGAGCCCACACATTCTTCCCAAAGCTTGGATGTGACCAAAACAGGGCTGAGACAAGATTTCCTCATTACGCTAGGATTCCATCAGCACTTGAAATTCTTCGATTGTCGGGCATAGCTCTTGTCCCCCGAAGTTAAAAACTTGTGTAATTGGGTTCCAACATCTGGCCGCGGCATGAAGAAATGGAAAACATAGTAGAGAACGACTTAGCGGGAATAGTGCATTTATCCCAAAACCCCAGAAATTCACCTTTTTTGAGCCATCTAAAGTTGCAATCCAATTTGAGAGTTTTTCAGTAAAGAATGGCTCCATTTGTGGCAAAAATAGAGCTGGAATGAAGAAACTACGAAGTCCCAGCTTTTGTAGAGGATAAGGCACTGAGTGGAAGACAAGTGGCAACAATTTGGAGGTCTCTCACATTGATGGCCGACCGGCCAGTGGTGATGGCCGACCAGCCACTTTTGTAGCTGACTGGCCACCACTTGTGGTCGACAGACACCACTAGTAGCCGACAGCCTCTGTTCATGGCTAGTAACCTTCTTGTCTATCTCGTGGTCCACTTGTGTGTTGAGAGTGCTAAGAACCTGTGTTTTGTTCTGCCTTTTGTGCATTGTGTTGTCATGTTTTAGTTAGTTTTGTTAAGCCATTTTGTTTCAATTTGTTTATCGAGTTGTATTTGTCTTGTTTTGCTTATCGAGTTGTATTTGTTTTGCTTATTGAGTCGTTGTATATTGTGTGCTTTTTTATCAAGGTGTATATTACTTGATAATTTATCGAGTTGTACGTTGTTTTCCTTGCTTTAGTGTTAGTCGGTTCATTATCTGATCAAGAGGTTATACCAATACAATATGCAATTTCCATCAATCAAGTTCAATCTCATTTCCATGCCATGCGGTGCTCAAAATGCAAAATACAACACTTTTTCATATAAAAACTGGTTCCATTCCGATCATGGTTGTTTTTACAAAAAGGTGCAGTACAAGTTTTTAAAGCAAAAAATAAAACCATTCTAAAGCTGTACAATGTGCTAAAACTACTAACAAGAAGATACAAAGCAAAAACACATGAATCAGCGCCAGTTATCTCAGTCTCGAGAGGCCCTCATTGTCCTCTTCCGTGGCATGGACTCAGAGTTGTCTCCATCAATGCTGCTGTCTGCACCCCCCTCTGAACGAGAGTTTGAACCAGAGTGTAGACACCCCATTTTTGACCGTCCTCAAGACTTGGACGTCATCGTTTGAACACTCGATGATCATCCATGTTCGTGTTCGTTTTGAGTTCCCGGAGGTCTCGGCCGCGTGCCTTGCCTCAAGATCTCTCAACTTGTCTGTTTTGTGTTTGGTTTTGGACCAAGGACTTGTGTTTTTTCTTATGAGGAAAGAGAGTGGCTTGTTGGCCATCCCCTCAACCCATCGGCCAAGGCATGAGGCCATCGGCCTTGTTTTCTTGCCATCGGCCAAAAGTGTTGGCCGATCGGCACTTTTTTTTGGTCGATCGGCACTTATGTTGGTCGATCAGCCATATTTTCTAGCCGAGCCCTGTTCATCTGCTTTGTGCAGATATTTTATGCCAGCTGTCATAGCTAGCATGCACAATTCACATCCTCTATACACGTGTATGGAGGGATTTGTTTCAATTGCTTAGCTTGCTCAATAAGCTTAGGAATTGAACTTCTGCAAAGAGGGAGCCCCTCATCTCTTCTCAGAGGTTCAGAAAATTCAGTCTTGAGGGATAGATATACTTTTGTATCTATATTCTTTTGTTTGACCTTGTTTTGTGCTTCAAAAGTGTCATTTTGTCTTACTATTGTACACAAATACACACTAGACCACCATCCTCTTGGAGCTAAGGTTCCTTGAGGTTGATTTTAGTGTTCTTGGGCTGGTTTTGATCAGAGAAGGCTGCTGGAGTAGTGTTCTTGAATGTGGTCTTCAAGGGTGAGTTCCTTGCTTTTAAACCTCCATTCTTGTTTTAGCTTTTAGACTTATTGTTCTAAGCTTAACTCGTAATTGATAAAAGTTCTGTTTTTACATGCTTTAAATCTTTGGTTAAGGTCACTTTTTGGTTGGGGGGCATCTCCTCCCTCTAAGGCCTTGTTAGGCCTTGTTTTAGGCCATCCCTTTTGGCCCTTGTTTTTGGTTTTGCATGACCTTTCTACTACTGAAATCCAGAGGATTTTTAGTGGTGGAAAGGTGGTTTTGGAGTCCTAAATAGGAGAGGGTCATCCTCTCTCCTTGTTGTTTTGTATGCTTGCATAAGTGGCTTATAGTGGTAGCATGTTGGCTTAGCTTGTTTTAGCTTCATTTTAGCATGTATTAGGCTTTGTTTTTCCATGGCACAACACTATTTTTGCTTGGTTTTTTCACTCCATGCATGGTTTATACACTTGTAGTGTAAATCACACACACTAGTCTTGTATGCTTCATGAAGTAGCATGTCATTCTAGCCTATGTTGTGTCCATTTCAGCATGTATTTGGTGTTATCTTACCATGTCATACCTCTGTTTAGGTTTGGTTTGGTTAGCCTTTGCATGCCTCATGCACTTGTAGTGCATTTCCATGAAATTGCCTTAACATGCTTTGTGCTTTAAGCCATGTTTTTAGCATGATTTTGGCTTGATTCAAAGAAGCTTTTAGCCTTGTTTTACCATGCTTAAGGTCTGTTTGGTGTTGTTTTGGTCATGCTTGCATTGTTTTGTATAGCCATAAGGCATTCTAGCTTGTTAACTTTGAGTGTCCAAGTCACTAGTATGCTTTATTTGGACTATTCTTATGATTTGGCATCATTCTGTATGAAGTTTTAGTTCATGTTTCATGCTCAAATGCTTACACTTATCACTCATTTAATGCTTTAAAGAGTTGATGTCTTATGCCTCATGAACGGACCATTGTGTATGCCTCCATGCTTAGGTGTTTGGGATGCCATCTAAGTGGGTTTTAGGGCTTATTTTGATATGCCATAACTCTGTTTTTCATTGGATAATTCATGCCATGTTTGGTTTTGATAGGTGTAGTGTAACACCCCTCTTGTAGCCTTGCATGCCTCATGCTTTTGGTGTTGTGTTCTAGCTTGTGTTGGCTAGTTTCGAGCATGTTTTTGGTCTTGTATTGACCTGTCTTGGGACTGTTTTGATAGCCCTCGGCCCTTTGAGGCTTGCCTCACATGGCCATGGTTTGAGTCCCTTGGCTAGTTTTAAGTTTTAAGCCTTCTTGCAAGATTTGCTTGCTTTAATTGCTCAATTTGGCACCTTGCCATGTGTGATTTCAGAGCTTACCATGTTTTTCACATGTCCATATTTGTCCCCTTTTAAGTGTTCTTGAAAGTTGCCCTCCCATGCCTAGGTGATAGGCCATCACATGTGCATGTTTGTATGTGCTTTTGTCTATCATTTCTTAGCATTTTGGCCACTGATTTGGGCACATTTAAGAGTTGTCCACTTTAGTTTAAGTCCATCTTTGCATGTTGTTGCATGCTTGCATCATTTTGCATGTTGTTGTATGCCATGCATGTTTACATGTTTAGGTTGTATGCCTATTACATATTAGATGCATTGCATGATCTTGTTGCATACTTGTTGCATGCTTGAGTTGTTCGCATCATGCTTGCATGTTTGCATTGCATTATGTGTGCATCCCTTGCCTCTTGATGAAGCATGATAGAGGTTGGGGCCCCTTATGTGTTTTGTGCATTTCATTTGAAATTGAATTGCACACTTGGCTCCTTTGGCCATCATGCATTGGAATGCGTGATTGGTGGCCCGAGGGTCGAGAACTACACTCCTTTGAGTCTTAAACATGATAAGGGGTGTAGTTGCAAACATTGTCTTGTAAATGTATTGCCATGCTCTGTTTGTCCTCTGCTGCAGCAAAAGGAGCATTTTACAGGAAGAGATGGCCGGTCGGCTATCTTCAATGCCGGTCGGCTACAAATGTCAGGCCGAGAGATTTTATTTTTGGTCGATGACCTTATCTTTTGGCCAATGGCCTCTCAGAGTGTCTTTGAGATGATTCAGAATCATCCCAGAGAATTGTGCAGTTTTCAGAGGTGAAAAACAGTGCAAACAGAGGCAACATAAGGCATGGCAACGAATTTCTGAATGAAGCCGACCAAACATGCATTTGTTCCTCTTCCCGAGGCTACTTTACTGCTTTCATAGCTTAATTGATTTGTTTAATTAGTTAAGAGTTGTGTAATAATTAATTAGCTTGTAAGTTAGTTAATTAGTTGATTTGTATTATTCTTTCGGTCTCTCTGTTGAGAGGGCGCAATTGTTGTAATAAGTGTGCGTGTGTGTGATGCATGTCTTCTAACCCCACTTCTTTCTCCCTTTTACTTAACCGCTTACGATGGTTAGTTTTAGGGCATATTTCATTTAGCATACCTTATGCTCGCATGTTCGCATCCATCAATCTGTATTGCATGCACCAGGCTCGACGCATCATACTAACTGTATTGTATTTCAATTCCTACTTGAATACATGTATCGAATTGTCGCATCTCATATGCCATCTTAGAATAGCTGAGCCTATTCTAGTTGCATTTTGCCTATGTTGCATTACCCATCTTGACATGAATTAGGATCATGCATCGATTACTAACTAGTTCTTTGTTTTGGCTCGGAGTACACTGTGAGTGTTTATGCTTTAGCATCTTGCATGTGTGTAAGTGTTACCATGATAGCATACTTGCCATGAGGCTAATTGCTTATGTGATATAACTGCTTGAATGCCTGTGGGTGAAGGTTGGATTACTTGAATTGGAACGATTCATTGAAATACGTGTTTTAGCCTACTTGCAAGTAGCAAACTTCAAACCATTTCTAAACAAACGGATATGCGATACTTTGTTCCAAATTAGGCGATCTAGTCTATACTTATGTGTTGTGCGCATCATATATTAATTCTAGCCAATTAATCGGAATGAGAACGCATATGTTTTCAAAAACAAGATATCATGCTTAGTACAGGCCGATCTTTGATCGGGCGAGCGGGGGTGCTCATTGCATGACGTTCCCCAATTGTACCCAAGTTCTCGAGCCGAGGCAACTTTGGTGATGATGGACACGTGGCCTTAGGCAATGAGTTAGGGTTTCCTAAATTTTTCCCAAAACAAAATATTTAGGTGGTGACTCTGTATCTGGCAAAGCAATCCATGTTTGGTACTTCTTTACAAAAATCAGTTTTCCAAAACGATTTGCCGGATTTGGACTCTTTGGTGATCTATCGGTCTTGCATTGCACTTTGCGAGACTAGATTCAGAACCATGACATTTGAGTCCGAACTGTAGTATGCTAGAGAACAAACGAGATTTCACACCTTCGCAAAGCGCGGAGCTTTGGGAGTCCTCGGGGTGCGTCTACACAAAGTCATCACCACTCTCTGCCTCAGAGCCTGACTCAATAACATCTCCACTAGCAGAATTCGAGCCAGCGTCATCGTCTCCGCTCTCAGACGACTCAACATACTGACTCGCTTCCTTATCAACCTTGCTAGTCTCAGTATCATCGTCTCTCAGAATAGGCCTTGAAGGGCCACTCTCGGTGGTCCTCGGTGTCACCGACGCTGTTGGTCTTTGTCGGCATCGGTGGGACCTGAAAAGGTAGTTCGTATATGTTAGCCATAGTACGTGTATCAGATACAAGTATGGTGTGCAGAATGTGTATATGTAGAAGTCAGGTACAATGTATGAATTTAGATGCAGTGCATCAGTGTAGCATGGGAAAATTTTCAGTTTAAATGATAGTTTCAATGTGTTGGTGGAAGTATGATGACTGGAATGTAAGAAAACTGAAGAAATTACTTGGATCCCATGGCAGCCGAGCAGTGCCTCCCTCCTCAAGATCATGCCCTCGAAAGAGGCTAATAGCTCCAGTAGATCCTCAGTGTATCCTGGAGGTGCCTACAAATGCATTTAGGAATGATCAGTGTCCAAAACGAATGAATATTTGAGAGAGAATGGAAAAAATGAAAAATCGTAATACATACCAGAGGTGAGTCAGGAGCTCTGATATATCTATCACCAACCGCTGGAGGCTCAATCAGAATCTAGTAAGCTTCTTCGGTGTACCACCATCATGTCAGCTCGGTTGGAAGCTCTGGCCAATTGAAGCCTAGTCTAGCGGGGGGCATCCCTCTGGCTCTACCCCTCGACGCACGAGCCCTGCTCATCAAAGGGACGTCTGCTGCTCTTCCTGTACGAGCACGAGTACCTGTCAAGGAAGGCATGAGATGTGTCTAGATAAATGTCACATAGTCCTCCTCTCCGAGAAAGTAGTCGGCGTCCACGTCCGAGTAAAGTGAATCACTTCTTGGGAGCAGAGGCTCTCTGTAGCTCGCATAGATGGCGGAGGCACCATGGGAACTACCTGCTACGACAAACCCAGGGTCTGGCATAAGAACCGCTCGCCTAAGAACCAGGCTCGACATACCGGGTCCTCGAGTACAAGTCGCAAGCGAGAAGCCCTTCGAGCACCGGCAAACTGGTCCCTGACTCTCTCAAGGATCGTTGCCCAAGGCTGCCAAGGGATCTGCAAACAGAAAATGCACAGGTTGTTAGTTACCATTTGTAGACACCCCATTTTTGACCGTTCTCAAGACTTGGACATCACCGCATGAACACTTGGTCATTATCCATATTTGTGTTTGTCTTGAGTTCCCGAAGTTCTCGCCTACGCGCTTGGCCTCAGGATCTCTCAACTCGACTGTTTAGTGTCTGATTTTGCACCAAACACTTGTGTTTTGCCATTGAGAGGCAGGGTAGGGCTTGTAGACCATCCCCACCCATCACCGACCATGGCTTGAGGCCACCGGCTGTGTTTTGTGGCCACCGGCCAAATATTTGGCCGGCCGGAACTATAGATAGCCGGCCGGCTATCTTTTTTTGGTCAATTGCATCTTTGGCCGGCCGACTACTGTGCCTCTGCTTTTGCAGATATTTTCTCACAGGTGGCATGCATTTGACTCCCCTCCATACACGTGTATGGAGGGATCTCTCTTTAGAAGCTTGTCTTGTAAGCTTTATAAGACAAAAAGCTCTATAAAAGAGAGGTCTTCTCTCTTGTTAGAGGGGTTAGACATTTTTTGGCAACATTTTTAGGGTTTGAATTCTAGGGTTAGGATTTGTTTATCTCCCATCTCCCTATCTCTCTCTCTTGTGTGTGTTTAGGCTTAGATTTGCACACAAACACACACAACCACACCTTTTCTTGGAGCTGAGACCCTTGAGGGTTGTTTTTGGAGTTTTGAAGTTGATTTCAACCTCAAGAAGCTGCTGGAGCTTCATTTGTGAAGAAGGCCTACAAGGGTAAGAAGTTTGTCCTTTTATTCCCCATTTTTGCATTCTACTTTTGCCTATCTTACAACTATTTTTTGGCTTTGTGTATAACACATAAAAGTTCTAGTTTTAAGCCCTCTAAATAGTTTGTTAAGAGTGTTTTAAGCTTTGGGGTTGTTTGACCCCTCTTAAGCCTTGTTTGGCCCTTATTTTGTGCCATTTTGTGTGAGCTCTGGGACCATGGTGTTTAGGCCTCCTCACCACTGAAATCTTGAGGGATTTCAAAGGTGAGGATGGTGCCTTGAGGTCCTAAGAAGGAGAGGGCCACCCCCTCTCCTTGTTGTCCTTGAAAAGGGCTATTTTTACCTCTTGAGGGGGCACCATGTTTAAGTGCGTGTTGGCCATGCCTTAACTGATTTTTGTGCTTATTATGTCATAATATGCCTCTGTTTTTAGTTGGTTTTGGTACACCATGCTTGCTTAGCATACATGCCTTGTAATGCCATTTTGTTGCCTTAACATGCATCTAGGTTTTAGCCGTTGTTCTAGCATGTTCTAGGCCTAGCTTTGTGAAGCTTTAGTGCATGTTTTTGTATGCTTTAGCTTTGTTTTAAATTGCTTGAGTCATACTTAGCTTGCATTGCATGCCCTCTTTGCATTTTGGCTTGTTGGCCTTAAGTGTGTAAGTGTGTAGCATGCCTTGCTTGTATCATTTCAGTGGTTCGGAACCACTTAGCATGTTATTTCAGTCCTTATAACATGCTTATATGCTTGCATTTAATCCTCCTTCAATGTGTTTAAAGGTTGTTGCCTTATGCCCTTTGTTTAGGCCTTGGAGTATGCTTGCATTCTTAGACCACTTAGATGCCATCTAAGTACATTCTTGGCTTTGTCTAGGTTTGCATTAGACCTATTTTAAGTCCCCCTGGCCTTGTGAGGCTTAGTTGACTTAGCCTTAGTTTAACCCCCTTTGGTTTACCTTAAGTATTGGGACCTTAATTGCATGCCATGCTTATCTTGTTCATTTGGTTTGGCACCATTTTAGCATGATTTCAGAGCTTTCCATTGCATGCTAATTGTCCATGTTTGCATCTTCTTAAGTGTGCCTAGAAGTTGCTCTTTATGCTTAAATGTTGGTCCATGTTTGCATGCATGTTTGTGTGTCCATTATTCCTTCATTTTGAAGCACCTTGGCCACTGTTTTAGGCATAGTTAGGGCTGCCTAAATCATGTTTAAGTCCATCTCTTTGCTTGTTCCATATGCTCCTTGTATGTTGTAGCATATTGGTGAGTTGTTGCATGTTCGAAATTGCATGATTGAATGAAGTCACATGCTTGTTTGTATGCTTAAACACCCACATTGTGCCTTGCATACTTGTTGGTTGCATTATCTCATGCCTTGCATGTCTTGTATGCTTGCTTGCATTACCCATGTTGCATACTAGTCAACATGCTTAGGATTGCATTGCATTGGCATGCATGCTACACCTCTTGAGTTGAGCATGATAGAGGTTGAGCCCCTTGGCTTGTTTATTTGCATTGCATTACATTTGAGATTGAAGTTGCATGCTTGATTCTTTGCGCCATCACGCATGGAAATGCGCGATTGGTGGTCCGAGAATCAAGGTTCACGTCCCTTTGAGTCATAAACATGATATGGGATGTGATTGGTGCACACATTGCTTGAAATGCATTGCCATGCCAAGTATTGCCCTCTGCTGCTGTCAAATCAGGTTCTGCAGGAACTTTTGTCCGGCCGGCCATATTTAGTGCCGGCTGGCCATCATTTTTGGCCGGTGGATCAGAGTTGTGGCTGGTGACCATTCTGCATGGCCGGTGGTGTTCTCCCCCAGCCGGTGGTGTTCCCTGGCATCCATAGAGCAAACCCTGAGACTTTGGCAGATCTCAGAGGAGCAGAGCAGGGAAAACAGAGGCATCTTGGGCATGTCGGTGGATTTCCAGGCAAAGCCGAGCGTGCACTACATTGGACCTTCATCCCGGGACTGTTTATTGCTTTATTAGATTAATTAATTTGCTTAATTAATTTAGTTGGCCTGTAATAATTAATTAGCTAGGATAGTTGATTATTTATTCAGTCTGTATTATTCTTTCGGTCCCTCCAAGCGAGGGCAAATTTGTAATGAGTGTGGGTGAGTGTGTGAATGTCTTCCAACCCCCATTTCTTTCCCCCTTTTACTTACCTGCTTTGATGGTTAGTATTAGGTCATATTTAATTTAGCATACCTTATGCTATGCATGCGTGCACCATTCATCAGTATTGCATGCACCGGACTCGGCGTATCATGCTAATGGCATTATATTTCAAAATAAATTTGAATACCTGCTACTTGTGCATTTCACATGTCGTCCTTTGATTAGCCGAGCCTATTCTAGTGACATTTTGTATGCGATGCTTTAAGCATTTAACATGGACTTGGATCATGCGTTGATTGCTAACATGTTCTTGTTTTGGCACGGAGTACTTTGTAAGTATTTCATGCTTTAGCATCCTTGCATGCATGTGAGTGTTGCCATGACAGCATGCTTACCATGTGACTAGATGCTTATATGTTAAACTGCCTGAATGCCTGTGGGTGAAGGTTGGATTGTTTGAGTTGGAACAACTCATTGAAATTCGTATTTTAGCCTACTTGCGAGTAGCAAATGCTAAAGCGTTTTCCAAAACAAACGGATATGCAATGCTTGTTTCCAAGTTAAGCGATCTAGTCTATACTTGTTTGCTATGCGCATAACATAGTAACTCTAGGCTAATAATGGGAATAAGAACACATAACGTTTTGAAAATTGGATATCATGGTTAGTAGAGGCCGATCTTTGGATCGGGCGAGAGGGGGTGCTCATAGCTGACCTTCCCCAATCGTACCCAAGTTCCCGAGCCGAGGCAACTTTGTTGATGACGGACACGTGGCCTTTGGCACCGAGTCAGGGTTTCCTAAATTTTCCCATTAAAAAATATTTAGGTGGCGACTCTGTATCTGGCGAAGCAGTCCATGTTTGGCACTTCTTTCAAAAATCTATTTTCTCAAAACGATTTGCCAGATTTGGACTCTTTGGTTCAGATTTAGAACCGTGACACAAAATTGAGTCCGAACTGTAGCGCGAGGTCCCTCGCAGGCTTGTTACACCATTAGATATGCAATATGAATCAAAGCTAAAGTAAAGTAGCAATAACTGTGAGTTTTGAGATACCTCTGCCACAGTGACGGTGTCAAAGTACCCACAAAAGAATGGAAAAGTCTCCCGAGTCCTCCTCAAGCACCTACCGTCGTACTGATAAGAGTATAGTACAACATGAGACATCTCCACCTCTAGCTTTGGGGCAAGGGTCGGGAAGCATGCATGTACCCACAGCTGCAAGAATGTATCTCCACAAGAACGCGCATATCAGTTTACAAGATTGAGTATCAAGCCTGAGGGCACCAGTATCAGTTTGCGAGAATCAATTATATCTGTGGATATCCGATTCAGTGTTTTGTGAGACAGTCATTTCTAGGGAACGATGGATCAAGAGTAGAGTACATTATTCACTTTGTGTTTGATCCGTTTAAATAAATCTCGCTTGTTTTGCCTTTCAGTTAGAGAGTTCCGAAATAGTTAGTGTTTCCCCTTGCCGAGGCAAGATTTATGATGATGCAGAATTCGGAGGAGATTGTGGTTATGACAGCCGCATTAGATCAAGGAATCACTTCGCAAAGTGAGACCAATGTTGATATGCCGCATCCACCCAGGTCGCCTGCTGCACACCCGGTTTGGACCCCTCAGCTATATCAGGCTCGCGAGCCTACTACATTTGAAATGATGGGGATGATAGGTGATCTCCAGAGGTCCGTGGCGGATCTCACCTATGGAATGTCCGCTTCGCCACCAGCCGTACCATATGCCGGAGGTTTTGTACCCCAGGAGCCCCCGCTGTTGGGACGGATTGTGATTGAACTTAGCCAACCGAAGATGGCCTCCAACTATGGCAACGACGTATCAACCCAAACCCTCGATCAGGCTGTGGCCAGAGGTAAAGACAAAATGAAGGCAGACGCCGATCCCATTGAACAACTGCTGTGGGCAGTCGAGGCTTTGAAAGCCAGGGGGATGAACAAGCAACAAATATCTGCAGTTGTGACAAAAGCTATGGAGGATGCTTTCCCCACTCCACCTGAGGGTAGTTCAAGTCAGTCAGAAAATCGGGATAGACCCCGTCATGCCAGAACAGTTCCTTCCATTCCCAACCCTGCACTGGGAAAGGATCAGAAAGCCAAGGTGGCGCCTGCCGACCCTTTCGCTAGTGCGTCTAGCAAGAATGCTCAGGCTTCAAAGTACCTACCCCGAGGGCGCAGGGTTTTCCATGCTCTCTACATGCCGTTGTCCAAGGCACTTCAGATCCTTGCCGAGAGGGGACATCTTAAACCCTTGGAGCCTCGACCCCTGCCGAAGAATCTCCCTCACACGACGATCTTTCAAGATCGCTGCGTACCACCAGCAAACTGGTCATGCTACCAATAATTGCTTCTGCCTCCGTCATGAGGTACAGGATTTGATTGACAACGTGGTTATCCTCCCGCCCACCTCAGCCAAGTCCGTTACTACTCAGCTGTTGGACTTTGAGGATACTGATACTGCAAGTATGTAATCAGAAAGTGAACCACCTGCGGGCGGCATTTGGTATATTTTGGATGTGGCGTCTGGCACGCAATTTTGAGCATCTGTGAACGCTAGCTTTGTAAATTCTGGCTTGGGTATCGAGTCAGTCTTTTGTTTTAAGTCTGTCTCTTTGTCTTGAGTCAGTCTTTTTGTTTAAGGGTCTGTCTTGTTGTAGTGAGTCAGTCCCCTTTGTATAGAATACCAGGTGATTCCAGGGTTGTTGCCTCGAACACCGTTTTGTCTTGTAATTACCCGTTTTTGTTTTTAAGTCTGTTTCTACCGAGGAGCCGGTTATACCAACAAATCTGAATGAAATCGCTGTGGCTATCTCGTTTTCGTGCTTGCTTTCAATTTGAGCTAGTTGTACCAAAGGAGGTGAATGGAACGGCAGTACATTCTACCTACTTTCTTGTGCCCCGAAAATCATTGTAATGACCTACGTTTTTCAAAAGCCCTTTTTGAACACCGCGGTGATAAAAACGAAGAGGAAGGAATTCCTCGGGTTTTGCAAAATTTTGATCATTTTGAGAGAAAGAGAGGTGTGCTAAGCCTTTAATGAATGAAATCATTCCTGTCAGCGTGAGTACTGAGAAGGACCCTGGCTTGATCCAGATTGGTTCCACACTATCTTCAGTACGAGCAATGTGTCGCTTTCGTAAAAACTTTCAAAAACAAAATATTTTACGAGGTCCTGTGAAGACCTGTGTAGAATCGCTCTTGAGATTGTGCAGCTTAGGATCGCTCTCAGCCTCAAGATTCAATCTATTTGTTTCGAACCTGGAATCCGTTCAAAGTGTTCAATAGTCAACCGCAACCGCCATGTAAGGCCTGTGTGGCCCAATTTGAAGCTGCCCTTGAGCAAGAGGCACCAAAATTAGATCAAGAAGGTCATATCTCACTGGAAAAAGCTCATGAAGCAACCGTGATGGATTCTTCTGCGAATCAACACAGTAGTCACTCTCCTGGATACAGAGGGCTTCAATTTCAAAACCATTTGGCATGGACTTGTTACACTTTTACCCTTTGAGAGGCTCGCTGGGCCAAAAACCCGGAAGGGCGACCCAGGCAAAAGTTAGAGCAAGGAAAGAACAAGAAAACAAAAAAAAATGCAAAAATACAAAAGCAAAAATCTATATGCAAAAAAAAGAGAGAAGAAAAGAATTGAAAGAGAAAAGAAAGAACAAAGCTCGCAAGGTCGAAAACCTGCATCGGGCGCCTTGGCAAAAGTTAGAGCCTAAAAAGTGAAGGTTAAAATACCCGAGTGGACCCAAACCGGAACTACGTAAGGCTTGATTCCCATGTTTGGGATACGTAAGCAATTTCATCCTGAAGTCCAGCCACCATTGCTCTTACAGTGACTGTGTCCATATATTGGTTCAGACCATCGTCTTTGGAGTTCAGTCGTCATTGATAAAGACCGTTTACAAAATGCTGCGGCATCATTCAGACAAGGGGCAACTTTCCGTTGCCATTCATTGCCATAAGTTGCCTGAGTCACCATTCAAACAAGGGGCAACTTTCCGTTGCCATGCGGTATCCTTTAAGCAAGGGGCAATTTTCCACTGCCTCCGATCCGAGGTTGCGCATCTCGAGGGTAAGTTCCATGCTCGTCGAGCTTTGATTATTTGCAAAAATAGTTTTTGAAAATTTTTACTGAGGTTGATTATTCTCTCTCGAAAAACTATTTCATTTTCCAAAATCGGACCATTTCTTGGGCTCAAAAGAGGAAAATTTTCAGTGCTCACAGCCTGACTCGCAGGATTTTCAAATCAAAAATTGAACAAGTATGTTAATCAGACTCTCATTTTGGTCAAAACTGTTTCAGAAAGAAGAAAACAAAAATGGTCAAAGTGATGAACTAGGGGCATAGTTGAGTCAGGTATTCTGTCTTTCCCCTGCCATCAACATACTTGCCAAAAAGGCACCCTGTACGCTGGAAGAAGCTTTCCCTATCCGGAACCCCGACTCAACGTCACCGGAGGAAATAGCCGTGAGCCAATAGTGTTGGGTGTGAGCCCGCGACTTCCTATTCATCTATCAATCACCCTGGGGAGGGACGAAAAATGAGAGAATAAAGAATAGAGAGGTGTAAGTCGAGAGAAAAGTGAGGAAAAGGTTTTGGAAAGAAAAACCGAGTCTGCGGGCTGAGTGATGCGAGAATCACAAATCAGAAAGGGTGGGAAGCATAATACGCGAAGGAACTGGTTCCTCGAGATCTGAGGTCTTTTTTTTTTTGTAAACACGTCTGTGTGTCATGTCTTTGTCTTGTTTATCTTAACTTTCGTCTTGAGTCTTTTCCGAGCGTGTCTCGTTGTGTCCAGGTCGCGCACCTTTTGGTTGAGTCTTTCCCGCTGTGTTCAGTTGTAGGCTCGATACCTAGTTTGAAAAACCCTTTTTCAATTTCAAAAATCGCTTATGCTCAGAGTGCTGTGCCATTCTTTACATTTTATGCGAAGCAAAAGAAGAAAGGGGAGAATTTGGGGCATCTGAGTGTGTTTCAGTCTCAGCCGATTCCACCTTCATATTCCGTCTTATCAGATTGGGCTGTTTGTTCAAGATTTGCCATGTGCAGAGTGAACCGAGTACTGTGTTGGACAAACATACAAAGCGCAAATGGTTGAACTCGCAAGCTGCCTACTATCCCTTTTGGAATCAACCAGCGTAGTTCAAGCAGGAGGCACACATGCCAAGGATAAGATATGCGCCCGAAGGCAGGGGCAAAATGCAAGACAATGCGATAAGCCGAGCATAACTTATGATCATGCAAAGGAAGCTATAATGAAGCACGCATACAACAGTTATAAGCTAGCATACGCCAATCTACACTACAATGCAGAAAGGATGTAAGAGAATTATGCAATTCTCAAAACATCTCACACGGAGGATGCAATACCTGTGCGGCTCGTCCGGTCGCGCCGGCCTCAAATGAGCCGTACATACAATATCGTGCCTGCAAAGAAAACAAACTTAATAGGTACAATATTGTTAGCCATATGCCTGGCAATGCGAAATGCAAAATGATATGCAATATGTACAAAACAATGTATGACTAACATAAATGGAAATGCAATGCAAACGAAACTATGCAAAGCAAACTACATGAAGGGCAATTGAATCATGATTCAAACCGGAATGGTTCGAAACCGCACAAATGTCAAATAGATTGATGGAGGTGACAAGTCCGTCTCCCATAGAACGATGTCTGATCTATGAGTACTTCGCACGGACACAAGAACAAGTATTGGGTGGAATGACATAAGTGGGGAAACGACCCGCTGGAGAGAGAATAATGATCCTAAAGCCGGATGCAACAATTATACTATGATGTAATATGCGATTATGGTGCGCGGGCCAAACCGTATCTTCCCTAGGAAAGGCATGCACATGTACAAGCCATGTCTAACACAGAAAAGGTGCCGCAACCTCAAACCAAGTTCATCAAGGAATAGGCGCGATGCACATGAACCATGCTTTGACGTGAAAAGTAAGGGCACATACCAGACCAAGCTCAACAAGGAAAGGTGCAAGCCATAGATGGAAGATGATGCAGTGGATGCATGCAATTACAATGCAATAAAAATGGATATTTACAGAAAATGCATGACATATGCACTATACTACAATGGAATGCATGACATATGCATGGGTTTTTTTTTTTTTTTTTTTTTTGAATGTTTTTGAATTTTTGAAATGCATGGCATATGCAGTATTTAACAATGATGCATGACAAATGCATGTGTTTTTTGTTTTTTTTTTGGTTTTTTGAAATGCACATGATGCATGACAATGCACTATGATGCAATGACTGCGATTGCAGCTTTCCCTATCATACCAACAAGGCGATATACTAGGTCGGTTCAGTATCCAGAATTGAGGTGTAAACAGACCGCCTCAACCTATGGGGCTTCCATACAGATTTCAAGCCGAGGGTACACCCCCTGGGTATTTAAACCAGACTTTAGTCTCGGAAATTCCGAACCTTTGTGTTCTAGGCATAAGCCGTTCGAACTCTAGTTTTCACCGCCCCCATCGGTCTCCTAGGAACTCACCGCAAAGACAGACGGGTGGCTTTACCAGACCACCGAAAGTCGTTCGGGCACGACAAACACCGAAGGAATTGCACCTTCAGAGGATTTAAGGTCTCCTAGACCGTGCGTGTTTAAGGTCTCGCCAGACCAGATGGGGCAACAATGAGATGCGCAAAACAACGCTATGGAATGCATGCAAAATGCAATGAGGTGCACCTTAATGCACTGAAGGTTTTGCACCTCCCGAGGATTTAAGGTCTCCTAGACCGTGGAGCAATGATTACACAACACTCTAAGTGAGTGTGATGCGAATGAGACACGCACAGGGATGCAAATGGGGCGAATGAGACGTGCGTGTCTCAAAAGATGGAAAATGGAGTGTAATAAGGTACGCGTGCCTCAAGGGATGGAAAATGAAGTGCAATGGGGGTGCGCCAAACGGCGCGATGAAATGCATGCCAAATGCAATGAGGGGCAACTTGGGTGCACCGAAGGTCTTGCACCTCCCGAGGATTTAAGGTCTCCTAGGCCGTATGTGTTTAAGGTCTCGGCAGACCGGGCGTGTTTAAGGTCCCGCCGGACCGGGCTAATCGAAATGCACGCGCAATGCAGACAGGCGGGGGCGCAAAATAGCGCGAACAATGCAAATGAGGCAAATGAGGCGCATACACACCTCACAGGATTTGAAAAACAATGCAAACGAGGCCTGAATACCTCATAGCATCCACAGGAATGTAAATGAAACACGTGAGGTGGCACACCTCGCGCGAATTGAAATGCATGTAAATGAAACGTGTGCGGTGGCACACCTCACGCGATTTGAGATGAAATGAATCACGTGAGATGGCACACCTCACGCGAATTGTAATGAATGCAAAATGAAAATGAAACACACGAAATGGCACACCTCGCGTGAATTGAAATGCAAATGGAAATGAAACACGTGAGGTGGCACACCTCACGCGGATATGAAATGAAAATGAAGTACGTGAGGTGGCACACCTCACGCGAACATGAAATGAAAATGGAGCACGTGAGGTGGCGCACCTCACGCGAATATGAAATGCAATGCAAACGAGACACGTGAGGTGGCACACCTCGCGTGCATAGAAATGAAAATGAAACACACGAGGTGGCACATCTTACGCAAATAGAAATGAACACTAAGTGCGACATGCTTGCAACACAAAGTACAAAATGATGCAAGTGTGACACGCGTGCCGCACAAAATACAAAAAGATGCAAGTCGCAGAGGACGTGCAAAACGACGCGCCGTGCCGCACTAGACAAAGTGATGGATGCATGCAACGCACACGATGATAACTTTTGAATCTCATAAAAGACAAAAGGATACAAAAGGATATAATCTTCGCTTGAATTTGAGCGTCACGCACAGTAGAGACGGTCCGAAGTCAAAATGGAGGCCGGTTGAGCATCGGGGATGCATTTTCTTGTACTTTATTGATCTATGGAGACCCAAGACCCCTCATCTTGCCTAAAAACATCCTTGGGAACACCACCTTTGGGTGGGGTGGTCACCATTGCCACCATTGCCTAAACTCATCCATCGGCACAAAAAGTGCCGGCCAAGCAAAAGTGCCGGCCGTGAAAAATGCTGATCGAGGCGGTTTGCCATTTCACTCCGGGCTTTATAAAATAGGGTTTTAAACCCTATTTTCTTCACTTTTCTTCCGCCGAAAATTCCTCCTCTCTCTTTCTAGAGTGTTTTTCCTTCGATTTTTCGCCGATTTCTTCACGTTTTACACCCGTTTTCTCGTCGGATTCGCGATATTCTTCGCGTTTCGGACATTTTCGACCGAACAAAACTTCGTTTCGGTGCACTTTTCGCCGTTTCCGCCTTTTTGGGACTTGTTCCCCTTGATATTCTCTACATTTCCGTGCATTTTCCTCTTCCGGCTTTCCCGGCCACTTCCGACCCTCTCGGGGTTGACTTCGTCGGTTGACTTTTCGCATTCCGGCCCGTTTTTCATCTTCCGGCTATTTTTCTCATCTCCATTGCTATGGCCGATGATATTCCAGATGTCGGGACTCCTCCGGATCATGAGATGGATCCCAGGGTCGAGCTCCTGCCACTGAGCGAACGCCCATTCGATCCGGCGACTTACCAGCCGGCCATCCACGTGCTACCGCCCGACAGACTCCGCCACTTCCACAGCTTTGACAGGGCTTTGGACCCGGAGCTTCTGCTGCGCGAGCCGGCCTCCCACTTGTCTTTTGGCATCGCCGAGGTAACATTCTCGTCTTTTATTTTCTGCAATGTAGGATTTCCTGTCAACTGCCATAGCTAACTGAACCCATTAACTGCTTAGATTACGATGTCTTTGTCTTGTAGTTGACTGTAGACAACTTCACAACTAATATCTGCTTAGGACCGACACACATGCACACACACTGCATTATCCTGAATTACCCAAACACACGGCACATCGCATTTCACTGCAAACTCACCAATACCCGGTATTTGTTTGAATCTGAAAACCTGCACACATGCTAGATTTATACTGGATCACATAGACACACTGTAACATCATACGTGTAATCCACCGTAGGCGCACTATAACTCGATATCTGCTTGAATCTGAAAAAATGTGCACACATGCACCATGTCTGTATGCTGTCCCTCACAAACATACTGACACATCACAGGCCGTAGTGCACCATAGTACACTGAAACCTGACATTTGCTTACATCTGAGAAACGTACACACGTGCACCATATTTACACTGCACCACTCGAAAACACACAGACGCATCACGCGCTTGTAGTTCACTGTAAATACACCGGCACCCGATTTTTTTTGTTTGAATTTTAAAAATCTGCACGCATACCAGATTTGTACCGACTGCATATCTTCATATGGCTTTGCAATTTCTTGACTACAGGGAGACTCCCATACTCTCCGCGGGTATGGGAACGTCACCTTCGCGATTAATGCCGGTACTGGCCGTTAGCGGCATTGTAGATCGGGCCGGCCGGCACCTTCTGCAGGGGACTCTCCAGGCTCTCTGCCTGTAGACCTCTTCTTGCCGCCCTGGCAGAGAGGTGGTGGGACAACCACCGATTCGTTCCTGCTCGGCGATCGGGGACATAGCGATGACCCCTTATGACTTCTCGATGCTCACCGGCATCGGGGTGAAAGTGATCCGATCCCTTTGATCTGAACATGGACGAGTGGATTGCGCTCGAGATTCACTTGCTTTCGGCGAGGCGCCACCACTTGCTTCGAGGGTTCGTCCGCTATTCTGGTTCGAGTGCGATTTGAGTGCGAACCATCTTTGGTGGGCCTTGACTCGATGACCAGAGGTCGGCCGAGAGATATGCCGCGGCTTCCTCATGTTCTTCTTGGGGACCACCATTTTTGCCGGGCGGCGAACACGGTGCCCCTCTGCCGCGCTTTGGTGGGCGTCGAGAGGATTATGCGATATATGGTAGCGCGGCTTTGGCTACCCTTTACGGTTATATGAGCTCAGTCTCTCGTGGCAGTGGACAACTGCTAGGAGGCTACTGGCGAGCCTGGGAGGTATGTCTTCTTCTCTGCTTTTCATTTACATTGTACTTTACGTAATACGTATTGCACCTGCTTGTTATGCCTTTACAATTCTCGTATCTTGTACACACGGCACACACATACTCCTGCTTTATACTTACTGTACATTGTTCACACTGTACAATCTGCTCAATACACTGCTAGCATACGACTTCGCTATTTACGCTTTATTCTTTATTACGCTTTCGATAAATGTTACATTATCATCTTGCGGTTGTGGGTCTATGCCTACTTTCCTGAGCTAGAGCGATGCGAGAGCGAGACCCCTCTGGTCGTCCCTTCTCTCCTTTTCTGACAGGCGTCGTCCGGAGGCCGGGACACTTCTAGCTTCTTCGCCGTTTCTTGACACCATCACCCCCACCGAGGTATGTTTTACTTCTGATCCGTTTAAGCTTCTTTCAAGCGTATATTTCATGTCGATAGATAACCAAGCGTATTTCATTTCAGTCACTGGCGGTAGTGGATTCCACTACGGCGGTGATCTGAGATCGGTATGCGGTGCCATCGAGACCTCGCGCTACGATTCTCTGGAGGCCCGATCTGTCGAACTGGTACTGGTGGCGTTCATCGCCAGACCCTAGGGTTGCCGGGCGAATAGTTCGATCCATCCTCCGGCGTATGAGGCGAGATATAACTTCCGGCAGATGGAGGATTACACCCTTGGTGGCGTGGGCGTAGATCTTGCGACAGGGCGAGGCGATTACGAGTGCGTCCGGACCTTCTTGATGCGGCCTTTGGCGAGGGCTCTGGTGATCCAATGAGACTGCGGCGCCAGCCGGCGAGCGGCGAAGCGAGTGGGGTCGTCGCAGAGGCTCGAGCTTCATGGCGAGGAGAAGTCTGAGGGGACGAGGGCGGTGGCTGCTCGCCTACCATGTTGACTTCTGAGGCGAGTGGGGAGACCTACCAGATCCCGTTTGCTCCTCCTCCGGCTGGTCATGAGTTGGCCGATATTCCTGACTTGCCTCCGGTATGTATTACTTTATTTCTGCATCTTGCATTGTTATTTCATTTCAGTTCATTCAGATATCCCACAGAATACTGATGTATTTAATACTTTTGCAGGCTTCCTCCGAGTATACCCGTCAGTCTGTGGAGCTGAATGCCTCCCTGATGGGGATGCTGCAGCGGACTCTCGACGCTTTGGCCGTCTACGGCCTGCCGGTATGTTTTTCTGACCACAATCTCAAATCATACTACATTTCGCTGTCTGCTATCTTGCACAAAATCGATAAAGCGCTCACGGCTTTCGCCTGCTGTACTCGCCTGCTTGCATTACTGTCTTGATAAACCGCTCCACGGCATTCACCTTTGTACTCATACTGCTTGCGTCTGTCTTGATAAAGCGCTCACGGCATTCACTGCTTGTACTCATACACTACATTCTGTACTGATAAACTGCTCACGGCTTTCTGATGTGTCTGTTCTTTATATTTTTAGCCTCCTTTCCCGATCCCTCCAGTGGGTGGCGCTGCTCCAGCTGGGCCTTCCCTCTCTACTCGGGATGGCAGGATATTCCCTCGTACTAGAGGGGGACGTGGTCACGTGGGGAGCAGCTCACGAACTCGATTCGAGAGATGGTGAGTCGGGCGAGGCGGAGTCATTGCGGAGGAGGAGGATAGGGGGCTCGGGCTCCGACAGTGACGGCTCCGACGATGCTTTTGTGCTTTTGCCCAGGAAGATGGCGAGGACTGATCCTTAGGCATGAGGCCTACTGCTGATGATGATGATTCTGCTGCTCCTTTTCTTTATTTCTTTTTTTTTTTTTTTGTACTTTTCTCTTTTTGGTAGATAGAGTACTGTGTACTGCCGCAGGCAGGTTTTTTGCTTTTCTCAAAAATTTTGTATTTGAAAAGACGATGATATGGAACAAACTTTTTATCTGAAAAATGTTATATTTACATATCTCATACTTTGCACTGCATTGCATCAAATTACACCTTGAATGTAAATGGAATGGATTTGTTGTCTGAGAATTAAGCACTTGCACTGTGATAATCGGATAGCCAACCAACTAACAGCAAACAACTCATACAAACCACTGCTCAAACTAAATACACAGCCCACATTCTGCTGGGGATTAGGCTACCTATGGCCCGTAACACAACATTCGGTTCATTCTGTACACAGCATACCTTGAACAAACAGCCCAATTTGACAGGACGGACCACAAAACTGAAGCGGTTGGAGTTGGAACATACATCGGATGTCCCAGATTTCCTTTTTCTTCCCTTGCCTCGCAGGGATGTAGAGAATGGCACGCGATACGAGCACAAAGGATTGACTTTGGAAAAAGGTTTGACAACCGGGGTATCGAGTCTACGACTAGACACAGCGGAGGGACTCAAGTGAAGAAATCAAAAGGTGCACGACCTAAACACAATGAGACACACTCGGAAAAGACTCAGCAGAAGCCAAGTCGAGACTGACAAATCAAAAGACACGACGCACGGACATTTTCTTCTTTTTTTTTTTTTAAGGAAACCAAAAGACCTCAGATCTCGAGGAGCCAGTTTTTCCGGGTATATTTCCCACCCTTTCTGATTTGTGTGATTCTCACGTCACTCGGCCCCTCAGGCTCGGTTTTTTTTCTCTGAAAACCCTTTTCTCACTTTTCTCTCAACTCACACCTCTCTATTCTTTATTCTCTCATTTTGCATCCCTCCCCCAGGGTGAATGACAGATGAATAGGAAGTCGCGGGTTCACACCCAACGCTGTCAGCTCACGGCCGTTCCTTCTGGCAGATAAAGTGCCTCCCGGGCAAGCAGATTAATGGGGGGAAGACAGAGGACCCAACTCAATCGTGCCCCTAGTTCGTCATTTTGACCATTTTTGTTTTCTTCCTAAAACAGTTTTGACCAAAATGAGAGTTGGATTAACACACTCATTCGATTTTTGATTTGAAAATCATGCGAATCAGGCTGTGAGCACTGAAAATTCTCCTTTTGGGTCCAAACATGGTCCAATTTTGAAAACGAAACAGTTTTCGAGAAAATAAGTCAACCTCAGTAAAAATTTTCAAAAACTATTTTTGCAGACAATCAATGCTCAACGAGCGCGGAGCTTACCCTCGAGATATGCAAATTCGGATCGGAGGCAATGGAAAATTGCCCCTGGCTTAAAAAGGGGGGAAAGCAACGGAAAGTTGCCCCTGGTTTGAACGGTAACTCAGGGCGACTTATGGCGATGCATGGCAACGGAAAGTTGCCCCTTGTTTGGATGATGCCGCGGCATTTTGTAAGCCAGTCTTTGTCGATGATGATCGGACCCTCGGACGCGGAGGAGTCGAAGACGGTTTGAATCAATATGTGGACACAGTCACCTGGAAGGTGTTGGTGGTTTGGCTTCAAGAGGAAGTTACTCACGTAGTTCCGGGTTGCTGCACTCGGGACATTGGATTCGGAGTGGGCAAAAGTGATCAACACCATGTCATGGTGAGACGCTATGGGCGTTGAAATTTGGACTTCAGGATGAAGTTGCCTACGTATCCCAAACATGGGAATCAAGCCTTACGTAGTTCCGGTAAAGGTACACTCGGGTATTTTAACCTTCACTGTTTTTAGGCTCTAATTCTTGCCAAGGCGCCTGTTGCAGGTCTTCGACCTTGCGAGCTATGTTTTTTTCTTTTCCTTTCTTTCTTCTTCTTCTCTTTTGTTTTTTTTTCATTTCTTTTCTTTTTACATTTTTCTTTTCTTTTCTTTTTGCATTTTTTGTATCTTTGCATTTTTGCTCTTTTTCTTTTTCTTCATTCTTTTCTTCGCTCTAACTTTTTCCTGAGTCGCCCTTTCGGATTTTCGGCCCAGCGAGCCTCTCAAAGGGTAAAAGTGTAACAAGTCCATGCCAAATGGTTTTGAGATTGAAACCCTCTGTATCCAGGAGAGTGGCTTTTGTTGATTTGTAGAAAGATCCACCTTTGGCTCTTCGAGCACATCAGATATTTTTTTTTGGCCCCTAGTTCGAGGGGTGCTTCTGATCTAGCTTTGCAAGCTTCTTTTGACAACATCTGATCCTCTTGATCTGACTTCGGTGCCTCTTGTTCGAGGGCTGCTTCAAATCTGGCCACACAGGCCTTATATTGTGGTCGACCCTTGAACATTCTGAATGCCAGTTCAAGGTTTGAAAGCAAAGGGCGAGGGCGAGTCTCGAGGCTGAGAGCGATCCTAAGCTGTACAATCTCGAGAGCGATTCCACACAGATCTTCGCAAGACTGCGCAAAACATTTTGTTTTTGAAAGTTTTTAAGAAGGCGACGATTTGCTCATGCCGAAGACAGTGTGGAACCAATCTGGATCAAGCCAGGGTCCTTCTCAGTACTCACGCTGACAAGCATGATTTCATTCATTAAGGGCTTGACACGCCTCTCTTTCTCTCAAGTTGATCAATTTTTGCAAATCCCAAGGAATTCCTCCCTCTTTGTTTTTATCACTGCAGTGTTCAAAAAGGTTTTGAAAAACTTAGGTCTTTATGACAATGTTCAAAGCACGAGAGAGCAGGCGAAAAGTACTATCATTCCATTCACATCTCTGGCACGGTTGGTTCGAATAGTATGAATCACGGGATGTGATAGCCACGACTGTTTCATCCAATTTTGTTGGCATAACTGGCTCCTCGACAGAAACAAACTCAAACAACAAAAGCAACTAATTGAAAGACAAAACGGTGTTTGAGGCAACAACCCCGAAATCACCTGGTATACTATACAAAAGGGACTGACTCATTACAACAAGATAGACCTTGTAAACAAAAGACTGACTCAATACAGAGAGACAGACTCAAAACAAAACAAAAGACTGTCTCGACACTCGAGTCAGGATTTACAAAATTAGCATTGGCAGGTGCTCAAAAATGCGTGCCAAACGCCATATCCAAAAATGTACCAGATATTGCCCGCAGGCAGTTGAATCCCAATTACATACTCGCAGTATCGGTGTCCTCGGTATCTGTGTCCTCACAATCCAAGAACTCTGTAGTGACTGATTTGGCCGAGGTAGGCGGGAGGATGACCTTGTTATCAATCAAATCCTGTACCTCATGACGGAGGCGGAAGCAATTATCAGTGGCATGGCCAGTCTGCTGATGTTGTGTAGCGTCATGGCCTGCCGGGAGATTCCTTGGTAGAGGTCGCGGCTCCAAGGGCGTAAGATGCCCCTTCTTGGCCAAAATGAGAAGCGCCCTAGACAGTGGCATGTAGAGAGCATGAAAGGCCCTATGCCCCCGGGGCTGGTATTTGGAATTCTGAATGTTCTTGCTTGGCCTTGGCGAAGCGGATCGGCACGGACCTGGATTTCTGATCCTTTCCTGGTGCAGGATTGGGAGTGAGAGGAGCTATTCTGGCATGGCGGGGCCTGTCCCGATTTTCTGACCGACTTGGACTACCCTCGGGTAGAGTGGGGAAAACATCATCCACAATTTTGGTTACAATCGCGGATACCTGTTGTTTGCTCATTCCCCCGGCTTTCAAAGCCTGGACTGCCCACAGCAGTTGTTCCACGGGGTCGGCATCTACCTTCGCTTTGTCTTTGCCTCTGGCCTCAGCCTGATGAGAGGTGTAGGTCGGTACTGGTACATCACTGTTGTGGGTGGAGGTCATCTCCGACTGATTGAGCTCGATCACAATCCGCCCCAGTAGCGGGGGCTCCTGGGGTTCGAAATTTCCAGCATACGGTGCAACCGGTGGCGAGGTTGACATTCCGTAAGCGAGATCCGCCACGGACCTCTGGAGATCGCCTATCATCCCCATTAACTCGAATGTAGTGGGCTCGCGAGCCTGATAGAACTGAGGGGTCCAGATTGGGTGTGCAGCGGGCGACCTAGGCGGGTGCAGCATATCAACAGTAGTATCATTCTGTGAAGTGGTTTCCTGACTTAGTGCGGCCGTCATGACCACAATCTCTTCCGAGTTCTGCGTCATGTTCAGTTCTGCCTCAGCAAGAAGAAGGCACTAGCTGTTCTGGATCGACCCTCTGAATCTCTGAACTGAAACGGAAAACAAGCAGTATTTCAGCCCCAAACAGATCAAACACGGGCGTGGTCGAACAACTGCACTCTACTACTGAACACTGTTCTCCAAAATCACTGTCCCAAATCTGAATCTGACACCCGCAGATATAACTGATTCACAACGATACTGATACCGGTGCCCGCAGGCCGGATGCCCAGACTCGCAAACTGGTATATGCATTCCCTGTAGAGATACACTCTAAAAGCACATAGCAGGTAAATGAGAGTCAATACACCCCTATGTTGGGGTAGGGTTTCCCTGTCCTATTTTGTCAGGAGCTAGGGTTTCACTACGCACGCAGCGGTTTCAAACAACCTAATATCGGGTAAGCAACCTGTCCTAGTTTGGAATGGTCACTATGGATTCCGAATATGCGCTAGGTCGAATGGTCCAAAAGGGTGCCCCGGTAAAACTGGGGTTTGTGTTCCCATCTTGGCGAGCCATAGCCGGTCGACCTTATGGACATGCCTTGACAAGACAAGCCTCCGACAAACCGCCAGAATAGCAGATGGCCAACATGTCCTAGGCACACCAATGCACATGCAATGCAAAGAAACACATAAGTGTAGTCAAACAGATATCACGAGTTCGAGTCAAGCTCTCTAAATCCCGGTAGAGTCGCGAAGCGCCTGCGTCATGGGGACCTCGGCTCTGATTCGGACTCCCTTTGTGTCACGGTTCTTAATCTGAACCAAAGAGTCCAAATCCGGCAAATCGTTTTGAGAAAACAGATTTTTGAAAAGTAGTGCCAAACATGGACTGCTTTGCCAGATTACAGAGTCGCCACCTAAATATTTTTTAATTGGGAAATTTAGGAAACCCTGACTCAGTGCCGAAGGCCACATGCCCGTCATCACCAAAGTGGTCTTGGCTCGGGAGCTTGGGTACGATCGGGGAAGGTCAGCTATGAGCACCCCCCTTCGCGGTCCAAGACCGGCCTCTACTAACCGTGATATCCATTTTTGAAAACATTACATGCTCTTATTCCAATTATTAGCCTAGAATTACTATGTTATGCGCGCAGCAAACAAGTATAGACTAGATTGCCTAATTTGGAAATAAACATTGCATATCCGTTTTGTCTCGAAAAACGTGTTAGATTTTGCTACTCGCAAGTAGGCTAAAATGCGGATTTCAATGAGTTGTTCCAACTCAGGCAATCCAACCTCCACCCACAGGCATTCAAACAGTTTATCATGTAAGCACTTAGCCGCATGGTAAGCATACTGTCATGGTAAGCATTCACACGCATGCGGTATGCTAAAGCCATAAAAACTTACATCGTACTCCGTGCCAAAACAGTAAACTGGTTAGCAAACATGCATGACCTAGTTCATGTTAAATGGCTAATGCATCACAATACAGGAGTGCAATCTAAACAGGCTCGGCTAACCTTAATCATGGCACATGAGATGCAACAACTATCACGTATTCAATTTGGAATTGAAAGTACGATGCAGTTTGCATGATGTGCCGGGCCTGATGCATGTAAACAAATGCATGAATGCACACATGCATTGCATAAGGTATGCTAATTTGAATGTGCCCTAATCTACCAACATAAGCGGGTAAATAAAAGGGAGAAAGAAATGGGGATTGGAAGACATACACCCACTCACACACACTTATTACATTTTTGCCCTCGCTCGGAGGGACCGGAAGAATAATACAAATTAATTAACTACGCAAGCTAATTAATTATTACAAATTAACAAAATTAATTAACAAATTAACTAAGTTAATTAAAGCAGTAAACGCCTCGGGAAGAGGGCTCAAATGCAGCGCGCGCTTGGAATCAGCTCGGAACCGCACTGTCATGCAAGTGTGCCTCTGTTTTCCCTGCTATCCTTCTCAGAAAATTTCCAAAGTCCCAGGAGTGCCTCTCAGGACATTGGGGAGTACCACCGGCTAGGGCAGAGCATCACCGGCTAAAGGATATGGCCACCGGCACTGAATGAAGCTATCGGCTGCCAATCGGCACTAAACAGTGCCGGTCGGCACAAAATTCCTGCAGAACCTGCAGACCACAGCAGCAGAGGACAACAAAATGCATGGCAGTGTGATTCAAGGTATTTATGCACTACACACGCCTCTTATCATGTTATTGGTTCAAAGGGGCGTGTGCCTCGATTCCTGGGCCACCAATCGCGCATTTCCATGCGTGATGGTCCTAAGAACCAAGAATGCAACTTTACTTTCGAATGCATGCAAAACACATAGGCACAAAAGGGTGCCAAACCTCTATCAAACTCACTTCAAGAGGCTTGGCATGCATGGCAATGTGGTGCAAACCTAAGCATGTCATCTAGGATGCGAGATGTACAATGCCATGCATTTATGCAAGCATACAAACAAGCATAAGAGGCAAGCATGAAGACCAATGAAATGATAGACTTTAGACATGAATTAGGCAACTCGAAAAGGCCTAAAATTAGTAACCAAAATGCCTACAGTTCGGGACTAAACACACACGCACACATGCACATGTTAAGGTACCAAACCCAAGACATAAACAAGCTACGTTCAAGCACACTTGAGATGGCTCAAACATGGACTATTAGCATGCAACTTAGGCTCTCAAATCACTTCACACATGATGCCAAATCATGTAACAAATCAAATCAAACAAAGCATGCGAATAGCCTAGGCTTAAGGCAAGCTAATAGGGCATTAAACCACACTTTGCACAAGCATACATGGCACGCACTAATCAACCTAAAACAGGTTTCTAGCATGTCAAAACAAAGCCAAATGGCTACTTAGATGGCATCTAAGAGTCATTAAATCAAAGGCATGCATTGAAACCAAAACAAGGGGCATACAACACATGCTCCTAGAGCATTAACAAGACCACTAAGGCAAGGATACAAGCACATTATAAGGTCTGAAATAGCATGTAAGAGGGTTCCAAACCCTTGAAAACATGGAGGCAATGCATCCTACACATGCACCTACTTGAAGCATACAAGCTACAATGCAAAGGGACTATACAAAGCATGTCAAGATTGACTCAAACGACCATGGACAGAGCTAAACCATGGCAAAATAAGCGTACAAGCTTCACAAACACAAGTCTAAAACATGCTAGAAATAGGGGCACACTTCCTAGACATGTTAAGGCAATAAGAGGCATTACAAGACGACTATACTAAGCATGCATAGGAGACCAAAACCAACTTGAAAACATGTTATATCATGGTAATATAAGCATGGAAAACAAGCCAAACATGCTCAACACACACTCAAGCATAGACTCACTTAAGAGACCAAAACATGCCCTTTTCAAGGACATCAAGGAGAGGGGGTGACCCTCCCCTTTTTGAGACTTCGAGGCATACTCTTCACCACTGAAATCCCTCAAGATTTCAATGGTGAAGAGATCCTATCATCAAAATCTCGGATCTCTCACAAAATAGCACAAAAAGTGCCCTTCTCAAGGTCTAAGAGTGGTCAAACTTGCTCAAACCACAAAACACTCTCAATGAGAAATAAAGAGGGCCTAAAAAAAGAACTTTTATGTGTTATACACTAAGCACAAAAATAGTTCAAAGATAGGTAAAAACAAGGTGCAAGAATGGGGTAAAAAGAGCTAGTTTTGTTACCTTTGAAGACCTCTTCAACAATGGTGACCTTGATGCCTCCTTAAGCTTCAAACCAGCCAAGAACACCAAGAACAAGCCCTTAGCACCTCAGTTCCAAGAGGAAGGTGAAACACTAGGTGTTGGTGAGCAATAGTAAGTCACAAACACCTAGTGTACAAAATAAGAGAGAAAGAGAGAGATAGGATAGATATAGAATTTCTAACCTAAAACCAGAGCTTAACCTTCTCCTAAAATGTCTAACTCTCTGATTTTGCTAACCCTTGAGCCAAGAGAAGAGCCTTCTCTTTATAGGCAACAAAGACTTACAAACTAAGTCATTCAAGGGTTCATCCCTCCATACACGTGTATGGAGGGGAAACAAGAGCTAAACAGCTGTCTAAAAATATCTCAAAAAAGCAACACAGAAGTGGTGGTGGGCAAAATGGTCATTTTGCCAAAAGGAGTGCCGAGCGGCACAATATAGTGCCGGTGGAAACTACAGCCAGCCGGGTGCCTCTTGCCACAGCCCGTGGTATGTGGGGATACCTCAGAAGGCATTCCCTGCCCCTCAAAGGCAAAGAACAAGTGTTTGGTGCAAAACCAGACACAAAACGGTCAAGTTCGGAGGTCCTGAGGCAGGGCGCGTAGCCGAGAACTCCGGGAACTCCAAACGAACACAAACATAGATAATCACCGAGTGTTCCAACGGTGACGTCCAAGTCTTGAGGACGGTCAAAAATGGGGTGTCTACAATGTGTTCTTATTCCGATTATTAATCTGGAATTACTATGTTATGCGCACATCATACAACTATAGACTAAATTACTCAAGTTGGAACAAAACATCTCATGTTTGTTTGTTTGAAAATGGTTTGAAGTTGCTACTTGCAAGTAGGCTAAGACGCGGATTTTGCCACCCTCAAGTGGGCTTAAAACAACATGATTTTGCCACTTCAAGTGGGCTTAAAAATCGCATTTCGATGAATTGTTCCAATTCAACCAATAAAGCCTTCATCCACAGGCATTCATGCAGTTAAACACTTAAGCAGGTGGCCTCATGGCAAGCATGCTATCATGGCAGTCACTCACACTCATGCAAGGATGCTAAAGCGAAAACACTCACAGTGTACTCCGAGCCAAAAAAGAAGCTAGTTAGTAATCAATGCATGATCCTAGCTATGTCAAGAATGTCTAATGCAACACATGCAAAATGCAACTAAGATAGGCTTGGCTATTCTAGGATGGCATATGAGTGCAACACTCGATACATGTATTGTCACAACCCAAACCGGCCCCTAAAAGTTTGGTTCATGACCGGCCCAAACATAGGCCTCAAACAGAATTTAGAATAATATTTAAACACATCTGAGGCCTTAAGCGATAATGTCAATAAAAGACAACATCCATTGAGCTTGTGCATACATGATGGTTTAATTAGATTCAAGTATTTAAATACATTCCCAGAGTTACACATACAATCACAGAATCTATATAGATCTCACACACACTTAAATAAGACTCCAAAAATTACACAACTCCCAGTAATCAAAATTACGGCCTCAACATGAAGGCATACCCCAGGTGGCTTCACAGACGGGTAGACCTCAATACAACTCTAGTGTCAATCCCCGATGGCTCACCTACATAAATATACACAAAAACGGAGTGAACGAGGCTTAGTGAATAATAGCAATGTAAGGAGGTGAGTTAAATGAGCATAGACTTAAAGAATGTAAATATGCATATTGAACCATACACAGATCTTATTCATAATCATGTCTTAAAACACCTCGGGCCACATGTAATACAGGCGGCCTCAGCCCAGATATATCTGAGTGGTCAGAAGCCCGGATATGATATAGGGCGGTCAGAAGCCCAGATATAATACAGATCGACTATAAGCCTAGATACAATACAGAACGGTTGTAAGCCCAGATATAATACAAATCAGCTATATATAAGCCCAGATACAATACAGAATGGCTATAAGCCCAGATATAATACAGATTGGCTATAAGCCCAGATACAATACAGAACGGCTATAAGCCCAGATATAATACAGATCAGCTTTAAGCCCAGATGTGATACAGATTGACTTTAAGCCCACAAATAATACAGAACGACCTTAGGCCCAACATATTATGCAGAGCGGCCTCAGGCCCAGATATCAACAGATTGGCCTTGGGCCCATTATTAACAAGACAGAATGATTCCAGATACACAAAGATATCATTGTTCCATAATACACATATGTTCCATTTGTTCATCAAGAATTCAGTTAATTAACTTGCAGATAACAGAACGTCAGTATTAACTATTAACAGTAAGTAAAAGGTACTGTTATAGTACTATTACTTAATAGTGCACAAAGATTTCCCATGGTTTATTACAAGTTGACATAGTTGTCTTGAGGATAACAGAACATTAATAACAACTATTAACAGAAGGCAAATGTATCACTGCATTAATAGGGACAGAACAATTCACATCATAACGGCCTCGGGCTCACGTCTATTACTAGGGACAGAACAACCTTAGGTCCACATCAATGCCATTATTCAAGCATGTCGATTAATTGAATCAAAGCACAACATCAATGGAATAGACCATTCACAAATAACAATACATAAATCATAATCATAGGAAGTAAGTGAAACATATTGTTAAACTACTATTACTCATAGTGATTGGCTCCCGGCAGTAATGGGACAATGTCCTCGTCTCGACCTACAAGTACAGTGCACAACACATAATATGAGATTATACTCGATCCTTTACTTATTCTCTTTGATCATTCAATCAATTAACCATGGTGGTACCAAGCTCATTATTCCTTAATAAGTTATAATCCATGTCTCAAAAAACAGGAGAAATCGATGGGAAATGGTTTAGGTGAAGAAATGATATAAAATTGGTTGACAAAAAGTGAACAGTCATCACTAATTTGGACATAACTATTTCTGTATTTAGAATTTGGGAGTGAGACCATTGGAAACTAGACTTCCAAGGCTTGATTTTAGGCTCAAGAATCACTCAAAACGGAGTCTCGAGGCAAAAGATATGCTTATTCAAAGTTGGCTGAACAGAGCTGTCTCCTGCGTCAAGGGAAAGCGAGACGTGCGGCCCTGGCGCTTCTTGATCCGAAAATGGCTGAAAAATTGGAACTTCTCATTTTCAAAATCAAACCTCAATTCTATAAAAATCAAAGCCCAAAACCCTTTAATTCATGACAAATTTCACATTATTAATCTCCATCAAACATCATAACCTCAAAATATTACTTAATTCCCAAGCACAAGAACATAAGAGCATAAGAGCATAATATAGCCATAGTTGGGGTTTAAAGTTCACATCTTCCATATCAATCCTTGATTTCATGTAATTGATGCTTTAAACATAAGGATTCAAGATAGATTATCATACCTTAGTTCAATCTTTGTCTTCCTCTTAATTCTCCTCCATTACCTCAAGCCTCCATGGTTGATCTCCCTTCTCTTTCTTCAATTCCCTTTGATCCTCTTCAAACCCCCATGATTGTTAAGCTTTTCTTCAAGAATCTTGGCCTCTCTTCTCTTTTCTCCCTCGCGGTTCTCTTCTCTTTCTTTTAGATATTTTGGGCTCCCAAAAGATGAGACCAACCACTCAAAGACATATCTATATATATAAATAAACACACACACATGGCTTAACACAATAGGGAGAGCCAAAGGTGGCCTTACGAATCGCATGAAATCAAATTTCAATTAAAGTTCCCAAGTGACTCTAAAAATTGTGCTGATCATAAATATGTCCCCTGTTCTGGTTTCTGAAGCCTCTAGGGCCTTCAATTTGCAGTATAAAGTTAACCACCCAAATATGCATTAACGAATCAGACAAATTAAATTCCAGTTTTAAAGTCATAACTCAACAGATAGTTATTCAATTCCAATAGATATAATTAAATTAAAACACAATATCCCGTAGTTAAACAAGGATGACTTCTTATACGCATTTTGGGGTCGTTACATGTATTCAAATAGGGATTGAAATACAATGCAGTTTGTATGATGCGCCGAGCCCGGTGCATGCAAGACAGATGAATGGATGCACGTATGCAAGCATAATGATGCTAATTGAGATATGCCCTAAAACTAACCATCGAAAGCCGATAAGTAAAAGGGAGAAAGAAATGGGGTTGGAAGACATGCATCACACACACACACGCTTATTACAACAATTGTGCCCTCTCGACGGAGGGTCTGAAAGAATAAGCTAAGCTAATCAAGCTAAGCTAATTAAGTACAAGCCAAATTAAAACTACCTATTCCTAGCTAATTACAATATTACAAAGATAGAATTAATTAGCAAATACATTAACTAATTAATCAGCAAATTAACTAACTACACAAAGCAGTAAAAACAGCCTTGAGGAGAGGGATGTATGCATGCTCAGTCGACTTCACTCGGAAATCCACCACTGTGCCCCGTGATGCCTCTGTTTGCACTCTTCTGTATCTCTAAAAATTGTGCCAACTCCCATAGTGCTTCTGACCCACCTTAGGAACAATCTGAGGGGTGGTCGGCTAAGAGGAAAGGCCATCAACCAAGTATAATGATCATTGGCCAATTTTTATAGCTATTGGCCAATTTTTATAGCCAATCGGCAGCCTTGATAGCCGATCGACCACTTCTTCCTGCAAACTTCTCATTTTGCTGCAACAGAGTACTAACAGAGGCATGGCAGTGTATTTGCAAGAAAATGTGTGTACAACCACACCCCTTATCATGTTTAAGGCTCAAATGAGTGTAGTGCTCGACTCTCAAGCCACCAATCACGTATCTTAATGCATGATGGCCAAAGATGCCGAGTTGCACAAGTCAATGTCAAATGAATGCACAAAAACACATAAATGCCTTAGGCCCCATTTGGGAACAGACTAATTTAGTAACTTTTTGGCTATTTGGCCAAAATATGAGCTAAAAAAAACTAGTATGTTTGGGATGACTTTTTGGCTTTTTACAAAAAAATGTGCAAAAAGTAGAGAGAAAAGAGAATCTTTGACTTTTTGGTATGAGTTGTTGGCTTTTTGGCTAAAAATGAGGGTTCCCAAACGAGGCCTTAATCTCTATCATGCATGATCAAGAGGGTCGACGATCGAGAAATGAGGCACGTTTCATCACTTCAAGTATGAAACATCCCTCATTCCCCGTGTTTGGATTAACACCCTATCCAAACACAATGCAAAGCACACAACATGGAAATGCAATGCAACATAAGCATACCAAATGTAATGCAACTCAAATATGCACACATGATGCAATGTAACAACATGCGAACAACATACTCGATGGACTTAAACCGGCTATGGACAGACCTCAATCATGCACAAATCAGTGGCCAATAGTGCTGAAATGATGGCATGAAAAGCATGAAAAGGCAAGACAAGCATGCATGCCAATTGGCTCAAGAATTAAGGCATAAAGATGCAACTCTTAAAAGCACTTAAAGAGTGAAAAGCATGGACATGTGACAACACTATAAGCTCTGAAATCATGTATGGAATGGTGTCAAACCAATCAAACAACACAAGTATGGCATGCAAGAGGGCTCAAAGCTTGAAGCTAGCATAGGCACTTGCACTATAGCTATACGAAACACGAAGCATATGGCCAAGACAACCCAAAATAGTCCTAGAACATGCCAAAATGATGTTAAAACATGCATGGACCAAAGCTAAAACATGCTAGCATGAAGGGCATGAAGCATGGAGTATGCAAGGCCAAAATGGAGGATTACACTACACCTACCAAGACCAAGCATGAGATGGCTTCGCCAACAAAAATCAAAGTTATATCATGGAAAAACAAGACCAAAAATACACTGAAATGATAGCCCAAAAGCCTAGGCATGGTGGCATACACAATGACTCATTTTTAAGGCATAAAGAACCAACGTTCCAAAGCATGGAAAGAGTGACAAATGTGAGTGTGTGAACATGAAACATGCACTGAAATCACATATGAAATGATACCAAATCATGAAAGTAGCCCAAGCAATGCATGCTAGTGGCTTGGAAACTCAAAGCTAGTGAGCTAGATTGAACCATGGCTATACAAAGCAATGCATGCATGACCCAAAACACTTAAAACAGAGCTAGAGCATGCTAAAACATGGACTAAGCCAAAATCATACTAGAATGATGGTCTAAAGCATGATACACATTAGGCCAATGAATGGAATTGCACTACAAGTGCATAGAGCATGCAAAAGGCTATCAAACCAAGCTCAGATAGAGGTATAACATGGCAAAACAATACCAAAAACATGCTGAGATATGGCCAAAACATGCTAGAAATACATGCTCAAACATGAGGCATACAAAGCTAGTTTTTGAGAATTACATTACAAGTGTAAATAGCATGCAAAAGGTGACTAAACCAAACCAAAACAGAGGTAAGCCATGCTGAAATAAGGCTAAAAACATGCTAAGAACAAGCCAACACAAGCTTAACAAACATGCTCAAACATAAGGCCAACAAGGCAAGCATACAAGACACAAGGAGAGGGGATGACCCTCTCCTATTTGGGACCTCAAAACACAAGTTTTACCACTGAAAATCCACTGGATTTCAGTGGTTAAAAGGCCAAGAGAAAGTGATCTCAAAGGCCTAAAGTGATGGTGCAAAACAAAGCCAAACAAGGCATGCAAGGAAGTAGATCACTCCCAACACCAAAGAAGCCTTAAACAAACATGTTAAGCACTAAAAATTAGAATTTTTTGTAGTAGAAAGTTAGGCCTAAAACAACATGCAAATAGGGCCAAAAGCTTAATCAAAAACAAGGGTTTAAGAGGTTAGAAGCTCACCCTTGTAGAACAACTTTAGAGCAACAACTCCAGTAGCCTTTTTTGATTGAAACAAGTCGAAAAACACCAAAACCAACTTCAAAGTGCCTCAGCAACAAGAGTGTGGTGTTTCACTAGGTGTTTGTGTGCAAAAGTGTGAAGAAAAGGCACTTTTGAGCACAAACAAGCACAAATATAGAGAGAGAAGAAGAAATATAGAGAGATATATGTTTTGTATATCAACTTTTCAGAACCTATGGAAAGGGAGAGGGGTCTCCCTTCTTATAGAAAATCAAATCCTAAGCTTGTTGGACAATCTAAGGGTTTGATTCAATCCCTCCATACACATGTATGGAGGATGAAATCTGTGCTCACCAGCTGTCACAGTTGGCACAAAAATATCTGCAAAAGCAAATAAAAAGGCCTTGGCCAAAAGATATGGCTGATCGTCCAAAAAGAGTGTCGATCGGCCAAAAAGAATGCCGATCGACCATGACTGACGGCCGATGACAAGAAAACATGGCCGATAAGCACAAGGCTTGGCCGATGGGTTATAGGGCTGGCGAACAAGCCACCCTCTTCCCTTAGAAACAAAACCACAAGTCCTTGGTCCACAACCAATCACAAAATAGACAAGTTGAGAGGTTCTGAGGCAAGGCAGGCAGCCGAGGCCTTCAGGAACTCAAAATGAACACGAGCATGGATGATCATCGAGTGTTCAAACGATAACGTCCAAGTCTTGAGAACGGTCAAAAATGAGGTGTCTTTTCGGATGGAAATCGAGCATGCATGGGCCTTCCTCATTTCCTAGGATTAGCTAATTAGTTTAATTAGCAATAGCTTAAATACGTGTTGCAATGGAAATCGAGCATACATGGGCCTTCCTCATTTATGTATTTAAGCTATTGCTAATTAAACTAATTAGCTAATCCTAGGAAATGAGGAAGGCCCATGCATGCTCAATCTCCATCCGAAAAGCCACTACCTTGCTACTAAATGCCTTTGTTTGGGCATTGAACGCTGAAAATGCTGCCCACTTCCAGAACACCTTTGATCCACCTTACCAACACACTGCAAATTTCACCAATGGCCGACAGGGGGCCGATCGGCTACCCTTGGTGGCCGGTTGGCTACTGATGGTAGATGTCGGCCACTGATAGCCTGGACTTCCTTGCTCTTGAAGAGAAGACACAATTTGGCCAATAAATTCAAGTGAGACACACCTTCTTGAGTTTAAAACAAGTCCCAAGCTACCTCAACCCAAAGACTAGAAACTCTTGTTATGGATGTATAGGCAAAAGTGTAGGAATTGTGAGCAAATGTGTATAAAATTACAAGAGAGAAAGAGAAGTCTAGAGAGAGAGAAAGAATTTGGTTCCAAAATTTCTAACCCTCCAAAATGGGAGAGGAACCCCCATATATATAGAAAAACAAGTCTTGAGCTTAGAAACAGCCTACCATACACGTGTAGGCAGATGCAGTTCAGTGTGCTAACAGCTGTCATAGCTATCAACAAATATCTGAAAAAAGACACTGGTGGCCATCGGCCACCACCGGTAGCCGACCGGTCACACCAATGGCCGACAACCATGAGCCATGGCCGACAGCCTATAGTGGTGGCCGACAGGTCACTACAAGTTCCAGGCTTGAAACAACAGGGTTTTGGTCCCAAATAAAGCACAAAAAGGACAAACTTTAAAGGCTCAAAGACAGGGCATTCCACCTAGAACTTCGAGCGCTCAAAGCAAAAAAATAAAATTGTAATCATCGAGTGCACAAGCGATGATATCTAAGTCTTGAGATCGGTCAAAAATGGGGTATCTACAGCAGAGGGTGGGCTGATCGGGGGAAAGGCAGAGTGAGATAGCGCTCACCCTCTGAGTATTCCTTTGATGAGTACACGAGCCCCGAGGATGAGGGAGATGAAGCCAACATCTAGTCCAGCAGCCCCAATGATGACAGTGACGCACCTCCTCCACAGCCGAGAAGTAAGAGAGCGAGGATGGGTTGATTTTACTTTTCTTTTCTTTTTGCTTTGTAGTTAGGAACTATGTAGGTCCAGATAGACCTTTGTGTTTTGTTTTTGAAGACTTTTCTTTTATTTTGCTTTGTAAAACATGATTGGGGTTGGACCCTCCTGTTTATGAAAAGAAGGATTTTGGATGATTTCTCTTGCATAATATGTGATGAATGGTGCAAACTTTGCATGATAACCTTGTATAGTATTTTAAACTATGAATGCTTTGCTCTTGAATTCATTCTTAAATCAGATAATAACCTACAACCGAATAAACTGTAAAATACCACTTGATAATAGAAAAATAGAAAGAAAACAACCTAAAAATGCTAAAAAAACACTTGATAAAAACAAAACAAAACTCAAAATACAATCGCAGTACACCAAGGAAAAAGCCAGCCTTTTTCTACAATTGTATCGGCTGGGCCAACATTTAGACCTGACGGGGTCCAAATAGGCAAGGACAGGTTCCAATGAGGCATGGTTGGGCCCAAAAATGATGTCGGTGGGTGTAATCCAGCTGTCATGTGCTGCCTTTTCCCAAACTTTATAAATGGTGCTCCCATCCTATTTTGTAGTAGAATAGCAAGTCTTTGATATTTTGCTCCCACAATGGAGATTTTACTCAACAATAGGCTCTGAGACTGGATAGCCACATTGGACGGCTCGAAAAAAGGTGAACTTTCGCGGTTTCGGCATAAATGCTCTTTTTCCTTTGAGCTGCACTTCGCTTTGTTTTCTGTTCCTCTATGCTACCGTTCGATGCTGGAACCCGGTTATACATGTATTTCGCTTTGGATCATAAGAAATGTGTCAAACTTTTGGAGGAATTCCAAGCATTGATGGAATCCCAGTGTGAGGAGGAAATCATGCCCTAGCCCCGTTTCAACCATGCACAAGCACTTTGTTGGATGTGTGGACTCACTTTGCACGAGGCTCGATCCTTGGCGCATGATGGAGAGTTGGACATCCCAGATTTGATTTATCAATTTTCGGGCATCAAAGACAGGAGTGACCTTCTCTGGCGAGGCTACCGCCAACATGCCATCTGCTTATATGTGCTTGCGCACTTCCTACTTGCCCCTAGTTACAATGGAGCTAGCATTAGGTTGATTGAGGTGGCCCAATGCCTGAAAGAGGGTAAACGCTGCATGGGTTTGGCACTGGACGAGATCCTGATGGGTTTAGATACTTTTCATTGGTGAGAAACTACTAGATTTGTAGGGAGTCCACTGTTTCTTCATGTATTGTTTCCCACCATTTCTTATTTACGATTCATCGCATCACTTGGCACTCCCTCTCTATTTTCATCTCTAAAACCCTTTTCTTACTTTTCTCTCAACGCACATCTCTCTATTCTTTAATCTCTCTTATTTTTCATCCCTTCCCAGGTATGGCTCATGGATAAGCTGAAAGTGGTGGACCCATGCCCTGTGTATTCAACCCGAGCTTACTTCTTTTGCCAACGGCTAGTGGACTTCCCTTCAGAGGGATGGTGGTGCGACTAGATGTGCAATAAATCTGTAGCTGACATTACTTGGCATTGCCCTTGGCTTTACTTGACAAAGCTGAGCTATAGCATGTCCCAACAGCCCGATATTCAGTTGATTGGCCTTACACACTTCATATTCTATTTCCTTTTTTAGTTTAGACACTAGTTTTGATATAATCAGACTTTCCTAGAAGAGCAAATGGAATACCCGGCTCCATTTCCCATTCGCAGTTTGCACTTGCCTCAGTACCTTACTGCTTGGAGGACGAGAGAACTTCTGGCCCTTGCCCCTAGCTTCAATGACGTCCTTTCTGGAGAGTGTTGTGCTTGGCTTGAGGAGGAGATAGAGGTTGGGCCAACTTTGGTAGCAAAAACTTCCACGAGTGTGAGCAAAGGACATAGGATCACTTGACTTATATGTGCCCCTAGTTTTATTGCTTTCTCTTTTCTTTTCATGTTTTTCCGATGTAAAAACAACTTTGGTTTAATCAAAAGTTAGAAAATCTACTTGTGTTGAAATCAATAAAATTAAAGTTATGAGCACTGAAAATTTTCCTTTTTGGTCTAATATGGTCTAAGTTGTAAAAGCTAAAATTCTGAGAAAAAACAATCAATTTATTAAAACTTTTCAAAACAATTTTCGGAAACGATCACTACCTGACACACACAGAATCAATCCTTAAGGTGTACAACCCCAAATCAGAAAATCATAACTGCCCACGACTACATTCATCATCACTGCTCTATCTTGCAACTGGCCCTTCAACCAAATAGAGATGACACAACCCAGTTAGAAGACAATGGATAAAGATGGCCTGAGTAAACAAATGGATAGAACAGTTGAGTTGGAGATGGTTATGGTTATGGCCGAACTTTGGGATGAGGTTGCCTACGTATCCCAAAGATGGGAATCAGCCTTACGTAGTTCGATTTTAGTTCACTGGAGTATTAACTCTCTCATTTTGCGCTCTAATTTTTGCTAAAGTTGCCCTTTTAGGTTTTCGACCTTACGAGCTTGGTTTTTCTTTGTTTCTAATTTTTCATGCTCTAACTTTTACCTAGGTCGCCCTTCCGGGTTTTTGGCCTAGTGAGCCTCTCAGGGATAATATTTCTTCAACCTGTCCATATTGATCGGCTGTGGTAACTCCAAGCCATCTAGATCTATAAGAATAATTGCCCCTCCATACTAGATTGATTTGATAATGTAAGGACCAGTCCAGTTGGGTCTGAACTTGCCCCTAGGATCATGAATGGGGGCTTGGTTGTCTTTTAGTACCATATCTCCGTCCTTGAGATTCATGGACTTAACCTTTTTGTTGAAAGCCCTAGCAATTTTGCGTTGGTAGCCCTGGATATGGTACAAGGCCTTTAACCTCCTTTCATCAAACAACATCAACTTTTGAAACCTATTCTACTGCCAATCCACCTTCACTATCTGACACTCAGCCATAACTTGCAATGACAGTACTTCAATTTCAATTGGCAGAACAGCTTCCATCCCGTACACTACAGAATAGGGGGTAACCCTCGTGGATGTTTCAATTGACATCTTGTAGCCCCAAAGAGCAAAGGGTAGTTATTCGACCAATCCTTGTAAGTTTCAACCATCTTCCACAGTATGTTCTTCACATTCTTATTAGCAGCCTCAATAGCTCCATTAGTCTGTGGTCTACACGTTAATGACTTATTAAAAGCCACATTGTATTTCTTGAACAAATCGACCACCTCTTTCTTGAAGTGCATACCGTTGTCTGAGATGTTCTCATTCGGCATCTCGTACCTACAAATGATGTTGTTCTTGATAAACTCAGCCACATACGATGCCTTCAACACCAAGTAAGACTGAGCCTCCACCCACTTTGTAAAGTAATCGATCACCACCAAGATAAACTCGTGTCCATTGAAGTCTTTTGGCGAGATTGCCTCGATAACGTCAATTCCCTAGACCGAAAAAGGCCATGGCGAAGTCATATTGTAGAGCTTTGAAGGCGGGATATTCATGCAATTAGCATGGACTTGACATTTATGGCATCGTCACACAAAACCAATACAATCCTCCTCCATAGTTGACCAATAATAGCCTTGTCTAAGGATTTTCCTGGCCAGCATCACACCATTCATGTGTGCTCCATACTCTCCTCCGTGGATGGCCTCCAAGAGGTGCTTCGATTCTTCTTCTTCAACACAACGCTTGTGCATTCCTAGATGGCCTCTTTTATATAGCTTACCCCCACAGATGATGAACTGGACGGCCAGACGCCGTATTCCTCATTTATCCTTGACATTTGCCCCCAGTGGATACCTATCTTTTTCTAGAAAATCCCAAATGTCATAATACCAGGGGTTCTTGTCTTACACCTCATCTATTGCGGTTACTGAAAGGGTCACATAAGCGAGCATATATTTCTGTTCGATAATGATCGGACGCATCTTGACTCCAAGTGGAATGTCTACCATGGAAGATAGCGTTGCCAATCCATCAGCAAACCAGTTGTTCTCTCTCAGTAGATGTGTAAATGTTAACTTTTCAAACCTCAAAATCAGAACATCCAGGGCCTGATGATAAGCCTTCATGTTTTCTTCCTTGACCTTCCAATCCTCGTTAGCTTGACAAACAACCAGGTTCGTGTCTCTGATGACGTCCAACCTTATTGCCCCTAATTCTAGGACAACTTCCAGTCCAACAATGCACGCCTCATATTCTGCTTTGTTGTTGGGCACTTTGAAATGGAGTTTGAAAGCTAAGGGTATGTGGGAATCATCAGGTGCTATGAACAACACACCTATCACATAACCATACTGATTAGATGTTCCTTCAAAGTACGTTGTCCATGTTTCCTCTTCTATCTGCATAATATCTTCATTTGGGAATAAGTACTCTACCGCCTTATCTCCTTCTAATAGGTGGTCTGCCAGGAATTCCACTATAGCTCTCCCCTTAACTAATTTGTGTGTGACATACTTGAGATCAAATTCAAAGAGCAAAAGCAACCAATAAGCTAATCTCGAAACCAAAATTACAGAATGAGCTAACAAGTAGCGCCTCAACTTCCTGGTCAGCCATACCAAACCTAGGCAAGCCTTCTCGAGGGGAGTCTAGCAGGTCTCATAATCTAACATCTTCTTGCTCAAATAGTAGATGGCCTTCTCCACCTTAGCTTTAGATTCTTGAGCGAGCATGCACCCCGTGGTTGAATTTGTCATCGACAAGTACAAGATCAGCAGCTTCCCCGGTGCTGGTGGTGACTACACAGGTGGATTCTGCAAGTATTGCTTGACCTGCTCAAAGGCAAACTGACAGCGACCATCCTATTGGAACTTCTTTCCTTTCTTTAGGAGACCAAATAGTGGTTCACAAGTCAAGGTTAATTTTGAGATAAACCATCTTATGAATTGCACTTTACCTAGGAAGTCGGGCATCTCCTTTTTAGTCCTTGGTGGTGGCATTTCTAAGATGGCCTTAATTTGGATGGATCTACTTCAATTCCCTTTTGTGTGATCAGAAATCCCAACATTTTCCCTACAATCACCCCAAAGGTTCATTTCTGTGGGTTCAACCTCAGTCTGTACTCCCTGATCCGTTGAAAGAATTTCTCCAGTGCGGTGTAGTGGCCTTTTTGCTCTTTGGACTTGACAATCATGTTGTCTACATACACCTCAACTTATTTGTGGATCATGTCGTGCAAAATCATAGTCACAGCCCTTTGATAGGTAGCCCCAGCATTTTTCAACCCAGATGGCATGACTCGATAGTAGTAAGCACCCTACGGCATAGTGAAAGCTGTCATTTCTCTATCTTCCGGTGCCATCAGAATCTGGTTATACCCCGAAAACCCATCCATGAACGAAAGCAATGCATGGCTTGCGGTGAAATCCACCAACTCATCGATGTGTGGCAATAGAAAGTTGTCCTTTTGGACTAGCTCTGCGTAGATCCCAGAAGTCGACGCAGACTCTGATTCTGCCATCCTTCTTTGGAATTGGAACAATATTAGCTAACCAATTTAGGTACTCAGATACCATGAAGAAACTTGCCTCAATCTATTTGGTGACTTCTTCCTTAATCTTCAATGCCCAATCTGGGCAAACTCTGTGCAATTTCTGTTTAACTGGTCGGGCCTCGAGGTTAACAAGGACCCAGTGTTGTACAATCTCAGGATTGATTCCAGGCATGTCTTCGTAGTACCACGCGAAAACATCTTTGAATTTTTTTTAATAAAGCGATTAAACGCTCGCATTCCTCCAAAGACAACATGGACCCGATCTAGACCAAGCAGGAATCTTGCTTAGTACCCACATTAATTGCAGCAATTTCATCTGTACAGGGCTTAACACGCCTCTTATCCTCTTAATCAACCAAATTTTTCAAAGCCCAAGGAATTTCTTCCTCTTCATTTATGTCAAAATTTTGAAAATCATGATCAATGCAACAAACCAAAGGCACAGAGAAGTAAGTGAAATCTACGACATTCTCATTCAAACAGTCTGGATCCTCAGTTACAGTTGACTCAAAAGAGAAACTGAAAGGCAACCTGGACAACACCTTGGTATCTGAGTTACCACTCTCGGAAGTACCAGACTCAGAAGAATTTGAATCTGACTCCGACTCCACAAACTCAGTGGAATTAGATTCGGAATCATTATCGATCTAGAACTGCTGATGGCGCTCTTCTCAAACATCCAAGCCAGGCATGGAGCCTTAGACATGTCTACCATAAGGCCAATGAAATCCGCTGCTGATTTATCCTTGATCATTGAGACAGTAAAACTATCCCCCAAGTTGACAGGCCCAGTCCCAGCATTAGAACTTGTTAGTAGATCAACCAACGCTTTCCCTAGCGGCTCCTCCTCGTCGATACCCATGCTTGCAGTCTTGCCGTGATCTGTGTTGGTGCTCAGATTCGTCTACTCATTCTTCTCTTCTGGTAGCTGGTATCCAAAGAAGATCTCAAACCCCAAGTACCTCGTCTTTGTTTCCTGGTCAAACCAAGGATTTGGAAATCCACAGAAGGGGAAATTTTTCCCTTGGCTGAAAAAGCATCCATTTAGAGTTACTCATATTGGTTTGTGGACTAACTCATATTGCCTCCTAGTCCACTTTGCTTTAATTCTCCCTCTCAACTCATCTCCATTCCTTTGCCAATCTGCAGTGGTAGGTTTGTACCCCAACCCAAAAGCATGGGGGTTGTGACTCATCTCCTTGGCAATAGTACCCTCTGCCTGCCACTCCTGCCTAGTCATAATCCCAGAATATGCCCTGTTTGTTCATCATGTAGATGGACTAGGTGGTTACGTAGTTTCCCTCATCTTCTACCATGATAAATTGGACGAACCAGGCCTCTGCCAAGGAGAAGCCAGTGAGGAATACATCATTTTCCTCATGTATGATTTTTAGCAACGGCGTGGTACTTCCTTGGGGAGGATGGATGGCCGAATTACCGTACACAGTAGTAATCCCTCCTTTAAAGGGCTATTTTACCAATTAGTAGACCATTGATGATACAGCCTTCATCTAGTGTAGCCAAGGCCTGCACATGAGTAGATTGAAAGTTGTCAGTACGTCCATGACATGGAATTCCACCTCATGCTCAGACGGGCCGATGAGTATGTGGCTCTTGAACGTTTCCATCATATCCTGGCTAGTGTTGTCATAAGCTCAGATGGCTTGGGTTGTTGGCGTGAAGTCTGTCGGCCTCAAACCTATGGCATAGGTAATCTGTGCTAGACATACATTAATCGCTGATCCAGTATCTACTAACACCACCGGAATCCACTTTTTCCAACTCTCCAGGGTCACATACAAGGGTCGGTTGTGGTTGGCACCCTAGGTGGAAACCCTTTATCCTTAAAGGATATCATTGGCGTAACGTCCCTCGATGTGACCAACAACACCAGTTGGTCAATGGTGGTGTCGATGGGAAACTTTGTTATGTTCATAGCCTTTAGTAGCGCCTGCTTATGATCCTGAGAAGCCATCAGTAGCCCCTAGATTGATATGTTTGCCTGAATCTTCTTAAGTTGTTTCAAGACCAGATCTTCTTCAACATCTTTCTCTAACATCTTTCTCTTTTAATTTCTGAGCCTCTTTACTGGAGGATTTTGGCTGATCTAAAGTCAGGGGTTTGAAATACCGACCATTGCGGGTCATGTGATTGATCTCATCAGTATACCACATATCATTAGGGGTATAAGCTTTCCACCCTTCGTCAGTGTACGCATGACTTAGGTCGCTGTCTTCCCACCACTCACCTGTAGTCATGTTATTCTCAGGTTTTACCTGGAGCATGTTCACATCACGCCCCCCACCATCATACCACTTTTCCTCCACAGCAGTTTTGGTTTCTGCATTCCAGTACTTCCTAAGCTTTCTTGGCATTCTCTCCCTATCACTGGGCTCCCACTTGGGCTTTCCCGTGCTTTGAACATCTACCACTGTGGGCTCAATCTCTGCTTTTCCTTTCCCTTTTCCCTACTCCAGGCCATCTTTCTCTGGATTTCTTCTATCCTTTCCCATTGGAATTGCTCCAACGCTTGTTCTTTTTCAATCAAAGGTACAGCCTTAGCCTTGCTGTTATCCCCAACTTCATTTTCTTTAACAGTCTCTCTCTATAGACCACCCGAGAACTCTAGGCTCCGCGCACGAGGGCACAAATCGTATGTTCTCTAGCTACTACAAGTTCGGACTCATGTCACGGTTCTGAATCTAATCTCACAAAATGCAATGTGAGACTGATAAATCACCAAAGAGTCCAAATCCGGTAAATCGTTTTGGAAAACTGATTTTTATAAAGAAGTGCCAAACATGAACTGCTTTGCCAGATACAGAGTCGCCACCTAAATATTTTATTTTGGGGAAATTTAGGAAACCCTGACTCGTGCCTAAGGCTACGTGTCCGTCATCACCAAAGTTGCCTCGGCTCAAGAACTTGGGTATGAGAAGGGAAGATCATGCAATGAGCACCCTCGCTCGCCCGATCAAAGGATCAGCCTTTACTAACATGATATGTTGTTTTTGAAAACACATGTGTTCTTATTACGGTTTATTGGCTAACTTACTATGTGATGCGCACAGCATACAAGTATAGACTAAATCGCTCGAATTGGAACAAAACATTTCATGTTTGTTTTCGAAAATGGTTTGAAGTTGCTACTCGCAAGTAGGCCAAGTCACGGATTTGCCACCCTCAAGTGGGCTTAGAAAACAACATGATTTGCCACTTCAAGTGGGCTTAAAACTCACATTTTGATGAATTGTTCCAATTCAAGTAATAAAGCCTTCATCCACAGGCATTCATGCAGTTATATCAGTTAAGCAAATAGACTCATGACAAGCATGCTATCATGGCAGCCACTTACACACATGCAAGGATGCTAAAGCGTAAAAGCTTACCTAGTACTCCGAGCCAAAACAAAAGCTAGTTAGTAATTAATGCATGATCCTAGCTATGCAAGAGTGCCTAATGCAGCACATGCAAAATGCAACTAAGATAGGCTCGGCTATTCTAAGATGTCATGTGAATGTAACTTGATAACATGTATTCAAATCGGTATTGAAATACAATGCAGTTTGTATGATGCGCCGAGCCCGGTGCATGCAAGATAGATGAATGAATGCAAACATGCGAAGCATAAGTATGCTAATTGAAACATGCCCTAAAACTAACCATTGAAAGCTGATAAGTAAAAGGGAGAAAGAAATGGGGTTGGAAGACATGCATCACACACACGCACGCTTATTAGAACAATGTGCCCTCTCGACAGAGGGTCCGAATGAGTACGCTAAGCTGGCTACGCTAAGCTATTCTAACTAATCTAATAATCTAATTAGACTAATTATTATATAATCAAATTGAATAACTAGCTAACACTAAGCTAATTATTACAACACGATGACTAATTAACAAATTAGCTAGTTTAATTACAAATTCAAAAGCCAACTAACAAGTAAAGCTAATTACAAATTACAAAGCCTCAGTGCAATTCAAAGAGTTCGAAGATGCATGCTCGATCACCTCGCTCGGAAATCCGTTACCGTGCCTCATGTTGCCTCTGTTTGCACACTTCTGCACCTCTTAAAATTAAGCCAACTTTTGTGATGCTTCTAAACTACCTTAGGAACCATCTAAGGGGTAGTCGGCCAAAAGGTGTGGCCATCGGCCAAAGAATAATGGTCATCGACCAATTTTAAGGCTATTGGCCAATTTTTGATAGCCGATTGGCATACTAAGTGGTCGATCGGCTACTGCTTCCTGCAAATTACTTCTTTTGCTGCAGCAGAGCACAAACAGAGGCATGGCAATGTATTTGCAAGAAAATGTGTGTACAACCACACTCCTAGGGATGGCAATTTAAACTTAGGTCACGGGGGACTAGTTCTCTCCAACGCCAGTGGTTTTCTCAAAAATATCCCCATGGGGATATTTAGGATGATAAAAAAATACTAGGGGCATCAATTTGCTCCATTTCTGGAAATGCGGAGCAACTCTAAATTCTCCAAATTCTTAAAACCCTTAATACCTGTCAATTACGTGTATATAAAATATATAATATATTTGTATTTGTACTCTCAAGTTGTAGTATAGATATATTATATTAAGTTATATTATTATATATTATATCTATATATATCTCTATATACTCTTTATCTCTCAACTCTCTCTCTCTCTCTCTTCTCTCTCTTCTCTCTCCTCTTCTCTCTTCTCTCTCCTCTCTTCTCTCCTCTCTCTCTCCACTCACTCCACCTCCCACTCCACTCTTGATCTCTCACCCTCACCCACCACACTCCGTGTCCACCCCCCGTCCCTGTCCTCATATCTCCTCTCTCTCTCCAAACAACTCCTCCTCCTCCTCTCCTCTCTCTTCCCACTCTCTCCCCTCTCCTCTCTCTCTCTCTCTCTCCGCTCTTTCTCTTTTCTCTCTCTCTCCTCTCTGTCTCTTCTTTTTTTTTTTTTTTTTTTTTTTTTTTTTTTATTTTTTTTTTTTTATTCGATTTTTGCTGGTTTTGTGAATTTGATTTTTTTTGATTTGATATTAATTTTTCAGATCTGTGGATCTGATGATGATGATGATGATGAATTTATATTTTGGAATTGAATTTATTTTTTTTTTTTTTTTTTTTTTTTTTTTAGGGGTTGATTTTTGATCCCCGGGAGGGCGGGGATCCCCAGGTGGCTCCCCATGGGGTCGGGACCCCCATCGGGGGAGTCCAATGTCCATCGGGATCGGACGGTAGGGTGATCCCCGGCCCGGCCCCGCCCCATTGCCATTCCTACACACTCCTTATCATGTTCGAAGCTCAAAGGAGTGTAGTGCTCGACTCTTGAGCCATCAATCACGCATTTCAATGCATGATGGCCAAAGAGGCCGAGTTGCACAAGTCAATGGCAAATGAATGCACAAGAACACATAAATGCCTTAACCTCTATCATGCATGATCAAGGGGGTCGGCAACCGAGAAATGAGTCAAGTTTCGTCACTTCAAGTACAAAACATCCTTCGTTTCCCATGTTTGGACTAACTCCCTATCCAAACACAATGCAAAGCACACAACATGGAAATGCAATGCAACTCAACATAAGCATGCCATATGCAATGCAACTCAAGCATGCAAATGTCATGCAATGCAACAAGCATGCAACAACATGCTAGATGGACTTAAACCGGATATGGACAGACCTCAATCATGTCCAAAACAGTGGCCATTAACACCAAAACTAAGGCACCAAAAGGTAAAACATGCATGCACACATATTGGTCCATAAGCTAGGCAACAATGCGCAACCCTTAGAGGCACTCAAAGGGTGAAAGAAGTGGGAGCATGGAAAGTCTATATGCTCTGAAATGTCATGGTAAATGATGCCAAATCATATACATGTCACAAATTAAGCATGCTATGGTGCTCAAAACTCAAAGCTAACAAGGCCAATTGCACTACAACTATGCAAAACATGGAGCATATGGCCAAGGCAACCCAAAACAGTCCTAGAACATGTCAAAATGAGACTAAAACATGCTAGCATAAAGGGCATGAAGCATGAACTTCCAAGGCTAATAAGGAGTATTACACTACACCTACCAAAACCAAGCATGATGTGACTTCAACAACAAAAATCAGAGTTATATCATGGCAAAATGAGACCAAATACACACTGATATGGTAGCTTACAAGCTTAGGTAAAATGGCATACACAATAGCTCATTCTTAAGGCATAAAGAACCAACTCCTCAAAGTATGGAAAGACTGACAAATGTGAGGGCATGACAATGAAACATGCTCTAAAATCACATAACGAATGATGCCAAATCATGTGAATAGCACAAGCAATGCATGCTAGTGGCTTGAAAACTCAAGGCTAATGAGCTAGAATGAACCATGGCTATACAAAGCAATGCATGGATGACCAAAAAAATACAAATCAGAGCTAGAGCATACTAAAACATGAACAAAAGCTTCCTAGAGTTGAGCCAAAACATACTAGAATGATGGTCTAAACACATGATGCATGTTAGGCTATCATGCAAGATTACACCGCAAGTGTAGAATGCATGCAAGAGGTGAGTCCACCAATCAAGATCAGAGTTATAACATGCCAAAATAACACCAAAAACATGTTTGAACTAAGCTAATTCAAGCCACAAGAGCATGCTACTTTGTAAGGCTAACAAGGCTAGTAAAGAGAATTTACACTACAAGTGCATGAAGCATGCAACCCATGATCAAACAAGCTAAAAATAGCATTATGCCATGCTGAACTAAGCCCAAAAATAAGCTAAGAACAAGCCAACACATGCTAGAAAAACATGCTCAATAATTAGGCCAACAAGGCATACAACCAAGACAAGAGGAGAGGGGACCACCCCCTCCCATTTTGAACCTCAAAACCACATTTTTACCATTGAAAATCCACTGGATTTCAGTGGTTAAAAGGCCAAACAAAGATGGTTTTAAAAGCTTAGGAAGTTGGCTCTAAAGGCTTTACAAGCCAAAGAGCAAAGGGAGAGACAACCCCCTAGCCAAACAAGGAACAAACCAACACTTTTAGGGCTGAAAAATAGAGGAAAAACAGATGTTTTTGTAGTTCAACACCACCCCCAAAAACAGCCCCAAAACAATGGAAAAAGGGTGGTGAAGCAAGTGTGCAAAACCAATACAAAAGAGGAGAGGTGCTTACCCTTGTAGCATAACAGCAAAATGGCCTTTTTGTTGGCTCAAATGACCATCCAACAATCCAAAAATGAGCTCCAAGGGACCTCAGCCCATAGGTATGCAAATTTGATGAAGGATGCCTAGGCAAACTAGTTGTATTTCTCTACTTCTATGCACAAAAGGGCAAGAGAGAGAGGCTCTAGACAGAGAGGCAGAGATTAAAAATCTGAAAATTGTAGAGAGAGAGAGGGGGAGTTCAGTGAGAGAAGCTCTCATACTTGCTTAAGAAGTTCTAACCCCTTGAATATGAGATATAAGGCTTCATATATAGCAAAATATCAAGCTTGGGTCGAAATATCTGATTTGGGATAGCTGGCATGGGCTGGAAACTGCTGGAGGAGAAATATCTTCAAAAAAAATGAATTTCGGTCACTCTTGGCTGATCGGCCATCTTTGGTGCCAATCGACTACTTGTGATGGCCGATCTGTTACTTTTTTGGCCGATCGGCTACAAAAGTCTGCTTTCTAGGCCCAACTTCAAATGGGCATAACTCCTTCATCTGAACTCCTTTTCAGGTCATTCTTGTGTCCAAATTGAAGCCCCAGAAGTAAGATTTCCAATGGTGGTAGCCTTGCATCAAAATTCCAACTGTGAGAAAAGTTATGCCTTTTTTGGTGAAGCCGCTCAATTTCAGTCCAACCGGATTGATGCCCTACTTCAACCAACCATATCTCCCCCGTCCGGACTCGGCTTTAGGAGATTCTTGAGTGTAAAATGAAGCCCCAGAAGTCTTATTTCCAATGGTGGTGGCCTCATAGATTAAATCCAAGTGTATAGACAGATAGACCTGATTTAGTGAGGACTGCTCGACTCTCTCTTAGCGATTCATACCCAACTTTTTCCTCAACTAGGTTTCTTCCCTCCACTCCTCTTTTCTTCAAATCCAAACCCGTAAATAAGGTGTTTTGAAAGATTTTCCAAAGATTCCATCTCTCTTTCATTCATTTCCACTTTGTCCTTGCTCGGTTTACCGAAAAGCGCAACATTTAACGAAATGTGAGCCTCGGAGCATCACAGAAACCTTTTTTTAAATATTTTGAAAGAAAGGGTTTTAAGATCTAAAATATTTTTGGTCCAACACTGGGTGTGAGGCTTGGATTTGACATTCTCCTTGCCAAAGAAACCGACCCTTTGCATAGCATAGCCTACACAACTTTCATCACGAAGGAAGCCATCAGTAGCGCCCAAGTCTTAAGGTCGGTCAAAAATGGGGTGTCTACACTCTCGCCTGCTCCTCCACATCTAATTCTTCTTCACTAAACCACTTATTGCTGGTTTCAGGGTGACTTGGATCCCACCACCTGATTTGTACACTGCCCACATCTTCTTCTTCAAAGAAGTAAAGGTTCTCCAAATCTTCCTCTTGGTCGGCCAGATCCTCTTCTAATTTTGCCAAGTCATTTAGGCCTTGTTCCTGCCAATCGTTCTGATTTTTCCCTAGTTCATCTTCCTCAATGGTGTTGATGCTGATGAAGTCTGGCAATATCACTATTGGTTTTGGCTAATCAACAGCCACAATGTACAAGCTGGGGTCGTACTCCTCTGTAATTGAGGCCCTCTCCTCTATGAGGTGGGATCAGATAACCCCTTTTCTAGTGCATTTTCGTTTTTCTCCACCTCTGTCATCACGGGCCCTAGTTGGGTTTGTAGTGTTATGTCCATCATGCATGTATATGTGCTTTCCAGAATAACCACCTCAGGCTTTGGTAGGTGGGATGGAATAATATATGCGTTGGGATTAAAGGAGGGTGGTAGTGTGTGGATTTGGTTAATGTTTCTGGGCGGGAGGACTTGGTTATGAGTGGGAAGTGGGCTGGTGATTACGTTTGGTTTGGCGGGTAGAGCGATGATTTTATTGTCAATGAGATCCTGGATCTCATGACGCAAGCGGTAACAACGGTCTGTGGGGTGACCATGCTGCTAGTGAAAGATACAGTACTAGGTAAGGCCATGTATAGGTGGGTCTGGGAGAGGGCGAGGATCAGGGGGCTTGAGATGCCCCGTTTCCATTAATAGTTTAAGGGCGTGGGCGGGGCTCATGTGAAGAGGGGTGAAGGTTCTTTGGTTGCGACTTGGACTGGTGGGTTGTGTAGGTTGTAAGGTTATTGCAACAACAAGATTGGCCATTTTGGCCACTGTGACAACAGTATTGACATCAGCAGGCCGTGAAATAGTGTTATTACTAGCATTGGTATTCCTAGTGAATGGCCTCCTTGCAGGTTCAATAGTTTTGTGGATGATGCCCTTCTTGAATGCACTATCGATTTGGAACCCCAACTCGTGTAGAGAAGCAAACGTGCAGAGTGGTGCCACTATCATTCTCTGTAGCATATTTGGCTCAAGATTCTGGACCACTAGTTGGACTTGTTCTCTTTCAGATGGCCTATTTGTTAGCTGGGCCGCCTTTGCCATCTGGCGACAAAGTCGATAAAAGGTTATTTGGGGTCCCGGGTAGTAGCTTCTAGCTCACTGATGGTTACCTCTATCTGAGTGTTATATGAATATTGGTTAACAAACCCCCTCAGATAGATCCTCCCAATTCCTTTTCATAGAATCTTCCAGTTTAGTGTACGAGATATGCGCTACATCAGACAAAGTTCTGCCAAACAACGACAGCTTCTGAACCCGAGATAGGCCCATCGGTCTTAATACATCTAAAAACAGGCGAACATGCACAATCGGATCCCCACTCCCATCGAATCTATCGATGTGGGGCATCTTAAACTTCTTCGGTAATCTGACCGAAGCCTCAGTGTACCCGTCTTTAATATCCAGAATGGAACTAAAGCCTTGGGATTTTTTTCACTGCTTTCTCTAGCCCGGCAATCTTGATCATGGCCGGATCTATATCATTGATATGAAAGGGAAGAAGTCCCACAGGGGGCTGTGCCATAGGTCTGTAAGCTGGAGTTTGTGGGAACATCTCCTGGGGATCCAGGACCTAGGGGTTTTCAACCAGAGAGGGGGAGCAGGATTTGGCTGAGTAGTCGAGATTGGGTGGATAGTAGATGCGGATGCCCCAGATGGGCACCATAGATCGGCGATGATTTCATTTTGTGCGGCCATCCTTTCATTTACAATATCCATGGTTCTTTGAAACACTGCCATTAAGGTAGCAACTTCTTCTGCATTTTGTGCCATTACTGATCCAGGTGAGTTAGGCACTGGTGAACTGAATGGATGGGAATGAACAAGTGTTTGCTGAGTGCTCTATACTGGTGCTACAAAACGCCTATTCCTTCTTCATCGAGCAACTAGTGGAAGTGAGACTAACACTGGCTAACCGCCAACAAAGTCTTGAGTTTTAAAAAGCCTACCAAAACGAGTCCACACAACTTGGGGGATACTGGGTTTTCTGAAGCTATGATGGTAAACTAACTAGAAAAAGAAAGAAAAGAAAAATAACAATCAAAATCGAACAGCACTCTAGCCTAATCCACAACAGTCATGATCACAATTGAAGAACATTCACCAAACTCTGCCCCCAAAACTGATACTTGTACCACTGATATGAACATTCCTGTACAATTTCACTATAAAAGCACATACCAGGTAAAAGAGAACCAAAACACCCCTACGATGGTGTAGGGTTACCCTGCCCTAGATTTTGACATGATCTAGGTTGCACTACTTCAAACAAAGAGTTTCACAACATCCTGTATGTGGGTGGCATCCTATCCTATTTGGCAATAGTCGCTATGGTGTTACTATATAAAGTTAGGCCAAATGGTCAAAAAGGGGTATCTCGGCAAGACTACCTAATATACCTCTCACACCTAACACCTAGAAGTGAAAGGTGGATCAAAGGGTACAGTGGTAATTCGGATCCAAGGGTTGTGTTTCCAATATGGCAGAGCCCACGACCAGTCAGCCTTTTGGCAAGCTTTTAGGCAAGCCTCTAGCAAACTATCTAGGAATAGTAGATGGAAAACACAATGACTTAGAGTAACAATGCAAATGCAATGGAAAGAACATATAAGTGTAGATAAAATTTCACATCATGAATTTCAAGTCAAGTTTTCTAAATCCCCAACAAAGTCGCTAGAAACTGTAGCTTGCTTTCTGTGCTCCTTTCGGATAAGACTAGTCCAATAGTTTGGACTCCTGTGGTTCTGAATCTGGTTTCACAAGTGCAATGCAAAATGGATAAACACAAAAGAGTCCAAATGCGGCAAACCAGTTTAGAAAATTGAGTTTGAATCAAAAGATGCCAAAAAATGGATTGCATTGCCAGATTCAGAGTTGCCACCTAAATACTTTTAAAAATTTTAGAAAACTTGTGACTCGTGCCAAAGGCCATTAGTCCGTCATCACCAAAGTGTCTCGGCTCGAGAACTTAGGTAGAAGAGCAGAAGGTCATGATTTGAGCACCCCACTCACCCGATCAAAGATCGGCCTCTACTAATCATAATGTGATTTTTATTTATATTATATGCTCTTATTCCGGTTATTTAGGCTAATTTTGCAAAGTGATGCACACAAGCATAGACCAAGTCACAAAATTTGGAATGTATTGATTTTATGTTTATTTTGAAAAAAGTAGTTTGAATATATGTCACTTGAAAAAGCGAGCTCGTGTTGACATTTGATCAAATTATTCCAACTTAAGTAAAAGGGCCTTCATCCACCGGCATTCAAACAAGAATATCATTTATGCACTTAGCTTCATGGAATATGCTTGATATGACAACACAAACATACAATGCAACATGCTAAAGTAAGAAATGCTCACCTAGTACTCCAAGGCAAGCCAAATAAAGCAAAATAATTAGAAAAAATGCATGATCCTAAACAATGCAATATGACTAATGCAACGCACACATTATGCAAATAATAAGTTCGGCTAGTAGCATGGCATTTGATTCAATTCAAAACATGAAATAAATCACGTATTTGAGTAAAGAATTTGAAATTGACATTGATTAGAATGATGAGCCGAACCCTTGTGCATGTAAGATGAATGGAAGCAAGTCATGGAAGATGCTAAGTAAATATGATGCTACCATTATAAGAAGGTAAATAAACGGTAGAAAAAATAGGAGTTGGAAGATATACACAATTATTAAATATTTTTCCCTCGTGCATGAGGGTCCGAATGTCCAAGTGTCTGAAGTAATTACTAGCTATTACAAATCCAAACCAATAATAAATAAACTAACTATCTGAGTTATTACAACAAGGATATTATGATGACAATTACAATCAATCTAATAAACAACAATAATAATTACACAATAATTATAACAAGAATACTTATAACAATAATATGAAAATTAATTACAACAATAATAATATGAACACTAATTGCAACAACTAAAGATCGCATGCGCGTCAATGAAGACAGTTTTCAAAAGCTGCTTTGTCTACCTTCTGTGCCACTGCTCTGTTTCACCCTCAGTCACTGCCCTCTGTTTCTACCAAAATGCTCTGTTTACCAAACATTGGAGCTCGGTCGGCCCCTAATGAGGCCCATTTAGGTCCAAAAGCGGCCGGTAGTGCCCTATTTTCTTGCAAAAAAAAAACTTTTTTCTGCTCTAAGGTGAAAACTGTGTAGACAAAGCAGTTTTAAATCATGTTTGTCACTTTTGCTCTTCTCTATCATGGGGAACTTCAAGAGAAGAATGGATTTGGTTCCAAAATCATCAATAGGTGCAAGTTGATGGCTTGATGATTTTGAACACATTTGGACAAAAAATTATTAAATATAATGAAAGATGACCACCCCTCCCTCTTATTATGAAGGCTCAAAGAGGGAGGTAGACACACCCCAAAATTCATCAAAATATCATAAATTAATATATGATGTCTCTTGATGCGATGGACTCGGCATAATGTCTGGCTGAATCCAATCAATTTTATTCACCTTTTTTCATATCTGTTTCAATGATTTTAAGCCAAATTTATTAGTCCTTTTTGACTTACCTTTCCATTCTTAATCATTTTGTCCTAAAGTGATATTTAAGTCCACTAAATGAAGAGAAATGTCAAATGAGAAGTGATTCTTAGCATGAAAGAGAGACTAGGCCTTGACGATGAACCTTCGAAGAGATTAAGCCATTGAGCATAGAAGGTCTCTTTCTTATGCCTTAAATGACAATCAATTGCTTGAAACAACTCTCAAACAAAGAAAACCAAGAAAGGAGAGAGGGCACATAAATGATTGTACAAAGTTGATTATTACCAAAAATGAAACTCTTTACATAGAAGCTAAGGAAAGACTCGGTGTCTAAGGCCTAAACAACTGAAGTCATGAGGACGTACAACACCAAAAGCAAAGTATTCAAAGCATAAACTAATCAAATGAATTAAAATAGCCCCAAACAGCCCCTAAATCATAAATAAGAGTAGCTAAAAGTATGTTTAAAGAGCACAAAAAGATAGGTAAGGATAAAGAAACACAAAACTAGTAAACAAGAACAAGGAGAGGTGGCTAACCCCTCCACTTTTGAGACTTCTAAATCACGTTTTTCAGCCCTTTTAAACTCTGAAAAGCAGTTTGTAAGCCAAGAAAAATTGTGGTAAAACAAAGGGAATAAGCTATGAAATAAGGTGCAAGAAAGGGTGTTAAGCCTCTATGCCTTTGGTAGCTATTCAACCCCAGGTTCCAACACTTGAAATGGATCCAAAACAACACAAAAACACAAGAACATAATGAAAAAGGATTGAAATGAAAGTAAAGAGAAAGGTGACAAGCTTATACCTCTTGAAGAGAGAAAGCTTTGGTTGTAAACCAAACTAGATCCTAGCACACTCTCGAGGCTCAACCAAGGCTCCAAGGTTCAGCTCTAAGGGTGTATATGATGTATAGATATAGCCAAAGGATGATACAATATTGCAAAGCTAGCTTGCAAAGGAAGAAGGAGTTCTCAAAGATGTTTTGGCTTCTTTGAAATTTTTCTAACCCCCAACACTGAGGCATCAGTTCATTTTTATAGAATTTGAGCCAAATAGGTCATAAATATCTTCAAAAATAGACAGCTGGTTGATTCTTACCCAAAATAGTGTTTCTCGCCTAAAAGGTACAGCCGGCCCCCGATGAGGCATGGCCGGGCCCAAATGTAGTTCCCTTATTCCTTTGGTTCAGGCTCAGTGTATGTTGGCATGGTGCTGAAAAATGTATTTTTGTGGCATACCACTATAGAAACAGCTTGGATACGGAAGGTTAAGAGTTTTGAGAGCTAAATAATGAATTCCTTCGTTGAGAATTTGAACCATTGACAACACAACTTTCATCATCGAGTGCTTAGAATAAAGCGCCCAGGCCTTGCGGATGGTCAAAAATGGGGTGTCTACACCTTGGCCCGTGAAATGGCCAAAGCTTTACGAGCATCCATGGACATTCTCTGGGCTAATAATCAAGTCCAGGCCTATGTTGCTGAGATAGGGCCGTCTTTCTTGAAGAGAGAGTTCTTCCGGTTGAAGCTGGATGAGTTTTAGGGGTATCATAACAAACCACTGAAGGCGGATGAGTGGCTAGGACAGTTGGTGACGGCACTCGAGATGATTGGCATCGAGGATGACGGTTTAAGGGTGACCTTGGCATTCTTCCAACTAAAGGGAGATATGGGTCAGTGGTTGAAGTATGTGCGTAGGTCCATTGGAGTGACTTGGGAGGCTTTCGTCAACGCCTTCCAAGATAAGTTTTTACCTCCCACTGCTAGAGAGAAGTTGAGAGAGCAGTTCTTGAAGCTCAAACAGTTGAACACACTGGTGGCTGAGTTTGAGGCTGCCTTTACCAGTTTGTCGAGGTTCATACCAGAGCTCGTGGCGACGGAGGAATGCCGTTGCATCGAGTTTGAGAAGATATTAAGGACCGAGCTTCTTTTCAAAGTTGTTGGGTCCATGATTAGGGACTACGGACACCTTGTGGAGGTGGCGACTCATCTTGAGACTATGGTTCAAATGGAGGAGGAGTGGATAAGGGGCTCCAAGAGGAGTCAGAAAGTTCAAGAGGAGACCCGGGACAACAGGAGACAGAGGGGTTCTACCCCACAGTAGTCCCAGGTAACACAATCTAGATCCACATTTCCTGTGCTGAGTTCGGGTTTAGAGAGAGGTAATCAGGGAGGTTTCACTTGTTTTAAGTGTGGCCAGTTGGGTGACAAGGCTCTAGCCTGCCCGCAAAGAGGAGGAGGGCAATAATTTGCACCATCTTCAGCTCGTCCATAAAGCCAGAGTCAAGAGAGAGGGCTGCTACCTACCTGTTATCAGTGTAGGCAATCAAGGAATGTGATGAGGTTTTTTCCTCAGTTGGGTGGCACACCTGGTGTGTTTGGTTCAAGGCAGACACAAAGCTATCAGCCTACCCCGTCAGTATAGGCCTCAACGACCAATCAAGGGGCCTCTTCAGCTCAATTTATGCATCAGACTTATGCTCTGAGGGGTGAGCAGCTAGAGTAGAGACCTACAGGATGTATATATGTTGTTACCACGCCAGATTTAGTGTCAACACCTTCTGTTGTGAGAGGTAACTTCTTATTGTGTAATTATATTTTCAATGTGTTGATTAATATGGGTGCATCCTATTCTTTTATCTCGTCTGTATTTGCATCGGCATTGGCATTAGAAGTGGCTCGGTTTGTATCTCCACTCAGGGGAGAGTCACCAATTAGTGGAGAGGTTGTGTTGGACTAGGGGTGTCGGGGTTGTGAGATAGAGGTAGCCTGTCATTGACTTCCTTTTGTATTTGTGTTGATTGATATGTTGAGCTTTGATGTTATACTAGGTATGGATTGGTTATTATCCTACCGGGCTGTTATAGACTGTTACCATCAGAAAGTAACGGTGTGCACCTCGAGTGGTGATTGTTTTTATTTCCTATGGGACAGAGTTGATAGAGCCTTATTGCCAGTGTGTGATCCGTATGGTCAGGATGGGCTTTGTCTCCTTCTTGCAACATTCTTGGGCGTTAAGAGTGAGATGGTCCTAGTTGAGTTACCGAGGGTAGTTTGTGAATACCCCGAACATCTTTCCTAAGGATCTCACTAGTTTGCCACCTCACCATGAGATTGAGTTCTCTATTGATTTAGTGCTTGGCACAGCACCAATTTCTATGGCACCGTATAAATTTGCACTTGCTGAGTTGAGTGAGTTGAAGATTCAACTCCAAGAATTGTTAGATAAGGGTTTTATCTGCCCTAATACATCGCCTTGGGAAGCACCGACTCTCTTTACTAAGAAGAAGGATGGCACGTTGCGACTTTGTATTGATTACCGGAAGTTGAACCGAGTAACTACGTTAAGAACAAGTACCCATTGCCTTGTATATATGATTTGTTTGACCAGTTGAAGGGCTCTTGTTGCTTTTCTAAGATAGACTTGAGATCAGGTTATCACCAATTGAGAGTGAAAGAGAAGGATATCTAGAAAACTGCATTACATACACGGTATGGCCATTACGAGTTCCTAGTGATGCCTTTTTGCATTAACCAACGCACAGGCCCTGTTTAAGGATTTTCATGAATCGGATCTTTCGTGAGTTCCTAGATCGTTTTGTGGTTGTCTTCGTTTATGACATTTTGATTTGCTCACCCTCTGAGGAGGAGCATGAGGAACACTTGCGAGTTGTACTTGAGTTGCTTACAGCCCACAAATTGTATGCTAAGGTCAGGAAGTGTGAATTCTGGTTGAAAGAAGTGAAGTTCTTAGGCCATGTGGTATCTGAGGAAGGAGTGACTATAGACTTTTCTAAGATACAAGCAGTGTAAGATTGGGAATAACCTAATAATGCTTTTGAGATTCATAGTTTCTTGGGATTGGCCGAGTATTACCGTCAGTTTCTGAAAGATTTTTCTAAATTAGACTCACCGTTGACTAGACTAACGAGGAAGGGAATTAAGTTTGTGTGGAGTGAGACTTGTGAGAAGTCGTTCCAAGAACTTAAGGTTAGACTTACCACTGCTCCAATATTGACTATTCCGGAGAGGGGTTTGGACTATTCAGGATATTGTGATGCGTCTCAAGAAGGTTTAGGTTGTGTCTTAATGCAAGAAGGAAGGGTAGTAGCATATGAGTCACGACAGTTGAAATCACATGAGAGAAATTATCCTACTCATGACCTAGAGCTAGCAGCGGTGATCTTTGCCTTGAAGATTTGGAGACAATATTTGGAGGCCTTTTTTTATCATAAGAGTTTGTAGTATCTGTGTTTACAAAAAGATTTGAATCTGAAGAAGAGAAGCCGGATGGAGTTCACGGAAAATTATGATTTGGAGTTGCATTATCATCCAAGAAAAGCCAATGTAGTGGCCGATGCCTTGAGTAGAAGATCATTAGCAGTGTAGCGAGTATTGTCATCCGGGAATGGGAGATGTTAGGTGCTATTGGCCAGTTCGGCTTGCATCTTCGCTAGTCCATTGAGTCAGCTACCTTGTATACTGTAGTTGCACAACCTACACTTATGAGTCGAGTCATAGAAGCACAACAGGGTGATCATGAGGTAGAAACCCTCCGAGAGAAGATATCTAGTGGAAAGGTGGAGAAGGGCTTAAATATGTATTCTAACTTGAGTGCTAGATACCTTGACCGTCCTTTTGTGTCGGAATCTTATCAAGAGGAGGTACTCTAAGAGTTTCACCATTCACGCCTTGTGGTACATTTGAGAGGCACAAAGATGTATCACAATCTTAGTCGCCAGTTTTGGTAGAAAGGGATGAAGAAGGATATAGTCGTGTTTGCATCGAGGTGCCTTACTTGTCAACAAGTGAAGGCCGAGCATCAAAGGCTAGCGAGTTTGTTACAACCCTTGCCTATAGCTGAGTGGCAGTGGGAACATGTCACGATGGATTTTGTTGTGGACCTTCCGAGGACTCAACGAGGTAATGATACCATTTAGGTGATAGTTGATCGGTTAACTAAGTCAGCGCACTTTGTACCTATGCGCACGAGTGACTCGGTAGATTTTCTTGCTGACCTTTATGTTAGAGACCTTGTTCGACTACATGGTGTCCCTGTGACTATGGTTTCGAATAAAGATTCATGTTTTACGGCTCGGTTGTGGTAGAGCCCACAGAATGCTTTGGGCACTAGACTAACTTTCAGTACCGCTTATCATCCTCTAACCGATGGGCAATCAGAGCGTACCATTCAGATCCTAGAGGATATACTTCAGGGTTGTGTTCTTGACTCTAAAAAGTCGTGGGAGAGGCACTTTCCTTTAGTGGAGTTTGCCTATAACAATAGTTTCTGGTCAAGTATTGGCATGGCACCGTTTGAGGCCTTATATGGCCGATCGTGTAGATCTCCTGTATGTTGGGCCATGGTGGGTGATACACCTATGATAGGTCTTGAGTTAGTACGAGAAACAATAGAGAAGGTCGCGCTTATTCATAAGAGGTTGGTCACGGCTCAGAGTCATCAGAAGAGCTATGTCGACCGCAGGAGGAGACCGTTATCATTTGAGGCAAGAGACCACGTCTTCTTGAAGATATCATCTAGACGGGGTTTGATGAGGTTTGGGAAGAGCGGGAAGTTGTCTCCTAGATTTATTAGGCCTTTTGAGATCCTAGAGTGGATTGGAGAGGTAGCTTATCGTGTGGCCTTGCTGCCACAGCTTTTTGGGATCCATGACATGTTTCATATCTATATGCTCTGGAAGTATGAGTCGGATCCATCACACGTGTTGGATTAGATTGAGTCAGAGGTAGACGAGGATGCCTCATATGTGGAGAGATCGATGAGAGTCCTAGATACTCAAGATCAAGTCTTGCGATGCAACACAATTCACTTGGTAAAGGTGTTATAGAGACACTACGAAGTTGAGGAAGTGACTAATGAACATGAGGTGAAAGTCCGTGAGAAGTATCTGGACCTATTTGTTGATGTTTGAACTTGTATTGAAAATTTTGTCTTGCTATTTAATAAAAACATTATATATGTTTTGGAAATGTGAGTTGTATACTCAATAATGAGCACATGTTTATCATGATGATGAGAATGAATGCCTAGTAGATGGGTCATGGTGATGAATTTGATTTACTATTATTGTTGCAATTGGCTTAAACATGGTTTTGCTGTTTGATTTAAAATTTCAGGGACGAAATTCCTTAAGGGAGGAGGTTATAGCGATTCCAGTTTAAACCCGACCCATTTGATGTTCTGGAACCGGGTTTCATTATCTTATATGGTTTTTCATACTTTGTTTCTCCTTATTCCTCATTGAGTTTGGTTATTGGAGTGTCTCGGTTGCATTTGGAACAAGTTGGTAGCTTGTTTTTCAAAACTGTTGTTGCCCAAAATTTTGCTTCTTCGCTCAAGCGATGATTCTTGCGCTTGAGTGGTCTTTGTGAACTCCCAGTACTTTTACAGGTCTACAGAGATACTGGGAGATAGTATTTTTTGCTCGAGCGGTCTTTCTTGCACTCGAGCAGCGAGCCAAGTGGTCACTTCCTGTGCTCGAGCGGTAACACTTTTTGTGTATAGATGCTCAAGCGACACTTCTTACGCTTGAGCGGTTTGCGCGTATATCAGATTATAAAGTCACTTTTTCATCTCTTTCTCTTTCAAAATATTTCAAAACCCTATTTTCTCTCACTATCTCTCTAGAACTCACATTGTCTCTACAAATACACCTAAATCCATCGATTTCTTCACCCGTGTCCCTTTGATAAAAAGGTAGAGCACGCCGAGGGCTTCGTTCTAATCGGAGCAAAGTTGAATTTCAAATTCATTGTGGTTTCTACTCTCTCTCTTTGGTTTTCTAGCTTTGAGGTCGGGATTTCTCTGCACTTTCTTATGATTTTTAACTTAGTTATTTGCTTCTCCAAAACAACATTGTGATTTTGGAATTTTTTGGACAAATCTAAGGTTTTGGGTAAAAAAATCAAAAGAGGGGTTGTTAAATGGATTGTTGGAATTGATTGAGGAAGTGTATTTATTGTTGAGTTATGATGAAATGATTGATTTTTGTCACTTAAATTGATTTATAAAGAAAGGAGGAATTTTCCCCTAAATTCTCAAATATTGATTTGCATAGAAGAAATGGAAAATAATATGGTTTTGTGGAATTGGATTAATGTTGGCCAGGATGGCAGAGTTCGAGGTTTATCTTTCACTCACATCTTAAGATTTTGGAATATGTATCTTTATTGAAAATTTATTTATCTGTTTAGAGATATCTGTTTTGGGCTATCGGTGGAGGATAGGTATGAATGTTGTAGAAATTGCATGAAATTAGGTGAATTAAAACTAATTTCTCATGCTTTCACATTGAGCATTGTTGCATATTTACTACATTGAAAATGTGCATTGTTTTGAGAAAATTAGTGAATCTAGGAAGTAAGTGTTATCTCATTGAAATAAGTAGGCTTGTGTGTCCAAGAATGCTGATCTCGTGGACGAAAATTCCGTGAAATGGCAATATTAATGCTTATATAGCCTACGTTTATATGGGTGCTGGTCTACTATTTCCTAAGCACGAAATTTTCGTGAAAGGTTGTATTTGTTTTACATTCCCAGAGTGTGATCCACTACCCTATTTTATATTATAATGGAAATGATTTTATGAATTGTGACATTAACCTGGCATTGCATGGTTTAGAAAAAGATATAAAAGGCTTTGGCACGAGCATTGCATATGCATATCACCTTATATCTTTGTTAAGATTCATAAACTGTGTTGTAGTATCTCTATCAGGCTTTGGCTCACCCTATGTGGGAAAACCATTTTCAGGTGTTGATGACATGTCTCTACCAAGGCAATAGCTTGGGAGGACTCGGAGCTAAAGGCTTCTTTTTGTGTATTGTTGTATTTATTTTGTAAAAGCCAAGGGTTTTAACTGTATTAGATTTAAATACATTTTGTTGTAACCAAGCATAGTCTTGGAAAGTTGTAAGCCTTTAGGGAATTTACTACTTGTTTAACCTTTATTCCAAATCTTTAACTTGTAACACATGCTATAGATTCAAGATTAGGACTTCTGAATGTAAAACTGCATGTGTTATCTTTTTTATATCTGAATCATATGAGATGGGAGGACATTATAATTAGAATGCTTGTCATTTATTTATTATTGAGAACAGAGTTTGTTATCATTTATTACAGGGCGTTACAAGCCACGTGAAGTGTTTCAGGCTATGCAATTTCCATAGAGTCTTCCATCCCTGTTGCGGTTGACTCTCCTTAACTTGAGATTGAAATTCCATATATCCAGCTTTAGTGGAGAGAAGGCCTTTTGGAGAGGTCTTCCAAAACTGATGGTCATCGTTTGTATCATGAGACTGAAGAAAAATACCATTTAAAGTATCCATGAGATGGATTGGGAGCCATATAGAAAACACTACTCAATTCCATCCCACACCTTTAATCCAATATTCAAACACATGCTTAGAGATCTAGCTTTATGGTGGCTAGATATCTAGCTTTGGGTTGGCTACATATTGGTTGCACACCTCAACTTTATAAAGAGTGATTCTACATACACCACAAAACTATCTCCTTACTAAAAATTTTAATTGTAATTTTTTTTTTTACAATTTTTATAATACCATTCTTACCCTCATCCCTACCCTTCACTCTTCTCCTTACTCACATACCACTCAAACCCTAGTTTGTTCATCTCCAATGGATACAGCACTACCGCTATCTGCAATCGCCGCCATTGCCAACCACCATGTAAGCCCTCTCACCACTACCACCCTCCATCAGCAACCCAACCCAACCCCATCGCCATCATAACCATGTTCGCCATCTCCGTTGTCACAACCCAGCCCCACTTCTCACCGCTCCACCATGAATAGAACTACTGCCTCATCACTCAAAGTCTTGTCCTCACCTTCGCCATTGTAACCCAGCCTGTCACCCTTTTCCATTGTTGATAGAGCATGAAGAGAGAGAGACACACATCATTCTGTTATCCTAATTTAACCCCGCTCATGATTTATCATATCAAAGTTCATTTGCGTAGATCTATTGACAAGTATTGTTTATCGGTCCATGAATTTCTTCAGTTTCCTAATTTTTAATCAATTCATGTTGTTCTGTGCTTACTTAGTTTTGTGTGATTTTGATGATATTCGTGATTTTTGGATGCACCGATTTGAATGATTTATCTGTATGTCTCAATTTCCTTTTGTTTGATTATATCAGATTGCATATTCTTCCATAAGACTGTAACATTAAGAATCTATATAATGAAGTTGAATTTTGAACTGCCAAACCATTCTATACAAGAAATCATGTTGATAGTTGTTATTTTGGATGCATTGATTTGGATGATTTGTGTGTGTGTCTCATATATATATATATGGTTTGATTAGGTCATATTGCATATTATTTCCAAAACACTGTAACATTACAAATTTGATCTATATAATGAAGTTGAATTTGGAACTGCAAGCCATTCTATACAAGACCTTATGTTGATAGTGATGATTTTGGATGATTTATGTATATGTCTCGATTTATTTGTAGCAGAGCCTTCATCATTGATTGTTGCTTGTTAGTGGAGTTGAGATTGTTCTGTGTATCTTGCTAACAAGGGTGATGTTTGTAAGGTGTTGTTTTGCTGCTTTAGTGCCTTGGGTGGCGGTCATGGCGGTGGACCAGTGGTGGTGGTGGTGGTGATGGGCTGGAGGTGAAGAAACTAGGGTTTGAAATGTTTGGGTGTAAAGAGAAGAGTGAATGGTAGGGATAAGGGTAGAAATGTTATTATAAAAATTGTAAAAAAATAAAATAAAATTTTAATTTTTTTGAGAGTGTATGGCGATAATTTTGTGGTGTAAGTAGAATGACTCCTTTCTAAAATATTTTTATTACTAATATGCCCTTATTTAAAATGACTAAAAAGTACTTAATATTAAAAAAGTGCAATCATAGTGTTTTGGTATCCCATCTCATAAAGTCTAAATTTTTTTTTTCTCTACTCTATTTTTGTTTTTCCTGTAACGCCCCAAAATAAATATGATAAACCTATCTCATAAGTTGAAATAAAGTACTTTCATTCATCAGAGTTAATCTACAAAAGATGACACATGCGATATACATTCATAATTAGCTCACCCTAAATCTACAGCATGTGTTACAAATAGTAAAAAGTAATGAAAGCTAAACAGATATTCATATGCCCTAAAGGCATACATATTTCTAAGTCATTGCTTAGTTATAACAAAAAATGAGTCTAGCCCAAAACAATCAAGCCCTTGGCTATACAAAGTAAATACAATAAAAAAGAAGCTCTAGCTCCAGATCTCTCCAAACTACTGTCTTGGTGGAAACATATCTCCAACACCTGAAAATGGTTTTTCCCAAATAGGGTGAGCCAAAGCCTAATAGAAACAATCTAACACAATATATGAATCTTAACAAAAATATAAGTATGAGATGCATATTTAGTGCCCATGATAAAATCATTTTTTAACTCTTTTGTAAAACCATGCCATGCCAAGCTTTATGTCTCAATTCATGTTATCTTAACTTGTGAGTCATTCACCAATTCATTTAGACAACCAAACTAAGAGTACAACTCAATGGGTTTCTAACCAACACAACTATTATACAAACACTTCCATTTTCCATTTTACGGATATTTCGTCCGCGAAAATCGGCACCCATGTATACATGCGATTTTTAAGACTTTTACCATGGACACACAGGCCAACTTAATTCAATAGAGTTCACACATTTTCTTCTCACAAACATGGAGTATATCTCCTTTCTCCTTCCACACATCATACATTTACAATGTATTAAAACATAGTCATATTCAATGACAATGGATAAGAGATTAGTTTCAATTCACCTAATCCTCTTGCAATTTCTATAACAATCATAGCTATCTTCTACCGATAGCCCAAAACAGATATTTTTAAACAGATATACAATCCTCAAGGCAGATAAATTATCTAAATTTCCATAAGTGAGAGGTAATACATACCCAACTCCACCATTCATGTAAACATCCATCCAATTTCAAATTCCCAATGCCAATTTCATGTTTTTATACAAAATAACAATTTGAGACAATTATGGCGAAATTTCCTTTTCTTCCGAAATCCACCCTAGGTATTAAAATCAACAAATTTATCACAACACAACCTTACATCTACTCCTATAACCAATTTTAATACATACATTTGAAAACCCCTTTTTGATTTTAAACCAAAACCCTAGGTTTGTTGAAAAACACCCCAAGTTTCAATATTTCTTACACATCAACAAATAACTAAGTTAAGACTCATAGAAGAGTGTAGAAAGTCCCTACCTTAAGTTTAGAAGATCAAAGGAAGAGATGGAGAGACTTCAAAGATGCTGAAACCAAGCTCTATTTGGGTTAAAACGTAGCCTTTGAGATACTCTACCTTTTTAACAAAAGCAGACGAGTAGAGAAATCACTAGATCTAGGTGAAAATGTAGAGAGAAGTTAGGTTTTAGAGAGAGAGACTCTAGATCTAGGGTTTTGAGAGAAAAAGATCTGAAAAATTGATGTAAAAAGGTGCTCCTACGAACTGATATACGCACAGTCTGCTCGAGCGCAAGAAGTGTCGTTCAAGCGCAGAATGCACACTCCTAGTAGTTTTGCAGACAACAGGCCAATGTTCGAGCACAAGAAAGACAGCTCGAGCTGAGCCCGTTTGAGCGTAGAATACACTCTCTCAGTAGTTTTGTAGACCTACAAGAGTACTTAGAGTTCACAAAGCCCACTTGAGCACAAGAAGTGCCACTCGAGCAGAGGAGTAAAATTCTTGGCAACAAAGGTTTGAAAACTAAGCAACCAACATATTCCAAATACAACCACTACAATCCAACAACCACTACAATCCAACAACCAAATTTAAGGATGTATAAGGGAAGCAAGACATGAACAACAATACAGAACCATGAAACCCGAGCCCGGAATACAAAATGGGTCGGATCTAAACTAGAATTGTTATATTTTCACTGTGTTCATTTTGCATCATATTCAATCATATTTCTCTTGAATCCATCATTTTTGCATTCATTTCATATTGAAGTTAACAATGGACAATAAAGAACACGCTTTCAAACCTTTTTTTATATAAAAAAATGGAGGTTTTCTATTTATCTTCATCGTTTTTGGTTAATGGATTTACAGAATTTGTACACAAATTCAGTATCAAGAAAAATATATTTATTCGAAAAGTTGTTTCCAAAAAGATTTCTTATGTTCGGCACTATGTTTCTAAATTATTTAACATTATTAAATATTTAATATCCGAACAAATTATCTATATTTGACTCTGTGTTTTCGAACATTAAATTTTCTAACTTCTTCTTATTCTAATTTTGAATAAAAAAGAACAATCTGATATTATATCTCTAAACAAATTACATATATTTGGAGATTTATTTTGTTCGATATTTAGTATCCAAAAAAATAAAAATACTCAACTATGTGCTATTAATTAAATGCCAAAATTATATTATAATTTCTATGTGGTGACAAAATGGACGTTAAACTTTATGTGGTCCAAGCCTAAAAATAAAAAATAAAAATAAAAAAATAAAACAAACTTAATGTAATGTAACCACAATGCAAAATGAGAAAGATCCTCGTCTAGTAGGCAATTATTAGACACTCTATTTCCCCTTCTTTGGGGTAGGACTTCCCTTCAGTCCAATCACTCTATTTCCCCTTCTTTGGGGCTAGGCTTCCTTCCAGTTTTGTGATCGGATAGGGGCCCACCACGAGTCCCATTTCCATAATTCGAACCGTTCAATATGTAGAACTCGTCGAGTACTATATGCATGTAAAAAATCATATTGATCGGATATCAATAGCTATCTCTTCAGATCAGATTTCTGTTAACTGTTTATTTTTTACCCATCCATTTTTTTATTTCAAACTTGATTTGATCACGTAGGTATCGATATCCAATCAACTAATTTTTTACATCCATATGGTACTCAACGTATTCTACAAATTGAATAGTTCAGATTATCAAAACGGGATCCGTGGTGGATTCTACGGGCCCAACAGTACCCTTTAGTCCGATCACGGATTGGAGGGAAGCCAGTTCCCCTTCTTTGGGGTAGGTAAATTGTATGGTGGAAAATATTAAAAAAAAAATTAGGAAAATTGTATGTATAAAAAAAAAATAAAGTATTGCTGAAATTTGTTGAGGATAAATATACGAGAAATATTATGGTACACACCTCTCAAAGGGTGTGTACCATAAACACCTTATAACTAAAAGGAAAATATCATAAGTTTATACTTTTTGAGTCATAACTGGAAAGAAAGAAAAAAAATTATAACTAAATATCTCAAAACGATGTCACAACTAAAGGAGAAAATTGGTACATATGATATGAAGTGTGTATAATAGAATTCTCCAAATTACACATTACTCAAGCCACTTAAGCTATATATAAAAATCCGTATACATTAAAAGGGAAAGGGTTTTGTAATCTGTTTATAATGTGTTTGAATCATGAATTTGGATTGAAATATAAAAAAAGAAAAAGAAATAGAGAAATAATTTATATTTTATTTTATTCATATTTTTTCACATTTTCTCTATGCCTTTTAGATTTCAACTGAAATATATTATTCAAACACAATTTTAATATGGCACACAAGTTCTAGTTACAAAGCTAACTCTATTTAGGTAGTGTTTGGTAAGATTTTCTAAATATAATTTCAAAATAGAGTTGTATTTTGAGTTTGTGAGTTTTGAAATTAGGATTTGAGTGTAGAAATTTTGTTTGGTTATGAGTTTTGAAAAGAGTTTTGAATTGAGTTTTGGAGGGAGTTTTGAGTTTTTGAAATTAGAAAAGTTATTTGATTCAAAAACTTACAACTCATAACCAAACAAACAACCTAAAATTCTATTCAAAACTCATATAAAATTAAAATCATTTCAAAAAAAAAATATTTATAATATAAAAATAACATGTGCAGGAAAAAAAAAAATAGCACTGTTCTGATCAACCGGCTAGACGTCCGGGAGGACAACTGAGTTAGCCAAATTTTCCCACTTGAAAAGGAGTTTTCAAAAGTAAATGTAAAATTATAATCTAAAATCTCAAAATAAACAACACACTCAAATTAGTGGGTGAAAATATGTTTGAAACACCATTTCAAACACAACCTTTTCTCTATATCTTTTAAATTTCTGCTGAAATATATTATTCAATTACAATTTTGTTAAGGCAACAAGTTCTAGTTACAAAGCTAACTCTAGTGTTGTGCTACATAAAAATGGACCAAACAAAATGTATAAACGATTTCATCTTCTTCTCTCATAAACCTACCATGATTTTTGCTACTTTACCATAACCATCACTTGAATTGCCAAGATCATGGTGGTAGTGGATTTTGAGAGGTGATGCTGGTAAAGGGAGATAAATAATAACAATAATAATGAGGGCAAATTACAAATACATCCCTTAAGGTTTGCTCAAAATACAAATTGCCCCTTGTGATTTAGAAAATTACAAATATCTCCCTGTCATAATTTTTTATTTAACAGAATTAATTGAAAAAGTAAAATTTCTAACTGTTTACCTATACAATAATAAAATTATCTGAATTATTAATTGAAATAAAATTTTAACATAATTAAAAACTATTAATTAACTTTGATGATTTATTAATAAAAAGACTTATTTGTTACGAAATTAGAAACCTTAGGGGGAATAATGTAATTTCTAGAACCCTATGGGGTAATTTGTAATTTAAGTAACCTCATAGGGTGTGTTTGTAATTTATCCTAATAATAATAATGGAGGATAAATTATGTCGATAGTTCTTATATTTTACTCGTATAATTTTAGTCCCTATAATTTTGATCTTTAATTTTAAATTTTACATCAGTTTGGTCCATTTGATAATGTCATTAGAATTTTTGATTGAAATTTTTTGCTGAATTGGTTGAGGTTAAGTTACTAAATTGATCAAGTTTCCAATTTTACTCTTAAATGTATGACGCATGCTCTTCATGTGTGCATTTTCTATATGTATATATAATAAAAAAAAATGCTAACTATTGGAATCAATTGGAGTAATTTGAGATAAAATAAAATAAAAAAAATTAGGATCAAAATCAATCCAATGAAAATTACAGGAACTTAAATAACACAAAAATAAAAATATATGGACCTTTCTCCGTAATTTTCCATTAATGAAACAAAAATAGTAATGAAACTTTGGCCATTTTTTAAAGAGCAAATTACGATGGTAGTCACCGTATTTTACCTCTTGTGTCATTTTAATTCATGTATTTTTAATTGGCTGGATTTTGATATTAAATTTATGATTTTGTTTTAATTTGGTCCAATTAATTAGAACTCTTAGCATTTTCTATGAAAAATACACACATAAGTGTCACACGTTATATTTTTAAGGATAAAAATATAAACTTACTCCACTTCTTAACCAATTTAATGATAATTTTTTTTACAAAATACTAACGATATTATTAACTAGACCAAATTGAAATAAAATATGAAATTAATGATTAAAATTGAGACAATTGAAAGTGTAAGGACCAAAATAATACAAGTTATAAAATATAAGGACCATAAATATAATTTATCATTTTTTAAAAAGATTAATTACCAACTAATCTCATTAAGTAAACTTTTCTTTTTTAGATTGGATCTCATCAAGTAAACTTAAATATCAGTGTTATTTTTGAATGCACTAATAAATTCTATATCACCTATGTTGTGTGAAATCTCTTATTTTTATATAATAAAAATAAAATATATTTAAAAAAATTGTATAATTATTCTCATTATTTTGAATTAAATAGTCTATATATTTTATACACCAAAAATTTATTCCAAAAATATTTCAAGCCTTATATTATTATTCAACATTATTTTTAAATTTTTTTTGATATATTTAGGTTTCATTTAGGAAGAAGGCTTGGGTTGGGTTTAGGGTTATTTTAGTCAAAAAAAAAAAGAAAAAAGAAAATAGGCATTGTAGACCGCCCGAACTTCCTCTGCGCGCCCCCCTTTTCGAGAGGGCACGAATTTGGTTCAAGCCTTTACAGTTCGGACTCCTATCACGGTTCTGTATCTAGTCTCACAAAGTGCAATGTAAGACTGATAAATCACCAAAGAGTCCAAATCCGGCAAATCGTTTTGGAAAATCGATTTTAATAAAAAAGCGCCAAACATTGACTGCTTTGCCAAATTTCAGAATCGCCACCTAAATATTTTGTTTTGGAAAATTTAGGAAACTCTGACTCGTGCCTAAGGCCACGTGTCCGTCATCACCAAAGTTGCCTCGGCTCAGAAACTTGGGTACGAGGGGGGAAGGTCATGAAATGAGCACCCCCGCTCGCCCGATCAAAGATCAGCCTCTACTAACATGATATGTTATTTTTGAAAACACATGTGTTCTTATTCTGATTTATTAGCTAGCTTACTATGTGATGCGCACAACATACAAGTATAAACTAAATCACTCAATTTGGAACAAAACATCTCATGTTTGTTTTTCGAAAATGGTTTGAAGATGCTACTGTAGACACCCCATTTTTGACCGTCCTCAAGACTTGGACGTCACCGTTGGAACACTCGGTGATTATCCATGTTTGTGTTCGTTTGGAGTTCCCGGAGTTCTCGGCCCGCGCGCCGTGCCTCAGGACCTCCGAACTCGACCGTTTGTGTTTGGTTTGGTACCAAACACTTGTGTTTTGCCTTTGAGGGGAGGAATGCCTTCGAGGCATCCCCACACACCACCGGCCGGGCTAGAGGCTACCGTTTGGTCAGTAGTTGTCACCGCACTTTATTGTACCGTTCGGCACTATTTTGTGCCGGTCGGCACTGTTTTGGGCGAAATGACCATTTTGACCACTGCATCTGCACTTGCTTTCGAGATATTTTAGCATACTGTGTGCAGTGTATTCCCTCCATACACGTGTATGGAGGGATGAGCTTGCTTAGTGGCCAAGCTTGTAAGCTTACAAGGTCTATAAGAGGAAATCTCTCCTCTTGACTTAGGGTTAGCAATTTTCGAGGGTTAGCCATTGTTAGAGAGCTAGAGCTCGGTTTTAGGGCTAGAATAGATATAACTTCTATATCTCTCCTTTTCTTTGCAAACTAGGTGTTTTGTGCTTACTTTTGCACACTAGCACCTAGTGTCCCACCTTTCTTCTTGGAACCGAGGCTCCAAAGAGGTTATTCTTGGAGTTTTTGGTGATTTTTGAGCTCAAGGAGGCAACACCAACAACCTTTGTGAAGGTAGTCATCAAGGGTGAGAAACTTACACTTTTTACCCCATTCTTGCAACTTGTTTTTACTTAGTTTAAAACAGTTTTTGAGCTTAGTGTTTGGCATATAAAAGTTCTGTTTTTAAGCCCTCTTTATTGTATATTAAGAGTGTTTTGTGGTTTGAGGAACTTTGATCACCTTTAGGCCTTGAAAAGGCCACATTTTGTGCTATTTTGGAGAGATCCGAGATTTTGGTGATAGGATCTCTTCACCACTGAAATCTTGAGGGATTTCAGTGGTGAAGAGCATGCCTTGAAGTCTCAAAAAGGGGAGGGCCACCCCCTCTCCTTGATGTCCTTGAAAAGGACAAATTTTGCTTCCTTAAGGAGCTCTATGCTTGAGTGTGTGTTGAGCTTATTTGACTTGTTTTCCATGCTTATATTGCCATGGTATAACTTGGTTTTAAGTGGGTTCTAGTACTATTTGCATGATTTGCATAGTTACTTTGTAATGCCTTAATATGCCATAACATGTCTAGGTTGTTAGCCTTAGATCCTAGCATGTTTTAAGCTTAGGTTTGTGAAGCTTGTGTTTATTTTGCCATGATTGTGCTCTGTCCATAGCTATCTTGGCCAATCTTGGCATGTATTTGGTAACCTCTTTGTATTTGGCTTGTTGGCCTTAAGATTATGATTGCATGGCATGCCATACTTGCATCATTTTTTAGTGGTTTGGCCATTAATAACATGATTTCAGTCCATTTAGTATGCTCACATGTTTGCATTACATGCCTCTTAAATGTGTTCAAGAGTTGCTTAAGCATGCCTAAGTATTGGTGCCTTAACACTTGCATATGTGTGTGTGCACTTAGTCTCATTTTCTAGACACTTTGGCCACTGGTTTGAGCCTTGTTAGAGCTGTCCAATTCATGTGTAAGTCCATCTCATTGCTTGGTTTGCATGCTTGTTTGTATACTTGCATAAATGCATTACCTAGTCCATGTTGCATGCCTAGATAACATGCTTAGGATTGTGCCACATTGACATGCATGCCAAACCTCTTGAAGTGAGTTTGATAGAGGTTTGGCACCTTTGTTTGCATTGCATGCATTTGACATTGAATGTGCACCCTTGGTTCTTAGGACCATCACGCATAAAAATGCGCGATTGGTGGCCCGGGAATCGAGGCATACGCCCTCTTGAGTCCATAGCATGATGAGGGATGTGCTTGGTGCATACATGCTATGATTTGCATTGCCTTGCCTTTGGTTTCCTCTGCTGCTGTCAGTTACAGGTTCTGCAGGGATAAAGGGCCGATCGGCACTCTTTAATGCCGACCGGCTGCCTCTTGGCAGCCGATAATGAAATTCAGAGCCGGTGGCTTCCTCCCTCAGCCGGTGGCTCTCTGCCTCAGCCGGTGATGCTCCCCGGTGTTCTGAGAGGCACTCCTGAAGTTTTGGGAATTTTCAGAGAAGGAGAGCAGAGGAAACAGAGGCACACTTGCACGGCAGTGTGATTCCGAGCAAGTCCCGGGCGCGCGCTGCAGTTAGCCCTCATCCCGAGGCATTTATTGCTTTAATTAGATTAATTAATTTATTTAATTAATTTAGCCAATTTGTAATAATTAATTAGCTTGCGTAGTTAATTAATCTGTATTATTCTTTTGGTCTCTCCGAGCGAGGGCAAAAATGTAATAAGTGTGTGTGAGTGGGCATGTATGTCTTCCAACCCCCATTTCTTTCTCCCTTTTATTTACCTGCTTATGGTAGATTAGGGCACGTTTATTTTAGCATACCTTATGCAATGCATGCGTGCATCCATGCATTTGTTTACATGCACTGGGCTCGGTACACCATACAAACTGCATCGCAATTTTCAAAATTCCAAAATTGAATACGTGCTATGTGATAGCATTTCATATGCCATGCTTACGATAGCCGAGCCTATCTAACTGCATTCTTGCCTGTGTTGCATTAGTCATTTAACATGAACTAGGTCATGCATTGTTTTGCTAACTAGTTTACTGTTTTGGCACGGAGTACGAGGTGAGCTTTTATGCTTTAGCATACCGCATGCGTGTAAGTGTCGCCATGACAGTAGGATTGCCATGCGGCTAAATGCTCACATGATAAACTGTTTGGATGCCTGTGGGTGGAGGTTGGATTGCTTGAGTTGGAACAACTCGTTGAAATCCGCATTTTAGCCTACTTACGAGTAGCAAAAGAAAACAACACGTTTTTCGAGACAAAACGGATATGCAATGTTTATTTCCAAATTAGGCGATCTAGTCTATACTTTCGTGTTGTGCGCATCACATAGTAATTCTAGGTTAAATAACCGGAATAAGAACGCATAAAGTCTTCAAAAACGGATATCACGGTTAGTAGAGGCCGGTCTTCGGACCGGGCGAAAGGGGGTGCTCATAGCTGACCTTCCCCGATCGTACCCAAGCTCCCGAGCCAAGACCACTTTGGTGATGACGAACATGGCCTTCGCACCGAGTCGGGGTTTCCTAAATTTCCCAATTAAAAAAATATTTAGGTGGCGACTCATGTCCGCAAAGCATCCATGTTTGGCACTACTTTTCAAAATCTGTTTTCTCAAACGACGGTCGGATTTGGACTCTTTGGTTCAGATTTAGAACCGCGACACAAAAATTGAGTCCGAACTGTTAGCGCGAGGTCCCCCGCGGGACGTGCTACAGTTTCTGGCGACTCTGCTGGGGATTTTAGAGAGCTTGACTCGAACTCGTGATATCCTATTTTGACTATGTTTATGTGTCTCTTCGCATTGCATGTGCATTGGTGCGCCTAGGACACAGTGTTGGCCATCTGCTATTCCTGAGCGGTTTGCCGGAGGCTTGTCTTGTCAAGGCATGTCCGTAAGGCTGACCGGTTGCGGGCTCTGCCAGTATGGGAACACAAACCCCGGTTTTACCGGGGCACCCTTTTTGACCATTCGACCTAGTGCATATTCGGAATCCATAGTGACCATTCCAAATTAGGACAGGTTGCTTACCCGATATTAGGTTGTTTGGAACGTGCGTCAAGGCGTAGTGAAACCCTAGCTCTCGACAAAATAGGACAGGGAAACCCTACCCCAACATAGGGGTGTATTGGCTCTCATTTACTTGCTATGTGCTTTTAGAGTATATCTCACAGGAATGCATATACCGCCAGGGTCTACGATCCTACCGAGAGCACCAAGACGCTTTTGAGAATCGATTATATCAGATTCAGATTTGGGACAGTGACTTCGGGGAACAGTATTCAGTAGTAGAGTGCAGTTGTTCGACTACACCCGTGTTTGATCTATTTGGGGCTGAAATGCTGCTTGTTTACCGTTTCAGTTCAGTGATTCAGAGAGTTGAGTCAGAACAGCTAGTGTCTTCTCCTTGCTGAGGCAGGACTGAACGTGATGCAGAACTTAGAAGAGATTGTGGTCATGACGGCCGCAATGAGTCAAGGAACCACCCCACAAGATGAGGCTACTGTTGATATGCCACACCCGCCTAGGTCGCCCGCTGCACACCCAATCTGGACCCCTCAGTTCTATCAGGCTCGCGAGCCCACTACATTCGAGTTAATGGGGATGATAGGCGAGCTCCAGAGGTCCGTAGCGGATCTCGCCATTAATGTCAACCTCGCCACCAGTTGCACCATATGCTGGAAATTTCGAACCCCAGGAGCCCCCGATACTGGGGCGGATTGTGATCGAGCTCAATCAGTCGGAGATGACCTCCACCCACAACAGTGATGTACCAGTACCAACCCAAACCTCCCACCAGGCTGAGGCCAGAGGCAAAGACAAAGTGAAGGCCGAGGCCGACCCTATTGAACGACTGTCAGGCGCCAAAGCTTTGAAAGCCGGGGAATGAGCAAACAATGTATCCGCGATTGCAAACCAAAATTGTGGATGATATTTTCCCTACTACCGAGGGCGCTTCGATCAATCGAAAACCGGATAGGCCCGTCATGCCAAGAAGGTTCTTTCCACTCCCACCTGATCCGGAAAGGATCGAAACCCAAGGTCGCACCAATTCGCTCGCTAGTGCATCTAGCAAGAGTCCTCGATTCAAGTATTTGCCCCGAGGGCGCAGGCCTTCCATCCTTTCTACATGCCGTTGTCTAGGGCACTTCTGAATTTAGCCAAAATGCGGCATCTCACACGCCTCGATCCTAGGCCGCCCCCAAACCCCTTCCAAGAGCCACGATGCCACTCAAGATCAAGGCGTTCATCAACACCGCCACACCATCGATAATTGCTTCCGCCAGCAGCATGAAGTACAAGATTTGATTGATAACAAGGTCATCCTCCGGCCTACCTCGGCCAAGTGGGTCACTACAGAGTCCTTGGATTGTGAGGACACAGATACCGAGGACACCGATACTGCGAGTATGTAATTGAGATTCAACCTTCATGGGCAATATCCGCACATTTTTGGATATGGCGCTGCACACATTTTTGAGCACCGCCGATGCTATTTTTGTAAATCGACTTGGGTGTCTAGTCATTTTTGTTTTGTCTTGAGTCCGTCTCATTGTTTTGAGGCAGTCCTTTTGTTTAAGGGTCTGCCTAATTGTAATGAGTCGGCCTCTTTTGTATAAGAATACTAGGTGACTTCGGGTTGTTGCCTCGAGCACCGCTTTTGTTTCAGAATCACTTTTTTTTCGCTTTCTTTTTGGGTCTACCTCTGCCGTGGAGCCAGTTTACCTCTAGGGAACTCGAATAAAGCGGCCGCGGCTATCGTGATCCCGTACTATTTATGATTGGGCTAGTTGTGCCAGAGAATTCGAATGGGGGTGACAGTGCATTCCACCTGCTCTTTTGTGCCTTAAAATTATTGTTTTGACCTAAGTTTTTCAAAATCTTCTTTGAACACCGCGGTGATAAAAACAAAGAGGAAGGAATTCCTCTGGATTTGCAAAACTTTGATCAAATTGAGAGAAAGAGAGGCGTGCTAAGCCCTTAATGAATGAAATCATGCTTGTCGGCGTGAGTACTGAGACGGACCCTAGCTTTGATTCAGATTGGTCCTACACTGTCCTCGGCGCGAGCGGTTTGTCGCTTTCTTAAAAACTTTCAAAAATGTTTTGCGCGGTCTTGCGAAGACATGTGTGGAATCGCTCTTGAGATTGTGCAGCCTAGGATCGCTCTCAGCCTCGAGGCTCGACCCCCCCTATTTTCAAACCTCGGACCAACATCCAGAATGTTCAAAAATCAACTATCAATGCGACGCATGTAGCCCAATTCAAAGCGACCTTGAACATGAGGCACCAAAGTCGATCAGAAGGTCGACCTCGTCGAAGAAACTCGCAAAGCTGGAACAGGACCACCCCCTGATCTAAGGGGTAAAAATGTCAGATGTGCTCGAAGAGCCGAGGATGAGTCCACTTGCAAATCAACAGCCACTCTCCTGGATACGGAAGGCTTCAATCTCAAAACCATTTGGCATGGACTTGTAACACTTCTACCCTTTGAGAGGCTCGCTGGGCCGAAAACCCGGAAGGGCGACCCAGGCAAAAGTTAGAGCAAAAGAAAGATACAAAAATGCAAAAAGAAAAGAAAAAATATATAGAAAAAAAAAGACAATGCAAAAAGAAAAAGAAAAAAAAAAGAGAAAAAAATGAAAAAGAAAAGCATAGCTCGCAAGGTCGAAAACCCGCATTGGGCACCTTGGCAAAAGTTAGAGCCTAAAAATAGCGAAGGTTAAAATACCCGAGTGTACCTTAACCGGAACTACGTAAGGCTTGATTCCCATGTTTGGGATACGTAGGCAACTTCGTCATGAAGTCCAGCCCCCAACGCTTTCATAGCGTCGCAGTCCATGTCGTGGTTTTGGTCACTTGCCTCCTCCTAATCCGACGTCTCGGTCACAATGGCTGGAATTGCGTGATCAATTTTCTCTTGAAGCCCAACCGCCAACACCTTTCAGGTGACTGTGTCCATATATTGATTCAAGCCATCTTCGACGTCTCTGCGTCCGAGGGTCCGGTCGTCATCAATAAGGAGCGATGCACAGCATGCCGCGACATCATCCAAACAAGGGGCAACTTTCCGTTGCCACCCATTGCCATCCATGTCCAAAAGTTGCCCTATGTTACCATTCAAACTAGGGGCAACTTTCCGTTGCCATATTCCCCCTTTAAGCCAGGGGCAATTTTCCATTGCCTCCGATCCGAGGTTGCATATCTCGAGGGTAAGTTCCGCGCTCGTTGAGCGTTGATTGTTTGCAAAATTAGTTTTTGAAAATTTTCACTGAGGTTGACTTATTTTCTCGAAAACTGTTTCACTCTCAAAATTGGACCATGTTTGGACCCCAAAAGGAAAATTTTCAGTGCTTACAGCCTGACTCGCATAATTTTCAAATCAAAAATTGAATAAGTGTGTTAATCCAACTCTCATTTTTGATCAAAACTGTTTTAGAAAACAAAAATGGTCAAAGTGACGAACTAGGGGCACGATTGAGTCAGGTTTCCTGTCTTTCCCCCATTTTCAACATACTTGCCAGAGAGGCACTTTATCCGCCAGAAGAAGTGGCTGCAAGCTAACTGTATCGGGCGTGAACCCGCAACTTCCTATTCATCTGTCATTCACCCTGGGGAGGGATACAAAATGAGAGAATAAAGAATAGAGAGGTGTAAGCCGAGAGAAAAGTAAGAGAAGGGTTTTTGTGAGAAAAAACCGAGCCTGAGGGTCGAGTGATGTGAGAATCACGCAAATCAGAAAGGGTGGGAGGTGTACCCGGAGGAACTGGCTCCTCGAAATTTGAGGTCTCTTTTAAACATGTCCGTCTGTCGTGTCTTTTGACTTGTCAGTCTCATCGTTGGCTTTGAGTCTTTTCCAAGTATGTCTCGTTGTGCTAGGTCATGTGCCTTTTGTTTCTTCGTTTGAGTCTGTCTCGTCGTGTCCTGTGGTAGGCTCGATACCCCGGTTGAAAACCCTTCCTTATATCAAGGTAATCGCTTGTGCTCAGAATGCTGTGCCATTCTCTACATCCGTGTAAAGCAAGAGAAGGAAAAGGAAAACTTGGAACATCTGAATGTGTTTCAATTGCATCGTGTCACCTTCGTGATCTGTCTCATCAGATTGGGGCCATCTGTTCAGAGTTTGCTGTGTGCAGAATGAACCAAATGCTATGTTATGGGCTAAATGCAGATCAATCCCCGGCAGATTAGTCCTCAGCAGAGTATAGGCGGTATGTTCGGATTGAGCAGTGGTTTGTATGAGCTGTTTTGCTGTTAAGTTGATTGGTTATTTGATTATTACAGTGCAAGTGTTCAATTGCCAGACAACAGATCAATGTCATTTACATTTGAGGTGTAATATGATGCAATGCAGTGCAAAGTATGAGATATGTAAATATAACACTTTTCGGATAAAGAGTTCATTTCATATCATCTCTTTCAAGTACATAGTTTGAAAAAAGCAAAAATCTGCCCGCGGCAGTACATGGTACTCTATCTATCAAAAGAGAAAAGTACAAGAAAAGAAATAAAGAAAAGAAGCAGCAAAATCATCATCATCAGCAGTAGGCCCCATGCCTAAGGGTCATCCTCGCCTCTTCCCGGCGTATAGCAAAAAGCGTCGTCGGAGCTGCCATCCGTTTTAACCCGAACCCGAGCTATCCCGGCCTCCTTCAAGAAATGACTCGCCCTCGCCCGACTCATCTCTCGAACTGGAGCTCGTGAGCTTCCCCACATGACCACGCCCCTCTGGTACGAGGGAATATCCTGCCATCCCGAGTAGAGACAGGAGGCCCAGCTGGAGCGGTGTCACCCACTGGAGGGATCGGGAAAGGAGGCTGAAAATACAGAGAACAAACACATCAGAAAGCTGTGAGCAGTTTATCAATGTAGAATGCACGGTTCGAGTGCAAGATGTGGAATGTCGTGAACAAAGTGAGTCGGGAATGCACGCAGTACGAGTACAGCAGGAAAACCGTGAGCGCTTTATCGATTTTGTGCAAGATAGCAGACAGCGAAATAAAGTATGATTTGAGACGGTGGTCAGCAGAACATACCGGCAAGCCGTAGACGGCCAGAGCGTCAAGAGTCCGCTGCAGCATCCCCAGCAGGGAGGCATTCAGCTCCACAGACTGACGGGTATACTCGGAGGAAGCCTGCAAAAGGATTAAGCATATCAGTATTCTGTGGGATATCTAGATAAACTGAATAGAATGAAATGACAATGCAAGATGCAGAAATAAAGTGATACATACCGGAGGCAACTCGGGAATACCAGCCAGCTCATGATCAGCCGGAGGAAGAGCAAAAGGGATCTGGTAGGTCTCCCCACTCTGCCCCCTATAAGTCAACATAGTAGGCAGAGCGGGCCAGCCCGTCCCTCGTCCCCTCTCAGACTCCTCCGCCATGAGCTCGAGCCCTCTGTGATGGCCCTACTCCGCCTCCTGCTCGCCACGGCGCCACAGTCTCATCGATCACCGGGAGCCCCGGCCAGAGGCCAGATCAAGAAGGTCCGGACGCATTCAGAGTAGTCGCCCTCGCCTCAGAGGCATCCACATCTATGGCCCACCAAGGGTGTAGTCCTCCATCTGCCGCACGGAAAACCTCTTGTCCCTCATGTGCTCGGGAGGTCGAACCGACTATTCGCTTCCGCAATCCTGTGGTCCGACGCAAGAAGCGCCACCAGTACAGTTCCCGACAGCATCGGCCCTCCAGAGAATCCTAGCGCGAGGTCTCGATGGCACCAAAGATACCGATCTCGTGGTCATCACTGTAGTGAGCCCACTACCGCCAGATAACCCGAAATGAAATACAATTGATTATCTACCGATGCAGAATGTATGATTGAAAGCGAAGCTTAAACAGATCAGAAAGTAAAACATACCTCACCGGGGTGATGGTGTCAAGAAATGGCGGAAAAGCCAAAGTGTCCCGGTCTCGGACACATCGCCCGTCAGAACGGGCGAGAGAAGGACGACCAAAGGGGTCTCCGTTTAGCATCGCTCTAGCTCGAAAGTAGGCATAGACCCACAACTGCAAAACAGATGTCAGAACATTTATCTGAAAAGCAGAGTACAGAATAAAGCAGAAATAGCAGAGCTGTGTATTGTGCGGTGTATTGAGCAGAGTGTACAATGTGAGCGATTCTGATCGATAAAGCAGTATGTGTGTGCCGTGTGTATACGATACTGACTACGGTGTGCGCGATAAGTACGAGAATCTGAAAATGCAGAGAATAAGCGAGAAGACATACCTCCTGTGCTCGCCAAGAGCCCCGAAACAGCTGCCCACGCCACGGGAGACGGAGCTCATGTAGCCGTAAAGGGTGGCCAGAGCCGCACCACCCCAGTCATACTGCACAATCCGTCGGACGTCCACCAGTGCGCTGAGGAGGCAGAGAGGCACGGTGTTCGCCCGGTCGGCGAATAAGGTGGTCCCTAACAAAAACATGAGAAAGCCGCGTGCATGCCTCTCAGCGGCCTCCTGGGTCATCGGAGCTGTGTCCACCAGCATGGTCCGCACTCGAAACTGCACCTCGAACCAGGAATAGCGGACGAACCCAGGACGAACAAGCGGCGGCGCCTCGCCGAGCAGATAAACCTGAGCGGCGATCCACTCGTCCATGTCTGTGTCAAAGGGGATCGGGTCACCCCCCACCCCGATGCCAGTGAGCATCGAGAAATCGTAAGGGGTCATCGTCATGTCCCCGGTCGCCGATAGATGAAAAGAATCGGTGGTGTCCCACCACCTCTCTGCCAGAGCGGCAAGAAGAGGTCTGCAAGTAGAAAGTCTGGAAAGCCCTCTGCAGAAGGTACCGAAGCCGGCCCGATCCACAATGCGGCTAACGGCGTCGGGTAGCTCAGCGTACCAATCACGCGCAGTAATATTCCCATACCCGCGGAGAGTATGGGAGTCTCCCTGTAGTTAAGAAATTGCAAAGCCATATGAAGATATGCAATCAATACAAATCTAGTATGCGTACAGATTTTCAAGCAAAACCGGGTACCGGTGTGCTCACAGTAAACTACAAGCGCGTGATGCGTCAGTGTGTTTTAGATGCTACAGTGTAAACTTGGTGCATGTGTGCACATTTTTCAGCTTCAAGCAGATATTGGGTTTCAGCTTACCAGTGGGTGAGCTACGGCCTGTGTTATGTCAGTGCTCTTATGAGGATCAGTGTAAACAGCATGTGCGTGCTTTTCAACGTTCAAATAGAAGCCAAGTCTCGTGAAATACGGTGTGCCGTGTGTTTGGGTGATTCAGGCTAGTGCAGCGTGTGTGCATATGCGTCCGTCCTAAACAAGTGTCAGTAGTGAGTTTGTCTACAATCAACTACTGAGACAAAGACATCGAATTAAGCAATAAGGGGTTCGATTAGCTACTGACGGTGTGAAAATCCTACATTGCAGAAAATAAGAGACGAGAAAGTTACCTCGGCGCCAGAAGACAAATGAGAGGCCGGCTCGCGCAGCAGAAGCTCTGGGTCCAAAACTCTGTCGAAGCCGCGGAAATGGCGAAGTCCATCAGGTGGTAGCACGTGGACGGCCGGGCGATAGGTCGCCGGATCGAATGGGCGCTCGCTCAACGGGAGGAGCTCGACCCCGGGGTCCATCTCATGGTCCGGGGGAGTCCCAACATGTGGAATATCATCTGCCATAGGTAATGATGATGGAAAAATAGCCGGAAAATGAAAAATGGGCCGGAATACGAAAAGTCAACCGACAAAGTCAACCCCGAGAGGGTCGGAAATGGCCGGAAGGGTCGGAATGTGAAGAGACACAAGAATGAAGAGAAAATCGAGAGGAACAAGTCCCGAAAAAGCGGAAATAGTGAAAGAGGTGCCGAAACAAAATTTCGATCGGTTCAAAATGTGCGAAACGCGAAGGTATTCGCGAATCGGACGACGAAAATGACGTAGAACGCGAGAAAATGCGAGGATCGAGGGTCGAAAATACTCTAGAGAGGGAGAGCAAAGATTTTCGGCGGCTTGAAGTGAAGAAAATAGGGTTTGGCAACCCTATTTTATAAAACCGAACAAAATGGCAAACCGCCCCGATCGGTCATTTTGGCGGTCGGCCTTTTTTTGTGCGGTTCGGAACTATTTTGTGCCGATATATGAGTTCATGCAGCCGGTGGCAGCCGGTGACCACCCCACCCAGCCGATGGTGTTCCCAAGGTCCTTTTTAGGCAAATTGAGGGGCTTTTGGGTCTTCATAGCTCAATAAAGTACAACAAAGTACATCTCCGATGTTCAACCGGCCTCCGTTTTGACTTCGGACCGTCTCTACTGCACATTGGCGTTCAAATTAAAGCAAAGATTGTATCCTTTTGTATCTTTTTGTCATTTACAGAGATTCAAAGTTTGCCTCGCGTGCGTTGCATACATCCGTCACATTGCCCGATACGCCACATCGCGCTATTTTGCGCATCATTTTGCATTTGGCATGCATTCAATCGCACTGTTTTGTGCACTCGCGTTGTCTAACGCATCGCGCTATATTGCGCATCATTTTGCATTTGGCATGCATTCAATTGCACTAATTTGTGCACTCGCGTTGTCAAACGCATCGCGCCATCTCGCACGTCTCTTGCGACTTGCACCATTTTGCATTATCATGCGGCATGCGTGTCGTACTCCTTCATCTTACATCTCATTTTGAGTCACGTAAGGTCTACTACCTCACGTACTTTGTTTTGCATTTCATTCTCCATCCCATGAGTCACGCGTGCCTCATGTGCATTTCATTTTGCCATCCGGGTCGGCGGGACCGAACACGCACGTCGGCGGGACCAAAACACGCACGGTCTAGGAGACCTTAAATCTCGGGAGGTGCAAGACCTTGTGCACTAGAGTTGCCCCTCATTGCATTTGGCATGCATTTCATCGCGCCGCTTAGCGCACCCTCATTGCACTCCATTTTCCATCTTTTGAGACACGACGCGTCTCATGCGCTGTCTCATTTGCATTGCATGCACTTGAGTCTTGGTAACGATTGCCCCCGTCTGGCGAGACCTTAAACACGCACGGTCTAGGAGACCTTAAATCCTCGGGAGGTGAAAGACCTCCGGTGCGTTAAGGTGTGCACCTCATTGCATTTGGCATGCATTCCATCGCATTGTTTAGCGCACCTCATCGGTTGCCCCCCCTAGGTCCGGCGAGACCTTAAACCGCCATTTGCATTATCATGCATTCGAAGCAAGCGTTGGCGCATTTCAAAAACACATGCATTGTCATGCATTTCAAAAAAAACAAAACAAAAAAAAACAACAACATGCATCATTGTAAATATTGCATATGTCATGCATCATCGTAGGTAGTGCATATGTCATGCATTTCAAAAAAGCAAAAAGCTGTAAATAATGCATATGTCATGCATTTCATCATAATACAGTGCATTGTCATGCATTTCCACTGTAAATATTGCATTTACTTTCCATTGCATATCCGTAGATATTGCATTTTAGTTGCATGCATCCATTGCATCACCCTCCATCTATGGCTTGCACCTTTCCTTGTTGAGCTTGGTCTGGTATGTATTCATACTTTTCACGTCAAAACACAGTTCTGCATGTGTACGCGCCTATTCCACGTTGGTATGTTGGTTTGAGGGTTGCGGCACCTTTTCTGTGCTAGACATGGCTTGTACGTGTACATGTCTTTCCTAGGCAAGATTTGGTTTGGCACGCGTGCCATATCCATTTTATTCATCTCCATTGCATTATAGCTTGCATGCATCCATTGCATCACCCTCCATCTATGGCTTGCGCCTCTCCTCGTTGAGCTTGGCCTGGTATGCGCCCTTACTCTTCACGTTGAAGCTTACGCTTTCGTGTATCGCGCCTACTCACGTTGGTATGTTGGTTTGAGGTTGCGGCACCCTTTTCTGTGTTAGACATGACTTGTACGTGTACATGCCCTTCCTAGGCGAGATTAGGTTTGGCCCGCGTGCCATATCCATTGTATCATTTATCCATCATATTACATTGTAGTGTACTTGTTGCATCCGGCATTAGGATCATTATTATATCCTCAGCGGGTCGTTTCCCCACTTATGTCAATCCACCCAATACTTGTCCTTATCCGTGCGTATTACTCATAGATCAGACATCGTTCTATGGGACACGGACTTGTCACTTCCATCCATCTACCTGACATTTGTATGGTTTCGAACCGCTCATGATTGGATCATGATTCAATTGCATTGCATATTTACATTGCATATTATTCGCATTGTTTATATTTGTTTTTGGTTTTGCATATCGTTTGCATCACACTTAGGTTCAATTGCATATCATCGCACTTTTTGTACACCTCATTACATTGTCATGCATTGTTGCTAATCATATTGTACCTGTCAAGTTTGCTTTCGTTTCAGGCACGATATTGTATGTACGGCTCATTTACCGCTGGTGGAACCAGACGAGCCGCACAGGTATTGTATCTCCCGAGTGAGACGTTTGAGAATTTCATAATTCTCTTACATCCTTTCTACATTGTAGTGTAGATCTTGCATGTTAGCTTATAACCGCGCATGTATGCTTCATTCTGACTTTCTTTGCATGATCATAAGTTATGCTCGGCTTCTTGCATTTTCAGTTGCATTTTGCCCTCGCCACGAGCATATCTTATCCTTGGCATGTGTGCTCGTGCTCGAACTCTGTTGGTTTGATTCCTAAAGGGATACGTAGGCAGCTTGCGAGTTCAACCATTTGCGCTTTGTATGTTTGTCCAAGTCTACGGCCTTGTCAAAAATGGGTCGTCTCTGGGCTTTGACATTCACTCCCGTCATTGTTATGACTTCCGAGTTCTGTCAAAGAGGGGCAACTGTAGACACCCCATTTTTGACCGTCCTCAAGACTTGGACGTCACCGTTGGAACACTCGGTGATTATCCATGTTTGTGTTCGTTTGGAGTTCCCGGAGTTCTCGGCCCGCGCGCCGTGCCTCAGGACCTCCGAACTCGACCGTTTGTGTTTGGTTTGGTACCAAACACTTGTGTTTTGCCTTTGAGGGGCAGGGAATGCCTTCTGAGGCATCCCCACACACCACCGGCTGGGGCTAGAGGCTACCGGCTGGCTGTAGTTGTCACCGGCACTTTATTGTGCCGGTCGGCACTATTTTGTGCCGGTCGGCACTGTTTTGGGCGAAATGACCATTTTGCCCGGTAATGTCTTGTGCACTTGCTTTACGAGATATTTTCGCATTTGTGTGCAGTGTATTCCCTCCATACACGTGTATGGAGGGATGAGCTTGCTTAGTGGCCAAGCTTGTAAGCTTACAAGGTCTATAAGAGGAAATCTCTCCCTCTTGACTTAGGGTTAGCAATTTTCAGAGGGTTAGCCATTGTTAGAGAGCTAGAGCTCTGGTTTTAGGGCTAGAATAGATATAACTTCTATATCTCTCCTTTTCTCTTTGCAAACTAGGTGTTTTGTGCTTACTTTTGCACACTAGCACCTAGTGTCCCACCTTTCTTCTTGGGCCGAGGCTCCAAAGAGTTGTTCTTGGAGTTTTTGGTGATTTTTGAGCTCAAGGAGGCAACACCAACAACCTTTGTGAAGGTAGTCATCAAGGGTGAGAAACTTACACTTTTACCCCATTCTTGCAACTTGTTTTTACTTAGTTTAAAACAGTTTTTGAGCTTAGTGTTTGGCATATAAAAGTTCTGTTTTTAAGCCCTCTTTATTGTATATTAAGAGTGTTTTGTGGTTTGAGGAACTTTGATCACCTTTAGGCCTTGAAAAGGCCACATTTTGTGCTATTTTGGAGAGATCCGAGATTTTGGTGATAGGATCTCTTCACCACTGAAATCTTGAGGGATTTCAGTGGTGAAGAGCATGCCTTGAAGTCTCAAAAAGGGGAGGGCCACCCCCTCTCCTTGATGTCCTTGAAAAGGACAAATTTTGCTTCCTTAAGGAGCTCTATGCTTGAGTGTGTGTTGAGCTTATTTGACTTGTTTTCCATGCTTATATTGCCATGGTATAACTTGGTTTTAAGTGGGTTCTAGTACTATTTGCATGATTTGCATAGTTACTTTGTAATGCCTTAATATGCCATAACATGTCTAGGTTGTTAGCCTTAGTTTCTAGCATGTTTTAAGCTTAGGTTTGTGAAGCTTGTGCTTATTTTGCCATGATTGAGCTCTGTCCATAGCTATCTTGGCCAATCTTGGCATGTATTTGGTAACCTCTTTGTATTTGGCTTGTTGGCCTTAAGATTATGATTGCATGGCATGCCATACTTGCATCATTTTTTAGTGGTTTGGCCATTAATAACATGATTTCAGTCCATTTAGTATGCTCACATGTTTGCATTACATGCCTCTTAAATGTGTTCAAGAGTTGCTTAAGCATGCCTAAGTATTGGTGCCTTAACACTTGCATATGTGTGTGTGCACTTAGTCTCATTTTCTAGACACTTTGGCCCTTTGTTTTGAGCCTTGTTAGAGCTGTCCAATTCATGTGTAAGTCCATCTCATTGCTTGGTTTGCATGCTTGTTTGTATACTTGCATAAATGCATTACCTAGTCCATGTTGCATGCCTAGATAACATGCTTAGGATTGTGCCACATTGACATGCATGCCAAACCTCTTGAAGTGAGTTTGATAGAGGTTTGGCACCTTTGTTTGCATTGCATGCATTTGACATTGAATGTGCACCCTTGGTTCTTAGGACCATCACGCATAAAAATGCGCGATTGGTGGCCCGGGAATCGAGGCATACGCCCTCTTGAGTCCATAGCATGATGAGGGATGTGCTTGGTGCATACATGCTATGATTTGCATTGCCTTGCCTTTGGTTTCCTCTGCTGCTGTCAGTTACAGGTTCTGCAGGGATAAAGGGCGATCGGCACTCTTTAATGCCGGCCATTTGCCTCTTGGCACCGATAATGAAATCAGAGCGGTGGCTTCCTCGCTCAGCCGGTGGCTCTCTGCCTCAGCCGGTGATGCTCCCCGGTGTTCTGAGAGGCACTCCTGAAGTTTTGGGAATTTTCAGAGAAGGAGAGCAGAGGAAACAGAGGCACACTTGCACGGCAGTGTGATTCCGAGCAAGTCCCGGGCGCGCGCTGCAGTTAGCCCTCATCCCGAGGCATTTATTGCTTTAATTAGATTAATTAATTTATTTAATTAATTTAGCCAATTTGTAATAATTAATTAGCTTGCGTAGTTAATTAATCAGATTATTCTTTTGGTCTCTCCAGGCGAGGGCAAAAATGTAATAAGTGTGTGTGAGTGGGCATGTATGTCTTCCAACCCCCATTTCTTTCTCCCTTTTATTTACCTGCTTATGGTAGATTAGGGCACGTTTATTTTAGCATACCTTATGCAATGCATGCGTGCATCCATGCATTTGTTTACATGCACTGGGCTCGGTACACCATACAAACTGCATCGCAATTTTCAAAATTCCAAAATTGAATACGTGCTATGTGATAGCATTTCATATGCCATGCTTACGATAGCCGAGCCTATCTAACTGCATTCTTGCCTGTGTTGCATTAGTCATTTAACATGAACTAGGTCATGCATTGTTTTGCTAACTAGTTTACTGTTTTGGCACGGAGTACGAGGTGAGCTTTTATGCTTTAGCATACCGCATGCGTGTAAGTGTCGCCATGATAAGAGGGATTGCCATGCGGCTAAATGCTCACATGATAAACTGTTTGGATGCCTGTGGGTGGAGGTTGGATTGCTTGAGTTGGAACAACTCGTTGAAATCCGCATTTTAGCCTACTTACGAGTAGCAAAAGAAAACAACACGTTTTTCGAGACAAAACGGATATGCAATGTTTATTTCCAAATTAGGCGATCTAGTCTATACTTTCGTGTTGTGCGCATCACATAGTAATTCTAGGTTAAATAACCGGAATAAGAACGCATAAAGTCTTCAAAAACGGATATCACGGTTAGTAGAGGCCGGTCTTCGGACCGGGCGAAAGGGGGTGCTCATAGCTGACCTTCCCCGATCGTACCCAAGCTCCCGAGCCAAGACCACTTTGGTGATGACGGACATGTGGCCTTCGGCACCGAGTCAGGGTTTCCTAAATTTCCCAATTAAAAAAAATATTTAGGTGGCGACTCTGTAATCTGGCAAAGCAGTCCATGTTTGGCACTACTTTTCAAAAATCTGTTTTCTCAAACGATTTGCCGGATTTGGACTCTTTGGTTCAGATTTAGAACCGCGACACAAAAATTGAGTCCGAACTGTTAGCGCGAGGTCCCCCGCGGGACGTGCTACAGCTACTCGCAAATAGGCTAAAATGCGGATTTGCCACCCTCAAGTGGGCTTAAAACATGATTTGCCACGAACAAGTGGGCTTAAAACGCACATTTTGATTAATTGTTCCAATTCAAGCAATGAAGCCTTCATCCGCAGGCATTCATGCAGTTTAAGCATTTAAGCACATAGCCTCATGGCAAGCATGTTATCATGGCAGTCACTTACACTCATGCAAGGATGCTAAAACGAAAACACTTACAATGTACTCTAAGCCAAAACAAAAGCCAGCTAGTAATCATGCATGTTCCTAGCCTAATGCAACACGTGCAAAAATGCAACTAAAATAGGCTCGGCTATCTAAGATGGCATATGAATGCAACACTCGATAACATGTTGTGAAACACGTACTCAAGTAAGTATTGAAATACGATGCGGTTTGAATGATGCGCCGAGCCCCGTGCATGCAAGACAAATGAATGATGCACGCATGAAAGCATAAGGATGCTAATTGAAATATGCCCTAATCTAACCATCGAAAGCAGTTAAGTAAAAGGGAGAAAGACGTGGGGTTGGAAGACATTTACACACACATGCACACTTATTACAACAATACGCCCTCTCGACGGAGGGTCCAAATGAAATGAAAGCTAACTATTACAAATCACAACTAATTAACTATCCTAGTTAACTAATTAGTTATTACAGCACAAATTGATTAGCTAAGCACGTTAACTAATTAAGTACGAAACCAAAGTTAGCCAGCTAAGAAAAGCAATTAAAAGGAGCCTCGGGGTGAGGAATGTATGCATGCTCAGTTGCTTCCTCCTGAAATCCCGTCGCCTTGCCACCGATTGCCTCTGTTTACATTTGCTTTGATTCCTGAATATTGAACCAATTCCCAAACTGCATCTGCTTCAGAACCAGAATAAGTTTGAACCACCTTCAAACTGGTGGGCTGTTGGCCACCAGGGGAGACCATAGGCCACCTGTCGGCCACTTAAAGTGGTTGGTCAGCCACTTTTTCTAGCCGATCGGCCAATTGTTGCTGCAAATTCCAGTTTTGCTGCAAACAGAGTTCAACAAGGGCAAAGCAAGGTATTTGCAGGGTATGTGTGTACAACCACCCCCCTTATCATTTCTAAAGCTCAAAGGGGTGCGGTACTCGACTCTCGAGCCACCAACCGAGCATCACAATGCACGATGGCTGAGAAGCCGAGTTTATACAAGTCTATGAATGCACAAATAACATATAGGACTCGAGAGGCCTCCACCCTATCATGCACAATCAAGGGGGACGGCGACAAAAAAATGAGGCTTGTTTCATCACTTCAAGTATAAAACGCCCCTCGTTTCTTGTGTTTAGATTAACGTCCGATCCGAACACAATGCAATGCAACATACATCCAAACAACATGCTTATCAACCAATACTAGAATGGCATACACAAGGCTCTATCATGTAAGCAATGCATGCATGGCATGTTTAGAAGCTAAGGCATCAAGGCAAGTGAAGTGTATTACACATGAAGCATGCACCACAATGCTCAAATGGTCAAACCTACCTCATGCCACAACAATGGTACAATCATGCTAGAAATGAGGCACCAAAAGCTATAACAACATGCTCATGCATTGACTCGCAACCCAGACATTGAACACAACTCTCAAACATAATGAAGAAATGATAAATAAGAGAGTATGGCAGAGATGTAGGCATTGAAATCATATGCCAAATGATGACATATCATACAAATACACAAGTATAGCATGTTAGGGTCCTCAAGCATTGAAACTAGTGAAAGGCACAACACAAGGACTAAGCAATACAATGCTCAAACAACCAAACCAGCCCAAAACAGAGCTCATGCATGCCAAAACAGTGGCCAAAATGCTCCGAAATGATAGCATGAAAAGCAAGAAAATGATGTTCATGCATTGGCTCATGAGCGAGGCATAAGGTTCAACTCTCAAACACAATTAAAGAGCAATATATATGAGTGTATGATGGAAGTACATGCTCTGAAATTTCATACCAAATGATGCCATATCATGCGCACATCACAAATATAGCATGCTAAGGGCTTCCAAACTCAAGACTAGCTAAGGCACTTGCACCATGGCCATATCAAGCAAGCCCCAAACGATCAAGATCACTTAAAAAAGTCCTAAGGAAGGTCAAAACAATGCTAGAGACATGCTTGAACATAGCCAACATATGCTAGAATAAAAGGCCAAAGCACCAAGTAAGCTAGGCCAATGAGCATGATTACACTACAAGTGTAAGAAGCAAATGAGGGATGCTCTAATCAATCAAAAATAGAGTTATATCATGGCAAAATAAGACCAAAAATATGGTGAGATGGTAGCCCAAGAGCTTAGGCAAGCATGCATACAAATTAGCCCATGATCAAAACATAAGGCACAACTCTCTAAAAGCATTGAAAGTGTGAAACATGTGAGAGTATGACTACACTACACACACTGAAATCATGTGAGAAATGAGGTCAAAGCATGCACACAACTCTAGTAAAGCATGCTAGATACTTTGAAACTCAAAGCTAATGAGCAAGATTGCACTATGGCTATACAAAGCAAGTTCCAAATGATCAAGACCACTTAAACCAGAGTTCAAGCAGGTCAAAACAAGGCTAAGAACCTGCTGGAGGAGAGCTAAAACAAGCTAGAATTAGAGGCACAAAGCATGATGCATGTTAAGGCTATAAGGAGGATTACACTACAACGGTGTGAAGCATGCAAGAGGCAATCAAACCAACCCAAAATAGACTTATAACATGGAAAATAATGGCTAAAAACATGCTGAGATGGAGCCAATTCAAGGTACAAAGGCATGCTACTTTGCAAGGCTACAAGTAGGATTACACTACAAGTATAAGAAGCATGCAAGAGGTGACCAAGATGGCCAAAAATAGAGTTATGGAAGGTCTGAAAAGTCACAAAGATAAGCCTAAACAAAACCTCTAAGAAGTAGAAACACATGCTCTTTTGAAGGGCCATCAACACATGCAAACAAGAGAAGATGAAGGGGGACCACCCCCATCCATTTGGGAACTCAAAACCACTTTTCCATCACTGAAATTCCTCTAAGTTTTAGTGGTGAGAAGGCCAAAAAGAGATGGTCTCAAAAGCCTTAAAAGATGGCACAAAGCAAGGCAAAACAAGCCACCAAAAGGGGTAAACCACCCCTAACTCAAACAAAGCCTTAAACAACCATTTTAAACACTTCAAAAAAAAACTTTTTTTAGTTGAAACTTAGGTCAAAAATATCATGCAAAGGTGGCCAAATATGCAACCAAAACAAACCTTAAAATGGGGAATAGGACTCACCCTTGACGAACAATAAGAACAGCAGCATCTTCAGCCTGAAACCAGCTTTTAGAACTCAAATAACACTCCCAAGAACCTCAGCTCAATAATGGTGGTGTTTTACTAGGTGTTTGTGTGCAAAAGTAGGAAGAAACAACACTTTTGAGGCAATATAGCACAAATATAGAGAGAGAAGGAGAATTCCAATGAGAGAGATATCTTTGCTCCTCAAAATTTCTGAACCTCTGGAAAAGGAGAGAGACCTTCCTTCTTATAGAATTCCAGGTCTCAAGCTTGTTGAACAAGCTAGAAGCTTGGTGTAGTCCCTCCATACTGTATGGAGGATGCCTTCTGTGCCCAACAGCAGGCACAACTGCCAACAAAAATATCTAAAAAAGTAGAAAAAAAGTGTAGGCCACTTCAAGTGGCCTACAGATGCCAAAAGTGGCTGATAGCCCTTCCCCTCCCTCTAGGCAAGAGGTAACAAAGTATGGCACAAAAACAAACCGAAAGGAATAGAGCACTTAGCCGAAAGCTCCCTAAACTAGCCTACGGGCCACTACAAGTGGCCTACAAGAGAGATATGTAGCCTACAGCTACAAAAAGTGGCCTACAGGCCTCTCTCTCCCTCCAAGCAAAGGCACCAAGGCAATGGTCCAAAAACAAACCAAGAAGAAGAGAGTTAAGAGGTACCGAGACAAGGCGCTCAGCTGAAAGCCCCGGAAACTTGAAACAAGCACAAACATGCGCGATCATCGCGTGCACAAATGATGACATCTGAGTCTTAAGGTCGTTCAAAAATGGGGTGTCTACAGTTGCCCCTCTTTGACAGAACTCGGAAGTCATGAAATGACGGAAGTGAATGTCAAAGCCCAGAGACGACCCATTTTTGACAAGGCCGAAGACTTAGACAAACAGACAAGATAACAAAAGATGTGCCCTCAGGCAGGGGCTAAATGCAAATGAACATGCACAATGCAAGAGCATAAATTATGATTATGCAAAGAGGGCTGTAATGAAACATCATAATGCAAATGTTATGCAAAGAAATGCTACAGCACACTCGTACGTAAACAAGTAAGTAAACACACCACGCATGGGAATTACAGACCGAACTACATTTCATGCAGAAAGGATGTAAGAAAATTATGCAATCTTAGTGAACGTGTGATAGATACACAAGGTGAGCATGTGTGATAGATACACAAAGCGAACGTGTGATAGATACACTGAGTGAGCATGTGTGATAAATACACAAAGCGAACGTGTGATAGATACACAAAGTCAACATGTGTGATAGATACACAAATTGAACGTGTTATAGATACACAAAGTGAGCATATGTGATAGATACACAAAGCGAACGTGTGATAGATACACAGAGTGAGCATGTGTGATAGATACATGAAGCGAACGTGTGATAGATATGCACAGTGAACATATATGATAGATACAAAAATCGAACGTGTGATAGATACACAAAGTGAGCATGCGTGATAGATACACAAAGTGAACGTGTGATAGATACACAGAGTGAGCATAGGCGATAGATACACAAAGCGAACATGTGATAGATACACAAAGTGCACATGTGTGATAGATACACAAATCGAACATGTGATAGACACACAGAGTGAGCATGTGTGATAGATACACAAATCGAACGTGTGATAGATGCACAAAGTGAGCATGCGTGATAGATACACAAAGCGAACGTGTGATAGATACACAGAGTGAGCATGTGTGATAGATACACAAAGTGAGCAAAGTTCTCTTACCGAGACGAAAATGATTTTATGCAGAACTTCTATGAATGAACCGTACGCATAATCTTTGAATGAACCGTACATACAATATCATGCATGTACAAGACAGAAACTTGACAAGTACCAAAATGCATGCTCTATGCAAGAGTGCGACGATGTTAAGGCATACTCAATACGAACATAAGAAGCACATATTCTATGCAAGGGTGAGAGGTGCATATATTATGCAAGCGAAGACGTGCGTAGCAATGCAAATGAAACGGTGCATAACAATGCAAGTGAAAAGTGCATACACATTCCGTGCGCACCAACAATGCACTTCCGATGTAACATCAATAGCATGTTTGAAGTAAAATGCCGGATAAGGAAATACACACCTTAACGAGACCAATTCAAACGCAACCTCCGATTTACCTCTCGGAAGGATCACAACATACTTAAAAAGGATCACCAACCGAGCATTTTACCTCTCGGAAGGATCACCAACCGAGCATCACAATGCACGATGGCCAAGAAGCCGAGTTCATACAAGTCTATGAATGCACAAATAACACGTAGGACTCGAGAGGCCTCCACCCTATCATGCACAATCAAGGGGGACGGCGACAAAGAAATGAGGCTTGTTTCGTCACTTCAAGTATGAAACACTCCTCGTTTCTTGTGTTTGGATTAACGTTTGATCCAAACACAATGCAATGCAACATACATGCAAACAACATGCGTATCTACCAATACTAGAATGGCATGCACAAGGCTCTATCATGTAAGCAATGCATGCATGGCATGTTTAGAAGCTAAGGCATCAAGGCAAGTGAAGTGTATTACACATGCAACATGCACCACAATGCTCAAATGGTCAAACCTACCTCATGCCACAACAATGGTGCAATCATGCTAGAAATGAGGCACCAAAAGCTACAACAACATGCTCATGTATTGACTCACAAGCCAGACATTGAACACAACTCTCAAACACAATGAAGAAATGATAAATAAGAGAGTATGGCAGAGATGTAGGCATTGAAATCATATGCCAAATGATGACATATCATACAAATACACAAGTATAGCATGTTAGGGTCCTCAAGCATTGAAAATAGTGAAAGGCACAACACAAGGACTAAGCAATACAATGCTCAAACAACCAAACCAGCCCAAAACAGAGCTCATGCATGCCAAAATAATGGCCAAAATGCTCCGAAATGATAGCATGAAAAACAAGAAATGATGTTCATGCATTGGCTCATGAGCGAGGCATAAGGTTCAACTCTCAAACACAATTAAAGAGCAATATATATGAGTGTATGATGGAAGTATATGCTCTAAAATTTCATACCAACTGATGCCATATCATGCACACATCACAAATATAGCATGCTACGGGCTTCCAAACTCAAGACTAGCTAAGGCACTTGCACCATGGCCATATCAAGCAAGACCCAAAGGACCAAGATCACTTAAAAAAGTCCTAAGGAAGGTCAAAACAATGCTAGAAACATCCTTGAACATAGCCAACATAATGCTAGAATAAAAGGCCAAAGCACCAAGTAAGCTAAGCCAATGAGCATGATTACACTACAAGTGTAAGAAGCAAATGAGAGATGCTCTAACCAACCAAAAACAGAGTTATATTATGGCAAAATAAGACCAAAAACATGCTGAGATGGTAGCCCAAAAGCTTAGGCATGCATGCATACAAATTAGCCCATGATCAAAACATAAGGCACAACTCTCCAAAAGCATTGAAAGTGTGAAACATGTGAGAGTATGACTACACTACACACACTAAAATCATGTGAGAAATGAGGCCAAAGCATGCACACAACTCAAGTAAAGCATGCTAGATACTTTGAAACTCAAAGCTAGTGAGAAAGATTGCACTATGGCTATACAAAGCAAGTTCCAAATGATCAAGACCACTCAAACCAAAGTTTAAGCAAGTCAAAACAAGGCTAAGAACTTGCTGGAGCAGAGCTAAAACAAGCTAGAATTGGAGGCACAAAGCATGATGCATGTTAAGGCTATAAGGAGGATTGCACTACAAGGGTGTGAAGCATGCAAGAGGCAATCAAACCAACCCAAAATAGAGTTACAACATGGAAAATAATGGCTAAAAACATGCTGAGATGGAGCCAATTCAAGGTACAAAGACATGCTACTTTGCAAGGCTACAAGTAGAAACACATGCTCTTTTAGAGGGCCATCAACACATGCAAACAAGAGGAGAGGAGGAGAGACCACCCCCACCCATTTGGGACTTGAAAACCACTTTTCCACCACTGAAATTCCTCTAAGTTTCAGTGGTGATGAGGCCAAAAGGAGATGGTCTCAAAGGCCTTAAAAGATAGCACAAAGCAAGGCAAAACAAGCCACCAAAGGGGGTAAACCACCCCTAACTCAAACAAAGCCTTAAACAACCATTTTAAACACTTCAAAATAGAACTTTAAAACAGAAATTTTTCAGTTGAAACTTAGGTTAAAAATAGCATGCAAAGGTGGCCAAATATGCAACCAAAACAAAGCTTAAAATGGGGAATAGAACTCACCCTTGAAGAACAATAAGAACAGCAGCTTCTTCAGCCCAAAACCAGCTTTTAGAACTCAAATAACACTCGTAAGAACCTCAGCTCAATGATGGTGGTGTTTTACTAGGTGTTCGTGTGCAAAAGTATGAAGAGACAACAATTTTGAGGCAATATAGCACAAATATAGAGAGAGAGGGAGAATTCTAGTGAGAGAGGGATATCTTTGCTCCTCAAAATTTCTGAACCTCTGGAAAGGGAGAGAGACCTTCTCTCTTCTAGAATTCCAAGCCTCAAGCTTGTTGAACAAGCTAGAAGCTTGGTGCAATCCCTCCATAACGTGTATGGAGGATGCCTTCTATGCCCAACAGCTAGCACAGCTGGCAACAAAAATATCTAAAAAAGCAAAAAAAAAAAAAAAAAAAAAGGTATAGTCCACTTCATGTGGCCTACAAATGCCAAAAGTGGCCGACAGCTCATCCCCTCCCTCTAGGCAAGAGGTAACAAAGTATGGCACAAAAACAAACCAAAATGAAGAGAGCTAAGAGGCCAGCAGATAAGGCACTCAGTCGAAAGCTCCCGAAACTAGCCTACGGGCCACTACAAGTGGCCTACAAGAGAGATAAGTAGCCTATAGCTACAAAAAGTGGCCTATAGGCCTCTCTCTCCCTCCAGGCAAAGGCACCAAGGCCATGGTCCAAAAACAAACCAAGAAGAAGAGAGTTAAGAGGTCCCGAGACAAGGCACTCAGCCGAAAACCCCGGAAACTCGAAACAAGCACAAACATGCGCGATCATCGTGTGCACAAACGATGACGTCTAAGTCTTAAGGTCGGTCAAAAATGGGGTGTCTGCAGGCTTTTTAGCGCAATAAGACAAAACATCACATCCAACCCATATTTGGTACATTCTTTCTCTTATAAAAAATCAAAAAAAAAAAAATCAAAAAACCCTTCTTAAGTAAGACTTTTTAACCACAAATCAAAATAATCAAAAAATTAAAAAATCAATTCACTTTCCAAACCAACCCTTAAACTAAGACTAATGTTTCAGACCCCCACTGAGGGTGACCCCAGGACCCCCAGTGGGGTCTGATTAGTGTAGAAAAAAAAAAAAAAAAAAAAATTCTTCTTCCAATAACCAACCCCACGTGTGTGTGGGGGAATGGTGGAGGTGGGAAAACTAGGGATCTCCATTAGTTCTCCTTAAACTAAACATAGCATTTTCGCTACCCAAAACTTAACTTGCAGCCTACGTATGCATGGAGCCCCACGCCCTCTCCTCCCCCACCTCTCTTTCTCTCACCCTCTCCCTATATACCTCTACCTAGTTATATATATATACACACGTAAACATCTATACATGCATACAAATGTTCCTCACCCTCTCCAACTCTCTCGGTTCTTTCTCTCTCTCTCTCTCTCTCTCTCTCTCTATTGAACTATCTGTCTATATATAGGGCCAGCCTTCAGGCAAGGTGAGCAACACTGCCATCTCAGGCACTTGAATTCTGCTTAAAAAATAGGTTTTTAAAATAATTTTGATTTAAAGTTATATTAGACAAATTATTTTGATCTTAAGTTATGTGTGATTTATTAAAATTAAATTAAATGAAATAATCATTTCATCATGTCCATCCTCATGTTTAGTTTACTAAGAGATAATAAAAAAATATTACAAATAAAATCATCATTTACCATTATGAGCGAATAGCCATTCTATAAAGAGATTAAAGAATGATTATTTCATTTAATTCAATTTTATTTTAGTAAACCAAACACTATATTATAGTATTATAGTTTTAAAATGAAGTTTTACAAAATTTAAAAAAAAAAATTGAATTAGTGAATTATTTAAAAGTAATTTGATGGTTGTTTGCTACATATATAAATTATTTACAAAATATTTTTTAACTATACCAGTTACAATTATTTCTAAAGAAGTAAATTCCTTTAAAGTTGAAGTTGATCAAATTTTACAATCCAATATACTACATCAGGAAAAGGTATAAATAAATTAATAATGTTAACAATAGAAAATGAACAAAATTTATCTCAATAATTATGTTTTACATCAATCTCTGTCTATCATTTATGGTTTATGTCAACTCAAAAAATCATATGAAATGACTCAAAAAATATAATATCATAACTATTGTTAAAAATAAATTATAGTTGATTCACTTACTAGTACAATAATTTAAAATTATATTTCTCATTTAACATTTTAAGTGATTTATTTGGGTGAAGAAATAGTAATTTTAGTGTTTATATATACAACAAATTTTGTGTAGTACAAACGAAAATAAATTAAAAATTGTTATTATTTATCAATATATATTTTTAAATACGTATGAAAGTCGGGTCTCATTTTCTAAGATCGGCTTAGCCCCAAAATGTTAGGGCCAACCTTGTCTATGTATATATACACATATCTATATATATGTATATCATCTCTTCATCAACTTTTATCGACACCACCGAACCACCAACTTCACCGCCACTAAACTCCATTACCACCACCATGAGCATCTCCATCACCACCACCTTTCAATACCAAACCCACCCCCTTCACAACCAAATTCCATCACCACTACCATCAAGGTCAACGACCACCATCACCACGAGATCCGATACCATTGCCGGACCGCCACAACCACCACCACCTTCACCAGCTCCGTTACTACCTAGATCCACGCCCCACGGCGTGTTATAAGTAAAGAAGAAGAAGAATGAGGAAGATGGAAAAGAAAGAAACAAAAGATGAAAGTTTTAGAATTTTTGAAATTAATTTTCAGACAACTTTTGGCATACTGAAACCACTCATTCTGTGAAGAAATGAGAAAGTGAGGTAGTGTAGGAAAAAGTAGGAAATGAGGTGAAGAAATTGGCGAAAGAATGGAGTAAAATTGCTATGGAGTTCGAAAGATGGTTCGAAGAAATGTCAGAAACAGGAACGAGAAGAAAAATCTTATCTTTGGTTAATTTTTAGAGCTCCAATGGCATACAAAAAGAGATGGAACAAGGCATGTGTGGTTTGATATGAAAAGTAGGTTGAGTTTTATTGTGTGCTTCTCGACTCATGGTGTTACGGTACATCTGGGTTAATCGTGTTGTCCGATGACTTCAGGGATGACTACCCTAAGATTTTTCAACATGTAGAATTCATTTTGAGGTCAGATTCTTCAAATTCCAAGACCAAGATAGAGATCAACAATCGAGAAACTTAAATCAAATTAAAGATCAACGGTGAGTCGTAACTGATTGACGTAAAAATTTAGTTGGAAGATCATGGAGCTAGGTTGGACAAATCCAACAACTAGAATCATAAATCAAAGTCAGAAAATAAACCGTTAACAATCTAACCGTAGTAAGAACTCCTTTAAACCATTCATTTCTCCTCTTTTTGTTCTATCTTGTCATGTTCTTTTACTCTATTTATAAATGATGGCATAAGTGATATTATATATTGGTTAGATAGTAAAATTTTGCAATGCATTGATTTTTATTATTTGTGGAGTTCATACTGTTTTAGAAATTATTAAAATAGCAAATCTTTTTAAATAAGGGCATTATTTAGTGTATGTATAGTATGTGTGATTTTTGGTAAAGTCTAGAAAAGTGTGTTTTAATAGTTCAAATAATTTCTCAAAATTCTATGACATAAAGTATATGAAATTATATGTAAAGGTCTTCTTAAATGTGGATTATCACCTATATGTCATATCTCTTTTGTGTTTTAGTTTTGTGATATCATATATGTTTGTTATGTGAATTTATTTTATCATATCTTAGTTGTTTCATGTTTAGCTTGGGTCAACCCTGTTGTGATTAACTGTTGTTCTAACTAAATTTCATAATAAACCTAGGAAAGGGAAAACTAAATGGGATGGTAATGGGTTTGCGCTCACTTATTATATTTTGGAAAGATATTTATAATTGTTGTTTCGGTATTGAATTGATGGTGGGATGTATTCCCTTTGAGTTAAATCTTGCGCAAGTAGTTGTTTCGGCACCCTTGGTGTTTATGGTGGATAAAGTTTGATGAGGTTATAAGTGTTGACCCTTATTTTACAGTCTCTTTTGAGGTCCTCGGTTGGCGCTACGTGGTATGTAATTGCTGTAGACATTCGAGGTAAGGTCTTCAAAGTAGTAAAAGATGGGATATACCGAATAATTTGAGTCCAATTCTTGTGGTTAGGAAGATAAAATTTCTTTGAGGGATTTCTAGTTACTAACATCTAACATTGTAATTCCTTTAACTATTGACTTGGTTATATTGCTTCATTGGTTATTTTATTTGTGGTTGTGCATTGGTGTAACTGTTCGTAATTTCTTGTAATTTTCTGTTTACACAAATTATATGTTGTACTTGTATGTACTGTCTACACTTGTTCATATATTTTGAGAGTGTAGAAAGTTGGTGTGTGTGTGGTCTTGTTGGGCATCAAGCGCTCATGGCTATTTTCGTTGCCTTGGCATTAATGCCAGATTTTTGAAGAATTCATCAGTGAAGAAGATATTGTGGAAAAGCTTGGAAAGTGGGTCAAGTGTCGATTGACATGTAACGCCCCGAAATAATGACCAATATTTATCCCAAGACAGTTATTAAATAACAATGCATTTCTGAATACAATATCCTTCCATTCATAGACTTCAAGTGTACAAAAGAGTAATACATGCATTTATACATTCATAAGCCCTAACCCTGAATCTATAACATGTGCCACAAGTTAATGATATGAAATAAAAGTCAAACAGATATAAGAATGCCTTAATGGCTACAACTTTCCAAGTCAATGCTTGGTTATAACAAAAGTGAGTTTGAAACTTAGTACAACTAAAGCCCTAGGCTTGTACAAAATAAATACAACAAAAATAAAACAAGAAGCTTCCGGCTCCAAGTCCTCCCAAGCTACAACCTTGGTGGAGGCATATCATCAGCACTTGAAAATGGTTTTCTACATAGGGTGAGCCAAAGCCCAGTAAAGATACTCTAACACAGTGTATAAATCTTTATATAGTTATAAGGTGAATGTATATGCAATGCTCGTGTCAAAACATTTTATACCTCTTTCCAAAACTATGCAATGCCAAGTTTATATCACAATTCATGAAATCATTTCCTTTACAACAAAAAACAGGGTAGTGGATACAACTTTGGGAATCTCTGGAATGTGTCTACAAGTGGGCTACAAGCACTACCAATTGTCATTTTTAACGGTATTAACCGAAAGCTTGGGCACCTATCCGTGCAGTTTTCTGGACTTTCACAAAGGACATACAGGGTAACTTAATACCACAACTACACTCCCTACCTAGATTCACCAAGGCATTTACCCATTTTTCTCAAAACAATAAACATTTTCAATATGTTAAATATGTTACAATGCTCAATGTAAATAGGTGAGAAATTAATTTCAATTCACCTAATTCTCATGCAATTTCTACAACAATCATAGCTATCATCCACTGACAGCCCAAAACAGATATCTCTAAACAAAGAAATAATTTTCAATAAAGATATACTTTCCAACATTTCAAGATAGGTGTGATAATTCATATCTAACTCCACCACCATCATCATCATCGTTCCAATTTCATAAAACGAACATCAATTCCATTTTCTCTTTACAAATCCAACATTCACATTTTAGGGCAAAATACCCTTTCTTTGAAAATCAATTTCAAGGATCAAAATCCACCATTTATCACAACTCAACCATATCTACAATCCCATATACATATTCAAGAATCCATTTTGAAAATCCCTCTTTTGATTTCAAACCAAAACCCTAGATTTTTATCAAAATCCCAAAATCACAATATCCGTTTTAAAAGATAAATAACTAAGTTAAGAATCATAAAAGGAGTCAAAGTCATCCCTACCTCAAGGAAGAAGACACAAAGGAAAGATGGGTAGAACTTTATGATACCAAAAACTTGAACTTCTCCGATTAAAATGAAACTCTCGACGTGCTCTACCTTTTTATCAAAAGGACTAGGGTGAGGAAATGTATGGATCGAGAGTATTTGGGTCAAATATTCAAGAACTAGAGAGAGAGTTTGTGTAGATCTAAGATTTTGGAGCGTTTAGAGAGAGAGAGAGAGAGAGAGAGATGTGAAAAAGTGACTCAAAAAGTGACTTTTTGGAACTGATATATGTGCAGGCCGCTTGAGCGTAGGAATGGTCCCTCGAGCAACCAGACACAAAAGGTGAGACCGCTCGAGCGAACAAAGTACCGCTCGAGCACACAATGACATACTCTCAGAAGTTTTGTAGACAAAGGCTAACCGCTCGAGCACAAGAAAGACCGCTTGAGCCAATACCACTCGAGCTAAAAACACCACCCTCCCAATACTTTTGCAGGCCTACAAATGTACTGAGAGTTCCAAAAGACTACTCGAGCGCAAGAAGCACCACTCGAGCCAAGACCGCTTGAGCGCAAGAAACACCACTCGAGCAAAGAATGCCATACTTCCAATAGTTTTGTAGGCTTACAAAAGTATTGGAAGTTCTCAAAGTTTGCTCGAGCAAACAAGTCAAAATCTGGGCAGCAACAGTTTTGAAAAACTAACTCCTAATCTGTTTCAAACATAACCAAGGCATCCCAATAACCAAACTCAGCAAGGAATGAAACAAAAGAAGACATGAATAACCATCAAAACAAGAAAGCTCGGATCCAAAACAATATATGGGTCGGTTTCAAACCAGAATCGCTATAACCTCCCTCCTTGAGGAATTTCATCCCCTGAATTTTAAAATTAACACAATAACGATTGTATTTAAATTAATTACAATAACTCATAACCATGACCTATCCATCGGTCATTCATTCTCATAACAACAATAAACAAGGTTCTCAATACTGAATATACCATTCACTTTTTCCAAAACATATGCAATGTTTTACATTTAATCAACATAACAAAATTTTCAAACATTAACAAAAAGGTCCGAATACTTCTCGTGGACTTCAGCCTCACGTTTCCAAGTTGCCTCCTCAATACCATGGTGTCTCCACAACACCTTAACCAATGGAATTGTCTTGCCTCGCAAGACTTGGTCTCATGTATCTAAAACTCTAATGGCTTTCTCCTCATAAAAGATATCCTCATCTATCTCTAACTCAGTCTTATCCAACACATGTGACAAATCCTGCTCATACTTCCGAAGCATACAGATATGAAACACGTCATGAACTCCAGAAAGCTATGACAGCAAAGCGAAATGATAAGCTACCTCCCCAATGCACTCTAGGATCTCAAAAGGCCTAATAAATCTAGGAGACAACTTCTTGCACTTCCCAAACCTCATTAAACCCCATCTAGGTGATATTTTCAAGAAGACACGATCTCCTACCTCAAATGATAACAACCTCCTCCTTCGGTCGACGTAGTTCTTCTAACGACTCTGAACTGAAACTAACCTCTTACGGAACCATTTTCAAGAAGACATGATTTCCACTTCTACCATCGTCGATTTACACAACCACCACCTCTTCAGTTGCTACTACCATCCTCTATCATTATCATCATCGTTAGCAGCCATTTTTCGGGTGACCTCATCTAGATCTGTACTAATCTAGTTGTTTAAGTGGTGAAATTGACTCTAAATAATAGTGTTTTTCTAGATATTGCTCTTTTTTCTCTCTCATCTCTCTATATTTATCTAACTAGATCTATTGCAAATCCGATTCAGAATCAAATTTATTTTTTAGTGATAAATTTATTAGTTTCTTTTTGTATGTATATGTGTATGTGTGTGTGTGTGTGTGTGTGTGTGAGAGAGAGAGAGAGAGAGAGAGAGAGAGAAAGAGAGAGAAATGGTGGATTCTTACAAGTGATCATGGATAAAAGTGAGTAAATCAAATTTGTCATTTGTAATTTTCTTACAAATTGATCAGTGATAAATTTATTATTGATAAATTATGACTGCTTTTATTAGTGATTTTTCAATAATAAATTTATTACTGAATATGTTTATGATAAGTTTATTATATTAGTTTATGTTACTTCTTTTATGTATATTTTTATGTGTGATTGTGTTTTTGTGAGTGAAAAAGTATGTAAATAACTAGCATTGAATGAGTGAGTGTGTGTAATTGTGAGTAAGTGAGTGTAGGACTGTGTAATATACTGCCCAATCTGCTAAAACTGAACTAATCTGCACTAATCCATATCGTTCTATCTGCTAACCGTGGATTAAATTTTAAAATTTATAATCTGCCTTCGAAACCATTTTGCTTCATTATATTTAATGCATATATATTTTTCAACCTCTAATGAAATGTCAAAGTAAAAATAAGTTTGAAAGAGATTTAAGATATGGAATTTGTTCAAAATTAGTGGTTATATATATGAAAAAAAAAATTATGTAAAATTAGTTTGTGATATATATAATATTGTGCAAATTAGTGTTATATATTATGCAAATACTTGATAATTGATTGAGAATATTTTTCAATTTGTCAACCTCCCAAACTGTGGTTTGATTATTTGCCAATCCACTATTTGCTTTATAATTTTACTTTAAAACCGCCCGAACCACACTACGCAAACCCATAAGTGATTGTATGAGAATGAATGACTAAGTGGTGAAGATGGTAGCAATAGTGATGTGGGGGTAATAGATGTAATTTTTGTTGAAAAAAACTAAAAAAAATATCACCAAAAACTATTGCCGAAGGTGATCGCCAACGGCTGGAGGTGGTTCCTAGCAGGGGACAAGGGGACAATAGTGTTAATATTGGGGATGAAAAAGACAAAGGACAGATATTTTAAGTATTGCCCTAAAAGAAACCTAAAAGGAGGGGGGTGAATTAGGTTTCAACAATTTAAAATAAATAATACCCCAATGAAAATTACCACTAATACAATAAACAAGGACAAGCACAAATATGGATTAATTAGTGAAAGATCAAGCAACAAGGCAATGAAATATAGCTAACACAGTGAGTATATCAAATATATCAGTTAGCTATAAAAGTTAAGTAAAGAGATAAGGGAAGAAAAATGCAAACACGATTTATAGTAGTTCGGTTTCAACCAAGCCTACATCCACTCATCAAACTTCCCTTGAGATTTTTCACTATCTTCTAGCTTCACAATGGTGCTAGCAACCTCTTAACACGTGGAGCAATCCTCCATAGATTCTAGCTTTACAAGCTTGCTAGAGACCTTAATTTCCCTAGCTTTACAGGCTTGCTAGTGACCTTTACAAGATGAGTATGATGTTTTTGCTTTCAAAGAAAGCTTACAATAAATATCTCTCACAAATGGATATACAAAATCAAGCTCATTGGTTTTGTGTAAAAACCTCTCAAAGGAGAATATGCTTAAGGCTAAGCTTTGTGTGTGTTTTCTAAAGGAAAAATAATCAAATAACAATGGAGAATACTTCAGATAACTCTAAGGATAAGTTTGAGAGTGATGACAAAATCAAACAAATTTTCTTGGCTCAAGTCTTTCTGATTTTTTTTGATAACCTCTCACAGGTAGATAAGCTTATGGCTAAAAACTCAATGTTTGATTTTCTGAAGGATGAATGTAATACTCAGATGAAGATCACTTCAGGAACTTAGAGAAGATGAAATATGTGAGTGATGAATGATATAAAAACATTTTGCTTATTGTCTATATTCTTCCTTTCTTCAGCATGAGCACTTTTATTTATTTAAGAAGAAATCCATCGACTGTTGTCTGTTGCGTGTGTTGAGAAGATTGAGTGAGATTTTGGTTAAATCTACTCTACTCAACTTTGCATTTCCTATACATGGTTAGATGTTGAAGGAGTTGAAAGATGGGTTTGATTATTGACAAGTATTTTTGAAAAATAGTCATTGCAACACAGAGTGGTTGTCCACTCAGATGTCCTAGATGAAGATTTGTTCTTGGTGGTCATCCACCTGGACGTCCTCCCGGATGTCCGATCATCAAAGATGTCGTCCACGGTCATCGAGCATACTGCTGGTTTGACAGCCGGACCGAAGCTAGACTGAACTGGAGTGAAACGGGCTGATTTTGGCCTAGCAGGTCGTCCTCCCCAGACGTCCACCCAGTGTATTTTTAGCCTTCTTTGTTTTGGCTGCTTGTTGTTGCTGCTGCTACTTGCTGTTGTTATGGGACTTCTTGAACACTTGTTTAAGCTTTTTTTGGCATTCAAAAACATAATTAAACACTAAGAGAATCATAGATTATAATGATTTAATCAAACAATAAGTTTTCAATTATAATCCATCAAAACAAAATCAAAACAATGCTTTTGCTGCTGCTGCTTGTTACTATGTTCTACTACTTGGTTCTTGCTTTCTTTGAGCTAAAATTTTGGCCTCTAATAAACATAAATAAGACAAAATGAGGATGAATTATGATGTTAAATTAATTATAAGATTTCAAACAATTTAACTCTTCAATTAAATTAAAAAAAATCATCAAAATCAATATGTCTAACAATCTCCCCATTTTTTATGATAGCACACCATGATGTTTTGATTTGTTTGGGAGTAAGAAAAACTCCCCCTCAAGTCATGCTTCCCCTGAAAGTTTACTTCTTATAGATATAAACATATTTAGCACATTAGCAATATATAGCAGTGTAATCATAGCATGATTGATAACGATACCAACAGATAGACTTAGGAGATTTAGGAAAAATTTTGCCTAGGCTTTACATACCAAAAACAAAATATACATAGCACCAATTTTTCGTTAATAGTTCAAGCACACAGCAACATCATTTCTCTTCCAATCTTGAAATAAAAAAGTCTTCTCCTTGTGACATTATTCTAAACCCCCTGTGGCATAATTTCAATCCAAAACATTTAAGCTCAAAACATCACAATTTCTCCCCCTGTGACATTATTAAAAACACATAAAGGATATCAGAATGTAGCATCAAGGGTATATAAATGCCATCAATGAAATAAGGAGAAGTTCAAAAGGTTAAGAATAAGGTACACATTTTGTTGTAGCAAGAAAATATGGCAACAATGAATCAATGAGCTTATTCATTATGAAGAATTCATGCTATTTCAATATATTATTAAGCAAGAGCCAAGGAGATACCAAATTGTTAATAAGTATATGTAAAGCATTTGAGCATAATCTAATTCTCAATTTCCTAGCAAGAGCATACAAATATGGAGATTAAGTAAGAGCATACCAATCTCAAGACTATAATAGACATAACAGTGCATAGATCAAACAAGGTTGCCAAGCAAGAGCATAAATATTGAGCTAAAGTTCAAGTCACTCTTCCCTTGAGGATAACAATCTTACTCTTACATTATCAACAACTAATCAGCTTAAAGGTCATGTTGTAAGAATTAAGATACCAAAACAATCAAGTCTCTTTTCCTACCCTGGTGACATTTTCAACAAAAACAAGTACAAGTAGGGAGTATGGTACAACATATAGGATGGAAGAATGTAAGTCTCATTATAGCACAAATAATCATCCATATCAAGGTAGCTCTATGCTACCAAAAAAAAATGATAGCACATAATGATCATACAATTGAAGTTCATACCATTTGACAATAATGGTCAAAAAATATAGTAACATGTGAAGGTGCAAGCATATAAGTTTAATACCAAAAACGGAATAAAACTAAAGGGATTTTGAAAAAATCAATCAAGTTTAAATTGTTCCCCTTGTTTCATTTCGAAAAATCAATAGGAGATGCGACAATTGAAAGCTTATTACTGAAATGTTCTCCTCAAAGATACCAAATAGGATGCCAAAAGGATACCAACATGCAATCTAGAAGATTTAACAATCGTAGCACACACATTATGTAGAATACCAAATATTGCTCATAATAGTTCAAACTAATCATAATCTCATGGAGCTGAGTTAATTCCACAAATTAAGCATGTTCAAAGTATAACAATCCATATGCCTAGAAAATCATGAAATCAATATATAGCACAAAATTTAAGCATAACCATGATTTTAGGCAAGTGTAGATTTATCATCAAGGAGTATACAATACAAATCATGTGATGCAAATATAAATTCTATAGATACTCAATCCCTTTCACATCATTGTAATGAAAATATTAGTTCAAAGAATATGAGAGAACATAGGATTTTTATCATAAAAGCTCAAGAGTGTAGGAAACATACCTTTGATTTAAGAGTTGAAAATATTTCAGTTCTTTAGTTTCCTTTCATGAGGAGTTCATCTCAAAGGGGGTTTAACAAGTGTGTTAGCAAAAATAAATTCTCCCCATAAGTTGGTGCTTCCTTTATCTTTTGTGATATTGTGCAAATATAATCAATCAAAGAACAATCACATTTATACTCATGAAAAATACATCACAAAATAAATGTTGGTCTATTTCACTCTCATCTTGTATCATTAATAAAAATAGACACACTCAAAAGATGAGAGACGATTCAATAGGTGCCATGATCAATCAAGAGTTTATAATGCTATTTTCAGATTCTTCAAAGTTACAGCACATAGCATAATGTACATGAGAAAATAGTTTTATGCTCTTGATTCTATCAAGAAGTGAAGCATCGTACTCATTTAATCATACAAAGTAATCAAGAGGCATTTTCATCAATTCAATCCACATGCTCAAGTGTGATAAAACATTTTACCCAATGTGGAACACAACATGAATGCTATAAACAATTAATTCAACAATTTATCACTCAAAAGCATTTCATGATATATATGCCAATATAATCCATATTCAAAAGATATTCAATAGGATAGATGCAATGTCTCTAGAAACATATGATACTTCATTTCATTTAGACATTGTTGATGGATCATAATCAAGGAATTTCATAACTCATTCAAATATTCCAATGTAAAGCATATAAGCATGAAATTTCCATATTGAGCATATTCTTGAGATCATAAATGTACAATTTTCAAAATATAGATAGTATACATCTCAAAATATGTTATGACATCAAAATTGATTCTACAAAGATATGACTCAAAAAGAAATTAAAATATTAGTATGAAGTCATATATAAGAGTATGCTAACATAATAGACATTCATCAAAATAATTTAAATCTCAAATATGAGTTCAAAGATGGTTTGAAATAACCTAACACAACATGACTTAGCAAGCTTCACATCAATTAAGAAATCAACCTATTACACACATATCACACCTTAAGATATATAGAAGTTAAACTTCAAGATGTGTTAGAGGTTTATACCCTCATTTACCTTTTTTGAATCTTCACCCATACATTACCTCTCATGTTTATCTTGGTGAGTCTCATTTCATCATTCTTCTTCTTGTAGGGATTGATTTTTCTTTAGATTGAATACTCTTGTTGTGCATTTCTTTTCCAAGTCCTTGGTGTTCTTTGAGATTCCACCTACAAAATATCTTGATTTCTTTCTTGGTACCCATACTTTCTCTTCTTGAGTGGATTCTTCTTCTCTTAGAGCCATGAGACACAAGTTGGCTATTCCATAATTTTCTTCCCAAATGGCTTCTTTTTTTCTTCCATCCATCATTGTGAGTTCATGAGCCATGAGTGAGCCTAGGAGTTCTTCAATGCTCAATTTTGTTAGGTCCTTTACTTCTTGAATATTCGTAACCTTAGCTTCCCATTCCATTGGAAAAGACCTAAGAATTTTTCTCATAAGCTCACCATTAGTATAAGATTTATCAAGAGATTTTAAAGCATTAATGATGTTGGTAAATCTGTAAAACATTTCAGAAATAGATTCAAATGATTCTATCTCAAAGAGTTCATAATCATGAATAAGCATATCAACTCGAGACTCTTTTTCTTGATTAGTTCCTTCATATGCAATTTCAAGTTTATCCCAAATCTCTTTGGTAGTAACACAACAAGAAATTTTATTGTACCCATTTACATTTAAACCACATACAAGAATAAGTTTGGCCTTAGCATTGGCTTGCAATAGATTGTAATCATGCTCATTAAATTCATCTTCAAGTTTAGGAACACGGTTATTTTCAACTACCTTTTGTAGGAATTTTAGGACCTTTTGTGATAATGAACCATAAAGCATAATTGGTAGATTGAAGATACAAAGTCATTTTTTCTTTCCAATGATTATAATTACTACCATCAAAGAGAGGTGGCCTATTACTAGCTTGTCCTATAACACAGTATGTGCTATACATGGTTGCTATGGATTAAAACTCTAAGATTGTTAAATCTAAACAAGAGCCCCAGGCTCTGATATCAATTAATTGTTACCCAAAAAGCAACCTAAGAGGAGGGTGAATTAGGTTTCAACAATTTAAAATAAATAATACCCCAATAAAAATTACCACTAATACAACAAACAAGGACAAACACAAATATGAATTAATTAGTGAAAGATCAAGCAACAAGGCAATGAAATATAGCTAACACAGTGAGTACATCAAATATATCAGTTAGCTATAACAATTAAGTAAAGAGATAAGGGAAGAAAAATGCAAACACGATTTATAGTAGTTCGGTTTCAACCAAGCCTACATCCACTCCTCAAACTTCCCTTGAGATTTTTCACTATCTTCTAGCTTCACAATGGTGCTAGCAACCTCTTAACACGTGAAGCAATCCTCCATAGATTCTAGCTTTACAAGCTTGCTAGAGACCTTAATTTCCCTAGCTTTATAGGCTTGCTAGTTGTCACGACCCAAACCCGCCCCTAGAGGTTTAGCGACGTAACGGGCCAGTAATCCGTGGATTACCTACGGCCTCTGAAGTCATTAACAAATATTAAGGGGCTGCGGAAGCAATAATATAAAATAAACAAGGTCCAATGAGCTGTGATGACATACATGGGACAGAAAGTTTTAAAACTTATTTATAAACATAAACATGCTAGTCAGGTACACCCATATGTACAAAATATTTACATCGGTACATCCTAAGGTTCAACTTAACAAAACAAGTACAAAGACTAGCATGAGGTGCAAAACTGCCATAACATCCGGCTTCAGGCGGAACCTCCTCGGGAGGCGCAACAGGTGGCTAACCAAAAACAAAACAGAGGGCCATCAACTCTGGCCAGGGTCTTGTGCCGGCTCACCTACATATATATAATAAACTGTGAGCGAAAGCCCAGTGAATAATAACAGAGTAAAGGGGTTTAATGAATGATGTCCATCACAGAGTTAGAAATCAGAGTTTATATCAGAAACACAGTCTTATCAGAATTAGAGTCTTATGCATATTCAGATTTCCAATCAGAAATAGATTCAGATACATGCTCATATTCATAATCAAACTCAGATTTTGCATAAGATCATATGTGGTACACCCATTAGTTATCAGATCAGGCAGGTCCTAAGACCACAACAGGCAGGTCCGAAGACCACAACAGGCAGGTCCTAAGACCACCACAACAGGCAGGTCCGAAGACCACAACAGGCAGGTCCGAAGACCACAACAGGCAGGTCCAAAGACCACAAAGTTGGTACCAACAACCATAAAGGTCCATATCTTGCGCGCAAGTAGCCATGATATTGTTACCCCCAAGCAAGGGCCATAGGCCACGGTATTGTTACCCCCGGGCGAGGGCCATCCGGACTAAGGGTGGCACAAATACTTTTCAGAAAACTAGACATTCATTCATTCATTTCCAACATATCGTAGCTTTTCAAGAACCAATCATTTCGTATCATAGTATACTGAAAATACATAACATTGAACATAACTTTACAAACTTATTACTCATAGTGGGCGTTGATACACGTAGACGAAGTCAAAAGGTCAACAGATTGCGGCTCGTGACCTACATAACACATTACGGGTACACACTTTGAAACATGCACTCCAATTGTACAAAACCTACATCAACGATTCTAAGTGTGTACTCAACCCCTTAACCTTAGTATGGAGTCTTAATCATGGCCTAGGAATGCCTAGGATGGAATGAGGGTGCAAAATTTCCTTAGAAAACATTTTTCAAAAGTTGCTGAAAATAGGAGCCTCGCTCGAGCGAGCCTTCCTTCGCTCGAGCTAGCTTCCAAAATCAAAGGCTTCGCTCGAGCGAGCCTTCCTTCGCTCGAGCTAGCTTCCAAAATCAAAGGCTTCGCTCGAACGAGCCTTCCTTCGCTCGAGCGGTCTGATGAAATAGTAAAAATACTGGATGCTGTGATTTTACGCGCGATGGTCGCTCGATGCTCGCTCGAGCGGAGCCCTGGACAAAGGTGCTCGCTCGAGCGAGGAATCCTTCGCTCGAGCGAGGAAGCCAAATCTGGAATTTCCAGATTTGTCTCCCAAGTTCGAACCAAACATTCTACAACCCAAAACTCAACCTCTTGGGCCCAAATTCTGGAAAAACACTTTAAACACATAGTACATCAAGTTCCAAAAGCCAATTTATAAAATCATTGCCCAAGAGTGAGTCAATTTTGAGCATCATGTCCATGAATTTTCAAAAACCAAGTTTAAACAAACATGCATGAATTCAAGTGCATTTCCAAGCTTCAAAACATGATCCAAAGCAACACTAACTCAGAATTTTGATGAATTCATGGACTTAAGCAAAAATATGAACATGCATGTAGGGATTGATACAAACCAACTTCATATGCCAAGAACATGTACATGCATGCATGTTATGAATTTCAATCCAACATGCTAAACCCATTTCCATCTTTAAACTCCAATCTAACCAAGAATCATGCAAGAACTGATCTAAACTCACTACTAAGAGGAGAATCTCCTACCTTAAACCTTGAAATCAAAGTGTGCTAGCTCAATTTGTTGCTATCCCTCGATTTCTTCCAAGTTTCCAAGGTAATTCTTGTTGAACCCAAGTTTTCACTCCCTTCTCCCTCTTGCCTACGTTTTTTCCTCAGCCAAAATGATGAAAATGGTGTAATGACACCTCACACAAGATGAAACAAAGGAGCCCACTTACAATGGCAAAAGGGTAATTACGGTAACTTATGTGTTTAGCTTATTTTAATCTAATTTAATCATACCTAATCACATTTTGGATAAATATATCATTAAATCACATAAAATCCCACTAGTCTAAAACACTAATCAATTTTGGAATCGGGCGCCAATAAGGTTTCCAATTAGCGAATTAAAGATTAAAACGCGAACAGATGTTTCGACACTGAACAGATAATAACACATAATTCATGAAATGCACATGCAATTATTTCCAGATTTTTCCTTAATTATTATTAGACATAATTATGTTCTAATTGGCGTTAATCAGGGTCGGGGTTATTACACTAGTGACCTTTACAAGATGAGTATGATGTTTTTGCTTTCAAAGAAAGCTTACAATAAATATCTCTCACAGATGGATATACAAAATCAAGCTCACTGATTTTGTGTAAAAACCTCTCAAAGGTGACTATGCTTAAGGCTAAGCTCTACGTGTGTTTTCTGAAGGAAAAATAATCAAACAACAATGGAGAATGCTTCAAATAACTCTAAGGATGAGTTTGAGAGTGATGACAAAATCAAACAAATTTTCTTGGCTCAAGTCTCTGTGATTTTTTGTGATAACCTCTCACAGGTAGATAAGCTTAAGGCTAAAAACTTAGTGTTTGATTTTCTAAAGGATGAAGGCAATACTCAAATGAAGATCACTTCAGGAACTCAGAGAAGATGAAATATGTGAGAGATGAATGATATGAAAATGCTTTGCTTGTTGTCTCTATTCTTCCTTTCTTTAGCAGGAGCACTTCTATTTATTTAAGAAGAAATTCATCGACCATTTTCTATTGCGTGTGTTGAGAAGATTGTGTGAGATTTTGGTTAAATCTACTATACTCAACTTTGCATTTCCCATATATGATTAGATGTTGAAAGAGTTGAAAGATGGGTCTAATTGTTGACAAGTATTTTTGAAAGAGAGTCGTTGCAGCACAGAGTAGTTGTCCACCCAGATGTCCCAGATGAAGATTTGTTCTTGGTGGTCATCCACCCAGATGTCCTCCCGAATGTCCTCCTAGATATCTAGTCATCAAGGATGTCGTCCACGATCACGAGCATCTTCTTTGGTCGACAACCAGAGCGATTTGGGTGAGCCGAGGTAAACAGGCTAATTTTGGCCTGACAAGTTGTCCCCCTAGATGTCAGGCCGGACGTCCACCTAGGGCATTTTTAGCCTTCTTTGTTTTGACTGCTTGCTACTATTGTTTGTTGTTTGCTATTGTTATAAGTCTTCTTTAACACTTGTTTAAGCTTCTTTTTGGCCTTCAAAAAAATAATTAAACACTAAGAGAATCATAGATTATAATGATTTAATCAAACAATAAATTTTCAATTATAGTCCATCAAAACAAAATCAAAAAATACTTCTATTGCTGCTACTTGTTGCTGTGTTCTACTGCTTGATTCTTGCTTTGTTTGAGCTGAAATTTTGCCCTCTAATAAACATAAATAAGAAAAAATGAGGATGAATTATTGTGATGTTAAATTAATTATAAGATTTCAAACAATTTAACTCTTCAATTAAATCAAAACAAAATCATCAAATTAATATATCTAACATTAAGGATATTGATAGGTGAAAAAAGGTATAGGATTTATAGGTAAATAAATCTAGTCAGTAGAACCAACTCATGATTGCCCCTTTTAAAAAAGTATGTAGCTTGATCATGGCTCGTGGACTTAACATGGACCCCCAATTTGCTCATATTTTAGGTCATATCTGTTTAACTGCATGAGTAATTGGATTGGATTAACGAACTAATAGGCCCCATGTAAATCATGTTTAATTAACAAACATAACATGAGATTAGGAGTGTCATGCAATTTTCCACCCGAAGTGTGAGGGCATGAGAGTGTAGGGATTCATTATCCAATTTCATTGGATTAGAAGTGAAAATATCATTTTACTCTTAATTTTGCAAAAAAAACACAACCAACTTTTTATACTATAAGGGTTTTTATGTAATTATACAAATTTAATCTCAACTTACTAATATCACCACACTAGTTGACAAACAAACATAATAAGTTGTAAAAAAATCACTATAAATTATCACGTCACTCTCCCTACTTTTTTACACGCCCTTTGATAAAAAAATCAAAAGGTCAACTGAAATAGTCAATTCTCAAACGAGGTCAATACAACAATACTAGCAATTCCACTGTATTTATAATCCAATCTGTAATCCAATATGGCCTTAGGACCCTGCGTGTAAATTATCTATGAAAAAAAAAAAAAACTAAGTTTGCATGTTTTAATCATTTTTTGTCTTCAAAAAATGAATAATCTATTTTTAAAATTATATTTATCTCTAATTGTTAAAGATAAATTTGATAAAATCTTTTAGTTATAATTATTGAATCAAACTATTTTTTTTAAATCATCTACACAGAAATTCAGATGTATACATGTGGGAGATTTTTTCACCCTTACATATCATTGGACCAAAAGAAAAAGTTGAAAAAACAATAAATATAAACCATATAACAATTAAAATTTATGACATTTATTGTTTGGATTATTGTTACTAGTTATTTTGTTTGACCATTATAACATAAGTCATGATTTTAATCATTTTGATTACAATAGTTTTATTAGATATTATTATTGTAATTATATTATGTTTAATATATATACATATATATTATAGAGTTTTAATTCTTTCATATACATATATATATATATACTTATATGAGTTGGGTAGAAACATATAGAGGAAACGATATATACTAAAGAGATGAAAAAGATGACTCGAGAGATGAAATATCTTATGAGACTTCTCTATATTTTATATTGATGTTTTGGATAATTCTAATTCATGACATGGTTCAAGTTTCTTAGTGGTCATGAACACGAGATGAGGGATGAGTAACGCAAGTTTTATTTTGGAATTGTTTCACTCCGATTATACCTTCACGAGAGAAAGAAAAATAATTTTAGGATAACGACAATGCAACTCTCAAAATCTCATAGCAGTATTTTCTTATTATTAATTTTTAATTATATACTATAATTATAATTATTATTATTATCATTATTATTATTATTATTATTAATCATTCCGTTGATTATTTTTCTGGACTAACATTTATCGACTTGGAAAGCATTAAGTTGATGATCTATCAGTCTTTGTCACCCACCAATAATGTTGGATTTGGAGGATCATTCTACTACAACCATGTTTCCACGTGAGTCTCATGTTTTTCATCTATTCATGCTTTTCCTACACTTTTTAAATGCTTTTTGTATTTTTTGTATTTTTTAATTTCAAAATATTTCTATCCATTTGAATTTTGTCCGTAACTTTCAACAAATAGTTTGGATTGGGTGGTTTACAGAGAATAAAAAAAAATACAATTTTCTTGATTCATAAGTAAATATGAGAAATGCAGAGTAAAATAGAAAGAAATGAAGAGAAATACATTTCTCTTATAACTCTTATTTTGAATCTCTTTCAAAGTGGAGAGATTAAGAGAAAAGAAAACTAATTAACTACCGTTAGTTTATAATATCAAACTTGTCCCTTTAGATATAAAAGAAATTTAAAAGAAAATGACACTTGCAAAAGGTTACTTTGATAATATAATATGAATTTTTTTTTTTTTTTTTTTTTGGGGTCTTTTATATAGTCTAACCAAACAAAATAGAAGAAAATTTTATTTTTTCTTTTCTTTTCTTTTCTCTCTTATTTGTCCACACAAAAGAAGGAAAAATTACAATTTTTTTTTTCTCTTGCTTCATTTTCTCTCTTGACTTATTTAATCATTTCTTCTTTTTCTTCTTCTTTTTCTATTTTTTTTCTTTTTATTTTTTTTTTCTTCTTCTTCTTCTAAATTCTCAAACATAGTCGAAAAATAAAGAGAAAATATACCAAGGAGATATGTAGCAACAAGAAGAGGGCTCGTGTATTATATGACATGAGTTTTTTTAATTCTCAAGTGGTTCTTTTTCTTTTTTTTTCATAAGATCTTGTCTTTCTTTTCAGAAGATTCTATCTCGAATATTTTTGTGATTTTTTTTTTTTTTTTTCATAATATCCTATCTTTCTTTTCAGAAGATCCTGTCTCGAATTTTTTTGTATATCTAAAATTTTACATTATGACTTTGATTATTTTAAAATTGAAGACAGAAAAGTTTTGAAGACAAAAATTGTTAATTGTATTATGTAATTTTTTGAAAAGATGATAAAAAGTTAAATATTTAACTTTGTTAATTTTTTTTACTGTTTAATTTGAAAAGTATTGTCATCCAAAATTAATAAAAAAATTAATTTTTATTATTTTTATTTTTTATTTTTTTATCCCTTCCCATAACACCCCTCTAAGATAAAAGATTCTCAAAGCAGTGTAGCAAATCATGTCATCCGTGGCCCATAAAGTTATATTCCTTTTTCTTTGATTTGCGTTACCTTGAAATTAGATCTTTTTGAGCTGCGTGTTAAATTATACAATAATGCTATAAACTTTCAAAAAAAAACACTTCTCTTTCGTCTGTGATTGGTGTAGGAAGAAAAAAAAAATCAAAAAATAAAAATACATAATTAGTCAATATCATTTTTGGAGTTATAGGGATCCTCAATTTTAGAGGTGCAAAGCATTTTTGTAAATTATATGAGGCGTCTTACTTTGAGGAGAAATTATTCACTAGATGTGGTATGTCATGTTATCATGTTGATGTAGTCTGTTTAATCAACAAAAAAATTTAAAAAATAGTAATTATTTTTTTTAATTAATAACAAATTGTCAAAATTCCTAAATTATTTTTATGTATTGTGATTTATTCTCTCCTTGTATTGTTTCCATTGGTGGGGTACACTACTACCGGGATATACCGGATCATAGAATAACTTCTCTAGTTTGACAGTGTTCAAATCTTAATTAACGTTGTGGGAATTTAGGGAGGGATTTAAAAAGGGAAAAAAAAATATGTGAAATTAGGTGAAATATAAGTATGTTTTACTCACAGTTTATTTATATTTTTTATTTTTCTTTCTAAATTCTTTCTCAAATCTACCAATCAAACACAATATTAAAAAAATTAATTGTCCAATTAATAAACAAATAAAGAGTTACAATAGTAATGTTTTTTTTTTTTTTTTTTAACAAATATGTTGGTTTTTTATTTGGTTTTCAAAATTTTGACTTTTAAAAGTTAAAAAAGTTATGTGGTTAGGTAGTTACTAATTATTATTATTATTATTATTATTATTATTATTATTATTATTTGTTGGTGCAAAAAGCTGATTAGACATTTAACTTTTCTAACTAATGATGAGTAATTTTTTTTTTTTTTTTTTTGTTGGTAAGGTGTTTAAAATTGAACTTTAAAAAAAATAAAAAATAAAAAAACAAAAAACACAAGGGCTTATATTTTTAGAGAAAATGACTCGTATCTCAAATTTTGTGGCTCAAAAGTGGCTCAAATGGCCAAAACGACGTCGTTTTGGTCATTTTTATGTTGTTCTATACTCAAAACGACGTGATTTTGGCCATTTGAGCCACTTTTGAGCCACAAAATTTGAGTTACGTAGCATTGTCGTATTTTTAGGTTTTATTCACCTAGACGGATAAATTATTGTTTTTCGTGAATTTTTTTTAAAAAAATAAGTTTATTTTTTATTTTTTATACTAGAAAGTAAAAAAAATTTAAAAATCATTACAAATAAAAAAAATTAAAAATTTGGTGATTTTTATAGTAGAATCCCAAACTCTTGATCTGTTCAAATAAATAGCTTTGTAAAAAGGTCACTCGGCGATTCACCCATTTAGTGAATTTTTGAGTATTTTCATTTTCTAAAAAAAGATGATTCATTTTTGTAGGTGCTAAATTTTAACCTCACGACCAAATCTAATCTTCTCACCGAGATCCTAGGAACTTAATCATAGAGCACACAAAAGAATAGAGAAACCCAACACTTACATATAAGAAGACAACAAATATCAATTGCTCGTCCACCTAGGAGCACTTCGACGATCAAGTCAGCAAACTTATCTCTGAAAGATATCAACTCAATCACAAACCTCACAAAGTAAAACGTATTTTAGACCCACAAGACCTTACTTTTATAGCCAGCAGTAGCCTCGTGTCACTCCTCACTTTTTATTACTCGAGTAATCTTACCACATCCCTTAACATAATTCAATTCCATTAATAACATACAGAATCTATATATACATTACATTCATAAGTAAATGAAAATCCTCTATTTCGTATATCTATTAAATGCAACACGAATTATATTTAAACAAAATGCACATAGGCTTACATCTTTACATTAAAATAAAGGTTTAACATTTTTACAACAATGGCATTCGGCCAACAATTAAAGAAGATTACCGCACTAGAACCATCTCTCAACTTGTACCTGGAAATGATTAGTAACGTGGGATGAACATAAAGTCTAGTAGAGATCCAGCATGATCCTAAATAATAATAACATATAGATAGTTATGATTATGAATGCACTATGACATACAATATAAGTAACATGACAATTTATATCCAAAATACACTTATATAAGTACATTTTTCCAAAATCATCCTCTTTAACCCAACACGGTGTAAAATCACTTATTTTCTTTCTAACATCCAGTTTAGTTGAAAAACTTTTCATCACAATGCTTTCTTCTCTCTTAAACCTTCCATGTTGATATAAAAGAATTTCATCTAAACATTTATTCTGAAAACGCGTTCACATATACTAGTCGTAACTTGTTCTTACATTCCAACACACTATACACACTTATCACACCAATACATCTATTATCTTCCTTGGCCATAAGCTCAAGGGCAAGGAACACCCACAAACATATATCAAGAAATATATATATGTCTAAACATTTATAATTGAGAGTAATACATACTTCCATTTCCACTGGCCTATAGCACAGATGGCAAATGCGACAACTCATACAACACAATAACGCTTTACCAGCCTCACCTGGAAAGAAATGGCGCCAAGGTCACATTTTACGGGGCGCAAACCGGAAGAGAGAGGAGCTTATCTCAAGGCGCCACACTTTATCGGCATAATCGAAGAGTAACATATCTCAATTTCACACTTTACAGGGCGCAAACCAAAAGGGGGAGGAACCTATCTCAAGGCGCCACATTTTACCGACTTAACCGGAGAAAAACGGATCTCCAAACAATAACACAACATGCTAGATTACATAATACTACACAAGTGTAATACATGCATATAATCTATTCCACAATAACAATGTCATCCTCCACTGATAACTAAGGACAAAACCTTTAACAGTTAAGTAAACCACTCTCATGAATTAAATTCCGTAATAGGTTTCACAATTCCAAAACATTAACGTTTTCAATGAAATCATTTCACAAAAGAGTTACAAACATCATTTCATTATTTAAAACCAAACCCAATGTCCCAATTATTCAACACTTTCAACCCTTAGCCAAAAATCCCTTTTTTTCTTTTAATAAAACCCAATTTATCATACACAACTACAACCCAACTCAACACAGCATTAAACAAAGTAATTACAAGACCTAATTAACTCCTTTTAGCAACAAAAGTATTAATTCAATCCCATAACACATAACACAATCATTACCCAACTTCATCCCTTTTCATTTTATTAAACCTTTAATAACAAATTAGGGCTTTTTGCCACTATCAACCTAACCATAACTAACCATTTCCCAATTTACTAAAACAACCAAAAACATACAATTTCAACTCCCAAAACTCAAACCCTAAAACCCCCTTTCATGTTTTTGGAAAATCCCATAACAAAACATACTTTTAATGTGTTCAAAACTACCTCATGTCTATCTATAACAAGGTATTGAAAATGAGTAAAGAAATCCCTACCTCTTAAAAAGAAGAGGAGAAAATCCAAAAACCCACGGTGACAAAAATACGATCCACTCAAATTAAATAAAAGCCCTTGTCGAGCTCTACGTTTTGGTATATGGAACTAGAGGTCAAAGATACTTAGAAATAGATGAAATCAAGGGTTAAAGAGCTTGGAAGCTCAAATATGGTGGAAAGAGAGAGAAGAGAAGATGAAAAGTGAAGAGATTTGACCCAAATAGTGACTACTTTCTTAGGTTAGATGAGATTACTTTCTTAGGTCATGTTATTAAGAGACATGGTATATCCGTTGGCCCACAGAAAATTGAGGCAGTTATGAATTGGTCTACTTCAACTAATGTAATAGAGGTTCGAAGTTTTATGGGTTTGGTAGGTTACTATAGACGATTTGTGAAAGATTTTTCAAAGATAGCTCTGCCGCTCATTTAACTTACTCGAAAAGGAGAACCATTTGAATGGATAGACAATAAAGAGTCTGCCTTTCAAGAGTTGAAGACAAGGCTAATTACAACACCGATTCTTATGTTATCATCAGGTATGAAAGGTTTTATGACATATAGTGATGCTTCGTATAAAGGTCTAGGTTATGTTTTGATACAGAATGGTAAGGTAATTGTTTATGCATCTCGGCAATTGAAACCACATGAAAAGAACTATCCAACACAAGACCTAGAACCTGCCGCCATTGTTTTTGCGTTCAAAATTTGGTGTCATTATCCTTATGGAGCGAAATATGAAGTTTATACAGATCATAAAAGTTTGAAGTACTTCTTCACTAAGAAGAAATTGAATATGTCTCAAAGGAGATGGCTAGAATTGATCAAAAGCTATGATTTGCAAATCCAATACCATCTGGCCAATGCCAATACTATGGCCAATGTACTTAGTAGAAAGAATATGGAAAATTTGGCATGTCTACTTACAGAACGAAAGGAACTTTTGTTGGAATTGAAAAGACTTAAAATAGTAGTTGTACAACATGGGCAAGATAGTGTGTTAGCTGCAATGTCCGCACAACCAGCAATCATAGAAGAAATCAAACAGAGGCAAGTAGAAGATAAATTTCTCAATAAGGTATATCATGAGTTTGAAACCAAGTCAAGAGGTTTACAGTTGAAGATCAAGTGTTGAAATTTCAGGGAAGACTTTGTGTTCCTAATGTACCAAAATTGAAAAGAAGAATTTTAGAAGAAACTCATAAATCTAAGTTCGCAATGTATCCAAGGAATACCAAAATGTATCCAGATCTGAAACAAGTGTATTGGTGGCCTAATATGAAGAGGGAAATAGTAGACTTTAACTCTAAATGCCTACAATGTCAACAAGTTAAATTGAATATCAGAGACCAATGGGATTGTTTCAACCTCTTCCTATTCCAAAATAGAAATGGGAGCACATAACCATGGACTTCATTGTTGGTTTACCTCGAACATCTAGAGATATGAATTCTATTTGGGTTATTGTGGATAAATAAACTAAATTTGCTCAATTTTTCCTGTGAAAACCTCTTTTAATGCTTATAGACTTGCTACCATTTACATCGATGAGATTATTCATTTGCATGGAGTTCCAAAATCTATTGTTTCAGATAGGGACCCTAATTTTTTGTCCAAATTCTGCAAAGTCTTCAAAAAGCAATGGGAACAAAATTGAGGTTTAATATCACTTTTCATCTGCAAATCGATGGGCAAACCGAGAGAACCATCCAAACTTTAGAAGACATGCTTCGTATATATGTATTGGAGTTTCAAGGCAACTAGAAAACTTACTTACCATTAGTAGAGTTTGCATATAATAACCTTTTCCAAGCTAGTATCGGCATGAAACCATATGAGGCACTGTATGGGAGGAAGTGTAAGTCTCCAATTTGTTGGACAAAAGTTAGGGATAGATCTTTGTACGGATCGGAACTTATGCAAGCAACAACCGAAAAGATAAATATTATACAACAAGGGATCAAGACTACTCAGAGCCGACAGAAAAGTTATGCGAATCAGAGGAGAAGAAAATTGGAATATGAAGTGGGTGATCACGTATTCATTAGATTTTAGAGAGACTTAGCCCAATCGCCTATTTCTAAACACCCCATTTTTGACTGCCCTTAAGACTTGGGCACCTCAGGTTGATCACTCGATGATGAAATACTGCACTGTACAAATTGTGCAACTTCCTCAACAAAATGGCTTCGATTTTCTAACTCTTGAGCCTAGAATCTTGCATCACATCTTGCACGACCTTTGGACCAAAACCTGTTTTCTTTCCAAAAACCTAGGCTTTTTTTCCAAGCCTGACCACCTAGAGGCCTGTAGGTCAACAGGTGGTTGGCAGGCCAAAAATTGGTGGCCGAAAATCCCTTAGCTGGCCGGCCAGCCATGTTTCTCGGCTAGCAGATATTTTGCTGCCAGTTGTCCTCCCATGTGCATGCACTGCACCAGCTGTCTCTATACAGCTATGTTTGACAAAGGCACTAGTTTTTCTTGTAAAACACACACACACACATTCTCTCTCTCTCTCTCTCTCTCTCTCTCTCTATACTTCTTAAACCAAAAATTTGGCTCTTCTTGCTGAGGTTCTTGAGCTAAAATTTTAGCCCTTAAGAATGAATACTTTGTGGTTTGTGAACAAAGGAGTTACTCCTCTTCAAGATGTATAACTTACACAGTCCTTACAATACTTCTCCTATATCTTTTCTTTCTATTTTTGTACTGGTTTTACATTGATTTTATGGGTTGAAACTTGTCACATAAAACTATCAAAGGTGGAGGGGTTGACCACCCTTCTTTGAACCTTATCCTCCAAGCTTTTGCTCTTGTGTTTCCCACTTCCTTCTCAACTTTTTTTAACCTTTTTACCACTATTTTGCAAGTTCTTTAGAGGCTAAAAATGTGGTTTTGAAGTCTCAAAAGTGGAGGGGTTAGCCACCCCTCCTTAGGCTTACTTACTAGCTTCATTTCTCCTTTATTTTAGTTCACTTTTTCTAGCTTTTCCATGTTAAATCCAACACTATTTTGGTGAGTTTTAGGACTATTTTAGTATGTTTACTACATTCATCCTTTGTATAGTATGCTTGAAGTGTTGTATTCCTCATAGATTTGGTGGTTTAGGCCTTAGACACCAACCTATTTGAGTTGGTAGCCTTTATTTTATGCTTTTCATACATGTGTTTACACTTGCAATAACCATCTCTACACTCTCCCTCCTTTCTTGGTTTTATTTGTTTGAGAGTCACTTCAAACGAGTGTTGTTTCAGGCATGCAAAAGAGACCATTCCATGCTTAATGGTTTAATCTCTTTGGAGGTTCATTACCAAGGCATTACATCTCTCTCATGTCAAGAACAACTTCTTATTTGACACTTCTCTTCATTTAGTCAACTTAACTCTCATTTTTGAACTAAATGATTAAGGAATTGAAAGGTAACTAAAAGAGGCTAATAAAATTGGACTAAAATGGTAATAAGAGTAATAAAATCAAGGCAGGTTCAATCGGACGTTAATTGAACGCATTGAGTCTTGAGTCATTTCATAATCTCTAGTGATGATAATGGCTCAAGAATCAATGTCTACCATCTCTCTTGAGGTAACTCCATGATATGAAGGTGGTTTTGTTGGTCTTTACTATCCATTTATTGAGATTTTGTCTCATCGATTCGTCAATCATCACGTAACGAGTTTGCATCAATTGATTGTTGGTGAATCGAGTCTACTCCTCTCTTGAATTGTTTCAAGATAGGAAGAGGCAAAAAGGACAAACATCTCTTGGAAATACTCTGTTTGTGCTCTGTTTATTTTCTGTTGTAGCAGGGCAGACCCCTAAACTAGTGGCCGACTGGCCACCTTTTGTTGAGCAGGCAATGCCATTTTCATGGCAAAATAAAGCAAATGCTGGGGAGAAAATAATTTAATTTTCTACTTGCAAAATAGAACAATTCTGGCGGCAAAACAGGGGAGTTTTCGGGTAAAAATTCATGTTCATGCGTGTGCAATTCTTTACTTTCGGTGGCTCGTGAAATTAGTGCTTTAATATTAGTGTGTTGTAATTAATTACTTAGATTCATTTGAACTTGTAATACTTAGTTAATCTAGCTTATTCCTTCATTTGGATTTGTAATAAGTAGTTAATTGGGACACTTGGACATTCAGACCCTCCTGCGCGATGGCAAATATGTAATAATGTGTGTATATCTTCCAACCCCCATTTCTTTCTCCGTTTTATTTACTTGCTTATGATGGTTGCATGTTGCATTCATGTTTTAATTTCACGTTATTACCATGACTTGTATCCATGTTTGCATACAGAAGGTTCAGCTCATCATACTAATCAAATGTTAATTTGAACTTCCTTAATCGAATACGTACTTTTATTGCATGCCTTGAATTGACTCACATGCCATACTAATAGCCAAGCCTATTAATCACATATTGTATGTGTTGCATTAGTCATTTTGCATCGTTAGGATCATGCATTGTTCCTAACTATTTTCTCTTTCTTTGGCTCACCTCGGCTATTTGGGGTAAGCATTTTTTAGCTTTAGCATATTGCATGCGTGCGAATTTTGTCATGTCAAGCATGTTTACCATGATGCTAAGTGCTTAGTTGATATACCTGTGTGAATGCAAGTGGATGAAGGCTTTTTCGCTTAAATTGGGATGATTTGATTAATGTACATATGAGATCACCTTTTCAAAGTGGGTACACATTCAAAACACTTTTCAAAACAAACATGAAATCAAAGCATTCCAGCTTTTGTGAATAAGTCTATGCTTGTGTGTGTCACATAGTAAAGATGGCATAATAATCGAAACAAGAGCATATAATGTAAATAAGAATCACATCATGATTAGTAAAGGCCGATCCTTGATCGGGTGAGTGGGGTGCTCAATTCATGACCTTCCCCTATCATACCTAAATTCTCGAGTCGAGACACTTTGGTGATGATGGACACGTGGCTTGTGGCACGAGTCATGGATTTTTTAAATTTTCCGAAAAATTTTTAGGTGGCGACTCTGAAATCTGGCAATGCAGTCCATTTTTGGCATTTTTGATTAAAAATTGATTTTCCAAAAGATTTGCCGGATTTGGACTATTTCATGTTTATCCATTTCACATTGTACTTGTGAAACCAGATTTAGAACCACGGGAGTCCGAACTGTAGGGCTATCATATACAAGGAGACTAAACCCCTCCAAGGAGCATGAAAATCAAGCTACAGTTCTGGCAACTCTGCTGAAGATTTAAAGAACTTGACTCGAACTTCATGATGTAAATTTTTATCTACACTTATATATTATTTGCATTGCATTTGCAGTGTTACTTTAAGTCTCTGTGTTTTCCATGTGCTATTCCTGAACGGTTTGTTGAAGGCTTGCCCAAAAGCTTGCCAAAAGGCTGACCGATCGTGGGCTCTACCATGTTGGAAACACAACCCTTGGATCTGGATTATCGCTGTACTGCTTGATCCACCTTTCACTTCTCGGTGTTAGATGTGAGAGGTATATTAGGTAATCTTTCTGAGGTACCCTTTTTGACCATTTGGCCTAGCTACATATAGTAAAGCCATAGTGACTGTTCCAACTAAAGATTGGATGCTCACCTTTATACAGGATGTTGTGAAACTACTTGCTTGAAGTAGTAAAACCCTAGTTCATGACAAAACTAGGACAGGATAACCCTACCTCTCATAGGGGTGTTTTGGCTCTCTTTTACCTGGTATGTACTTTTACAAAGAAACTGTACAGGAACGCATCTTATCAGTGGTACAAAGTCGATATCAGTTTTGGGGGTAGAGTTCAGTGTGAAATGCAGTGTTTCAACTGTGATTATATATGTTGCAAATTGGGCTGAAGTGCTATCCGATTCTTGATTGTTGTTTTTCTTTTCTTTCTTTTGCTAGGTAGTTTGCAATCATAGCTTTAGATAGACCCGATATGCCCCAAGTTTTGTGGACTCACTCCGGCAGACTTTGCAAAACCCAAGACCTTGTTGGTGGTCAGCCAATGTTAGTTTTGCTCCCACCAATTGTGTAAGGAGGAAGGAACATGTAGTTATTAGCACCGACACAAATTACCCAGCAATCACATGTCCATTCTCACTAAATCAGTTCACCAGCATCTAACTCTCCCAGACCTATAATGGCTCATAATGCAGAAGATGTTGCTGCCATGATGGCAACTTTCCAGCGAACCATAGACACATTGAATCAAAGGATAGCCACCCAAAAAGAAACCATCGCTGACATACGATGCCTATTTGGGGCCTTCGCATCTACTGCACATCTGGTCCTAGCTGCCTAGCCGAATCCTGATCCACTTCCACCAGTTGAAAACCCTCAGGTCCCCGATCCTCAGGAGATGTTTGCACAAGTTCCAGCTTATAGGCCTCTGGCACAACCCCATAGGGGACTCCTTTCCTTTGACATCAACAATATTGATCTAGCTATGATCAAAATTGCCAGGCTAGAGAAAGTGCTTAAAAAATCCCAAGGCTTCAACTCCATTCCCGATATTGAAGACGATTACACCGAGGGTTCAGTTAGACTGCCGAAAAAATTCAAGATGCCTCACATCGATAGATTCGATGGTAGTGGGGACCCTATTGTTCATGTTCACCTATTTTCAGATGTCCTAAGGCCAATGGGCCTGACTCAGGCTCAGAAATTATCTTTGTTCAAGAGAACTCTATCGGATGTAGTAGCTATCTGGTATGCTAGACTGGAGGATTCTACTAAACGAAATTGGGAGGAACTGTCTAAGGGGGTTTTCAACCAATACTCGTATAATACTCAGATAGAAGTAACTATCAGTGAGCTAAAAGCGACTACCCAGAACCTCAAGGAACCTTTCATCGACTTTGTTGCCAGATGGAGGGCAAAAGCTTCCAGGATAACGAATAGGCCATCAGAAAAGGAACAAGTCCAGTTAGTGGTTTAGAATCTCGAGTCGGATACGTTACAAAGAATGATAGTAACACCGCTGTCTACATTTGCTTCTTTGCATGAGTTGGGGGTCCAAATTGAAAGTGCATTCAAGAAAGGCATTATCTAGAGAACCAGTAAACCTGCGAAGAGGTTGTTCACCAGGAGTACCAATGCTAGTTGTAGCACTATTCATCAGCCTGCAGAAATCAGCACCGTCACCGCAGCAGCCAATATGGTCAATCCTTTTGCCGGTACAACTTCAGGCCGCTAGCCCAAACCAAAACCAAAGAATCTTTACCCCCCTCTATATGAGCCCAATCTGTGCTCTTAAACAACTAATAGAAAAGGGACACCTCAAACCCCTCGATCCTCAACCTCTCCCAGACCCACTACCACCAAGACACAACCCCACCCAGTACTGCATTTTCCATTAACATCACGATCACCCTACTAATCATTGCTACCGTCTACGTCATAAGATCCAGGATCTCATCGACATTAAATTATAGCTCCGCCCTCAACTCCACCCATAAAACCAAATGCAACCACTAAATGACTTCTCGTCCATAACTGAGTCTCGCCACCCAGAAACATGAACCTAATCCTTACACTACCACCTACCTTTAACCTTATCGTATATATTATCCCATCCCATCTACCTAAACCTTAGGTGGTTATTCCGAAAAGGATAGTGTAGACACCCCATTTTTTACCGACCTTAAGACTCTGACATCATTGTTTGAGCGCTCGGTGATCGCGCATGTTTGTGCTCGTTTCGAGTTTCCGGAGTTTTCAGCTGAGTGCCTAGCCTCCAGGCCTCTAAACTCATTGTGTTTTGGCTCAGTTTGTGGACCAAGCCTTGTTGGCCTTGCCTGGAGGGAGACATGGGTCTGTAGACCACTTTTCTCTCCCACAGGCTAGTTTTCGATTTTCGGAGCCTTCGGCTGCGCGCCTTGTCTCGGGACCTCTTATCGTTCTCCTCTTGGCTTGGTTTTGGGACCATGCCTTGTTGCCCTGGTCTAGAGGGACACAGAGGTCTTGTAGACCACTTTTTGTGGCCGTAGACCAGTTTTCTCTCCTGTAGACCACTTTTGGTGCCCGTAGACTAGTTTTGAGGTTTTCGGCTGCGTGCCTTGACCCGCAGACTCTTGTCTTGCATCCTTTTTGGTTTGTTTTTGGCACAAACCTTGTTTTCCTTGCTTGGAGGGTGGAATAGGGGTTGTAGACCAGTTTCTCTCCCTGAAAACCACTTTTCCTGCCTGCCAGCCAGTTTTTTGGTCGGCCAACTAGTCTTGGTGGTCTTTGGACCACCAAAAGTGGTCGGCAGCCATGCCACCACCTTGCTTTCTTGGTGCAGACCACCTCTCCCCCTTGCTGACCACTTTTCATTCTTGCAAACCACTTTCACTGGTTGGCCGACCAGTGCAAGTAGCTGGCCGACCACTTCAACTGGTCGGCAGCTTTCCTGCAGTTTTCTGCAAATATTTTCTTGCCAGCTGTGCTAGCTGTTGGGCACAGAAGGCATCCTCCATACGTGTATAGAGGGATTGCATGGAGCCTAAAGCTTGTTCAACAAGCTTGTTGCATATTTTTCTATATAAGGGAGCCTCTTCTCTCTTGCCTTAGGTTCAGAATTTTGTATGGGAGCTATACATATATCATCTATCTCTATATTGCTCCTCTTCTTCATATTTGTGCTTAAAAGTGCCTATTCTTCACACTTTTGTTCACAAACACCTAGTGAAACACCATCCTCTTGTTGCTAAGGCATCTTGAAGCTGGTTTTGGAGTTTTTTTTTTTTGTTTTTTTGGACCGCTTTTGATCCAAAAAGGTTACTGGAGTTGCTTCCTTGAAGTTGTTCTACAAGGGTGAGTTTCTAACCCTTTAAACCTTTGTTTTTTATTAATCTTTTGGACCTATGTGCATGATGATTTAGGCCTAACTTTAAACTGCAAAAAGTTCTGGTTTTAAGTGTTTAACATGTTTGCTTAAGGCTTTGTTGGTGTTGGGGGTGGTCTACCCCCTCTTGTGCCTTGTTTTGCCTTGTTTTGTGCTATCCTTTTAAGCTATTGGGACCACCTCTTTTGGGCATTCTCACCACTAAAACTCAGAGGAATTTCAGTGGTGAAAAGTATGTTTTGACGTCCCAAATAGGAGGGGGGTCATCCCCTCTCCTTGTATCTTGGATGCTTACCTTATTGGCCTCATGTTTGAGCTTGGTTTTCTAGCATGTGTTGGCTTCTTCTCAACTTGTTTTTGGTGTCATTTTGACATTTTATACCTCTATTTTAGCTTGGTTGAGTCACCCCTTGCATGTTTTATACACTTGTAGTGTAAATTTTGCATACTAGCCTTACATGCTTGTGTTGATAGCTCATCTTTCTAGCATGTTTTGGTCCTATCTCAGCAAGTTTTTGGTGTTATTTTAGTATGTTATAGCTCTGTTAAGGGTTGGTTTGATAGCCCCTTGCTTGCTTCTTGCACATGTAGTGCATTTCCATTTACTAGCCTAACATGCATCATGCTTTAGACCATCATTCTAGCATGATTTTGGCTCAACTCCAGCAAGCTTTTGTTCATGTTTTACCATGCTTAAGCTCTATTTTATGTTGTTTTGGTCATGCATGCCTTGCTTTGTATAGCCGTAGTACATTCTAGCTCACTAGCTTTGAGTTTCCAAGTCACTAGCATGCATTGCTTGGGCTATTTGCATGATTTGGCATCATTTGATATGTGATTTTAGTGCATGTAGTGTGGTCATGCCCTCATATCTTTCACTCTTTTAATGCTTTGGAGGGTTGGTGCTTTATGCCTTAAATATGAGCCTATATGTATGCCATCTTGCTTAAGCTTTTGGGCTGCTATATCAGTGCATTTTTGGTGTTATTTTGACATTCTATAACTCTGATTTTTATTGGCAAAGTCATCTCATGCTTGGTTTTGGTAGGTGTAGTGTAATCCTCTTTATTGGCCTTGCATACTCCATGCTTCATGCCCTTCATGCTAGCATGTGTTAGCTCTAGTCCATGCATGTTTTAGCATTGTTTTGGCATGTTCTAGGACTGTTTTGGGTTGTCTTAGCCTTTTGGTTCATGTATTGCATAGCTATAGTGCAAGTGTCTATGCTAGTTTCAAGCTTTGAGCCTCCTAGCATGCTTCATTTGTGACATGTGCATGATTTGGCATCATTTATCATGATATTTCAGAGCATATTGCATTGCCATATTCTCACTCCTTTCACCCTTTGAGTGCTTTTAAGGGTTATGCATTATTGCCTTGTTTGTGGCCTAACTTGTATGCATGCATGCCTAGGCTTTTGAGCTCCCATCTCAGCATGTTTTGGTCTTTGTTTTGACCTAATTGAGCTCTGTCCATGGCTGGTTCAGTCATTTGTGCCATGTATTACATGCCTCTTGCGTAGTCCCTCTTGGTGGCCTTATGCTTTAGGCCCCTCTTGCATGCTATGCTTGTGTTGTTTGGATGATTTGGCATCGTTTCACACATGATGTCAGAGCATATAGTGTTGTCACACTTCCATATTTGTCACTTCTTAATCATATTTAAGGGTTGTGCTCTTATGCTTAGTTGATATGTACATGCATTTTCATGCATTTCATGTCATCATTTCAGCACTTTGGCCACTGTTTTGGGCATGATTGAGGTCTGTCCATATTCGGTTTAAGTCCATTAAGCATGTTGTTTGAATGTTGTTGCTTGCATTGTGTTTGCATGCTTGTTGCATTGCATTATGTTTGCATGCATTGCATTGAGTTTGCATGCCATTAACATTGATAGGTTGATCATGTTGCATTGGATTTGTGTTTGGATAGGGTGTTAGTCCAAACACAAGAAACGAGCGACATTTCATACTTGAAGTGATGAAACGTGCCTCATTTCTCGGTCATCGACGCTCTTGATCATGCATGATAGAGCTTAAGGCCCTTATGTGTTATTTGTGCATTCATTGACATTGAATTGTGCAAACTCGGCTTCTCAGCCATCGTGCATTGCGATGCTTGGTTGGTGGCCCGAGAGTCGAGAACTACACTCTCTTGAGCCTAAGAAATGATAGGGAGGGTGGTTGTGCACACATACCTTGCAAATACATTGTTGTGCCCCTTCTTGTTCTCTGTTGCAGCAAAATGGAGTTGTGCAGAATTTTCTGGTCGGCAGACCAGTAAAAATGGCTGGCCAACCACTTTTTCTGTTCTGCAGCAAATGTAAGTGGTCTACAGGTGGTCTACAACAACAATAAGTGGTCAGCAGCCTTCCTAGAGGTCTCCATGATGGAGTAGAAGCTATCTGGAGCTTTGTGCAATGTCCTGAGAACAATTGCAAATAGAGGCAAATTGGGGCATCGTAATGGATTTCTGAACGAGGCGACCGAGCATGCATGCACTTCTCGCCCTAAGGACCTCTTCTTACTACTTTACTTAGCTTCTTTGCTTAGCTAGCTAATGCTTTGGTTTTGTACTTAAGTAGTTAATGCACTTAACCATTCAATTTGTGTTGTAATAACTAATTAGTTTACTAGGATTAGTTAATTAGTTTTGTTTTGTAATAATTAGTTTAATTAGCTTAGATTAGCTAGTTAACTTATTATTTGGACCCTCCATCGAGAGGGCACAACTGTTGTAATAAGCATGCGTGTGTGTGATACATGTCTTCCAACCCCCATTTCTTTCTCCCTTTTACTTATCAGCTTTTGATGGTCAGTTTTAGGGCACGTTTCAATTAGCATCCTTATGCTAGCATGTATACATTTATTCATCTGTCTTGCATGCACCGGGCTCAGCGCATCATACAAACTGCATTGTATTTCAATACCAATTTGAATACATGTTATCTAATTGCATTCACATGACATCTTAGAATAGCCAAGCCTATTGTAGCTGCATTTTTGCATGTGTTGCATTAAGCATTGTTAACATAGCTAGGATCATGCATTGATTACTAACTAGCTTTTGTTTTGGCTCAGAGTACTAGGTAAGCTTTTACGCTTTAGCATACTGCATGAGATGTGTATGTTGCCATGTATAGCATACTTGCCATAAGGCTATTTGCTTAACTGATATAACTCCGTGAATGCTTGTAGATGAAGGTTGGAATGCTTGAATTGGAAAAATTCATCAAAAAACGAGTTTTAAGCCCACTTGAAGTGGCAAATCACCATGTTTTCTAAGCCCACTTGAGTGGCAAATCTGCGTCTTAGCCTACTTGCGAGTAGCAACTTCAAACCATTTTCAAACAAACAAATATGAGATGTTTTGTTCCAACTTGAGTAATTTAGTCTATACTTGTGTGTTGTGCTCATCACATAGTAAAGCTAGCTAATAACCAGAATAAGAACACGTGTTTTCAAAAACAACATATCATGTTAGTAAAGGCTGATCCTTTGATCGGGCGAGCGGGGGTGCTCATTGCATGACCTTCCCCTCTCGTACCCAAGTTTCCAAGCCGAGGCAACTTTGGTGATGACGGACACGTGGCCTTAGGCACGAGTCAGGGTTTCCTAAATTTCCTAAAACAAAATATTTAGGTGGCAACTCTCAAATCTGGCAAAGCAATCCATGTTTGGCGCTTTTTGATTAAAATCGATTTTCCAAAACGATTTGCCGAATTTGAACTCTTTGGTGATTTATCAGTTTTACATTGCACTTTGTGAGATTAGATTCAGAACCGTGACATGAGTCTGAACTGTAGTAGCTAGAACTACAATTCGCACCCTCGCGCGCAGAGCGGAGTTCGGGCAGTCTACACACAGATATGTGCATGATGGATATAACACCCAATACCTGATCAGGGCCCTTGGTGGCGGAGGCAGAAAATGAGAAGGATGCACTAGAGAAAGGGTTGTTTGACACCCAAGTGATTGAGAAAGAGGTTTCACTCGCAGAAGAGTATGACCCCAGTCGATATATAGTGGCTGCTAACCAACCAAAGCCTATGGTCATACTGCCAGACTCTCTCAATATCAACGCCATTGGGGAAGATAAGCTAGGGACAAATCAGAATGATTAGCCTGAACAAGGCCTTAGTGACTTGGCAGAATTAGAAGAGGACCTAGCAAAACTGGAGAAAGATCTGGAGAACCTTTACTTCTTTGGAAAAGAAGATATGGGCAGTGTATAGATTGGGTGATGGGATCCAAGCCAGCCCGAATCCAACAACGGTTGGTTGAGTGAAGAGGAATCAGATACGGAGGAGTAGATGAAGAGAGATCTAAAAAGAGAGGAAATTGGTGATAGTAACAAGATTGAGGTCATACCTACGACTGAGGCCATGCCTATAACTGACAAAGAACGAAAGTTGGAACAGTTCCAATGCAAAAGAATAGAGGAAATCCAGAGAAAGATAGCCCTAGAGCAGAAAAAAAAAAAAAAAAAAAAAAAAAAAAAAAAAAAAAAAAAAAAAAGGGAAGAGAAAAGAAGGGACTGAGACAACAGTGAACGACGTCCAAACCATGGAGAAGCCCGTGTAGAAGTCTAGTGATAAGGGAAAGATGCCAAAGAAACTTAGACATTATTAGAGGGAAGAGATTGAATCAACTACAGAGAAGCAATGGTATGCCAGTGAAGAGCAATGTGAACATGATCTGGGTGGAGCCCGATGATGGCCTTGCAATGGCTGCGAGGGGATGGTGGGACGATAGTGATCTGAGCCATGCATATACTGACGAAGGGTGGAAAGCTGATACCCCTGATGATATGTGGTATGCAGACGAGATTAACCACATGACCCGAAGTGATTGGTATTTCAAACCTCCAGCCCTAGATTAGCTAGAATCCTCTGGGAGAGAGGTTGAGAAGTTAAAGGAGAATGATGTAAAGGAAGACTGGTCTTAAAGCAAATTGAAAAGATCCAGGCAAATATATCAATTTGGGGGTTGCTGATGGCTTCCCGAGAGCATAGGTAGGCGCTACTAGAGGTAATGAACAAAACGAAGTTGCCCATCGACACCACCATTGACCAACTAGTGTCATTGGTTACATCAAGGGATGTTTGTCCGGTGTTTTCTTTTATGGACAAAGAGTTGCCACCTGAGGGTGCTAATCACAATCGACCCCTGTATGTGACCCTGGAGACCCAGAAGAAGTGGATCCCAGTGGTACTGGTGGACACCGACTCGGCAATTAAAGTGTGTCCAGCAAGGACCGTTTACGCCATAGGTTTAAAGCCCGTTGACTTTGCGCCTACAACTCAAGCTGTTCGAGCCTATGAAAACACTAACCGAGAGGTCATGGGAACCTTTAAGAGCCAAATATTAATTGGCCCGTCTGAGCATGAGGCTGAATTCCATGCTATGGACATACCAACGACTTTCAATCCACTCTTGAGAAGGCCTTAGCTGTATCAAATGAGGGCAGTGTCATCAACAGTTCTCCAATTAGTGAAATATCCATTTAAAGGTGGGATTGCTACTGTTTATAGCAATTCTACGATCCATCTTCCCTAGGGAACTACCACGCCTTTGTCAGAAATAATACATGGAGAAAAGGACGTGTTCCTCTCCGGCTTCTCCTTGGCAGAGGCCCGGCTGGTCCAATCTATCATGGCAGAAGATGATGGGAACTATGTGAATGCCCAGTCTATTTACATGATGAACAAACAAGGGCATATTCCCGGATCATAGGCTGGGTAGAAGTGGTAGGCAAGGAGGTATTGTTGCCAGAGAAATAAGTCATAACCCTCATGCTTTTGGGCTAGGTGTAGACGTCCCCGAACGTCCCGGGAGGGAATCCCGTTTTGTTCATTAGGCTCACTACAATTCAGGACTCAATGTCACGGTCCTGTATCTAATCTCGCAGAGTGCAATGCAAGACCGATGAATCATCAAAGAGTTCAAATCCAGCAAATTGTTTTTGAAAAATAGATTTTTAGAAACAAGTGCCAAACATGGACTGCTTTGCCAGATACAAAGTCGCCACCTAAATGTTTTATTTTTGGGGAAATTTAGGAAACTCTGACTCATTTACCTAGGCCACGTGTTCGTCATCACCAAAGTTGCCTCAACTCGGGAACTTGGGTACGATTGGGGAACGTTAGCTATGAGCACCTCCGCTCGCCCGATCAAAGATCGGCCACTACTAAATATGATATCGAGTTTTGAAAACATTATGTGCTCTTATTCCGGTTATTAGCCTAAAATTACTATGTGATGTGCACAGCATACAAGTATAGACTAGGTCGCCCGAATTGGAACAAAACATCTCATGTTCGTTTTAAAAAACAGTTTGAAGGTGCTACTCGCAAGTAGGCTAAGACGTGGATTTTGCCACCCTCAAGGGGGCTTAGAAAACATGATTTTGCCACTCTCAAGTGGGCTTAAAACTCTCATTCAATGCATTGTTTCAATTCAAATAACCCAACCTCCACCCACAGGCATTCAGGCAGTTATATCACATAAGCAAATAGCCTCATGGTAAGCATGCTATCATAGCAGTCACTCACACGCATGCAAGGATGCTAAAGCATAAACACTCACTGAGTACTCTAAGCCAAAACAGAAACTAGTTAGTAATCAATACATGATCCTAGTTCATGTTAAGATGGCTAACGCAACACATGCAAAATGCAACTAAGATAGGCTCGGCTATTCTAAACATGGCATATGAAATGCAACAGATAACATGTATTCAACTTGGAATTGAAATACAATGTAGTTAGTATGATGCGCCGAGCCCGGTGCATGCAATACAGATGAATGAATGCAAATATGCGAGCATAAGTATGCTAATTGAAACGTGCCCTAAAACTAACCATCATAAGCTGGTAAATAAAAGGGAGAAAGACGTGGGGTTGGAAGATGTGCATCACACACACACACACTTATTGCAACATTGCCGTCGCTCGGAGGGTCCGAATAAATAATACAGTCCGAATAAATAATTAACTACTCTACCTAATTAAATATTACAAAACCCTAATTAATTAACAAATTAACTAGGAAAGCGAACAAACTAGCATGCAAGCTATAAAATGGTCTCTTGTTAGAATGATGAAAGATGCATGCAGTCGGGTAAGCTTTGTCGGGAAATTCCTTGCGATGCCCCGATTTGCCTCTGTTTTGCAATTGGTCCTAGAACACTATACAAAACTTCCGAAGGCTGCTGACTAGTTTTTGCTGCTGGATTCCGATTTGCTATAACAGAGAGCAAGAAAGGGGCATGGCAAAGTATTTTCAACACATGTGTGCATGACCACTCTCCCCGTCATTGCACAAGCTCTAGGGAGTGTAGTCCTCGATCCTCATGCCACCAATCACGCATCTCGATGCATGATAGCCGAGGAATCGAATTGCATGACTCAATGTGAAATGAATGCACACATAAACACAACAAGGCCTAAACTCCATCATGGGTAATCCGGAGTGTCGGCGACCGGGAATTGAGACACGTTTTGTCACTTTGAGTGTGAAACGTCCCTCGTTTCCCATGTTTGGACTAACCCTACTCCAAACACAATGCAATGAGATGGCATACACAATGTGACTAACGTGCAACCCTAAATGCAATGCAACCTAATCATGCTGGCATACGAGGGATGATATGCAAACATGCAACTAGCATACGCAATGCTATGAACTGAGAATGACATACTCAATGTACATGAACTATATGGCATACGCAATGCAATATGGACTTAAACTAAAGTGAGTGAACCTCAGCCCCACTCAAATCAGTGGCCATACATGAAAATGAGACAACTGAAATATATGCAAACATGCACGAATACAAAGGACCAATCCTAAGTCACAACATGCAACTCTAACTAAGCATGGCAAAGGATGAAATATGGCATGGAAACACACATTCTCCAGCTCTGAAACATGATGCACAATGGTCCCGAATCATGCAAACACTTCACACAATGCATGCTAGATGGCACAATTACCGAAACTAGTGAAGTGGATTACACTATAGGTATGCAAAACAATGCTCAAATGATGAAACCAGCCCCAAACAGTCCCTATGCAGACCAAAATCAGTGGCTAAATGTGTTGGGATGGTGGCTTGGAATGCATTCAAATGAAGCCCATGCAATGGTCGGTAAATGAGGCATACAAGCCCGACTCTCTAATGCACTTAAAGAGTGGAAATTATGGGAATATGGCATACATGAAAGCTCTGAAATATGATGTGCAATGGCCCCAAAACATGAAAACACCTCAGTATATGCATGCGATGGACCTCAAAACTCAAAGTTAAGCATGGATATTGAACTACAGGCATGCAAAACAAACATCATTTGACCATGAGACCCAAAAATAGAGCTAAGGCAGTCCAAAATATGCACAAGATCAGTCTAAGGCATGGCCAAAAAGTGCTAGAATTAAGGGCCAAAAGATCATGCAATACAAGCTAGTGAACCATGATTTGCACTACAACTATATGAAGCACATGAGAGCTCACCAAACCAGCCAAAAAAAGAAGTATGCCATGCCAAATAATGCCCAAAAACCCATGGAAACATGGCCAATGCATGCAAGAATGATATGTCCCTTTGAAAGGCCAATAAGAGGGTTATTCTACACATGTATAATGGACATACAAAATGGCAAAACCACCTCTGGATAGAGGTTATGAGGGCCCTAAAACTCACTGAAAAGGACCTGAAATGAGCCTAGGAAGCATGCAAGTAAAGGCCCCCTTTGAAAGGCCTTGAAGAGGATTACTCTACACATGCAAGATAGACACCTAACATGGCAAAAACAACTCTGGACAGAGTTCATGCAGGTCATAAAACTCACAAATAATGGCCTGAAATATGCTCAAAAAGTGTGAAAATATGGGCTCCTTTGCAAGGCCAATAATGCTAGAAAACAAGACAAGGGGTGAGAGGGTCACCCCTCTCTGATTTTGATGCTCAAAAACACATAATAACCACTGAAAATCCGTTGGATTTCAATGGTCAAAGGGGCCAACAAAGCTCACAACAAAGACCCTAATGCATGGCCTAAAACAAGAGGAAATGAAGCATGCAAGGGGGTAGATGACCCCTAGCAGAAAAATAGTCTTAAACAAACATGTTTAGAAGATCAAAACAAGACTTTTTTCAGTTTATGACAAAGTCCAAATATGCTTTCAAACTAGGCTAAGATATGAAGCAAAACAATGCTAAAAAGGGGAAAAATGAGAGTTACCCTTGTAGTCAAAAGAGCCAGCAGCTTCTGCACCAAAATAGTAAGCCTTCAACCTCTGAAAACCATCTCCAAGGTGCTTAGAGTGATGGTGGAGGTGTTAGGATAGGAGGTGTAGTGCAATGGTGCAAGAACAATGGAGCTTTGGAGCTTGGATGTAGAGAGATAGAGAGAGGTGTATGTATATGCCTTAGCCAAAATTTCTCAACCTTGTCTCTTGAGGGAGAGGCTCCCTCTTATAGGAGAACAAAGGTCCAAGCTTCTCTTGGAAGCTTGGAGCGAAAGGCCAAGCTTCTTAAGGAAGCTAAAGCAAAAAAGGTCAAGCTTCTTGAGGAAGCTAGAGCAAAGGGGTCAAGCTTCCTCAAGAAGCTAAGAAAGGTTCAAGTGTCTCTTAGAAGCTTGGAGCAAAGGGTCAAGCTTCTTGAAGAAGCTAAAGCAAAAGGTTCAAGCTTCTTGGAGAAGCTAGAGCAAGGGTTCAAAAGGTTCAAGCTTCCTCAAGAAGCTAAAACAAAGGTTCAAAAGGTTCAAGCTTCCTCAAGAAGCTAAAACAAAGGTTCAAAATGTTCAAGATTCCTCAAAAAGCTAAAACAAAGGTTCAAAAGGTTCAAGCTTCCTCAAGAAGCTAAAACAAAAGTTCAAAATGTTCAAGATTCCTCAAGAAGCTAAAACAAAGGTTCAAAAGGTTCAAGCTTCCTCAAGAAGCTAAAACAAGGGTTCAAAAGGTTCAGGTGGTCGGCAGGAAAATTCTGCTCTCCAGGTCCAACTTCAAATGGCCATAAATCCTTCATCTGAACTCCTGTTCAGCTCATTCTTGTGTCCAAATTGAAGCCCCAGAAGTTAGCTTTCCAATGGCACCAGCCTTGCATAAAAATTCCAACTTTGAAAAAAGTTATGCCTATTTTGGTGAAGCTGCGCAGTTTTGGTCCTACCCGGATTCATGCCGAACTTCTCCCAAACTAGTTTTCTTCTCTCCTTTCCTCTTTTCGTCAACTCCAAACCCATAAAAAAAGTGTTTTGAAAGATTTTTCAAAGATTTCATCTCTCTTTCATTCATTTCCACTTTGTCCTTTGCTCGGTTTACCGAAAAGCGTGACATTTAACAAAATGCGAGTGTCGAAACATCGTAGAAACTTTATTTTCAAAACATTTTGAAAGAGAGGGTTTCAAGGTCTAAAATATTTTGATCAAGATTGTTTTTGGTCCAAAAGGAGTATGAAGTTGAGATTTGTCTCTCTCCTTGCCGAAGAAACTAACCTTTTGCCCTGCACACATTTCTCCACCAAGTAAACCATCAGTAGTGCCCAAGTCTTAAGGGCGGTCAAAAATAGGGTGTCTACACTAGGGTATAAGCCTACTGCCGAAGACTGGAAGAGAAAGAGAGATGAGTTAAGAGGGAGACTAAAAGCAAAAAGGGCCGAAAGGTAATATAAACTAGTCCATAAGCCAATTCGAGGAACCCTAAACAGACGCTTTGTCCGCCAAGGGAAAGATTTCCCTTTCTGTGGATTTCCAAAACCATGGATTGACTGGGAAACAAAGACAAGGTACCCGAGATTCGAGATTTTCTTCGGGTAACCACTTATTGGAAGATGAGGATGAGCATATTAACTTGAGCATCAATACAGAGCAAAGAAAGACACAAGCTTGGGCATTGACGAAGAGGAGCTGCTAGGGAAGGCACTGGTTGACCTATTCATGGATTCCAACGTTGAGGTTGAGTCCGTTAACTTGGGGGATAGTGTTACTATCTCTATGATCAGGGTAAACTAGCTACAGATTTCTCTAGTCTCATCGTGGACGCGTCTGAGGCTCTACGCCTGGTCTGGAAATTTGAAAAAGGCACCGTTGGCAGTTTAGAATTGGATAATGAGTCTGAATTTGATTCTACCGAGTCTGTAGAGTCGAGATCAGATTTGAGTTTTTCTGAGGAGTCCTAGTCAGTTACTTTCGGGGGTGGCAACCCGGATGCCAAAGTCTTGTTTAAGTTTTCTTTCAGTTTTTCTTTCAAGTCGACTATAACCGAGGATCCTGACTTTTTGAATGAGAATACAATGGATTTCACTTACTTCTCTGTGCCTTTGGTTTGTTGTATTGATCTAGATTTTCCAAATTTTGACTTAAACAAAGAGGAAGAAATTCCTCGGGTTTTGAAAATTTTGGTTGATCGCGAGGAGGAGAGAAGTGTTAAGCCCTACACAGATGAAATCATAGCAATTAATGTCATTACTAAGGAGGATCCCCGCTTGGTCCAGATCAGGTCCACGTTGTCTTCGGAGGAATGCGAGTGCTTAATCACTTTATTAAAGATTTCAAAGATGTTTTCGCGTGGACCTATGAAGACATACGTAGAATCGATCTTGAGATTGTACAGCACCGGATCCCTCTTAACCCTGAGGCCCGACCAGTTAAATAGAAACTGCGCAGAGTCCGTCTAGACTAGGCGTTAAAAATTAAAGAGGAGATCACCAAACAGATTGATGCCGGTTTCTTGATGGTATCTGAGTACCCAACTTGGCTGGCTAATATTGTTCCAGTTCCAAAAAAGGATAACAGAATTAGAGTTTGCATCAACTTCTGGGATTTGAACAGAGCTAGTCTGAAAGATGACTTTCCATTGCTGCACATCGATGAACTGGTAGACTTCACTGTAGGCCATGCGCTGCTTTCATTCATGGATGGGTTTTCGGGGTATAATCAGATTTTGATGGCACCGCAGGACCGAGAAAAGATTGTTTTCACCACGCCATGGGGTACCTACTGCTATCGAGTCATGCCTTTTGGGTTGAAAAATGTCAGGGCTACATATTAGAGGGCTGCGACCACGATTTTGCATGACATTATCCATAAAGAAGTTGAGGTGTATGTGGACAACATGATTGTCAAATCCAAAGAACGAGAATGCCACTGCACCGCACTGGAAAAATTCTTTAAACGGATCAGGGAGTACAGACTGAGGTTAAACCCACAGAAATGCACCTTTGGGATAACTACGGGGAAAAGGCTGGGATTTCTAATTACGCAGAGCAGAATTGAAGTAGATCCACCCAAAATCAAGGCCGTCTTAGAAATTCCGCCACCGAGGACTAAAAAGGAGATGCGCGGCTTTCTGGGTAAAGTGAAATTCATTAGATGGTTTATCTCAAAATTAACCTTGACTTGTGAACCACTGTTTAGTCTTTTGAGGAAAGGGAAGAAGTTCCAATGGGATGATTGATGTCAATTTGCCTTTGAGCAGGTCACGCAATATCTTCAGAATTTGCCTGTATTGTCGCCACAAAAACCAGGGAAGCCACTGATCTTGTACCTTTTAGTGACAGATTCGACCATGGGGTGCATGTTGGCTCAAGAGTCAGAAGCTAAGGTGGAGAAGGCCATCTACTATCTGAGCAAGAAGATGTTGGAGTACGAGACCCGCTACACTCCCATCGAAAAAGCTTGTTTAGCTTTAGTATGGGCAACGAGGAAATTGAGACACTACTTGTTAACTCACTCTGTAATTCTGGTTTCAAGCTTAGATCCCATCAAATATCTCTTCGAGAAACCAGCGCTTATGGGTAGGCTAGCTCGTTGGTTGCTTCTTCTCTCTAAGTTTGACCTCAAATATATCACGCGCAAATCAGTTAAAAAGAGAGCCATCGTGGAGTTTCTAGCAAACCACCCAGTGGAAGGGAATGAAGCAGTAGAGAATCTATTCCCAAATGAAGACATTTTGTAGGTTGAAGAGGAAACATGGACAATGTACTTTGACGGAGCATCTAATCAGTACGGTTATAGGATGAGTGTATTGGTGATAGCACCGGATGACTCCCACATACCCTTAGCTTTCAAACTTCAATTCAGAGTATCTAACAATGAAGCAGAATATGAGGCGTGTATCGTTGGATTGGAAACTACCCTAGAACTAGGGACAATAAGGTTGGACGTCATTGGAGACTCGAACTTGGTTGTTTATCAAGCCAACAAAGACTGGAGGGTCAATGAAGAGAACATAAAGATTTACCATCAGACCCTAGATATTCTAATTTTGAGGTTTGAAAAGCTAACATTCACACATCTGCTAAGAGAGAACAACCGGTTCGCTGATGCATTAGCAACTCTATCTTCCATGGTAGACATCCCGCTTAGAGTCAAGATGTGTCCGATTATCATTGAACAGAGGTATACGCTTGCCTATGAAGCCATTGCTGCAATAGATGAGGTTCAAGACAAGAGCCCCTGGTATTACGACATTTGGAATTTTCTAGAAAAGGATATGTATCCACCAGGGGCAAATGCTAAGGATAAACTGGGAATACGACATTTGGTCGTCCAGTTCATCATCTGTGGAAATAAGCTGTATAAAAGAGGCCATCTGTGAATGCATAAGCTCTGCATTGAAGAAGATGAGTCAAAGCATCTCATGAAGGCCATCCACGAAGGAGAATGCGAAGCACACATGAATGGTGTGATGCTGGCTAGGAAAATCCTCAGGCAAGGCTATTATTGGTCAACTATGGAGGAGGATTATATCAACTTTGTTTAGCGATGCCACAAATGTCAAATCTATGCCAATCACATGAACATACCACCATCAAATCTTTACAACATGACTTTGCCATGGCCTTTCTCAATCCGGTGAATTAACGTCATTAAGGCAGTTTTGCCAAAGGGCTCCAATGGGCATGAGTTCATTCTAGTGGTGATCGACTATTTTACTAAGTAGGTGGAAGCTCAATCTTACTCTGTATTAAAGGCGTCACACATGGCCAAGTTCATCAAGAACAACATCATCTGCAGGTATGGGGTACCAAACGAGATCATTTCAGACAACGGCTCGCACTTCAAGAAAGAGGTAATGGATTTGCTTGAGAAATACATTGTGGCTTTTCATAAATCATCAATATATAGACCACAGACCAATGGAGCTGTTGAATCTGCTACCAAGAATGTCAAGAACATCCTACGGAAGATGGTTGAGACTTACAAGGATTGGCTAGATAAACTGCCATTTGCACTCTGGGCTACAGAACATTAATTCAAACATCTATAGGGGCAACCCCTTATTCTCTGGTGTATGAGATAGAAGTTGTTCTGCCAATTAAGATTGAAGTACCATCGTTGAGAATTAGAGCCAAGTTCCAGATAACGAAGGTGGATTGGTAGCAGAGCAGGTTCGAAGAATTGATGTTGTTTGATGAGAGAAGGTTGAAGACGTTATATCACATCCAAAAGTACCAGCACAGAATTGCTCGAGCTTCAACAAGAAAGTCAAGTCCAGAAATCTTAAAGAAGGAGATATGATGCTCAAGGACAACCAAGCCCACATCCATGATCCTAATGGCAAGTTCAGATCCATTTGAACTGGTCCTTACATCATTAAATCTATCTGGTCAAGAGGATCTATTATTCTCATGGATTTAGATGGCTTGGAATTTTCGCAGCCGATCAACATGGACAAGTTGAAGAAATACTATTCCTAAGAGACTCGCTAGGCTGAAAACCCAAAAGGGCGACCTAAGCAAAAGTTGGAGCATGGAAAATTAGAAACAAAGAAAAACTGAGCTTGCAAGGTCGAAAACCTGAAAGGGCGGCTTTGGCAAAAGTTGAGTGTGAAAGGAAAGAGTTAATACTTGAGTGACCCAAACCGAACTACGTAAGGCCTGATTCTCATCTTTAGGATACATAGGCAACTTCATCCCGAAGTTCAGCCATAACCATCTCCAGCTCAACTATCCGGTTCATTTGTTTGATCAGGCCATCTATTTTCATCATCTGTTAGCTTGGTCATGTTACCTCCATTTGGCAGAAGGATCAGTTACAAGAGAAAGCAGTGATGTTGAATGTAGTTTTGAACGATTGTGATCTTCTGATTTGGGGTTATACATCTTAAGGGTCGATTCTGTGCGTGTCAGGCAGTGACCGTTTCCAAAAATTATTTTGAAAAGTTTTAATAAACTGGTTTTCTTAAAATTTTACCTTCTATAACATAGACCAGTCTTTAGACCAAAAAGGAATATTTTCAGTGCTCGAAATTTTAATTTCATTGGTTTCAACACAAGTACATTCTCCAACTCTCTGAGTAAATCAAAGTTGCTTTTACATCACTTGAAAAGAAAACACAAAGCAATAAAACTAGGGGCACAGATAAGTCAGGTGGTCCTATGTCTTCTGCTTGCGCTTGTGGAGGTCTCTATAGCCAAATATGGCCCAACCTATGCCTCGTCTTCAAGCCAAGCCAAGCACTCGCCAAAAAGGGCATAACTAAAGCTAGAGGCAAGGGCCAGAAGTTCTCTTGTCCTCCAAGCAGTGAGGTATCGAGGCAAGTGTGAACCACGAATGGGAAATGGAGCCGGGTATTCCATTCCTTCCTCTGGATAAGTCTGATCATGTCCAAACTAGCTTCTGAACCTGAATGAAAAATAGAACACACAGTGCGTAAGGCCAATCAACTGTATACCCGGCTGTTAGGACATGCTATAGCTCATCTCTGCTACATTAAGCCAAGAGCCAAGTGATGTCAGACGCGGATCTATTGCACATCTAGTGACACCACACGCCCTCTAAAGGAAAGTCCACTAGTTATTGGCAAAAGAAGTAGGCTCTGGCTAAATATGCAGGACAAGGGTCCACCACTTTCAACTTAACCATCAACCACACCTGCGAATGGATAAAAATAAAAGAGATTAAAGAATAGAGAGATGTGTGTTGAGAGAAAGGTAAGAAAAGAGCATCGGGAAAAATTAGAGAATGAGTACCGAGTGATGTGAGTATAAATAAGAAGGGTGGGAAACAATACCTAGAGAAGCAATGGACTCCCTACAAACCGAGTGGTCTCTCACTGACGAAGAGCATCTAAACCCATCAAGGTCTCAGCCAGTGCCAAACTGATGCAAATCTTACCCTCTTTCAGACGTTGGGTCACTTCGATCAACCCAATGCTAGCTCTGCCGCAACTAGGGGCAAAAACAAAGTGTGCAAGCAAACACAAATAGAGGGCATGTTGGCGATAACCTCGCCAGAGAAGGTCACCCCTATCCCCAATACCTGAAAATCGATTAATCAAACCAAGAATATCTAACTCATTGTCATGGACTAGAGACCGAGTCTCATGCAAAGTAAGCCCACATATTTGTTCTAGAGCCCGTGCATAGCCAAAATGGGGATGAGGTATAATTTTCTCGTCACACCCAGACTCCATGAAAGCCTGAAATTCTTCAAGCGTAGGGCACATCTCTTGTGCTCCGAAGCAAAATACATGCGTAACCAGGGTTCCAACATTGGACCGCGGCATGGAGGAATGGAAAACAAAGCGAAATATTGCTCAACGAAAAAAGAGCATTTATGCCGAAACTTCAAAAATTTACTTTTCCGTGTCGTCCAAAGTGGCTATCTAATCGTTAAGCCTCTTGGCAAGAAATATCTCCATTTTCAGAGGAAACAACAGCAAGAATGGAGTTCTGTCGAAGAAACAATGAAGTGGGATCTTTTATAGAGGATAAGGTTGTGTGAGTGGATGCCAACTGTCAATCAGCTATCCATCCACAGCATTTGGCTGGCCGGCCACCTTTTTCTGGCCGGCCGTCCCTTCAGTGGCTGGCCGACCACCTCTGTTGGCCAAGCAGCTGAGAGGTGTTGTCTTGTTTTGGTCTTTTTTCTTTGAGGTCTTGTTTTGAGTCTTTTGGTTCTAGCAAGTGTGAAGAGCTGTGTTTAAGTTGTTTTTCATTTATCAAGTTGTATTTTACTCTTTTTGAGTTAGTTGTCAACTCAATATCCGGTTACAAACAGTATTCAAATACAAGCATTTTACACATTCAGTTCCCATCTTATACCAGTGTGGTGCCATGCTTGAGATGCAAAAACAAAACTCTTTTTTCAAAACTGCAAGGTTTTATCCCGATCATAGTTTTTACAAAAAAAAAAAAGAGTACAAGTGTTTCCAAAATAAAAGTAAAGGCCTATCTGAAGCTATACAAGTGCTACACTACCAAAGTAAAAAAGAAAGAAGAGAAAAAGAAAATACAAAACTGAAGTCAAGCTCGAAAGGCCCGCTTTATCCTCTTCCGTGCAGAGGACTCAGGGGCACTATCTCCATCGGCACCACTGTCATCAAAAGAGTGGGACTCAGAGTCTGAGCCGACATCGTCTTCTCCACTCCCTGACTCAGAGGCACCCTCATCGCTCCCTTACCCTAAGTTAGGATCATCGTCCTCACTCTCGGACTCAGAGCGCCTGCTCGTCGTATCCTCAGTGCCACTAGTCTCAGTGTCATCTCCACTCAGAATCGGCTTTGAGGAGGGAGAGATCTCCTCTGCCTGAGACTCGCTACTCCGACTCCGGGCACCCCTACCTCTGCCTCAATCTCGACTCTCATTCTGGCCAGGTGTTGGGGCTTGTCTGCCTCTCCTCCTTGCAGTCAGAAGGGACACCACTGGTGTCGCCGATGCCGCTAGGGCCATCAGTGCAAGTGGAGCCTGAAAAATAAGAATCAGAGTATCAGAAGACAGTATGAGTATGATGTAGAATACAGATTCAGTATGGGTATGATACAGATTCCATGTGAATACAAATGTCAATACAGTGTGACCTACTAGAATACAGATTTAGTATGGTACGATGCATCAATATGAGTACGACACATCAATATTAGTACCGCACAAGGAAAACATGGTACCTGGATACCATGGAAGGTAAGCAATGTCTCTCTCTTCTGCACCATTTGGACCAAAGAGGCAACCAACTGAAGGAGACCAGCCACATACTCCCTAGGCGCCTGTAAGTGAGTTTGAATAATCAGTATCCAAAAAAGGGAATACAAAAATACAAATTATAAAGCAAGGTCCATACCTGCGGTGTGTCAGGATCCCTGACGTACCCATGCTTTTCCTCAGGCGGCTCTATCGGAATCTGATAAGCCGACTTAGTCGGTAACCAGGATGGGATTGCGGTCTGAATCTCTGGCCAATCAACTACGTGCATGGTAGGCGGGACCTCTCCAGCATCAGCCTCAACCACATGAGTAGAACCTCCAGCGACTGGGGCACCTACAGCATCTCCCGTGCAAACTCCGGTCAAAGGCAACATTAGGTGAGTCCTGATGAAGGCCGTGTAGTCTCCGTCTCGTCGAAAGTAATCAACGTCCTACCCCATCATGTACTAAATGATAGCCTCAATTAGAACGCTATCGGCTATCCTCATGGATGTTGAAGGCGAAATAGGAATAATAGGGGCAGGTAGGCCTAATGTATGGCACACAAACCGCTCACTCAGATACCAAGCTCGGCAGAAATGGGCCCTCCAATAGGATCCGAAACTAGGAAATAGCCCAAGACCCAGAATACTGGTCTCGTATCCCAGCAGGCATCATCGTCTAAGACTGTCATGTGATCTACAAATGGAGAATTTACAGTTGTTAGTTATTGTTAGTGGCAAAGAGTGGATCAAAGCAGTATGGACAGAATGGAATGGGTATGAGATTCAGACTACCTCTCGCACTGTCACCATATTGAAATATCGACGATAATAAGCAAAAGTCATGTCATCATGGCACCTAGAGCGGCATCTACCATCGTACCGATGGGAGTAGGGTACACCTAGCGCTATCTTATCCACCGACACTGGGGCAAAGGGCAGGAAAGTACACATAGGCCCAAAACTGCAAAGAATAATTTGTCAGTTAACATGCATAAACAGAAATAAAGACAAAAACTGCAAAGCGAAAAGCACAGTGTGTAAACAAAAATAAAGACAGAAAGTACAAAACAGAAAGCATAGTGTGTGAATAGAAATAAAGACAGAATGTACACAGTGTGTGAACAACTCACTGGTTTCAGCTCATTATTTTATATTGCAACCTTCTCACTTATGAGAATACAAAACCACTTGAACCTACCTCAACCGATGATTAGGTCCCACTTTAATTTCGAATTAAAGTTACTGAAAAACCATTCATTGTGTTTGGTTTCAATTTTGTAGATTCCATTTTCTGAAAATTTAGTTTTTTGTTTTTCATGAATATTTTTAAAATTTTAAGCATTTTTTTTTTAAACTTTTTTAGATGTACCTTACTTAGATGTAGGGCTGAAAATGAACTGAGTTGTTCATGAACAACCTTGGCTCGGCTTGTTAAGGTCTCGATTCAATTCGACTTGTTTAGTAAACGAGCAGAGGTCGAGCTCGAATAAGCTTGGCTCATCAAGTTCGGCTCACTTATCTTTACTTCAATTATATAATAAATATATTATTTATATATTAAATAATATTAATAATATTATTATCTAAATAATATTTTTTTTAAAAATCTTATCAAGCCAAGCCGAGCCGAGCTCAAGCTCAGCAAAACTCAACTCGGCTAGGCTCAACTCGACTCGTTTAGAGCCCTAGTTAGATGTAACTAAAAAGTAAAATATTTATAAAAAAAAATATTTTAAAAAATCAATTAATACACCAGAATATGAAAAATGTATAGAATTCTCATTTTTTTTATTTTATATTTTTGGTATTTAATGAATCTTCTAAAGAGTTTTTTCACAAATATTATATTTTTTAAGTGTATTTATGTTAGGTGTATCTAAATTTTTTTTTTTAAAAAAAAGCTTAGAATATTAAAAAAATTCAATGAAAAGAAACACAAAAAATAAAAAAAAATTAATTTTTTGAAAAGAAAATCCTGAACAACCAAAACCAAAAACACGTGACTTAGTGTGTATCTTCTCACGGAGTAATCAACAAAAAACATAAATTCAACAAAAATATGGAAAACTTAATTAGTTGTAAAGCTGATAGATTTCATGATTCGATTGCAAGAAATTTCAATTTAAGACATTCAAAATTTTGAAGAACTCCTATGATTTTAACGGAGTTGGAGTCATCCATATGCGGCTTGCATAGCAATGATTGTCATGTGACTCATGGTAACTCTTTCGGACTTTATTTTCATCATTCAAACCGTTCAATTTTTAAAGAACATCGAGTAGAACATATCTGTAAAAAATAAGTTGATTGGATATTGATAGACCCTTCATCAACTCACATTTGTATTCAATTTAATACTTACATATTTATTTTTTATATATACAAATTCAAGTTGATGAAGGATCTGTCACTCCCCACTTTTTATGCAAATGGATACCATTACCAAATCCTTTATTATAACACAATTTCAAAGATCATGCACGGAAATTCAATACAATAACGAGTACTATTATTAAAGGTTCTCTCATTCAAATATCAAGTGAATGCAACATGAGTTAAAAATAAATAAATTGCCAGTAGGCTTACATCTTTTAAATTAAAAGAATAGCATTCTCCGCCGGCAGCTTCCGGCAACCCATAGTGGACCGCCGACGGATTGCGGATAGGGCACGACAGCGTCATGGGCGAACCTCTGCATCGAGCTTAGTGGGGACTCCAGCCTCTTCGCTTGTCTCGGTCGCAACGATGAGTTTTGCAGCAGCGATCTTGAAGTTTGTGAGTTAAAATTTTAAGTTTTGTGAGTTTGATGCTCAATGTTGATGGGTTTTCCTATTTAATTTTCCAAATTTGATCGCTAATTTTTAATTTTTCCCAGTGTGAAATTGGCTAATGAAGTCGAATATTACATATGTATGTTTACATTGGTATGTTTATGCGTGTGTAAATGCGTTGACTGTTAACAGATAGAGAGGGAAATTGATTGGCTGGTGAATTATTTATTTATTTATTTTTAAATAATTATGAAGTGTGTAAATGCGTTGACTGTTAACGGATAGAGAGGGAAATTGATTGGCTGGTGAATTATTTATTTATTTATTTTTAAATGATTATGAAGTCTGGTGTAATTGGACCTGGTGATATCATTCTATGTGTAGATTGATATGATTGTTGTGGGATAAATGATTGCAGATTCAAATCTGAAATATTTATGATACATCAATTGATTATTATCACTATTAGTTGTAATTGAATTTATAATGAAAGAAAAAATGCGTAGTGTATGGAAGAGCATCAAATTTTCGTGCTTTTTTGTACATGGAAATTTTCTTTTTGTCTATTTATTTAATTAATAACCAATCTTTGGGACTACTAGGGCTAACTAAGATGCATATGTAACTTTTGGGTGGTCATGTAAGTTTTATTTAATTCCTCTTTCTAGCATATATTGATTGCACTTCTCTTGCTTTAGTCTTCTGTCTTGCTCAAATAGAGCAAATTGTGCTTGGCCTAGGCAAAACACTATAATTGAAGTGGTTCTTTATGCCTTGGAGTATGTGGGCATATTATTCTATGGAGTATTTTTGTGGGGAATCTGATTCGTTGACTGTTATCTCTGAGACATATATGTTCTTTTGATATGTGACATATATTTGAATTAAGTCTGCTATATTTGAAGGACTATTGCCATCATATCATCTGTGTTTGATCATTTTATGCAACCTTTTTATGCCGTATTATAGGAGTTTTCTCATCTATCCATTTGTATTCAATATTTGATCTTTTTAAGCAACCCCCTATGTAGGAGTTTCCTTAGCTATCTATTTATCCATATATCTAAGTATAAATTTATTTTCAATCATTGTAACAAACTATTCAACTGCAATTAAAGCTTAAATTGTAACTTGATTCTGATATGTTAGTTGTTGTATATTAGGTTTTGTAGACAGTCTCACATGTGCGGTCTATACTTGAGAGGCCTTGCATGGTTGCCATGCATAATTCTACCTGGCCCAGCTTAAGTAAATCACACATCCAGGGCTTCACATCTAGTAGGAAGCTTGTTTCTTATCCAATTAAGCGGGAAGGAATGGTAGTATCATGTGTAAAGACATATGAAGTTACCCTAGCAGCTAAATCTGATGGTGAGTTGCTTTACTTAAAATTTATGTGCAGGTTTAGTCTATTTTGGTTAAAAAAATGTTGTGCTACTCTAATCTTATGCACTATTATTATATTCTCTTGATTTTAGCAAACATTTGATTTTATTTTTTATTTTTCCAAATCCCTTTCGTGATTACTAACAATTTCATTCTTAATAAAATAAAATAAAAAGTGAGACATTTGGCACATTGATGAATTTAAGTGTTTTTAGGTTTTTATTTGAAGTTGGGAGTTTGTTTTTACCCTTATTCTTACTAATTTGCTAGGTCTATGAGTAAAGAGTAGTCTAGGGAGTCTTTATTTTATTTAGATGTGTATTAGATATACACACACATTTAATCGTATGGTATTACTAAGCATTTCATCTTTGCCTTAATATCCAAAAATTTGGAAACCATAATGGTGCAATTCCTTCAGATACCCGACCACAAGGATTGTTGGACAAGAATTGTCTAGTAAATACAATATTCCCTAATGGATTTGAGGTGAGTTACCTTTTCAAAGCAGATACTCACTTATAACTTTGTGAGTCTACTTATTGAATTTCATTCATTGATGAATTCCATGAAGAAAACTTTTAACATTATGGAGTTGTTATTTACTATCCTTTCACGTATTTAAAAATAAATAAATTCTAAAAAAAAAATTTTCCCTAAGCTTACTTCATACTTTTTTTGATTTGTACTCTTAACTTTTAACATTTTACCTGTTTTAAGTCATTATTTTCTTGGTTTGCGTTATAATTTTTTTTTTTTTGGATCTCCCAAATGATTAAGTCTCTCTGTTCATTACAATTATTGTATTACACAGTGCTTGAGTTTGATTGTATTTTTTTCCTGTTTTGCACTTGATTCTCTTGCATGTCAGGTTTCTATACTTCAAACAGCTCTTGGTGAGCAAACAAAAATCACAAAATTTAGCCAGTAGGGGTATGAAAGACTTCAAAATGTAATATTCTTAAGTTTATGGCTTTAGTATTTTTTTCCCCATTCAATTTTAAATCTGTTATAGGACTTTATACTAATTTTATGATAATCAAATTACATGCTTTACTGTTCCACATTATTTTTTTTTTTTTTTGATCGGCAAAAGAAAACTTTATTGATGGAAGGCAAAATACATGCAAAAACATCAACAAAGCAGGGAAGTGCACTGAACATCATAGCTACACTCTACAATCCCAACTAGGTTGGCACCGCAAAGGAAGCAAAATCATTTGCTAGCACTTGACCCAAGATTGGTGAGAAACCAATCAAGCAACCAACAAAATAATGTTCCACAATCAAAGAAACCAATCAAAGAAAGGAGAAAAATAATGTTCCACATTATTTTTTATTACACCTTGTGCTTTTTAGATGTTCGAATATAGTTTTTCAACCATTAAGTTCACAAGAAATTTACATATTTTGATGTGCATGGTATATGAACTCATGTCAAACCGAGTTAGTCATTAAACAGTTGCACTTACGTGAATCCCTTAAATTCTTTGTATTGATTTGATGTGTAAGATTTGTGATTGCATATCAATTTATTTGAATCGTGACACTCCAAAGTTTCCTTCTAATCTTAAGTAAATTTTTGTTATAAAGTTGGTTCCACATTAACACATGTTATCTTGTGGAATTGTCAAGAAAAAGTTTTATGCCAGGTTTGTGTTGAGGGAGAGATTAGTGTAGTCCTACTTCCATGTGGGCATCCCATCCTTTGTGGGTATGTTCATCTACCTCTAGCCTAAGACATTTTTTTGTGGGTATGTTCATCTACATTGTAAATAGAAGAAAACTGGAATCCATCAGAAGTTAGACCCTTTAGATAAGTACATCATTGCACATCAAAGATAAATGACTGAAACCATAAACTCATTATATATATATTTGTAGATGGCTTTTGGCATGGAGTTGTGGATATTCCATTTTTCTTCTACCGCTTGCTTATGATCTATTACAGCTATAACTTGTGTAATCTTCATGTTAAATATAATTCAGTTTAGGTGAATATTTTTCTTTGAACACTTATTAGTTATGCTGTGTTTTTCTTTGAATGTTTTGGCCTCAGGTTTTGTGGATCTTGTAATTGAGTTTGATCTTAAGGTGACTCTTCTCAAAGGCCTTAGACAGGAATTGACGAGCAAGTATCTTCTACACATTGATATATATACACACACACGCATGTACACAATCACACATGTGGATGAGGTTAAGGGCGAGTCTACTGAAAACCTATAATGGTCTTAAGAGGTTGAGAGTAAACCTACTGAAAACGCGGATATGTTATATTTATTGTATTGGTTGTTGGTAGAAGTTGCGGGTGAACCTACGAAACTAGCACGATACTCCTGATTTGAAAACTAAGTAAAAAAATGTATTTTTCCAACACTTAGGCTTGAAAACAGGCCATCATGGACCAAAATCATGTAACAACCACAAGAAGACCCAGGGAACACCCTGAACAACTCGGGAGGGACCAATGTAAGTTGTGGAAACTTATAAAACTAACACGGGACTTTGCGCATGCACTTTTCCAACACTTGGGCTTGAAAATAGGCAATCGGGGCCAAAATTGTGAAATAGCCATGAGAAGGCTTGGGGAACACTGCGAACACCTCGGGAGAGACCAATGTAAGCTATGAAAACTTATGGAACTAGAACGGGACTCCCAGTTTGAAAACTAAGTCTAAAAATGCACTTTTCCAATACTTAGGCTTGAAAATAGGCCATTGGGGGCCAAAATTGTGAAATAGCCTCCAAAAGGCCTGGGGAACACCCCGAATACCTTGGGAGGGACCAATGTAAGTTTTGAAAACTTACGGAACTAGCACGGGACTCCCGATTTGAAAACTAGGTCGAAAAATACATTTTTCCAATACTCAGGCTTGAAAATGGGCCATCAGGGGCTAAAATCGTGAAACAACCACGAAAAGGCCTGGGGAACACCCTTAACATCTTGGAAGGGACCATTGTAATTTGTGAAAACTTACAGAACTAGCACAAGACTTCCAGTTTGAAAACTAAGTCAAAAAATCCACTTTTCTAACACTTAGGCTTGAAAATAGGCCATCGGAGGCCAAAATCATGTAACAGTCACGAGAAGACCCAGGGAATACCCTGAACACCTCGGGAGGGACCAATGTAAGTTGTGGAAACTTACAGAACTAGCATGGGACTCCCGGTTTGAAAAATGCACTTTTCCAACACTTAGGCTTGAAAATAGGCCATAAGGGGCCAAAATCCTGAAACAGCCACGAGAAGGCCCGGGAAACACCCCGAACACCTCAGGAGGGACCAATGTAAGTTGTGGAAATTTACGAAACTAGCAAGGGACTCTCGGTTTGAAAACTAAGTCGAAAAATGTACTTTTCCAACAATTAGGCTTGAAAAATGTTAAATTGTATATTTGATTGACAAGATAATAATTGTCTTCCTTTTTCTTTTCTTTTTTTTTTCTTGTTACAGATTGGAGATTAGATATGGACATGTTGGTAATCTGGAGAGCAGAAGCTTGCTCATTTTGTGTTTTTATTAATATTACCTTACATGTATTTTGGTTGCGTTATAAATTTTATATTTTTGTGAGTATTAGGAAACATGTTTGGTAATCCGCACTTGATGTTATATTTTTGTGGATATTAGGAGACATTTTTTTTGTGGATATTGGAGACGTGTTTGGTAATCCGTAGTTGATATTGTATTTTTATGAATATTATAAGACATTTCGACTGTGGTGTTTATGAAAGTGAATAGATTTTTGTATTGATGTGTAATAGATATTTTATTGAACAGGTTATTAAAATGCGTAGGGAATTTTTAGTGAAAAGAGTTCCAAACAAATAATTTCTTCACATTTGCTGAATAATTTCTTCACATTGAAGAATTTTGTTTTGTGCTCATTTTAGTAATGAATTTTTTTGTCACCTTAATCTACATCATTGGTGAGGATAAATTTCGTCACTAAAACCTCTATCTTCATATTTGGTGACGAAATATTTTATGGCCAAAACAATTAAAATATAATATTATCTAATTCTAGTGACGAAATTGATGTTATAGACGATGAAAAATACAACATTCAGAGATGAAAATTTTCATTGCCAAAAATGAAAAATAGGCGACGAAATGATTTTTCGTCACCAGCTACTTTCAACGACAATGTAAAAATTATTTTGTTGTAGATCACATTGGTAATGAAAATTTGATGTTTGGAGACAAAATGAGTTTGTCACCAAAGACCTTTTTTGTTGTAGTGTTTCACAAAGCGCATTACATTTTCTCCCACTTTCCGGACTTACACCTGGTTTGCCTTTTTGAAACATGTTCACAAGTGTTCGATGTCCTTCGCATTATTCACAATCTCAATACAGTACCTATGTCCAATTCCAACACATTCATATCTATACATATATACATCATACGAAAGGAAAAACAACAAGCAACCAACAACTATCTACTCAACAAATGAGACAACTCGACCTTTCTGAACCATAACCATCATAACTTATAAGATACACAGATACACTAAGACAATAATGATAAATAAGTTCAGCTCTACCTATCTTAAGCATTGTAAGCCAAGGATACACATTTTCATAACGAAATGCCAATTTACCAGACACAAGCTGGAAGGTAATAGTACTTCTGCCAATTTACCAAGCACCGTCTAGAAGGTAATGGTACCTCTGCCAAGTTCTCTAAGCGCTAGCTGAAAGGTACTGGTACCTCTCATTCTAAGCGCGACCAATTCTCCAGGCGCTAGTTGGAAGGTAATGGTACCTCTTATTTGAAGCGCAAGCGCATTTCCAACCATTACATAATTCAACAAATATAAATAACCCGAGTGTACTACAAACATCTAATCTATTCAATATCACAACATCATCCTCCACCAATGACCAAGGACAAAACCTCTAAGCGTAAATATTTAAACACACATAATACAATAATCCGATGTTCACTTGATCTTAAGTCCCAACAATAATGATAATAACCATATTCAAAAGCTTTAAAATCCATCCCGAGCGTCAATTCTAGATTTACAATATGTCATGGCTTTTTTCTCTTATGAAAATCAACTCTTTTGTTTTCCAAGTTAACATGTTCAAATCTTTATCCAAAAGCTATCCTCTTTAATTTACAAAACTAAATCCATTCTCCTTGTTTTGCAAAACTAAAATCCATTCCCTTTGTTTTAGAAAACTAAAATCCATGAATGTCAAAGCCATAGCTGAACTCAATTTAACATGATTAATCAAGAATAATTCCAATACCATGGTTAATTCACCCTTTTATCAATTAACACAATTACACAATCCATATAATCAAGTACAAAATATTACACAACTTTCTCTCATCTTTAATCCATTAAGTCTATGATATTAAATTAGATCTTTTTTTCCCTCTCAACATCAACATGATAAACTACTCCCCAAAGAACCCAAACAACAATTTATATAATGATTTCCAACCCCCAAGTAACAAACCCTAATATCCCTCATATGATTTTTCAAAAAGAACTCCAATATACATGGCTTTTATGCAGTAAAAATCTACCACATATGTATTTATAGACAAAGTATTGAAGAGGAGCAAGAAATCCCTACCTTTTGAAGCGAAGAGGAGACAACTAAAAAATCGCCGGTGATGAAACCACGAACTACTCGGATCAATAGAAAGCTCTTGACAAGATCTACAGCCTTTTCCAAAGGACCAAAGTGAAAAGATGGCTCTAGGCGAGTAGATTCACTACTAGAAAAAGGAGCATTTGACGCGGAACTATTTGCGACGGTTTAAGTGCCGTCGCAAAAAATGAGTTTTTGCGACGGCACTTCATGACGTCGCGAAATTATTTTTGTTGCAACGGAAAAACTAAACCCGTGGCAAAAAGTAAGGTTTTATGCGACGGCACGTTAAACGTCGCAAAAAATTTATGGTTTAATTTTTATTTTTATTTTTTTGCGACGCTATTTTGTCAATCCGTCGCAAATTTTTTTTTTTTTTTCATTCACTCGCGACGGGCCGTAATATCGTCGCAAATAATTATTCCTAAATTGGCGCCAAGACTCCTCTTCCACTCTCTCTCTTTCCCGATATCTCTAAATTCTCCGTAATATGTTAGGATCAAAAACAACAAAAAACCCTTCCTCTATCGCACTGCTCTCTCCCTTCGATACTCTACCCTAATCTCACTGCTCTCACCCTCCCTCTCACCCAGTCGTCACTCTATCTTTGTTGCAGTGGCAACATCAGCGTCTAGGTAACCCTCTTGTTTTCTCTTCTATTGCTCACGCAGACCCTCCCTCTCACCCAGTCGTCGTTATGTCTCTCTTGCAGCGGCAACAACAGCGTCTGCAACACCATCTCTCTTGCAGCGGCAACAACAGGGTCACTCTCGTTCTCCTCCCAAGATCCGGTATAGCCTTCCTTTGCTTTCCTCTGCTCTCCTCTGGCCTTCTATCATCTGTTTCTCATTTTGGCAGAGTTAATATATTGTTTTCTATTTTGTGGTACAAGAAAAACTGCAGTTCGAATGAGAATAGATAGGTAATGCATATATAAATTAAAAGTAGACTTAAAAGTAGGGCTAATAGTGTTCAAATTGAAACAATGTATACTAAAGTGAATTTTGTATCAAACTACAAAAATATGGAATTTACCCTAACGAGGGTGTGTGAAATTTAACCACAGGAGAAGAACTAGAGACAAGTGTGAAATTGAAATTGAAAGAGGGGAACAGAGGAATTACTAAAAATTGTAGTACCAAACATAAATATAAAAGAGTGTAAGGGCACTAATGTAAAAAATGAAAAAAAAATTTGATTTCCCTCTATGAAACCCTAGTTTTCCATCACCAGTGAAGTGTCCCACACCGTGGTGTCGCGACATTCACGCCAATTCCATGATTTTCTTGAGCTTATTCAAGATCGGCACATGTGCACCAAACACTATACCTTTTCATAGGAGATTACATGTTGGTTATTAGTTGACATGGATGCTAGTTCTACTTCAAATGCTTACTGCCATCTCCAACCCTTACTCATTCTTTTTACTCAAATTAAGTAGAAGATCAAGAGTAAAAAGTTTCATTTGATATGAAACACTCCAATGGATAAACTTAAATTTGAGATGCTAGTAGTTGAAGTAAAGGAGAATTTGGAAAATCTGGGTAGATGCACTCATGCTTCAAGTTGTGATTGGATAGAAATTTGAGTAAATGAAATGAGTCTCCCGTGATTTGAGTAAAACTCAATTTGATATAGGTTTGAGTAAATAAATGGAGGAGATTTTAATGGGTTTTTACTCAAATTTAAGTTTTAGTCAATATTTGGGTAAGGGTTGGAGATGCCTAACTCATACCCTCATGGATATGAGACGACGCCCTCTATTATATGGTTGTAATGGAAGATTTTCATTATGTTATCTAAGGATTGTGAAATAATTATGAGAATTTATCACTATTTTCAATCATTACAAGTAATAGAGATCTTCTATTACAACTTTGGAATGGAGAGGATCATAAAAGCACTCTCAGTGTAAAGGCAATAACATTTTCCAGGCCCTGTTCTTCCAAATTTCCACTCGTTGCTTGGCCGACGCTAGAAATAGGAGTTATGATCAACGAATCAAGCCCTTGTTTAGGATTGTAAACATTTTGCTTTGCGAAACCCGGATCAATCACATAATATATCCCATCAATGGTCAAAGATGCTTCTGCAATATTGGTTGCTACAACCACTTTCCTCTTTCCTGGAGGGGGGATCAAAGATTCTGGATTGCATTTCACTTGGAAGAGCATCAGAGACCGGTAAAATAATTAATTCAGAACATTTTTACCCAACCCTTTCATCCTCTCATAAAGAGATCGGCATGCATGATCAATCTCTTCTGACCGAATCAAGAAGAGGAGAACATCACCCTCGGGTTCTCCAAGTGAATCAGAAACAATAATTAGGGATGCATCTAGGTAGTCACTTTCGGTTTGGTGTAGAGTATCTCAACGGATAAGTTCTTCCAGAATTGTGAAAATATTGCGATCAAAGAAATACCCAATTTTTCCGCGTCTAATGTGGCAGATGTGACAATCAAACGAAGGTCGTCTCCTTCACAAGTCGCTTCAATAGTCCAAAAGGACATCAAGATGATTTGTCCTCTCATGAGCTTCATCAAGCATTACTGTTGAATCGAGATAAACTCGTCAACCAAACTCTCTCTCGAAGCATACCGTTAGTCATATACTTAATCATCAGATCTCGTCCCAGACAATCCTCAAAACGAATGGCATACCCAACTTCCTCACCTAAATGGCGACCAAACTCTTCAAAGAACTCTCTTGGCCACAGACATTGCGGCCACCTACGGACGAGTACATCCAATCTTGCCCTTGGTAGTGTACCTGCTCACTAGATAATCGAGTCGTCTGTGTTGTCTTGCACGAACTCGTCTCTCACCAATTACCACGAACACGATTATCATGCACACTGAATCAATTCATTCTTCAATTTGTAAATAGGCAAGTCAGGCTCTCGATCCTCGGATAGAAAGCTTTGATCTCTGCCCAAAAGTCGTGGCTTTCCCAAAAGCATCCTTTTTCCAATTGGGCATGTCATATCCGATAAACCAACTCCCCTAAGCTCCTGCAAGATGCCTCTCATCTGTCTCGGCATTGGGTCTTCCCAGACGATTGAGATCTTCGGGATAGTGTCAAGCATTGTTCTTGTCGCTTGTTCCTTTACTTCTCCGCTCTTTTATGAGAGCAGTGAAGGGTCTGCCGCTCGACTCAAAGACCCTTCCTGATTCTTGAAAATCTTAACAGTGACATGTCTAGAGAGTATCGGCTCATTCCCTTGCAAGAAGGCCGGTTCATCTTCATTTAGCTCAATTTCAAGCTCTTCCTCAAGACCTCTTCTTGATAGAGAAACCCATCTCCATCTTCATCATACATGGGATTCTCCCTAACATCCATAACACCCGCAGCAATCACCGCTTAGCTTCCCATTTTTCGGTGAACTCATTCTCTTCACGGTTGGCGTGATGGGATAGCATCATCCTCTTCAACGATTCTAATCCTCGAGAGACCCGTCCTAGTTGTTGGGCCCCGATTATTCACTCCTGAAGGGTTTGTCCGAAAAGCATCATCATCCGAGCTCTTCTTCAATGGATGTAAATCTTTACCCTTATTTTGATCAACATCCCGCATTGAAAGTCTCAACTTGACCGACAATCGATATCACTTTCACATAAACTTCCTGATCACGTTTTACAAAATCCTTGGTATTGCTAATCCTTCGATTCGCAATTTGTGAAACATGGACCAGACCTTCTTTTCCCCTAAAATCAGTGAGCTGAACAAAGCAACCAGTGTCCATCACTCTTGACACTCTGCCCTTGTAAACCTGATACAACTCAGGTTCATCCGAGTGATACCTATTGTTCCTTCGAATGAGTCCAAATGTGTTGAACACGAGCTGCTCAAAAACAACTTAGTTCGTTTGTCACCTGATGTCCTCTCACATGCCTCCTAAGCATGACACTTTGACTGCTCAAAAGGTTTGAAATCTTGAGCCATTCAATTCTTTGATCTGGTCTCTGATGGATCGCATATATCCTACCTTTTAGATTTAGTTTAAGCACTTATCCTACCTTTTTAGTTAACTTTAGTCATATATAAAAGCAATCTCATATTGAATAACATGGACCAAAGAAGTGTTTACGCCGATTCAGACATAACATGGTGAAAAAAGGTTGCCATGGACTGCATAAAAGGTAAATATTAACCAAGCTGAACACATTTTAAGCAATCACAAGGAACCCAAAAAACAACAATCAAACAAGATCCATTCCTTATTTCCCACAGTTAAACAGTGAGTTCAATAAAAATTGAAAGCAAAACCTTCCCTAATTGAGTTCAATAACAAAATTAAAGTGTTATTCAAGGGTTGAAAGGAATGTAGGGCTTTAAACCTTCACTAATTTTGTATAACCTATATCAGCTTTGAGAATCAATTAATTAATAGAGTGCCACTATGTAGCTCGAAATGTGATGGCTCGAAATGGCTCGAATTTGGTTTAGTACTCAACTTGCTGCTATTGTGCAATACACCCACACTTTTCATTTCAAAAACAAATTATCACATTGAAGACTAGAGCTACCATCCAAAAAAATTATCACATTGAGCATTAATTTCTTAGGTTAATTTTTAGTTAATTTCTTAGAAATTATCACATTTGTAGTTAATTTCTACATTTGAAAACATATTTGTAAGAATTTTGATTGTGATGATCCAATACTATTCTTGACAGTTCTTCAAGAATTAACTTCACTATGTCTTGTATTTAACATATTAAAATCTCTTCTATATTTCCTTAGTTTGATAACACATAAATTCATGCATTATGGCCTCTATATGTAGTTGAGGTTGGAACTGATCACTCATACTGAAATTTATTTTCTAAAATTGATATCTCAAGAACCCCATATTTGCTTGCAAAAACTGTTGTACTACAATACTACTAAAGACATCATTTCTCCAAAAACAGCTATGCTATGTGCACAGAGAGAAAGAAACACAGAATGCACATATATGAGCCAAAAAATATAGTTTACAGTTTATGTTTACAGTTTTATGCTTCTATGTTTACGAAAGAAATTGAAAATAATGAACAAGAACTCATTTAGTGTCTATTTATGTTTATAAAAACAATGTAAACAGTGAAAACTAATATATTGGTTAATAACTCTTGTTAAGTAAGCTTACTGTTCTCAAAAAAAGATCATAACCATCTAATATAAGCTTACTGTTCTAAAAAATATGGGGGGTACAGCAGATGCTTATATATTGGTTCAGAAGAGGGTTATGTATGCTTGATGTTCTCATAATCATCATCTAATATCAAAGACCGACTAAGAGCCTTACCGAAACCTTTTACCTTATGTTCTTTCCACTAGTCTGTCAGTCTGTCAGTTTGTTTCAGTTTGCTTTGTGTGTGTATGCTGCTATGTGTATGTTTGCTGCTTCTATTTTGTTTGTATACTGCTGCAGTTGAGATTTAATTTAGTTGGTGTAGTTGCTAGGTTTGATCAAATGCAAAATACACTTTAGTTTGCTCAAATGCATGACAAGGCCTTATTTTGCCTTAGAAAGGGCTGTCTAGAGGTTTATCTAATAGATCATAACCATCCATTTTTTTTATCAGCAAAAAATAACTTTATTGATGAGAGAACGTACAATAAATATGAAAAAACATCAATAAAGGAAAGAGGTGCAGAAAGCATCAAAGTACGCCCCCCGAATCCCAACTAGGTTGGCACCGAGGAGGATACCCAATCATTTGCTAGCACCACCGAAAGTTGGTGAGAAACCAACAAGAAAAAAGAGAGAAAAAAAATAAACACCACAAGGCCAAAGGCCAAACAAGCTTGCATCAACAGGGGGGGCATACTAGAATTGTGTAACACAGATTAGGATCCAAAACCAGAAAAACCAGAGAGGCAAACAAGCTTGAACCATACGGACTTTTCTAGGCGGAACTGGCCTTGAGCAGATGGGCGTAGAAGGCGCAGACAAAAACAAGAGCACAAACACCTCTCTACCATTACATGGCAGACCTTCCACAAACCCAACATACTCAGCCAGACCTTCCACAAGACTAAACATACTGGCATCACAAAATTGAGCAGCCCTCAGGTTTACCCCCCCAGGATGAACTCACAAACACACAGCCATCCTGACACGCACAACATACTAGGCACACATGACTTGTAGGAGAAGACGGGACTCGAAACCGATCCCCGGTTTTGAATCTAGAGCTTAATTTCCGTTAATGAAAACTTATTACTTAATGACTCTTTTTCAAACCGGATGACGCACTAAAATGCTCAAACGGGTTCGGATGTCAACGAAACTTGACACGCACACCATACTAGGCACACATGACTTGTAGAAGAAGACGGGACTCGAAACCAATCCCCGGTTTTGAATCTAGAGCCTAATTTCTGTTAATGAAAACTTATTACTTAATGACTCTTTTTCAAACCGGATGACGTGCTAAAATGCTCAAACAGGTTCGGATGTCAACGAAACTTGACACGCACAACATACTAGGCACACATGACTTGCAAGATAAGACGGAACTCAAAACCGATTCCCGGTTTTGAATCTAGAGCCTAATTTCCGTTAATGAAAACTTGTTACTTAATAACTCTAAACCGGTTGACACACTAAAATGCTCAAACGGGTTCGGATGTAAACGAAACTTGACACGCACAGCATATTAGGCACACATGACTTATAGGATAAGACGGAACTTGAAACCGATTCTTGGTTTTTAATCTAGAGCCTAATTTCCGTTTATGAAAACTTGTTACTTAATAACTCTTTTTCAAACCAGTTGACACACTAAAATGCTCAAACGGGTTCGTATGTCAACGAAACTTGACACGCACAACATACTAGGCACACATGACTTGTAGGATCAGACAGAACTCAAAACCGATTCCCAGTTTTCAATCTAGAGCCTAATTTCCGTTAATGAAAACTTGTTACTTAATAACTCTTTTTCAAACCGGTTGACACACTAAAATGCTCAAATGGGTTCGGATGTCAACGAAACTTGACAAGCAGAACATACTAGGCGCACATGACTTGCAGGATAAGACGGAACTCAAAACCGATTCCTGGTTTTCAATCTAGAGCCTAATTTTCGTTAATGAAAACCTGTTAATTAATAACTCTAAACCAGTTGACACTCTAAAATGCTCAAACGGGTTCGGATGTCAACGAAACTTGACACACACAACATACTAGGCACACATGACTTGTAGGAGAAGACGGGACTCGAAACTGATTCCCGGTTTTGAATCTAGAGCCTAATTTCCATTAATGAAAACTTATTACTTAATGACTCTTTTTCAAATTGGTTGACACAATAAAATGCTCAAACGGGTTCGGATGTCAACGAAACTTGACACGCACAACATACTAGGCACACATGACTTGTAGGAGAAAACAGGACTCGAAACCGATTCCCGGTTTTAAATCTAGAGCCTAATTTCCGTTAATGAAAACTTATTACTTAATGACTATTTTTCAAATTGGTTGACACACTAAAATGCTCAAACGGGTTCGGATGTCAACAAAACTTGACATGCACAACATATTAGGCACACATGACTTGCAGGATAAGACGGAACTCAAAATCGATTCCCAGTTTTCAATCTAGAGCCTAATTTCCATTAATGAAAACTTGTTAATTAATAACTCTAAATCGGTTGACACACTAAAATGCTCAAATGGGTTCGGATGTCAACGAAACTTGACACGCACAACATACTAGGTACACATGACTTGTAGGAGAAAACGGAACTCGAAACCGATTCCCGGTTTTGAATCTAGAGCCTAATTTCCGTTTATAAAAACTTGTTACTTATTAACTAAACCGGTTGACACACTAAAATGCTCAAACGGGTTCGGATGTTAACGAAACTTCACACACACAACATACTAGCCACACATGACTTGTAGGATAAGGCGGAACTCGAAATCGATTCCCGGTTTTGAATCTAGAGCCTAATTTCCGTTAATGAAAACTTGTTACTTAATAACTCTAAACCGGTTGACACACTAAAATGCTCAAACGGGTTCGGATGTCAACGAAACTTGAAACGCACAACATATTTGGCATACATGTCTTATAGGAGAAGACGGAACTCGATCAAAACTTCTTTACAAACTCTTTTTGTGTTTATTCAATTATTGTTATAGATTATAGCTCAATGTGTACAATCATTGCCTATTTTTAATAGTATTATTATCATTATTGTAGGATGTAATTAAAGTTTCTTTAGAGAGTTCTGTAATACCAAGAGTTCAATTGGCGGAGGGACTTCTTATTAGTGTTGATCCGTTGTGTGAAATTGATGGAGTTCCAATTGGCCTTGGATTTTGCAAAGTTTTTGTTTTAAAAGCGAACAAGCCGAACGCTATTTTGGAAACATCTCGATGTCTAAGAACAATTGGAGAAGCTGTGGGAAGATACATTGTGTGGCCGCTCGATTCATGTATATGTTACAATCTTATTTATTTATTTATTGAAGTAAATATCAAATGTTTTACATTTTCTGTAAGCTTGAAATTAATTATATTTTAAATGATTTTTTTTTTTTTGGTTTTTTTATTGCAGGTGCAACCCTTTTGAGTACGTGATGATATCTTCGCATATCCATATTAGAGTTTACAATCTTATTTATTTATTTATTTTTTGAAAAAAATATCAAATGTTTTACATTTTCTGTAAGCTTGAAAATAATTATGTTGTAAATGATAATTTTTTTTCTTTTTTGTTTCTTTTTGCAGATGCAAACCTTTTGAGTACGTGATATCTTCACATATCGATATGGGAGCTTACTATTGATATCAAAACAAGCTACATTATATCTGTTTTTATTTTTTTATTTTTTTATTTCTATTGTCGACACTACAAATTTGAGTTCTTGAATTTCAAAAATTATTAGTATTGTTAGAGGTTATTTATATATTTTTGTAAATAATATTTGATTGACAATTGTTACAAGGTACATATATTATTCTTGGTATATGATTTTTTGAATGTGAATGTGAATGTGGATGTGGATGTGGATGTGGATGTGGATGTATTTTTAAAAATATTATAATTTGTATAGGAAATATTTAATAAAATATGATTTTATGAAAAATAATTTTATTGCGACAATAATAAACCGTCGCTAATGTAATTCTCATTTTTTTTTATTTTATTAGCGACGGGTTAACCTGTCGCATATACATATTAGTTCCAATCTTTTGCGACGGTTTCAACTGTCACAAATAAATCTTTTGCGACGGTTTAATCTGTTGCCAATACGGTATTAACTTAATACTACTTTTTTGGCGACGTTTTAGACCGTCGCTAATAATACTTTTTGCGACGGCAAATACCGTCGCTAAAAAAGATTTTTTGCGACGGCAATGAACATCGTCACTAAAAATGCCATTTTTCCCTCCTTTTTTGTGTCAAGCGAAACCGTCGCAAAAACTATTGATTAGCCGTCGCTACAAGAATGTGACGGTTTGTAACCGTCGCAAATACTTTTTGTCACGCCCCTTTCCGCCACCCCCCATTTTCCGTCGCTGCTCCGTCGCAAAAAGTCTTTTGCGACGATATATGGACCTTTTGCGACGTTTGCGACCGTCGCAAAAAGTCCGATTTTTAGTAGTGATTTGAAGATCTAAGTGTGAAAAAATTAAGTTTAGAAAGAGAAGAAAGAAGTCACGGTTTGAGAGGAAAAGTGAAGGAAAAGTAATGAGAAGAATGTGTTTTGGAACCTATTTATAGTGGCTAGGCAGTAATAGAATAATAGCCCCAAAGTCAAATGAAAAGAAAAAGTCAAAAACCTCCAAAAAGTAGGGCCGAAACCGACCCAAAAATCAAAAAATTATATACAAGGGTCTACCCTTCAGACAGAGGTATCAACCCTTCAGGAAGCAAATGTGAGACACTAATATGTGTAGCAGGCAAGGGTCGACCCTTGGAACCCCTAATGTCGACCCTAAATTTCAGCAGTCAATTCCAAATTCAGCAATAGATAAGGGTTGACCCTTTCTAGACAGGCGTTGACCCTTGAGGCCAACAAAAAAAGACAAGTGTTGATACCACCAAGACTGGTGTCAATCCCAGAATAAGATTTCTAAGTTCCTAAACAACTTTTCAACGTAAACAAGCGTGAACGAACAATCCCAACAAGTTTAAATCGATTTATACTTCTCTAAAATCCAGATACAACAATAGCGAAGATTCCCAAAATAAAATAAAGAATTCCAATACACTTCCCAAAAGTTTGAAAGGCTACAAGTGCTACAAGTCTATTGATATCCGATCAACTTGATTTTTTATAGATATGTTCTACTTGATATTCTTTAAAAATTGAATTGTTCGGATGCTGAAAATAAAGTCCGAAATAATTCCATGAATCGCTTGATCAACTGCTTGTGCAAAGTCGCACAATAGTGACCCCTAATCTGATTTTAACTATGGTATAAGAGATTCAATTTCGATTGTTACTTGAGAAACGATATCTTCAGCTTCTCGAACCCTCGAGAGTCGTAAGTGGAAATTGGCCGCTTTTACACTCAGTTTGGATCGTGAGAGGAGTTGAGAAAATAAATTATTATGATTTCTCATCTAATTGAGAAAAGAAAAGAAAAGAAATAATTATGGTTTCTCACCATATGTTTAGATGAATAAGAAAAGAGAATGTTGTTTCTCATGTATTTTGTTTGGATAGAGTAAATAAGAGACAAAAAGGAAAATGTTGTATTTTATTTTACCAAAATAACTTTCCATAATAATAACCTATGTTTTTTCATAACGATAATCTTGGTATTTTAGAAATTTTTCATTAAATCCAATTCCTTTCTTACCAAATCTCATCACTTTTGGTGAGAAAAAAAAGTATAGGTTCGATGAGAATCATTTTCTCACAATCTCTCATCATTTTTTATCATTTATCACCTACTTAACTATTTTAACAAGCGAAAGGGTTTTCTATTCTCACAATTTCTTTTCTTTTCTTACCAAACCCCTCCATCCGAACAGAGTGTTATATTTGAATGATCATTATTAATGAGTGGGCCAAAGGGCATGGCAGATTGACGGTTGAGACCTGTCAGGTAAATTAGCTTTAGATAATACCAGTGTCTAGTTTGAGGTAGGTTTGCACTATATTAACATAGTATATTTTTCATTTCAAGTCTAGTCAAATCTGATATCATGTCTAATCTAATTATTTCAAGGCCGGTTCTAAGAAATTTTTTAAATCTTAGCCCGCCCACTTAACCTAAGGGTGGTTTGGAATTTACTTATTTAGTGACTTTTTGACTTTTTATAAAAAAAAATATGTAGAAAAATAAAGAATGATATGATAACTTGTAGCAAATAAACAAATAAGCTGTTTATTTAGATGGTTGCCAAATCACCCCTTAATAAATGTGATTTGTTTTTTTTTTTTTTTTTTTTTGAGGGGGTTCTTGAAAAGTTGTAAAATTATTTAGATCTTTTTAATGAGTATTTGAGTTTGGAATATAAATAAAATTCAATTGTAAAATAAATATGATGTTGTAAAAAATATTTTAATTTAAGCGCTTGAATATAAAATTCAGAGGTGCTGAGGAAGAGTTGTTGCGCTTGAATATGAAAAGAGCTTTTCATTTTGTAATTGTTTTTCTTATTTTCATTTGAATAATACTTGGTAGCTCGAAAGTCGGTGGCTCGAATTCAACCCGAAACCCAAAACAACGTCGTTTTGGGTTTCTCTTTTTTCTCTTTTTTTTTTTCTCTCTTTTTCTTGCTTTTTGAATCAAAATACAGAGAGACAGAAGACAGAAAAGAGAAAAAGAAGGAGAAAAGAGGAAGAGAAAAAGAAGAGGAAGATAGGAAGAAGAGGAAGAGCGCTATCACCGCCATCAGAGGCGCTCGCCATCACCGGTGACTGCCATCACCGATCTGAAGATGATGATCTGAAGAAGATGATGATGTTGATCTTGAGATGATGATGTTGATCTGTTTTCTGTATATTTATTTATTTTTTACTTGTTCTGGATCTGAAAAAAAATAAAAAAATTGTTGATGATGATGATAATGGTGACGATGTTGATGTTGTTTTCTGTATATACATATTTTTTTTTAGTTGTTCTGGATCTGGATCTGAATCTGTATATATATATATATTTTAGTTGTTTTGGATGTGAAAAATAAATAAATAAAATTGTTGATGATGATGATGATGGTGATGAAACCCAGCTTATGAATCTGTATATCTTTGGCGTGTGTTTGATGTGAATTTGCTTTGATGTGAATCTGCTTTGATGTTTTTGCTACTTTGAGCTGTCTGCACTTTTCTTCTTCTTCTTCTTCTTCTTCTTCTCTTCTTTTTCTTCTTCTTCAGCTTCAGAAAACGGGGGAAAAAAAAAAAAAAAAAAACATCAAAACGACGTCGTTTGGTGTCAAGCCACTTCTCAAGCCAGACTCTTTCGAGCTACGAATCGGAATTGTTTTCATTTTTAGGCTTGGTTTGGGGATTGGGTTGACTTTTTAGCTTTATGGCTTTTCTAATTATTTTAACCTGGAGTTAAAAAATCTGGTTTAGAAAAGACTTTTAACTTTTTTGACTTTTTTGTGAAAGAAATAATGTAATGATTATGCGTTGGATGTGATATTTTATTTTATTGAAACTGAAAAGTCTATTTTATTTTTTTTAGATATTTTAGCTTCAAACCCACTTCCAAAACAATGGCTGTTTTTTGTGGCTAAAAAGATTCCACTCACATGTAAATATCTAAAAAAAGGGCCCAGCTTCTCTCCAGTCCAAATCTGGACTGGGCGGTGCTGTCCGATCCTTTGGGGCCCACTACGGGTCATGTTTCGATAATCTAAACCGTTCAATGTGTAGAACTCGTCGAGTACTATATGCTTGTAAAAAATCACGTTGATCAGATATCAATAGCTATATGATCAAATCAGTTTTTTGTAAGCCGTTTATTTTTTGCCGTCCATTTTTTTTCATAAAAAACTGATTTGATCATATAGCTATCGATATCCGATCAACGTGATTTTTTACATGGATATAGTACTCGACGAGTTCTACACATTGAACGGTTTAGATTATCGAAACACGATCCGTAGTGGGCCCTAAAGGGCCGGACAGCACCGTCCAGTCCAGATTTGGACTGGAGAGAAACTGTGGCCCTAAAAAAACATCACCACTTAACTATTATTATTATTATTATTATTATTATTACAACAATGCTACATACTCTTAAAAAATACAATTTTTACAACCTCACTTAGGCCAAGTTTGGGATATAGCCAAAAAGTCAAAAAGTTACTCAAAAAGTTAAAAAGTTAACACTATTCACCAAAAGTCAACAATTACGGCTGCACAACTCCCAAGTCGAATTTTTCTCTACAAATCAATTTTTATAATTTTTTATTACACATTTTTCCATAAAAAGTCAAAAAGTTAACCCAAACATTCATATTTTCAACCTCTATTTTTTAGTCCAGAAAGACAAAAAGTACACTTATTTAGGACACTCCAAACAACCCTTTACTTGTGATTGATCTAGAAAGAAAAGAAAAAAAAATAAAAAAACAAAAACACATAATTAGTCAATATCATTTTAGAGGTTACGGAGATCCTCAATTTTGAAAGTCCTAACCATTTTTTGTTATTATCATTATGAGAAAAGTTAGGGATCATGAAAATGATCATGAAAGATTTATGATCCTTAGATTATGTTGATTAGTGTGTGGTATTTTATTCTAAGTGTAATTCAAATATTACAAAACTTTTATGATTATTTTCATAAAAGATTTTTCATGTTACCTAGTATTGCTGTATCATTATTTATTCCCGGCAATAACAATGCCGAGTTATTCAAGCAGATCCGAGTAAGTAACTAGAGACAAATTATTGAGACCTGGCATAACACTACTAAGGTTACACACACTGACTGCTGAGTCACTAGGAGTTCGATTCTGGCAAGCAAAATCTAAGGATCATAATTTATTCACAGACACTTCGACGAGATTTAAGCTCGTTAATCAGAACAATGACAGCGGCATCGGACGAGCCCCCATAGTCCATAGCTTTCTTGGCCTTCTCAGCCATCTCTCGTGCTCGCCTTCTCATCTCCACCACTTGGTCACCACCATCACCGCCTATTAGCCATTTTACTGCCTTCTCCACCTTTTCTCTAGTCACCGTCACCTTGGGCTCCCAATGCAACGACACCCACTCCTCGTTCTCCACTCGAATCCCAGTCTTCAACACATCTGTAACCAGGCTTTCAATGAAAAATTGCTCCGCTGCGAGTGGCCATGTGATCATTGGAATGCCCGCTCCTATGCCCTCAATCGTTGAATTCCATCCACAGTGTGTCATGAACCCTCCAGCAGCAACGTGCTCTAAGATTAGCAGCTGCGGTGCCCAACTCCTTACTATCAATCCTTGCCCGGACTTCGTCATCCTCTCTTCAAATCCATCTGGAAGCATTTTATCGCCATTTTCCCCTTCTCCTCCTTCCCTCTTTTCTTTGTCTTCTTCGTTGTTCTTTGAGAGATCTCTAGCCACCCAAATGAATGGGCAACCAGAAGCCTCGAGACCGTGAGCGATCTCAAGGAACTGTTTAGGAGCCATGCGAACTTGGCTCCCAAAACTAACATAAATTACTGAGTTGGGTTTTTTGGAGTCAAGCCAGCTCAAAACTGTACCACCATCAATGGAGTTCTTTTCTCCCCTCTCGGCCTTTTCTTCGGCTGCTTTGTTAAAGAGATACACTGGCCCTACAAGCCATAGTTTTCTACCCATTTCATTCTGGTAATGCTCAGCATAAGTTGGCTCTAAGTCGTAAAAGCTCGGCCTCTAGAAAGATATCCAAAAGTTGTCCCCAACCAGTTCCTTTGGTTTTAAACCAGTATGGGAGTTTAAGCTTACTAAACTTGATGTTGTCGTCGGGGAGACCCGGCAAAGCAAAGGTCTCTGTATCGTAATTCACCTTTTCGTGCGGTGCGTAGCGTCTAACGCTCTCTTCACAACAGAGAGGGAACAAACCTATAACGTGAAATCATAATTTTAAGAACAGTAATGTTAGGTATCATGAAAAAAAATTTATGAAAATAATCATGAAACTTTTATAACTCTTGGATTACACTTATAATAAAGCACCACACACTAATCAAGGTAATCTAAGGATTATAAATACCTCATGACCATTTTCATGAAAAAAATTTCATGATCCATAACTTTTCTCTTTTAAGAAGGGAAAGTGTTTGGGTACGAAAAGTGTATACTACATGTATTTGTATAAGTTTTTATAAAAATATATAAGCTATCTCAGAAAATCACATAAGTCCTAATAAATATATATAAGTTGTGATTTTTTAAATTTTTATAAAGTTAACATACGTATATTTCTAAAAATTTACGTAATTTTATAAGATAACTTACGTATATTTATAAAAACTTACGCAAGTATATATAGTATTCACTTGCACGAATTGCTCTTTTTAAGAATATTAATTTGCAAATTGAAAATTAATAAAAAAAAAAAAATTACGTGGGTAGCTTAGGTTCGATCATTTTAAAGTCAAAAGCTTATATTTTCTAAAAAGACTTTTTAAAAAATTTTATTTTCTTATTTTTTGTATTTTTTTTGTTTTTACTAAATTTTGTTTAATATTTTAAGTAATTTTTTAAATTTTTAGACACACCCAACATAAATACACATAAAAAGTATAATTTTTGTAAAAAAAATCTTTTAAAAATTTACTAAATACCAAAAATATAAAAAAAAAAAAAAATCCGAGACTTCAGTATATGTATTTTTATGTATTTATTAATTTTTTTACAATTTTTTTACTTTTTAGATACATTTAAGTAAGGTACATTTAAAAAAGTAAAAAAAAAATGCTTAAACTTTTAAAAATATTCACTAAAAACAAAAAAAAAAAACACGAAAATCAAAAATTCAATTTTTAAAAACTTAATAAAAAAAAAACTCAAACCAAACACACACATTATTGTCATATCATTTTGCTATAAATTCTATATAAAAATAATCTTTTTCTTAATATTTAAATGACTTCCAAATGGAATGGGCTTGTCTTATAATTCTTAAAAAATAAATAATTAGATAAAAATTAGATTGACCCATATTGGACAGTATCAACCAACTGGTATCTTTCACAACAGAGAGGAAACAAACCTGTAACATGGAACAAGATCCTGGGAATGCCGAGCTGAGCACAAACGTCGGCCGTCCACGGATAGAACATGTCGCTGACGAGGCAATCGGGTCGGCGTTCCCGAAGCAGTTGCTCGATAGGTTTTTCGAGCTTTGAGATGGCGGCAAAAAGCTTTTCGGACATGTCCCTGTCGAGGGCGGTGGAAAGGAGATTCTCACATCCCTCGGGCAAGCCGACCTCGGCGGTGGGTAATTTGAACGTGTGGAAGCTAATGTCATGGCCTAGTAGTGAGTGGTCTCTCTCTATTGATTTCTGGAAGAGCTGAGCATAGCCTGGAGTTGTGATTATGGTTACTTTAGCTCCATGAGCAGCAAAAACCCTTGCTGTGTCTATCACTGGAATCATGTGCCCTCTTGCCAATATCCATGGCAAGAAAAACATTTCTGCTTTACCATCTTTTGATGAATCCATGCAGAGGGAGAAAAGAATTAACACACAGAGAGAGAGAGAGAGAGAGAGAGAGAGAGGGGTTGAATGTTACTTTGGTTGCTTTGAAGAGCAGTGTGGGTTGTGCAAGATATTTATAACCGGTGCATTCCCGCGGGAGTCTGCAATCTATCACTGTAACATCATCTATGGGTACTTTTTGAGGTACCAACTAGGTCTAACTTAGTTAGTCACTATGGTCATGTTTGATTTGGTTTTGAGAAAAAGATTTTAGAAAAAAAATTTAAAAATTTTATTTGGTTTGTAATTTTCTTTAAAAAAATTTGAAAATCACTTTCTCACTCCTACATATTAATCAATTACTTTTTCTGTCTCCTTTTTCTTTTTTAATCATTTTTTCTCTCACATACATCTACTTAATTATAACAAAATATTAAATCATCTCAAACTTCCAAACTTCAAAAAAAAATTCAAAATATATATAACCAAACAAACTACAGAAATTTCTAAATTTTCTTCCCAAAATATTTTTTGAAAACTCCCAAAATCAAACCAAACAAAGCCTATATCTTCCTTTGGGCTTAGTTGTAAGGAAGTCATAAGCTCAATTCTCCTTATAGGGGTTAAATTAAGGGAGTACAAGCACTTAGGTACTTTGTCAAAAGTGGAGAGATTTTCTCCCATTGGTGCTAATCTAACGACTAATAACTAATATTTACCAATCAAAAAGTGTTTTGTCAAAGATAGGGAGATTTTTTTCCATTGATGCTAATGTACAACTAACAATTAACATTTACCGATCAAAAAAGAAAAAAAAGGTGATTTTTGAGGGGTTCAACTCCTTAGAATTTAATTGAGAGATTACTCCATGTGGTTAGACTTTTTTATTAAAAAATAATAATAATAATAATAATAAAAACACAAAAAATGTATAAAAACATATTGTGTGACTCAAATTTATTTCAAGTATAACTTACTCCTATAACTACACAAATTTTTAATTATTTTGTAGAATTTATATTAATATTATTTAATTACAGTTAGGAAAATATAAAATTTATTATATATTATTATGTGTACTTTTGTAAAACAATATAATTATTAAAAGTTTAGAGGTCAAAATATAAATAAATAATTAATTTACTGTTGGTATATAATAAAGTGTAATTTAATTAGGAATTAAATTATTTATATAATTATATTAAAAATTTGGGTCAAAATGTAATTATTTTAAATATTTATATAAGATAAATATAAATCTAAACAATTATGAATCAAATCTTGGAGAAAGATATGTGTTGGTGATGCGTTGGCCAACCAATGGCCTCACCTCCTTATAGATAGGAAGATAATTCAGCTGGACGAAGGAAAAGAAAAGGAAAAGGAAAAGAAGAAAGAAAGAAAAGAAAGAAAGAGATGGGGGAAAGGAAGAGAGAAAGGAAGGGAAAAAGAAAGAAAAGAATAGTAGAAGTTGAGAAGGTTTTTAGTAATGAAACAAAAGAGTAATATATTAAAGTTAAGGTGAATTATATTATATCTTAAGTTATCATAATGTATTTTATGTATGTTTTGACTTACCATATTTATTTTATACAAGTTGTGTTTTATAAACTATTATAAATTATATAAATATTTCTGTTACGTGGTTTAATTTCTGAACCCTATTTGTTTAAAATGAAACTCATGGATATGTTTGTTTATATTTTAAAGAATTTTTTACTATGACCTTATAAACAATTATATTTTGTAAGTACCACCACAGGAGTCCCACGCCTTGGGGAGGCCAAGTTTGGCAGCCCAAAAATAATCCATCTTTTTATCTTTTTTCCATCACATCACCTCTCTACTTTTCTGCATATCTTTTTGTAAAAAAACAAAAACTACACTTATTTAGGTCATCCCAAACAACCTTAGGATTCTGTTTGACCACTTTGTGGTCCTCTGTTTGTCATGGATCCATTGACCTCTATTCTGTGCGGAGATAAGTGCTACACTATTGTGGGAGCCACCTCTATAATCCGTACGAGTCATCTCTTGAATTCGTACATCTGTTCTGATATTCACTTCTGTGACTTCTGTTCTATTCTGTTCTATACCGTGATTATTGTTATTTATTTACATAATCTCAATTTTACTGCTTAAATGACTCTTTGTTCAAATTAAGCTTCTGCTACTTAAATGATTTATTCACCAAATTGAGTTATGTAAATGTTTCGGCCTAACTAACTATCTATGGTTATTTCGTGTCCTTTATACTCTTGGTATAATATTTCTCATTCTGCCATGTGCTTATAGCTGTTTATCAATTTTCAGGAAACAGTGCAATTCAGAAATAGCTTTTGGAAAGTCTTATACGCGGGGCTGTGGGATAGACACACACAGTACGTTTATGATATTTTTTTATGTAAATATCGACATTTTTAGTTAATACATTTTGTAATAAAAATAGAAGCTCCAATGATTATTTTGGTACCCTCATTTAAATATTACTTCCGCTCGCGTTTATTAATTTGTTTAAGAATTGACCGGAGATAATCTCAGTTGCTGGCCATCATGATGCTTAATCCTTCGGTACGGGGAGCGGGTCGTGACAAATGGTATCAGAGCAATGGTTTATAAAAAAAAAAATAAAAGAATCATCATTGGAGCATAGGATACACGCACATTTAAGAAGTATGATAGCAAGTAATTAGTACCTAAATATTATATTTTTTTTGTCAATTTAGTTATATTATAATTTTATATGATTATATATGATGATACAGTGAGTCCTCGTGAATGGGCTAGACTGATCCAAGCTCCTCAAGCCCACTGGATAACCTGCAAGCAAGTTCAATCGGGGAACGGAGTAGTCCCCCGGCGAACCCTCCGGTGTATGAATTAGAGAAGGTGATGGACCGAAATGTAGAGAGAGAGAGAGAGAGATAGGGGATGGAAAACTTAACCTTCTTCTTGTCTTCGAGCTTTGCATATATCCTCTCGTAATCATTTCGCTGTCTTAGCCGTTCTGACCTTTTTTGCCGAAAGCTTGCGCCGTGGTTAAATCTCGTTCAGGTGAGGGCACCATTCGGTGAGGGTGTTGTCGCAAATCACGGTGATGGGTTGCATTAATGGTGATGTCTTTGTGGCAATAACTGCAGATCTTTGTCTGTGACATGGCTGATACGCACCCGCCACGTGTCAAGCATCATTGGCCTTTCTGCTTTCAGTTGGCCTCGGTAATTTGGGGTTTCTTGGCCGGGTTGTGTAATGGGATCTAGATGGTGGGCTTGGGTTTACTCATGGTGGGCCGTGGTCCTTGTGGGCCTATCCCTGTCTTGTGGGCCTATCCCTGTCAGTAGTCCCCCATTCCCGAGTGCAGCTTTAGTCCAACGAAGGGAATAGTGATAAGAATGATGAATCCGACCGGTAAGGAGAGACCGACCGTGAGAGGTCGAGCGTGAGGGAGGACGAGCGGGGCGAGGCCGACCGCAAGGGTGACCGAGCGGGAGAGGCCGAGCGTGAGGGAGGCCGAGCGGGGTGAGGCCGACCGCAAGGGTGACCGAGCGGGGTGAGACCGAGCGTGAGGGTGGCCGAGTGCGGGGGAGGCCGAGCGAGGTGAGGCCGACCGTGTGGGCGGTCGAGCAGGAGGGCGCGGGGCTCAAGAGACGGCGTGTCACGTGATAGGTGAAATGGAAAAAGACAAAGGCAGGCGAAAATATCGATCACGGACCATGCGATCGATTTGGGGGAGGGGAAATGTCAAGCGTTGGATCAGGAGTGAAGCGTCAGGACATTATTATGGGCATTGATGAGACAGTTCTGGCGGAGGATTTGAAAAGTTTTCAAACTGGCGAACATTAATTTGGATCCTTGGAATACGGGCAAACCGTGGGCTTTTGGTATCATACGATTCACCTACTTCTTTACAAAAACTCAAAACATTCGAAGTGTCAGTTCCTTCGTTGCTCACGATACTCCGTTGAAACATTTCTTGATTTTTAGCACTGCGGCGAAGCTATTCGCAAACACGGCTTAGAAATGGCCCACGAAGAAGCGCAATTGTCGAGGCGATCCTTTGGGGAAGATGATGCAGAGGAATTAGCGATTCAATATAGGTCCAACAGGGGGGAATCGGTAGAAACGGCACAGCCAATCAGCCAGGTGGAACCGGACGACTGGCATTCGAGGGCTGATAGATCCCTTATTATAGCGGCGGAATTGGGGGCTATCCGCGAGAAGTACCAGATTCCGGTGGATGTGGAATTATGGGTGCCAAAATCGACGGAGATACTATCTGACGTCAGGGGGGGTGCGTTTTCCCTCTACGAGGAGGCGCTAAAAGGTGGGCTGAGGTTGTCTCTGCCGCACATCGTGGTAGATGTGCTCAACCACCTGGAGGTAGCACCAGGGCAACTGATGCCCAATGCATGGAAAATCCTGCTGGCGTATGCAAGTGCTTGGCCAAAGACGAACGGAGGGGTGGCCATGGCGGTGGAGGAGTTCTTTGGCTGTTACAAGGCTTCAGGACAGCAGGAGACCTGGATCACCCTTCAGGCGTTGGCTGGGAAGGGTTTGGTGGCTGGCTTACCGACGTCCATCAAAGGTTGGAGGCCGCGGTGGTTCTATGTGTCCACCTCTGGAGAGGCTGGTGTGCGCACCGTGTGGAAGGTGCCAGCCAAGTATGCAGAGCTAAAGTTGGGGGCGGCGTCGGAGGAGATGGTAAAGAAGGTGAAGGAGTGGAGGGAAAAGGAAAAGGTCAAGTGGGACGAGCTAGTTCAGCCGTCAGCACTGTTTGAAGCTGGGTTGGGCCCAAAACCGATCGGTGGAGACCTCGACCGATCAGAGCTAGAGGGAAGGAGAAAAGCACAAGAGGCGGAAGATCAAGCCATGCTGGTGAGAGCCCAGAAGTTCACGGAGGCCCAAGCCGACCGACCTCCTCAGCCAGCGGCGAGGGAGAGGATTCGACCTCGTCCTAAACCCTTGGGAGAAAAGAGTTTGGGTGAGTCTGCTCCGCGGCTGCTTCCAAAAGATCCTCTGAAGGAGAGGTCGTTGAAGGAGATGGAGGCGCTGGGGGTAGGGAAGAAAAAGAAGAGGTTGAGGCGGGTTGGGGAGGAGCCAGCCCAGAAAAGAAGAAAGGAGGTAAGGATGGAGGGGGCCAGCCAGGCCAAGCAAGTGGAGGGTGGGGAGGTGGAGCAGACCCCAGAAGGGGTGGTCGACTCAGTTGGGGCAGAGGTCCTTGTGACAAAGGACACCCCCGAAGTGGTGATAGCCTTGATCAACGGTGGGCGTGGTGGAAGACCCAAGAGAACAAGTGAAATTTGGGCGGTGAGGCGAGCCAAGTGGGAGGTTGGAGAAGACCCCAGTGGTGCAAGCAGAAGTTGGGTTGGTTGGGGCAGAGCCAAGGGGGAGGGAGCCGACTCAAAGGGGCTCTGCACCGCAGGAAAAGGGAGCTGGTATGGGTGCCACGACTTACCATGCTCGTGCAATAGCTGGGAAACTGGAGGGAGATGGAGGCCCAGCGAGGTCGGTGGCTGACCTCCTAGTGAAGATGGTGGATGAAACAGCCCTGCGGTCGGCATGTGGATTTAATGAGGCCGACCTGCTAAGGGGGTTATACTCCGCTCAAATGGAGGTGACCACCTTGGCGGGGGCTCTTCTAAGGAAAGCGGGGGCCGCCAAGCTGAAGGCTGAGGAGACCAAGACCCAGTTGGCCGGTTGCGAAGGAGAGTCTTGTTGGAAGACCGCCCACACCGAGCAAGATCAAATTGGAGCTGGAGGGTACACGCCGCCAAGTCGTGTCGCTCGAGTTCCAACTTGCGGGCGAGTGGCAGAGGTTGGAGGAGACCAAAAAGGCTTGTGATGTGGCGGTTGAGCGGCACGAGGAGGCCATGAATAATAACGAGGATCTTGTCAGGCAGAGAGACGAGGCAGATGCTAAATTGGAGGCGCTGCAAAAGGAGATGGAAGATGAGCTGGCCAAGGCAGAGGGGGAGAAGGTGAAGCTGAGGAGGGAGTTGGAAGTGGAGGGGGAGAAGGCGAAGGCGGAGAGGGAGAGCCTAAGGAAGGAGATGGAGGAGGAGAGGATCAAGTTGATGGCTGAGAAGGAGGCCCTACAAAAAGAGCTGAACGAAGAGAAGGCGAAGCTGACCTTGGAAAGGCGCCTACGATCTTTAAAAATTGTTCATTACTCAATTCAAAGGGTCTCCTGAGTTCTAGATGGCAATTGTTGCAGTTGCTGCCAGCCTTTGGCAAGGAAGAGTCTGGGGATTTGGCCCATCACGGACGACGGCGGAAGGAAGAGCTGAATCTGAACTTGTAGACAGCTTCCAACGATCAGATTTTTATAAGCATGAAATGGCAGAGTTTTGGGACAGCGGCTGGAAAATGTTCAAGCGCAAAGGTGAAGATTTGTTCGAGCTTGACTTCAGCAAGGTGGTGGTTGAAGAAGATGATGTGGCCCAGACCCCCCTGGACAAGGAGATTGAAGAGGCTGACCTCATTTCGAGCGAGGAGGAGGAGTGAGCTGCATGATGAGTAGACTTAGGAGTTTTGGTTTATTGTTTTGTTGTTTGTTTGTTTGTTTTTTTTTTTTTTTTTTTTTTTTTTTTTTTTGAAAAGGATGTAAGTAATTTGTACACACATTTTTGAATGAATAAAATGGCACTTATGGTTCTAGGTGATGATTCCAGTACATTTCCCTTTGTGTTGGTTTGGTCTGGTTTGTTTTTCTTGTGATTATTTTGTGCACTGATGTTTTCAGCAAATGCTTATGCCAGGCAGTAAGGCAAGGTGAAACTAAAGTCATGCCAAAATTCAAGTCAGAATAGGATAAGGACTTTTCTAATACAGAGTGAAATAGCCAATTTGTTTAAGTGTGAGGGGAATCTGGAAAGTAATGTTTCAAATTGAATGAGCATGGAAGTAGACTGGAATGTAATGCTGAAGATGTGATGTGCAAATGAAATATAGGAGAACATCTTTGAAATATGACCAAGTGTCAAATTACCTTGAAAAAGTGGACTGAAATGTAATGTTGAAGATGTGATTTGCAAGTGAAATATGGGAAAACATCTTTAAAATATGACTAAGTGTCAAATTATTTTGAAATTGTGGTTAAGCGTCAGACCATAACGGAGTGTTTTGCTTTATGAGCCTTCATTCATAGGTCTGACTGGGGCTTGTGAAAATGCTCACGTCTGGCTGAGGCTTTTGAAAGGTGCTCAGTGAGCTTTTGAAAGTGCCTGAGATTTGAGTGCTCGGTCTAGCCGAGGCTTTTGAATGCTCGGTCTGGCCGAGGCTTTTGAAGGTGCTCAGGTCGGACTGAGGCTTTTGAAAGTGCTCAGGTCTGGCTGAGGCTTTGAGTGCTCGGTCTGGCCGAGGCTTTTGAATGCTCGGTCTGGCCGAGGCTTTTGAAGGTGCTCAGGTCTGGCTCTGACTGAGGTTTTGTGTGCTCGGTCTGGCCGAGGCTTTTGAAAGTGCTCAGTCGACCGAGGCTTTGGTGAGGCTTTCGGTCTGGTGAGGCTTTTAAGGTGCTCAGGTCGGATGAGGCTTTGAAAGTGCTCAGTCTGGCCGAGGCTTTTAAAGGTGCTCAGTCGGGTGAGGCTTTGAGTGCTCGGTCTGGCCGAGGCTTTTGAAGGTGCTCAGGTCTGGCTCTGACTGAGGCTTTGTGTGCTCGGTCTGGCCGAGGCTTTTGAAAGTGCTCAGGTCTGGCTGAGGCTTTTAAAGGTGCTCAGGTCGGACTGAGGCTTTTGAAAGTGCTCAGGTCTGGCTGAGGCTTTGAGTGCTCGGTCTGGCCGAGACTTTTGAAAGTGCTCAGGTCTGGCTCTGACTGAGGCTTTGTGTGCTCGGTCTGGCCGAGGCTTTTGAAAGTGGCGCTGCAAATAAAAGTTTCATGGAAGCTACATTCAGACAGTTGAATTATAGAAAGTGGGAACTCCAGTCGATATTTGTATTATGTACTGAAAAAGGAAAATACAATAATTTTGACAATACAAAAGTAAGGATTCATTGATAGTAACGCTTCAGATGTTCAGCATTCCAGGGATGGGGAAGGTCTCGGCCATCCATGTCTTGAAGTCGGTAAGTGCCTGGCCGTGGTCGGGCCTTCACCACGTAGGGCCCCTCCCATTTGGCTGCCAATTTGCCCTCGGTTGGATTCTTTGTTGCAAGAGTTGCTTCTCTCAAGACAAGGTCGCCAGTGGAGAACTCCCGTGGTCGAACTCTGCGGTTGTAGTGTGTTCTCATTTTCTGCTGGTACGAAGCCAATCTGACAGCAGCAGTCTCTCTGAGTTCCTCGATGAGGTCCAGGTCTGCTCGACGGAGTTCTTCGGCTGAGGCGAGATCTGGATGTAAGACCCTGGGGGTGGGCAGACCGACTTCTACAGGAATGACCGCCTCAGCGCCATATGTTAAGCGAAAAGGGGTTTCCCCAGTAGGAGTCCGGGCAGTGGTTCGGTAAGCCCAGAGTACATGTGGTAGTTCCTCAGCCCAGAGGCCTTTAGCAGCTTCGAGCTTGGTTTTGATGATCTTCAGGAGAGAGCGGTTGGTGACCTCAACTTGGCCATTTGCTTGGGGGTGACCGGGGGAAGAGAAGCATGGTTGAATTTGGAGATCTGCACAAAATTTCCGGTATTTAGCATTGTCGAACTGTTTGCCGTTGTCGGAGACGATGGCCTGAGGGATGCCAAATCTGCAAACAATCGATTGCCAGATAAACTTGGTGGTGTTCCGCTCGGTGATTGTGGCGAGGGGTTCTGCCTCGACCCACTTGGTGAAGTAATCAATGGCAACAATTGCGAACTTGGTCTGGCCTCGACCAGTGGGAAGTGGACCAACCAGGTCGATACCCCATTTGGCGAACGGGTAAGGGCTGCAGAGGGTGATCAGCTCACTGGGAGGAGCATGGGGGATGTTGGCGAAGCGCTGACACTTGTCGCATTTCAGCACGAAATCAGAGGCATCTTTGTTGAGGGTCGGCCAGAAGTAGCCTGTACGGAGTACTTTGTGTGCGAGAGACCTGCCACCCGAATGATTGCCACAGATTCCTTCATGGATCTCTTGCATTACATAGGTTGCTTGGGCGGAAATTTGAGACATTGCAGAATGGTCGTGAGAAACCGTGCTTAAAGGACGCCGTCGACGAATGTAGTTAGCCGAGAGCTCGACCTTGGCGACTTCTTGTTGGTCATCTGGGAGTTCTCCAGTGGTCAAGAAGAGGAAGATGTCGGATGCCCAAGGGATGGGTTCCGTCTGAAGGAATTGCACTTCTTGCAGGTCGGGTGAGATGGCCGGGTGAGTCAGGTATTCGAGGCGAACTCCATGGCTGAGGTCGGATTGGTCGGCGGAGGCCAGCTGGGCCATCTCATCTGCTTTGGAGTTTTCCGCCCTAGGTATGTGTCTGATCTGGAAGGTGTTGAAGAGGCGGACAAGGGTGAGCGCCATGTCTCTGTAAGTCCGCATTGTGGTATCCTTGGCATCGAATTCACCCGTGATCTGGCCGACGATAAGTTGGGAGTCACTGAACACGTGGATGTGGCTAACACCAATGTCTTTGGCTAAACGAAGTCCTGCTATCAATGCTTCGTATTCGGCCTCATTGTTGCTGGCCGCGAACAAGAGGCGGAGGGCACATTTGAAATAACCCCCTTCGGGGGATGTGAGGATGAGGCCAGCCCCACTTCCTTCCCTGCGAGACGAGCCGTCAACATTGAGTATCCAACAATGAGGATCTTCGGGCTCTGGTGGAGTCGGGGGGGTGCAGGGTTCGTGGTTGGGGCTGGATTGGCAAATTCCAAGATGAAGTCGGCTACGGCTTGCCCCTTGATTGCTGTCCGGGGGCGATAAGAGATGTCAAACTGGCTTAGTTCTACTGATCACTGCATTAGTCTTCCTAAGAGCTCGAGTTGCTGCATGACCTTCTTCAGGGGCTGGTCGGTGAGAACCACTATGGAATGGGCTTAGAAGTAGGGGCGGAGTCGTCTGGAGGCAGTGACCAAGGCTGACTTTTCTAATAGGGTAGTTCTGCTCCGCTCCCCGAGAGCCGGTGATGTAGTAGACGGCCGTTGGATCGAGTCGTCCTCTCGATGAGTCTTTGCCGATTGCGGTTCTTGATCTTGCTAGGTAAAGGAAGAGGGGTTCGCGGTGATTACTGTGAGAGAAGGGGAGGATTGGCCATGCACTGTTTCAACTGTTGAAAGGCTTTTTCTGATTCAGTTGTCCATTCAAAAGTCTGCCGCAGGACTTTGAAAAATGGTAGGCACTTATCCGTTCTTGTGGGGAGATGAAACGGTTGAGGGCTGCCACTCTGCCGGTGAGCCTTTGGACCTCTTTAACGGTTTTGGGTGACTGCATCTCAATCAAGGCCTTGATCTTCTCTGGGTTGGCCTCGATACCGCGCTGACTGACCATGAAACCCAGGAATTTGCCAGATCCTACACCAAAGGCGCACTTCTCTGGGTTGAGCTTCATCTGATATTTGCAAAGGGTGGCAAAAGTCTCTCGTAGGTCGGTGAGGTGGTCAGTGGAGAGTTTGCTCTTGACCAGCATGTCATCCACATACACTTCCATGTTCCGTCCAATCTGATGGTGGAAGACTGTATTGACTAAACGTTGGTAGGTGGCCCCAGCATTCTTTAGTCCGAACGGCATGACACGGTAGTGGTAGGTGCCCCGGTCGGTGATGAAAGATGTGTGTTCTTGGTCGGATGAGTGCATCACGATTTGGTTGTACCCTGAAAAAGCATCCATGAAGCTGAGCATTTGGTGACCGGCCGTGGCGTCGACCAGTAGATCAATGCGGGGGAGAGGATAGCTATCTTTGGGACAAGCTCGGTTTAAGTCAGAGTAGTCGACCCAGAGACGCCACTTGCCATTGTTTTTGCGGACCAGGACCACGTTGGACAGCCACTTAGGATAATCCACATTTCGGATAAACTGGGCCTCGAGAAGTTTGTCAACCTCTGCAGCTATGAGATTGTTGCGCTCTGGATGGAAAATACGCTGTTTTTGTCGGTAAGGTCGGAAATGAGGCTCGATACTGAGGCGGTGGGTGATGAAAGAGGGGTCGATGCCTGGCATGTCTGCATGAGTCCAAGCGAAGACGTCTCTGTGCTCGGTCGAGAAGCGATGAGGTCGGCCTTTGCTTGGGAGGTCAGTTGGCTGCCAATTTTAGCGGTTTTGAGTGGGTTGGTGGGATCGATGTTAACTTCGACGAGTTCCTCCACAGGTTCGCCTCTGATCAGTTCGTCCTCATCTCGGACGTCAAGTCCTTCAATGATCATTGCCTCCTTCAGTTTGACCTCTTTAAGTGAGGCCACATAACATTCTCTGGCGACGGTCTGTTCTCCTCTCACCGTTCCGACCCCAAAATCAGTAGGGAACTTGAGGGCGAGGTGGTAGGTGGATGTGATGGCTTGGAAGGCATTGAGGGCGGTGCGGCCGAGGATGATGTTGTAAGCTAAGGGACAATCGACAACAAGGAAAGTAAGCAACTTCGTGGTCTGCCGTGGATACTCTCCAATGGTGATGGGGAGATCAATGGAGCCGACCGAGGTCACCCGGTCGCCAGTGAAACCGACCAGAGGGGTTTGGAGTGGGGACAGGCTTTCTTCCCCGATCTTGGTTGGCGAAGCGATTGAGAAAATGATGTCCGGCAATTTGCCATTGTCAATGAGGACTCGTCGACCTTATAATTGGAGAGGCGATGGAGATGACAAGGGGATCATCGTGAGGATAACGGATGCTGCAGTCGGCGTCAAGTGAAGGTAATAGGCTCTGTCCTTTGCTTGGGTTGCTTGGAATTGATCGGCCGTGGCAAGCTGTCTTGTCTGAGCCTGTCGTATCTTTCTAAGCTCGCCCTCTGGTGGCGAGATGGTCCTACAAGCAAGACTACTGAAATAACTCTAATTTCCTGTGGCGGGCGGATTACCTTGAGGCCGAGGTTGTTGGTGGGGTCGATCATGCCTGAGTGCTGGTTGAGCTGGCCGTGGAGGGTATGCTGTGATTGTCTCTGCGGGGTCGGTCCTTTGCCTCTCTGAGGCGGGTATCTGTGAATCGGCTCGGCGCCCTGGCGAATGAGGTCTCCACTTGGTCTTTGAGGTGATCGATCGTCGGTGTTATGGCCATGATCTGGTGGAAGCGGCAATATTTGGGGTCTTACGGTTGGAAGGGTTCCGTGGAGGAAGAGGCCACTTGAGGGGTAGTCCGTTGGATCTGGTTAAGAACTAGCCCCAGGGGAGTAGTGAGGGGGGTATATTGCTCGAACCGACCGAATGCAGTTGGTCTTGGGGCCGGTCGGCGAGGGTCGATCGGCATAGCGGGATGTTTGGTTATGATCTGGGGCGTTCTTGGGTTCTTGGTCTTTCCTCTTTTTCTCTGGGGGCGGATATTTAGTTGTGGAGTCTTCTTGGCGGCTAGAGAATCCTCGGCGTTCATGTACTTTTGGGCTTTAGAGACAAAGGCGCCATGGATGTTGGGGGTTCTTGGAGAGGAGAAGAGAAATCGGATGACCATGACCCGGCCATGAAGGCGGTGAGGATGACTTTATCGTCATTTTGGTAACTTGTAAGGCCGGTGTTGAAGCGAGTGACAAAGGCTGTGATGACTCCCCTCTGTCGGCGGATGTTGAGGAGTTGGGTCGCCGGACGTCGTGGCGTTGGGCCCGATGAAGTGGCTCGGGAAGAGTCACTGCGGTGTTGAAATGTGGAGACCGAATCTGGTGGCAACTGACTGAACCATAGCCGAGCCGACCCCTTCAGTGTCACAGGAAAGGCTCGGCACATGATTTCGTCAAGGAAGGCATGGGGGATCATGAGTGTACGGTAGGTCTCCAGGTGGTCCGCGGGGACGCTTGTTCCATCGAAGGGTCGATGGTAGGCATTTTGAACTTGGGGGTAGGGCTTGTCTCGGATGGAGGCGACAAATGGGGAGTTCTTTGTAGTGGAGGGCTTATGTTGGATGTTCTGCATGACCCCTTGGAGTTGGAGTTTCATGGCTCGGAGTTCAGCGTCCCAAAGGGGAATGTTGTCACCACCAGAGGGAGATAGATGTTGGACGCTGCTAGCTTCTCCCTCGGGGGCTGGGGCTATGATTGATGGGCGTGGGGGTGGAGGAGGAGGATGTATATGTGGGTGAGGGGGTTGCAAGCCCCCCGAGTTGGGAGGATTGGGTTGTGGGACAGTATGGCCTGGAACTTGTTCTGGATGGGGTGGAATATCTGGAGGTGGTGGAGGAATAGGGAGGTTCCGTTGGAAGCGAGCGTTTATTAAAACTGGTTTTGTTCGGCCATACGGTTAATGCTATTGGTGAGCCCGATGAAGTACTGTGGTGGGTTGTTCGGATTGGGAGGGTCGGTCTGGTGATCGGCAGTGTTATGGTGGGAAGCCATGGATCTGGTCGTTACTATGCACGTGACGGATGAGGTGAAAAAGGTTCTTTGGCAAAGGGTCTCGTGACAATGAACACAATGGCGCTGCGGACGAACCGGTTTCCACGAGGCGCCAACCGATGATCTGATGAGTCCTCGTGAATGGGCTAGACCGATCCAAGCTCCTCAAGCCTTTGGATAACACGCAAGCAAGTTCAATCGAGGCAGGGGTAGTCCCGGTGAACCCTCCGGTGTATGAATTAGAGAAGGTGATGGACCGAAATGTAGAGAGAGAGAGAGATAGGGGATGGAAAACTTAACCTTCTTCTTGTCTTCGAGCTTTGCATATATCCTCTCGTAATCATTTCGCTGTCTCAGCCGTTCTGACCTTTTTTGCCGAAAGCTTGCGCCGTGGTTCGTCTCGTTCAGGGTGAGGGGGCACCATTCCGGCTGAGGGGTGTTGTCGCAATAAATGCGGTGATGGGTTGCATTAATGGTGATGCGCTGTGGCAATAACTGTGCAGATCTTTGTCTGCTGACATGGCCTGTTCTGCACCCGCCACGTGTCCGAGCATCATTGGCCTTTCCTGCTCAGTTGGCCTCCAGCTGTACCGGGTTTTACTGACCGGGTTGTGTAATGGGATCTAGATGGTGGGCTTGGGTTTACTCATGGTGGGCCGTGGTCCTTGTGGGCCTATCCCTGTCTTGTGGGCCTATCCCTGTCGATATATATATTAAATTTTTTTTTTTTTGGTACATAATTTGTGAAGGATATTAGATATAATTTATATTTGTTATAGTAAAAGAAGGAAAGGAAACAAAATGTGTCAGACTCAAGCACCTACCAAAATTATAATATAATTAAATACATAGAATTTTCAATTCAATATTAAAAAAAAAAATCATTTTGTTTTTTTTTAAAAAGTGGGTTCAAATTATAAAGATACTAATTTTAAAATTATTTTTCGTCAGTGGAAAGTTCACGGAGAAAAGAAATGAAAGTTTATCTCAAATTCCTTCAACTCCCGTAGATGATTCTGTCATTTTATTTATTTTTTATTCGGAAATAAAATCAATGAAAATTTTTTTAAAATCACTGATTGTTTCTCATTTTTACCCAAAACAATTTTTGACAACTAGGCAATGAGTTGTTTTTGGTAAAGTTTTTTTTTTTTTTTTGAGGTAATATTTTCTATCAGATTAATCATCTAATATATATTTATCAGAGTGCGCAGCGGATAGCTTGCACATATGACAAATTTCGAGGACAAAATTTTAAAAGGAGGAAAGATTGTAACAACCCAGATTTTTAATTATTCTGTAGAATTTATACTAATATTATTTAATCACGGTTAGGAAAATATATAATTTATTATATATTACTATGTGTAATTTTGTAAAACAATATAATTATTAAAAGTTTAGGGATCAAAATATAAATAAATAATTAATTTACTGTTGGTATGTAATAAAGTATAATTTAATTAAGAATTAAATTATTTATATAATTATATTAAAAACTTGAGTCAAAATATAATTATTTTAAATATTTATATAAGATAAATATAAATCTATATAATTATGAATTAAATCTTGAGAAAGATATGCGTTGGCCACGCGCTAGCTAACCAATGGCCTCACCTCCCTGTAAATAGGGAGGTGATTAGCTGGGCGAAGGAAAAGAAAAGAAAAATGAGAAAGAAAGAAAGAGAGGAAGGAACGGAAAATGAAGGAAAAAAATAGTGGAAGTTGATAAGGCTTTTAGTAATAAAAAGAAAGAGTGATATATTAAAGTTAAGATGATTTATATTATATCTTGAGTCACCATAATGTATTTTGTATATGTTTTGACTTACCATATTTATTTTATACAAGTTATGTTTTGTAAACTATTATAAATTATATAAATATTTCAATTACGTGGTTTAATTTTTGAACACTATTTGTTTAAAATGAAACTCATGGATATGTTTGTTTATATATTAAAGAATATTTGACTATGACCTTATAAACAATTATGTTTTGTAAGTACCACCACGGGAGTCTCACGCCTTGGGGGACTTAAATAACTATTTGCCTTTGTTTGACCATTTTGTAGTCCTCTGTGTGTCATAGATCTATTGACCTCTGTTCTGTGCGGAACAAAGTGCTGTGCGGAGCTAAGTGCTACACTATTGTGGGAGCCACCTCTAGAATCCGTACGAGCCACCTCTTGAATCCGTACCTCTGTTCTGACTGTCACTTCAGTGACCTCTGTTCTGTTCTGTTCTGTACCGTGGTTATGGTTATTTATTTACATAATCTCAGTTTTGCTACTTAAATGACTCTTTGTTCAGATTAAGCTTTTGCCACTTAAATGATTTATTCACCAAATTGAGTTATGTAAATGTTTCGGCCTAACTAACTATTCATAGTTATTTCACGTCCCTTATACTTTTGATATAATATTTTGCACTCTGCCATGTGCTTATAGTTGTTTACCAATTTTCAAGAAACATTGCAATTCTGAAATAGCTATTGGAAAGTCTTAGACGCAGGGCTGCGGGATAGATACATACAACACGTTTATGATATTTTTCTATGTAAATATCGGTCTTTTTGGTCAATACATTTTGTAATAAAAATAGAAGCTTCAATGATTATTTTGGTATCTTCATTTAAATATTACTTCCACTTGTGTTTATTAATTTATTTAAGAATTGGCTGGAAGTAACCTCAGTTACTGGCCATTACGATACTTAACCCTTGGATACGAGGATTGAGTCGTGACAACTCCACCCTTAGAGCTCATTTAAAAATTGACTATTCTAAAAGTTTTTTAATTTTTCAAGAAAATATATATATATATATATATAGATAATGATTTGACAATATGCAGTGAATTTTTAGTTTTTCTTTTGACTAAAAATCTATACTCTCAAACAAAGCCTTAATATAAAATATCAACTACACAATGTATCTTCAACTAATGTTATAAAAATAAAAATCTATACATAATTTTTATATATAATATGTCTCATTATGAGTCCTTCACTTCAAAACAAAATATGATTAGAGATGGATTTATTTACAATAATGGTAATGGCACATCATTTTTCTCAAATTTTGTATGAATAGAATTTTTCAATATCTTTTGTGTACTTTTTTGTGTTATATATTTAGGAGTCGGCACTGCTACGTAGCTCGAATATCACGGCTCGAATGACTCAAAAATAATCTCTTACCGGTAAGAGATTATTTTCATAGGCAAAAAAATAATCTCTTACCGGTAAGAGATTATTTTCGAGCCATTCGTGCCACACTTTTTCGAGCTACGAGGAATTTCCCTTTAGGAGTAATGTTATACTAAAAATTTTTTAGTACTATTTTTAGTGTACTTTCTCATGTGCGAATATTATATTAGAAATAAATATGAGTGATGTGATCCATTATATAAAAATGGCTACTATATATTACATATATATATATATATATATTTACATTTTTATATCATCTGATATATGACACTATATTATTTATTTTCATTATTTTCTTAATGATAGTTTCTAAATAATCTATATTTATTGATATGGGTCCTATTTTTTTGTGTGTCAAACAATAAGAAAATGAGATAAGAAACATAATTACATATTATTGGCATTTTTAATTCACTCATTCACTCAATAATGGTAACAGACGTAATAAATTAAATACATTACGATTATTAGATCGATATTTTTATTATCTATCTATCTATATCTATATATTAAGGAAAAGGGTCTTTTAAAACCCAAGGCTTGTGGAACCTCCAACATGCCAATCCTAATTTCCTGATTTTTTAATATTTTTTATATATTAAGGAAAATGGTCTTTTAAAACCCAAGGCTTGTGGAACCTCCAACATGCCAATCTTAATTTCCTGATTTTTTAATATTTTTTTAAAAAAAAATTGACTTGGTGATTGGTGATTGGTTCAAAGATTGTAATAATTACACTATTGATTACAATAAAAACTTAATTTATAATAATTACACTTATTAAATGAATAACGCAATAAATGAAATCCTAATTTCCTTACTTTTGCATCCCCAAATAAATAAATAAACACTTATTAAATTCTTTCAAACTCCTCGGTCAAACCCCATGTATTTAATTTATATATTATGTAATTATTGTGTAAATGCCTCTTAAATAAATAAATAAACACTTATTAAATTCTTTCAAACTCCTCGGTCAAACCCCATGTATTTAATTTATATATTAAAAAAAATGAAAACAAATATAAATATCTATAATTATCCCGTGCATAGCACGGGTGATAGGCTAGTACTATATATTAAGCAAAAAGGGATTTTTAACCCCCAACGCTTGTGGGAGCTCCAATATCTCAATCCTAATTTTCTAATTTTTTGATTTAAAAAAAAAAAAAACCTCAACATTTATTAATTTCTCCCAATCCCCATGCCTTTTGGGAGATTTGGTCAAAACCCCCTCAAAATTAAACTTTAATGCATTAAAGACTAGTATAAACAAAATTTCTTGAAAATTTCAACACATCTATCTATCTATATTATATTATCTATATCTATATCTATATCTATCTATCTATCTATCTATATCTATATCTATACTATATATTAAGCAAAATTATGTTTTTAACCCCTAAGGCATGTGGGAGCTTCAATATTCCAATATGAATTTTTTAAATTTTTTATTAAAAAAAAAACTCAATATTTATTGATTTGATCAAAATCCCCTGATCAGTAATTATTAACTTTTTCTAATCTACATGTTTTTCCACATGCCTGCATTTATTGATATAATCACCTGATCAGCATTTAAAATCCTCTCAGACAAATAATTATAGATACAATCCGTATATAGTTACTCCAGTACCCTTTTCAACTTCTTTCATACATTATGGTTAGTAATAAGATTGTTAAATTATTTTTATAAAAAATCTTAAAAAACATAATTTATATATTAAAAAAATCTAAAATTAATATAAATATCTATAATTATCTCGTGCATAGCACGGGTGATAGGCTAGTACTATATATTAAGTAAAAAGGGGTTTTTAATCCCCAAGGCTTGTGGGATCTCCAATATCATAATCTTAATTTTCTAAATTTTTGATTTAAAAAAAAAAACTCAGGATTTATTAATTTCTCTGCATCCCCATGCCTTTTGGGAGATTTGGTCAAAACCCCCTCATAATCAAACTTTAATGCATTAAAGACTAACATAAATAAAATTTTTTGAAAATTTCAACACATCTATCTATCTATATTATATATATATATATATATATCTATACTATATATTAAGCAAAAAAAGGTTTTTAACCCCCAAGACCTGTGAAAGTTTCAATATTTCAATCTAAATTTTTTATTAAAAAAAAAAAACTCAACATTTATTGATTTGGTCAAAATTCCCTGATCAGCACTTAAAATCCCTTCATATAAATAAGTATAGATATAATCCGTGTATAGTTACTGCAGTACCATTTTTAACTTTTCCATACACTATCATTAGGGATGAGATTGTTAAATTATTTTTATAAAAAATCTTAAAAAACATAATTTATATATTAAAAAAATCTAAAACAAATATAAATATCTATAATTATCCCGTGCATAGCACGAGTAATAGGCTAGTATAGATAATTGTAAATATATTAAGAAAAATGGAGTTTCTAAACCCCAAGCCTTATGGGAGCTCCAATCTTTCAATCTTAATTTTCTAAATTTTTTATTTAAAAAAAAAGACTTCAGCATTTATTGATTTGGTCAAAATTCTCTGATCAGCATTTATTACCTTTTTCCAATCCACATGCCTACATTTATAGATTTGGTCAAAATCTCTTATTAGCATTTAAAATCCCCTCATACAAATAATTATAGATACAGCCCATGCATAGTTACTGCAGTAGTTTTTTTAATTTTTCTGTACACTATGATTAGTGATAAGATTGTTAAATTATTTTCATAAAAAATCTTAAAAAACATAATTTATATATTAAAAAAAATTAAAACAAATATAAATATCTACAATTATCCCGTGCATAGTACGGGTGATAGGCTAGTTAATAATTTATATGAAACACCCTTCAAAATGAATGAATTGAATCATTAAAATACAGCTGTTGGAAATAGTACCCTCCAATTAAATTATAAACCGGTGAGATAACTGTGACAACCCGTATTTTTGAGGTATTAGTATTTAGTGAATGGTATTGATGATTTATTATGATAATTTAGTAGTAAGATTTTTAGATAAGAATTTAATTTTAAATTATTTATTTGTATTTATCTCATCCTTTTTATATCTATCATATTATTATTTATTGTTATATAATTAATCTTCTCCACAATTTCCCATGAAAAAGAAAAAAAAAATATGGAACAAATAAACAAACCGTGGGCTGCCCACAGATCCCTCACTTGCCAAACCAAACCCACCCTTCAATCCTTTTACCTTTTTATTTCTTTTGATTTTTTAATCTTCTATCATTTCATCATTTCAATTGTTTTAATATTTTTTTCCTCCCCTTGATTCCTATATAAACGGATAGAGTGATGGACTTCTTCACATTTCCTCATTCTTCATTCGACTCTTTCATTCTCATAAATTATATAGAGTGGAAATATTAAGTTTAGATATGGAAATATTTGGAGTAAAAATAAATATTTTTTTTAGAGTTGTAGATTTTATTTAAATTATACATACTTTATGTTTTAGAAGTTTGATCAAAATTATTTTTGGAGATCCATGGAGCAATTTTAGATTTATGGTGACGGAGATAATTATTTTGAGGTAAATTCGGATTGTATACAATATGCTCTATTTAAATCTCTTTGCAAAGAGTTCTCTTATTTTAAATTATCCTCAAGTTGAAATCTACTTGATTATTGTGGTAAAATCATTTGTTGTCGAATCGTTGATATTCTGATCATTTGGTAAAATTCTCTACAAATATTTCTGTGTTAAAATAGTGATTTGTCTGACTGAATGACATGAAAATACTCCGTACGTGGATCGATTGAATCTTATTAATTGTTTACACCAATATGCCCGGATAAGCGTGGAGCTTGGGTGAGGTGGGTGAATAAATGAATTTATTCACTGGTCATGTACTGAGTAGGACCGGGTATTTGGTCCTAGATAAATTCTGGTTGATTTGTTGTTCAATTTGGTAAATTGCTTGATTATCGTATCGTTGATTTAATGTCATAAATTGTTGGATTCCTGTTAATTTGTTCTTGTATCCGAGCCTTGTATTCCTGTCGTATTGTATACTTCCCGAATTAATTTATTTTTTAAGTGCAGAGCAGATTTTAGCGGAGCTCAAAATTGAGATTAAAAAGATTTATTAATATAGAGATTTGGGACCCACCACTGTGATTATTAAATTTGGAGATAGTTGTAATATTATTTATTTTGGAGGTGATTAGAATATTTGGAGGATATTGTACTATTTAGAGACGATTTTGTAGTTATTATTTTTGGGAGCAAAACTTGTATATTTTTTTGAGGCTATTTTAGTGTATTTAACGACCCGGGAATGGGGCGTCACAAAATGGTATCAGAGCGTAGGGATTAGGTCTTATATGGGATCTATTGGATGGTGAGTAGAACGAAAAAAAAAAAGGGGTTGATATTTTATGAAAAAAAAAAAAGGTTCATTTTTATATCAGAGTGCGCAGCGGAACCCTGTTATTTGAAGTTTTAGTTGAGATTAAATTTTGGAGGATTACGGATTGAAATTTCGAGGACGAAATTAATTTAAGGGAGATAGATTGTGACAACCCGTATTTTTGAGGTATTAGTATTTAGTGAATGGTATTGATGATTTATTATGATAATTTAGTGATGAGATTTTTAGATAAAAATTTAATTTTAAATTATTTATTTACATTTATCTCATCATTTTTATATCTATCATATTATTATTTATTGTTACATAATTAACCTTCTCCACAATTTCCCATGACAAAGAAAAAAAAAATATGGAACAAATAAACAAACCAACCAAACCCACCCATCAATCCTTTCACCTTTTTATTTCTTTTGATTTTTTTAATCTTCTATCATTCCATCATTTCAATTGTTTTAATATTTTTTTCCTTCCCTTGATTCCTATATAAACGGATAGAGTGATGGAGCTCTTCACATTTCTTCATTCTTCATTCATTATCTTCATTCGACTCTTTCATTCTCATAAATTATATAGAGTGGAAATATTAAATTTAGATATGGAAGTGTTTAGAGTAAAAATAAGTATTTTTTTTTTAGAGTTGTAGATTTTATTTAAATTATACATACTTTATGTTTTAAAAATTTGATCAAAATTATTTTTGGAGATCCATGGAGTAATTTTAGATTTATGGTGACGGAGATAATTATTTTGAGGTAAATTCGGGTTGTATACAATATGCTCTATTTAAATCTCTTTGCAAAGAGTTCTCTTATTTTAAATTATCCTCAAGTTGAAATCTACTTGATTATTGTGGTAAAATCATTTGTTGTCGAATCGTTGATATTCTGATCATTTGGTAAAATTCTCTACAAATATTTCTGTGTTAAAATGGTGATTTGTCTGACTGAATGACATGGAAATACTCCGTACATGGATCGAGTGAATCTTATTAATTGTTTACACCAATATGCCCGGATAAGCGTGGAGCTTGGGTGAGGTGGGTGAATAAATGAATTTATTCACTGGTCATGTACTGAGTAGGACCGGGTATTTGGTCCTAGATAAATTCTAGTTGATTTGTTGTGCAATTTGGTAAATTGTTTGATTATCGTATCGTTGATTTAATGTCATAAATTGTTGGATTCTTGTTAATTTGTTCTGTATCCGAGCCTTGTATTCCTGTCGTATTGTATACTTCCCGAATTAATTTATTTTTCAGATGCGGAGCAGATTTTAGCGGAGCTCAAAATTGAGATTAAAAAGATTTATTAATATAGAGATTTGGGACCCACCACTGTGACTATTAAATTTGGAGATAGTTGTAATATTATTTATTTTGGAGGTGATTAGAATATTTGGAGGATATTGTACTATTTAGAGACGATTTTGTAGTTATTATTTTTGGGAGCAAAACTTGTATATTTTTTTGAGGCTATTTTAGTGTATTTAACGACCCGGGAATGGGGCGTCACAATAACATGAATGCGTGATGGGTTAACATTGTCATTCTACTAGCGGGTGACACACGTAATACGTGTGCAATTCAGATAAGTAAGAATAAAAATAACTAACAAAGAAATTGGTATCATCTATACTATATATTAAGCAAAATGGGGTTTTTAATCCCCAAGGCTTGTGGGATCTCCAATATCCTAATCTTAATTTTCTAAATTTTTGATTTAAAAAAAAAAAACTCAAGATTTATTAATTTCTCTACATCCCCATGCCTTTTGGGAGATTTGGTCAAAACCCCCTCATAATCAAACTTTAATGCATTAAAGACTAACATAAATAAAATTCCTTGAAAATTTCAACACATCTATCTATCTATATTATATATATATACTATATATTAAGCAAAAAAAGGTTTTTAACCCCAAGGCCTGTGAAAGTTTCAATATTTCAATCTAAATTTTTTATTAAAAAAAAAAACTCAACATTTATTGATTTGGTCAAAATTCTCTGATCAGCATTTAAAATCCCTTCATATAAATAAGTATAGATACAATCCGTGTATAGTTACTGCAGTACCATTTGTAACTTCTCCCATACACTATCATTATAGTGATGAGATTGTTAAATTATTTTTATAAAAAATCTTAAAAAACATAATTTATATATTAAAAAAATCTAAAACAAATATAAATATCTATAATTATCCCGTGCATAGCACGAGTAATAGGCTAGTATAGATAATTGTAAATATATTAAGAAAAAGGGAGTTTCTAAACCCCAAGCCTTATGGGAGCTCCAATATTTTAATCTTAATTTTCTAAATTTTTTATTTAAAAAAAAAAACTTCAGCATTTATTGATTTGGTCAAAATTCTCTGATCAGCATTTATTACCTTTTTCCAATCCACATGCCTGCATTTATAGATTTGGTCAAAATCTCTTATTAGCATTTAAAATCCCCTCATACAAATAATTATAGATACAGCCCATGCATAGTTACTGCAGTAGTTTTTTTAATTTTCCTGTACACTATGATTAGTGATAAGATTGTTAAATTATTTTTATAAAAAATCTTAAAAAACATAATTTATATATTAAAAAAAATTAAAACAAATATAAATATCTACAATTATCCCGTGCATAGTACGGGTGATAGGCTAGTTAATAATTTATATGAAACACCCTTCAAAATGAATGAATTGAATCATTAAAATACAGCTGTTGGAAATAGTACCCTCCAATTAAATTATAAACCGGTGAGATAACATGAATGCATGATGGGTTAACATTGTCATTCTACTAGCGGGTGACACACGTAATGCGTGTGCAATTCAGATAAGTAAGAATAAAAATAACTAACAAAGAAATTGGTATCATAATATATATATATATATATATATTGCCTAAGTGGTAAAAATATTTTTAATGAAATCCAAGGTATTGGGTTCGAACCAAACCTTGTTCGTGTCTTTGAATTATAATTTGATATTTTATGTTAGATAAAACTGTCATGTGGCAAGACGTGAACACCAAGTATTCCCTTGATAATAGTATAAATAGATAGATAAATAAATGTTTCCAATAGGAATCTATTCTCTAATAAAGGATTGTTTAATCATCAATAATCATATTAATAATTAGCTACCCCTTCTATTCCAAAATAATAGTGGCTTTTGGGTGTAAGAAGAAGAAGAAAGGTTAAGTATAGGGTAATAAAGATATAAGGAATTAAATTGATGGTGTAAGTAGAATTTCTCTTTTTTTCATCTCATATTTTGTTTAAAAGTCAAAAAGTTATCAAAATAGTATATTCCCAAACTTAAAAAATATCACAAATTTAAAAAGTCAAAATAGCTTATTACTAAAAAAAAATTTCTACTTTTTACACGTCTTTTTATAAAAAAATTAATTAAAATAATCAAAACAATTTTCAAATGCTCAGATGCTAGGAATCACCTGAAAGATTTCAAAAATATCTTATTCACCCGAAAAAAAAAAAAAAAAGATTTCAAAAATATAAAATTTATTAAAAATAAAATTTTATATCAAATTATGGTATTTAAAATTTTATAATATTTATAAAATAAAAATTATGTCGTAGTAAGATTTTACTATTTTTTTCAAAATAATTTAATATTAAATATAAATCATAATTAATTAATATCAATTTAAAAAAATTTAATAATATTTCCTAAAGGCCTTTAATATAAGGAAAATGATATAAGAAAAAGACTGATATGATCACTTTCAATGCAGCTAACATTGAGGATTCAGGCCGAAAAAAAAAAAAAAAAAAACATTGACGATTCAGGATCTTGAGTCCCAGCCCAGTTGAACTTATGAATCCAAGACTCAATTTTGTATTTTTTAAAAATTTTATGTATAAATAAATTTAAGAATAAAATATAGGCACAATCTTAGACTAAACCAAACTAAAAAAACACTACCTCAAGTATTAAACCCAACCCAATAAGCAAAGACACCGTCTGAGTAATAGTACATAGAACTATAAAAAAATATATTATATTCAACTTTTCGGTTTTACACTTAAAATGAGTAAGAATCTGAAACAAATGTTTTTAGAAAAGTGTTCAGGTGTGTAAGATACATATCACATGTATTTGTATAAATTTTTATAAATATATTTATCTCACAAAATAATATAATTTCTTACAAATATATATAAGTAGCGATTTTTTAAATTTTTATGAGTTAACTTTTGTATGTTTGTAAAAATTAACGCGATTTTATAAGGTAACTTACATATATTTGTAAAACCTTACACAAATGTATACGATAGGCACTTGTACATTTAAAAATTACCCTTGTTTTTATATTATTCTTATGTAAATGTGATGTTTATTTCAGCCAGTAGTCAAACCAATTGAAGGGCGGTGGTGTTGAGCCTCCGTGAGCCCACTGCCGTAGCCACCTCAATAATTTAAACGGTAAGTTACACTTTACCCTCTTAAAATTTTACCCATTTTTTATTTTGGTCTTATTTGATTTTTTTCACTTTGACCCTTCATGTTCGTAATCATTTTCACTTTGACCCTTCATGTTCGTAATCATTCTCGCTTTACTCATTTAACTAACTTTCATTCAAAAAAACTAACAGAATCTACCACATCACCAACATATTAGCTCAATGTGTGATATAAAAAATTTACTAAAGATGCAAAAAATGAAAAATAGAAAACATACAAAATTTCAAATTTATTCATAAACATTATTACATTATAGATGCATCTAGATTAGATGCACCTAAAAAAAAAAAAAAATAACTAAAAAAGAAAAAAATTTACTAATGACAAAAAAATAAAAAAATAAATAAATAAACTGACTCAAATATCTGTATTGTCGATTTTGAAATAAAAGCTTTACTATCATTTTTTTTTTCCATCTTTAGTGAACTTTTTTTTTCTTTTTTTACTTAATTTTTTTTTTATTTTTTAAGTGCATCTAATTTAGATGCATCTATAATGTAATAATGTTTATGAATAAATTTGGAAAAAAAAAAAAAAAGTTCACTAAAGACTAAAAAAAAAAATTCATTTTTTTTTTTGTTTTTTATTTTTTTGCGTCTTTAGTAAATTTTTTACATCATACATGGAGCTGATGTGTTGGTGATGTGGTAGATTCTATTAGATTTTTTTGATAGAAGTTAGCCCAAGAGTAAAGTAGAAAGGATTGCCAACATAAAAGGCCAAAATGGAAAGAATTGCAAACATGAAGGGCCAAAGTAAGAAAAATTAAACTTAAAGGGACAAAGTGAAATTTTAAGAGGCAAACTGTAATTTATCCTAATCTAAATCATCAAGATTATAGGATTTTCCGAATAGTTCACCAATCGAAAATATGGATTAATTAAACACCTGTAAATACATAATCAAATTACATTTATACTTAAAATAATAGATGGTCTATTCTATTAATTAGATGATTACAGTTATTTGGTTAATTTAATTTTTTTTTATAAATATTTAAAAAAATTATCATTTAAAAGACTACAATTATTAAAATGAATCTAGCAATAAAAGATTACGAAAGCGAAAAGTACGGAAGTAGAAGCAAGCCTCATCCTTTTTGTAATTAGATTTTGGGAAAATTATATTAAAAAAAAAATCATTGTAAATAAATAAAATTTTTATTTTTAATTTTGTCAATTTAAATCTTGATTTTTTTGGGGGGGTTGAAATATTTATCTATTCCATTAAGTAAAATTAATCAAAAAATAAGTATTTTAATCATTAAACTCAATAAAAATAAATATTTTAGATATTTTTTATATACCTATATTAAGTTTAACAATTAAAATACTATTTTTTCGATTTTAGTTAACGAAAATAGATAAATAAATAAATAAATGAAAAGATTAAAATTTAAATTGATAAAATTAAAATTTTATTTTGTTATCATTGTTAAATTTGGAAATGTTTTTATAATGATCAGTTAGATTTTTGTTAGGAAATTTTTTTTTTCTTTTTCTTTCACTTTTTTTGTATTATTAACCTAATTAAACTGAGATTTAATGTTAATTTTTAATTTATTATATACTTTAGTGAAACTCTAGTTTATTATCGCATCATTAAAATATATTTAGGGATCTTAAATATGAATCTCTTCTTCTGTTACGTTGCATTATTCAGCATGTGGTTCACGCGGAACCACGCAGTGACCAACAGCGGCCACGTGCTCCGATGAAAAATAATATACACCACTTTTGAACCTAGTATTCCTGCTTTGGCTTTTGTTTATGAAATTAAATAATATACACCACTTTTCAACCAACTATTCCTGCTTTGGCTTTTGTTTATGGACAACGTTTGGAGTCCGGATCCCCTATTTCCTCTCTCTCCTCACTTCTCTATTTGCAATGATAGAGGTGTACTCTAGCATGATCCAATAGTGGAGATATATGAACAAATTTTTTTTTTAAATAATTAAATCTGAACTGTTAGATTATTTTAAAGTGCATCTTTATATTTATAATGATAGAGATGTACTCTAACATAATCTTTTTTTTTTTTTTGAACATTACTCTAACATAATCCAATAGTGGAGATATACTAATAATTTTTTTTTTAAATAGTCATATCTGAACTGTTAGATCATTTTAAAATGCATATCTCCTGTTACAAATAAGAAAAATAAAAAATAATAATAAGTGGAGGATCCTAATTCAAACGTATGAACCTAGTATTCCCTTTTGTTTGCGGCCCCGCTTATTCATTAGATGGTCCAAATCTCTAATTTGACCCAAAATAATAATAATAATAATAATAATAATAATAATAATTCTCAACATAAAATAAATAATAAAATATAATTAAAAATTCTCTTCTTTTTTTACTGCAATTACGGAGCGATCATATTTAGCAATGAAAATTGTTAAAATTAGGCTTTGCAACAAAATGAAAGATGATTTTCTTACATACTCTTTGCTTATGTACGCTAAAAAAGAAATTGCTAAAAATTTTACCACGAAATCAATCATTAAAGACTTTCGAAATATTAAAAAAATTTGAATCCCACTTTGATAAATGATTGAATTAAATAATGGGTTTTCGGCAACTTTTATTTGAAATTAAAGTGGGACTCAACAGTCGATTGAGGTGGGTCTGAGTGCTTTTGTATTGTCTTAAGTGAGAATATTACGATACAAAAATAATAAGTCGAACCCATTGAGTTGTGAATAAAAATTGTCTCATAAAGTGGGTATCAGCAAAATTAGCTTTAGATTTGAATTTAGTCTTGGTTTGGACTGGACCTAGACTTGTACTTGCATATGTGTTGGGCTTGGTCTTAGACTTGGACTTGGACCTAGACCTAATCTTAAGCTTTGGGCTGAGCTGTGTTGGGCTTAATTTGTGCATGTATTTGAGATTGTGCTTGAATCAGGTTGTGACCCAACACTCATATCCATTTTGCAACCCATTTAGTTTAATTCTCAAAACTTATGCATTATATACATTTTTTGATTTATGTAATAGTTTTGGAGTTTTGAACATTTGTAACTCTAGCCCTAATTGCTAAAGTTGATGACATTTGATGACCTCATTAATGTTAGCCTTCATGGCTAGGGCTCTCTCCTACTAGTATAAATAGAGGCATTTCTCATCTAACTTAATAGGTTGTTTTTAGAGAGGTTTTGTGATGGAAAATGATATGGTGTTTTGAGATAAAAAGTTAGAGATGATTTTTTACACCAAAGACAAATTTTCCTATCTTCTTTTGTTAGTCTTTTCTTTGGTTCTTATTAGAGAGAATACAGCCACTGTCAAGTTCGTCAAAGTTATTCAGAAGGTGCTTCTACATTAGCTAGTTTCGACCGTCATATCTTGGGAGGCAGACGCTGGTATACATCCAGCACCCATCGAAAGGCGGTGAATCTGTTTTAAGGAAACTGTGGTATCACAGGGGTTTCGGTTTGCTTCTTTTCTTATTATTTGTCCTTTAATTTTTCAGAGTTTGGTTTAGCTCGACGAGTTCTAATCTTTAGTTATCCATGGTAATATTTTTTTCTTTTAGTAATGTAATCTAATTTATTTATGTATTTAGTTGTATCGTTTATTCTGTATTTCATTCTTTAATAAAAAAATTATTTAGTCATTTCTGTTTAATTTATTTTATATATTTTTATTGTATTATTATAGAAAAATACCAACAATCTTAAAACAGATTTTTATAAATAGTTTTTGATAAAACAATTTAGTTTTTATTATAATTTTATTGTCACGCCTCACTTTTTATGCCAACAGATACCATTACCAAATCATTTATTATAACACAATTTTAGAGATCATGCGCGGAAATTCAATACAATAATGAGTAATATTATTAAATGTTCTCTCATTCGAATATGAAACGAATGCAACATGAGTTAAAAATAAATAAATTTCTCGCAGGCTTACATCTTTTAAATTAAAAGAAAAGGTTTAACCCTTTTACATCAATGGCATTCGGTCTACAAATAAAAGGTCATGTGATCAACACATAAAGAAGATCCTCGATCTTGAAACACCTCTCGATGTTTACCTGAAAAATGATTAGCAACGTGAGAAGAACATAAAAATCCAGTAGGGATCCTAATATGATCCTAAACAATAAAACAAATACATCACACAAACCTGACATTAAAATAGATGCCTCATCAGATCAAGATACCGAGTATGCCAGTCAAAGTAGAGCAAGATGCAACTTTTGGCCCTGGTTCTAGTTTTGCTAAAAATTCACCCGTATCAAACACAAACCCTTGTTGACCTAAATTCTGATTCTGATATGACTCTCAAGTTTGAAAGGAATCGCTTCAATATTAAGACTCTCCCAAGATTGCATCACACATTTCCAAAGATTTCACATTTTGCACAAAAGCATTCAAAACACCTCTATGAGAGGTTAGAGTTTCCATGTCCTATATTTGACACAATCTGGGGTTTCACTACTTTAAGCAAGCAGTTTCACAAAATCTTGCATATGGGTAAGCATCCTATCTATGTTGGAATAGTCACTATAGCTTTATGATATGCAACTAAGCCGATTGGTCAAAAGGGGTACCTCGACAAGATTACCTAATATACCTCTCACACCAAACACCAAGAAGTGAAAGAAGGATTAAGCGATACAACAATAGTCCAGATCTGAGGGTTGTGTTTCCAACATGGCAGAGCCCATGACCGGCCAACCTTTTGGCAAACTTTTTAGGCAAGCCGTCCAAGAATAGTAGATGGAAAACATAGTGACTTAAGAGCACCAATGCAAATGTAATGCAAAGAACATATAAGTGTAGATAAAATTTCGCATCTTGAAGTTCGAGTCAAGTTCTCTAATATCCCCAGTAGAGTTGATAGAAGCTGTAGCTTGCTTTTCGTGCTTCTCGGAGGGGCTTAGTCTCCTTGGATACGATAGCCCTACAGTTCAGACTCCCATGGTTTTGAATCTGGTTTCAGGTTTCACAAGTGCAATGTGAAACGGATAAACACAAAAGAGTCCAAATTCAGCAAATCATTTTAGAAAATCAATTTTGAATCAAAGATGCCAAAAATGGACTACATTGCCAGATTTTAAAGTCGCTATCTAATTATTTTTGGGAAATTTAGGAAACCCGTGACTCGTGCCAAAGGCCATGTGTCCATCAACACCAAAGTGTCTTGGCTCGGGAACTTAGATATGAGAGGGGAAGGTCATGAATTGAGCACCCTATTTACCCGATCAAAGATCGGCCTCTACTAATTATGATGTGATTTTTATCTACATTATATGCTCTTGTTCCAGTTATTATGCTATCTTTACTATGTAATGCACACAAGTATAGACTAATTTCACAAAATTTGGAACGCTTTGATTTTATGTTTGTTTTGCAAAGTGTTTGAATATGTGCCACTCGAAAAAGTGATCTCATATGTATATTAATCAAATCATCCCAATTTTAGTGAAATAGCCTTCATCCACAGGCATTCAAACATGTATATCAACTAAGCACTTAGCCTCATGGTAAACATTCTTGATATGGCAACAATCGCACGTATGCAATATGCTAAAGCGAAAAATGCTTACCCAAAATATCCGAGGCGAGCCAAAAAAAAAGAAAATAGTTAGAAAGAATGCCTGATCCTCAACAATGCAATATGACTAATGCAACGCATACAACATACAATTAATAGGCTCGTCTATTAGCATGGCATGTGAGTCAATTCAAGGCATGCGGTAAAGCACGAATTTGAGTAAGGAATTTGAAATTGACTTGGATAAGTATGATGAGCCGAACTTTATGTGTGCAAACATGGATATGTACACATGGTAATGACATCAAATCAAAATATGATACTACATTCAACCATTGTAAGCAAGTAAATAAAAGGGAGAAAGAAATGGGGGTTGGAAGACATATACAATATTACAAGTGTGCCCTCATACAAGAGGGTTCGAATGAATGTCCTACTTAAACTAATTATTACAACATCAAATAAAGTAAACTACTTAACTAATTATTACAAATCTGAACTAAGCTAACTAAGTAATTACAACACATCAATTGACTCAAACTCGTTGTGTGATGATCTATGAATCAATGGGACAAAGTCTCAATGAATAGAAATAAAAGACCAACGAAACCTCCTCCCTATCATGGAGTTACCTCTCTAGGGAAGTGCTAGACATTGTTTCTCGAATCATTAACATCACTAATGAGTATGTAATGACTCGAGATGTAATAGGTTCAATTAACACCTGATTGAACCCAAACTAATTTTATTACTCTTGTTACTATTTTAGTCCAATTTTATTAGCCATTTTTATTACATTTCCACTCTTTAATCATTTTAGTCCAAAGAGTGAGAGTTATGTCCACTAATGAAGAGAAGTGTCAAACAAGAAGTTGTTATTGGCATGAGAAAGATGTAATGCCTTAGTAATGAACCTTTGAAGAAATTAAACCATTAAGCATGGAAGATCTTTTTCACATGCCTTAAACAACACTCGTTTGAAACGACTCTCAAACAAAGAAAACCAAGAAAAGATGGAGGTTGCAGAGATGATTATTACAAGTGTGAGCACATGTATGAAAGCTATCAACTTAAATAAGTTGGTGTCTAAGGCCTAAACTACCAAACCCATGAGGACTACAACAATACAAGCTTAATATTCAAATCATAAATGAAGTAAACACACTAAAACAGTCCTAAAACAGTAAAAATAGTGCTGGAAAATTGATTTGAAAAGCTCAAAAAGCAAACAAAATGAAAGAGAATTGAAGTTAGTAAGCAAGCCTAAGAAGGGGTGGCTAAACCCTCCACTTTTTGGACCTCAAAACCACATATTTTATCCTTTTAAAACTCTGAAAATCAGTGGCTAAAAGTTGAGAAAGAAGTGGGAAACACAAGGACAAAAGCTTAGAGAACGAGGTTCAAAGAAGGATGGTTAACCCCTTCACCTTTAGTAGCTTTAAGTCACAAGTTTCATCGCATAAAAACAGGCCAAAAATAGTATAAAAATAGCAAGAAAAGAGAGGGAAGAAGTAGTGTGAAGAAGGCAAAAGTTATACATCTTGAAGAAAGGATACTATTTAATTCACAAACCAACAAGTGATCACCCTCATGAGCTGAAATTTTAGCTTAAGAACCTCAGTAAGGAGCCTCAAATTTTTGGTTTGGGAAGTGTTGGTGTAGTGTATGTGTGTTGCAAGATAGAGAGAGTGAGTGATTAGCAAGTTTTGGAGCTTTGGTAATTTTTTCTAACCTAAATTAAGAGGGGTGGTCAAGTATATGTAGAAAAATAGGTGCCTCGGTTAGAAATATCTATATTAAGCTAGCTAGTGTAGTGCATGCACATGTGGGGACGTTGGCAACAAATATCTGTTCTGCAGGGAAACCTGGCCGGCCGGCTGACCGACCAGGTAGGGGACGACCGACCACCAATTTCTGGCCAATTGGCCACCTGTTGGCCAACAGGCCTTTGGGTGGTCAGCCTTGGAAAAGTTAGGTTTTAGCTCAAAGGAGGTGCAAGGTTCTAGGCTCTGAAACTCAGAGCTGAGGCTCCTTGCTGAAGAAATCGAACATTTGTATAGTGTAGTATTCATCATCGAGTGTTCAAAGTGCCGCGCCCAAGTCTTAAGGGCGGTTAAAAGTGGAGTGTCTACAGATAATAACCTATTTTTCTATATATATATATACTTGACCATCCCTTATGGTTTTAGGTTAGAAAAAATTACCAAAGCTTAAACTCTTGCAAAACACTCTACCTCACTCTATCTTACAACACACATACATTACCTAAACATTGCCTAAGCCAAAAATTTGAGGCTCCTTGCTGAGGTTCTTGAGCTCAAATTTCAGCTCTTGAGGGTGATCACTTGTTGGTTTCTGAATCAAAGAGTAACCTCTCTTCAAGATGTATAACTTTTGCCTTCTCTACACTACTTCCTCCCTCTCTTTTCTTGTTGTTTTTATGCTGTTTTTGGACTATTTTTATGGGCTAAAACTTGTGACTTAAAGCTACCAAAGGTAGAGGGGTTAACCACCATTTCTTGAATCTTATTCCATAAGCTTTTATCTTTGTGTTTCCCACTTGTTCCTCAACCTTTGGCCACTGATTTTCAGAGTTTTAAAAGGCCAAAACATGCGGTTTTGTGGTCCAAAAAGTGGAAGGGTTAGCCACCCCTCCTTAGGCTTACTTACTAGCTTCAATTCTCTCCCATTTTGCATACCTTTTTCTAGCTTTCCAAGTTGATTTCAGCACTATTTTTGGCATTTTTAGGACTATTTTAGTGTGTTTATTTCATTTATGCCTTGCATAGTATGCTTGTATTGTTGTAGTCCTCATAAATTTGGTGATTTAGGCCTTAGACACCAACCTATTTGAGTTAATAGCTTTTATTTTCATAGCTTTCATATATATGTTTACACTTGTAATACTCGTCTTTGCAACCTCCCTCCTTTCTTGATTTTCTTTCTTTTTTTTAAAGAGTTGTTTCAAACGAATTTTTTTTTAAGGCATGCGAAAGAGACCTTCCATGCTTAATGATTTAATCTCTTCGAAGGTTCATTACCAAGGCATTACATCTCTCTCATGCCAAGAACAACTCCTTGTTTGATACTTCTCTTCATTAGTAGACATAACTCTCATTTTTGGACTAAAATGATTAAAGAATTGAAAGGTAATTAAAAAGGGCTAATAAAATTGGACTAAAAGAGGCACACGATAATAAAATTGAGTTGGGTTCAATCGGACATTATATTGAGCCCATTGAGTCTTGAATCATTACATACTCTTAGTGATGTTAATGGTTCAAGAATCAATGTTTACCACTTCCCTTGAGGTAACTCCATGATAGGGAGGAGGTTTTGTTGATCTTTATTTTCATTCATTGAGCCTTTGTCCCATCGATCCATAGATCATCATGCAACAACCTTGTGACCATTGATGATTTGTGGATCAATTCTACTCCTCCCTTGATCAATTTCATGATAGGGAGAGGTAGAGGGGATAAACATCCCCTGGAAACACTCTGTTTTTGCTCTGTTTCCATTTTGTTATAGCAGGGCAGTACCAAAAATTAGTGGCCAACTGACCACCTCTTGAATCCAACTGACCACTTTCTTTGGCCGACTGACCACCTTTTATTGAGCAAACAGTGCCATTTTCATGGCAGAACAGAGTAGAGGTTGGGGTGAAAACAAATTAATTTTCTGACTGTGGACAGAACAATTTAGGCAGCAGAACAAAGGAGTTTCCAGGAGGATGTTCTCGATCGCACACGTGATTCTTTGGCTCTCGTTCAATTAGCTTAAATAGCTCTTAGATTAATGTGTTGTAAGTATTGTAATTAACTAGCTTTGAATTTGTAATAGCTAGTTCATTAATTAGTTAGCTTAATTCTAATATGTAATTAGTTTGTGTAGTTAATAATTAGTTAATTCAGACACTTGGACATTCAGACTCTCCTGCGCGAGGGCAAAATTATAATATTGCGTATGTCTTCCAACCCCCATTTCTTTCTTTCTTCTATTTACTTGCTTATGATGGTTTCCATGTAGTATCATATCTTGGTTTCATATCATTACTATGCGTATCATATTCATTTTTGCATGCATTATGTTTGGTTCATTATTCTAACCACATTGTCATTTCCTAAATTACTTGAATATGCGCTACCGCGTGCTTTGAGTTGAGCCATATGCCATTCTAGTAGCCGAGCCTATTAATCACATGTTGTATGTGTGGCATTAGTCATTTGCATTATTTAGGATTATGCATTTTTTCTAACTATTTTATTTATTTTGGCTCGCATCGACTATTTGGGATAAACATTTTTTGCTTTAGCATATTGCATGCGTGTGATTGTTACCATATCAAGCATGTTTCTCATGAGGCTAAGTACTTAGTTGATATATCTCTTGAATGCCGGTGGATGAATGTCACGACCCAAACTCGTCTCTATAGGTTTAGCATCGTAATCGGCCAATAATCCGTGATTACCAAAGGCCTCCTTATCAGTAATACAATAAACAGGGCTGACATAAGCCAATAGTCAATAAAATATTTCGTCCAATGAGCTGTGAAGATTTAAATGAACAAACAATTTATATATCTATATATACACTTAAGTCCATAATACACTTATGTACAAAACAAAACCATAAGCAAGGGAATTAAATGCCAATACCAAACATCAGTATTAACAAAGATCATAAAACGTCCTTGTCACTTAAACACATTTCAAAAGGGTGTAGCACGTCCCGCGGAGGGGCCTCGCTACTACAGTTCGGACTCCCTTTGTGTCACGGTTCTAAATCTGAACCAAAGAGTCCAACTCTGGCAAATCGTTTTGAGAAAAACAGATTTGTGAAAAGAAGTGCCAAACATGGACTGCTTTGCCAGATTACAGAGTCGCCACCTAAATATTTTAAAAAAAGGGGAAATTTAGGAAACCCTGACTCGGTGCCAAAGGCCACATGTCCGTCATAACCAAAGTGTCTTGGCTCGGGAGCTTGGGTACGATCGGGGAAGGTCAGCTATGAGCACCTTCGCCGGTCCGAAAGCCGGCCTCTACTAACCGTGATATCTTAATATGAAAACCTTAAGTGTTCTTATATCGGTTATTGGCCTAGAATTACTATGTTATCGTCTGACAAACAAATATAGACCAAATCGCCTAAGTTGGAACAAGACATTGCGTGTTTGTTTTGAAAATGATTTGCTACTCGCAAGTAGGCTAAAATGCAGGTTTTTGCCACCCCTCAAGTGGGCTTTTGGAAAAGATGATTTTGCCACTAACTAGTGGGCTTCAAAACTCACAGTTTTAATATGTTGTCCCAATTTAGGTAATTCAACCTCCATCCACAGGCATTCAAACAGTTTATCACATAAGCACTTAGCCGCATGTTAAGCATACTGTCATGGCAACATTCACACACATGCGGTATGCTAAAGCATGAAAGCTCACCTAGTACTCCAAGCCCAAAACAGAAGCTTATTAGAAATCCATGCATGGACCTAAGCATACTGAAATGTCTAATGCAGCACATACAAGGATGTAATCTAGACAGGCTCGGCTATCCTAGACATGGTATATGAAATGCTATCACATAGCACGTATTCAATTTTGGAATTTGAAAATTGCGATGCAGTTTGTATGATGTACCGAGCCCGGTGCATGTAAACAAATGCATGGATGCACGCATGCATTGCATAAGGTATGCTAATTTAAAATGCCCTAATCTACCCTTTAAGCGGGTAAATAAAAGGGTTAGAAAGAAGCGGGGTTGGAAGACATGCATCACACTCACCCACACTTATTACATTTTGCCCTCACTCGGAGGGACGAATAAATAAATAATCTGAGATCGAAGAATAAATGAATAAATAAATTATTACAAATTTCTAAATCTTGAAATTAAAGCATCTAAGTGAAATGAAATGGGGCCTCGGCCTGCCTTGAGATCTTGTGAATGATGCATGCCCGATGCCCGCCTTGCGAAAAAGCCCACACCTTGGCACTCTTGTCTCTGTTTTCTTGCTCTGCCTCTCCAAAAATTCTCAAAACTTCAGAATACCTTCCAAGAGGCCTGAAATACTCCACCGGCTGGGGGGAGAGATTACCGGCTGTTCTTATTGATCACCGGCTGCTTTCTATGTCTATCGGCACGAATAAAGTGCCGATCGGCACATTGAACTGCCGGCCGGCAGAAAGTTCCTGCAGCAGACAGATGACAGCAGCAGCAACAGACAGCAATGCATAGGCATGGTTTTTGGGCAAATGTGAGCATGTCCAACACCTCCTATCATGTTTTGGGACTCAAGGGGGTGTGGCTCTTGGTTCTAGGGCTATCAATTGTGCATTTGATGCATGATAGCCTAAGGAACCAAGATTGCTCATTTTAATGTAAATATGCATGCAACACAACAAATGAATACTAAGTCCCTATCATGTGGAAATCAAGGGTCTTAGTGACCAAGGATTGAGGTGAGTTACACCACTTGAAATGTGAACTCCCCTCAATCCTAGGCTTGGCTTGACAACCCCAAACCAAGCTATGAGATGCAAGTATGCAAGCAAGGCTCAAATGCAATGCAACCTATCATATTAAGCATGCTAAGAGCTAAAGTATGTAGGATACAAGTGGCATGCAAGATGGGCCAATTAACATGGAACTAACAAGCATACATTCAAGGCTATAGTGACCAAGCAAGCAACAATCATGAAATAAGCATGCAACAATGGACTTAAGCCATAGAGGGCAGCCCCCAAGCTCCCAAAAACAGTGGCAAAATGGATTGAAATCATGGATAAAATAGCATGCAAACACGCAAACTAAATGGCCCAAAACCAAGCCATGAACAAGAGGCTACCCATTACCATCAACATGACCACTCATGGCACATAGTGGACAACCAAGAACAGATTTTAAGCATGCAAAATAACACCCAAATCCCACATATTACAGCCCAAAATATACCCATCATGAAAGCATGCACAATGCTCTTTTAAGGCATAAAAGACCAACATTCTAAAGCATGAAGGAGATGATAAATGGAGTATTTGAACACGAAATAGGACTGAAATGTCACCTATAATGATGCCAAATCATTAGATCAAAACAAACTAAATATGCTAGAGCTCCATACAAGCAAGACTTACAAGCCCAAAATGCAAGACAACCACTTCAAGCACACCAAACATGACAAAATTAGTGACTCACAGCCCTCTAACATGGCAAAACAATGCTAGTATCTTCATGAAACTAAGCCAAAACATGCAAGAGTCATAACCTCAAAACATGGCATACAAGAGAGCATTTCAAAGGAGGTATGAGAAGCATGTTAGAGGCTACAATTCCAACCAAAAACAGAGATCAAACATGACCTAAAACACCCCCAAAAGCCCTGAAATGAAGCCAAATGCAAACATGCACACATGCTATGCCATGAGCTCAAAACAAAGGCAAATAAAGGACCAAAGGGAGAGGGGTGTCTCTCCCCTATTTGAGGCTCGAAAATATCATCCTCACCACTGAAAACCCACTGGTTTTCAGTGGTGAGAAGACCAAAGAACACCAAACAAAGAAGGCCTAAGAAAAAGGCACCAAAGATGGCCAAACAAGGCTCAAAGTGATGAGGCTTAACTCAAACCATAAAATGACCTTAATGAAGGTTCAAGAACAAGTAAAAACAAGACTTTTTTATCTTAAACACAAACTCAAAATCACAAAGTAAAGAGGGTAGAAATAGGTTGCAAGAATGGAAACTAAAGTAAAAAGCTCACCCTTGAAGATCCAATGAAGAACAAGTGGTCCAGCCCTCTCCTAGTGATCAAAATCAATCCAAGATCACACAAAACAAACCTCCAAGCCTCCCAATCTCGGAGCTAGGTGTAATAGTGTGTGTAATGGTGCAAAAGTGAGGTAAAACACACTATTTGGGGCCTCAAACACACACACAAGAGGAGAGAGGAAATATAGATATATATGGATGTATATCGAGAATGTATGTATAATCTGGTCTTTGCCCTAAAATTGCTAACCCCCAACCAAGGAGATGAATACAAGCTTAAATAGGCAACAAAAGGGCTCTAAGCTTAATGACTAAGTAAGAGCAAAGGGGTCAAAGGGTTCCTAGCTTCTAAGGGAAGCCAAGATAGCTGGCCAAGCTTCTCCAAGAAGCTTGGCCAGAGAATCACCCTTCTAGAAGCTTTAAGGGTGCAAAGGTGCAAAGGGTGCAATGCTATGCAGGGAGTGGTGATGGTGTAATCCAGTGGCACGGTGGCATGCACCATCCTCGAGGGGTTCGAGAAGGGTCACCGTCGGCCAAAAAGTCACCGGCACAAAAAGTGCCGACCGGCATCCTCTGAGGCCGATCGGCCAAGATTTGAATAAAATAGTGCCGGTGGCCACAAGGGAGAGCCGATGGAGGTGTGAGTCAGCCGGGGGGTTTTAGGGAGGGCTAACAAGTCTTCCCTACCCTCAAATGCAAACACACACAAGTCTTGGTGGAAAACCAAGCCTGAGAACAAACCGGTTAGCGATCCCGAGGCACGGTAGCGATCGGGACCTCCGGGAACTCAAAACGAACACAAACATGGATAATCACCGGGTGCTCAAGCGGTGATGTCCAAGTCTCGAGGACGGTCAAAAATGGGGTGTCTACAGTTGCCCCTCTTTGACAGAACTCGGAAGTCATAACAATGACGGGAGTGAATGTCAAAGCCCGGAGACGACCCATCTTTGACAAGGCCGAAGACTTGGACACGCATACAAGGCAAACAAGATATGCGCCCGAGGGCAGGGGCAAAATGCAACTGAAAATGCAAGAAGCCTAGCATAACTTTATGAAAATGCAAAGAAAGCTGTAATGAAGCACACATGCGACAGTTATAAGCTAACATGCAACAGTCTACACTACAATGCAGAAAGGGTGTAAGAGGATTATGGCATTCTCAATACGTCTCAACTCGGGAGATACAATACCTATGCGGCTCGTCCGGTTTCACCGGCCTCAAATGAGCTGTACATACAATATCGTGCCTGAAAAGAAAACAAACTTAACAGGTATGACACTGTTAGCAATATTCATGATAATGCAATCGAAAGTGCGTGACAACGCATTCAGTGTGTACAGAAAATTTGTAATTGAACACATGTCAGTAAAGCAAAGCACGCATACAATGCAATGTGTATAAAAGAGGTAATTGAACACATGTAAGTAAAGCAAAGCACGCATACAATGCAATGTGTATAAAAGATAATTGAACACATGTAAGTAAAGCAAAGCACGCATACAATGCAATGTGTATAAAAGATAATTGAACACATGTAAGTAAAGCATAGCACGCATACAATGCAATGTGTATAAGAGATAATTGAACACATGTAAGTAAAGCATAGCACGCATACAATGCAATGTGTATAAAAGGTGATTGAACACATATCAGTAAAGCAAAGCACGCATACAATGCAATGTGTATAAAAGAGGTAATTGAACACATATCAGTAAAGCAAAGCACGCATACAATGCAATGTGTATAAAAGATAATTGAACACATGTAAGTAAAGCATAGCACGCATACAATGCAATGTGTATAAAAGATAATTGAACACATGTAAGTAAAGCAAAGCACGCATACAATGCAATGTGTATAAGAGATAATTGAACACATGTAAGTAAAGCATAGCACGCATACAATGCAATGTGTATAAAAGGTGATTGAACACATATCAGTAAAGCAAAGCACGCATACAATGCAATGTGTATAAAAGAGGTAATTGAACACATATCAGTAAAGCAAAGCACGCATACAATGCAATGTGTATAAAAGATAATTGAACATGGTAAAACATGATGTTGAAATGCGATGTACTGCAACACAGTATAATTGAAACAATTTCTTTTAAAATTCACGAGACGTAAAAGGATACGGGAAGGGACATCCTTCGCGCGTTCTGAGCATCGCTCACGAAAGTTGTAGTACGAGATCAACTCGAAGCTTCGCTTATATTCTGAAGGTGCCATTTCTTGGACTGCCTTAAGCGATGAAGATACTAAATCACATGACTGACCCGATCAAAGGCGCAAAAAGGGTGCGACGGCCGAAAGGAGGAGGTTCCCAATGTCAAACTCAGCACCCTGCTACCCTGTTATTCTCTTGCTTTACTTTCCTGTTTACTAGGAGTTTAAGCACATTGCACTGCCTGAGGCAGGTTTTATTTCTCAAAATCGCGTATTTTTTGCAAAACATATGATGGAGATGAAACAACTATTTATTCAAAAGGTATTGCATTTGCATGTTCTATGCATCGCATCGCAAGGTTTCACACCACAATGTAACTGAAACCGAAACTTGTGTTTATGAAAACAAAGCATCGCATCGTAATAACCAGGTAGCGAACCGACTTACAACTCGATAAGCAAAACAAAGACTCGACAGACTAGCCAAGTGCAAGTACAACTCGATAGACGAAGCTAAGACTTAAAGTGAGTGACACACAACTCGATAAGCAAATATACAACAACTCGATAAACAGATACGCGCGACTCAACAGGAATCAATCACCGAAGAGTGCTGGGAGGGGTGGAATTCCCAAATATTCAGCATAGAAAGATTAGAAATCATAGAAGGAAGACCATCGGCTGGACACAAAGGTCATCGGCCGAAGATAATTTCCATCGGCATAATAATTGGTCGGCCGGCACAAAAATGTGGCGGTCGGCAATATTTCTTGCCGGTCGGTCATGCTGCACCAATGAGAATGTTGACATGTGTCCTCCACTCAACCTTATCCTCTACAAAAGATCTTAGCCTCGTGGTCTTCTTCACTTCCACACTGATTGACTCCAAATGGAGGAATTTCTTGCTCAAAATCTCGCAATTTGGATTAACAATTTGGACGGCTCGGAAAAATTTGAGTTTAAGACTTCGGCATAAACGCACTATTCACTTTGCGCCGCACCCCGCTGCATTTTCCGTTCCTCCATGCCGCGGCAAGGTTCTGGAACCCGGTAACACATGTCTTTAGCTTTAGCGGGCAAGAGATGTGTCCCACTTTCGAAGATTTCCAAGCTCTAATGGAATCCGGGCGCAATGAGGAAATTCTGCCCCAATTTCGTTTTGGCCATACTCAAGCCTTAGGACAAATGTGTGGGCTCTCCATACCCGATGCTCGTTCTCTGATTTGTGACGGGACACTAGATGTTCCGAGTCTGGTTTGTCGTTTTTCTGAGACTGGTGATCGTGGCGACCATCACTGGCAAGGCTTTCGGCGGCACGCCCTCTGTCTATGCATGCTGTCTCATTTTCTGTTCATCTCCGGTTCTGGAGGACCTAGTGTCCGGCTGATTGAGATTGCCCGAGGCTTGAAGGAGGGCAAAAACTGCATTGCCATGGTTCTGGCTGAGACATTGCTGGGCTTAGACGCCTTTTACCGTCGAGAGACAACCAGATTAGCGGGGAGTCCACTATTACTGCAGGTAATGTTTCCCACCCAATCTCACATTCATGTTTGCTCACATCACTTGGCCCTCAAGCTCGGTTTTTCTCACAAAACCTTTTTCTCACTTTTTCTCTCACCGTACATCTCTCTATTCTTTAATCTCTCGTTTTTCATCCCTCCCCAGGTATGGTTGATGGATAAGCTGCAAGTTGTGGACTCTTGCCCAGCATATTCAGCGCGCGGCTATTTCTTCAGGCAACGCCTGGTTGACGCCCTTGATGAAGGTTGGTGGTTTGAGTGGATGTGCAGTTTGTCTGCAGATCGCATTGCTTGGCGGTGCCCATGGCTCAATCTCCCAATGATGAGTTATAGTATGACCCGTCAGCCGGGGATCCAATTGATTGGCTTGACTCACTGTGTTTTCTACTTCCCATTCCGTATCCTGCGCCAGTTTGGTCATGATCAGACCTGTCCGCTGGAAGGGATAGAGTACCCGGCTACATTTCCGGTTCAGGCGCCTGGTGGCGGTATGCTCTGACATGGAGGGCGAGAGAACTCTGGCCCCGCTCCTACTTTCAATTGCACTTTGTCGATGAGTGCTTGGATTGGCTTAATGAAGAGGCAGGAAGGGCCCACTTTGGCGTCGAGGCTTGACCCGGCTCTGGGAGGCGCGAGGACATTTGACTTGACCATGCCGGATTTATTGCTTTATTAGTACTTTCAAGTTTTCCTTATGAATGTAATAAAAAGCAACTTCGATTGTATGCAAGAGCAAGAGAACTCTATTTGAAATCAATGAAATTGAAGGTTGTGGTCTTGAAAAATTTTCCGTTTTGGTCCGAAATGGTCTTAGTTGTAAAAGATTTATTTGAACAAAGTTATCTTTATTAAAACTTCTCAAAACCATTTTCGATATGGATCGAATCGGACACGCTGAAATTTGTCAGCGAGATGCACCTGATTCTGCAATTGGAAAATTGCCCTAGTTTGGATAGTGCCGCTGCATGGCAACGGAAAGTTGCCCCTAGTCTGAATAACCTTTGCATCGAGATCGCGATGAATCTTGATGGACCTGAGATGACCAAGATGATCAAATAGACAAAAGCGATCGGGAAAATGTTTATGGTGAACTTCGGATGAAGGCGCCTCGTATCCCAAGGATGGGAATCAAGCCTTCGTAGTTCGGGCTTGGGTTCACTCAGTATTTTCACTCTCCTTTTACGCTCTAACTTTTGCCAAGGCCGCCCTTTGCGGGTTTTCAACCTTGCGAGCTCGGTTTTTATATTTTCTAATTTTTCGTGCTCTGAATTTTGCCTAGGTCGCCCTTCCGGGTTTTCGGCCTAGCGAGCCTCTCAGGGGTGATATTTCTTCAGCTTGTCCATGTTGATCGGTTGGGAGAACTCTAGGCCATCTAGGTCCATCAGAAACTGACTCCACCCGACCATATAGACTTGATGATATAGGGACCAGTCCAATTAGGTCTGAACTTGCCCCTTGGGTCGTGGATGGGAGCTCGGTTGTCCTTGAGCACCAAATCTCCTTCCTTCAAATTCCTGGACTTGACCTTCTTGTTGAAAGCCCGGGCGATTCTACGCTGATAACCTTGGACATGGTACAGTGCTTTCAATCTCCTTTCATCAAAGAGCATAAGTTCCTCGAACCTACTCTGCTGCCAATCTGCCTCAGCTATCTGACACTCAGCCAGCACTCGCAATGATGGAACCTCAATCTCAATCGGTAGAACGGCTTCCATCCCATAGACCAGCGAATAAGGAGTTGCTCCAGTTGAAGTTCTAATTGAAGTCCGGTAGCCCCACAGAGCGAATGGCAACTTGTCTGGCCAGTCCCGATAGGTTTCTACCATCTTCTGCAGTATGTGTTTGATGTTCTTGTTGGCGGCCTCAACTGCCCCGTTGGTCTGCGGCCGATATGTGGATGACTTATGAAAAGCCACATTATACTTCTCCAGCAAATCAATCACTTCTTTCTTGAAGTGAGAACCATTGTCCGAAATGATCTCATTCGGGACTCCATAACGGCAGATAATGTTGTTTCTGATAAACTTTGCGACTTGCGAAGCCTTCAACACGGCGTAAGATTGGGCCTCGACCCACTTTGTGAAATAGTCTATTGCTACCAAGATATACTCATGCCCATTCGACCCCTTCGAGAACAGCTCCGATCACATCGATTCCCCGGTCGAGAATGGCCATGGTGATGTCATGTTGTATAACTTTGATGGCGGGATGTTCATACGGTTCGCGTGAATCTGGCATTTGTGGCATCGCCGAACAAAACCGATACAATCTTCCTCCATGGTAGACCAGTAGTAGCCTTGTCTGAGAATTTTTCGTGCCAGCATCACTCCGTTCATATGTGCCCCACATTCTCCTCCATGGATGGCCTCCATCGGTAACCCGATTCTTGACTTCCACACGGCTTGTGCATTCCCGGATGACCTCTCTTGTACAATTTTCCCCGAGATGATAAACCGAGCGACCATTCTTCTAATTGCCCTTTTATCTTTGGCATTTGCCCTAGTGGATATGTCTCCTTTTCCAAGAAGTTCCATATGTCGTAATACCAAGGGTTGTCGTCACGCACTTCATCTATGGCGAGATTGACTCATATCTTTGGCGCAAACTTTTGATCAATGATTACTGGGCGCATCCGGACTCCTGACGGGATGTCTATCATGGAAGATAGAGTTGCTAGTGAATCTGCGAACCTGTTGTTCTCTCTTACTAGGTGAGTGAAACTTAGCTTTTCAAACCGAGGAATTAACAAATCCAGGGTCTGGTGGTATATTATCATCTTTTCCTCCTTCACTTTCCAATCTCCTTTTGCTTGAGACACAACTAGGTTCGAGTCTCCAATGACATCCAACCGCCTTGCCCCTAGTTCTAGGGCAGCTTCTAAACCGGCAATACACGCCTCGTACTCTGCCTCGTTGTTCGAGACTTTGAACCGGAGCTTGAATGCTAAGGGGATACGGGAGTCGTCAGGCGCTATCAGCAGCACTCCTATCCCGTACCCGTATTGATTTGACGCTCCGTCAAAGTACATCGTCCAGGTTTCATCTTCGACGTGCAGAATAGCTTCATCTGGGAATAGGTACTCAACCGCTTCATCCCCTTCGACCGGGTGGTCGGCAAGGAACTCTGCCACCGCTCTCCCTTTTACAGACTTGCGCGTCACATACTTGAGGTCAAATTCTGAGAGCAACAGCAACCAACGAGCTAGCCTACCTGGCGGTACCGGTTTCTCGAAAAGATATTTGATGGGATCAAGTCGTGAAACCAACATTACAGAGTGAGCTAACGGGTAGTGCCGCGGACTTCCTAGTAGCCCATACCAAGGCTAGACAAGCCTTCTCCGGTAGTGTAGCGGGTCTCGTAATCCAAAGATCTTCTTGCTCAAATAGTAGATGGCCCTTTCTACTTTGTCTTCCGACTCTTCTTGCGAGCATCTGACCCATTGTGGTTTCGATTCTTGTGGTCTGAGTATCAACGGTTTTCTGGCTTTGGTGGTGACAACAGGCGGATTTTGTAGATACTCTTTAATCTGTTCAAATGCGGCTTGGCATCGGCCGTCCCATTGGAACCGTTCCTTTCTTCAAGAGACCAAAAGTGGTTCACAAGTTAAGGTTAGTTTTGAGATAAACCGCCTTATGAATTGCACTTTACCCGAAAGCCTCGCACCTCCTTTTAGGTCATTGGTGGTGGCATTTCTAAGATGGCCTTGATTTTAGAAGGGTCAACCGATGCCTTTGTGTAATCAAAATCCCATTTTTCATTGTAACACCAAGCGTACACTTTTGAGGATTCAGCATGACGAAATTCTCGATCATTTGGAAAAACTTTTGCAAAGGCGGTGTAGTGGCCCTCTCTTTCTTTGGACTTGACAATCATGTCGTCCACATACACCTCGACCTCTTTATGGATCATGTCATGTAATATTGTAGTTGCGGACCCGTTGATCGTAGCCCGGCGTTCTTTAGCCCAAATGGCATCACTCTGTAGCAATATGTACCCCACGGGGTGGTAATAGCGGTCTTCTCCCGATCTTCGGGCGCCATTACTATCTGATTATAGCCTGAGAAGCCATCCATAAATGAGAGCAAACCATGCCCATTGTGAAATCTACCAACTCGTCGATGTGCGGCAAGGAAAGTCATCCTTGACCGGCTTTGTTTAAATCCTCGAGTCCACACATACGGATTCGCCATCCTTCTTGACCTTTGGAACAATGTTGGCCAGCCAAGTCGGATATTCGGATACCAGCAGGAAGCCTGCGTCAATCTGCTTGGTGACCTCTTCTTTGATCTTGATGGCCCAGTCAGGGCGAATTCTTCTGAGTTTCTGTTTGACAGGTCGGGCCTCGGGGTCAAGAGGGATCCGGTGCTGTACAATCTCAGGATCGATTCCAGGCATGTCTTCGTAGGACCACGCGAAAACATCTTTGAAATCTTTTAATAAAGCGACTAAGCGCTCGCGTTCCTCTGAAGACAACGTGGACTCGATCTGGACCAGCCGCGGGTCCTTCTCAGTACCAACGTTCACAGTAGTGATTTCATCCATTAAGGGTTTAACAAACCTCTCTTGCTCTTGTTCAATTAATCGTTGCAAAACCGGAGGAATTTCGTCCTCGTCGTTTTCATCAAAATTTTGAAAGTCCTGATTTAAGCAATAAACCAAAGGCACAGAAAAATACTCGGAAACCACAGTTACCTCATTCTCATTATGTACTTCCGAACCGTCCAATTCCCCTGTTACAACAGACTCAAAAGAGAAAGAAAAGACGACACGGCAGGCTGTGGCATCCGGGTTATCACTCCCAGAATCTGGGACTCGGACTCGGGCAGTGGAACTGATTAGACCCACAAGACTTCGGTGGAATCGATTCGGCTCACTACTGACCGGTCTTTGCTTGATAAAAATCTCTCCTCGTCTTGCCAGGATGAGGGAGGTGCGATGGGCGCATCCAAAATAGCATTTGGTTGGCCTACCGTTTCATCTCTAATCATGGACACCGAGGAGTCATCCCCCAAGCTGGCGGTCGATCAAAGGATCTAAAAGTAGACAGGCGATGCTACCCCCATTTCAAACTACGTGTCCATGAGACTCCAATTCCTTGCTATGTTCGGCCTCAATGTCGGGTGCATGCGCTCTTCAGCAACATCATCCCCAGATAACTGCAAGTCGAAGAAAATCTCAAATCCCGGCATGCGTTTCTTCTCTTTATTCAGCCATGGCTCCGGAAAACCACAGAATGGGAAATCTTCCCCCTCCCGGACGAAACGTCCGTTCAAGGTACCCCGGATGGGCCGGTGCATCAATTCGAAAGGTTTCCCCATCTGTTTTGCTTTGGCTCTTCCTGCCATCTCTTTTCCTCTTCTTACCCAATCTTCCTTGGTGGGTATGTAACCCAAGCCGAAGGTGTGAGGGTTGTGTGGCACTTCGGCCAACGTTGCGATGCCCTTACGGCCGCTCTTCCCTAATCCCATCCCGGGGATGTATTGGAGTTTATTCATGAGGTACACTGCTTGGGCGCTAACATATATCCCTTCATTAACGGCCATGATATTCTGTACAACCTGAGCCTCAGCCAAGGTAAAACCTGATATGAACACGTCTTCCAGGCCATGCTCTATTTCCAGAACAGGCGTGGATACCTCCGGTGGATGAATTGATGAATTCAAAGCGACGGCTACTCCCTTCCGTAGGGTATTTCACCATTTGATGCAAAGTAGATGATCTGCCTTCACGATGCGACCACGGTCGCCTAACAACAAATTGAAAGTTGCCGGTACTTCCAAGACATGAAAATCTATCTCCTGCTGTCCCGGCCCAACTTTGGTCTGGATTTTAACGGTTCCCATCACCTCTCGGCTTGTATTGTCATATGCCCTGATGACCTGGACTGTTGGTATAAAGTCTGCGACTTTCAGACCAATCGCGTAAGCTGTCCTTGCCGGGCAAACGTTGATGGCAGATCCTGTATCAACAAGGACTACCGGTATCCATTTATCCCTGCACTCCACAGAGATGTAGAGTGGCTTGTTGTGATTCATGCCCTCAGGCGGTAATTCCTTATCAGCAAACGTCAACATCGGGGCAGCTCCTCCCGGAAAGACTAGCCCCACTAGCTGTTCTGGTGTTGTTTCTATTGAAAGCTTTGCCTTATCCATGGCTGATAAAACAGCCTCCCTATGCACCCGAGAAGCCATGAGCAGTCCCCAAATAGAGATATCTGCTTGTATCTTTTTCAGCTGTTTGAGTACGGCTTCCTCTTCGAGCTGCTTTTCCTTCTGTTTCTCAGCCTCTCTGTCCTTCCCGGACGTCTCTGGTTGATCCATGTGCGGAGGCTTGAAATACCGCCCACTCCTAGTCATATGGTCGATTTCCCAGTGCAGTACCGTCGGGTTGATCATTTCCCGACCTTAAATGCGTATGGGCAAGACAAAGATCCTCATCTTCCCACCACATCCCATCAGCAGCTGACGAACATCTGTCGGGCTCTGGCATGGACGTTCTCGTACTCACGGCACTTTCCATTCTCGTACTTGTAGCATTATCCGTCTCTGCGCACACAGCGGTTTCAGCCCCCACATGGGCCTTTGCCTTCCTGGCTCTCTCAGATTCCTCAAACCTTTCCTGTTCTGACTGTGTCAATATATCCATTTGTTCAACAATTCTGTGGTCAAGATGCTCCAATCGGCGAAATTCTTCGTCTTGGCGCTCCCGACAATACACTCATTTTTCAACCTTCCATTTATTCTTGATGTTCTTGCCCGGGCTCCCTTCAGTGAAACTCTTCTATCACATCTGGTGATCATCCAACCACCCAATGGCCTCTCTTTGTTTCCCCATAATCGAACCAGTTGACCTCTGCGTCCTCTGGATATTGGTTGTAGAGTTGTAGATTGGCAAGTCCTCTTCACGGTTGTTACCTCATCGATTCCTTGTCCGACTATCCCTTGGATCATGCACAATTCTTCCCTGCTGGAAGCTTCCTCTTGGGCCTATCTTGGCTTATCAACGAGATGTAGTCACTTTCGGACTATGTCTTCCCAATGTAACTCCCGATTCATGAGACTGATTTAACAACCCTTTTCTCCTTCGGGGTCCCTTCTCTCCTGTTCTCGGTGGTCACCACTGACGGCTTAGGTTGGGTGATGGAGGTGCCTATCATGCACAAGTTGGTGCAATCGGGAAGAGACACCTCTGGTTTGGGCAGATGGGTAGGTGTGATGTAGATACTAGGGTCGTAAGGCACGCCCCCAGTATGGATGAAGTTGAGTCTTTTGGGCGGTGGAGCTTGGTTGTATGTAGGGAGGGGATTTGTAGTAACGTTGGGTCTCTCAGGAGGCAAAATCACCCCATTATCAATGAGGTCTTGGATTTCATGGCGTAGCAAATAACACAGTGGGTGTCATGACCGTCTTTGTTGGTGGAAACGCATGATGCTTGGCCGGGTTATGGTTAGGGAAGTTTTTACGGTAGGGGCAGCGGCTCGGGGGCCTCAGTGCCCTTTCTTGATTAATACCCTAGAGCTTTGGATAGGGGCATATAGAGCGGAGCGAAAGTTCAGAATTTTGGGTGGGTATTTGGTTGTTTGTGGGTTGCTTAGGACGCCTTAGGAGAATGGCGAAGCTGCCGCATTTCTTTGTGGGGGGTTTGTGGTGACCATGCTCACTTCGGAGGTTCTGGTAGCAGATGTGCTACTCGGGCCTGTATTAGTGTTGCGGTTGAAGGTCCTTCGGGGTTGATCCCGATCTTGGTCAAACAGACCCTGTTTCAACGCATCCTCTATTTGCATCCCCATATCATGCAGATCTGCGAAAGTGGGGAAGGGAACTACAATCATCTTCTTCATTAACGCTGGCTGGAGATTGCGCACAATCATCCGTATTTGGTCTCTGTCTGTTGGCCTTAAGGTCATCATCGATGCCTTCGCCCTCCACCGGGTTACAAAATCAGAGAAACTCTCTTTAGGATCTTGTCTGGTTGTCTCGAGATCACGGGTAGTGATCTCAATCTGTGTGTTGTATGAATACTGCGCAATGAAGGCCTCAGCCATTTCGTCCCAATTTTTCTTCACGTCATCATCTAGCTTAGCATACCATGCAGACGCTACACCCGACAGGGTTCGACCAAACAGAGACAACCACGGAGCCTCACGAGGCCCATTGGCCTTAGAACGTCCGCTTGACCTTAAATGTACCATAGGGTCCTCGGATCCATCGAACCGTCGATATGAGGCATTTTGAACCGATCTGGCGGCGTCACGCATTGCGTCTGTGTATCCATCTTCAATGTCAGGGATGGTCTTGGCTCCCTGGGATCTCTTGAACAGCTTCTCAAGCTTGCTCAACTTTAATGCGGTGGGATCAGTCTCGAACTCAAAGGGAGAGTCCGGTAGATTGGTGGGTGTTTTTGATAGCTGAGGTTGGGTTTGGGGGGGAGCTGAGCGGAGGTGGTCTGTGGGAAGTTACATGTCGGCTGGTATTGGTCGTTTCCCCGGCATTAGGAACTCCTAGCGGGGGAGGAATTTGATGCAGAGATGCTCAGTTCTTTGCTCAATCAGCAATTGTCTCTGCCTGTTCTCTTACAACTGTGGCCTGTTGCCTGGCGAAGTCTGCCTGACGGACGGCATCCTGTTGCATCGCTTTCATGCTTTCTTGAAGGTGGCGCACCATTTCCTCCAAACTAGCCATATTATCTGTTACGGTTGAATTCTCGGTATATTTTCCTCTCTGTTGGTGACATGAATCCGGATCCTCTTGAACACAGGTGGGGTAGACAAGGCTCTCTGAACTGTCTGCTGTACTGATGCTTTCTGCCTTACTGACCTCCGTTTAGCAACTGGGGGTAGCGAGTAGTACACTGGTTGTCCGTCTATCAGATCCTCAGATCGAAGGAGTCGACGGCCTCTGACCCAGGGTGCTTGGGGAATATCTATCGGATCGGTGGCAATTGTGCTCAACTACCTAATAAAAAGATAAACAAAGCGTATAAATAAACAGACAATCGGACAGCATAACGGCGCAAAGTAAATAAACACACAACACACGGTCGGGCATTTTAAAGTAAACGGTTGAATGCTGGATGCACTGTTTCTCAAACACTGATCACTGATTTCATGCACCATTGCCCCTAGGCCTGATTCTGATATCCACAGACAACTGATTCCCAAAACACTGATACTGATGCCCTCGGGCCTGATACTTAAACTTGCAAACTGATCTGTATGTTCCCTGCAGAGTCACACTCTAAAGCACATAGCAAGTAAATGAGAACCAAAACACCCCTATGTTGGGGTAGGGTTTCCCTGTCCTATTTTGTCAGGAGCTAGGGTTTCACTATGCACGCAGCGGTTTCAAACAACCTAAATCGGGTAAGCAACCTGTCCTAGTTTGGAATGGTCACTACGGATTCCGACTATGCAACTAGGTCGAATGGTCCAAAAGGGTGCCCCGGTAAAACCGGGGTTTGTGTTCCCATACTGGCAGAGCCCTAGCCGTCGACCTTATGGACATGCCTTGACAAGACAAGCCTCCCAAGAAACCGCTCAGAATAGCAGATGGCCAACACGGTGTCCTAGGCGCACCAATGCACATGCAATGCAAAGAGACACATAAATGAAATCAAAATAGGATATCACGAGTTCGAGTCAAGCTCTCTAAACATCCCAGTGAGTCGCCAGAAGCAGAGCACGCCCGCGGAGGGGCTCTCTCTGATTCGGACTCCTTTGTGTCACGGTTCTAAATCGAACCAAAGAGTCCAACTCGCAAATCGTTTTGAAAAACAGTTTGTGAAAAGTGCCAAACATGGATGCTTTGCGGATTCTGAGTCGCCACCTAAATATTTAAAAAAAAGGGGAAATTTAGGAAACCCTGTCTCGGTGCCAAAGGCCACATGTCCGTCATAACCAAAGTGGCTTGGCTCCTGAGCTTGGGTACGATCGGGGAAGGTCAGCTATGAGCACCCCCTTTCGCCCGGTCCGAAGACCGGCCTCTACTAACCGTGATATCTTATTTTGAAAACCTTATGTGTTCTTATTCCGGTTATTGGCCTAGAATTACTATGTTATGCGTGCAGCAAACAAATATAGACCAAATCGCCTAAGTTGGAACAAGACATTGCGTGTTTGTTTTGAAAATGATTTGCTACTCGCAAGTAGGCTAAAATGCAGGTTTTTGCCACCCCTCAAGTGGGCTTTTGGAAAAGATGATTTTGCCACTAACTAGTGGGCTTCAAAACTCACAGTTTTAATATGTTGTCCCAATTTAGGTAATTCAACCTCCATCCACAGGCATTCAAACAGTTTATCACATAAGCACTTAGCCGCATGTTAAGCATACTGTCATGGCAACATTCACACACATGCGGTATGCTAAAGCATGAAAGCTCACCTAGTACTCCAAGCCAAAACAGAAGCTTATTAGAAATCCATGCATGGACCTAAGCATACTGAAATGTCTAATGCAGCACATACAAGGATGTAATCTAGACAGGCTCGGCTATCCTAGACATGGTATATGAAATGCTATCACATAGCACGTATTCAATTTTGGAATTTGAAAATTGCGATGCAGTTTGTATGATGTACCGAGCCCGGTGCATGTAAACAAATGCATGGATGCACGCATGCATTGCATAAGGTATGCTAATTTAAAATGCCCTAATCTACCACTGGAAGCGGGTAAATAAAAGGGTTAGAAAGAAGCGGGGGTTGGAAGACATGCATCACACTCACCCACACTTATTATATTTTTGCCCTCACTCGGAGGGACGAATAAATAAATAATACCAGAAGAATAAATGAATAAATAAATTATTACAAATTTCTAAATCTTGAAATTAAAGCATCTAAGTGAAATGAAATGGGGCCTCGGCCTGCCTTGAGATCTTGTGAATGATGCATGCCCGATGCCCGCCTTGCCCGAAAAGCCCACACCTTGGCACTACTGTCTCTGTTTTTACTGCTCTGCCTCTCCAAAAATTCTCAAAACTTCAGAATACCTTCCAAGAGGCCTGAAATACTCCACCGGCTGGGGGGAGAGATTACCGGCTGTTCTTATTGATCACCGGCTGCTTTCTATGTCTATCGGCACGAATAAAGTGCCAATCGGCACATTGAACTGCCGGCCGGCAGAAAGTTCCTGCAGCAGACAGATGACAGCAGCAGCAACAGACAGCAATGCATAGGCATGGTTTTTGGGCAAATGTGAGCATGTCCAACACCTCCTATCATGTTTTGGGACTCAAGGGGGTGTGGCTCTTGGTTCTAGGGCTATCAATTGTGCATTTGATGCATGATAGCCTAAGGAACCAAGATTGCTCATTTTAATGTAAATATGCATGCAACACAACAAATGAATACTAAGTCCCTATCATGTGGAAATCAAGGGTCTTAGTGACCAAGGATTGAGGTGAGTTACACCACTTGAAATGTGAACTCCCCTCAATCCTAGGCTTGGCTTGACAACCCCAAACCAAGCTATGAGATGCAAGTATGCAAGCAAGGCTCAAATGCAATGCAACCTATCATATTAAGCATGCTAAGAGCTAAAGTATGTAGGATACAAGTGGCATGCAAGATGGGCCAATTAACATGGAACTAACAAGCATACATTCAAGGCTATAGTGACCAAGCAAGCAACAATCATGAAATAAGCATGCAACAATGGACTTAAGCCATAGAGGGCAGCCCCCAAGCTCCCAAAAACAGTGGCAAAATGGATTGAAATCATGGATAAAATAGCATGCAAACACGCAAACTAAATGGCCCAAAACCAAGCCATGAACAAGAGGCTACCCATTACCATCAACATGACCACTCATGGCACATAGTGGACAACCAAAGACAGATTTTAAGCATGCAAAATAACACCCAAATCCCACATATTACAGCCCCAAAATATACCCATCATGAAAGCATGCACAATGCTCTTTTTAAGGCATAAAAGACCAACATTCTAAAGCATGAAGGAGATGATAAATGGAGGTATTTGAACACGAAATAGGGACTGAAATGTCACCTATAATGATGCCAAATCATTAGATCAAAACAAACTAAATATGCTAGAGCTCCATACAAGCAAGACTTACAAGCCCAAAATGCAAGACAACCACTTCAAGCACACCAAACATGACAAAATTAGTGACTCACAGCCCTCTAACATGGCAAAACAATGCTAGTATCTTCATGAAACTAAGCCAAAACATGCAAGAGTCATAACCTCAAAACATGGCATACAAGAGAGCATTTCAAAGGAGGTATGAGAAGCATGTTAGAGGCTACAATTCCAACCAAAAATGGATATCAAACATGACCTAAAACAGCCCAAAAGCCACGAAATGAAGCCAAATGCAAACATGCACACATGCTATGCCATGAGCTCAAAACAAAGGCAAATAAAGGACCAAAGGGAGAGGGGTGTCTCTCCCCTATTTGAGGCTCGAAAATATCATCCTCACCACTGAAAACCCACTGGTTTTCAGTGGTGAGAAGACCAAAGAACACCAAACAAAGAAGGCCTAAGAAAAAGGCACCAAAGATGGCCAAACAAGGCTCAAAGTGATGAGGCTTAACTCAAACCATAAAATGACCTTAATGAAGGTTCAAGAACAAGTAAAAACAAGACTTTTTTTATCTTAAACACAAACTCAAAATCACAAAGTAAAGAGGGTAGAAATAGGTTGCAAGAATGGGGAAACTAAAGTAAAAAGCTCACCCTTGAAGATCCAATGAAGAACAGGTGGTCCAGCCCTCTCCTAGTGATCAAAATCAATCCAAGATCACACAAAACAAACCTCCAAGCCTCCCAATCTCGGAGCTAGGTGTAATAGTGTGTGTAATGGTGCAAAAGTGAGGTAAAACACACTATTTGGGGCCTAAAACACACACACAAGAGGAGAGAGAGGGAAATATAGATATATATGGATGTATATCAGAGAATGTATGTATAATCTCTGGTCTTTGCCCTAAAATTGCTAACCCCCAACCAAGGAGATGAATACAAGCTTAAATAGGCAACAAAAGGGCTCTAAGCTTAATGACTAAGTAAGAGCAAAGGGGTCAAAGGGTTCCCAGCTTCTAAGGGAAGCCAAGACAGCTGGCCAAGCTTCTCCAAGAAGCTTGGCCAAGAGGGGTCACCCTTCTAGAAGCTTTAAGGGTGCAAAGGTGCAAAGGGTGCAATGCTATGCACGGGGAGTGGTGATGGTGTAATCCAGCTGGCACAGCTGGCATGCACCATCCTCAGAGGGGTTCAGAAGGGTCACCGGCCGGCCAAAAAAGTCACCGGCACAAAAAAGTGCCGACCGGCATCATACAGTGCCGATCGGCCAAGGATTTGAATAAAATAGTGCCGATGGCTACAAGGGAGAGCCGGTGGAGGTGTGAGGCAGCCGGTGGGTTCTAGGGATGGCTAACAAGCCTTCCCCTACCCTCAAATGCAAACACACACAAGTCTTGGTGGAAAACCAAGCACAGAACAAACCGGTTAAGCGATCCCGAGGCACAGCGCGTAGTCGGGACCTCCGGGAACTCAAAACGAACACAAACATGGATAATCACCGGGTGCTCAAGCGGTGATGTCCAAGTCTCGAGGACGGTCAAAAATGGGGTGTCTACAAAGGGTGAATTCGAGTCATCCAATAAGCCAGGGCATGAGACAATTTGGAACCTTGCAGTAAGGCATAGTGGTTAGCTTGACACAACAGGGTTTGGGTTGGCGCCGCTAACTTTGCTCCAATGCTTGCCTACATACATATATGTAATAAAGTCTAGTGAATAACAAATGTATAAAGGGGTTGTGAATGAATGTCCTTTCAATATATATTTTTTTAAATAGTCAATTGCATCAGTAGGTCATTTGTTCGATCAGTATCTCATATTTCATATCATATCAGTTATTTAGAAATCATAGCAGTCATACGTGGTACATCCAATAGCAGAACGTACAGTAGGTCTTAAAAGACTGAACAATCAGTTAATGGCCATCAAAACAGTAAACAGTAGTTCCGAACATTGGAACTCATAGAGATCTCTGTAACAATAGCAATAACGGTAACAGTAACAGTAGCAGTAACAATCAGTTACTATGGGTGCCACAAGTACAGTTCTCAAAACAGGACAATCATTCATTTAGTAAACAATATCATTGCAGTAAACAGTACAGTAGTATCGATCGAAAAATAATTATATATGAACATAGCTTTACAACATTGTTACTCACAGTGTGCTCCTTGATATACGTGCTTAGATGCACTAAAATTGCGACGTCCAACCTAAATAAACAATTCAAGCACAAACACTCAATACACAATTCAATCAATCAATTGGTTGCTTACTTATTCGATTCCTATTCATTTTTCACTTATTCGGTTCTAAATTTTCTCTTTTGCGGTTCATTTAAATACATGAAATGCAAATGCACGTGAAAAACACTTTAAAACTATGCAAACGGAGGCCCGGAAGGTAGAAAAATGGAGCGAAAACAAAACTGGGAGCAACCTGATTTCCGTTCGTGCGGGGGCTTTAGCCGCACATGGAATTTAAGCAGTGTTTAAACTTTGATTGCCATGTTTTCCGCATATGTGGGATCCCAGGTTGCACGTGCGGAACTAGAAAAACTAGTCCGAAAATTGAATTCAAGGTTGGAACTCAAACTTTTCAAAGTTTAACTTCAACTCTAAGTATTTCAACTCCAAAGATTCTTAAAATAACTTTGAACATGTAGAACTCTATAATCATATACAAATTATAGCTCTTAAACCAAAATCCAATTCCAATTTGAGGAGTCAAAATACTTAAGTTTATATCAACCAATTTAATGATACTTAGTTAACCTTAACCAGTTTAATGATAATTTTTCTTACAAAATACTAATGATATTATTAACTGGACCAAATTGAAATAAAATATAAAATTAATGATTAAAATTGAGTCAATTGAAAGTGTAAGGACTGTTGGAACAATCTTCTGTGTAAATAAAATAAATTGAAACTAATTCAAACAAAATAAAATAAAACTTACAGAATTTATTTTGTTGAACCGAATAAATAATTAAAGACCAAGTCGAGTGTGTGATACTCTGTCCTAACGATAGACTCGCCCTATTACGGTGCTTACGGTTGAGTGGTGTCTATCTCCCAAGATACAATAATCTTCACAAATTTGTAGAAGCACTTCAAACAAATTTGTCCAGCGAACCAAACCTGTATTCTATACTCTCTTTGATTTTTCCTAAAACTAGAATGAAGAATAATGCACTAAATAAAATCTGGACAGCAAAAGTATAAATTGCAGACTGATTTTTGGATCCTCTAAACACTGATGGAATGTTGGTATTTATAGGCAAAAAATGTTTGACCCGAACAGGTACCAAGGTAGTGATCAGATGCCATATTTAAATCGAAGACATAGCTTTGAAATACAAACAAATCATTTTTAATCATTTCAAGCGTTTGATCAGAACATCGCTAAACAGCAGTTTAAATCGTCTGGGTTTACTAACTGTTCAACAGATGGAGTTCGGACCAGTTTAGAAGCACAATTATTGGACAATAAATTTTGAATTCAAATTCAAATTTTAAATTAATTTTTCCCGCAATAATTTTTTGAAAAAATTCAAATAAATTTCGTCCAAAAAATTAATACAAGAACCGACCCACAACCCATACCCGCGCCCGGCACAGCCGGACGGACAGCGGCGGCGGCGCGCGCGCGTGGTGGTTTAGGCTAAGGTTCACTTTGTCTGTAACTCCTTCATTCTATAAACTTGGGGTGCCCCTTGGGGCCCAACTGTCACGCCCTAAACCTACCCCTAAAAGTTTGGACATGACCTATTCAGAGACGGACATGTAACCTGGTATACATAACCTACGGGGCCTTATCGGAAGCATAAAATACAAACATAACATAGTTACAACATACTCCATTGAGCTATTTCTAGTATGCCAGGATCTCATACATCACATACATCATCAGAGGCAGACAAAGTTTAAAACTAAATCACTGGATATCGGTTACATACACATACATTTACAGTCCCAGCCCCATGATTGGGCATATACAAAAAAACATGAAAGTTATGTACATCAACCTTAGATGGACACTTAAATAGCAAGCCAACATCTTAACAACTGCACAAAATGGATGGCCTTGTGTAGTGCCTGGACACGTAAAGGTTGACAAAAGAGAGCGACATCAAGGCTAGGATTGACCTCCTGATTGATGACCTATAGAAACAGACATAATAGAGGGTGAGCCGGGCTCAGTGAATAGTAATACATATATGATGTTTAAATTGAAACATAAAACACATCAATGCATATAAAGATGCAGAGTTCACATGGTTAGTCTGATTCTGTGCTAAGTACATGATGGCCTTAGGTCCAATCCTGCAACATAAACATATGGATATAAGCCCTTGAAACGTGATGGCACGAGGCCCTTGAAACATGTGGCACGAGGCCCTTGAAACATACTTGAAACTTATGGCACGAGGCCCTTGAAATATACTTGAAACTTATGGCACGAGGCCCTTGAAATATGTTGGCATTACAGCCCTTGGGATTATGAGAGTAGGCAAAATATTCACCTTCTTATCATCATACATTTACATTAATACAGGTGCATAATTATCATCAACAGAATGCTAAGGGCAATCATTATCTGTAGTAAAGCGTACTACTACTCACAGTGTTGAGATGACGTGTTACTTCCTCCCAGAGTGTGTCCTACACACATTTAAAACTTGCACATTAGTTCCTTTTTCTTTCTTAAGTCATTTCCGGAGTCCTTACACTTTGCATGAATTTACAACTATCTTAAAATCATTAGAAAAATATTCTAAAAATACCAGCAAGTCAAGCATGCAAAACTAAGCGAACCATGTTTCCAGCCCGGGCTATATGTGCGGCCGAACCCTTCGCTTGAGCGGCCATGCACCGCACGTGCGGTCATCTCTCTCCGCTCGAGCGACCGTAGACAGTATGCATTCCCATTTTTTTCTTCTTCCTCCGCTCGTGCGCCCGCGGCCTCCGCTCGAGTGGCCGTGTCCCTGTTTTGGGGCAGCTCGGTTTCAACTCAAAATTAAGCCTCACCACTTCATTTTACATGCAATTCGCTATGAAATTCATGCCATATATGGACCCAACTTCACTATAACATGAATTACCATTTGAATATCACAAAGTAAACATAATTCAAAGCTTGATCAAGTCTCTATTCATTTTTTTTTTTCAAATTCCATCCTTTAACTTAAGTTCTTTATGTTCATAAATCATAACACATAATACATGGCATAAAAACCAAGGATTGAAGTATAAATTTCACCATAGCATGTATTAGAACTTAAGCATCATAAATTCACATGAGTAGAAGTTTATTCAAATTACAAACCTTCTAAATTCTATCTTTAATTCAAGTTCCACATGTTTATTAAAACATCATACATTACATAAATATATTTTCATGGGTTTAACATGAGAAACAAGGATTGAGGTATAAATTTCATGTCAAAGCAACCAATTGATGAGTATCCTCTTTAATCAAACATAATTTATGAGCAATTCTCCATTACAACCCTAAATCATCAAACATAAATCATAAACAAACCCTTCTTCACAATTAAAGGAGAATTCTCATATACACTAAATTTAACATACCTTAAGCTTAAAAATGGCAAGGATCTCCTAATTTAATCTCAATTTCCTTCCTTGTTGAGCCTTGCCCTTGTTCCCATTTTTTTTTCCTCTTTTCTCTTCTTTCGTTTTTTCCTCTCCAGGAGATAGTTCAAGTTCTTGATTAAGCTTAAGTGGACTTGGAACATATATAAAGGCATATAAGACAAAATTCCATCGTTTAATCGTCCCGAAATTAAAATTCCGTAAACATGCTTAATATTACTTAAAAATTATGCTGATCATAGATCTATAATCAATTTCAGATAATTAAGCCGTTAAGGCTTCCAATTTCTAATTCAAACGTTTTAATGGTGACAGATAGTTTTCTTGTGAAACAGATAGGCATCCCTAAACATGGATTTCACTTACTTCACCGTAATTTTTCATGGGATTTTACAGTAAACATTTTAAAAGCACAAAACAAGGGCTGAAAATATATCAGAAAACATGGACGAGGGTCGGATTATTACACCAACACAAGTGTTGTAGGCTAAAGCTTATATACTCAACAAAACTCTCTTAAAGTTTCAATGTGGGACAAGCCTCACAAGGAAACCCACATTAAAACTTTAAATGTCCATTCCACGAACCCAAAAATGACGTCATATTCCCATTCACTCATAAATGGTTTTGACGAACTGTCTTCACCGTGTGACTTGCTACGCGGCAAGGAACGCTTCACCTCTTCGGACCCGCCCCAAAAGATGTTCGGGGCCTACTCAATTTTGGACTCAAAGTTGGCCCAAAATAAGCCTAATAAACCAATTTTCCAACAATCCCCCACATGAATAGAATTTGACGAAGAGAAAATGCAACAACATGATCTAATTACAGAGAGTACAGAAATTGGAAATATTCTGCATAGGATAGGTAGCTTTTGGTTTTGAACCTTCCCTTATGAGACACTATCGGATTTACTAGCTAAACAGTGAACATGATGTTTTGAGCTGTTCAGCCGTTTGTATAAACCAAGACAATAGAACCCACACAGTATATCTCCAGACACAGTTTAGTACTCACTATTGTGTTCATTTTGGCCCTGAACAACCTCGTCTTTCATGAGTGCTCTAGAGATTTGTAGCCCTTCACAATTCTCATAGAATCGGCCCAGTTCACACTCACATAGGTGATTCTTATGAAGAGTATCCTGCCATACCCCACTAGGTTTACCTAGATATAAGAATCATTAAAAGTATTACTTAACCTAAACTGCTGCAGACATCACTATTTCATCATAGAAATATGTAGGAGTTAGACACCCCAGTGATCCTTTTGAGTCATTCACAACTCGGTTGTCCCTTTGAACCTTGATCTTGGGATCTCCAGTCAACTAGGTTGGGGTGCCGTTGTGGTAACTCTTATTTAATAGGCTTTAGTCCCATTCCCCTCGATGAATTCTTAACTAGCTCTCTTGCTAACCCTTTGGTTAGTGGATCCGCTATGTTGTCTTTAGACTTCATATATTCAATGGAAATAATTCCATTAGAGAGTAGTTGTCTTACAGTATTATGTCGATGACGAATATGTCGAGACTTACAGTTATATATATGACTCTGTGCTCTACCTATTGCAGATTGACTATCGCAATGTATGCATATAGCAGGCACCGGTTTTGGCCATATTGGAATATCTTCAAGGAAGTGGCGAAGCCATTCTATTTCTTCCCCTCCTTTGTCTAAAGCTATGAATTCTAATTCCATAATAGACCTAGCAATACAAGTCTGTTTGGAAGATTTCCAAGATACAGCCACCCCACCAAGAGTAAAGACATACCCACTGGTGGATTTCGAGTCTCTAGTATCCGATATCCAATTTGCATCACAGTATCCTTTAAGTACTGCTGGATATCTAGTATAATTAAGCCCAATGTTACGAGTAAATCGAAGATATCTTAGAACCCTTATAATTGCTTTCCAGTGTTTTACTCCCGGATTACTCGTATATCTACTTAATTTACTTACTACATAAGCTATATCTGGGCGAGTGCAGTTCATCAAGTACATTAAGCTACCAATAATTTGGGCATACTCTAATTGAGAAATACTTTCCTGTACATTCTTAGATAGAAACAAATTAACATCTACAAGTGTTCTAGCAAGATGATCATCATTTTTGCTGAATTTGTCAAGTATTTTCTCAATGTAATGAGATTGTGACAAAGCATATCCTTCTGATGTTTTGGTAATTTTCATACCAAGAATTATATCAACAATGCCCATGTCTTTCATGTCAAAATGTTTATTCAAGATTTTCTTGGTAGTTTTAATCATATCATTATTACTACCTATGATGAGCATGTCATCTACATAAAGACATACAATGACATAACCTTTGTCTGTATTTTTAATATAAACACATTTGTCATACTCATTAATTTTAAATTCATTTGACATTATTGCCTTGTCAAATTTCTCATGCCATTGCTTTGGTGCTTATTTTAAACCATATAATGATTTAACCAATTTACACACTTTCTTTTCTTTTCCTGGAACAGAAAAACCTTCTGGTTGTTCCATGTAAATTTCTTCATTTAACTCACCATTTAAGAAAGCAGTTTTTACATTCATTTGATGAATTTCTAAATTGTATAAAGATGCAATGGCAATTAACATTCTAATGAATGTTATTCTAGTAACTGGTGAGTATGTGTCAAAGTAATCAATACCTTCTTTTTGTCTAAAACCTTTGACCACAAGTCTTGCCTTGTATTTGTCAATTAATCCATCAGCTTTCAATTTTCTTTTGAAAATCCACTTGTACCCAAGAGGTTTACAACCTGGTGGCAAATCTACCAATTCCCCAGTGTGATTTTGCAAGATGGATTCAACTTCACTATTGACTGCTTCCTTCCATAAAGGAGCTTCAGGACTGGACATAGCCTCTTTAAAAGTTAAAGGCTCATTTTCTAACAAAAATGTTAGAAAATCTGGACCAAAAGATTTTGAGGTTCTAGCACGTTTACTACGCATAGGTTCCTCTTGTTCATTTTGATCTAGCTCTTGCTCTTAATCATTACTAGTAATAGCATCAAAAGATCTTTTATTAGTACTAATTTCTTGTCCAGTCTTATTTGGAAATACATGTTCAAAGAATGATGCATTCCGAGACTCAATAATAGTATTTACATGCATTTCGGTATGTTTTGATTTATAAATCAAAAACTGATATGCACTATTATTCTTGGCATATCCAATGAAAATGCAATCAATGGTTTTAGGACCTATCTTAGTCTTTTTAGGATTAGGAATAGCCACTTTAGCCAAACACCCCCACACTTTTAAGTATTTGTAGGATGGTACTCTTCCATGCCACAATTCATAAGGTGTTTGATTCACTTTCTTTCGAGGTACTTTATTAAGTATATAATTAGCAGAAAGTATTGCTTCCCCCCACAAGTTCTGAGGTAATCCAGAACTGATTAACATGGCATTCATCATTTCTTTTAAAGTCCTATTTTTCCTTTCAGCAATTCCATTTTGTTGAGGTGAGTAAAGAGCGGTGGTTTGATGAATTATTTCATGTTCTTTACAAAATTCACCAAAAGGTGATTCATATTCACCACCTCTATCACTTCTTAGTTTTTTTGATTTTCTTACCAAGTTGATTTTCAACTTCAATCTTATATTGAATGAAAGTTTCCAAAGCTTCATTCTTGATTCGAATTAAATAAACATAACTATATCTAGTATAGTCATCTATAAAAGTGATAAAATACTTTTTCCCACCTCTTGTTTGAATTGATTTAAAATTAAAAATGTTACTATGAATTAATTCAAGTGGTTCCATACTTCTTTTAATTGAATGGAAATGAGTTTTGGATAATTTTGTCTCAACGCAAATTTCACATTTATGATTTGAATCAATGTCAAATTTAGGTAAACATTCCATATTAATTAATCTTCGCAAAGACCCATAATTAACATGTCCTAGTCTACCATGCCATAAATTTGAAGACTCAAGCAAGTAAGAAGAAGATGTATTTTTATTAATAACTGAGGGTACAACAATCATTACATTTAACTTGAAAAAGCCATCAGACATGTAACATTTTCCTACATACATTCCATTCTTAGTAAGTACAAATTTATCACTCTCAAACACTAGCCGAAACCCATTCTTACTCAACAAAGACCCGGAAACAAGATTCTTGCGAATGTCTGGTACATGCAGCACATTGTTGAGAGTGAGTTCTTTTACAGATGTCATCTTGAGAACAATCTTCCCTTGTCCTTCAACTTTGGAAGTTGAGGAGTTGCCCATAAAAAGTTGTTCACCATTGTCCACTATAGAATAAGATGTGAACATCTTTTTGTCGGCACAGATATGGCGAGTAGCACCAGTATCCGCTCACCATTCTTTAGGATTTCTGACAAGATTTGCCTCGGAAACAACTGCAGAAAGATTGATGTCATCTGTATCGTTGGAAATATCGTCCACTTCGGTCATATGGGCTTGAGTAGGCTTCTTGCTTGTTCTTCTTTTGCTTTTGCCTTTGCTACGGAAATCTTTGGCCCGATGTCCCTCTTTGTCACATATGTAACATTTGCCATTAAACTTGTACTTTTTATTTTCCCCCCCTTTAGAGCCTTATGATAAACTTTCTCTAGAAGACTTTCGTTTCTTGATTTTTGAAACATGTTCCACCACATTTGCCTTAGACTCTATAGGATGTTTACCAGCCCACTTTTCAGAATTGCAGTTGTCCTCCTCAATCCTCAAATGCATAATTAACTCTTCCATAGACATTTCTTTGCGCTTGTGTTTGAGGTAGTTCTTGAATTCCTTCCAGCCTTGTGGTAATTTTTCAATTAAGGCTGCAACTTGAAAGGATTCACTGAGAGACATGCCTTCTGCGTGAATGTCATGCGGAATGAGTTGGAGATCTTGAACTTGGCTAATCACAGTTTTAGAATCAACCATTACAAAGTCCAGGAATTTGCTAACCACAAATTTCTTTGAGTCGGCATCTTCCGTTTTGTACTTTTTCTCCAACGATTCCCACAGTTCCATTGCTGTCTTGATAGGACTGTAGACGTTGTATAATGTGTTGTCAAGTCCGTTCAAGACGTAGTTTCGGCAAAAGGAAATTAGCATGTTTCTAGGCATCAATCGCAGCAACCACTTGCCGATCGGTTTCATCCTCTTGGAAAATAGGAGCATCCTCACGGAGGAAACGAGCTAGGTTCAGAGTTGTAAGATAGAACAACATTTTCTGTTGCCATCTTTTAAAATCAGTTCCTGAGAACCTCTCTGGCTTTTCACCATGATTTACCGGTACTGTCACCACAGGAGAGGGAGTTGGCGTCATTGTAGCCACCACAGTAGTACTTGTTTGAGCATTTATTTCAGTAGCCATTAATTCTAATTTATAAAACAAAATTATAATTAGAATTTATACTACACAGAAAATTAATCCAAATTCACAGAATTAAATTCTGTAAAAATAAAATAAATAAGAATGTAACTTTTATTTTTTTTCCAATTAATTTGGAAATAAAATAAAATTTTATTTAACCAAATTAATTCCACACAGAAAATTAAATTTCTGTAACACTTCAATAATTAAAATACTGAAACAAAATTTTAATTAATGAAAACTCAGAAAATAATTTCTAAAAACCAAAATTAATTTTCTGACCAAATTCCACAAAAATATATTCTGAATTGTTAATGACACCAATATATTACTACTAGTTGTCAAAGAAAATAGACAGTATATTACTACTATCTATCAAATAGCATATAAATACTATTTGTTTTTCCAACCAAAATATTAATTTATAAATCCACAGAAAATTAATTTTTTGTAAACGAAGAATGAGAAAGGGAAACAAACGAAAAATTCTGTAAACAGAATAATTTGGATCTGTCTTAAGATTGTTGGAACAATCTTCTGTGTAAATAAAATAAATTGAAACTAATTCAAACAAAATAAAATAAAACTTACAGAATTTATTTTGTTGAGCTAAATAAATAATTAAAGACCAAATCGAGTGTGTGACACTCTGTCCTTAAGACAGATTCGCCCCGCTACGATACTTACGGTTGAGTGGCGTCTATCTCCCAGGATACAATGATCTTCACAAATTTGTAGAAGCACTGCTGAATAGTTTCGAAACTGTCTGGGCAGTTTACTAACTGTTCAACAGATGTAATTCGGACCAGTTTAGAAACACAATTATTGGACAATAAATTTTGAATTCAAATTCAAATTTTAAATTAATTTTTCCTGCAATAATTTTTGAAAAAAATCAAATGAATTTATACAAGAACTGACCCACAATCCACACCCAGCACGGACGGAAGGCGGCGGCGGCGGCGCGCGTGGTGGTTTAGGCTAAGGTTCACTTTGTCCATAACTCATTCCTTCTACAAACTTGGAGTGCCCCTTGGGGCCCAACCCAAGTGTTGTAGGCTAGAACTTATATACTCAACAAAACTCTCTTAAAGTTTCAATGTGAGACAAGCCTCACAAAGAAACCCACATTAAAAACTTTAAATGTCCATTCCACGAATCCGAAAACGACGTCATGTTCTCATTCACTCATAAATGGTTTTGAAGAACCGTTTTCACCGTGTGACTTGCCATGCGGCAAGGAACACTTCACCTCTTCGGACCCACCCCAAAAGACGTTCGGGGCCCACTCAATTTTGGGCTCAAAATTGGCCCAAAATAAGCCTAATAAACCAATTTTCCAACAAGGACCAAAATAATACAAGTTATAAAATATAAAGACAATTGATGTAATTTATCATTTTTTAAAAAGATTAATTACCGACTAATCTCATTAAGTAAACTTTTCTTTTTTAGATTGGATCTCATCAAGTAAACTTAAATATCAGTGTTATTTTTTAATGCACTAATAAATTCTAGGGCAAATTACATATACCTCCTTCGAGATTTAGCTAAATTACAAATACTCCTCTGAGGTTTTGGAAATTACAGAAACCCTCTTGAGATTTATATTTTCATAACAATTTATCCCCTAATTTGTTATGCAAATAGTACCTTCAGGAGGGTATCTGTAATTTCTCAAACCTCAGGAGATATCTGTAATTTTGCTAAACCTCGAGGGGTATATGTAATTTGCCCTAAATTCTATATCACCTATGTTGCGTGAAATCTCTTATTTTTATATAATAAAAATAAAATATATTTTAAAATTTTTTTGTATAATTATTCTCATTATTTTGAATTAAATAGTCTATATATTTTATATACCGAAAATTCATTCCAAAAATATTTCTAGCCTTATATTATTATTCAACATTATTTTTTAAAATTTTTTGATATAATTAGGTTTCATTTAGAAATAAGGGTTGGGTTGGGTTGGGTTGGGTTGGGTTATTTTAGTCCCCCCAAAAAAAAAAGAAAAAAAAAAAGGTTTTTTAGCGCAATAAGAAACATCACATCCAACCTATATTTATTACATTCTTTCTCTTATAAAAAATCAAAAAAAATCAAAAAAATCATTCTTAAATAAAACTTTTTAACCACAAATCAAAATAATAAAAAAAAAATTTAAAAATCAATTCCCTTTCCAAACCATCCCTTAAACTAAACATAGCATTTTCGCTGCCCAAAACTCAACTTGTAGCCCACGTATGCATGGAGCCCCACGCCCTCTCCTCCCTCACCTCTCTCTCTCACCCTCTCCCTATATACCTCTACCTAGTTACCTATTTATTTTTATTTTTATTTTTTATATATACACACGTAAACATCTATACATGCATACGAATGTTACTCACCCTCTCCAACTCTCTCGGTTCTCTTTCTCTCTCTCTCTCTCTATTGAACTATCTGTCTATATACAGGGCCAGGCTTCAGGCAAGGTGAGCAACACCGCCATCTCAGGCACTTGAATTCTATTTAAAAAATAGGTTTTTAAAATAATTTTGATTTAAAGTTATATTAGACAAATTATTTTGATCTTAAATTATGTGTGATTTATTAAAATTAAATTAAATGAAATAATCATTTCATCATGTCCATCCTCATGTTTAGTTTACTAAGAGATAATAAAAAAATATTACAAATAAAATTATCATTTACCATTATGAGCGAATAGCCATTCTATAAAGAGATTAAAGAATGATTATTTCATTTAATTCAATTTTATTTTAGTAAACCAAACACTATATTATAGTATTGTAGTTTAAAAATGAAGTTTTACAAAAATTTTAAAAAAGAAAAAATTTCGAATTAGTGAATTATTTAAAAGTAATTTGATGGTTGTTTGCTACATATATAAATTATTTACAAAATATTTTTTTAACTATACCAGTTACAATTATTTCCAAAGAAGTAAATTCTTTTAAAGTTGAAGTTGATAAATTTTACAATCCAATCTACTACATGAGGAAAAAGTATAAATAAATTAATAATGTTAACAATAGAAAATGAACAAAATTTATCTCAATAATTATGTTTTACATCAATCTCAATGTCTATGATTTATGGTTTACTAGTGAGAGGCTGCGTGCAAAGCACGCTAGCTGATGCCCATTAAAATGTCCATTAATGAAAGGAGATAATAATAATGTAATTTTGTTAAATCTGTATAAATTTGTAGATTTAAACTTCATTTTATATAATGAAATACTATATAATTATACAATTATATGTAGTATTTTAAAGTAATAATGCAGTATATATATGATGTAATGAAATACTATTTATGTATAGATATTATAATTTGAAGAATATTAAATATAAAGTAAAGAAATAATGGGAAAAAAATGATTCAATCATGCTTGAAACAAATATTTGGTCAAGACTCATATATTTTCTTAGCAGATTTGGTGCACATTAACCATGGCATAGCAATAACTCACAACTCAAATTTTCGGACAAAAACATAGCATGGCAAAAATGAGACAGCATCACATGCAAATCAATAGGAATTTTAATAATAGGTTAATCTAAGAATTTGTTTTTTTTTTTTTTTTTCAACTTAAGCATATGAAATCTAGAAGGAAAATTTATATGCGCTGAACTTAACACAGTGCATGAGCACCTTAATAAAGGTAACACTCTACTTCAAAAAGTTTACATGCAATTAAAGTAGTAGACTATTAGAAAGAGAAAAAACATAAATATAGGGAGTAGAAAAAAAAAAATAATGCATGCAAAAAGTAGTACACTTTTTACATGTCCATAAATACAAAAACCAACAACTATAACTGTTTAAAATATTTCAAAATTATGTTTGGATCTAATAACAAGTACACTGAACAACATGCAATACATGAAGAACCACATAACATAAAAATCTAAGACAAAAACCTAAGATAAAGCATTACTTTCATCATAATGCAACTCAAATTCAGAACCATCATATCTCTTTATAAATTCTTCATCTTTTTTAGCAATATCTTCAGAGATCTTTTTTTTAGCAACATTCACATTAGTTTTTGACGTTAGGTGTTTTCAACCAGGCCATTTCAATGAATATGAACACAATTCCAAGTCAATAAGTTTATCAAAGAATTTTTCTTTCACAGTGCAAAAGAAAAAAGAAAAAAGAAAAGATAAACAATTCATTCCTGTGTTTGGTTGTACACTTTGAAATACACATTCATTCCTATGTTTTGAGCACATTCATTCAAGTTTTTTGTGATCAAAACCAGCCCACCCGTAATGTTCTCATGACCCCTCCTCGGTATGACTCATTGAATCCCCCAACATCTCATAATTTCAGACCAAAGCTCCAAAACTGATTCAATTTGTCCTTATAGAAAATGCATACTGAGCTAATATTGTTATTGAGCACATCAATTCTCTATAAATAAATAAAAACAGAGGTTTTGATTCTTCCTAACCAAACCAGCCATCTAAAGAATTTGGATATAATAGAAATAATCCCACAATATACATAATTCATCTCATATCCTAAACATATTATGTCCTAGTATATCCAAATCTAATTCGGACAATTAAATAGGGCCTATATACTTAGAACCAACCAACCAATAGAGTAATCCAGTTTAGAACTTAATTCTTGGACTACAATTAACTACAAAACAAAGTTAACAATGCAATTAGAATTCCATAGCAATGAGAATAAATTTACGAAAGAATGAGATTAATCTTGGATTTCAAAGATAATAATTTGAAGAATTCTTTTCAAAATGAATTTAATCAGGTCCATGACTCGTAGGATCATTCCTTTTAGCATCATAACACATCATGAATTCCCATTGAAGTCGCTTATTCTACTGCCACTCAAGTTGAATTCATACCATTCAAATTATACACCCATCCTAACATCATAGCCCTCCTTTTGTGCTGCAACCGTACCACAATCTGACCCCAAGATCAGATGATTAGAAGTTGATAGCAATTACTAAGAACTTTATGCATACTCACAAAAGGCTCTAAGGCCCTCACAGATATATCTTGAGAAAACTAAAATTAAAAGCTTTTACTTCTTAAGAAATGATGTTTTCCATTTTATATATATTATATAAAAAAAAACTCAGACTTGTTCGTAATAATAATTATGAATGAAGAATAGTGTATTCCTATGTTATATGAACACCTAGCATGCAAAAGGTAGTAATATTATGCCTTAAGTTGATCTGAACAAATAACATGGCAGATTGAAGGACTACATCATCTTGAAGTTTTCGTTTTGCTTTTCTAATTGATATTTTGAAGTCATATCTTGAAGTTTCTGTTTGAATCTTCCTATTTTCCCCTTCATTTTATATCTACTTGGAGTTGTCTTTAGGTTGTCTTTAGTGTTACTATTCAAATTATACATCCATCATAACATCATAACCCTCATTTTCTGCTCCAACCATACCACAATCTGACCCTAAGATCAAATTGTATTATATATACTATTAGGAGACTTCACAATTGTTAACAAAAAAAAAAAAAAAAAATTAATCGCACGAAGACCAGGGTAGCAACTGAGGAACAAGGCATGGGACTTGGTGTTTTACGATCTGTGAAAGTGTACAAAACGGGGCAAACAACATTCTTCCAAGTGTGCTAGTCCATGGTGGCATGACATATATTCACATACTTGTAAATGACAAATTTGAATTTTAGAAATACTTTTGGTATATATGAATTTCATGGATTGAAAATCAAGGCCATACAAGTATTTTTTACGACATTATTAAACTTAGCCCTGTTTTTTTGTTGTAATTTTGTCAATCCTTTCAAAAAATACGAATTGGTTAATGAAAATTTTGAAACACCTATCATTTTCATTTTTATGCCCCAAAAAAAAAAAAAGTTTTAAAATGTCAAAAACAACTTTTTGATATTTCCTAAAAGTGAGTTGTTTTCAGAAATATTTTCCCAGAACAATTCACCAAACAATTTTTACTTGTGCTTTTAAAAATAAAAAATAAAAAATTGAAATATGATAAAGGGGGGAAAATTAGGGCTACACAGTTTTAACAAAAAAAAATCAATGAAATAAAAAAATTTAACAACGCAAAGAACAATGAAGAGAAAAAGTAACAAAACAACAAAATTTACCATATCATAACTCAAAAATCCATCTTCCAAATAACCTCTGTAGAAGAAAAATCAATTTCTTTGATTGAATCTGACGATATGGTTCGAAACTGTGGATTAACTCCAAAACACACAATCATAACAATAATGAAATCAAACATTTAACAACACAAAGAACAAATAAGGAAGAGAAACGATAACAAAATCGAGAAATTTACCATATCAGAACTAAGAAATCCATCTTCGAAAGACCCTCTGTGGAAAAAAAGGAGGAAAAAATGACAAATTAAATCTGGTTCAATCTATTTCTTGCATATCGCATTTGCGGAGATGTGCAGAGAGAAACGAATCAAAAACACAAAAATGAGAGAGAAAGAGAGAGAGAGAGAGAGAGAGAGAGAGAGAGAGAGAGAAAAGTAGAGCAATATATTTTCTTTTCATGATTTGCTGAATAGAGCAACAGCTGGAAGCATTAGCAACCATATATTCTTTTCATGATTGTAGACACCCCATTTTTGACCGCCCTCAAGACTTGGGCATTACTGATGGTTTGCTCGGTGTTGAGAGATGTGCAGGGCACAAGTTCAGTTTCTTCGGTAAGAAGAGAGGAAAATCTTCCCAAACACTTTGTTTAAGGGTTTGGAGTTGAAGAAAAGAGGAGAGGAGGGGAGAAAATAGGTTGGAGAAGAAGTTCGCCATGAATCCGGGTAGGAGAGAATCGAGCAGCCCTCGCTGAATCGAGCTTACTCAATTGCATACTTGGAGTTAAGCTATGAGGCCACCATCGTTGGAAAGAAGACTTCCGGGGCTTCACTTTGTACTCAAGAATCTCCCAAAGCCAAGTCCGGGTGGAGGAGATATGTTGGGTTGAAGCAGGGGATCATCCCGGTTGGATCGAGTCTGCGCGACTTCACGAAAAAGGGAATAACTTTTTGCGCAGGAGGAATTTTGATGCAAGGTTTGCGCCATTGGAAAGCTAACTTCCGGGGCTTCGATTTTCATACCCACCGGCCATTTTTTGACCAAGAAATCATCCATCGGCACTCTATTTAGCCGACCGGCAGAAAAGAGTGCCGACTGGCACTTTATTTTGGACAATGATCGAATCTTCTGGCCGACCTGACCCCTTTGCACCCCCCAAGCCTGGTGCATACCAGCTGTGACAGCTGGGATGCACAGAACCAGATCCACGTGCATTCATATGCCTATTTTGCACCCTTTTGCACCTTTGAACCCCTTAAAGCTTCTAGAACCTTGAACCCTTTGGCCAAGCTTCTTGGGGAAGCTTGGCCAGCTGTTTTAGCTTCTCCAAGAAGCCTTGCACCCCCTTGACCCCTTTCCTCTTGCTTAGCCATTAAGCTTAGAGCCTTTGGTTGCCTATATAAGCAAGCCTTCTCTCCCTTTGATGAGGGTTAGAGATTTTGAGCAAGAAAACCAGAAGATATACTGATATATCTGATATATACACATATCCCACCTCCCTCTCTATATCTATCTTATCCAAGCTTCCAAACACCTTGGTTCTTGCATCATTTGCCCTACAACACCTAGCACAACACCTCCATCATCCATTCCAGCACATTGGAGGTCATTTGCAGAGGTTAGGAGCTCATAAACTTGGACCAAGGGGTCTTTGGTCGCTTCTTCAAGGGTAAGCATCCATTTCCCTTAAACTTGCATTTTTTAGCTTCATTGTTTAGCCCTATTTGCATGTATTTTTGAGCTTCGATGTAAACTACAAAGAGGCTTATTTTGATCCCTTCTTCAACATTGAAGAAGGGCTCAACCTTGTTTGGGACCCCCATGTATGACTTGCTTCAATACCCTCTTGGGTCCTTATTTTGTTGCATGTTTCTTTAGCCTACCATGCTTCCATTTTTGGGCCTTTGACAGGCCTGAAAAGTGTCTTATTTTTCCCCCCTCTACATGTCTCATGAAGGATATTTGGCTGTTTGATGATTGCATATAGCACCTATCTCAATATCCTCTTGTATGCCATGTTTCTTGCATAGAATATTTGGCTGATGTATGATCTGTTTTGGGGCTTGATGTAAGCTGTAAGTAGGCTTATTTTGAGCCCTTCTTCAACATTGTTGAAGGGCTCAACATTGTTTGGATGATCCTTATGCTACTTGCTTTGAAATCCTTGTTTTAGCCTCATTTTTGCATGGTTTGTTAGCCTTGTATGCTTACTGATTTTGGGGCTGTCTTATACTGAAAATGTGCTTATATTTGGGCTTTCTAGCTGCTGTCTATTCATACCATGTTCATATAATGCATGTTTAGCATAGCTATAGGCCATTTCGGAGGCCTAGTTTTGCATTTCGGGAGTGATTCCATGCATCGGGTGTCATTTCGCCTTGTTTCGGGGCTGTTTTGCCCCTCATTTAACTACTGAAATTTTTATGTGTAGTATGCCATGCTTCATGTTTCATTAGAGTGCCATTTCATGCTTGTATGCCATCGCCCCGGTTTGCGTGCCGGTGTGCACGCATTTCGAGGCATCCCATTTTCACCCATCGGCCTCTTATGTGAGTGTGGCTGAGGCTCTCATGTTAAGTATAAGTCCATTTTGTATCTTGTATGCTATTTCTTGCTTAGTTTCTTTCGATTTGCGTGCTCAGTATGCACGCATTTCGAGGCATCTCTTTTTTTTATCTTATGGACGCTGATTTTGGCATGCTTGTGAGCTATCCATGTTAGTTTAAGTCCATTGTTGCATGTTTGTTGCATGCCATGCTTGTTGGTTTAGGTTGTGTGCCTAATACATGTTGCATGTTTGCATACTTGCCTTTATGCTCATATTGCATACTTAGCTCACATGTTTAGGTTGCATTTGGCATGCATACCTCGCCTCTTGAATCACCATGATAGAGGTTGGGCCTCTTGTTTGTTTGTGCTTGCATTCCATTCCATTGAAAGTTGCTAACTTGGCTTTCGGGCCATCGTGCATTGAAATGCGGGATTGATGGCCCGGGGGTCGAGGGCCATGCTCCTTTGAGTCTATTGCATGATAGGGAGTGTGTCCGTGCATACATTTGTCCCAAAATTCCAATGCCATGCTCTACCCATTCTTTATCAAAACTGTCTCCTGCAGGAATTTAGCGCCGACCGGCACTCTTTAGTGCCGACCGGCAATCTTTTTGTGCCGATAACTATCAATTGCAGCCGGTGGTCAAACCCCGCAGCCAGTGTCAAAACCCTCCAGCCGGTGGTGACCTTCAGAATAGGTGGAAGGCTTCCCAGGACTTTGGAAATTTTTGGAGACAGGGCAGTGCAAAACAGAGGCCACAGTGGCATGGTGCGGGATTCCCAGGCAAGGCGGACATCGAGCATGCATCATTCGCGCATCCCGAGACAAGGGGCTGTGGCCCCCTTTTATTTCACATTTATTTATTCAGTAATTAGAATTTGTAATATTTATTCATTTATTTTGGGACTGTATTATTATTTTGGTCCCTCCGAGTGAGGGCGCAATTGTAATAAGTGTGGGTGAGTGTGTGTATGTCTTCCAACCCCCACTTCTTTCTTCCCTTTTATTTACCTGCTTATGATGGTAGATTAGGGCATATTTAAATTAGCATACCTTATGCAATGCATGTGTGCATCCACGCATTTGTTGACATGCATCGGGCTCGGTACATCATACAAACTGCATCGTACTTTCAATTCCAAATTGAATACGTGATAGTTGTAGCATTTCACACGCCATGCTTAGGATAGCCGAGCCTACTCTAAATTGCATCTTCGCCTGTGTTGCATTAGCCATTTAACATGAACTAGGGACATGCATCGTTTTGCTAACTAGTTTACTGTTTTGGCACGGAGTACGAGGTGAGCTTTTATGCTTTAGCATACCGCATGCGTGTGAGTGTTGCCATGACAGTATGCTTGCCATGCGGCTAAATGCTTATATGTGATAAACTGTTTGAATGCCTGTGGGTGGAGGTCGGATTGCTTGAGTTGGGACAACTCATTGAAATCCGTATTTTAGCCTACTTGCGAGTAGCAAAATCTAACACGTTTTTTGAGACAAAACGGATATGCAATGTTTATTCCCAAATTAGGCGATCTAGTCTATACTTGTTTCTTTGTCTTTAACATAGTAATTCTAGGCTAATACCCGGAATAAGTACGCATAATCTTTTCAAAATCAAATATCACGGTTAGTAGAGGCGGTCTTATAGGCGACGCGAAGGGTGCTCATAGTGACCTTCCCGATCGTACCCAAGCTCGAGCCAAGACCACTTTGGTGATAGCGGACATGTGGCCTTGACCGAGTCAGGGTTTCCTAAATTTCCCATTTTAAAATATTTAGGTGGCGACTCTGTAATCTGGCAAAGCAGTCCATGTTTGGCACTACTTTTCAAAAATCTGTTTTCTCAAACGATTTGCCGGATTCGGACTCTTTGGTTCAGATTTAGAACCGCAACAAACAAAAGGGAGTCCGAACTGTAGAGTGAGGCCCAAGGGCGCGTCTACAATGATTTTCCATTATTAACCCCTAAAGCCTTAGAACACAAAGGATTCAAGAAGGGTAAAATGGGCTTTTTACCATTGCAGATGCAGAAAACACTGTTCATTCGAGGATGAAATTACTGTTCACTTCTCATCCATGTTTTATATATATTGTATAGATGTCAACTAAAAAAATCATATGAAATGACTCAAAAAATATAATATTATAACTATTGTTAAAAATAAATTATAGTTTATTCACTTTCTAGTACAATAATTTAAAATTATATTTCTCATTTAACATTTTAAGTGATTTATTTGGGTGAAGAAATAGTAATTTTAGTGTTTATATATACAACAAATTTTGTGTAGTACAAACGAAAATAAATTAAAAATTGTTATTATTTATCAATATATATTTTTAAATACGTATGAAAGTCAGGTCTCATTTTCTAAGATCGGCTTAGCCCCAAAATGTTAGGGCCAACCTTCTCTATGTATATATACACATATCTATATATATGTTTATCATCTCTTCATCAACTTTAATCGACACCACCAAACCACCAACTTCACCGCCACTAACTCCATTACCACCACCATGAGCATCTCCATCACCACCACCTTTCAACACCAAACCCACCCCCTTCACAACCAAATTCCATCACCACTACCATTAAGGTCAACGACCACCATCACCACGAGATCCGATACCATTGCCGGACCGCCACAACCACCACCACCACCTTCACCAGCTCCGTTACCACCTAGAACCACGCCCCACAGTGTGTTATAAGTAAAAAAGAAGAAGAATGAGGAAGATGGAAAAGAAAGAAACAAAAGATGAAAGTTCTAGAATTTTTGAAATTAATTTTCGGACAACTTTTGGCATACTAAAACCACTCATTCTATGAAAAAAATGAGAAAATGAGGTAGTGTAGGAAAAGGTAGGAAGTGAGGTGAAGAAATTGGCGAAAGAATGGAGTAAAATTGTTATGGAGTTCGAAAGATGGTTCGAACAAATGTCAGAAACAGGAACGGGAAGAAAAATCTTATCTTTGGTTAATTTTTAGAGCTCCGATGGCATACAAAAAGAGATGGAACAAGGCGTGTGAGGTTTGATATGAAAAGTAGGTTGAGTTTTATTGTGTGCTTCTGGACTCATGGTGTTACGGTACATCTGGGTTAATCGTGTAGTCCGATGACTTCGGGGATGACCACCCTAAGATTTTTCAACATGTAGAATTCATTTTTGAGGTCAGATTCTTCAAATTCCAAGTCCAAGATAGAGATCAACAATCGAGAAACTTAAATCAAATTAAAGATCAATGGTGAGATCGTAACTGATTGATGTGAAAATTTAGTTGGAAGATCATGGAGCTAGGTTGGACAAATCCAACAACCAGAATCAAAAATCAAAGTCAGAAAATAAACCGTTAACAATCTAACCGTAGTAAGAACTCCTTTAAACCATTTATTTCTCCTCTTTTTGTTCTATCTTGTCTTGTTCTTTTACTCTGTTTATAAATAATGGCATAAGTGATATTATATATTGGTTAGATAGTAAAATTTTGTAATGCATTGATTTTTATTATTTGTGGAGTTCATACTGTTTTAGAAATTATTAAAATAGAAAATCTTTTTAAATAAGGGCATTATTTGGTGTATGCATAGTATGTGTGATTTTTGGTAAAGTCTAGAAAAGTGTGTTTTAATAGTCCAAATAATTTCTCAAAATTCTATGACATAAAGTATATGAAATTATATGTAAAGGTCTAATGTGGATTATCACCTATATGTCATATCTCTTTTGTGTTTTAGTTTTGTGATATCATATATGTTTGTTATGTGAATTTATTTTATCATATTTTAGTTGTTTCATGTTTAGTTTGGGTCAACCCCGTTGTGATTAACTGTTGTTCTAACTAAATTTCATAATAAACCTAAGAAAGGGAAAACTAAATGGGATGGTAATGGGTTTGCGCTCATTTATTATATTTTGGAAAGATATTTATAATCGTTGTTTCGATATTGAATTGATGGTGGGATGTATTCCCTTTGAGTTAAATCTTGCGCAAGTAGTTGTTTCGGCACCCTTGGTGTTTATGGTGGATAAGGTTTGATGAGGTTATAAGTGTTGACCCTTATTTTACCGTCTCTTTTGAGGTCCTTGATTGGCGCTATGTGGTATGTAATTGCTGTAGACATCTGGGGTAAGATCTTTAAAGTAGTAAAAGAGGAGGTATACCGAATAATTCGAGTCCAATTCTTGTGGTTACGAAGATAAAATCTCTTTGAGGGATTTCTAGTTACTAACATCTAACATTGTAATTCCTTTAACTATTGACTTGGTTATATTGCTTCATTGGTTATTTTATTTGTGGTTGTGCATTGGTGTAACTGTTCGAAATTTCTTGTAATTTTCTGTTTACACAAATTATATGTTGTACTTGTTTGTACTGTCTACACTTGTTCATATATTTTGAGAGTGTAGAAAGTTGGTGTGTGTGTGGTCTTGTTGGGCATCAAGCGCTCATGGCTATTTTCGTTGCCTTGGTATTAATGCCAAAATTTTGAAGAATTCATCAGTGAATTATTGTGGAAAAGCTTGGAAAGTGGGTCAAGTATGGATTGACATGTAACGCCCTGAAATAATGACCAATATTTATCCCAAGACAGTTATTAAATAACAATACATTTCTGAATACAATATCCTTCCATTCATATACTTCAAGTGTACAAAAGAGTAATGCATGTATTTATACATTCATAAGCCCTAACCCTGAATCTATAACATATGCCACAAGTTAATGATATGAAATAAAAGTCAAACAGATATAAGAATGCCTTAATGGCTACAACTTTCCAAATCAATGCATGGTTACAACAAAAGTGAGTTTGAAACTAAATACAAGTAATGCCCTAGGCTTGTACAAAATAAATACAACAAAAATAAAACAAGAAGCTTTCGGCTCCAAGTCCTTCCAAGCTACAGCCTTGGCGGAGACATATCATCAGCACTTAAAAATAGTTTTCTAAATAGGGTGAGCCAAAGCCCAATAAAGATACTCTAACGCAGTGTATGAATCTTTATATAGTTATAAGGTGAATGTATATGCAATGCTCGTGTCAAAACGTTTTATACCTCTTTCCAAAACCATGTAATGCCAAGTTTATATCACAATTCATGAAATCATTTCCTTTACAACAGAAAATAGGGTAGTGGATACAACTTTGGGAATCTCTAGGATGTGTCTACAAGTGGGCTACAAGTACTACCAATTGTCATTTTTACCAGTATTAACTGGAAGGCTGGGCACCTATCCGCGCAGTTTTCTGGACTTTCACAAAGGACATACAAGGTAACTTAATAACACAACTACACTCCCTACCTAGATTCACTAAGGTATTTATCCATTTTTCTCAAAACAATAAACATTTTCAACGTGTTAAATATGTTACAATGCTCAATGTAAATAGGTGAGAAATTAATTTCAATTCATCTAATTCTCATACAATTTCTACAACAATCATAACTATCCTCCATCGATAGCCCAAAACAGATATCTCTAAACAGATAAATAATTTTCAATAAAGATATACTTTCCAACATTTCAAGATAGGAGTGATAATTCATATCTAACTCCACCACCATCATCATCATCGTTCCAATTTCATAAAACGAACATCAATTCTATTTTCTCTTTACAAATCCAACATTCACATTTTAGGGCAAAATACCCTTTCTTTGAAAATCAATTTCAAGGATCAAAATCCATCATTTATCACAACTCAACCATATCTACAATCCCATATACATATTCAAGAATCTATTTTGAAAATCCCTCTTTTGATTTCAAACCAAAACCCTAGATTTTCATCAAAATCCCAAAATCACAATATCCTTTTTAAAAGATAAATAACTAAGTTAAGAATCATAAAAGGAGTCAAAGTCATCCCTACCTCAAAGAAGAAGACACAAAGGAAATATGGATAGAACTTTACGATACCAAAAACTTGAATTTCTCCGATTAAGATGAAACTCTCGACATGCTCTACCTTTTTATCAAAAGGACTAGGGTGAGGAAATGTATGAATCGAGAGTATTTGGATCAAATATTCAAGAACTAGAGAGAGAGTTTGTGTAGATCTAAGATTTTGGAGTGTTTAGAGAGAGAGAGAGAGAGAGAGAGAGAGAGAGAGAGAGAGATGTGAAAAAGTGACTTTTTGAAACTGATATATGTTCAGACCACTTGAGTGCATGAATGGTTGCTCGAGCGACCAGACACAAAAGGTGAGACCGCTCGAGCAAACAAAGTACCGCTCGAGCACACAATGACATACTCTCAGAAGTTTTGTAGACAAAGGCTAACCGCTCGAGCGCAAGAAAGACTGCTTGAGCCAACACCGCTCGAGCGTAAGAAGGATCGTTCGAGCTAAAAGCACCACCCTTCCAGTACTTTTGCAGGCCTACAAAAGTACTGAGAGTTCCAAAAGACCGCTCGAGCGCAAGAAGCACCGCTCGAGCCAAGACCGCTTGAGCGTAAGAAACACCACTCGAGCGAAGAATGCCATACTTCCAGTAGTTTTGTAGGCTTACAAAAGCATTGGAAGTTCTCAAAGTTTGCTCAAGCAAACAAGTCAAAATCTGGGCAGCAACAGTTTTGAAAAACTAACTCCCAACCTGTTTCAAACACAACCAAGACATCCCAATAACCAAACTCAATAAGGAATGAAACAAAAGAAGACATGAATAACCATCAAGACAAGAAAGCTCGGATCCAAAACAATATATGGGTTGGGTTCAAACCAGAATCGCTATAACCTCTTTCCTTAAGGAATTTCGTCCCCGAAATTTTAAAATTAACACAATAACCATTGTATTTAAATTAATTACAACAACTCATAGGTCATTCATTCTCATAACAACAATAAACAAGGTTCTCAATACTGAATATACAATTCACTTTTTCCAAAGCATATGCAATGTTTTATATTTAATCAACATAACAAAATTTTCAAACATTAACAAAAAAGTCCGAATACTTCTCATGAACTTCCGCCTCACGTTCCCAAGTTGTCTTCTCAATACTATGGTGTCTCCACAACACCTTTACCAATGGAATTGTCTTGCCTCGCAAGACTTGGTCTCATGGATCTAAAACTCTAACTAGTTTCTCCTCATACGAGATATCCTCTTCTACCTCTAACTCTTTCTAATCCAAGACATGTGACAGATCCTGCTCATACTTCCGAAGCATACAGATATGAAACACGTCATAAACTCTGGAAAGCTGTGGCAGCAAGGTGAAACGATAAGCTACCTCTCCAATGCGCTCTAGGATCTCAAAAGGCCCAATAAATCTAGGAGACAACTTCTTGCACTTCCCAAACCTTATTAAACCCCATCTAGGTGATATTTTTAAGAAGACGCGATCTCCTACCTCAAATGATAACAACCTCCTCCTACGGTCGACGTAGTTCTTCTGACAACTCTGAACTGAAACTTACCTCTTACGGAACCATTTTCAATAAGACATGATTTCCGCTTCTACAGTCGCCGATTTACACAACCACCACCTCTTCAATTGCTACCACCATCCTCTATCAATATCATCATCGTTAGCAACCATTTTCGGGCGACCTCATCTAGATCTGTACTGATCTAGTTGTTTAAGTGGAGAAATTGACTCTAAACAATAGTGTTTTTCTAGATATTGCTCTTTTTTCTCTCTCATCTCTCTATATTTATCTAACTAGATCTATTGCAAATCCGATTCAGAATCAAATTTATTTTTTAGTGATAAATTTATTAGTTTCTTTTTGTGTGTGTGTGTGTATGTGTGTGTGTGTGTGTGTGTGTGAGTGAGTGAGTGAGAGAAAAAAGAGGAGGGTGGATTCTTACAAGTGTTCATGGATAAAAGTGAGTAAATCAAAATTTTCATTTGTAATTTTTTTACAAATTGATCAGTGATAAATTTATTATTGATAAATTATGACTGCTTTTATTAGTGATTTTTCAATAATAAATTTATCATTGAATATGTTTATGATAAGTTTATTATATTAGTCTATGTTACTTTTTTTTATCTATATTTTTATGTGTGATTGTGTTTTTGTGAGTGAAAAAGTATGTAAATAACTGGCATTGAATGAGCGAGTGTGTGTAATTGTGAGTAAGTGGGTACAGGACTGTGTAATATACTGCCTAATCTGCTAAAACTGAACTAATCTGCACTAATCCATATCGTTCTATCTGCTAACCGTGGATTAAATTTTAAAATTTATAATCCGCCTTCGAAATCATTTTGCTTCATTATAGTTAATACATATATATTTTTTAACCTCTAATGAAATGTCAAAGTAAAAATGAGTCTGAAAGAGATTTAAGATGTGGAATTTGTTACAAATTAGTAGTTATATATATGAAATTTTTTTTATGTAAAATTAGTTTGTGATATATATAATATTGTGCAAATTAGTGTTATATATTATGCAAATACTTGATAATTGATTGAGAATAATTTTCAATCTATCAGCCTCCAAAACTGCGGTTTGATTATTTGCCAATCCACTATTTGCTTTATAATTTTACTTTAAAACCACCCGAACTACACTGCGCAAACTCATAAATGATTGTATGAGAATGAATGACTGAGTGGTGGAGATGGTAGCAATAGTGATGTGGTGGCAATAGATATAATTTTTGTTGAAAAAAATAAAAAAAATATCACCGAAAACTATTGTCGAAGGTGATCGCCAACGGCTGGAGGTGGTTCCTAGCAGGGGAGAAGGGAGTCATAATAGTGTTAATATTGGGGATAAAAAAGACAAGGGACATATATTTTAAGTGTTGCCCTAAAAGAAACCTAAAAGGAGGGGAGGTGAATTAGGTTTCAACAATTTAAAATAAATAATACCCCAATAAAAATTACCACTAATACAACAAACAAGGACAAGTACAAATATGGATTAATTAGTGAAAGATCAAGCAACAAGGCAATGAAATATAGCTAACACAATGAGTATATCAAATATATCAGTTAGCTATAACAGTTAAGTAAAGAGATAAGGGAAGAAAAATGCAAAAACGATTTATAGTGGTTCGGTTTCAACCAAGCCTACATCCACTCCTCAAGCTTCCCTTGAGATTTTTCACTATCTTCTAGCTTCACTATGGTGCTAGCAACCTCTCAACACGTGGAGTAATCCTCCATGGATTCTAGCTTTACAAGATTGCTAGAGACCTTAATTTCCCTAGCTTTATAGGCTTGCTAGTGACCTTTACAAGATAAGTATGATATTTTTGGTTTCAAAGAAAGCTTACAATAAATATCTCTCACAAATGGATATACAAAATCAAGCTCATTGATTTTTTGTAAAAACCTCTCAAAGGTGAATATGCTTAAGGCTAAGCTCTGTGTGTGTTTTCTGAAGGAAAAATAGTCAAACAACAATGGAGAATACTTCAGATAACTCTAAGGATGAGTTTGAGAGTGATGACAAAATCAAACAAATTTTCTTGGCTCAAGTTTCTCTTATTTTTTTTTTTTTTTGATAACCTCTCACAGGTAGATAAGCTTAAGGCTAAAAACTCAATGTTTGATTTTCTGAAGGATGAATGTAATACTCAAATGAAGATCACTTCAGGAACTCAGAGAAGACGAAATATGTGAGTGATGAATGATATGAAAACGTTTTGCTTGTTGTCTATGTTCTTCCTTTCTTCAGCATAAGCACTTTTATTTATTTAAGAAGAAATCCATCGACTGTTGTCTGTTGCGTGTGTTGAGAAGATTGAGTGAGATTTTGGTTAAATCTACTCTACTCAACTTTGCATTTCCTATACATGATTAGATGTTGAAGGAGTTGAAAGATGGGTTTGATTGTTGATAAGTATTTTTGAAAAATAGTCGTTGTAGCACAGAGTGGTTGTCCACCCGGATGTCCCAGATGAAGATTTGTTCTTGGTGGTCATCTATATGGACGTTCTCCCGGATGTCCGATCATCAAGGATGTCGTCCACAGTCGTTGAGCATACTGCAGGTCTGACAGTCGGACCGAAGCTAGACTGAACTGGAGTGAAACGAGCTAATTTTGGCTTGGCCAGTCGTCCTCCTTGGACGTCCACCCAGTGTATTTTTAGCCTTCTTTGTTTTGGCTGCTTGTTATTACTGCTGCTGCTTGCTGTTGTTATTGGACTTCTTTAACACTTGTTTAAGCTTCTTTTTGGCATTCAAAAACATAATTAAACACTAAGAGAATCATAGATTATAATGATTTAATCAAACAATAAGTTTTCAATTATAATCCATCAAAACAAAATCAAAACAATGCTTCTGCTGCTGCTGCTGCTACTTGTTACTGTGTTCTACTACTTGGTTCTTGCTTTGTTTGAGCTGAAATTTTGGCCTCTAATAAACATAAATAAGACAAAATGAGGATGAATTATGATGTTAAATTAATTATAAGATTTCAAACAATTTAACTCTTTTATTAAATCAAAACAAAATCATCAAAATCAATATGTCTAACAATCTCCCCTTTTTTAATGATAGCACACTATGATGTTTTGATTTGTTTGGGAGTAAGAAAAACTCCCCGTCAAGTCATGCTTCCCCTAAAAGTTTACTTCTTATAGATATAAACATATTTAGCACATTAGCAATATATAGCAGTATAATTATAGCATGATTGATAAAGATACCAACAGATAGACTTAGGAGATTTAGGAAAATTTTTGCCTAGGCTTTACATACCAAAAACAAAATATACATAGCACCAATTTTCTGTTAATAGTTCAAGCACACAGCAACATCATTTCTCTCTCAATCTTGAAATCAATAAGTCCTCCCCTTGTGACATTATTCCAAATCCCCTGTGACATAATTTCAATCCAAAACATTTAAGCTCAAAACATCACAATTTCTCCCTCTGTGACATTATCAAAAACACATTAAGGATATCAGAAAGTAGCATCAAGGGTATATAAATGCCATCAGTGCAATAAGGAGAAGTTCAAAAGGTTAAGAATGAGGTACACATTCTGTTGTAGCAAGAAAATATGGCAACAATGAATCAATGAGCTTATCCATTATGAAGAATTTATGCTATTTCAATCTATTGTTAAGCAAGAGCCAAGGACATACCAAATTGTTAATAAGTATATGTGAAGCATTTGAGCATAATCTAATTCTCAATTTCCTAGCAAAAGTATACAAATATGGAGATTAAGTAAGAGCATACCAATCTCAAGACTATAATAGACATAACAGTGCATAGATCAAACAAGGTTGCCAAGCAAGAGCATAAATATTGAGCTAAAGTTCAAGTCACTCTTCCCTTGAGGATAACAATCTTACTCTTACATTATCAACAACTAATCAACTCAAAGGTCATGTTGTAAGAATTAAGATACCAAAGCAATCAAGTCTCTTTTTCCACCCTAGTGACATTTTTAACAAAAACAAGTACAAGTAGGGAGTATGGTACAACATATAGGATGGAAGAATGTAAGTCTCATTATAGCACAAATAATCATCCATATCAAGGTAGCTCTATGATACCAAAAAAAATGATAGCATCTAATGATCGTACAATTGAAGTTCATACCATCTGACAATAATGGTCAAAAAAGATAGTAACATGTGAAGGTGCAAGCCTATAAGTTTAATACCAAAAACGGAATAAAAACTAAGGGGATTTTGAAAAAATCAATCAAGTTTAAATTCTTCCCCTTGTTTCATTTCGAAAAATCAATAGGAGATACGACAATTGAAAGCTCATAACTGAAATGTTCTCCTCAAAGATACCAAATAGGATGTCAAAAGGATACCAACATGCAATCTAGAAGATTTAACAATCGTAGCACACGCATTATGTAGAATACCAAATATTGTCATAATAGTTTAAACTAATCATAATCTCATGGAGCTGAGTTAATTGCACAAATTAAGCATGTTCAAAATATAACAATCCATATGCCTAGAAAATCATGAAATCAATATATAGCATAAAATTTAAGCATAAGCATGATTTTAGGCAAGTGTAGATTTATCATCAGGGAGTATACAATACAAATCATGTGATGCAAATATAAATTCTATAGATAATCCCTTTCACATCATTGTAAGGAAAATATTAGTTCAAAGAATATGAGAGAACATAGGATTTTTATCATAAAAGCTCAAGAGTGTAGGAAACATACCTTTGATTTAAGAGTTGAAAATATTTCAGTTCTTTAGTTTCCTTTCATGAGGAGTTTATCTCAAAGGGGATTTAACAAGTATGTTAGCAAAAATAAATTCTCTCATAAGTTGGTGCTTCCCTTGTCTTTTGTGATATTGTGCAAATATAATCAATCATAAAACAATCACATTTATAATCATGAAAAATACATCACAAAATAAATGTTGGTCTATTTCACTCTCATCTTATATCATTAATAAAAATAGACACACTCAAAAGATGAGAGATGATTCAATAGGTGCCATGATCAATCAAGAGTTTATAATGCTATTTTGAGATTCTTCAAAGTTACAGCACATAGCATAATATACATAAGAAAATAGTTTTATGCTCTTTATTCTATCAAGAAATGAAGCATCATACTCATTTAATCATACAAAGTAATCAAGAAGCATTTTCATCAATTCAATCCACATGCTCAAGTGTGATAAAACATTTTACTCAATGTGGAACACAACATGAATGCTATAAACAATTAATTCAACAATTTATCACTCAAAAGCATTTCATGATATATATGCCAATATAATCCATATTCAAAAGATATTCAATAGGATAGATGCAATGTCTCTAGAAACATATGATACTTCATTTCATTTAGACATTGTTGATGGATCATAATCAAGGAATTTCATAACTCATTCAAATATTCCAATGTAAAGCATATAAGCATGAAATTTTCATATTGAGCATATTCTTGAGATCACAAATGTACAATTTTCAAAATATAGATAGTATACATCTCAAAATATGTTATGACATCAAAATTGATTCTACAAATATATGACTCAAAAAGGAATTAAAATATTAGTATGAAGTCATATATAAGAGTATGCTAACATAATAGACATTCATCAAAACAATTTAAATCTCTAATATGAGTTCAAAGATGGTTTGAAATAACCTAACAGAACATGACTTAGCAAGCTTCACATCAATTAAGAAATCAACCTATTGCACATATATCACACCTTAAGATATATAGAAGTTAAACTTCAAGATGTGTTAGAGGTTTATACCTTCATTTACCTTTTTGGAATCTTCACCCATACATTACCTCTCATGTTTATCTTGGTGAGTCTCATTTCATCATTCTTCTTCTTGTGGGGACTGATTTTTCTTTAGATTGAACACTCTTGCATTTCCTTTCCAAGTCCTTGGTGTTCTTTGAGATTCCACCTACAAAATATCTTGATTTCTTTCTTGGTACCCATACTTTCTCTTCTTGAGTGGATTCTTCTTCTCCTAGAGCCATGAGACACAAGTTGGCTATTCCATAATTTTCTTTCCAAATAGCTTCTTTTTGGCTTCCATCCATCATTGTGAGTTCATGAGCCATGAGTGAGCCTCGGAGTTCTTCAATGCTCAATTTTGTTAGGTCCTTTGCTTCTTAAATATTCGTAACCTTAGCTTTCCATTCCATTGGAAAAGACCTAAGAATTTTTCTTATAAGCTCACCATTAGTATAAGATTTACCAAGAGATTTTAAAGCATTAATGATGTTGGTAAATCTATAAAACATTTCAGAAATAGATTCAAATGATTCCATCTCAAAGAGTTCATAATTATGAATAAGCATATCAACTCGAGACTTTTTTCCTTGACTAGTTCCTTCATATGCAATTTCAAGTTTATCCCAAATCTCTTTGGTAGTAACACAACAAGAAATTTTATTGTACTCATTTACATTTAAACCACATACAAGAATAAGTTTGGCCTTAACATTGGCTTGCAATAGATTATAATCATGCTCATCAAATTCATCTTCAAGTTTAGGAACACGGTTATTTTCAACTACTTTTTGTAGGAATTTTAGGACCTTTTGTGATAATGAGCCATAAAGCATAATTGGTAGATTGAAGATACAAAGTCATTTTTTCTTTCCAATGATTATAATTACTACCATCAAAAAGAGGTGGCCTATTACTAGTTTGTCCTACAACAGAGTACGTACTATACAGGGTTGCTATGGATCAAAACTCTAAGATTGTTAAATTTAAACAAGAGCCCAGGCTCTGATATCAATTTTACCCAAAAAGCAACCTAAGAGGGGGGTGAATTAGGTTTCAACAATTTAAAATAAATAATACCCCAATAAAAATTACCACTAATACAACAAACCCGGACAAACACAAATATGAATTAATTAGTGAAAGATCAAGCAACAAGGCAATGAAATATAGCTAACACAGTGAGTATATCAAATATATCAGTTAGCTATAACAGTTAAGTAAAGAGATAAGGGAAGAGAATTATAAACACGATTTATAGTGGTTCGGCTTCAACCAAGCCTACATCCACTCCTTAAGCTTCCCTTCAGATTTTTCACTATCTTCTAGCTTCACAAGGGTGCTAGCAACCTCTCAACACGTGGAGCAATCCTCCATAGATTCTAGCTTTACAGGCTTGCTAGAGACCTTAATTTCCCAAGCTTTACAGGCTTGCTAGTGACTTTTACAAGATGAGTATGATGTATTTTTTTTCAAAGAAAGTTTACAATAAATATCTCTCACAGATGTATATACAAAATGAAACTCACTAATTTTGTGTAAAAACCTCTCAAAGGTGAATATGCTTAAGGCTAAGCTCTATGTGTTTTTTCTGAAGGAAAAATAATCAAACAACAATGGAGAATACTTCAGATAACTCTAAGGATGAGTTTGAGAGTGATGACAAAATCAAAAAAAAATTCTTGGCTCAAGTCTCTCTGATTTTTTTTGATAACCTCTCACAGGTGGATAAGCTTAAGGCTAAAAACTCAGTGTTTGATTTTCTAAAGAATGAAGGTAATACTCAAATGAAGATCACTTCAGGAACTCAGAGAAGATGAAATATGTGAGGGATGAATGATATGAAAATGTGTTGCTTGTTGTCTTTATTCTTCCTTCATTCGGCAAGAGCACTTCTATTTATTTAAGAAGAAATCCATCGACTGTTGTCTGTTGCGTGTGTTGAGAAGATTGAGTGAGATTTTGGTTAAATCTACTCTACTCAACTTTGCATTTCCCATATATGATTAGATGTTGAAGGAGTTGAAAGATGGGTCTGATTGTTGACAAGTATTTTTGAAAGAGAGTCATTACAGCACAGAGTGGTTGTCCACCCAGATGTCCGAGATGAAGATTTGTTCTTGGTGGCCATCTACCCAGACGTCCTCCTAGATATCCGGTCATCAAGGATGTTGTCCATGGTCGTCGAGCATACTACTGGTCTGACAACCAGAGTGAAGCTGGACTGAACTGGAGTGAAACAGGCTAATTTTGGCCTAGCCGGTTGTCCCCCTAGATGTTTGGCTGGACGTTTGGCCGGACGTCCACCCTGGGTGTTTTCAACCTTCTTTGTTTTAACTGCTTGCTGCTGTTGTTTGTTGTTTGCTGTTGTTATAGGTCTTCTTTAACACTTGTTTAAGCTTCTTTTTGGCCTTCAAAAAAATAATTAAACACTAAGAGAATCATAGATTATAATGATTTAATCAAACAATAAGTTTTCAATTATAGTCCATCAAAACAAAATCAAAAAATACTTCTGCTGCTGCTACTTGTTGCTGTGTTCTATTGCTTGATTCTTGCTTTGTTTGAGCTGAAATTTTGGCCTCTAATAAACATAAATAAGACAAAATGAGGATGAATTATGATGTTAAATTAATTATAAGATTTCAAACAATTTAACTCTTCAATTAAATCAAAACATAAATCAAAACAAAATAATCAAAATTAATATATCTAACATTAAGGATATTTATAGGTGAAAAAAGGTATAGGACTTATAGGTAAATAAATCTAGTCAGTAGAACCTACTCGTAATTGCCCCTTTTAAAAAAAAGTATGTAGCTTGATCATGGCTCATGGACTTAACATGGACCCCTAATTTGGTCATATTTTAGGTCATATCTGTTTAACTCCGTGAGTAATTGGATTGGATTAACGAACTAATAGGCCCTATGTAAATCATGTTAATTAACAAACATAACATGAGATTAGGAGTGTCATGCGATTTTCCACCCAAAGTGTGAGGGCATGAGAGTGTAGGGATTCATTATCCAATTTCATTGGATTAGAAGTGAAAATATCATTTTACTCTTAATTTTACAAAAATAACACAACCAACTTTTTATACTATAAGGGTTTTTATGTAATTATACAAATTTATTCTCAACTTACTAATATCACCACACTAGTTGACAACAAACATAATAAGTTGTAAAAAAATCACTATAAATTATCATGTCACTCTTTCTACTATTTTACACGTCTTTTGATAAAAAATCAAAGGGTTTGGTTATGGTGTGCAACTTACACCTTACACTTTATACCTTACACTTACACCTTACACTTACACCTTTTGTGAAAAATTAAACCTTACACTTACACATTTTTTGAGGTTGCACACCATATGCAACCCACTTACACCTTACACCTTACACTTACACCTTATACTTACACTTACACTTTACACTTACACTTTTTATGTAAGTGGCACATGGTGTGCACTTGCACACTTAAGAAAACTCCAAAATCAAAAGGTCAACTAAAATAGTCAATTCTCTAACGAGGTTAATACAACAATACTAGCAATTCTATTGTATTTACAATCCAATCTGTAATCCAATATGGCCTTAGGACCCTGCGTGTAAATTATCTATGAAAAAAAAAAAAAAACTAAGTTTACATGTTTTAATCATTTTTTGTCTTCAAAAAATGAATAATCTATTTTTTAAATTATATTTATCACTAATTTTTAAAGATAAATTTGATAAAATCTTTTAGTTATAATGATTGAATCAATCTATTTTTTTAAATCATTTACATAGAAATTCAGATGTATACATGTGGGAGATTTTTTCACCCTTACATATCATTGGACCAAAAGAAAAAGTTGAGAAAATATACATGATTACTGAGTTGTACTTTTGTGTGGAAAATTAATTAATTTTTTTTTTGTTTGTGAATAGTGATAACTTTTTAACTTTTTGAGTAACTTTTTGACTTTTTATCTTTTTGGGGACATGCCAAACTTGGCATGGTTGTTTGGGGTATCCTAAATAAGTGCACTTTTTTGTCCTTTTGGACTAAAAAATTGAGGAAAAAAATATGGATGTTTGGGTTAACTTTTTGACTTTTTATGAAAAACATATGTATTAAAAAATTGTATAAAGAAGTGTGTAGGAGAAGATTAGAGATGTGTGTTGTAGAGCCGTACAATCTGCACAGCCGAATTGATGGTAAGAAATTATTGGCTACTTTTCGGGCATTGCACTGGACGGTTTTGTTCGGCCTGTGGAGGCCATCATGGGTCCCATTTTGATAATCTGAACCGTTCAATGTGTAGAACTCGTTGAGTACTATACGCAAAAAAAAATCATGTTGATCGGATATCAATAGCTATATGATTAGATTTGTTTTTTTTCAATCATTAATTATAACACCTTCCATTTTTTATACAAAACTGATTTGATCATGTAGTTATCGATATCCGATCAATATGATTTTTTACAGACATATAGTACTCGCCGAGTTCTACACATTCAACGGTTCAAATTATCAAAATGGGACCCGTGATGGGCCCCCATGAGCCGAACAACAGTGTGTGAAAATTGCACCCAAACTGTGCAATTTTTCTTAACAAACGTAGCATAGAGCTAAACATACATGATTGCTGAGTTGTACTTTTGTGTGAAAAATTAATTTTTTAATTTTTTTTTTTTGGTAAATAGTGATAACTTTTGAACTTTTTGAGTAATTTTTTGATTTTTTGGGGACATGCCAAACTTGGCATATCCATATAACAATTAAAATTTATGACATTTATTGTTAGGATAATTGTTACTAGTTATTTTGTTTGACCATTATAACATAAGTTATGATTTTAATCATTTTGATTACAATAGTTTTATTAGATATTATTATTGTAATTATATTATGTTTAATATATATACATATATATATTAATAGTGTTTTAATTCTTTCACATACATATATATATACATATATGAGTTGGGTAGAAACATATAGAGGAAATGATATACTAGAGAGATGAAAAAGATGATTCGAGAGATGAAATATTTTATTAGACTTCCCTATATTTTATATTGATGTTTTGGATAATTCTGATTCATGACATGGTTCAAGCTTCTAAACTATCACGCCCCAAAATTCGGACAATTAAATATTAAATTAGGACTAAACCCTAATTAATATTCCATCATCCAATTCCTAGGAGTGAAATAAAAAAACTAAACTCCAACCAAACCATCCACCATAATTTCATAACTAAACGATACTTCCAACATTTAAGTAATAATAAATAATCAAAATAACTTAAATAATATTTGGTTACAAACCATGCCAAATTATCTCAATACTAAAGTCATAATAAATAAATAAATAAATACATAAACTAATATCAACCCTAAGCTTAAGAAAACAAAAGAAATTCAAGAGACATGTCCAACAACTATAGTTATTATACGTCACCACTGTAACCCCAACTAATCCTACAGAGGAAGCTCGACTGGGCTCAAACAGAACGCACCCGAATTACCAAGAGACAAAACGTGTTAGTATATAGGTATACTGGTATGAGTACAAGATTTAACACCAACGTCTCCACCAAACACAAACAAAAATACATTTAATTCTTGTTTCTGGACAAGACAAGTAGTTCCAACCACACCGAGATGAATGGGTAGTTTCCCGAGATACGGTGACATTTAGTTTCTTACCCGTACACAACGAAATATGAATTGGGTATAAAATAAATAAAATATGAATAAAAATATGGTGGATCAACCCTACATAAAAAGTTAGTAAGACCCACTATCTTGCAAAAAAAAAAAATGAAGTTAGTATAATTTAATCATAAGTAACTTGCTGAAGAAGTATAAAAATGCACCGGTTTATGTTTAAATAATTCAAATTGACCAAAACTTAAAAAAACGAAAGTTGTACAGAATCAAATTTCCTAAAAGACAGCGTGAATGAATTTAACAGAAACTGAACAGGTTGAGAGAAAAACTTGATAGAAAAATCTAAACGGAATTCAATCAAAAAATCTAAAGACGAAAACGAACAAAAAAATGCCCTAAGATGATTTTTTTCGGAAAAGTTCAAAACACGAAAAGTGTGTAGGATAATGTTTTACTTCAGTTTATATGAAACCAATAAAAATGAGCTCGTTTCGTGGGTTAGAACAGCCTCAAAAATATGCATTGCTAAAATGAATCAAAACTATAATATCTAAGATCATCCGATTATAAGTTCTAATTGATATTTTTAATAAAAAGTTAAAACACGAAAGTTGTCTAAAATCACGTATCATGCCTCTTCTCAAATTTCATAATTTATTGAGGTCGTTTACTATTTTTTCAAGATGTACAAATCAATACAATTCACACTATACTAATAAACTTATGATTAAATTCTTTGTACCTTAACTCCACCACTTCGGCCTCCACTTCTAGCCTACACATGTACATGTGTCTCCCGTATACCTAACACCGCTTCGAAGCCAAACTTGCACGGGGATATCGTCCCGAGTTTGACTCACACTCCCTGGATGGCTAGCATATACGTACGCGCGTAAATCAAGGTACTTTTCTACTCATGAGAACGAGGCAACAAATATACATATACAAAATATCTCCTTCATGAGAACAAACATAATAATGCCAAGCCTAAGACATTCAAATAAATCTCATAATCCTCACTTTTTTTTATACACTATTTCTCACCATCACTCAAATAAAACAACAATCCATAGAGTCATGGTGGAGTATATGAAATTTATCTATGGGTTCTTAATTAATTTTAATTTCATCTATTCATGCTTTTCCTACACTTTTTAAATGTTTTTTGTATTTTTTTTTTAATTTCAAAATATTTCTATCCATTTGAATTTTGTCCGTAACTTAGAGACTTCAACAAATAGTTTGGATTGGGTGGTTTACAGAGAACAAAAAAAATACAATTTTCTCGATTCATAAGTAAAGATGAGAAATACAGAGTAAAATAGAAAGAAATGAAGAGAAATACATTTCTCTTATAACTCTTATTTTGAATCTCTTTCAAAGTGAAGAGATTAAGAGAGAAGAAAACTAATTAACTACTGTTAGTTTATAATATCAAAATTGTCCCTTTAGATATAAAAGAAATTTAAAAGAAAATGACACTTATACAAAAAGTTACTTTGATAATATAATATGATTTTTTTTTTTTTTGGGGGGGGGGAGGGTCTTTTATATATAGTTTAACCAAACAAAATAGAAGAAAAATATTATTTTTTATTTTCTTTTCTCTCTTATTTATCCACACAGAAGGAAAAATTACAATTTTTTTTTTCTCTTGCTTCATTTTCTCTCTTGACTTATTTAATCATTTCCTTTTCTTCTTCTTCTTCTTCTTTTTTTTTTTTTCTCTTTTTTTTTTCTTCTTCTAAATTCCCAAACATAGTCGAAAAATAAAGAGAAAATATACCATGGAGATATGTAGTAACAAGAAGAGGGCTCGTGTATTATATGACATGAGTTTTTTTTATTCTCAAGTGGGGTTTTTTTTTTTTTTTTTTTTTAGATCCTATCTTTCTTTTCAGAAGATCCTGTCTCGAATTTTTTTGTATATCTAAAATTTTACATTATGACTTTGATTATTTTAAAATTGAAGACAGAAAACTTTTGAAGACAAAAATTATTAATTGTATTATATAGTGTTTTGAGAAGATGGTAAAAAGTTAATTGTTTAACTTTGTTAACTTTTTTCACTATTTAATTTGAGAAATATTCTTGGTTATCATTTTTCAAAAACCTTTTTCAGAAAATTTTACTTTTTTATTTTTCGTGTTTTATTGTTTTTACTAAATTTTTTTAATATTTTGAGTAATTTTTTTAATTTTTAAACATACCTAACACACATATACCTAAAAAGTTAAAAAAAAAATTGAAAAAAACCTTTTAAAAATTCACTAAATACCAAAAATACAAAAAAAATATGATAATTTAGTACATTTTTTGTATTTTTATGTATTTATTAATTTTTAAAAATATTTTTTCACAATTTTTTTTACTTTTTAGATATATCTAAGTAAGGTGCATCTAAAATTTTTTTTAAAAATATTTAAAATTTTAAAAATATTCACTAAAAACAAAAAAACACAAAAACTAAAAAACTCAATTTTTAAAAAATTTAATTCAAAAAACTCAAACCAAATACACCGATGTTATCGAAAATTAATAAAAAGCTAATTTTTATTTATTATTATTATTATTATTATTATTATTATTATTATTATTTTATTTTATTTTTTTATCTCCCTTCCCATAACACCCCTGTACGATAAAAGATTCTCAAAGCAGTGAAGCAAATCATGTCATCCGTGGCCCATAAAGTTGTATTCCTTTTTCTTTGATTTGTGTTACCCCCCAAATCTAAATTTGAAATTAGATCTTTTTGGGCTGCGTGTTAAATTATACAATAATGCTATAAACTTTCAAAAAAACACAATCTTTACAATTTCCTTAAATCTGTGATTGGTTTGGGAAGAAAAAAAAAAACAAAACAAAACAAAAACACATAATTAATCTATATCATTTTGGATGTTGTAGGGATCCTCAAATTTAGAGGTGACAGGCATTTTTGTAAATTATACGAGGCGTCTTACTTTGAAGAGAAATTATTCAGTAGATGTGGTATGTCATGTTGTCATGTTGATGTGGTTTGTTTAATCCAAAAAAAAAAAAAAAAATAGTAATTATTTTTTTTAATTAATAACAAATTGGCAAAATTCCTAAATTATTTTTATGTATTGTGATTTCTTCTCCTTGTATTGTTTCCATTAGTGGGGTACACAACTACTGTGGTATACCGGACCATAGAATAACTTCTCTAGTTTGAGAGTGTTCAAATCTTAATTAACGTTGTGGGGGATTTAGTGAGGGATTTAAAAAAAAAAAAAAAATGTGTGAAATTAAGTAAAATATAAGTATGTTTTACTCACAGTTTATCTATATTTTCCATTTTTCTTTCTAAATTTTTCCTCAAATCTACTAACCAAACATAATATTAAAAAAATTAATTGTCCAATTAATAAACAAATAAAGAGTTACACTAGTAATGTTTTTTTTTTAACAAATAAGTTGGTTTTTTATTTGGTTTTCAAAGTTTTGACTTCTAAAAGTTAAAAAAGTTATGTGGTTAGGTAGTTTCTAATTTTTATTTTTATTATTATTATTATTTGTTGGTGCAAAAAGCTGATTAGACATTTAACTTTTCTAGCTAATGATAAGTAATTTATTTTATTTTATTTTATTTTTTGGTAAGGTGTTTAAAATTGAACTTTAAAAAAAAAAAAAAAAATCACAAGGGCTTATATTTTTACGTTTTATTCACCTAGACGGGTAAATTATTGTTTTTCGTGATTTTTTTTTTTTAAAATTAAGTTTATTTTTTATTTTTTATACTAGAAAGTAAAAAAATTTTAAAAATCATTACAAATAAAAAAAATTTAAAAATTTAAAAATTTTGTGATTTTTATAGTAGAATCCCAAACTCTTGATCTGTTCAAATAAATAGCTTTGTAGAAAGGTCACTCGGCGATTCACCCATTTAGTGAATTTTTGAGTTTTTTTACTTTTTAAAAAAAGATGATTCATTTTTGTAGGTGTTAAATTTTAACCTCACGATCAAATCCAATCTTCTCACCGAGATCCTTGGAACTTAATCATAGAGCACACAAAAGAATAGAGAAACCCAACACTTACATATAAGAAAACAAATATTAGTTACTCGTCCACCTAGGGAAACTTCGACGATCAAGTCAACAAACTTATCTCTTAAAGATATCAACTCAATCACAAACCTCACAAAGTAAAACATATCTTAGACCCACGAGACCTTACTTTTATAGCAAGCAGTACCCTCGTGTCACTCCTCACTTTTTATTACTCGAATAATCTTACCACATCCCTTAACATAATTCAATTCCATTAATAACATACATAATCTATATATACATTACATTCATAAGTAAATGAAAATTCTCTATTTCTTATATCTATTAAATGCAACATGAAGTATATTTAAACAAAATGCACATAGGCTCACATATTTACATTAAAAGTAAAGGTTTAACCTTTTTACAACAATGGCATTCGGCCAACAATTATAGGGCCTCGTGGTCAACAATTAAAGAAGATTACTGTACTAGAACCATCTCTCAACTTGTACTTGGAAATAATTAGTAACGTGGGATGAATATAAAGTCTAGTAGAGATCAAGCATGATCCTAAATAATAATAACATATAGATAGTTATGATTATGAATGCACTATGACATACAATATAAGTAACATGACAATTTATATCCAAGATACACTTATATAAGTACATTTTTCCAAAATCATCCTCTTTAACCCAACACGGTGTAAAATCACTTATTTTCTTTCTAACATCCATTTTAGTTGAAAAACTTTTGATCACAACACTTTCTTTTCTCTTAAACCTTCCATGTTGATATAAAAGAATTTCATCTAAACATTTATTTTGAAAATGCGTTCACACATACTAGTCGTAACCCGATCTTATATTCCAACACACTATACACACTTATCACACCAATACATCTATTATCCTCCTTGGCCATAAGCTCAAGGGTAAGGAGCACCCACAAACATATATCAAGAAATATATATGTCTAAACATTTATAATTGAGAGTAATACATACTTCTATTTCCACTGGCCAATAGCACAGATGGCAAATGCGACAACTTACACAACACAATAACGCTTTACCAGCCTCACCTGGAAAGAAACGGCGCCAAGGTCACATTTTACAAGGCGCCACGCTTTATCGACATAACCGAAGAGTAATAGATCTCAATTTCACACTTTACAGGGCGCAAACCGGAAGGTAGAGGAACCTATCTCAAGGCGCCACGTTTTACCGGCTTAACCAGAGAAAAACGGATCTCCAAACAATAACACAACATGCTAGATTACATAATACTACACAAGTGTAATACATGCAAATAATCTATTCCACAATAACAATGTCATCCTCCACCGATGACTGAGGACAAAACCTCTAATAGTTAGGTAAACCACTCTCATGAATTAAATTTCGTAATACGTTCCACAATTCCAAAACATTAATGTTTTCAATGAAATCATTTCACAGAAGAGTTACAAACATCATTTCATTCTTTAAAACCAAACCCAGGGTCCCAATTATTCAACACTTTCAACCCTTAGTCAAAAATCCCTTTTTTCCTTTAATAAAACCCAATTTATGATACACAACTACAACCCAACTCAACATAGCATTAAACAAAGTAATTACAAGATCCGATTAACTCCTTTTAGCAACAAAAGTATTAATTCAATCCCACAACATATAACACAATCATTACCCAACTTTATCCCTTTTCGTTTTATTAAACCTTTAATAACAAATTAGGGCTTTTCGCCACTATCAACCTAACCATAACTAACCATTTCCCAATTTACTAAAACAAACCAAAAACATACAATTTCAACTACAAAACTCAAACCCTAAAACCCCCTTTCATGTTTTTGGAAAATCCCATAACAAAACATACTTTTAATGTGTTAAAAACTACCACATGTCTATCTATAACAAGGTATTGAAAAGGAGTAGAGAAATCCCTACCTCTTCAAGAGAAGAGGAGAAAAGCCAAAAACCCACGGCAACGAAAATACGATCCACTCAGATTAAATAAAAGCCCTCGCCAAGCTTTACGTTTTGGTATATGGAACTAGGGGTCAAAGATGCTTAGAAATAGATGAAATCAATGGTCAAAGAGCTTGGAAGCTCAAAAAATGGTGGAAAGAGAGAGAAGAGAGGGTGAAAAGTGAAGAGATTTGACCCAAAAAGTGACTTTTAAGATCTAATTCCGAACAGACCACTTGAGTAGTCAAAAGTGTGCTCGAGTGAATTATGTATACAACACAGATTCACAAACTTCAAATGGGAATAACTCTCTCGTTCGAACTCCGTTTAGGGTCGTTCTTGTGTCCAAATGGAAGCCCTAGAAGTAAGCTTTCCAATGCTTCTATCCTCACATCAAGATTCAAATTGTGGAAAAAGAAAATGATAAAAGAGTGAAGACTACTTAATAACAATTATTCGAATTAGGAGTTTTTAATCCAATGCCCATTATGAATTCTTAGGCATGCCATTTGGAGTTACGAATACACCTGGGGCTTTTATGGACTTAATGAATTGGATTTTTAAACTGTTTTTGAATGAATTTGTGGTTGTGTTCATAGATGATATTCTGATTTATTTTAAGAGTAAAGAAGACCATGAATAGCATTTGAGATTAATCCTCTAAACACTTAGAAAGAGATAGTTGTATGGAAAACTTAAGAAGTGTGGATTCTGGTTAGATGAGATTAGTTTCTTAGGGCATGTTATTAAGAGACATGGTATATCTGTTGGCCCACAGAAAATTGAGGCAGTTATGAATTGGTTTACTTTAACTAATGTAACAAAGGTTCGAAGTTTTATGGGTTTGGTAGGTTACTATAGACGATTTGTGAAAGATTTTTCAAAGATAGCTCTGCCGCTCATTTAACTTACTCGAAAAGGAGAACCATTTGAATGGACAGACAATAAAGAGTCTTCCTTTCAAGAGTTGAAAACAAGTCTAATTACAACACTGATTCTTATGTTATCATCAGGTATGAAAGGTTTTATGATATATAGTAATGCTTCGTATAAAGGTTTGGGTTATGTTTTGATGCAGAATGGTAAGGTAATTGTTTATACATCTCAGGAATTGAAACTACATGAAAAGAACTATCCAACACAAGACCTAGAACCTGCCGCCATTGTTTTTGCATTGAAGATTTGGCGTCATTATCTATATGGAGAAAAATATGAAGTTTATACAGATCATAAAAGCTTGAAGTACTTCTTCACTAAGAAGAAATTGAATATGTTTCAAAGGAGATGGCTAGAATTGATCAAAAACTATGATTTGCAAATCCAATACCATCTAGGCAATGCCAATACTATGGCTGATGTACTTAGTAGAAAGAATATGGAAATTTTGGCATGTCTACTTACAGAACAGAAGGAACTTTTGTTGGAATTGAAAAGACCTAAAGTAGAAGTTGTACAACATAGGCAAGATAGTGTGTTAGCCGCAATGTCCGCACAACCGGCAATCATAGAAGAAATCAAACAGAGGCAAGTGGAAGATAAATTTCTCAATAAGGTATATGATGAGTTTGAAACCAAGCCAAGAGGTTTACAATTGAAGATCAAGTGTTGAAATTCCAAGGAAGACTTTGTGTTCCTAATGTACCAAAATTGAAAAGAAGAATTTTAGAAGAAACTCACAAATCTAAGTTCGCAATGTATCCAAGGAATACCAAAATGTATCCAAATCTGAAACAAGTGTATTGGTGGCCTAATATGAAGAGGGAAATTATAGACTTTAACTCTAAATGCCTACAATGTAAACAAGTTAAATTGAATATCAAAGACCAATGGAATTGCTTCAACCTCTTCCTATTTCAGAATAGAAATGGGAGCACATAACCATGGACTTCATTGTTGGTTTACCTTGGACATCTAGAGGTATGAATTCTTTTTGGGTTATTGTGGATAAATAAACTAAATTTGCTCAATTTTTCCTGTGAAAACCTCTTTTAATGCTTATAGACATGCTACCATTTACATCGATGACATTATTCATTTGCATGGAGTTCCGATATCTATTGTTTCAGATAGGGACCCTAAGTTTTGGTCCAAATTCAGGCATAGTCTTCAGAAAACAATGGGAACAAAATTGAGGTTTAATATCACTTTTTATCTGCAAATCGATGGGCAAACCGAGAGAACCATCCAAACTTTAGAAGACATGCTTCGTATATACATATTGGAGTTTCAAGGCAACTAGAAAACTTACTTACCATTAGTAGAGTTTGCATATAATAACCTTTTCCAAGCTAGTATCGGCATGGAACCATATGAGGCACTGTATGGGAGGAAGTGTAAGTCTCCAATTTGTTGGACAAAAGTTAGGGATAGATCTTTGTACGGATCGGAACTTATGCAAGCAACAACTGAAAAGATAAAGATTATACAACAAAGGATCAAGACTGCTCAAAGCCGACATAAAGTTAAACGGATCAGAGGAGAAGAAAATTGGAATATGAAGCGGGTGATCACGTATTCATTAGATTTTAGAGAGACTTAGCCCAGTCGCCTATTTGTAGACACCTCATTTTTGACCGCCCTTAAGACTTAAGCGCCTCAGGTTGATCACTCGATGATGAAATATTGCGTTGTACAAATTGTGCAACTTTCTCAGCAAAATAGCTTCAATTTTCTAACTCTAGAGCCTAGAATCTTGCACCACATCTTGCACCACCTTTGGACCAAAACCTGTTTTCTTTCCAAAAACTTAGTTTTTTTCTTTTCCAAGCCTGACCACCTAGAGGCCTGTAGGCCAATTGGTGGTTGGCATGCCAGAAATTGGTGGGCAACCTTCCCTTAGCTGGCCGGCCGGCCATGTTTCTCGGCTGGCAGATATTTTGCTGCCAGCTGTCCCATGTGCATGCACTACACCAGCTGGCTCTATACAGCTATGTTTTACAAAGGCACTAGTTTTTCTATATGTACATGACCACCCCTCTTGAAATTAAGTTAGAAAAAATTACCAAAGGCCAAAAACTTGTAAAACACACACATACACACACACACACACACACACACACTCTCTCTCTCTTTCTCTCTCTCTCTCTCTCTCTATGTTTACACTTCTTAAACCAAAAATTTGGCTCTTCTTGCTGAGGTTCTTAAGCTAAAATTTCAGCCCTTGAGAATGAATACATTGTGGTTTGTGAACAAAGTAGTTACTCCTCTTCAAGATGTATAACTTACGCAATCCTTACACTACTTCTCCCATATCTTTTCTTTCTATTTTTGTATTGGCTTTACACTTATTTTATGGGCTGAAACTTGTCACTTAAAGCTATCAAAGGTGGAGGGGTTGACCACCCTTCTTTGAACCTTATCCTCCAAGCTTTTGCTCTTGTGTTTCCCACTTCCTTCTCAACTTTTTTTCAACTTTTTACCACTATTTTGCAAAGTTCTTTAGAGGCTAAAAATGTGGTTTTGAAGTCTCAAAAGTGGAGGGGTCACTACAACAAAATTAAATTTTTATGGCTTGCAATGCATGCCGTAAAAACTCTTTCACGACATGCACACAAATGCCATTATATGACATGCTATGGAAAGTTAAGTATCATTTACGGCATGCAGGTAAAATTGTAAAAAGTAATAAATTAAACATTAATGGCATACTTTGTATGTCGTATATAACTTTTTACGACATTTTTCTCATGCCATAAATCATCATACCTTCTATGGCATAATTTTGCATGTCGTAGAAGGTTGTTTTTAATATATTTATAGCATGCTTTGTATGCCGTATATAATATTTTACGGCATTTTCTTGCATGTCATAAATCATCACATTTTTCACGACATAATTTTGTATACCGTAGAATATCATTTTTAATATATTTATGGCATATTTTGTATGCCGTACATAATCTTTTACGGCATTTTTTTAAATGTCATAAATCATTACACTTTTCACGGCATAATTTTGCATGCTGTAGAAAGTTATTTTTAATATATATACACACGCACGAGAACATAACCTTGCCTAGCCGTATGCACATCCAAACAAAGACAATAGCTTATAAAGTGCGGCAACTTGTGAACAAACCAAGTAGTAGCTTATAAACTTAAAGCCCTAAATCTCTAAGGCATTAGCATTTTTTTGGTAACACTGTTAAAAATATTTCGATTAAATTTGGCTCTTAACCAAGTTAGCTAGACTCATGCAATGAAATATGTTAGCATTTTCATTTCCATCATCTAATCTAACCTACATACAGATACATCTCTAAAATACTGAGCTTCCCCTGGAAGATAAATGTGTCAGTATACTTAACTAAGCAAGAACTTGCAGATTTTAACAAAAGAAAAATCAAACCAAATTTGCTGCTGAATTTTCCACTAAGATTAAAATTCAATATTGGCAAATCCCCTTTATTTTATATCTCAGCATCACTGTCAACAAACATACACCAGTTTTGTCATGAAACTAGAATTATGTACATCTATGAAGATCCAACATAAATCTGAAAAAGAGAGAGAGAGAGAGAGAGAAGTAAGCTAGTGTCCCAAGTATGTCCCCTACCTTTTGGAAGCCTGCAGAGATGACACCATCATTCTCTGAAGCAGTGAGTTCCTGCTTAACCTTTTCAAGACCTTTACTCACAGCTTGCATTTCTTCAGCTAAAGACTTCAATTGGATCTGGCCATTTGATATGCAGATGGAACAAGTGAAAGCATATAAATTAGAATAGAAACACACCAATTTAGCTGTAAGTTTCATTCTGCATTTACTTACCCACAACATCCTGAGAAGGCACTTCACCAGCATTAAGGACAGAAACTATATTCTTCAACTATTCTGAGGTTCCATTCTACATAAACATTCAATTCAAATCATGAATCAGTTTCATCCTCTAATCATAATTCATAACCAAGCAATCAAAAAGTCAATGAGTTATCAAATAATACTGATTATCTTCATCTTTTTTTTTTTTGATAAGTAACTGGCAGTCAATACATTTACCACATATTAAATAATTAAACAAAACATAACAAAATTTCCAATCAACAGAATAAATAGTAATGCTTTTTGTCAACGTTTTCAACCGTAATAATCGAAACCCCTTTTCAATTTCAATTCATTTATACCACCAAAACAATCAAGATCTAATTCCTTGGTAAACAACAATACAAAACATTTTAAACATCAGATTTTATTCAATTAAGACTAATATATCATCTATAATCCAAAAAAAATAAGGCCAAATCTCACCTAATTTAAACATCATCTATTAAATAATTAAGACTAATACATCATCTATCATCAAATTAAACATCAGATTTTGATGGACAAATCTCCAGATTATAAAAAAAAAAAAAAAAAAACATATACCCAATCAATTTGTTTCACAGCAAATCTCACCTAATTTATAATCCAAAAAATAAGAGAGTTCTTTTACTCTTCTTCATTTCTAATCATTTCTTACCAAATCACCCAATCCAAACAGACAGTTAGAAACAAGAACAATCAATCATATATATATATATATATATTCATAAATTTTGACAACGAAATCATACTACAAGTGAGATAGTGAGTGTGTATATACGTCTAATCTGATTCTATACACACAAGTGAGATAGTGAGTGTGCATCATGTGCTATTTCATCTATAACCAATGGAAAGAACTCAAGAATGTATCCAATGTAAACTAATTTATCTCACCTTTAGGCTCATGCGCAATGAATTTATAGACGTTTCAATTAAGCATTTTTTAGCCTCATTTCAATATATTAAATCCTGAGAGAGGAAGTGCCAAAATCTGGATTAGGTCCATGGACAGCAATCAAATCATTGAAAACCATATTGAATTAAATATAATGAACAGCTACCAAGTATAGAGTGGTTTCAGCTATATAAACTTTGAATTGCAAGAGGTACTGAAATATAGGAAGTTAAGAGTTGGGGCTGGAGTGCATTACCAACAATTAAAAAAAAAAACTACGATTGGCAATCCATAACATGTTACATAACCAAATCAATAGAAAGTTTCATTGAAGAGCTATAAACACAACACAATTCAAAATACACTACAAGAAAAAACGCTTTCCATGACCAACATTTTGGTCGCCAAAAGTACCATATTTGGTTGCTAAAACCTTTTCGCGACCAAAATATGTTGGTTGCGAGGTGGTCGCTAAAGCCTCGTCACAGATAGTTTTCTGCAACCAAAAAAGCCTTTGGTCGCTAAAAGTGACCATTCGCAACCAACTTTTTTGGTCGCGGAAAGTCCAATTCATATTAGCCAAAAGTAAACTTTTAGCGACCAAAGATAAGTTGGTCGCCAAAAGTTAGCGCCTTGACCCAAAAAAAATAATTCTTTTGTCTTGCTGGGACTTGAACTCGACCAAGGAGTCACCATGCACCAATCCACTCTGCCAATAACATGCTTCTTGTTTGTATTTGGCAAAATATATATAACCCATAAAATTGGGTTATATATTATTTTATAAAACTTTTAATGCCTAAACAGAAAAATAGCATGTAATTACTGAGTTTCATTTTTTAAAATTTATCCGCCATAACTTTCCATGACCAACTTTTTTTTTGGTCGCCAACTTTTTCTTTCATGACTAACTTTTTTTTTTGGTCGCCAAAGGGTATACTTTCTGTGACTAACTTTTTTTTTGGTCGCCAAAAGGTGATCTTCCACGACCAAAAAAGCCTTTGGTTGCCAATAGGTATACTTTTCACTACCAACTTTTTTTTTGGTTGCCAAAAGGTGATTTTCCGCGACCAAAAAATTGTGGTCACCAAAAGTTAAATTTTAGTCGCAGAAAGTGGACTATTTGCGACCAAAAAAAATAGGTGGCCGCCAAAAGCGTTTTTTCTTGTAGTGATACCTCACAAGCTCCTGTCTGTCTATGAATCCTTACTACTTGAGATCATAGAGTTGAAATGAAACTGCAAAGGAGAAAATTTTAGCGAGGTTGAAAATTGGATGTGGATGTGTATGTGTTTAATATACTTTTCAAAACCCAGCTCAAGTCAGAACCCAAATTTTTCATTTTTTTTCTCAAACAAATATATGGCCTGGTATTGCTCAAATTAAAACACATAAATAATAAGTCTCATATAAGTAGCTCCTACAATGCAACGATTTCACAAATATGCTGATACAATCAAAACTAACACATCTATTAACCAAAAGAAAAAAAGAAAACAGAAAAAGCATAGAGACATCAAAAAGTGAAACTCTGACGAATTTCTCATTTGAGCATATAATCGAACACGTTGTGGGCAAAAATTTTCACAAAGAGGAAGAAAACAAGGAGGAATATACAACAGAACAAGAAGGAAGAAAACATGCTTGGTGTTTCAGAAGGTAGAACATACACAGATATATATACATATATATATTGAGATTGCAAGACTGCACCTCAATCTTCTACAAATATCACATACCGCCATCACCGTTTCACCATCAAATTCTTGGAACTCCCAAGTCAACAAATACATCTATCTGAAAAACTTTCACTGCTAAGTTGTAGTTTTTGGTCTTTTTCACAAACGGTGGAACTATATAGCTCATTTATAACAACGGTGGAACTATAGCTTTCTTTCAACTCCATGGACAAGTCAGGCAATAAACAGATAGACCACACTCATGATTCAAATTCAGATTTTAACAAGAATAAAAGCACAAACTAAAGATACAATCAAATTGTGAATCAATAATTAAATAATACAGCGAACAACGATGAAAGATACTCACAGTGGAGATGTCACCAATCAGAATCACATATTTGAAACTCTCTTCCACCATTCGATGGATCGATTGATTGATTAATTGAAGTAATGATCAATTGAGAACACAGAGAGAGGATGCGAGATCGAGAGCAATCGAGAGAGAGAGAGAGAGAGAGAGAGAGAGAGAGAGAAACCCCGTATTGACACAGAAAATCGATTTTTGATATCGGAATGTCTTCTTGTTGCCTTGAACCCTAATCAAACCAATCATTTATAATACTATTTTCCCCCTTTTTGTTTTCCTTCCAATTTTTGGTAAACTGCTGCTTAATTCATGTTTATTGAAATACATGAAAAATATGTTTAGAGATTTATTGTTATATTTTATTTTTATGTTTGTATAAAAATCTTAAAATTTTGTTTGGATTATAAATTTGGATAGAAATTTAAAAATACAAAAAGATAATGTGATTGAAATTTAATTATATTTTATTCATATTTTGTTTATTTATTTTTAGTAATTTTTTGGAGTAGTTAAAGTTGATTTTTTATAAAATTATAAATATACTCAAATAAGTTTAAAAAAAATTAGAGCAAAAATATTTTTTACATTGTGCTCAGTTAGAAAAATTTTAAAAGTAAGAAGCTTGGTTGAAAATTGTTAGTTTTTTATATTAAAAAAAATTGGATTGAATTTTTTTTTTTTAATAGATGTTTTCACGACATGCTAATGCATGCCGTATAAAGTTATAATATTTTACGACATGAAATGTATGTCGTCTTAAGTGTAAATATTTTACGACATATTTTTATATGCCGTGAAAATATACATTTTTTATGGCATACTTTTGCATGGCATAAAAAAATAGATTGAATTTTTTTTTTTTTTTTGTTAGAAATTTTCACGACATGTTAATGCATGCTGTGTAAAGTTATAATATTTTACAACATGAAATGTATGTCGTCTTAAATGCAAATATTTATGACATATTTTTGTAAGTCGTGAAAATATAAATTTTTTTATGGCATACTTATGTATGCCATAAATATATGAATTCACGACTTACATAGTATATATGTCATTGTCGAAAAAACATTAACGGCTTGCAAAAAAAATGCTGTAAAATGTACTAATTACGACATACATTTGATGTATGCCGTAAACTTAAAGTCGTAAATAGTTAGTTTTGTTGTAGTGGGTTAGCCACCTCTCCTTAGGCTTACTTACTAGCTTCATTTCTTCTTTATTTTAGTTCACTTTTTCTAGTTTTTCCATGTTAAATCCAGCACTGTTTTGGTGAGTTTTAGGACTGTTTTAGTATGTTTGAAGTGTTGTACTCCTCATAGGTTTGGTGGTTTAGGCCTTCGACATCAACCTATTTGAGTTGGTAGCCTTTATTTTATGCTTTTCATACATGTGTTTACACTTGCAATAACCATCTCTACACTCTCCCTCCTTTCTTGGTTTTATTTGTTTGAGAGTCACTTCAAACGAGTGTTGTTTAAGGCATGCAAAAGAGACCCTTCCATGCTTAATGGTTTAATCTCTTTAAAGGTTCATTACCAAGGCATTACATCTCTCCCATGTCAAGAACAACTTTTTGTTTGACAAGTCTCTTCATTTAGTCAACTTAACTCTCATTTTTGGACTAAATGATTAAGGAATGGAAATGTAACTAAAAGAGGCTAATTAAATTGGACTAAAATGGTAATAAGAGTAATAAATCAAGTCAAGTTCAATCAGACGTTAATTGAACACATTGAGTCTTGAGTCATTTCATAATCTCTAGTGATGATAATGACTCAAGAATCAATGTCTACCATCTCCCTTGAGGTAACTCCATGATAGGAAGGTGGTTTTGTTGGTCTTTACTTTCCATTTATTGAGATTTTGTCTCATTGATTCGTCAATCATCATGCAACGAGTTTGCATCAATTGATGGTTGGTGAATCGAGTCTACTCTTCTCTTAAATTGTTTCATGATAGGAAGAGGCAAAAAGGAAAAATATCCCTTGGAAATACTCTATTTGTGATCTGTTTATTTTTTGTTGTAGTAGGGCAGACCCCTAAACTAGTGGCCGGCCGGCTACCTAACCATCAGGCCGACCACATTTTTCTGGCCAGCCGGCCACCTTTTGTTGAGCAGGCAATGCCATTTTCATGGCAAAATAAAGTAGATGCTGGGGAGAAAACAATTTAATTTTCTACTTGCAAAACAGAACAGTTCCGGCAGCAAAACAAGGGAGTTCTTGGGTAAAAATTCATGTTCATGCATGAGCAATTCTTTACTTCTAGTGGCTTGTGAAATTAGTGCTTTAATAGTAATGTGTTGTAATTAATTACTTAGATTCATTTGAACTTGTAATACTTAGTTAATCTAGCTTATTCATTCATTTGGATTTGTAATAAGTAGTTAATTGGGACACTTGGACATTCAGACCCTCCTGTGTGATGGAAAATATGTAATAATGTGTGTATATCTTCCAACCCCCATTTCTTTCTCCATTTTATTTACTTGCTTATGATGGTTGCATGATGCATTCATGTTTTAATTTCACGTCATTACCATGACTTGTATCCATGTTTGCATGCAGAAGGTTCGGCTCATCATACTAATCAAATGTCAATTTCAACTTCCTTAATCGAGTACGTGCTTTTATTGCATGTCTTGAATTGACTCACATGCCATACTAGTAGCCAAGCCTATTAATTACATGTTGTTTATGTTGCATTAGTCATTTTGCATCGTTAGGATCATGCATTGTTTCTAACTATTTTCTCTTTCTTTGGCTCACCTCGGCTATTTGGGGTAAGCATTTTTCTACTTTAGCATATTGCATGCGTGCGAATTTTGTCATGTCAAGCATGTTTACCATGAGGCTAAGTGCTTAGTTGATATACCTGTGTGAATGCCGATGGATGAAGGCTTTTTCGCTTAAATTGGGATGATTTGATTAATGTACATATGAGATCACCTTTTTAAAGTGGTACATATTCAAAACACTTTTCGAAACAAACATGAAATCAAAGTATTCCAACTTTTGTGAATTAGTCTATACTTGTGTGTGTCACATAGTAAAGATATCATAATAATCGAAACAAGAGCATATAATGTAAATAAGAATCACATCATGATTAATAAAGGCCGATCTTTGATCGGGTGAGTGGGGTGCTCAATTCATGACCTTCCCCTCTCATACCTAAATTCTCGAGTCGAGACACTTTGGTGATGATGGACACGTGGCTTTTGGCATGAGTCATGGGTTTCCTAAGTTTCCCAAAAAATATTTAGGTGGCAACTCTAAAATCTGGCAATGCAGTCCATTTTTGACATTTTTGATTAAAAATCGATTTTCCAAAAGATTTGTCGGATTTGGACTCTTCCGTGTTTATCCATTTCACATTGCACTTATGAAACTAGATTTAGAACCACGGGAGTCTGAACCGTAGGGCTATCGTATCCAAGGAGGCTAAACCCCTCCAAGGAGCATGAAAATCAAGCTACAGTTTGGAAACTCTACTGGGGATTTAGAGAACTTGACTCGAACTTCATGATGTAAATTTTTATCTACACTTATATATTATTTGCATTGCATTTGCAGTGTTACTTTAAGTCACTGTGTTTTCCATGTGCTATTCCTGAACGATTTGTTGAAGGCTTGCCCAAAAGCTTGCCAAAAGGCTAACCGATCATGGGCTCTACTATGTTGGAAACACAACCCTTGGATATGGATTATCACTGTACTACTTGATCCACCTTTCACTTCTCGGTATTAGGTGTGAGGGGTATATTAGGTAATCTTGTCGAGGTACCTCTTTTGACCATTTGGCCTAGCTACATATAGTAAATCCATAGTGATTATTCTAACTAAAGATTGGATGCTCACCTTTATACAAGATGTTGTGAAACTACTTGCTTGAAGTAGTAAAATCCTAGTTCATGACAAAACTAGGACAGGATAACCCTTCCCCCCATAGGGGTGTTTTGGTTCTCTTTTACCTGGTATGTACTTTTACAATGAAACTGTACAGGAACGTATCTTATCAGTGGTACAAAGTCGATATCAATTTTGGGGGTAGAGTTCAGTGAGAAATACAATGTTTCAAATGTGATTATATATGTTGCGAATTGGGCTGAAGTGCTATCCGATTCTTGATTGTTGTTTTTCTTTTCTTTCTTTTGCTAGGTAGTTTGCAATCATAGCTTTAGATAGACCCGATATCCCCAAAGTTTTGTGGACTTGCTCCGGCAGACTTTGCAAAACCCAAGACCTTGTTGGTGGTCAGCCAGTGTTAGTCTCGCTCCCAACAATTGTGTAAGGAAGAAGGAACATGAAGTTATCAGCACCGACACAAATTACCTAGCAATCACCTGTCCATTCTCACTAAATCAGTTCACCAACATCTAACTCTCCGAGACCTGTAATAGCTCAGAATGCAGAAGAGGTTACTGCCATGATGGCAGCTTTCCAGCGAACAATTGAAGCCTTGAATCAAAGGATAGCCACTCAAAAAGAAACTATCGCTGACATACGATGCCTATCTAGGGCCTTTGCATTTACTGCACATCCGGTCCTAGCTACCTAGCCGAATCTTGATCCACCTCCACCAGTTGAAAACCCTCAGGTCCCCGATCCTCAGGAGATGTTTGCACAAGTTCCAACTTATAGGCCTCTAGCACAGCCCTATAGAGGACTCCTTTCCTTTGACATCAACAATATTGATCTAGCTATGATCAAAATTTCCAGGCTACAGAAAGTGCTTAAAAAATCCCAAGGCTTCAACTCCATTCCCGACATTGAAAATGGTTACACCAAGGGTTCAATTAGACTGCTGAAAAAATTCAAGATGCTTCACATCGATAGATTCGATGGTAGTGGGGACCCTATTGTTCATGTTCGCCTATTTTCAAATGTCTTGAGGCCAATGGGCTTGACTCGGGCTCAGAAATTGTCTTTATTCGGGAGAACTCTATTGGATGTAGTAGCTATCTGGTATGCTAAACTAGAGGATTCTACTAAACGAAATTGGGAGGAACTTTCTGAGGGGTTTGTCAACCAATACTCATATAATACTCAGATAGAAGTAACTATCAGTGAGCTAAAAGTGACTACCCAGAACCCCAAGGAACCTTTCATCGACTTTGTTGCCAGATGGAGGGCAAAAGCTTCCAGGATGAGGAATAGGCCATCAGAAAGGGAACTAGTCCAGTTAGTGGTTTAGAATCTCGAGTCAGATATGTTACAAAGAATGATAATAGCACCGTTGTCTACATTTTCTTCTCTACACGAGTTGGAGATCCAAGTTGAAAGTGCATTCAAGAAAGGCATTATCCAGAAAACCAGTGAACCTGCGAAGAGGCTGTTCACCAGGAGTACCAATGCTAGTAGTAGCACTATTCATCGGCCTGCAGAAATCAACACCGTCACTGCAGCAGCAAACATGGTCGATCCCTTTACCGGTACAACTTCAGCCCACTGGCCCAAACCAAAACCAAAGAATCTTTACCCCCTTCCATATGAGCCCAGTTTGTGCTCTTAAACAACTAATAGAAAAGGGACACCTTAAACCCCTCGATCCTCAACCTCTCCCCGACCCACTACCACCAAGACACGACCCCACCCAGTACTGCATTTTCCATCAACATCACGGTCACCCTACTAATCATTGTTACCGTCTACATCATAAGATCCAGGATCTCGTCGACATTAAATTATAGCTCCACTCTCATCTCCATCCATAAAACCAAATGTAACCACTAACTGACTTCTCGCCTACAACCAAGTCTCGCCACCAAAAAACATGAACCTAATCCTTACACTACCACCTACCTTTAACCCTATCGTATATACCATCGCATCCCATCTACCTAAACCTGAGGTGGATATTCCGAAAAGCACGGATATGTGCATGATGGATATAACACCCAAAACCCGATTAGGGCCCGTGGTGGCAGAGGCAGAAGAGAAGAAGAATGCACAAGAGAAAGGGTTGTCTAACACCCAAGTGATGGAAAAAGAGGTTTCACTTGCAGAAGAGTATGACTCCAATCGATATATAGTGGTTGCTAACCAGCCAAAGCCTATAGTCATACTGCCAGACTCTCTCAATATCAACACCATTGGGGAAGATAAGCTAGGGACAAATCAGAATGATTGGCCTGAACAAGGCCTTAGTGACTTGGCAGAATTAGAAGAGGACCTAGCAAAACTGGAGGAAGATTTGGAGAACCTTTACTTCTTTGAAAAAGAAGATATGGGCAGTGTATAGATTGGGTGATGGGATCCAAGCCAGCCCGAATCCAACAACAGTTGGTTGAGTGAAGAGGAATCAGATACGTAGGAGCAGATGAAGAGAGATCTAAAAAGAAAGGAAGTTGGTGATAGCAACAAAATTGAGGTCGTACCTATGACTGACGCCATGCCTATAACTGACAAACAACGAGAGTTGGAATAGTTCCAACACAAAAGAATAAAGGAAATCCAGAGGAAGATAGCCCTAGAGCAGGAAAAAAGGGAAGAGAAAGGAAGGGACTGAGACAGCAGTGGATGACGTCCAAACCATGGAGAAGCCTATGTAGAAGTCTAGTGATAAGGGAAAGATGCCAAAGAAACTTAGACATTATTAGAGGGAAGAGATTGAATCAGCTACATAAGAGGAATGGTATGCCAGTGAAGAGCAATGTGAACATGATCCGGGTGGAGCCCGATGATGGCCTGGCAATAGCTATGGGGGAATGGTGGGACGATAGTGATCTGAGCCATGCGTATACTAACGAAGGGTGGAAAGCTGATACCCCTGATGATACATGGTATACATATGAGATTAACCACATGATCCGAAGTGGTCGGTATTTCAAACCTCCAGCCTTAGATTAGCTAGAATCCTCTGGGAGAGAGGCTGAGAAGTTAAAGGAGAATGATGTAGAGGAAGACTGGTCTTAAAGTAACTTAAAAAGATCCAGGAAAACATATCAATTTGGGGGCTGCTGATGGCTTCCCGAGAGCATAGGTAGGCGCTACTAGAGGTAATGAACAAAACAAAGTTGCCTATCGACACCACCATTGACCAACTAGTGTCATTGGTTACATCAAGGTATGTTTGTCCGATGTTATCTTTTACGGACAAAGAGTTGCCACCTGAGGGTGCTAATCACAATCGACCCCTGTATGTGACCCTGGAGAGCCAGAAGAAGTGGATCCCAGTGGTACTGGTGGACACTGACTTGGCAATTAAAGTGTGTCCAGCAAGGATCGTTTACACCATAAGTTTAAAGCCTGTTGACTTCATGCCTACAACTCAAGTTGTTCGAGCTTATGACAACACTAGCCGAGAGGTCATGGGAACCTTTAGGAGCCAAATATTAATTGGCCCATCTAAGCATGAGGTTGAATTCCATGTTATGGACATACCAATGACTTTCAATCTACTCTTGGGAAGGCCTTGGCTACATCAGATGAGGGCAGTGTCATCAACAGTTCACCAGTTAGTGAAATATCCATTTCAACATGGGATTGCTACTGTTTACGGCAATTCTGCGATCCATCTTCCCTAGGGAACTACGACGCTTTTGTTAGAAATAATACATGGAGAAGAGGACGTGTTCCTCTCCAGCTTCTCCTTGGCAGAGGCCCGACTGGTCCAATCTATCATAGCGGAAGATGATGGGAACTATGTGAGTGCCCAGTCCATTTACATGATGAACAAACAAGGGCATATTCCCAGATCATGGGCTAGGTAGAAGTGGCAGGCAAGGAGGTACTGTTGCCAGAGAAATAAGTCATAACCCTCATGCTTTTGGGCTAGGGTATAAGCCTACTACCGAAGACTAGAAGAGAAAGGGAGATGAGTTGAAAGGGAGAATGAAAGCGAAAAAGGTCGGGAGGCAATATAAACTAGTCCATAAGCCAATTTGGGGAACCTTGAATAGACGCTTTGTTTGCCAAGGGAAAGATTTCCCTTTCTGTGGATTACCAGAACCATGGATTGATTGGAAACAAAGACAAGGTACCCAAGATTCGAGATTTTCTTTGGGTACCATTTATTGGAAGATGAGGATGAGCAGATTAACTTGAGCATCAATACAGAGCAAGGAAGGACACAAGCTTGGGCATTGACGAAGATGAGCTGCTAGGGAAGGCACTGGTTGACCTATTCATGGATTCCAACGTTGAGGTTGAGTCTGTTAACTTGGGGGATAGTGTTACTATCTCTATGATCAGGGATAAACCAACTACAGATTTCTCTGGTCTCATCGTGGACGCGTTTGAGGCTCCACGCTTGGTCTGGCAATTTGAAAAGGCACCGTTGGCAGTTCAAAACCGGATGATGAGTCCGAATTTGATTCCACCGAGTCTATGGAGTTGGGATCAGATTTGAGTTCTTCTGAGGAGTCCAAGTTAGGTACTTTCGGGGGTGGCAACCCGGATACCAAAGTCCTGTTTAGGTTTTCTTTTAGTTTTTCTTTTGAGCCGACTATAACCGAAGATCCTGACTTTTTGAATGGGAATACAGTGGATTTCACTTACTTCTCTATGCCTTTGGTTTGTTGTACTGATCTTGATTTTCCAAATTTTGACTTAAACGAAAAGAAAGAAATTCCTCGGGCTTTGAAAATTTTGGTTGATCGCGAGGAAGAGAGATGTGTTAAGCCCTACATAGATGAAATCATAGCAATTAATATGGGTACTGAGGAGGATCCCCGCTTGGACCAGATCAGGTCAACGTTGTCTTCGGAGGAACGCGAGTATTTAATCGCTTTATTAAAAGACTTCAAAGATGTTTTCGCGTGGACCTACGAAGACATGTGTAGAATCGATCTTGAGATTGCACAGCACCAGATCCCTCTTGACCCTAAGGCCCGACCAGTTAAATAGAAACTGTGCAGAGTCCGTCTAGACTAGGCATTGAAAATTAAAGAGGAGATCACCAAACAGATTGATGCTAGTTTCTTGATGGTATCTAAGTACCCAACTTGGCTGCCTAATATTGTTCCAGTTCCAAAAAAGGATGGCAGAATTAGAGTATGCATCGACTTTTGGGATTTGAACAGAGCTAGTCCGAAAGATGACTTTCCATTGCTGCACATCGATGAACTGGTAGACTTCACCGTAAGCCATGCGCTGCTTTCATTCATGGATGGGTTTGCGGGGTTGTAGACACCCCATTTTTTACCATCCTCAAGACTTGGACGTCATCGTTTGAACACTCGATGATCATCTATGCTCGTGTTCGTTTTGAGTTCTCGGAGGTCTCGGTTGCGCGCCTTGCCTCAAGATCTCTTAACTTGACTGTTTTGTGCTTGGTTATGGACCAAACACTTGTGTTTTTGCTTTTAAGGGAAGAGGGTGGCTTGTTTGCCATCCCCTCAACCTACCGGCCAGGGCATGATGCCATCGGCCCCTTTTTCTTGCCATCGGCCAAGAGTGTTGGCCGATCGGCACTATATTTGGTTGGCCGGCACTTATATTGGTTGATCGGCCATTTTTGGTGGCCGAACCCTGTTCATCTACTTTATGCAGATATTTTATGCCAGCTGGTGCAGCTGGCATCCACAATTGACCCCCTCCATACACATGTATGGAGGGATTTGCCCTTTGCTTAGCTTCTCTTGGAAGCTTTAGATTTGAACCTCTATAAAGAGGGAGTCCCTCCTCCCTCCTTTAAGGTTCAGAAAAATTGTTCTTGAGAGGATAGATATAGTGTTGTATCTATTCTTCTTTGTTTAGCTTTGTTTTGTGTCTAAAAGAGTAGTATTGTCTTACTATTGCACACAAACACACACTAGAACACCATCCTTGGTTGCTGAGGTGCTAGGAGGTTGATTTCAGTGTTCTTGGGTTGGTTTAAACTCAGAAAACTTGTTGGAGCTTTGTTCTTGAAGAGGTTCTACAAGGGTGAGTTCCTTCCTTTAGATACCCTTTTCTTGCTTAAGCATTTAACCCTTCTTGCTTATTGTTTTAAGCTTAGATTATAACTAATAAAAGTTCTGATTTTTCTTGTTTTATAACTTTGTTTAAGGTCATTTTGAGGTTTGGGGTTGTTTCCCCCCTCTTAAGCCTTGTTAGGCCTTGTTTTCGGCCATCCCTTTTGGCCATTGTTCTTGGCTTTGCATGACCTTTCTACCACTAAAATCCAGAGGATTTTCAATGGTGGAAATGTGGTTTTGGTGTCTTAAATAAGAGAGGGTCATCCCCTCTCCTTGTTGTTTTGAATGCTTGCATAAATGGCTTATGTTTGTAGCATGTGTGCTTAGCTTGTTTTAGCTTCATTTCAGTATATATTAGGCTTTGTTTTATCATGATATAGCACTGTTTTGACTTGGTTTAGACATACCATGCATGATTTGTATACTTGTCTTGTAATCCCATGATTTGCCTTAACATGCACCATGTTGTAACATGTCTTTTTAGCATGATTTTGACTTAACTTCATGAAGCTTCTAGCCTTGTTTTAACATGCTAGAGCTCTATTTTTCATTGTTTTGGTCATGCTTGCATTGTTTTGCATAGCTAGCATGTAATCTAGCTTATTAGCTTTGGGTGCTCAAGTCATTAGCATGCTCTATTTCGACCATTTCAATGGTTTGGCATCACTTGTTATGTTATTTCAGTCCATATAGTATGCTCATATGCTTGCACTTGTTACTTCTTTAATGCTTTAAAGAGTCGGTATGTTATGCTCCATGATCGGGTCATTGTGCATGCCTCTATGCTTAGGTCATTTAGATGCCATCTAAGTGGGTTTTTGAGTTTGTTTTAACATGCCATAAATCTGATTTTGGTTGTTTAAATCATACTTTGTTTGGTTGTATTAGGTGTAGTGTAACACCTCTTTTGTGGCCTTGTATGCCTCGTGTTTTTGGCATTGTGTTCTAGCTTGTGTTGTCTAGTTTTGAGTTCACTTTTGGTCTTGTTTAGACCTGCCTTGGGACTATTTTAGGTCCCCTTGGCGCTTTGGGGCTTGCTTCATGTAGCCTTGGTTTGAGTCCCTCGGTTGGTTTCAAGTTTTTGGGCTTTATTGCATGCCTTACTTGCATGCTTTGGTTGATTTGGCATCCTCCCTAACATGATTTCATAGCTTAACATGTTTGCCTAATATCCATGTTTGTCTCCTTTTAAGTGTTCTTAAAAGTTGTTTTACTATGCTTAAGTAATGGACCATTAGCATGCATGTTTGCGTGTATATCTCATGCCCTTGTTGCATTATTTTGGCCACTGATTTGTACCTATTTGAGAGCTGTCCATTTTGGTTTAAGTCTATCCCCGCATGTTGTTGCATGCTTGCCTTGAATGTTGTCACATACTTGTTACATATTTGGTAAATTGCATGTTGTAGCATGCTAGTTCAATTGTGCCTTGTTGTGTACTTGGTCCATGACATGTTGTTGCATGCTTAAATTATAATGCATTTGGCATGCATTCTCTTTTCTTTTTTTTTTTTAGTTGCTTAACATGTTGTTACATTTTTGCCTCACATGTTGTTGTATGCTTGAATGTTGTCACATGCCTTGCATATTCGCATGCTTAAGTTGCATTTTGCATGCTTATTAGCTTGCATTTTGTCATGTGCTTGATATGTTGTCACATATTCTTGCATGTTTGGATGCATGTTAGGTAACGTTGCATTGCATTTGGCATGCTTAGGCTTGTATGGCATTGTCATTAACATGCTCATGTTACACTAGTTTTTCTTGCATGTTTACATCCCTTGCCTCTTGATAAACCATGATAGAGGTTGGGGTCCTTTATATGTTTTGTGTGCATTTTATTTTACATTAAAATGCACACTTGGCTCCTTTGGCCATCATGCATTGAAATGTGTGATTGATGGCCCGAGAGTCGAGAACCATACTCCTTTGAGTCTTAAACATGATAAGGAGGGTGGTTGTGCAAACATTTCCTTGAAAATGCATTGACATGCTCTGTCTATCCTCTGTTGTATCAAAAACATCATTCTGCAGGAAGAGATGGCCGGTCGGCCATCTTTAGTGTCGGCCGGCTATGCATTGTTGACCGAGAGCTTAATTCATGGTCAATGACCAATTTCCTTTGGCCGGTGGCCTCATCTCTTGGTCGATGACCTCCCACAGTGCTCAGGGAGTGGTTCAGAAGCATCCTTGAAACTTGTGCAGTTTTCAGAAGTACAGATCAGTGCAAACAGAGGCAACATGTGACATGGCGATGGATTTCCGAGTGAAGCCAAGCATGTGTTCATCCCTCTTCCCGAGGCCTCTTTACTGCTTTAATAGCTTAATTAATTTGTTAATTAGTTAAGGGCTTTGTAATTAATTAATTAGCATGTTAGTTAGTTAATTTGTATTATTCTTTCGGCCCTCCGTCGAGAGAGCGCAATTGTGTAATAAGCATGCGTGTGTGTGATTCATGTCTTCTAACCTCCACTTCTTTCTCCCTTTTACTTAACCGCTTACGATGGTTATTTCTGGGGCATGTTTCAATTAGCATCCTTATGCTATGCATGTTTGCATTATTCATCTGTATTGCATGCACCGAGCTCGGCGCATCATACTAATTGCATAGTATTTCAATTTCAACTTGAATACGTGTATCGAGTTGTCGCATTTCACATGTCATTCTTAGATTAGCCGAGCCTATTCTAGTTGCATTTGGCATGTGTTGCATTAGCCATCTTAACATGAACTAGGATCATGCATGATTTCTAACTAGTTTCTTGTTTTGGCTCGTGTTTATGCTTTAGCATCTTGCATGTGTGTAAGTGTTAACATGATAGCATGCTTACCATGAGGCTAATTGCTTATGTGATATAACTGCTTGAATGCCTGTGGGTGAAGGATGGATTGCTTGAATTGGAATAATTCATCAAAATCCGTGTTTTAGCCTACTTGCGAGTAGCAAAATTCAAAACCATTTCCAAACAAACGGATATGCGATGCTTTGTTCTAAGTTAGGTGATCTAGTCTATACTTGTTTTGCTGTGCGCATCATGTAGTAAAGATTAGCCAATTAACCAGAATAAGAACGCATGTGTTTTCAAAAACAAGATATCATGTTTAGTAGTGGCTGATCTTTGATCGGGCGAGCGGGGGTGCTCATAGCTAACCTTCCCCAATTGTACCCAAGTTCCCAAGCCGAGGCAACTTTGGTGATGACGGACACGTAGCCTTAGGTATGAGTCAGGGTTTCCTAAATTCCCCCAAAATAAAATATTTAGGTGGCAATTCTGTATCTGGCAAAGCAGTCCATGTTTGGCACTTCTTTCTTAAAAATCAGTTTTCCAAAATGATTTGCCGGATTTGAACTCTTTGGTGATTTATCAATCTCACATTGCACATTGTGAGATTAGATTAAGAACCGTGACTATTTGAGTCCGAACTATAACATAAGGCCCTCGGGGCGCGTCCACAGGGGTATAATCATATTCTGATGGCACCAGAGGACCGAGAAAAGACTGCTTTCACCACGCCATGGGGTACACACTGCTACAGAGTCATGCCTTTTGGGTTGAAAAATGCTGGGGCTACATATCAGAGGGCTGTGACCACGATTTTGCATGACATTATCCATAAATAAGTTGAGATGTATGTGGACGACATGATTGTCAAATCCAAAGAATGAGAATGCCACTGCACCGCACTGGAAAAATTCTTTGAACGAATCAAGAAGTATAGACTGAGGTTAAACCCACAGAAATGCGCCTTTGGGATGACTATAGGGAAAAAGCTGGGATTTCTAATTACGCAGAGGGGAATTGAAGTAGATCCATCCAAAATCAAGGCCATCTTAGAAATGTCACCACCGAGGATTGAAAAGGAGGTGTGCGGCTTTCTCGGTAAAGTGCAATCCATAAGACGGTTTATCTCAAAATTAACCTTGACTTGTGAACCACTGTTTAGTCTTTTGAGGAAAGGGAAGAAGTTCCAATGAGATGATTGATGTCAATTTGCCTTTGAGCAAGTCACATAGTATCTTCAGAATTGGCCAGTATTGTCGCCACAAAAATTGGGGAAGCCACTGATCTTGTACCTTTCAGTGACAGATTCGACCATGGGGTGCATGTTGGCTTAAGAGTCAGAAGCTAAGGTGAAGAAGACCATCTACTATCTGAGCAAGAAGATGCTGGAGTGCGAGACCCGCTACACTCCCCTCGAGAAAGCTTGTTTAGCTTTGGTATGGGCAACGAGGAAATTGAGACACTACTTGTTAACTCACTCTATAATTCTGGTTTCTAGGTTAGATCCCATCAAATATCTCTTCGAGAAACCAGCGCTTACGGGTAGACTAGCTCGTTGGTCGCTTCTTCCCTCCAAATTTGACCTCAAATATATCACGCGCAAATCAGTTAAAGAGAGAGCCATCGCGGAGTTTCTAGCAGACCACCCAGTGGAAGGGGATGAAGCAGTAGAGTATCTATTCCCAAATGAAGACATTCTTTAGGTTGAAGAGGAAACATGGACACTGTACTTTGACGGAGTATCTAATCAGTACAGTTATGAGATAAGTGTGTTGGTGATAGCACCCGATGACTCCCACATACCCTTAGCTTTCAAACTCCAGTTCAGAGTATCTAACAATGAAGTAGAATATGAGGTGTGTATCGCTGGATTGGAAGCTACCCTAGAACTAGGGGCAATAAGGTTGGACGTCATTGGAGACTCGAACTTGGTTGTTTATCAAGCCAATAGAGACTGGAGGGTCAATGAAGAGAACATAAAGATTTACCATCAGATCCTGAATATTCTAATTTTGAGGTTTGAAAATCTAACATTCACACATTTGCTAAGAGAGAACAACCGGTTTGCTGATGCATTGGCAACTCTATCTTCCATGGTTGACATCCCACTTAGAGTCAAGATGTGTCCGATTATCATTGAACAGAGGTATATGCCTGCCTATGAAACCATTGCTGTGATAGATGAGGTTCAAGACAAGAACCCCTGGTATTACAACATTTGGAATTTTCTGGAAAATGATATGTATCCACCAGGGACAAATGCTAAGGATAAACGAGGAATACGACATTTGGTCGTCCAGTTCATCATATGTGGAAATAAGCTGTATAAAAGAGGCCATCTGGGAATACATAAGCTTTGCATTGAAGAAGAGGAGTCAAAGCGTGTCATGGAGGCCATCCACGAAGGAGAATGCGAAGCACACATGAATAGTGTGATGCTGGCCAGGAAAATCCTCAGGCAAGGCTATTATTGGTCAACTATGGAGGAGGATTATATCAACTTTGTTTGGTGATGCCACAAATGTCAAATCCGTGCCAATCACATGAACATACCGCCATCAAAGCATTACAACATGACTTTGTCATGGCCTTTCTCAGTCTGGGGAATTGACGTCATTGGGGCAGTTTTGACAAAGGGCTCCAATGGGCATGAGTTCATTCTAGTGGCGATCGACTATTTTACTAAGTGAGTGGAAGCTCAATCTTACTCTGTATTGAAGGCACCACACATGGCCAAGTTCATCAAGAACAACATCATCTGTAGGTATAGGGTACCAAACAAGATCATTTCAGATAATAGCTTGCACTTCAAGAAAGAGGTAATTGATTTGCTTGAGAAATACATTGTGGCTTTTCATAAATCATCAATATATAGACCACAGACCAATGAAGCTGTTGAAGCTGCTAACAAGAATGTCAAGAACATCCTGCAAAAGATGTTTGAGACTTACATGGATTGGCCAGATAAACTGCCATTTGCACCTGGGGCTACAGAACGTTAATTCGAACATCTATAGGGGCAACCCCTTATTCTCTAGTGTATGGGATAAAAGTTGTTCTGCCAATTGAGATTGAAGTACCATCGCTGAGAATTAGTGCCGAGTTCCAGATAGCGGAGGCGAATTGGCAGCAGAGCAGGTTCGAAGAATTGATGTTGTTTGATGAGAGAAGGTTGAAGACGTTATATCACATCCAAAGGTACCAGCGCAGAATTGCTCGGGCTTCAACAAGAAAGTCAAGTCCAGAAATCTTAAAGAAGGAGATATGATGCTCAAGGACACCCGAGCCCCCATCCATGACCCAAAGGGCAAGTTCAGTTCATTTGAACTGGTCCTTACATCATTAAATCTATCTGGTCAAGAGGATTTATTATTCTCATGGATTTAGATGGCTTGGAATTTTCGCAACTGATCAACATGGACAAGTTGAAAACATACTATCCCTAAGAGACTCGCTAGGCTGAAAACCCAAAAGGGCGACCTAAGCAAAAGTTAGAGCATGGAAAATTAGAAACAAAGAAAAACTGAGCTCGCAAGGTCGAAAACCTGAAAGGGCAGCTTTGGCAAAAGTTAGGGTGTAAAAGGAAAGAGTTAATACTCGGGTGAACCCAAACCGAACTACGTAAGGCCTGATTCCTATCTTTGGGATACGTAGGCAACTTTATCCTGAAGTTCAGCCATAACCATCTCTAGCTCAACTATCCAGTTCATTTGTTTGATCGGGCCATCTATTTTCATCATCTGTTAGCTTGGTCATGTTACCTCCATTTGGCAGAAGGATCAGTTGCAAGAGAAAGCAGTGATGTTGAATGTAGTTTTAAACGATTACGATCTTCTGATTTGGGGTTGTACATCTTAAGGGTCGATTTTGTGTGTGTCAGGTAGTGACCGTTTCTGAAAATTATTTTGAAAAGTTTTAATGAACTGGTTTTCTCAAAATTTTACCTTGTACAACATAGACCAGTCTTTAGACCAAAAAGGAAAATTTTCAGTGCTCGAAATTTTAATTTCATTGGTTTCAACACAAGTACATTCTCCAACTCTCTGAGTAAATCAAAGTTGCTTTTACATCACTTGAAAAGAAAACCCAAAGCAATAAAACTAGGGGCACAGATAAGTCAGGTGGTCCTATGTCTTTTGCTTGCACTTGTGGACGTCTCTGCAGCCAAAGATGGCCCAACCTATGCCTCGTCTTCAAGACAAGCCAAACACTCGCCAGAAAGGGCATAACTAAAGCTAAAGGCAGGGGCCAGAAGTTCTCTTGTCCTCCAAGCAGTGAGGTACTGAGGCAAGTGTGAACCACGAATGGGAAATGGAGCCGGGTATTCCACCCCTTCCTCTGGATAAGTCTGATCATGTCCAAACTAGCTTCTGAACCTGAATGGAAAATAGAACACGCAGTGCGTAAGGCCAATCAACTGTATACCCGGCTATTAGGACATGTTATAGCTCATCTCTGCTATATTAAGCCAAGGGCCAAGTGATGTCAGCCGCGAATCTGTTGCACATCCAGTGACACTACAAGCCCTCTAAAGGGAAGTCCACTAGTTGTTGGCGAAAGAAGTAGGCTCTGGCTAATTATGCAAGACAAGGGTCCACCACTTTCAACTTAACCATCAACCACACTTGGGAATGGATAAAAATATGAGAGATTAAAGAATAGAGAGATGTGCGTTGAGAGAAAAGTAAGAAAAGAGCATCGGGCAAAATTAGAGAATGAGTGCCGAGTGATGTGAGTATAAATAAGAAGGGTGGGAAACAATACCTGGAGAAGCAGTGGACTCCCTACAAACTGAGTGGTCTTTCACTGACGAAGAGCATCTAAACCCATTAAGGTCTCAGCTAGTGCCAAATCGATGCAAATCTTACCCTTTTTCAGATGTTGGGTCACTTCGATCAACCCAATGCTAGCTCTACCGCAACTAGGGACAAGAAGAAAGTGTGCAAGCAAACACAAACAGAGGGCATGTTGGCGATAACCTCGCCACAGAAGGCCACCCCTGTCCCCAATACCTGAAAATTGATGAATCAAACCGGGAATATCTAACTCATTGTCATGGGCCGAAGACCGAGTCTCATGCAAAGTAAGCCGACATATCTGTTCTAGAGCCCGTGCATGGCCAAAATGGGGATGAGGTATAATTTTCTCGTCACGCCCAGACTCCATGAAAGCCTGAAATTCTTCTAGTGTAGGGCACATCTCTTGTGCTTCGAAGCAAAATACATGCGTAACCAGGGTTCCAAAACCAGGGTTCCAACATTGAACCGCGGCATGGAGGAATGGAAAACAAAGCAAAATACTACTCAACGAAAAAAGCGCATTTATGCCGAAACTTCAGAAATTTACCTTTTCCGTGCCATCCAAAGTGGCTATCTAATCGTTGAGCATCTTGGCAAGAAATATCTCCATTTTCAGAGGAAACAACAGCAAGAATGGAGTTTTGTCGAAGAAACAGTGAAGAGGGATCTTTTATAGAGGATAAGGTTGTGTGAGTGGATGCCAACTGTCAATCAGCTATCCACCCACAACATTTGGCTGGCCGGCCACCTTTTCTGGCTGGCCATCCCTTCAGTGGCTGGCCAACCACCTTTGTTAGCCAAGCAGCTGAGCAGTGTTGTCTTGTTTTGGTCTTTTTTCTTTGAGGTCTTGTTTTGAGTCTTTTGGTTCTAGCAAGTGTGAAGAGCTGTGTTTAAGTTGTTTTTCATTTGTTTTTCATTTATAAGTTGTATTTTACTCTTTTTGAGTTAGTTGTCAACTCAATATCCGGTTACGAACAGTATTCAAATACAAGCATTTTACACATTCAGTTCCCATTTTATACCAATGTGGTGCCATGCTTGAGATGCAAAAACAAAACTCTTTTTTCAAAACTACAAGGTTTTATCCCGATCATAGTTTTTACAAAAAAAGAGTACAAGTGTTTCCAAAATAAAAGTAAAGGCCTATCTAAAGCTATACAAGTGCTACACTACCAAAGTAAAAAAGAAAGAAGAGAAAAAGAAAATACAAAACTGAAGTCAAGCTCGAGAGGCCCTCTTTGTCCTCTTCCGTGGAGAGGACTCAGGGGCACTATCTCCATCGGCACCACTGTCATCAAAAGAGTGGGACTCAGAGCCTGAGCCAACATTGTCTTCTCCACTCCCTGACTTAGAGGCACCCTCATCGCTCCTTTACCCTAAGCTAGGATCATCGTCCTCACTCTCAGACTCAGAGCGCCTGCTCGCCGTCTCCTCGGTGCCACTAGTCTCAGTGTCATCTCCACTCAGAATCAGCTTTGAGGAGGGAGAGATCTCCTCTACCTAAGACTCGTTATTTCGACTCCGGGCACCCTTACCTCTGCCTCGACCTCAACTCTTGTTCTAGCCGGGTGCTAGGGCTTGTTTACCTCTCCTCCTTGTAGTCAGAGGAGACACCACTGGTGTCGCCGATGCTGCTAGGGCCATCGGTGTAAGTGGAGCCTGAAAAATAAGAATCAGAGTATCAGAACACAGTATGAGTATGATGTAGAATGTAGATTCAGTATGGGTATGATATAGATTCCATGTGAATACAAATGTCAGTATAGTGTGATCTTTTAGAATACAGATTTAGTATGGTACGATGCATCAGTATGAGTACGACACATCAATATCAGTACCGCACAAGGAAAAAGTGGTACTTGGATACCATGGAGGGTAAGCAATGTCTCTCTCCTCTACACCATTTGGACCAGAGAGGCGACCAATTGAAGGAGACCGTCCACATACTCCCTAGGCGCCTACAAGTGAGTTTGAACTATCAGTATCCAAAAAGGGGAATACAAAAATACAAATTATAAAGCAAGGTCCATACCTGCAGTGCGTCAGAATCCCTGACGTACCCGTGCTCTTCCTTAGGTGGCTCTATCGGAACCTGATAAGTCGACTCAGTCGGCAGCCAGAATGGGATTGTGGTCGGAATCTCTGGCCAACCGACGACGTGCATGGTAGGTGGGACATCTCCAGCATCAGCCTCAACCACATGAGTAGCACCTCCAGCCACTGGGGCACGTACAACATCTCCAACGCGAACTCCAGTCAAGGGCAGCATTAGATGAGTCCTGATGAAGGCTGCGTAGTCTCCCCCTCGTCGAAAGTAATCAACATCCTGCCCTGCCATGTATTGAATGATAGCCTCAATTAGAACGCTATCAGTTGTCCTCATGGATGCTGGAGGCAAAATAGGAATAATATGGGTAGGTAGGCCTAATGTCTGGCACACAAACCGTTCTCCCAGATACCAAGCCTGGCAGAAGGGGTCCTCCAATAGGATCCGAAACCAAGAAATGGCCCAAGACCCAATATACTAGTCTCGTATCCCAGCAGGCGTCATCGTCCAAGGCTGTCATGTGATCTACAAATTTGCAGTTGTTAGTTATTGTTAGTGGCAAAGAGTGGATCAAAGCAGTATGGATGGAATGAAATGGGTATGAGATTCAGACTACCTCTCGCGCTGTCACCATATTGAAATATTGACGATAATAAGCAAAAGTCATGTCATCATGGCGCCTAGAGCGGCATCTGCCATCATACCGACGGGAGTAGGGTACGCCTAGCGCTATCTCATCTACTGGCACTGGGGCAAGGGCAGGAAAGTACGCGTAGGCCCAAAACTGCAAAGAATAATTTGTCAGTTAACATGTATAAACAGAAATAAAGACAAAAAGTGCAAAGCGAAAAGCACAGTGTGTAAACAGAAATAAAGACAGAAAGTACAAAGTAAAAAGTACAATGTGTGAATAGAAATAAAGATAGAATGTACACAGTGTGTGAACAACTCGCTTGTTTTAGCTCATTATTTTATATTGCAACCTTCTCACTTATGAGAATACAAAACCACTCGAACCCACCTCAATCGACGATTAGGTCCCACTTTAATTTTGAATTAAATTTACTGAAAAACCATTCACTGTGTTTGGTTTCAATTTTCTAGATTCCATTTTCTGAAAATTGAGTTTTTTGTTTTTTGTATTATTTTGTTTTTCATGAATATTTTTAAAATTTTAAGCATTTTTTAAAACTTTTTTAGATACACCTTACTTAGATGTAGGGCTGAAAATGAACTAAGTTGTTCATGAACAACCTTGGCCCGTCTTGTTAAGGTCTCGGTTCGATTCGACTTGTTTAGTAAATGAGGCGAGGTCGAGCTTGAATAAGCTCGGCTCATCAAGTTCGACTCACTTATCTTTACTTAAATTATAAAATAAATGTATTATTTATATATTAAATAATATTAGTAATATTTTTATTTAAATAATATAAATAATATTTTAAAAAAAATCTTATCAAGCCAAGCTAAGCCGAGCTCAAGCTCAATAAATGAGATAAACAAACGAGCCGAGCTCAAGCTCAGCAAAACTCGGCTCGGCTTGGCTCAACTCGACTTGTTTGGAGCCCTAATTAGATGTAACTAAAAAGTAAAATATTTATAAAAAAATATTTTAAAAAATCAATAAATACACCAGAATATGAAAAGTGTACTAAATTTCTGTTTTTTTTTTTTTTTTTTAGTATTTAATGAATCTTCTAAAGATTTTTTTCACAAATATTATACTTTTTAAGTGTATTTATGTTAGGTGTATCTAAAAAAATTTTTAAAAAAAAGAAAAGAAAAACTTAGAATATTAAAAAAAATTCAATGAAAAAACAAAACACAAAAAATAAAAAAATAATAATTTTTTGAAAAGAAAATCCTAAACAACCAAACCAAAAACACATGACTTAGTGTGTATCTTCTCATGAAGTAATCAACAAAAAACATAAATTCAACAAAAATATGGAAAACATAATTACTTGTAAAGCTGATAGATTTCATGATTCGATTGCAAGAAATTTCAATTTAAGACCTTCAAAATTTTGAAGAACTCCTATGATTTTAACGGAGTTGGAGTCATTCATGTGTGGCTTGCATAGCAGTGGTTGTTGTGTAGCTCATGGTAACTATTTTGGACTTTATTTTCATCATTCAAACCGTTCAATTTTTAAAGAACATCGAGTAGAACATATCTGTAAAAAATCAAGTTGATCGGATATTGATAGACCCTTCATCAACTCACATTTGTATTCAGTTTAATACTTACATATTTATTTTTTATATATACAAATTCAAGTTGATGAAGGGTCTGTCACGCCCCAACTTTTGTGCCAATGGATACCATTACCAAATCCTTTATTATAACACAATTTCAGAGATCATGCGTGGAAATTCAATAAAATAACGAGTACTACGATTAAAGGTTCTCTCATTCAAATATCAAGTGAATGCAACATGAGTTAAAAATAAATAAATTGCTCGTAGGCTTACATATCTTTTAAATTAAAAGAATAGCATTCTCCACCGACAGCTTCCAGCAACCCCTATTGGATCACCGACGGATTGCGGATAGGGCATGACAGCGTCATGGGCGAACCTCTGCATCGAGCTCAGCGGGGACTCCAGCCTCTTCGCTTGTCTTGGTCGCAACGATGAGTTTTGCAGCAGCGATCTTGAAGTTTGTGAGTCAAAATTTTAAGTTTTGTGAGTTTGATGCTCAATGTTGATGGGTTTTTCTATTTAATTTTCCCAATTTGATCGCTAATGTTAATTGTTCCCATTGTGAAATTGGCTAATGAAGTCGAATATTACATATGTATGTTTACATTGGTATGTTTATGCGTATGTAAATGCATTGACTGTTAACGGATAGAGAGGGAAATTGTTTGGCTGGTGAATTATTTATTTATTTATTTTTAAATAATTATGAAGTCTGATGTAATTGGACCTGGTGATATCATTTTGTGTGTAGATTGATATGATTGTTGTGGGATAAATGATTGCAGATTCAAATCTGAAATATTTATGAGACATCAATTGATTATTATCACTATTAGTTGTAACTGAATTTATGATGAAAGAAAAAATGCGTAGTGTATGGAAGAGCATCAAATTTTCGTGCTTTTTTGTACATGGCAATTTTCTTTTTGTCTATTTGTTTAATTAATAACTAGTCTTTGGGACTACTAAGGCTAACTAAGATGCATATGTAACTTTTGGGTGGCCATGTAAGTTTTATTTAATTCCTCATTCTAGCATATATTGATTGCACTTCTCTTGCTTTAGTCTTCTGTCTTGCTCAAATAGAGCAAATTGTGCTTGGCCTAGGCAAAACACTGTAATTGAAGTGGTTCTTTATGCCTTGGAGTATGTGGGCATATTATTCTATGGAGTATTTTTGTGGGGAATCTGATTCGTTGACCGTTACCTCTGAGACATATATGTTCAGTTGATATGTGACATATATTTGAATTAAGTCTACTATATTTGAAGGACTATTGCCATCATATAATCTGTGTTTCATCTTTTTATGCAACCCTTTTATGCCGTATTATAGGAGTTTTCGCATCTATCCATTTGTATTCAATATTTGATCTTTTTATGCAACCCCCTATGTAGGAGTTTTCTTAGCTATCTATTCATCTATCTATCTAAGTATAAGTTTATTTTCAATCATTGTAACAAACTAGTCAACTGCAATTAAAGCTTAAATTGTAACTTGATTTTGATATGTTAGTCGCTGTATATTTGGTTCTATAGGCACTGTCTCACATGTGTGGTCCATACTTGAGAGGCCTTGCATGGTTGCCATGTATAATTCTACCTGGCCCAACTTTAGTAAATCACACATCCAAGGCTTCACATTTGGTAGGAAGCTTGTTTCTTATCCAATTAAGCAGGAAAGAATGGTAGTATCATGTGTAAAGACATCTGAAGTTACCCTGGCAGCTAAATCTGATGGTGAATTGCTTTACTTAAAATTTATGTGCAGGTTTAGTCTATTTTGGTTAAAAAATGTTGTGCCACTCTAATCTTATGCACTGTTATTATATTCTCTTAATTTTAGCAAACATTTGATTTTATTTTTTATTTTTCCAAATCCCTTTCATGATTACTAACAATTTCATTCTTGATAAAATAAAATAAAAAGTGAGACATTTGGTACATTGATGACTTTAAGTGTTTTTAGGTTTTTATTTGAAGTTGGGAGTTTGTTTTTACCCTTATTCTTACTAATTTGCTAGGTCTATGAGTAAAGAGTAGTCTAGGGAGTCTTTATTTTATTTAGATGTGTATTAGATATACACACATTTAATCGTATGGGATTACTGAGCATTTCATCTTTGCTGTAATATCCAAAAATTTGGAAACCATAATGGTGCAATTCCTTCAGATACCTGACCACAAGGATTGTTGGAGAAGAATTATCTGGGAAATACAATATTCCCTAATGGGTTTGAGGTGAGTTACTGTAACATGCCCGGAGGTATCTGCGCACGTTAAACAATTCGGACCCTCGAGATCTCTTTGATCTATTCTCACGAGTGCAATGTGAAACATAGATGAGAGTCCAGATTTGGCAACTTTTATTTAAAATCCATTTTATTGCAATTTTGTCAAAAATGGACTGCGTCATCAGATCTCAAAGTCGCCACCTAATATTTATTTTGGGAAAATTAGGAAACCCATGACTCGTGCCAAGGCCACTGTTCATCGTAACCAAGGATGCTTGGCTCGAAACCTTAGGTATGAGAGGGAAAGGTCAATAATGAGCACCTCCACCCACTCGATCAAAGATCGGCCTTTACTAACCATGATATGAATTTTATTTTATTTATATGTTCATGTTCTGATTAGTTAATAAATCCTAAAATTTACTATGTGAAGCATACAAAAATAGACTATACTATTCATTTTGGAACAATTTGATATCATGCATTTTGAAAGAGTTTTGACGATGTACAACCCAAATAAATTGAGTTTACAAGCACGAAAAATCAACATCATTCCAAATTAAACAACACAACCTCCATCCATTGGCATTCATAGAGTTATATCACATAAGCAAATAGCCTCTTGGTAGAATGCTAGACATAGTAAGAAAAACACACACAAACGGGATGCTAAAGTATAAAAACTTACATGTTTGACGTCCCACGAGCAAGCTACAAAACAAAGTTAGTAAAATATGCATGATCTTATATACAAAATCCTAATGCAATTCACTCATGAGATGCAACTAAAGATTCGGCTTCTAAAATATGATATGTGAATCATCTCAAGAACATGAGGTAGCGCACATAATCACATAGGAATTGATTAAATCCACAAATGCAAACTTAGCCGAATCAAGATGCATAAAACATGGATGCAAAGCATAACTATGATGAAAAATAAATATGATGATTATGTACAAATAAAGAAAGCAAGTAAAAGAACGGGATAGGAAGAAGCGGAGCGGGGAATTATTACAACATTTTAAAGAATAATTACAAACCAAATTAGAGAGGGATGGAGAGAATATTACAACAAAATAAAAACCTCACAATACACTCAAAATAATAAATAAATAAATAAAATAAAAGCTTCATGTTCTTTAGAACCGCCGGCGGAAATTGGTCAATATTGGGAGATTACGCCATCTTGTTCGGAAGAAGCTAACCGACCGGCCAAATAGGTCGGCCGGCCAACTAGGCCAAGCAAAACCTATCTTGTTGCAAAACCAAGAAAAGGAACAAACAAAAAATATGTAGGTGACTCAACTAACCACTACCGGTTAGATTTAAAAAAAAAAAACAAATATAAAATAAAATAAAAAAGTGCAAACTCACAACATAAACCTAAAGCAATAAAACAAATATAAGATATAACATGCAAGATTACAACAGAACTAATATGAGACTAATACACAAATATATATATATATATATATATATGAGGTAGAACATGCAAGATTACAACAAAACTAATATGAAATTAAAGCATGCGAGTAAAAATAAATAAATAATTATGAGCTAAACAAACCACTAGGATTATAACAACACATTATGAAATATAAAGTAAGAAAATAAATATGAGATAAACAAACCACTTGGATTAAAACAAACCACTTGGATTATAACAAAACATAATGAAATAAAAAGCAAGAAAATAAATATAAAATATAAGAAAATGAAAGATTAAAAATTCACCTTCCAAAGAAAGATTGAATTTCTTGATTTCCAAACTTCCTCTTGATCACCCTCAAGTGTAGGAAATGTGTTCTCAAATCCTTAATTCGAAATTATGGAGTTTATGGAGTTTGTGGTATGGAAAGTGGCTAACTCTCTAGTTTTCTCACTTTCAATCACTAAACACTCTTCCTTATGATCGAGGCAATTGATCTTTGGCTATATTAAAATTTTTGGAGTGGTTTTGGTGTATGGAAATGAGGAATTTCAATAACTATGGAAGGTATGGGGTGTATATGGAAGATGTGAATATTTTTTGCTCAAAAACTCAATTTTTCTCTCTTTTTTCACCATTTTCTCACTCCTTTCTCTTCAATTTCACGGACCTCCTTCTCTCTTACAATATGATCATTCTATATAAGCAATGAGGGAGAGTAAAGGTCAAAAAGAAGGTGGGAGACAAGAATGTGATAGGAGGGCAAATTTTCAAGGTGGTTGCATGGGATACTCCTTTATGGATGCAAACAAAACCAGTCTGTTGCAACTTGTGAGCCCAAGGCTTTGAATGAAGGTGTGATTTCCGCTTACTTTTTTGTGCCCATAGTTCATAATATTGACTAAAATTTTCAAAATTTTGATAAAAACAAAAAGGAAGAAATTCTTCGAGCTTTGAAAAATTTAATCGACTGGAAGGAAGAAAGGCGTGCTAAGCCATTAGTGGATGAAATTGTTTCTGTAAATGTGGGTACTGAAAAAGATCCTCGCTTGATTCAAATTGGTTCTACATTGTCTTTAGAGGAACGTGAACAATTAGTTCCTTTATTAACAGAATTCAAAGATGTTTTTGCATGGTCCTATGAAGACATGCCAGGAATTGACCCTGAGATTGTACAGCATAGGATCCCTCTCGACCCTGAGGCCCGACACATCAAGCGAAGCTTCAAAATTAGTCTGATTGGGCCTTAAAAATTAAAGAAAAGGTTACCAAGCAAATCAATGCTGGTTTTTTGCTAGTATCAGAATATCCTACTTGGTTAGCCAATATTATGTAGTTCCGAAGAAAGATGGCAGAATCCGAGTTTGTGTTGACTTTCGGGATTTGAATAAGGCTAGCCCAAAAGATGATTTCTCATTGTCACATATTGACGAATTGATAGACTTCACTGCAGGACATGCCTTACTGTCATTCATGGATGGTTTTTCAGGGTATAACCAAATCCTTGTGGCTCCAGAGGACAGAGAAAATACAGCATTTACCACACCATAGGGGACATACTGCTACAGGGTTATACCATTCGGTTTGAAGAATGCCGGGGCCACTTATCAGAGAGCTGCTACCACTCTTTTGCATGATATGATCGACAAGGAAGTTGAGGTGTACGTAGATGACATGATTGTCAAGTCCAAAGATCGGGAAAGCCATTACACTACATTGAAGAAATTCTTTGAGAGAATTAGGGAATACAGGCTAAGGCTAAATCCACAGAAATGCACCTTTGGGGTAATTGCGGGTAAGATGTTAGGATTTCTGATCACACAATGGGGAATCGAAGTTGATCCATCTAAAATTAAGGCCATCTTAGAAATGCCGCCACCAATGACTGAAAAAGAGGTGCGGGGTTTTCTAGGAAAGGTGCAATTCATAAGGAGGTTTATTTCAAAGCTAACATTGACTTGTGAACCACTGTTTGGTCTCCTAAAGAAAGGGAAGAAGTTCCAATGGAATAATCGATGTTAGTTTGCCGTTGAGCAAGTCAAGAAATATCTACGGAATCCACTTGTGTTATCACCACCCGAGCCAGAGAAACTGCTAATTTTGTATTTATCAGTGGCTGAATCAACCATGGAATGTATGCTTGCGCAACAGTCAGATGAGAAAGTGGAGAAAGCCATCTACTACTTGAGTAAGAAAATGCTTGACTACGAGATCCGCTATACTTCCTTGGAAAAGGCTTGCTTGGCTTTGGTTTGGGCCACCAGGAAGTTGAGACACTACTTGTTATCTCACTCGGTAATTCTAGTTTCAAGATTAGACCCCATCAAATATCTCTTTGAGAAACCAGCTCTTACCAGTAGGCTAGCTCGTTGATTACTCTTGCTTTCTGAATTTGAGCTTAAGTATGTCACTCGCAAATCTGTCAAAGGAAGGGTTGTAGCAGAATTTTTGGCTGATCACCCAATTGAAGGAGGAGAAGATGTGAAGTACTCATTCCCAGATAAAGAGGTCATGTAGATAGAAGAAGACACTTGGAAGTTGTACTTTGATGGAGCGTCCAATCAATTTGGCTATGGGATAGGCGTGTTGCTCATAGCGCCAAATGATTCCCATATTCCCTTAGCTTTTAAACTCCGATTCAGGGTATCTAACAACCAAGCAGAGTATGAGGCGTGCATTGCCAGATTGGAAGCAGCCCTGGAACTAGGGGCAATAAGGTTGGATGTGATTGGGGACTCAAACTTGGTCGTTTCTCAAGCCAATGGAGATTGGAAAGTTAAAAAGGAAAAAATCAAAGTCTACCATCAGACCTTGGACATGTTAATCCCAAGGTTTGAAAAACTGACTTTTACACACCTGGTAAGAGAGAACAATCGATTTGCTGATGCGTTGGCAACCCTAGCATCAATGATAGATATACCGGTCGGGATCAAGATGCGTCCGATCCTTATAGAACAAAGGTACGCCCCCTCGTATGAAATGATAGCCACAACGGAAGAAGTTCAAGATGAAAACCCTTGGTACTTTGATATTTGGAATTTTCTGGAAAGTGGTATATACCCACAAGGGGCAAACACCAAAGACAAAAGGGGGATACGACGTCTGGCCAATCAATTCGTCATTTGTGGAGATAAGCTATACAAGAGAGGGCATCTGGGAATGCACAAGCTGTGTGTAGAGGAAGAAGAGGCAATGCGTATCATGGAAGCCATCCATGGAGGAGAGTGCGGAGCCCATATGAACGATATAATGCTAGCCAGAAAAATCCTTAGACAAGGATACTACTGGTTAACCATGGAGAGTGATTGTATCAACTTTGTTAGGCGATGCCACAAATGTCAAATCCACGCCAATCGCATGAACATCCCGCCATCAAAACTCTACAACATGACTTCGCTTTGGCCTTTCTCAGTCTGGGGCATAGATGTCATTGGGGCAGTCACACCGAAAGGTTCAAATGGGCATCAGTTCATCTTGGTTGCCATTGACTATTTTACCAAATGGGTTGAAGCACAGTCGTATTTAGTGTTGACAGCATCACACGTGGCCAAATTTATCAAGAACAACATTATCTGCAGATACGGGGTGCCAAATGAATTAATTTCAGACAATGGCTCACATTTCAAAGGAGAAGTGGCAGTTCTACTTGAGAAGTATAATGTGGCTTTTCACAAGTCATCAACTTACAGGCCACAAACCAATGGAGCCGTTGAAGCTGCAAATAAGAACATCAAGAACATTCTGTGTAAGACGGTAGAAACTTATAGAGATTGGCCAGTTAAGTTGCCTTTTGCACTTTGGAGATACAGGACATCAATCTGAACATCTACAGGGGCAACCCCTTACTCTTTGGTATATGGAATGAAGGCTGTTTTGCCGATTGAGTTGGAAGTGCCTTCATTGAGGATTATGGCTGAATGTCAAATAACAGAAGCTGATTGGCAACAAAACCGATTTGAAGAACTGATGCTATTTGATGAGCGAAGGTTGAAGGTGTTATACCACATTCAGGGGTATCAACGCAGGATTGCCAAAGCATTCAACAAAAAGGTTAGATCCAGGAACTTGAGGGAAGGGGACTTAGTGTTGAAAGACAACCGAGCTCCTATTCACGATCCTAGGGGCGAGTTTAGACCCAATTGGACGGGTCCCTACATCATTAAATCAATCTGGTCATGAGGAGCAGTCATTCTCATGGATTTGGATGGTTTGGAGTTCTCACAACCAATCAACATGGATAAGCTGAAGAAGTACTACCCTTGAGAGGCTCGTTGGGCCGAAAACCCGAAAGGGCGACCCAGGCAAAAATTAGAGCAGAAAAACAAAAAAAATAAAATTAAAATTAAAATAAAAGAAAAAAATAAAAAATGAAATGAAAAGCTCGCAAGGTTGAAAACTCGAAAGGGCGGCCTTGGCAAAAGTTAGAGCATAAAAGGAGAGTGTCAATACCCGAGTGAACCTTAGCTGGAACTACGTATGGCCTGATTCCTATCTTTGGGATACGTAGGTAGCTTCATCTTGAAGTTCGACCTTAATCATTTTTCAACTCACTCATCTCGTCCATGTTTGATTGGGGTATCTTTATTCGACTCGACTATCTTTGATTAGCTCGTTCCCATTTGATTCAGTTGTCCGGTCGTCTTTGGGCTTTAACATTCACTCACGTCATGAAATGACTTTGAGCTTTGTCAAAGAGGGGCAACTGTAGACACCCCATTTTGACAACCCCACAGGCCCACTAAACTCAGACTCAATAGCCAATTCAGAACTCTCAATATAACTCTTTTCAAAATGCCAATTTATTTGTGAGCCATTCACCGTATCCATGATGAAGCTTGAACAGTTAGCGGGTACCTCTTCCCCGATCACGGCAATGGTCATATCCCCCAAATTCAACGATTCAGCACTAGTATGTGATTCTGTCAGTAAGTCAGCTAGTGTTAGACCCAGAACTTCCTCTGTGCTGCTTTCCGAGCTGACTTCTCTATCTTGTCTGATGTCGATACTAGGATCTACCCACTCCTCATCATTGTCAAAAAGCTGATGATCAAAGAAGATCTCAAACCCAGGGTATCTCTTTTTCTCCACTTGATCAATCCAGGGCTTAGGGAAACCATAAAAAGGGAAGTCTTCTCCTTGGCGGACAAAGCGTCCGTTCAAGGTCCTACGAATTGACTTATGAACCAACTCAAACTGCCACTCGGTTCTCTTGGCCTTAATCTTCTCCCTGATCTCTTCAGTTTTCCTTTTCCAGTCATCAGCCGTGGGTGCATACCCCAGTCTGAATGCATGTGGATTATGAGGTACTTCACTGACTATAGTAATACTTTTCCTGCCACTTTGTCCCAATCCCATCCCTAGAATGTGACCTAGTTTACTCATGAAATAGATTGATTGGGCACTGACGTATACACCTTTGTCTTCTGCCATGAGCGTTTGAACTAGCTGGGCCTTTACCAATGTAAAACCTGATAGGAATACATCTTCTTCCCCATGCTGTATTTCTAGCAGTGGTGTTGTGACTTCTGGGGAGGATGAATGGATGAATTTCCAAAGATAGTGGCAATTCCTCCGCCATATGGGTATTTTACCAATTGATGTAGTGTGGATGATACAACTTTCATCTGATGAAGCCAGGGCCTTCCCAATAGCAAGTTGAACGTTGCGGGAACATCCATGACATGAAATTCAGCTTCGTGCTCAGATGGACCCACTGTTATTTGTACTTTGATTGTCCCCATCACTTCCCGACTAGTATTATCATAGGCCCGGATCAATTGAGTAGTGGGCATGAAATCTGCTGGCTTTAGCCCAATTGCATAAGCAGTGCATGTAGGGCAAACATTGATGGCTGATTCGGTGCCAATCAGAACAATCGGGATCCATTTCTTTCTGCATTCCAGTGATATGTACAGAGGCGTATTATGTTCTGATCCTTCTGTTGGCAGCTCTTTGTCAGCAAAAGTTATTACTGGGATGGTTTCTTTTGGGGTGATTAATGACACTAACTGCTCAGGAGTGGTGTCAATTGATAGCTTAGCCTTGTTCAACATTGACAACATTGTCTGTCGATGTTCTCAGGAAGCCATGAGAAGTCCCCAGATGTAGATATTTGCTTGGATCTTTTTTAGCTGTCTTAAAACTAGGTTTTCTTCTGTTTCTTTCTTCTTCCCTTTCTCTTTCTCTTTCTCTTTATCAATGTCTGTATCTTTGCCCGAGGATTTGCCTTGGTCTAGTTGTGGAGGTTTAAAGTAATGCCCACTCCTAGTTAGGTGATCAATTTCTTTAGAATACCAAGTCTAATCAGGAAAAGTACTACCCCACTTATCATCGGTGTGAGCGAGCTGCAGATCGCTATCATCCCACCATTCACCTTCGTTAACCGAAAGATAGTTGTCAGGCTCTACATGAATCATTCCCATGTTATACTCTAACAGACTTTTTGATTCTTCTTCTCTCTTAGAACCCCTTTCATTGCCACTACTTTCAAACTTTCTGGCGTCAGTTTTTGGTTCATCATTTTTTCCCTTAGTTTTCCCATCAGAACCTTCATCATCGCTTGCCCAACTGTGAGTAGCATTGAAACTTCTTGGATCCCACCAGCTGATCTGCACATTTCCCAAATCCAATTCCTCAAAGAATTTGAGATTGTCCAAGTCTTCTTCTAGATTGGCCAAGTCATCTAATCCTTATTCATGCATATCTTCTCTAACAACATTGATGGTACATAAGTCGGGTAAGATAACTTCCGATTTCAATTGGCTAACAGGTACTATGTATTTGTTGGGATCATATCCTTCTTCTGATAGTTTTCCAGTCTCAATCACTGGTACTTCAGTTATGTCTTCTTTGGATCCTTCTTTTGATACGGCCTTTTTTTCCTCAGTTTGTACCACCACCACCACTATGGTCTGTTCTAGCTTTGGCTGGGTTAGAGGTGCATCCATCATACATAAATCAATGCCCTCTGGAATGTATACCTCGGGTTTGGGTAGATGGATAGGTGTGATGTATATACTAGGGTTAAAGGTGGGAAGGAGTGTATGGATATGGTTGAAGTGAGGAGGTGGTCGATTTTTGTCATGGGGTGGCAACAGGTTGGTGGTGACATTGGGTTTTTGTGGTTGTAGGGGAGCTGTGATCTTATTATCAATGAGGTTTTCGATTTCATGGCGAAAGCGAAAACAGTAGTCAGTGTCATGTCCCGGTTGTTGATGAAAGGCACAGTATTTGGTTGGGAAAAAATGAAAGATTAAAAATTCACCTTCCAAAGAAAGATTGAACTTCTTGATTTCCAAACTTTCTCTTGATCACCCTCAAGTGTAGGAAGTGTGTTCTCAAATCCTCAATTCGAAATTATGGAGTTTATGGAGTTTGTGGTATAGAAAGTGGCTAACTCTCTAGTTTTTCTCACTTTCAATCACTAAACACTCTTCCTTATGATCAAGGCAATTGATCTTTGGATATATCAGAATTTTTGGAGTGGTTTTGGTGTAAGGAAATGAGGAATTTCAGTAGCTATGGAAGGTATGGGGTGTATATGGAAGATAGAAATATTTTTGGCTCAAAAACTCAATTTTTCTCTCTTTTTTCACCATTTTCTCACTCATTTCTCTTCAATTTCGTGGTCCTCCTTCTCTCTTACAATATGATCATTCTATATAGGCAATGAGGGAGAGTAAAGGTCTAAAAGAAGGTGGGAGACAAGAATGTGATAGGAGGGCAAATTTCAAGTTGGTTGCATGGGATACTCCTTTATGGATGCAAACAAAACCTCTTTCTGACAATGGGGGATGATTAGGTATAATGGAGGATGAGGGGATGCACTTGAATGGCTCAGAAAATAGGTAAATGGGTTATCCCAACTGAACCAAAACCAAGAAAAACGGGCTATTGCTGTTTTGGGTCGAATCAACAAATGGGCATATCTCCCCCATATGGACTTGGGTTTAGGCAATTATTGGGTCCAAATTGAAGCCCCAAAAGTCTACTTTCCAATGGTGGTGGCCTCACATTTAAATTCCAAGTGTACAAAGAGAAATGCCTAATTTAGTGAAGACTGCTCATTTCCTTTTTAATGATTTGATACTCATCCTTTTCCTAAACCAGTTTTCTTTCATTCCCTTCTATTTCCTTCAACTCCAAACCTATAAAGAAGATTTTTTAAATATTTTTCAAAAATTTCACCTTCCTTCCATTTATTTCCACTTTGTCCTTACTCGGTTTACTGAAAAATGCAATATTTTAATCGAAATAGGAGCCTCAGGACATCGTAGAAACATTTTAAAATATATATTTTGAAAAGAGGGTTTTAAGGTCTAAAATAGTTTGGCCAAAAAATGGGTGATGGTTGGGATTAAAACTTAAATTCCATCTTTCTTACTGAGAATTTTGTGAGAAACACATTCTAATTGTCATCATCGGATAATCAAAAGAAAGCGTCCAAGTCTTAGGGCCGGTCAAAATGAGGTGTCTACAGTTACCTTTTCAAAGCAAATACTCACTTACAACTTTGTGAGTCTACTTATTGAATTTCATTCATTGATGAATTCCATGAAGAAAAATTTTAACATTATGGAGTTGTTATTTACTATCCTTTCATGTATTTAAAAATAAATAAATTCTAAGAAAATTTTTTTTTCCTTAGCTTACTTCATACTTTTTTTGATTTGTACTCTTAACTTTTAATATTTTACCTGTTTTAAGTCATTATTTTCTTGGTTCAAATGATTAAGTCTCTCTGTTCATTACAATTATTGTATTACACAGTGCTTGAGTTTGATTGTATTTTTTTCTTGTTTTGCACTTGATTCTCTTGCATGTCAGGTTTGGAGACTTCAAGAAGCTCTTGGTGAGCAAACAAAAATCACAAAATTTAGCCAGTAGGGGTATGAAAGACTTCAAAATGTAATATTCTTAAGTTTATGGCTTTAATATTTTTTTCCCCATTCAATTTTAAATCTATTATAGGACTTTATACTAATTTTATACTAATCAAATTACATGCTTTACTGTTCCACATTATTTTTTTATTACACCTTGTGCTTATTAGATGTTCGAATACAGTTTTTCAACCATTAAGTTCACAAGAAATTTACATATTTTGATGTGCATGGTATATGTACTCATGTCAAACCAAGTTAGTCATTAAACAATTGCACTTACGTGAATCCCTTAAATTCTTTGTATTGATTTGATGTGTAAGATTTGTGATTGCATATCAATTTATTTGAATCGTGACACTCCAAAGTTTCCTTCTAATCTTAAGTAAATTTTTGTTATAAAGTTGGTTCCACATTATACATATTATCTTGTGGAATTGTCAGGAAAAAGTTTTATGCCGGGTTTGCATTGAGGGAGAGATTAGTGTAGTCCTGCTTCCATGTAGGCATCCCATCCTTTGTGGGTATGTTCATCTACCTCTAGCCTAAGACATTTTTTTGTGGGTATGTTCATCTACAGTGTAAATCGAAGAAAATTGTAATCCATCAGAAGTTAGACCCTTTAGATAAGTACATCATTGCACATCAAAGCTGAATGACTGAAACCATAAACTCATTATATATATATATATATATATATTTGTAGATGGCTTTTGGCATGGAGTTATGGATATTCCATTTTTCTTCTACCGTTTGCTTATGATCTGTTATAGCTATAACTTGTGTAATCTTCATGTTAAATATAATTCAGTTTAGGTGAATGTTTTTCTTTGAACACTTATTAGCTATGCTGTGTTTTTCTTTGAATGTTTTGGCCTCAGGTTTTGTGGATCTTGTAATTGAGTTTGATTTTAAGGTGACTCTTCTCAAAGGCCTTAGACAGGAATTGACGAGCAGGTATCTTCTACACATTGATATATATATATACACACACGCATGTACACAATCACACACGTGGATGAGGTTAAGGGTGAGTCTACTGAAAACCCATAATGGTTTTAAGAGGTTGAGAGTAAACCTACTGAAAATGCGGATATGTTATATTTTTTGTATGGGTTGTTGGTAGAAGTTGCGGGTGAACCTACGGAACTAGCACGAGACTCTTGGTTTGAAAACTAAGTAAAAAAATGTATTTTTTCAACACTTAGACTTGAAAACAGGCCATCATGGACCAAAATCGTGTAACAGCCACAAGAAGACCCGGGGAACACCCCGAACACCTCGGGAAGGACCAATGTAAGTTGTGGAAACTTATGAAACTAGCACGGGACTCTGCGCTTGAAAAATGCACTTTTCTAGCACTTGGGCTTAAAAATAGGCCATCAGGGGCCAAAATTGTGAAATAGCCACGAGAAGGCTCGAGGTACACTGCGAACACCTCAGGAGGGACCAACGTAAGTTGTGAAAACTTACGGAACTAGAACGAGACTCCCGATTTGAAAACTAAGTCTAAAAATGCACTTTTCCAATACTTGCTTGAAAATAGGCCATTGGGGGCCAAAATTGTGAAATAGCCTCGAAAAGGCCCGAGAAACACTCCAAATGCCTCGAAAGGGACCAATATAAGTTTTGAAAACTTACGGAACTAGCACGAGACTCCCGATTTGAAAACTAAGTCGAAAAATACATTTTTCTAATACTCAGGCTTGAAAATAGGCCATCGGGGGCTAAAATCGTGAAACAACCACGAGAAGGCCTGGGGAACACCCTTAACACCTCGGAAGGGACCATTGTAACTTGTGAAAACTTACAGAACTAGCACAAGATTTCCAGTTTGAAAACTAAGTCAAAAAATGCACTTTTCCAACACTTAGGCTTGAAAATAGGCCATTGGAGGCCAAAATCAACTAACAGTCACGAGAAGGCCCGGGGAATGCCTTGAACACCTTGGAAGGGACCAATGTAAGTTGTGAAAACTTACGGAATTAGCATGGGACTCCCGGTTTGAACACAACACTTACACTGGAAATAGGCCATCGGGCCAAAAAATCAACTATGATCACGATGCACTTTTTTTTTTCACACTAGCTTGAAAAAAAAGGCCATCGGAGGCCAAAATCAACTAACAGTCACGAGAAGGCCCAGGGAATACCCTGAACACCTCGGAAGGGACCAATGTAAGTTGTGAAAACTTACGGAATTAGCATGGGACTCCCGGTTTGAAAAATGCACTTTTTCAACACTTAGGCTTGAAAATAGGTCATCGGGGGCCAAAATCCTGAAATAGCTACGAGAAGGCCAGGGGAATATCCCGAAAACCTCAGGAGGGACCAATGTAAGTTGTGAAAATTTACGAAACTGGCAAGAGATTCTCAGTTTGAAAACTAAGTCGAAAAATGCACTTTTCCAACACTTAGGCTTGAAAAATGTTAAATTGTATATTTAATTGACAAGATAATAATTGTCTTCCTTTTTTTTTTTCTTTTTTTTTTTTCTTGTTACAGATTGGAGATTAGATATGGACATGTTTGGTAATCTGGAAAGCAGAAGCTTGCTCATTTTGTGTTTTTGTTAATATTACCTTATATGTATTTTGGTTGTATTGTAAATTTTATATTTTTGTGAGTATTAGGAAACATGTTTGGTAATCCGCACTTGATGTTATATTTTTGTGGATATTATGAGACATGTTTTTTTTTGTGGATATTGGAGATGTGTTTAGTAATCCGTAGTTGATATTGTATTTTTATGAATATTATGAGACATTTCGACTGTGGTGTTTATGAAAATGAATAGATTTTTGTATTGATGTGTAATAGATATTGCATTGAGCAGGTTATTGAAATGCGTAGGGAATTTTTAGTAAAAAGAGTTCCAAAGAAATAATTTTGTCACATTTGCTGAATATTTCATCGCTAAACTGAAATATTTGGCAACAAGATTTTTTGTCATTGAAGAATTTTGTTTTGTGTTCATTTTAGTGACGAATTTTTTTGTCACCTTAATCTATATCATTTGTGAGGATAAATTTTGTCACTAAAACCTCTATCTTCATATTTGGTGACGAAATATTTTATGGCCAAAACAATTAAAATATAATATTATCTAATTCTAGTGACGAAATTGATGTTATAGAGGACAAAAAATGCAACATTTAGAGATGAAAAATTTCATTACCAAAAATGAAAAATAGGCGACAAAACGATTTTTTGTCACCAGCTACTTTCAGCGACAACGTATAGGCGACGAATGTGGTGACAAAATTATTTCGTTGTAGATCACATTGGTAACGAAAATTTGATGTTTGAAGACAAAATGAGTTTGTCACCAAAGAGATTTTTTTTGTAGTGTTTCACAAAGCCCATTACATTTTCTCCCATTTTCCGAACTTACACCTGGTTTGCCTTTTTGAAACATGTTCACAAGTGTTCGATGTCCTTCGCATTATTCACAATCTCAATACAGTACCTATGTCCAATTCCAACACATTCATATCTATACATATATACATTATACGAAAGGAAAAACAACAAGTAACCAACAACTATCTACTCAACAAATAAGACAACTCGACCTTTCTGAACCATAGCCATCATAACCCATAAGATACACAGATACACTGAGACAATAATGATAAATAAGTTCAGCTCTACCTATCTTCAGCATGGTAAGCCAATGATACACATATTCATAACGAAATGCCAATTTACCAGACATAAGCTGAAAGGTAATGGTACCTCTGCCAATTTACCAAGCACCGTCTGGAAGGTAATAGTACCTCTGCCAAGTTCTCCAGGCGCTAGTTGAAAGGTACTGATACCTCTCATTCTAAGCGTGGCCAATTCTCCAGGCGCTAGTACCTCTTATTTGAAGCGCAAGCGCATTTCCAACCATTACATAATTCAACAAATATAAATAACCCAAGTGTACTACAAACATATAATCTATTCAATATCACAACATCATCATCCTCCACTAATGACCAAGGACAAAACCTCTAAGTATAAATATTTAAACACACATAATACAATAATCCGATGTTCACTTGATCTTAAGTCCCAACAATAATGATAATAACCATATTCAAAAGCTTTAAAATCCATCCCGAGCATCAATTCTAGATTTACAATATGTCATGGTTTCTTTCTCTTATGAAAATCAACTCTTTTGTTTTTCAAGTTAACATGTTCAAATCTTTATCCAAAAGCTACCCTCTTTAATTTACAAAACTAAATCCATTCTCCTTGTTTTGCAAAACCAATAGCCATTCCCTTTGTTTTAGAAAACTAAAATCCATGAATGTCAAAGCCATAGCTCAACTCAATTTAACATGATTAATCAAGAATAATTCCAATACCATGGTTAATTCACCCTTTTATCAATTAACACAATTACACAATCCATATAATCAAGTACAAAATATTATACAACTTTCTCTCATCTTTAATCCATTAAGTCTATGATATTAAATTAGATCTTTTTTTTCCCTCTCAACATCAACATGCTAAACTACTCCCCAAAGAACCCAAACAACAATTTATATAACGATTTCCAACCCCCAAATAACAAACCCTAATATCTCTCATATGATTTTTCAAAAAGAACTCCAATATACATGGCTTTTATGCAGTAAAAATCTACCACATATGTATCTATAGACAAAGTATTAAAGAGGAGCAAGAAATCCCTACCTTTTGAAGCGAAGAGGAGACAACCCAAAAATCACCGATAATGAAACCACGAACTACTCGGATCAATAGAAAGCCCTTGACAAGATCTACAACATTTTCCAAAGGACCAAGATGAAAAGATGGCTCTAGGTAAGTAAATTTGAAGATCTAAGTGTGAAAAAAATTAAGTATAGAAAGAGAAGAAAGAAGTCACAGTTTGAGAGGAAAAGTGAAGGAAAAGTAACGAGAGGAAAGTGTTTTGGAACTTATTTGTAGTGGCTGGGCACTAATAGAATAATAGCCCCAAACTCAAATGAAAAGAAAAAGTCAAAAAGCACTAAAAAGTAGGGCCCAAACCAACCCAAAAATAAAAAAAATTATATACAGGGGTCTACCCTTCAAATAGAGGTGTCAACCCTTCAAGAAGAAAAGGTGAGACACTAATGTGTGCAGCAGGCAAGGGTCGACCCTTGGAACCCCTAGTGTCGACCCTAAATTTCAGCAGCCAATTCCAAATTCAGCAATAGATAAGGGTTGACCCTTTTCAGATCGGCGTTGACCCTTGAGGCCAACAAAAAAGGACAAGTGTTGACACCACAAAGACTGGTTTCGATCCAGAATAAGATTTCTAAGTTCCCAAACAACTTTTCAACATAAACAAGTGTGAACGAACAATCCCAACAAGTTTAAATCGATTTGTACTCCTCTAAAATCAAGATACAACAATAGCAAAGATTTCCGGAATAAAATAAAGGATTCCAATACACTTCCCAAAAGTTTTAAATGACACAAGTGCTACAAGTCTATCGATATCCGATCAACTTGATTTTTTACAGATATGTTCTACTCGATATTCTTTAAAAATTGAACTATTCGGATGCTGAAAATAAAGTCCGAAATAATTCCCATGAACTGCACAATAGTCATTGATGTGCAAGTCGCACAATAGTGACCCCTAATCCGATTTTAATTATGGTATAAGAGATTCAATTTTGATTGTTACTTGAGAAACAATATCTTCAACTTCTCGAACCCTTCAGAATCGTAAGTGGAAATTGGCCGCTTTTACGCTCAGTTTGGATCGTAAGAAGAGGTGAGAAAATAAATGATTATGTTTTCTCATCTAACTGAGAAAAGAAAAGAAAAGAAATGAAATGAAATGATTATGGTTTCTCACCATATGTTTAGATGAATAAGAAAAGAGAATGTTGTTTCTCATGTATTTTGTTTGGATAGAGTAAATAAGAGACAAAAAGGAAAATGTTGTATTTTATTTTACCAAAATAACTTTCCATAATAATAACCTATGTTTTTTTGATAATCTTGGTATTTTAGAAAATCTTCATTAAATCCAATTCCTTTCTTACCAAATCTCATCACTTTTGGTGAGAAAAAAAAGTATAGGTTCAATGAGAATCATTTTCTCACAATCTCTCATCATTTTTTTTTATCATTTATCACCTACTTAACTATTTTGACAAGTGAAAGGGTTTTTTATTCTCACAATTTCTTTTATTTTCTTACCAAACCCCTCCATCTGAACATAGTGTTATATTTGGATGGTCATTATTAATGAGTGGGCCAAAGGGCATGGCAAATTGACGGTTGAGACCTGTCGGGTAAATTAGCTTTAGAAAATACCAGGGTCTAGTTTGAGGTAGGTTTGCACTATATTAACATAGTATATTTTTCATTTCAAGTCTAGTCAGATTCGATATCATGTCTAATCTAATTATTTCAAGGCCGGTTCTAAGAAATTTTTTAAATCTTTGCCCGCCCACTTAACCTAAGGGTGGTTTGGAATTTACTTATTTAGTGACTTTTTGACTTTTTATGAAAAAAAATATGCAGAAAAATATAGAATAGTATGATAACTTGTAGCAAATAAACAAATAAGCTGTTTATTTAGATGGTTGCCAAATCACCCCTTAATAAATGTGACTTTTTTTTTTTTTTTTTTTTTTTTTTGTGGTTCTTGAAGAGTTGTAAAATTATTTAGATCTTTTTAATGAGATTTGAATTTGGAATATTGTAAAATAAATATGATCTTGTAAAAAATATTTTAATTTAAGCGCTTGAATATAAAATTCAGAGGTGCTGAGGAAGAGTTGTTGCAATTGTCTCTTTAAAAAATTGAAGAAAAATAATGGGATAATTTTAGTTCAGTATAAAAATTGAAAAATAATTACTAATTCATGATAAATCTTATCAATATTAATAATTATAATTATAAAAATTTTCTTATATATGTAATAATTTTCTCAAATTCCATCTAGTAGGTAATTTCCTAAACGATAATTAGTGAAATAAGGATAATAATGTGAAAGAGAAAAGAAAGAGATATTAATATGAAATAAGGATATCAAATTCCATCTTTGTACACCCTACAAATATGGATATTGAATTTTATTGCATATGTTTATTTTTTTAGTTATAATATTATTTATCAAAAAAAATAATAATAAAGAAGAAAGAGAAAAGAAATCTTTGTACTCCCAACAAAGATGAATATTGAATTTTATCGTATATGTTTCTTTTTTAGTTATAATATTACTTATCAAAAAAAAAAAAAAAGAGAAAAGAAAGTGAACAATAAGAAAGTTTTTTTTGGAAACCTACGTGTAAATTTTTGTCCTCTATATATAAGTTTTGGGTATTATTATTATTATTATTATTATTATTATTATTATTATTATTTATTTATTATTTTTATTTTTTGGTTGGGGTCATATAAGATGTGAAGGACACTTCAGTCGTTTTAGGAAAAGAGCTTTTCGTTCTGTAATTGTTTTTCTTCTTTTCATTTTTAGGCTTGGTTTGGGGATTGGACTAGCCTTTTAGTTTTATGGCTTTTCTTATTATTTTAGTTTCGGATTAAAAAATCTAGTTTAGAAAAGATTTTGGACTTTTTTAATTTTTTTGTGAAAGAAAGAATGTAATGATTATAAGTTAAATGTAATATTTTGTCTTATTAAGAGTAAAAAGTCTATTTTATTTTTTTTAACTATTTTAACCTGAAATCCACTTCCAAAACATGGGTTGTTTTTTGTGGCTAAAAAGATTCCACTCACATGTAAGGCCTCGTTTGGGAACAGGCTAATTTAGTAACTTTTTTGTTATTTGGTTAAAATATGAGCTAAAAAAAACTAGTATGTTTGGGATGACTTTTTAGCTTTTTACGAAAAGATGTGCAAAAAGTAGAGAGAAAAGAGAATCTTTGACTTTTTGGTATGGATTGTTGACTTTTTGACTAATTTAGTAATTTTTTGACTTTTTGACTAAAAAGTTCAGTTGCTAAACGAGGCCTAAATATCTAAAAAAACACCACCACTTAACTATTATTATTATTATTATTATTATCATTATTACAACAATGCTACATACTATTAAAAAACACAATTTTTACAATCTCACTCACCTCTGATTGGTCTAAAAAGAAAGAAAAAACAAAAACACATAATTGATCAATATTATTTTAGAGGTTATGGAGATCCTCAATTTTGAAAGTCCTAACCATTTTTGTTACTATTATTATTTATTCCCAGCAATAACAATGCCGAGTTATTCAAGCCAACAATGTTAGGTATCATGAAAAATCTTTTATAAAAGTAATCATGAAAATTTTGTAATCTTTGGATTACACTTAAAATAAAATATCACACACTAATCAAGGTAATCCAAGAATCATAAATTTTTTATGATTCCTAACTTTTCTCTATTCAAGCGGATCCGAGTAAGTAACTAGGGACAAATTATTGAGACCTGGCATAACACTACTAAGGTTACACCCACTGACTGCGGAGTCACTAGGAGTTGGATTCTGGCAAGCAAAATCTAAGGATCATAATTTATTCACAGACACTTTGACGAGATTTAAGCTCGTTAATCAAGACAGCGGCATCGGACGAGCCCCCATAGTCCATAGCTTTCTTGGCCTTCTCAGCCATCTCTCGTGCTCGCCTTCTCATCTCCACCACTTGGTCACCACCATCACCGCCTATTAGACATTTTACTGCCTTCTCCACCTTTTCTCTAGTCACCGTCACCTTGGGCTCCCAATGCAACGACACCCACTCCTCGTTCTCCACTCGAATCCCAGTCTTCAACACATCTGTAACCAGGCTTTCAATGAAAAATTGCTCCGCTGCGAGCGGCCGTGTGATCATTGGAATGCCCGCTCCTATGCCCTCAATCGTTGAATTCCATCCACAGTGTGTCATGAACCCTCTAACAGCAACGTGCTCTAAGATTAGCAGCTGCGGTGTCCAACTCCTTACTATCAATCCTTGCCCGGACTTCGTCATCCTCTCTTCAAATCCATCTGGAAGCATTTTATCGCCATTTTCCCCTTCTCTTGTCTTCTTCGTTGTTCTTTGAGAGATCTCTAGCCACCCAAATGAATGGGCAACCAGAAGCCTCGACACCGTGAGCAATCTCAAGGAACTGTTTAGTAGCCATACGAACTTGGCTCCCAAAACTAACATAAATTACTGAGTTGGGTTTTTTGGAGTCAAGCCAGCTCAAAACTGTACCACCATCAATGGAGTTCTTTTCTCCCCTCTCGGCCTTTTCTTCGGCTGCTTTGTTAAAGAGATACACTGGCCCTACAAGCCATAGTTTTCTACCCATTTCATTCTGGTAATGCTCAGCATAAGTTGGCTCTAAGTCGTAAAAGCTGTTGATTATAATCCCATAGCTCTTCAGCTCGGCCTCTAGAAAGATATCCAAAAGTTGTCCCCAACCAGTTCCTTTGGTTTTAAACCAGTATGGGAGTTTAAGCTTACTAAACTTGATGTTGTCGTCGGGGAGACCCGGCAAAGCAAAGGTGTCTGTATCATAATTCACCTTTTCGTGCGGTGCGTAGCATCTAACGCTCTCTTCACAACAGAGAGGGAACAAACCTATAACGTGAAATCATAATTTTAATAATGGAAAGTGTTTGGGTGTGTAAGGTGTATATATGTATTTGTGTAAGTTTTTATAAATATATATAAATTATTTCACAAAATCACGGAAGTTCTAACAAATATACGTAAATTGTGATCTTTTAAATTTTTATGAGGTTAACAAATGCATATTTTTAAAAGAGAAAAGTTAGGGATCATGAAAGTTTTTTCATGAAAATGATCATGAAAGATTTATGATTCTTGAATTATCTTGATTAGTGTGTGGTGTTTTATTCTAAGTGTAATCCAAATGTCACAAAATTTTCATCATTATTTTCATGAAAAGTTTTTTCATGATACCTAGTATTGCTATTTTTAAAAACTTACACAATTTTAAAAGATAACTTACGCATGTTTATGAGAACTTACACAAGTATATATTATCCACTTGCACCAATTGCCCTTTTAAGAATATTAATTTGCAAATTGAAAATTAATACAAAATTTTTACATGGTAGCTTAGGTTCAATCATTTTATAATCAAAAGATTTTCCAAAAACACTTTTCAAAAAAATTTATTTTCTTGTTTTTTTTTTTTTTTTTTTTTTTTTGGTTTTACTAAATTTTGTTTAATATTTTAAGTAATTTTTTTAATTTTTAGACACACTTAATATAAATACACATAAAAAATATATTTTTTGTGAAAAAATCTTTTAAAAATTCACTAAATACCAAATATATATATATATATATATGAGAATTCAGTATATGTATTTTTATGTATTTATTAATTTTTTTAAAATATTTTTTTATAAATTTTTTATTTTTTAGATACATCTAAAAAAGTAAAAAAAAAAATTAAAATTTTAAAAATATTCAAAAAAAAAAAACAAAAAAATATGAAAACTAAAAAATTTTCAAAAAACTTAATAAAAAAAACTCAAATCAAACACATAAATTATTGTCACATCATTTTGCTATAAATTCTGCATAAAAATAATCTTTTTTTTAATATTTAAATGACTTCCAAACGGAATGGACTTGTCTTATAATTCTTCAAAAATAAATAAATAGATAAAAATTAGATTGACCCATATTAGAGAGTATCAACCAACTGGTATCTTTCACAACAGAGAGGAAACAAGCCTGTAACGTGGAACAAGATCCTGGGAATGCCGAGCTGAGCACAAACGTTGGCCGTCCACGGATAGAACATGTCGCTGACGAGGCAATCGGGTCGGCGTTCCCGAAGCAGTTGCTCGATAGGTTGTTCGAGCTTTGAGATGGCCGCAAAAAGCTTTACGGACATGTCCCTGTCGAGGACGGTGGAGAGGAGATTCTCACATCCCTGGGGCAAGCTGACCTCGGCGGTGGGTAATTTGAAGGTGTGGAAGCTAATGTCATGGCCTAGTAGTGATTGGTCTCTCTATTGATTTCTGGAAGAGCTGAGCATAGCCTGGAGTTGTGATTATGGTTACTTTAGCTCCATGAGCAGCAAAAACCCTTGCTGTGTCTATCACTGGAATCATGTGCCCTCTTGCCAATATCCATGGCAAGAAAAACATTTCTGCTTTACCATCTTTTGATGAATCCATGCAGAGAGAGAAAAGAATTAACACAGAGAGAGAGAGAGAGAGAGAGAGAGAGAGAGGGGTTGAATGTTACTTTGGTTGCTTTGAAGAGCAGTGTGGGTTGTGCAAGATATTTATAACCCGTGCATGCCCGCGCGAGTCTGCAATCTATCACTATAATTAAGTGGCTTTATTATGTAACATCATCTATGGGTAATTTTTGAGGTACCAACTACTCCTAAAAGCAGTTTTAGCGATTAAAAATATAAATTTCATCGCTGAAAGTAAGATAATTGACAATTAAAATTGAATTCGTAGTCAAAAGTGAAGGTTTTTGGCGACGAAAACATTTTAATAGCCAAATGTGTAGTTATTAGCGACCAAAAATCAGTTAAGTCGCAGATTATATGGGTTTTAGCGACTAAAACAATTTTAGTAACCAAAAGTGAAGGTTTTTGGTGACTAAAAAAATTTAGCAGTCAAAAGTATAGGTTTTGGCGACTAAAAAATAGTTTGGTCGCCGATTATAGGTGTTTTACGGACAAAAAAAAAATTTGTAGCCAAAAGTAAAGGTTTTTGGCTACTAAAAAAAATTTAGTAGCTAAAAGTGGACAATTGGCGACTAAAATTCAGTTTAGTCGGCAAAAGTGGAGGTTTTGGCGACTAGAATTAAGTTTAGTCGCCGAGAGTGGTTATTTTTAGGCGGAAATTAATTTTTTTAGCGACTAAATTATTGGTAGTAGCCAAAACTAAGGTTTTTGGGGACTAAAAAAAATTTAGTCGCCAAAAGTGGCTTCCTTTTTTTTTTAATAAATAATTTATTTTTTACATAAATTATATTGAATAAAAATAATTATGTTCATATATATAATTTTATATTTATACGGGTCAATATATTATATAAATAATATATTTTGTATATATATTCATGTGGTGTTATTGTGGCATAGTGGAGAGAGTGTTGGTAAAGGTTTAGAATGTGGAAGGTTGGTGGTTCAAAACTTAAGAAGAGCAGAGGGTAATTTTTTAATTTGGCGACTAAAATGGGTGGTCGCCAAAAGCTTTAGTATTGGCGACGAAAAAAATAGTCGGCAAATGTATAAATTAAAAAAAAATAATTCACTATTGGCGACTAAAAATTTAGTCACCAAATGTATAATTTAAAAAATATAAATGAGATTTGGCGACGAAAATTTTAGTCGCTACAGACTTGGTTTTTGGCGACTAAAAGTTTTTTAGTTGCCAATACCTTTCGCGACAATTTTCCAGCGACCAAACCGGCGACTAAAAAATTTAGTCGGGAAAACTTAAAACCCGACTTTTGGAGACTAAAAATTTAGTCACCAAATATGTTTTTTCTTGTAGTGTTAGTTAGTCACTATGGTCTTGTTTGGTTTGGGTTTGGGAAAAAGATTTTAGAGAAAAATTTTGAAAATTTTGTTTGGTTTTTAATTTTTCTTAAAAAAATTTCAAAATCACTTTCTCACTCCTACATATCAATCAATCATTTTTTCTCTCTCATCTTTCTTTTTTAATCACTTTTTCTCTCACATACATCTACTTAATTATAACAAAATATTAAATTATCCCAAACTTCCAAACTTCAAAATTATTTTCAAAATATATAACCAAACAAACTACAAAAATTTCTAAATTTTCTTCCCAAAATATTTTTTGAAAACTCCCAAAATCAAACCAAACAAGGCCTATATCTTCCTTTGGGCTTAGTTCTAAGGAGGTCATAAGCTCAATTCTCCTTATAGGGGTTAAATTAAGGAAGTGCAAGCATTTGGGTACTTTGTCAAGAGTTAAGAGATTTTCTTCCATTGGTACTAATCTAACAATTAATAATTAACATTTGCCGATCAAAAAGTGTTTTGCCAAAGATGGGGAGATTTTTTTCCATTGATGCTAACGTACAACTAACAACTAACATTTACTGATCAAAAAAAGAAAAAAAATAATAATTTTTTAGGGGTTCAACTCCTTAGAATTTAATTCAGAGATTACTCTATGTGGTTAGACTTTTTAATTAAAAAAAAATATTAATAATAAAACACAAAAAATGTATAAAAACATATTGTGTGACTCAAATTTATTTTAAGTATAACTTACTCCCGTAACTATATAGATTTTTAATTATTTTTATAAAATTTATACTAATATTATTCAATTATAGTTAGGAAATTATATAATTTATTATATATTATTATGTGTAATTTGGTAAAACAATATAATTATTAAAATTTTAGAGGTCAAAATATAAATAAATAATTAATTTACTGTTGGTATATAATAAAGTGTAATTTAATTAGAAATTAAATTATTTATATAATTATATTAAAAATTTGAGTCAAAATGTAATTATTTTAAATATTTATATAGGATAAATATAAATCTAAATAATTATGAATCAACTCTTGCGGAAAGATATGCGTTGGCCCCGCGTTGGCCAACCAATGGCCTCACCTCCTTATAAATAGGGAAGTGATCCAGCTGGGCGACCGAAACGAAAAGGAAAAGAAAAAAAGAAAGAAAAGAAAGAAAGAGAGGAATGAAAGGAACAGAAAAAGGAAGGGAAATGGAAGGAAAAAAATAGTGAAAGTTGAGAAAGTTTTTAATAGTGAAAAGAAAGAGCAAGGTATTAAAGTTAATGTGAGTTATATTATATTTTGAGTCACCATAATGTATTTTATGTATGTTTTGACTTACTATATTTATTTTATACAAGTTATATTTTATAAACTATTATAAATTATATAAATATTTCAGTTACATGGTTTAATTTCTGAACTTTATTTGTTAAAAATGAAATACATGGATATGTTTTTTTATATTTTAAAGAATGTTTGACTATGCCCTTATAAACAATTATGTTTTGTAAGTACACCACGTGAGTCCCACGCCTTGGGGGACTTAAATAACTATTGGCTTCTATTTGACCACTTTGTGGTCCTCTGTTTGTCATGGATCCATTGACCTCAGTTATGTGCAGAGCAAAATACTGTGCGGAGATAAATGCTACACCATTGTGGGAGTCACCTCTATAATTCGTACGAGTCACCTCTTGAATTCGTACCTCTATTCTGATTGTCACTTTTGTGACCTCTGTTCTGTTCTGTTCTATACCGTGATTTTGGTTATTTATTTACATAATCTCAGTTTTGCTACTTAAATGACTCTTTGTTCAGATTAAACTTTTGCCACTTAAATGATTTATTCACCAAATTAAGTTATGTAAATGTTTCGACCTAACTAACTATCCATGGTTATTTTGTGTCCCTTATACTCTTGGTATAATATTTCTCACTCTGTCATGTGCTTATAGCTGTTTACTAATTTTCAGAAAACAGTGCAATTCAGAAATAACTTTTGGAAAGTCTTAAACGCGGGGCTACGAGATAGACACACACAGCACGTTTATGATATTTTTCTATATAAATATCGACCTTTTTGGTCAATACATTTTGTAATAAAAATAGAAGCTCTAATGATTATTTTTGTACCCTCATTTAAATATTACATCCGCTCGTGTTTATTAATTTGTTTAAGAATTGGCTGGAGGTAACCTCAGTTACTAGCCATTACAATACTTAACCATTGAGTACGAGGAGCGGGTCGTGACAAATGGTATCAAAGCAATGGTTTATAAAAAAATAAAAAAAATCATCATTGGAGCATATGATATACGCACATTTAAGAAGTAGGATAGCAGGTAATTAGTACCTAAATATTATATTTTGTTCGTCGATTTAATTATATTATAATTTTATATGATTATATATATATATTTTTTTTCATACATAATTTGTGAAGAATATTAGATATAATTTATATTTGTTATAGTAAAAGAAGGAAAAGAAACAAAATGTGTCAAACTCAAGCACCCATCAAAATTATAATATAATTAAATACATAGAATTTTCAATTAAGTATTAAAAAAAATTCATTTCTTTTTTTTAAAAAAAATTGGTTCAAATTATAAAGATACTAATTTTAAAACTTTTTTTCGTCAGTGGAAAGTTCACGAAGAAAAGAAATGGAAGTTCATCTCAAATTCCTTCAACTTCCGCATATGATTCTGTCATTTTATTTATTTTTTATTCGAAAATAAAACCAATGAATTTTTTTTTAAAATCACCGATTGTTTCTCATTTTGGCCCAAAACAATTTTTGACAACTAGGCAGTGAGTTGTTTTTGGTAAAAAAAATTTTAAGGTAATATTTTCTTTCAGATTAATCATCTAATATATATTTATCAGAGTGCGCAGCGGATAGCTTGCACATATGACAAATTTTGAGAACGAAATTTTTAAAGAAAGGAGGTTTGTAACAACCCAGATTTTTAATTATTTTTAAAATTTATACTAATATTATTTAATCACAGTTAGGAAAATATATAATTTATTATATATTATTGTGTAATTTTGTAAAACAATATAATTATTAAAATTTTAAGGGTCAAATATAAATAAATAATTAATTTACTGTTGGAATATAACAAAGTGTAATTTAATTAGAAATTAAATTATTTATAAAATTATATTAAAAACTTGGGTTCAAATGTAATTATTTTAAATATTTATATAAGTTAAATATAAATCTATATAATTATGAATCAAATCTTGGGGAAAGATATGCGTTGGCCACGCGTTGGCCAACCAATGGCCTCACCTCCTTACCAATAGGGAGGTGATTCAGCTCGGCGAACGAAAAGAAAAGGAAAAGAAGAAAGAAAGAAAAGAAAGAGAGGAAGGAAAGGAAGAGAAAAAGGAAGAAAAAATGAAGGAAAAAAATAGTGGAAGTTGAGAAGGTTTTTAGTAGTGAAAAGAAAGAGTGATGTATTAAAGTTAATGTGAGTTATATTATATTTTAAGTCACCATAATGTATTTTTTTGACTTACCGTATTTATTTTATACAAGTTATGTTTTATAAACTATTATAAATTATATAAATATTTCAATTACGTGGTGTAATTTCTGAACCCTATTTGTTAAAAATGAAACCCATGGATATGTTTGTATATATTTTAAACAATATTTGACTATGACCTTACAAACAATTATGTTTTGTAAGTACCACATGGGAGTCCTATACCTGGGGGGACCTAAATAACTATTGGCTTCTTTTTGACCACTTTGTGGTCCTCTGTTTGTAATGGATCCGTTGATCTCTGTTCTGTGCGGAGCAAAGTACTGTGCGGAGATAAGTGCTACACTATTATGGGAGCCACCTCTATAATCCGCACGAGCCACCTCTTGAATCGTACCTCTATTCTAATTGTCAATTCTGTAACCTCTGTTCTGTTCTGTTCTATACCGTGGGTATGGTTATTTATTTATATAATCTCAATTTTGCTACTTAAATGACTATTTGTTCAGATTATGCCACTTAAATAATTTATTCACCAAATTGAATTATGTAAATGTTTCGGCCTAACTAACTATCCATGGTTATTTCGTGTCCCTTATACTCTTGGTATAATATTTCTCACTCTGCCATGTACTTATAACTGTTTACCAATTTTTAGAAAATAGTGCAATTCAGAAATAGTTTTTGGAAAGTCTTAGACGCAGGGCTGCGGGATAGACACATACAGCAAGTTTATGATATTTTTCTATGTAAATATCGACCTTTTTAGTCAATACATTTTGTAATAAACATAGAAACTCCAATGATTATTTTGGTACCCTCATTTAAATATTACTTCCGTTCGCGTTTATTAATTTGTTTAAGAATTGGCCGGAGGTAACCTCAGTTACTGGCCATCACGATATTTAACCCTTAGATACGGGGAGCGGGTCGTGACAAATGGTATCAAAGTAATGGTTTATAAAAAAATAAAAAAAATCACTATTGGAGCATAGGATACACGCACATTTAAGAAGTAGGATAGCAGGTAATTAGTACCTAAATATTATATTTTGTTCGTCGATTTAATTATATTATAATTTTATATGATTATATATATATATTAAATTTTTTTTTTGGTACATAATTTGTGAAAGATATTAGATATAATTTATATTTGTTATAGTAAAAGAAGGAAAAAAAAAAAAAACAAAATGGGTCAAACTGAAGCACCCATCAAAATTATAATATAATTAAATACATAGAATTTTCTATTCAGTATTAAAAAAAAATCATTTTGTTTTTTTTTTTTTTAAATTGGTTCAAATTATAAAGATACTAATTTTAAAACTATTTTTCGTCAATGGAAAGTTCACGGAGAAAAGAAATGAAAATTCATCTCAAATTCTTTCAACTCCCACATATGATTCTGTCATTTTATTTATTTTTTATTCGGAAATAAAACCAATGAAAAGTTTTTTAAAATCACCGATTGTTTCTCATTTTGGCCCAAAACAATTTTTGACAACTAGGCAGTGAGTTATTTTTGGTAAAAAAAAAATTTGAGATAATATTTTCTATCAGATTCATCATTTAATATATATTTATCAGAGTGCGCAACAAATAGCTTGAACATATGACAAATTTCGAGAATGAAATTTTAAAAGGAAAGAAGATTGTAACAACCTATATTTTTAATTATTCTGTAAAATTTATACTAATATTATTTAATCACAGTTAGGAAAATATATAATTTATTATATATTATTATGTGTAATTTTGTAAAACAATATAATTATTAAAAGTTTAAGGGTCAAAATATAAATAAATAATTAATTTACTGTTGGTATATAATAAAGTGTAATTTAATTCGAAATTAAATTATTTATATAATTATATTAAAAACTTGGGTTGAAATGTAATTATTTTAAATATTTATATAAGATAAATATAAATCTATATAATTATGAATCAAGTCTTGAGAAAAAATATGCATTGGCCACGCGTTTGCCAACCAATGGCCTCACCTCCTTATAAATAGAGAGGTGATTTAGCTGGGTGAACGAAAATAAAAGAAAGAAAAGAAGAAAGAAAGAAAGAAAGAGATGAAGGAAAGGAAAAGAAAAAGGCTGGGAAAAGGAAGGAAAAAAATAGTGAAAGTTAAGAAGGTTTTTAGTAGTGAAAAGAAAGAGTGGGGTATTAAAATTAATGTGAGTTATATTATATATTGAGTCACCATAATATATTTTATGTATGTTTTGACTTACAATATTTATTTTATACAAGTTATATTTTATAAATTATTATAAATTATATAAATATTTCAGTTACTTGGTTTAATTTTTGAACCCTATTTGTTAAAAATGAAACCCATGGATATGTTTGTTTATATTTTAAAAAATATTTGACTATGACCTTATAAATAATTATGTTTTGTAAGTATCACTACGGGAGTCCTATGTCTTGGGGGGCTTAAATAACCATTGGTTTCTGTTTGATCACTTTGTAGTCCTCTGTTTGTCATGGATCCATTGACCTCTGTTCAGTGCGGAGATAAGTGCTATACTATTGTGGGAGTCATCTTTATAATCCGTACGAGCCACCTCTTGAATCTGTACCTCTATTCATATTGTCATTTCTGTGACCTTTGTTCTGTTTTGTTCTGTTCTGGTCTATACCATGATTATGGTTATTTATTTATATAATCTCAGTTTTACTACTTAAACGACTCTTTGTTCAGATTAAGCTTCTACCACTTAAATGATTTATTCACCAAATTGAGTTATGTAAATGTTTCGAGCTAACTAACTATCCATGGTTATTTCGTGCCCCTTATACTCTTGGTATAATATTTCTCACTCTGTCATGTACTTATAGTTGTTTACCAATTGTCAAAAAACAGTGCAATTCAGAAATAGTTTTTGAAAAGTCTTAGACGCGGGGCTGCGGGATAGACACACACAGCACGTTTATGATATTTTTCTATGTGAATATCGACCTTTTTGGTTAATACATTTTGTAGTAAAAATAGAAGCTTTAATGATTATTTTGGTACCCTTATTTAAATATTAATTCCGCTTACGTTTATTAATTTGTTTAAGAATTGGCCGGAGGTAACCCCAGTTACTGGCCATCATGATACTTAACTCTTGAGTACGGGAAACGGGTCGTGACAACTCCACCCTTAGAGCTCATTTAAAAATTGACTATTCTAAAAGTTTTTTAATTTTTCAAGAAGATATATATATATATATATAATGATTTGACAATATGCAGTGAATTTTTAGTTTTTTTTTTTTTTTGGACTAAAAATCTATACTCTCAAACAAAGCCTTAATATAAAATATCAACTAGAATCTTCAAATAATGTTATAAAAATAAAAATCTATACATAATTTTTATATATAATGATATGTCTCATTATGGATCCTTCACTTCAAAACAAAACATGAATAAAGATGGATTTATTTACAATAATAGTAATGGCACATCATTTTTGTCAAAATTTGTATGAATAGAATTTTCCAATATCTTTTGTGTACTTTTTGCCGTTATATACTTAGGAGTAATGTTATACTAAAAATTTTTTAATACTATTTTTAGTGTACTTTCTCATGTGTCAACATTATATTAAAAATAAATATGAGTGATGTGATCTATTATATAAAAATGGCTACTATATTATATATATATATATATATTTACATTTTTATATCATCTGATATATGACACTATATTATTTATTTTCATTATTTTCTTAATGATAGTTTCTAAATAATCTATATTTATTGATATGGGTCCTATTTGTTTGTGTGTCAAACAATAAGAAAATGAGATAAGAAACATAATTACATATTATTGGCATTTTTAATTCACTCAATAATGGTAACAGACGTAATAAATTAAATACATTACGATTATTAAATCAATATTTTTATTATTAATAATTTATATGAAACACCCTTCAAAATGAATGAATTGAATCATTAAAATACACTACTACAAAAACAGATAAAGATCACACTTTTTTGGTGTGATGTATGTTATTTAATCACACTTTTTAAGTTTTATTAAAGTGTGATCTTTGGGAGTGTGATTAAAAGTGGTCATTTTTAATCACACTTTTTAAGTGTGATTAAAAATATTTAGATTACACCTTTTAAGTGTGATTAAAAATATTTTGATCACATTGTTTAAGTGTGATTAAAAGTATTTAGATCACACTTTTTAAGTGTGATTAAAAATATTTTGATCACATCTTTTAAGTGTGATTAAAAGTATTTAGATCACACCTTTTAAGTGTGATTAAAAGTATTTAGATCACACCTTTTAAGTGTGATCTTTGGAAGTGTGATTAAAAATGGTCATTTTTAATCACACTTTTTAAGTGTGATTAATAACATTTAGATCACCTTTTAAGTGTGATTAAAAATATTTACATCACATCTTTTAAGTGTGATTAATAACATTCACTACTAAAAAAAATACTTTTTGTGACCGTCACATGCCGTCACAAATAATAAAATACTGATTGCAAAAAGACTTTTATGACGGCTATTTTGCCGTCATAAAAAAAAATAAAAAATAAAAAACACTTTTAGCGACCATTATTTCTTGTCTCAAATAATTATTTATTAAAAAAAAGATCATATATGAGTTTGCTTCAACAAAAAAAACAATTACAAGCACCAACCAATTTTTGTAAATGAAAAATAACAAAATTAACAAATTAATTAAATTTATAATAGACATTATCCATTAACCATCTTTAAATACAATGTACTAAAAAATTCAAGTCTTCAAAAAAAAAAAAAAAAAAAAGAAGAAGAAGAGCAACATAATCTTTAGCTCCCAGCATCAACCGCTCGATCGTATCAACTATTCCCTCAACAAAATCTGCAAAAACATATATCAAACTTGACTTGAAAATTTAATGCACTTAAATGTGTTAGTTTAGCTTAAAATAATCAAAATAAAACTATGTCAGTGACCTATCTCTATGGCAGATCAGTAATTTGCAACAAGAGTTTCAATTACCTTAAGAGCAACTTCAAGCTTAACTATGGGATCACTTAATTATGGCATTCGGAATTATATAACAATATTGTGGCGAGAGATTTCCCTAAGAACTCCACTATCACCACCTCCTACAACCAAAACCTGTATCAAGTAATTCAATTAAATTTAGCACAAATACCTAACAAACAGAATAATTATAGATTGCATAAACATGAAGAGCAGAAGATAGCTAGCTCTACCAACAATGTTTTCCTCAATCATTGGCAACTTAAATTACAAGTTCTCTTTCTACTTGTAAATATGATGAATTGAAATTTGAGAGTACATAGAAATATTATTCGTTCACAATTTAACAATGAGACAAAAACAAGGTGAGTCTTATATTCAATTCTAGAAATTTGTCATACAATGCCTTCAATCTAATAGAAAGAGTAAATTTTGCACATAGAACTCAAATACTATTTTGTCGAAATTCACAGGGAAGAGTGTGCAACATAGTGATAATAAAAGAATGGTGCCACAGCCTTGTCTCTAACGAAAGTCGAACCCTTAACCTCTCATACATGAGAAGTAGGAAGTTGATGTTGTTGGGTTAGAAGACTGTTTGGCACATATAAAATAATTACTTAGAATCAAGAAATTTTGGAAAGAGGGTGATGAGTTTTTCACCCAATTTAGAGTAATGCCCTGTTTCTAGAAATTAATGCAAGAAATTAGTGAGGTAGAGATGACAAGTAATGTTGATGAGAAAGTGAAATGATGGTGAAATTGAAAAAAACATGAACGATTCAAAATGAAAGTTGTAGTAGAAGAAATTGGGGACATGGATCTGGGTTTATCAGAATTTTTTTTTCCGAAAGGTCTCTAAAATCATAATCAATGGTTTAGGTTTACCTAGATCCAAAACCTCAAGCCCAAGATAGGGAATGAGAGGCTTTGGTATAACTATAGTTGGATGTCCAGCATAGGCCATCAACAAAGGAAGAGCAGCAATTGATGGCAATAATAATTTCCTGTTCTTCAAAGTCAGAAAGACCTAGTTTAGCATTAACTCTGAATGCAGTAATGCAAAGAGAAAACAGTGCTCTTGAAATAAATGGGCCGATAAATCCAAAAAATATGATTGGAATACTCACACTCTCCAAGGGACATCGAGGACATCATCTACAAATCCAAGCAAAATCATGAAGCAGATGGATGCCAAAGCCGCATTGTACTCAACAAGCCACTGCACATATTAATAATCAACAGTTCAGTCTATCACTAGTTAGAGCAAATAATGTTCTTCACCTAACAATGCAGAAGAAAGAGGGTTGTAATACCCAAAAAAATACAAAGAGAAGACACAATTAAGGAGGAAAAATAGAAGTACAACACTTGTTACAACTTACAACATATGACACAGAAGTGCATAACAAACTCACACATCCTTACAATAAAGTACAATTGACAAGGCCAAAAAGAAAAGATGGTCACCATATACAATAAGGTAAATTACAAAATCATTAAAACTGGAAGCCAATAATTTTTTTTTCCCGGAAGTATATTAAGAAAGCATCAAGAAGGGATGCCACCCAATTCCCAATTCATGGAAAAGAATCTGCCAAAATGGGGTTGCTTTCCAACCATCTCATTGTAATAGGTAATTTACTAAAGCAACTTCTATTTATATAATTTTCCTTGTATATAATATGGATAATTTGAATGTTCAATCCAAATGGTTCAACATCAAGCTTCAAATGGTTCAGATTTTATTCCTTTGATTGACTGTACAAATGGTTCAACATCAACCTTCATATGATTGACTGTACAAATGGTTCCACAAATCATAGCAACGAGGGAGAGAGAGAGAGAGAGAGAGAGAAAGGAATGGAGAATTTGATGTATCAAATTCATCCTTATTCTAAGATAATGGCTAGCTCAGTGGGTGGCTTCTTGCATGCCCGAGCTCATCATGAATCAACACCAAAGTCCCTAAAAAATATAATGAAAAACGATATCATGAATGGCAAGAATTAAAACATTAATCACATTGCTTTGTTTTCAGGCCATTTTAATATATACAGGCGCAACATATGATTCAGAACACTTTGATTGTCTACTAAGACCATCCGAAAAATGAGGTACGCAGTCAATGGAAACAAATTGGGAGTGCAATGAAACCTCAATTAGATAGCAAGTCATAGTGAAATTACAAACTCATGTAAATACAGCTAATTCAATCTTCAAACTGACTTTTGGAAGTCCAAGAGAACAACTCCAAGAATGAAATTAGAAAACCAGAGTACAACTTGATCCTAGGATGCAAACCTCGAAATAAGAATACAAGAGCAAAACTACTGAAGCAAGCAAGAAATAATTTAGAGCTCTTTGGTCAATAGCAGACACAATGCACAAGCAGGCTTCTTAATTAGTATCTTAATTTATGAGAGAGAGAGAGAGAGAGAGAGAGAGAGAGAGAGTGAGTCACTTTCGATATTGATTAATATTAAAGCTCGTAAAAAAATTTTTTAAATTGGGAGGCACGTTTAAGGGAAACAGAAAATAGAGTGAGCATGTAGTAGCATTGATAATAGAGTGAATTCTTTTACTTTCAATTTAACATCTGGGACTAGGAAAAATTTAGATGACATTAAAAAATTCAGTGTACACTGCATAGATTGTATTAGGATAAGTTTAAGCTGATAATTTTGATTTATCCTTTGTAACATGCAGGTATTTCTCTTTATTTTGTAGTCCTTGATGTTATATTATTCATATTCCAACATCAAGCAATCACAAATTAGGCCAACAACAAAGTCTTGTAAAGAAGTGACTGGATAGTAACTTTTATTACCATCCAATGGCTTGAAATCCTAATAGATTCACTATTGTAAAAATTAAATTTAACAAAAATAATAAATTCAACAACTTTATGGGACTAGTAAATTTTTTGCAATAGTAGTATATTAAAAATAGGATTGAAACCAAATTTTTAGAAGGAAAATACTTAACCCTCAATAGTGAGATAAAAACTTCCCACCCTCAATTCTACAACAAAAAATAAACATCCCAAACATTCAGAAAGGCTCAGGGCTTAGAAAATTACAAATGATTTATTCCAGCTACCAAAATATAATACAACACGGGCCAGGTATGGGCCCATTACTCTATCATGAAAACACTGGTCCAATGACTCTTCAACAGTAAAATGAACCTTTTTTTTTTTTTTCTTTCCTTAAACAAACTATAGATAAATAATCAAAGAGATAAGGGAAACAGAAATAAGTTCAACTAGTGATAATAATGCAGACCCCACCCATGTCAAGCCAAAAGCACCCATGTGCTTGAGGTTTGAAAAGAACTACTCATATGTCACTTAAGACTACGTGTTTCAGACCTTCAAAGTAATTAATAATTAACACATGTAAGAATATATAATAATGAAGCAAATAGCTACACAATTTGACATAAAGCAGTTCATTTTGGAATAAAACTTACTACATTTCTGCAATTTATTTCCACACTTTACTACATTTCAAATACTTCGACCGTAGTGCATTACATAAGCTCCAAAGTCTAGCAACTTACTTGGATTGGACATAGTAATGAAATAACAAATAAGTGTCAGAATCTTACATGCCTCCACAACATACCAAGTTGACTAGAGAATCATCTCACATAAAACATATGTCTTGCCACTAAAAAACGGGGAAGACAATATAAATTTTGTAATTAATTAAGCTACCTAGTACTGATAGTATACATTATAAATGTCAGTCCACTAGCATACAACTGGTCAGTTGTTTAGATTGATCTGAAGATAAGTGAGAGATTATAGGTTTGGTTTGAGTTTTAGAAAAAAAATTTGGGAAAAATTCTTTACAAACAAGTTTTTAAGAGTAATCAAACCAAACAAATTTTTCCCAAAAAATTCTCAAAAACTTGTTTGGTTTACAAGTTTCCTAAACAAATCTCTCTCTCATACACATCAAATCAATCATTTTTTCCAAAACTCTCTCCGAAAACAATTTTCCAAAACAATTTTTGAAAAAAAGGCAAACCAAACAAATTTTCGTACTTTTTATCTCAAAAACTACTCTACAAACACAAACTAAACACATATGTGTTTCGGTCTGTGTAATTAGTTCCTTGTTTCTACACTGAAAAGGTTAGGGAGTTACACAAGAAAAAGAACTGTAGTGAGAAAAACAAGTGTAAGGTCAGAGATTACCACTGCAACTGAAAAGTTTTGTACTCTATCCAATAATCTACTGATCTTCATGTTAAAGAGAAAACCTTACACTTTAGATGGAGATGCAGGAGAAGTAGCAGCACCAAACCAACTTCTATTTGACAATTAAATTAGTAGGTGAGCACAAACATGTGTAGAATTGTATTCGTTAACTTAAAAAGGTTACCTCAACATAAGAAAAGTAATATTGTGAATAGAAAGATCTATGGACTTTGTTTCCTGAGATATTTTCTAGGCTCTAAAAGCCTAAATTGAACCATTCTCCGTCTCTATGTGGTTGCACACAGCAATTTTAACCATATAGAAAATGTACCAGTCTAATGTATGTTACTGTTAAATTATGACTAAGATTCATACGAAGTGTTCATACTGCTATTGTCCAAGAACAATAAAGGGAAACATTCTTGTTTTGAATGAAATTAGTCTCAGGACTGTACATCATTTTCCAGGTCCAGGGGATAACATCAGCAAATAGGGCCGATGAACAAATTCTTTGCTATTTGATGTTGCATTTCCATCATCAGCTGTGACTAACTCATACCAGGTCCATAAATAGAACTTTCTAGCATTAGCATCATTGAAATTAGTTCATATCATACAAGAAACAGAAATAAATTTAGAGTAGGATTTGCTTAATCCATATCAGTTCCACCCCAAATTCCCAATCCAGGTGCTTAGGTTCATATTACCATGATAAATGGGCTTATGCTAAACAATTTAATATTATATACCTATCTATATATACTATTATAAAGAGAAGCCTTCTCTTGGTGTCTATGTCTCAAATTATAGGTTTTCCTAAAATATACCTATATCAGCACTAAGCCAAAATCAATTCCAACCATCTTCATAAACTCAAAATGTAGATCAGGTCAATTGAACAAACACAACACAACAATTCATCTTCAGAAACACACACACATATATATATATACATGACATATTACTCATCCACACAATTAAATATATGTACATACATAGAGAGAAACATAGACGAGTAAGGTTACCTCAAGTATCATAAAGATCTAACCATTTTTTATGTAATGGACAAGCTATTTTCTCTTGAAATTTCCTGCATTAGCAAGTAAATGGACTCCAAATTAGTAACTACCATGATGCGCATTCCAATTAAAATAGCACTCACAACAATCACTACAACCAGCTTGTTAATAATAGGGGCATCAATCTAGGAAAAATGCACCTCACAATGCTTTGAGCATTTTCATATATACTGCACAAAATCCTCATATTATTTTAACCTATCTTCTATTAATTTGGGGTATTTACTAGAACTGCAGTAATCATCAAGACCAAGCCTTAATGTATGGGCTGATATTTGCCAAAGAACAATATATTTCCTTATATCTAGTAATTATGTGTCGTTTCCAATCATATGTGCGAGGCTAATGAAGTCGAAGAGAAACAAAAGACAACGAAGGTAAGATACCTCAGTCTAAATCAGATCTAGCAAATAGAGAAATCCTAGCATGGGATTATTGTCATTTTCAACATAAATCATTTGAAGAAATTCAATCAAAACTAGTCAAACAACTTCTTTTCTTTTCTCTCTTATTTATGCAAACAATTTCTTTTCTTTTCTCTTCTAACTTATCTAATCAGTTCTTTTCATTTCTTTTCTTTACTAAATTCCCAAACAGAGTGCCAATTTTCTATGTAACCAAACAGAGAGAGAAAAGGCAAAAATTTGCTACCCATAAAGGAGGGAAGCTCCTCAAGCCTCACAAGTTGAAAGAAAACCTTCATGAGAGGAAATGGAATAAATATATATATCTATATGTGTGTGTGTATTGGGATGCATTAGCAACCACCTTAAGTACAACCAACATTTCCCAAATCTGAAAAACAATTTTTAAAAAACAAAAACACCGAAAACAAAATAAATAAGAAAAATACACAAATAGAAAGCAAACCCATAACCACAAAACACCAAAAAACCAAACCCAAAACCTAAAATCAGAAATTGAAGGGCACATATCAAACTGGTTATGAACAAATTGAGAAGATTAATTGAAGTAAGGAAGCAGAAATAGGTAAATTGATGGAAACCCATAACAGAAAAGAAGTGGAACTCACAGAAGCATAGTCGGGATGGTTACCAATCATGGTGGCAGCAGTTTCAGCGGCCAATTCACCGAGTTGGCTGGTGGTGACGCCCTTGAGCTTCTTGAAACGGGCAATGATCTTATTGAAATGTAGAGTCACTTGAAGCCCATCTCTTTTCACAACATACATCTTTAAAAAGCTCCCAACCTAGATAGATAATAAAGAATTTTCAGAGAGGACTTTCCTCGAACAGGTTTGGTTCACAATTTGGCTGATACAACCAAATCAAACAACAATCAGATACCCAATTACACACACACATATAGAAATCACTGAAGCTTTACATATATATATAACTCTGAACATAGATCATGAACCAACTAAAATCAAACACAGATTTGGCCTCCATCGTTCATCTCGGTGGTTGTAGCAGCGGAGAAAGAGCCTTCACATCTTAGATCTACCATAAATCCAACAGATTTGAAGCCTTCATATCTCATATTGTCATTCGAGAATGGCACGAAGATGGTGAAGATGGTGGTGGTGTGCAGTGGATGTGAGGGTGAAGACGGTGGCGGCCATGGAAAAGAAGTAAAGGGCAGGGAGACCATCGTCAATCTAGTAAGGAAAAGAGAAGATGGAGAGAGAGAAAGAATGTAGAGAGAAGTAAGCCGCCGGAAGCAAATCGATGTCCTAAAGCAACAGGCCGAGAAGAGCGAGAGATGGCGATTGAGGTGATGGCGGTGGCAGTGGCGGTGGCGTCAGAGGCAGAGGGGAGAGAGAGGAAGTGTAACCGTGTATGGGTTTGAAGAGTTATAAGGGTTTTTGATGATGATGAGTAGAAGGTTAGGTTTCTGGTTTTGGGGTTGAAGAGTTGGAGTTTTTGAATTTTTTTTTTTAAAATATTTATTTTTGGCATTTGGCGCTCAAAATTTTTATTTTGGTGCCTATTTTTATTTTGATCATACTATTCATGACAAAAATTGCATGTCGTGAAATGTAAAATATTTTTAATGGCAAGTATATGTGTGTCGTGAAAAGTGTACTTTTTAACAACCGACTTTTTGTGCGCCGTAAAAAGTGTAATATTTTTAACGGCTAACTTTTTGTGCGCTGTGAAATGTTCAATATTTTTAACGGCTGGTGTATGCATGTCATGTATAGTTGATGTATTAACAGCATGCCAAATGCACGTCGTAGAAAGTTTTATTATTTACGGCTAATATTGCAAGTCGTAAAAAAATCATCATTATTACCATTTACGGCCTACACAATAGAGACGTCGTGGTTGGGAAACTATTTACGACATGCAAAAAAAACAAGTCGTAAAAGTGAAAAACCACGGCTTGCATTTAGTGTATGTCGTTAATGTGGAGCCGTAAAAGCTCAGTTTTGTTGTAGTGTGGTAGTAGTGGTGGTAGTGGAGTGGTGGCGATAATGGTAATAATGGTAATCGTAGAGGTGGAGTGGCAACAGTGGTAGTAGTGGTGGTAGTGGAATGGCATTTGCAATAGTGGTAAATGTGGTAGAGGAAATGGGTGGTGAGAGGGAGAGATGAGTGAGAGATAGATAGAGAAGAAAGATAGAGAGACAGAGACAAAGTGATGAGCGAGAAAGAGACAAAGTGGTCGTTAAAAGTGCATTTTCTTGTAGTGGATCGATAAGAAAAATGCCCTAGACCCCAAAGTGGGAGTGACCCCACCACCCCACTGTTTTCGATTGGTTCAAAAAATTTATTTATTTATTTATTTTCATTCTTGCTCACAGGTGGGGATCTTTGAAGTCCTGACACCACTGGGGTCCCCAACATGGTTGGATCGATAAATCGAGAGGAGCTCAATAAATAGAGAAGAGATGAGGGAGAAAGTGAGCAAGGCGAACACAATGAGGAGAAAGAAAGAGAGAGACAAAACAGATGTACTAGACAGAGAAAGAGAAAAGTGATGAATGAGAGACAGAGAGAGAGAGAAAGAGATAAAGATAGACAAAGAGAGAAAAAGATAGAGAGAGAGGAGAGAAAAAGAGAAAGAAACAAGAGATGAGCAAGAGATAAACAAAAGAGAGAGAAAGAAAGCGAAAAGAGATTAACGAGAGAGAGACATAGAAAAGAGAGAGAAAGAGAAGAGAGATAAACGAGAGACAGAGAGAGAGAGAGAGAAAAAGAGAGAAACAAAAGATGTTCGAGAGATAGACAAAGAGAGAGAAAGAGAGAGAGAAAAAATAGCGAAAAGAGATAAACGAGAGAGAGAGAGAGAGAAGAGAGCGAGAGACACAGAGAAAAGAGAGAGATGACAGACAGAGAAGAGTGATGAGTGAGAGAGAGAAAGAGAAGAGAGATAGAGACAGAGATATAAAGAAAGAGAGACATACAGACAGACAGAGAAGAGTGATGCGTGAGAGAGAGAAAGAGAAGAGAGACAGAGACACAGAGAGAAAGAGAGAGACAGATAGACAGACAGAGAAGAGTGATGAGTGAGAGAGAGAAAGAGAAGAGAGACAGAGATAGAGATAGAGAGACAGGAAGATGAAAAAATGAATGAAAAGAGAAATGTTATATTAAAAGAGTAAGACGACGTCGTTTTTTTCAAATTTTTTTTTATGATAGAAAAATACCATTGCATTTATTTAAACCATTTTGTAACTATATATATGAAGTCTTAAAAAGTCACATTTTTTTGCGACGACAAATTGTGCCGTCTCAAAAAGGCATATTTTTCGCGGCGGCAAGTTATATTGTCTCAAAAAGTCACATTTTTTTTTTTTTGCGAGACAGCAAGTCGTGCCGTCTCAAAAAGTCATATTTTTTGCGACGGAAAGTTGTGCCGTCTCAAAAAGTCACATTTTTTGCGACGGCAAGTTGTGCCGTCTCAAAATGTCACATTTTTTGCGACGACAAATGTGTCGTCGCAAAAAGTTCCGTCTCATAAGCCCACTTTTCTTGTAGTGTTACTTAAAAAGTGTGATTAAAAAGTAGTAGTGTATATATAATCACACATTAATTAAAAAGATGTGATTAAAAAATATATAAATAATTACACTTTAATTAGAATGTGTGATTAAAAAATATATATATATATATAATCACACTTACTTAAAAAGTGTGATTAAAAAATATATAAATAATCACACTTGTTTAAAAAGTGTGATTAAAAAGTAGTAGTGCATATATAATCACACTTTAATTAAAAAGGTGTGATTAAAAAATATATAAATAATCACACTTTAATTAGAATGTGTGATTAAAAAATATATATAATCACACTTACTTAAAAAGTGTGATTAAAAAGTAGTAGTGTATATACAATCACACTTTAATTAAAAAGGTGTGATTAAAAAATATATAAATAATCACACTTTAATTAGAATGTGTGATTAAAAATATATATATAATCACACTTGTTTAAAAAGTGTGATTAAAAAGTAGTAGTGTATATATAATCACACTTTAATTAAAAGGTGTGATTAAAAAATATATAAACAATCACACTTTAATTAGAATGTGTGATTAAAAAATATATATATATAATCACACTTGTTTAAAAAGTGTGATTAAAAAGTAGTAGTGTATATATAATCACACTTTTAATTAGAAGGTGTGATTAAAAAAAATATATATAATCACACTTAATTGAAAAGTGACATAAAAAATAAATATTATCACACTCAATCAAATTAAGTGTGATTAAAATATCAATATAATTTTTTTAATCACACTTCCAATAAAAGTGAGATCTTTTTTTTTTGTCAAAGTGTGATCTTTAACTATTTTTGTAGTAATGATACAACTGTTGGAAATAGTACCCTCCAATTAAATTATAAACTTGTGAGATAACATGAATGCGTGATGGGTTAACATTGTCATTCTACTAGCGGGTGACACACGTAATACGTGTGCAATTCAAATAAGTAAGAATAAAAATAATTAACAAAGAAATTGGTATCATAATATATATATATTGCCTAAGTAGTAAAAGTATTTTTAATGAAATCTAAGGTATTGGGTTCAAACCAAACCTTATTCACATCTTTGAATTATAATTTTATATTTTAGGTTAGATAAAACTGTCACGTGGCAAGACGTGAAGGCTTGGACACCAAGTATTCCCTTGATAATAATATAAATAGATAGATAGATAAACGTTTCCAATAGGAATCTATTCTATAATAAAGGATTGTTTAGTCATCAATAATCATATTAATAATTAGCTACCCCTTCTATCTAAAAATAATAGTCACTTTTTGGTGTAAGAAGAAGAAGAAAGGTCAAGGATAGGGTAATAAAGATATAAGGAATTAAATTGATGGTGCAAGTAGAATTTCTCTTTTTTTCATCTCATATTTTATTTAAAAGTTAAAAAGTTATCAAAATAGCATATTTCTAAACTTAAAAAATGTCACAAACTTAAAACGTCAAAATAGCCTATTCCTAAAAAAAAAATTCTCTACTTTTTATACGTCTTTTTATAAAAAATTAATTAAAATAATCAAAACAATTTTCAAATGCTCCGATGCTAGGAATCACTTGAAAGATTTCAAAAATATCTTATTCACCCCCCCCTAAAAAAAAAAAAAAAAGATTTCAAAAATATAAAATTTATTAAAAATAAAATTTTATATCAAATTATGGTATTTAAAATTTTATAATATTTATAAAATAAAAATTATGTTTTAGTAAAATTTTATTATTTTTTTCAAAATAATTTAATATTAAATATAAATCATAATTAATTAATATCAATTTAAAAACATTTAATAATATAAATATAGCCTTTAATATAAGGAAAATGATATAATAAAAAGACTGATATGACCACTTTCAATGCAGCTAACATTGACGATTCAGGCCGATCCAAAAAAAAAAAACATTGAGGGCTTGTTTGGTTTGTTTTTGAGAGAGTTATTTTTGAAAAAAATTTTGGAAAGAGAGTTTAAAATTTTTTTTGGTTTGTTTAGTTGTATATTTTGAGAGAGTTATTTTTTTTGGAAGTTTGAAATGATTTGATATTTTGAGAGAATTTGAGTAGATGTGTGTGAGAGAAAAAGTAATTGAGAATGAGAGAGGAGAGAGAAAAAGTGATTAATTGATGTGTAAGAGAGAGAAAGTGATTTTAGAAATTTTTTGAGAAAAACTCTAACCAAACAATTTTTGAGAAATTTTTTTCTAAAATTCATCTCCTAAATGCAAACCAAACATACCCTGACAATTTAGGATCTTATTGAATCCCAGCCCAGTTGAACTTCTGAATCCAAGGCCTATTTTTTAAAAATTTTATTTATAAATAAATGTAAGAATAAAATATAGGCACGATCTTAGACTAAACCAAACTAAAAAACCACTACCTCAAGTATTAAACCCAACCCAACAAGCAAAGACACCGTCTGAGTAATAGTACATAGACGAATTCAACTATAAAAAATATATTCAACATTTCGGTTTTACACTTAAAATGGATGAGAATCTGAAACAATTGTTTTTAGAAGAGTGTTTAGGTGCGTAAGGTACATATTATATGTATTTTTATAAGAGTTTGGTTATGGTGTGCAACTTACACCTTACACCTTACACCTTACACCTTACATTTACACTTTTTGTGAAAAATTAAACTTTACACTTACACCTTTTTTGAGGTTGCACACCATATGCAACCCACTTACACCTTACACCTTACACTTACACCTTACACTTACACCTTATACCTTACACTTACACTTTTTGTGTAAGTGGCACATGGTGTGCAATTGCACACTTAAGAAAAGTCCTTTTTTATAAATATATTTAAGTTATCTCACAAAATAGCATAAGTTTTTATAAATATACATGAGTAGTGATTTTTTAAATTTTTATGATTTAACTTACGTATGTTTGTGAAAATTAACACGATTTTATGAAGAAACTTACGTATATTTGTAAGACCTTATACAAATGTATATGATATGCACTTGTACACTTAAAAATTACCCTTGTTTTTATATTATTTTTATGTAAAGGTCATGTTTATTTTAGTACATAGTCAAACCAATAGAAGGGCGGTGGTGTTGGGCCTCCGTGAGCCTAGCATAGTAGCCACCTCAATAATCTAAACGGTAAATTTCACTTTACTTCCCTAAAGTTTTACTCATTTTTCACTTTGGCCTTTTAAATTTGATTTTTTTAACTTTAATCCTTCATGTTTGCAATCATTTTCACTTTGACCCTTCATGTTCGTAATCCTTCCCACTTACTCATTGACTAACTTTCATTCAAAAAAATAACAGAATCTGCCACATCACCAACATATCAACTCAATGTGTGATATAGAAAATTCACTAAAGATGTAAAAAATGAAAAAAAAAAATAAAAAAAAAATTTAGTATTTAGTGAAATTTTTTTTTTAAAAAATTTATTCATAAACATTATTACATTATAAATGCATCTAGATTAGATGCAGCTAAAAAAAGTAAAACAAATTTAACTAAAAAAAAAAAAAGTTTACTAAAGACGAAAAAAATAAAAATATATTAACTCAAATATTTGTATTGTCAATTTTGAAATGAAAAGTTTACTATCATTTTTTTTTTCATCTTTAGTGAATTTTTTTTCTTTTTTAGTTAAATTTGTTTTTTTTTTTTTAAGTGCATCTAATTTAGATGCATTTATAATGTAATAATATTTATGAATAAATTTGAAAAAAAAATTCAATAAGGACTAAAAAAAAATTCATTTTTTTTTGTTTTCTATTTTTTATTTTTTGCGTGTTTAGTGAATTTTTTAAATCACACATGGAGCTGATGTGTTGGTGATGTAGTAGATTCTATTAGATTTTTGGATAAAAGTTAGTCTAAGAGTAAAGTGGAAAGGATTGCCAACATGAAAGCCCAAAGTGGGAAGGATTACAAACATGAAGGGCCAAAGTAAGAAAAATTAAACTTAAAGTGCGAAAATAAAAAAAATAAAAAAAGTGAAATTTTAAGGGGCAAAGTGTAATTTATCCTAATCTAAATCATTAAGATTATAGGATTTTCCGAATAGTTCACCAATCAAAAATATGGATTAAGTAAACAGCTGTTAATACATAATCAAATTACATTTATATTTAAAATAATAGATGGTCTATTCTCAGAATGTCTATTTTTTTATTATTATTATTAATTAGATGATTACAGTTATTTGGTTAATTTAATTTTTTTTATAAATATTTTTTAAAAAAAACTTATAATTTAAAAGACTAGAATTATTAAAATGAATCTAGTAATAAGCTTAGGAAAGCGAAAAGTACGCAACTAGAAGCAAGCCTCATCCTTTTTGTAATTAGATTCTGGGGAAATTCTATTAAAAAAAATATTGTAAATAAACAAATTTTTAATTTTTAATTTTGTCAATTTAAATATTGATTTTTTTTAGTTGAAATATTTGTTTATTTCATTAAATAAAATTTATCAAAAAATAAGTATTTTAATCATTAAACTCAATAAAAATAAGTATTTCAGACATTTTATATATACCTATATTAAGTTTAATAATTAAAATATTATTTTTTCAATTTTAGTTAACGAAAATAGATAAATAATTTAGATTAAAAATAAATCAAAAGATTAGAATTTAAATTGATAAAATTAAAACTTTATTTTGTTATCAATGTTAAATTTTGAATTGTTTTTATAATGATCAGTTAGATTTTTGTTAGGGTTTTTTTTTTTTTTTTTTTCACTTTCTTGTATTATTAATCTAATTAAACTGAGATTTAATGTCAATTTTTAATTATTATATACTCAATTATATGAAATTTTATTTTATTATCACACCATTAAAATGTATTTAGGGATCTTAAATATGAATCTCTTCTTCTGTTATATTTGTATTATTGTCAAGCAGCATGAGGTTCATGCGGCCACCCAGGGACGGAATCGCGCAGAGACCAACAGCGGCCACGTGCTCCGATGAAATAATAAACACCACTTTTGAACCTAGGATTCCTGCTTTTGCTTTTGTTTATGGACAGCGTTTGGAGTCCGGATCGTCTACATGATGTCTCTTTTTACCTCTCTACGTACAATGATAGAGATGTCCTCTAAAGATGATTCAATGGTAGAGATGCATTCTAATAATTTTTTTTTTAAAGTATATCTCTACTATTGTAAATAGAAAGGCAAAAAAAAAAAAAAAAAAACAGGTAGAGGATCCTAATTCCAACGTTTGAACCTAGCATTCCTGCTTTTGCTTTTGTTTGTGGCCTCACCTATTCATTAGATGGCCCAAATCTCTCCCTAAAAAAAAATAAAAAAATAAAATATAAATCTCAAAATAAATAATAAAATATAATTAAAAATTTACTTTTTTTTTTTCTACTGCAACTATGGAGCAATCATATTTAGCAATGAAAATTGTTAAAATTAGACTTTGTAACAAAATGAAAAATGATTTTCTTACAGACTCTTTGCTTGTATACATTATAAAAGAAATTGTTAAAAATTTTATCACGAAATCAATAATTGAAAACTTTTGAAATATTGAAAAATTTTGAATTCCACTTTGATAAATGATTGAATTGAATAATAGGTTTTCAGTAATTTTAATTCGAAATTAAAGTGGGACTCAACCGCCGATTGAGGTGGGTCTAAGTGGTTTTGTATTCTCTTAAGTGAGAATATTACAATACAAAAATAATGAGGTGAAACCATTAAGTTGTAAAAGAAAATTGTCTCATAAAGTGGGTATCAATAAAGTTGGGTTTAGATTTCGATTTAGCCTTGGTTTGGACTATGTATAGACTTGTACTTGTGCATGTGTTGGGTTTGGTCTTAAACTTGGACTTGGACCTAGACCTAGTCTTGAACTTTGGGCTGAGTTGTGCTAAGCTTAATTTGTGCATGTGTTTAAGATTGGGTTTGAATCAAATTGTGACCCAACACCCGTATCCATTTTGCAATCCATCTGGTTTAATCCTCAAAACTTATGCATTATATACATGTTAAGATTATATAATGGTTTTGGAGTTTTGAACCTTCGTAACTCTAGCCCTAATGGCTAGAGTTGATGACATTTGATGACCCCATTGATATTAACCTTCATGACTAAGGCTCTCCCTTACTAGTATAAATAGAGACATTTCTCCTCCAACTTAATAGGTTGTTTTTAGAGAGGTTTTGTGATGGAAAATGAGATGGTGTTTTCAGATAAAAAGTTGGAAATGATTTTTTATACTAAAGACAGATTTTCCTATCTTCTTTTGTTAACCTCTTCTTTGGTTCTTGTTAGAGAGAATGCAACAATTGTCAAATTCGCCAAAGCTATTCAAAATGTGCTTCTACATTAGCTGGTTTCGACTGTCATATCCTGGGAGGCAGATGTCGGTATATCTCCAGCACCCATCGAGAGGCGATGAATCTATTTTAAGGAAATTATGGTATCACACAGGTTTCGGTTTGCTTCTTTTCTTATTATTTGTTCTTTAATTTTTAAGAATTTAGTTTATCTCGACGAGTTCTAATCTTTAGTTATCCATGTTAATAATTTATTATTTTAGTAATGTAATCTAATTTATTTCTGTATTTAGTTGTGTCGTTTATTCTGTATTTCATTCTTTAATAAAAAAAATTATTTTGTCATTTCTATTTAATTTATTTTATATATTTTCTTGTATTATTATGAAAAAATACCAACAATCATAAAACATATTTTTATAAATAGTTTTTGATAAAAACAATTTAGTTTTTATTATAATTTTATTGTCACACCCCACTTTTTATGCCAACCGATACCATTACCAAATCATTTATTATAACATAATTTCAGAGATCATGCGCGGAAATTCAATATAATAATGAGTACTATTATTAAAGATTCTCTCATTCGAATATGAAGTAAATGCAACATGAGTTAAAAATAAATAAATTGCCCATAGGCTTACATCTTTTAAATTAAAAGAAAGGGTTTAACCCTTTTACATCAATGGCATTCCACTCACAAATACAAGGCCCCGTGACCAACACATAAAGCAGATCATTGATTTTGAAACACTTTTCGACGTTTACCTGAAAAAGGATTAGCAACGTGGGATAAACATAAAGTCCAGTAGGGATCCTAATATGGTCCTAAACAATAAAACAAATGCATCACACAAACTTGGCATTAAAACAGATGCCTCATCAGATCAGGATGCATCACACAAACCGGTATGCTAGTCAAAGTAGAGTAAGATGCAATTTTTGGCCTTGGTTCTGGTTTTGCTAAAAATTCACCCATATTAAACACAAACCCCTGTTTACCTAAATTCTGATTCTAACATGACCCTCAAATTTGAAAGGAATCGCCTCAATATTAAGACTCCTAGGATTGCATCACGTGTTTCCAAAGATTTCACATTTTGCACAAAAGCATTCAAAACACCCCTATGAGAGGTTAGGGTTTCCCTATCCTAGATTTGACATGATCTAGGGTTTCACTACTTTTAGCAAGTAGTTTCACTAAATCCTGCATATGGGTGACCATCCTGTCTATGTTGGAACAGTCACTATAGCTTTACGATATGCAACTAGGTTGATTGGTCAAAAGGGTTGCCTTGACAAGATTACCTAATATATCTCTCACACCTAACATCGAGAAGTGAAAGAAGGATCAAGCGGTATGGCAATAGTCCAGATCCGAGGGTTGTGTTTCCAACATGGCAGAGCCCACAACCGACTAGCCTTTTGGCAAACTTTTTAGGCAAGCCTCCAGCAAGCCGTCCAAGAATAGCAGATGGAAAACACAGTGACTTAAGAGCACCAATGCAAATGCAATGCAAAGAACATATAAGTGTAGATAAAATTTCACATCATGAAATTTGAGTCAAGTTCTCTAATATCCCTAGTAGAGTCGCCAGGAATTGTAGCTTGTTTTTCGTGCTTTTCGAAGGGGTTTAGTCTCCTTGGATACGATAGCCCTACAGTGCGGACTCCCGTGGTCTTGAATCTGGTTTCAAAAGTGCAATGTGAAACGGATAAACACAAAAAAGTTCAAATTCGGCAAATTATTTTAGAAAATCAATTTTGAATCAAAGATGCCAAAAATGGACTGCATTGCCATATTTCAGAGCCGTCACCTAAATATTTTTGAAAAATTTAAGAAACCTATGACTCGTGCCAAAGGCCACGTGTTCATCATCACCAAAGTGTCTCGGCTCTAGAACTTAGATATGATAGGGGAAGGTCATGAATTGACCCCACTCACCCAATCAAAGATCGGCCTCTACTAATCATGATGTGATTTTTATCTACATTATATGCTCTTGTTCTGATTATTATGCTATCTTTACTATGTGATGCACAAAAGTATAGACTAATTTCACAAAATTTGGAACGCTTTGATTTTATGTTTGTTTTGCAAAGTGTTTGAATATGTGCCACTCGAAAAAGTGATCTCATATATATATTAATCAAATCATCCCAATTTAAGTGAAATAACCTTCATCTATAGGCATTCAAACAGGTATATCAACTAAGCACTTAGCCTCATAGTAAACATGCTTGATATGACAACAATCGCATGCATGCAATATGCTAAAGCGAAAAATGCTTACCCCAAATATCTGAGGTGAGCCAAAAGAAAGAAAATAGTTAGAAAAAATGCATGATCCTAATGCAACGCATACAACATGCAATTAATAGACTTGGCTACTAGCATGGCATGTGAGTCAATTCAAGGCATGTGATAAAACACGTATTCGAGTAAGAAATTTGAAATTGACTTGGTTTAGTATGATGAGCCGAACTTTATGTATGCAAACATGGATATGTAATGACATGAAATCAAAATATGATACTACATTCAACCATTGTAAGCAAGTGAAAAAAAGAGAGAAAGAAATTGGTGTTGGAAGACATACACACTATTATAAGTGTGTCCTCATACAAGAGGGTCCGAATGAATGTCCTACTTAAACTAATTATTATAACATCAAATAAAGTAAACTAATTAACTAATTATTACAAATCCGAATTAAGTTAACTAATTAATTACAACACATTAATATTACAGCTAATTTAAAGGACTAAAACGGGAGACGAAGAGCTGCGCGCACACAAATGAGAACATCCTTCCAGAAACCTCTCTGTTTGCTACCAAATTTTGTTATGTTTTGCAGTCAGAAATTTAAGCTATTTTTGCCTCAGCTTCTGCTTTGTTCTACCATGAAAATGGCATTGCTTGCATAAAATAAAGTGGCTAGCTGGCCTTGAAAAGTGGTCGGCTGGATGGACAGGTGGCTGGCCGGACACTGTTTTGAGGGTCTACCTTGCTACAACAAAAAGGAAGCAGAGTACAAATAGAGTGTTTCTAGGAGTTGTTTGTTCTCTCTGCTTCTCCCTATCATGAAACAGATCAAGGGAGGGGTAAACTCGATTCGCAAACCATCAATTAACGCAAACTCGTTGCGTGATAATCTACGAATCAATGGGACAATGCCTTAATGAATGGAAATAAAAGACCAACGAAACCTCCTCCCTATCATGGAGTTACCTCTCTAGAGAAGTGGTAAACATTGCTTCTCAAATCATTAACATCACTAATGAGTATGTAATAATTCGAGACACAATAGGTTCAATTAATGTTCGATTGAACCCAAACCAATTTTATTACTCTTGTTACTATTTTAGTCCAATTTTATTAGCCTTTTTTATTACCTTTGCATTCTTTAATCATTCTAGTCCAAAAAGTGAGAGTTATGTGCACTAATGAAGAGAAGTGTCAAATAAGAAGTTGTTCTTGGCATGAGAGACGTGTAATGCCTTGGTAATGAACCTCTGAAAAGATTAAACCATTAAGTATGGAAGGCCTCTTTCACATGCCTTAAAAAACACTCGTTTAAAATGACTATCAAACAAAGAAAACCAAGAATGGAGGGTGGTTGCAAAGATAATTATTACAAGTGTGAGCATATGTATGAAAGCTATGAAAATAAAAACTGTGGGAGCCAAAAAATTATAGGTACTAACTTATTGGGCCTAACCCAAACAAAGCCCACAATGGGTCCAACCCAAACAAATATTACACCCCCCATCTATATAAAGGAGGGGCCATCCCAAGTGGAGGTATGCCTCATCTCTCTCTACAAAAACACACACCCCTTCAAATATATACATAGACTATTTCTTGATAAAAAGGACTAACTTCATCATCGGAGTACTCCCGGCCGGCAACCCCGGTTGGGTGGCACCGACTATGTTCCTCATTGCAGATCTACAGGGGTGAAGCTCTTCTCTTCGTTGGATCTCTACAACATCCATGTGAAAGGATATTTCATGGTCTCACAATTGGCGCTGTCTGTGGGAACGACTGAATGGGATCAACGAAGAACACAACAAATATTCTGCTGTAAGTAAACATATATGGGTTGCTTTGAGGTTAGTGCACTTTCTACAAAAGCAAAATCAATCCCAAGTAATACGGCCCACGGCTGGGTCTCATTTTTATTTTGATTCAACTTGATTTGCAATATGTAGATCTATGTACATATAATATTATATATATTTGTGATGTAAGTAAGTGTATATTGGTGGGTTGTTTTTTGAATATCAATTTTTGCCTGCTAAAAGCAACAAGAACAAAATCAAAGCAAAGCATTTTCACTTTCTCTCTCTAAAACTGGGTTTCAGACTTTTGTTTATGGGAGTTTCATTTCGGCATTGTACAAAGGGTGGCTCTGCCAAATCCACACATGTAATTGTTTCTTCATTTAGGAATTGTTTCTTTATTAGAAGCTTTGTATATTTTTATGTTATAATCGTCCCGGCTGTTAGCGTAATCTTCGCACTCACAGGTAATTTAATATTTTTTATTCCATAGACTGCGAGAATACGAGCCAATCTCTACGGCTCAGGTTAATGCCATAAAAATATAAATATATATATACTTATATATGTATAAATATAATAATAATATAAGAATAAAAATTGGTCACACTGAGGCCATCTATATGCCTCATTTTATTCGGCAATATTCCATATTCGGCGTTGCCATTGGCCCAGTTCATGCCGAATAGATACCAACTTCTTGAACTCGGACAAATGTTGTTTAGAACTTGTTGATCATGTGCATGAAAATAATATTTGTTGTAAGATAATAACTATTTGCATAAATATTAATATTGACTTGCATTGATATGTGTATGTAAAAGATATCATACATAGCTTGCCGGAGTTGTTTGGCTCCAGAGCTGCATATTGTCATTAAATATTGGCTAGGTCTTCATTCTCTCTCTCTAGAAAAATTTCATGAGTTATTATAGTAATTTATGGTCGTCTTTCGACCGGCTATATATGAAGCTAATTAGGAACTCCACTTGTAAGATGTGTTCTTGGTTAAGGTTACAGCTATTAATATACGTTCGGATTATTCGGCTAGTGTGTTGGCCTAGTAATTGCTTTCCTTCTCCTTGGTTCAATTTACTTTAAGTAATTTACTTCTTGAGATTATGAGAACATGTTGCATTTGACTGATTCACTCTCTTCGGCATTCCTTTTTGCCCAACTAATTTTTGGAGTCTGTATTTAAAGGTTTGAAAGCTCTATTATTGGCCTCATAAACAGCATGTTCGGCACTTCCTAAACTGACCACAAAGCTTGGCGCTGCTCCTTAGTATAGCACTAGCACCTCGGCAAGCCAAGAGGAGTATTGATTGGCACCAACAATTGGGTCAAGCTCGACAAGTACCAAGAGGATGGCCATGGAAATCAAGGTATTGCCAACACAAGTGTTTAAATTAGCCCACTGCTACACGGATTGACAACATTCCTCGGCAAAAATTACACTATTACATTTCTTATTCGGCACAAACATCTGGGACATTCAGCTAACATTATTCGGCTCATTGCACATTATTTTGGCGCTCAGCAATACTGAGAACTCAGGTAATTGCTCGGTAAAGCTCCAAAACTACTTTGGTCATTTATTCGGCTTATATATTCGGCATATCAACAATTGCAAATTCACAACTTATTCGGCACAAACATCTGGGACATTCGACTAACATTATTCGGCTCATTGATTACTCGGCAAGACTACTCGGCCACACACGGTAACATGCTCCATAGCATTGGCCATCATCGGCACAAAACTACAATTATTAACTGTTATTAACTTGCCTACCTCTTCGACAAAAATCCCATGCTTATTATCTTGGTATAGAACTAGCATCTCAGCTTGCCGAAATCAACATCTGAATATACAAGAGGATTCGCGTCAAATCAAGGAGTCCAAACCAACCAACTCGAGCAACCAAGAAGTAACCAAAGTTCACTGGAAACTGCGAAGCAGACCACATTTTCCAAACATTAAAATTTTCAAAGTTGTCAAAATCAAGTTTTGATCATACCAACGTGAAGTACTCATTGAGACGAGTCCAACGCAACAAACCGCATCAAAATCAGAGCTCAAACGAAGCTGTACGGGCCGCTCAAAGTTTGCCCAGAAAATGAGTTCTTCCTCTAAGGAAGACGATCCAGCAAGATATAAAGAAATGATCATGTGCTTCGCGGTTGCATTACACCCTGTTGATTTGAGCCATTAGATCCATTTTGGCTATAATTATGCCATTAGGAGTCTGATCACAGCGATCCAATAATCCTTTCCAACTATCTGACGTATTCTGGGACCATCTGTACAGTCAGAATTTGCAAATTCAGCTCAAAATAAATAAATAAATATATATATATTAAATAAATAAATAAATAAAAATACAAATAAATTGCAAATTTGATTCTGATATCACCAAGCACCCTACTCTGTCTCGGCTTCATTCTGATTTTGCCACGGCACCGAACAGGGGCACGGAATTCGTTTCAAATCATTATCGGCCTACTCGGCAATTTTGGCCCAAGTCAATTTTATTCCTTCCGAATAACAAATCTTATTCAAAAGCAATGGGGCAACTATACGTTGGACAAGAAGCTCAACTTCACTAAATTGGCAACCATTGCCAACCAAGTTCTTAGCAAATCTAATTTCGAAGGAATGCCGACACACCGCGACGCTAAGAAAAATCACCGACCAAACGATTGGCACAATCACTGACCCAAGTGTAAACGGACACCGATGTTTTGACACTAGTTAATCCGTAGTGGATCAACTTTACCCGGCAAGATTATTCGACCATTATTAATTCAACATTATGCATGATCATTATTTGGCCGTGCATCAACTTTATTCGCCTAACATTATTTGGCAAAACATTTGCCCACTGGAACATCAGTCAATTTTCCGCTTTCCAATTGGGGCACATCAGCCGATCATCATCTCGGTACCTTTGATATGCATGCATACTCGGCCAACTTGATACAAACATTGCAACGATGTTTACTTGAGTTACAAACTCCCGCTCCTTTTCACACAGCGCTAAGCAAGCACCCGTTTTGGGGCAATACATCACACACTTGGCAGTCGGCAGTTTGCATATTTTTGTGCGCTGTCATTTTTACCAAAGCCGAATCTTCCCTGCAACATAGGGCAATGGGAATCTACATTCCTTCTGACTAACACCTGGCATTCGAAAGCAATGGGGCAAGTCTACCTTGGACTAAACGTAAACCGCGCAACTCAGCAATTAAATAGTTGGCCCAATATCTACTTGGCAATTCCATACAAGCGGAGCAATATTATTGGTGATTAACACGTCCACCTTATTCGGTACATGATACATTATTCAAAGTCCTTGCCATATTGGCACTTAGTTGCCACTTAAAATCAGCAAAAGTCTCCGAGTACAGCGCAATCTTCGCACTCGGCACAAAGCGCCAATTAGCAAAGGCCTACACCTATGCCCGGGGTTAAAATACCGCGGCCTACACCTACACCCAGAGGTTAGAATACCGTGGCCTACACCCTCACCCGAGGGTTATAATACCGCAGGTCTACACCCTCACCCGGGGGTAATAATACCGTGGTTCATTTTTTGGTTGATATATCTACCTTATTTAATCTATCTTATTTGGTTCAGGCAATCATTTCCGTGCTCGGCATATAGAAATATTTCTAGCTTGGCACGAAAGTCCATATTTGGAAGCAATCTTTGCACTCGACAATATACTACACCCTTGCCCGGGGTTATAATACCGCGGCCTACACCCTTACCTAGGGGTTATAATACCGTGGGCCATCGTTATAGAGATAGTGTTACTCACTCGGTTTTAGGTCACCCCCCTCATCCTATGATCGACATATATACATTTATACATACATTTAAGACATACATACATTTATACATACATTCAAGCATACACGCAGTCATTCATTCATACATTTTATTCATTTATCCAATGTATTCTTTATCAAAAAACCTAACAGTTATTTGAACAGCATAACCTGGGAAGAAAAAAAAAAACTCTCATTCCTTCTACGGGCAATTGCGGGAGCCAGAAAATTATAGGTACTAACTTATTAGGCCTAACCCAAACAAAACCTACAATGGGTCCAACCCAAACAAATATTACACCCCCTATCTATATAAAGGAGGGGCCATCCCAAGTGGAGGTATGTCTCATCTCTCTCTACAAAAACACACACCCCTTCAAATATATACATAGATTATTTCTTGATAAAAAGGACTAACTTCATCATCGGAGTACTCCCGGCCGGCAACCCCGGTTGGGTGGCACCGACTATGTTCCTCATTGCAGATCTACAGGGGTGAAGCTCTTCTCTTCGTTGGATCTCTACAACATCCATGTGAGAGGATATTTCATGGTCTCACAAAAACTATCAACTTAAATAGGTTGGTGTCTAAGGCCAAAACCACCAAACCTATGAGGACTACAACAATACAAGCCTAATATTCAAAGCATGAATGAAGTAAGCATGCTAAAACAGTCATAAAACAGCAAAAATAGTGTTGGAAAATCGATTTGAAAAGCTCAAAAAAGTAAGCAAAGTGAAAGAGAATTGAAGCTAGTAAGCAAGCATAAGAAGGGGTGGCTAACCCCTCCACTTTTTAGACCTCAAAACCACATATTTTATCCTTTTAAAACTCTGAAAATTAGTGGCTAAAAGTTGAGAAAGAAGTGGGAAACACAATGACAAAAGCTTAGAGAACAAGGTTCGAAGAATGATGGTTAACCCCTCCACCTTTGGTAGCTTTAAGTAACAAGTTTCAGCCCATAAAAACAAACCAAAAATAGTATAAAAATAGCAAGAAAAGAGAGGGAAGAAGTAGTGTAAAGAAGGCTAAAGTTATACCTCTTGAAGAAAGGTAACTCTTTAATTCACAAACCAACAAGTGATTACCCACAAGAGCTGAAATTTTAGCTCAAGAGCTGAAATTTTAGCTCAAGAATCTCAGCAACGAGCCTCAAATTTTTGGTTTAGGAAGTGTTGGTATAGTGTATGTGTGTTGCAAGATAGAGAGAGTAAGTGATTGGCAAGTTTGGGAGCTTTGATAATTTTTTCTAACCTAAAATCAAGAGGGGTGGTCAAGTATATATAGAAAAATAGGTGCTTTAGTCGGAAATATCTGTATTGAGCGAGCTAGTGCATTGCATGCACATGGGGGGATAGCTGGCAACAAATATCTGTTTTGCCGGGAAACTTGGCCAATCGACCAGGTAGGGAACGGCTGGCCACCAATTTTTAGCCAGCTGGCCACCTGTTGGCCAGTAGGCCTCTGGGTGGTCAAGCTTGGAAAAGTTAGGTTTTAGCTCAAAGGAGGTGCAAGGTACTAGGCTCTGAAACTCAAAACCGAGGCTCCTTACAGAAGAAATCGAACGTTTGTACATCGTAGTATTCATCATCGAGTGTTCAAAGTGCGGCGCCCAAGTCTTAAGGGCGGTCAAAAATGAGGTGTTTATAGATAATAACTTGTTTTTCTATATATATATATACTTGACCATCCCTTATGGTTTTAGGTTAGAAAAATTTACCAAAGCTCAAAATCTTGCAAAACACACACACACACACTCTCTCTCTCTCTCTCTCTCTCTCTCTCTATCTATTTTACAACACACATACATTACCCAAACACTTCCTACGCCAAAAATTTGAGGCTCCTTGTTGAGGTTCTTGAGCTCAAATTTTAGCTCTTGAGGGTGATCACTTGTTGGTTTGTGAATCAAAGAGTAACCTTTCTTCAAAAGGTATCACTTTTGCCTTCTTTACACTATTTCCTCCCTCTCTTTTCTGGCTATTTTTATACTGTTTTTAGACCATTTTTTATGGGCTGAAACTTGTGACTTAAAGCTACCAAAGATGGAGGGGTTAACCACCCTTTCTTGAACCTTATTCCATAAGCTTTTATCCTTGTGTTTCCCACTTATTTCTCAACTTTTAGCCACTGATTTTCAGAGTTTTAAAAGGCTAAAACATGTGGTTTTGAGGTCCAAAAAGTGGAAGGGTTAGCCACCGCTCCTTAGGCTTGCTTACTAGCTTCAATTCTCTCCCATTTTGTTTACCTTTTTCTAGCTTTCCAAGTTGATTTCAACACTGTTTTTGGTATTTTTAGGACTATTTTAGTGTGTTTATTTTATTTATGCTTTGCATAGTATGCTTGTATTGTTATAGTCCTCATAGGTTTGGTGGTTTAGGCCTTAGACACCAATCTATTGGGGTTAATAGCTTTTATTTTCATAGCTTTCATACATATGTTTACACTTGTAATACTCATCTCTGCAACCTCCCTCATTTCTTGATATTCTTTCTTTTTTTAAAGAGTTGTTTCAAACGAATTGTTGTTTAGGGCGTGCTGCAAAAGAGACCTTCCATGCTTAATGGTTTAATCTCTTCGGAGGTTCATTACCAAGGCATTACATCTCTCTTATACCAAGAACAACTCCTTGTATGACACTTCTCTTCATTAGTGGACATAACTCTCATTTTTGGACTAAAATGATTAAAGAATGGAAAGGTAATTAAAAAGGGCTAATAAAATTAGACTAAAAGAGGCACAAGATAATAAAATTGAGTTGGATTTAATCGGCCATTATATTGAACCCATTGAGTTTTGAATCATTACATACTCTTAGTGATGTTAATGGTTCAAGAATCAATGTTTACCACTTCCCTTGAGGTAACTCCATGATAGGGAGGAAGTTTTGTTGGTCTTTGTTTTCATTCATTGAGCCTTTGTCCCAACGATCCATAGATCATCATGTAACAACCTTGTGACCATTGATAATTTGTGGACAGATTCTACTCATCCCTTGATCAATTTCATGATAGGGAGAGGTAGAGAGGATAAAGATCCCTTGGAAACACTATGTTTTTGCTTTGTTTCCATTCTGTTGCAGCAGGGCAGTACCAAAAATTCGTGGCCGGCCGACCACCCCTTGAATCCGGCCGACCACTTTCCTTAGCCAGCCGGCCACATCTTATTGAGCAAACAGTGCCATTTTCATGGCAGAACAGAGTAGAGGTTGGGGTGAAAACAGATTAATTTTCTGATTGTGGACAAAACAATTCAGGCAGCAGAACATAAGAGTTTTCGGAAGGATGTTCTTAGTCGCACGCGTGGTTCTTTAGCTCTCATTCAATTAGCTTAAATAGCTCTTAGATTAATGTGTTGTAAGTATTGTAATTAATTAGCTTTGAATTTGTAATAGCTTGTTCGTTAATTAGTTAACTTAATTCTAGTATGTAATTAGTAGTGTAGTTAATAATTAGTTAATTTGGACACTTGGACATTCGGACCCTCCTGCGCAAGGGAAAAATTGTAATATTGTGTATGTCTTTCAATCCCCATTTTCTTTCTCCCTTATGTTTACTAACTTATGATGGTTGCCATGTAGTATCATATCCTGGTTTCATATCATTACTATGTGTATTGTATTCATTTTTGCATGCATTGGGTTCGGTTAATCATTCTAACCATATTGTCATTTCCTAAATTACTTGAATACGTGCGCTACCGCATGCTTTGAGTTGAGCCATATGCCATTCTAGTAGTCTAGCCTATTAATCACATGTTGTATGTGTTGCATTAGTCATTTGCATTGTTTAGGATCATGCATTTTTTCTAACTATTTTCTTTCTTTTGGCTCGCCTCGGCTATTTGGGGTAAGCATTTTTTGCTTTAGCATATTGCATGCGTGTGATTGTTGCCATATCAAGCATGTTTACCATGAGGCTAAGTGCTTAGTTGATATATCTCTTGAATACCGGTGGATGAATGTTACGACCCAAACCCGCCCCTATTGGTTTAGCATCATAACCAGCCAGTAGTCCATGATTACCAAAGGCCTGCTTATCAGTAATACAATAAATGGGATTGGCAGAAGCCAATAGTCAATAAAATATTTCGTCCAATGAGCTGTGAAGACTTAAATAAACAAACAATTTATATATCTATATATACACTGAAGTCCATAATACACTTATGTACAAAACAAAACCATAAGCTAGGGAATTAAATGCCAATACCAAACATCAGTATTAACAAAGATCATAAAACATCCTTGTCACTTAAACACATTTCAAAAGGGTGAATTTGAGTCACCCAATAAGCCAGGGCATGAGACAGTTCGGAACCTCGCAGAGAGGCAGAGTGGTTGGCTTGACACAATAGGGTTTGGGTCGGTGCCATTAACTTTGCTCTGATGCTTACCCACCTACATATATATAATAAACTGTGAGCTAAATCCCAGTGAATAACAAATATGTAAAGGGGTTGTGAATGAATGTCCTTTAAGTATTTTTTTTTAAACAGTCAATTGCATTAGTAGATAATTTGTATCAGTATCTCATATTTCATATCATATTAGTCATTTAGAAATCATAGCAGTCATACGTGGTAGATCCAATAGCAGAACAGTACAGTAGGTCTTAAAAGACCGAACAGTCAATTGATGGCCATCTAAACAGTAAACAGTAGTTCCAAACATTGGAACTGATAGAGATCTCTGTAACAATAACAATAACGGTAATAGTAACGGTAGCAGTAACAATCAGTTGTTATGGATGCCACGCGTATAGTTCTCAAAACAAGACAATCATTCATTCAGTAAATAATATCATTTCAGTAAACAGTACAGTAGTATCGATTGGAAAATAATTATATATGAAAATAGCTTTACAACCTTGTTACTCACAATGGGCTCTTTGATATACGTGCTTAGATGCACTAAAATTGAGGCGTCCAACCTAAATAAACAATTCAAGTACAAACACTCAATATACAGTTCAATCAATCAATCAATTGGTTGCTTACTTATTCAATTCCTATTCGTTTTTCACTCATTCGGTTCTAAATTTTCACTTTTGCAGTTCATTTAAATACATGAAATGCAAATGCATATGAAAAACACTTTAAAACTATGCAAACGGAGTCTCGAAAGATAGAAAAATAGAGCGAAAACAAAACCAGGACCAACCTGATTTCCCCACGTGCAAGGACTCTGGTTGCACGTGCGGAACTTCCACCACACGTGCTCCCTGCACATGCAATTTAAGCAGTGTTTAAACTCTAATTGCCCTATTTTCCGCACGTGTGGGACCCTAGGCTGCATGTCCGGAACTTGAAAAACTAGTCCGAAAATTGCCTTCAAGGTTGGAACTCAAACTTTTCAAAGTTTAACTTCAACTCTAAGTATTTCAACTCCAAAGATTCTTAAAATAACTTTGAACTTGTAGAACTCTACAACCATATACAAATTATAGCTCTTCAAAACAAAATCCAATTCCAATTTAAGGAGTCAAAATACTTAAGTTTATATCAAAATCATGAACATGTATTTGAGAGTACAAAGCTAAATTTTCTAGAAATATTCTTTAAGCCATGCAAGAAAACTTAAAAATACGGACATGAATTTCCAACTTCAAACACAATTACAACTTCGAAAAGAAACCCAATTTGCCAATTGAAAGCTCAAAACTTCAATCAAATTGTAGAAACATAAAATATATAGTTAGAAGCTTCAACTTAAAAATCCATGAGGAAATTCTTTTGAAATCCTTAGGAGCCATAGAAATCATATAAGAAAATAAGTGTTTAAACAAGAATTTCATGAAATGAAACCATGCATGTCAAAATATTGAACTAAATTCTTCAAATCTACCATGCATGTACATAATATCCTTATCTTGTTCATTCATATAGTCTACTTCATTTTACACCATAAAAACACCAATTAAGCTTGATTCCTTCTTAATTAAACTTAAATTCCATAAATTCATAAGTGTAACATCTCAATTTCAAGAAATTAGAACAGAATTCTTACCTTAGAGGGTTGATTTGTGAATAGCAAGCCTAATTTCCCTTAATTCTTTTATTTCTCCTCTTTTCCTTCTTGAATTCCCTCCTTGGAAGTCTTTTTCTGTGTGTGTGTGTGTGGCTCAACAATGCCCATTACCTCTCATATTTCTTATTAAATGGGTGAGTAGAAAAAGAAGTCTTATTCTATATACTTAAGTAAATTTTTTGGCTAATTAATTACTTGAATTAAATTATAACAAATTCACTTTAATTAAATTAATTCTCAACATATTATGATCTCAATTACACTAAATTTAACTCCACTAACGTGAATTAGGCTCTAATTATCCATCTCTAAACGTAATACAAGTAATGAGAGCCAAACATGACTTTACAAATCAGTCGAAATCAATTTTTAATTAAACTTCCCAAATGATTCTAAGAATTCCAATTAACATATCCATGTACTCCAATCCAATTTCTGAACCCATTTTGGCCGTCAATTTCAGTTTTAAAGTCGTATTCTCAACAGATAATTTCCCAATTTGGATAGATATATACAAATTAAATCATATAATCTGCAATTAACAAATGGGTAATCCAGATAATTATGATTTGCATTTTTGGGATGTTACAATGAAGGCTTTTTCACTTAAATTGCTATGATTTGATTAAATGTATTTATGAGATCACTTTTTCAAGTGACACATATTCAAAACCCTTTCCAAATAAACATGAAATCAAAACAGTCCTAATTTTGTGAAATTAGTCTATACTTGTGTGCATCACATAGTAAAGATAGCATATTAATCAGAACAAGAGCATATACTGTACATAAGATTCACATTATGAATAGTAGATACCGATCTTTGATCGGGTGAGTGGGATGCTCAATTCATGACCATCCCTTCTCATACCTAAGTTTCCAGAGCCGAGACACTTTGGTTATGACGGATACGTGGCCTTTGGCACGAGTTATGAGTTTCCTAAATTTCTCAAAAATATTTAGGTGACGACTCTGAAATTTGGCAAATGCAGTCCATTTTTGGCATTTTTGATTAAAAATTGATTTTTTGAAAGGTTTGTCAGATTTGGACTCTTTTGTGTTTATATATTTCACATTGCGCTTATGAAATCAGATTCAGAACCACGGGAGTCCAAACTATAGGGCTATTGTATCTGAGGAGACTAAACCTCTTTGAGGAACACGAAAAGCAAAGCTACAGTTTTTGGTGATTCTATTGCGGACATTAGAGAATTTGATTTGAACTTCATGATGTGAAATTTTATTTACAGATATATATTCTTTGCATTGCATCTGAATTGTTACTCTAAATGTGTTTTCCATCTGCTATTCCTGGACAGTTTGTCGGAGGCTTACCTAAAAAAGCTTGCCAAAAGGCTGACCAGTCGTGGGCTCTGCCATGTTGGAAACACAACCCTCGAATCTAGATTACCGCTGTACCACTTGATCCTCCTTTCACTTCTCGGTGTTAGGTGTGAGAGGTATATTAGGTAGTCTTACCAAGGTACCCTTTTGACCATTCGGCCTAGCTGTATATAGTAAAGCCATAGTGACTGTTCCAAACTAGGATAGGATGCTCACCCATATGCAAGATTGTGTGAAACTACTTGCTTGAAGTAGTGAAACCCTAGATCATGTCAAAATCTAGGATAGGGTAACCCTACACCCCTTATAGGGGTATTTTGGCTCTCTTTAACTGGTATGTGCTTTATAGTGAAATTGTACAAGAATGTTCATATCAGTGGCACAGTTGGTATCTGTTTTGGGGTAGAGTTCAGCAGGGAGTACAATCCTACGGCTTTGATCTTGTCTGTGTTGATAACATTTGAGTTGAGGTGCTCTCTGATTTCTGATTACTGTTTTCTTTCTTTATTTCTTTTTGTTAGGTATTAGAAAGTTCTGATATCCCCCAAGTACTTTGGATTCGTGTCGGAAGACTTTGCAAAGTCGGAGATCTTATTTGGGGACAGCCTATGTTTGCCCCATTGTCACCAGTTACAAGGCGAAGGAGGATTAGACAAACTTCACTAGTTCAGTTCTTGTAGCAATCACCTCTCAGCTCACTTATACCTAGTCCACCTCAAGAACAATCATCTACTCGAGGAATGGCACAATACCCTTCATCAGATTTGGAGGACATGATAATTCGTCTACAGCAGTAAGTTGACTTACTCCAACAAGATATGACCCACCAAGCCGAGGTCACAACTAGGTTACAGTAACAACAATAGCAGCTAGCTGTGGCTTCTGCATTACGTGTACCTATCGCGGCTATTCCTATGTCCGGTACCACTGCCAATGCTACTACGACGCAAGATCTACAGGCGAGGGTGTTCCGGCTTTTCCTGTCCAGGTAGATCCCATCCCAGCACAGACATCTAGAGCCCCAGTTTACCAAGTTGAGGCACCATTTGAATTCGAGGTTGACCCGACTGCTCTCAAACTCAACAAGCTGGAAAAACTGGTCAAGAAAGTACAAGGGGTTAACTCCATTCCAGATATAGAGGATGGGCACACTGAATCTGCAGTCACTTTGCCAAAGCATTTCAAAATGCCGTATATTGACCACTTTGATGGCGCTGGAAACCCAATGGTACATCTATGGCTATTTTCAGATATCTTACGACCAATGGGTTTGACTAGACTGTAGAAGTTATCCTTCTTTGGCCAAACTATGTCGGGTATAGCTGTCATCTAGTACACTAAGTTGGAAGATTCTATGAAGCAGAACCAGAAGGAATTGGCTGAGTCCTTCATTGTTCAATACTCCTACAATGCGCAGATCGAGGTCACTGCTCTTGATCTTGAAGCAATGCGTTAAGAGCCAAATGAGGGCTTCTCTGAGTTTGTAACTAGGTAGAGGGCCAAGGCGTCCATGATGACCACTCGACCTTCAGAGAATGACCAAATCAGAATGGTTGTCCAGAACCTGCATGGCAAGCTGTTGTAAAAAATTATTGTCCTCCCCTTATTTACATTCAAAGAACTTCATGAGATGGGGGTCCAAATTGAAGAGGCCATGAAGCAGGGGATTATCATTGATGACAAAGAGCTGGCCAAGAGGCCGTTTGTTCACAGTTCCAATGTTACCGGGGGTAGCACAACTGCGAGGCTATCAGAAGTGAGCGTTGTCACCATAACCAAAAATGTCAACCTCTTTGCCGACATGGGCCCATAAACTTCTAACCCTACCTGACCTTCGGGTAAAACTTTCAACCAATTCTATATGACCCTATGCAAAGCCATGCAGGTGCTAATCAAGAAGAGGAACCTAAAACCTCTAGAACCTTGCCCACTTCCGGACCCTTTTCTACCCAAGCACAATCCCACAAAATACTGCGCTTTCCATCAACAGCATGGTCATGAAACCGACTAGTGTTTCTGCTTGCGTCATGAGATTCAAGATCTCATCGCCAACAAGGTCATTGCTTTACCCCAGAAACCAAAAGTAACCACCAACCCACTCCCTGCCCATAACCAAGTCCTCTCCATCCAGAAACATCCACCTCATCTATACATTGCCACCCACCTTTGACCTAAGTGTCTATATCACCCCCTCCTACCTGCCAAAGCTGATAGTGTTTATTCCTGATAGCACAGACTTGTGCAAGATGAACATATCCAACCCACAACTTGAGCCTTACAAATCAATGGTGACAACGCCTGTAAAAAAAGAGATGTTGGCCTCAGAGGGAGGTACTGATCTGTTGTCGGAAAGTCCCAGAGACTTATTTGAGGGGAATTATGACCCGAGCTATTACATTGTTCATGCTGCTCAACCCCGGCTTGAGGTAGTACTACCGGCCTTAGTGGACATTAATGTGGTTAGGGAGGATGGCTTGAGCTAGGGATTGGATGATTTTGTGGACCTTGAAAAAGATTTGGACAACCCACAATTCTTCAATGAATTGGATCGAGGAAATGTGTAGATTGATTGGTTTGATCTGAACAGGTCAACTGATAATGCCGAATGGCTGAGTGATGAATCTGACAAGGAAGAAGAAACTGTAGTTAAACCGAAAGGAGAGCAAGTCGGGATATTTGTGGTAGCCGAGAAGATTGTAGAGAAAAGGAAACTGCCAGAGGATACTTGTGTGGGAAAACTAACCCAAGAATTGGGTGTTGTGGAAACTACAGATACTGAACAGGAAGTTGCACTGAGGCAGTTTGAAACAAAGAGAATTAAAGACAGCTAGAAAACCGCAACAACTTATCGCCCTGAGGGGGACACTTATACTGTAAGGGTGATCCAAGTTGAGCCAAACAACTGTCTGTCGGCAACTGATGGTGAGTGGTGGAAAGATAGTGATTTACATCTTGCCCATATCGGTGAAGACTAGGGAGATCACATCCCGAAAAATACATAGTATTTTGAAGAAATACGCTATCTCACTAGAAGTGGACAGTATTTCAAACCCCCACACCTGGATCTGGCAGAACCATCAGGAAAGGACTGGGAGGTTGAGAAGGAGAAGGAAAAGAAGCTGGAAAAGGAGCTGGTTCTGAAGCAACTTAAAAAGATCCAAGCTGATATATCCATTTGGTGCCTTCTCATGGCTTCGCGCGTACACCGACAAACGATATTATCGGCAATGGATAAGGCTAAATTGTCCATTGAGACTACGCCAGAGCAGTTTGTGGGCCTGATTTTCCCAAGTAGCACCAAGCCAATACTCATGTTCTCCGATAAAGAGTTACCACTGGAAGGGTCAGCTCACAACAAACCATTGTACATATCTGTTGAGTGCAGAGAGAAGTGAATGCTAGTGATTTTAGTGGACACTGGCTCTGCTATTAATGCACGTCCTTCTCGCACTGCCTATGCGATAGGCCTGAGACTGACAGATTTCGTCCCCACAGCCTAGATGATTCAGGCATATGGCAACACGAGTAGAAAAGTCATGGGGACAGTGAACGTGCAGGTCAAAGTGGGCTCGTCCGAGCATGAGATTGAGTTCCATGTACTAGATGTGCCAGCTACCTTTAACCTACTTCTAGAAAGGCCCTGGTTACATCACATGAAAGTTGTGTCCTCCATCCTCTATCAAATGCTGAAATACCCTCATAAGGGAGGAGTAGCAACCGTTTTTGGAAACTCATCCATACATCCACCGCCAAAGGTAACTACACCATTGCTAGAGATCGATCACGGCGATGAAGATGTATTTCTCTCTAGATTCACTTTGGCGGAAGCCTGAGTAATGCTGACAATCTTGGCCGTGGACAAAGGCATGTATGTCAGTACTCAGTCCATCTATTTCATGAACAAGTTGCGGCATGTTCTAGGAATGAAGCCCTGGAGGAGTGAGAGGAAAGGGGTTACGGTATTAGCTGAAGTGCCACATAATCCACATGCCTTTGGGTTGGGCTCTGTGCCCACCAAAGGAGACTGGATAAGAAATGAAAGATAGAACCAAGGCCAAAAGAGCCGGGAAACACTATGAATTGGTCTATAGGCCAATCTGGGGGACACTGAATGGGCGTTTTATCAGAGAAGGCAAAGTTTTCCCCTTCTGTGGCATTCCTGAGTCTTAGGTGGATTCCTTGACGAAGAAGTGTGTCCCTAGATTTGAGATCTTCTTTGACCACTAGCTGCAAGATAGTGATAAAGAAAGGGCTAAACCAAGCATCAACGTTGGCTAGAGCAAAGAGGATGACTCAGACAACAGTAAGGCTGGAGTAGGGGCAAAACTGGCCGATCTCCTGACAGATCCCACGACCAATACAGAGAACTTGGGGGATACTTTTACTATTTCTATGATCCGAGAGGAATTGGTTGTAGACTTCACTAGTTGCATTCTGGATGCAACACCTCACTTGGTAGTTGGAGAAGGGTTTTCTTTCCAATTCTGAATCAGATGATAAGCCAAAATTTGATTCCACCAAGTCTATTGGGTCGGAATTAGATTTGAGTCAGTCCGAGGAGTTTGAGTCTAGCATTTCTGGTAGTGGTAACCTGGATGCCAAGGTTTTGTCTAGGTTCTCTTTTTCTTTCTCTTTCGAGTCTGTTGTAACTGAAGAGTCTAAACTTATGAATAAAAATGCTATAGATTCCGTTTACTACTCTGTGCTGTTGATTTATTGCATTGACTAAGATTTTCAAAATTTTAATGAAAATGATAAAGAAGAAATTCCTCAAGCTTTGAAAAACTTGACTAACCAAGAGGAGGAGAGGCATGCTAAGCCCTGCATATATGAAATCATTGCAATTAATGTAGGTGCTAAGAAGGATCCTCGTTGGGTCTAGATTGGGTTCACGTTGTCCTCAGAGGAATGCAAGTGTTTAATCGCTTTATTAAAAGATATCAAAGATGTTTTCGTGTGGTCCTACGAAGACATGCTTGGAATCAATTTTGAGATTGTACAGCACTGGATCCTTACCCGAGGCCTGACCTGTCAAGCAAAAACTACGTAGAATCTGTCCGAATTTGGCGTTGAAGATTAAAGAGGAGGTCACCAAGCAGATTGATGTGGGTTTCTTAATGGTGTCTGAGTACCCAACTTGGTTAGCTAATATCGTTCTGGTTCCAAAGAAGGATAGCAGAATCAGAGTTTGTGTCGACTTCCGAGATCTGAACAGAGCTAGTCCGAAAGATGACTTTCCATTGCCGTATATCGATGAGTTGGTAGACTTCACCGCAAGCCATGCATTGCTATTGTTCATGGATGGGTTTGCCGAGTATAATTAGATCTTAATGGCACCAGAAGACAGAGAGAGGACTGTATTCACCATACCATGGGTTAGCTACTACTATAGAGTTATGCTTTTTGGGTTAAAAAATGTCGAGGCTACATATCAGAGGGTTGTAACCACAATCTTACACGATATAATCCATAAAGAAGTTGAGATGTATGTGGACGATATGATTGTCAAGTCTAAGGAGTAAGAAGGCCACTACACTGCACGAGAAAAATTCTTTGAATAGATCAGGAAGTACAGACTGAGGTTGAATCCACAGAAATGCACCTTGGGGGTGACTGCAGGGAAAATGTTGGGATTTCTGATTACGCAGAGGGGAATTGAAGTAGATCCGTCTAAAATTAAGGCCATCTTAAAAATTCCACCATCGAGGATTGAAAAGGAGGTGCGCGGCTTTCTAGGGAAACTGAAATCCATAAGACGGTTTATCTCAAAATTAACCTTGACTTATAAACCACTATTTGGTCTCCTGAAGAAAGGAAAGAGGTTCCAATGGGATGATCGATGTCAGTTCGCTTTCGAACAGGTTAAGTAGTACCTACAGAATCCACATGTATTGTTGCCACCAAGTTGTGAAAGCCACTGATCTTGTATTTGTTAGTGACAGATTCAACCATGGGGTGCATGCTAGTTCAAGAATCAGAAGCCAAAGTGGAGAAGGCTATCTACTATCTAAGTAAGAAGATGCTAGATTACGAGACCTGTTACACTCGTCTAGAGAAAGCTTGCTTAGCTTTGGTTTGGGCAACTAAGAAGTTGAGACACTACTTGTTAGCTCACTTCGTAATTTTGGTTTCAAGATTAGATCCCATCAAATATCTCTTTGAGAAACCGGCGCTTATGAGTAGGCTAGCGCATTGGTTGCTTCTCTTTTTCAAGTTTGACCTCAAGTACGTCACTAGCAAGTTTATCAAAGGGCGAGCCGTAGCAGAATTTCTGGCAGACCACCCAGTGTAAGGAGATGAAGCAGTAGAGTACATATTGTCGGATAAGGAGATTCTGCAGGTTGAAGAGCAGACATGGACAATGTACTTTGATGAAGCATCTAATCAGTATAGTTATGGGATAAGAATGTTGCTGATAGCGCCCGATGATTCCCATATACCCCTAGCTTTCAAAGTCCAATTCAAAGTGTCCAATAATGAAGCAGAATAGGGGTAATATGGTTGGACATCATCGGAGACTCGAACTTGGTTGTTTCTCAAGCTAACAAAGATTGGAAGGTCAAGGAAGAGAAAATGAAGGTTTATCATCACACTCTGGACATTTTGATTTCGAGGTTTCAAAAACTGACATTTACACATCTGCTAAGAGAGAATAACTGGTTTGCTGATGCATTAACAACTCTATCTTCCATGGTAGACATCCAGCTTGGGGTGAAGATGCGTCCAATCATTATTGAACAGAAGTATATGCCTGCTTATGAGACCATTGTCGTGATAGATGATGTTCAAGACAAGAACCCCAAGTATTACGACATTTGGAATTTTTTGGAAAAGGATACGTATCCACCAGGGGCAAATGCTAAGGATAAACGGGGAATACAGCATCTGGCCATCCAATTCATCATCTACGGGGACAAGTTATACAAAAGAGGTCATCTAGAAATGCATAAGCTCTACGTTGAAGAAGAGGAGTCGAAGCGTCTCATGGAGGCCATACACCGAGAAGAGTGTGGAGCACACATAATTGGTGTGATACTGGATAGGAAGATCCTCAGGCAAGGCTATTATTGGTCAACTATAGAGGAGGATTGTATCAACCTTGTTCGGTGATGCCACAAATGTCAAATTCATACTAATCGCATGAACATATCCCCGTTAAAGCTGTCTTTCTCAGTTTGGGGAACTGATGTTGTCGATGTAGTCTCGCCAAAGGGCTCAAATGGACATGAATTCATCTTGGTGGCGATCGACTATTTTACCATGTGGGTGGAAGCTCAGTCTTGTTCTATATTGAAGGCATCACATGTGGCCAAGTTCATCAGAAACAACATCATTTGCAGGTATGGGATACCAAATGAGATCATCTTATACAACAACTCACACTTCAAGAAAGAGGTGGTGAATTTGCTCAAGAAATACAACGTGGCTTTTCATAAGTCATCAACATACAGACCACAGACCAACGGAGCTATTGAGGTCGCTAACAAGAATGTCCAGAACATCCTGCGGAAGATGGTGGAAACTTACAAAGACTAGCCTGATAAATTGCCTTTTGCACATCAATTCGAAAATTTACAGGGGCAACCCTCTATTCTCTAGTGTACGAGATGGAAGCTATTCTGCCGATTGGGATTGAAGTACCATAGCTACGGATTATGGCTGAGTGCCACATAGCGGATGTGGATTGGCAACAGAGCAGGTTCAACGAATTGATGTTTTTTGACGAGAGAAGGCTGAAGGCATTGTATCATATCCAAGGATAATAGCACAAAATTGCCAGGGCCTTCAACAAGAAAGTCAAGTCCAAAAACCTCAAGGAAGGAGATATGGTGCTAAAAGATAATTGAGCTCTCATCCATGACCTTAGGTGCAAGTTCAAACCCAATTGGACTGGTCCTTACATCATCAAATCTATTTGGTTGGGAGAGCGATTATCCATATGGATTTAGATGGCTTGAGTTCTCGCAACCAATCAACATGGACAAGCTGAAGAAGTACTATCCCTGAGAGGCTCGCTAGGCCAAAAATCTGAAAGGGCGACCTAGGCAAAAGTTAGAGCATGAAAAGTTAGAAATAAGAAAAACCGAGCTCGCAAGGTTGAAAACTCGAAAGGGCGGCTTGGTAAAAGTCAGAGTGCAAAAGGAGAGAGTTAATACTCGAGCAAACCTTAACCGAACTACGCAAGGCTTGATTTTTATCTTTGGGATACGTAGGCAACTTCATCCCGAAGTTTAACCACAACCATTCCCAACTCAACTGTCCTGTCCATTTGTTGATCAGTCTATATTTTTCCATCATCTGTTAGTTTGGTTGTGTTCCCTCCATTTGGCAGAAAGAACAGTTGTAAGATAGAGCAGTGATCATGAATGCAGTTATGGGCAGTTATGATCTTGTGATTCGGGGTTATACATCTTAAGGATTGATTCCATGTGTATTAAGTAGTGACTGTTTTTGAAAATTGTTTTTGAAAAGTTTTAATGAGTTGATTTTCTCAAACTTTTACCTTTTACAACACAGACCATTAATTTTGACCAAAAAGGAAAGTTTTTAGTGCTCACAAACTTTAATTCCATGATTTCAATACAAGTACATTCTCCAACTCCCTGATTAAATCAAACTTGCTTTTACATCACAAAACTTGAAAAGAAAAGTCAAAGTAATAAACTAGGGTATAGATAAGTCAGGTGCGAGTCTTCTGCCTTTTGCTCGCACTAGCGAAAGCCTCCACAGCCAAAGATGGCCTAACCTGTGTCTCATCCTCAAACCATGCCTAGCACTCGCCAAAAAGGGCATAACTGGAGCTAGTGGCAAGGGTCAAAAGCTCTTTCGTCCTCCAAGCAACGAGGTATCGAGCCAAGTGTGTAGCACAAACTAGAAATAGAGCAGGGTATTCCACCCCCCATCTGGATGGGTCTGATCACGTCCAAACTAGGGTCTAAACTGGAATGGAAAATAAAATACACAGTGCGTGAGGCCAATCAACTGTATAGCCAGTTGTTGGGACATATTGTTGCTCATCTCAGTCAGGTTAAGCCAAGGGCAATGCTAAACGATGTCATCCACAGATCTACTGCACATCTAGTTGCACCGCAAGCCCTCTATGGGAAAGTCCACTAGCCATGGACGAAAGAAGTAAGATCTAGCTGAATACCCAACGCAAGAATCTACGACCTTCAACTTATCCATCAGCCACACCTAGGAAGGGATGAAAAAAAAGAGAAATTAAAGAATAGAGAGATGTATGTTAAGAGGAAAAAGTAAGAAAAAGGTTTTTGAGAGAAAATAGGGGGTGAGTGCTAAGTGATGTGAGGAATTATAAATGAGAAAGATTGGGAAATAATACCTGGAGAAGCACTGGACTCCCTGCAAATCGAGTAGTCTCTCATTGATGGAAAGAATCTAAACCCATCAGAGTCTTGGCTAATACCAAACCTATGTAGCTCTTCCCCTCCTTGAGACATTAAGCCACTTTGATCAATTTAATACTAGCACCATTGCAACTAGGGGCAAGAAGGAAGTGTGCAAGTAAACATAAGCAGAGGGCATGTTGATAATAACCTCACCAGAGAAGATCACCTTTGTCCTCAATGTCGGAAAATTGATTAATCAAGCCGAGTATATCTAACTCCCCGTTGTGAGCCAAGGACCAAGCCTCGTGTAAAGTAAGCCCACACATCCGTTTAAGAGCCTATGCATGGCCAAAATGGGGTTGAGGCATGATCTCCCCATCATGTCGAGACTCCATTAATGCTTGAAACTCTTCGAGAGTTGGACACATTTCTTATGCTCCGAAGTGAAACACGTGTGTAATCAGGTTCCAACACCAAGATACAACATGAAGGAACGGGGAAAAACAAAACAAAAAAAGAAGTACGGCTCAACGGAAAAAGTGTGTTTATACCAAAACTGCAAAAATTTACCTTTTCCGTGCCATCCAAAGTGGCCGTCTAATCCTTGAGCCTCTCAGCAAGAAATATCTCCATCTTTAAGAAAAACTACAGAAGAGATGGTGTTCTGCCAAAGGAATGAGCAAGAGAAGACTTTTATAGAGGATAAGGTTGTGTGAGTGGTTGATAGTTGTTGCCAGCTGTCCAGCCACATGCCTTGGCTGGCCAGCCACATTTCTCAGACAGTCGTCCATTTAAGTGGCCAGCTGACCAAGTTTGTTGGCCAAGCAAATTGGCAACAGTGTTATGTTGGGTCGCTCTTTGTTTTTTAGTCTTGTTTTGAGTCTTTTGGTTTTAGCAAGTGTTATTAATTGGGTTTAGGTTGTTTTTACTTTGTTTTTTCATTTATTGAGCTATATTTTGCATTTTGGTCAGTTGAAGGCTCAATATCCAATTACAAACATCAGTCAAAATACAAGCATTTTTAGTTTCAAGTTCAGTTCCAATTTTATGCAAGTGTGGTGCCATGCTCGAGATGTTGTGCAAAATAAAACTCTTTTTATAAAACTACAGGGTTTTACCCCGATCATAGTTTTTACAAAAGCGAAAATACAAGAGTTTAAATACAAAAGTAAAGTCCTATTTGAAGCTATACAAGTGCTAAACTACCAAAACAAAAGAAAAAGAGCAAAAGAATACAAAATCAGAACCAGACTCGAGAGGCCCTCTTCGTTCTCTTCTGCGGAAGGGACTCAGGGGCACTATCTCCATCAGCTTTGCTATCGTCAGAGGAGTGAGACTCTGAGTGGTCATCATCCTCGCCACTCCTTGACCCAAAGCCAGTCTCGGCATCCTCTCCATTTCTCGATCCAGAGCCAACCTCATCATCCTCACTCTCAGACTCGGAGTGCTCGCTCATTGTCTCCTCACTACTGATGGTCTCGGCGACGCCTCCGCTCAGAATCGGCTCCAAGGAGAAGGAAGTCTCCTCTAGCTTGGACTCTTTGCTCCAGCCCCGGGCGCATCCACCCCTACCTTGGCCTTTACTCTCACCCCTTCTGTGGGCCAAGGCCTGTCTAACTCTCCTCCCCGCAACCAAAGGAGGCGCCGTTGGTGCTGTAGGTGCAAGTGGAGCCTAAAAATAAGAAGTAGAGTATCAGTGCAGTGTTAAGGTAGAATTAGTATGAGTATGTGCAAATCAGAACAACATCAATATAGATTCAACATGAGTATGGCAAATCAGTACAGTGTGGTGCAGAATAGTATGAGTGTGATAAAAAGAAAACCAAAGCAGTTAGATGAATGAGAAAGGTAGAATACCTGGTAACCATGGAGAGTCAGCAATGTCACCCTCCTCCGTACCATCTGAACCAGAGAGACGACCAACCTGAGGAGCCCATTTACGTACTCCAAAGGCACCTACAAGTGAGTTTGAACATTAGTATATAGAAAAATGAAGTATGAAATGAAAACTACAAGGCAAAGTGCATACCTACTGCACGTCAGGGTCCCTGATGTACCTGTGCTCCTCCTCCAGCGGCTTGACAAGAATTTGATAGGCTGTCCCACTCGACTGCCAGCATAGGATCGTAGTCAAAATCACTGGTAGACTGGCTACATGCACAGCAGGGGGAACTCCACTACCATCAGCCTCGGCCTCACAAGCAACACCTCCTGCATGAGCTTTGGATAAGGGTGGCATGAGATAGGTCAGGATGAAGGCTGCATCGTCTCCAACCCCTCAAAATAGGTCGGCATTTTATCCTGCCATATACTGCACGATGGGCTCAACTGGGAGACTATTGGCTATTCGTATAAATGGTGGAGGCAGAGCAGGGACAACGGGATCCGGCGACCCCAGGGTTTGGTGGACAAATCTCTCTCCAAGATACGAAGTCCTGCAAAAAGGACTCTCGAGCAGGATCTGCATTTGAGAGGTGTCCCAGGACCTGGCATAATCATCCCTCGTACCGATCGCCATCACTGCCCATGGCTGCCATGTGATCAGCAAAATAGAGACCACACAGTTGTTAGTTGTCGTCAGTTGACAAAGTGTGGATCAAAGTAGTGTGATGGAATGGAATGGGTAAGAGTTTCAGATTACCTCATATGCTGTCACTTTGTCAAAGAAGCGGCGGTAGTAGGCGGAGGTGGTATTGTCAAAACACCAAGGATGACACCGTCTATCGTACTGTCGAGAATAGGGCACAACAGCCTCTACCTGATCCCTCAGTACAAGGGCAAGGGCAGGAAAGTATGCGTACACCCAGAGCTGTAGGGAAAGATCAGTTTGTGAGTCAACAAGCAGAAAAATAGAAGTAAAGATAGAAAGTGCAAAGTAGAAAGCACAATGTATAAACAGAGATAAAGATAGAATGTGTAAAGTAGAAAGCACAATGTACGAATAGAAATTGAAAATAAAAGTGTAGTGTGTACCTCCCAAGCTCTCCAGTAGACCCCAACCTTGTTCCCCTTTTTGCAGGAACTGTAGCTCTTGTAGCCATAAAAGAGTGGCGAGGCCAGCACCATCCCAATCGTAGAATCGAACTCGGGCAGTACCACCAAGGCGCTCAGCACGTATAGGCCTACGATATTCCACCTGTTCACAAACAAGGTGGCACCAAGGAGGTATATCAAGAAGCCTCTAGTCTACTGCTCAACCTCATCCTGGGTCTCTGGATGGCTTTTGTGGAAGTGCTCATAAAACCAGTTGTTCTAACCATGGTCGGCCTGTCCAAAGGAGGCGTGTGCCGAGCAAATGAATCTAGCGGCCTCCCGCTGGCCTATGTCAAGGTCGAAAAGGATCAGATCACCCCTAGTCTTAAGCTAGTAATCATCAAGAAGTTGTAGGGAGTCATCGTCATCTCCCCTGTGGAGGAGAAGTGGAAGGAGTTGGTGGTGTCCCACCAGCTTTCCACCAAAGACCCTAGTAAGGCCCAACTAGCCATCAGTCATGTGAGCCCTGAGCAAAATAGGCTGAAGCCTACCTCATTAACTAACTCTCGGACCCGAGCAGGGAGCTCCTGGTACCAATCCTTCGTTGTCACGGCCCCGTATCCTCTCTAGAAGAGAGCGTCACCCTGTGTTGAAAAGGAAAAAAGAGTATGAGGTGTATAACAGAATGAAAGGCAGTAATGAAATGGAAAAACAAGCAAAGTGCACGAAAGTAAAGTTTTTACCTCTGCGGTGTCATGAGAAAGATGGGAGGTCTGCTCCCTCAACTAAAAACCCTCAGGTATCCCCCAAGCGAAGTCCTCAAAGCACAACATGCCATCGGGGCCATCGCATGTGTCCGTGGATGGTAAGGGGCCGGGTCGAATGGCCTCACCCTCAGCGGAAGTAACTCAGGCTCAGGCCTTGGGGGGTAGATCTCCTCTGCCTCAATGTCAGTAGTGATGTCCTTTGTTGCCCTACCAGCCTCATCAGCTATAGGCTCCTCAACCTCGACTATAGGTGGAAGTATCGGTACCTCAAAAGGGGCACCGTCATGAGGAATGTCGTCCGCCATGAGCAATGTAGTATGTGGTGAGTGAAAACAAGATAAAATAAGGGAAAATAGATAAAAAAACCCAAAAAGTCAAACCCTAGGAGAGAGAAAAAGTCAAAACTTGGGAAAAGTGTGGAAACCAAGGAAAATATGTAATAAATGAGCCCAAAACAATGAGAACCCACAAAACTCAACCAAAACAAATTTCAATCAGTTCAAAACATAGAGGACCACAATTGTTTTGCAAATAAAGTTTGCATGGGGGGTGGGTAATGCGAGTAAAGCACAAATCTAGAGAGAAAGAACACCTAGAGAGAGAGAGAGAGAGAGAGAGAGAGAGAGAGACGATTTTCGGATGTTTGGGGGTGAAGAAATGAGGCTTAAGTGTTGTTTTAAAGAAGCCACAGGCCGGAAGGTCAAAATTGGCCCCGAAATCAATCGGGTGCTCGGTCGGCCAATTAAGTGGCTGGTCGTCCCTATTTTTTGGCTGGCCAATCCAACTTCTGGTCCAAAGTTGATTTTTGCTGCGCTCTTGCCCAATCTGTGTATGGGAGGTCCTGTTGTCATCTTGAGAAGGAGGATTGAAGTGTTTGAAGTTGTTTCGGATTCTAAAGATCCCAAGGTCATGTTCCGGTTACGCCGTTTCAAGTCCTACTGTTTCTCCAATGCATGAATATGCCCCAATCTCTAGTCAAAATAAGTTGTATCCGTCATAAGCATTTGAGGACCTCTGGACTGTAAGTCAGAGAGTGAAAGCTGAGGTATCTTCTAGAACAACACCGCTTTCCTTCACTTTTTATTATTATTTTAGCATTGTTTTTATTCGGTTTATCACACATTGCATCCATTGCATTCTTTTGCATCATGTGTTACCTTGTACCATCTATCCTGTCACGCTGATGGTGCGCTTAGGATCATTGTCCCTCATTCGTTTCTCGGAATGCGAGAACTACGCTCTGAGGATTCTCCTTTTCTTAGGACGTGTGAAACATGTTCCCGTGCAGTTTTCTCTCCTCGAGATGTGTGAGACGTAATCTTAGGAGATCTCTTTCTTGGGATATGTGATGGCATATCCTTGTGCACGGTAGGGTGTTTCCTGCCAGCTTTCGATAACACCACTTTTGTGCATCTTTTCTGTTGCATTGCTTGGAACATGCATTGCATCATACTTCATATCAACTTCAACAATGATGTTGCATCCGTATGTATCATGCTTTCCATTTCACTGTGTTTCTCCTTATCACATGAGTACAATTTGGCTTGCACCCTCTACCCTTTCTCCGGGAAGCATAGTTTGGCTAGCACCCTTTTCTCTTATCGCGTGAGTGCGATTTGGCATGCACCCTCCACCTTTTCTATGCGAAGCGTGGTTTGGAATGGATGTTTTTCCCTATCTGCGTGAAGTGTAGTTTGGTGTAGACCCGACTTTCTTCCCGCGCCCCCTTTTCGAAGAAGGTGCGAATTGGTCTTACTACAGTTCGGACTAGTATCACGGTTCTGAATCTAATCTCACAAAGTGCAATGTGAGACTGATAAACACCAAAGAGTCCAAATCTAGCAATTGGTTTTGGAAAATCAATTTTGAATGAAAAAGAGCGAAACATGAACTGCTTTGCTAGATTACAGAGTCGCCACCTAAATATTTTATTTTTGAGAAATTTAGGAAACCCTGACTCATGCCAAAGGCCACATGTCCGTCATCACCAAAGTTGCCTCGGCTCAGGAACTTGGGTACGAGAGGGGAAGGTCTTGAAATGAGCACCCTCGCTCGCCCGATCAAAGGATCGGCCTCTACTAACATGATATGTTGTTTGATAAACACATGTATTCTTATTCCGGTTATTAGCTAACTTTACTATGTGATGCGCACATCATACAAGTATAGACTCAATCTTGAGAATTGGAACAAAACAACTCATGTTTGTTTTTGAAAATGGTTTGAAAGTGCTACTCGCAAGTAGGCTAAAGCGCGGATTTGCCACCCTCAAGTGGGCTTTAGAAAACATGATTTTGCCACTTCGTAAAGCTTAAAACTCATAATCATCGAGTTGTCCCAATTCAGGCAATCAAGCCTTCACCCACAGGCATTCATGTAGTTAAGCACTTAAGCAAATAGCCTCATGGCAAGCATGCTATCATGGCAACACTCATACTCATGCAAGGATGCTAAAGCGTAAAACTTACAGAGTACTCCAAGCCAAAATAGAAAACTAGTTAGAAATCATGTATGATCCTAACTATGCTAGATGCCTAATACAACACATGCAATAATGCAACAAAATAGGCTCGGCTATCTAAGATAGCATATGAATGCAACGATTTGATACATGTAATCAAATAAGAATTGAAGTACGATGCAGTTTGAATGATGTGCCGAGCCCGGTGCATGCAAGACAAATGAATGATGCAAACATGCAAAGCATAAGGTATGCTAATTGAAAAATGCCCTAAACTAACCATCGAAAGCGGTTAAATAAAAGGGAGAAAGACGTGGGGTTGGAAGACATGCACACACACACGCACGCTTATTACAACATTGCGCCCTCGCGAAGGAAGGTCCGAATAAAAGCTAAGCTATTCTAAGCTAAGCTAAGCTAACTAATCTAATTAAACTAATTAGACTAATTATTACAAAACAATCGAATAACTAGTAAACTACTTACTAATTATTACAACAATAAACTAATTAGCACACTAATTAATTAATTTAGTAAACTATGCTAACTAACAAATAAAGCTTTAAACTAAGCTGCCCCAGCTCTGTTTGAAGATGTTGAACATGCATGCATGCATTCGGTTTCTCGTCCTGAAAAGCCTTTCGGTTTGCTCTTTAGAGACTTTGTTTGCAGGGTGTCTCCAAGACCTTTCTGCTAAAACTTACAAAACCAATGCCGGGGAGTGCACCAGTGGCCTGCCGGCCATGAGGATGCTACCGGCCATCTGTCGGCCAAGAGTGGGACTCTGCCGGCCAACAATGCAAGGGTGCTGGCCATTAGTGTGGCACTACAGACCACTGGTGCGCTATGATACCAAACTGCAACAGAGCACAAAATAGAGAAAATAGAGGGTCTCCCTAGGGCATGTATGTACTGTGCCACTCCTTATCATCTCAAAACATCAAGGGAGAGGCACTATTGGATCCAAAACCATCAATCAAGCATGCAATACATGATGGCCAAAGATCCAACTTGCACGCATTTCAATAAATGCAAGACAAACAGAACTCTAGGACCACTACCTTATCATGGAAGATCAAAGGCAATGGAGACAAAGGGAATTGGCTTATTTTCATCACTTTGAGTATGAAATGGACCAATTCACCTTGTGTTCAATATAACGTCCGATTGAGCACAATGCAATGCACACATGCAACATGCTTATCTTGGCATGTTTTACTTGATTCAATTCTTGTTTACACATTTTACATTACCGAGCCATTCATTAACTGGTTTGTCCAATGTGAAAGTCCTCTAATGAGAGGGAAGCCAATCAAAAGATGGCTTAAGATATGAGAGAAGCCATGTCTTTGACTAGGAGGAACCCTCAAAAGAAGGTTAAAGCCATTTAAGCATAGGCCTCAATCCCATGACTTAAGCACAACTTTAAGACCAACCAACCCTCAAAACAAATCAAAAGATGAAGAAGTAAGGGAGATGGTAGAATTTCAGTGCTAGAATGTCATGAAAAACAAGACTCTAACATGCAAATAACTCATGTACAACATGTTAAAAGACTTAAGCACAAAGGCTAGTGAAGGACACAACACTAGGACCATGTTCTACAATGCTCAAATGATCAAACTAGGCCTAGACTGACTTCAAACATGCCAAAACAATGGTCAAAATGTGCTGAGATGGTAGTATGAAAAGCAAGAAAAATCATGTTCATGCATTGGCTCACAAACAAGGCATACGGCACAACTCTCATGCACAATGAAAGAGTGATATATGTAAGTGTGATGGAGAAATATGCTCTGAAATCACATGCTAAATGATGCCAAATCATTCAATCAACACAAGCACAACATGCTAATGACCTTAGAACTCAAGGCTAGTCAAGGGCATTTACACTATGGCTATACAAAGCAACGCATGCATGACCAAAGGTATTCAAAACAGAATTAGAGCATGCTAAATAAAGGCCAAAAACATGCTGGAGTAGAGCCAACACATGCTAGAATAATGAGCTACAACATCAAGCATGCAAGGCTAGTGAGCAAGATTACACTACAAGTGTACAAAGCATGCAAGAAGTGGCCAAGCCAGCCAAAAACAGAGCTAAAACATGTTAAAAAAGTCACAAAAACATGCTTAGATCAAGTCAAGAGATGGCAGAAAAACATGCTCATCTACTAAGCCATCAATACATGCAAAGGAGAAACAAGGAGAGGGGATCACCCCCTCCTATTTTGGTCCTCAAAACCAAGTTTTTGCCACTGAAAATCCCCTGGATTTCAGTGGTTAAAAGGCCAAAAAGAGATTGTTTTAAAGGCTTTTAAACATGGCACAAAGCTTGGCCAATAAGCCACAAAAGAGAGAGAGGAAAACCCTAACCCCAAAAGGGCCTCAAACAACCATTTTTAACACTCAAAATAGAGGTTTTTGTAGTTGACAACTAGGCCAAAAACAACATGTAAGGTTGGCCAAACCAATGTACAAAAACAAAGCTTAAGAGAGTAAAGTGATTACCTTTGAAGCACAGCAACAAATCAGCAACTTTCTTGAGCTAAAACCAACTTTGAGCCCTCAAACCAAGCCTTAAGAGACCTCAGCTCCAATATGAGAGTGTTTGGCTAAGAGTGCTAGTGCAAATTTGTAGAGAAAGACCACTTTTAAGCCTAAAATATATAGAGAGAAGATTCTAGAGAGAGAGAGAGAGAGAAATTTAGCTCAACCAATTTTTGTAGCCCTTTGCATGCATATAGATGAGCCCCATATATAGAAGATACAATAGCTCCTTGAAGAGATCCAGCCATCCACGTGGGTGTAGATGGTTTATCCTGCAAACAGTTGGATCAAAAATATCAGAAAAATATCTGTTGAAATAATGGTGGTCGGCCGCCCATCAGTGGTGGCTGACAGGGCCTCATTGTTGGCCAGCAAGGCAAATCTCATGGCCGGCAGCCCTATTCCATGGCCAACAGGCCACCTAGAGCACCACCATGCAAAGACCAACACATAGTCCAAATATGAGACAAAATGGAAATATGGTCTGGAAAGATCAAACCTGGAGCATTCCATCGCGAAAGTCGAGTACTTGACAAGCAATCAAACTTTTTGCTGGATGTTCCCTGCAAGAACATCCAAGTCTTGAGGACGGTCAAAAATGGAGTGTCTACATTTGGCTAGGACCCCTTTCCCTTATCGCGTGAGTGTGATTTGGCTTGTACCCTCCACCTTCTCTACATGTAGCGTAGTTTGGAATTAAGCTTTTCCCCTCTCTGTGCGAAGCGTAATTTGGCTAGCACTCATTCCCCTTATTACGTGAGTGAGATTTGGCTTGCACCCTCCACCCTCTCTGCACGAAGTGTGGTTTGGAATGGAGCTTTTTCCCTCTCTGCGCAAACCGTAGTTTGGCTAGCACCCTTTCCCCTTATCAGGTGAGTGCGATTTGGCTTGCACCCTCCACCCTTTCTGTGCGAAGCGTAATTTGGCATGGAGCTTTTCCCCTCTCTGCGCGAAGTATAGTGTGGCTTATGTACCTTCACCCTGATCATATGAGTGCGATTTGGCTTGTACCTTTTGTCCCTTCTGTGTCATACGTAGTTGGCTCGCGTCATTCACCTGTTCACAACCTTTCCCCCTCTCGCCGTATGCAATATGAGGAGATGTGTCTATTGGTTACACTGTCTCGTTCTTTACTTTCTCCTTTCTATGCGAAGCACGATTAGATTTGTTTTGAAACTTTTCATTCATATTGTCATCCTGTTATTGATTATCGCATTATCTTGCATGCTCATGGATTTTCAACAATAACCAACTTCACGCAACGTGTAAGTCCAGCTTTCAAATACATTCTTTCTACTACATATCATTTGCATCTTGCCTATGAACTATGCTAGTTTGATTCCTTGCAAAGGGATACATAGGCAACTTTCGAGTTCAACCACTTGCATTTACATTTTGATTTCTTGCCTAAGTCTTGCGGCCTTGTCAAAATGGGTTGTCTTTGGGCTTTGACATGCACTCACGTCATTTCATGACTTCGAGCTCAGTTAAAGAGGGACAACTGTAGACACCCCATTTTTTACATCCCTTAAGACTTGGGAACCTCATTGTAAACACTCAATGATGAATTAATACATTGTACAAACCGTTCAATTTCTTTAGCAAAGAGCTTCGGTTTTGAGTTTCAAAGCCTAAAACCTTGCACCACCTTTGAACCAAAACCTATTTTTTTCTAGCCTACCCACTTAGAGACCTGTTGACAAATAGGTGGCCGACAGGCCAATTTTATTGGCCGGCCATCCCCTTTCTTGGCCAGCCGGCCGGCCATGTTTCCTGGTAGGCTGATATTTGCTGCCAGTTGTCTCCCTCCTCATATGCATGCATTACACCAGCTGGCTCCATACAGATATTCCCGACTGAGGAACCTATTTTTATATAAATAGATGACCACCCCTCTTGATTTTAGGTTAGAAAAATTTGTGAAAAGCCAAAAACTTATAAAACACTACCTCTCTATCTTGCAATATACATACACTATAGATGCACTTCCTAAACCAAAAATTTGAGGCTCTTTGCTGAGATTATTGAGCCAAAATTTCAACTCTTGAGAGTGAACACTTTGTGGTTAGTGAACCAAAAAGTCTTCTCTTCGAAGTTATAACTTTGGCCTTGTTTAAACTACTATTCTCTTATCTTTTTCTTACTGTTTTTATACTTTTTTTGGACTATTTTTTTGGGCTGAAACTTGTGATTTAAAAGCTACCAAAGGTGGAGGAGCTAACCACCCTTCCTTAAACCTTATTCCATAAGCTTATATCCTTGTGTTTCCCATTTCTTTCTCAACTTTTGGCTACTGATTTTTAGAGTTTTTAGAGGCTAAAACATGTGATTTTAACGTCCAAAAATGGAGGGACTAGCCACCCTTCCTTTGGCTTGCTTACTAGCTTTATTCTCTCCCATTTTTGTTTTACGTTTTTTAGCTTTTCAAACTACTTTTTTCAGCACTGTTTTTGTTGTTTTTGGGCTTGTTTTAGTGTGTTTACTTAGTTATGCTTTGGATATTATGCTTGTATTGTTGTAAGTCCTCATAGATTTGGCGGTTTAGGCCTTAGACACCAATCTATTTGAGTTGATAGCTCTTATTCTATAGTTTTCATACATATAATCACTTTTGCATTAATCATCTCTACAACCGCCCTCATTTCTTGATTTTCTTTGTTTAAGAGTTGTTTCAAACAATTAATTGTTGTTTAAAGTATGAGATAGAGATCTTCCATACTTAATGGTTTAATCTCTTCGGAGGTTCATTACTAAGGCATTACATCTCTCTTATGCTAAGCACAACCTCTTGTTTGACATTTCTCTTCATTAGAGCATCTCCAACGGTTCACCAATTTTTTCATCAAATCTGAGTAAAAAAAGGGCAACTTCCTCAGTTTGATATCAGCCTCTCCAACGATGATTACTATAGTTTTCATTAAACCACAGGACATCCGGGGGGTTAATCGGCCGGTCAACCGGCAAGAGCAAAATTATTAAATTCCCAACCCAAACTCTTTCTTCAAAACCCATTTCTCAAAAACATGAAACTTACAATGAAGAAGCAAAAATCAACCAATGAATCTGTATTCAACAACAACCACTTTGATCATCTCTCTGAAGAAATTGTTTTTGCAATCATTGATGGCCTCGATGAAAACCCAATTGACAACAAGTCATTCTCTCTAGTCTGTAAATAGTTCTACGCAATCGAGTCTCGCAAGCCCTTCGCTCCGAGCACTTGACCAAGGTTCTTAATCGGTACCTAAATCACCGACACCTCGCTCTCGATTATATCCACTGCTTGTAACGAAACCTTGAGGTCGATCGATCTTTCGAGATCCAAGTTCTTTTCCCATCTAGGTTTGTCGAATTTGGTGACGAATTGTTTGAATTTGATCGAGATTGATCTTTCGAACGCGATGGAGTTGGGGAGGTGTAAATCGATTACAGATATTGGGATTGGTTGTATTGCTGTTGGGTATAGAAAATAGAGGTTGATTAATTTGAAATGGTGTTTGGGTGTTGGTGATTTGGGGATGGGTTTGATTGCTATTAAGTGCAAAGAGATTCGGAGTTTGGATCTCTCCTACTTGTTGGTAATTCAATTTTACTCTTTCTTGAAGATCTATCTATGGTTTTTGATTGTTATGTCTTTATCTTGAGGTGGTCGACTGGGGGGTCGACCATGGGGTTGACCGGGGGGTCGACCATGGGGTTGACCGGGGGGCCGACCACTCAGTGCAAAATTTTCACAAAATTTTGCTTAAGTTGGTCATCCGGGAGGACATCCAGCTGGACGTCCGGCCAGTCGTCCGGTGGTCTACACTTAACGGATATACCTAGTAAATTGGTGAAAGCTGTGAGATATATTCAATTTGGTGAAATTTTTTGGGGTGTTCTCAATTTGATACCGTTTTGGTGAAATCGTTAACTCTTTTTCACCAGATTTGAATTTGACGCTGGATTTGGTGAACGGTTGGAGATGGTCTTAGTGGACGTAATTATCACTCTTTGGACAACATGAATAAAAAATGTCAAGGTAATATAAAAGAGATTAAAATTGGAATAAAAGTGGTAAGAAGATAATAAAATTGGATTGGGTTCAATCGGACGTTATATTGAACCCATTGAGTCTTGAATCATTACATACTCTCTAGTGATGTTAATGAGTCAAGAATCAATGTCTACCACTTCCCTTGAGGTAACTCCATAATAGGGAGGAGGTTTTGTTGGTCTTTTATTTCCCTTCATTGAGCCTTTGTCCTATCGGGTCATATATCATCACGCAACAAACTTGCGAATATTGATGGTTTGTAAACCGAATCTACTCCTCCCTTGATCAGTTTCATGATAGGGAGAGGCAAAAAGAACAAACATCTCCTTGAAACACTCTGTTTTTGCTCTGTTTCATTTCTGTTGCAACAAGGCAGTACCAAAAAATAGTGGCCGGCCGGCCGGCCACCCTTCCATCATGTCGACCACTTTCCAAGGCCGGCTAACTCACTCACATCCTAATGCGGTGGGCAATAATTAATCCACTCCACATAAACACATAGTCACATAAACACATACGAATTTCCTTTCTACATAATAATTGTCCCACGACATTGTCAGAGTTCCAGTTAGAAATAACAGTGATCAAGTGCTCTTCTAACAAGACTTCTAGAAACTCATAGACCCAATCAATATCTTAGAAATTAAATTTCATTCCCACGTAGTCACATAAGAATGTTATCGCATAGTATACTAGGTTTATTCCTAATATCATCAAGCAAGGGAACCCAATGTGGTAATAACCACTTTCCACAATTCCAAAGTATTCAAACCCGGTAGCTCTGATACCAAGGTTTAACACCCCGAAATAATAACCATAAGATCATCCCATGACAGATATTAAATAATAACAGATGTCTGAATACAATGTTCTCTCATTCATAAGGTTTCATCTCTTTAGAAGTCTAACACATGCAGTAATACATTCATAAATCCTAACCCTGAATCTATAGCATGTATCATAGAAAAAGATATGAAATAAGAGTCAAATAGATATAGTAATTCCCTATTGGTCATAACTTTCCAAGACGGTGCTTGGTTACAACAAAAGTGAATTTAAACTGAATATAAATAAAGTCCTAGGCTTGTACAAAATAAATACAATAGTAACAAAAATAGAAGCTCTTGGCTCCAAGTCTTACCAAGCTATTGCCTTGGCGGAGGCATATCATCAACACTTGAAAATGGTTTTCCACATAAGGTGAGCCAAAGCCCAGTAAAGATACTTTAACACAGTGTATGAATCTTAATAGAGTTATAAGGTGAATGCATATACAATGCTCGTGTCAAAACAATTTATATCTCTTTCCAAAACCATGTCATGTGATGTTTATATCACAATTCATGAAATCATTTACGTCACAATAGAAAACAAGGTGTTAGATACAACACTAGGAATCTCTAGGTTGTGTCTGCAAGTAGGCTACAAGCCCTACCAATTGCCATTTTTACTGGTACTCGGAAGGCTCGGCACTTACACACGCTGGTTTTTGCACTTTCACCAAGGACACATAGGCCAACATAATACCACAACTACACTCCTACCAAGATTTACCAAGGTATTCATCCCTTTTTCTCAAAACAATAAACATTTTCAATATGTTAAATATGTTGCAATGCTCAATGCAATAGATGGGAAATTAGTTTTAATTCATATAAGTCTCATGCAATTTTTTACAACAATCATAACTATCATCTACCAATACTTGTAGACACCCCATTTTGGACCATCCTCAAAACTTGGATGTCATTGTTTGAACACTTGATGATTGTGCTTGCTTGTGTGCGTTTTGAGTCCCTGAAGGTCTCAGCCGAGCGCCTTGCCTTGGAGCCTCTAATCTTGTTTGTTTTGTTCTTGGTTGTGGACCAAGAGCTTGTTGCTTCAATTCTGGAGGAGAGGATGGCCTGTTGGCCATCCCCACAGTTCATCGGCCATGGATTGCACCTGCCAGCCATCAGTGGCTGGTCGGCCACTGATGATGGCCGACAGCCATTTTTCTCATTTTTTAGATATTTATTTGCCAGTTGTGCCAGCTATTGTTCACTGATGCTCATCTCCATACATATGAATGGAGGGATGAATACAAGCCTTTAGCTTGATTTTCTATATATAGGGGGGGTCTCTCCCCCATTTTTGAGGGTTACGTAATTTTCAGCAAATTTCTCCCTCTCTCTAGAATTCTTTCTCTCTCCTCTTGTTTTATGCTTGATAGTTAGAATTCTCTACACATTTGCACACTAGCCCTTAACCAAATTGGACCACCTTGGAGCTGAGGTCCCTTGGAGCCTATTTTGAGCTGTTGGAAGGTTGTTTGAGCCTAAGAGAAGGCCTGTTTTCTGCTGTGCTTCAAGAGGTATATTGCTTACCTTGTAGGCTTAGTTTTAATCACTTGCTTGGTTATCTTTTTATACTAGTTTGGGCCTAGTTTTCAACTACAAAAAGCTCTGATTTTTGGGCCTTAACATGTTGGTTTGAAGTCATTTTTGTGCTAAGGGATTGTTCACCCTTCTTGTTGTTTATTTGTATGAGCCTTTACACCATCTTTTAGCATGTTAAAATCAAACCTTTTGGGCCTTTAAACCACTAAAATTTAGAGTTATTTCAGTGATGGAAAGCATGTTTTGAAATCCAAAAATGGAGGGGTTGGCCTCCCCTCCTTGTGTCTCACTTGTATACCCAGTTAGCATCCTATGGTAGCATGTTTTTGTGGTTTAACTTAGCTTAATTCAAGCATGTTTTAGCTACTTTTTTGATTGGTTTTAGCTCTATTTTGGGCTGCCTTGGTCATATAAGCCTTGTTTTGTATAGTTGTAGTGCAAATAGCTTCACTAGCTTGGCATTTTAGGCCTCTAAACATGTTTTGCTTGGAATGATTGCATGTTGTAGTGTCTTTTAACAAGTAATTTCAGTGTATATAGCTCTGTCACATGCTCATTTGTTTCACTCTTTCATTGCTTTTGAGGGTTGTGTCTTGAGTCTTGTTTGCAAGCTAAGATGTAAGCATGTTTTTCTAGCATGTTGTACCTCAATCTCAAAGATGGTTTGGTTTTAACTCTGTTTTGAGTTGGTTTGGCCCTTCAAGGCTTGTATTGCATGGCTATAGTGTAATGGTCTTCACTAGCTTAATGAGTTAGGCTCTTAAAGATGACTTGCATGTGTTGCTTGCATGATTTCATGTCATTTTATGTGCCATGTCAGCACTAAAATATCTACAATCTCCCTCTATTCTTCACTCTTTACTTTGTTTTGAAAGTGGCTTTGAGCCTCTTGTCGGCTTGAGTGTGGAATTGAGACCCTCACACCTAATGGTTTAATTCTTCGGAGTTCATTACCAACAGCATAAGGCCTCTTTCATGCTCAAGGTACTTGTGGCTTAAGCCCTCTTTTCATTAGAGGACTCTCATCTTTTGGACCTAATCAATCCAAGAATGGATCGGTAATTAAAATGAGTAAATAAAACATGACAAGTAAAACTTGAGCAAGTTAAGCATGTTGTGTTGTATTGCATATGTTTGGATCGGACGTTAATCCAAACATAAGGAAAATGGGACGTCTCATACTGAAAGTGATGAAACATGTCATTTTCCTTGGTCACCGTCACCCTTGATCATGCATGATAGGGTGGTGGTTGTTTTGGTCTTGTTTGTGCATTCATTGACCTTGTACAAGCTTGCTTCTCTGGCCATCATGCATTGAGAGCCAAGAGCTACACTCTTTGAGCTTGAGAGATGATAAGGAGGATAACAGCACATATATTTCTTGAAAATGCATTGCTTTGCTTCTGTTTGCTCTCTGTTGCAGCAAAAGAAGAAGTCCACTTGAAGCAACCGATCGGCCACTTGAGCCAGTCGACCAGCCAGTTGTTGTGGCTGACAGCCATCTTTTGTAGCCAACCGTCCACCAGTGAATTTTGCATAGATGTGTTACTGTGTTGGGGCAAAGGCAATTTGGAAGTTGGTACAATTTTCGGTGATCGAATGAGTGCGAACAGAGGCATCCGATGGCAAGACAAGGGCATTTTCGGGCGGAGCAACCGAGCATGCATGCATCCCTTGCCCTCGAGGCCATTTAATTGCTTTAGTTAGTTAGCGTAGCTAATTATTCAATTCAAGTGTTGCAATTAATAAGTTCAATTTGGTTTGTAATATTTTAGCCAGCTTAGAATAGTTAGTTGATTTGTCTCAATTATTGTAATATTTAATTAACTAGAATAGTTAATTAGTTTTGTGTTGTAAGAATTAGCTTAGCTTAGTGTAGCTTAGCTTATTCATTCGGACCCTCTTTCGTGAGGGCATAATGTTGTGATAAGTGTGCGTGCGTGTGTGCATGTCTTCCAACCCCACATCTTTCTCCCTTTTATTTAATTGCTTTTGATAGTTAGATTAGGGATATTTTCAATTAGCATACCTTATGCTCGCATGTTTGCATCCATTCATTTATCTTGCACGCACTGAGGCTCGGCGCATCATTCAAACTGCATTGTCAATTTCGATACTTCTTTGAATACATGTTTCAAAGCATGTTATCGAATTGAATCAATCATATGCCATGATTAAAATAGCCAAGCCTATTAATTTCATATTGCATGTGTTGCATTAGGCATCTTGTATAGTTAGGATCATGCATCTTTCTAATTAGTTTTTGTTTTGGCTTGGAGTACTCGGTAAGTTTTACGCTTTAGCATGTTTGCATGAGTGTGATTGCCATATTGCCATGATAGTATGCTTGCCATGAGGCTATTTGCTTAAATGATTAACTGCATGAATGTCGGTGGATGAAGGCTTTGTTACTTGAATTGGAACAATTCGACGAATGTGAGTTTTAAGCCCACTTTGCAAAGTGGCAAAACATGTTTTAAACCGATCATGTTTGATGGCAAATCCGTGTTTTAGCCCATTTGAGTGTGGCAAATTCAAACCATTTTCGAAAAACAAACATGAGTTGAATTCGTTCTAATTCTTGTGATTTTAGTCTATACTTGCTTGTGTGCGTCAGATAGTAAAGTTAGCTAATAACCGGAATAAGAACACACAATGTTTATAAAAGAACATATCATGATTAGTAGAGGCCGATCTTTTGATCGGGCGAGCGGGGGTGCTCATTTCAGGACCTTCCCCTCTCGTACCCAAGTTCCCGAGCCAAGACAACTTTGGTGATGATAGACACGTGGCCTTTGGCACGAGTCAGGGTTTCCTAAATTTCTCTAAAAATAAAATATTTAGGTGGCGACTCTATAATCTGGCAAAGCAGTCAAATTTTGGAATTATTTGATTCAAAATCGATTTTCCAAAATGATTTGCCGGATTGGACTCTTTGGTGTTTATCAGTTTCACATTGCACTTGTGACACTAGATTTAGAACCATGACAGGAGTTTGAATTGCAGAACCAATTCGAGCTCTCCGAAAGGGGTCGCGAAAAAGTCGAGCTACAGTTTCTAGCGACTCTGCTGGGGATTCACAGAACTTGACTCGAACTCGTGATATGTTGTTTTATCTATACTTATGTGTTTTTTTGCATTGCATTTGCATCGGTGCGCCTAAGTCACAGTGTTTGCTATCTGCTATTCCTAAGTAGTTTGCCGGAGGCTCGCTTAGAAAAGCATGCTATAAGGCTGATCGGTTGCGGGCTCTGCCACAATGGGAACACAAACCTTGGATCTGGACTACCACTGTACTGTCTAATCCTTCTTTCACTTCTCGGTGTTAGAAGCGAGAGGTATATTAGGTGGTCTTGCTGAGGTACCCATTTTGACCAATCGACCTAGTTGCATATCGGAAGCTGTAGAGACTGTTCCAAACTAGGACAGGTTGCTCACCCGAATGCAAGAATTGTTTGAAACCGATTGCTTGCATAGCGAACCCCTAGTTGCTGACGAAATTAGGACAGGGTAACCATACCCCCATCATAGGGGTGTTTTGGCTCACACTTGCTTGATATGTGCTTTTAGAGTGTGACTCTACAGGAATGTATGTATCAGTTGCAAGTCTAGGTATCAGTTTGAGGATATCAGTTTTTAGGCAGAAATTTGGGATAGAAATCAATGTTTGAGTACAGATTGTCCAGTTTATGATTTCAACAGTGTGTTGTCCTTGTCTAAGCTGAGGTGCTGTGCATTTGCTAATTGTTGTTTCTTTTTAGCTTTATTTTCTTTTTGTAAGGTAGTGTTTCACAATTGCTTCCGACGAGGCAGTTACCCCACGAGCACTATGGACCAAAGTCAGGAGGATTTACCGATTTGAGGATCTTATTAGAGGATAACTAGTGTTTGCTTCGCTACCCCCAGTTACAAGACGGAGGACAGTCAGGCATGGATCACCGGTTCAGCAGTCGCCGATTCAGCGGTCACTATCTACATCACCTGTGCGCAGTCGGGCCTAGTTTTCAGCTTCCGCCTCAGAAAGAGAGTATACACCAGTTCTGATAGATCAGCACCCCTTAGACAGTATGGAGGATATGATGTGTCAACTTCAACAAACCATCGAGGCCATGCAGTTGGACGCTACTCGCTAAGCAGAAGTTACCGCTCGCCAAACAGAAATCGCAGCCCAGCAGGTTGAGTTAATTGCTAGGCTTCAACAGCAACAACAACCACACAAGTAGCAGCTTCTGCTTCACATCCACCCCCAGTCAGGGTTCCAATACCCGGGGATACAGCTAATTTCCAGGAGAATGCGGACATTCCAGCAGGGCCAGTCCCACCTCAGACTTCCAAAGCACCGGTCTACCCAACAGAGGCACCGTTTGAGTTTGAGGTCAACCCTACCGCTCTGAAAAGTGAGCAAGCTTGAGAAGCTTTTCAAATGAGCTCAGGGTGTCAATTCGATCCGAGATATAGAGGACGGCTATACAAATTCGGCAGTGACATTGCTGGATAGATTTAAAATGCCACACATAGATCACTTTGACGGTTCGGGTGATCCCATGGTCCACTTGTGGCTGTTTTCAGATATTCTACTGCCGATGGGCCTATCCAGACTGCAAAAATTATCCCTCTTTGGTCAGACCCTGTCAGGTATCGCAGCCATTTGATATGCTAAGTTGGAAGATTCTGTGAAGAGGAGTTGGGAAGAGATGGCTGAGGCCTTTATTGCCTAATATTCCTATAACACTCAAATCGAGGTCACAACTTGTGATCTCGAGGCAACTTGTCAAGAGCCAAAGGAGGGCTTCTCCGATTTCATCACTCGGTGAAGGGTCAAGGCCTCCATGATGACAACCCGACCAGCTGAAAAGGACCAGATAAGAATGGTCGTCTGTAATATGTAACCGAGGCTACCTCTACCTACATTTGCTAACCTTCATGAGATAGGGGTGCAAATAGAGGATGCGATGAAACAGGGTCTGATAGACTATGAAAAAGAGCAGCCCAAGAGGGCTTTTACACGCAGTTCAAATGCGGCTACGAGTAGTAATGCAGTTTCAAGGACCTCTAATGCTGGTATGGTCACCACCAGACTGAAAACAGCCACCCCCTTTACTGATACATTCGGAACTACCTCACGACCTGCAAAACACCAACCTCAGGGCCAGAGGGTTTTCACCCCACTCTACATGTCTCTATCTGCGGCCTTGAGGATCCTGATCAGAAAGGGGCATCTGAAGCCCCTGGAGCCGCGCCCATTGCCTAATTCCCTCCCTCCTACACACAACCCGGCCAAGTATTGTGCCTTCCACCAGTAGCATGGTCATGATACCGACCTATGCTTTAGACTCCGTCATGAGATTCAGGATCTCATTGACAACAAAGTGATAACGCATCCTGAAAAGCCTAGTGTCACTACAAATCATCTCCTACCACATAACCAACCCCCTCCACCCAGGCAAGTCAACCTTATTCAAACACTGGCCGTTCCATACGACCCCAGCATATACATCACCCCCCACCTACCTAAGCCGGCACTGTTCATTCCAGAAAGCACAGACTTGTGCATGATGTACGCGTCTATATCCCAACCCAAACCTGTGGTGGTGGCTGTGGTAGAAGAAGGCATGCTTGAGGGCCCTGTGAGCTTAACTGAAGGGGCATACAACCCATGCCATTACATTGTGCCAACTAGCTAGGCCAGACCAAGGTGGAATTGTCGATGGGGATGAAAGTTAATGTAGTCTGGGAGGACAGGACAAGCCAGGGACTGGATGATCTAGCTGAGCGTGAGGAGTACATCAGTAATCTACAGTTCTTCGACGAACAGGATCTGGGGAATGTACAGATTGGCTAGTTTGATATGAACGGTTCAACGAATAATATAGGGTGGCTTAGTGATGAACCAGATGTTGATGAGAGGTCTCAACTGAAGCAAGAATAGTTGGAAACGGGAATGGCCGGAACGGACGACAACAAAGGGAAGTTGCCGGAGAGCACCGGTACTAAGAATTTTGCTCAAGAATTGGGTAGTATTTGTACAGTCGATACAAAATAGGAGGCCGCGCTAAAGCGGTTCGAGCAGGAAAGAACTGAGATTGATCAGAAGGCTAGAAAAGCCAAAAGCCCTGTAGGGACTGACAGTGTTGCTGATGCAGGAATGCTTACAACGGAACCGGACAATTGCTTGTCGGTTACTGAAGGAATGTGGTGGGAAGATAGTGATTTGCATCTTGCCCACACGGATGAAGATTGGGGACAAAATCTGCCAGATGATACATGGTATGCTGAGGAAGTTGATCACATCACTCAGAGTGTGCGGTACTTTAAGGCCCCACACTTGGACCAACCAGAAGCATCAGGGAAAGATAAGGAAGCTGAGAAATAGAAAGATAAACTGTTAGAGGAGGAAGTTGTATTGAAGCAGCTGAAGAAGATTCAAGCAGGCATCTCCATTTGAGGTTTTCTTATGGCTTTATGAGTGCATAGACAAGCCGTCCTATCAGCAATAGATAAGGCTAAACTCTTTATCGACACAACCCCAGAGCAGTTAGTGGGACTGGTGTTCCCGGGAGGCACCTCACCAACTTTGACTTTCACAGATAAAGAATTGCCGCCCGAGGGCTCCGAGCACAATAAGCCGTTATATATCTCTGTGGAATGCAAAGAGAAGTGGATACCAGTTGTCTTGGTTGATACCGGGTTTGCAATTAATGTCTGTCCGTCGCGCACGGCCTATGCTATCAGTTTGAAGCCGGCAGACTTTGTACTGATGGCCCAGGTGATTCGGGCTTATGACAATACAAGTCGAGAAGTGATGGGGACAATTCGGATCAAAACTCAAGTTGGCCCGGCATAACAGGACATCGAGTTTCACATCCTGGATGTTCCAGCCACTTTTAACTTACTTCTTGAATGTCCGTGGCTGCACCAAGTGAGAGCTGTCTCTTCCACTCTACATCAGATGCTGAACTACCCCCATGGGAAGGGGGTAGCTATTGTTTTTGGGAACTCTTCCATACATCCTTCGTCGGAAGTCACTACACTGGTACTAGAAATTGTACACGGCAACGAGGATGTCTTTTTGTTTGGGTTCACCTTGGCCGAGGCCCGGGTAGTGCAAGATATTATAGCTATTAATGAGGGGTTATATGTTAGTGCTCAATTTGTCTACCTAATGAATAAGCTGCAACATGTACCCGGAATGGGATTGGGAAGGAGCGTGGGAAGGCGTTCTTTGTGTTGGCCGAAATGCCACACGCCTACCAAAGAGGACTGGGTAAGAAAGGGAAAGAAAATGGCAGGAAGGGCCAAAGCTAAACAAACTGGGAAGCACTATGAGCTGATGCATAGACCCATTCAAGGAACCCTGAACGGCCGCTTTGTCCGGGAGGGGGAAGATTTCCCATTCTGCGGCTTTCTTGAGCCATGGCTGAATTCTGAAAAGCGGCGTTTGCCCAGCTTTGAGATCTTTTTCGACCTATAGTTGCAAGGGGATGAAGTTGCAGAAGAGCAGATTGACCTACTAGCTGAGGCTGAACAGTGTATAAAGGATGAATTCGATGGCATAGAACTTGAGATAGAAATAGTGCTGGCCTGTCTCCTCTCAGATCCTCAGATCACACCGGAGAGCTTGGGGGATGACTTCTCTATTTCCATGATTGGAGATCAATCGGTTGTGGACTCTTCCGATGGCATTCTGGATTCATCTATCGCACCCTCTCTCATTTGGCAGTTCGAGGAGGGATTTTTGTCAAGCAGTTCTGAATCAGGTAGTGACCCGGAATCTAATTCCACAGAGCCTGTGGAGCCAGAATCAGATTCTAGTTCTTCTGAGTTGGAGTCCGGTATTCCTGGGGTGGATAACCTAGATGCCGTTGTTTTGTCGAGATCATCTTTTTCATTTTCTTTTGAGTCGGTTGTAACTGAGGAATTGGACAAGCTAGAAGTTGTGAATGAGAATGGTACCACTGCTATTTCTGAGTACTTTTCTGTGCCACTTGTATATTGCATGGGTCATGACTTTCAAAATTTTGATAAAAATGACGAGGAAGGAATTCTTCTGGCTTTGAAACATTTGATTGATCGAGAGGAAGAGAGGTTTATAAAACCTTTGGTTGATGAAATCATTTCAATTAATGTGAGTATTGAGATGGATCCGCGTCTGGTCCAGATCGGGTCCACGTTGTTTTCGGAGGAACGCGAGCACTTAGTCACTTTATTAAAAGATTTCAAAGACGTTTTCGTGTGGTCCTAAGAAGACATGCCTGGAATCAATCCTGAGATTGTACAGCACCGGATCCCTCTTGACCCTGAGGCCTGACCTGTCAAGCAAAAGCTTCGGAGAATACGCCTAGATTGGGCTCTGAAAATCAAGGAAGAGGTCACCAAGCAGATAGATGCAGGGTTCTTGCTAGTATCTAAGTATCCTACTTGGTTGGCCAACATTGTTCTGGTGCCGAAGAAAGATGGCAGAATTCGAGTGTGTGTGGATTTTGGAGATCTGAATAAAGCTAGTCCGAAGGACGACTTTCCTCTACCGCACATCGACGAATTGGTGGACTTCACCGCAGGCCATGCGTTGCTCTCTTTTATGGATGGATTTTTCGAGTACAACCAAATCTTGATGGCACCCAAGGATAGGGAGAAAACTGCATTCACCACGCCGTAGGGAACCTACTACTACAGGGTGATGCCGTTCGGTCTGAAAAATGCTGGGGCTACTTATCAACGGGCTGCAACCACGATCTTGCATGATATGATCCACAAAGAGGTGGAGGTGTATGTGGACGACGTGATTGTCAAGTCCAAGGAAAGAGAGGGCCACTACACCACCGTGAAGAATTTTTCCAACGGATCAGAGAATATCAGTTGAGGCTGAATCCTCAAAAATGTACTTTTGGTGTCATAGTAGGGAAAATGCTGGGGTTCTTGATTACACAAAGGGGCATTGAGGTTGATCCTTCCAAGATTCAGGCCATCCTAGAAATGCCACTACCAAGGACTGAAAAGGAGGTGCGAGGCTTTCTAGGTAAAGTACAATTCATAAGACGGTTTATTGCAAAATTAACCTTGACATATGAACCACTATTTAGTCTCCTGAAGAAAGGAAAGAAATTCCAATGGGATGACCGATGCCAGGTTGCTTTTGAGCAGATCAAGCAGTATATACAGAACCCACCCGTGTTGTCACTGCCAGAACTGGGAAAACCGTTGATTTTGTATCTGTCAGTAACCGACACGACAATGGGTTGTATGCTTGCGCAGGAATTTGAGGATAAAGTGGAGAAGGCCATCTGTTACTTGAGCAAGAAGATGTTTATGAGACCTGTTACACTCCGCTGGAAAAGGCTTGTTTAGCTTTGGTATAGGCCACCAGGAAATTGAGGCACTACCTGTTAGCTCACTCTGTAATGCTGGTTTCGAGATTAGATCCCATCAAATATCTCTTTGAGAAACCAGTGCTTACGGGTAGGCTGGCCCATTGATTGTTTATTCTCTCCAAATTTGATTTGAAGTATATGACTCGCAAGTCTGTAAAAGGGAGAGCGGTAGCGGAGTTCCTAGCCGATCATTCAGTGAAGGGAGACAAAGTAGTAGAGTATCTATTCCTGGATGAGGCCATTCTGCAGGTCGAAGAAAAGATTTGGACTATGTACTTTGACGGAGCGTCTAACCAGTACGATTATGGGATAGGGGTGTTGCTGATAGCACCTGACAATTCCCATATACCTTTAGCTTTCAAACTCCGGTTCAAGGTATCAAACAACGAAGTAGAATATGAGGCATGTATCGCTGGTTTGGAAGCCGTCCTAAAACTAGGGGCAAAATGGTTGGACGTCATTGGGGACTCGAACCTGGTTGTGTCTCAAGCAAAAGGAGACTGGAAGGTTAAAGAAGAAAGGATGAAAATCTATCACCAAACCCTGGACGTTCTGATTCCTAGGTTTGAGAAGTTAACCTTCACGCATCTGTTAAGAGAGAGCAACAGGTTCGCTGACGCTTTATCAACTCTATCTTCCATGATAGACATCCCTTTGGGAGTTCGGATGTGTCCAATCATTATTGAATAGAGATATGTGCCGGCTTATGAGTTAATCGCCACAATAGATGAAGTACAAGATCAGAACCCTTGGTATCATGATATCTGGAACTTCTTGGAAATAGAGGTTTATCCACCAGGGGCAAATGTGAAAGATAAAAAGGCAATACGGCGAATGGCTGCTCAGTTAATCATCTGCGGCGTAAATTGTACAAACGAGGCCATCTGGGAATGCATAAGCTGTGTGTTGATACTGAAGAGTCGAAGCGCTAAATGGAGGCCATCTATGGGAGAGAATGTGGTTCACACATGAGTAGGGTGATGCTAGCTCGGAAGATTCTCAAACAGGGTTACTACTGGTCAACCATGGAAGAGGATTGTATCGGTTTTGTTCGGCGATACCACAAATGCCAAATCCATGCAAACCGCATGAACATCCCGCCGTCGAAGCTGTACAACATGACTTCACCATGGCCATTTTTAGTCTGGGGAATTGATGTTATTGGGGCAGTTACTCCGAAGGGGTCGAACGGGCATGAGTATATCCTGGTGGCGATAGACTACTTTACAAAGTGGGTCGAGGCCCAATCCTACGCAGTGCCAAAAGCGTCACATGTAGCCAAGTTCATCAGGAATAATATCATCTGTCGCTATGGGGTCCCGAATGAGATCATCTCGGACAATGGTTCCCACTTTAAGAAACAAGTGATTGACTTGTTAGAAAAATAAAACGTGGCTTTTCATAAGTCATCTACATATCGGCCGCAAACCAACGAAGCTGTTGAGGCTGCCAGCAAGAACAATAAACACATTTTACAGAAGATGGTAGAAACCTACATGGATTGGCCAGACAAGTTGCCATTTGCTCTCTAGGGCTACAGGACATCAATCCGAACATCTACTGGGGTAACTTCTTATTCTCTGGTTTATGGGATGGAGGTTGTTTTACTGATCAAAGTTGAAGTTCCATCGCTGTGAGTCATGGCTGAGTGCCAGATAGCAGAAGCGGATTGGCAGCAGAGCAGGTTTGAGGAATTAATGTTGTTTGATGAGAGGAGGCCGAAAGCACTGTACCATGTCCAAAGTTATCAACGCAGGATTGCCAAGGCTTTCAACAAGAAAGTTAAGTCTCGGAATCTGAAATAAGGGGATTTGGTGCTCAAAAGACAATCGAGCTCCCATCCATGACCCTAGGGGCAAGTTCAGACCTAATTGGACTGGTCCTTACATCATCAAATCAATCTGGTCGGGCGGAGCTGTCATTCTTATGGACCTAGATGGCCTCGAATTCTCCCAACCAATCAACATGGACAAGTTGAAGAAATACTATCCTTGAGTGGCTCGCTAGGCCGAAAACCCAAAAGAGCGACCTAGGCAAAAGTTAGAGCACGAAAAATTTGAAATAAGAAAAACTGAGCCCGCAAGGTTGAAAACCCAAAAAAGGCAGCCTTGGAAAAAGTTAGAGCACAAAAGGAGAGTGTTAATACCCGAGTGAACCTGAACCGAACTACGTAAGGCTTGATTCCCATCTTTTGGATATGTAGGCAACTTCTTTCCGAAGTCCAGCCATGAACACTTCCAAATCAACTGTGTCTATGAGATTGCTTTGGTCATCTTTGTCTTTTCTGCATCCCAGAGTTCGGTTGTGATCTTCACTATGAGAGCTGGTTCTGATGCAAAGGTCTTGATGCTATTTTGACAAGGGCAACTTTCCATTTGTTGGATTCGGGGTTGTACATCTCAAGGATAGATTAGGTGTGTCGGTTGTGATCCTTATCGAAAATGGTTTTGAAAAGTTTTAATAAAAGTTGATTTTGTTCAAATTAATCTTTTTACAACTTTAGACCTTTTTTTTGACCAAAAGGAAAATTTTCAGTACCCATAACCTTCAATTTCAATACAGAGTTCTCTACTTCTTGATACATATCCGAGTTGCTTTTTTTATTACATTCAAAAGGAAAACTTGAAAGTACAGATCAAAGCAATAAACTTGGGGGCATTGATAAGTCAGGTGTCCCTGCGTCCCCTCACAGAGCTTGTGGAAGCTTTAGATGCTAAAGTAAGCCCGGTTTGTGCCTCATCTTCAAGCGAAGCTATGCATTTGCCAAAAAGGGTGCAACTGAAATTGGGAGCGGGAGCCAGAAGTTCTCTTGTCCTCCATGTAGTGGGGTATCGAGCTAGTTCTGAACCTCGGATGGGAAATGAAGCTGGGTACTCTATCCACTCTTTTGGGCAAGTCTGGTCATGTCCAAACTAACACCTGAATCGGAACGGAAAGTAGAAGACACAGTGTGTCAAACCAACCAACTAAATGCCAGGCTGACGAGACATGCTGTAGCTCATCTCAGGTAGATCAAACCAAGGGCAACGCCAAGCAATGTCAACAGCAGACCTGTTGCACATCCAGTGGCACCACCACCCCTCGTTTGGGAAATCAACTACCCGTTGGCGAAAGAAATAGCCGCACGCTGAATGTGCGGGACAAAAGTCCACTACCTTCAACCTGTCCATGAGCCATATCTGGGGATGGATGAAAAATAAAAGAGATTAAAGAATAGAGAGGTGTATGTGGAGAGAAAAAGTGAGAAAGGGTTTTGAGAGAAAAACAGAGCCTGAGGGCCGAGTGATATGAGAAACACATGTGAAAAGGGTGGGAAACATTACTTGCAAGAGTAGTGGGCTTTCTACGAACTTGGTTGTCTCCCGGCAATGGAAAGCATCCAAACCCATCAAAGTCTTGGCTAATGTCAAGCCAATGTAGCTCTTGCCCTCTTTCAAGCCTTGAGCTACATCAATCAAGTGAATGCTAGGCCCTCCGAAACCAGGGCAAGTAGAAAATGAGCCAACATGCACAAGCAGAGGGCATGCTGTCGAAAGCTCTGCCAAAGACGATCACTGCGGTCACCTCTGTCAGAAAATTGTTGAATGAGGCTAGGAATGTCCAACTCTCCATGGAGAACCAAGGATTGAGCCTCATGAGAAGTGAGACCACACATCCTTCCTAGAGCAGGGATATGACCAAAATAGGACTGAGGAAAGATTTCCTCATCACGCCCGGATTCTATCAGAGTTTGGAACTCTTCAATTGTAGGGCATATCTCTTGTCCTCTAAAGCTAAAAACATGTGTAACCAGGTTCCAACATCTAGCTGCGGCGTGAAGGAATGGAAAACACAGCGGGGTACGACTCAGCGGGAATAGTGCATTTATCCCAAAACCTCAAAAATTCAGCTTTTTCGAGCCATCTAAAGTTGCAATCCAAGTTGAGAGTTTTTCGACAAAGAATGGCTCCATTTGTGGAAAAAATAGAGCTGAATTGAAGAAACCACGAAGCTGGAGCTTTTGTAGAAGATAAGGTGCTGAGTGGAAGACAAGTGGCAGCAATCTGGAGGTTCCCTGCACTAGTGGTTGACCGGCCAGTGTTGGTGGCCGACTGGCCACTTTTGTAGCCGACCGACCAGTACTAGTGGCCGACAGCCACTTTTGATCCCTCTGGTCCATCCATGTGTTGAAAGTACTAAGAACCTGTGTCTTATTCTGCTCTTGGTGCATTTTGCCGTCTCTCTTTAAGAATTTTGTCAAATTGCTTATCGAGTTGTCGAGTTGCTTATCGAGTTGTTGATTTGCTGATCGAGTTATTGTTTTGATTATCGAGTTGTTGCATTAGTTGTTCATTGAGTTGTTTTACTCTGTTTGTTATATGTTGGTTGGTTCATTACCTGATTAAGGAATTGCCAATACAATACAATGTTCAATTTTTCCATCAAATCCTATTTTCGTGTAAAATGGTGCAATGCGATGCTCAGAATGTAAAAACATAACACTTTTTTTTTTTATCGAAATGCTGATTTTTCATTCCAATCATGGTTTCTTTTTACAAAAGGAGTACAAGTTTTTAAGAAAATAAAAATTGCCTGGAAACTATGCAATGCACTAACACTACTAGCAAAAAGAAACTAAGGAAAAACATCTGAATCAACGCCAACCACCTCAGAATCGAGAGGCCCTTTTTGTCCTCTTCCTCAATAGAACGGACTCAGAGCTATCACCATCAGTGCCACTATCAGAGGCCCCAGTGTCGAAGCTAGCTGCTGAACCGGACTCAGCATCATCTCCCTCCTCAGCATCGCCACCGCCCTCAAAACCTGAGCCGGTGCCGTCGCCTCCACCCTCAGATGACTCCAACTGGGGGCTCGTTGGCTCCTCGTCCTCATCTGTCTCATCATCATCCGGGACAGGCTCTGATGGACCGCTCTCGTCACGAGTACGTCTAGCTCCGCCTCGGCTGTGTGTCGGAGCCCCTTGTCTCTCTCTCCCTGCTATCGAAGAAGGCACCGATGGTCTTGTTGTAACTCCTACTGGAGCGCCCGATGCGGCTGGGATCTGAAAAGGACAGTTTGTCAAATACATCAGTTACGGTATATATCAGATGCAAAGATGGAATGCAGTATGCAATGTTTGGGTGCAGTGTGTTAGAGCAATGCAAGATGGAACAAATTATATGCTCATTTCAGGACTTTCCCCTCTCGTACCCAAGTTCCCGAGCCGAGGCAACTTTGGTGATAACGGACACGTGGCCTTTAGCACGAGTCAGGGTTTCCTAAATTTCCCAAAACAAAATATTTAGATGGCGACTCTGTAATCTGGCAAAACAGTCCATGTTTGGTGCTTTTTCATTCAAAATTGATTTTTCAAAACCAATTGCCAAATTTGGACTCTTTGGTGTTTATCAGTCTCGCATTGCACTTTGTGAGATTAGATTCAGAACCGTGACAGGAGTCCGAACTGTAGTAAGACCAAATTCGTGCCCTTTCCGAAAGGGAGGGCGCGCGGAGGAAGTCAGGTCTACACTGTGTCAACTGTTGCTTACTGAGCTGCATCTTCATACACGTGTATGGTGAGATGTTCACAAGCTCAAGACTTGTTTTTCTATATATAGGGGGTGTCCTCCCCCAATTTTGGGGGTTAGAAGATTTAGACCAAAAATATCTCTCTCTCTAGAATTCTCTCTCTCTCTCTCTCTCTCTCTCTCTCTCTTGATATTTTGTACACCTTTGCCTAGTTTCTCTTAGCCTTTGCATACCAACCCTTAACCAAATACTCTCAGCTTTGGGCTGAGATAACTTGGGACCTTCTTTGAGCTCTGGAAGGTGATTTGACCTTGGATTTGTGGCTATTTTGTGTTTTGCTTCAAAGGTATAGAACTTACCCTATTTGAGCTTACTTTGTATACTTGTTTTACCATCCTTTCTAATTGTTTTGGGGGCTGGTTTTGACATGTAAAAAGTTCTATTTTGGTGACCAAAAAGTGGTGGTTTGAGCCCTCTTGAGTTAAGGGGTTGTCTACCCATTTTGCTTCTTAGCATGTTAAGTTTTTGTGCTATTTATCATCACTTTCAAATCAACTTTTTTGGCCCTTTTAACCACTGAATCTCAAAGGTTTCTCAATGGTAAAAACCTTCTTTTGAAGTCCAAAATTGGAGAGGTTAGCCTCCCCTCCTTGTGTCTTGTTTGCATGTCTAGTTAGCTTTATGAGTTAGCATGTTTTTCTAGTTTAACTTAGCTCTAGTCCAGCATGTTTTTGCCTCTGTTTTGATTTGGTTTGACTCTGTTTTGGGCTAGTTAGTTCAGTTGAGGCTTGTATTGCTTAGTTGTAGTGTAAATGCCTTCACTAGCTTAGTGTTTTAAGGCATTTACCATCATTGTTTTGAGTTGAAAGCATGTTTTAGTGTTGTTTTGCACTCCATTTCAACACTTAAAATCTCTACAACCTCCTTCCATTCTTCACTCTTTTGTTTGCTTTGAAAGTGGTTTCAAACCACTTGTTTGCCTAAGTGTGAAATTGAGGCATTACACCTAATGGTTTAATCCCTTAGGGGGTTTATTACCAACAGTGTAATACCTCTTTCATGCCCAAAGTAACTTATGGTTTGAGCTATCTTTCCATTAGAGGACACTCACTTTTGGACTTAACCGATTAAAGAGTGAATCGGTAATGTAAAATGAGTAAACAAAATAGACAAGTAAAAGAGGCACAATAAGCATCTTTCGTGTTGCATTGCATGTGTTCGAATCGGACGTTAATTCGAACACAAGGAAAATGGGACATTTCATACTCAAAGTGATGAAATGTGCCACTTTCCTTGGTCGCCATCACCCTTGATCATACATGATGGGGTGGTGGTCTTTTTGAGTCTTGTTTTGCACTAATTAAACTTGTACAAACTTGGTTCTTTGGCTATCATGCATGGAAATTGCTTGGTTGATGGTTTGAGAGCCAAGAGATTCACTTCTTTGAGCTTGTTTGATGATAAGGAGTGTAAACAGTACACACAAACCTGCAAAAGTACACTATTTTGCTCTGTTGTGCTCTCTGTTGCAGCAGGGAAGTCCAAACCAGTGGTGGCCAACAGCCACCACCCGTAGCCAACCAGCCACCTTTGTTGGCCGAATGACCATCAGCAGTGGCCGACCGCCCCCCTCTGTCGGCCACTAATGAAATTGTGTAGTGTGTTCCTGAGGTGGAGCAGAGGTGTTTTGGAAGTTGGTATAATTTTCAGTGATCAAATATATGCAAACAGAGGCTTGCAACAGTAAAGCAGTGGCTTTTTCAAGTGAAGGATCTAGCATGCATGAATTTCTTGCTTCTTGAGATTAGCTAGTTAGTTTAATTAATATCTAGCTTAGATGCATATTGTAATTAATTAGTTGTAGCTAATTAAGTGTTGTAAATAATTAGTTAGTTTAACTAGTTATTCGTTTTCGGTTTGTAATAATTAGTTAACTAGAATTGTTAATTAGTTTCGGTTTGTAATAATTAGTTAGCTTAATTAGCGTAGCTAGTTAGTTTGCTTATTCAATCAGAACCTCCTTCGCGAGGGCGTAATGTTGTAATAAGTGTGCGTGCGTGTGTGTATGTCTTCCAACCCCACGTCTTTCTCCCTTTTATTTAATTGCTTTTGATGGTTAGATTAGGGACAAGTTTAAATTAGCATATCGCATGCTTGCATCCATTCATTTGTCTTGCATGCACCGAGGCTCGGCGCATCATTCAAATTGCATCGTCATTTCAAATACTTCTTTGAATATGTGTTTAATCGCATGTTATCAAATCGATTCATATGCCATAGTAGTAGCCGAGCATATTAATTGCATTGTTGCATGTGCTGCATTAGGCATCTTGTATAGTTAAGATCATGCATTTTTCTAACTAGTTTTTGTTTTGGCTCGGAGTACTCGGTAATCTTTTACACTTTAGCATACTTGCATAAGTGTGAGTGTTACCATGTTTAGCATGCTTACCATGAGGCTGTGTGCTTAAATGCTAAACTGTATGAATGCCTGTGGATGATGGCTTGTTGTTTGAATTGGACTGATTCAATGAACGTAAGTTTTAAGCCCACTTTGTTGTGGCAAATCTTGTTTTAAGCCTACTATGTTTGGTGGCAAATCCGCATCTTTAAACCCACTCGAGGGTGGAAAATTCAAACCATTTTTGAAAACAAACATCAGTTGAATTGCTCCAAGTCTTGCAACTAGTCTATACTTGCTTGTGCGCATCACATTGTAAAGCTAGTTTAATAATCGAAATAAGAACACATAATGTTTATAAAAACTCATATCATGATTAGTAGAGACTGATCTTTGACCGGGCGAGCGGGGGTGCTCATTTCAGGACCTTCCCCTCTCGTACTTAAGTTCCCGAGCTGAGGCAACTTTGGTGATGATGGACACGTGGCCTTTGGCACAAGTCAGGGTTTCCTAAATTTTTTCAAAAATAAAATATTTAGGTGGCGACTCTGTATCTGGCAAAGCAGTCCAATTTTGGCATTATTTGATTTAAAATTAGTTTTCCAAAAAGGTTTGCCGGATTTGGACTCTTTGGTGATTATCAATTTCACATTGCACTTGTGAGATTAGATTCAAAACCACAGGAGTCCGAACTGTGAGGCCTTCTTTTCAAATCCTTTCCGAAAGGTGGGGCACGGAAAAAGGCAAGCCCATTGGGGATTTAGAGAACTTGACTCGAACTCATGGTATGATATTTTATCTGCACTTATGTGTTTCTTTGCATTTGCATTTGCATCGGTGCGCCTAAGTCACAGTGTTTGCCATCTCATATTCCTGAACAGTTTGTCAAAGGCTTGCTTGGAAAAGCTTACCAAAAGGCTGATCAGTTGTGGGCTCTGCCACGATGGGAACACAACCCTTGGATCTGGACTACCGCTGTACTGTTTGATCCTCCTTTCACTTCTCGGTGTTAGGTGTGAGAGGTATATTAGGTGGTCTTGCTGAGATACCCTTTTGACCAATCGACCTAGTTGCATATCGAAAGCCATAGAGACTGTTCCAAACTAGGATAGGTTGCTCACCCGAATGCAGGAATTGTTTGAAATCGCTTGTTTGCGTAGTGAACCCCTAGCTCCTGACGAAATTAGGACAGGGTAACCCTACCCCATCATAGGGGTGTTTTGGCTCTCACTTGCTTGATACATGCTTTTAGAGTGAAACTCTACATGAAGGATATATCAGTTGAAAGTCTGGGTATCAATTTTGGGGCAAAAATTTGGGGCAGAAATCAGTGTTTGAGTACAGTTGTCCAGCTTATGATTACAACTGCGTGTTGTTTCTGTCTGAGCTAAAGTGCTGTGCGGATTTTGATTTTTGTTTCTTTTTGCGAGGTAGTCTTTCACCATTGCTTCAGATGATTTTATTACCCCCCAAGCACTCTGGACCCAAGTTAGAAGGATTTGTAGATCTGCGGATCTAGTCAGGGGACAGCCAGTGTTTGTTTCACTCCCGCCGGTTACTAGATGGAGGAGGATTTGGCAGAACTCGCCAATTCAGCAGTCACCATTTACCTTGCATGTGCCTAGTCAGGCCCAATCATCTACTTCCACTCCAAACAGAGAGTACTTGCCAGTTCCAGTAGTTCAAAGTCCTCCAGCCAACATGGAAGATATGCTTCGGCAACTCCAGCAAACTATTGAGGCTATGCAGCTAGATGCTACCTGCCAAGTGGAAATTGCAGCCCAGCAGGCTGAGTTGATCGCTAGGCTGCAGCAACAACAACCGCAACAAGCAACAGCCTCTGCATCCCATCCACCTCCTGCAAACCTTCTAGTACCCGGAGCTACTGCTCCCACAGCTAATGTCGAGCAAAATGTGGGCATCTCAGTGGATCTAATTCCGCCCCAAACCTCTAAAGCACTGATATACCAAACAGAGGCCCCCTTTGAGTTTGAGGTCGGCCCTACTGCTCTGAAAGTCAACAAGCTAGAAAAGCTTTTCAAGCGAGCCCAGGGTATGAATACAATCTTGGATATAGAGGATGGCTATACTGATGCAGTGGTGACCTTACCGGAGAGATTCAAGATGCCTCATATAGATTGGTTTGATGGTTCAGGGGATCCTATGGTCAACTTGTGGCTCCTCTCAAACATATTGCAGCCTATGGGTCTATCCAAACTTTAGAAGGTCTCACTCTTTGGCTGGACCCTGCCGGGTATAGCATCCATTTGGTATGCCAAGCTAGAAGACTCTGTGAAATGGAGCTGGGATGAGATAGCCGAGGCCTTTGTAGCGCAATACTCCTATAATACCCAAATTGAGGTCACAACTCGTGATCTCGAAGAAACTCGTTAGGAGCTAAAGGAGGCTTCTCAGATTTTGTAACATGGTGGAGGGAAAAGGCATCAATGATGATGACCCGACTATTTGAAAAGGATCAAATTAGAATGATAGTTCGGAACCTGTAGAGAAAATTACTGCAGAAAATGATTGTTTTGCCCTTATTCACATTCGCTGATCTCTATGAGATAGAAGTTCATATTGAGAATGCGATGAGATAGGACTTGATAAATGATGAGAAGCAGCAGCCCAAGAGGGCGTTTACATGCAGTTCCAATGTGACTACGAGTGGTAGTGCAGCTGCAAGGTCTTCCGATGTGGGTATGGTCACCACCACACCTAAAACTACCAACCCCTTTGCCGGTACATCCAATACAACCTCACAAACCTCGAGCCACCAACTCCAAGTCCAAAGGGTCTTCACCCTGCTATACATGTCTTTTTCCAAAGCCTTAGGGGTCCTGATCAAAAGGGGGCACCTTAAGCCACTAGAGCCTCGCCCCTACCTCTTCCTATCTACCCAATCCTGCGTTGTTCATCTTGGAAAGCACGGATCTGTGCATGATGAACGCGTCCATATTCCAACCCAAACCTTTGGTGGTGACCGTGGTAGATGAAGGCAAGGTAGCCTTGGTGGAGAATGGGAATGTCAATTCAGTGCCTAAGGGCTCCATGGACTTATCTGAGGAATACAACCCGTGCCGCTACATTGTGTCATCCAATCAGGCCAGACTAGATATAGAGTTGCCAACGGGAATGAAGGTTAGTGTAGTTTAGGAGGATGGCCCGAGCCAAAGTTTGGATGATCTAGCAGAATTGGGATAAGATTTGGACAATCTGCAGTTCTTTGATGAGTAAGGTATGTGCACATTAACTGGTTCGATCTGAATGGGTTGAATGACAACTCTAGGTGGCTCAGTGATGAACCTGATGTGGATGAGAAACTTGAACCGAACTTGGAACAACCAAAACCAGGAACTGCTACAAGGGCCGGAACAGCCAAGGACAAGGGAAAATTGCTGAAGAGCACCGGTATTAAGGATTCAACTCAGGAATTGGGCATTGTCAGTACTGCTGATATAGAACAAAAATTCGCACTGAAGCGATTTGAATAGGAAAGTGACAAGAATGATCAGAAAGCTGGAAAAGCCAAACACCCCGCGAGGGATGACTGTGATGTAAGAGTAATTACAACGAAACCGGACGATTGCCTGTCGGTTATCAGAGGAGTATGGTGGGAAGATGATAATCTACATCTTGCCCATACTGACGAGGATTGGGGTCGAGACCTACCAGACGACACTTAGTACATTGAGGAGGTGGATCATATGACTAGAAGTAGGCGGTACTTCAAGCCCCCACACCTGGACCAACCCAAAGCATCCGGAAAGGATGAGGAAACTGAAAAATAAAAGGATAAGCAGTTAGAGGAGAAAGTTGTACTAAAGCAGCTAAAGAAGATCCAAGCCGATATATCTATCTGGGGTTTGCTCATGGCTTCACGCGTGCACCGACAAGCTGTATTGTCGGCAATGGATAAAGCCAAGCTGTCTATCGACATAACTCCAGAGCAATTAGTGGGACTTGTCTTCCTGGAGGTGCTTCGCCGACTTTGACTTTCTCACATAAGGAATTGCCGCTCGAGGGCTCTGCGTATAACAAACCCTTATACATCTCTGTTGAATGTAGAGAGAAGTAAGTGCCGGTTGTATTGGTTGACACCGGGTTTGCGATCAATGTTTGTCTGTCGCATACAGCATATGCTATTGGCTTAAAGCTAGCAGACTTTGTACCTACGGCCCAGGTGATCTGGGCGTACGACAACACAAGTAGAGAAGTGATGAGAACAGTGCAAGTCAGAGTACAAGTTGGCCCAGCATAACAGGATATTGAGTTTCACGTCTCGGATGTTTCGACCACTTTCAATTTACTCCTTGGATGGCCGTGGCTCCACCAAGTGAAAGCTGTTTCTTCCACTCTTCATCTGATGTTGAAGTACCCCCATAGGAAGGGGGTGGCCATTGTGTTTGGAAATTCATCTATACATCCTCTACATGAGGTTACTACACCTGTACTGGAAATTGTACAGGGCGATGAGGATGTTTTCCTGTCTGGGTGTACCTTGGCTGAGGCTCAGGTAGTGCAGAATATCTTGGCTGTTGATAAGGGTTTGTACGTTAGTGCTCAATCAGTCTACCTCATGAACAAGCTATAACATATACCCGGAATGGGATTAGGAAAGAGTGGCCGGAAGGGTGTTACTGCACTGGCCGAATTGCCACATAGCCCACATGCGTTTGGCCTCGGCTACACGCCTGCCAAAGAGGACTGGGTGAGAAAAGGAAAGGAAATGGCAGGAAGAGCCAAAATAAAGCAAAGTGGGAAACACTATGAGCTTGTGCATAGGCCAACTAAGGGAACTTTGAACGGCTGCTTTGTCCGAGAACGGGAAGACTTCCCATTTTGCGACTTTCTCGAGCCATGGTTGAACTCCGAGAAGCGGCGCCTACCTGGCTTCGAGATTTTCTTCAACCTACAGCTACAAGAGGGTGAACCCACAGAGGAACAGACTGAATTAACCGCTGAGGCTAAACAGAGCACAGAAGGCGAGCCCAATAGCAGTGAATTTGAGATAGGGGCAGCACTGGCATGTCTCCTTTTGGATCCTCAGTTCAATCCGGAGAGCTTAGGGATGACCTAACTGTTTCTATGATCGGAGACCAATCAGGTGTGGACCCTTTTGGTGGTATTCTGGATGCATCTAACGCACCTCTCTCATTTGGCAGCTGGAGGAGGCTTTTCTGTCCAATAGTTCTAAATCAGGTAGTGAGCCAGAATCTGATTCCACAGAGTCTGTGGAGTTAGAATCAGATTCCGGTTCTTCTGAGTTGGAGTTCGGCATTGCTGGGGTTGATAACCTGGATGCCGTGGTTTTGTCCAGGTCGTCTTTTTCCTTTTCTTTTGAGTCGGTTGTAACCAAAGAATTGGATGAGCTGGATCTTTTGAATGAGAATGCAATAGCAGATTCTGAGTACTTTTCGTGCCTCTTATGTATTGCAATGATAAAAACGATAAGGAAGGAATTCCTTTGGTTTTAATACATTTGGTTGATCGAGAGGATGAGAGGTTTGTAAAACCCCTTGTTGATAAAATCATTCCAATTAATGTGGGTACTGAGAAGGATCCGCGTCTAGTTCACATCAGGTCCACGTTGTCTTCGGAGAAACGTGAGTGCTTAGTCGCTTTATTAAAAGATTTCAAAGATGTTTTCACGTGGTCCTACAAAGACATGCCTGGAATCGATCCTGAGATTGTACAGCACTGGATCCCTCTTGACCCCGAGGCCCGACCTGTCAAGCAGAAGCTTCGGAGAATAGGCCCAGATTGGGCTCTGAAGATTAAGGAAGTGGTCACCAAGTAGATAGACGCATGGTTTTTGCTAGTATCTGAGTATCCGACTTGGTTGGCCAACATTGTTCCGGTGCCAAAGAAAGATGGTAGAATCCGGGTCTGTGTGGATTTCAGGGATCTTAATAGAGCCAGTCCGAACGACGACTTTGCCTTACCGCACATTGATGAATTGGTGGACTTCACAATAGGTCATGCGCTGTTCTTCTTTATGGATGGATTTTTTAGGTATAACCAGATCTTGACGGCACCCGAGGACAGGGAGAAGACTGCCTTCACCACGCCATGGAGAACCTACTACTATAGGGTGATGCCGTTTGGGTTGAGGAATACTGGGGCCACCTATCAACTAGCTGCAACCACAATTCTACATGATATGATCCACAAAGAGGTTGAGGTGTATGTGGATGACATGATTGCCAAGTCCAAGGAAAGAGAGGGCCACTACACCGCCTTGAAGAAATTCTTTTAATGGATCAGAGAATATCGGTTGAGACTGAATCCACAGAAGTGCACTTTTGGCGTAACAACAGGGAAAATGTTAGGTTTCTTGATCACACAAAGGGGCATCGAGGTTGATCCTTCCAAAATCAAGGCCATCCTAGAAATGCCACTACCAAGGACTAAAAAGGAGGTGCAAGGCTTTCTGGGTAAAGTGCAATTCATAAGACGGTTTATTGCAAAATTAACCTTGACTTGTGAACCACTATTTGGTCTCCTCAAGAAAGGAAAGAAATTCCAATGGGATGACCGATGTCAGTTTGCTTTTGAGCAGATCAAACAGTACCTTCAGAACCCACCTGTGTTGTCACCGCCAGAGCCGGGGAAGCCGTTGATTCTGTACCTATTAGTAACGGACACAACAATGGGATGCATGCTTGCTCAGGAATCTGAGGATAGGATGGAGAAGGCCATCTATTACCTAAGTAAGAAAATGCTAGACTATGAGACCCGTTACACACCGCTGGAAATAGCTTGCTTAGCTTTGGTGTGGGCCACCAGGAAGTTGAGGCACTACTTGTTAGTTTACTCCGTAATTCTGGTTTCGAGATTAGATCCCATCAAATATCTCTTCGAGAAACCAGCGCTTACGGGTAGGCTAGCTCGTTGGCTGCTTTTTCTCTCCAAATTTGATTTGAAGTATGTCACTCACAAGTCTATCAAGAGGAGAGCGGTAGCTGAGTTCCTGGCAAATCACCCAGTGGAAGGGGATGAAGCGGTAGAATACCTATTCCCAGATGAAGCTATTATGCAAGTCGAGGAAGAGATTTGGACAATGTACTTTGACGGAGCGTCTAACCGGTACGGTTATGGGATAAGGGTGTTGCTGATAGCACCCGACAATTCCCATATACCCTTAGCCTTCAAACTCCAGTTCAAAGTATCCAACAACAAAGCAGAATACGAGGTGTGTATCGTTGGTTTGGAAGCCGCCCTGGAACTAGGGGCAAAAAGGTTGGATGTCATTGGGGACTCAAACCTGGTTGTGTCTCAAGCAAAAAGAGACTAGAAAGTCAAAGAAGAAATGATAAAAATCTATTGCCAAATCCTGGATATTCTGATTCCCAGGTTTGAGAAGCTAACCTTCACTCACCTACTAAGAGAGAATAACAGGTTCACTAACGCCTTATCAACTCTATCTTCTATGATAGGGAGTCCGGATGCGTCCTATCATTATTGAATAGAGGTACACGCCGACCTATGAGTTGATTGCCGCAATAGATGAAGTTCAAGATCAAAACCCCTGGTATTATGCTATCTAGAACTTCTTGGAAAATGAGGTTTATCCACTAGGGGCAAATGCCAAAGATAAAAGGGCAATACAACAAATGGCTGTTCAATTTATCATCTACGGGGGTAAGTTGTACAAATGTGGTCATCTGGGAATGCATAAGTTGTGTGTTGATGCAGAAGAGTCGAAGCACCTAATGGAGGCCATCCATGGGGGGGAGTGTGGAACACACATGAGCAGAGTAATGCTAGCCTGGAAGATTCTGAGGCAAGGTTACTACTGGTCTACCATGGAGGAGGATTGTATTGGTTTTGTTTGGCGATGCCACAAATGCCAAATTCAAGCAAATCGTATGAATATCCCGTCGTCGAAGCTATACAACATGACTTCACCGTGGCCTTTCTCAGTCTGGGAAATTGATGTCATTGGGGCAGTTACACTGAAAGGCTCGAATGGGCATGAGTATATCCTGGTGGCAATTGGTTATTTCACGAAGTGGGTAGAAGCTCAGTCTTATGCAGTGTTGAAAGGAACACATGTGGCTAAGATCATCCGCAACAACATTATTTGTCATTATGGGGTCCTAAATGAGACCATTTCAGACATTGGCTCCCATTTTAAGAAAGAAGTGATCGACTTGTTGGAAAAATACAACGTGACTTTTCACAAGTCATCCACATATCGGCCGCAAACCAACGGAGCTGTTGAGGCCGCCAACAAGAACATTAAGCACATTTTGCAAAAAAATGGTTGAGACTTACAGGGATGGGCCAAACAAATTGCCATTTGCTCTTCGGGGCTATAGGACTTCAATTCAGACATTTACTAGGGTAACTTCATATTCTCTAGTTTATGGGATGGAAGCTGTTCTGCTAATTGAAATAGAGGTTCCGTCACTATAGGTTATGGTTGAGTGCCAACTAGCAGAAGCAAATTGGCAACAGAGCAGGTTCGAGGAACTAATGTTATTCGATGAGAGGTGGTTGAAAGTGATGTACCATGTTCGGGGTTATCAACGCGGCATTGCCAGGGCTTTTGACAAGAAAGTTAAGTCTCAAAATCTTAAGGAAGGAGATTTGGTACTGAAAGACAACTGAGCTCCCATCTACGACCCTAGGGGCAAGTTTAGACCCAATTGGACTGGTCCTTACATTATCAAATCAATTTGGTCAGGTGGAGCTGTCATTCTTATGGACCTAGATGACCTAGAATTCTCTCAACCAATCAACATGGACAAGTTGAAGAAATACTATCCTTGAGTGGCTCGCTAGGCCGAAAACCCAGAAGGGCGCCTTAGGCAAAAGTTAGAGCACAAAAAATTGGAAAAAAAAAAAAAAAAAACTAAGCTCGCAAGGTTGAAAACCTAGAAAGGGCATCCTTGGCAAAAGTTACAGTGTAAAAGGAGAGTGTTAATACCCGACTGAACTCGAACCGAACTATGTAAGGCCTGATCCCATCTTCAGGATATGTAGACAACTTCATTCTAAAGTCTGGCCGTAAACACTTCCAAATCAACTGTGTCCATGAGTTTGATCAAGTCATCCTTGTCTGTTTATTATTTGAAAGATCGGTTGTGGTCCTTACTCTGAGGGAAGAGCTGGTTATAGTGCAGTGCTATTCAGACAAGAGGCAATTTTTTATTTTCTGGATTTGGTGTTGTACATCTCGAGGATAGATTCCATGTGTGTCAAGTTGTGATCCTTGTCGAAAATGATTTTGAAAAGTTTTAATAAAAGCTGATTTTGTTCAAATTAATCTTTTTACAACTTAGACCATTTTTAGACCAAAAGGAAAATTTGCAATGCCTACAATTTCAATTTCATTGATTTCAATACAAAGTTCTCTAACTCTCGATACAAATCAAAGTTGCTTTTTATTACATTGAAAAAGAAAACTTGAAAAGTTAGATCAAAAAAATAAACTTAGGGGATAGATGAGTCAGGGGTTCCTGCGTCCCCTCCCTATGCTTGTGGAAGCTTCCGATGCTAAAGTAGGCCCGGTTTGCGCCTCATCTTCAAGCCAAGCCAGGCATTCACCAGAAAGGGTGCGACTGAAATTGGGAGCAGGAGCTAGAAGTTCTCTTGTCCTCCAAGCATTGGGGTATCGAGCTAATTGTGAACCTCGGATTGGGAATAAAGCCGAATACTCTACCCCCTTCTAGCCAAGTCTGGTCAGGTCCGAACTGACGCCTGAACTGGAATGGAAAGTAGAATACGCAATGTGTCAAGCCGATCAATTGAATGCCGGGTTGCAAAGCCATGCTGTGGCTCATCTCGGGCAGATCAAACCAGAGGCAATGCCAAGCAATGTCAACAGCAGACCTATTGCACATCTAATGGCACCACCACCCTTCGTTCAGGAAATCAACTAGCTGTTGGCAAAAGAAATAGCCTCGTGCTGAATATGTAGGGCAAGAGTCCACTACCTTCAACCTGTCCATAAGCCATATCTAGGAAGCGATGAAAGAAAAGAGAGATTAACAAATAGAGAGGTGTATGTTAAGAGAAAAAGTAAGAAAAGTGCTTTGAGAGAAAAACAGAGCATGAGTGTCGAGTGATGTGAGAAACACATATGAGATAGGGTGGGAAACATTACCTGCAAAAGTAGTGGACTTCTTGCGAATTTGGTCGTCTCCCGCCGATGGAAGGCGTCTAAGCCTATCAAAGTCTGGGGCAATACTAAGCTAATGCAGCTCTTGCCCTTTTTCAAGCCTTATGCCACTTCGTTCAAGCGAATGCTAGACCTGCTGAAACCAAGGGCAAGCAAGAAATGTGATAACATACATAAACAAAGGGCATGTTGCCGAAAAATCTGCCAAAGAGAGTCGTTGCGATCATCAGCGTTAGAAAATCGATGAATGACACTGGGGATATCCAGCTCTCCGTTATGAACCAAGGATTGAGCCTCATGTAAAGTGAGCCCACACATCCTTCCTAAAGCTTGGATATGACCAAAACGCGATTGAGGCAAGATTTCCTCGTAACGTCGAGATTCCATCAAAACTTGGAATTCTTCAATTGTAGGGCATATCTCTTGCCCCCTAAAGCTGAAAACATGTGTAATCGAGTTCCAACACCTAGTCGCGATGTGGAGAAATGGAAAACACAGCGGAGAACGAATTAGTGGGAATAGTGCATTTATCCTGAAACCCTAAAAGTTCACTTTTTCCGAGCCATCCAAAGTTGCAATCCAATTTGAGAGTTTTTCGACAAAGAATGGCTCCATTTGTGGCAAAAACAGAGCTGGAATAAAGAAACTATGAAGTCCCAACTTTTGTAGAAGATAAGGCACTGAGTGGAAGAAAGGTGGCAACAATCTGGAGCCCCCTCACATTGATGGCCCACTGGCCAGTGGTGATAGCCGACAGGCCACTTTTGTAGCCAATCGGCCACCACTGGTGGCCGACAGTTTCTATTCATGGCCGACGGCCTTCTGGTTTCTTCTAAGGTTCATCTGTGTGTTGAGAGTGCTGAGAACCTATGTTTTGTTCTGCTCTTGGTGCATTCTACTGTCTTGTTTTAGTAGTTTTGTTTAGTCGCTTTTCGAGTTGTTTCAATTTGTTTATCAAGTTATTGTGTTGCTTATCGAGTTGTAGTTGTTTTGTTGTTGCTTGTCGAGTTGTTCCGTTGTTTATAGAGTTGTTATTGTTAGTTGTTTATCGATTTGTCTTGCTTTGTTTGTTAAGCGTTGGTCGGTTCATTACCTGAATAAGAAAGTGCCAGTACAATGTGCAATTTTCAATCAAGATCAATCTTGTTTTTATGCTATGCGATGTTATGCGGTGTTCAAAATGCAAAATATAACACTTTTCCATCAAAAAAACTGTTTTCATTCCAATCATGGTCACTTTTTACAAAAAGAGTACAAGTTTTAAAGCAAAATAAAACCTATCAAAAGCTGTACAAAGTGCTAAAACTACTAGTAAAAAGAAACTAAGCAACAATATAAAAAATCAGTGCCAGCTATCTCAAGCTTTAGAGGCCTTCTTCGTCCTCTTCCTCGGCGGAGCGGACTCTGTAGAGCTATCTCTATCTGCACCGCTATCTAAACCAGATACTGAATCAGAATCAGAACCAGAATCGTCATTACCCTCTGCCTCGGAGTCCTCCTTGGCATCAGCATCACTGCTAGTAGAATCCGAGCCAGCATCATCATCTCCACTCTCGGATGACTCAACGTGCTGACTCGCCACCTCCTCGACCTCGCTGGTCTCAATATCATCCTCGCTCAGAATAGGCTCTTAAGGGCCACTCTCAGCTCGGGCGCTCCTAGCTTGGCCTCGGCACTGCTTGGAGCATGTCTCTCTCCTTCTTTGTTGGAGAGCGTCTTGTGATCTGCCGGTCTTTCTCGGTAAAGGTGGGACCTGAAAAGGCAGTTGGTATATATTAGGCATAGTATGTGTATTAGATGCAAGTATGGTGTGCAGAATGAGTACATGCAGAGGTCAGGTACAGCGTAGGAATACAGTATGAAAATGAAGAATTCAGATACAGTGTATCAGTGTAGTGTTGGAAAACTTTCAGTTAAAATGTCAGTTTCAGTGTGTCAATGGAAATGTGATGACTGGAATGTAAGAAAACTAAAGAAATTACTTCAATGCCGTGGAAGCCGAGCAGTGCCTCCCTCCTCAAGATCATCCCCTCCAAAGAAGCTCGCAGCTCGAGCAGATCCTCGGTGTATCCTGGAGGTGCCTGCAAATGCATTTGGGAATGATCAATGTCTAGAAGGAATGAATATCTAAGAGAGAATGAAAAATGAAAACTGTGGTACATATTGGAGGTGAGTCAAGAGCTCTGATATATCTGTGACTAGATGCCAGAGGCTCAATCTGAATCTGGTAAGCCTCTTCGGTGTATCGCCAACATGTTAACACGGTCGGAAACTCTGGCCAACCGAAGCCCTGTCTAGCAGGGGGCACCTCTCTGCCCTACCCCTCGATGCTCGAGCCCTGCTCGTCGAAGGGATGTCTGCTGCCCTCTCTATACGAGGACGAGTACCCGTCAAAAAAGGCATGAGATGCGTCTAGATAAATGTCGCATAGTCCCCCTCTCCGAGAAAGTAGTTGGCATCCACGCTTCAAGTAAAATCAATCACCTCCTAGGAGGAGAGGCTCTCTGTGGCTTGCATGGATGGCGGAGGCGGCATAGGAACTACCTGCTGTGGTAAACCCAACGTCTGGCGTATGAAGTGCTCGCCTAAGAACCAGGCTAGGCAGATAGAGCCCTCGAGTACAAGCCGATAACAGGAAGCCCCCCAAGTACCGGCAAACTGGCCCCTGACACCCTCAGGCATCATCGCCCAGGGTTGCCACGAGATCTGCAAACAAAGAATGCATAGATTATTATTTGCCATTAGATATGCAATATGAAGCAAAGCTAAAGTAAAGTAGCAATAACCATGAGTTTTCAGTTACCTCTGTCGCAGTCACGGTGTCAAAATACCGGCGGAAGAATAGGAAGGCCTCCCTGGTCCTCCTCACGCACCTGTCGTACCGATGAGAGTACGGTACAACATGAGGCATCTCCACCTCCGGCTCTAGGACAAGGATGGGAAAATATGCATATACCCATAGCTGTAAAAAGAAAAAGAGCAACAATGAGTATACAATAGATAAACACAGGCAATGCAAAAAGTAGAATATGTATGCAATGTGCAGAGAATGCAGAATATAAAGAAAATACAGAAAGCAGAATGTGTAGTACAGCGTACAGAAAGTACAAGTGCAAAGTCGAGATCATAGTATGTGTGTACAGTGTACAGAAAGTACAAGTGTAAAGTAGAGAGCAGATTGTGTGTATACAATGTACAGAAAGCATAGAGCAGAATGTGCAGCAGGGAATGCAAAGCAGAAAAGTAAAGCATACCTCTCAAGCTCTCTAGTAGCCACCAACTCTATTCCTACTCCTGCGGGATTTCGAGCTCATGTATCCGCACAAGGTGGCCAGGCCAGCGTCGCCCCAGTCGTAAAGCCGGACCTGAGACAAGTCCACCAAGGCACTCTAGAGATATAGCCTGACAGTGTTCTCCTGGTCGGCGAACAAAGTGGTGCCAAAAAGGAACATCAAGAAGCCTCGGGCGTATTGCTCTCTGAAATGCTCTAATAACCAAGTGTATCGCACCATCCCTGACCGGAAGATACGCGGACGAGCCCTCAATAGGTAAATCTAGGCGGCCTCCTACTCGGCCATGTCTGCATCGTAAGGGATCGGACGACCCCCTATCTCTATGCCAGTGAGCATAGCGAAGTCATGGGGAGTCATTGTCATCTCCCCCGTGGTAGAGAAATGGAAAGAGTTAGTGGTATCCCACCACCTCTCTACCAGTTCACCAAGTAAGGGCCTACTCGCTATGAGACGCAATAGCCCCATGCAGAACAAGCCGAAGCTGGCCTCATCGACAATCTGGCGAGCGCCGACGGGGAGCTCCATATACCACTCCCTCGTAGATGTGGCTCTGTATCCTCTAATAGAATGTGAGTCCTCCTGTAATTAGAATGGGCAGATGAAAGGTAGTGTGAGAAATACAGTGCAATAATGTATTTGAGAAAAGCCAATGAAAGGCAGTGTAAGAACTACAATGCAAGAATGTGATTTATGCAAGAAATGCAGGGTACATTGAGGAAAATGTAAGAATACAGTGTATACCTCGGTGGCACCGTAGGATAAATGGGACTCCGACTCTCGTAGTAAGAGATCCTCTGGCACGCCTCGTGCAAACCCTTTGAAATGACAAATGGTGTCTGACGGTAGCACATGTGTCTCAGGATGATATGTCTCTAGATCAAATGGTCGAACCCTGGATGGTAGTGGTACAGGCTCCGGATCCGCCTCCATCCCCGGGGAAGCTCTGTCATGTGGAATGTCATCCGCCATCTGGAAAGAAGATGAGAAAGTGGGCGAAAATGAGGAAAAGCCCGGTTTGAGTCACTTCCTCCTCTGTCGAGAGAGCCTGCCGTACCGTCTTTGGTCACACCACCTACACTTGAGTTGAAGCTACTCCCGGCCACACTTAAGTATGCATTTTTATGGCCCCAAGATACTTTACCGGTCATCATTGCATCTGACTTGACTGTAGAGTAGGAGAGTCAGTTAATGAGTGTTCTCGTGGCACATCAAAGTGCTATAGGGCGGTCAGTGGCTGATTTGAAAGGGATAGATCCCTCCGTGTGCATGCATTATATACACCTAGAGGAGGACACCAAATCTTCTCGCGAAATGCAATGGAGACTGAATCCTAATATGAAAGAGGTGGTGAAAAAGGAGGTATTGAAATTATTGGATGCGGGTATTATATACCCCATCTTAGATAGCAAGTGGATGAGTCCCACACAAGTGGTGCCCAAGAAATCAGGCATCACCGTTGTTAAGAATGAGGGAGGAGAGTTAGTCCCCACACAAACCACTATTGGATGGCGAGTGTGCATTGATTATAGGAGACTAAATTCCTCGACTAGGAAGGATCATTTTCCCTTACCTTTCATTGACCAAATCCTAGAGCAGTTAGCGAGACAGGGGTTCTATTGTTTTCTTGATGGCTACTCGGGGTATAATCAAGTCCCGGTGTACCCCACTGACCGGGAAAATACTGCATTTGTGATATCCCTGTCCCGTAATATGTTAATCGGTCCTTGATATGAGTATGATTATGTGTTTAATATGATTTTGTGTGCCATTTGTATGAATATATGTGGTTTTGAATTTCTATCTGTTCACCGTAAGAATATCTGTTTGATTATCTGCGTTGGAAAACAAATTGAGGGCCTTATCGGCCATAAAACTCGAAATTGACTACGCCAATGTGATTGGCATAATTTTTAGAGCCTACGGTGAAGTTTAATTGAAAATTGATTCGGGTCAGATTAAATTGATTAAATTGGTGAATTAGTGCCCAACTATTTAATATTATTAAATAAGCATTAGTGGGACTTTTTATTTATGGCCATATACACTCTCCTTACTCCTTTTTGAACTCAAAAACTTGATATAGGCATTGAGAGGGTGTGAAGGCCAACTGTAGAGAGAGAGAAAGGAGAATTGTGCAAGTTTTGCTCTTGAACTTTGAAAATCTTGAAGATAACTCAAGAATTTGCCATGGATTGTGAAGATTTAGCTCCTTGGTGAGTAATTCATGTATTTTTAGTTATCATCTTGTGAATTCAAGTTTGAAAGAGGGTCAAGAACATGGATTAAGTAAGATTTAAGTTGATATGAGCATGCATGTAAAGGATTCCTATGAAATCACCTAATCTAGCATGTAATATACGGATTATGAAAGATTGTGAGTTGAATCATGCATGCAAGCATGTTTTTGTTGAGTTTCATGGGAATGAGCACTAATTGCATCATTAGAAGTGAAAATGAAAGTCAAATTGGGCATGCATGTTGTTTATTAAAAATGGGAACTTCGAATGCATGAGTTTGAGTTAATTTGGGGCATACATGTGATTAATTTGTGAAATTGAGCTCCATTGTGTCGTAATTTGGTATTGGTGCCATGTTAGTATGATTATATTTGAGATTTGGACCATTGCATGCAAGTAAGGTAGCTGGAAAATCGAATTGGAGCTCAAGAACACAACCTAGAACTTCCAAAATTTTGACTCCCGGCCGAAAGGCCGAAAGGAGAATTCGAGCTCCCAGCATTTTTGGCAGACATGGCTCCCGCTCGAGCGGGGGGAGTTGAGGCTCGAGCGGGGAGCTGTGTAGACAGGCAGTCTGCTCGGCGTAGGGTTCACGCCGAGCGGGATTGGATTTGGGGTAACCCAGCACTTTTGTAGCTGGTCCGCTGACGACGCTTTTCTAAAATTTTGAAAATGCGCTCTCGGTTACGTGTTCCCTTTCACTTTTAAACACTCTTAGGCATGCATTGAACATTGTGATTGAATTAAAGAGATAAGAATAAAGCCTAAAGAGGAATGTGTGAATTAAAGAACGGATTGAACTATTTGTGACCCATATGTGTTATGTGATATGTAGGGTCAAGCTCCAGGGCAAATCCACATGCCGACCACAGTGAGTAATATCTAAATTATGTTATTGTCCCATTTGCTTACTCTTATGTAAGTTTTGTAAAGTTCATTAATTTGAATGGTGGACAAGTTTGATATATAAAGGCCTATGAGCCAGTTTGATATGAAAGGCCTATGTGCCAGTTTGGTATGAAAGGCCTATGAGCCAGTTTGAAATGGAAGGCCTATGAGCCGATTGATAAAATGTGGGCCGAAGGCCGATTGATATAAATATGGGCCGAAGGCCGTTTGATATAAATATGGGCCGAAGGCCGATTGATAAAATGTAAAGATGAGGGCCGTTTTGACATAAATGAAAGATAAAGAGGCCAACAGGCCAGTATATTTAGAACCACAGTCACTTGACTTACATTGTGTATATATATGTTAATTAGAAATATGAATTGGGCCCAAGGCCGTTTGGAATATGTTGTTTTACATATTGTTGTATCTTCTTATTTGATATTATTCACTAGGCTTTCGCTCACGCTCATTCGTGTGTTTGTAGGTGAGCTATAAGAGGTCCAGACCCAGCCCCTGTGAAGCCAGTGTGGAATAACCAAGCCTTTGAGAGTCAGCCCTTGTGTCTCACGTACGAGACCCGTCTTTGCCATTTTGTCATGTATTATATTTTGTCATGCGAGCGAGGACTTTGTGTATATCTGTATATAGTTTTGTTTGGCTGACTTAGATTTGAATGATCCTGTCTGTACAGAATTTTATGTCATTGTACTTTCTATCGTGAGTTATTAACATATGTATGTAATGATATGCATATAAGCACGGCTCTATGGACAAAGTTTCAAATTGCTTCCGTTTGGCCCCCATGAACTCTGTTAAAATACGTTTGGTTTGGTTTGAGGTCAGAGGTAATCTCGATTCTTGGCGGTTTAACATGGCGGTTAATCCACGGGGGCGGGTTCGAGCCATGACAGCATTCACTTGCCCTTTTGGCACTTTTGCGTACAGGCGCATGCCTTTCGGGTTATGTAATGCACCGGCGACCTTTCAATGGTGTATGATGGCCATTTTCTCCGATATGGTGGAGAAATTCTTAGAGGTTTTTATGGATGATTTTTTGGTTTTTGGACCCTCTTTTGAGGAATGCCTTAGGAACTTGACTAGAGTGTTAGAACGATGTACTGAGGCAAACCTAATCTTGAGTTAGGAAAAGAGCCATTTTATGGTTCGTGAGGGTATAGTGTTGGGACACATTGTATCCCCTCGAGGTATAGAGGTTGACAAGGCTAAGGTTAACCTCATTGTAGGCCTTCCTCCACCCAATTCTGTGCGTCAAATTAGGTCTTTCTTAGGGCATGCAGGTTTTTACCGTAGGTTCATCAAAGACTTTAGTAAGATATCACATCCTTTGTGTAGTTTACTAGTTAAGGACGCGCCTTTTATCTTTGATGAGGCATGCTTAAAGGCATTTGAAACACTGAGAATGGCCTTAACCACCGCCCCAATCATGAAATCACCAGATTGGTCGCTTCCCTTTGAAATCATGTGTGATGCCTCCGATTATGTTGTCTTGGCTGTGTTGGGCCAAAGGGTCAATAAGGCACCATTTGCTATATACTATGCTAGTCGCACTCTCTCGGATGCACAATTGAATTACACTACCACCAAGAAAGAGTTACTAGCTGTGGGCTTTAAGTGATTGGTTAATACTAGGTTCGCCTACTGTCAACCTATGGAGGCACCCCTTTTTACTTCTTTTCTTTTTTTTTTTTTTTTTCTTTTTTTATAACACCCGTTACTTATGGGATGGAAGTGGGAAGAGAATTCCTAATTCTTATGAGACTATGAGACACACATCACACTAAAAAATTAAAAATTCTGACACCAATCATTTATTTACGAGTGAGTATTACACCAAGAATGACTTTTGATTTTCTAATAAGCCTCTCTCCCCTCCTCCCCTCTCCGATAGGAAGGAACCGAGAAGAATCTCAATTTATGACACAACTGCACAATGGCTTAAAGGATGGATTGCTTACTTTACTTACTACTAGGTTGGAATGTCAACCAACCTAGCACCATTTGTTTATTTAAATTTCTTCTTTTTCTTTCTTGTTTGTTTTTCTTGTTAACCCCATGGGCACCCCATTATGGGAAGAGGAATTTGAATTCTTCCTATAGACTAATCACTAATCACATCGGGCTTAAAAAAAAAATCACCAATCATTTATTTTTATTATGAGTATTATTAGACCAAAAATTAACTAATGGATTTTTTTTTCAAGCCCCCCTTAAGGGGCCCCTCTCTGATAAGGAAGGAACCGAAAGAATCTCAATTTTATGACAAATCTGGTACAATGGCTTAAAAGACCCTTAGACAAATTTCGGTCGTATCTCCTAGGTTCCAAGGTCATAATCTTCACTGATCATGCCGCTTTGCGGTATTTACTATCAAAGAAAGAGACCAAACCTAGGTTAATTAGATGGATTTTATTGCTCCAGGAATTTGACCTAGAGATCCAAGATAAGAAGGGATCTGAGAATGTGGTAGCGGATCATCTCTCCCGAATCCTTGTTGAGTATAATAGTGACCCTCTTATTTTGCATGATTCGTTTCCGAACGAACAACTCTTTCAGCTGTCACAAGCGAGCCCCCCGTGGTTTACACATATTGTGAATTACTTGGCCATTGGGAAAATTTCGCAGAATTGGTCTAAGTAAGACAAGGACCAATTCTTTTCACAGGTCAGGTATTAGTTTTGGGAGGATCCGGAGTTGTTTAAATATTGCTCCGACCAAGTGATCCAACGGTGTGTGCCGGAGAGTGAGGTGCATAGCATTCTTACATTTTGTCATTGTTCTGCATGTAGCGGTCATTTTAGTGGGCATAAAACGGCCGCCAAGATTTTACAGAGTGGGTTTTATTGGCCCACAATTTTTAAAGATGCCCATCAATTTTGTAGAACTTGTTTGCGTTGTCAGCAAATGGGTTCGATGTCTCGGCGTGACATGATGCCAATGTCCCCTATTCTTGTGGTAGAAATATTTGATATTTAGGGGATTGATTTTATGGGCCCTTTCCCATCGTCATTCGGGTTTGAGTACATTCTCTTGGCAATAGACTATGTGTCTAAGTAGGTAGAGGCAATAGCTACCCGAACAAACGATCATAGAGTGGTAATCAAATTTTTGCATGAAAACATCTTTAGTCGTTTTGGGTTTCCTAGAGCATAATAAGTGATCAAGGTACACATTTTTGTAACCGGTTCTTTGAGTCGGTAGTTAAGAAATACTCTATCACTCATAAAGTTGGCACTCCATACCACCCTCAAACTAGTAGCCAAGTGGAAGTCTCAAATAGGGAGGTAAAGCACATAATTGAGAAAACGGTGAGACCGGATAGGAAAGATTGGTCACAACGGTTAATTGATGCATTATGGGCTTACCATACTGCTTATAAGACACCCATTGGGATGTCACCATATAGAGCGGTGTTCGGAAAAGCTTGCCATCTCCCGGTTGAACTTGAGCACTGAGCATTATGGGCCATAAAGAAGTTTAACTTTGATATGGCCGCGGTTGGGCTCAACCGAAAATTGCAACTCAATGAGTTGGAGGAAATCTAGAATGATGCATATGAGAATTCGAGAGTTTTTAAAGCTCGGACTAAAGAATTCCATGACAAGCACATTAATAGGA